>OZ024939.1:31642240-36642240 GCA_964017235.1 Sabellastarte sp. h YS-2021 | reverse complement strand
ACATGTTCAACTGTTCAAAGGCAGCAGACGTATTCTCCTGGAATAAGTGCACATAAACATGTGTATTGTCTGCATAAAAATAAAACTTTACACCTTTGTGTTTATCAGTCACCAAACTGAAAGGTTTGTGTACAATGAAAATAACAACAGGCCCAAAACAGACCCTTGGGGACGCCAAACAAAAGCTTGCAAAGATCAGACAAAGTAGAACCAATTTTTATAGACTGATAATGCTCAGTTATGTAGGAAGTGAACAATTTCAGAACTGAGCCCCCAGCTCCAAACCTAGTCTGAAGGCATTTGAGAACAGTGGAATGATCAGTGCTGTCAAGGGTAGCTGAGAGGTCTGACAATACTAAGGCCGTAGGTTCACCGCTTGACAAGGATAAGTGAACTTCATTTTCATAGAAAGAAAAGCCGTCTGTTGAATGACCTGTTTTAATTGCGGACTGATATGGGTAGTCTAAGTCATGGACATGGATATGTTCTAACAGTTGCTTGGGCACATGTTCAACCAGTTCTGATATGAAACTAAAGCCAGATACAGGACGATAGTTTTTAGGTCATCAGTCAGAAGAGAAACCTTCTTGATAAGATGAGTAATCACAGCAGTTTTGCAACCATCTGGGACACATCCCTCGATGAGTGAGCAGTTAATCAACTTTGCAATTGATGGCAGTAGTATGTCACTGTATTCTTTAACAAGGAATGTTGACCATGGATCCAGCAGGCAGGATTTGCTAGTGAGTTTCTAACTATTTTATCAACAGCATCTTCTGATACTTGAGTGAAGTTAGTAATTCTTGGTGGATTAGTTGGAGGATGAGCATTATTTTCAGTACCAGAGGGAACAAAAATATCTCTAGTTTTCTCTAAAAAGATGTAAAGTGGTCCGCCAATGACTCATAAGATGAAAATGTAACTTAATTCAGAAACCCTGTTTAGGGTTTTACACAGCTCATACCATAATTTTCTAGAGTTGTGACTATTGTCCGAGATCAAGCATATTGCGCCATGCAATTTGGTGATGAAGCTGACTTCTATTCAATACCAAGTTCTTTCAAAGTGGCACCTAAGGGGCTTTGTACATTTATAAGAATCAGACAACCAATTCGCAGAATCTTTCCTAGTCAGTCTGGATACACATGGTGCATGCCTATGAAGAACATCACCCCAATTATGTACATATTGTTCATAAAGGTCGTCTGCAAAATTAGCAGGATATTTGAAAAAGGGAATATTTTTCAGATCAGAGTGGAGGTCAGACATATTGATTTGGTGATGCCTGCTATCATGCACTTTATTTGGTGTATGAGTTGCTTGGCCAGGAAAGGCAATTGATCATGTGACTAGTGCAGGCTCAGACATAAAATTGCAGATTATAACATAAAGAATAGTATTCTGATCACAGGGGAGTAAAATGAGGTTGAGTGTGTCCATGCAAATGGGTAAGTTGACTCACTGATTGTTTCAGATCACATCAGTCAAAAATGTCATAAATTTATAGCCATCACCAGCGGGTACGTCAGCATGGATGTTGAAGTCACCACAAATATAATTTTCAGAGTTGATGGATGACAGGAAACCGACAAATGACAGTCTTGTGTACAAGTCTATTTTTTTTTTTAATTTTAAACAATTCTCATTGAAATAAGAGATTATAACACATAGCAACTCGAAGTACATGAGCTTTCTTTATTCAATGTATTTTTGACAACTGGCATTTTTCTGTAGTTAAACACAACAATGTTTTTCGTTGAATTGAGCGAGTCAAAATACAGAAAACATGCACGGAAATATTTAAAATGTAGGTTTAGAATGTACCATAGCTGCAGACGATTCGTCGTTCTACATTAAGATAAACAAACAATATTAGATTTAAAGTTTGGGATTATTAAGCGATTGTGGGAGTGTTCTTTCAGCAATTTATTTGGATCAATTGATCAACACTTTGCATAGGTGACGTTGTGTATTTTCTTTTGTTTTTCCTTTATTCATTCTGTAACCACTTTTGTATTGTGGGCGACAATATCAGACGCAAGAGCCTTTTCTTCCTGACCGAGTTTCACTGTGTGATGTCTTTATCCTTATTTACCCTTGGATTGTTCACGACACTATCAGTTGGTCACAAGAACCTATTTGCACTGGGTTACGACAAACACAGATAGAGGTCACTGACACGTGAAAACCCCAATGATCGAGTAAGGCCAAATAAACGTTTTATGGACAACTCGGCCCATTTTAAAGTCGGCCCATTTCAAAGTCGGCCCCCTACAAAGTGAATATGAGAACAAACTAAAGGGAGCAATGCGTGTGTTTTGGATATCATTTAGTAATGAAGGTCACAGAATTTGTAGCGTGGCTACGGTCATGGATCCGATCTCCAGACATAACATGTTTCTGTTACAAAGACCTCAGCCAATGAACCTGTCACAGACAAATTCAAGAGGTTTCTCTCCACTTCTTTTTATAAAATATTGTCGGGGAAACCGCTTGAAAATTCGTGACCTCATAGTTTACATGCATACATGAATATTAATGAGTTGTACAGGTGCATAAATTTGAAGTATTTGTCCTTCAAGTAAACAGACACTTCAACATAGATCTACATCTGCAAAGAGCATTCCTAATAATGGTGAAATTCAATGTTGAATAAATGACAAATTGGTGAAAAATTCATAGCCAAAAACTGTCCTCTTTGGAACAAAATCTTCCATATAATGGAGAGAAACCTTGGTGGAGCGAAACCGCCTGATACCTCACAGGCTACTAGAAATATGTGTGTATTGGGTTATTTGGGAGATTTCTTTGTGTTCTCATGTCTTAGGGCTATTTAGACATGGTTACCTCAGCTCTACTTTACTTGCGTGTAGAGCCGTGGCATGACCCCATTTGCTTCAAATGGAAATACTTACAAGTGTATTCACCAAAGTATTTTCAGAACTATTTTGTTGTTTTCCTCTTCAACATACAAACATAACTGAGTGAAAATAAATGGCATTTACAAATTTTCAACATTTTTTTTGAAATTTTTTCCAGAATATTGAAAATGTTCTTTTATTGTAAAAGTTGTCTGAAATCACTTATATATATCATAATCTCAGTATCCTTATATCAAATTGATTTAAACTGCATAAAATCAAATTTAGCCTTTTAATCTAATTTAATTCAACAGAAAAGTCTTTTGTGCAAATCTCCAGTTTTCTGTGGGGTCGTGCCACGGCTCTACATGCAAGTAAAGTAGAGCCGAGGTAACCATGTCTAGGGGGCCCCTGCTAGGGGCTATTATGTCACCATGCCCATGGACATTATTAATCTACAAAATCCATTTTCATCTCCCACCTGTGGCCAAAGGCTGTGGTTGGGAGAGTATAAAATGCCTATTATCTCCAGTCTGTAGCCGAAGGCTGTGGTCAGGAGATTATAAAATGCCTTCCATACATCTGTACATTTTTTTTCTTCTTCACATTTTTACATACACCTTTATATACACCTGTATTGGTCATTTATGAAGATATCCTCACCAAATTTTGCAGGGAATGTTAATTGCTATGAAACATGTATGTAAAATTTTTTTTGACCACATATTGTAAAACAAAATGGCCGCCTTATCCAATTGATCGAAAACTCAGTAACATGATCTAAAAGTTTAAGTTTAGCTTTCCTTATTTGCACAAAATGTTTATGGTCAGGAAAGCTTGACTCAGGATAATGATGACCTAATTTGGAAAACAAAATGGCCGCCATATCACATGTTTACGGTCAAATGGGGTCATAATATTAAAAATAAGGCTGCGGTTATTTGAGCTTCGATAGACGAGTCGGTGTTTGCTTGGACTCTAGTCCATTTTCACTACTCAATTACCTGTGAAATGAAACGTTTCTGTAAAATATGCCACATTTCTTCATTTCTGCCACATAATATCAATTGATTTGGTGTATAAATGTATAATTTACTCTATAATACCTGATTTAATCAAAGATGTTTTTCTTCAAAAGTTTCATTACCATTGATTACAGAAGACTTCTAATAGTAGGTACAATATCTTGTGGTTACTTGAATTTGGTTCGGTTGTCAGCGTGTAGGTACTCAGGGCTATTTTTTTGGCACCCGTCCCAGCCCTAATTAAAAAGGCCTTCTGTGTTCTTTACTATTGGTTCTGGACCTTCAAAATGTGAAAACAACTTTAGGGAAGTCATAGCCTGTGAATCTTTTGCAAGTGTTGAATTTGACCTTTGATCCCAGCTTCAAGGTCAAGTGGGGGTCATCATACCAAAAAGGCCTTATATCTCCCTTATTGTTTCTCTGGAGTTTCAAATTGTGATAAAAAACATATAAAGGCACTCATATAGTATTCTTATCTTCATTCGTGATATATTTTTTCTGTATATGCCATTCAGGAAGTTTTCCTGTTATAATGCACTAGCCAGCGCCAATATAGTTGAACCTGTTAACGTTTTTTTTTGTGTGTGTGTATACCGAAATTCTCCACAGTCATGCTTATGTGTGCATTACCCCCCACCCTAAAAACATGTAAGTAACATGTTTGTATAAAAACCCATCCTTTCTAACCAAAATGCAGACTTCAGATTGTTAAAGAATTTTCTTTTGTATGTTTTACTTAGTTTTCACTGATTATACTATACTGAAAGTGCATAGTTTAGCCATGTTGTAGAAGAGGCTTATAACCATGTCAATAAGAGTGATTTCTCCACATTGAAAAGTTTCAGGGATTTTGATGGGTTGATAACATATGTGACAGGTGCAATAGATTTGATTGGGTTTTTAATCATAATTTTCACAATTGTTTCAACAGAATAATGGATGAAGAAGATGTTGGTGTGAGCAGCCTTGTTCGAGACTTTGGCAAACTGATTGGGGATAATGATACGTCAGATGTGGTGTTCTTTGTGGGCCATAATGAAGAGTTGATTCGTGCCCATAAGCTAATATTATGGGCCAGGTTAGTAGCAGCTAAACTGCTGAATCAAGTTGTTTACATTAGGGATGGGTTGGTAGGCCTGGTATCTCGGTATCGAGAGCATTTTACTGCATTTAACGAGATTTTGAAACTGCCATTTTGCTTGCCATCACATTTCATGGAAGGATGAGTTAAAATATTTGAAACATACCCAAAAGCTGAAGAAATTAGTCCCATACTTTCGTGCATTTGCAGACTTTTATAACTATTAAGTTGAGCAGAAATGTATTGGTTTAATTGGTTATGACCCGTTATAACCTTAATGTCACTTGTCAGCACACAATACCGAAAGGAAAACTTAAAATATTGGAAACAAAGCAGAAATCTGAAGAAATCGCACACACATTTTTAATCCATATTTTGTGAATGTAGGCATTTTTTTGTGATGTCCTTAAGAGGAATGCCCATGTTTGATTGGGGTGTACTAAAATGTGGAGTCCTGAAATCGGTACGGTTTTGCATTGGCGACCTCCTGATATACATTTTTCATACCGACCCATCCTTTGGTTATATTCCTGTTCCACTGTTACAGGTTTGCCCCCTGATCAGCTTAATTATACAGTCCAGGGCATAATATTTTTGTTCATACAACCAGTGTTTTCACTTTTGAAGATCTAGAATGCCATTACAGCGAAAGTAAATGTCTTGAAAGTATTAATTATGTTAAATTTTGAGAAAACATTTGTGAGTGATCATTTATGTTCTAAACACTCTCAATCTTTTGGGTGTTACAACTTCCAACCTATTTTTTCATTACTGCAAACTATCATGTCCACCTTTTCATGGTAAAAACAATGTTCCAGCTAAAGTGGAACTGAGAGATCCTATCCAAAGAGAAGACTAGTTCTATGAGCCTAGTGATTATTCCTCAAGAGTAATAAGAATTTTGTGTTACAACTAATCCTTTATGTTATGGTGGTTGTGAGCAGTTTGTACGGTCTATATTGTTAGTCCTGTGACAAACCATTTTGCTTGGGACAAATACCGTTTTGTCAGTTTTCCCATCTCACAGGAGCAGTCAGAACAGTCCCCATGAGTTATAACCCATAATTTGAAAATTCTGCTGAAATAAAAATTATTTTGATAACACTTTGAAGTTAACTTGTACATGGATTATCTGTACATCAGTTTACTAATGATATGTATCAAAAAAGCGGTGTCCTAGATACCATAGAAGTGCTCGAATTATTTGGGTAATACTGTTATGGGTTTAGATTTTTGTTTCTGTTCTATTTTGTACATACTTGCGCTCATATTGATTTATTTAAAGATAACAAACCAGTAATGAAAAAATAGAAACAAGCAAAAAAGACACACATACACATTTTAAAGGAGACTGTATTGTTGCGACGTGCTTGAGTTCAAAACCCCAGCATTTGTATACTAGTATTTGTGAAAGTTTGTAATTGAATAAAGTGACTGCATCTCCCATATGAAAAAAAACTTACAGCTTTTGCAGTTTTTGTGACACTTTCTTTTAATTTTAGAAACTTTGTAGTGACTAAGACCAGAAACTACAGAAGAACAGTAAGGGAATTGGAAGTCTCTTGTTGCTCTTTTCTGTCATTGTGTATTCTGATTGAAGATGGCTGATTGATGTACTTCCCTGCACAATCCTATTGATTTTGTGCTCAAGTTTATAAATCTGTCCTTCTTAATCTGTTAGAGTAAGAAATCTAAAATTCGCCACATATCTGAAATTCGCCACATGTCAAAATACTAATAAAATAAATGAATTGTGGTGAGATTTGTTGACTGTATAGTAAATTAAGGCTTTTGGATCTGAAAAATACCAATTTTTAGACAAAAACATCATTTTCTTCATAAAATTAACTAAGGTTTTAGAGGTGGCGAATTTTAGATTCCTGGCAAATTTTAGATTTCTTACTCTACATATGAGCAGTCTGTTGCAAGAAGTGTCTGTTTTAAGAATTGTGGGAGAAATTAGTACTGGTATTGTTAATGCTGAAGGAAAATGTATTGAACACCCACATTTGGATGTCAAATCCTATTGACTTAAGCTGCAAGTTATACCTTAAATCCTCACAAGTTTAAACTCCTCTGAATAGCAGGTGCATTACATTTATCATTTCTAAATGGCTGTTTGTAAATAAAAAATTTGAAAGATCATGTGGCATATGTTCCATTCATACCATATACTAATCTCTTTGTGGCTTTTAGCATGAAAAAAAGCTAAAATTAAAATTTTTAACAACTCCTTGTGTATAGTTTAATTTTTTCACACCATCTAAATAACTTTTAGGTAGTAAAGAGAATATGAAAATCACCAAAGCACAAGTAAAACCAAGATTGTACTTGCACAATTTTTCGAGTGAAAGGGTTTTAGTGAAAATTAATTAACACTTTTTCTCCAAATATGGCCTGGGTCTTTCTTTTATTTTCGCTAGTTAGTAAACCAGGCATTAATTAAAAACCAAGCATCTATTTGAAATAAGAAAATAATTATAAAAATATGGAATTAAGATTTTCTGCACCATTTAATGTGAACTAAGGTTATATTTGGAAAACCTATATATATTTGGAAGATAGACGGTTAATAGCAGTATGCATTCATACATTAACATAGAAAATAAAATTTCTTTAAATGACCATAGCTTTCTGTATCTATTTTCCAACATTGTGCTCATTTAAACGAGAAACACAAATTTTGAAAAAATGTATGCTCAATCTTGCCTGTGGGAGCTTGCAGATGCAATAAAAATCGGTCACTGCTAAGAAAAAATTCATGCAAGCCCTATTTCTCTAGCAATTGTTTTTTTTTCCACACTGAAATTCATATTTGCATGCTACATCTGCACACACGGAAACATAGACAACGGTAGATGCTAACATATCTTTTCTGGAGCAAGTTCAGGCTAATAGTTCAAATTAAAAATTAAGTTTTCAGGGAGATTGCGAATTTAAAGACAAACAATAAAAACCTCTGCCTTTATTTGTGATTTTATAGTGAGATACAATCTTTATAGGATGTCAGAAACTGGACTGTTGGGAGATCCAGTTACTGAAGTGGTAATCTTGTTCCACTGACTCTAGTGATTGACTGTTCTTCATGATAAGCAGCTTTGCAGTAAAGATATTTATCTATCACTAAATTGGATTGTAATATTTGTCTCACATAAAGACATTTTTGCTGGTTAAGTGAATTTGAAAGGCTGTATATTGGGATCAGAAGATTCCACATAAAGTAGCTTTCAAATTGCATGTTGAAATTTGGTTTATCTTTAATTAGATTTTGTTACTTTGTAACTGGATTGTCAATTGATTAATGATTACTATGACTGTCATTTTTCCTGCGTTGTGTACAAAACACATTGAGAGAAGAACACATGTTTACTCTTTTTTGGAGGGGGCTGGTGTAGCGGTTAGAGTTCTCGCCTCCAACCTCTGAGGCCGCCGGTTCGAATCTCGGGCCGGGCGCTTCATGTTGGAAAGTTGGTAGTTACTTGCTGATGCCCGGTGGTTTACAGTGCAGTATGCACTGGTTTCCTCCACCTGTAAACTACCCGTCGCAATATGACCCTGGCTGTTGAACGCGACGTAAAACAACAAATAAATCTAAATAAATAAATTACTCTTTTTTTGGAGATAATAAGCACAGCTGCCGATTCATCTCAAATTGACATTCTCAATATAGATTAACTGTATTTGTTAATAAAATTGGATTGGGGGTTTTATTATCATAAGTACATAAAACATTGTAGTGGTAATTTTTTTTTCTTTTTAAGGAAAGGTATTTGTTGGTGTTGTACAAGTGGAATATATTTGAATTAATTATGGCAGTTGCACTATGCTGTATGAATTCAAGCTTTAGGCCTTCATATGGATCAGAAATTTTGCCAAAATATATGTACATGATGGTATTTCAGGTCTATGTTATCTGTCATTATTTACAAGTAAATTAATGAGAAAATTATGATAAATGGCTTACAGTATTACAACAAGAAAGAGGGAGTGAGAGAGAAAAAATATGAATGTTTCATGAAACTAGTTGCAAACATTAAAACAATTCTTTAGAAGTAATATGTCAACAAATAAACCGCACTGTTATGATAGGCCAAAAGGTGGACAAGATGACAAGGAACAGAATAGAAATAGTATCAAATATTTAGATTTTGTAAAGTTTGAAATAAATAAATTGTCAAAGTCAATTAAGTTGATTTATTAAGCATCCCACGAGGGACGCTTGTTTGTATATTTGAGAATCGACTCCGCCGGATCCGCAGTTTCTTTTCGCAATAGCGTCGCAGGCATAAAGTGGATTCTCTTCATATTTGGTAGGTGTATGCAGTAGCCCTGGGAAATATTTCTGAATATGGTGTCATGACATTTCAACCAATCAGAGAAGTCACATGACCAAAACATGTTTTTCAAAAGGGTGCGCTTGTCCGGATGATAACTTAAAAAGAGTTTCAGCTATTCACATGAAAGTTGGCGAGTAGGTTCGTTATATAGATGTCTGGAAATCATTAACTTTTGGAAGTGATCCAATACAAAATGGCCAACTTATTAACGATTAACTAAACATCATGATTTTTCTTAACGCTGAAAATGCAAAAACGCATTTATCTCGGAAACGGAGCGAGATAGAGCAATTTCGACGAAATGTTTGACCCACAGGGTATTTGCAGAGTCTACCGGCGACTTTTCGCAAAAATCGTTTTCCCGCCACTTTTGGCGGCCATCTTGAATTTCTGCATAAAACGCAAAAGCGCGTTTATCTCGGGAAACGGAGCGAGATAGAGCGATTTCGACAAAATTTTTGACCCATAGGGTATCTGCAGAGTCTACTGGCATTATTTTGCAAAAAAAAAAAACGTTTTCCCGCCACTTTTGGCACCCATCATGAATTTCTGTGTTAAACACAAATATACAAAATTATAAATAAAAAATAAACAAACCAGATTCATCTATGAAACCTTGCATTTTGTCATAAATGGAAAAACATATTAAACACAGGAAGATGGTCATTTCTACAAACTCATTAATACTCATTGGGATGCTTTGTATTTGCTGTGCAAAAACAATTTTCTCTTGCGAAGCAATACTCTAGTTTATTTAGTGTTTTAAATCTTGCATATTATGTTCTTGGTTATATTGTGATGGGTAGTTGGAAGGCAAAGGAAACTAGTACACACAGTTGGTCAAGATTCTGCACTGTAAACTGCCGACCAGTGGCAAGCAACTACCAGCTTTCCCACATGAGGTCAGACCGGGATTTGAACTGCGATCTCAGAGGTGGGAGGGGAGTGTTTTACCACTGCACCACTGTGGCCCCCTGCCAAATAAGTAGAATTGTAAGAGATAACTCTTTTCTGGTTTAAAGAAATTAGTGTTTTTAGAAACCAACTTTTGATTATAGGGAACTTCAGATATGGATTTATGACATAAGTTTGTCTCATCCTTTGAGATTTGACGAACACACCTAATAAATTAACCATATCATATATTTTATTATCAGTAAAAGAAATGTTTCTGTGTTCAACTGAGAACAATTAAAAATAAAACAATCACAAATTTTATCAAGTTTTCTTCAGATCATAATTTTCTGAATCTGCCTGTGAGAGAAATGGTATTTTGTGTGGATCCTCTGTCTATGAATTAAAATGTATGGTTTCAAAATGCTAATGACGTAGTATTAAAGTAGGACATTAAAACTTACATGTGTGCCAAGATCAGATGTTTTGAAGCAATCTTCCTTCAAGGCATAAATACAGTAGAAGTCTCCAACTCTCTGTGTTGCTAGTTGCTTAGATGTTTTGTTTTTTTTGGCACTGTAAACTATACTGATATGTATTACACTGTCATTGAGATATGATTAAAAATGATCTTAAATAGATTAGCAAAATGTACTTAGGTTTTGTGGGTGAGTACGCCCTTGATGGAATATAGAGTAAGAAATCTAAAATTCGCCAGGAATCTAAAATTCGCCACCTCTAAAACCTTGGTTAATTTTATGAAGAAAATGATGTTTTTGTCTAAAAATTGGTATTTTTCAGTTCAAAAAGCCTTAATTTAATATACAGTCAACAAATCTCACAACAATTCATTTATTTTATTAGTATTTTCACCTGTGGCGAATTTCAGATATGTGGCGAATTTTAGATTTCTTACTCTAATAACAGCTCAACATCGAATAAAGATAGTTTGCTGTGTACATGGTTTTACAGTCCACTCTGTATTATAACTATGTAACAAGATTTAGTTTTACATTTCTAGTTATAGCTAACTTCCAATTTTCTACCTACAAAATAACTGCATTTCTAATGTTGGGACCTGCAAATATGTGTTCTTTTTATGGCTAACTTCTTCTTTCAGTTGTTCTACTTGTACAAAGTCAACGGCAAATCAATTATACCTGTTTGTATATGTATTTATTTTCATTGTACCTGCTGTCCGTCTTCCTTTTGTATTATTTAACCATTATACAATGAAATTTTCAGATTTTCCACTGTATCCAAAAACATACAAAAGTCGATTTTAGGGAGATAGTTATAATGTCCTCAATGTAAATTGATAAAGACTTGAAATACTACATAAGCAAGTGGTTATGGAAATGTTTATATTTTGGTGAACCTGCTAGCTGATAGGCATAGTATCTTTCGCTTTGGTGTAGCTGGCTAAAATTGGGGGTTGCCTGTCATTGAGTCTTAATCCAGTAGCACGCTAATAAAAAAATATGGGTTGTTGTTATATAGTCATCCTTGAGCCCCTGTCTCAGTTGGGAAATGTGAGTCATTCTAACTAGGCCTGTACTTGTGCAGTCAGGATAGGTCAAATAACAGTGTGAGTCCAAATGCCCTAGTGCGTCTTCATATTCATAACTACAGACTCAATGTATTAAATGGTACTAAATACTTGTTAGTGCATTGTGCATTTTCCCAAAGTTTATAAACATTTTTGTACAGTTTCATTGTATTTTCTTCTTTCAGATGTAAGTTCTTCCAGAAGTACCAACATCAGTTTTGGAGAAGTAGATCAAGCCAGGGACCGTTGACATTTAAATATCCCCAGTATGAGCCGGAAATCTTTTCAGAGGTCATACATTACATGTACACTGGCAAGGTCTGTTCATAATTTATTTCAGAATCTGAGGAAAATATGTAAGTCTGTTCTGTAGTAGAAGTATACGTCCCCTGTTTTCATTTATACTGTTTACTAGTATGATGTCAGCCATATGGCTTAGTGCTTAGTGACAAGGCTTATTAGTATGAGTGGAGGCAGTGGGGGTGGGGGTACAATAATGATATCTCAGACATTATTCTGGTTCATCTATTCTCTACATGTGAGAGTAAATTATGTCTTTGTGAGAAGTGCAAAGATTTTCTTGAATTTTTATATTTTAGTGCAACTGTTTCGTCTGAACAATTTAATTTAATGAATATTTTTGTATTTTAGGCCAGTCTGAGTGATAATACAGTATTTTCCATATTACTGCTTAGCCAGGATATTGGACTGGACAGCTTGTCACATCAGTGTCAACACTACATCCTTAAATCCATGAATGTCAACAATGCCTGCCATTTTTTGGCTGTAGCTCTAGATCTGGAAAGAGAAAAACCTGGTAAATGGATTAAGGAATTTTTTGATTTTGGCAAAACTTGCAATTGTAAGTTTTTTTACACTATTGTAATATGAGTGTTAAGTTGCCATACTCAATCTGTTTACGTGATAAAGATTTGCAGATTACTAAAAAATGCAATGGTTTACTATACAATACCTATATATTCCACTCCAAAATAAAAGCTAATCAAAATTGGAAATTGTCATACCTCATGTGGATCAAACACAGATGTAAACACAAATCTTACCCTTTAACCGAATGGACTCTCAAGGGGAAGCAACAGAAGTCCAGGTATTAATATAGTCGATATCTCCAAACTCTTTGTTACTGTATCCCTGGCTGTTGAACTGGATGTAAAACCCCAAATTTGACCTTTGATTATGAAATATAGCCTGAGCCATTCAGATTACGCATATCGTATATACCCTGTTTCGGCATTTTTTGATAGACATTAGGATGTGTAATGTAAATTTTACACACTTACCATATCAAAATGTTGCTTAAATACCAATAAAAAAACAAAACCAACCCCATTATATTTTTGGCAGTACTCTAGAACCTCTGTTATCTGATCTTTTGTTATCCAAGCATTTGATTGTATGGACTCGTTTTTACTCCATGTAATCTATATTTCCTTGTTGCTTTATCCTAAAATGCCTCTTTGTTTTTTATGAACCTTCTACTACGCAACCAAAGTATCTTCACACTGGTTTTCCCAAGTATTTTAATCCGTATATCTCTTCCTACAGCAGTCTCTGACAGTACCAGGCACAGTGAGAGTGGTGGTAATTTTCTTGTCGTTCCAGAGTTCCAACCCTGTATCCATAAATCTTTCAAGCAGTTTCGTTATAGTTTTGCTTTTGATGTCCCCACTCTTTGGAATGCTCTTCCTGATGAGATTTGTGCGTCCCCCTTCCTAGCCTCTTTCAGAAAGCAGCTCAAAACCTACCTGTACACCAAGGCATAGCCACCTTAGTCTTACTCACCCCTGGTGTTCTCTGTGGTGATTTTACCCTTTTTCTGTCCCTGGATACTAAAATTGGTTGACTGCTTTGGTTTTGTTGTGCCTTAGAGTCCCCTTTGAATAGGGGAGATTAAGCACTATAAAAGTTAAATTAAAATTAGAATTACTCTCCCAATCATCGTTAGATAAAAGAGGTTATGTATTTGTTAACATGTGTAGTTGTCTATATATATTTTGCTAATTTTACCTGGAGTTGTATTGAAGGTCAGACGATAATTGAAAACATAAAAATCAAAAATAAAAAGTGTGAAGTGTTGTAATATTAATAAATTATATCACAGAGTTTGAACTGAGGAACCAGTCTCTGGTGAAGTCCTGTCATCAGTATATTGAGCAACATGCCGAGCAATGTGTGAAAAGTAAAGGCTGGCTCGAACTCCCCAAAGATTCAGTGATCAAGCTGGTCAAATCTGACAGGGTGAGTGATATAAAGGGATTTCCTTTATTTACCTACAATTCAGTTATCAAATAATAAAATGTATGCACTTAAGAAAAAAGTCTTTTATCTTTCCAGATGTTTTACACAAGTCCCACAAAGCACTCTAGTATAACACTGTCAAGCCTATGTGAGTACCTTTTTCTTCTATATATTTGTAAAAATTGACATGTTGCTGTAGTTAAGAAGATAGGGGTGACTTGTACTATTTTTCTTTCTATACAATGTAATTAATTGGACGTATTAAGGCTCAGCTAATGGAGACTTTCTTGCTTGTTTCAGTTTGCCATAGAAGAAGAGAAGGTTTGGCGGGCGGTCTTATCTTGGGCAAAATATAACGCTGGTGTGAATATGGAGAAACATCCACAGCGCTGGGATAGCCAGGAGAGGGCCAGAGTGAAGGCTGTACTCATTCAATTAATTCTGTTTAATTGAAAAATAAAGTTTGAGTTTAACATCCCTTTCAACAGTTAGGGTCATATAAGGACAGGCTCATGGTATTATAGTGTGTGATCTGTTGGTCACTGATTGCCTGTTATGTTTACTGTTATGAAAATGATTGCTGATAAATAAACTAACTTGATAAAATATCTGCAATTTTCATGTGATGTTTCTTTAAACCTTGTTGATATTATGTCTTGTTTGATAATATTTTCCCCTCTGATGACCTATGCTTTCACCGTGTTCACTCCAAGATATTATGTGACCCGTTGGTCACTGAAAGCTTGTCATATTTACTGTAATGAAAATGATTGTTGACAAATAAACTAACTGGATGAAATATCTGCAGTTTTTCATTTGACAATGTTGTTGCATTTTACATGTTGTCTTGAGTTCTAGCCGAACCTATGATGACTATAGACGGGAGAGCCAATGCCAAACCTGTCAACCACTCTATCACTGAAAGCTTGTCTGTTAATTGGGTAGATTGAGTCCATTTTATAATTAGTTGTTAGTATTTCATGATACAACATTGATTTGTGCTGTATACCCATCATGCACTTTATGGAGTTGAATTGAGGCACTGTCCTTGAGTGGGAAAGTTGGTAGTTGTTTCTGAGTGACTAATACCCCACAATACTGAACACTGAGTTTCATTTATGTCGTGGCTATTGAACTATTCAGTGAAAAAGAATATTTACTCAAAAAATGTCCGTTAACTTTTCAGACACTAGAGGGGGTGATTGAGAATGTGAAGATCATGCTGATTGATAGTAAAGTGTTTGCTGAAGAAGTAGAACCAACAGGTCTGGTTCCCATGGAAATTTCTTTGGAGAGGTACCATCAGTTTTTGGAATAAAATTATATCGGTTTTGAAACTTCATTCCAGTGGGCTCTAGTGTGGTGTTAATAAATTTGCCTCCAACCCTGTAATCTCAACCCAAGTCTTTGGCTGAAAAGCTGCCACTTTCTCGTCAATAGGCCGTTCATATACAATGCAGATGCTGGGAATCCGGGATACAGATGTCCTCTGTCCTTGCAGTTGCTTGTTGTGATATGACCCCATACAATATGTTGGTTCTAGTTTATTAGAATGTTGCTAACAATTAAATTTCATTGTTATTTACTCTCTGTAAAAAAACATGGTCTGTTGATTTGCAAAAGTGTAAAAAATATTTCTAAAGTATTATGGAGGCATAGCCAAGCATTGTTCAAGCAATAATTTTGGTACTTTTTGTAAATCGTTAATTTTGTCAAAACATTGGTAAAAAAACCCTGCAAACACTAAAGTAACTGTTGATGTTCATATTTTGCAGGTATCGTAGTGCAGCTGTGCCGGAACAATCTCCCTCTGAACATTCTGATTATGTACCCAGAATCTTTGTCCAGTACTTTGGGAACTCTCGTATATTAGACAAAGATAGAAACGTATTCCAAAGAACACTGAATCAATGGTAATGGTCTCTTGAATTTGAAAACCCAAAAGTTTTTCTCATGGGACAAAAACCTTCAGCATGAAGCCATTTTAAAGTGTATTTGGATGTGATATGTTTTAGAAATAAACAAATTTAACGGCTGTAACTGTTACCTGGTGATGGCAACTTCCATAATCCATTCTATAGAACATATCCGTTCTAAGTAGTATTTCTTGCTAAATGTGTATGAAGCTGTTGCCATCTGTGTTTTTTTAGCATTTGTACTTTTCGAAAATTAATAATGCTAAATTAATTGTATTGGTCTGTTCAGAAAAAATTAACAAGTAACAGTGTCTTCCAGAACAAAATAAAGATGTGATAATGTTTCAGTGGAAATTAAGTCAATTGTTAAAGTCTTGTTTGATATTCACATATATTCTTTCAAGTGACACAAAAAGGTTTTTAGATAATTTGACAAACTTTTAACACAGAAACAGGGTAAACATCTAAACTTGTCCGAAATTGGCAGATTGGGTTAAATTAGGACATTATCTGGTAAATGTTCATTGTTTTTCTGTAGGTACGGCGAGTCTAAACAAGTGTGGAAGTTACTGTACAGAGCTTCTCGTGATGGTTACACTGCTGACGACTTCCACAGGTGTTGTGATGGGAAAGCCCCAACTTATGTGGTTATACAGGTGACATTGTTTTGAAAAGCGATGTGTCTGCTTGCTATGTAATGTATTAACTGTATGTTCAGCCTCTGAAAGTGACGTTACAACCAGATATATTAAAAAATATATTGTTTTCTTTTGTGTTCAGGGTAGCACAGGAAGTATTTGTGGGGGATTCAGTGATGTTGCTTGGACCAGTAACACTCCACCAAGAGGAAGATTTATACCTTCTCGAAAGTAAGATTTAAACATATTGAAAAGCAGAATAGAAAAAAAGCTATTAGAATTGGGTATTCTGTGAATGTCGTAACTTACTTTTCAAAAACATTTGAAGGTAAACAGTAAGTTTGCCAAAAATGGTTATAATCCTTAAAATATCTCAGATATAATCATGTACAGCTGCTTTTAGGTGTCAATAGTGGAAAGGCTTTATACTGAAAGCTTTAGGGGGTGCATATGTGCCCCAAGAGAAATTACAGTTTCCTTGTATTTGAGGTGAGACGTTTATTTTGTTACTTTAAAACATTTCTCAGATTTTGCCATACAGCAATGGGTAAGAATACATAATCCCCCTGAAAAAACATAATTGTTCATTAAACTAGTATTTCATTGACTGGAATTGTTTTGTATGTTTAGGTCATTTTTGTTTACACTGGTCAATAACCAAGGAGTTTCACCTACCAAGTTTGAAGTCAGCAGTACAAAGTATGCTACACTTCACCATCCTGAGTGAGTACTCTGCTTTATTTGTAATAAAATTGCACATTTGTGTGACTCTCTATAACAGAGAGTCACACAAAGGTTACAGAACATATATGAGGGAAATAATATATCTGAGGTCTGGTTGTTGGAAAAAAAAAGGAAATCACCTTTAAAGTAAGGCTGTGATAGGTTACCCGGTTACCCGAAAACGGTCCGAATTCTTTAAGAAACCAGGTACAAACTGGTGAAGCAGGTAACCGAAAAAATATTAAATATAGCGTAAATCAAGGAAATACATGGACAAACCTTAGTATTCTATCTGATTTCTTTAACTGACATTAGTTTTTCTCATAATGTTCCTTATTTATACCAATATTTAACATTATTTTTCGTAATAGTTCGTTTACATCATCCGCCATGTTTGTTTCTCAGCTACTTACACTGGGTGACAACTAAAACACGGTTACCCGACTTTGGATCGGTTCTTTCAAGGCGACTACCCGGTGTTGTTTTTCTAACGAAGTCACAGCCTTACTTTAAAGTCAGTTTATTAACTTGTTGCGACAAAAAAACCCTTACATGTGGTAATTGAAACCACATCCCTTCAGAAACATAAAGATTCATAATGTACTCATATTTGTTAAAACTGGAAATCTGAAATACTGTGATATTTAAGTTGTTGTGTACTGGAGGAAAGTAAACAAGTGATTAATAGGTGGTATGAGGATATTGACAGATTCTTAACGATGGAAACAAAAACTTTACTGTCCAAACAGATATTACATGTTGATGTATAATCAATCTAAATTTTAGTATTTTATAAAAAATAATGAACACCAACAATTTAAACAAAAACGTCAGATTTAAATTCACTTGTTTTGAAGAGTAGTCTTTATTTATTGATTAGGTCAAGCTAAATGTCTGTTAATATAATAGTGTAAAATATGGAGAATAATGAGCATTTATTTGTCTTTCAAATTCTAATTTTGTACAAACGTGTACATGTTTCATCGAAATCATGATTAATGTTCAGTTTCTATGTTTCTTTATTTTATCATTCACATGTAAGGCTATGTACCTAGATATAACACCAAGATGATTAAATATGTTTTGGAGCATTTTCTAGTTTAAATTGCCCATTCTTATAATTTGCCTAATTAAAAAAAACTTTGTTATTAACAACCAGTGAACCAAACAGTTTAGGAGTTAGTGGTTTTCATTTCAGGTTTGGGCCAATGTTTGGTGGTGGAGCCGACCTTTGTATTGCATCTCCGTGCAACCAGGGAATGGAATGTTATTCAAATCTTCCCCACAGTTACCATGGTAACAATGCATCCTGTTCCATTCTCATGGGTGACTATAACTTTAATCTGATGGATTATGAAGTATTCACCACTGCTCAGGAATTCACAACTGACATTTGAGAGTGGTAGGAATCTCTCAAGTTTTATTTGCATGGTCTGTTGCTGTAGATATAATGGTAGGCATTGTAATGGTTGTTGAAAAATAGTATGGTTATTACAGTAGAAGCTCTATTATCCGACCCTCTTGGGAGAGAAACAATTAGGTCGGATAATAGAAAGGTTGGATAATAGAAAGCCTAAAATAACAGGTTTAAATAGAGTTGGGAGAGTGGGTTTGAGGTCGGATAACTGAAAATTCGGACAGTAGAGGCTCGGATAATAGAGAGGTTCTACTGTAGCTAATTTTAAATCAACTAATAGTCAAGTGTTTCAAGTGCTTTGTATTTGTTTTATGGTTACATTTGATCAACAGTTTAAAATCTTAAGACTCATGCTAGTATGTTTTTATTTTGTGAAAAATAATTAACATGTTGTGAAATTGCTATGTTCCACATGAATTTTTCTATGATGTGAGATACAAGATTCTTTTTATAAAAAGTATAAATTAGAATGATTAATTAGCTGAAAATGTTATTTGAAGGAATTTCATTGGCTGAACCTACCAAGTCTAAGAAGCCTGCATTGTATTAATCTGACTTGATAAACCTGGTAAACGAGATATTTAGACTGTTCATACTTCCGCCATATTATTTAGTGAAATTTTCTTCTGTTCTCTGATGTTGCATTGCTGTTGCAAACTGTTCTCTGATGTTGCATTGCTGTTGCAAACTGTTCTCTGATGTTGCATTGCTGTTGCAAACTGTTCTCTGATGTTGCATTGCTGTTGCAAACTTTGTCCCATATTGATACTTTTTATATTTACTTTGTTTTGTTTTGTATCTTTTGCTTTTGCAAACTAATTTTTATAATTTTTGTTGTACTTTTGTATCATTATATAATGTTTTCTTGTTAATATAGTTTAATAAATCTGTAAGTTGTTTTTGGTATTAAGCCCTTTTAAATATGCAAATATAATATTCGTGAGGTATATTTGTGTACTTTATCAGGCTTTGGTGAATGTCTGTTCAGTTTATGTTACTTTGGTGACAGTTTTTTGTTTGTTTCTTTGTTTTGATAACTATTTTAAAAGCTTGTTAAAAGGATGTAACACCCTGATTTTGGCCTATGATATTGTATTGTTGGTAATATACTTTTTTTTACAGATATTTTTTTAATGCCAACACAGATGATTATTTATGTTTTTGCACTGTGTTAAATCAGCTGTTTACAAGAATATGTTTGAGTAATTTATCATATAAGTAACATGTACATAAAAGTATCTTATGATATTAACTTTTTAAATAGTATACATGGTTTTTATTTTATGTAATCATAATGTATGCTTAGATCTATATATATAGTTATCTCCGATTTCTGAAACATTCCCCATGGATGTCAGGATGCATTTGCATTCGCTTTCTATTATTTTTTTAAGGGGCCACGGTGGCAGAGTGGAAACACTCGCCTCCCACCTCTGAGGCCGGGGTTCGGTTCCCGGCACGGCTTCAAGTGGGAAAGCTGGTAGTAGCTTGCCGTTGGTCGGAACCCTGACGGAACTGTATGTACTGGTTACCTACAGAACCCTGACGAACTGTATGTACTGGTTACCTCTGCCCTTCCAACTATCTGTCATGATATGACCTGTACAGTGTTGAAAGCGACGTAAAACCCCAAATAAATAAATCTATTATTTTTTTACTTAATAGACATTAAGTGTTTGCATTACCTTATCAATATAGTACTTGGCAATATTTTTAAAAATTCACCATAAGAAAGTTAAAATTGTACGCTACATGTAATGCTCACTTCCTGGTGATATTGTATCATTTTGCGATTTTCATTTCAACAGAATTCAGGGTATATGTGATCTATTGGTCATAGATTGTTATATTCACTGTTATGGAAATCATTTTGAACAAATAAAGTAGTTTTGTAAAATATATCTGCTTTTTTTTTCATTTAACATTCCTTTGTACTTTGTTGGTCACTGAATATTTGTTATATTTACTGTTATGAAATTGATTGTTGCTAAATAAACTAAATAATACTGATAATGTATACTTTTGCATCTTCACTTTTTTAGAATCTTTATTAGAATCCAAGCTATGTCACCATTCAGTCACTGAATACTTTCTATATGTATATACTTTTCTATATTTCTTTAAAACTGTCTTCCTGTAGCATATATGTTCACGTCCTCACCTTCATAGAATCCAAGCTGTTTTACCATTCAATCACTTAATGCTTGTTATATTTATCTCCCGCCGGGCTTTAGCCCGGGAGGGAGATTATGAAATGATGCCTGTGTGTGCGTGTGTGCCTGCATGTGTGCGTGCGTTAGTTAGTCACGCAGATTTCTCCAAAACTACTACAGCTACAGATTTTTTTGTAAATTAATTGTCCCAATGAATTTTCATGCCCTTGAAAATTTTTTTGGTTTTATGGACTTAGGCCTAAAGATAAGTGAGTAATAGCAATATTAGCTACTTAGAGTAAAGGGCTCATAACTCAAAAACTATTGCAGTTACAGCTTTTTCTTCAAATATGTTCTTCAGCTACTTTGTCTTTAGCTATAAGGTGGTACATAGTTTGGGGTCACATTGCATGCGACAAGTGAGCCATAGCTATCTTCTTATTTGTAGCAAAATAATGACATAAGTAAATGTCAAATATCTTCAAAAATATTAAAGTTAGGGAATTCTTTTCAAATATGTTCTTCATCTACTTTTTGATAAGCTATCACATAGTAAAGTTTCAGACCTGTTGAACATTGTAATAGCTACTTTGAAATTCTACAGTTGCGTAAATATATTGTAACTCCAAAACTATTGCAGTATTTTCCCAAAATATGTTGTTCAGCTACTTTGTCCTTAGCTATAAGATGGTACACAGTTTGGGAATCTATTGCATGCCATAAGTGAGTAATAGCTATTTCCATATTTGAAGCAAAATAACGACACAAGTAAAGGTCAAATATCTTCAAAAGTATTAAAATTAGGGAATTCTTTTCAAATATGTTATTCATCTACTTTTTGATAAGCTATCTCATAGTAAAGTTTCAGACCTGTTGCACATTGGACAGCTGAGTAATAGCTACTTTGAAATTCTACAGTTGAGTAAATCTATTGTAACTCCAAAACTATTGCAATTAGAGTATTTTCCTAAAATATGTTGTTCAGCTACTTTGCCCTTAACTATAAGATGGCATGTAGTTTGGGGTTCTATTGCATGCCATAAGTGACTAATAGCTATTTTCTTATTTGTAGCAAAATAACGACATAAGTAAATGTAAAATATCTTCAAAAGTATTAAAGTTAGGCAATTCTTTTCAAATATGTTATTCATCTAGTTTTTGGTAAGCTATCACATAGTAAAGTTTCAGACCTGTTGCACATTGGATAGCTGAGTGATAGCTAATTTGAAATTCTGACTGTTGAGTAAATCCATTGCAACTCAAAAACTACTGCAGTTACGGTATTTTCCTAAAATAATTTATTCAGCTACTTTTTCCTTAACTATAACATGGCATATCGTTTGGGGTTCCATTGCATGTCATAAGTGAGCAATAGGTATTGTCTTATTTGTAGCAAAATTGTGATGGAAATAAATGTCAAATACCTTCACATTAAAGCTAGGCAAATCTTTTCATTTGTTATTCATCTAGTTTTTGATAAGCTTACTTTCCTGTGTCCTTTATATCTTTGTTGCTTTTGCAGATCTAGGTCAATAGCTAAGTGAGTAGATGAGTAAAATGAGTAAATGTCTTTGATCTCTAAAAGTATTATAGGTAGGCAATTTCTTCTAAATTAGTCATTCACCTACTTTTGTGTGATCTACCACATAGTGAAGTTGCAGATCTATAGCTTTTTGCATAGCACACTCAGAGCTACTAAAATGAGTAAATGCCTTTTATCTGTAAAAGTATTGCATACACGCAATTTCTTCTAAACAAGTCATTCACCTAGTTTTGAGTGATCTACCACATAGTGAAGTTGCAGAACTATAGCTCTTTGGATAGCTGAGTAATGACTACTAAAATGAGCAAATGTTTTTTATCTCTAAAAGTATTACAGGTAGGCAATTTCTTCTAAATTAGTCATTCAGCTACTTTTGGGTGATCTACCACATAGTGAAGTTGCAGATCTATAGCTTTTTGCATAGCACACTCATAGCTACTAAAATGAGTAAATGCCTTTTATCTGTAAAAGTATTGCATACACACAATTTCTTCTAAATAAGTCATTCACCTAGTTTTGAGTGATCTACCACATAGTGAAGTTGCAGAACTGTAGCTCTTTGGATAGCTGAGTAATAGCTACTAAAATGAGCAAATGTTTTTTATCTCTAAAAGTATTACAGGTAGGCAATTTCTTCTAAATAAGTCATTCAGCTACTTTTGGCTGATCTACCACACAGTGAAGTTTCAGATCTATAGCTCGCTCATAGCTACTAAACTGAGTAAATGTCTTTTATCTGTAAAAGTATTGCATACACGCAATTTCTTCGAAATAAGTCATTCACCTACTTTTGGGTGATCTACCACATAGTGAAGTTGCACAACTGTAGCTCTTTGCATAACTGAGTAATAGCTACTAAAATGAGTCAATACCCTTAATCTTTAAAAGTATTACAGATAGGCAATTTCTTCCAAATAAGTCATTCACCTACTTTTGGGTGATCTACCACATAGTGAAGTTGCAGAACTGTAGCTCTTTGGATAGCTGAGTAAGAGGTACTAAAATGAGCACATGTCTTTTATCTCTAAAAGTATTACAGGTAGGCAATTTCTTCTAAATAAGTCATTCACCTACTTTTGGGTGATCTACCACATAGTGAAGTTGCAGATCTATAGCTTTTTGCATAGCACACTCATAGCTACTAAACTGAGTAAATGCCTTTTATCTGTAAAAGTATTGCATACACGCAATTTCTTCTAAATAAGTCATTCACCTACTTTTTAGTGATCTACCACATAGTGAAGTTGCAAAACTGTAGCTCTTTGGATAGCTGAGTAATAGCTACTAAAATGAAAGTATTACAGGTAGGCAATTTCTTCTAAATAAGTCATTCACCTACTTTTGGCTGATCTACCACACAGTGAAGTTTCAGATCTATAGCTCTTTGCATAGCTCGCTCATAGCTACTAAACTGAGTAAATGTCTTTTATCTCTAAAAGTATTACAGGTCGGCAATTTCTTCTAAATAAGTCATTCACCTACTTTTGGCTGATCTACCACATAGTGAAGTTGCAGATCTATAGCTCTTTGCATAGCACACTTATAGCTACTAAAATGAGTAAATGTCTTTTATCTCTAAAAGTATTACAGGTAGGCAATTTCTTCTAAATAAGTCATTCAACTACTTTTGGCTGATCTACCACATAGTGAAGTTGCAGAACTGTAGCTCTTTGGATAGCTGAGTAATAGCTACTAAAATGAGCAAATGTTTTTTACCTCTAAAAGTATTACAGGTAGGCAATTTCTTCTAAATAAGTCATTCACCTACTTTTGGGTGATCTACCACACAGTGAAGTTTCAGATCTATAGCTCTTTGCATAGCTCGCTCATAGCTACTAAAATGAGTAAATATCTTTTATCTGTAAAAGTATTGCATACACACAATTTCTTCTAAATAAGTCATTCACCTACTTTTGGCTGATCTACCACACAGGGAAGTTTCAGATCTATAGTTCTTTGCATAGCTCGCTCATAGCTACTAAAATGAGTAAATGTCTTTTATCTGTAAAATTATTGCATACACGCAATTTCTTCTAAATAAGTGATTCACCTACTTTTGGGTGATCTACCACATAGTGAAGTTGCAAAACTGTATCTCTTTGCATAACTGAGTAATAGCTACTAAAATGAGTCAATACCCTTTATCTTTAAAAGTATTACAGATAAGCAATTTCTTCTAAATAAGGCATTCACCTACTTTTGGGTGATCTACCACATAGTGAAGTTGCAGAACTGTAGCTCTTTGGATAGCTGAGTAAGAGGTACTAAAATGAGCACATGTCTTTTTTCTCTAAAAGTATTACAGGTAGGCAATTTCTTCTAAATAAGTCATTCACCTACTTTTGGGTGATCTACCACACAGTGAAGTTTCAGATCTATAGCTCTTTGCATAGCTCGCTCATAGCTACTAAAATGAGTAAATATCTTTTATCTGTAAAAGTATTGCATACACACAATTTCTTCTAAATAAGTCATTCACCTACTTTTGGCTGATCTACCACACAGGGAAGTTTCAGATCTATAGTTCTTTGCATAGCTCGCTCATAGCTACTAAAATGAGTAAATGTCTTTTATCTGTAAAATTATTGCATACACGCAATTTCTTCTAAATAAGTCATTCACCTACTTTTGGGTGATCTACCACACAGGGAAGTTTCAGATCTATAGTTCTTTGCATAGCTCGCTCATAGCTACTAAAATGAGTAAATGTCTTTTATCTGTAAAATTATTGCATACACGCAATTTCTTCTAAATAAGTCATTCACCTACTTTTGGGTGATCTACCACATAGTGAAGTTGCAAAACTGTATCTCTTTGCATAACTGAGTAATAGCTACTAAAATGAGTCAATACCCTTTATCTTTAAAAGTATTACAGATAAGCAATTTCTTCTAAATAAGGCATTCACCTACTTTTGGGTGATCTACCACACAGTGAAGTTTCAGATCTATATCTCTTTGCATAGCTCGCTCATAGCTTCTAAACTGAGTAAATGTCTTTTATCTCTAAAAGTATTACAGGTAGGCAATTTCTTCTAAATAAGTCATTCAACTACTTTTGGCTAATCTACCACATAGTGAAGTTGCAGAACTGTAGCTCTTTGGATAGCTGAGTAATAGCTACTAAAATGAGTCAATACCCTTTATCTTTAAAAGTATTACAGATAAGCAATTTCTTCTAAATAAGGCATTCACCTACTTTTGGGTGATCTACCACATAGTGAAGTTGTAGAACTGTAGCTCTTTGGATAGCTGAGTAATAGCTACTAAAATGAGCAAATGTCTTTTATCTCTAAAAGTATTACAGGTAGGCAATTTCTTCTAAATAAGTCATTCACCTACTTTGGGTGATCTACCTAATAGTGAAGTTTCAGATCAATAGCTCTTTGCATAGCTCAGTCATAGCTACTAAAATGAGTAAATGTCTTTTATCTGTAAAAGTATTGAATATACGCAATTTCTTCTAAATAAGTCATTCACCTACTTTTGGGTGATCTTTCACATGGTGAAGTTGCAAAACTGTAGTTCTTTCCATAGCCGAGTGACAGCTACTAAAATGATTAAATGTCTTTTATCTCTAAAAGTGTTATGAAAAGGCAAATTCTTCTGAATAACTGATTCACCTTTTGGGTGATCTACCACATAGTGAAGTTGCACATCTATAGCCCTTTGCATAGCTGAGTCATATACCTGCTAAAATGAGTAAATGTCTTTATCTCTAAAAGTATTGCAGATAGGCAATTTCTTCTAAATAAGTTGTTCACCTACTATTGGGTGATCTACCACATAGTGTCTTTACAAGTATTGGACATAGACAATTTCTTCTAAGTAAGTCCTTCACCTACTTTTGGGCGATCTACCACATAGTGAAGTTGCAGAACTGTAGCTCTTTGGATGGCAGAGTAATAGCCACTAAGATGAGTAAATACCTTTTATCTCTGAAAGTGTTACAGATAGGCAATTTCTTCTAAATCTGTCCTTCGCCTACTTTTGGTTGATCTACCGCATAATAAAGTTGCAGAACTGTAGCTCTTTGGATGGCAGAGTAATAGCTACTAAAATGAGTAAATGCCATTTGTCTTTAAAAGTATTGCAATCAAACATTAAAGTGCCTCTTGCTTATTGTCACTTCTACATGTGCCTCCATCTCGCAAGAAAATTTATATTCCACTATCTTTAGTACATCTAATTTATACGGCGGGAGATAAATGCATGCGTCAAAATGCTTGTTGTTATTAAAATAATCACTGATAAATAAATTAACTCAATCAAATATCTGCAGTTTTTTCATTCAGTGTTTGTACCTTGTTGATAATACTTTTTCTCCCTGAACCTGGCAAAAAAAGTTGTATATACAATGAATTAACAAATGGAATACAAGGTAATCTTTTACATTTTTCCTTTCACCAGTCTTGACCATTTTGGTGGAATCATTGCTACCACTTTTGTAAATTTTTCCTGTCAAGTTTATAAAGCACCCCTGCTTTGGAAGCAAGAGATGTGATACTCTTGCCACAAAATATGAAATTTTGAACTGGAACCTTCACATACAAATCGAGATGCAAAATTCTATGAAAAAAATTGGAAATTAGATGAATGGTCTAAGATCATAGAATTTGTATTAATGTCAGACTTTTTAAAAACAAGAGAAAGTGATTTTCTCGGAGGTAACTGTCTCTTACTGTGATTAATTTCGCATTTTGCTTCTCTGGTTTACACATTTAACTACATTGTATAAATATTGTCTCTTGTAATGAAACAAGAAGCCCCTGTGTCTTTTTCACCACTATCCCCAGACTTCTCTGGAAGAGTGCATTCTACAACTTCTCACAATTTCTCAATACAAATTGAACAAAATATTTGTTTTTTTCTGATATCTTTTGTCGTTTATATGTAAAATGTGTGCTAAGTTTGTATCAAAAGGGATCAGAGGTGTCATGTATTCTCAAAAGTCAAACATTTGTAAAGATTTTTGGACAAGTGAAAGAAATAGAAGGGGTTTCATTACTGGGGAAATTCGTAGAATGTGGGAAATCTTGGATTTCTTATTCTGTATCACCATCATCCACTTAATAAGTTAATAATAGTGTAAAAGTGTACCTTACCTCTACACAGTGTACAATGAAATGTCCTAGAAAGGAAAATCAATAAAACAATGGGAACCCTGAGTGTTCAGATCAAACATGGTATAACCTTCATTGTGGCCATTTAATCCAAATTTTCAGGTCAGAATTGTGGCAAACAAGCTTTTCTAAACATGGAACATATTAGTTATCTTAAAATTTGTTTGGTATAGTAGATTTGATACAACTAGAACCTCAGATATCTATAGGATTTAGTTTCTAGTTACTTCCACTTGTATCTACAATAGAACCAACCCCTCAGTCATGTCTTTTAGGAAGTAGCATAAGACACACCCCATCAAATTAAGTTTCCCCACCCAGTATTTTCCCTCATTTATACTCACAGCCCAGGATTAGTGACCTAGTATGTCTCTCGAGTATGACTTTTGCCCGTTCTTTTAGTCATTAGTCACTCCATGTTTTCTTTGTGAGTAAGGTATAGCACCTGCAAGGCAGTAGATTAATTTTTTTCCACACATGACTATAATACTCATTGTGGATGAGTATTGTCTATTTTACTTCAATTTACATTTTTGAATCACAATAAATTTTGGGTATTGTGAATTAAATATGAATTAAAATACTAAATAAAATCTTTGGTACCTTCTTGTTCACACTTTATTTCTAGATTTATCAATAACAAAACACAGTACACACAAACTGTAAAAATAAGCAAAATTTTAAAAACTGTAAAATATGTTTTATATTATCAATACAAAAATATGTATAAGACAAGTACTATTCCAACAATAAATTGGAAAACTGTGTATTTGCAAATATATTGACTAGTATGTGTAGTCATATGTTCAAAATATCATACAACACATTCAATATAGAAAAATTTGTGAGCTAGTTTGAAAATGTAACAATTTAATGCAGTGCAAATATCTAAACACAAGCACACCTATATGCAATGTATGGAAACACTAATTTACAAGAAGAAATGATAGCAGTTGAAAATTCATTCTAGTGAAGGTCTGATCTCCATGTGACCTTGGATAATGACCTCGACCTTTAATAACCTGCCCTTTGAAGCCCCCATCACAGGAACTTTACATTTGGTACAAGAAATAATGTTCTGTATTATGAGTGGTGACTTTTTGGGTACACCAGAAGATTAAGCAGAAATATGTCTAGTGTCAAAAATGGATGTTGTTTTTTTCTTCATATTTGTCTAAAAACATTCTGTCACTTGAACTTGGCTTTTGTTTAGAAGGCTAAAATAATGTGAGCAACTGTGATGAATAAGAGGACCAACTTTTTGTGTGATATCTGCATATGTTTCAAATACTATAAAATACGTTGTATTTGTACAAATATATGAGGTTTGAAAATTAAAAAATTTTAAGTTCTTTTATTATTTGAGAGTGTGCTTAGCCAGTTTTGTTATTGTAATAGAAATGCATTTGTAAAAGGTCAGAAGCAAAAACTTGTATAAAATTTATGATAAAAAGTGACAAGTGCTAAATGTCTGGCCAAAAACTAGGATTTTATTATCCACCACACGATGTATTTGTCCTAAATACGAGGAAATACCGACCTGGATGTATTTTTTTTGTATACAACGGCGCCTCCGTACCATGGATAACTAGCGTCAATAGCTTCCAGTTTTTTATTAATATCTCAGAGACTCTGTTACCTACGAATGTGTATTATATATCTTTAGAAAGGTCATTTTCCAGTGCTTCTGTTTGTGTGTGTTGCATAAAAGTCTATGCAGAAATAAAGGCGCTATCACAAGTTAAAGACTGAAATTCACTGTTGCCTGTGCTTTTTGACTGCCTTTTCACATTCTTTCATTAAATATTCATGTTATTTTACCCATAAGTTGTACAAAATGGTGGATAATAAAAGTAAAACATCCCTCATTAGACATATACAAAAAAATATATGACTCACGAAGATTAACAATATAATACTCATATTACACACAGGTATAATATTGTCATCTTCATTTGCAATATTTTTTTTCTGTGTTTGTCATTTGGGAAGTTTTCCTATTTAATGTCATATGACAGCAGTGCATCAGAATTTACCGCATGTTGTTTGTACAGGATTTGAACCCATCACTATAGAGATAAGAGCCAGGTGAATATAATGCAAAACTGGGAACCATTGGTTACCGAGTCCTCAACATTTGACAGGACTGCAACTTAATGATTTTTATTATGGGTCTTTTTTTTTTTTTTTTTTTTACTTTCAGCTCCTTGTTGTTGAATATATTGTTTAATAAAACAGTAAGTGACTTTTAAAAATTGTCTTTTTTGGGAACTTCAAAAATAATATAGAAATGTACATTACAAACACAATATCACAACAGCATTATTCAAAATAGGCAATATATTTTATTTAATAGTAAGCTTGTGCATGTAATAAATACAATATCCTTGATTTTAAAAGTATATTTTCAGTGACAGTTAAATTTGTAGTAAGTTAAAATTTTCAAATTTAAAACCCTGATTTATAGTTGTTACATTTCTAGGAAGTTAGAATTATCAAGTTAAAGTTAATTATCAACTTGTTTTACAGTTTGCATAATGATATATATGTTTGTGTGTAAAATCCACGACATTATCTAAATATTAATTTCACTGAAATTAGGGATGTCAGTGTAAACTCACTACAACAAGTACCATCATGTGTAAGTTAAACAAAAACACCATGCCAAACAGAATATGCAAATGAGCATTAAAGTTAATAGCTTTCACAAAAATTATATATATATACATTATATAAAACACACTAGTATGAAAAACTGCACAAACTTCGATGATCCAAATTTACAAGTTGCTGATAACTCTGTGCAGATATCATGGGCTTGACTTTCAACTCTTACTCCATTCACTTGGCATCATAGCTTGGCAGAATCTGCAGTCAAGACTATTTAATGGTTTTTGATTGTTCTCAGCAACACATGTACATTTCCAGGATGTATCATTACCATATAAGGTCACTGACATGATGACGAACAGTAAATGTTTTCTGGAATATCTGTTTGCAAATTGTGCCAAGTATGGGTGCCGATGTCAAGCAGAATTATATTATTAGCACTTAAAAAGCACTAAAAGGTTAATTGATTTGACTTTTTCTCTCTTTTTTGGGGGGTGGGGGGGGGGGGGGGTGGGGGGGATAGCCTATACCTTTGTTGGTGCGTATTGTAATCAAAATAAATCCACATTATTGCACACTTAAGAAGCCCAAATAAGACTTTTGTGATCAGATTGTACCAATTTAGTTACAACAGGTAGCAGTAAAAATGGAATCTGAAAAGTAGAGTTCCCTTTTAAATGAAACGAAATATCTGCTCCTGAGAAAATGTGTGCAATGAACAAAGTCCTGGTGAAGTGAAGTATTTTCTGGTCCCTTTATAGGTAACTTTCCAGGGGTACACTGTACTTTGTGCTATAGTGCTTAACATATACCATATAAAATTATCTTTGGATAACTAAAGTTTCCTATTCTTTGAGAAATTGAAACGTAGTCCGTACAAAATAGTTTCCAAGAAAGGCTCTGGACATTTATTGTAAATAAACAGCAGATTAGCCTTTGGTTTTGAGCTAGATTTTGAGTTAACTTGCAAATGAAGATAACTGTGCATCAAACAACAATGAAAATAATAGGATTTGTTTGAGATTTGGAAAAAAACCTGAAAATAGCCAGGTCTGATCACACTTTACCCTTGTGGCTTGCTTCCTTTTCCTTGTCAAAGTCTGTTTCAAGGATAGTTGGAGGTGCAAGGGGTTCCTCTACGAGTGCATCAAATTTCTCCTTGGGTCCCCCATCACCATCCCCTGCACCATGCCCTCGACGATATTTTAAACGGTTAGGAATGATGTTGACTGCCACCACATTATCCACACAAGAAGGTCTACGATAGACTGGTGCATTTTGGGTATCATCTGGAGCATCATCACAACTAGTGGTTATCAGTATTGGAGAGCTGGATGTCCGTTTATCATCTCTCAAGGGGCTTTCAGGTGATGGACTCTCTGATTCTTCGCTCTCATTGGAGGAGAGATTTCTTCGCTTTTTCTTTTTAAAGCTAAGGTGTCTCTGTATCCAGTTGCCCTGCACTTTGTCTTTTTCTTTTTGTGATGGCAAATCAGGTTCACTGTTCCACCGAGAGAGCATGAATGTTTTCTTTAAGAAGTATTTCTTACTGTTGAGGTATTTCTGTATGGCTTCTGAACATTGCTGTCGACCACAAAATTTAGCCCATTCCAGTGCACAAAACCGCCTACCATAGTCTCTTTTGTTTGGGTTTGCACCTGAAAAATAATGAAAAAAAATGATCAGTTTCAAAAAGAAACACTTTTGAAGTTGGCACAAAAATTTGTATTTGTACATGGTAGTGCTTTACTTGTAATTTTTTTCCTTTATTTCTTCCACGAGTACAGAACATTATTTAGATACACAGTGATAAAGGTAGAAACACATAACTATGAAAAAAGGACAAAAAGTATGATTATAAAAAATCCCTGTAAGAACAGGCAGAAATTTGAAAAAAAAAAAAAGAAACACTGTATAATCGGAAGTGTAATATGTGATAGGAAGGCAATTTAATGTTTCTAATTTTATTAACAAGAAACACAAGGAAATTTAGTATGCTTAGGGGCACAGTAAGTTAAAACCCATATTGTATAGCCACATCTCCACTCACTGTCACTGCACTTGTGAAAAAGTGGTGCCCAAGTATGCTATTTCCTCCAATCAAAATATATCATCCTTTTAAGCCTGGAAAATTATTCTTTAGCGAGTGATTAACCTTAGTGAAAACCTATTTACCAAAGTTCAAGTCATCACATTTTTCTACCTTTATGTGTGGCAGAATTTGACAGGAGATATTTAGCAGTAATATCACAAGAAATTACTCTTGTGATGTGAGATGAAGAGCAAGGAGTCTAAAAGTCACAATCTGTCTTATACACAAAATGACTAGCACATCTTAAGGGGAAAAAAATTAAGTAATTGCTGACTGAAACAGACCTTATGTGGAAGAATCTTATCTTAAAAGTTGACAAAAGCATTTGATTCTCAAAAGTGTGGTAATATTTATTGGTGGTAATGATTTAATAGTTTTACTGTCTTTTCACAGCAGCCCTGCTATTCTTAGTGCAGCAGAATTATTTTTAAACTGGGTACTAGCAAGTTGGATTAGGCATTATGTTGCTAGGCATACTAATTGTCATCAAACAGGTTTAAGTGATGAAAAGTTCACTGGTTGCCCATTGGCATATACATCAAAACATGAGCTGAAAGTACCATGAGACTCGGTAATCTGTATATAATGCTGGAGCCTGGGTGAGAGAAATTTGTCTGAATAATGGATTGGATTACAGTAGGATGTTTATTTAGACTAATATAACAGGAAACTTTAATTTAGAAAAAACTGGAAATCACATAATAAAGCAGAAGGCTGGTGACCCAGGCATAAACTATGATTAATTGTCTTGATGTAAAGTTGCCACAAACACTGAGGAGTCACCAAGGAAGGTATTGCACACTGCAACTCTGAAACCATTCCACCTACTCAGAGCTCAATTAAAAGCCTTGTAGACAAGTTTGCTTTATTTTTTTTGCGAGAAGATAAGCAAAATTAGTGATACATTTCTTACTTTTGGCTCTTCTACTGATGCACCTACTCTGACACCTGCTTTCGGTGCCTTTGAGTCTTAAAGGAGGATGAAGTTTGCAAGATTATCAACGGTTCAACTAAAATATGTTGACTGCGCTCTATACCCACATTCCTCCTTAAAGATTGTCTTGATATCCTTTTGCCATCCATACCCAAGTTGGAAAATTGTTCCCTAAGTGAATGCTCTATTCCTGATGCAGTCAAAAAGGTTGTTGTTGCCCCTCTTATAAAAAAGGCTTCTGTACCTGGAAATGAACTAAAGCATTTTTTTGTCCGGTGTCTAGTCTCTGTTTCCTGCCAAGATTGGTGGAGCTGGTCATTGCTAAATTGTGACCCATATCAATAGAAATAAGCTTGACAATCCTCATCAGTCTGCTAACCAATGACTCTACTGCCAATAAATAATGCTTGACTTGTCAGTAGCTTTTGACAATATTGACCATACCATTGGCAGTCTCAAATGTGGTTCAGTTTTAGTGGAACTGTTCTCAAGTGGTTTGTCTCCTACCTGAGCGATTGTTGTCAAGCCATTAAGATAGTGTCTAGACTATCTGATTTAATCAAGCTCATCTATGGAGTCCCCTAGGGATCTGTGTTGGGTCAGCTGCAGTTCTCAATTTGTACAACTCCATTAAGGAAAATCATTGGCTGCCATGCAGACATAAAATTGCATTTTATGCAGAAAATACCAAATTGGCAATTACATGTTCATTAATCTCACAAGAATGCTTATGATGCTCTGACTAAGTTGAATGCCTGCTTTCAAGATGTACAGCAATGGATGGTTCAAACTACACCACTGGCTGCCTGTTAATTACTGCTGCATGTTCAAAACTGCAACATTGGTTTACAAATTACTCAATAGTGGTTCTCCAAGTAACTTTAGACCATCCTAATGTCTCTGAGCAGCTGCTCCTACAGCACCAGGTGTAGTTGCCCTGACTGACAATACCTGAAAGTTCCACCTTTCCTCTCTTCACTCAACAAGTCAGTCAAACACTTTGGCCACAGCTCTGCTTTTGATGCTCCTTGTAATTTCGAATGAACTTCCAGACAATGTACACAGTGCAACTTGTATTGCCTCCTTCAGGAAAAAGCTTAAAACTTACCTGTTTGCAAAAGCCTATCCGCCAGAGCCTTCCCGTCAAATCTGCATCTTCTTTTAGAATGACCTGGCCATGAAATTTGGACTTGCGTTCATTCATCTTGTTTATGTTTTGCTACACCTTAGAGTCTGTCAATTCATAGAGATTAAGCTCTATAAAAGTTCACACTAGAATAGATTAGCACTAATGTGCCTGATGTGAGTGTATTAATTAATACACAAGTAGGTCCCCTGTGAAGTACACAGTAAAAGAGTTGGTGATGCAAGTGTAACACAAGTACATCAACAGGCCTCAGTAAATTACACAGCATGAATACCTGCAAACAACAGTATCTTGGCACATCTGGTCCGTCCCTGTATGGCTGCCTTCATCAAAGCCGTAAAGCCAAGATGGTTACACTGATCTATTCGAACACGACGGAAGTTATGCAGCATAAAGCTCACTGTCTCAGAGTGACCTAAAACACAAGACACGAGCCATACAAGTTTTACTTGTGAAGAGATACTGTGAAGGCCTGTCAAAAAATGTTTATACATTTTTTATTGTGTCATACATGCCTGCAAAGCATGAATTATATAATTGCATATTCATTCTTTCTGTTGCCAGGTCATACAGGCTTGACAAATTATGGATACACAAGAAATCTGCATTTTTTCCACATTTGCATTAGTGTGTTTCAGATTAACAGATGGGAACATCAATAACATATTTTTAATATATATTTTTAATTTTCCGTAAATATAGTCATTTGTTAAATACAAAAGTTTTTCAAAAAAAAAAGGCCTTTCGCCCCTGAACAGCTAATGTTTCGGGATTGTTGGTTGAAAACTTGGGTTTTTAAAATTTATAATGGCCTTGACTAACTGATAAGAAAAATTATACCTTTGCATGTTATAAGGCATGCCTACTCATTTACGTTCTTACAAAATTCAGTGTATGTTTATTACAATTTATAGTAACTGCAAAATTTGTCAATCTGATGCAATAACACAAGCAGTTAATAACCTTACTAGCATAGTCTGACATAGTGTACTCCTAGTCAGATTTTTTACTTTGACATCATAGCAGATAGAATGTTATGACCATGTTTGATTCTGGAACATGCAAAAATCCTTGTGATGACATGATGAAAAAAGCACAAGGCAATAATAATTGATGGTTAATCCCCTATAGAGATGGCAAATACATGTATCAGATATATATATATATATTTTAAATGTTTCTCAATGTGACCTTCCATACACTTCAGAGTTGGAGTACTCTCATGCATTCCCTTCTAGTCTAGGCAAAGGACCATAATAATTGTAGATGTTATTGAAAACATTTGTGCTAGTGAGTTAAAATTATAGATATTGTACAATCTGTTTAACTGTGTTTCTTTTGTTTTTCAATGTAAATAAAGATCTGACAGAGATTTTGTTGATGTCAATACAGTTTCAAGTAAAGATGGTCAAGAATTCAGAATGTAAAAGCTTTTCCCATCTTTTCGTGTACTTAGTGATTCACGGGACATGCCGGTACAAATAACTTTAAAAAATAGGTTGCATCCACAGTAATGTGAAGTACAAAGCTGTTTGGTTAAAGGTTTGTGTGAAAATTTGTTGAATTGTTTAAAAAATTTTTAGCAGAATGTATTAGATTTTTGTTTTAGCTTAATGTACTTCTTTAGAGAGCAGCCTTTCACTTATCAAGTTAGGTAATTTACTCCTGTTGAAAGTATCATGTTTATTACCATTCACTGACTCCAATTTTTTAGCTTCCGCTAGTCCATGGAATAAGCTTTATTCACATTGATACCATTACTATGTGCCAGACAACATGTTCTTGTATGCAGCACATATTTGTGACTGTCATTAACTTCTTTTAAGTTTTTACATTAACGAGAACTTTTGTTTCAAAAATTCAAGAAATGAGCATTTATTGTGTTTTTGTTGGCTTAACATAAAATTATTAATGGTTCAAAATTACTTTAGTTTTCAGAATTGGGCCAAAATTAGAAAATTCTTGTCAGTTTAATTGTAGGTCCATGGTGTATGATGACAATAACTACCGATCTGATAAAAATTACACATTCTTAAAGATCTACTAACGCAAGCCACAAAGCCATTAGAGACACAACCAGTGCACTGAGGCGGTCACCCATCCAAGTACTAATATAGCCTGTTGCTGCTTAACTTCAATGATGAGACAGGCACTCATCCCGCTATGCCACAATTCATGAAAGTTCAGAGATACACACACACAAAAAAAAAACAACGAAAAAGTGATCTCCAGAAAAAAAATTGTTAAAAATTGTTTTGACTTATAAACGTATCATAGTTGGTGTGTATGGGATAGGAATGTCAAAGCAGTTTCAACTTCATCATCAGCTTAGCTTTTGTTGTAGTATCTTCAGTGCATTACAAGTAATAAATCTAAATACATTTTAAAAACCAATTTTCTATCATAGCACTGCATGTAGAACTGTGACAGTGGTTTAATGGGTGTTGGTATCAATGTAAACATAGCTTAATCATTCCCTGTAGCTTAGGTGTGTTAAGATTGTGATAATAAATATCCAGTAACTATCTAATCAGGCGGAGTACTATTGTCATCACTGATATCACCACTTAGCCAAAGAAGTGTGAAATAAGGCTCCAGCACTTTTGCTGTTTGAGTATTTTTCAATATATAAACAGACTTGACTCAGACTCAAATTCATAATAGGATTTTCTGCATTATAATCTAGAAGTATTGTATTTTGTATGATATTTTATCTAATACAAGAGGGAATTCAGGAATGTATACTTTAACTTCAACTTCTCAATAGTTCCTTTTATTGGTGAAGAAAGTCTTTCTTTGAATTGAACGTGAAGTCAAGCATTTCCTTTTCACTAATATAGACCCAAGTCACTTATTCCTGTAACCTTGTATTGCTTTCAAACTTATGTTTAAATTATCATTTTATTATTTCTGTTGACATCAATGTTATGTTTATTCGCCAGCTAGCCTAAAGCATCCACTTAAGTTATAGATTTGGATGTATCATGTTTAAGTAATGACATTTTAGGGTCAAAATGTTTTGATATATTAATTAAAGGTATCCCAAACTTCTGGAAATAGTTTGTTATATTTCTAATAATAAGATCTAGTGATAGATGTACCCTTATCATCAACACTAAATTTCAACAAGAAATCTTCAAAGTATAAATTTTGAGGACAATAAATAGATGTCCCATGATCCACACACACCAACACACACACACACCCCCCCACAAAATTGGACCTTTCACTTTCAGTCATATTTGTCAGTTGATCTGAAAGTAGATCCATCTTCTGGCAATTGAAAACATTTGCCAAAACCAGAAAAAGGTACAGACATCACAGCTCGGAATTTTCATGAATTTAAGTTGAATATACATTCAAGAAATAGACACTCAGGAAAATAAATTTAAAAACAAATGAACACACATCCAGCCTCTATAATCTGATACAGTTGGCTTGGTACAATTAGAACCCATGTTAGTGGAATTTAGTGCAAAATCCCAGTAGTAGAAAATGCAGTTTTTGTGGCTGTAAGAGAACTTGATAGTCATTGTTGATTTTGACATTATTCAGTTTTACAATCTGCAGTATTAGTCAATCTACTTTCAGCAAATTTTTACACAAAATCTTTCTTTTTTTTTTTTGTATTTTCAGAAATTTAAAAACTTGATCATAAAGTGGGTAAAGTTATTGCACGTGGACAGTCAAGTTTATGCCATCACTTTTGAGATACAGGAGAAAAATGTGTTCTATTTTAAATTCAAATTAGAATGTTGGCTTTGAAAAAGAGTTTTACTATAATAAAAAGACAAATTTACAAAAATTTATGTTATAGACTGAATGTGGTGATGCCCCCAAAATGGATTAAACTTGAAATTTTTATTTAAGTTTAAGTTTTAGAAGTTTGTAACCTGTTTTACTAAACAGCAAAATTTTTTAGCAACCTCACTGTGTTCTATGTGGACTTATAGTAACCTTTATCCATTAATCATTAGATTGATATCCAAGCTACTGACAGAATAAAGAGGAGATAAGGAATAAGCATTTATGGAAGCTTTTTTTGTTGTTTCTCATATCCCTCAAGGTCAATAAGTTACCTTTTCTTTTCATCTTTGAAGAGTCCAACATTTGACATTTAACACTATGTTTTATCATAGCAAGTACTCTTGAAAGTGGTTAATCTAATCTGGCTCTTACGACCATCAAACATTATACAAGGCTGTAAATTGCACTGGTTCTCATAACCAAGTCATTAGTTTTTCAGATCCAGGTCCCCCAACAACTAAGCTTTTCTTGCTCAATCTTAACATTGAATTTTGAAGGGAATACTGAGGGGGCAATTCTCGAAAAATAAAATATTGGCAATAGAGTCTTAATGTTTGTGAAAAAAAAAACCTATGTTATATTACCCAAATACACCAACCAGGTCTTAAATACAGTAGAACCTCTATCATCCAACCCTCTTTTATCCGAATTTTCAATTATCCGGCTTCAGACCCACTCTCCCAAATCCATTTAAGCCTGTTATTTTAGCCCTTCTATTCTTCGTACCTAATTGTTACACCCAATGGGATCGAATAAAAGAAGTTCTACTGTACTTACTATTTTTGTGACTAACAATCTACAGAAGTACAGAATTGTTATATAAAGATTGGCATTGATAAGTAATGTCTAGGTAGCAGACATTAAATCTGATTACAAGATTGGATTACATGTAACACAGAGTGGCAGTAATTCATCATTAAGTACCAAAATAATGTTGGAAGTATTCTTTTCTCATTTGCAAATTTACTAACAAAATATTGTTGGAAATTATAAATTAGCATCAGAAATGCACATAGCCCACAGCCTGGGCAAATAGCATTGAATACCATGAGATACAGAAAAGGTGTAAAAGTACAAAGTTAAATTCTTTTAGAGCAGACCATGTAAGATATCTAAAAGTGCAGGAGATAGAACACTTACGCAAGGGAAAATGTATGTAAAACAAGGTATTAAAACAAGACAATTTAATAGCAATCTTACTTTGCAACAAAGCTGTAAAATTTCTAAATTGATCTATTTATTAATTGAAGTATAGGTGTCAGTCGACATAGCTCAATTTCGTGAAAAATAAATATAATAATCAGTTGTAGAAATCCATACTGCTTTGTGATAGGAAAAATATGTCTCAAATGTGGCAGTAGAAAACATTCTGGCAGAGCCAAGGTCAAAGGTCACACCAAGGTCACACTGTGATGTTGCACACCTACACCCTCCAACCAATATACCTACCATGAACAGCTTCCTACACCCTATGATTACTGAGATATAGCCCAGAAAAGATGTCAAATGTCAAGGTGACTATGACAAGGTTAAAGGTCAAGTCTAGGTTACACCATGATGTTTCACACCTACATCCCCAACCAATGACACTGCCAAGAATACACTTTCAACAGAAGGTTGCCAAGATATAGCTGAAAAGATTTAAAAAGTTAAAGTCACTACAGCAAGGTCACAGGTCAAATCAAGCTCACATCATGATGTTTCACATCTACACCCTTAACCAATGCCCCCACCAAGTATGAACTTCCTGTACCTTATGTTTTTAAGGATACAGACTGGACAAGTTTTTCCCAATCCACCCAACTTGATGCCATAGGTGAAAACAATACCCGCACAGCCTTTAAAGGCAATGGGGCAAGACTAATCTGCCACTTGTGAGCACACGAGATAGAGAAATTCGTGCAACCAGTCCCACAATCATGTCTTTATTAAAAAAAGTGAAATGTCATTTCGATTTTACTGTGGAAATGGTTATATTTTAATGCTTTACTTAAGAGTCAAATGTAAGTTACTGCTACTAAGCCTTTTGCTAGGTATATATGCCATGTCGTTTAAATAGTTGGTGGGTATAAAGCCTTTTTAAGACTGAAAAAGGTCAGAACCACCTGTGCATCTTATTCTCTCACCAAGAATAATGGTAAACAGATCTTAGATGCCCCCAGGGAATAGCCTACTAGCTTTGTATTAAAAAGCCAGCATTGTCTTTTTATGGTAAAAATAAGAAGGTGGAAAGTTAAAAATACATTGCAAAAATATAAATACGAAAGGTACAGTAATGCCTCCTCTTAGATCATTGTTCTAAATTACATAGACCAGACGATAGGTTACTGATTCTAAGGACTGCATTTGTTTAGCCTGTGGAAGATTGGCCAAGATATACATATTTGCTGGAGTGAGGCATAAATACTCATAAGGCATGGGCAGAAAGAACAATTCTTGGAAAATAGTGAAATCAATAGATGTTCCCTCTTTGAGCATTATGGAGGCATTTTGACCTATTGTTATCTGAGTGCACTTTCATGTTAGGGATTTGTACTATATCAATAGTGATTTTTTTCTCCTTGTAAAGTGTTACATAGACCTGCTCCAAGTATTTGTATTTCTTATTTCACCAAATCTGACAAACATGGAATCATGAATCCACCTGATAGCAGGAGGCCCTACTGTCTGATGAAACACAAACCAAATTCTGTAAAAAAGTCATTCAGTCCTGGTATAACACCTCAGACAAAAGGACTTGAGTGTTTTTCCCCCCAGCAACCAAATGAAAGTGTCGATATTGGTCAAAATGTATTTGGTGCAATGTGCCATTCATTATCATACCGACAGAAACATGTAAATAACAGTCACATATTACAATTCACTGTCACATATTGTAAATGCTAGCAGTAAATTGCAAATCCTTGCCGCCATTTGCAAATCCCAGCTTCAATTTGCAAATCCAAGTTGCAAATTGTAAATTCCAGCCGTAAGCTGCAAATTGCAGCTACAATTGTGTATCAAGTATCAGGTATCCATGTGCTTAATCTCCGAATTCGGAGATTCTAAGGCACACCTTCAAAATCATAATACATAAATCAGAAGTCGTAAAACATAATAGGGTCTCCACCAGGGAAACATCGGTGCTCGGTAGTAAGAATACCTAGGGAAGGAAAGACTTCTGAAACAGAAAAGTTTTAAGTTGCCTTTTCAAACATGATAGTGTAGGAGCAGTTTGAATTTCCAGTGGCAAATCATTCCAGAGTTAGGTATTATGTACAAGTATGTTTTACAATAGTTTCTAGCTCACTGCATCTGCACATTGTCAATCTGTTCAATACTGGATATTAGTTTTGACTATATTTTGATAAATTATACCACACTTAATGTAACCAAGTTATCTTTTGGTGCTGTAAATTATTTTCTTGCTGTTGCTTCCCTTGAACAATTTTTGATTACAGACTGTAACATACAGACATCCAAAAAAATTCAGAATTGAATGTTTTGATAAACCAATTGAATCCATTCAGATGTTTACTTCACAAATGTTCACACAGAAAAAAATAATAAAGGTTGAATGAACAGAAAATTCCATGAAATATTTGCAGTTCTTGTGTTTCTGTATTAAAAATTGCTACAAATTTATCTAGAAGAATGCCAAAAAGGCTTCTGTATGGATCAGGTACTTTGGAAGATATGTCATCCTCTTTTTTTTTCTAACTGAAGTATAGAAAAAAAGTTTTTGCATTAAGTTTATGATATGTGGGGTATCCAGTATTTTAGGAATTTGTGATATAGGGTACTACTAGAATGATATAGGGTAAAATTGTATCATGGCAATGATTTAAAGTGTTATAATTTAATGTTGATATTTGATAGTGAAGCAGGCTGTGTTTAAAGAGAACCAGTGTAAGTTGAAATTTAGTGTTGGTGGAAGCAATGTTAAGGTCCCAACATCAGAAGATATGCTATTTTTGTTGCTAAAAGTTGAAGTTGAGCATAACTACAACCAAATCCTTTTGACATTGGGGGGTCTAGTTATACAGAGTCTACTGAAGTCACATGTATCCCTCTATAATCTATGCAAAAAAAAGCCCATTTTGCAGTCAATTTTGGGCAATGCAGAAGCCACTGGAAATAGTAGAGTATATTTTGTGGGAAGGATTGCAGAATTCCCCTCCCAGAAGTAGATAGGTGTATGAATATCATTGAATTTATTTTTTAACATAATGTAGTTCCTGATTGAAGGGAAAAAAGAGGTATAAGGTCGACAGGTGTATAGGTCAGCAGGTCGGCAGTTAGGCCGGTGTTGTAATTTCTGTAATTTCTCATTGAAGTTAAAGTAGAGAGGTAGATTAGGTCGACAGGTTGGCATTTCAGTCAAGTGCCGACCTGCCGACCTGGCTTGCTATTATTTTTTTAATTTTGTTTTTATTTTTAAAAAATATATATTTATATATAATTATCCCTCTTGACAAAACTACTTTCATCTATTTCTGGGAGAGGAATTCTGCGATTTAGCCATTTTGTGCTAATTGAATAGTAAAGATAAAGACAGAGATTAACAGGATTTAGGTGGATGATTGTATAGCTGTTCATTGGAACGAATGGGTGGGTTTTATACACAGCCATCCTCTTGCAGAAGGGTTTCAGTGACAACAAAAGCTTCTCTTTGCTAAGGCCTACGTGTTGCAATAAATTGGATGCCATAAAATGGGGTCTGACCGTGAAATGCTCATCAAAGCCCACAATTATGCAAATAGCACTATGGCCCCTACTTTCAATAAAATTAATTTACCACCTTCTTCATAACAGGAGCAGAACTTTATAGCCAATGTGTGGTGGCTTATGGATATGTTTGATTGGCTAGCTTGTGTCATTGTGCAATGTTTTATGCACTGCTTACTGTCATATTTCATGGACATAAAGGCATTGTCAGTGGTTATAACAAATTGTAAGCAGTGATCACAGTAAATGATTTCCAATTTTAAAGAAATATTTTTTACAAATTAAGCACTTTTAAGACATTCAAATAAATCTCCCTACAGTTAATCTAACTTAATATAATGAGTACATTTTTTTCCCCAAAATGGTATACATATTTTTTTTTGTTTTATACCTCAATATAAGTAATTATTTATCAGTACCTTGTGCAATGTGGTTCTGGCATTTAAGAAGATAGTTTTCAAGTTAAAAATCACTCGAATAAAGGTAAAGAAAATAAAACATATCAAGTCATCATTAAGGTAATCCTATGAAATGACTATTGTATTTCCAAAATTCATAATATCTGGAACAGTGAGAGAATATATTTCCTGTTCTACTCCCCAAAATATATTGAACTTTTCTTGTGGAACATCTTAGCTCTGTTTCTACCGCATTTGTTTTTGGAAAGGATTTAAATGCTGTGATGATTAATCCACTACATAGTTACAGTGCATAACATAATGAATTGTTTTAATTTGACCGTCCTTGAAAATTATACTTACTAGGTGGTGAGGTTTGACCAGACCAGAACCAACTTGGAACTATAGAGCATGCAGGTAAAAAAATTAGAATTGAGTGGACAAGAGGAAAGTAACTTGGGGAGCAATCTGTCTTCTTTCATTATTCATGGAGTTTCCTCTTCTAGCTCCCAGATATTACCCCCCAGAAAGTAAAGATGTGGTGTCTGCATGTTGTTAGTTACACTTATAACACCTCAGATTCTGCCCCCTTCATCGATATAAGAGCAAGTCCTTTTTAAAGGAAATATTAATGGTATAAACATCAACAAAATTGCAATGATGAATTTTTGTTAAAAAGTTTTATAATTCTAAATGAAATGTAAAATATTTAATACAAAAGTTCCTTAACACATTGGATAACATTTATGGCAATGGGTATGGCAATCTTACTTGGCATAACGACCTTCTGTCACCAGAAAATGAGTCTGACTAGCAATCAGTCTTGTTTAAATATTTCATGCACTTCTTTTGAGTTAGGGTTTTGTTGAAAAAAGCCTATGACTAAAAATTGAGAGATGTTTTTGTATTAGTTGAAAAGCCCTTGTCTTGAATAAAACCAAATGGCCAGTAATCCTTTGATAATTATCTATCAATAATCAAATGTATTGGGAGTTTACTCTTGAGACAAAGTAACCTTATTGCTTGTGGCAGTCGGATATTTTAGATAAGATATTTTCAAGGTTCCCTGTGAAAGTTATATTGTGCCAGTCATTTTTGCATCAAATATTCTGAGAAGCAATTGCATTGTTCATCTCAAAGTACTCTAGTGAGCCATATAAATGGCTCATGAATGTGATGCTGTAGATGTCTCTGTGTAAGAGGGTAACCTGAAAATGGACAGCAATAAATCAAAGTTGCATGGAGTCAGGTTTTTGGCTTTAAAAGCTTAGTCAATTTAAATTACAAAAACCATTGTGAGGCAGAAAATTTTAGCTTTTAAAATATCAGCAGTAATTACAATGCCAATGTATTGTATTCTTTTATTTTTAATTGATGTTTTGAACAAAAAACTGTATCATTATATTAAATTGAACATACAAGGTACTTTTAATTGATGTAATATATGTTCATTTCTACCATAGTGGCAAAAAAATATGTTTTGCTGGTTCTTTGTTGTTATATTAGAATATATGATAATTAGTATGCAGATGGTCAAGTGTTTGTAAAATGGGCCTTAAATGGTCCAGATATCTGTATCCTTGAGTTGATATTTTAAATATTTTTTACATACTCAAAAAGTACAAGTGGACTATACTAGTAAGTATTTATTCTGAAGCAACATAGTGAGTGAACAGTGAAAAAACTTGCTGAAACTACAAACCTGCTTGTGCAGAAAATATAAGTGGTGTGTTTCCATCATTGTCAGGAAGATTAGGATCAACTTCCTCAAGTTCTGCCAACAGCTCCAAAATTGGCATGAATCCATTTGAGCAGGCATGACTTAAGCCAGTCTGAAAAGAGTAAATGTCAAAACAGTTTATATGACAACACCTTTTGTCGTATCTGCTTGAGCTGGTGCTTCTTGTACAGTTGCTTCCAGAAACAATCCATAAATTCAGCATTTGTGCATAACTTGTTCTGCCTCAAGGAAACATCATCATCTTAACCGTACATAGCTGAAACCTGTTTTTGTGGGATATAATACATTCCACATTAAAATAAAATTCCAAATACCTAGAAATTTCTATTAAATAAATTTATATTAATTGAAATATTACTTTAGTTTAACTTTTTGACAAAATCAAAATTCTTGCCATGTATGCTTATAATAAATCCTTAAATACAGTCAAACTATATTTTCTGATAACAGTAATAGGATTTTTAACAATTTTCTTAAATATCGTTACAGGATCATTTGCCACAAATAAGTGAGTATTGTTTGAGAATCTTTCCAATTACTTGCCATAGAATGTCACGGACTATAACAATCTCTGCCTTAAAACACATGGGAATTAGTAGTAAGGCATAAAGAGAAGGAGGGCAATGGTAATCTTCCCTGTGCACCGTAATTCTCCAAAATACTGCCAAACTTCTATTTATGCTTTGACCGAATAAATGCCTAAAAGAGAAGATCTTGATAATAAGGTACAACCACAATTATATACTTTGAAGAAATATCAGCTTCACATAGATGCCTGTTGTTTAGGTGTTTGAAAATTATTAACATCATGGTTATATTTCAGAAAAAGATATGGTATGCTGCACTGTCTTTTATGTTCCAAACAGTAATCAGCTGCCACCATTCCTCATAAAATCTTGTACTACTTCTGAATACGTATTAAGGCTTGGGAGACAGGTCTCTGGTATGTGTAAATCACATGGAAATCATCTGATTGCCCTCTCTCTTTAAGCTCTGCTGTAAATATCGCTATGCTTTGTTATTCAGAGCAAATACAAAAAATAGGCTTCTGTTTCTTTGTAAACTTGTAAAATCATTTTATTTGGTATTCAGAATAATATTTAGGCATCATAACAAATTATAACAATTATAAGAAATTGTTGCAATAATTAAGGATCTACATTACTAATACAGTCTGCATAATGATTCATTCAAAGAAGAACAAACACCTTAAGCAAACACTGAGTGATTGCTAACTCAGTACTATTGATGTTCACCAGTTAAATGTTTGTTATAGTTCTTTAATTTGGTACCCTGATAGCCCCCTTTTTTGGAAATGTACTATGTCCATGACTCCATCCCTGAAAATAACACCAATTGTTTGATACATTTCATCATATTAGAAACATGTGTCTTTAGTTACAACTCCAACGAATGGTTGAATTCACAACAAAAAATACACAAGTGTGAAAGCACCCTGAAATGCTATTCAGATTATACTTAACAATTTTCAAAGTTTAGTTTTAATTTTAACCCCCAATGATATCTTCTTTTTCTGACCCAAATGCTGTAAAAACAGGATTTAATTTGGTCTGTAAAAGCAGTAACTTTGTGAACTCTCAGCTATACCTGATGAAGTCAGATAATACTAATCAGTAGTTTAACAATATTATAAGCATTCTACATATACAGGCAATAAAATAGAATCCAGTATTGTAAGTTAAATTTCTACCACAGTAGTCTGTAAGCAATACTTTAATGAAGCCTGTATCTTTTGTTCTTGTGGTTGAAAGGTGATCAATTTGTTGAGTTAAAAATTCCATTAGAAATTCTAAGGAAGATAGATTAAATATCTAATGAGTTATTTGAGAAAGGTTATTGCAAATGTGGCAACTAACTCAATACCCAGTCTCATTTTAAACACTCTTTAAAGGTCAATGCCATGCAGAAATAAAACAATTTTCTTCTAATCTTGCAACTGGGGCAATAAGATATCTCTTAATAAATTGCATCATTAAAGGATTCTCAATATAAAAACCAACTAAATGAACTTCTGAAGAATATTTGGTTAAAAATTTGCCCCAATTAAATTTTACAAAACAGGGACTATTTTCTACATTGTTGGGAGTCTATAAAGGTACACAAGTATTAGTACTTTTTGGTCTGTACATATTTACACGATGGACATGGTTTAAACTCAAGCTAGGAATTGCATGTGGGAAACTTGGCAGTCTGTACTCACCAAAGGCTGGTGGTTTTTGTTGCACCAGTCTTTATCAACCCAATTGCAAAGATTCACTTTCAAACTTTTCTGGACAAAAGGATTGGGTCTTACAGCAGGACACACCAAATATAGGATGTGTTTTTACAAATAAATACCAAATTCTGTTTTTGCCTCAAGAACTACATACAAGTAGAAAATAATTATCCTGTGGGGACTTGTATGCTGCTTGATGAGTTTTGTATTCATTAGGTGTCATAAGTGTACATAAGCTAGGACTCATTCAGGTATGTGCTCACCACAACTGTTGATGGACAGCATTTCCAGCACATAGTAGATTTTGAAAAATGTTTGAAAAAGCTGCCACAAATTCTCAGGTGCTAAACTACAAGGTACACATTGGAGTGGTGGGGGTTGGGGACAGAATGGCTAGAATAAGAAATCTAAAATTCACCAGAAATCTAAAATTTGCCATCTATATAACCTGAGCAAACTTACAGAAGAAAGTAATGTATTGTCTTAAAATTGGTGTTTAATAGATCAGAAAGCCTTAATCTACTAGTCTTTCAGCAAATTAGACCTCACTTTGTTTGTTCTGTGAATTTCAGATATTCGGCCAATTTTAGAATCCTTACTCTATATGGGTCAGCTTGTTTTTATACATACACTACCAACAGAGGGCCATTTACCGGGCAATAAGGACAAGGTCATGAAACAAACTGCATTTAGAAGTTGTTACGACTGCATTGAACTCTGTGAACAGGCCTTAAGTTATGATGTCACTCTTCAAATTCTTATTCTATGTAGTGTTAATGTAACGTAGCAACAAGGTATTGGGAAATGGATAAAACATGACACTGATCTAAAAACACACCATTTGGATTTGCGTTTTGGTTACAATTTAAAGCCAGTTGTAGTGGCACTGAAAATTGAGTCTGAATGTACCTCAGTTGGTTCTATTCAATGAAAATGAAACAAATTCACATTTTCATATCATATTGCTTAATGAGGGACTATTCAGTTGCCCAAAGAGAGAAATTAGATCAGGCTTCATAAGCTGTTTATGGTGATAGACTCTATTCAGAATGTTTAAAGTGACTTTAAAATTATATGAAATATTTCTTTGGAAGTTGAATGCCCTATAGAGTAAAGCAGTTTACGCAGGTGGAAATGCTACAACTGTTGAAGGGTTCTTTGCACAATGGGTGGTAAGACCATTAAGTGTTTGTTGCAGGGACCCATTATAAAAGCCATTCATCATATTTTGTCTTTGTCAATGTGTGTTTTAACATGCTACCACTGTTTTTGCTCACAGAATCGACTTATCCATTGCAGAAGTGGATTTCTGGTTCATTAATTCCATGAAGTGTTCCATACACTAGCTATATAATTCATGTATTTTCATCATTACAATTTTCCCTCAGACCATGGATAATTGATTCATCATATGGGTGTAATGCCATCAACGAGTTTTGTTTAGATAGCAAATCCTCAGATTCAATAGATAAAAATTCATTCATAGAATTATTACTTTTTATGTTTTTAATAATATCAGTATACTTATATATTGTAGATTTTTTTTCACATAAATTTGCACATTTTATTCCAATAACAACAGCCTTTTTAATCATGGATAAAGGCAGCTTTGATGATTACTTTTTTGATGATTACTATATACAAATATAGAGTATTGCCAATGTATGTAACACTCGCCACTAGAGGAACCCTTTAAAAGTTGAATAAAAAATTTAAATGTGAGGAAATTTTACATCGGGGAGATCAAATGACTAATGTGATCCCTCCACACACACACCAAAAAAAATCAAGAATGATAAAGTAAAGGATATCAAAGGAGGTTTCTTTGCTAAAGAATTTCACGTACTATGGTGACTTTCAAAATTTCTGACGATTACTTTTTTCCTTTTTGACAAGCTGCAAGGTATTTGTTTTGGCAGCCACAATCCTGAAGTTATTAGTACTTTTAAAGCAAGTAATCTAAGTTGTGATTTTTTGCAAAGTAGAAATAAACAAGAGTACTTGGAGAGTACCTCCAACCTTTAAAAAAAATCCTGGACCTAGATGGTGATTTGAATGACACCAAAAATCTAATAATGTATTCCTTGTGCCGTTGTTGAAATTTCCTAAAAATTTCATCAAAATCTGTCTATAACTTTTTGAGGCATGTTGTAAGCAATGAAATCAAACACACACTGCCATTACGTAAACTCTTTGGTTGAGTTATAAAGTTACATCCAAGATATTTTATAATTAGCAGCCAGACTCAGTTATAAATAATAGATAAATAAATTTAATTATCTAGTCCAACTCCAATTGGTTTGAGTAACCTCACAAAAACTGGTCATCTCACTCTACCTGTCTAGTTTTTGTGCTTCCCATAAAATAGAACAGATGTTACAAATTAAAAAAGGATGACAGCACCCTAATAAAGTAACATTCATATTTTCAGAATGTTCTTATGACAAGAATTGTCTTAGAAATAGGTAGTTTTTTTGATAAAATTCTTCCAGTAAGAAAAATTTCAAAAAGCCCTTTTTAAAAATTGTTATTAAGTTGCTTTCACAAAGAATACCTTTATGCAACTCAATAACTGAAACACTAAAGCTACCTGCTTTGTACACAACTGTTGTTCCCGAGTTGTCATCATTACCTCCAGAGAACTTTAAAAAATTTCCCAGGAGTTTAAAAAAAAACCTTACTTTTAGAAGTTGTTCTTATTCTTAGAATATTTCTTTCTAATTTTCTTGGGAAATTATTAGAATAATAACTAAGGATAAGGATGTTGGTGGATATTAATCCAGGTTTTATTGCAGCTGTTGATCAGTTTGACCTGTAGCTACCTTTTTTCAGTGCATGATTAATGACTGATTATTTTTCAAATGAATGTGTCATGACACATTAATGCCAATGGCAGCTTAGCTTTTTCCGTGGTCTCTTGGGCTATGTGATTAAATGTTTCATGCACCTGTGGCCCCACCAAGTCACCAGGACTCGTCAATACATTTTTACTGCTAATGCTTTCTATACAGGATTCAGACACTGAATAAATCCTTGTTTATTTACCATTGCAACAATGATTAGTACATTTTTAAAATGCTCTTCTGGAATGTTTTTATATTTCAGGAATAAAGATTTGAATTGCTAGTGAAGTGATAGGACCTAGTAGGAGAAAGACTTGCCTTCTCAATGTGATAAAACTCAAACACAATTTTAATTAAATCAGTTTTTTTACAAACTAATTAAACACCCAAAATATTACCCACAGAAATACCAAATACAATCAATAAAAATGATTATTTAGGTTTATTTATCTCAACAGCATAGTATTGTTGACACCGCCGTTGTTTAATGAAAAAAAAGTAAATCTTGTTTTGGTGGAAATTTTCTGAGGGTAATAAAGTGCTCTTATCCTAATGAATCTTAACAGTTTTGTTTCTTTAAACTCTTCTCTAAAACTAGGAGTACCTTTATGAATCTTTAATTCCTAAAGTGCTAGGGCTTTTGTGAAATTTCTCGGTTACAACATTCTTTTATCCAGGGATATTAACAGTTTTAGCTCAGGCACAGCTATATTATCGGAGCTGTTACAGTGCAATGGAGAAGGGCCGGGTTAAAAGCTTTCTTTATGGAATGAATATAACAGCCAAAATGAACCAATACTCCAGGGAGTTCAAGAAAAATCTGTAATTTCCTTTATAATAGAGAGTGGGAAATTGCTTAGCGTTACATCAAATAAAAGGTCTGTTTAAAAGAAAACAGTTTTAAAAATGGAGATTGCAAGATAATCAGGTAAACGGTCTTTAGTAGAATGAAAGTTCTCAGCTATTTCAAACTACATTTATTTAGTCGCAAAATTAATTTTCATCTTAAAACAAACCATGTTACCTAAAAATATAAAAACTGGATGTACTACTATGTTGCCTTATATTTCCTTGAATTGTGAGAAATTCTTCATTATCTTGTAATTTGTGTTACTAATACAGTAAGGTCCTTCATCTACCCTGATGCAAAATTGGCACAGTGCAAATTTCACCATCTGTGGCAAATATATTTCTTATTCTTAGTACTAAACATTTAATATCTTCAGAACATTATATATCAAAAATAAGAGCACTCAGAGAGTGCATGCCTCTGCCAAGGCCAAACACCTACACTATTGCTTATGAGCGCAATGATAAAAAATCTTTAAAAGTACTGGGACAGAAACAGTGTTCTAGATCACCATCAAAATCAAAACATCTCATCTGTGTCCATTGTTGACATTTCCTGAAAATTTTATCTAAATCCATCCATAAGTTTTTGAGTTATTTTGTCAACAAATGGAAAGACAAATAGATGCCACCAAAACATAACCAGTTTGGTGTAGATAAAAAAAATACGTAACATGAAGACAGGTTTATCATTGGGTTTGGTATGTTGGATGTTGACAACCACAAAGACTAATCTCACTACTTGCTAACTACAGTTATTTTAGTGATCATGACTTCAATACTCATTGAAAATTTGTATCCCAAAAGTATCCCATAGGGAAATAAGGCTCAAGTGGGAGAAGGTGGATCTGAATAGGCAACTTTTTAATTTACTGGTACTCCTTAGGATTTTAATGTCAGTTTGCCATTTTATGTCAAGTGCCAATTTGTGTCATTCAATAGGAAAAAAGCAACTTGGAACCAACAGACAGTGACCTTGCTTTTGGATGAACAGTAGATACTGAGAGAGCGTTAACCCTGGGGCCTTAAAAGTGTGAACAAGTAGGCAAGTCGATAGATTCACATTGCTCTGAATGGAAGGAAATTGTTGGGTATTAAATAAGAAACCAATTTAATTGATGTAAATAGTGCAGTTTTGTTGTCTTGTGTTCCAATTGGAAGACAGAACAATGTAAAATATTCTGTAAAAACCAAACATTTACCAAGACTGGACTTATTAATTCTGTGAAGCAGAAGCATTAATGTAATCTGGTCAACCACAGACCAGTGCAGTGTCTTTGTTAAGATATATTTTGATTCTTCAAAGTGTTTAAGGTGATACTATCAAGATATGTATGTTATATGGCTGGTTATTTAATTGGAATTTGAGTGAAAGCTTTCCCCTTTATCTGTATCAGTTTGGATGATGTCTGAAATGAAGAATTCTGCCCTATCATGGTTTTACTTGGAGCATTAAGTTTCAAATTCAGGATAAGGAGCATGAGCTGAGCAGCAAAGCCAAAAGGATAGACTATCACTTTTGATGTCAGAGTGGCAGCAATAGGTGTGACTTTGAATTTACAAATGGCTGAACTAGGAGGAGAAAGATAGAAAGAAAAGAAGCAATCCATCATAACATTTCCCCATTATATTTGTGAATAGAATTTATCATTGTGTATAGGTCACATTATTTGCAGGGTGATGAGACATTGAATTAGGGCACAACATGTATACTGCTTTGCTTTTAAGGCATCATAGGATTGACATCTGTGGGAATAAAATATATCATTGTGTCTAAGTTGCATCCTATGAAATATTTAGTACATAATATGTACCTTTTTGTTTCAGTAGTGCATATTCATCAGTTATATATCTGACAGTGTCATTTTACTTATTATGCTGTTTCATAAAGATACTTGATTGGGTTAATATTAAAAATTTTTCTTTGGTATTCATTTTGAGATTATCAGTGGCCTTTAAATTTATACAAAAAGGGTGAATATGCTCATAAACAAATTAAAAAAATATATGGTTCTTTACTGTTTCATGTTTCTAATGATTTTATTTACTACAATCAAAGTACTCAAACATCTACTCTTGCGTTATTTTTAGTTGTGGAAAATTCATTACAATTTAAGTAGGAGTCCAATTTGTTCGACTTACCCGACCAGATTTATCCCGTTCATTGACTTGCTCCCATGTGGTACCATTCTGTATCAAGTCATAGAGTGTATCGTCGTCACATTCACAACAGGCCTCAAAAAATGAGAGTTCCTCTTCATTCTCAGTAAACTGGCTATCCGAACTTGCTGAGGCAGTGTCAAACTCGGGTTTGGGCATCACGGAGCCTGAGGCCATCATCATTTCTACACATTCAAGCCTCAAATGTCATTGGCTGAGTTAGCTATATCCTTCACTGAGATTTGTTGATATTGAAGCATAATCTTAAGAAAATCACGATTCAAACAAGCATTGTTAAAAACATCTGAATCTTATTTCTACAAGTCACATAATTTGTTCCAAATATTCCACACCACTTGTGCTACAAAAATCTACCAAAGATTTATGTGTCATAAAGACACCACATGTTAATTTTACTAGTTAATAATTTCTTTTTGAAACTGTCATAAATGTACTTTTGTATAGTTAAAAGAACCGCATTAGTACAATATGAAAGCTGTTGTATTTTCTTGTATTATGAACATTTACCGATATTTTCAGGTAAATTTCATAGCTGTGTGTTAACTATTTCTTTCATCAACTGTTATATCCATAGCATGCCTCTGTTTATCCCTCTGACTGGAGAACCATCACTGAAAACCCCAGTGTCTGGACTAGACTTGATCTGAAATTATATAAACGCCAGAGATGTGTATGATGCATCTTGGGAAACAGAGAGTTTATGGTATATGCTATGGGTCAGTTTTAAACATTTGGCTTTTTAATCGTGAGCTCAAGCGAGGCTTGTGTTTCTAGAGATAACGTTATTTCATTTTTTTTTGCTTGTTTTTTTGGGGGGTTACCAGACTTTCATGATAATACGCATAGTGGGATGAGTACCTGTCTCTTCACTGAAGCAGAGGGCCACATTAGTACTTGGATGGGTGACCTTTTCAGTGCACTACCCATGTCTGTAATGGCTTTGCAGCTCGCACTAGTGAAATGAAAATGTTTGAAAATGACCAGGCCATTTTATAATAATTTTCTGGCTTAAAACATCCAGGTAGAAATCTTGGTTAATTTAAAATGATCCTGGCCATCTTAAAATGGCAAATGTTATAAAAACACCCACAACATGTGTACTCAAGAATTTCCTTAACTATGTATTAAGCTCATCACATGCACAGTCAGTTTCTTAAAGCTTCACCCACATTTAAAATGTGGACCTCAAATAAAGGCTAGATGACATTGATTATAATTTGTTGCACAAGTCTTATTTTTATGAGAGACAGCTGTTTTAACAAGAGCACTCAGCGAGGACATACGTCCACCAAGGCCCAACACCTTCAATAAAAAAATTGTAAATAAAATCCTGGGCCCAGTTTCACAAAGGTCTACTATCTCCTTAGTAGGCTGCTAAGTGCTAGTAGTCTACTAAGCCCATAGTATCTGCGCCACTAAGATAATTCTTTACTGTGGTATTACTAGGCTGTCCTCACTAGAAGCCCTGCTATCTCTGGAACTTGATAGATCCAAAATATCAGCTCAGTGGAACACTTTTGTAGTGGCTACTAAGGGCCTACTAAGATTTAGATTTAATAGCATACTTTCTTCTATATTTAGTAGACCTTTGTGAAACTGGGCCCTGGATCCTGATAGTGATTCTGATCGCAACTGAAATTTAATCGACTGTTCTTTGTATCACTGTTGATATTTCCTGAAAATTTTATCATGCCACCAAGTCCATAACCTAATTGGTGGATGTAATAAACATTTTGACAACTGGTTTTTGGAATCTATTAATATTTCAGGCTATATTTCATATAGAGTAAGAAATCTAAAATTCGCCACATATCTGAAATTCGCCACATGTGAAATACTAATAAAATAAATGAATTGTGGTGAGATTTGTTGACTGTATAGTAAATTAAGGCTTTTTGAACTGAAAAATACCAATTTTTGGACAAAAACATCATTTTCTTCATAAAATTAACTAAGGTTTTAGAGGTGGTGAATTTTAGATTCCTGGCGAATTTTAGATTTCTTACTCTAATATTCAGGTTATATTTCATATAAATTTGATTAGTTCATTTGGTGATGCTCTGACTACTTTAATGATGAAAATTTCATTTATTTGTAGTTTCTGTGGTTTCAGTAAATAATCTTTATGGCAATATTTTGATTCAAATCTGCATTATTGTTGCATAGAGAACAAAAATTTCAATTAAAATGACAAAAGTAGTTTTATGATTTAACATTTTTGAGTTAAAGGAAAATTTTTTCATTTTACAGAAAAAAGGAGGGCATGCAGCTATTTTTAAGCATAACCTTAATTAAGTTAAAACCTATTATTATCTCTCAATATCACAGTATCACAGTATGTGAAATTCACAGGCGGGAAACCCCTTTCTATTTCTTTATGGGTTATGGGGAGTTCTCGACATGTTTGTGACTTTTCTGTGGTCACATCAGAAATTTGATATTTAATGCACAAATTTGTATATTTTTGCATCACTGTTTAAGTATAATTCAAGTAGCATGTTTCACATAATGTGGTGAATAAAAAATGTGTGACTCTATTCCATGTCTGTGATTTTAGCAAGCAACTGGTGAAAAATTGTGTTTATCAAGGTTTTTGTGTAGGATTTAATTTTTTTTGTTTTACATCACGTTCAGCAGCCAGGGTCATTTGCGAAGGGTAATTTATGGGTGAGGAACCAGTGCATACCAGTTGGTCAAGATTCTCCACTATAAACCAACGGGCATCGGAAGTAACTACCAACATTCCAACATGAACCGCCTGGATTGAGATTCAAACTCGTGACCCCCTTTTTTATAGGATCAACTAACTATTTAAAGTCATATTAAATCACCTGTATTGGTAGTGACCTTGTGTTTTAATCTGTATATCACTGAATAACTAACTTTAGTATGTTTATGAATCGGTAAACTCTGTCTTTTACTCTCTTAATTGGCTAAAACTCTTTGAGCTGGTTATAATTAGGCCACTAGATGTTTAAATATAACTTTGAAGTTTAAGTGATATGGATTCCAGAAAAGTCCACACAACAACTCTTTCAAATGAGCTCATATATTGAGAACTGACTGAAGTTTTTTGTCAAGCAAGTAGACAAATGAGTTCCTTGAGTGAACTTGTTTTATTTTTGTTCTTATTTTCTTTGCATAGAGTAAGAAATCTAAAATTCGCCACATATCTGAAATTCGCCACATGTGAAAATACTAATAAAATAAATGAATTGTGGTGAGATTTGTTGACTGTATAGTAAATTATGGCTTTTTGAACTGAAAAATACCAATTTTTAGACAAAAACATCATTTTCTTCATAAAATTAACTAAGGTTTTAGAGGTGGCGAATTTTAGATTTCTTACTCTAGGGAAGAAAAAAGTAGAGCAGGAAGATCGTCATTACACACCCCAATGATAAACTGTTCATTATTGGATATCAGAAAATAACAGTCAAGATACCCATAAACCACATCAGTTCTTTGACATTGCAAGACTACTCAATAAAATTAATCATGGCAACTAGGCAAGGAGAAAGAATTAAATTAAAAAAAACAGTTGTCAAGCTTTACTTTTTGGCTGACAAATAACAGTGACACTGCACATACATTTAAAATCATAGTTTTTTTGTATTATTTGAAAAAGTTTAGTAATAATTAAGTGTGAATGTGATTAAAAAATTGACTGTTACAATACTTTCTGAAATAAATACTAATACGCTATCAATGTGTCATGTAAAGTTGAATCTACTAAGTAGAGCCCTGGGCCCAGTTTCACAAAGGCCTACTATCTCCTTAGTAGGCTACTAAGTGCTAGTAGTCTACTGAATCTCTACTATCTGTTTCACTGAGATAGTATTTGCTGTGGTAATTAGTAGGCTCTCCTCACTAGAAGCCCTGCTATCTCAGGAACTTAAAAGTTCCCTGGCATCAGCTCAGGGGATCATTTTGTTAGTGGCTACCATAAGGGCTTATAAAATATAGATTTAATAGCACATTATCTTCTATGTTTAGTATGGCTTTGTGAAACTACGTCCTTGTTAGTTGACTTTTTCTACAGGATAGACAATAAAAGAGAGCTATTATTAGCCGAGAACTTCTACACATGACTGTGTGGTATTTTCCCTTTGAGACTGTCCCCTGGAACACTGAACTCAGGGCTCTTGCGTTATTATGTTCAGCATTTACTCAAAATGAATCGGTTTAACCTGACAAGAGGGAGTGCCTCTAGTGTTTGGGAGCATTTTAGCGCAAAGCAAATTACAACAGCCCAGTCTCTGGCTGCATTTTAGACTTGGAGGCAAATCTTAACACTGGCAGGTTTTAAAATTATAGAAACTTAAAGTTTTGCAATCATTGGTGTTAACAACGAAATTGAAACTAAAAATGAAATTAAAACAGTTGAAATTTTTCTTTTGATCTCAAGGAAAGTATAAATTGCAGCTAAACACAAGCTTTTCTGATGTAAACTTAATATGGTATTTCTGAAAAATTCTCCCAGATCTCGTTTCCACAAGGATGTATGTAACTATCTTACCAAATCTGAATTTTAAAGCTTTTTTACAACTGAAAACCCTCTTTCACCATTTAACTCAGTTTCTGGTTGCCTTGAGAGACAGTTTTCACTTTATCCCACAAGACGGCTTATTTTGTTGAGGGTTAATTGAATGCCACGTCTCCTGTGAAGGTTCAAATATTTCCAGGGTCATTGTTAAAAATATTCCTGTCATCCCAAATCATATGTACAGAGAGATACTCTCATAATACAAATAATTCTTCAAGAATGTTTGCTATCTAAATAATTAACACCTATGCCCAAAATCTAAATGGCTATATTAATATCCAGACACTCTTTACTGAGGTACCCTTATACTAAATTTCAGTTTAATGTTTAAGCCTTTCTGAAAAAATTAATGATGTAATTTGTGATTAAATTACCTTTTTTATGTACACAAGTAAAGTTATACTACACGGGTTGTCACAATTCTGTGCATGTCATAATACTGTGTGTTTTTGTTTAGAAATGTATTAGCAATACATTGGCTTTCAGCTTGTGACATTTTATTGAATTTTCATTTAATTTATCGATATTTATGCTCCAGTTCTTTATTTTCTGTCAAATGAATGAATAGGTTTCACAATTACAGTTTGCTCAATATTGACGCACAGAATTATGACATGCACGGATTTGTGACAACCCGTGTACTATTTTTGGGCCTTTCATATTGATGAACACAATAAGTTACTCATAATAATATTTGTATGTCCAGGTACTTAATTTTGTTTCTGGTATTATTTATTGTAGAAATAATCCACTTGTAATGATTGTTTTACATGGCATTTAACCATGGCACTTCCAGTAATAATTTTACGAAGCCTGTAATACCATCATCACGAGTGGATTATTTCTATTCTAACATGACATTTAAGCTTATTTTTGAGATTTTTTTTTTATTTTAAATTTTTTTACAAGGAATAAATTGTTTCACGTAGATTTTTTTACATTGTGGTGACCTTAGCAACCGGCTGTTAAATCCATTGTAGCTTTAATTTGATATAAAATATGTACAAAAAATATATAAATCACTATAAAATAAAACATTATAAAATCTGACACTATTTCACACTATAAAGTTTGACATAATAAAATTGTAAAAAATGTGAATGCAGAATGGAAGGGCAGTGCGATTGTTGTCGGATAATGTGCGCGCACAGAACTGAAAACTCGTTTCTGCACACCTCGTCATGTTAGAATTTTCTTTCAAAAGGCTCCATGACATAAAAATCAAGACATGAGCTGGCAAAGATTGATACAATGCCTCAGAATGGCTTACTGCTGAATATTTTGCAGCAGTAGAAGTCAAACTCACATTTGTTTCACAGCATAATTAACTTTTAAAAGTTTCCTTTAAGTTGCTGTTAGCAAAAATAAGTTTATTTCTTGCATAATTTTACTGTAGTCTAGAAAATATTGACATTTTAGAATATAAAACAAAACAGGAGATCAGAGAAGAGGGGACATTTCATTTTGGGTGACACTAATGAGTTTCACAAATGAGCTTGTCTGATGGGACATATCCTGAGGAGGGATCCGTCCAACATATCAAGTCTTTTTGACATCAGGCAGGTTAAGCAAAACAGCAAGTATTTTCAATAGTATACAGCTTTATCTGTTATGTTTATGTGGATGTTTTCAAATTGCTCACTGATTACTACTAGAGAGGCAATGTGTATAAGTTGACTTTAGGTATAAGTAAGAACCAATTGTGATGTTCAGAGTGAGAAAATGCTATATTTTTGTAGATATCAGTAGAAGTGTATGTAGAAGTAAACCATATCTAGAACCAAAACCTCCTCACATCAGAGGTTTTAGTGGAACAGGGTCTGCTGTATTTTTAGTTTCTGAATATAAGCTTATGCATGACAACCCTAATTTTGGTTTCCTAGCCTTGTTTTTTGCAGTGAAATAATGTTCAAAATTAAAAAATATACACTTGTTGCTTGATTATAAATGTGTATATAAAAAGACATTATTGCCAGAGAAACTGCTGATGTGGGAAATATTAAAATATTTTAATTCACAAGAAAAGTTCTTCCAGTGTATAAGTAGGATTTGGGTTTCTTAAAAATAAGAACACAATGGCAAAACTTGATAAATTTGTCACTGCTACACAAGAAGTTCTCGTGTATATAAAGCAGATCATCGTAAATTTTGACCTGTGGTATAAAGTAACTTTTCCCTGCACATAAATTGCACCAAAGTCATTGATTTTTCCTGCTGCATTCATTTGTTACTCGAGCTTTTATCAAATATTTACAGGTATGCAGATCATTTTAATGCCAGTTTTTACCCCATTATCAGTGAGAGCACATTAGTGGTAGATTAGTGATGACTGCAAAGCAACATATCCTGGGCAGGTGCTCATTCTATTTCCCTAATGCATGCCACAGTTTCAGTCCTTTTAAATCCAGAAGGTCACAAGTCTGAGACAAACCTTTACATACCCATGTCCTTTCTGAACATATGAAGCTCATCACTAACTCGGACCAAAAGCATGTGAAATGGTTTAAGGGTTGGGGGAGGTTTAAAGAAGCACAAAAGAATTGTTTCAGTATTGAGGGAGTCAATCTGGTACAATTAAGTCTTTCTGGTTCGAGTTGCCATTTTTAGCGACCTGTCACAGCTCAGGTCACACGAGTCCTTGCAATGAGCTTGATGCAGACCCATGACCACAGCATAAGACAAGTGATTTTGTAATAGTTTACATGTACATGCCAAACTTGTAAACCATTCAGCCATTCAGACCTAAATGTAATGCAGTTGTATTTGTCCCTATAGGTTTCTGTTAAATTTTGATGAATAATAAAATATATTTTGAACAGATCCCTTTTTTCTTGATAACTGTTCTCTATGCTTTCTGTAAGGCCTCTATTCCTTATCATTTCCAGGAGAATAAATACCATAACTCTGTTCAGTATAATTTATAATCTAAGTTATTGAATGTAAATTTGAAAGGAGTAAATTATATAAAGTAATTGATAATAACAGACTGAGTGTATATGTCTGACAAATCGAAATATAGTATCTATACTTGAACGTTTAACAGTCCTGAACATAGTGTAAGAATAATCCATCTCATTTTTTTCTCTGTTCATTCATTTAGCCAGAAAATTTGGTATGCTATAAATTGAGACACATCATTTGAGATATTTCAGCTTCATTGAATAAGATTCAAATGCACACTGTGTACATCTAGTTCCACTGGTCATTTGACTGTTTCAGGATAATTTGATAAATATCACATGCTTATACATTGTCTATAATCACATATGTCAACTGAGATGAGTACAGTTCCAGTTCCTAAAAGCCCTGTTTAATGTGGCTTCTCTTTGTCGTGATGGATAACCCTTACTTACTCTGAGTAATCCACAGCCATAAATAGCCATGAGATCCCTTGTATCTCCAAACTGCTTTATCATGGGCTTATGTATATCTAATTTTGCAATGGCTACCATTTATCTTGCAGTTGCTAAACTAATTGTGGCTTCACCATTAAGCTTGTAGCAGTATAGAGATTAATACCATAAATTTCCAAAACCCTGGAAGGGATCAGATTGATGTCTGATTCAAATATACACTTGTTAAAGAGCATCTTGATTGCAAATTTTGTCACTGTTTTATCTATATATATATATATATATAAATATATATATATACACACACCAAATAGATCCTTGGCTAAAATTATGTCAAGTGTAATAGTGTTGGAAATGGATTAATTCCTGGGCCATATTTTGAAAAAACAAAATCTAGTTTTGGAACAGTTGTGTGATTACTAGAAGTTTTGATGTTTATCAGATCTTCTTGTGTACACAATCAATCATAAGTGGTCAGTTCAAAATAAGAAGCAGTGAGATCAGCATAAGTTGTAAGTACAAGATCATCTGGACCTCATATGGAATAGTACTGTCAGATCTTCTCTCACTCCTGAGGAAATAAATCTTTAAGAAATAGGTCAGGATCATGAGAACATAAGTCATGAGATCTTTCCATGATTGTGACTTGGTATATGGTATAGACTTAAATGAAAATCACAATTTCCAAATATAGGCTGTAAAGTTGCAATGTAAATATTTGCTTTAGGTTTAAACTGTAGAGTAAGAAATCTAAAATTCGCCACATATCTGAAATTCGCCACATGTGAAAATACTAATAAAATAAATGAATTGTGGTGAGATTTGTTGACTGTATAGTAAATTAAGGCTTTTTAAACTGAAAAATACCAATTTTTAGACAAAAACGTCATTTTCTTCATAAAATTAACTAAGGTTTTAGAGGTGGCGAATTTTAGATTCCTGGCGAATTTTAGATTTCTTACTCTATGTGATCACAACCAAGGGACCAACAACATTGCGACAAGGTATGCAGTTTAATGGTCTGTAAATACTAAACCAATTCAACATGATCAGATATGATAGATTCAGGTGCAAGCCAATTTTAAGTGAACAAAATCCTGAAAATGTGGCCAAAAATCAGATCAGATAAAAGTCAGTTATTTTGGATGTCTCTTATATGCTGATAATACCTGCTGATCCATTAAAAGTTGCAGAATTACAGAAAAAGTAACAACTGCTTTATATTTGCTGATATACTTCTGTTTGTAGTTTTTTTTTTTTTTTTTTTGTAGATATGTCATTGCAGTTCAAAGTATATTATTGGAGAGTATCAGACTGGATCATTGTTGCTGCATAAATTTGATATATTTGGGTTTCAAGTTGCTTTTAACAGATTGTATTCTACACTGTAAACTGCCTGGTATTGGTAAGCAACTACCAACTTTCTTACATGGGTTCGGGTCCGGAGTATGAACCACAAACATCAGAGGTGGGAGGCGAGTGTGTTGCCCAGTGTACCAAAGTCACTTTTGTGCAGTTAGGCTATGTCAAGGTTTTGCCTGTTAGCTAAATAACATATCAAAGGATATGTCTATGAATATTTCAGATCTTATCTAATGGAAAAAATCTGTCATAAAAATTCTGAGTAATTGAATTTGTAACCACTGCAGAGCTTATTACTGCACTGAGCACACTGCCATGTTTTGTTTTTATTATGTTTAGATAATTGATTAGATGACAAATTCAATAAGTGAATCTTTTTGTACCAAAGTAACAGTAAGAGTGATGGAGAGCATTTTTGTTTTGTTCCTGTTTATTTATTCTGCAAAACCAAGCAAAGGCATGTTAAGTTCATTGGTAAAACCCTTTGCAGAAGGTGCTTAGATATTAGCCCAAGTCTTCTCATCCTCTGAAGGCAGCAGTGTGTGTAAATATTTTGCGATTCTAACGGGAGTGAGGGGCCACGGTGGGAGAGTGGTAACACTCTCGCCTCCCACCTCTGAGGCCGGGTTTGATTCCCGGCATGGCCTCAAGTGGGAAAGCTGGTAGTTGCTTGCCGTTGGTCGGCAGTTTACAGTACAGAACCCTAACGAACTCTATGTACTGGTTTCCTCTGCCCTTCCAACTACCCGTTGTGATATGACCTGTACAGTGTTGAAAGCGACGTAAAACCCCAAATAAATAAATAAATAAATCTAACAGGAGTGCTGCAAGCATTAAGGAATTCTCAACAGTCTTGTCACTTTGTCCAAAAAGAATATTATGAAGACCGGGAGTGCGCTGTAAACAAAAACGCTTCTGTGCGCATATAGTCAGCAGACAAAAATATTAGAACAAATGCCCGCTCTAAACTGGAAGCGCTGTTTTGAATTTCTCATTTGGAAATTGTCTGCTTTTATGAGAGCGATCATGCAATCCAAACAAGATGACAACTCCCTTGTTTGTGTCACCTCATAAAAATAAAGGGACCAAGTAGGCCGGACTTCATAATAGTAATAACTACCTCATGCTCGGGCATTTGTTACACTATTTATGCCCGGCAAAAATTCAAATAATGCACGAGCGTACCATAAAAGTACAGAATAGAATAGTAAAGAGTGCAAAATTACTATTAAGAACCTGTTGTGTACTTCCACTAGAAATTATTTTCAACCTGTTAGAGTTCTAGTTACAGTATGTTCACCACCTCCAGAATTAGTATTCCTATAATGTGAAAGCTGTGTTAGGTGCCTGTGTGAGTACCAAGCACTAAAAGCTGCCTAATTCAAGGAATCCCATCAAAATGGACATCTTTAAGTCAATATCCTTTGACATGGAAGTTCACTTAACGGTCTTATGGAGGTGTTTCCTCTTTTCATTCAGTTTGCTCTGTTAGCTACAATTCCTGATATTACAGAATCCTATATCTGCAAAACTCTTCATGGGTGCAATGGCTCTTTTCTGTCATAAAAGTGTCAAAATATATTAGAATTTAGCATTAAAGACTTTTATTAATGTTTTATTCGATGGTGATTTTTTTTCTTAATCCTGACACTGGGCAATAAACTTTACATAATTTGACATATTATGTCTTATCATTTCTGTGGGGTTTTTTTATTTTTTTTATCACTGGTACAGATATTTTTGTGGAATTATATGACAAACTCATGACCTTTGGCATTTGTCACTAAGAGAAATAAGAAGAAGATTTGCATTTTTGCCAAAGCTATTGTCATTGCTTATTATAATTTAAAGACAATTGTATATATATATATTGCACTTTCCCAATACTTTGTCCCTTGTTAGGTTATTTTTTTTACTACAGTTGAACTTATAATAAGATATTTACTGGGCATTTTTCATTGTAATTATCCCTAATTAATGGAAATACTGGTTAGGCAGAACTATGTTTTTGGCCATTTGAGGTTCAAAGTAACAGGTTTTGGTTGTAACCGATTTTTTTTTCAAATAAAAAATGAAAAATAAAAGGTTGTTGACTCACTGCTGGAAATATTCAAGAACGTGTCCAATAAAAGTAGTTGAGTAACCTTTGAAGTATAATAAGTTGCAAAGAAGTGCTGATTATTTTTAACAATTTCAGCTTTAGAGATTTTCTTGGGTTCCTCATAATAGAACAATTGATAAATTTAAACAGAATTGTGTCCTTGTGTATGTAAATAATTCCTTTGGAAGATTGTGAGACTTTTTCTTTAGCACTGGCAGTTAGGTTTCTATAGAATAATTTCATTATGGCTAGTCTGGCAACTCCAATTTCTTTGAAGGCCATCATCGGCTTAAGTACAGATATTGCTGATCTATTGGTGTGTAATGCGATTTCTTCCAGTGGCTCTTTACTGCATAAAAAAGTTGAGATCATTACTGCAGTTTAGTGAAAGCTGAAGTCTTTGAGCTCTGCACAGTAAAACCTGGGTTTATTGGTAAAAATAGAGACACCCAGAGAGCAAATTACAACAGGACTGGAAATAAGAGTGTGATTTAGAGCTGGAGTTTTTACTTCAGAGTGGATATCACAATAGGGGGTCTTTTTCATGTCCTTAAAGCCAATTACATTTAGCTCCCAAGAAAATTTGGTTTGTAACAGTAAAGTAACACAGTAAAAATTCCATTACATTTCACAGATGTAATCAAAGGCATGTAAATGTAATTTAGTACAGTAACTGTTAAAAGTGCTATTTCTTCATAAATTTCTAAACTGCTCAAATTACTAACAGGAGAAATTAAATGAACTTACAATAATTTTCCTGAGGTAAAACCTTTTCCTTCGCAACACCTGATTATGCCCAGAACATTACAGAACAGCAGGTGTTCATTAACACCTAGCAATATCACCAATATTGCTACTTGCTATATATTAATTGTTATATGAACCAGGCACTTAGTTGGACTTAACTGACATTTCACAAATGGTACGACTTTACTAGAGCAAGGGAAAGACACATTTTTATCCACTAAGATTAAATAAATCATTTTCAGTGATTACTTCTTTTCAAAAATGTAGCTGTTACACCCCACCATTGGTTTTATACTTCAAACAAGACAAAAGAAATAATTAAATCCTGTCTTGGCGAACAAGGCTTTTGTGAGGTTTTGCAAAATCAAAACAGTTTGCTGATTGAACAATAACTGTATTTAGTCTTACATTTATGCATGTAATTTATGAAAGCCACCATAAAAGCATTGCTAATGACAAAGATAATGAAGCAGCATAAAAAATATTCAGGAAAGTTTAATTTCTGTGGCTTCCTTTAAACCTTATACAAATAAAAGTATGCCAAATTGGTGAAAAACCACATGTAATCTGATTCAGTGACATGTTACACAGTATGTTATCAGAAAAATATAGTTCCCTTTTTTTCATTAGATGTAGGACTTCAAAACATGCACACCATGTCAAGTTGAGACTCATTTGCTATGTATTTTCCGGAAAGTTCCACATCCAAAGTGCCCTCATTGCACACATTGCAGAGATCTCAAACAAAAAAGAAATTGTTGTTGTTTTTAAAATATTTTACATTTAATACCGTTGAATATTAAAAATCTGATTAGTTTTCATGTACCAGACAGGTATATAGAAAAGGAAAAAGTTTTTATTTTAGTATTGTCATTTTCAAAGGGGGGTTTTACTCGAGAACCCATCCAAATTGCAAAAACCAAGCTGAATTTATGTACACCCTTTTCAATGTGAACCAAGTGAAAGCACATGTAAACCAAATATGGTGCTTAATGTAAACAAACTAACTAAAAATAAAATGTCAAATATCTATGAAAATATACGGAATTTTACAGTAAAAACCAACATTATGGAAACAAATCTTGTATTGTATTGGGTTTTGCCGTTTATATTTATGGAAATAAACACTATTTTAATAGTTTTGCGAGTTGGACTTGGTCACCCAGTCACAACCTACTTTCAATACACAGTATAGGTCAGATCACAACAGCAAGTTCTTAAGATGGAGGAAAGCTGTACTTGGTTGGGCTTTTGTACATTAAACCACCATGCATAAGTATAAAAAGAAATGGACAGGATTATTATGATAATTTTCAACCAGTAAAAGATAAATATGCCAAAATATGCAACAAAATTTTATAACTATATGTGAAGATGTCGGGAGATATGTGATAACATATAGAGTAAAAATAATAAAGTATTTAAGTAAATGTGCCACGCGGTGGGGTGGGGGGGGGGGGGGGGGGTATCACCATTTAAAAGTAAGCAAGTTTCTACCATTTTTGTTTTAGGGAGATCAAAACCTAATATATTAAAAAAAATTACAAGTGTGTAAAGAATTTAGCACTTTTTGAGGAAATAGAGGAGGATCACCTCGCTGGCAAATTTCACTTACTGTAGCTAATTGTGCTCTTCTAACTCTACATTGCCATCATCCACTTTATAATACTGTGAACGTGTAACTGGGGCTTTAGCTTGAGCACAGGGGTCAGAAGAGTTAGAAGCAGCACATTAATTACAGAATCCCTTTGCCATTACCCATCAAGAAAATGAAGAGTGCAACCCCAGCACTGCAGTAATGCCATAATTTAGCTTTATTGTGAGGATCATGCATGTACTACATCTTAACCAGGCTGAGATGAATAACTTTCCACTACATGACCAAAATACGGTGACAATATACTTAAGGGGAACCCAGTGAAATATCTTATGGATTCCTATAATGACCAGAAGGTCTCTGAACACAACTGATACTCACATTAATGCATAATATGCATAGTGTGAAATATATCTGACTGTTTCAAAAATAACAAAATAATAATAATTAGTATTAGTGTGACATATGTAATAATTAGTATTAGTGTGATATACAAAGCTTTATTTTACAGTGGAACTTCTATAAATATTCCTAAATATTCTAAAGCTGAACACTTTCATTTAGATTCTCATTGTCACATAATGATATTTACCTTGGATCAATTTCACTTTACCGGTACAAGATCCGCCATATTGGATAATTACAGCAAACTGTTAAGGAAATTTAAAATTAAATGAACAGTCATAATTGGGGGCAAGCCCCCAACTCCCATAAATAGTATGTATTTGTATTTTAATTAATTAAAAAAATCAAATTTAACAAATTTGCTAAAAAAATATAGAATATAAATTATCGCTCAAGTCTTGTACCAGTAAAGTAAAAAACTAGCCTTTACCTCTGCCAAGAAAGTTAAGCAATTGATGGCGAGGGTTTGTTTGTCTCTAGGCTTGTTGGTTGTCTGCAAAATAACTCAAAAATTATGGATGAATTTTGATAAACTTTTCGGGAAATGTCAACAGTGACACTAGGAACAGATGATAAGTTTTTGTTGGTGATTGTTGGAATTTTTGATTGGATGATTACACTTCCAAGTAATAGTAGAGATGCTACATGCCTTGGTGGAGATGTGCACTCTCTTGAGTGCTGTTTTAAAATTTGGAATGCATGAACATACAAAATATTTACTACAACAACAAACTTCCACATGAAAACACTATACAACGTTTAAGAGGAGCCTAAGTTTGAATAGAATCTGTGCGAAAGCCTTTCTTAGTATAGAGTAAGAAATCTAAAATTCGCCACATATCTGAAATTCGCCACATGTGAAAATACTAATAACATAAATGAATTGTGGTGAGATTTGTTGACTGTATAGTAAATTAAGGCTTTTTGAACTGAAAAATACCAATTTTTGGACAAAAACATCATTTTCTTCATAAAATTAACTAAGGTTTTAGAGGTGGCGAATTTTAGATTCCTGGCGAATTTTAGATTTCTTACTCTAATAATTTTCTTGTGAGTTAACTTCCACAACATATTAAGATAAATATTGAGATTTAAGGGGTTTTATTGCACATACACATTGGACCCTGATCAAAGGAAACAACTAAAAGACTACATTTATTACCAATACTTCTCACAGTTCCAGATCAAATTATAAAGAGTTACATGGGTACAACTAACATTGAAATCTAATGAACATGGACCCTACAAACTCTGATACCGTAAATGACCTATTTAGCGCATAGTGCGCTAAAGAAAGACTATTTTTTAGTCAATATTTTGGTGGGAAATTTGCCCTTTTAGCGCACCCCATCATGAAACACTTTCCGGGATGAAGTATAGGTCAATCTGGTAAGAATAACAATGTCGCAACATTTAGAATCTACTAAAAATACCCACTTCCTGTAAATATGGCGGTAGATATAAACAAACTCGAAAGTCATGGCAAAAATGTCAATTTATTAAGTAAAAATACGTAAATTATATAAAAAATATGTGGATATTGAGAAAAATTGAGAAAGGCAAGATTTAAGCTGAATAATCGATCTCCTTTGTAAACCTTTTGTAACCAACCGCGACTGTGCACTGTCACTGTCTAATCGTCCACAGACTAGAAGTTGTCAAGTATATTGCCTTGAAAAGAGATAGGGTGAGGCTACAAGGGCGGGTGCGCTAAATAGGTCATTTATGGTAATTTTACTTGTGACACTAAAATTAGAAGTTAGAGAATGAGTAGCTTGGAAATTTCTATATGCTATAATGCACAATTTATTATTTCTGTAGTTTCACTTTATTTCAAATATTGAACTTTTGGTCAACAGGGATGTTGGATTATGGGAAAACTGTCCTTCTTTTGGCATAGTTTGTGTCTCCATTGAGCACCGTCTTACTAATTTTCCTTGCGCTCAAATGTCACGCATCTCAGTGACCCCAGTCTTGTCTTCACACAAAAGACACTTCCCATGGTAACAATCATCTCTGCTCTGTCTCTGTGTATCATCTCTTGCAGTCTTAAAACAACCTCAGCTGTACACTATTTGAAACTGTGAGGTTATCTTATCTTCAGACAAAACTTTATCTGATTAAAAGTTCACAACCAGAATAGTCTGTTAAAAAGTATAGTCATAGAGCAATGGTTAATTATTTATAACATAACAATTTTTTCTCATGGTAATCATCATTGTGTAGCTATAGTTCAAGGTTAAGTTTATTTCCTAAGAAAAGAGTAGATGTAGCTATTGATTAGACCTAGCCTATTTTTGGGGTGGATTAAGAACCCCTATTTAGTGGGGAGTTACCCTCTAATGGCAGTATGGGAAAATACTTGAACTGTGCAAAAATGCTTCAATACCATTCAGTTTCCCTCATGATTAAATTTGACTTTTTTCATATCAGTTGACAGAACCACTGATGTATTGCTGTAACCTGCAGTATTTCCTATATGCTGTTTGCGTTGTTAGTAAGTTTTCTATAACCACATCATGTAAACACAAGCTGACGATGTTTAAATAGGAATCCTCAAAGCTGCTTCATGAAAAAGACAACATTACCACCGCAAGGAGGTTATGTTTTAGGTTGCATTTGTCCACTTGCCTGCAGTGATAATGCCAAAAGTAATGAACAGATATTTCTGAATTTTTATGTGGGTATGCCTGAACAGTGAAAAGTGATTAAACTTTGGGCAAGATATGGATTATATATATTCTGGATACAAAAAAATCTATTTTTAATGTAGTTTAATTTGGAAGTGAAATGAGTAGATCTCTATAAATTTTTTATATGGGTAGAGTATGAAATGTAAAATTCGCCAGAAAAAAAATCTAAAATTTGCCACCTCTAAAACCTTAGTTAATTCTATGAAGAAATAATGCCTTGTCTAAAACTTGGTATATTGCATTTCAAAAAGCCTTGATTTACTATGCGTTCACCAAATCTCACATCAATTCATTATTTTTATTAGTATTTCCACATGTGGCAAATTTCAGATATGTGGCGAATTTGAGATTTCTTACTCTAGGACTTGGACAAAGGAAGAAGCTATTGCATTTTAGGAAAGATCTGGCTGATATTCTGGATACAAACAAATCCAGAATTTTCATAAATGCACCCTGATGAAGGCTTGCGCTGTATGAGTGCTTTCTAGTTGTGTCTAGATCTGTTTCTTCTATATTCAACATAAAGCTAGGTAAAAGCAGTGAAACCTCTGCTACTGGAACTTATTTTCACTCTTCCACAAGTTTATTACCTCCACCAAAGATGTAATACTTTCATAACCATTTGTCTGTTTCTTTCTTTGTTAGCAGGATTTTCCCAAAAAATAAATGTACTTTCAGTTTTGATTATTTTTCAGTCAGTTTCATTGAAATCTTTTGTATGTTTGTAACAGTATTTTTCCATGATAATTGATGATATTTTTTGGTATATGGCATTCATAAGACAACCACCCAATGCATCATACTGTTTCTGTTTACAATGTGTTAAATGTATCTGATATGAGGTTATTGGTAGAACTACATGTATGTGAAATATTGATACTGTATTAGCAATTCAGAAGGACTTTGTGTGTCTGACAGCAGTGTTAAATTGAATTGAATACTTAATATTGAATTTATATCAACAATGATATTCCTGTTCAGAAGAATAATCAGTTTTAAAAATGGCTCTTTTTAGCTATCCATAGAAAATTTTTTCCTCTCACTCACTCCGGAATGGCTTTTACTCTGAGTTCTGGCTTGCAATAAAAAGTGTGGCAAAATTAAAAACTGTTGGTTGTCTTATATTTCACATTATTGCTGAACTAATTTATTTTTCATCAAATACTGATCCATATTTGTCAAGTTGTCAGGATAACCATAATTGGATTTGGTATTTTTCAAGGAAACGCTTGCAATCCTTTTATTTTTGCACATGCTATTCCCAGAAATAACCTCTACTGTTTCAGTTCAAAAGTTGGGCAACAAGCATTGATGCATTACACATCCTTGGGTCTTTAAGTATTTCTGAATCACAGTTTGGTGTTGCAAATAATAATGTAGCAAGTATTTGGGCTTGCACTTTCGCTTAATGTAAATTAATGGCTCCAGAGACAGTATCAGTATTGGGTGCAAAACTTGATACAAAGATCTTTTAGTTTTTGCAAGATTTCCACTAATGTCAGTGTAAGACAAATGTGTTTGGCCACCGAAATTTTTGAAAATGAAACTGCATTTGAGGTTTTAGTCACAGAAACCTTAGCTTTGATACTGCATCGATGATGTTAGCGCAGTATTTTTATTTGTGTTCATTTTGATAAGTTATCCTCTGTCATTTTCGTCCCAAAAAAGTTAATTGCCTATTTTTTAAACCAAATTTATTAATGTACAAATCCATATTTTAATACTCTGTTTCAAGCATTTAAGTACCACCACACTGGTTTTTTAATGTATTTCAGCCACTAATTTACTTCAGCATCATTTACCTATAACACCAGTCACACCAAACCCGGCAGAAATTACCGGAAAGGTTCCACAGTTCTTGTCTTCAGTGCTAAAATGAAAAAGCACATTATCCAGAAGTTTAACCTGGGTTAAAGTGCCTGGGTTAGTAGCCATCTGGACTACTCTAACTCACTGTTCAGAATTTTGTCAAGTTTCAACCTACATAAGCTCCAGTACCCTTCCACATAAGTTCCCTCATGTAACACCCCATCCTAAAGAGACTCGACTGTTGCCTGTTGAGTACTATGGCACACATTACATTGGTCTATAAATTTTCATAGTGGCTTCTTGAGGTACCCCAGGATTTGCTTCCAGATTTCCCCTAACATACCATATGTACCAGGATGTATCCAAAAATGGCCTATATTATTATAGGCCCTATAAAAATTGCTCCAGGTTCACGCTCTGATGAACAGGGATTGCTCCTAAACATAAGAATGTACTGAAGCCCCCATCCTCCATTTAGTTGTTGAAGCCAAAGCAGTCTCCCCGGGCCTTAAAGTATGATAAAGAACCCACTATGACCCTCCCCAGCCTACTGCTTAGGTATCAGCCAAGGATAAGATAACAATCTCTTCACTTTCAGGCTGCTCTCAGAAATTATGTGTAATACCTAATATTCGGGTTCCCACCAGTCAAGCTTCATCCTATTCCAGAATCATTTAGTCAGGCCTCCAGTGTGACCAAGATTCCCCTCTAAATTCACATTTTCTTGGTTTGGGGATGATCTGGGAGCTCTTTCCTTGGAAGTGGAATGGCTAATTTACATTCTCAGGATTCAAACCAGAGTGATGCAGGTTATAAGCCTAACTCTCCTACCCCAATGTCATAGAAACTCTGCCGTGTCTTTAATGGAGGAATGCAAAGAATAAAGATGTGCTTCCTGAAAAGCTTCCTTTTATTTGCCATTTTCAAGGGAGAACAGTTTAATTATGGTCTTTTGTTTCCAGAAGAATTTATTCTAATTTTCGACAAAAAAAAGGTATTTTTTCTTAATTTCCTCATTCAGTGAAACACCTTTCATTCATGGTACAACATATATCATATTTCAATTACATAATAAGTTATTACCCATTTGTTCCAGTTGCTTTATAAGCAAAATGAATTGTGCAATCTTAGTGAAAATTTGCCTGAGTAAATTTCTTAAAACTGTTTCAAATTCAAATGTCATAGTCTTCCAAATTACATCTGTTACAGGGGTAACAATATTTTATTATTTTATTTTTTTTGGTGGATGTTGTGATACATTTGCTTTTATGAAGGAAACTTTTTACTGTTTAGGACTTTTTGCCTATACTGAGTGTAAAATTTTGTTCTGCTTTTATTTCTTAAGCTGTAGTATTCCTTTGAATCAGAATCTGAGAGAATGACTGTAATTTTCTTTTGAATAGATGAATAGAAGCTAAAGCATGTGCAATTATTGCTGTACAGCTGGCTAAGTCTTAAACAAAACACCCTATTCTACTCAAGGTAGAAAGGTATTGAAGGTGTCGGCATCTGTCCAGACATTAGCCAGCTATAAATGTGTACAGTAATTCAATACTGGGGGTTGCTTTTGCAAAATAATCATTTGGAGCCATATTTTTTGTGAAGAATCTGTAAATGTAAAAGATAGAGCAGTGAAATATTCATCAATTAAAATGACTGGGATAGTTGTAAATTATTTAGTACTATAATCCTTTCAAACTGTATTATAAGTTACTGTGTATAATTTTATCACAGTGACATTTTTATGAAAGTGGTCCTACAATAAAAAAGGCCTTCCTTCCATACTATGAACTCAGTTCCTTGGTTTGGGCATAAACATATGGAACTAAAAAAGTGAAAAAAATAGCATTATTCATTTTTATGTTCAAGCAACTAGTTCTCAAAAACAGAAGTTTGATATCAAATTATCACAGTTTTTTTAATAAAAAATTTAACTTTTCATATTTCCTTGAAATATGAAGTTCTATTTAGTTTACCACTCAAAATTGATTCATTTTGTTTCAAACTGAACATAAATTTAACAGCATTGTGAGGTTTTAAATAAAATTTTCAATATCACAATAATTCTCTTGGAAAGATCATTTTAAATTTTATTATTGAAAAGGACCATTTCATGTGTAGAAGCTTCAGGAAGACTTTTACCAAATGAAAATAATACACTGATTTTAATAGCTTTTCTTGTTTCAATATTTAAACAATTAACAAAGCCTACTGTAAATATGAAGCTGTTTAGAACTTTCTATTTTTTCTTTAACTTTGTGATCAACCACTGCCTCTGTATTATATTAAGTCTAAAATTCACCAGAAATCTAAAATTCGCCACCTCTAAAACCTTAGTTAATTTTATGAAGAAAATGATGTTTTGTTTTAAAATTGGTATTTTTCTGTTCAAGAAGCCTTAATTTACTGTACATTCCACAAATTTCACCTCAATTAATTTATTTTATTAGTATTTCAACATGTGGTGAATTTCAGATAAGTGACAAATTTTAAATTTCTTACTCTACACCCAGTGGTGCATTTACACCAGAAAATTGTCACTTTCTATTGACTCATAAACACCAAGGGTCCTATAGTAAAAGGAGGAATCCAAAAATGACTTGACACACAAATTTCAATTATGTTGCTATCAATTTTCTTATTAAAGCTATGTCACGAGAAATAGTAATGAAAAATATGCTTCCATATTTTAGACAGTTTTGCAAGGATATTGATATTGAGTTGAAATTTTGTGTGATAAAGTCTATAGACATTACAATACATGTGTTTTTTTCTGCATAGTTGGTAACACCATAAAATTATTAGATTTAAATCATTATGAGCCATTTCCTGCATTGTTTTATTATAGTTGGTCATAACAGTGAATACTGGACTAAAAGGAAGGTCCAGGTTGGGATTTTAACTTCCAGAATTGTTACTCATGTTTCTGTGTTATTTTAAAACCCTTTAAACCCTCTCAGGTGTAGTGGTGAGGGTTAATCTCATCTTTAGGTAGTATTGTCACAAAAAGTTAACACCTTAAGAATAAAAATTGTTCTTTGCAATGTTTATTTGTCCAGGATGCATTTCTTAATAGTATAAGAGTCCTTGATCCTGGTACTTACATGGTATTTTGAGCCTGAAAATTGTTATGAAAGTAAGACTGCATCCCTGGATTGGGTTATTGTACTGTGGTCTTTAAAGATGTGACCACAAGCTGCAGAGTCAGACATGAGACCAAGCTAGAGTAAGAAATCTAAAATTCGCCACATATCTGAAATTCGCCACATGTGAAAATACTAATAAAATAAATGAATTGTGGTGAGATTTGTTGACTGTATAGTAAATTAAGGCTTTTTGAACTGAAAAATACCAATTTTTGGACAAAAACATCATTTTCTTCATAAAATTAACTAAGGTTTTAGAGGTGGCGAATTTTAGATTCCTGGCGAATTTTAGATTTCTTACTCTACATTTCTGTAAGTCATAGCCATCTTTACAATTATGCAATATCACGACAATCAGCAAAAAGGAATCTTGCAGTGGGCAGTTCACAGTATCAAATAATGACTGCAGTGCCTCATTCATTTTTCTGGTTTAAGTTAAAATATCATTCAAAGTGTCCATATTCAATCAGTTGGTACATTACCAACAAATTTGTCTAAGAACTCAAAAAATAAATTATGTCTGTATACTTAGAGAAATACAAAATTAAAGTAAATGACAAAATATTTAAGACTGGAGTCATTCTTTGTATATATGATGGCATTCAAGTTTTGGAGTTCTGTAATTAAACAAGAAAAACATAATATAAAGATCTTTAAGGTTAACTTTGTGAAGATGTACAAAATCTAAATTACAATATACCTCGATAAAATGTACAAAGAAACAATAGCATCTGGAATAATTGTATTCTCAATTAGTATCTGCAAAAGATTTATTTGCATGTCTTACCTTTGTGTCTTAAGCAGAAACCTAATAGCACAGTATCATGTTACTGTTATCCAGTATTAATGTTAATTTTGCCATGAAATAAAGTAGCAACCATACAAAGTTGTTTATCATTAAAATTTTATAATGTATTAGAAATTTGTTATTTTCTGAGTCGAGACATTTCCATGTTCACAACTGTAAAAGTATATCTCTGGCTTATTCTATGTACTCAGTTGTAATCGAACTAACAAATAAATTGAGCATTTGTTTCATATAATTGAATGTTAATGCTGAAGCATATCCACACTGAAGTATATCCACCTGTCTGATAATACAGTCATATAGTAAGCACAACATGTCATAAAATGAAAGGTTTTCAAAGAAAAAAATCACAAAGCTTGTGTCGTTTCATTAATTGAACATTATGTACATTCCTCTGTATTCTGACACTGTCAGTTACAATGTTAATATCAGTCTTAAATCAACTGTAACTCTGTGACTAGAGACTACCACCAGCAGCAGTAAATGTGTGCCAGCAAGTTGTAAAAACACTGATATATTGATGTTCCCATTTGATGGATGCATCCTTTCCAGCAATGTGTTTAATTTGCCTGCATCAGTTCCCAGGTGAAACTGTGGTTTAGGCCCTGGGACACCATACTTTGTGTTGAGTATTTAGTGTCATCAGCATATGGAATAATAAAATGTACTAAAAGGAATAGCAGTTTTTCATCAAATCCAAAAAGCGTAAAGGCACACCTCTTGATATGGCTTGTCTCTGCATCAATTCTTTGTACCTTTTGTCATCAGCATAAAGACGAAACAAAATATGAATCTTTGTATCTAATCACAAAAATATAAATGTTTGCTCATTCATACAATGAACTATAGCAAGCTTGTGCAGTTATTTTGTATATATATCTCTCTTTCGCTAACACAGCTTACACTGCGGAACTTGTGGGCTGTGTGTATAAAAGGACAGACTCCCTTCAACTTCAAACACTGGGTAATTGCCTCCTCCACAGCAGCAAAAGAATAGTGAGAGAGAGACAGAAGGAAAGCTCAAGTGCTGAATGCTTTGATGTTTTCAAGCATTAAGACCTCTAGTCAAAGGCTTATGGCCCCTGCTCTTCTCACACACAAACCTACAGATTTAACTCTCCACAGTATATACTGTGGATATTCTTGTGTGCTGTGCAATATTAATTACATTAGCACCCACCTCTGTGGCTTCCTTGTAGTATGATACTGTGTAGATTTTTCCATGGCCACTACGATGATATTGTGTATTCTGTTGTCACATTCGATCTTTTCTTTCGTGTGTGGCTTATCAGGTAAAGTGACCCAAAAATGAGCTTTGCTAATGCTGTTTACAACTATGAAATATATACCAGCAACAGGTGTTATTAGGCTTTGTATATGGCTGCCTCTAATGGTCTGTGGTATGTGACACTAAATGGAAAGATATAATGGTATGTGCTTAGTATTTATGGCCTTCATAGCAATAACCCAATGATCTGTTGTAATGCAGTTTATCTTAGAAGGGTTCCAGGGATAGTTATGGTGGTATATGGTATCATAAATATGGATGGATATAATGGAAAAACGTGTGCCATTCATGGTATGCATTCCCTTGAACATTGTCAATGTAAACTAAAGTTTCATTGCAGGACATAAAAATTAAGGCTTATTATGTACACTGTTTTCACATTCTGTATACTCAGATATAACAAAGTACACAGCATCACTATAAATGTTGAATGCCTGAAAATGGAAAAACTGATTTCTACCAAATGTGTAGGGGTGGAAAATTGCTGCCATTTAAGATTGATTTATAGGGAAAATTCCAGTTAGTGTATGCAGTTATTCATATGTAAATCCTAAATAAAAAATATAGCACATTTATTACAATTATAACCACACATTCATCACTAAATTATTAAATGACCTAATTCCTGATCAATTTTGTTATAGGTACATGCAAGGTACACGTGAGTGTATCATACGGCACTTGCAAACCTTGCAAGTGGATGGGGAGCTGCTGCAACACTAGCAAGGAAAATGCATGTGCCCAATTCTCTCGTACATTACCCTTGAGATATGGATGTGTTTATAGCCATCCTGCGAGCATGCAAAGAATAATTTGCATGCCAATTTTCATTGCAGGTAGTTTTAGTGTCCCTTACAAATTTGCCGATTTTTTCTGTAACCAGGACGTATGTGCACGTACTGGGATGTAAGAGATGCTTAAGTCTCCAATAAATAACAGCCTCTCAATAAATAGTCAAATAATCTTTGTTAGCCACACCTCTGTGGTTATGGGGTTCAAACCCAGCTCATTAAAACATGTGGAATTCATTGACAACCATTTCTGACCCACCTTGAACTCCTGAAAGTGACATAAAGCCTCAACTCAGACCATTATTATTGGGAGTTAATATTTTATCAGGATCTAACGTTTGAGAGGGCCTTTTTCACTTTACCAGTTTTCCCAGCATTTGCATATAATTTGCTTTATGTTTATTATTTTCTATGGCAGTAGCAGGAAGACATGAAGGACCTCCACTGCTTGGTTGCGGGGAATTTTCATCAGACATCAAAGCATTGCTGGAGGTAGTATAGTGTATTGCCATTTATCATTACCCTTTATATCTGCAGCCAGGATATTCACCAGCATATCATGTGGAAAAAACATCCCTCCATTTGGTGAAGCAAAAGAAATACCCCAGTGTCAACAAATGACTTGTTCTCTACAGTGTGTGTGGTGGTGTAATATAAGCAAATACACTAAAACTCTATTACTTGTATAAGTTGGCAACAGGTTGTGAAATGGCTGTTAGGTTGCTTTATATCAGAAACTTTATTTTGCTTTTCAATGTGTTGTTTCCATACCAAGCAGTTTATTGATGCAGGGTGAATGTAGATAATTGATTATATATAAATATTCTATAGTCTGTTGCTTGTTCTTGCCAAGGGTTAAACCAACTTGGTAAAGGTTGGAGGCAATTTTACCAATTTACAAACACTACTATTTCTATGTTATGTCAATTTTCAACTTTCCAAAATTTAGTTTTCAATTGCTCAAAATTATCCTTAGAATTTAGCTACCCTTTGTTTGAAAGATTCCATTACTGCCGACTATACAAGTTTTAATAGCTTTCACCTCAGATTTACGATACAGTCCACTCAATATATAGCTCCATACCATGTGAAACCCTAAGTATGTCATATCAGTGCCAACTTAATTATTGGATCACATTAGCTTGTCTTGTGTGCATACAGAACTTAAACACAAGTGGCTAAAGAATCAGGTTTATGAAAAGAGAAAATACACAATAGCCATGATTGGTGTTTACAGTGAAATCTCTTTCTTTTGGGATGGTTTATTGATATTTTTGTTTTTTGTAGTAAAAGTAAATTTTTCTGGCAGCTCCCAGAAGAAAAGTTTTCAATTTTTATTTTTGCAGAAAAATATGTCTGGACAATTGAACAGCAAATTCATGTCTCTGCTAATGTACTAGTTTTTCCATCTCTTTGAAATCAACCATTAAGTCATATTTGTTCCACAAGTTATTTTTTTGGTGAATCAGTAGCATTTTTAACATTAAGCAGACATTCTTTGTAAATAATGTCACTTAAATACTTTATCTGACAAACCATCCATCCGTTGATTATTTTTGTCAGATAATGTCAGAAATATGACATTCGCCCCAGTATGTGAAATTTCTCAATGAGAAAAACCCATGTGTAAGTCCTTAACTTGTGGGAAATTCTTTACATATTTTTCTTTGTGATATTTGTAATTACATCAGTCCTATGATGTGTCCCTGATGCAAAATTGACAGAAATTTTGATTATTTTATCTCATCTTACCCCAACTAGTAAAATTCACATACTGTGGCAAATTTTACTTATGGCAAATTTCACATTTCTTACTGTAATGTCAGTGAAAATGCTTGATTTAATGGCCAGACCTTGCATTCTTAGTTTTCATTTTGAAAACAAGTTATTGCGTATTTGTTCTGTTCTTTTAGGGACCAAACATTTTTCTCTGTATACTTATAGTATAATGTATTTATAAATATTGAAGAACAGTATGAACTTGTTTTCATGAATATATTTCACAATACATGTATTCAATTAATAATGTGTGAATCCTTAGTAAAAAAACTAGATACAAAAGCTCAAACGTTATCACAGAGAATCTTAATAGTGTTATTTTTGTAGTTTGTCATAATGCAGTAATGCATGGATACATTACTTGTCTGTGAAAAATATCCACAAAAGCATTAGGCTGTGCGGATTACCAAATGAAGCAAGGCGGGTAAAAAAGGAGGAGCTATTTAGCCACTCTAAGGCAACACACAAACTGAAATAAGGTTTTGCTGAACTACAATTTCCAGTTTTGTCATTAATAAGCAATAGAACCATCTATTATCTGACCTGGAAGGGAGTGTTTATTTTTTGGCAATAGAATTACTTTCAAGCCACATTTTATGTAGCATCACGTTAAATTTCTAACAACTGAAAAGGATTTGATTAACTAGGGTAACTTTTGAAAAGCAATGTAAAAGCCCAGTACATTTGCTAAATAGAGAAACATATTTTGCTAAGTAAGTTAGAATTATTCAAAATAAATCTGCACTAACATAGCATATCCCTATTAGTAGAACTCTGCAAGATAGAAGTCTTGAAGCAAATGCTGTGTCCTATTGAAATTTACCCTCACATCTGGAATTACCATTAAGTAAAAGTATTTTGGGGCCATTGGGGTTCTACAAAATATTGTTATACAATGTACTAAAAACTTATGTATAATAAGGGGATAAATAAGCATGTAACAGATAAATATTATATATATTGGCTATGTGTAGAATGAAATTAGATTGTGCCTGTAGGACTGGTACAGTAGCTTGCTACATGATTACATACATGACTGCAGTTATATTTAGATAATTCAAGGTGGGAATGTATATTTAGATTACTCTGATGGTTTCTAAGTATGCAATTTTTTTTATGAAATGTTCTAGCTTATCACAAGGAAACTCACTTAAGTAATTATATAAATAAAGTAGGTTGCATTTCAGTGCATACAGATTATCTCTATGCTCAGAAATCTTGTGTTTGTAAGCAATCTTAGGTTTTTATCCTTCTGCCATTAAAGCAGAAAGTGCAACTGGGTTTGCTTATACATTATTATATGATTGACAAGACTCCGGGTCTGTGGTTATGGGTTTGCTTATACTTTATTATATGATTGACAAGACTCCGGGTCTGTTGTTATGGGTTTACTTATACCTTATTATATGATTGACAAGACTCCGGGTCTGTGGTTATGGGTTTGCTTATACATTATTATATGATTGACAAGACTCCGGGTCTGTTGTTATGGGTTTGCTTATACTTTATTATATGATTGACAAGGCACCGGGTCTGTGGTTATGGGTTTGCTTATACTTTATTATGATTCACAAGTCACCGGGTCTGTGGTTATGGGTTTGCTTATACATTATTATGATTCACAAGTCACCGGGTCTGTGGTTATGGGTTTGCTTATACATTATTGTATCATTCACAAGGCACCGGGTCTGTGGTTATGGGTTTGCTTATACATTATTATATGACAAGGCACGGCTGTGGTTATGGGTTTGCTTATACATTATTGTATGACAAGGCACCGGGTCTGTGGTTATGGGTTTACTTATACTTTATTATATGACAAGGCACGGCTGTGGTCATGGGTTTGCTTATACCTTATTATATGATTCACAAGGCACCGGGTCTGTGGTTATGGGTTTGCTTATACCTTATTATATGATTCACAAGGCACCGGGTCTGTGGTTATGGGTTTGCTTATACCTTATTATATGATTCACAAGGCACCGGGTCTGTGGTTATGGGTTTGCTGATACCTTATTATATGACTGACAAGGCACGACTGTGGTTATGGGTTTGCTTATACCTTATTATATGATTCACAAGGCACCAGGTCTGTGGTTATGGGTTTGCTGATACCTTATTATATGACTGACAAGGCACCGGGTCTGTGGTTATGGGTTTGCTGATACTTTATTATATGATTCACAAGGCACCGGGTCTGTGGTTATGGGTTTGCTTATACCTTATTATATGATTCACAAGGCACCGGGTCTGTGGTTATGGGTTTGCTGATACCTTATTATATGACTGACAAGGCACGACTGTGGTTATGGGTTTGCTTATACCTTATTATATGATTCACAAGGCACCAGGTCTGTGGTTATGGGTTTGCTGATACCTTATTATATGACTGACAAGGCACCGGGTCTGTGGTTATGGGTTTGCTGATACTTTATTATATGATTCACAAGGCACCGGGTCTGTGGTTATGGGTTTGCTTATACCTTATTATATGATTCACAAGGCACCGGGTCTGTGGTTATGGGTTTGCTTATACCTTATTATATGATTCACAAGGCACCGGGTCTGTGGTTATGGGTTTGCTGATACCTTATTATATGACTGACAAGGCACGACTGTGGTTATGGGTTTGCTTATACCTTATTATATGATTCACAAGGCACCAGGTCTGTGGTTATGGGTTTGCTGATACCTTATTATATGACTGACAAGGCACGACTGTGGTTATGAGTTTGCTGATACCTTATTATATGATTCACAAGGCACCGGGTCTGTGGTTATGGGTTGCTTTTATACTTTATTATGATTCACAAGTCACCGGGTCTGTGGTTATGGGTTTGCTTATACTTTATTATATGATTCACAAGTCACCAGGTCTGTGGTTATGGGTTTGCTGATACCTTATTATATGACTGACAAGGCACCGGGTCTGTGGTCATGGGTTTGCTTATACATTATTATATGACTGACAAGGGACCGAGTCTGTGGTTATGGGTTTGCTTATACTTTATTATATGACTGACAAGGCACAGGGTCTGTGGTTATGGGTTTACTTATACATTATTATATGATTGACAAGACACCTTTGTTGTTATGGGTTTACTTATACCCTATTATATGATTGACAAGGCATGACTGTGGTTATGGGTTTGCTTATACATTATTATATGATTGACAAGACACCTTTGTTGTTATGTATTTGAATTTAGTTGATGATAACACATGTGAGAGTCACTTGGGACCAGTTTTGAACTTCTGATAGGGCCCTAGCTTTTGAAAGGGATATAAAACACATTCTAATGAAAAGGTTTTTCATACAAAATGACGGAAAAACATAACACAAGAAACCAATGGCAACCTACAATAAAATCATGTTTGTGGGTGTATAATTAGGGTGTGTTTGAGGTTTATTGATCAACACCTGTCAATCTTGTTGCAAAATTCTGGGATATTAGCAAAAGCCTAACATGCTGTGCTTGTAAGCATCATTATCACCTGTGTTTTAACTCTAAAATGCTTTGTTTCTGAATCCACAAAGGTTCTGCATTCAATAACACCAGACAGAGGCAGGCAGTGTAAAATACCTTTGAGTGGAACTCTATTCTGTGAAAATATCATATAAGTGACAAAATGTCAGAAGTATTTTATTTTTTGTATTTAGCGATAACTTTCCCTTGTACCTACAAAAATGTAGTTATTGCTGATATAAGGACTGTTTCAGTTTCTACTGCATCTGTTACGACAGAGTTTATGCCAGTTCTAAGGTGGTGCGTAATCTAAAAAAAATTCTTCATTTCAAAAATAAGCAAAGAGCTGGCATATTAAGTCAATAAATATAATTACCATTGAACACAATGTAGCCAAGGATAATATGTATTTACCAATATTAAGTGTACATGTAGCAATAACAATTGAATAGCATTCTGATTGGAATATTACACTTGATGGAGGCACCGAGAAGTAGTAGATTATAGCACAGCAATATTTGTGTGGGTTTGCATTCGCAACATAAAATGCAATGCACTTTAGGATAATGTTCACTCTAATTACAAATATTTTTTTTTTCATTATAGATAGCCAGGAAAATTTTTATTCTGGGAGTTCATATTTCAAAGCAGTTTTACATATGTAGTATATCTGTTGACTTTTATTCTTTTGGCCCCCGTAAGACCCAGTTGATACAGAAACTTATTCTGGCCTTAGATTGGGTAACATTTCAGTAAACAGACAGTGCCCCAAATCACCCACCTAGATTCAATGATACTGTGAGCACAAGTACTCAGTTCAGTCTACTACAGCCACAAAGAGGTAATCGGTCCAATCAAAAGTGTGGGCTTTTTTCTTGAACTCTTTCAGCCCTCCTCATCAACGGCCACTTTTTGTGAAATAACAGCAAAAATAAAAACACAAAAAAAATAATGCAGAAGAAAATCTCTTCAATATGAAGTGTTTCCCATTTTCTTTCTTCATTATTTGTCTGGGAGATCAATATTGATCATTCTGTAGGTAACTCGACCTCCTTGTATTTATGTGAGGCATCTTAAACTCATCAATATCCTAATGTTTCTGTGTTGATTTTTGTTGTTCTAAGGCCTACAGCATACTCAACAACGATATCTATTAAAAGCAAATTTTGTCAAAATTATTTTTCAAAATTGCTGTCTAGAGTAATGACTTAAATGACAATAAACCAGTCTTTGATATAGCCAATCAAAAGAGCTGGTGAAGCTTTAAAACGGATGACATAGCTTTAGTTGAGAAATGAGAGAGTTAAGGCCACTTTCTCAGTGTACAAAAGAGGAGGATGGCAGGGCTTGGATCTTCCCTTATTTAGCCCCCATTGCTGTGCAATAGCGTTAGCTTTCGTTTCCTGATAACGGTCCTCTGTCAGTAGCTTTGATCCCCCTTAATGGAATGATGGTGCTTATTTACTGCTTACTTCTGTTTATAAATATGCTCAGGGTAGTTGTTCTTTGTGATTAGATCGGTCTTGATCTCACATTTCTATGGCAACAGTTTTTGACTGTTATAGAGGGGGTAGGGTTTAGTTAGGAAAAGAAGCACAGAGATTTTTCTTCTTTTCAGGAGGAAGTGGGCGGATGATTGTTTTGATTCCACCTTTTTTTTCTCTTCAGGAATTCACACTGTGTAGTATTCGTGGATCAATTTTTGTCAGAAGGAATAGTTCTTTTGTTTTTGTGATCTTTTTCAGGTTCTTTCTTTTGGTAATTGATGGAAAATTCTTCGAAATTAATGATATATTTTAGTATTTTTATGTCTAAAGTGTCTTGAATATTGCCTAAGTATAAATTAAATTGTACTCCCATATGTTGTACCAGTGCATTACACTAATAGCCTTATTGGTTGAATGGATTTAGAGCATCAACTCACTCGGCTCTCCTGTTGTATTTGTGGGTTCAAATCAAGTTTAACTTCAAGGTAACATGTGGGAATGACTCTATTGTGTCCTGATTTAGTTCAAACTTGGTGTTTTACTTTTTCTTCAACAGCCAGGGTCATATTGGGTCAGGTCCCCTCTGTATGGTCACTGGTGGGAGTCGAACCTACTTAGAGGTGACAGCCTGTGATTAGATGCCAAGCTTGCTAACCACTAGGCCACTGAGGTCCTCTGTGTCCTGATAGAGTAAGAAATCTAAAATTCACCAGGAATCTAAAATTCACCACCTCTAAAACCTTAGTTAATTTTGTGAAGAAATGATGTTTTGTCTTAAAATTGGTATTTTTCAGTTCAAAAAGCCTTAATTTACTGTAGTACATTCAACACATCACACATCAATTTATTTATTTTATTAGTATTTCCACATGTGGTGAATTTCAGATATGTGGCGAATTTTAGATTTCTTACTCTATAACTTTTGCTGTTGAAAGAAAATAAAATCCCAACATTAACCTTTACCACTGTTCCATAGTATATTTGAGATTGGACCCGCACTCTAAAACATTGTTGAATGGTTTAACTTTCTTCAGAAAAGAATAGTGATAATACTATGCTTTTTTATGATTGTTTGACTTTATCTATTGCATCAATTATTCAGGTAATTTTCCTGACTTTAGTGTACTTTTTAAACTGTCACCAATCATTTTAAAGTGATTAATTCAATCAAAAACATGTTATGATGCTAATGGTATAAAAAATGTGTTTTTTTTCATAACCTTATATTTGTTTTATTTTATGCCTTTATGCCTACTTTGGGTTTTTTGTATTCCTTAATGAGCTAGTCGTCAAACAACACACACACACAAAAAAAGTCCAGTTGTGTGTCAACCTCAATTTAATTTCTCAGTTTTTGCATGAATGTTTGCCAAATTGACTTGCACTTTGGCATCAGTCTTCATTCATAATTGATGTGCTTTTAAACACTTTATGAAGACTTTTTACCAGTCAGTTGCTGTTCTAGTTAATGTCTAAATGTGGAATTTTATTGCATTTGACAGACTCTTGTGCTAGATTATATGTTTTTAGGGCCTTGTTTTACAATGAGACAAGTATTTATTATAAATGAATTGTCAGTCAAAATGGAAATTGAACTGTTTTGGCATACTTGTGACACAATGTCAATAAAAGTCTTAAAAACAGCATAATTTTTGCAATCTATATTCAATTATGACTACTGAATCACTGGTTGATATTACAAATGTGTTATCAGGTCCAGTAAAATGTGCATGTTTTATTGTTTTCACCTTAGTGTAATAAGAGACCGAGACATTTTATTTATTTGCACTGGTTAATATATTAACTTAGTAATGACCTGATAAAGTCTGCCCACTTGAAATGTTAATTTGTTGAATCTATCGTCAGTTGCGACCTTGGAGAGTTTCATCATGTGTTGGTATGGATCTGTTATACTCCACTGAATGACCATACAGGTGTGTGAAACTCCTGTCTCACTTTGTCATTCTTGCACTACTTTTGCCCACCTATTGGAAATGGAGCATAAAAAAGTGAAATTATGCTCGAGTATAACATGAAGTCTGTGCATATCTGAAATGACCATGAAGGTGGAGTTGTTTTTTTTTTTTGCTTTTCAAGTACATGAGATCTACATTATATCTATGTTAACTATGTAGCAACACCTTGTCTTGCATGAGAACTAAGTAGAATTATGTTTGTAATATTTCAGTTTTAAAAAGACAATGTGCACTTAGTCTTGTTTCACCCCTGTACTTACCATGTTTGCTGTGCCCAGTTCGATTAGACATTTTAACAATGTGTCTGTTTCGCCAGAGAAACATCTTTTTGTTTAAAATAAAGCTTTAATTTTTGCTATCAACGTTTTTTTTTTGTTTTAATTTGGGAAATACATCAAGATTTTCTAATTTTACAGACTTTAAAGATTTATTTTCCACCCAAATCATCTTAGTGTACTATATGGGTGCATTTATGCATACAGACACATTATAAAGTTGCGGAACATTTACAGCTTATTATTATTCAATAGAAATGTTCTCTAATTCCATTTTTTGTTAAAATATTATATATTTATAATTTAGTAAAAAGTGTGAAATTAGCCACAGCAGGTGAAATTCACTCCTATGGAAATCACTCTATTTTCCTTTCAGTTATGAGACATTCTTGTAAGGTTTGTGATCTTTGTTTTGCCATAGCAGGCCAGTTATCCCCTCTAGTTTCTTGTTGATTTAATTTAAGGGGCTGTGTCCAGTAGTAAATTTCAAACACTGTCGCACAGTTTTGCATTCCTTATCCTGACTATCCCTGAAAATTTGTGTCATGTCCTCGACCTCCAGTTTTATGCACTTGATACTCAATTTTCTGGAGAGAAGTTTTCTGTTTTACTACAATCATCATTTAATTTACATGAAAGTAAATATATTTATTATTTGCCCATCTCTTAAAATGTTGATACCCAGCCCACAAAAGATCCATAAAATAGAGCTCTTTGTGAGATCATATGTTGATGTAATGAGATGCATGTACTTATCAAATGTAATAAAAGTTTACCATTGTAAAGTAAGGAATGATGCTTGAATAAAATCTCTTGAAATCCTACAGTTCAATTTCTCTACTGTGCTTCCACATTTAACTTTAAGATGACAGTCAATTCTGACAAACATAACTTTTCAAATATGTAGTGTTTCTTTATTTGACCTAAAGATACCGGAGAAAGAAATTCATTTAAATTTGTTCCATTCGCTCACAAAAAATTACTAAATTGTAGAAAAAAATCATTTAATGCTTTCCACATTAAGTTAATTTCCTTAACTAACAATGATTTTTGTTGAGACATTGTAAATTTAGTTTAATACCATACCAATAAAACCATGATTCTGGATCCCTTTAAATGTCAGTCCATTTGACAAAGCCTGCTCAGTTGCTACCTCAAGATGGATCAGTGTAGCGTCAAGTACTTGGCATTTCTCTTGGTAAGTCTCACAAATCCAATAACTTTTAATGAATAGCAAATTAAATGATGCTTTGTATTAAAAACAATAAAACAGATTTAATTGTCTATAATTCATTCTGTTTATCTTATTTCTGTTATACATGATATAATGTTTTGATATTTTATATCAGATATTTATTGTAATTGCTTTTTTGTATTATTTTCAGTTGGCAGTCTCCTATGTACTAGGTATGTTTGAATGAATTCATATTTGAAATTTGATCTGATTCCTGTCAGTAATTGGTATCATTTGCAACCATTTTAATTATGTATACATCTGGAAAATATGACCAGAAAGGTACTTTTGCAAAATGAAGGTAAAAAAGAAATAAAAAGTCATCATATTGCCAAAATATTTACTTGGCTTGCTAAAAATGACATATGCAATAGCTATAAAATCCCATTTTATTAACACAAGGATAAATTTAACAAAGTATCACACAAACTCTATCAGTTTAGATTATTTGATACAATTATATTTTAACTAACATGGTCCAGGTGAAATACACGGAGGATGATTGACTAAGACCTACTGCTATACCTTTGTGTTTTAAACACCATAGACCTCTCCACTTTGTGAAATTGCTATGCAGTTGTATGGCTGTGTACAATTTATGAAGCATTTTTTATTTTAATAATATTTCAATGAAGTTAAATACTAATGATTTTAAAATGAAAAGTCTTTGTATTGATTGAAGCAATATCTCCAAAAATGTAGGTACTATATCACTAAATTGAATGTTTTTTTACTTGGCCCTAATACCCTTCAGGCAAATGTGTTTGTAAACAATAGTCAAATTGTTCAATGCAGTGGTCAGCTGGTCAAATCCGAGTTTAACTACAGGTCAGTTCCAAAATCTACTGATATTACATTGAATAAAAATTTGATCCGAGAATTGTATGAGTGCACTCTGAAAACAAAGCTGTCACCATACCTAGCTACTGCTGAACTCTTCTAGCAATATTTTACAAGTAGAAAATCAATGCTAGTACTTGTACACTCAAGGAGTGAAGGAAATTTGAGGCAATAATGGTTTCTCTAGCAATATTTTACTCTCACCGCACCTCACTGTTGAACTCTTCTAGCAACATTTTGCAAAAATAGAATATCATAAGCTGGTACTAATATTACTGAAGAGATATGAGGCCACAATAGGATTTTCTAGTAATACTTTACAAATATTTTTACCACACTCCACAGCACCCCTCCAACCGCACCTCCGGAGCTCCCAAGTTTTAGAAGGCACCAAAACCTTCTATTTTCCTGACTTTTGAAACATTCTTTTACATGTTTGTGATATTTGTGATCACATTAATTATCTGGTCTCCTCTACATATTGTGATTATTTTGTCTTTAACTATTACAGGGTGCCCACCAGTGATGCTTTCTCCAATTTCCATATACACATTGCAGTGTAGTGATTTTTCTGTGTTGTAGGACAGGATTGTGATGATATATACTGCTTGTCCTGTCCAGTTTCCAATGATAGCTGTACAGAATGCAGCCCAGGGTTTAGTTTGAATGGAGGAAAATGTTTTCCTCCAATAGGTCAGTATGTCTATATTTTATTATCCATCATGCACCGTTTTAATATAATATCCAATATAAGGGGATATAGAGAGTGGGCTATATGTATTCTTTGTATACGGTGGTGCCACCTTACCATGGATAATTAGTGTTAACAAGTGACGATTTTTCACTAATATTTCAGAAGCTATGGAACCAACAAATATGTTATATACACAATTAGAAAGGTACTTTTACAGTGCTTCTCAGTTTTATTGCATAAAAATCCATGCAGAAAGTACGGAAAAATCGCAGGTTAAAGATGCAGATTTTTATGTTCACTGGTGCCTCTGTATAAGACAGCATTTTCTGTATTGTTTCTTCAAATACAGATTTATTTGACATATTAATCATACAAAATGGTGGATAATAACAGTAAAACATCCCTCATTAGACATATATGCACTTGAATAATATTGTCATCATCATTTGTGATATTATTTTTTCTGTTTATGTCATTAGATCTGCCACTGTGGCCTGGCAGGTAACACACTTGTCTAGGAACTCAGAGGACGTGGGTTCAGTCCCAGGTACAGGCAGATACATAGTGGCTCGGATGACCACTTAAAATGGCGGTCCTCTGTCATTGGGTCCTTTCCCCAGTGGCAGGTTAAAGAACCTCAAGGACGTTGATAAATGGTCATCCTTGAGCCTCTATCTTCCAGTTAGGGGAATGTCAGTTACTTGTGAGTTGGGGCTGTACCTGTACAGTTAGATTGGTTAAATAGCGCTTTGAGTCCTGTAGTATATGGAGATATTGCGCTGAGTATAAATACATAATAATAATAATAATTAGGATAGTTTTTCTGTCATATATACCTGTGCCATGCTCTGTATTGCCCATGTTTTCATAAGTGCTACATCCTCCCCACAATCTCACATTATCACCAGTAATTGCTAATGTGTTGTTTCAAGGTATATCAGCGCCATTTAAACTGAATAGTCTGTCAAATCTGATAACTTTATATCCATCTTCGACATACGCATCCTTATTTTAGCAGTTATTTAACATTTTATTGCAGAGAGATTTGTTAATTTTTGGAATTCCTGGCTGGTTGTCAAAAATACCCAGTCCCAACTTTAATCACATTGCCCCTGTTTGTTTGAGCGAGCAGATATGGTATCTGTAAAATCTTAAGATTTAAATCTGTTCATTGGATATGACCAGCATAGTATGCTGAGTTAAGTAATTGCATATTTAACATTGACAGGAGTATATTTATTTTTGTTGAATTATTTTGATAAGTTAAATTTTTACTGTGCCATAGAACTGAGTCCTCTAACACTATATCATATTAATATTAAGTGCTGGCTTTATGGACCTGTTAGTGTGTAGAAATTTAGTAATTTAAAACCAGAAAATAAATCTTGAGGTGTTATGCATTTATTGCTAATAGTTTATACTTTTAGCTTTAAAGAGCAGCTACCTTCAGTGGAAAAATTGTGTGAAAAATGAAAGATTTAAAATGGAAAATGTGTAAAATTTTGTAAATATTTGCTCTGTTTTTGTTCATATAGCTTCTCCATGCCTTGATACAAACTGTGCAGTTTGTGACACACCAGCTGACTGTTCTCAATGCCAGCCAGATTATTACTTGGTGTCAACAACCAAGGAACCTATCTGTGTTCGCGGTAAGTATAGTTTGGCTTAGATCCATTTCTCATTGTTATTATTGTATATGAAAAAACCTTTATGTCAGCTTGAATTATTTTTACTCATTTCCTAATGAATGCATTGATATTTTTAAATGTGAAACTCCTTTATATAGAGTTCCATAATATAGAAATCCTTTTCAGCAAATGTAAATTGGTGTCTCTCTCAAGGTAGAAACATAGAAACTAGGAGAAACTTATTGGACCAATATTCAGTGACATTCTCATTCTTAAATTACTCTTATTCTTCCAATGTTCTGAGAAAAAGTCTTGAAAGAAGAAAAATTTCCAAGAAAAAGAATTTTAAATTTATAGTAATTTTAGACTGCTAAAGGTAACACTAACAAATAGGTTGCAATAGAGTTAGAAAATGAAAATTTGCCACATATCTGAAATTTGTCATATGTGGAAACATTTGCCAAACATTAATAAAATAAATGCCTTGAGGTGAGATTTGTTGAATGTATAGTACATTAAGGCTTTTAGAACTAAAAAATACCAAGTTTAATATAAAATATCCTTTTTCATTGAATTAAGTACAATTTTTAGAGGTGGCAAAATTTAGATTTCTGGCAAATTTTGGATTTCTTACTCTAGTTGTGTAGAAAACAGGTAGCAGTGGTGTTCTAGTCGTTGATCAACATGAAGGTATAATTTGTAGAAGAAAGTGTTTGCAAATATAGTATACCACTGCTTTCTGAAAGGTCTATGTCTTTATCATATAACTCCAGTAAAAGCTGATATTTGTACAAATTTGATTATCTTAAATTTATTTTCAACATAATTTTACTTATGTAATCTGTTATTTCCCAATTAATTTGTGATGGATTTTTGTTTACATTTGCTACTGTTTACTTTCAGGTTGTGCATTCATAAATTTGAGATACATTTAATATATGAAACTGAAGATTTCAATGGACTTTTTGATAAAAAACACATAATGAATTGATTTCAATGACATATTAAATTAAGGTATACTGTTTATACTCAGTGATTCTTATGCTTCCTGTTACTACAGCAACAAGTTGCCTGGTGCCCAATTGCAACACTTGCGAAAACCCAGTCAGCTGTAATGTATGTGAAAGTGACTTTGAGAAGACAAAGTATGACATTGGCTACCTTTGTGATGGTATGTATCACATCTACTTTCTGTTGGACATACAAATGTGTGAAATACAAATTTTGCTGTGGAATAAACTCATAGGCATTACTTAATTGGCAGAAAAATTGTGGGCTAAAACTTTTCCAAATGTTCATCCCTTGTGCAACTTGTAGTAAGAAACTGAGCTTGTTGAACACTTGTTATCATAATAGAACAAAGACATATACAAAAATGAAAATAACTGAACATAAAAGTGTAAATCCAGAATACAACAATATTGGCTGAGGTGATAATAAAAGCATGGCAAAACTACTAAACTGTCTCTGATTTCATTTGTTCTTGTCTGTTACAGGTGCTACTTGCTGCATGCACCAGACCTGTCTTATTCTCATTGCTGGGTTTTTAACCATCTGGCTGAACCTGTAGTAACACTAATTGCATGGGTTCTCCATAACTAGATGTGGCAGTAATCAACAAAGACTTTCATTCTATATTTTGACAGTTCTATTGGTAGACTAAGAAATCTAAAATTCGCCACATATCTGAAATTCGCCACATGTGGAAATACTAATAAAATAAATGAATTGAGGTGAGATTTGTTGAATGTACAATAAGTTAAGGCTTTTTGAACTGAAAAATGCCAATTTTCAGACAAAACATCATTTTCTTCATAAAATTAACTAAGGTTTTAGAGGGGGCGAATTTTAGATTTCTTACTCTATAAGGATATACAAGCTAGTTCTCATGATTTTAAAATAATTAATTACTTTTAATGTTGCGCCTTAGAGTCTGCCTAGCAGAGATTAAGCGCTATAAAAGTACAGAATAGAATAGAATGTACAAGTGATTATTAGTTATATTTTCCAATATATATAGTGAAAACAGTAATAAATATTACCTGTGTATAAAGAGTGTAGTCTTTTTTCACAATCTTTGTATCTTTATCATGTTTGATATTTGGATTTTATGTATAATCCAAAAAAAATGTGTATGCTTTGTAATTTTTACATACAGGTTTTTTTATGCTTCTGTTATCACTTTGAAAGATTTTATCCCTGTTTTTAACAAGGTCAAAAGTAAGATACAGTTGACTTCTTCCAATTGAAAACTTGAGTTGCTTATAACTTTTGTATTTAAATTCTTAAGTGACAAACAAATAAATTGCACAAAATTTTCAGTGTTTTAATATAGGAATAATACTGATAATATTATGGTGTACATGAATTTTTATTGTGATTTAACGTAAGGAACAACAAAGTTAAATCAGCGCCTGAGGGAGCACAAACTCCCACTTGGTGATCTGGAACAACATTTGGTGAAAAATTCCTAAAAAATCTCAGGAGTCCCAATGTGGATTGGGGTCATATTTGAGGAAGACTGATCCAGGTGTAGTCCCCACCTTGTGCAAAAATAAGACCCCGATCCATTAGTTATTTTCGAGTTGTGCACTCAGACCAATAAACAAAGGAATAGGATAGCAATTCGTCTTCAGTATTTGAGGGTAGTCTGAGTCAAGGTTATTTGGCATGACAATTATTTTTTATTGTTTATTACCTTAAAGATAAATGTTTTAAGCTTTTATCACTTGAAATTGTCGCATAACACTTAATTTCTTGCATATTATTTTCTAGTTTGGTAACAATTTTCCATCTGATATTCATAAATTCTACTTTCTATTGAACATTAGGTATTGATTCTGGAATTTAACATTGCCAACATGTTACCACTTGAATGAAAAAGAAGCAAGTAAATTTATAACTTTCTGATTGTTTGCATTACTGAGTGGAGTGGCTGGCTCTTTGAAATGTCACCTTTCAGATTGGGGAAATGCATTACTGAAGATGCTATTTTGCAGTAAATTAATACAATTCTTTCTACGTAGGTATCACCTGTGATACAATGAACATCTCTGTGAACATTATGTTGAAGTGAACATATAATTGATTGAATTGTAACAAATTACTGTATGAACAGAAGTCAATCATTTGGTTTTCAGAAGTTTCAGTTTAAGAAAGAGTTTGAAATGATAGATGAGTGAGATTTACTTAAGGTGTGGTGTTTGATATATGCCTAGAATTTGGCTGAATATACAGCTTGATGATTGACTTGTTACCAAAAATGCTGGAATGTTTTTAAGTTGATATAGTTATAAGATAATATAGACTTTATTGTAATTAAATATTAAATACTAAAATATAGCCTGTGTCATAACTCTTAGTAAGCATAAAAGGGATTCATACATATCTAATGAATAAGACATTCATTGAAGGTTTTGGAAGGATATATAAATATTGGGACATCTCCAACATGGCTTTCAACAAACTGTTATTCATAGAAGCACAACGGCTACACAACTTTTACTTCGGTAGAAAAGCCTATCGATATGTCATAACCATGCTAGCAGTGATCCTGTTGATACTGATGTGGATTGAAGTGCATTATAGGAATACCAGGGAGAGTTTTCAGTGTCCAAAACTCAAGTGCAATCCTAAACACAAGTGTAGGTTCACATATCTACGCTCCCAGATGTCCTATCTGCAGATTGGAGGTAAGAATTTGTATTTCATCTTGTAATATTAGGTTTAATACTTGTAATTATTTTGCTATTCATAAGTCATGAAGGGTGAAACAAAATGTTAAATTCCCCAGAATATGTGAAAATCACCGAGTGAGATACACTATGTTCTATTTCCTTAATTTCTGGGAAATTCTTTACATATCTGTGATTTCTGTGAGTACATTAGGTCTCCTGATCTCCCTAGATGCAAAATTAACCCCAATTTTGACCATCTTTGTCTTAATTTTAGAGGGTTCCCCCAGTGGTGACTTTTGCTTACATTTGTTACTCTAACAAGCATTTTTATATATACACTAATGAGAAAGATTGTATGTACTGGTAATCTATTATGCCCGAGTCACACCCACAGACAGTATGTCCCACAGTTAAAGGTTTTACTCCTCAGCAGAACCACATACAAGGACGCCTCATACCCTCCTAGATTTGGTGTTTAAATCACACTACCGGTGGTACAATTCATGGTTATTGGCACTGGACAAAGTGCTGTTGTCCCTCAACTACTGTCCAGGGATTGTATGCGAAGTTGTGACAGAGTTGCGAAACATCCAATACCTCAAGTCACCTTATCTCGCTGTATTACACCAAATGAAGACAGATTCACAAGCTTATATACACCGTGGAGCACACATTCAGTTATCATAGCAAGAAATTCATATGCGCATACTTGCATTCATCTGTACATGCTCACGATTCCAAATTCAGAGGCAGAAAATTTAAACATTTAAAACTTCAGTAGAATGCAAAAGGTAATGGACGTCTTTCCACTGTGTGACAAGGTCGCACACAAACCTCTGACGGTAGTTGACGGACAAAGGCATTTTGCCCAATGCCTATAACTGCGGGACCAACTGCCTGTAGTGTGACTGAGGATTTTAGCTAGTGAAAGTCCTTGTTTGTTCCAGTTGATTTAATTTGAAAAGTTCTGATTTCACATATCATGATATTGCCTTATCATTGGCATATTTTGATTGTTCTGTTAAACTTTCATATTTTTATGAACTGCTTCTCATGCCTGATTGTGGGGTCAAAATCTGGCTCATTGCTAGACAGCTGTTGCTAGATGTGGGATACATTGGGTACATGTCCTGATATGACCATAACTTTTTAAGCTATACAGAAACCCAATAATGACTCCTTCAAATCTTGGTTGCTGTTTTTTACTTCTTCAGATCATGAATGCAAGGTCTGCCCAGTGTGTATAGATATGGCAGATTTTGAACCAGGAGAATGCCCTGATGTTCTGTGCAGAGGTTCTAGCAAGTGTGAGCAGGACAAAATAGTCACTACATACGTACATTTCCAAGAGAAGCGCTGTGAAGCATGCCCCATATGTCTCAACACTGATGCTGAGTTTTGAAACAACATTACATTTTAGCCAGTCTTATAACTGTTTACATCCCTTTCACAATACAGGTGATATGACCCACAGTAATAAGCATTGGTCAAAATGCCACAGTCCTTCAACTGCCATCTTACGTCCATATGCAAGCTTGTGACACAGAGGCAAGACATCTGATTCCTTGAGCATCCTACGGAAGTTTTAAAAAATTTAAAATTTCCTGCCTCTGACCGTAACAACATCAGTCACTGCCAATCACTGTCCCTTGTCAGTAATGCTGGGACAATGTTTGCAAACTTCGGTATTATCGCTCGCTGCCTCATTGCCGATCAATGATCAGTACAATTTAAGTGCAACTGATATTTGCTAAACTCATTTCTATGCAGCCTTTTTATCACAATAAAACACTAACTGGAATAATATTTTGCGAAAATCTGTAACTTTCATTAGTTAAAATTACATAAACTAGCCTTAAATGAAAAAAGATCACGTAAACAAAAAAAACACATGGGGTTTTCCCATTGTTGTCAAGGTAATCATAAAATCAGCCAATCACAAGTGAGGATACAAAAAGCATGGTCTGTTAGTGAGGGAGACGTTTCTAGGTTATATGTTGCCTATATTTATGGTATTACCACCTTGCCTTTATGTGTATGTCTCTGTCCCTGTCCACACATTTCAGTGACATTCCACAGATAACCTTTTTATGTGGTAACTGAAGGCATGGTCAGTGGTTTGTATAAGATTGTGATTTGTTCTCATTTCGGTAGCACATGTTTGTCCAACGGCTACCGAAGTTAAGGCTAAGGAAGGTTTTCTCTCGGTGACCAATGGTTGTAGTACAGTTGTCCTACTGTTATAAACGGTTACAAACTGTGTCGTTTGAGTCAAAACTTATTAACACTGCCAATCTCGAAAGATATGAGGCATCCTGAGAGGGGCTTTTGCAACCAAGTTAAACCTCTAACCATGGGACATACTGGCTGTAGTGTGAATGGGGTATAAGGTTAAGGCATGAACTTGCAAGCATGCTAACGTGCGTGGTTTTTGTGTAATAATGATTGTCAGTCTAGCTGTTTTGTTATGCCAGTTACAGTGTCCAGCTAACTTGTGTTTCTGTATCTTTACCCAGACACATTCTCAGTTTATTTCTTCTGTGTTTTAACCAACATAACATGTACATATTGTAGAAATTACATTTTTCAAATGTATTCCACAGTTTCACATAATTGACTTTACGTACCTTCCTGTATTTTGATCAGAAATTGTAACCATTTATTTTCAGTTCAAGGTCATACTTGGATAACTCACACCTCTTTTGAAAGTAATTATTGTTTACTTATGAAAAGGTGAACTTGGAATTTGTATGGAATCATAAAATCAATCTTATTAACTTGTCAGTCTTTGGTTAATTGATCAACAAGTAGCCTAACAATGTTCAGCTCCAACTACCAAAAAAACTTAAATCTAAATCAAGTGGTTCCTGTTTTATGTTCCTGAAATGTCTGAGATGCCTGATAGCTTCTCCGATACATTTCATGACAGAGTTATGGACATCCTAAATAAAAATTGTTTTTGACGAGTTAGTGGAGGAACAGACTAAAAGCAGTTACTATTGTTCTCCGTTGTATGTTCTATTAATGCATCATTTTACTCAATGATGTTAATGTGTAACAGATTTGATATAGTGTTATTATAACTGTCATAGTGAATTATGCATGTTTAAATAAAGAATAAAATGGCAGCAGAACTCCTTCTTTCCAGTTGGAATAAAATTAAGGAATGAAATAGATAATTCTGTTAAACATGAGAATTCACTATCCACAAAAGCAAGTTTAAGCAATTAAAGTTAAGGAAAAAAATGTCTTGTATAGGCAATAGATGTTGGAGTGTGATACACTCATAACTGCAAATGTTCAACTGCAACCCCAACATCTTACACTCAATTTACATGTTTTCTGCAAACTCCTTCTTTCCGGTTAGAATAAAATTAAGGACTGAAATAGATAATTCTGTTAAACATGAGAATTCACAATCCACAAAAGCAAGTTTAAGCAATTAAAGTTAAGGAAAAAAATGTCTTGTATAGGCAATAGATGTTGGAGTGTGATACACTCATAACTGCAAATGTTCAACTGCAACCCCAACATCTTACACTCAATTTACATGTTTTCTGCAAAACTCAATTTATGATTGCAGCCTTTCAGCAGAAAATAGTTCTCAAGTTATTTTAGGATGTAGAGTATATGCTCAACATGGGCAGATGGTTTTCATAGCTTTAAATTACCCACACGGCCACACCTTCATCATTGTCATTCATTCATATTCTTTTACAAATAGTTCTTCCATTGAAAGGCTTATAATTTCGGTTGATTTTGTGTAATTACTTCAGTAAAATATTGTTTATGAAAACAATGCATGTTTAAACAGTTAACATTTAGTGAAAATTCCTTGCATATGAACCTCTCAATAATAATTCCACTTGATATAGAGACATTTGTAATTTGCATATCGCTATGGTAACTGATTTTTATGGTTATGGTCAGTATAGAGTTAAATTGTTGGTCATTTGACAGAAAGCTTAAATTTATGAAATTTAATGTACATATGGAAATTGATGTAATTTTGAAAAATAGTTAAGAAATGTAAATAAAAGTCTGCTTAGAAGAATAAAATTATTTGTATAAAGCTTTGTGTTACTTTTGAGAAGTTTAAATTTTATTCCAATTGTTTCTATTTTACAATTATAGACAGTAACATATTGGTTTTGTCAGTATTTTTTTGCTTTATTAGTTTGGATTTGGTCCTCAGTAGTCCTTAGGGTTAATGATTCTTTGGTACTTAATGACTCAACTCTCCCCACTATGGTTGAGGGTTCGCATCAAGCGCATAGCATTATGTTGGATATACTGAAGCCCTGTCTATGACCTTAGAAAGGAATGTAAAGTCCCAAACTTTAAAAATTTTCATAACCTGAAGAAGATTTTTTAGCCATTTAAAATTGCTGAAAGTATATTAGCTTAAGTCGATGCCACTTGTCTCACAAAAGCTCAAGACAGTGTAAGTGGACCTAGCAGGGATCAAATCTAGCTAGTGATCGCTTGGTACTTACAGTTAAACCCTATTAATATCATTCTCAAGGGGGGCCAGAGAGATACTTGACAAGATAATAGGGTTAATGCCAATTCTAACATGACACGGCTGTGTCCGCGATTTTGATTGGTCGAGAGCTATGGTAAAACCTCGATATACATGTTGGCTATTCCATTGTCATCCCATCGCAAGTAACAACAACCAAGTACATGCTTCCGGTTTTTGACAGTTAAGGATCAGAACTTATTATTATTATTCATAAAAGCACTTTTAATTGATATAATTCTGATAATGAAAAGAAAATATATAGAACCTAAAAAATTTAAAAAAAGAACTCTTTATTTTCGGCGTATTTAGTGAGAAAATGCTATTGCCACAATGTACAATTGGTAGAACAGCCTGATTATAGTTTCGAACGTTTGTGAAATGGGCATGATTTTTTGCAAAATATAAGGAAATTACAAGTATTTTAATTGTTTTGTCATGTTAGAATAGGAATAACGCCCTCCAAACCATGGTATATGCAGAATTTTACCATGGTTTGAGCAATAAACCCCTCAGGCTTCGCCTTCGGGGTTTATAATCTCAAACCATGGTAAAATTCTGCATATACCATGGTTTGTCAGGCGTTATTCCTATATTAATTAATTAATTAATTTAAACAAGAATTCCACTCACGAGAGTTCAACTTTAAGTGATTCAACTCTGTATGCTGATCATATTCTGTTTCAGTTTTAACCAGCTGTGAAAACAAGACTTAGAGTAAGAAATCTAAAATTCGCCAGGAATCTAAAATTCACCACCTCTAAAACCTTAGTTAATTTTATGAAGAAAATGATGTTTTTGTCTAAAAATTGGCATTTTTCAGTTCAAAAAGCCTTAATTTACTATACGTTCAACAAATCGCACCACAATTCATATATTTTATTAGTATTTTCACATGTGGCGAATTTCAGATATGTGGCGAATTTTAGATTTCTTACTCTAGCAATCTAGAAAAGATGTTTCTCAAGGTTCCTTTTTACAGCTCTTCAGTTCATAAATCTCAAGTTCATTTCAACAAGTGCTTCCCATATGATGCTCCAAAACTCTGGAATGATTTGCCACTGGAAATTCAAACTGCTCCTACACTTTCATGTTTCAAAAGGCGACTTTAAACTTATCTGTTTCAGAGGTCTTTCCCTCCCTAAGTTTTCTACCTAACACCGATGGTCCTTTTGGTGACAACCTGATCATGTTTTATGACTTTTTTATTTGTGAATTATGATTTGGATGGAGTCCCTTAGAATCTGCGACGTCGGTGATTAAGCACATGGATACCTGATACCCACACATATCTCTGCATAGCTCTTTACACTTACGATAACTTTGTGGCAAATTAACTTCCAATTTAAATGACACTGAAAGAACAGTTGTAGTTCTGCGGTTTCAGATTTTAAGAGAACAATAAATAGGTGTCTCTTTTTTCATAATTTTCATATATTTTTTCGGGTAAAAATTCTTTCATTGGCCTTTTATAAATTTGTGTGCAAAATATTTATTAATTTATTACTTAAAGTTCATACATGAGGCCATTATGAAATGTAGATAGGTTATTGTTGTGCCATTATGATGCAGATTATTGAAAGTTTTTCTTTCAAAATAAACCAAGTTATAGTTAAATAAACCAACATTCTAGTTCCTGTACACATAAAATTTGCACATTAAATATATAGTTTGGTTCTTACAGTTTTTTGCATGAGTTGCAGTAAATCCACATACCAGGTAAAGAACTTACTCAGTGTAAAAATATGACTGAAGCACTGTAATCCAAAAATAATAAAGGTGTACCCTTAAGACAATGCCTTCGTCAATAATATTTATTTTGTGAATTGTCAGTAGTGAATGTTTAGCACCAGGCTTAAAAGAATTTCAAGCCTTTAAACATGGGGTATTAAAATAGCTTTACATTTGATCATCTCATTGTGTTATTTGCAACTAGATGATCACTGTGAGTACAATTAGATAGGCATCCTCAAAAAAAAAAAAAAGAAATAAAAATCCCCAAACTAAAGCAAAACAGTTTAAAAACATAAGAAACACTCAAACACTTAAACACATGAAAAAAAACCTTTACATTTTTCCTATGTTTTCATAATTACCTTTCATAATTTTTATGCTATTTTTAAAGAAGGAGTACAGAAGATTTGTGAGCATTTCAATTTCTTTAATATGTACTGGGATGTATTTCTAAAATAACCAGCATCCACAGGGTAGAGATAATAAGCAAACTATGAAAAACAAGTATATCACTACAAATGAAGATAACTATATTACACAAGTACATAGGATGATTATTTATCACAGTTTTATTTAACATTTGTATCACAGAAAATAGTACGAGACTCACAGTAAGATGCTGCACATTGTCAGAGTAAAGAGTAAGAATTCTAAAATTCGCCGCATATCTAAAATTCACCACATGTGGCAATACTAATAAAATAAATCAATTGAGGTCCGATTTAATGAGTGTATATTAAATAAAGGTTTTTTGGGGACTGAAAAATACCAAGTTTAAGACAAAACATCATTTTCTTCATAGAATTAACATAGGTTTTAAAGGTGGCCAAATTTAGATTACTGGCAAATTTTAGATAACATGTTCAGATAACATAGCTTGTGTTGCACTCCTAAATTTTGAGCGTTTAATATTTAATGTATTCTATGATTACATACAACATTTACATTTTTTAGAAAATAACAACACTTTAAATTCCTGAACAATAATATCAGAGTTTTCTTATTTTCAGTTACCTTTGAAATATAAAAGCTGCAGATATATAAACTTAGATACAATAATCTGTACCAGATCATGAATGAAATATCATATATCCAAAATTGTTCCAAAATATTGAAAATCATAAAATAGCTCTTTCTGCTACACTCCTTTAGTTATCACCTAGTTAAGAAAATTAACAGTTCATTGTTTAATATTGAAGACTAAATATATGAGGAATTAGCTGGAAATGCTGTATATGTATTTGCTGGTTCCTTTAAACCTAAAATGGGTGTTCCACTGGAGCTGACCTGTCAGCAACTAAGGATTTTTCGAGGGCCGGGAGCAATGTTTACATAGTCGGTTAGGGTCGGTTGTAGTTTCCAGGCCCGACTCTTGTTCCCGACCTAGGCTCCGCCCCCCCTGGTAACAGGCTTTTCCTAGTCACTTCCCACCTTGTCTTATCACTTCCAGGCTTGTCTGTAACCCTTCCAGGCTTGTCCTTATCACTTCCAGGCTTGTCCTTACATGAAACAGGCTTGTCTTTTGCAACTTACTTCTCATTTGCAGTCCATTTGCTGCAGCATAATGTGAGGTGAAAATATGACAAAAATTATGTCATGAATGACAAAAAACAGTGCAAGTGATCATAATTTTGAAGTTAACAGATATAAAAGGTCCAGAGGTATGCTGTAAATAATTGAGAAATCTGAAAAAATGTTTTATTTAGTCACATAATAATCAAATTCTCGGCCTATTTCACCAGAGCAATTTCAAAAAACACTTAAACGATTTGGATCCAATCACAAGATATTTCTTCTCATTGTGAAAACCTATAAACAATTTTTGGGAAAAAAGAGGATCAAGTGTCGACCAATCAACAAATCAGAAACTAGGTCAATTGTAAATATTTAGATCCCATCATGTGACCAGAACTACAGCAGCGTCTTTCCCAGAAGCTCGAAATTGGAGTATAAAAGGCAGGAACAAGCAAGAGGGTTTCATTGTCATGTGAGATATTGTTAGAAGCACATCTCTCTGCGTTTTTTCGCAGGATATGACATTTTTAATGAAAATTTTATATTTTAAATGACTTTTTCCTTCATAACTTGAAGCAGACATACATCGATTAAAAGTAAAGTTGGACGTTTAGGTTACGTGATGGGACCCAAATATTCAACCTTGACCTAGTTTCAGATTTGGTTATTGGTTGACCCTTGAACCTCTTTTTTCCCAAAAATTCATCAAAAACTGTAATGACAATACCAATTGTAAGTCTGATCATGGGGTTCTGTATGTTTCTCCAGTCCTGTCTGTTTGTCAGTACGGCTTATCTGTTAGGGGTTTTAATGCTTGTCCTGGTAGTTCCAGACCAGTCCTGCACAAAACATCCCGACCCCAAGGCAGGTCGGCCTCTAGATACAGACAAGCCTGGATGTATCAAGTCTTGTCGGGGATGTGAAACCGACCCAGATTTTTGTGCCCTTTTTTGTGTATTTTTGTCCCTGACCCCCGACTTTTGCAGCCGACCCTAGAGTCGTGGGGTTGACTGTAGGGTCGGCTCCAGTGAAACACCCACATAACCGGCTTCATCTTGTATATTCCATGAACTTTGTAGGAATTACAAATAAAATCTGCAGTCCTTTTTGTGGGGTTAATGTTGCAGTAAAGGTCACAAATTCACAGAAACTGTTACATTTAGATTGAAATTGTGTGGATTTCAGTGTTTGGTTGGTTGGATAACCATGCTGATAGTGCCATCATTGATACTGGCCACAAGTAGACAAAGATGGAGAACTGTAATCTGGTTCCTACAAGCATAAAAAAGACAATGTGTAAATATTGTACATTTACATATTTTTCCCGCCTACCTTATATTTTTAAGTTTTTCTGTTAATAAACTCGTTTGTTTGTCCACTGTTTCACACAAACATCATTAAACACATTTGAGATCATTTTAACATGGAGTGTTTAATATATCTTTTGAAGAATTGATTACATTTTGATTAAAATAAAACTGAAACTGTTTTGCAAATGGCAACCTTTATTGAATTTCTGTAAATCCCAAGTGCTCTTGTTTTAAATTTGAAGTTTAACATAGCAATAGCTTTGCAAAATAATAAATTTTAGTACCACTACAGTAAATATCAAAAGTTATTGTAGAAATTAGGTTATTTAAATCTGCTTCCAGTTAGTATTTATAGTTTAAATGACTGGACATCAATATTTAATGGGTCGAAAACCTGCAACATGATGATGGGGGCCACGGTGGCATGGTGGTAACATGCTCACCCCCCACCACGAAGGTCTGCAGTTCAAAACCTGGACCCAATGTGGAAAAGTTGGTAGTTGCTTACTAATGGTTGGCAGTTTACAGTACAGAACGTGGATCAACTGTGTGTACTGGTTTCATCTGCCCCTAAAACTATCCATTGTAATATGACCCATACAGGATTGAAAGTGATGCTAAAACCCAAATAAATGAATAAATGTAACATGATGAGCAGGAGCAGTTTATCATTGCACTTCATTCCAAATTCTGTGCAATAGATCAGGGGCTGTATCCACAAACAATATTTAGATCATTCCTAACTTCTATTCTAAGTATTACTTGGATTTTGAGGAATAAATTATGAAACCATATTCATGAATGTTCCTAACTCTAGGTGACCTTAGAACCTGGACTTAATTTCTACGGGTTCTAAGGTCACCATAGAGTTTGTAATGTTCAAGAATACAATTTTGTAATTTCTCACTTGAAATCGAAGTAATACATAAAATTCAAGTTAGGAATGGACCAAGTATTGTTTGTAAATATATATCATAGATTAAAACCAGTAATACACACATACCATAGTAGATAAGGTTACATACTGGGGTACTTTTAGAGATATTAATGAAAAATTGGCATCCTTTTACCAATACCTATGGAGAAGTCTCCAAATTGAGACATACCTGGACATAAAAAGATAATAACTGGACTTTATTTCCCAGCATATTGATGAATTACAGTAAGAAATCTAAAATTCGCCAGAAATCTAAAATTCGCCACCTCTAAAACCTTAGTTAATTCCATGAAGAAAATGATGCTTTATCTTAAAACTTTTTATATTTTAGTTCAAATAGCCATGATTTACTATACATTCAACAAATCTCACCTCAATTCATTTATTTTATTAGTATTTATACATGTGGCGAATTTAAGATATGTGGCGAATTTTAGATTTCTTACTCTACATCATGTGGTGGATAATAAAATGAATATCTTAGATGCAAACCAAAAGAAGGCTACTATGCAGTATTCTTGCAATGGTAAATGTATCGGCCCATACAAACCATGTGAATTTGATTCACTGGTTTCTCCTGTTTCCCCACAGCTCTGTGTTTCCTGTGCGTCACCCTGACTGGAGCAATCGTAGCCTCCGTAAGCTGGACTAGGATTGTCACATGTCCTGTTGCGGGTTCTGTTAGATGATTCACATTCTGTCCAGTTACTCCAGTCCCCATAACTACCATTTACTGTGAACGGAAATAGCTTTATATTATATTTTAATGAATAAATACATTGCATACACACATTTGCCTTTTAAACTAAAACAATGCTGAGTTGCAGTCAGTGATTAACATTATATTTTGATAATTATAGTCACAAGACTGTTTTTCATGACACACTGATTTTTGTGTCATATTTGATTTGAATGGATTATTTATAGCTTGCATGCTTCCATTACCTTGTTACCTCCGCGAAGGAAGTATTAGTGTAGGCGTCCATGTACTCGGTTGCGGGTGCAGATTTTGGCAAAAAAATAGAATGGTATGGTTATAGTGGGAGTGTTTCCATGTACACCGCTTGGGAGTGCCAAAATTTGTGTCTCATTAAACTGGACACAGTGTTGGAAAAATTATTAAAATCTGACCACAAGCAAGGAAGTTACAGTCATTTTAAAAAAAATATTAGGATCTAGTATGTTATTCATTAATTTACGACAAAAATCTACAAAAAATAAACGCAAGCCGCACCCGCAAGTCACACACTACAGCCGTGTACGTGGACACCTACCCCAAAATTATGCCTGTGTCTTTGTTTATTAGCAGGATTGCACAAATACTACTGGTCAGATCTTCATGAAAACAATCAGAAGATGGGTCTTGGTCCAACTTAGATCCTATTAAATTTTGAGAGTGATTCTGATCACTGCTTGGATACAAAAAATATCAAAGATTTCCGATTTACCTATTATTGAGCAGGTTTAAAAAAAAAAAAAAATTACACATGCCTTGGTGGAGTTATGTGCTTTTTGAGTGCTCTTGTTCAAATCTTACATTTGATTAAAAAGATGCAGCAAAATGAGGCATAAATGTTTAGTTTTGAATTGTATTTCATGTTTTTTAATTGATTAGTAACAAAAACACTGGTACGGCTTTTGTAGCTATGAAGCATACACATATTTGCCTTTTTGTAACTAGTTAATGCCAAGCGACAATCAATCGCTGATTTTTCATTGTTGATATTGTATCAGTTGGTCTAAATCCAGTTAAATCCTGACATTAAAAAATTATCATAAGGGACTTTTTGGTTGTACTGTAGATATTAATTGTTGTCATATTCAACCTCTTGTTATGTGTCTGAACAACAAGAATATTTAACTTTATTAAATTACTGATACTTTTACTGTTATTAATGTAGGTGTTTTTTGCTATGATTAGCCCTCACACATGATCTTAGTGTTCATTGTTTTACATGTGCTTAGATTTTCATATACACTTTCTTGTTGTGTGTTAGAGCAGCAAGAGTATTTTACCTTTTCTAATTAGTGTTACTTTTATTGCTTTTGATCTTACCTTCTCTGTATGCTTAGCACTCACAACTGCTTCTATTGTCTATTGTTTTCATGTACTTAGTTAAATGTGTCTTTGACAGAAAGGAAATGGCCCCTCTGAGTCTAAGATAAAGGTACTTAACCACACAGTTTTTCATTACACACAAACTACATCCTGAGTTCAATAAACAAATGGGCAAAAGTAAAGGTATCTTTTGATCAACCAATGTATGTTTTATCAGGGTTTACAACTTTGCACTACATTTAGAAAACTAACTACAGTCATGAGGTAATTGAACTTGTATCATTACAAGGGGTCATTGTTGTGTGTTTTATGCTGTTTGTCTAGTGGGAAACTTTTGGGCTATACCAAAAAGGAGGAAGTTTCAATTTACAAGATAAAAGGGGATATATATATAAATAGCTATTGTTGAATGATAAAAACCAAAAAACCTCACCACTGCCAGTGGCTGGATAAGACTTTAGTTTAATTGTTCCATCTGGACAGAAAATGTCATGTATGTTTTTTGTATGACATATTGTTATTGGCTACAATGTTTCAATGAGTGTGATTGGTTGGTCAGCAAGATTTGGAGATTAGGGTTTCAACTTGGGATAAACAAGAATGTTAAAAAAATACTTTTTGTTGAGTAATCAGTCAGCTCAGAGAGGCAGTCAGTCAGTTTTGTTATAGAAAGAAGCTTAGATGTAAAATGTGCTTTTTGGAATGTGGAGTTAAGCAAAAGGTCAAGGAAAGTGTTATATGTTAAAAACTGGATATTGGAATAGAATAAGCTACACAAATATATCACAATTGAGAGTAGCAAAGTGATCAAGTTATACAGTGATAATTTATATAGCAGCGTTATTAGTGTGGGAAAACTGAACAAATGGAACTTGGCTGCTGGTAAAGTGTATTTTCTAATTATTATTAAATGAAGTTTACTTATTGTGGACAGTTATAAAAATGGAATTATAATCTGGTTAAATAAAATACAGGAAGGAAAGTAATAGTTGTCATTTGCGTGTTGAACATTAAAAGGACAAAATTATAAAGAAATATAAATAAATTAAATCACACTTAAACAACAAAGAAATAAACATTTATAAAATTTAACAGTGTGATAATTGGTGGAGTCATGCTCTGATCCCAAGAGTACCTCTCGTTGTGACTGTTACATGCCACGGACTACAAAAAATAGTACAGTAGGACGAAACAACCCAGTTACAGCTAAAAGTGTAAACATGTCTGGAATTCCCATTCCTGAAAAGTTTGATGGGACTCTCAAGGGACAGGATGCCACATACTGGTTCAACAATTTGGAGAGTGTGGCTACTCTGAAAAAGTGGGAAGAGCAAGACTTTGTTACAGCATTCCCTCTCTTTCTGGAGGGCTGTGCCCGTGGATGGTTCAACTCATTAGCTGTAGGAGAGAAAGACACAAAGGATCACATCAAAACAGCATTTACAGCAAAGTTTAAGTGGAGTGAACAGCAAAAACAAGACAGAGTTGGGCAATTCTTTTCTATGAAACAGGGATCATCAGAGAAGACGGACAGATTTGTTGACAGAATGACTTCTTTTGCTGCAGACCTTGGGCTGGATGATGCCAGTGTTCGGGCAGGCATTAGTGCAGGACTTAGGGATGACATTCAGCGACAGGTCCGTTTACAGAGACCAGTCACTTTAGACGATTTGTTGGCGGTTGCAGTAGCAGTGGAATCATCTCCAGTACAGCCCGCTGCTGCCACTGATGCCCTAATAGATGTCATTGCATCTCTCAGGAAAGATATGAAGGAGCAGCAAGATAAGACCAGGCAGGAAATAGCTGCTCTTCAGGATTTCACTGTGTCAATGGTATCAACACCAAGACAGGCAACTACTGGAGAGTGCCAAAACAGGGCAAAAATCAATAGTTCTTATCCAGGCAACAACAGGTATGGCCAAATCAACAGCAACCTTAGTGGTCAGCAATCCGGATCGGTGTTGTGTTACTGTTGCGGTGTAGCAGGTCACTTTGCCAGAGATTGTAAACACAGGTCAAAAGTTTGTAACATTTGCAAAAAAGTGGGCCACCTTGCAAGGGCATGTAGGCAGTCTAGGTTCCAGGGACACAACAATAACTGCTAGGGGTATCTGCCTATCTCTCAGGGCGACTCGACAGTCATTGCTAGGGATAGGCCAACTAAGGGAAGTGAGTTATTTAGTACTAAGGATTCAGATGAGACTGTACCGATGATACCATCTATTGATTTTACTGATACTGAGCTGAAACTGAATAAGATATTTGTTACTGTAGGAAGTAAAGATATATTGGCTTTAGTGGACACAGGGGCAATGGTGTCATGTATTTCACATGCTGTATTCAATGAACTAAAACATGTAGAGATGTTAGAAACTGATATTCCTTTAGTTAAAGGTGTAGGGGGGTAATCCCGTCAAGGTTTTAGGTACAGTTCAGTTACCATTCACAATTGGCACTCAACAGTTTGTCTATCCATTCATAGTACTTGACACAATAACCCAATCTGTCATATTAGGGATAGACTTTCTTACACACCACAAGGCATCTATTGAGCTAGAAGCATCCAAAATGGTACTCAAAAGTTCATCAGGAGATACAGTCATTAATTTCATTCAGTCTGAAGCAAGCATGCAGGCTGGTACACAAGTCAGTGTTTTGAGGCTAGAAAGAAGTGTCACTTTGAAACCTTTTCATGAGTATGTCATTCCTGTGAAGGCCAAATCACCTGTTAGTGGTGACTGTTTTCTAATTCCCCATGACTCTCTCAATAAGGTCCAAATAGCTGGTGCATGTTGTGTTAGTAATGTTGCCAATGCACACACAGTATTCAGAGTAATGAATCCTATGGCTGCAAGGAAAAGGTTACGAAAAGGCACAAAAGTAGCTATAGCATGTAGACTGAATGGTGGACAAACACAACATAAACTGACTGATGATCAGGCCATGGATGTGCAAATCATAGAGACTGAAACAGAAGAATTATGTAATGAACACATGTCAATTGCTGAGTATAAGGATATTGCTATAAAGCTGGGTTTTGACACTGATGATTGCAATTTAACAGCCCATCAGAAAAGTCAATTGTTAGCCTTTCTAGGAAGAAACAGAAATGTGTTTGCCACAAATCTTAGTGAGCTAGGGTTAACACATTTGTATTCTCACAGAATTGAAACTGGTGATGCTAGACCAATTAAACAGGCCCCCTATCGAGTGTGTCCTGAGAAAAAAGGTGAGATTGAAAAACAAGTTAAGGAGCTACTACAGAATGATATCATTGAACCCTCTATGTCCCCATGGCAATCTCCTGTAGTGTTAGTGAAGAAAAAGGATGGGACATACAGATTTGCTGTGGACTACAGGAAATTAAACAGTGTTACCTTTCCTATATCTCACCCACTACCCCGTTTTGAAGACATAGTTGATGCTGTTGGAAGCTCTCAGGCTCAATTTTTTTCAACCCTTGACCTGGCATCTGGATTTTGGCAGATCCCTTTGCATCCAGACACTGCCCATAAGTCAGCTTTCTGTACACATAGTGGAGTTTACGCTTTCAAGCGACTCACTTTTGGGATGATGAATAGCCCCTCTGCTTTTTCCATGGTAATGAGTGAGGTTTTAAGAGGAATGACCTTTAAAAATGCGGTGGTGTATGTAGATGATATCCTAGTATACAGTAGAACTTTTGAGGAACATTTAGTGCATCTGCAACACGTTTTCCAACGTTTGCACCAAGCAGGTCTAAGGTTAAAACCCAGCAAGTGTCACTTTGCCACCAGTAAGGTTACGTATCTAGGGCATAACATTACCAAGAATGGTATAGAAATGGAGAGCATAAATTTAAGTAAAGTACACAATTATCCAGTACCAACAAGTGTCAAGGCAGTTAGGGGATTCTTAGGACTTTGCAATTACTACAGAAGATTCATAAAAGGGTTTGCAAACATAGCAAGACCACTCAATAGGCTCACGCAGAAGGGAGTACAATTTCATTGGGACAACGAGTGCCAAAATTCATTTGAAAAGCTAAAGAGTCACATGACATCAGAACCAGTAGTCTTAAAATATCCAAACTATGATAAGCCTTTTATACTATCCACTGACGCCTCAGATTATGCTATTGGATATGTCCTAGGCCAGGCAGATGCACAAAACAAGGAGAGGGTGATTGCCTTTGCAGGCAGAGCATTATCTAAAGCAGAGCAGAAATGGACCACAACTGAGAAAGAGTGTCTGGCAGTTGTTGAAGGGGTAAGACACTTCAAGGTCTATTTGCAAGGTAGAAACGTGCAGATATTTACTGATCATAAAGCACTGCAGTGGCTAGCCAACAACACTGACACATCAAGAAGGCTGGGCCGGTGGGCTCTAGAACTAGAGCCATACTTTAGGTGCATTCGTCATAAGCCTGGAGTACAAAATGGACCTGCTGATGCCCTGTCTCGCATGGATCACACTCAAGTTTCCACTGTTGAACCCTCATCCAATCCGGCCAAAGGGAACTGTGTCCAGTGCACCTTCACGTATCCAACTGAGTCCGCTGTAGATGTGTCATCCATTGACCCACAGCATATATCTCCTTGTGGTGACCCAGTGAATTTTCTCCAGGAAGTTACAGCTACAGTCCCACATGATATGGCTAAACTTCAGAGGGAGGATCAACACCTAGGACCCATAATAAGATACCTTGAATCTGAATGTGTACCAGAAAACACTCATGCAGCACGTCAAATCAGAAGGTGGGCAAGTGATTGTGTCATTGAAAATGGTTTGCTGTATAGAAAATACTTCCCCAAGCGCAAAACCCGCCGAACTCTCACAATTAAACAACTAGCTGTGCCAAAACAACTACAGGATGACCTCTTAAAATCATACCATGATTGTCTTGCTGGGGGTGGTCACAAGGGGTTTGATAAGACATATGCTTCTCTCCAGCAAAAGTACTTCTGGAAGTCCATGTACTCAGATGTTAAAACGTATATTGACACTTGTGAACAGTGCCAGCAAAACAAACAACACTTTCATGCACGCCCGGCTCTACTTCAACCTATACCTCCTACAGATGTCTTCCACAGATGGCATATTGATATACTGGGACCTTTTCACAAGGCAGCAACTTTTCACTCTACAGGATTTCAATATGTATTAGTGGTGGCTGACAGCTTCAGTAAATGGTGTGAGGCTTTCCCTCTTAAGTCACTGGAGGCAGCTGAAGTTGCACACTACTTATACCATGATGTCATCTGTCGATACGGTGCCCCTCGTACTCTGGTATCCGATCGTGGTAGCAACTTCATGTCCAAGTTGATCAAAGAACTTTGTCGGCTGTTTGAAATCACAAAAGTGGAAACAAGCAGCTATCATCCTCAGACCAATGCAACAGTTGAACGCCTTAACAGTGTCATCTTACAAACACTACGCATGTATATCTCTCAACATCAAGATAACTGGCCTGACCTGCTTCCTAGTATTATGATGGCATATCACATGTCACCTAATGCTTCCACACAAGAGTCACCTTTCCAGGTACTTTTTGGCATTCAACCCACTTTACCTGTGGATGTTGCCTTCAATCCACAACCCAAGCTGAGTACTGAAGCGCAGAAGCATTATGACAATATCACTGAAGGGTTAGGAGTCACCAGAGAAGTTGTGCGGCAAAACATCATCAAGGCTCAGGAGCGCTACAAATGAAACTATGACAAGGATGCTATTAAGCCAACTTATGACATAGGTCAGCGGGTGTGGATCGACAACAGACGTCGCATGAAAGGTCTCAATCCCAAACTTATGACAAAGTACACTGGGCCCTTCTACATTACTGCACATGTTTCTGACTCATCATACAAACTCCGCCGTTGTGACAACCATTCTATCCTAAAGTCACCAATTCATGCCAATAGACTAAAGCCCTACTGTGATCCTAGTGAACGACCAACTAACCCAACAAATAGTGTGGTGCAACAGTCTCAACCTCTCACAGAGGATTCCTTCTCACAGCACGACGATGGCAGCGCGGCACCTGTACAAGAGGAGCAGTCAGATATGGGCACTCCAGCCGAGGGCACTGATCCTCCAGATGGCGCTCCATGGGACATAGAAAAGCTACTGAAGTGGTCCTGGCACAACAAAAGAAAACTGTACAAAGTTAAATGGAAAGGGTTATCCAAAACTACTCACCTGTATGAAGAGGACATCCCACCCATCTTAGTTAGGGAATATAAGATTACTAAAACTGCCAGGGGTAAAGTGAGGAAACATAAGCGTAGGAACACTAAACAGAATTAAGTGCTTAATTGGGTGTTTGTGTTTCAGTTTGCTTTCATTTCACTCATGATTTGTCATGTGACTGGGTCCTTGATTGCCTACTCACACCACATTTTCATCAAAATTCTGGCGCCACCTTTTGGATCAAATTAGGGTATGGTGATCTGGTATCCTGTCTCATGTTTCATTTCATTCATCATCACTGTTTTAAGTTGTATAATGAAGTATGTAATCATTTCAAGTGCTGTTAGGTTGTATATCTATTACTCTATGTAGAATTTATTTGTAGGATGGGCAAATGTGTCAACTATGTGTAGAATTAAATTTAAGGAGGTATAAATGAATTTCATTGCAGATGAGTGTACTCTTATGTAAATTCCTCTCTGCTTTGTATGGAATTCTTATGGTGTTATATTATTAGCTTTATGGTTGTATGTCTGACTACTGTGGGCTGTCTTCTTATTCACAGCCAGTTCCAGTTCAGATTGTGATTTGAAAGAGAATATTTCGCAAGCACTTTGGGTGTCTTGTGTTCTGAGATGAATATTAAATTGTTTACAAGGAGCCTAGAATATTTCGTGTTTATTTTGTCTGTTCGTTAGAGGTATCACAGTAACTTCATTCATTATAACATCTGTCATGTGTTTTTCATTGGTGTTATTGTTAATCTTAGCAGTTTTGTAATTCTCATTTTATATATGTTGTGCATCGGATTCATTTTCACAAAGTTTCCCTTATGGTCATTTCTATCCTAATTTCACAAATTTGTATGCTTATTTTCCTTTGGACCAGGAGGTCCAAAATGGTAAGGAGGGGGTGATTATCATAAGGGACTTTTTGGTTGTACTGTAGATATTAATTGTTGTCATATTCAACCTCTTGTTATGTGTCTGAACAACAAGAATATTTAACTTTATTAAATTACTGATACTTTTACTGTTATTAATGTAGGTGTTTTTTGCTATGATTAGCCCTCACACATGATCTTAGTGTTCATTGTTTTACATGTGCTTAGATTTTCATATACACTTTCTTGTTGTGTGTTAGAGCAGCAAGAGTATTTTACCTTTTCTAATTAGTGTTACTTTTATTGCTTTTGATCTTACCTTCTCTGTATGCTTAGCACTCACAACTGCTTCTATTGTCTATTGTTTTCATGTACTTAGTTAAATGTGTCTTTGACAGAAAGGAAATGGCCCCTCTGAGTCTAAGATAAAGGTACTTAACCACACAGTTTTTCATTACACACAAACTACATCCTGAGTTCAATAAACAAATGGGCAAAAGTAAAGGTATCTTTTGATCAACCAATGTATGTTTTATCAGGGTTTACAACTTTGCACTACATTTAGAAAACTAACTACAGTCATGAGGTAATTGAACTTGTATCATTACAAGGGGTCATTGTTGTGTGTTTTATGCTGTTTGTCTAGTGGGAAACTTTTGGGCTATACCAAAAAGGAGGAAGTTTCAATTTACAAGATAAAAGGGGATATATATATAAATAGCTATTGTTGAATGATAAAAACCAAAAAACCTCATCACTGCCAGTGGCTGGATAAGACTTTAGTTTAATTGTTCCATCTGGACAGAAAATGTCATGTATGTTTTTTGTATGACATATTGTTATTGGCTACAATGTTTCAATGAGTGTGATTGGTTGGTCAGCAAGATTTGGAGATTAGGGTTTCAACTTGGGATAAACAAGAATGTTAAAAAAATACTTTTTGTTGAGTAATCAGTCAGCTCAGAGAGGCAGTCAGTCAGTTTTGTTATAGAAAGAAGCTTAGATGTAAAATGTGCTTTTTGGAATGTGGAGTTAAGCAAAAGGTCAAGGAAAGTGTTATATGTTAAAAACTGGATATTGGAATAGAATAAGCTACACAAATATATCACAATTGAGAGTAGCAAAGTGATCAAGTTATACAGTGATAATTTATATAGCAGCGTTATTAGTGTGGGAAAACTGAACAAATGGAACTTGGCTGCTGGTAAAGTGTATTTTCTAATTATTATTAAATGAAGTTTACTTATTGTGGACAGTTATAAAAATGGAATTATAATCTGGTTAAATAAAATACAGGAAGGAAAGTAATAGTTGTCATTTGCGTGTTGAACATTAAAAGGACAAAATTATAAAGAAATATAAATAAATTAAATCACACTTAAACAACAAAGAAATAAACATTTATAAAATTTAACAGTGTGATAATATCCCTCAATCTTTTCAGTTTTCACTATAAAACCAATTATTGGTATTTGTCAGAATGTTATAGCGCAGTATATTGTACTGCAGACGTCATCATAGAACACAAAATTGCTTGTTTTGGAAACAAAATTGCTTGTTCATTTTATTCAGCATCTGCTTCTCTCAATTAAAATATACATTGACATAATGCAACTTACAATTGACTTGAAACATAAAATGCCCAACTAATTAACCTTCAGGATGACTATTTAAGGGAGTTAATGATACAATATATATGTGAAATTGGTAATTTCATATGGCACATAATGCAGGAACTGTATACTTACAAAAGCAAAGTTTTGTTTTGGACAATTCTGTGTTGGTTAAAGCCAAGTAAGTGGCCAACATTTGAAAATAATGGACTGTTTATGAGTTCCCTAAAATATATGAAAAGGAAACAGCAGAAGACTGTTTATCTGGGTAGCGTTGCCAGAAGTACTGACAACAATTATATAAGTTTAGTGCTTTAGACTGATAATATGAAGACAACAGATTATGAAATTAACAAGACAATTCTCGAGGTTTAATTGGAATGAATAAATACTTGACAGTTTAGTTTAGCAGGTGTGACCTAATCTGCAACCATAATATTTTTTTATATTTTTCAACATCACTGAGAATTAGCGTTTTCTTAAATATCATCAAAGACTTAATTGTTAAATACTATCATCTATTCCATCCCATAAGTTTACTCCTGGGATTGATAGGGATTTTGATCTTATTTTACTTTTTGCATACTTGGCTTTAAACTTCCTGGTTAGATATTTATTGTCCTTGTTAATCTCAAATAAAGACTGTAGATTTTCTAGTAATTTAACATTCCATGCTATAAACATCATCAGCTGTAATTTGTATGCAACTAAGTCAGTTAAGTTTAACATCTTAAGGCTTCTAAAACTTGAGCTAGTATGGTCCCTGTAACCTAACACACAAATCTTATTACAGTTTTTGTGCTTTTATAATGGGTAGAGTAAGAAATCTAAAATTCGCCAGGAATCTAAAATTCACCACCTCTAAAACCTTAGTTAATTTTATGAAGAAAATGATGTTTTTGTCTAAAAATTGGTATTTTTCAGTTCAAAAAGCCTTAATTTACTATACAGTCAACAAATCTCACCACAGTTCATTTATTTTATTAGTATTTCGACATGTGGCGAATTTCAGATATGTGGCGAATTTTAGATTTCTTACTCTAACACCAAACCTTCACCAATTACCTCCAATTTCTACACAATACGATAAATGAACTGGTATCAGTGTACAGTAGAGGAGGTGGATCAAAAGTGACCTTGATTCAATTAATGACAAGGGATGATATGGTAAGCAGCATATTGACAAAATCAGCAGTACAGTAAGGATGCATAGATTGTATATTTTATTATCCACCACGCGACGTATTTGCCCTAAATACGGGGAAATACAGACCGGGATGTATTTTTTTTGTATACACCGGCGCCCCGGTACTATGGATATTGAGTGTGATTAACTTCCGGTTTTTCAACAATATCTCGGAAAGTATGTAACTTAAAAATATGTATAATATATCATTAGAAAGGTGTTATTCTAGCGCTTCTGCTCATGTATGTTGCATAAATATCCATGCAGAAATGACTGAGATATTGCAAGGTAAAGATTGAAGTTTTATATTCAGTGTTGCTCATTCTTTTTGACAGTCTGTTTCACGTTTTCTCATTAAATATTCATATTATTTGACCCATAAATCGCACAAAATGGTGGATAATAAAAGTAAAACATCCCTCATCAGACATATACAGAAAAAATATATCACTCATGAAGATTAACAATATAATACTTGTGCTATGCACTCGTATAATATTGTTATCTTCATTCGTGATATATTTTTTCTGTATATGTCATTCGGGACGTTTTCCTATTATACAGCTTATTGTCTGGTTACATAAGTTATACAAATTGTTTATCCTGATTTCAGTATAACAAAGTAACAAAAAGCACCTTACCTGCAATATTCAGCACTAATTCTGAGCAGACATCCCGAATATCAGAGAATTTGCATGCAGTTTGCAGGTCCACTACAAATTAATTAAATACAATAATTAAAATGAAAACTACACCAGTTATCCAAACTTTCCTTCCATTAAACAGTCTATACAACAATGTATAAGTGTATCCAATATCTCTCCTTCATCCAATATGATGTCAAATTTATTGCTTATACCCCACAGCCCTTAAGGGATGTTGGGGTATTGTTTTCACCCATGATGGGCAGAGGGAAAAAGTTTGTCCAGGCTGTAACATCTTGGTGTGACCTTGATTTGGCCTTTGACCTTGCCATGGTGACCTTGACACACAATATCTTGTCTTGACTATATCTTGGAAACCATAAGGTGTAGGATGTTGATACTTGGTAGGGACATTTGTTAGGGGTTGTATGTGTGCAACATCATGGTGTGACCTTGATTGGACCTTTGATCTTGTCATAGTGAACTTGACCTATAAAATCATATCCGGGCTATACCTTGGAAACCGTAAGGTGTAGGAAGTTGTTACTTGGTAGGGACACTGGTTGGGCTCTGTAGGTGTGCAACCTCATGGTATGATCTTGATTTGACCTTTGATCTTGCTGTAGTGACCTTGACCTTTAAAATATTGTCTGAGCAATATCTCTGAAACTGTAAAGTGCAGGAAGTTGTTACTTGGTAGGGACCTTGCTTTGGGTGTGCAACACCATGGTGTGATCTTGATTTGACCTTTGACCTTGTCATAGTGACTATGAGTTTTAAAATCTTGTTTGGGCCATTTCTCGTATTCCGTAAGGTGTAGAAGGTTGACCCTTGGTAGGGACATTGGTTAGGGGGTGTAGGTGTGCATTGTGGTATGACCTTTAATGTTGGTCCTGCCAGAGTTTGTTCACCTGCCATATTTGAGACAGCTATTCTCCAGTTAATCAATTTTACAGCCTCATAACTTTTAGGTTTCTCTCTCTCAATGCTATCATCTTGCTATTCAATTGTCTTATTTTCTCTACTTATACATTGTTTGGACATTTATATAACTGACTGAAAGTATCCTGATTGTTGTACTGTTTCACTTCTTCTATATCTCATGGTATTGAAAACTATTCCCCCAGGCTGTGGGGTACGGGCATCTCTGATACTATTTTTGCTAAATTACTAAATATTTCTGATAGTACAGGAAACTACACCAAGACATTTGATTGTATTTACTATTCTTCTTAACCAAATTAATTTTATTTCTTTTTGAGCATCAATTTGTATTACTTTTTGGTGGAGAAATGATACATGGGACACTTTCACCTTGATTCTGATATGTCACTGCATAAACTAACTTAAAGATGTATTTTCAATAAAATGAGTGACATCTGTCACAATGTTAGAATCCAATAGTCCCAGAGAATGTATGGATTTTTGCCACTTTTAAGCTCTGTAGCTGTCAAACTGTGTAGCTAATATATCCAAAATATACATGAGAAATATAGCATATTGTGGTCAGTTTACTATAGAAAGACACTAAATCATGGAAGCAATTTTTTAAAAGCTAGGTCATTGCAGTTTGTACTGACATAAGATCTAGTTTATAAATGCTTTATTGCAAGGTGTCCAACACATGGGATTGTCAGACTAAGCTATTTATATTGTGTCAGTATTAACTATAAAACTTACCATTATTTTCAGCTTGGTTGTCATAAAACTCAGTTGCATATATCAAACAAAACCCAGTGATACCTTCAATTCGATTTAAGTCATCCAGCCTTGGTTGAACTTGAGTGCTACAAAGAATAAAAATAGTAACATAGAATATTAGTAATTATTTACAAAATTTATTGTGGCTTTGGCGGTGTCAGACATTAAACACTTCTATGCGATTTTACCTCTGCCGGGGAGACCAGGTCTAGAAATTGCTTTCAACTGTTATTTTAGGATCAAACTTTCATTGACTGACATTTTATTACAATAATTTTTAACATTACAACATATTCAGAATGACATTATTCTTTGCAATATACACATTTGATAATGATGTTGTACAAACTGATTTCTTCTCTACCAAAGGGAAAAGTAATGAAACAGTTTTAGAAATGAATGGATAATTGAATGGATAACGTTCATGCTTAAATTGAAATAATAGATATTTTAACATAAAACTAATGCCTCTTTTGACATAACATGATATGTTGGGTTTGGGATGGAATATGACTAAAGCAAATTGCAATCCTCATGTTATTTTGCACATGTTTATATCATAGAGTAGCTTTGCCACTGTGGCCTAGTGGGTAACACACTCATCTAGGAACACAGAGGACGTGGGTTCAAACCCAGGTACAGGCAGATACATAGTGTCTCCTGTTACCACTTAAAATGGCAGTCCTCTGTCATTTCGTCCAATTCCCAGTGACAGAACCTCAAGGAAGCTGATAAATAGTCATCCTTGAGCCTCTGTCTTTCAGTTAGGGGAATGTCAGTCACTTGAGAGCTTGGGCAGTATTTGTTCAGTCAAATGGATGATATAGCGCTTTGAGTCCTATAGTACATGGAGATATTGCGCTCAGTATAAATACCAATACAAAAAATGTAAGGACTGTACTCCTCAACAATGGTATAATCCAAGATGATCTGACCTGATTCTAAGCTGGAACAAATAAAATATACAATGTACCTTGGCTATTTGCAAGGATAAGGATACAACTTTTACTGAGAAGAATGTTTTAAACTATAATATTAGATTGGTGGGTATCATTGCTTGATAACATAGATCGCCAGTTAAAATGACGGCAACTTCTATTTTTGGTCTGATTTTGAAAACTTTTTTCATATTTTTCTGTAGTTTACAGAGAGCTTGCATCTGAGCCTGTCGTATTGGATTTTAATGAATAGTTAATGACTTTTTTATACTTACTCACAGTTGATGGCTGCTTTAACACTGTCATCACACGCATTTGATATTCCATTTACACTTTGCAGACCTCCCAGGAGTTGCTGTACTATTGGATCAACTTGATTTTTCAGTGCATCACTGCACTGGCCTTGCACAGCAGCAAAGGTAAAAACTTGCACACCTGGAATAATAAATGAATATTTTAATCTACATATGTGATTATTTTGGTACATTTTTGTCACTGAGAGAAAATCTTATCTTATAAGAGTCATAAGAGTAAAATTCTTAAGTAGATACCAAATTTATCAGTCAGAATCACAAGAGCAGTATTTTTCATATCTATTATTTTGATAGGTTTCTTTTGAAACTTTATATTTGTCAAATCACATCATTTTACCATAACATGTTTCAATTTACTATGTACAACCACTGTGTTATTGAGAGAAGTTATAAACAGTGATTTTGAAATTTTAGAATAATTTTAACGGGCAAAGCAACTAGCAAGTAACTTACTGGCAAGCAGCAATAATCCTTTGCAGAGCATTTTATAGCACGCAAAATACGAGAGTCCACAAATCCTAGTATCCTGTACAATATCAATCAAAAATTAAGAAAGTCTGTTGTGTTTTATAAATTACTTGTTCTTGGCACACTTTGTGTGTGTATATTGTTCACTGTTGTGTATGAAATAAGTAAATATAACAATTCTAATGTTTTCTTTGTGTCTTTATTCCATTGAAAACAGTCTGAGTAACTTTTTATGAAAGTCAAAGAAAAGTGAAAACATGCATGTTCTTCATAATTGCGTTGTATTAATTATTTCTTATACAGACTATGCAAAAAGTTGATAAAATTCACCTCTCGCACTTCTTTGAGTTATAGCTATGACACTATTATATTATCTCTCCTTGCATTTTTTTAAATCTCAGTCCTTTTGCGACTCAATTCACACAACTATTGACACGATAGCACACATGACTTCTCATTGTCATAATAGTATGTCTGTGTACAGAAAGCTAAGTACACACACCTCAGACCCTTTGAGAACAGGATTATACAGATTCCTTTTAAAGAACAGCTTAAATCTCTTATATAAAAATCATATGTTATCAAATTATAATAGTTTGAATGTAGAAATAAATATTTTCCTTACTTTTTTAATAAAGATGGAAATGATTTATAGGGCAGTTTCAACTAGACCAGTTGTCAATAGGTTTGCAATGTGCATTTGAGAGGATTGGCGAGAACGATCTTTTCAATCGAAACATCTCTAAACGATGATCGGAATAATCCAGACTGTCTCAGGACTAATGGAACATGGATGACATAAAGCTGTAGGAATTGGTTTTGTGCCATATAATAGTTTGCCCTCCATGAACCACACCTTTGATGTGCTCTCAAAGACTTTAAGTGGTCATTCTTGGGAAAGATTAACATCCTGGAGATGGCATCAGCATATCCAACTGAACAGCTTCCCAAAGCAAATACGTATGATCTGCTTGAGAAACCAAAGTATGACATTTTGGGATAAAAATATGCTGGAGTCACTCGGAAGAAACCTTTGAACATTTATAATTAACGCTCGACGATAGGAGAGGGTTATTGTGATCAGTTCGTGTCTGTCTGTCCGTCTGTCTGTCTGTCTGTCTGTCTGTGCACCGTTTTGCCCTTATAACTCAAAAACTATAACACCAATCGAGATCAAATTTGGTGGGCAGGTATTTTATGGGGTACAGACGGATTCTTCCAAATTTGGTGTAATTTGTTTGAAAATTAAAGCCAGGAGAGAGTTTTTCTTATTTTTAATTGGGCTTTTACAGTGAAAATTCTGATTCTCTGTCTGTGCACCGTTTTGCCCTTATAACTCAAAAACTATAACATCAATCAATCTCAAATTTGGTGGGAAGGTATTTATGGGGAACGACGGATTCTTCCAAATTTGGTGTAATTTGTGTGAAAATTAAAGCCAGGAGAGAATTTTTCTTATTTTTAATTGGGCCTTTACAGTGAAATCTGCTTCTCTGTCTGTGCACCATTTTGCCCTTATAACTCAAAAACTATGACATCAATCAATCTCAAATTTGGTGGGAAGATATTTTATAGGGTACAGATGGATTCTTCCAAATTTGGTGTAATTTGTTTGAAAATTAAAGCCAGGAGAGAGTTTTTCTTATTTTTAATTGGGGATACACAGTGAAACTGCTTCTCTTCAGCACATACGTAAAAAATCAATATTTTGCTTTCTGATGATGTCATTACTCCGTGATGTCACAATGCAACTGTCATTGTGAGGTCACAAACCTAGCTTGTGATACTTGCTGTCTTTAAGTAAAAATATTTCTTCTCATTTTAATAAACATAATAAAGAGGGAGGTGGTATATTCATCATTTTTAATAATTATTATTTCTGTTTTATTTTCTCTTTTTTCTTTCAATTCCTCGACAGTCCATCACAAAAAATTACCATGCGTGATTTTCACCAAGTGACCTTTAAGCAATATTTTTACCTCCACCAGCAGTTTATGTTTTTGTGTGCTTATTGTTTATTTATTTTTTATTTTATTTTATTTATTATTTTGTGTGTGTGTGGGGGTGGGGGGGTGGTGGGTGGTGGGTGGGTTTACTAAAAGAAAGATCAGGATCTTAATTTGGATACAAAAAATTCATGATTTTTCAGAGGTCCCATTTCAATGTATTTTAAATGACTTTAGCTTTCTACTTGATATTTCTATGAAGATTAATTTTCATGTTTGGTTGTATTTTATTGTCTTCCTTACAATACTTTATATCACTTGATGGACTGGTCACATGGAGTCGAGTGTTTTGCTCTCTCTGAGTGCATCTTGTTATTATTGCTTTGTGTATGTTTGGAGACATCATAGGAAAGTGCAACTTTTTACTCCAGTCATTTTTCATAAGCATAAATACACCCTCAAACTTGTTGTTGAATCCTTTGTCCTGTGAATAATTGCTACCAGCAAAATCTAATCATACATTAGGTGTTTTTATCTTTGTTTTCTTATCTTATGAAAATGCACCTGTGTCTGGTCAACCATTACTTTCCTAAGAAAAATCTGTTTTGAATTATGCACAATATTTTTCAACTCCATTAAATAAATATGATATTGGCTTTTCATACTGTGTCTATAAGCATAGTTATCAAAAGAAGTCATTAATGAGACCCTATTTTGCTGGAAATGTACATATCCATTTTAAACTGGTAGATTGAAAAGTGTACTTTTAAGACATCACCTGATAGCATAGTGTTTTCTTACATGTTTGCATTGAAACCAATCAAATGAATTGATCATTTACACCATGGAATGCACAGGTCCCTAAATCAGATCTTATAACGCATACTTTGAGCACTTCATCAAACTAAATAATCTTTGCCGAAAGATATTGAAATTGAAGGCCCAGTAAATTGAAGCTAGACAGTAAGCAACCTTACTTAAAAGTTAAATATTATTTTAAACAATTTGTTGCATTCAAATTGCTCCTTACTTTCATTTAGCGTGTGCCCATCATTGTTTGTTACATGTCACATTAAAGTTTTACTTTGAGGGGAAAGGAAGAAATCTTTGGGCTATTTAGTCATCCTTTTTTGGCAGGTTGCATGTAACCAACTGTCCGTCAACATTTTCGTTTCCAGACTCTAACTCAAAAACGCTTTGCCCAGTCAAATTCAAACTTGACAGGGAGATAGATCACCATCATAGCTAAGTTCATTTCGAAATTGGTGTAATTTTATCTGTTCATTTGTCCCTGTTTTGTCCATTTGTCTGTCCGTCAACATTTCTGTTTCCAGACTCTAACTCGAAAATGCTTTGTCCAATCGAATTCAAACTTGACAGGGAGAAAGATCACCATCACAGCTAAGTTGCTTTCGAAATTGGTGTAATTCTGTCTGTTTGTTTGTCCATTTTTTATCCGTTTTGTCTGTCGGTCAATATTTCCATTTCCAGACTCTAACTTGAAAACATTTTGTCCAGTCAAATTCAAACTTGATAGGGAAATAGATCACCATCATAGCTAAGTTGCTTTTAAAATTGGTGTAATTCCATTTGTTCATTTGTCTGTTTTTTGTCCGTTTATCTGTCCGTCAACATTTTTGTTGCCAGAATCTAACTCAAAAATGCTTTGTCCAATCGAATTCAAACTTGACAGGGAGATAGGTCGCCATCATAGCTAAGCTTCTTTCGAAATTGTTCTAATTCCATCTGTTCTTTTGTCTGTTTTTTCTCTGTTTATCAACATTTCCGTTTCCAGACTTTAACTCAAAAACGCTTTGTCCAATCGAATTCAAACTTGACAGGGAGATAGACAGTATGGCATAGATACAATAATGTAACCTAGATTACAAGTTTTACATTTCTTAACATGTCTAACACATTTACCTTAAATGGGTTACCTAACATTTCTTTCCTTTTTACTAAAATTTAAATATATTACAGCAGTTGCTAACCTTATTGCTGCCTGCGCAACCTGCCTTTTGGGGCATCTCTGATCCTCTTTTTGCATATTCAGTAGACTAAACATGGGTAGAGGCAGTTAAGGTTGAATTTATGTTTGTTGCAGGCCATTTTAAAACATTTCAAAACATGAAAATTTTAAATGTATTATATGCAAAACAAAATAGAGTAGAATAAAATATCATCTGACAGATGATAACATGTATGCATAGATATCAGAAGTATCATGAAACATGTACATCAGTAGTATTAAAAACATAATGTCTTTATTATGGAATGAACTGGATGCCAAAGTATTTTAAAAATTCCAGGCAATTTTATAAATATTTTGCATTTTAAAATCACTAGGTGGACATCATGGCCATTTTAAAATATCCAATGCTATAAAATAACTTAGAACATTGTACAAGTAAGACCAGTAAGGCCAAACATCAGAAAATGCTGCATAAGGCTACAAATTAGTGGTATTGACTTATAATGAACCATTCACACTATAGGTGTTACGTCCCGTGGGTAGAAGTTTTTCTCAGTGGCAGAACTATTCCCAGGTCGCCCCATTTTGACCGAGTTGTTCGCACTGGAGGCGGACGAATTTTTAACAGTCAATAACAGTAGTACTACAAACATTGGTCAACGAGAAGCAACATCCATTAACCTCAACTCACCTTCGGTAGCCGTCAGACGAACATGTGGCGAAACGATCAATGCCTTAACTCACCTTATTTCGCCGTATTACACCAAAAGACAACCAAATCACAACCTTATGTACACTGTAGACCACACCTTTGGTTACCGTAATAAGAAATTCATATGTGCATGTGCAAAATCGTCTGCGCATGCATATATTTAAAATTTCCGTAGGACATGCAAGGTAATGGACGGTTCGCCGCTGACTCGCAAGGTCTCATACAGACGTCAGACAGTGATCCAAGGACAGAGACGTTTCCCCAAACACAAGTTACCACAGGTGATACCGCCTGTAATGTGAATGGGGAATAAGTAAGCAATAAGTAAAACCAAATTCTGGGAATATTGATGGTTCAAGGGTTTAAAAACTACAAGTACAGGTTTAACCTTGACAAGGGCATACTCTCTCAGACAACTTTACTAGATCTGTAATTGATGTTCCTGTCTTACCAAGATTAAGCGGATCTGGAAATCATGTATAATTATTCACAATGTGATTATCAAACGGCAAAGTTATGGTTGATGATTAATTTACAGCTTGTTTTTGACAAACACAAAGGAAGACATGTGAAATTGTTATGTGCGACATCTTATCAGGTGAAAGTATAAAAGCTCTTTCCAATCCATCATCTGTTTATTGTGCACAACTTTGCACCATTGTGCTCTTTATAAAGTTTTTTCTTTATCTCTTTTAATATTTGACCTATGTACATTTTGTTTATTTCAAGTAGATTGGTCTTTTCAATAATGTTTACTATGTAAATTGGCTTGTGAATCAGAAACATTTCTGAAAACTTTTTTTGTCATTAGAGAATGTTTTTACAGAAAACATGAATTTTTCTAATACAATTAATAAAAGATATTGTTACTCAGTGAAGCACAAACTAAGATACACTGACCAAAATGAATTTTAGATAGATGCAGTCTTTCTATACAGTAAATCCTGCACATAGAATCAGTATAAATCAAATATAAGCACAAGCTGAACTGGATTTTTAATCCCGCCGTCAGGAAATGATTGATTTGTTTTACATGTAAGAAGAACCTTAGCCATAACTAGAACCAAGGACCTATATTCACTAGATATTCTTATTTTTGGAATTTTCTAGGAACTGTCCAACCATGTTCTAAGAAGGATTCTGTGAATAAAAAATTCTGAAATCTATGGGAATTTTCACACTTTTAGATGTAATAATGAAAAGTGAATGCAATACACTCTGTAGAAGACAGGTGGTGTTAGTATCTGAATTGATGATCAACTTGGAGGTAGTATTTGTTGCAAGAAAATTCAAATTCTTCAATTGAGAAAACTACTGAATATAAATTGTAGGTTCTACTTATGCAAAGTTCACTCATATCGTATTGGTAAAATTTCAACTGCACTTGATGCATTCTAAGAGTAAATTAAAAACTAGCTTAACATATGTATATGTTAAATTAGATTTTAAATTGCAATAATTATTCATCATAACAATTATATATTTATACTATAGCTTCAAATATAGCTGTTTTAATTTGCCATTTACTGTTTGATGTAAAAATCAAAACAAAATATATTCCTGTTTTTTTAAGTTCTAGAAATACTGATAATATTTTTACAATGTACACAAGGGTACAATAATTGTAAACTTGAATCTTCAATTCTTTACAGCCTACTGTTTGTGGTGAATGATTTTATTTCTCAGGATCTTTGCTTATTCCTGAACTATTGTGATTGTCATGAACAATGACTATGGATCTTTTCAAATATGTTTATTCTTATTTTCAATAGTATTATCAAACCATTTCATGTTGTCTACGATTGTCAAAGATAGTTTATTTTAGCTAAGAGATTGTCATTATTGACACTAAGGAGGCTTTTGAGCCATAGACCAGATAGAAGACATTGCAGAGAATAGATCGGAAGAGAGATCTGAAGGTGATTTTAATTACTGTTTAAAATATGTTGTAATTGGTTTTATTCAAATTACCTTCTTGAAATGAACTTCCCTTTCTTTGCATTATAATAAGGTTAGTTATTTAATTTCAATGGTCATCATTAGTATGCATAAGGATTTAATTAAATCAATCTCAAATGATTCATGCCAGAGGTTCAGTCTGCATTTAGAGTAGGATACATTCACATGGAGAAGGATCTTGTGAATTTTTTGTAGATATTCTCTTTTCCATTGTGCTTTATCCAGTACAGTACAACCTGTATTATGTGACCAAGGATAATAGAGGAGCCTTAAAATGGAAAAGCTTATTTTAATATAAAACAATGCAAAAATACTATTTGCAGAGACAGAAAATGAGGTCATAAAATAGAATGTTTGGATAATTGAAGTTCAGATTGCAGAGTTATTGCTCCCCCCTAACTCCGTCTGTGATAATGTTTAAGTCACACACCATAAATGTTGGTTATTGTACACTTTAATGTCCTGCAGTAATGTGCCTTGCTATATTCCTTGTTTAGTTTTGTTTTGCTTTAAACAATGAATACATATTTATTTATCTTTTTGCTTTTCTACCTTTATGCTTTAATAAAAAAAATGTTAGACTAGCAGATAAATCTGTCTTTCTTATTTATTATTATATATATTACATGAAGTATTGTTAGGTGATTTTGTTTTCAGGATGATACTTTTTCATTCAGCAGAATGATCATAGTTTTCTTAACATTTTCTTAGAATCTAATAGAGTCAGAATTTGTTTCAGTGTTTTGGTAATGAATAATAGAACATGCAATAACTGAACATTGATTATACTAAAATAAAATCAGAATTATTTAAAACATTTACAAAATGCAAGTTCAACTGTCTTGTGTGAGCTTACTGAAAACCTTGTTTCTTTATAACTATATCGCTACATGTCTTTTACATATTTTTCCCTTTTAAAAGGGTCTCTGTGTATTAATATTACAAATGAAGAGGTCTCTTTATTGGTGATTTAAGCTCTTTATAAGTAGTTCTAGTACATAATAATGGGTCATTCAAACCTTGTAATGGAAGCTAACATTATGCAAGGCTCCCACAATTGCATGGAAGATAAACAGTGTGTGTTGGTGTTATTAACTATAAGTGACAAGGCAATGATACACCCCAGCATTTTACATGACTGATTATGTCCATAGACTGGAAGCGATCACCTGGAAGCAACAATCTCTACAATGTATTAAGTTCTCACTACTGTAAGTGTGTCGAATATTGCTCTAGTTTAAATTGTTGCCAGTTGCACAAGTACACAGCTATCTTGTGCCTGCTCATTAAAGACAAACAGAACTTTCCTGAGCTATTTGATTACAACTTATATAATACAACCCTACCTTAAATTAATCCTTAGCCGGCTGATAATTGAAATTGCCCACCTATATTTTAGAAATAAAGTGATCTTTAAATTCATAAACTTGTAAAAATTCTCTTCAATGCGGGTATTATCAAAGGATCAGGAAAATGCTTACAGTGTAAATTATCACAAAAAAAGATATCTATGGATTTTATATTTGCTTCTGCAAAATTCATTTTATTTTGATTTGATGTGTCAAATAATTTGCCCTTAAAGACTGTCAACTCTTTTATCATGTAAAGGAAACTAATTCTGAAAAGGATCAATTTACTTAACTTAAATTGTCATATAATTTGCCCCAAAATAGTGTCAAATTAATTACCATAGAAAGGAAGCTACCTCTGACAATGACCAGTTATGCTTATCATGTCTAGTTTTAGAACCACAGACTTTTTATTCACAATTGCAATAGCATACAGAAAAGCTTTAAATTAGTCCAAGAAGTAAAAAGATGACATCTTCTTAATTATATATTTTTAAGGGAATTGACATTGATTCTTACCAGAACAAATTTCTCAACAACCAGTTACAGGGTACAGAGCCACTCTGATTTTTAAAAGCTCAAAACAATTATATTTTATTCAAAACTCAAATTTGTTTTTAGATGACTTAATGAATATCACCCTTTTGTAAAAAAATAAGTACCAGTGATTATGAACAAAAGAACAAAAATATTTAAATGAATGTTTGGTGGCTAAAATAGAAATTATGTTACCCATTAAAACCTTAAGTTCTCACAAGGTCATTGAACTGGCCCATAAGATTTACTTTTGGGATTTTCTGAACGTGTGTCATAAAATAAGCTTCCCAAGTTCCTTTAAAGCTTGGGATTGTTCAGTTTTTTATGAGTGTTGTTCATACATTAAATTAAGAGATCATGTCAGTTAGATTTAGACAAATTTGTGTGATGATTAACAATTTGATTTTCAAAATGTTTTCATGTTGTTTTGGTTATTTCATATTGGCAATGAGTGATTCATAATTGTGTTATTTTGTGGGCCCAGCAAAATGTAGAGTAAGACGTGTAAAATTTGCCACAGGATGTGAAATTTGCCACTGGGTATTACCCTGTAAATGTGTGACAAATAATCAAATTTTGTGCCAACTGAAGGGAGATTAGATGGCTTATGTAGTAAAAAAAATTCATAAATTTGCAAAAAATCTGTCACAGGTCATAGAAGGAATTATCACAGGAAATAGAAGGGAGTTTACTCAGTGGCAAATTTCACAATACCATGGTGAATTTCAGATTTCTTTTGCTCTGAGATTTCTGATTGTTTAGAGGATTGAGGAGTGAAATAAAGAGCTCATGAATGACAACTTACGGTGAAATTGGAGCCTGGCACAAACGTAACAAGTCCACTCAATTCATTGTTATCTGAGTATGATGTTATTAGAGATTTCTATAGACTTACTAGCTGTTTATGATATCAAGATATACATATATCCACTTCCTGTAAATATTGACACAAAGGATATATCGTCAGTAAGCCATTAACTGTTAGGCACATGCTTAGTAGAAAATTAGATAGTTTTTAAGCTGAGTAATGGAAAAGCCTTTGTAAATACTGTAAACTGATAAATTCGGCTTATCTAAAATGTGCATGCAGTGGAACCTACAAACTGGTGAAGAATTATCAATGAATTAGCTATGGCTTGACAAGAATGAAAGAAAGCTGTGAGGACTCTTCTGCCACAAAGAGAAGTTACTGAGGACAAGAAACTGGTACCACTTGTTGGTGACTGGTCTACAACTGACTTACACAATGAAAAAAAAACAGATTACCTATTGTGGTGAAATGTCATGGCAATCTTCAAAGGTGATAAATACCTGTCATAGTTTTAAACAGCAGAGGCAACAAAAGATGAAGGGAAGATTGGAGAGAATAATGAAGAATTTGTCATGAACATCAACAAATTTCTTATTCACAGATATTTACCATTAAAATTCTGATCTGGGCATAAGAGATAATTATACAAATTGGTCATTAACACCCCAAGACTATTAACTGTCATGGCAGCATTAGAGGGGACATATTTTATGACAATCTCTTTTCAAAGAGAAATAAACCACCTCTCTGTTCTTTGATATTAATCTAATAAAATTTGTGTGTTTTTATTTAACAATGCTCAGTTATTTACTGTGAAAACTATACTTTTTTTACTCTACTCCCTCACAGAGAGTCAAGTTTGAAATGTTTACACAGAAATGCAGATTGAACTTGTGTTTCCATTTTATACCTGTTTCTGTGTATGCCTGGAAACAGCCTTTAAAGTATTCTACTGTAGTTAAAATATTAGAAGTCAAGAGTAATAGGTAAACAACAGAAGATAATGAAAGATATAGGTAATGGCAGAAGCTTTATTGAATTTCATAGCTTCTAAATCTTGTGAGTTTTATCATTACAATTGTCCTAAACAAATGCTCTTTTCGTCAAAATCTTATTTTTACATCAAAGGAAATATTTAGAGTAAGGAATCTAAAATTCGCCAGGAATGTAAAATTCGTCACCTCTAAAAACCATTATTAATTCTGTGAAGAAAATTATGCTTTGTCTTAAACTTGGTATTTTTTGGTTCAAAAAGCCTTAATTTACTATATATTCAACAAATCCCACCTCAAATTCATTTAATTTATTAGTGATTCCACATGTGGCGAATTTCAGATATGTGGCGAATTGTAGATTCCTTACTCTAACAGCTGTCCAGTGTTTGTTTCCTTAACCTGCTTTTGGCCCCTTTTAAGTCATGTATAAATACATAGAAATAAATAGAATTTAAAGTAATAAAACATAGAGATACGTAGTCATGTATAAATACATAGAAATAAATAGAGTTTAAAGCAATAAAACATAGAGATATGTTTGCAGAAGATGTCAGGTGATTAGAGTGGAGGTACACTTTAGCATGTTGCTATTATGAACAAGCTGACAAGGAGTTATAATGTTTTATTGTGTAAAGTAGCTTTACCTTACCCCCCCACTAGTGCTATATATTGGCAGGAACTAACATTTACCACCAGCCTAATAGTTAAAAATATCAGTTGATCTGTCCATGCAAGTACTTAATTTAAATATTGAAGAGAAAGATAAAATAACAGCTGGCAATATGAATGATTTGTACTTTTTCAGGGAAAATAAGTGGATGCATGGCATTCTCTTGATGAAATAATTGGTATTCTCCAGGGATGGTATTCACATGGATCAGTAAAGATCAGATGAAATTTGAGCAAAAAAAAAAGAACATTTGATCAGATTTTTGGATCACCTCAGCTTGGTATTCATGGAACATTTGCTCTGAATTCTGATCCAATTTTGGACTAACCTTAATCTATGCAGTTTGCAGGATTAAGTTTTGTATCAAGACAGATCAAACATGGATGACAGAAGATGTCTCAGGGAAGAGGAGAAATATTTTAATTAGTCACTACAGGGAAATGGGGGGAACTAATGGTTCCATGAATAAATTTTGAGTTTTAGTGCATTATTCAGTGACAACTTCTTTTTCCCTCTTTGAGCAGTTACTATTCTTCACTATGTTCGATCATTTGGGTGGTATTGTAATGTTGTTTTAATCGATAATTTTAAAATAATTCTAAAAATTGATGAATTAATAAAACTCTTGCAGATGATCAAAGGTACAACTCACTTGAACCTTTTTCTAAAATTTGATCTGATCATGATTTGATCTTAGTGAAGTGAAGTGAGGATAGTGTTGCTTGGAATGTCTGTAGTTGAAAGGGAATGTTGGTCTCACTTGTGTATATGTATAATCGGAAAAACTTTCTGAGGGCTGTACAGGTTTTAAATGTTATCAGAAGGAAAGACACACAAATCAAATCACTCCAAAGTCAAAAGGACAAGGATTGTGTGCTAAGTTTTTTGGAGTTATAAAATTTAAAGTTTTCACCACAAGGGTTTTTAAATAAATAATGGAATAAAATAAACTGTAAAATTCCTGAATGTTAATGCAATCATAGATTTTAAAACTACCAGAAAATCTACACAAATACCTTTCCAGTGAAAAATATACCTTATTTGCAGTTTACAACACCAAAGTCTCAGAAATATTTTATGAAAAAAATAGGCATTTACTAAAGCATTGGTAATATTATTTATCCAAAGTAAGGGACACTGGGAATTAAAAATAAACATTCCCTGGTATATAGGGTAAAATATGTGGTATATAAATATGTTTATTGTGTATTTGAATATGCACCTAAGCAGCTTATGTTAAAGACTTAGTGCATGCATGGCCTGAACAAGTCTATGTATTATACTGTGGCTTTTGATATGTCACACCTGTACACATAGCAACTACATGCTAATAAATAAAATAATATATTCCAATCAGATTATTTTTTGAGATCCCTGATTTAATCCATTTTCGTGAGTTCTATTAACACCTGTATATGATTCATATCTAAAGCCAAATATTCATATGTAAGACATGTGTCTTGTATCTTAGAGTCTGTCTGTTGATAGTGGATACTTTAAAGGATTCATACTCACTTGAGAACATTAGTAAGTTTAAACATATTTTATTCACAATTAGGCAACAATTGATTTAATAATTATATCAAGCCTTCTTGCACAATGGGATTTATTTACAATGATAAATGAAATGAGACTGCGCTGTCACATCATGATTACCTTGCACAATTAAAACCACTTGCTTTGAGCAATAAATTAATGGGCTGCATTAAAAATAACTTTATTTTGATCATATTTTAAATTTCTGCTTCCATGTAAGAGTAAATTGGCATTTATTGTTATTTGGGATTCTAAGAGATCATGCCTTGTGTTGGCATACAAAGGGCAACTGATGAAAAAGTGGTCAGGATCTTCATTTGGAAATCAACAGAGGCAAGACTCAAATTCACTTACATACATATTTTTCTTTATATGTGAGTTTAGTTTACTGTAACCCAATCTGAGAACATTAGAGTAGAGTAAGGAATCTAAAATTCGCCAGAATTCTAAATTTCGCCACCGCTAAAAACCTTACTTAATTCTATGAAAAAAAGATATTTTGTCTTAAAATTGGCAGTTTTCAGTTCGAAAACCCTTAATTTACTATACATTCAACAAATCTCACCTCATTATATTTATTTTATTAGTGTTTCCACATGTGGCGAATTTCAGATATGTGGCGAATTTTACATTCCGTACTCTAATATATATTTTTGAGTGCAAGTTTTTTGGCCCATTCACACTTAACGCGTAATTTCCTCTGAAAGCTGCCCTGTAAATGGACCTTGTAAAAACGAACCACACCATATAGCTATCTCATCCCCTGTCACCCCTCTTGTATGTATATTTTAGTATATGAAAATACAATTTTATTGTATTGTATTTGTACTTGTATTTATGCTCAGTGCAGTATCTCCATGTACTACAGGACCCAAAGCACTATATGACCAAGTACAACCTAAGCTCTCAAGTTACTGACATTCCCCTAACTGAAAGACAGAGGCTGAAGGATGACCATTTATCAACGTCCTTGAGGTTCTTTAGCCTGCCACTGGGGATAGGACCCAATGACAGAGGACCGCCATTTTAAGTGGTCATCCGAGCCACTATGTATCTGCCTGTACCTGGATTTGAACCCACATCCTCTGTGTTCCTAGGTGAGTGTTACCCACTAGGGCACAGTCTGCTACAAGCTGGTAACATTGTTTGTGGTGTGGTGGAGAAATCCTACTGAAATAACAATCCTGACATATAATGGAGACTACCGAGGCACGAAAGACGTTGAGCCACAAACAAGACCGGATGAGTTAAATATTTTGGGGGCATATGTAGTTCTTGAGGCCAGCTTGGAACTGTGGGAACAAGGTCTTATGCAACAAAAAAAATCCCCTCCAACAATAATGTCATGACTGTATAGTTACAGAATACGGGTCAAGTATACTTTGTGTCTTAAGTTAGCAGAAACCCATACAAACATTCCACAGAAAGATTTTTTTATTCTCATGGTTAATTACACATAGCTGTCATCCAGACAACAGGTGATTTGGAATGGAGTCTTTTGGGGTAATTTGTTGTAATAATAATAACTTAATTCCATAGATATGCTGATCTCTCTATATTTTATGTCTTGTTTTCACACTTCAGATGTTAATTACTAAGTAATTCTCCCTACTTTTTGTTGATAGAGGAGTATATGTTTTTGTAAGTACAGTTAAGATTCAATATTTCACACGGATGTCCGCATGCAGTGTATGCAATAAAGAGACATGCCAATCATTGTCATAGTGTTTATTTATTTATTTATTTAATCATTTATTATAGAGACATAGTATAATACATTTTGACAACTTAATAATGAACTACAAAAGAATACCCAGCCCTAATGGGCTTATTAGTCTCTACAAACTATTTTAACAACAGATAGGTGGAAAATAGTTACATAAGATATTATTTCTGTGATTTTGTAGATACTTAACAACAAACAAGTGTAAACTAGTTACATAAAATATTGTTCCTGAGATTCCATAGGTCAGCTAGAAAGCTCATTAATAGTTTTACCCTTTTACAAGTTATTATTTCATAAAACTGAGTTAATATACTATCATTCTGACGAGAACAAATTTTGTTATAATACTTACAGCGGATAGCTTGAAGTTTGGGACAAACACACACAAAATGTATTTCATCTTCAATGTCTAACTTACAAAGCTTACAAATTCTGTCTTCTACTTTTTTCCTAGTGTATCTTCCTGTCTCAATTTCTAGGGGCAATATACCAATCCGAAGTTGGCAAAGAAGTGAACGCTTATATTTGGGGATGTTTGAAAGAATATACTCTTCAGTCTTTATTTCATTTTTAAAAAGTGAATACGTTCTTAGTTTTGGTTTTGATGGCAATTTGTTGGACCATTCATCGTGCATTATATCCGCAAGTTTGATTTCAAGGTCATTAATGTCTAACTCTTCAGCCATTTCAAAGTTCTCTAGCTTGTTGACTGACTCAAATATGTCATATATGTTTGATTCCCAAGAACAGGCATAAAGGTCCCAGTAACTCCATTCAAAGACCTTTCTCGTTAAATGCCCTGCATCCATATTACAAATTTTGTTCCAAAGACGGATGGCTGAAATATAGTATTTATATTTTGGAATCATCCAACCCATGTCACCCTGGAATGCCAGTGCAGGGGCATTTCTATGGAGGCCAAGGAAGTACCATATAGCTCTGTTTTGAACCTTTTCTGCATAGTTAAAATTTTGAAATCCCCAGATGCTAGAACAGTAATCCATAATAGGCCAAACACATGCATTATACAGCTTTGTGTATGTTCTGTAGTTGAAGTCTTTGAAATTCTTAAATTTGCCAATAATTTTGCTCAAAGCTCTACCCCCTGCATCAGCTAAAGTCCTAGCACATTCCTTGAAGGTCAAATGTTCATCCAAGATCACCCCTAGATATTTATACTGGGATACAGTTTCAATTATGCTCCCTCCAAGAGTGAAAACAATTTCTGATTTCTTGCTACTTATATTCCTAAAATGTACAATACCACTTTTTAAATCATTTACAGTGATCCTCCATTTATTACACCATTGGGCTACATGATTAAGCATGCTTTGTAGTTTTGATTCCGAGTCGGATAAAAGAACCATGTCATCTGCATAAAGTAATATACATATGTGTGTGTTACCACAATTTAACCCTAATTTCAAATCATTCAGCTCTACAGCAAGACTATTTATGAAGATGTTAAACAGTGTTGGCGACAGAGTATCACCTTGTCTTACACCGGACTTTGACAGAAACCAGTCTGTGTAATTGTTGTTAATTCGAATAGTATTAAATGTTTCACTATATAATAATTTTATTGTATGATACATTTTGCCACGAATATTATTTTTTAACAGATTAAAAAACAATAGATTTCTGTCAATGCGATCAAATGCCTTTTCTAGGTCTAGGAAAGCTGCAAAGGTATTTTCTTTGTTCTTTATTCTTTTTCTTAATATTGTACTTATGTTATACACATGTTCTTCACATGACTTACCTTTTTGAAATCCAAATTGCTCGGGACATATAATTTTTTTTGCTTCAAGGTGTTTTCCAATTCTGTTATTGAGAATACCTGTATATATTTTACATATACTTGAAAGCAAGCTTATACCTCTGTATGATTTTGGACAACAGGGGTCTTTTTCTGCCCCCTTTGGTATAGGACAAATTATAGCTCTAAGCCAAATACCTGGCATCTGGCCATTGTTAAAGCAATGTTTTAAAAGCATAAAAATGGCATAAGCAACATCACTATTTTTCAGAACATCGTTGGGAATTTTGTCCAACCCGGGTGACTTTTTTATTTTGGCTCGGTTTATTTGCTGTATAACTTCAGCCAGTTCAATTTCAGAATTTAATGTTGGCTCAAACTCAGAGGGGGATTGCTTACATTCTTCACTTTGGAGCTGTGAGAGTGTATTCTGATAGAAAGCATTATCAAATTTTTCACTGTGGGATTGATTTGGGTTGTATATGTTGCTAAATGCATTTTTCCATTCAGATAAAACATCCTCTAAATTACTTATTATTTGTTCGCCATTTTTCACTATTGTCGGGATTTTAACTTTCTTAGCTCCCATTGAAGATATTTTATTCCAAAATTCCCGTGGATTGCGTGTATTAAGGGTTTCGAGAGATTCAGTGAATTTCCTGTTAAAGCTCCTCTCTTTATGCTTCAATGCTTTGTCAAACAGTTTACGGTTCTTCAAGAAGATGGATTTTAAAGAACTTTTTAAACTTTTGTCTCCCTTACATTTGATAAGATCTTTTTCAGCTTGTGTCATGGATTTCCATAAATTTGATAATTCATTATCCCAATATGGTTTGTTATTTTTGTAATACCTCTTTGTTTTCTTACTTATGCATTTACTATCTAAATACCTATCCATTTCATTAGTTAGAGTTTCACAAATATTGTTGTACAGTATATCTAGTTCATCTTGATTAGCTATTCTTTTTTGTAAGCTTTCAACAATGCTAAGCATTGAATTTCTCCACGCTTCATTATTCATGAAATCTGGATTTGGACTGTTAAAATCATACATTTTTGAGGATTGACAGTTTGAACTTTTGATTTCATACCCAGACATTTTGGTGTTGACGTTAAGCAGCTGGTCCATATTAAATGGTGTAAATTCAATGCTTAGCAAGGAATGATCAGGAGCTTTACAGAGTGGTGATAACATATTGAACAAGTTAAAATTGTGTAATAAATCAGTTATCAATAAGACTTCACATTTGGGTATTCATTTAAGGTTTTCATGTTGACAGATAAAATAATCTACAACAGATTTACCATTTGTATTAACACATGTAAAGTTATCCAGACCTGGGGTTATTCTGCCATTAACAATACATGTTTTAGAGTCTTTTAGAAACTCAATCAAGTTTTCAGAATAGTTATTCTTCATGTAATCAATAACATTACGGGTTTCAACATTATCTATACCCTCAATATAGTCCACATCAGAACCAATCCTTGCATTTATATCACCACATATAATAACACTGTCACAGTTTGAGTGTAAATGTAAGAGGGAAAGCAAATGGTTAAAAAAAGCTGAGGTGTTCGCATATGGAGAACCATCAGGTGGTAAATAGCAATTTATCAAAACAAAACTAAACTCACTTACTTTGTCGACAAATAAAAGTGCTAAAATACCCTCAACAGACTTATCTACAATTTGAGCAGTGTAACTGGAGAACAAGTTGCAACTTACAAAGACTCCCACCCCTCCTGAACCCTTAATTGCTTTTTTTGGTATATTGAGTCTATTATGTCCGAACCAATAATATCCATCAATGGAAGCACTTGCATTATTCCTTAAATGAGTTTCACAAATAGAAATTATGTCATAGTTTAAATGTGACAGAACAGCTTTCCGAAGATCCTCATTGTTTGCGGTCCATCCATTCACGTTCCAACTACATAAACGCAGAATAGGCTGGGTATTGGTTCACTTCGTACCAACCAAGTTATGTCCAATGTAAGAGCCATCATGCCCCGTGAACTGGGTATTCATAAATGTTCGGTCCACAGTTGATCCTGGTATATAGCTAGCTTGAACAAACTGGTTGTCTTGGCTTTGAACAAAAACTTGATTGCTGTTGTTGATGATGTAAGGGGTTGATACTACTTGGCCCGGGGTGTACATGTTGTATCGAACCAGACATTCCACTCTGACCCATTTGGGGGTGACCCGTTTGCATCTCATGAGTTTGCTGCATTTCTTTTAATTGTGATACATGAGGTGAAGAAGTTTTCTGTATTTGTACCGGTGTGCTGGTAGATATCACCTCTTGCTTCCTTGGTTGATTATTCTGATTGAAGACTTGAGACTTTACCCTTACATTTTGGTCACCAATAAAGGGGACATTTGATGAACCGGGAACATGAACACTGGCGGTCCTTTGAGGGCTCAATTCTTTTTGATCATCTCTTTTCACTATTCGCCCATTGCCTGCTATTCTGTATTGTGACCCATCTGGAAGTTGGCTTAGAACTGTTCTGAAGTTGATCTCCTGTAGTCTTTCAGAATGACTTTTTGACGACCTCACAAAAATGTTTTTATATTGAGAAAAGTTTTGTAATGAAGACTTTTTGCGCAATAAATTTATCTTCTCATCAACTGTTCGAACCTCGATCTTCAACACACCCTTTCTTCCTTGGCGCTGGGGAGTTCTCATGGCATTAACTATCATATCACGATTGCCTCCCAATGCAGTAATTAAGCCTGTGGCCCAATTTGTTAATGGCCCATTAATCACTGGAGGATTGGTAACGACTATTGTATAGTCCGGATCAAAGTCTTTTTGTAACTTATTTTGGACCTCTGTACACATCCATACTACCTTTTTCTTGTGTTTGATGTAAACAGTTAAAGATGGTTATACTTCAATTTCAATCGTATAAATCCTCTTAGAGTAAATTACAAATTGATGGATTATTTATTGCCAAAAAAGGAAAATCTTAAATGAAGAATGATTTGACACTAATTCCAATAGCTTCCAAACTTCAAATGATGGCTTTTGAATTGGCTTAGTTGTCAGTATGTTTTCAAATAATCTGTAATTCTATTACAGGTTAACTATAATTCATCCTTTTTGTTGGAATAACATTGTATGAGGACGCTATAAAATCCTTATATTCACTGTGGTAATACATATACTTTTTCTCATGGCTTATTGGACATATTTATTATAAATATGAAGCACTTTCCATCTATATGTTAGAATGTTTATTTAAGCAATTTTCTATGTTTTTTGACATCTCGTGGAGTTTAATACTGAATTAATTGTTGGAGAAACTAGCTCTGAGTTGATGAAGAACAAAAACTGATATATTTTCTACTTGTTTCACAGGCTAATGAGATGCATTTTGTTACCAATTAAATTAGTTACACTATCTCCTGTGACCTAGTTAGAACTTTATACTGGCAAACGACACTCTGCCGGGAATACAATTTGCATATATTAATTCAAAACAAGAAATGTACTTTTGAACATCTCTGTGATCACAAATTCCATATTTATTTACAAAAACTCTGCTTTAAATACAGGTATTTACATGTCCAATGATGTTATATAATTGTGTGACAGAACTCAAGAAGTGATAAAATCACAACAACTGGCTTGGACAGTAATGATTTTCCTTATAGCTCACCTGGTAGAGTGTAGGCCTCTGGAATGAGAGGTTGTCGGAGCAAATCCCCTGGAAACTTTGTTTTGTGGAAATACTAGAATTATATAATTGGTGTAAGTTTTTAAATTTTGTCAAGATTAAAGACAAAAACATAACATGTTACATTGGGATGTTATCTCTTATTGTCTTATGAAACAATAAAATTTATATCATATTTGACAAAGTTAAGTTGTTTTTTTTTGCATTTAATACCCACAAATCTCCTAATAATTATCAACACAAGTTAGTAATTACATAAATAATGCAAAAAAAAATAAGCTGTGACACATACCAACTGTAAGGGAAGAAGAACAGAAAGATGGCCTACAAAAACGGCCTCTTAGAAAATTTACCTCCTTGAAATTTATTCTTCTTAATATGGCCAAAGGGTCTGCCACTGCCCTTACCCTTCTGGATCTATCCGCCGCTTTCGATACCATTGACCACACCATTCTTCTGGACAGACTCAATGTTTATTATGGAATCAGTGAGCTGGCACTTGGCTGGTTCAAATCATACCTGTCGGGAAGGACAAAGTCAAGTTAGGTTGTACACTCTCGCAACCTGCTGCGCTCCAGTATGGAGTTCCCCAGGGCTCTGTCCTTGGACCAATTCTGTTCTCTCTCTACACTAACCCAATCAGCTCAATCATTCATTCCTACAGTAGCATTAACTACCACTTTTACACCAATGACACCCAGTTATACATAACACTTTCACCAGCAAATTTCTCTCACTCTGTGCAAAAACTAAAGAACTGCCTAAACAACATTCAAAGTTTACAAGTAAATTAAAACTTAGCCCGGACAAAACCGAGTTTATTCTCATAGGCTCCCAAAAAAATCGTAAAGAACTCCTCCCTCACTTCCCTATCAATATTCTATAAGTACCTCACCACTAGCCAGCCGAAGTATTTTGCACCATATCTCCCCTTGTACAAATCTGCCATGAATACAAGACGTTCCAATCCCAAAAATTTGTTCCTTCAGGTTTCCTCTTACTGTGCTTCCATCCATAAATCAAAGGTCCATTTTAACAATAGTTTCTCATATGATGCCCCTAAGTTATGGAATGATCTTCCATATGATATACGCAGTGCTCCAAATCTCTCCAGTTTCAAAAGTCGACTCAAAACCTACCTATTTCAGAAATCATTCCCACCATAGCTTCTTACTACCGAACACCGGATGACCTCTCTGGGAACGACTCGGAACATGTCTAATGTCTTATGACTTATGCCTTATGAATTGGATGGTGTGCCTTAGAATCCATTGATATGGAGATTAAGCACGTGGACAACTGATTGATTGATTGATTGATTCTGGGAAATCAGGTCATGCCAGCACAAAATATCAGGAACGGAGTGGTGTTCGACTCCAATTTCAATTTCTCAAACCACGTGTCACAGGTCATAAAGTCCACTAGAGTACATGTGAGAGACCTCTACAGAATTTGTCCCCTTCTAAACCTTAATACATCAGTGCTGTTAGCGAATGCTTTGGTGAGCAGCAGGTTGGATTATTGCAATTCACTTTTCTTATCGCTCACTGATTTTGAGTTAAGGAGATTGCAGCTAGTCCAAAACTAACTCTGCAGGGTTGTCACCCATTCCTCTAAATTCTCTCACATTACCCCTCAACTATAATAACTCCATTGGCTACCAGTCAGATATGGGGTACAATTTAAAATTGACCTTATTACATACAAAATTCTCAACCAAGGTCAACCAGTTTACCTAAGAGAATTAATCCACCCCTACACTTCTTCCAGAAATACAAGGCGAACTACCCTCAAACTCAAGTTCCTTCAAACCCCCACTTTCAATCGTAGAATTTACAAATCAATCAAACACTTTTCAAATTCCTTCAGTCACTGTGCCCCAGTCCTTTGGAACTCTTTATTCTTTCATGTAAGAAACAGTCCCTCTGTTACACCTTTTAGGAAGCACCTCAAAACTCAGTTCTAGTTTCCCAACTTAGTTTTCTTCCCTCCTGGTCACACCCACAATCCTGGATCACTGACCTTGAACACCCCTCGGCTCTCCCTATGATAATGGTTTTGTTTAATCAGCGCACTGAGTTCCCCTTTGTGGGGAAGATATTGCACTTGCAAAGCAGTAGATTAGATTAGATATAGTTATTTTAATAAAGGATAAGTACTCAGGATTAAAACACCAAAGATTTGGTTCTCTTGGAAGACTAATCGGGATTAAAATTATGCATAAATATCTTTTATTCATTATATTTCAAAGACAGCTATGTCTGAAATATAAAACAAAACATCAATTTTTTCATTGAATTAAGTAAGGTCTTAGAGGTGGCGAATTTTAGATTTCTAGCAAATTTTAGGTTGAATATGGCATGTGGTGGATAATCAAAAATAGAAATTACATAAATTTTGATTAGTTCCAAAATTTGATTTATGCTCCTGTCATCAAGCAAGATATCTCACCTTTGTCAAAATAAGGGAGGCTTCAGTAGTGATGGATTGTTTGTCATTTAATGGCCTGGTTCTCATTTTTGTGGGGTAGTGGTTGAAGTCAGCTCCTGGAAACATGTGGTATGACCCCGAGCTGTTAAAATTAATGTAAGAGACTCAGCTTTAACCTGTGGACAAAGTAACCTCAGTTCTAAGCAAAAAACAAATTGTCATTTGTACCATACAAAATTGATCAAAAGCCTTCAATGTATGTTGGTCTTCCAAATAAATAAATCTTGCAATGTGAATTCCAGTGAATCCAATGATTCTTCTTTAAAATTCCCAATTCCCAATAAGGCTTACGGGTACATTGAGACATGTACAAGAGCCCACCTCTATATAAAGGCCACCTTCTATATAAGGACTGCTTTGTGATTTCTATTGTCAACTTTTGCCTAAATTTTTGCCTGTGTATAAAGAATGACACACACACAGACTGTTTTTCAGTTACCCAAGGGCATTCTTTCTACACATCTTTCACAGTATTATCATGATTCAAACTAGCCACTAACTGTTCCCAAACCCATCTTTATGACCACACTTTACCACAGTGAATGAATTCCAAATGGAACTGTGTCTTTTTTTCAGTATATCTGATTTTTAAGATGAACACCAATGATCACTTTACAGTCTCATTTGCATATTTTACAAGTTATTTCTTTTGTTTAAAATATTCAGGTTAACTTGCTGATTGCATAATTTGGATGTAAATAACCTGTGTGACTAATTTAATCCACAGCTAATGTCTTTCTAATTATGTAACTGAAGTTTTACTAGGCAGCATCCTGTCTATTTAAGACCGATAAAGCATCTCAAAACAGAGCATTGTTTAATGGTACACTGTACATTTTTGTGTCGCTTTATGGATAGCATTGGTCGCCAACTTCAGTGAGGTCTGATTCAGTCAAGTGTGTTGGAATTACACATCCAGTAATCAGTTTAGACGATAAATTCTAAATGTTGAAATAAGCATATCTTAAACACACTACAGACTTTATATAATCAGACTTATCCAAAAATATTTTGTAAGATTCAAGGAGATTGTATATTTTAATATCATGGCTGCCAAAGATGAAACTTGTGTAAGTATTTATTTATTTATTTGGGGTTTAAGATCACTTTCAACATTGTATAGATTATATCATGGCTGGTAGTTTTGTGGGCAGAGTAAACCAGTACATACATTTGGTGTCAAAGTCCTGTTCTGTAAACTGCTGACCATCGGTAAGCAACTACCAACTTTCTTACATAGGTTCTGGGATTTGAACCGCAGACCTCAGAGGTGGGAGGCAAGTGTGTTACCACTGTGCCACCATGGCTCCAACTTGTGTAAGCAATAAAAGATTCTAATAGAAAATAGAGTCTGTATTAGGACATTGTAATTTTTATTTTTTTTATCACAACTTATTTACTTAGAGTAAGAAATCTAAAATTCGCCACATATCTGAAATTCGCCACATGTGAAAATACTGATAAAATAAATGAATTGTGGTGAGATTTGTTGAATGTATAGTAAATTAAGGCTTTTTGAACTGAAAAATACCAATTTTTAGACAAAAACATCATTTTCTTCATAAAATTAACTAAGGTTTTAGAGGTGGCGAATTGTAGATTCCTGGCGAATTTTAGATTTCTTACTCTATTTTCATATGCTCATCAGGTGGTGATCATAACATCATCTGGTGTTTGTGATCTGTTGACCATGAGATGATGTTGGTGTAAAAGAGATTTACCAAAAAGTTTCAACCATTTTACAGTTTAAATCTAAGCAAAATGTTAACATTAACACATATTATATGAGATGGGTATTATTAAATTTGTGTTTAGTAATCCTTATGAATATGGTATGCAGTTCTATGGTTCAGTTCAAACAGCTTTATATTTTAACCACAGCTATACATCATTTTAAATATAAAACTAATTATTAAATTAAGCCTTAGGTGTATAATTACAAAATGACAACTCTCTGCCAAGTTTATTGAAATTTCTCAATTTTATAGCGTATATAATTGTTAGTTTATCATTTTAATCATGTTCTCCAGCTGCACATTTATTTTAAGATTACATTCTAATGAAGTAGTGGTTTTACAGGAGAAAGTTGTCACATATTATCTAGAAGAGCCCTTAAGTTTATGCAAATTATACATTAATCAAATCTCTCACCTTCTAGGAAAAAAGCTGCTCTTAAGTATGTATTTCAGTTTCAAAACAATAATTGACAAAATTTTAAATAAGTTTTTGAGATAATTAGTGTCAACATTAAAATCCAGAAATTAGATAATACATATGAAGGGTTTGCATGGCAACTGTTGCAAATCAATACAATCTTTGGCCATAGTCCACGTCAGAGCAACTTACAGTCAATAACTTGGTCAACAATTTGGATAGGCTATAAGTTTATCAGTTTTGATATGTTCATGCCACTTCAAATGCTTATATTTTATTCTGCAACTTACATCACGCTAGTGAAAGCTTTGACAAATTTAAGCATTTGATAGATGTTTTATTCTTTCAAAGTAAATTGCTGTGTAACGGTATAATATGAACTTTAGGGTGTTAACTTGATGCCAAATAGTTTATCATTTTCATGTGACAATAATGTTATTTGTTTATGTGATATCATAATTTCATGTTTGATAAGAAAATGGTGAGTATCCAGAGAAATTAAAGAAATGGAATTTATTTTTTTTTTCAAAATATAGAGTTTAATTGTTTAATAGCAGAAAATAGAGCTACTATGTCTTACAGATTTTGTTGTATGTACATTGCATAAAATATAAAAGTTAATCAAGGTAATTGTTATGAGACTGTGGCTGTTAACGTAACAAATGCATGGGCTGGAGATCTAAAGTGAGACACTATGAAGTCACCCCTTAAAATGAATGCTATATTATTTTCAAAATAGAATATAAAACATAAGAAGTTTGCTAATATCAGTGTTGCATTATTTTCAATCGTATATAAGATGACAAGCTACCCTTTTAATGTGAATGTTGCGTTAGTTTCATCTATAGCATATGGAAGGCAACAAGCTTGTTAGGTAAAAAGTTTGTGTTATTTTCATGTGGATGACATACTTTTAATGTGAATTTTACATTATTTTCAGCCATAGAATATAACAAACTTGTGATGTGAGTTTTGTGTTATTTTGATACACAGAATATAGAAGATGATAAAGATTCCCCACCTCCTTACAATGGATCCACTGACAAAAAAGAGGTTGTTGAACAAGAAAACCAAGATGACTCTGTGAAAGAACCTGAAAGAGGTGGGTCACAAGTTCAAATTGCAAGTTCTTTTAGTGCATATTCATTTAGCTCTAATATTGGCAAGTTTTCTTAGTCAGTAAAAATGATTGAGGTGTAAATTGTAAACAAGACAAATTTGAGTTCTACAACATTCATCATTTTAGTAATATTTTCTGGTAGTTGGGATCACTTTATAATACCTCATTAAAGTATAGCAGTAGGCATATTGTATTTATTCAATTGTATAAATATTCAATTAGAAATAGGTTTAAGGTTGTGTGTGCAATTTTATTGGACAATTATTAAATTAGGTACAGTACAGGCATGAAATGATTACCAAACCACTGTGTCAATGATTTCCTATCTTCTGTTGGTGACTGTTTTATCAGGGGAGTGGGGCAGTCAGCTAGAGTTCATACTCACCTGTGTAGGCTATGCTGTAGGACTGGGCAATGTCTGGAGATTTCCCTACCTGTGCTATAGGAATGGTGGAGGTAAGTGTGGAACTAGAATAAACTGCGAGAAGTGTGAATTCAATCAGTGACAAAATCCCTTCTGTTTCCTTGACTTTGGCAATTTCTGTACACATTTATGATTTTTCTCGCTGTATTATGACTTCTGATGTCCCCTGATACAAAACTGGCAGATTTGGATTGTTTTTGCTTATTTTTAAGTGTGCCCCCATCTGGCAAATTTCATATACATTCTTGATTTTCCATTGGATATTCTATATGGCATGCAGAAACAATACTGACCAAGAGTTTATACCCCTCGGAATCATTGAATGCAGTGCAGGAGACTGTATCACCAGAACCTGCAATTCCTGCAGAATTTGGTTCTAGTTATTGCTTAAGCTTCCACTTGTAAAAGAAGATAATGATTGGTAAGGGACCAGTGCAAAGGTGGTGGTGACTGATTACTGGTACTATGTGCTATGATAATCCACGATGGTGGGCTAGGTACAACTGGAACCTCCTATAGCCACAGTATTGAATTCTGATTATGACTATCTTCCACTTTTCCGCTAATGTGATATCAGGGAGAGACCTTCAGTGAATTCCACGTGTTTTCTTCAAAAGTGTTTCATCCCATGTACAGGGGCTACAGTGGTGCAGTAGTAACACACTCACCTCCCACCTCTGAGGTCTACAGTTCGAACCCTGGACCCTATGTGGCAAAGTTGGTAGTTGCTTGCTGGTGGTTGGCAGTTTATAGTACAGAACCTTGACCAACTGTATGTACTGCTTTCCTCTGCCCATAGAGCTACCTGTCGTGATATGACCTGTGCAGTGTTGAAAGTGACATTAAACCCCAGATAAATAAATAAGTAAACGAGCACTCAGGCCACAGCTGAGTGGTAACTTCGAAATTTTGCTGCAATCTACTAATAACTTGCTGCATTACAAGATTCCAACTACACATCTTTTGCATTGGGTCCAAATTTGGCCAACTCAAAGTAGCTATTGCTCAGCTATGGAATGAGCTACAGTTCTGGAATTTTACTATGTTATGGCTGATCTAAAAGTAGGTGAATAACATATTTCAACAAAATACTCTAAATGCAATAGTATTAAAGTTACAAGCGATTTACTCAACAGTGAGAACCTCAAACTAGCTATTACTCAGCTACGAAATGAGCTACAGGTCTGAAATTTTACTATGTTACACCTGACCTAAAAGTAGGTGAATAACATATTTCAACAAAATACTCTAAATGCAATAGTTTTAAAGTTACAAGCGATTTACTCAACAGTGAGAACCTTAAAGTAGCTATTACTCAGCTATGGGATGAGCTATAGGTCTGCAGTTTTACTAGGTTACACCTAATCTAAAAGTAAGTGAATAACATATTTCAACAAAATTCTCTAAATGCAATAGTTTTCAAGTTACAAGTGATTGACTCAACAGTGAAAATCTCAAAGTAGCTATTACTCAGCTATGGAATGAGCTACAGGACTGTAATTTTATTATGTTATAGCTGATTCAAAAGTAGCTGAATAACATATTTCAACAAAATACTCTAAATGCAATAGTTTTAAAGTTACAAATGATTTACTCAACAAATGAATGTTCAGCTATGGAATGAGCTACAGGTCTGCAACTTCAGTATGTCATAACTTACCCCAACATAGTAAATTATGTATTCAAAGAAAGTCACTATGTGTGATACTTTTAAAGAAATTGGACACATTCTCATTTTTAAATTGTGCTACAAATCAGGAAGTAGCTATTACTCGCTTAGCTAATGCAACAGAGCTCCAAACTATGCACCATCTTATAGCTAAAGATAAAGTACCTGAACAACATATTTAACAGAAACACTCTAAATGCAATAGTTTCAGAGTTAGAAGTCATTTACTCAGAGTAGCTAAAATGGCCATAGCTATGTTAAAATGCTACCGATTTTGTCGAAATTCGGTCCATCTCTATTCTGACACCTGACAATATTATAGGGAAAAAAATGAGAAACCTAGCTTCAAAATTGTGGCCTAGAACATGCTAACATACATACATACAAACAAACCGACTGACCAACATACTTCGAAATCAAAAGATTTCGAAATTGAAAGATTTTGAAGTAATAAACCCATGTACACAAAGGTGAGAGTCATGTGATTAAATTCCAAACAGGTTAACCACTCAGCCACTCCTTAAAGGTATGAAGCTTGTTTTAGTGCTCAGTAGATACTTTATTGTAGAAATAATCCATGAGTGATAAAGTCCGAGGTTTTGTGATTTATAACCCCAGATAATTCACAAATTTCCATAGCGCGAGTCCGTTATTCGCCGGAAATTTGTGAATTATCGGGGGTTATAAATCACAAAACTGAGGACTTTATGTCTATTATAAAGACCGGTTTCATTGATTAATCCATAAATATTATTGTAAATATGTTTCTAAACACACCTAGTTGTCACACTATATTTTCTCTGTATCGTTTACTCTCTATTATCGGCGATCGTCCAGTTATTGCCTCAGATAATTGTACGCAAAAATATGTGCACTGCATTGTTTTGTGTAGTCTGCGCACTTCCGGTCTTTATAATGATAATTGATAGTTTTGTCTGTGTAGTTTATATTGAGATGACAGGCTTTTTTTGTTGCAGGTGCTTTCCTCATCCCCTACTTCCTCATGCTGCTGTTTGTGGGCATCCCTATCTTCTACCTGGAGCTGTCCTTTGGTCAGTTTTCTTCTCTTGGACCAATAGCTATATGGACAATAAACCCACTCATGAAAGGTAAGAGAAAGTCATTTTATAAGGGCAGGACTTTGTATAATTTCTGCAACCATCTTTGATCTCTGATCACTGTGAATTTTTTTATTCAAAAATATGTCTTTGTCAAAAAATATTAGCAATCAGACCAAATTATTTTGAGTCACCAGAACTCAATCATTTTGACAAAATTGAACATGCAAGAAAATACGGCCGAAATTTGTTTCAGTTTGCATGTGGGAGCTACAAAGCAATCAGAAACATGAGCAGTGCCCAAGAGTTAAGTGCACAATTCATAAAAGTCTGGGCTGGTATTCACAAAAAATCTCAAACTCAAAGTCAGTCACAGTCCCAAACTCAAACTCAGTCCTACAGAAGTATATACTCAAAGTTAGCATTCTCAGGTGAAATCCTACCTTAGTACTATATGCTAAAACAGTAAAACTTAAATTAAAATATGGTCAACCAAATTAATACAGCCATAATCTCAAGAACTTAAGACTCCTTAAAGGCAAACTTAAAAAATAATCCATAAGTATAGCAAGGATAAATGATTAAGCCCCTGAGTTTAAGTATATACTTACTTTGGAATAGGTATTATATTTGAGTTTGAGTTTAAACTCAAATTTAAGTTGGAGTATAATCTCAAATTTAGGGTTTAAACCCTAAATTATAGGGATTATATTTGAGTTTGAGCCTGAGACTGAGTTTGAGAATTTTTATGAATACCAGCCCTGGAGACAAAGAAAATACTGAGTGTATTGGAATTTGCTTTACTTAAAAACTAAAATGCTAACCACAAAAGTTTTTGAAACTGGAACACATGAAAATATTTTACAAAGAATGTGAAATTAAATTGTAGAAGGTATACAAACAATGATTACATGTGCAGCCCGTTGGGACTCATATTTTTGCTCTGTCTAAATTCCAGAAAATGTGCTTCACATCATAATTACAGTCACTTGTACATAAGCACAATCTATATCTTACACGTCAAGTGTGTAGTTTTTACATTAATAATGAGACTAAATGAAAACAAAATGTAAGTAAACATATTCAAGTAAATATTTTGGTTATGACAATTGTTTAGGTGGTGTGTAATTATAGCTATCTATTCACTGACCTATATTTCGAAGAAGTGTTCAAAACAATTTCAAGTACAACATTTCATTATGTTATTTATCAGATCATGTGGTACAAGATGTGTCTATTTAAACCAATAAGAGAATAACATCCATCACAGTATCAATTCTTGTTTGCAGAGGATATAAATCATTCTTCAATGATAAGTGACATCTCTGCTGTATTTTTCCCCCCTCTGACTGTGGAGAAACACTTGACTTTTTATATGTACACGCATGTGGACATTATAAGTATTTACAATTGACAATCCTCATCCAATGATATTTAGACTTCAGCTACCTTTTATGAAATGTGATACAAACAAGATGATTTGTTTCAAAGTTCATGTCTGATGAAACAGGCTTCAGTAGTATAGTGGTTGACATGTTATTTCGTCATACCTGTGCTTCTGGGTTTGAATCCAACTCACAGCAACATGTGGAAATTTGCTTGCTCTATATTCTTCTTTGGTTTTCTTTATGAAATGTCACACCCATGTAAATACTCATAAAAACCCCAAAAATTTAAGAGTAAAGGGAAGATTTGTGTAATAAATACTGATAATGAGTCCCAATATGTCTCTAGCCATTAATGCACCATCTGCATCACTATAAAGCAGCATTTCTAATAATAGCAGCGCTTTGTGATGTTCCAGGGCTTGGTTACACCATGGTAGTGGTGAATACTGTCATTGCCATGTACTACAATGTGATCATTGCCTGGTCCGTCTACTACTTCTTTGCCTCCATGAACACTGAACTAGTGTGGGAGAATTGTGGGAACTGGTGGAATACAGTCAACTGCTTTGAGACAGACTACCTGACAGAAAACTGTACTCGATGTAAGTATGTAGATGAAATAGGCCAATTTCAGCATTTTCATCATTAACCATTAAAATATGGAGTTTAAGTCATATCAATATTTCATTATATTGTTCATTTGCTGATCCTTGTGGGGTGTTTTGATTTTGATCAATCCACAGTTTTATCATTATGCTTTTTAAAAGGAAATCAAAGAGTAATGTTTGTAGAACTCTGTATTAATTTTGTAGATTATTAAAGTTTTCCAGGGTGCTTTGGTATATAGGTCATTAAATGTGTATATACAAGCATATTATTATATGTTTACAGTAAACACTTCAATCACATGTGATGATGGTCGGCTGGTGAATAACAGTGACATCAAAACCCCAAGCGAGGAATATTTCTAGTAAGCAATGGTTCTAACTGTTTAAACAAAATAAATACAAATGTTAAAACAAAGATGTCTTGAAATATTATTTATAGTTGCTTTAACAGCTTCATTCTTGAGTTAAGTTCATTGCTTGCTGTCTATTTTATGTCTGATAAATGGGAGTTAAAAATCCAAACTTTGTGCTGTATTTCAATATACCTAGAGTGGAAAAGTCTGGTTAGCAGTAAAAATTCAACATAAGGTGACATTACAATGATTATTGTGTTTGTATTTCTACAATTATAATGCCATTGTTTTTATTTTTTTTTGTTTTGTTTTCACTGCAGTAACCAGGTGCTGCGTATTACTGATGGTATAGATGACATTGGACAAATAAGATGGCAGCTGGCCTGTTGTCTGCTCTTGTGTTGGACAATTGTCTTCTTTGTGCTTATCAAAGGCATTTCTAGTCTTGGAAAGGTAATGTCCGTATGATATATTGTCAGATTATAATAATATTGTTGTAAATTACACAACTATGTTTTTTTTGTTTGTTTGGTTTTTTTTTTTTGAGGTTATTTGTTGAAATAAGCCCAAAACATTGTTCACAGTTGGCAAGTTAAAAGTCAAAGTTAGGGTTTTATGTCTTTTAACAGCCAGGATCATGTAAAGACAGTCCTCATTGTTGCTGCTTGTGGGATTTGAACCCACACATTTTCTTGTTAAAGCTGCAAGGTTTCCATATTTTTCAGGTGGTGTACTTCTCATCAACCTTTCCCTATATTTTGCTGACTATAATGTTGATAAGAGGGGTTACTTTACCTGGAGCAGCGACTGGTATAGAGTACTACCTCAAACCAGACTTCAGCAGACTGGCAGATGCAAAGGTAGCATGTGAGAACAATTCAAAACACTCTTTGCCACCTATTTTATAAATTCTCCCTAATTTCCTGTTACAATCTTGTTGCAAGTAATCGATTAAAGTGTCAGCAGAATTCATTGGCTTGAAAACAAAACATTATAAATAATGCACAATTATAGCTAAGATTAAGAACTTTTACCTTAGAGTCTAGGTTTTTGTGATTTTGTCCAATTACTGTTTGCCTAGACAGGTAGTCATGTTTACTTTTTACAACACTTTATTATCCATGTTTTGTGTTGGTTTGGAATGGGAGATTTTTCACAGTTTTGTATGCCTTTACATATGTTATAATCTCACATAATTCGTGTAAACTGCTGTATATATTAAGCCTAACCCGTATGATTTAAAACTTGTTTTGTAATGCCTTCAAAATTGCATGTGGGAAAATTAGGTGTAATTAAGGCATCGATTAGATTAGATTAATACAGGTGTGTTTTGACTATTACAGGTGTGGTCTGATGCTGCTACTCAGATTTTCTACTCTCTGAGTGCCTGTACTGGAGGTTTGATTGCCATGTCCAGCTACAATAAGTTCAGCAACAACTGTTTCAGGTAGTAAAATGTCAATATGAATTACAAAATGTTGTCACATTGGAATAGAACATAGGCCACTTACAAGGACTCTGCAATGTCTCTCACTTGTGGGTAATTTATTTGACTGATCTAATTTTAAAACATTCAAATCTTTCAGGATAGTGCCTTCTATCAAAGGTCTCAGACTAAGTTCAGTTTCAGGCTGAACCACTGGCTCAAGTCTGATTGTCTTAGTTCAAAATTTTTTTTTTTTTTTGCTTAAATCTTTTTCTCAAAAGGGAACTCATCCTGGTCCTCACATGTGACTGCAGCTCCGCCAATTTTCCTTTTGTGTCTCTTTGCGAAATATACTGTGTTTAAGAGTCAGAGTAAAACAAAATATTACAGAAATTGAAGCCAAAGTCTCAGATTTGAGTGAGAGGCAAGATTCAAGTCCTTTTGTCAAGCTGGCATTTGAATGAGACTGCTTTTTTATTTGCAATTTTTAATTTTCTCAAATCTAGGATTGATGCATAACACAGTGTAGAGGCATGGGCTATATCAGAACAGTTTTGCCAACCTCATTGCTGTATAATTTATTCCAAAACTATAATGTGCAACTATCAGTTGGTCAAATTGTTATTAGTTGTAATATCTAAAAGATATTGTAACTTGTATTAAATTTGGAATTCTTTGTCTATTTTAGAGATTCTATTCTCGTTCCTTTGATCAACTGTGGGACGAGTTTCTATGCAGGGTTTGTGATCTTCAGTGTTCTGGGATTTATGGCTCATGAAAAAGGTGTCACTGTGGATGATGTGGCTGATGATGGTAAAGAGAACTGAGTTTGGCTTATGTTTTTCCTCTAAGTTTTATTCTTAGTGTATATGCTCAGTGCAATGTCTCCTTTACTAAAGGACTCAGTGCAATGTCTCCTTTACTAAAGGACTCAGTGCAATGTCTCCTTTACTAAAGGACTCAAAGCACTATTTGACCCATCATAACTGCACAAGTATAGCCATAGTTATAGTATCTGACATTCTCCATATATTGGTGCCATGGGGGATTTTCAGTTTGCCAATGACAGAGAGCCATAATTTTAAGTGGTAAGCTGAACTACCCTGTATCTGCAGGTACATAGGATGAAATCCAGGTCCTCTATTCCTAGGCTAGTGTCTGGCCCTCTAGGTAACAATGGCAGATATTAGATATTATCTGCAGGTACATAGGATGAAATCCAGGTCCTCTATTCCTAGGCTAGTGTCTGGCCCTCTAGGTAACAATGCAGATATTAGATATTATCTGCAGGTACATAGGATGAAATCCAGGTCCTCTATTCCTAGGCTAGTGTCTGGCCCTCTAGGTAACAATGCAGATATTAGATATTATCTGCAGGTACATAGGATGAAATCCAGGTCCTCTATTCCTAGGCTAGTGTCTGGCCCTCTAGGTAACAATGCAGATATTAGATATTATCTGCAGGTACATAGGATGAAATCCAGGTCCTCTATTCCTAGGCTAGTGTCTGGCCCTCTAGGTAACAATGCAGATATTAGATATTATCTGCAGGTACATAGGATGAAATCCAGGTCCTCTATTCCTAGGCTAGTGTCTGGCCCTCTAGGTAACAATGGCAGATATTAGATATTATCTGCAGGTACATAGGATGAAATCCAGGTCCTCTATTCCTAGGCTAGTGTCTGGCCCTCTAGGTAACAATGCAGATATTAGATATTATCTGCAGGTACATATGATGAAATCCAGGTCCTCTATTCCTAGGCTAGTGTCTGGCCCTCTAGGTAACAATGCAGATATTAGAATGAGAAATATGAATGAAAAGGGGCTACGGTGGCACAGTGGTAACACACTCACCTCCCACCTCTGAGATAGGAGTTCAAATCCCAGCTCGACCTCAATTGGGAAATTTGGTAGACTATTTGTGTGGTTTACAGTACAGATCCTTAATCAACTGAAAGTATTGGTTTCCTCTGCCCTCCCAACTATCCATCACAATGCACCCAATACAAAGGTACTAGACTTGGTTCTATACTAGATACATAACTTAACACTGGAAAAATTATGAATATACAATTTTGTTCTCTTTTTTGAGAGATATCCCCATTTTTAAAAATTTGTATAGCACCAGATACCCTGTTTCTTGTAAAAGGGCGATTGCAGGGTGTACCTTAGTAGATAAAGTGCACAGTAATAACTTAAATTTTATATTACAACCTATTTACATGGTAACGTGGACCTTAGGGTTTCTATCATGCAGACTTTCATATCCAGTCCCCTATCATTACCTAAATATTAGCAATAAAATCGTTGATCTGTGTGTATTTGTACGAATGTTATTTTGCACAAAATATTGGCAATGAAATCTTAAGATGTCTGTTATATTATCTGTTTTACATATTGCAAGCAGTGTCTCACTTGCAGTTATTGTTTAAGAAGGCTGATTGTATCAGCGTGACACCATTCTGGATAATTTAAAAGTAGTTATTTTGCTTTTCTGATTTCAGGTAATAAAGTGTTCTGCAAGACCTGCTGTTAATTATTCAATTTTTTGTTCCTTGTACTACAGGTCCAGGTTTGGTGTTTGTGGTGTACCCTGAAGGTCTCACTCAGATGCCCCTGTCACCTCTGTGGGCTGTGCTCTTCTTCTTCATGCTAATCACACTGGGCTTCAGTTCTGAGGTATGTTGCTGAATTTCATTTTTAAAGTGTACAAAATAGAAGAAGATACAGATTCCATTACAGAGAATGCTTGTATATTCTTTTCCATTTTAATCTCAACATACAGCTCATTCCACACAGTAGATAGGTAGAAAAAAAAACTGTAATGCAATTGTTGTCTGCTGTATGAATGGAATAAAGCAAAAAAAAACTGTAGATCCACTAAAGTTCCCCATACCCCTTATAATGTATTGTATGGCTTGGTATAAGTGAGAAGAAGATATAAATAAAAAAAAAAAAGATCCCTCAACGTGGTAACCAAATTCAGAGGTGAAATTACCTTAAAAACTTTTCTCAACGTTGGCCAGTGAGTTGTATGGCTCCAACATATAGCATTGGTCAGGAAATGGTAAGTGTATTTTTCGCAATAAAAATGTAAAGTTGAATTTGATACAACAGAAATTGTTTAAATTTCTACATTTATTGTGACATCTTTACCAGGATTAAGATAAAACTTTTCCTGATGTAACACCGTGTCATTGATCAGAACAGAGAGCTCATAATTACCATGGAAACCTTTGACTGTATGGGATGCTTCTCTGTCTGTTGTTGTAAATGTTACCCGGGTGTTCCAACGATCTCGCATCAGTTGCTGCCATCTTAATCCTGCTTCATTTGGCTAAAAATAACCATGTAGAGTAAGAAATCTAAAATCCGCCACATATCTGAAATTCGCCACATGTAAAAATACTAATAAAATAAATGAATTGTGGTGAGATTTGTTGACTGTATAGTAAATTAAGGCTTTTTGAACTGAAAATACCAATTTTTAGACAAAAAACATCATTTTCTTCATAAAATTAACTAAGGTTTTAGAGGTGGCGAATTTTAGATTCCTGGCGAATTTTAGATTTCTTACTCTAATATTATTACTTGTAACACATTTTATAATTACTTTATTATCCATGCTGGGAGACTAATATTCTGTTTGGATAATAGAGGGCTAAAAAATAAAACAGGTGTTTTTACTATTGAACAAGAGTGGACTAAAAATTTCGGAGAGTAGAAATAAGCTCATGAAATTCATTAATCAAATAACAGAATGTTGGATAATTGGTAACAGGTTTTACTGTATTTTAACTTTACATTTTCCACCATCATGTCGTATTCCGCTCTTGTGAATCCAGTCATCTTTCACTATGAAATTATATATGTAAAACAATACTTTTACAAAACATCTTGAAATCATATTATTCACCCTAATTTGCTTGTATAGCCCCACAATATAAACATTAAGATAAACCAACAAAATAAACAGCATGCCAGACCACCATAAACTTCTACACTATTAGACTAGGTATACTTACTATGAAGTCATCCCCTTCAAACAAAGCTGCATTTGGCCTGTGGTGATGCTGATCAGAGAATCCCCACAGGAGTATGCCCTGAATTTGAGAATTACTATAATACAAGGTCAGAATGTCATCATAAGCCTGCGCCCTCTGTGTATTATTATCTAGTGCAATATCTAACTCAGTTATCCAGACAGGTAGGTCAACCTCTTCCAAAACGGACATTCTGTGTAACAATCGTGTGATGAAATTAAGGTCTGGGCCTCCCAGGATGTGACTTTGGACTCCTATTGCTCCAATAGGAGCACTAGATCTCATGAGTTGGTTTGCAGAGTTGACCATGGCATAGGTGAACCATCCTTCATTGAAAACCTGTAGCAGTTTCACTATATTATAGTATTTTTTAAAAGTCAGATAGAGCTTAAACATGAGTTGAATCTAAAGAAACAAAAACTTTATAAACTAGCATTTTCACAGTATATATTATATCAAGGTCATGAAGGTCTCAAATTTTATTTTACTTTTACAGACTTTTACTGAAAAGGTCTGCATAATTCAGTTTGAATTTAGTTGTTTAATAGCCAACTCCGCATTGGGAATCATTTGTAAATCAATTTAAAAGAAGAACCTCTCTGCAGGATCAGAAGGGGGTACTATTTTGTACAGAGCTCCAAGGAAATTAATTTGAGCCAGTCTAAATAAGTTAATGAAATTCATGCTTTGAACACATTATATCATGTATAAAATAGTTGCAATTGATAAAATTGCCAATAAAACTTGCCTGAAAATCATTCAGAAACAGCTTAGCATCTTGGTCCCTCCGTCTGACTTCATTGAACATATCCAGTAATAGAGTATCATCCAGAGTGCTGCTTTCATACCACGAACCATGCAGCTGTTCATTGTTTACATCATAATGTACAATTCTGCCTGCATACCTTGGTATCAAATAGTCTATCCGACGCAGGAGTTCCTAATTAATAAATTAAATGTCAAGTCTGACAATCAAACTGTCTTACAGAGATAGTTGTAAAATAGAAAGGAAGATTTATTTAAAGTGGATACTGGGTGTAATTATTAGGGATGTGAATTATGATAAATGTAACATACTAATCAATCAATTAATCAGTCAGTGAGTATCACCTGCTTGATTTCAGAGGCTGTCATATTCTTCAGCCAGTCTTGGACGTATTGCTGCATCCCCCAGAACACACAATGACCCCGTAATGGTACTCCACTGTACAGTCAAACATAAAGAACGAAAGCTGTTTTTTAAACCCACATGTTGACATTCATTCATTCATATTGACCTTTATGTCCAGTTTCTTTGACATTAGCCAACAAAGGTATTTCCAAGAAATCTGGAAGATTTTACATATATTGTAATTTTCTAATCAGGCTTAATTTGTATTTCAAATCTAATAAAATAAATGTAGATAATGAGTGTACTGCAGAAGAAGAAAATACATGATAATTAAGTACTTTGATTCTAAGGCTTCTACTGGACCATCCGGGAAGTTGACATATCCTCTATTTTGTTCCATCACATGCCATTTCATTATTCCTTCAAAAACTGACCAGGCAAAGTTGCTATAGAAACAGTCTTGGTATTTTCTGGCATAGTCATCTGTTCGCACTAACATGTTACCAACAGTCGCAGAGCCAAAGGCAAAGTCTTTAGTTTTCTGTGAAATCTGAAGATATTGAATAAAGCTGTAAGTTTATAAATTATATCTAGTCTATATCTCAGGTTGCAGCTATTGCTTAATTTAAACAGAATCATGAGCAACAAAACCTTCTCACAGTCAATAAAAATATATTTAATTTTAATCAGTGAATCAAATTTACATCTTGTATGTTGTTCTTTATTGTTTTGGGAAAAATTATGCTATTGTTAGAGCTTAAGACAGTTTTTCTAGAAAATATTGCCTTTTGATTATGAAATAGGAAACTGGAATATTATTTTGTTTATATTAATCTAACTCTTGCAAAACTTAATCAAGATTTTATACCTTATATTTTATAATGCTCAACTAATACTGTATTTTAAGCAATTGCGTCACTTTTGACCAACCTGAAAGCTTAATTCTGATGGATCAAACTCCTCACTAATCTGTACATTTATAGTGATGTTGTTCTTCCTTATCTTTGTAATTCTTTCCTCGGCTTCCATTCGCCAGTTGGGATTTGGACTAAGATTTTGCAGGGAAGCTTGATCAGCAAGATAATCAACAGTTTCATTATCAATCTGTGGATGAAACAGAGACACTGTACTCTCTTGTATTTTTCATAAAAAAGTTAAATAAAAACACTAAATTGTAACTAAATAAACTACAAATTTTAAAAGGAGTAGGTCAGTTTTTTAAGAATACAAATTTATATTTCTGATCAATAGAAATTTTAATTTCCCTCATATTACATTAACAAAGTCTGATCACTTTTACTCAAAATTAAGATTTGTATTTTGCTTTAAGTTATTACTATTCAAATACCTGGCAGGTTAAATTAAAATATTTTACCTGAAAGTAAACACGGAGCTTTGTGATGGTCCTGTTATCCAGATACAAATCTCCACCAATTTTCTGCCAGCCCTTTTCTGGCTTGAAATAGGGCTCTTTGCCATACCTATGACAAGATATAAGTCCTCCTATAGAGATTATGAGTCACAGTACAAATAACTGTTTTCCAAAACAACAATTCTTTGAGTATTTTGAATCAAGGAACAATCATAATTTGAGTCATGATTACTACATTAGTTAATTTATTCTGGTATAAGGAATAGGAATAGGCCATAGGAATTTAGTCAAATAAATCAGAATTTATATGTTAGCTTTTAAAATGAAGTATTATCAATGAAAATGGCAATTTTTGTTTACATTAAATGACCATTTAACCATCGTTGATAAATTTGTCATTAAATGTTGCACTTATTGCTAACAGCAAAAAAAAACCTGACTACTGTACCATGGGAATTCAGTTGTTCCATCTTGATATATGATTTCTAAATGCAAGTCAAGATCATGCCACACTGCTCCAGGTGCCTTGTTCAAAAGCTTTACCCAGCAGCTGAAGTAGTAGCTGGTGTCTTTAGGAAGCTCGACCAGTTGGCTTAAACCTAAAAATGACATAGACAAAACCTGAAAGTTTACTCCTTTGAATAATTGACATTATTTCAGGAAAAAAATCTGCGGAAATAAAGACGTATTAAAACTGTGTTATTATAATTTCATATATTAAGCATTAAATAAACTTTCTGTGGTTGCACAATTTTGTTCCTCCATTCATAAATCAGTAGAGCAATTTGGTCACAGTTTTGCTTTTGATGAACCAAGAATGGGAATGGGGTGCTGGGCCTGTATTCACAAAAATTCTTATTCTTAGAATTAGTCTTATTCTTAGAATTTTTCTTAGAATTGTCGTTTTTTCTTAAAATTAGTCTTATTCTTAGAATTTTTCTTAGAATTGTTGTTTTTCTTAAAATTAGTCTTATTCTTAGAATTTTTCTTAGAATTGTCGTTTTTCTTAGAAAAATTCTAAGAATAAGAATTTTCCTATTCACAAAGATTCTTATTCTTAGAATTACGCTTATTCTTAGAATTTTTCTAAGAATGGTTTTATTCTTAGAATTTTTCTAAGAATAAGAATTTTTTATTCACAAAGATTCTTATTCTTAGAATATTCTAAGAATTGATTTAAATCTAAGACTGGCACATAGCATGCTTAACTTAAGAAAAATAGCTCTTTTGGTGATTATAGTGCAGCAATTGATTGCAAATCGACATCCAGAACAGAGTGTTACATATTAAGTTGTCTGTTGTGTGTACTGTAATGAAATGCAGCCTCTTTATATTATTTCAAAATTTTTAACTTTCTGTTCACATATGCCAAGATCTGTATTCTTAGAATTTTTCTTAGAATTACACTTAGTCTAAGAAAAATTCTAACTATTGCATACATTTCCTTTTACTTCTATTCTTAGAATTATTCTTAGCTAAGAATTGTTTTGTGAATAGGATTTTATTCTAAGAATAAGAAAATTCTTAGCATAGAATTTTTCTCAGACTTAAGTGTAATTCTAAGAAAAATTCTAAGAATCATTGTGAATACAGACCCTAGATAAGGTTTCTGTTCCCTTCTCTATTGCCTTCTGCCAGGAAGAAACTCAAGTCTTACCTCTTTCTCAAACTATACCGACCATAACCTCTTCACTAATCCTCTTCATTGTTGGTAATTTTTCTATCCCTAATCTTTGAGAGGGAATATCATGCTGATTGTTGAGACTTATAGTCTGATTTTGAGTTCAGATTAAGCACTATAACAATTAATTAGAATGAGAAGTAAAATTTTTTGACAATGACAGAAAGAGACTGTGGAAATAAAGAAATAACAAAAGCTTACAACTAACATTTCAAATATAAACTAATAATTTTAAAGAAAGCTATCAAGTTTTTAATGACATTAAAAATAAATCAACAATAGTCTTGCCTCCCCAGTATATATTCCTGTTGTAAACATAGGCACTGTAGTTGCCACTAAATGAATCAGTACTCCTGCTTAAATTGCAGCTTGTACAAAACCAGTCATCACTTCCAAAATCATCCTCAAAGTCTGGATTTCTGAGGTACTCCACTTGAGTAGAAAACTCAATAATTAAGGGGATAATGAGTAGAATATTTAACATATGCATATTCTGCAATTGGTATTTGTCTATTTACACAATATCATAGTCATTATCCGAGTAATATCTTAAATTCCTTGTTCCTGGAAAATCACGATGGCTTTCTTCAACTTGATTTGGATAAATTTTAGTTTTTCAGCAGTTCATTATGTATTATTGACAAAATGAAGTATATATTCCAAATATCATATACCAAATAATAGAAGATAGCAAGTATCACTGGGAAAATGTGGGCTGTGTATTATCTCCAAAAGACATGTATGCTTACTGTTTTCTCATTTGAATCATATATACATGCACCTTATCATACAAAGGCTGATACATATGTTAGAACACATTATGAATGATATTTAACTTGCAGAGCAGCAACTTTTTGTTCAATGCTTTATTAATTCTTTTCATGTGTAGACCTTCTATAATGGGATTTTAAGTTGCAATCCAATTTTGTCCCTATTTGGCCGGAGATCATTAAAGGTGATGATGTGTTAAGTCTTATCAAAAGAACAAGATTAAGTACATAATAACCAGGAATAAATATATTTTCTTCTTCATGACCTAATTTTTTTAAGAGACACAGACACCAATCTTTAGATAACATTATGTTAAAATTGGAAAAGCAAATTTTAAAATACTGTATTTCAAATTTTGAATTTGGATGGTGGTTCCAGACTTTCATGCCTAAAAAAAAATTCATCATTTTTTAAAGGTTATATTTTCAGCAGCCGCCTGTGATTACCGAGTTAGTAGAAAACCAAAAATGTGAAACTTACACATAATTTTTTCTTGAATTTTAAATATTTTCATGTGTCAACACCAGTTTATGAAAGTGTATAATTTTTTATTTGTGTGTTTCAGTTCTCTATGAGCGAATGTTTTTTCTCCTCATTTATTGACGAGTTCCCGTCTGTACTCAGACTGAGCAGAAGAAACAACATCCTCTTTAGAATATGTGGCATCACTGTCTTTTTCTTGGCTACTCTACCAATGGTTGCAGAGGTAATATTTGGGCTAGTTTTTACTTTCCAGAGATTGGGGTGATATATAATTAAACATTTTTAGCAATTCCATCCTTTTATTTTTTGTTGTAATACACTTAATTTCATGTATCCTTGTCAATTTCCTGTAATTATCAAATATGGCAGATCCCGTACCGGTAAAGTAAAATTGCTCCAATATTTGCTTGTAATAAAAAATTAAGGTCCTTAGTGGCCTAGAATTAGCGTGTTTGGTATCTAATCACAGGTGGGTTTGACTTCTACAAGTGACAAAGCTTAAGATTTGTCCCAATACGACCCTAGCTCCGGTGGATTAATTGTGTTAAGGATAAAGTAATATAAGTAACTTTCTGCATATATCTGTCACATTTCATAATCTGTTGTCTTCATATTTATCAGTATAAAGCGCTAAAATTATTTAAATTCATTGCATTTAATTTTGCTGCTAGTTGTGGGAACAGCCCAGATAATGTCTAGAAGATAGTGTCTTCTGCTGTTCCCTTTTCATATACTTTTGTAATTCTTATTTATGGTATACTTGAACACTATAACTTTTTTACATGATTGTTATATAGTATATTTATGTATATGCAGACATGATATAAACATTATCTTAATAATAAAATATCACTATTAATTATAAAGTATTAGTAGTTCTGCACAGCATTGCCATCTCACTGAAATATATAATTATGGTTCTTCTTCATGTGAAACCACATTGAACCTGATATTCTGCTTTTTCTTTCAGGGAGGTTTTTATCTCTTCAACTTGGTTGATGTGTTTATTGGTGGCTTTCCATTGCTTTTTGTGGGATTCTTTGAGTTGGTAGCTATTAATTACATATACGGTAAGCAATGTACTAGATTATTTTATGTTGTATTTATATTGTTGGTATTTATATTCGGCACAAAGTCCCCTTTACTACAGGACTGAAAGTACAGCCCATGGCCCAAGATTTAGTGACTGACATCTGCTGACAGAAAGACAGAGGCTTGGTGATGACCACTTATCAACACCCCTGGGATTCTTTAGCCTGCCACTGGGGATAGGACCTTGTTACAGAGGGCCCCCATGTTACCTACTGGGCCACAGTGGTAGCAATTGGTTGACAACAGTACATGCACATGTTGTGCCTTATTGTTTTTCAAATAAATTGTACATACAATTTAAAAAATATTTCTTATGGACTTTAAATTAAAAAGTGATGTATACCAGTCACAATACATTTGTTAGGTTTTGATGTAACCATTAGAAAGCTGCTGTTGCAGCAAGTAAGTTACAGTTGCATACCTGAAGTATTAGTACCTACCAGTTTCTTTCATTAAAAAACCAACTCTCAAAGCATTAGAATATAAGGTTGGTCAAAGACAAGTCCCTGGGCATAAAATAGAATAGAATAGAAACATTCATATTGTGCAAAATTGACGCAAAATCCTCTTGCGCGATTGAGGTCAGAAGGGGAAAGTCTGGGGATATGTCAGCTTGAAATCCAATTTAACACCCACCAGAGAGACATACTATGGTGGAGGATATGCTAGTCTAAACGGAAACTGGTCAACTCGGCCTTTGGCCAACTCGACCCCCACCAACTCGGACCCATCTTTGCAAACTCGGCCCATTCTTTTGGAAATTCAAGTTGACATAAAATCTTTATTTGTGGATGGATTTTCATAATTTATGTATCATTGTTCACAAGTTTTAAATTTTGGATATAATCGTGTGACATGACCTTGAATCAGGCTTACATAGTTGGAGTAACATGTATTTTATATCAAATACATTGGTAACAGCTTTAATAATGTAACCATCATTTGTAAAACACTACCTTCTAACAACAATTTCCTTGCAAATTTGTCTCTTAAGATGCATTATACATTATTAATATGAAGCATACTTAATAGAATAATAATAGATATGCAAAAAAAGGGTCAAGTTGGTGGGAATGAATTTTAGAAGAGCCCGAGTTTGCATCAAAATGGGTCCGAGTTGGCAGGGACTGAGTTGGCAAAGGTCCGAGTTGTGCATGATTTGTCTAAACAAGTAGATTTTAAACTGGCTTTGGAACCCTGTTATTGTGTGTTAAGTATTCTATCTTAATGTGTTTTTAAGATAATGTAAGAAGGTCATTATGTTGAAACTGTCATTTATTTTTATGTAAATCAGATAATGTTTTTTGTACATGTATTTCAGTCACTGCTGATGCAATAAAGACATCACAATGTCTTAATGGGGGCTCCGTAAGTGTGGAATAAAAAGCTTAAAATTCGCCACATATCTGAAATTCGCCACATGTGGAAATATTAATAAAATAAATAAATTGAGGTGAGATTTGTTGAATGTACAGTAAATTAAATATTTCTGAACTGAAAAATACCAATTTTAAGACAAAACATCATTTTCTTTATAAAATTGTTAAGGTTTTAGAGGTGGCGAATTTTACATTCCTGGCGAATTTTAGATTTCTTACTCTACATCTTTTGAAGAAAGTCTGATTTTGCAATATATTTCTTCTGGTTATAGAATTTAGAGGTCTTCTGAAGATAGTCCAAATTCACATGGCTCACATGATGATTTTTTCTGATTGTAGGATTTCAGAAGTTTTCTGAAGATATCATTCTGATGATTGGAAGGAAACCAGGAATATTTTTCAAGGCAACCTGGCTAGTTGTATCACCAATTCTTCTTTTTGTAAGATAAATTTCACATGCTATTTGTATATTATATAATTATTTATTACTGCCTGCACTAAGGTTTCAAATTGTCATTAAAAAAGGTGGTAATCTTAAGATGGTATTTGAAGGGAGACAACTTTCATATTTCATATTATTGTTAATTTTGTTGAATTTATACCAGTAAAATGCAACAACATAACCTTAAAGTTGCAGAATATTGTGTAGAGACATGGACAACCTTACTCAGTCAAACAAGTTTACCCCCAAAAATTGTCATACATTTTAATGTCTGCATATTTTCAGTGTAACTATTGACAGTAAGAACACACCTTATTATTGCTTTATGTTTCACTAAATCTAAAGGAGAAGTTTGCCTTCCATCCAGACAGTGTTAAGGGTCACTCTATTGATTTCCGTCAATAACTTTCTTCAATGATACCTTCACTTATTAATATTTTTAAAAATATATTTATTATATATGTTACAATATAAAAAAGTAAAATAAAGACAAATAAAGGACAGTACAACTACAATTGATTTTGACAGCTTAATTTGCATAAAAGTTTGAGCCTTGATGGTTGGCACTGATCCCATAGATTGGATATCCAATGCCCAGGCAAAATGTAAATTCGGAAATTTAAGCTTAGAATTGGATTTATAGACTTTATAAGTTGATGTATCGAGTTTGAAAGATGATTAAAAATTCAGTTTGAAAGTTTATTGAGTTTAAAAGTCACCAACTCCAAAAATTAAAACAAAATGCCAATCTGGCCTAACTATTGTTCCATATTTAGCATTTTTAATGATGTTTTTTCATGTTTTTTTCTGTTTTATGTATTTTAGGCAATAATTGTCTTCATGGCAGTACAGTTCTCACCACCCACTCTTTTTGATAGCTATGAGTATCCACAGTGGGCAATAGGTATTTTTGTTTCATGGATGTATTATACATTTAGTAACATTTATAACCTTCATGAAGGAGGTATTATTTTCATGATCATTTGTCTGTTTAATTGTTAGAAGGATTATGCAAATACTCCTGGCTTGAACTTTGTGAAAAATCAGAAGATGGGTCTTGGTCCAACTAGGATCCCAATTAGTTTTTACGATTGATCTGGATAACCATCTGGATACAAAAAAACTGAGTTCTCTTGCAATGGATAGTCTGATAACAGTGGAATATCACAATTAAACTTACCCTTTAAGTAAGCATATGATATTGTAAAACTTCTGGCTGAAAGTCAAAATCAGGGCTTCTTAATAGCCTCATGTTCTTGAAGATAGTTCTGATAGCCTAAATTAACCATGTTCAATAGGTTTATAGTAAACTTTTACAGACCTTCAAATATCCATATACAATCTCATTCTCCAGCATATTCAGATAATGGAGGTTGTGATGTAAAAATATAAAACCATTAACAACATCCAACAAATAAAAAATGTTATCAGTATTTAATAGAGTCCAAACAATTTTGATTAGACTCTTTAGCATTATTGACTTATTGGTAAAAAAAAAACCCTTTTTTTTTCATTGAAATCTATCCTGTTATCTGTAAGTCCTGATTCAGAAGAAATTTTTTTTCAGGTCCCAATAGATACGTTTTCACAGCCTTAATTAATTAATTAGTATGTATATCTATTGTATGACATCCATGTATCCATTGTGTTATTTTTGTGCATTCTAGGTATTGGTTGGTGTGTTGTTGTTGGTCCTCTGCTCTTCATACCCTTACTGTTTATTTCCACATTATTTGCAGAAGGTGGCTGGGAGGTTTGTGGTTCTAATTCTATTCTAATATTCTACGTATACTTTTATAATAGTCCACCAAAAGATTGAGACTCTCAGAGGCAGAATTAGGCAGTAAAAGCAGAGATTGCATATCAAAAATCCAGAGATATTAAAAAGGCGTCAAGACCACAGAGGAATCTGATTTACATATGTATCAAAAAACCTAAGATGGGTAGATTTTTGTAAAGAAATAGGATTTCAGCTTCTTTATGAATTTTCAAAGAGGTAGAAAAGTGGCTGAGTGGATTTATCAGAATATTCATTCCAAAGTATTAGAGTGTCAGAGGTCGTGATGACTGATATTTATAGTTTATTAGACACTCTATAACTAGAATCAGTGAAAGTAGAATTAAGATTAAAGTTAATTAATTTTTGAGGCCTTAGCATTGTAAACATGCTGCATTTTTGTAAGTTTAACTGGAGCCATAATCTGTGTATGTTAGAGGTTTAATTTATACAGAACCTACTGTATTAGGTAATAAAATAATTTTAAATGTGTATGCATGAAGTTAAGAAATATATTATGCAAATGAAAGATCAGTAATTTCCTTTTAAAAGCTTATCATTGGCTAAAATGTCTGTTTACAGCCAAACATAGAAAAGAGGCTGTACAATTTAAGCAATACCCTGAAGGCTTAAATTTAAAAAATGTCCCCAAATTATTATTGTTTTCAAAAAATTTGAAAACATCATTTCACTATTGGTAGTTTACTATTTGAGTAAAGCAGTGATAAAATTTTGGTCTGGATTTCTACACTGGAAGCCCATGGTTTGGTTGGTCTGTTTCCTGGCTTATGTATTGGATTTTATTATCTGCAAGAAAAGGTGATATTGTTTTCATATACACCGGCACCCTGTATACTAATGTGCAAACTGCTGCCAATTTCTTACTAATATTTTAAAAGCTATGATCCAAACAAATGTCTTATATTTTTTCATTAAAAATGTATTTTTAAAGAGTTTCTGCTCATTTTTTAACATTTATCTTTAGTAGGCCATGAAACTGGATAACTGATTAAAACGCAAAGCTTGGGGGGTTAATTGCTAATATATGCATAGCAAGTGCATTATACTTGATATGGTTATCAAAGAAGTCATATTTGAATATGAGGATTTATAGAAGATTTCAATGTCAGATTATATGTAATACCTCAACAGCCAGTCGAGTTTGTTGATTCTTGTAAATGACCCCTCTAACCACCCATAAATGATGTTTAATATGAGTGCTGACCAATGTTGTCATCCAGACCTATAAGGTTCAGTTTCATATTGTTTTTAGATCATCAAGAAGGCCTCTCAACCAACAGAAGCATGGGGGCCAGCAAACCAAACTGACCGGGGAGGAAGATATGCCTTGCAGGTAGTAGATACAATCAGTCTGTGTTGACCGCTCCTCAAAAGAAAATTTATTGAGAACATCCAGATTCTAATTCTGGACTGAATTGTTAAGGAAAAGGGGTGTTAAATATTCCTCCAACATGAGGGATGTCTACTTCTCTGAACCAGATTCAAACCGAGATGAAGTAAGATATATGAATTTTGCCTCAGTATGTGAAATTTGACACTGGGATCACCTGTAAAAAGTAAGACAAAATCAAAATTTGGGTCAGTTTTGCATTGAGGGAAGATCAAGACCAATGCAGTCACAAAATTACTAATGTGTAAACAGTGTCCCACACGTGAAAAAAATCAAAGGTTTCACTTTTTTCAAATTTTACACTATTTTTTACTCTAATATGGAATGTTTTTTCATCATTACATATGAACTCATACCTTAAGCAAGCTTGGTACTGCCTATAAAATAATGTTAGCTTTTAAATATAGTTTAGGGATATTAGGGAATTAGGTGATATTGCTAGGATTTTTTTAACTGGTTTAATTGTTTTTTTACAGGATGAAATGAAGTTGCTATTGGAAACAGGCAGTGAACTCTCTACCAGTAAAAGAGATAGTGTTGTGTACACTCTACCCAGTAACAGGTAAAACATAAGCTGTACAATTCACATTAAAAAATTCATTCACCAAAACGTGTTTTCCAAAATGACAATATGACAAAACCTTATATCATGATGCCTTGATGGGTAGTTGATGGAATGTGAGGAAAGTAGTGAATATTAGTTGGTCAATAGTCTTCACTGAAAGCCATTGAGCACTGGCAAGCAAGCATTGACGTGCTGATTTGGGGTCAGGTGGACAATCCAATTGCATTTGAACTAGAAGACATCCACCAAACCTTTCGCCTAAACTGCCTTAGCTATGCATTTAGTGAATGCCTATATTTTGATTAGATAAATGTCTTATCATCTCATCAAGGGCTAGTATAAAGCTACCTTCACTGCCCTAAGGTAAGATTTTTGGCTCCATCTGACCTCTTTCAGAGCCTAAAACCTGTCACCCACTAAGCCACAAATCCCTGTACCGTAGTCAGTGTGTGCCACAAAACACTTCAAGTAGAACTAAAGATTTACTGTTGTTTTTATTGTAGGGATAGAGCATGAAAAAGTATGCATCTATGCAGGATTTTAGATGAATTAGACAACCGCAAGGAGAATTAACCTTCGTGGTTGTGGTCCTTTAATTTGTCTGAAATTCTGCATTGATGCATGCTTATGAATGCCATATGCCTATTCTAACATGACATCCACAATAATTACATTTATTTATTAAATAACATACTTTTTCACATTTTATTATGGCAAGTCAGTTTGTAAACAGATAATCCTGGAATAGCAGAAATTATTTGTTTGTTACATGATTGAAGAGCTTGCCATCTGTGCAGAATTTTAGACAGCTTCTTTAGCCAATCAGAATTTAGGACACAACTGTGTCATGCTGGAATTATTCCTGATGAACTATTGGTTAAAATAAAGATATGCTTCAAAATAATTAGCATCAAGGTTATATTTAATAATATTCTTTGAGAATAATTATGTTTTTATTATTGGTATTTTTAAAAAATAAAAAATTCACTTCATATATTTTTAATAGTGATCCCAATACAAGGAAGACAGATTTCAACACCAGATATGGAATGGACAATCCTGGGTTTGACTCTCTTGAAAAGGCTACTCATTTGTAACTACGGTACATTAAAGTGTTTAAGTGACTTTGCTCGATTCTTAAGTAAATGATACTGTATATATAATTGATATGATAGCTGAAAATGAATGCTTTTCATGTTATAGTAAAACAGTATTGTGTGTAAGTAGATTGGAATAGCATCTAAATAAAAAATGAATTCTTCAATATATTCTGCTTGCTATTTGCCAAACAGAATTAATGCATTTTTTCTTTGTGTATCTTGATGAAGGTACAATGTTCCATTGTTTAAAGACAAGAATGCATGATAAATCATACTAAATTAAAATACAGTTAAAGCATTTGTAAGTTCAACATCCAGCTGTCTATACCTAAATTCAGTTGTGCTGGACATTATGATTATTGCTAATGATACTGTACTTTGTAATATCTTCAGACATAAGAGTAAATAATACTAAACTTGTGCATGACTCCTCTTGTGAAAATAGTTTTTAAAAATTTCTTTTTTTCTATTTTAAACTCCACTATAAGAGAAGTATAAATATTGTGTTGTGATATCCACATTACAAAGTTGGTATGCAAGTACTTTGTTACAGGTTAACTATTGGGTGCAGGGTTACATGTACTCAAAGATTTTGTTATTGACCTTGTAAAGATCAAATCACAGAATGAGAAAAATACAATAAAATGACATAATTAAAGTCAATTTATAAGGAATTGTGACAAGTATCACAAATATGTATATATTATTTTTATCCAAAACATATACAAGAAAAAAAGATTAGTTTTATTTTTCAGCTACAGACAGATACAGAGCTTTAATACTGATAAAATGAAAATATATCACTTCCCACATAGTACAGACTTCAGTACAATTACTAGGATCATATATATTCCTTCCTGCAAAATACTAGTACCTTTCATTATCTAAATTTGTAACATTAATTCTTGTATTTAGATGGGTAATATTGTAACTATGCCAAGACTCCTTATTACTCCCATGTTTTAGTACCTAACTTAGTCTAGTACTATTTATGTAGCAATAACTCATAATTACATACAAAGCTGCCTTGCCTTAACACTAACAAAGGATCTTTTGCCCATGCTTATGTTTGTTTACTATTAGTCCAATGAGTTCCCCTTGTGGGGAAGATATTTTGCCTGTGGAAACATAGATTAAATTAGATTTCTCACTTTTATACAGATGGATTTCCCATTTAAATACATACAGCTGTTGTCATGGCATTTTGAATGAATTAATGCCAAGGCCAAATCAAACTGTTTATTACAATATTCTAAACCTGGACTTTTTATTGTACATAGTAGACAATATACAAATACCACCTTCATCATTAAAACCACCTGATTTATAGCAATGGCAAACTTCCAAGTAAACCAACTAAAGTACAACATTTTCTGGTTTTGGTTCCAGTTGTAAACATAACTAATAATAATTCAACTTTTGTTGGTATTGCTCTCCCACTTATCATCTGAGGTAGGGCAAAATGACACTCAGAATCTCGGAATGATTTGATTTTTTTATAATTTAACTGCTAGTTAATATTATAGACCTCTACCTCCATCATGAATGGCATTCCCAAGGACTTATCAATAAAGGAAAATAATGTTCAGGAGATGTTGTGTAGGTTCTGGAGTTAAAGATATTTGCATAACTTCAGGAGGATCGGGATGTCATTGGGTTGTGTGGTGGTGTCTTCCAGAAAATTCCCAATTTCTGACAATAGAAGAACCTTATTACACCATCAACTGAAAATACTGAAAGATCCTATAAACCATTTTTAGTTTAGTTTATTGGCATGTCTTGTCCTTACAATCAGGTTTAAAGTTTTTAGGTCAGTTTTTTTTTGGGAGTAAGATTTAAGGTTCTTTTCTTTGGGAGAAAAATGTATTTGTGAATTATATTTCAACTAAACCAATAGTAAATTATAGTACATGTAATTGCTTACAAAGACTTTCCAACAGTGTGCTACAAAGAAAGCAACATTATAAAATTTTTGTTGCTGAAAATTCTCACAGACAAATGCAATACAATACCTGCAGGCACACTAACACAGTTGTTATCATAGCAATTGACATTTTTGATCAGTTTAAATGTAACTTTCGTCATATCTTCAAATCTACAAAGACTTTTTGTCACACATTTCAACAGGTAATAACAACATAATGTGACTGATCATTTGGTAACAAATCTTAATATGGTGCAATAGTCAAAATTGGCTGATTATTCAATTGTGTTGACAATTCTCCAAGTTCTCTGTCATGTGATGTACTGAGAATTAATTACAGACTCAATAATTTTAACACCTTATTCATTATTTGATATCATATTATTCTTTTGTGAGTAATATCATATCAAATATTTTTTTTTAATTTAAGGCAAGTTATTTCTTATCATTTAACATCACACATTGGAAAATTTATTTATTTTTATCACACTTTTATATAAGTTGCAAACAGTTTTCTGTATGATAATCTTCAAATTTATGTACATTTATGTATCATTCTCTACATAAAATTAAAAGGTGGATTTCCATCAGAAAACGGTCCCCGATGTCGCACCTTGTTTTTATCCACACTGTTGTTACTTTCATCGTACATTTGGCTCAAGGCCAGCCTCAGTCCCCCCTCTACATGTGGTAAACCCTCCCTGTTCAGTTCACTGGGTGGAGGGGACCTGTCTTTCTTCATGCGACTGCCTACTGAGGACAAGGGTTTACGAGCGAGACTAGTCATGCGGCTCAGATAACTCCTGTGCGACTTGTCACTGTGTTTTTTGCTGTTGTAATAGTTGTAACTTTGAGGAGCACTTCCACTTGCCATATTGGCCATATCCCTGTCCTCAGACATATCTTCTAGTATAATACCTGGAAGCTGAAAACCTGTATTAACACTGCCTGCCATTGCAGCATCTGCACCTCCACCTCTCATATTGTTCTGTCTTGAGCTTAAATTTCTCAGTGAGTTTCTTCGGCTCACAAAACCACCATATCTGGTCGATGGCTGACTGCCATTGCCACCACTGATTCTTTCTCCATTGAGGTTTGTCTCCGTCATTGTACCTAGAACATTTCCAGAGGCAGATGGGTTTATACTTCTGGATTTTGCTGAAGAAATTCTTTGTTTAGATCGGCCCCAGTATTTCTTTTTTGAGGCTTTGTAGATGGCAAGAACAATTAAATCCAAGCCAAGCTCCAGAAACTCAATTAAACTGAAGACACTGCAGCCAATCCACAGCCCAATGATTCCACCAATGTCAGAGAAGAGCTTGGTTAACTGCAAAATAAGTAATGATATTCATTTTTGTATATGAAAAGGCAGAGAACCCCAAAACCTTCTGCAGATTACTTAGAATATTGCTGGAGAATCTGTCACAGAAAAGTGTTGCTATTTTACAAGGCTTCTCAGAATCCTTAATGGTTTCAATTCAAGTATTGCATATACCATATATTATAGACAGAAAAATTCTATTTGGAATTTTCAAGTTTTCCATACAAAGTGCTCAATACTCAACTGAAACTCACAAAAGTTTTGCCAAAGTTAGCCAAGATTGATAATTGATTTATTTGACATTGTACAATTAGAAATGGTACAATTTAATGGAAAGAATATCGAGATTATTATGTGTATTTTTGTAATGCAGTGCTACTCTGTAGAATCATATGCATTTATCAATGATGGCTTTCTTTTAAGAATATCTGTTGCCTTTTCAATTTATTCTTTTAGGTAGTTCCAAAGCTACATTTTAACAAAAAAATGTTTATGGACATGTACTTTTGTAGTAGATAGTTAATTTGTATATACATAAACAATGACACTTACTGGATACTTTGGAAATTCTTCGACTTTCTCATAATTGAATTCTTCAAAGTACACTTCAATTTTCAAAAGATTCTTTCTGAATATTGAGGAGTCATTCCTTGCCTTCAATTCATCCACAGATGATCCTAATGATTCGATGACACTCTCCTAATAAAACAGCAATAATAAAGGAGCATTTAATAGCCAAAGTTAAATTTTGGGTTTTTTTACATCCCCTTTTACAGCTCAAGTAATATTGGAACAGGCAATTATTATTTCCAGTATGACCTCAATTTGAACGCACAAGACCCCAGAAATGAGAGTCACAGCCATTACATTACTAATTTTTCATAATCCCTACTTATTACTCAAATGATGATCATCACTGAAAATATAAATAAATTAAGTTTTTGTCATATTACAGAAATTTTTGTCATTGTTGGTGAAGTTTTCATTGTCGTTGGCGAAATTTTTATCATTGTTGGCCAATTTTTTTTGTCATTGTTTGATTAAGTTTCCATTGTTGTTGGCGAAATGTTTATCATTGTTGGCAAAGTTTTTGTCATTGTTGGTGATGTTTCCATTGTTGTTGGCATGAAATTTTTATCATTGTTGGCAAAGCTTTTGTCATTGTTGGTAATGCTTCCATTGTTGGTGGTGAAATGTTTATCATTGTTGGCAAAGTCTTCATCATAAGTTTTTGTCATTGTTGGGAAAGGCTTTAACATTATTGGTGAAGTTGTTGTTGGCAATGTCTTCCACATAGCTGGCAATATTGTCATCATTGTTGGCAATCTCTTCGTCATAGTTGGCAATGTTTTCATCATTGTTGGCAATGTCTTCATCATAGTTGGCAATGTTTTCATCATTGTTGGCAATGTCTTCATCATAGTTGGCAATGTTTTCATCATTGTTGGCAATGTCTTCATCATTGTTGGCAATATTTTCATCATATTTGGTGAAGTTTTTCATCAGTGTTGGAGAAAATGTTGGCATTAGAATTTTGGCAACACTATTTATATTATTTTAAAGCACTGCAATGTGGTGCCAATAATATTTCATAGCATCTACATAATACATGCATCATTTACAAACATTTTAGTTTCTTTTGACAAAGATGATGCTGTAATAATATTACTGGTATAATAATGAATGTAGTTTTATGTTGGTGGTGCTAATTATTTTTCATGGTTGGAACACATACTGTTGTTTATGCATCATATCAAATATCTTTGAAAATTGCCACAATTATGAACATTTACTTTTAGAATATGAATCTGGGATACTAACTTCTTGTACTTCAGCAGGCCACATGTTTGCGGATACTGAATACAGAAAAGCAACATCACTGAAACAGAGAAAATATTTATTCATTAAACAAATCTCATTTCTAATTTCATCTGATATTCAGGAAAAATTATAAAGAATTTTTGATACTTAATATGCTTCTAGATATTGGGATAAATGAGAGAGATTGATTTTAATTTTTATGTGTGTTAATAAATTAACCCTATAAAAATTACATTCACAAAAAAACTTAAACTTGATAAAAATGGAAAAAAACTAGACTTGTTTCTGAATCAGTGACATCCTTTTAAATATAAAATTCAATATCACCTAGTAATTTAAAGAGTGGTGGTTACTCACTGGCAAGGATTGGGACAATCACAGTCCAACTCATCTTGTATGTACTTCTGTGTAATCTCATATTTGCAGTCATCTATTTCACAGAAATTTATTAAGCACTATATATAAACCACAGAAAAACCAAGTGTATGTTGTTTTATCAATATGATATGTATTACTTCTTTTACAAGTAAGAATACATTGTATATTTACCCATTAAGCTCAGTTGTAGAAAAAAGTGACAAACTGGCCTTTGATGATACATGTATTTGGAATTGGGGTTATAAGAGGATGTTATTCATAGACTAGTTTCATGGTTTTATGATTATTCAATCAGAAATGAAGAAATTGTGTTTATGTTACAGCCATAATTATCAAAAATTAACATCAGTGGTTTATTCTGTGTAAAACAATTAAGCAAAGCAGTAATAAGATTGAGATTATCAAAAATAGAAAAGAAATATTTTGGTTTTTTTAAAAGCTTATTAAGCATTACAAAAAAACAGGATTGGGAATATAAAAGATTACAAAAATTACAATATACTACAGAAATGCCAATTTTCATCAGGCCTTAAAGTTGGATTATAATGAATTTAGACAGTTAAAATTAATTATTTGTGAAATTTAAAATTTGTATTATTCTCTTAAGTAGAATCTAACCAGTAATGAAACTTAATTCTTAAAATTTGATAATTTTTAATTTAGTGAAATTTTCTTTCAGATCAAATTTGAATTTATACAGTTGTGGGGTGATACCTTGTTCTAGGGGGCTCGTTGGTGTAGCGGTTAGAGTTCTTGCCTCCAACCTCTGAGGCCGCCGGTTCGAATCTCGGGCCAGGCGCTTCATGTTGGAAAGTTGGTAGTTACTTGCCGATGCCCGGTGGTTTACAGTGCAGTATGCACTGGTTTCCTCCACCTGTAAACTACCCATCGCAATATGACCCTGGCTGTTGAACGCGACGTAAAACAAGAAATCTGATACCTTGTTCTATGTTCCTAATGTCACAGGCCTGCACCTGAACATTGTGGAATGCTTCTCCTGTCATTGGATACTGGGGATCTGCACAGCCACACTGTTCTATCACATGCCTCTGATAACAGGTCTTGAAGCAAGCCTAAGTGGATTGATATCAAACTATTATTAAAACTGACAACAGATAATTATCTATCGAAAACTAACAATTAATAATTCTTCAGTTATATTCCTTGAACAGAGATTTGCAATATTTGGCCATTAACACCAGGCATTAATTTAGATTGTTCATTATTTTTTTGCAATTTTAAGACCTAAAACAAATCTCAGTTCAGAGCAATGAGACTTTGTTTACAACTGAGGTGAAATGAAATTCATTTGCAGCATACATTTAATAATATCACTGAAACAAAATGGCAGCACCAATTGGCCTCCGTGCAAAATATATTTGCAATAAAAATGCAAAGTTAGACTCACCTTTGAACTGTATCGAGTTGGATACTTTTCCTCAAACACATTTCTTGTGAAGTTTGGTTGTAAAGTATCAATACAATCTCCATAAGGATCAGACTTCCTCACAACCTCAAGCTGTGAAAATGTTGAAAAAATTTAAATTTAAAAAATCTGCTAGTTTCTTACTTGTTTAAGTGGCTTTAGAAAGAAGTGGACCCTACTTCAGTAAAACTTGTTCGTTTTATATGTTAATGCCTCATTAAATTCTTTTACTGCATGGAAATATGAATACATGTTGAACACATTAACTTAAAAATCATTGCACATGTAAATCAATCAACCTGTAGTAAGGACCCACAACCATCTATCTTGCAATGTGAAAAATCCCTAAACATCACACATTCATATCCAGTTAGTTCCGCACCGTTACTTATAACTATAATTCAGTGATGTCATTCACCTTTAGAAACCACAAAGAAAACTACCAATTCTTTCAGCATTTCTATAATAATTATTGTTAACATTTAATTAGTTTTTCCCGGAACACATGTCCTGCTGAGGTTAAGTAATTTAGGGAAATACTACTCACAGCCAGAATAAAAACAAAACAAACCAAATAAACATAACCTCTATAATTATGGCACTAGGTACTGTGACTTGTAAAGAGAAATGACTGTTGTAATAAGCAACTATTTAGTGACCCTAAATACTGTTCTGAGACATCATAGTGTGTGTCTTAGCCTCCACCGTTTTTGTCAGAATCAGTCATTATGGAGGTAAAAAGCCTTAAAGATCTGATTCAAATAAAACTTACCTTCTTGACCCCAATTGCTGTTCCACTTCCAGGAACAGCCAGCACACCCTCATCTTCAGGGAAAGGCATCCTGTCCACTGGATGTACAACCACCACAGCACCTGCTGCCTCTCCAACACCCTGCAGATACTCGTATTGACCTATATTGAGAACTGCTTTCAACCCTACAAAACACAAATATCATTATTTTAATGGTATCTTTATGTTTTCAGACAGACCTTAAACTCCTTCATGGTTTCTCCCATGCCAATTGTTTTTGGCTGTAGTAGTTTTTGCTGGAATTTGGACCTTTCTTTTGGTCACCAGTGCTTTACAGGGTGTTCTCATCAGTGGAGTGTGATTTACAGATATCTCAGATATTACCAATTATTTGATAAGAATGTCTTGCTGCCTGCAGAAGATTGTCAGTTCCCATTTTTATACCATTATACGTGTCTGTACAAGCACAGTGCAGATCAGTTTGAGGAATATTTTTATTGATGAAATTTTCAAGAATTTTCACATTTTTCACACATTTTCCTATTATTCCCATCCCTATTCAAGATTTTGTCAGTACACAATTGAATTGCATCGTGAAACATTCATGATAATTTACAGGAAGTTTCTGTTGTGGTTTCTTCTTCAGAATGGTATCAAAAGCCTAAAGGTATGGCATTATTACAAAAATTTAACTCAATGGTTGTTGTTATATGATAAAGTTCACGATGATGAATTTTTGAGTTAGACTGAAATGGATAATTACAACATTTCTTACACCTTACCATATCTTCTGCCGACTCTGCGAGAATAAAAGTGTTCTTTTTCTTCGGGCCAGTTCCATCCAGAGTTAAACACATAGCAATTACCATGGACTGCATCAAAGAACCAGTCGAAATCTCTGTAATAAAAAGCCAAATTGTACATTGGATTGTAGACCTGATATTGATATAATGATACAAAACATATATATTGCTCTAGTCTTACAACTCTTGGTTAAAGCATGACATATTTTGGAAGGGTTGTTGAACATACTCATTGTGGCAGCATACTTCCATACATGTTGAAACAGTAAAATAGTATTATTTGAAATAATTTTGTTCCATAGTAATAATAAAATGTAAAGTGACAAAGAGGGGTGTTGATTGGAAAAACTTTAACCTGAAACAACAGTCAATGATTTAGCTTATTTGGAAATAATAAATGACTGAAGCTGTATCTTGTTTTAAGATTGTGAAATGTGGGTTGTATGAGTCATATTATAAAATACATTATACTGGTGACAGAAGCCTCTGCTGTGTTGTTACAAGTACCAAAACCAATGCTGAGTTGTTGATAGAGATTTCTGATGCAGTATGAACTACCAACTTGCAGTTCAAAGTAAACATTCTTGCATACAACTCCTGCCCTGGATTGACTGATGAGGGTTTAATGTCTCTTTCAAAACATTGTATTGGTTATATTGAGGACAGCAGCATGCATTAGTTCGTCCAGCTTCTGCATTGAAAACCATTGGTTGCCAACAAGTAACTTACTACCCACCCTAGGTTTTATCATATTTTCTGATTATCTCTGTGGTGGTGACCCCTCTTCTGTGTCCCTGGACTACAAATCTTTGGTTTTGTTTCTTGGTTGTTGAGCCTTAGAGTCTGTCTTTTGATGGAGATTAAGTGCTTTAAAAGTCATATTAGAATTAGAATAGAACTTCAAACTTTCCAACTGTAGGTCAGGCTGGGGAATCCAGCCATAGGAGGTGAGTACTGGAGACTTAAACACAAATAACAGAGAATGGTGCCAAATACAACAATATTTTAATTAAGGTAACATATTTCCCATACTTACCCCTCAACACAAGTGGTTCCCTCATACTGACAGTCAAGAATCATGTCATGGAATTTGTACCCAAGCTCTTTCTTTGTGTCTTCATCTAGATCAGCCAACACCTAAAAAAATACCAATCGTTACAGTGAGAAAGGTGTAAATTCTTTGACAATGTGTAAAAATTGCAACTGAATCAAGCCTCCTTAGTTTGCTTTCCAACATTCCAAAATTATGATTTTCATGACCAATTGAAGCCTTTCATCTTATCTGTTGTAGAACTATGGTGAATTATGATTCTTGGTGCTTGGTTTTGAATAAGTTGTCCACATTTGTTGTTCTGTCAATTTGATTTAAAATTTCAATATCTTTGCAGCATCCAAAATGCATCCAAAGTAAAACGATTTACATACCTATGATCATGTTATATAAAGAATTATTATACCTCAAGTGCATATTGGCCAATCAGATTGCAGTATTTGCGGGCAATATGACCTGATATTGCCACTTTTGGGTTTAAAATATCACCCTGATGCCCATTTTGTTGCAAATATAAACAAAATGGATGTTGTTTACTTATAAAAGCATGACATCACATAATGACGTGGCCATGTACAGAACCATTTAGCTTTTGGATATTGATTTTTTGTTAGTTGTTTTCTTCAATGTGGTGAAATAAATCAATTTAATTGGTGACGTCACATTTAATGTATTTGGAGAGACCTTTGCAAACATGTATCAAGAAAAGTGCACTAAAATATTTCAAATGTTACAGATAACAACACTGTACACTTTTAAATAGACTGGAAATAGGTACAACAACCATACAATTACTGCTAAATAGGAAACATTAAACCTAATACTTTTGTGTGTTGAATTGGTTTGTGACCTCTCATTTGATCTAAAATGAGACGGAATTACAAGCATTTTTTATAATTACTGCTATAGGAATGAAAAACGTGAATACTTTTGCTATAATAAACAGAATAAAACATGTCATTCTGGGCGATATTGTATTTATGAAGCCCGAGGACAAGTGATATTGCCCGAGGGCCGATAGACCCAAGGACAATATCACTTGTCCTCGGGCTTCATAAATACAATATTTCCCTGAAAAAAAAGTTTTTTCCTGTTTAGTATATTTCAAAACCAGGTTGTAACATAACCTTGAAAGAGAGAAAAATAAAACAAGCACTTTAGTCCTGAAACACTGTACCTTCATGAGATCTTCCTCTTTCTTGAAGTCTTCTCGCAGTGGATTTTCATTCCTTTCTGCAAAGCGGCTGTTGGCAGCTGCTGTGGTTGGGGCATCTGTATTCGCTGCTGTAGTTGTAGTTGGCTGTACAGTTGTAGTGGTGGGTTCAGTTGTAGTGGTTGTAGCTTCTGTTGTAGTAGTTGGTGTGGTTGTAGTTGTTGCTGAAATGATGTGATGTAGTGAAACTGATTAATAATTGTTCATATCACCCAAAAGTTTTCAGAGTTAACGTTGAGTGATTATTATTTCCCAAAATTGTCATCAGATACTAATAAAGCTATAAATGTCTCAATATATTTTTATGAATAATTTATTCTGGTTCCTCCAAAATTATTCACTAGAAATGTAAATGTGAAACATAAGGTGAGACTTACAAAATTAAATATGGAATAATTGCTTTTAAAGACACACTGCAATTTTTATGACTACGTAATTATGTAATTACTATGTAATTATATTTTATACAGATTCATAAATTTAAGAAGAACTTACATAAATAATAATTGTAATATGGAGTAAAGATCAATAGAAGCAATTTACAAATCATAATAAAGTTTTAATTCAAACTAAAACAGAAGCAAAATTTTAAAATGTTAGTGACAGTTTGCAAATAAAATTTTAATGTCAAAATAAAAAATAATATTGAAAATAGACAATTACAACACAAAATAAAAATGATAATAAATAAAATAACAAGCATTGTAATAGTTTAGGCAAAAATAGTAATGTTACAAAAATAAAGAAATCAAACAAAATAATAAGGTGACTATCTTGGGATTATTATTCATATTATGTATTTATAGTTGATTTGTAAATTATTAATGATTCAATATCTGTTTAAATAATATTTTAAATAAAATAAAGATATTACCTTTGAGTGAGACTGTCATATTTATTTGCTTTGTTGACATATACTGACTTATGTTATTAGTAATTCTTATGGCGTCATAGTTTGTTGTTTCTCTTGGCTTTTCATTAGCCTTTGTATTTTGAACTAGTGACCCATTTGATAGAGTTGAGTAATTGCTTAAATGTTCTGTTATTGCACTGGGTGTCCCTGTGGTTGATGCCATTGGTTCATTCAACCTTTCAGTTACTTGCTCCTGTTTTCCAGGTGGTGTAGTTGTTTTCGTTTCACTTTCCACAGTGGGAGACATGTATGGAAGTGTAGAACTGAAACTGTGTGTATTATGTGAGCTATGCAACTTGCTTATGCTACTTTGTTCTTCAGTGATTTGTTTCTCTGTACTTTCCAATAATTCCTCCCCTTCTGTGGTATCATTGCCATATGTAGGTGTAGTAGCTGCAGATTTAGTTGATACTGATTCAGTAATATTACCATACACTGGTAGAACTGGTGCCATACTTCTTTGTGGGGTTACTGTTGCTTTTATTGGTGTTTCTTCAGCCATACTTTCAGTCCTTGCTGTTGTCACATTTTTAAAACTTTGTAGTACTTCACTCTCTGTTGTTGTAGTGTTAAAACTTTTTATTGTATTTGGTGATGTTATTGCATTAGTCATGCTATGTATTTTTAAATCAGGAGTTGTTGAAGTAAAATTTCTGTTTGATTCTAATTCAGATATTGTGTTCTGCCAGTTGTGTCTGATGGTAGTGCTTTCATTGCTGGCAATTTCTGAGGATGTACTTGTTATCTGACGAGGTGGGGATGATACATGTTTTGTGACATCTGTTGATGAGTGTGGCAATTCTTTGGTTTGTGATGTTAAATCTGTTACTTTTGGATTTGCACTGGTAGACCACTTTGTGTAATATGTTAAGGAGTTGCTGGTGAAGTTTTCTTTGGGAGTGTTGGGCTTTCTTGTGGAAGAATTGTTCAGACCAGGAGTAGAAGCTTGTGTTGTTAGTGGATATTTGGCTGGTGCTGTATCAGTTACATCTTTAGAAGAATCTGAAATAATACATTGACATAAACGGAATAAAAATCATTAGTTGCTATGTTTGTTTACTTCAGTTATGTTTCAATAAACACATTTTAATGATGTATTAACTAAGATAAATCTTTTTATTGTAAAAATGGTTAATAGTAGATTTTGCCATTTGTCAAAATTTCACCTTCTTTTGTTATTCAAAGGTGATATTATGCTTGGAACATGGCTTGTACTGTACAACATTTGGAAATATGATGTCAGGCTTTGAAACTGACTGATTGTTTTGACAAAAGATCATCATCAGTTTTAGTTTCTGAAAAATTAGAATATTGCTCTTGGTTTACATACATACTGTGAAATTTTAATGACATACTTTTTAATATTTACCCTTTTTAGTTCCTCTTCCAGATTTACTTTTACCTGAAAAATAAGACCATATATAAAGTGAAGTTGATAGTGTATAAATAACAGTTGATATAACTTTTCTGACATTATTATAATATAAATGACATTATTATTATTTTTATTTCTACTTGAAAAATGAGACCAGGAATTTGCTCACCAATTGTATAATAACTGTGAAAAGTGTTCTTAAAGGAAAGAGCAGAAATAACCATGTGTTGCAACATATTTATATCTAAGAAGGCGATTATTTAATATATCAGGTCATTTTTTCAAAAACTTTGTGCCAAAATAAGGTGAAATGGTGTTGTTTGTGGTTACTAATGATATCATAAGTCACTATTTTCATATTGATCCACAATAGCTCTATGTTTTACTAAATAAATTGAAAGTGTCAAATTCGAATATCATTTCTATGGTGAAGTCAGCTAACGACTTTTTGCCTGCAAAGTTGAGTAACAAATAAACTAATAAATATGCAAAATCTTAAGTTACAGCAAACCTGATCATACTTCATTAAAGTTTAAATAATGATTATAAATTTCTTATGTGAAACAACATAACTTATTTATTAGTTTATTTCCAAAGTAAGAATGAGTTTTAACTCTGAAGTGATGTATTTTACAGCATGAAATAAAGATCAACATGCAAAGCCAAAAGCAGAATTTATTAGAGTAAAAAAATCTAAAATTCGCCAGGAATCTATAATTCGCCACCTCTAAAACCTTAGTTAATTTTATGAAGAAAATGATGTTTTTGTCCAAAAATTGGTATTTTTCAGTTCAAAAAGCCTTAATTTACTATACAGTCAACAAATCTCTTCACAATTCATTTATTTTATTAGTATTTTTACATGTGGCGAATTTCAGATATGTGGCGAATTTTAGATTTCTTACTCTAACAACTCTACTCGAGTGTTCCCATCTCCCTGACATCTCCGAGAGTAAGAGTATGCCTGCTCTATCTCAGGATTCTGAACTTTTCCTACTTCTATTGTGGACCCATTGCCATAGAGTCTGTCATATGATGGAGATTAAAGGCAATAAAAGTAAATCATTAGGTTACATTTGTACACGTACCAGTCTGACATCTGTCTCCAGAGAAAGGTTTAGGACACAGACACTGAGGGGTTTCATTCACAGCACAGCATTTGCCATCATTTAGACATGGATTTGGTGCACAAGGATTCGACTCTGTTAACAATATATTATTAAATGTATTTCATTCAGATAGTCATGATTAAAACCACAATTTGTAAAATCATTATAGTTTAGATAAGCGTAATTAAATTCTTACAGGTATTTGCCTTCTGGAGTTTACATGTTTAAAGTTTACAGTTAAATGTTACTGTTGCCCATAAAGTGGCCAGAGAATGGGTAAAAATGACAGTATAGTCAGTGACAAAAGATTCATATTTAACTTAACAGAAAAATATCAGTGAAAGAAGATGGCATTCATAATAAGTTTTTTTCCTTATTTGTTAATTTAATTTTGAAATTATTACTATAGAAAAAATTTACATCCAATTTCAATAATAAAAGTAGTCTGAATGTTTTATCTCCCTAATTCATGGAAATACCAGATTTAGAAATTATTTTTAAAAAATTTATCTCAAACTCAATGATAGTTTTAACGCCATACAGTTAAATAAAAGGTATTAAAGGTTGAGACTGTCTCGTTTTAGATTTTTTATGAGTAACCAACCCAGAATAGCTGTTGATGGTTAAGGTGTGAAAAGATTAAAGCATCCTACCTCCTTCGCATATGTAGGCATATTTTCTGTTACACTTTCTATTGGACCAGTTGCCAGCACTATTAACGATCCTTGCACAGTCTTCATTTTTACTGATAAAGTCGGGTTTTCCTACCATCCAGTGGCTGAATATCATCAGTTCACCATTTTCCCATTGCCAGACTTCTTCCTTGGAGTTATATTTCAGACCTATCCATGCTGTGTGGTAACTAAGGTAGTTTGCAAAATAGCCAGTATGTCTTACTGATGTTAAAACTATTCCACTGCTGAATATGGATCTCAGATTGTCATTATTAATACTTCTTTAGTTATTGGAAGTAATTTTCTCACATTTTCAGTAAAAAGAGAAGATATTACAAGGTACTACCATTGCAGAAATTATAGTTTTTTTTAACAGTAAGCGAAACGTTACACAATATTAAAATTTGGCTAAATTGCAGAATTCCACTCCCGCAAATAGATGAAAGTAGTTCCATCAATAGGGATAATCATATATAAAACATATACATCTATATTTATATATATACAAGTAGACATGCAGGTAGTTAGACAGATCGGCAGGTAGACAGGTTGGCGGGTCAGAAGGTCAATTCATGTATTTGTCAACATATTTACAATTTACTAGCCGACCTGCCGACCCACATACCTGCCTACCTGCCAACCGGTCCACCTCTCTAATTTCCCTTCAATTACAGTAGGAACTATATTATTGAAAAAAGTTAATTCATTGATATTTCTATGCCTTTCTACTTCCAGGAGGGGAATTCTGCAATCCTTCCTAAAATTCATCAAAATGCAATATGTTAATATGTGTATAAAGTATGACATCCAGTATCCTAAAGTTGTCATTTAAAATAGGCAAAATAAAAAAAAACACATAAAAAAATACAAACTATTCAGAACAAAAATAATGTACAAAACAAAAAAAAACATGACAGTGCAGAATAAGCAATAAAATAAGATGCAAAGTTATGGTGAGAAAAAGGCAAAAAAAAGATTATGCCAATGTAGGTTAAAGCATAAAATCAAATAAAAAAGTATAGATGACCATCCCCAACTTAACAGATTTGGTTAAATTTACTCTATTCTGATATTCAACAAAATTTATTTCATCCTTTGCATTACAAGAATTTATCCGGTACTATAAAACAGTCCTTGGTCACACAAAATACTGAGGAAATATTCCTTTTTGTTATTTTAACAACATGGTAACAAAATATAAAAGTATAGATGTATACACAAATAATCCCATCCCCATGCTGACAATGACTGAAACTAACCGACATCGTAGTAAATCTTGAATTTGTCTTAATTTTGTCTGGCTGTCAATGATGGCAATTTGCTTTCCTCTCTTACGACAATCAGTTACAGCCTGGTCATAAGTCTTAACTTTGGTGTATATTGTGAACCCTTGAAAAGGTAGAGCACAATGACATGAATTGTATTGACACTGGACAGACTGGACACAAGTATTGGACACACTCTAGACTATATTGTCATAGTACATTTTAGGCACAGTCCATTCTCATAGTTGAACTCAATTCAGTAAAATTTAATTTTAATGTAGAGTAAGGAATTTAATATTCGCCACATATCTGAAATTCGCCACATGTGAAAATACTAATAAAACACATGAATTGAGTGAGATTTCTTGAATGTATAGTAAGTTAAGGCTTTTGGAACTGAAAAATACCAATTTTAAGACAAAGCACCATCTTCTTCATAAAATTAACTTAGGTTTTAGAGGTGGCGAAGTTTATATTCCTGGTGAATTTTAGATGTCTTACTCTACAGAATGGCTTTGTGTTGCAGATTGGCCTGTTATCTTGAATTCCTGGTTAATTGAAATTATTCCGGTCACTTCTGATTCAACTTAACTGGGTGAAAGTGTATACTTGACCAAAATGACTATCATATATGTTTGTTGTCCTGAAGATACGTACAACAGTGAACCATCGCGTGCTTTTATAATTCAGGTTGGTTCAATAGAAAATGATTAGTTAGAACATGTTAACGCAAAACATCTCATCAAGACAACTAATATATAAGTCATTTGTTTAATATTTTTGCTTGCCAATGAGAAGCCATTACATGGTTTTTAGAAGAATCAAAAGATTAGACGCAATGTGAAAATGAAGTGAAATGCAATTTAAGATACAGCAAATGACTTTATAACATGCTTTTACATTCAATTTATTGCTAAATTCATTTGTGTGAATGTAGATGAATAATTGTGGTAAAAGTTAATATGGCAAAATGGATTTTGAAGACTGACGTTTAATTGTGATTAATAATATTAGAAAAACAACAAAATGACCAGTCATTCCCCAAATAAGTTTGAATTAAACAGCATGAAAATCTCCATTCACTTTCATTCTGAGAAATGATGATCTGGATACACCGGATATTCTCAAAATGAAAACTATCACAAGTAAATTTTTTATGATTTGAAATAAAAGTAACACAGTTTGTGTTTATTGCTATGTGGAAATCAACATGGAATAAATATTCCAGGTATTTGTAATATTGATATAACACTCAAGGTATATTTTGATAATGCAGGTACCCATTTATTTCATTGTTTATTTCTGAAATTAGTAATAAGTGTTAGTAAATCAGAAGTCTATTTTTGGCTATAAAATAAAAAAATGCAATAGATAGAAGCTAACTCAGACTGAAGTTAATTAAGGAGGAATGTTACCTTGCATACTAAAGCCTTACCATAGTCACAATATCCCAGAATACCAGATGGTATAAAAGACCATGTGCCATCATTACATATGGCTTGACTGTCACCATCTACAAGCTGTAAGCCCGGGATACATTCATAGTATGCGATAGCACCGTGAGACTGACCAGGGGTGTTTGTAGTGATGATGTCGTAAGCACTGACGTCAGGCGCTGCCAGGCTGCAGTCAGCTTTTACTGAACAACACCAATGTTACAAAGAAGATTAAGTTTGTTAGATAACTACTGCATAGATGATTGAAGTTGTCAGCAGACTAGTTCACGGTGCCATGATAATCAACAAAAGTAGACCCAGTAGAACTATATATAACCTAAAATATCTACAGGATTTTGTTCTTGTTGTGGCTTCGACTTACCTACAAAAATACAGCATTTTTGATCTTCTCAAAAATGGTTCAACTTTGAACTAAATGCAACTTGTTAAATGCATGCAGAGTCTACTATACGTGTCTCATTATGTTTGTAATACACAAGCAATGCTTTGTTCTTTCAGTAAATGACATGCAAAATGACAAATTAGCTGCAAATTTATCAGAAATAGCACATGTACATGCAATGTTAGCCAAAAAAGTATATACATGTACAAGAAAGTGCATGTGTATGTTATAGTATAGAAAGACATGTATACTCAAAGTGTTGTTCTACTTCAAAAGCTTTGAACACAAAACATGTTATATTTACAGAGTAGTAAACTTGCAATCAGTCAAAAACAGTTTTTATATCACTAAAAATAAGCGGTAAAGCCACCAAGTAATTGTCTTGGCATAATCACAGCTATAAAAATTTAACAAAATTCTCTTTCAAAGTTGTCAAACATTTCCAGAATATTGGTAATTGATTTTTGTGCACCCAATTTTACATTGAAAGTTAAAAATATATATAAAAACACTGAATTGTAAGATATACACAAGACACTTATGTACACATCATTCAAATTGATATTTTGTGTCTTATCTTAATTTTAGCAACAATTTACCCACATAAAATACCGTAAATGACCTATTTAGCGCACAGTGCACTAAGGAAAGATTATTTTTATTAAATATTTGTTGGGGAAAAATTCCCTTTTAGCACACCCATCATGAAACACTTTCTGGGATGAAGTATAGGTCAATCCAGTAAGAATCTACTAAAGATTTCCACTTCCTGTAAATATGGCGGTAGATACAAACAAATGCGAAATTCATGGCAAAAATGTCATTTACGGTATGTGCATTTAATTGTGTTATATTCATCTGTGAGAGTATCCATACAGAATCTTCAAACCAATTCTACTGTTACTTTCTACACAGAATCAGTGAAAGAGATGTTGAAATGACCATGTTAATTAAACCAATGATTCTACGCTCACAAATAATTGCATTCACAACAGGTTTCAACTCACTTAAAGTGTTTGTATAACAATTTTATAACAATGCTTGAATTTGAGGGTTTGGACCTGGGGCAAACAATGACTTCTCTCCTTTTACTAGGAATATGACCCAAATTACATGCGTGACAGAACCCAAAAAGTGATAAAATCACTACTACTGGCTTGGCTAGTAGGGATTTCCATTATAGCTCACTTGGTAGAGTGTGGGCCTCGTGAATGAGAGGTTGTGCATTTGAGTCCCCTGGAAACCTGGCCCTGTGACACTGACTTTTGGGCTATATTTATCAACATATATGTTCCCTAAACAAACTGACAGAAGTAGGGGTGCAAATGCAACATCTTGGATAACTCTTGATACCCCCAGGCCTCAAAACTAATGTACCGGTATTTAATTTGTAAAGGAATGAAAACATGTTCTTAGGACATTTTTATTTATAATTTAAGATGAATGTTGACCTTTGAATATATTATGGTCCAAAGTATATAAAGAGAGTCTTCACTCTGTTACATGACTTCAATACAAGACCAAGAATAGAAACTTGAGTAGGTAATTCTCAGTCTTAATGATATAGTAAATAAAGTACATGTGTATATACAGATAACTATTTGCTCTGAATTTAGCAATAGCTTCAATGAGATAGTGTTGGCAAAAATGTAAAGCGAGAAACATCTAAAACAGGAGTTGCTCTTAGCAATGAAAATTAACAAAAGCTCTATGGTACAAGAGTTCACACACACTTAAAGTACCTTCCTCTGTTGTCACAAGGACTTCAGTGCTTGTTATTGCTTCCTCTGGAATTTTTTCAATAATAACTACACTAATATAATTAATCCATTCTTGTGCAAGAATTAGACACCCTTATTTTTTAAGTATTTTACCATATATAATTATCTTTTCCATTCATTAAGGGGGAGCTTGGTGGTTGTGACAGGTAACACACTGGCCTCCCACCTCTGAGGTCAGTGGTTTGAAGCCTGGACCCAACCCTATGCTGGAAAGTTTGTAGTTGCTTACTAATGCCCAGCAGTTTACTGTGCAGAATCATTGACCAACTAGTATGTACTAGTTTCTTTACCCATTGTGATGTAAACTTTACATTGTGTTGAAAGAAACATTAAACCCGCCAATAAATAAATTAAAATCCATTCATTAACATAAATCAGATTATTTTGCTGTAGCTTTCTTGTTTTGTTTTTTTATGCTTAAAATTACTTTAATGATATTGTATGGAACATGGATAAGGACAATAGTATATTTTTCACATTTTGGTAAGTAGAGAGCACAAGAAAATAAGTTATGAACACCAGATGAGCTCACTACTTATTATTTCATGCTTACCAGTCATCATATGTCATGTACACCAGAAGATCTGGTGATCATGGTCACTAGATAATAAGTTATGATTCAGTCAAAATGATTAATGCTCTCAAAATCTTGTTCTGATTGTGGCTTCATACATGCTGAAATAAATATCACAATGTGCTTATACAAGCTCTGTAATGTTCAGGTAACAGAGAATAGATGATTTTTCAGAGACTCATATGCTTAGCCATTCTGCATGCATTTCTAATATGATGACCTGTTGGCATCCAAATGTAATGAATTCATGTTGAGGCTAATGCAATTTTCCATTGATTGCATCAGTGTTTTGGATTTAGTTGCAGCAAGACTTATGGTCATATAAGTGGACATCAGTGAGTGAACTCGTATGAATTCACCAGATGATCTTGTGTTTACTACTTAGTATGTAATTAAAATGAAGCTTTAAAAATAGAAAAACATTTGTTTAATTTTCTAGTATCTGTTTTCAGAAATTAGACCAAATTGTTACCTTCGCATGTGTCTGTTATTGTCTCCCAGGTCTCAGTTTGACAGCTACATTTTACGGTTTTATTCTTCTGCCCGTCTGAATTCCAGAATTTCCCATCAGGACATTCATAAGTGGCGAACCTGTGTTGGGTGACATCAAAATTTAACACAGTTTATAAATGCTAGTTTTAGCAATTATATCGACGCTCAACAATATGATAGTCAGGAATGTATTTCACTTCTCATGCTGTGACATGGAATAATTTTCATAAAATACAATATGATAAAATTAAGATGAATTTATTATTATGGTTGCACTTTAAAAACAGAGATGGTATACAAATACATTAGAAAAGAATCAACAAATATATGTTGGAGAACAAAATCACAAAGTTAAATACTATTGAATTCTATTTACTCCATTCGTAAAGAATCAGAAAACTTTATTTCAACATCAATCTTTCTAGACAATGGAGTATTTTTTAGTTGAAAGGACTTAAAGTTTACTTCTACATAAAAGAGAATACTACATCTCAAAGTGACAATTCACATAACTCCAAAAATACTAAGTCTTTTGCTTTTGATGCTCCCACAGTTTGGAATGATTTACCCTATGATGTTTATTTGGCCCCACTTTTGCCCATTTCAAGAAAAAAACAAAACTTTTAACTCTTCAGAAAGACTTTCCCACCTTAGCCCATAACCTAACCAGTATATCGACCTTGCCATGTGTATCTAAATGTTATTGTATTGGTTTCTGATGTTGTGCCTTAGATTTTGCCATTAACAAAGATTTAAGCAATATAAAAGTATAGAATAGACTACAATAGAAATGTACTTGTAGGGGTTCTGCTGTACCAATCCAACAGACCTTATCTTGAACCAGTTCAACAACACAGTTTAACTGTATCTTCATGAAAGTAATTGTTGTAATTACCAATCCGGAAATTCAGTGTAGCAATATCTAGTTGTATCTGTAGGTTCTGGGTGACCAGTCGCACAGCCTGTGAAAAAATAGTAAAGTTTAAGCGAAATCATCATGCTTTTTATGATTTTTTGGCACATTTAAATATTGTGCAGTAAACACTGTATAACTAACTACAAACCTTTTATTAATAAACTGAATGCTGTTGAAAGTCCAACGAATGTTAGGTCTCTATTTTCATGAAATGCTGTATTTTGGTAGGTATTAGTGGAAGTTGGATCCAAACTCAGTGGATATTGAAGGTTCTGGTTACAAAGTCGACTATTGTAAATTAATGGCTAGTGGGTGGTAATGTTTGATAACTATATTAAAAATAGAAATATATACATAGTTGATAGATAATCATATAAATACTCTGTAAGAGTTTGATTTTCTGAGTTAGATTGATAATATGAAGGTTTTTGGTTCAAGTCTTGTAAATAGTGCTGACAATTAGGAAATTTCATCATTGTTCAACAACTTAAGGCACTAAGACTAAAAGTTTATGGATAACTATTGCCTCAGACAATATTAATTTAATTCTGCTGAATTGTATCACAGGTGATAACAGCGAGGACACATAAAAACTAGTGTGACACTAACCTTCAACAACTGATAGCAATTGATATAAAATATCCGAAACTCTCAACAAACTCTTCTCTTTTCTGCATTATAATTTAAATAGTGACGAAAATTATATCATTTCATCCTACAAAGATACTGTGCATGTGCAAATTCAGTCAGTTTCTAACTTAGGGATAACTTTATTGCTGGTGAAGCATAAAGAAAAATGTTTGTTTTGTGAACTCTGTAGTAGTAAGAGAAGACTTGGAAGGAACTTAATTCTCCTGCATTTAGTATTCTTGGAAAAAGTATACCTTGTTGAAAGTGCAAAATTATATTACGTCTTCAGGGGGCAAATTCCATGGAGACTTAATCTGTTAATTGGAATTCTGGGTTAAGTAGAAATCAACAGGGTTTGACTGTATGTTGACTTTCAGGCCATATTTCCAATATGAAAGATGACATACCTTCACATTTTTCATAGTAGTCCCAGTTTGATGTGCCTGTTGCAGTGAGGGCTGCCGAGTATTGGTCAGCATAAGAGACTTGGCATCTGTTAATGAATATATATAAATTTATTTTATTCATTCATTGAGAGGCTGCAGTGGTCGACTGGTTAACAAGTCTGTCATTTCATCACTTCTATCTCACTTGCGTTATTGTGGGTTTGAATCCACTTCATTGCAACATGTGGGAGGTCCTGTAAAATTTGTTAGTTGTTAAAATGGACATAAAATCCCCAACCTTTTTTAATCTGTTTTGTCAGTTCAAGATATGTTACCCCGCATGCAACATTATTTCATAAGTAAATTAAGCCCACACGCAGATACATCAGCAATGCTATCTTTCTGGTATTGTATATAGAGATTGAAAGATTCACGATAGTATTTTTGAAATTTACAGCAAAGGAAACCAACCATATGGAGTAAGAAAAGGAAATTTGCCACAGTATGTGAACTTTGCTAGTGAGGAAAATCCCTTCTAATGAATTAACTTCTTAGGATATTCTTCACACATTTGTCATTTTGCTGACCATATTAGACCTCTCGTATCCCTTGATGCTAAACTGGCACAAATTTTGGTTGCTTTGTCTGAATTTTAAAGGGTGGCTCCTCCACCCCCACCCCCTTCATATTGTGCCATTTTCTAATTTCTTAGTCTGTATCTTTTGATTATGGAACATTCTTTTTAAATTCTTATTTTTTCTATTACTCTAGGCCATTTGTCTATGTCAAAGAATTTTCTAAGATAAGAAAAATTTCTAAGAATGCGAATTTATCAAAATTGAAATAAAATTGTATTTTGAAGCAGCTGTCATCAAATTGTGGTTGTACTTATCCACAAATAACAATTTTATTTGTTCATATACATACATACATATATGTATATAATTATATACATACAAATGTAGTACACTACTACAAAATAATTAATAAAATAACTTAAATGTAATTTGAAATAGTCAGTACTTCAATGTTTTGCCGTAGTTGCTGCTGTCTGAACTATCATACTAATGCGACCTATTTTCTACGCAGTAGTTTTATCCAATTTATTACTTACAATGTTAGATTTCTAAAACTTTTGAGCAATTCAAAAATTCTTATTCCTATAATTAGTGTATTATACTAATTTCTACAAATATAATAATTATATACCTGTCATATAACTAATACTATATCACTATTATAGAATTATATGATATCGTATTTCAGTTTCATCATAGCTCTATACTTCTTCACCAATCACGATATTTGTTGTGCTTTTTTGGCAAACAAGCCAACAACTGATTCATAATAGACCAAATATGTACAAACCATTCATTTATAACTTACGTTTGAATACCCCTGATATCAAAATCCGCTGATTTGCAGGCAGGAATTCCTTCACAAAGGGTGTAACATGCTTCTCCTGAAGCCACATTGTTAAAGGTCTGGTCATTGTTTCCTGCTATGGCCTTGTGCTCCGTTGACACATACCGTATGTCACTGCAACCTGTACAGACAGAGAATACTAATGTTGCACAGTAGATTCTGCATTTCTGGTTATGGTTACTTTTGTGTTTAGATGGTTGCGTGGTTATGTGTTTACTAGTTATGGCTGCCATCCACTTTTACTCACAAAATTACATCATTTTTTCAAGTTGGGAACTCAAAATTGATTCACTTGTGTCTAAATTTCTATTTTGTTAATGCGTCCTTTTACACAATTTGTGTCTGTATTTGTACATTGTTGAGGTAGATATATTAACACAGCTAATATATCTTTTCCATGAATGACCATAATTTTCTTGTTTGTTGTATGATTTGAAAACAACTTGTTCATAAATTGATTATCTTTAGTTGAATTAAACAAAAAAATTTGACACCATAAAAATGAAACATTTACAAGATTTTTTCTTGTGGCTTGTGTGAAAAATCGGTCACTACTTGGAAGTTGCATGTCAAGCAAGGAAGATACAAAGAAACTGTTCTGCTATTTCTCTACTGTTTGAACTTTTTATCGCATGCAATATACAAAGGCTGCATTTAGCATGTATGCCTATGGATAGGTATAATTACACTTGGTGTCAAATTATACAGTCATCTGCAATACAGCTAACACCTGATAACTCAAATTTCAAAGTATCAAAAACATACTGATACTCAATCAAGAAAAGGCATTTCACAATTTTGTTATAATTTGTCTATACCTGCCAAACTGAAACTTAAGTTATTCTTGTGTTACTGGCTAAATACAAATTATCTTAAAAATTGTAGAAATGAAACTACTGAATTTTTTTTCAATCATAAGCAGACTGAAATGGAATGGTATTTTGTAAGAACACACAAAGGACAAGAAACTGTTTTGGTATTTCTACCGTTTACACAGGGTAATCTGTTTATAAACCCAGTTATTTTTCACAGATATCATTTTTAAGCAGTGAAAGCACTGAATTTAGAGATGCCATAAAGCTTCCTTGGAAAATATGTGAGAAGTTTTGAGAAATAAGGGCAAAACTTTGACTTACTTGAATCAGAAGAGAATCTTTTACTTCTGTGTCTTGGTTTATCCAGATAGGTGGATTCTTCTTCTATACACAAAAACATATTATATTGACCTGAATCTTGTTAAATCAGTCAGTGCTTGTTGCTATAATTATCATAATTAGTATGATGATAATAAACTAAGTTATAAGAAGCATATTTTGATAATATTTTAGTTGATCATGAAGTACTGTATCATTGTTTTTAGACAGTGTTTGAAGTAAAAATATGTAAGTAGTAGTGATCTCAACCAGTTCAGAGAAAAAGTGATCACATTTTTCAGCATTTTTTTGTCCAATGAACAATTACAATGAGCATAAGTGAAAAGGAAATATTTATTGTATGAGCTACCAAATCTGGCAAAACCATTCGTGTCAGGATGTGCATTGTTAGATCGCTTCTTTCTTGAGGTATGACTGTCATTGAGAGGGACTCCCCAGCTTGCCAGTAGTGCCACCAAGCGGGGACTGTTAAAAACAGCTGAACTCTTGACTGGGTTGGTGTTACAGATCTGGATTTGTTAAAATGAAAATATCAAGTGTAAATTAAGTCACTTTGTATTCGACATTGTTTGATCTCAAGTGATTTTTCATGTGATTCCCATTAAAGTGCACATATGTACACAGAAAAACTGGTCATTTTAGAAAGCATTTACAGTTATATGTTTAAAAACATGAAGAAGTTGACACACTTCAATGATAATAAATATAACATCACTTTCAACTTGTTAATGCTCTTACATTAGTCAGCTAGAAAGCACTTGAAGAGTGTAAACTGTAATTCAAATGATAAAATATGTAAGACAGTCTGTGTATAACAAAAGACTCTTCCTTTTACAACTTAACTTCTTGAACATGTCACTACTTTTTTAGCACCTAACTTATTTAACTCCACATTTTATTTGACCTGGCTAATGTGGCATATTTCACATCATATTTGACTCTAATAACACATACTGTGACGGCTGGGAAAGACATTTCTCGGTTGTGTAGTAGCTGTACTCTGACAGTGACGAGGAAGTTGGAGTAGAGTAGGATGAGGTAGAATAGGTTGTAAAAGAAAGCCGTTAGACATCCCAGCAGGCAAATAAGCCAGAACACCTTCTTTGCAGCACCTGCAATAGATGAGATGTTAAACAAGTATCTCTCCTTCATTGATTAACCTCTTAGGAATAAGTTTTTTCTGTGTAGATGTCAATAAAAAAGATGTAAACCAAAATTCTTTCATCAAAATGAAGAAAATATGGAACCATACCAGACAGATTACTTTACACATACCTGTAGCAGAGAATATATTGAACAGATACAGCATAACAAGAGCCACCAAATTGATTTGGGTTTAGTTGTGACCAACATCCTAGAACCTCAAATATCCGCAAGATTTTAACTGCAGTTATTACTGTATTGCTTACCCAGAACCTTCTAAAAACCTCACGGGGAATTGCTTCTAGCATTGCCAACCTAAAACCTCCAAACATATCCAAAGGGTTTGGCTCTAATATTGCTAACCTAGAACTTCTAAAAATATCTAAAGGATCTGGCTGTACTCTTTTTTTTTGCTAAACTAAAACCTCCAGTATCCACAGTATTTGGTTCTAGTTTTGCCAACCTAGAACCCCCAATTTCCACAGGATTTGGTGGTACTTAAGGTTTGCCTACAATTATATCCACACAAATACAGCAATTTCCTGATGTTTGACATCAAAATTGATGTCACTTGTATTGATTAACATCCAGTTTCTACTATATTTATAATTCTGATATTTACATTTGCTGTAAATTTCCCTGAGAAAATCATATCTATTCAAATGAGGAAAATAGTGAAGTCCACTAGCCAGCTTACCTTATTTGGTGCTTACCTTTTGCTTTTGTTATATGTGGCACACCGTGCACAGTGGTGAAGTTTTTGAAGCCAGACCACAATTCCTTAGAATCTGGCGGTCTGCCAGTTCCTTCCTGTTCGGAAACACATCATTAATTTAAAAACAACATATTCTGGTTTGTATTCTGTAAAACTAAAACCAAAAAGATAGAATTACTGCAATGGTATTTTTAGCATCTAGTGATGACGCTTTAGTTTTAAAAATAGAGTTACTGCTCATTGTTTGTTCAACTTTTCAAAATTATCCAAAATGGAGAAACCTGGGTGTTCCCTTTCTTGTTCTTTAGTATGGTCTTACAGTGGTAAGAAATACAGTAGACTCTTGGACTGGTACTCGTAAATAAACTTAATCTCAGACTCAGATATGATCCTTATGATCGGTGCTTAAACTCAAACTCACACTTTTTATTGAAATTTATTGAAAAAATTTGGGTTGGATTTTTAATTGTTCATACCACTTGAGTTTATACTTCTACAGGATTGAGTTTAATTTTGAGCCTGTGAGTAAGTCTGAGTTCTAGATAGAGTTTGAGATTCATTCATGAATATCAACCCAGCTCATCTGAACTTTGATTGAAAATCTGGTTTAGCTTAACTTTTCTTATGTCTCCTATATTTGACTTCATTAATAGTAAAATTTATGAAACTATAGTGTTGTTGTCCATTGCTGACAGAAATAATAAAACACTATAGCCAGACCTGAAACCTCACAATTGCCTGAACATTGGTAGAGTAAGAAATCTAAAATTCGCCAGGAATCTAAAATTCGCCACCTCTAAAACCTTAAAAAATTTTATGAAGAAAATTATGTTTTTGTCTAAAAATTGGTATTATTCAGTTCAAAAAGCCTTAATTTACTATACCGTCAACAAATCTCACCACAATTCATTTATTTTATTAGTATTTTCACATGTGGCGAATTTCAGATATGTGGCGAATTTTAGATTTCTTACTCTAACAGCTTCCAAAAAGTTTGGATAAGCATCAGATAGCAGTGTGAATCCACTATGCCTGACTTTCAAATCTTGCATTGAAAAATAGAAAAAACTGTGTCTTAAATTAATGATGAAAATTCAAAGCAGATTAAATTTAGTACGAGTTTAAGCATAAGCTATTTATAACCTCATATTCTGAGTCTGTTCTGAAGTGGTAGATAGTCTGTTTATTTCTCCCTCTCAGAGATGATCCTTCAGACATTCTGAAATTACAGGTACACACCTTATCACATATTTTTAATTATCACAAATTTTTAATACATCTTTGTCAATCTCAAGGGGAAAATACATCTTGTGCTGTCATCAGCCATGTCTCACATTTTGACCATCTCTTGTGTTATCCCATGAAATGTTTAAGATTATATTAACCAACTTGTGACACAAAAATTATGTCCAGGGGATATACTCACAATATAGGATGTAAATTGTAAAAACTGGACCTACATTTGGAGTTGTGTGGTGTGCAGACCAATATAATTAACTGTTTGTTATCAGCATACTACTTGTCAAAGAATGGTGACTGTTTACATTTCTCTAAGAAGAGTGAAGTAACTTACATATGTTGACCAAAAAACTTACAACAGAATAAAACCACCCACAAAATTGAGCATATATTTTTAAACCATGGGCTAAACTTTGATATTTTGCAAGATATATCTCAGCTCATATTTGCAAACTTTTGTCTAATTTTTTTCTCAATTTTTTTTGTTTGTTTATTTTAAAGAGTAAGCCAACATTACACCACCTGAGTATTTGTGTTTACTTTTCTCTATTATCACAAACAATTGCCTTGTTTTACAATGTCCCTTTTCATTGTTTTTTTCTGTTCAATAAAAATGATTAAGAAACTGATGTCAGGCTCATCAAATTAAGCTTTTGTACTGCAAACCACAAGGAACTATAGTATTCTCTCATTAAATAAACACATTGTCTGAGTCTCACAATATGTGTATCCGTTTTCCATTAATTAACCATTTAAACTATGGCAGTATATTAAACCGTCCTTAAATATTATCCAGTTATACACAAAAACAGTAGTTTATGATCTTTGAAATAAAAATATGTCAGTAAATATCCACGTTTATGTAAATAACATGATTGTAACTAAATGAAGAAACGAGTGTTTGCTTTGGAAAAAGAAACAGCTTCTTTTTCACCACTGACGATGAATATTCCAACACTAATGAAAGATTTTAAAAGCATGGGCATCCTCCACTAATTCTAAAGTCTATACTGGTTAAAATACCACCCAAGTCATCATAAAATATTCTGATAGAATTGATTCTGAATTTTAAATTCATAAAGCACTGGAATCCTCACAGATTGGGATAAAAACTTGTGTTACAAAAACACACATTTACAATGATAGGTTTAAAATCAATGGGTAACTCAGATCAATGCTTAAAATACATAAGAAGATTTCAGAAAAAACCCAACATGTGTTTGCTTATCATTTGCATTGTTTTGAAATAGATTTTCATCTTTGACATCAACTGAATTTTAGAAAAACTAACAAATTGCTTACATTATATTCTTTACCAAAGACATGTTAAACTGCTTCACGCCTGTTGAAATAAGTGTGTGTATTTCACAGTCCAGTTTCTTTTAACTTTTTTTAAAACTTTATTTTAAAAATTTACTTATATAATGGTTTCTCACGTATGAGCCCAATTTAATCTCCATGTTTGTCAGATGCCTCATTTTGATGAATATCCAAACTGCCATATTATCTCTGCCACTGTGGCCTAGTGGGTAATGCACTCTCCTAGGAACATAGATGATGTGGGTTCAATCCCAGGTACAGGCAGATACATAGTGGCTCGGATGACCACTTAAAATGGTGGTCCTCTGTCATTGGATCCTATCCTCAGTGGCAGGTTAAAGAACCTCAAGGATATTGATAAATGGTCATCCTTGAGCCTCTGTCTTTCAGTTAGGGGAATGTCAGTAATTTGAGAGTTGGACTGTACTTGTACAGTCAAATGGGTTGTATAGCACTTTGAGTCCTGTAGTACATGGAGATATTGCGCCAAGTATAAATACAAATACAAAATACAAAAAAATACAAATTGATGAGAACCAATCCAACTTCCATCCGCAACTTAAATTTTAGGTACTTTGATTTCAAGTAAGAAATCGTTTTCGCAAATTTTCCAAACTCTTGTTTGGTAAATACCAATTCCAAAATAAAATTAAGTAAACAACCTACCCTTACTTCGATTTAAGGTAACCTTATCTGAGAATTGTTCTTGAATCTGGCCCTAGATCTTCAGAATGACTATTTCAATTGAATTGTAACCTGTTGTTTGCTGTACTATAATAACTTTCTGAATGACATATATGAACAAAATATATGACATATGAAGATGACAATATTATACAAGTGCATAGTGTGGGTATTATGTTGTTCATCTTCATAAGTGATATATTTTATCATATATGTCTAATAATTCTAATTCTAATTGGACTTTTATAGCGCTTAATCTCCCCAAACAAGAGGACTCTAAGGCGCAACAAAACAAAAAGCAGTCAACAAAATTCTGTGTCCAGGGACATAACAGGGGTCGAACACCACGGAGAACGCCAGGAGGATGATTCAGGCTAGGGTGGATATGCTTTGGTGTACAGGTAGGTTTTAAGCTGTTTTCTGAAGGAGGCCAGGGATGGAGAGGCACGAATCACATCAGGGAGAGTATTCCACACAGTAGGAGCATCAAACGCAAAACTATTACCAAACTGTTTGACAGATTTATGAACAGAGGGGCAGAACTTTGGAATAACTAGGAAATTACCACCACTTTGACTGTGCCTGGTACTATAAGAACTGCTGTAGGAAGAAAGATGTGGTGAAAAATACCTGGGAAAACCTGTGTGAAGATATTTATAAACAAGTGTGACTGTCTTGAACACAATGCGCTGTTCAACAGGAAGCCAATGCAGTTTCTTTAGCACAGGAGTTATGCTGGTGTATCGACTGGTGTTTGATACAATTCTAGCTGCACTATTTTGGATGCACTGTAATTTGCGTAGATTGAACTTGGACAGGCTCCTGAAAAGTGAGTTGCAGTAATCCAACCGACTACTAACAAGAGCGTTGGCTACAAGCACAGAAACATCATGAGTAAGAAACCGCCTGACATGTCTGAAGTCACGGAGTTTAACAAAACAACTTTTGCAGACATTCTGAACATGCTTGGACAAAGAGAAATCTGAATCAAGCCACACACCCAGATTTTTTACTGAATCTGCAGGGCAGAGTGAGTTGCCCAGGATATCAATTGGAAAACATGCTTTCAACTTATCCCTTTGTCTCTTCGAACCAAAGATGATAAACTCAGTCTTATCAGGATTCAGTTTGAGCTTACTAGTTGTCATCCACTCTTTAACATCATTTAGGCACTTATTTAGCTTTTCAAAGGCAGCAGATGCATTCTTCTGGGATAAATGTATATAAAGTTGGCTGTCATCTGCATAGAAATGAAACTTTATTCCATTATGTTTACTGATAATGGAACTGAGGGGGGTAGTGTACAATGAGAACAACAAAGGACCCAGGACAGAACCTTGAATAATGGATGTTTTAATTTATTATCCACCATTTTGTATTAATAATAAGCACCATAAGTCCATATCTAAAAATAATTAAAAAAGACATAAGTACATATAGAGTAAGAAATCTAAAATTCGCCAGGAATCTAAAATTCGCCACCTCTAAAACCTTAGTTAATTTTATGAAGAAAATGATGTTTTTATCTAAAAATTGGTATTTTTCAGTTCAAAAAGCCTTAATTTACTATACAGTCAACAAATCTCACCACAATTCATTTATTTTATTAGTATTTTCACATGTGGCGAATTTCAGATATGTGGCGAATTTTAGATTTCTTACTCTACATATATATGGGGCAGCAGTAAATTTCTACACCATTTCTACCTGGGTTTTAATGTGACAGAAATGAGTGGAAGCTGTGTAAAAAGTACCTTTCTAATGATGCATATAACACATTTGTAGTTTGAATAATCATTGAAATTTTAATGACATTTCAGCACTTGTTAATGAATTTATAATGCTGATTATCCATAGAAAGTGGGACCTGGTTATATAATAGAAATGTCCCAATCTGTATGTCTTGTTCTTTCACACAATTACGCCTCTTGGTGGATAAGAAAAACACATGTATACCAAAATGGTCCAGCAGGGTCTGATCCAATAGGTAGCAGCACAAGAGAAAATCGTTTGAAAACTAGTATATTTATTTTTCAAAAACCAGAGTAAGGTAGGCAGATGCCCCTAGATGCCCCTAGAAAATAATTATGCCTCTTGGTGGATAAGGAAAACACATGTATACCAAAATGGTCCAGCAGGGTCTGATCCAATAGGTAGCAGCACAAGACAAAATCGTTTGAAAACTAGTATATTTATTTTTCTAAAACCAGAGTAAGGGAGGCAGATGCCCCTAGAAAATAATTACTGGTCCACTTTGAACAGTATAAAAAATATCAGATATTGCCCTGCCTCAGAGGGCTTGTATGTGCCATTGAATGGTAAATACAACAATGTGTGCTTTTACTGACAATGCTGTAAAGCTAAATGTAAGCTATTGATGAAGTTGCATTTAATTCATAATTGTTGGGACTTACAAATTTCTTTTACCAATGAAAATATTATACTTTGGGCAGTTTTTCTTGTACCAAATCTACTGTACTTATCTTATTTTAAGAGGTCAAAGGTCTCAATAGTGAACTGACCTTTATAGTGTCACTGAAATACACTACACATTAATTTAACACAATCTGTATGAATGATTGTTAACTGTCAATTTCTTTGATGATTTCTTTTTCTTCAAAAATCAATTTAGTATAAAATACTTACATGCATGGTATTGTAAAATTCTCTTTTGACAATACCTCAGCATTGACGCATATAATACACATCCATTAAAAAGACATTAATCAGATGTCCTAGATCAATTGCACTTCCTTTAATTCGTTTGTTAGAAATATGATCAGGCATTTATATTTTAAGTTGGTTTTGGTGATCTATCTACATTCATGAGTTTTTCATTCATTAACAGTCAGAACATATATTTATTTTAGTTATCTATGTTATCAATTTTCTGCTTGATAACAGTGAATTTTTACATATTTTATGCTGTTGTGGGATGATTTCAGTGAGAAATAGAGTCTTTATTTTGTGTTTCAAATTCCAGCTTGAAAAAGCAGCATATTAGTATAGTCAAGTAAGTTGAAAGGGAATTACAATGTAATGGCATTCAAATAATGACATTCATCTTTCACAGTTGAATAATGAGATTTTAAACCCTGTATGTTTGAACTGATGTAGATTAATTCTGTCTTATTAAGAATTTATTTTAAATATTTCTAGTTCTTTTGTAAATAATCATATTCTGAATGAATTAAATAAAACCTGCTTACAGGTGAAGATACACAAATATTTCAGGTTTTACCAATGTTTGAATAACTGCCCATTCCAAAAAGAGCCTAACATCATAGCAGTTGTTGGTTTGATAGGTTTGGCCATTCAGTTGCTTGACTTTCCCTCTTTGCTTGTGGGTTTGAAGCCATCTCATAGCATAGTGTAGGATGCACTGAGATCCCAGCATGCTGTGATCTTAAATCTAATTCTAATTGGACTTTCTAATTGTTTGGAATTCGCTTCCTGAAGACATTCGTGCATCACCCACTATTGCCTCTTTTAGAAAGAAGCTCAAAACCTATCTCTACGCAAAGGCTTATCCTCCTTAGCTCATTTTCTCTTATGGCTTCTCCGTGGTGCCGACCTACTTCTGTCCCTGGACTTTGAATTTGCATATTGCTATTGTCTTGTTGCGCCTTAGAGTCCACTACTCAGTGGAGATTAAGTGCTATAAAAGTCAAATTAGAATTAGAATTTCATATTGCCTAATCTTCTCTTTACTAAGGGGACTCCAAGGCACAACACAACCAAAATGGTCAACCAATATCAAGATCCATGGACAGAAAGAGGTCAAGCACCACAGAAAATAACCAGCAGGGCCCAGTTTCACAAAGGCCTACTATCTCCTTAGTAGGCTGCTAAGTCCTAGTAGTCTACTAAGCCTATACTATCTGTTCTACTGAGATGGTTTTTTACTGCGGTAATTGGTAGGCTTTCCTCACTAGAAGCCCTGCTGTCTCAGGCACTTGATAGGTCCCAAGTATCAGCTCAGTGGAACACTTTTGTAGTGGCTACTAAGGGCCTATTAAGATCTAGCTTCAATAGCGTACTATCTTCTATATTTAGTAGGCCTTTGTGAAACTGGGCCCTGTATGTTAGGACAGTTACATATCTAGAATATTTGTGCCTGCAGACTTACTTTAACAAGATTTTCATCAAGAAAAAGTATAAAAATAAATACTTCTTGTATGTTATTTATATTATCATGAATTGTGTTCAAAAGTATACCGATAAGACTTGTTTCAGTTTAATTTAAACATTTTTTTTTTAAAAATCTTAATGATTTATTAGATGTATATTAATATTTTAATAGATCCTATTCAGATATATGCCAAGCATACACATCTTGAAATATTTAAGCATTCAAGCCACTTTTTTTCAGGGAAAATCCTGCAGAACATTATAAAGACCGGAAGTGCGTAGTGAACGAAAATCTGTCTGTGTGCATAGAATCAGCTGCAAGTAAAACCTCCAATAACGGCCCGCTGAAAAACGGAAGTGCTGTTTCAATTGCTCAATTGTATGTTGGTAGTAAAATCGTTTGCTTTTACGAGAGCGATCATGCATTCAAAACAATATGGCGGCGTCCTTGTTTGTGTCACATCATAAAAATAAATTGATATTTCTTTCAACCAGATAGGCCGGTCTTTATAATAGTAACAAATACCTCATGCTCGGGCGTTTGTTACAGGATATACGCCTGGCAAAAATTCCTTAATAATGCTCTCACGCCTGACGGCTCTCTGGCATTATTTGGAATTTTTGCCGGGTGTATATCCTGTAACAAATGCCCTCACTCTCAGTATTTATTACTACATTTTATAATACTACATTTATATTCTAATTGACTGTTCAAACATATGTCCAAAACATTCATGTTTTCCAATTGTTTATAGATTCAGACCATTTTTTTCTTTTTCAGAATATAACCTCAATACCAGTTTATTACAAAACATGTATTTATTAACAGACTCAGTTCAGTATCTGTCTACAATGCTTGAGACTGCTAGACAGTTTAAACAAAACCATGAAAAATACGATTGTTTCAATAACAAAAAAAATCTCTGGATTTACATAAAACACCCAAATCTTTTTTTTTTTCGTATAAAAACTGGTAATTTTAATAATGATGATAAAAGTGCAAGAGACATCATCCCCTGATTGTCTGTAAATCTGTGCTGCTCAATATCAGCTCGGAACAAACCAAGCAAAAAGAAGGGAGGTGCAACTCACACCTGAATTATGTTCATTTATTTAACAACGCCTATTGTAAAATTGATTTGGAGGATAATGCAATTTTGTAGCTGTAGTTAATTCACCATTTAGATCTTTTAACCTCCAATAATAGGATTTGTTTGTGTTTGGATTGACGATGGTCGTTTTACGTGAGAGATATTTCACATTATGCCTGCAGTGACAGGAGTTAATGACACTGCACTTACAACACTCTGGCTCTTCCTTTGTCTATCCAGGATTTTGTTTCACAGATATTTTTGCCATAGAATAAAATGCCAATGGATCAAAAATGTGTGTAACTCCAGTTTGGTTTATTAATTTTCTTATTAATTTTTGTGGTCACTTTAATTAATTACTTTTAGTTCTATAACATTCTGTTAAATCCTGTAAAATGTACAATGATTTTATCATAATTGTCTTGCATGAGATTCTTAAAGTTTTTAAAAGTGTTTAATATTGTTCCAGAAGAATTTTTTTGGGCAAATTTTGGTATGAATTTCAACACTAAGAAACCCCAAATCCCAGCACTTTTGAATCAATATTCTATACAAAATTGACAATTCATGCATGATTTTTTGTTCCTGAAATGAACAAAAATAAATTTTGCTGATGGCCCATCACAGTTTACCTTGATATAGATTGCAAAAAAATGCTATAATTTCATAGAAGGGAATTAAAAATTGTGTATTCCGCAGCTGTATTCCACAAAAATGCCCACATTGAGTTCAGAAAACATAATAAAATTAAGCTGTTAAATAAATGAAAGGTGAAAAAATATAAAATAATTATTTATCTTCAGCCTGCTTTTTAACATGTTATATTTGTCAAAATAAATAGACAAGAATTTGCCACATAATGAAATCATTTTTTCAAATTGTGATACTTGTTATATGCATTTGGAGTGTAACACTTATGGCTTTTGAACTACATACCCTCGTTGGCTTAAAGAGATAGACACTTCATGGTGAATGCCATTGATATGGACTCAAAGCTTGGCCAATATTGGGGGCAATAGTTGTATGTGTTCATGTGTAGAGGTTTGTGATTAGTACAGCTTATGGGTATCCTTGTTTTCCTTTGGCAGCAAATATATTAACAGAAATACATGTAATAGAATTTCTATAGAAGCCCATAACATTCTTATTTGTGATCCTACTGTAATAATCCTTTTACTGTTGTGTTAATTTGAATAAAACAAGACAAACATGATACCAAGAAACATCCGCTATCTGCTGAAAAGATGAACAGTCTTGCTTGCATCAGCTTGTGGATGCGGTAAAAATTGAGCATTGCACAAAAATAAAAAAAATCCACATTCAGAGGTAATGTGCAAGGAGACAGTCCAGTTCCTCTACTGTTTGAATTTTTTTACTGCAAGCCACTTGCCACACCTGTGCACATGGGTGGGAACACATTTTTAATTTTCAAGAACTTTTTTCAAGTTTCTGTCAGTTTCAGAGTGACCAAATTGCCTTTATATAAAAAATGTACAAATCAGAGTGGACTTTTGTAAACTACATTTGTGATGTATTGACATGTCAATATATTACATATTATTAAGGTAATTTAAGTATTTTTTATGCTACAGTTATTTTTAGTTAATCATCTTCTGACATGTTGAAATAAACCGCCAGTCCATCCCAGAAAGGCTGCACCAGTGAAATGGAACAGGTCCCCACTTAGTGTCAGATCACAGCAGACCACTTCAGGCTTTAGATTGTTTATTTGTTGTTTTACATCGCCTTCACCAGCCAGGGTCATATTGCGATGGGTAGTTTGCAGGTGGAGGAAACCAGTGCATTGTAAACCACCGGGCAGCGGCAAGTAACTACCAACTTTCTAACATGAAGTGCCTGGTCCGAGATTCAAGCCGGCGGCCACAGAGGTTGGAGGAGAAAGTCAACTCAAGACTTACCTGTTTACACTAGCTTACCCACCACCATAGTCAGCCTCCCCTGGCTTACTGGGTTACGACTTCATTAGGTTTAAGGACTATCGATTTTTGGATTCCAGCACATTAAGAGAATCTTCATCACTTTTATGCCATACAAATCTTTCTGTTATTATTATTATTATATCTTCTGAAATGATTACAGATAAGCAAGTACATACACAATATGCAAATTGTACAAGATTTTCTACACATTTTTTTCTTTGATATAAAGGTCCAAAAATATTGTTTTATACAAAATCAAAGGACAAAAATATGTTTACACTGCAGTTAGCCAAAGGATTTTGAAAGCATCATTTGATAATTTAGTATCATGTAATTTGGCCTGAAAGGATTCAGTTCATAAAACATTAACCCCTTTATGCAGCTTTTTTGATTGTACTATTTGCAATTATTGGATCTTGTTTACATTATTTTGTGATTCTGGTTTCAATTATTTTCATTTCGGGTTCACATACTTTTCAGTATTTTGACAGTTCTGTTCAACTATGAAATGCAGTTATTGAGCTGTATGGCTGATTAATGGTATTTCTTTTTTTTTGTGGATATATTTTGTCTAAACTTTTCTTTGTTGTCTTTGGTGTATGGACACTTTATTTGAATATATGCAAGTTTGATGTTTAATTTGAGCACAGTGTATTGGCATTCTACTAATGAAAAGCCGCCCACCAGTGAACACTGCCTTACTTTTTTTTGTTAGAGGTCAAGGACAAAAACATTTTGTATATAAAATGGCCATTCTTGGGTGTGTTGGGTTTTCATTAAAAACATCTAATAATTGGTAATATTTGTCAAAGTATATTTGTTTTAAAAAATTAGGAAACCTAACAGGGCTATTAGTACAAATAAATAATATTGTAGTTCTGTTGTACTTTACTTAAAACGGAGCCTGTTAGTACAATTTATGATCAAAATATTAACCACAGCATCGTTATAGCCACTTTAGTTTTTCGGAATGTAATTTTTAGAGTATGAACTTCAAAAAAGCTAACATATAATAAATTAAAACCATTAAGTACAAAATTGAATAATTGTTATAATAGGTATAAAATAATCCTGCCTTGACTGTATTATCAATTGCAATAACAACAAAATGAGCATAAAAATCACCTGAACCAGATATCTTTGGCTTAAACCAGACTATTTCCATTCAACTATACTATCGGTGCATACAAGGACCATTGATTGGCATCAGCCAACATAGTACAGCTTAATATAAACAGCCTTGGACTGTGATTGACAGACATGATTCCTTAATGGTTAGTCCACCTACAAGAAGTCATTTGTAGTTATATTAAAAGGCCAATTTGTGTAATCCGATTATTTTTAGCGTTCTTCCACATGTTGATGTAACATTTCCTTCTCTGACACTAATACTTATCCATTATTAAACTACCAGACTTGGCCTTGACCAAAGACATTCTTCATCCAGTAATGTTAAACTTTGTATGTCTCATTTCTGATGTTCAATGAAGTAATCTGTTAATGCCAGTAAGCCGTGTTTTAATCTGAATAATTCTAGGACAATAGACTCGATGTTTCCTTGTAAAGAAATTTTATTGTCATGTTTCTATAAAGTCACAACAGATCTGAGGATTTGTGGTGAAAATTGTTGTTGGTTAGTATAAAATTAGGTTATCTTCATGTTGTTCTCAAATATATCAGGACAACTTCCCAAGTGACATATACAAAAAAATATATTACAATATCTTATGAGTGTCTTCATGTCTTGAGTAGTATATTTTTTTCCGATAAATTTTTTTCCTATATAACCATTGAGGGCCATTGTAATTTTATTATTCACCATACGTAAAGTGAAAGAAGTCCATATTTTAAGAAAGAATACAAAAAAGGGTGTGATATATAGTGTGATATATAGCCAAGCTAAATGCCTGCCTTCAAGATATGCAACGATGGATGGCTCTCAGTGACGTAAACTGAAGCTCAACCCTGAAAAAAATTAAAAGTAATGTTTTTGGTTCTAAGGCTCAACGTCAGAAAATTTCCTCTCACTTTCCTGTCAGTATTCTTGGTAGCCTTCTTCATCCTGATAACTTTGTCAAAAACCTATGTGTGTGGTTTAATGAAGAATTTTCCTTCTCTGAACATGTCATTGACAAGAAGACTTGCAAAACGTGCTTTCTCCAGATGCATAACCTTCATAGAATAACACAGTATCTTACTCCTGAAGTAGCAGTCCTTGCTGCAAATGCCTTGGTTAGTAATTATCTGGACTATTGTACTCTCTGTTTAGAGGTTTGTCATGTCTCAATCAGCATAAATTCCAGAGTATTCAGAATACCCCTGCTTGTATTGTCACAAATCATAGAAAGTATGCTCATGTTACACCCATCCTAAAGCAACTCCATTGGTTGCATGTTAAGTACCGTTGTATGTTCAAAACTGCAACACTGGTTAATAAATTTTTACATAGCGGTTCTCCTTCCTATTTTGAACCGTTCTTGTCTCTCAGTAGTTGTTCCTATAGTACCAGGCATAGTCACCCTGATCGTCGGTACCTTACAGTTCCTCCATTCCACTCTTCAGTTTTTAAGTCTATCAAACATTTTGGCCATAGTTTTGCCTTTGATGGTCCTAAGATCTGGAATGAACTCACAAATGATGTGTGCAAGGCAACATCAGTTGCCTCCTTTAGAAAAAAGCTCAAAACTTACCTGTTTGCAAAAGCCTATCTGCCACAGCCTCCCTTGTCACCCTGTGTCTCCCTAGTATGACCTAGCTATGTCATTGGATTAATGTTTTTTTTTGCCTTGTTTTATGTTCAGATGTGCCTTAGAGTCTGTCATTGATGGAGATTAAGTGCTATAAAAGTCCACATTAGGTTAGATTGACACCAGGGAATACAAAAACTTACTTTTTTAACACCTCTGCCATTTCTGCATAGATTTTAATGTAACATGAACCAGCAGAAGCTCTGTAAAATACCTTTCTATTGATGTATATAACATTTTTATTGCATGAAATACCCTTACCTTATCCTCATTATTGCTATATGTTGGCGGGAGCAAACATCAAAGACCAGCCTTTCTAATGATCTATATAACATATTTGTAACTTATATAATCACTAAAATGTTAACAAAACATCAGTGTTTGAAAGCTATGGTCATTTTAAAAGGAGATCAGTGCTATGCGCTGGCAACACTAGTGGAACTGATAATAGTTTAAAAGTTATTGAAGCTAAAAATCATTTCCTATTGATTTGTATCATGTTTTGTTTTAACATAAGACACACACTTTACGTACTACATGCAAAAATTGAAATACAGTACAAACTGTCAAACAAAATACTTAGTTGTACAAAATTCACAGGAAACAATGACTAAATTTAACAGGAACAATTTCCTTTGGTTTGTATCATGTTAATTTTGGTGTGTACAGACTAGGGACAACAGGTCCAACACCATTGGATCAGATTTTTCTAATGTTCTATCTCAGTTGTACTTGTATTGGTTTTCGTTGCATAAAAATCACACAAAAATGACAGAGAAATTATAAGGTAAAAACTGGGATTTATATATTCAGTGGGGCTCCTGGCTATGATACAATGACTATGATATAATGGATGATTTTTCACAGTTTTTCTGTAAATATTAACTTAAATATTGAGGTAATTAAAGAAAAACAATCTTCATGGCTGTGTGTTTTTAAATGTTATATATCTTGACAATTAGCCATTTGAGAGCATCCAGGAGGTAGATCTTTTCATTGAGGAAGGTTCCTAAACCATGATCTTAGTATTTGTCAATGGCTTGAGACTTGCAGTAAACTTCAGGAATGTTTGGGAGTGAATTGTTTGTGTCCTAAAGCCAAACTGCTAGAATTTTTTGGTAAACTTTCTGCAATCTTCTATGACCTATATCAGACCGAGCATTTGGGAACTCAATCCTAAAGTTATTTTAATATTTGTGAAGCAATCTTTTCCATCTTAAGTCAGTCAGAGTTGTATAGACCTTCATTAGGTTGATAACCCATTGGAGAGGATTTGGAAACTAATCGGAACATTTCGGGAAACAGTCTGAGGGTTCAGGAACCCATCCACATGTTTTCACAAAACCAATCAGAAGTTGCAAGAACCAATTCCAACATACGCTAGGAAATCTATCATTTTTATACACAAAATTCGCCTCTCTTCTGACCAATTTGACCAATCCCTGACTTTCCGATTTCCTGACTTCAGAAGAATTGGGCCCAAAGTCGTGAAACATTGAATCACAACTTAAATGATATCAAACTATAGTAAAATACTTTCTTCACAGAAACAAAAACACTGGTAATAAATAACACTCACCTGTCATACATAGAACTCATTTTCAACTTATTACACACAATTTTATAGGCATTGGTTAGTTATCCATCATCCGTCATGTGTTGCATTTATAAATATCCACATTTTGTAAACACTTTATTCAAATTATTCCCTCTTTAAACAATATTGTACTTTATTATGAGTGAGTAACTACATATTTTTTATTGACAGCCTACACTTTTGTTACAGTGTAAAGACATGTATTTTCTTAATAAATGCAGTTTGGAATCTAGACTTTGTAACTGGTGTCAACTGTTACTCATTCATATTACTGAATACTAGTTTACTGTTCAACATTCTTCACAAATAAACTGCAAATATAAATAGATCAGACATCCTGCAATAATTTCTACCCAAAATTAAATTCACTGTGTATGATAAGTGTGTAACTGTCTTCTTGTCTTGCTAGATTGGAAAACTTGGCCAAATTTACACAGATTTATTGTATAGCATTCCATTATAGTTGTACGTTTGCCAAAGACAGTTTAATCTACTTAATGTATCATTATCACTTACACTTCAATCCCCTAAGCTCCTGTGTATTGTAATCGGTAAGTTATTCTGTTAGATATGATCCATTAGATTAAAAACAGCTGCAAGTTTAAGCTTTTCCCCAATATACACTCAAATTGTATTAGGTTGCAAGGGAAAACTTAAAGAAGTTTACTGATAGTTGTAAAAATAGTAAATTTTAAATTCTTTATATTTTAAAAAATAGTGTTGTATTTGTTATCCTCAGTGCAATATCTCCTTCTACTAATTTTTAAAAAGAAAAAAATTAAAAAGAAATTTGTTAACACTCAATTCATGCCTGCACATCTCTGTCATATGGCGCCACATACTTCCAGAAAGAAACATCCTGAGAGCAATAATTATGTTACAAGGAATAACTAATTTCTCATTAGCATATAACAAAATCATAAATCTTTGGAGTCAACTTAAATGAGCAAACAGCAGCATTTTAATCATTAAATACTTTAGAACAATTAAAATTTAAAACCTCATGTAATGATTATAACTGAGAACTTTAAAACATATCAATGATAAATCATTTGGAACAGGTGGTAAAGAATCATCATAAAATTGTCTGCAAGATTTGGCAATATCAACATAGTTTTTTTAATCTAGTATTTGTCAAAGGTTATTAGCTTAGGAATGGTTAATTGGTTTGTTTGGATATTTACATGTCAAAGTTCAAGACAATATGCATAAAGATAACTGTTTTGATGATTTTTATGTGTACTTAGGCACCCTTTATTTGCATAGCAAATCAGATAAGCTGCTAATCTGTTTATATACTTATGTAAGAAACCTGTAATATATAGAGCATTAATGTGCAATAGATAATAAATGAATTTGCAGTAGTCAATTCCACATTGGAACCTTTTAAGTTACATGCTAATGTTTTTGGAACCTTAATGCTTAACTATACATATTAAATTCCAGTTTATCAGATGAAATTACAATAATATTTGTGAAAATAGCTTACCTTTGATTTCTGAACCACATCTGCCAATGCTGTACCAAACTTCTTCAAATTTTAATTCAATTTCTTCCAGATATCTTAAATACAGAAATGTCCAATCTGTACTTTGTATGGTAACTTACGGCATTAACATTGGCATATCTCTAATATGTCAGATTTTCCACAGTCACTTGACAGCAGTAAATTAACTGGAAAACATATCAACTCATTTGTAATTTTATAAACTGACAACCAATTTACAATTTTTCATTTTTTTTTTCTGTGAAAGTTTTTTTTTTTTTGCTTGTATCCCATTAATTGTAATCAATAACTCAGGCAGAAGTCAGCAGCATCTTTAAACAATATTATTATTTTTAAACATCAAAAAGTAGTTTTCTCTATCTTCTGGATTACGCTTTCTATCAAGTGAAAGGGAGATAAAGATTTGTCTCATAAAAATCCATTCAGTTTACCATTCAATGAATAAAGCAAACTCAAAACTTTAAACTTGCAAAGTGTCTTAAAATTTAGATGTATGTCCTGATTTATGAAAAGTTGCATGGTAGTTAGTGTATGTTTATGCTGTCGGTTCTTTAACAGGAATGATTTTCAGATCAATTAAACCACTTGGTTTCCCTGATAGCACTTAGTACACGGGCTGGTTCTTTGCTAAATGCATGTATTTACTTGCTTCCCAAAAAAAGAATGCTAAAGTCATCATCATCGTAATCATCTGGAAGTATTATTCAATAACTCATTAGTATTTAGATACATTTTCTAGTCACATGGAAAATGATGTTGTATGTAGCAGTATAATTTGGTTTATAAAGCCATTGATGATTTTTTACAATTTATTAACTATCTGCCACCAATGAACTTCCGGTAGAAAAAGGAGGTAAATAATCCTGCTTTTGATTTTCTATATTTAGCTTGTGGATTATCCTTTTCAAACCGAAGGCTTTAAAAATAGCTTTTTATTCATTCTATTTCTTTTCACTTAATTTAATACACGTCAACTATGCCGTCAGAAATTTTATATTGATCTGGATGGATATATTTTTAATGCAGTATGCATTTTCAAAATATATTTGACAGTTGATTGCTATTGTAAATCTATTTCAAGAACTATGTTGTTTTAAAACTCATGAAGAGACCTCAGTGGTCCAGTGGTTACATGTTTGACATTTAATCACATGGCTGTCTGACTGTTGCCCATGGCAACAGGTTGAATCATAAACAGGACTACATATGTTTGTTAATTTTCAATTGTGACATCTAAGTATAAGAATGTTAATGAATGTGACCCTATTCTATGTAGTTCAGACATGAAAGAAGGCCGAAAAGTCTTTTGGTTTACATATGCAAGCTGCAAAGCCATCAGAGCCACGACAAGTGCACTGGGATTTATGAAAGTCTGGTGACGAAAAAAAATTCCAAGCCACATACATCCTGTACCTGGCCTTGAACTGAGACGTTCGCCCATCTCAAGTATTAACACAGCCCAATGCCGCTTAATTACTACAGTGATGAGACTGGTACTCATCATGATATGCCAATTCTCATGAAAGTCTGGTGACCAAAAAAAAGTGATCTCTAGAAGTGCGAGCCTTGATAGAACTCACGCTTAAACATATATGACTGATGTCAGTTAAATGTAGACAGCTTAGTGGTAGAGAATTTCTTGGGTTACAAGGTTGTCGATATATGTGGCCACTGCTGGACCAAACAGTCTGTATTTCAGTTTGTGTTATAATAATTTAAAGGATAATTTTTCAACACATGTATCTTACAGAATATCTACATTAGTTTGGTGCTTTATAAGTACTTTCTTATAAAATATCTTGGGAGACTTTTGGCAGGGATCTGAAAAGTAGCTGAAGGTATAAACTTACCGGTCCAGCCACCTAATTAAAAAACTTCTGAATAGGAAATGAACATAATTGTTATAATTCTGTGTGTTTGTTGGTTGTTATCTCTGAATGCAGCAACTTTAATAAAAAAAAATTGTAAATAATCTCATTCCACTCAATAAGATACCAGTCATGCAAACTCTTTTCAGTTTGGGAAGTCAACAAAGTGGAAACTGTATTGATTTTATCTATTGGTGAATTCAAATTTGATAACTTTAATAAATTATATACACTCATTAAAGTAAGCGATAAAAACTCAATTTTATCATAAATCTACACTAGCAGACACAAAAATGGCATGTGAAAAACAAACCCAGTACATGTAACAGATACATGAACTATTACAAAAACAGAAAAAAATCATGACAATAATTTTTAGGTTATCATTCAGTTCAAATTATACCTATTTTTTATGTACATTCTGTACTAACTATACAGATATTTAGAGATATACATCTTGTTCAACAGAAAATATCAATATAATATTTATAGAAGAAAATAATTTCTCATCTACCACTAGGTGACGGCAAAGGATTTTCTTTAATTTCTTATTATACAAACAAATGTTAGTCTGAAAGTGCACCAGATTTCTCATTAAAACAGATTATCTGTGTTTGTCCACATAATAGTGTAACACAACATTTGGTTTGGGTAATCAGTATCTTTTCTTTTTCTGTTGTTATAGAACCATTCCAATTTAATTGTATTTGTTGAAAAATATAAAATGTCAGATAAATATTGTTGGGTGTTGAAAGTAATACCTTTAGTAATTATATAAATATATATTTGGAACATATCCTGTCCATCATTTGATGACGTTACCATGTGAAAAATTCCTTACTTTGGTTATCCCTAAGGTAAAGCAAGAAGAAGCTCAAGCCACTTATACCCCTTTCACACTACGGGTGGTATGCCATGTGATTAGAAGGCCACCGATTGGACATGGTTTGTAACCATCAATTACAGTAACACTATAGTACTACAAATGGTGGTTGCCCAGAGACAACCTTCATTATCTTTAACTCACATCTGGTAACTGTTGGATGTACACATGCTACCGAAACATGACCGAGTCACAACCTTATATAAACCGCCGACCTCGCCTTCAGTTACCATATGAAAAATTTTTCTACAGAAGGTCACATTGAGAAATTTAGTGGTGGAAATTTGAAACATTTTAAAATTTCCATAGCATGCTCAAGGAATGGGATGGCTTGCCACTATATCACAAGTTCGCATAAGGAAATAACGTGGTAGGTGATGGATATGGGCGTGTTGTCGAACGCCTTTAACTGCAGGTTATACCACCTATAGTGTGAAAGGGGTTTTAAATTCTGCAACAGATTACAGAAATGACCTGAAGAAATGTCACAAAATCAACATTTTGAGAACACCCCCATAAGATAGTGCCAATAATCACAGAACAGGCAACTTCAGCAAGAAGAGCACAATTATCTTGGATATTTTGGAATAAAAATTTCCCGAGAAAATAGACATTTTCTCAGACTTTTTATGGAAATTTAAAACAACTCTTATTCTTATAATTAATTTTATTCTGATAATTGTTTTTCTATGTGGAATACATTTTTTTATAAAAATAGTGGCTTCATGTTGATCATCAATTAAAATATTAAATGCTACATGTTTTCTACACATCTATTGCATCCATGTTGTCATTATTAGCTGTAGAAGTCTAAAAATTCCCATGGATTTAAAAAAAAATTATCGTAAGAGATTTTTTTAAGTCTGAGAATTTTTCCAAGAAAATGATTACTTTCTATGAAAATCGGAATAAGAATAGCACTAAGAATAATAGTGTTTGGCAATACAGGCCCTGGGGTTTACATTGTGGAAACTTTCATAAATTATCGTTCGGTTTATATACACGTACCTGTTCTTACATTTAGTTTACCTGTGCTTACCTTTGGTTTATGGTTTCCTTGGCAGACGGATAATCATAAAGACTTCCACAGTATCTGATCTCAAACAAAATATTGTGTCATGGTTTATCTTATCCCTTATAATCAACAGAAAGTGTTAAGGTGAAATAAATTAAGTGAATATCCAGAGTTTTTTTTGTAGAAATATCCAGTTTAATAATGTTTTACTTGTTGAAGTTTTATAAGTGTCATTTTATGCACCAACTAATTAGGGTTGTAAAATATTGGCACGATTTTATTGAAACTGTTTCATCTCCTGATGTTGGAAATTATATTAGCTAGTCTTCCCTTAAATCTGAGTGTCCAGACTTTGTCATGTTTTCTTTTTCTGGAAGTATTAATGACTTATTATAGTGTAACAAACTATAGCTTGAGCAAGGCTTTATAAAACATATTTACTAATGCTACAATAGTAATTAAGTTTTGTTTTTCAGATTAAGATTACCTATGTAACAATATAAATATATGTGTTTAAAGTTAATCTGATTTAAACTTCTTGATTGACACAAATTTAAATTTTCACCATTGGCTAACAAACAGACTGTTGCCACCATAAATACTTTTTATAATCTTAAAAAGGTTTAATTGATATGATCTCTAATTTATGGGATTCATGACATTCTCAAAATTTAGATCAAGCTTACCTTTGATTTCTTCTTTTTCAAAAGCAACATACCTTAGATTTACAAAAGTTGCACAAAATGTACATTGACCTATAAAATACTAAAATTAACCCTACAATATTAAATATCTTAAATTTTATTTATTATCTGTTAATTTTCTATCAGAAATTTTAAAATTTTGTGAAATGAACAAGGGAGTTAAGTATAACAGAACACTAAATTGGACAATTTATGTTTTTGTGTATATTTGTATATCACAGGGTTAATTGTTATGTCCCCCAAATGTTTACATTGTATGTTTTTCCTCAAATATCATCTTTCCTTGAGAGTTAATCCTATGGAAAATAAACTCACCATACAAAATCTTGTGCATTGGCTGTGTGCTTTAAAGTAATTAAATAAATTCATTATCTGCCTTGCCTTGAGGTCACTACATTTGATATAATTTTACCGAGAATCTTGCCGACGTGCTATCATTGTCTGGCGGGTATTTACATCTACGTCTCGGAAAATACAATCCATGGTAGTGTAGTAACGTGACTTAAAATATATTCCTGGCCTTGGAATATGTTCGTGTATCTTTAAAGTATTAGATATGTCACAATTGTTGTTTGTTATTTTTCCCATCCTTGATAAGGTGCCCCGTTAGTATTTGTAAGTTACAGCCAGAGATATTGCTTAATTCTTCTTCTCTAATGCCACACTACCTGTTGAAAAGATTTGTCTGATAGATCAATTTAGATCATTTTTGAGGTCTGTTTTGTAACCAAGGCAGAAGCTCTGCACTGTTTCTTGAAAATTGAGAATTGCATCATTAAGTAATTATAAGAATTTTAGATCATTCGTAACCTGGGATGGTATCCATTTAGAATTTTAAAATTTTGAAAACGCCATTTGACACAGTTCCCAAGGAGCATTCTATTATTGTTATTTTTTTCTCTAATGTCACTGTACTTGATAGTTTTAAAATAAAATATGGTGTAAATTATGACAAACAGTATTCCTTCCTAGGTGTGCACCTTTCTTTGTAACTTTTGTTTTGAAAAGTTTTTAAATATTTGGTTTTCTGCGGCTTATATTTATTTTCAGCCAGTTCAGCTGTGTTTGTTATTCATTAATAATGACTGTTCAAAGTTCAATTTTCAATGTAATTTCTTATAATAATCTAATTTTATCAAATGTACTGCTTTGCAGGCACAATATCTTCCCCACAAAGGGGAACTCAGGTGCTAGTTAACAAAATACATTTATCATAAGGACAGTTGAGGGACGGTCAAGGTCGGTGATCCAGAGTTATGGGTGTGACTAGAAGGGAAGGAGACTAAGTTTTGAAAATAGAGTTGAACAGGTGGGTTTTGAGGTTAACCAATGTGAGGTTCTCCATGCTGAAAATTTTTTACACTCTTGTGATGTTTTTGTTTGACTACATTAAGTCTCTGGTCTCCCCCAGATGAAAATAATTTGGCACAAATTTTAATTATATTTTTTATTGCCAATCTCACAGACCTTAGCAAATTTCATGTTTCTTACTCTACATAATGTTTCATATGTAAACAACAAGTAGAGTAAGGAATCTAAAATTTGCCAGGAATTTAAAATTTGCCACATCTAAACCCTTAGTCAATTCTATGAAGAAAGTGATGTTTTGTCTTAAACTTGGTGGTTTTCAGTTCTAAAAGTATTAATTTATTATACATTCAACAAATCTCACCTTAATTCATTTATTTTATTAATATTACCACATATGGCGAATTTCAGATATGTGGTGAAGTTTAGATTTTTTACTCTACTATTCATGTGAAAATTAATTAGTCCACAGATCTCCCGTTCTACATGTGGAAGGTAAAAGTTTATTTACTTTGATTCCATTAAAATTAAGTAAGAACACAATTGGCGTCTTTAAATGAAGTATTCCCAGGGCACAGCTGATACATTCCTTGCCACAATACTGATATTGTGAGATATCACCAAAGGGGTTTGTGTAAATATTCTTGGTGGGATATGACAACATGGGAACAGTTGCCACACTTTTATTACTCCTGTATGTTTCATACTTATTATCATGAGTGATATTTGCATAATATATTACTTATGCATAGCAATATTACATATATTTATGTTTTTATTTATTTATTTTTAAGTTCAATATTGAATATGAATTTAGCAAAACTGTTGATATCAAAGAAGAAACAAATTTGGATAAAAAAACAGCCCCCCCCCCAAAAAAAAAAAAAAAAATTGTTAAAAATTCAAGAGTTGTTAGTTGCCTGCCACTATGTGATGGTTAGCAGTGCAGAATGTTGACCAACTAGTATGCTCAGCTTTCCTCCACCCCGGTTAACTACCATGTTGATATAACTGGTACAATAGGAAAACTTCCCAAACAATATATACAGAAATCATATATCACAAATTAAGATGACAATATTGTACGAGTGCATAGCACGAATATTATACATGTATTGTTAATCTTCATGAGTGATATATTTTTTTCTGACTTAAATAAATCAGTATTTAAAGAGAATGTTAAAAAGGCTCAATAATCAGTTTTAGAAAATCAGAACCAAGTGCAACTCTTGTTGATATCAACGATTTTGCAAATATTCTCGAAAAATTGACCCCAAAAAGACTACTCAGTAAAAATGGTAGTAGTAGTTAGTGATTGAAAAAGGGTATTTGAATACGAAAATAGGGGCCACGGTGGCAGAGTGGTAACACTCTCGCCTCCCACCTCTGAGGCCGGGGTTCGATCCCGGCCTGAAGTGGGAAAGCTGGTAGTTGCTTGCCGTTGGTCGGCAGTTTACAGTACAGAACCCTAACGAACTGTATGTACTGCTTTCCTCTGCCCTTCCAACTACCCATCGTGATATGACCTGTACAGTGTTGAAAGCGACGTAAAAACCCAAATAAATAAATGAATACGAAAAGCACCAATTTCTTGCAGCCTTAGTCCAAATAAGACTATGTGTTGAATTTGTTTGGATGGTATGTACAGTTTATAGAAGGCCTGTATACAACTGACCAATACAATTCAATACAAAACCCTTAGAAACAAACCCTGTTTCAGCTTACAGCCTGCCTTTTGAAGATAACAAACATTTATCATTTTAACTGACTGAAGTTCTATAGTGTGTGCTGATGATACGCTTATGATCCCCAGAAAGTTAGAGAATTCTTTAAAATAAAGAAATTAAATTCATATAGAGTAAGGAATCTAAAATTCTCCAGAAATCTAAAATTCACCACCTCTAAAACCTGACTTAATTCTATGAAAAAATGATGTTTTGTCTTAAACTCTGTATTTTTCAGTTGAAAAAGCTTTAATCTACTATACATTCAACAAATCTCACCTCAATTCATTTATTTCAGACATTTAGTGAAGTCTAGATTTCTTGCTCTATATCGGCTTGTATGGTACTGCTTTTGGTGCACATAATAGTACATACCAGGAAGTATCGGTGTTTATAAAATATTGATAGAGACATCCTGTAGGGTGCTGATGTCCAAAAAAGGATAATCTGTACAGAGCTTTTAATAAGTTGTTTCATAGCACTTTTAACTTTATTGTCGAATCAGCTACAGGGGCTGTATTCTACAACAATACATAGATTATTTCTAACTTAGATTTCAAGTATTTCTTAGATTTCAAGAAAGAATTTATGAAACTGAATATTCCTAACTTTGTTTTGTGAATATAAAATGCAAGAAAAACTTAAGTGAAAAACCTTCCCGTACTTAGATCCAAGGTCACCTTATCTAAGTTTGTTGTAGAATACTGTCCCAGGACTTAACTAAGTGTTTCCCAGATATCCAGATGTGATTTAAGATCTATGATTTGCTATGATTATAATTTCATTTCCTTGGAAAAAAATATAAATGTAAAAATTTTGATATTTAAGAATAGTTTATCCAAATATTGCCATATTTATTGATTCAACAGAAACTTACTATTTATTATTATAAAAATTGCAACTTTAAATATATGAAAACACTACATCACACATCATGGTTACAGATCTTATCACAATATGTGCATCACCCAGTCAAGTTTGACACCCAGCAAAGTTTGTCACTTTTATTTATGACAATGCTAAAACTCTTTTACAATGGATATATCATAGCAATTTTAAATTGTACATTTCTGTTGAAAGCACTTATTCCAGTAAAATCAGAAGCATTGCTTATCTTTGAAAGCTTTAGGATAGGTGACAGACATAACTGTGTGACAAACTTTACTGATTTAGCAGCACAAATTGCTTTGCAATATACTGTTGGTTAAACAGATCATTCCCCAGTGTTACTACAGTTCTGAGTACACAGATGGTGGTCAGCTTCAGTATCTTCTGTATTTTCATAATTGTCTACGTCTATGTTGAGACTTTTGGCATATCCATCTCCATAGTAAACTAGTAGCTCCTCCCCAGGGTGGATATCTCTACTGGCTACATAGTATGCCTTGCTTCTACACTGCCACATCTGAAAAAACATATTTTGTAGCATTTCTGTAATATGTAAACCTACCCCTGTATTTATGGCCCAGAAGCATTTTAATAACAATTTGCAGTGAGCGAGGATCAGCCATAAATGCTAAAAGTATTTTGTATTGTTAAGTTCATTTAACTATTGGGGAATAAATAGTTATTTATACATAATTGCATGAAGGGAAGCAGGATCTGTTGTTGAGTTGACTGTCAAAGCATGCATGATTAAATTCTATTGAGGGTAACTGATACCTATGAATACCTACTTACACCTGCTTATATCAGTGCTTGGAGACCATAAGTAAGAAGCAGTCTGTATTACATACCATGTGCTATGTTATGACTGTAGTATTTTTGATGATGTAACCTCAGAAGTTGGCAAAGTCTATTTCATTTTAAAATGTAACAAGTTTAACCTTCTTTTTTTTGCAAGAAGGAACAGTAACTGATAAAAAAACAGGTTGTTTTTTAACCCAAGGGCTAATAAGCTATGGTAATTAGACTATTAAGCTATAATTTTCCAGTTTAATATATAAACAATGATAGTTAAATTTTCCTATAACTCAAGACTGCAGAAATCCTTGTGGTTAGACAAAATCAAAATTCAGAAAATACAGCAGAGCAGTTTTTTTATCAGGTAAGTTATCAGGGAAGATAACTTTGAACAGAAGGGTTGAGTGGGTGAGATACTGAAGGGAAATATAATACACATATCAGTTTAGTAATAGGTACAATATAAAACCTTACATCAAAGTAATAGGTACAATATAAAAACTTACATCAACATTTTCTTCCCTCCTGTTACGAGAGCAGTTTATCCATCGAAGCCAGTTAGAAGCAGCCACATCATAAGCATCTATATAAAAAATTTTTTTCCCACTTCTTTTCAACTGTAAATTATAAAAATGTAACGTTATTCTGATTTATGCTTGGCTGTGTCATAAATTATTCAATTTGTTTGACTCAGAAAATATTTCTCACAATATGAATTAAATTCACCATAATTGCTGTACAAACACATACTCGTGTATCTGTGATGCTTTAATTGTTACAATTTTGTCATGTTAAAATCTGAAGGTACTTAAGGACAGACTTAAAACCATAATATACTAGTTGTAAAAGATTCCACACTGCCAGACATCAGAAAACATCTACCAACTATCCTATATGGGGTCGGGTCCAGGGTTCGTAACTCTCACACCTTAGGGGTGGGAGACGGGTGTTGCTACCCACTACACCACAGAGTCCCCCTTCATTTCAATTGAAAAACCCTCTTGATATTTACATCTACTTTGAGAGTTCTGTTGAAATGTGTTTGACTATAAAAATTCCACACACACGTACCATGCTTACTGAAAATATATTGTCCTTCATGCTAAATCAAATACAGTTAAAAAAAGACAACTTTTTTCTGAATAATAATAATAATAATGAGAACATATGATATCAAGCATACCTTCCAGGCATAGTCAGATATCTGGAAGAGTTTAATAACAACTTCGCCCTCAAATTCAGCTAACACAGTATATCTGAAATGGAAGTAAAAGGAATGAGTTGTCCACATGTTAATGAGAAAGTAATCACACATTTTAATGTGTCAAAAGTCTTACCTTTAGTCATTTCACTGGTGTTCTTTTTAGGTTTAATAGAAGTAAATATGATAGACCAACAAAATTAAGCTAACAATTGTGCCAGTTTGAAAGGTGATCCCCTGACTGATCAGAAGAGTACAAGAAATATAATCATTTTGTTTTACAGTATGAAGTGTGAATTAAGTTGATTCAGCTGTAGACTATGTATATAAAATGAAGATTTTTTTAAACACAAAGATTTTGAATTATAAATATCTAGTTTGTTGTCTTTACAGAATCAAGTCAAGTGTAATATACCATTTATGATAGCAGTCACCAGAATCAAAGAACAGTTAAATTTTAAGGTGAATTCCATGGGATTAGCCAAAAAAAATAACCTCAGTCTCTTTTTTCCAAGGATTTTCAAATAGTAGGGTAAAATTGTTTTAATCTATGGATCTTACTTTTTGATGAAGGTATCTGTGAAGGCACCAAGTCCACCATTGGGGATGCTTGATGGTGAAATACGAATATAACTGGGTGCAGTTTTGTATGCTCTAAATTCGGTGTTCCAGGGTACCTAGGATAATGCAATTATAACAATAATGTTTAACATGTGTACATAGAATATATCAGACTCAAATCACGATGTCCATGACAATAAGGGGAAAGTTTTTGTTTTCATTTTGGGACCAAAATACTGTTACATTTCACTTTTGGTTTATTTACGGGTGTTATCTGCGAGAATATAAAACACAGATAGTGAGGTATTGCATACAGCTCTTGAAATCTTGTATAGAACGTTTTTTAACAATAGTATAGTTGCTTGGATATGTGCATAAAGTTAAATGGCACTTTTCTTTTATATTTTTGTATGTTTACTTTGGCATCACATTTGACAGAGAAATGAGTGACTGAGAGCCCTTTAATCCTTTAACTGCGGGCTTTAAGTATAAGTATGAACACTGTCATGAGTACTTTATTTACGCAGTTAAGGTGAAACATTGTAAGTATATATGACTGCCTTATTAACTTATTTTTCACGGAATATTACAAGTGCACATGACTGTTACATTGCCATGCTCTGTGTACTGAATGTTTACCTTATATGACCAGGTAGTTCTTATCTCAGAAATGACAAAATGATCACAAACTAATTATTTCAGTTTTAGGATATTTGTTTAGTTTCTATATTTACCACTGGGTCCATCCATTTACCAAAAAACATATGCAAAATCAATGCAAAAGCAAGGTCACACGTACAAATATATAGGGCTCCTATCCTTGAGAGGTGACTCGTCCTTGATGTTAACATTCATAACTATAGCCACCTTGACAGCCTGGATTGTTATGACTTATACCAGGGTTTGAATCTTACCAAGGACAGGCACATTGGAGATTGAGTACTAGACACGTTTAAAAAGGCTTGTTTTAAAGTGTAGATCTTGGGTCCATTTACAGTTGATCCCTTTGGTATCATCTTTATTATCCATATATTATTCATCTCTTCAATTTTATTTACTCATTTCCATTCTCTCAATTAGTAGACTGAGTAAGAAATCTAAAATTCGCCAGGAATCTAAAATGTGGCGAATTTCAGATATGTGGTGAATTTTAGATTTCTTACTCTGTTTCCCTGCTGTTTTATACAGTAAAATAGCTTTTTATTTTATGAACCTCTATAATCTGAACAAAACCTCACTTCTAGCATAATCCTATAAACACTATCAATCATGATCAGTCAGTGAAATATCTTAACTAAAAGGTCAAGCAAAAGTCAAAGTATAAGTTTAAGGTAAGACCCTCACAGCTCCTACTACCAACAATGTAGGATTTTGCTGAGAACACCACTGTATCAAACACTCAGCCAACATCAAGCAGCAGTAGAGACATATTCTGCTATTTAAGTGTCCTCAAGTTTTACAATGCCAAAAAAAATATTGCTAGAGGAATGTCTTGTCACCAGAGAGTGTGAGCTGCATTTGTGTAGTTGTGAAGGGCAAACAGTAGTAATAGGAGTTAAATTACACCTGCCAGTTTTTGTTTGTTAAAACTGTCCAATATCTTTGGCCACTTTGTGATTTTGACCATATACAGAAGTATTTTTAGCACATTTCCAAAGAAACCCTTTTCCTTTTATTTAAACTAAAATGATCATAAAAACCGAAAAAATACTCACCAGGAATATAGAAACAAAAAGTAATGATGTTAAACAGCATCTTAAAAATTATAAATTAAGGAAGGGATGTAATTTAAATAGGTTAATAGCCTCGTAAGTGTCCAATATTCTACACTAACTTCGCCATTAACCTATACATATTGTGCTGAATACACATTAGACTCACATCAATAATCTTACGACTCACGTGTATGTATGGCAGTGATGGGGTCTTCTCATCTGGACAATAAAGTTCACTTTCTTCAGCCAAAAACTCGGGCAAATTCTCAGTGTCACATACAACTAGTAGAATGAAAAAATATTTATTAACTAGATTTTTACCTTAAAGTTTTTAAACAAGTTTATAATTTTAGCAAAATTTAAAGGCCTGTCTGTTAAAATGATTAACAAGTTTTTCGTATTTAACACCTTGACTTTCAATGGAACACATGGCAATATTCTGATATGTAGAATATTCTGTCCTGGTGTGACATTTTGAAAAGGAAATTAAAAACCCAGCTTTAGTTTACAATGCTATTTTTACACCTATTTTTTACTTTATGTTGCGGCAGTAGAAAATATGTATTGAAATAATTACATAGCTGATTTTGTTTTCTTACTGCTAAGCATTTGTTTTCGCGGAATGAAACAAGTGAAACATCAGAGAGAGTCTGGCATTCACCAGTAATGTTGTGCCACACTTGGTGTATTTTTGGCCAAAATTATATGATTTTGGCCAATTAATTATTGAGTAGTGTCACATTTCTGGTGGAGGTTACATTTTTATTCAACATTTTTACGCAACAACCAACTTTTAGTAAATTTGTTACAATTAAGTTCTTTTGTAAAGAAAAAATCTAAGAATGATCATTAGATATACTGTAGTAGAAATGACCACAGTTAGTGTAATCAGTATAGCATATAGCATGGAGCTTGTTGTACCATTTTCAGTTGAGCAAACTAGATTTTTTTTTGTACTTTGAGTAAGACATGAAAATTCACTACAGTGTTTGAAATTGCTTCTTATATTTTGTAACCTAGGTAATGAGTAGTTTACTCAAGATTTCGAGGACCCAACATTTAAATTTTGTAAATTTTTAATTTAATGTCTACAGTCATTGTCAAAGATGTTTTGCAGATATTTGCAAATTTACCAAAATTTTTTGAAGTATAAAATGTCTTGGAAAGGTAGGAGGTAAAATGAATGTGAGCACATTTTTAAGTCTATATGGTATTGAAAAGTTCTGGTCATCATTATAAAAAAGTTAATTTTTCTGACTTGATGGTTTTGCTTTTTGAAAATTTGCAAATATCTTGGAAGAGGCAATATATCTTAGAGTGATTTCAGGGTCATTTTTGACTTGAAAGAGCTCTCATTTTGGACATTCTCTTGAGCTTTGGCCATGCAAGGAAATAGTTCAAGCTGTTTTCTAAAAATGTTAGCTAATCCAGTGCCAGAGGGCACTCCCTTCTTAATTTAATTATTTGTTACTTATTTACCCTTTACTTTAATCTTATTCTTATTATACTTACCAATAGACAGAATCATCAGAGCCAGAAGAATCACAGGATTATAATACCTGTCGTTGAATAATGTGTATCCATCCATTTTGTTGTGTTCTTCTGGGTGCACTCTGATTAAATGCCTGTAATTAACAGTTACCAACACTAAATATTGTATGAACTTAATCACATTTTGTTCTTCATTAAATATTGTATGAACTTAATCACATTTTGTTCTTCATTTCATTGTTATCCTAAATAATGCATTTTTTTGACAGTTTTTAAATTAATGTTTTTTTCTTTGTCAGTCATATTTAAAAACTCCACCTACAAGTATCGAGTATGTTGAAAATCACAAACGTATTTGTCTAGCAACAGGATCTATGCACATACACTTGGACCTGTTTATATCTATTGAAGCACTTGAATTTCTCTATTATCACACCAGAGTCTGGCCATATGAGAGGTACAATAAACATTGTCGGGGATCATTTATTTGTCATTCAGTTATCAAACAATGTGTACTGTATATATTTCTGTATGCTTATACACATTTTCAGTATAAAGTTATTTGTGTTGAAAAAACATTATTAATATGCCTTGTTACAAATTATTTTATATCAACAACTTGGAGTTGTTTACCTGACTGGTTTTGTTCAATGTTTGACTTATTTTTTATTAGTGACTTATGTAGTAAAACTGTCCTACTTCATATTACAATACTGACTGAACAGAAGTTGACAGTGTAACAAAATGGATGTATAATGTTGACCGATGGTAAGAAATAAGTTGGTCACACAGAATAAGTTGTTTATACAAAGACAGTTTTCTATGTGACAACTTATTTGCTATTATTAGCTTGTTTATCTCCAAAGATACCCACCATTTTGTCATATACTAAGTAATTTTCTGAGAAGTTGGCAAGCTAGTAGAAAGCTGGATTCCAGCCCATGACAAAGGTGGCTCTGCAGTGCAGTGGGTAACACACTCACCTCCCACCTCTAAGGTCTGTGGTTCAATCCCTGGACCCTATGTGGGAATGTTGGGAGTTGCTTAACAATGCCTGACAGTGTTAGTGCAGAATCACGATCAACTAGTATGTACTTGTTTCCTCTTCCTTTAAAACTACCAGTCATGATATAACCACTGCTATATGTTGAAAGTGACATTAAAACCAAAATAATCAAATCAAACCAACCTATGAGAGGGCCAGTTGATCAGATGTCATAGACACAAGTAAAGAATTCACCAAAATTAAGTTCCTAAACTAATATAATAATAATAAGAATTATAATAAAAGAAACATTTATATAATGCAAAATTGATGAAGGAAACTGAGAAGTGCTTCTGCATGTTAACCAACCAGCCACAGGTACAAACATTGAACATAAAGGATAATAATGTTATTATATATTCTCTCTTTCCCCATGGAGTATCCTTTCATTAGGTTTTGAAGATTCCGATTTATGTCTAATTTTAAGTGCAACTAAAGTTTGCAGTTTGATACATAAAACTTTGAAACATTTTCACTGATTTAAATAATAATCAGTCATATGCAGCACAAATTTTGTTATTAAATGAAATAAAATCCAAAACAATACTCAACTAAACAATAGTTATTACACAGTACTGAAGAATCAAGAGAAGAGCAATGCCTGTACAGTACTATATATTCACCAAAACAACAACTTTTGCTGCAAAGCACCAAGATTCTGGATATATGTGCTAAAACAGAAACTCCTTTAAATCTGAGATTAGTTACTGGTTCCACTTAATATGTACTGTTTTTTCTCTTTTGTTTTAATTTTTGGTACTGTTTTACAAAAGTGACTTGGCAAAATATTAATAATAATGAAAATAAATTATTATTATTATGTGCATGCTACCATAATAAACAAAATATTCTAAATTTTTTAAAGTCTATTTTATTGTCTACCATGTGTCGTATTTGACTATAATAGGTAGTTTTGGACCTTTACAGTTCCTAATAGCTTAATGGCTATCATCCTGTCTCTGTTCCATCTCCAAGCAGGTTAAGAGTGTTGTGGTGGCCCAGGTTATCTAACACATTTAAATCAACAGCCTTGAAAACTCCCATCATTTTATCTCCTGCCTGCGGCCGAAGGCCGTGGTCGGGAGATTATAAAATGCCTTCCATACGTCCGTCCCTCTATCCGTGCGTCCGTTCGTCACGTTTTTACATAAACCTTAATACCTCATTTATTTATAAAGATATCTTCACCATATTTGCATGGAATATTTATGGCTATGAAAACCTGTCTCTGCAAAATTTTAGCCTCAATTTGAAAAACAAAATGGCCGCCATAGCCAATTGTTTGAAAATCATAAAGTTGCTCTAAATCTCGAAATATTCCAGCTGGCTTCATCCAATTTGCACAAAAGATATATGGCTAGAAAAGCTAGCCTGATAGTAATTTTGACCTAGTTCTAAAAACAAAATGGCCACCATATCACATGTTTTATGTCAAATGGGGTTATCCTATTAAAAAGGCCTTGTATCTCCCATAATATTGCTCCTAGAGGTTCGGAATGTGAAAACAACTTGTAAGAAGTCATGGCCTGTGAATCTTTTTCAGGTATTAAATTTGACATTTGACACCTGCTTCAAGGTTAAATGGAGTCATCACACTAAAATGTCCTTATTTCTCCCTTATTATTGGTGCTATGGTTTTAGAATGTAACAACAGTCCATGAAAAGTCCTGGCCTGCAAATGTGTTGCCTGAGAAAAATTTTGGCCTTATTTTGAAAAACAAAATGGCCGCCATAGGCAATTATTTCAAAATCATAAAGATGCTCTAAAACTTGAAATATTGCAGCTAGGTTCATCAAATTTGCGCAAAAGATATATGGCTAGGAAAGTTAGCCTGACAGTAATTTGGCCTAGTTTCAGCAGTGGCCTTGTTCCTATACAAAGGAACACACCACTGAAACTAAATTGCTGTCCATAAAGAAATGAGGTTCATTTGTCCTTGGCTCATGGTGAACCCACCACCCTGGTGTTGCTGGACTTGTCAGCTGCATTCGATGCAATAGACCATTCCACACTTCTTTTATGTCATTCCTCATGGTTTGGGGTCAGTGGTACAGCACTGCAGTGGTTTGTATCTTTCCTAGTTGATAGCTGTCGGGCAATAAGGGACAATTCTACTTTGTCTGACCTGTGTAAGCTGTTGTATGGTGTGCCACAAGATTTAGTATTTGGGCCGATCCTGTTCTCCCTGTACACAAACTCTCTCAGTAGAGTCATCACAATGACATAAAATAATACTTCTGTGCCATTGACACTCGTCTCAGTATCCACCTTGCACATAAAAACTTTGTTGCCGAATTCAGAAATTGTGTTTTTCCAACTCCTACCTTACTTAAGCATTGTGTACTTACAACACCAAGGGCCGATTTCACAAAGGGACTTAAGTCTAAATTTAGACTTAAAATTAAAACTTTGGTCTTAAATTTTGTCAACAGAATGTTAAGTCTGTGGTCTTAGACTTAGCGGATTTCACAAAGCAGCTAAATCCATGAAATTGCTAAGTCGGTGGACTTAACTTTAAGTCTGGGAGGTAGTGGGCTTAAATTTTGTAAAGAGGACTTAAATATGGCCGCCATAAACTTTTCTCCACTTCAAAATTTGAAATGGCTGTAAATAAAGTATAATTATACAGAACACCTTACTCAAGTAGTCTTTCGAAAGTTCGAATGATGTAACAAGGTTTTCTATTTCAAAACAGCACTTATCCTTAGATAAAATGCATCAAATGAAGGATATAAAAGGTCATATGACATAACAAACCACTATGGTTATATGATAAGCTTGGACTTAGCTAAGTCACCCTTTTGTGAAATCAAGGTAAGTCCCAGACCTAGCTAAGACCAAAGTCTTAGATTTAAGTCCCTGACTTAGCCAAAAACTTGGCTAAGTCTAAGACCCTTTGTGAAATCGGCCCCAGGTATAGCAACCCCATCAACATTACGTAAATGTTCAACAAGTCCTGGCTTCACTGCACAAATCAAAAAGGCACTTCAGCTACAGTTTTGGATTTGGTGCTCCAACTTTTTTGGAAAGGGCTCCCGGAGGACATACAAACAGCATTTTATTTGTCATTTTCAGATGTAAATTGAAAACATACCTCTTTAATAAAGCTTGCCCTCAAAGGTTCTCCTCTCTCCCTGGTGTCCTTAGTGTCAGCCTGCTATGTCTGTAAATTATATGACAAGACTTTTTTGCCTCTCTTTTAAATATGTAATTATTTCATTATATTTTTCACATGAAATATTGGATTCTAAAAGTAAAACATTCATCATTAGACATATATAAAAACGAGATAACACTCATGAAGATGGACAATATAATAGACATGCTACACACTTGTATGATATTGTCATCTTCATTTGTGATTTGTATTTTTCACATAGAATTTAGCTATGTCATTCAGGAAGTTTTCCTGTAGTATTAAAATGGGTGGCCACAGTGGTACAGTGGTAACATACTCGCCTCCCACCTCTGAGATCAGAGTTCAAATCCTGGCCTAATCTCAAGTTGGAAAGCTGGTAGTTTGCTTGCCATTAGCGTGTAGATTACATACAGATCCTTGACCAACTGTATGATGTGCTGGTTTCCTCTGCCCTTCAACTACCTGTCACAGTATAACTTATACAAGGCATAACATAAAACACCAAATAAATAAATATAATGTTAAAAATTAATAAAATTGACTATTTCAAACCAATAGAAGCTAAGGAGTCAGAGGGCTGCATTTGAAGTTTTTTCTGTGATATGTATTGACAAATACTCTGTGAGTCCTATTCAAGTAAACACCATAGTTCATGTAAACAGAAACTCCAGGACATTTTAGTGGTGAAACTTAATGTAATTTCCTTATGCATAAAAAGATTGGTAATGCAAATGATTGTTTACTGTATAATAATCTTACTTTCAATATCAGTACAAGTGTGATACTCAGTGAAAGACTGCATTAAAATCAGTGGAAGCAATCAATTGAAATTAAATGGTTTTTGTTAAATCAAAGGCCACCACTAATCTTCAAATCCCAATTTAAAGCAACAATTAATTTTTTATGACCAAATTACGATGTTACTGAAAATCTTTAGCATGATCATATTAAAACATATATCTCTCAGTAACATGGGGATGCCCAGAAATGTAGAAAGGGGTTTTAATATGAATGCAAATATGAGTGAAGAAAATGGTGGTTGCTGTAGGATTGGAACATTATCTGAGCGAATGTTCAATCATGGTAAATAAACAAAACAAAAATACTGTAGTTTGAATTCTATTGAAAACAACAGACTTGGACATTTTAATCTACTAATAATTCTTCAATCCACTTCAAACAAAAGTGTGAAAGATAAAACTATGCTGACATGTACAAATTCATGTGTTCTTTTGCCATTGTACTGCTATATATAGTTGAGCCCTATTAGGTGGAATATCACAAGACTACTATACAAGTACCTTCTACTTCAACAGGATTTCCAGACAAGAGGATACATTTCTATGGAGGAGGCTGTCTGAGGGCTGCAATTAAGTTCTTTTTAAAGGAAACTCTACATGGCAAAGTTCTACTAGAAGAAGTGTGTTTGTGATGCAGTTCCAACATTACATTAAATTTACAAACTTTCCATGCAGCAGATGAGCAGAAAATTGGATTAAATGGGAATCATGTAAGTTACCATTTCCTCAGATATGCTTGTATTGCTTAACCAGTGAAATTTGTCACCCATTCAAAGGTTGTCAGCAAGTTTATAAACATACTGCCCCTCCTCTTCCCCTGCATTAATACTATCAAGGATACACAATATTGAAACAAATGGAACAAGTACTTATAACAGTAATGTGTAAGTATAATTCTACGATAAAGGTGAATTTGTGAAGAAGTTTTGATACTGTGATAAATGCAAGTGAGAAACATGGGTAGATGGGCAGCACAGTGCAGATTTCTACCACTGTGATTCTACTAGACAAAGTTTAGCCAATGAAATCCCCATACTGAGATTTGTGGGTCCTCCAGGGTAGCTAACTTTAAATGCAACTTTTAAGTGAGTTTACAATAAATGTAGGATTCGTTTAATGAGAAATACTGAAAGCCCAGTTTGCAACCAATTTGTGTATGTTACCTTTGATGGGACAATCACTGGTTGAGCAGTACTCATTCTGGCAATGCAATACATATTTTACATATTATTTATGTCAATTTTATGAAGCAGTTTTTTAACAACACCCAATAAGGGCTGGGATTATAGTTGTCTCCTGTGCCGTCCTGGCATCAGCAACGTTGGTGGGCAAAAAGTTTGTGGGTATTCCACAGCCTTAACCCATGCCTGGATATTCTACAAATTTTTAGGATATCTTTAACCCAAGAAGCTCTAAAGCTGATTAAGTTTTGCGAACTATCTGGCAATGTCTGTTGCCATGGCAACTCTTATAAGACTTTTCAGTCTTAAACTTTGTGATTTAAAAATGGGGCATTATTATATTCTTTGTACAATATTTGCATTTTTATATGTGTATCAAGGCTGGAGAAACTGTTGCTCTAAATAGGCTTCCATCTAAAGTGTCAGATGCCTTCCTGTCATATAAAGAAATATTCTATATTTTTATATTAAAGTAATTATGATTTACGGGTGTGTTTAGCACTGTATTATATCTAGATGTCATTGATTTGAGCAAATACACAGTTATTCACCCCTAGTTTCAAGTTTGTGAGAAGATTTTATGTGAAATATTTAAGGCATCAGAAAGTGAAAACGTGTTCAAATGTCAGACAATAAAATCTGAATAACACTTTGAATTATGATAAAAGGTGTATATAAAAATGTTAAATCTTCTCAGCATGATTACACGAAAACATGCTTTTTGTCAAAAAAGCTGATTATTGTTAAAACCTCTTTATTTGTATGATTTATGGTTCAGTTAAGTGTTACAGAATAATGACATTGTATTGGATTTAGCAATATAGAGTAAGAAATCTAAAATTCGCCAGGAATCTAAAATTCGCCACCTCTAAAACCTTAGTTAATTTTATGAAGAAAATGATGTTTTTGTCTAAAAATTGGTATTTTTCAGTTCAAAAAGCTTTAATTTACTATACAGTCAACAAATCTCACCACAATTCATTTATTTTATTAGTAATTTCACATGTGGCGAATTTCAGATATGTGGGGAATTTTAGATTTCTTACTCTACAGAATAATGACATTGTATTGGATTTAGCAATATATATAAGATAATAATATTAAGGCTCAATCCCACAGTCCATAAACGACCTTATTATTACATTAGATAATGCTGTGATTAGATCATGGTTCTTCCTCATCTATCTGTGCCTTTTTCCTCTGTTGTTAATGCTTTTCTATCTCAGACCTGCTATTAATGTAAGATGCTTTTTACTGTAGAAATAATCCATGAGTGATCGGCTGAGTAAAATTATCCGGAAGGACCATGGTTAAATGCCGAACACAAACCATGAGCACGAATGGATTATTACTATTCTAACATGACATATAAAATTATTTAACAGACTTATTTTCATTAATTTTTGATTTTTACAAGGAATAAATTATTTTACGTAGGTTTGTTTACAATGTTGTGACCTTAGCAACCGGCTGTTCCATCCATTGTACCCTACAATTGCAGATTTACAATGTTTTGATACAGAAATATTTTATATAAATATACGTAATATATAGTATTTAAAATTCAATAACTATTTCATATTCAATGAAATATAAATAAAAACAACATAACAACTTTACTTCTAAAACCCAACCAAAATACGTAGGGCGAATGGAAGGGCAGTGCGATTGTTGCGAGATAATTGTGTGCGCATAGAACTCAAAACTCGTTTCTGCGCAGGTCGTCATGTTAGAATGCAGTTTAAATGCTTTTGTTTGTTTTACGGGATGTCTCCATATTTAAGGATTGTTGGACAGAGGACCCCAACTTTAAAGTCAGGGTAGATCATGGTAAAAAAGTGCTGAAATTTGCCCAAAAAGGTGGGCATATTCATGCCGATCATCCAGATTGTAGTAGGATTAAATACCTGATTTATCAGGGATCTTTTTGAACCAATCCTGACTGAAAAAAGAGTCCCCATTACTTTTAAGCATGACCTATGTGATGTTACTACAATTTCAACATGATTAGATGTATTCACAATAGGATATGATGAGTTCATGTCCCCTGATTCTCCCAATCTGTCCGCAATAAATATTATAGTTGAGAGACAGAAAAGCATGTGGCCACCTCATGCCAGGAGCAATTTCATTATAACTGGAAGTTAAACCACCTTAAAGAAACTATTGAAACTCGGTACAGTAGGTCCCCGATATATATGATTTCAATGTGTTCAGATTTAACAGCAATACACTTTGATTTATTGCAATAGGGTTTGACTTATCGGCAATAGTATCTAAGTGGAGTGTGTCCCAGCTTCTGTGATTTGACTTAATGTCATTAAGATTAGTCCAGGCTGAAAATCCTGATTTTGGCAGTTGGGAAAAATGATGCCGCAGGAAAAAACTAATGTGTTTGACTATTGTATTAAGTTATTCAGAATTTATTGAACATTGAGCAGTTTTATTCAGTTAGGGTATAATTCAGTAACCGGGATCTTGTGAGTTTGCCTGGTTTCCCATCCCACAGAAAATTGTATAATGTATAACTGTGTCTTTAAACTCATATTCCTTGATTACATAATCTTTACTTTCTCATTTTTTGTTTGTGAAATAGTATATTAGCTTAAGAATCTTGAGATTCATTGGATGAAAACATGATACTTATAGCAACATTTTCTCAATAAATAATAATTCCTAATGAAATACCTATACCAGGGACCACTGGCAGAGTGGTAACACTCTCGCCTCCCACCTCTGAGGTCGGGGTTTGCTTCTCGGCCTGACCTGAAGTGGAAAAGCTGGAAGTTGCTTGCCACTGGTCAGCAGTTTACAGTACAGAGCCTTGACCAACTGTATGTACTGATTTCCTCTGCCCTTCCAACTACCTGTCGTGATATATACAGTGTGGAAAGAGACGTAAAAACCCCAAATAAATAAAGAAAGAAATACCTATACCTGAAAAAAGATGTCCTCACTCCTGACAGCCATTATAAAATAATAAAATCAATAACTGTGGTCATGTGACCTATTGGCCAGAGAACAGAGCAATGGAACACGGCAGATTAATGGTTAACACTGTAAAATGTTAAATTTGCTTGTAACACTGTAAAATGTTAAATTTGCTTGTCCGCACATGCAAATGAATCAGTTGACCCTAACAAATAGGTATTGTCAGAATATAACAAACAATAATAATAAATAAGTTTACAACTGATTTGTTCATATTTGAGTAGATAATATGTAGTGCAGAAGGTTATCTCTTTACATCCGCACTGTGTGTTTACAAAATCTGACTTATATTATCATTACTTCTACCTGTTTTAAAGTTAGTGGTACATGCCAATACAATTGCAGATATGCAACACTATATAGCTTTCCAGTATTCCACTCTAGGAAAGATTCTTTAAACTATTGCAGAGAAAACTAAAGAAGAATTCTTACCCATGAATTGTTTTCTCCAGAATGTTCAGACTTTGTGGTACAAGGTTCTCAGATTGTGTTTTTTGCATCCCAAGTTCTTCCTCTTGTGTAACTGTATTCAGAGGTCCAATGGTGTAATTCAAACATTTATGACATAAACCCTTACACCCTAACTGAAATATATGCAGTAAATAATTAATATCCAGTATCTATAGGTCATTCTCCATTTATTGTATTGTTCTCTTGATGGGAATATTTTGGAATACCTCTGACTAATAACAGCAAGTATCCCAACAGAAACATTTGCTGAAGTATATTTACATAAACCCACCCCTCCCGTATTTACTTTTAAGGTGTAAAGGTATGGAAGACTAAAAGGGCCAAACTTCAATATGATAGTGTACAAAAATAATTATGCCCAAAACAGTGTGGCTAGAATTGTATCAGACACTTATAGATACACCACTATAACTCCTGTTCTTAAGAAATTGGACTGGCCAGTCCTAGGAATTATACCATCCAAGGCTGCCTGTTGAATATCGCTCAATGTTTGAAACAGCCACACTTGTTTACAAGTCACTTAACAAATGGTTTCCCAAGTATTTTACTCCATATCTTTCTTTTATCAAAGCAGTTCTTATGGTACCATAATGGTGACAGTTCTAATTGTGAAAAAAAATGTGAAAAACCACTAAAATAACGAATATCTTGTTTACAGTGGATATAAAGTAATGAAATTTGACCTATATTGGGGTTAAATGGAGCTAATTTACTTCTGAGTGACATATTAGCAACTTATGGGCAATAGTGTATGATTTGGGGGGAGGGGTGGCTTACAAAAACTTGGATGATGCAGAGTCTGATATTGGTATTTAGCTGTTGGTGATTATACTGTAGAGGTTTTAGACCTCTGGCTGTGGTACTCTTGCTGTAAAAATGTCCCATATTATGATTTTGTATGTCATGTAGTTGAGAATGTTTATGATGATTTATTGCATACAAATTATAGATCTCTAGTTGTTGAACTTAATGAAGACCAGGTTCATGAGTTTAGTACTTGCTTTATATTTATAATCAACTTTGATCGATTCAGTTTTTCGGCTGAATTAGTTGATCATCTACCGTTCAGAGGAACATAGTACTTTAGGCAGTGTTTGGTGGGCAGATTTTGAAACTGTTGGGAATTTGTTTTGCTTTGTTATTTCTCTCTTCCATGTTTTTTTTGTATATTTGCACATATTCAGTAATAACTTCTTCATGTTGCTGAGGACATGGTGACCTAGTGGTAGCACACTGGTCTTCCACTTCTCAACTCCTGGATGTCAATCCCGGCCTGACATTAAATGGGAAAGTTGGCTATTGCTAACCTAAATGGATGGTTTTAAGCACAGAAAGTTGACCGACTAGTATGCACTGCTGTCCTCCATCTCCTGAACTACCCGTTGTGAAATGACCTGTGTAGTGTGAGGACAGCAACGTTAAATCCAAATCACTCGATCACTTTCATCAACTCTATACTTATATGCTTCACTTGCTGCACTTTATTTCTCCATCTTCTGGTAGGTTTATCTAATCTAATCTAATCTACTGCTTTGCAAGCACAATATCTTCCCCACAAAGGGGAACTCAGTGCACTAATTATACAAAATAATTATCATAGGGAGAGTTGAGGGGCATTCAAGGTCAGTAATCCAGGATTGTGGGTGTGACCAGGAGGGAAAAAAATCTAAGTTGGAAAACTAGAGCTGAAGAGGTGGGTTTTGAGATGCTTCCTAAAAGATGCAACAGAGGGACTGTTTCTTACATGAAAAGGGAAAGAGTTCCAAAGGAGTGGGGCATAGTGACTGAAGGAATTATAGGTTAGGTTTCCTCTTTTTTTGTTTACAAAAAAAAGGTTAGTCTTGTCCCAGTTTGTCTCAAAATGTTTATAACAGTCTCTGACCTTTGTTATGTCTATTATTGCCACTACCAAGTCTATGATGCTATTGAGTATGTTGGTTTGTTATGTCTATTATTGCCACTACCAAGGCGATGATGCTTTTGAGTATGTTGGTTTGTTATGTCCATTATTGCCACTACCAAGGAGATGATGCTTTTGAGTATGTTAGTTTGTTATGTCTATTATTGCCACTACCAAGGAGATGATGCTTTTGAGTATGTTGGTTTGTAATGTGTATTATTGCCACTACCAAGGAGATGATGCTTTTGAGTATGTTGGTTTGTAATGTGTATTATTGCCACTACCAAGGAGATGATGCTTTTGAGTATGTTGGTTTGTAATGTGTATTATTGCCACTACCAAGGAGATGATGCTTTTGAGTATGTTGGTTTGTAATGTGTATTATTGCCCCTACCAAGGAGATGATGCTTTTGAGTATGTTAGTTTGTTATGTCTATTATTGCCACTACCAAGGAGATGATGCTTTTGAGTATGTTAGTTTGTTATGTCTATTATTGCCACTACCAAGGAGATGATGCTTTTGAGTATGTTAGTTTGTTATGTCTATTATTGCCACTACCAAGGAGATGATGCTTTTGAGTATGTTAGTTTGTTATGTCTATTATTGCCACTACCAAGGAGATGATGCTTTTGAGTATGTTGGTTTGTAATGTGTATTATTGCCACTACCAAGGAGATGATGCTTTTGAGTATGTTGGTTTGTAATGTGTATTATTGCCACTACCAAGGAGATGATGCTTTTGAGTATGTTGGTTTGTAATGTGTATTATTGCCCCTACAAAGGAGATGATGCTTTTGAGTATGTTGGTTTGTAATGTGTATTATTGCCACTACCAAGGAGATGATGCTTTTGAGTATGTTGGTTTGTAATGTGTATTATTGCCCCTACCAAGGAGATGATGCTTTTGAGTATGTTGGTTTGTAATGTGTATTATTGCCCCTACCAAGGAGATGATGCTTTTGAGTATGTTGGTTTGTAATGTGTATTATTGCCACTACCAAGGAGATGATGCTTTTGAGTATGTTGGTTTATAATGTGTATTATTGCCACTACCAAGGAGATGATGCTTTTGAGTATGTTGGTTTATAATGTGTATTATTACCAAGGAGATGATGCTTTTGAGTATATTGGTTTGTAATGTGTATTATTGCCACTACCAAGGAGATGATGCTTTTGAGTATGTTGGTTTGTAATGTGTATTATTGCCACTACCAAGGAGATGATGCTTTTGAGTATGTTGGTTTGTAATGTGTATTATTGCCACTACCAAGGAGATGATGCTTTTGAGTATGTTGGTTTATAATGTGTATTATTGCCACTACCAAGGAGATGATGCTTTTGAGTATGTTGGTTTGTAATGTGTATTATTGCCCCTACCAAGGAGATGATGCTTTTGAGTATGTTGGTTTGTAATGTGTATTATTGCCCCTACCAAGGAGATGATGCTTTTGAGTATGTTGGTTTGTAATGTGTATTATTGCCCCTACCAAGGAGATGATGCTTTTGAGTATGTTGGTTTGTAATGTGTATTATTGCCACTACCACGGAGATGATGCTTTTGAGTATGTTGGTTTGTAATGTGTATTATTGCCACTACCAAGGAGATGATGCTTTTGAGTATGTTGGTTTATAATGTGTATTATTGCCACTACCAAGGAGATGATGCTTTTGAGTATGTTGGTTTGTAATGTGTATTATTGCCACTACCAAGGAGATGATGCTTTTGAGTATGTTGGTTTGTAATGTGTATTATTGCCACTACCAAGGAGATGATGCTTTTGAGTATGTTGGTTTGTTATGTCTATTATTGCCACTACCAAGGAGATGATGCTTTTGAGTATGTTAGTTTGTTATGTCTATTATTGCCACTACCAAGGAGATGATGCTTTTAAGTACGTTGGTTTGTCTGTCTGTGTTTGTGATTACTCCAAAACAAAATGCACACGTCTTTCTGGAATTCTTTATGTGGGTAGTGCCCAACCAAAAGAAGAAGTGATGAAACTTTGGGAAAGATCCAGATCATACTGTGGACACAAACACATCTTAAATTTTCTGGTGTTTTTTTTTCAATGATTTTCATCACATGTCATTCCATCTAATTATGATTGAAATATTTTTTGTTCTTTGGGCTTGACCAAAGGAAGAAGTGATTTGATTTTGGGACAGATCCAGATCATCTTCTGGATACAATAAATTCCTGAGTTTTCAAAAAGTACCATTTTCAATGTATTTTCCTGGTCAGCTATCCACTTATGATGATTGACATAAAAAGCACAGTGTTTGGGTGAAATTACAATATATAGGGATATCCTTCTGCCTTTGTGGAGGCCTGCACTCTATGAGTGCTTTCTAATTTTAACTATGTCTTTTCCTTATGGCTTTAACAGGATCCAAGTGTTTAATAATGGGGTAGCAATAAGATGCCAAATAACATACGCAGATATGACTTTAAAGAAGTGAAGTATAAAGTAAAATGTATAGGCTCTTGTGTTCTACTGTAATAAATTGTCTTAAATTGTGCAGTAAATTGTCAAAATCTGACATACAAAATATAGCACAACTACACATACTGTATTCAACCTTATAAATGCCCCCTCCCTGTTAAACACTGCTCCCATATCCCACCAATGTAAAAGCACTCCGATCTGGGAATTTTGAAAAGAGAGGCATTTTAGTTCATCTCCCAATTGAATAGATCTATTGACAGGAAGTGAAACTTGTGAAACCAATACTTGACAGTACTTTAATGAAATCTCTATAATAGTCACAATTTTTTAGATTTAAGGTTTTAAATAGTAATGCCCTACCTGGGGTATTAATATGGTGAATTGCGGTATGTGTATATCTACATATGTTTATAAATCATGCTGAATTCTTTTTTGCTATAAAACAAAAGTATATGACAGACACAAAATGGACTACATAAACTATCTTCCAAGTGCATATGTTTATGTTTGTGCTGACAAACTATAAAAAATAACATGCCATAAGCAACGTTTGTATTGCAGTGTGTATTCACTTGAACTAAGTTATCAGGATTTAAGTTTTGTTCAACAAGAAGAGATGGGTATTTATATCTCAATATGTAACAAATATCCTAGCTGTATAACTGAGCTAAATTTAAAGCAGGTAATACAATGTTTCCATTACTTTCCAGATAGTTCTTTATCTTCTTAACAGTTATGCATAAATATTGTTTCATTTCTATTTGAGGTTTTGTTGATAAAAATGGTGAAAATTAATTGATAAGTAGTTGATATTAAATTAAGAATTCTGCCCTGCTCATATTGAGACTCACACTATGTTATCTTTTCACAAATTTCTTTGGAAATAGATCCATAGAAATTTAGTGTTAGATGGTTTATACTGGAAGATGCCAAAGTGGACTCTCTATCACAAGAATCTTTAATATCTGCTTGTTCTCACCCATGAAAATATGACATATTCTGACATTGAATTCTCTAAACTCTCTCAAGTTACACTTGAATTTATATTACAACATTTACTGATGAGCAAATATGTGTCTGCATACTTTCGAACATGTTTGATATTTGAATAAAAAGAAGTCAGAGTCAAAGTTGGTGTTTTATAAGTGATAAGGTCAGACAGGGCCTCACGGTGCATCATACATGTTCCAGTGAGTTTGATTTGAAGACACTTCAGAGTACTCAGTGATCAACATCTGCCCAAGTAGTGCTGCTTCACCATTTCCCATGTGATCGCTGAAAGTTAAGCAGCACTGGTCTTGATTAGTGCTTGGATTGTTGACCATTCTGGGCCAGGTATAGGCAATAGCATAGTGACTTGGATGATCACTTAAATGGCAGTTCCGCCACAATATAACCAGAACAAGGTACTAGACACGCCTTTAAATCAATCAATCAATCAGTTAATCAATCAATCATCACATGGCAACTGTTTATACTGGATGTGCTGAGGGCCCATCCTGGTACAGTCAAACCTTTACTTGCGACCTCCTGTATAATCTTATGTGTTAAAAAGCAACATTAAACCTCAACTTTGATTTGCCAGCTGCACTGTGATGGAGTATCAGCCATGATTGATTTCATGAGAAAAAAATAAAATAAACTAATTCTGTGTGTACTGATGATATATCTAATAGAAGATGGGATAATTTTTAAGCCTAAAAATCATTTTGAGAAGGACTGACTTGTATCATGCATACAGATAATGTATGCAATGTCAGTTGCAACTTTACTGTTTGATTGGCTCACAGCTTGATAACTGCATGTAGGCCTTATGTCATTGGTTGCTGATACAGATTCAGGTCATTCATCAGTGAGAAAAATTACATGTGACCACAGTGTACCATATTTTACTTGATAATAAAACAAAAATAATATTTAAAAATATATTTTTTGTGTATACAACAACAACACAATATTAGGGGGGTTTGCTGTCACTGCAATTTTTATCACAGGTTGTTCCTTCATTGACTAAGGTTTCCATGTTATCATAATTGTCTACATCAATCTGGAGATCTTTTGCATATCCATCCCCATAGTAAATCATTAGTTCTTCCCCAGGGTGAATGTCTCTACTGGCCACGTAATACATTTTGCCTTTGCATTCACGCACCTGCAAAAGTACAGAATAAATACAATATTTGATCAAAGAATACCTATGCTAAGGAGCGCAGCTGAGTATTTCTGTGCTCTGTTTATGCTTAAAGGAGTTGTATTTATCTGCCACTGTAGCCTGGTGGGTAAAACATTTGCCCAGGAATGCAGAGAACCTCCGTTTGCACCTCCCCAGGTACAGCCACATAGAGTGGCTTGGATGACCACTTAAAAGGGCTGTCCTCTGTGATTGGGTTCTATCCTAAGGGCATCCAAAAGAACCTGTGGGGACATTGACAAATGATCTTCCCTGAGACTCTGTCTTTCTGTAAGGGGAATGTCAGTTATTAAAGACTATATTTTTGCTGTATTTGTGCATTCAGGATGGGTCAAATAGCACTGTGGGTAGTGTAGTAAAGGAGTATAATATACAATGTATTGTCCAGATGAAACAGTGAAGACTTTGTGGGAACGTTCAAAATTGTGAAGAGTTCAAGGGGTTCTAGTCATAGGAGTTGTAATTATATTACCATATTATCAGCTGAAAGTGGATCTGTTAATCATATGGCCAGTGCATACAAGCTTATGGAGACAACATGAATCCTGCTGTATCAGGTACAAACCTCAAGTGTTGGGTCTATGGATATGGTATAGCAGGAGCCTTTTCCACTATAACAACAGGCTTCTGGCTTAAAGGTGAAAACATTGGAAGATTTTTGACTGAGATCATTTGTTATGGTGGTCTTGGGTACTTGCTCACATTTGTGCAGATTCAAAGGCATTAGCACTGGTGTTTCAGAAAGGCATGCAAATTTGGTGTTTTATTGAAGTTTCATGTGCACAGTTATGTATATACACTTGAACCATGGAGGTTATGTTTTTGGAGCATTCGTTTATCCATCTGTGTTTACTCTTTAACTAATGAATGCATATTTATGAAATTTTTTATGTGGGTAGGCTCTGACTAAAAGAAGAAGTGACTAGACTTTTGGCACAGACCCAGAAATCATACTCTGGATAGACAAAATCCTGAATCTCTTTTTTTAACTGTATTTTCATGGTCATGCTATCCATTTATGAGGATTGACATGAAAAGCAGTATATGGGCGAAGTTACAATATTGGAATACTTGGCTGCCTTAACAGAAGTCTAACCTCTTGGAAGTGCTTTCTAGTCATTTAGTAGGTTTGTACTCTTAAGTATAAAATCACAGAGACATCAGAAACTATGCACTCTATATTGTTAAAAAGTTTTTTCTATGATATGCACAAATATTTCAACAATGGTAATTTTGGTGACATTGAAGTTTGTATAATTCACATCTCTAATGCTTCATCTTATCTGTTGCCTATGACAATGGAATTTTTGTCGGACTTCTTTCCATTATATTTTCAATGACTGAGGGAATTGATAAATTCTCTACAGCTTTAAATACTTGAGCAATGTGTTTTATATTTTTACAGGCTTTAGAATTGCTTCCATTAAAAGGTAGATTACCAGCAAGCTGAACACAATGACATGTATAATATAAAAAATTAAAGGAAGAATTCCCCAGTGGGGGCTGCCCACTAAAATTGTGCAACAAAAAGCAAAATTCGCTGAAATTCTGCAACAGCTTAGACTTAGTGCCATAAAGTAGAGTAAAAAATCTAATATTCGCCACATATCTGAAATTCGCCACATGTGAAAATACTAATAAAATAAATGAATTGTGGTGAAATTTGTTGAATGTATAGTAAATTATGGCTTTTTGAACTGAAAAATACCAATTTTTAGACAAAAACATCATTTTCTTCATAAAATTAACTAAGGTTTTACAGGTGGCGAATTTTAGATTCCTGGCGAATTTTAGATTTCTTACTCTATCATATTTGAAGAGAACATCTCAACATTTAAATAAAAATACAGGTTTTTTTTCCATTAGTTGTGAATGTCATAAATACGATGTGACAAGTACCACAGTTCTTACGGCAAACTCACCTCAACATTTTCTTCTCTCCTGTAACGGGAGCAGTTTATCCATCTCACCCAGTTAGAGGTTTGCACATCATGTGCATCTACGTAAAATGACTTCTTACCATTCCTTTTCACCTGAAATCAAGATTTGAAAGTCTCTCAGGTTAAGGTAATTAGTACTACATACAAAGATTTAATCTACATGAACTTCATGGCCTTTTTTATGTGAAATAAGCATGTCCAACAAAGTAAATGAAGAAAACCAGCTTGGTGATGTGACCTATTTTCTGGGAGGACAAACTAATGTAACCCTCTGACTTTGCCAGGGTAGTTCTGTACTTTACAATTCACATATCTGTGTTGGACAATGAATTTGATTGCTTCAATAAATAGCAATTGCCATCAAATGTCAAATATTTTTTTTCAAAATTTAATTAAAACAATTTAACAATATATTATTGTTTAACAGATGCCAAAATGGGCAACTTTCTTCATTTGAGGTATATGTATCTATAAAAATTAATCAGCAAATCTCAATATATATTAGTCAACATATTAAGTTTGAAGTTATGAAAGCATATGCTTCCTTATAAAATGATATTTTGCCACTTCTTTTGTACTAAACCAATAGTCAAAGGTCAAATTTAGGTCTTCACTTCCCATTAATATTTGAACCAAGTGAATACAGTATTCACATGGATTAGATCACCACTTATGGTCAGGTCACAAACAACCATGACTTCTATACAAACTACAGCTTAATCTTTTCAGACTTGTATTACCACCACAACTGTCTCTCCTGTGTGTGTGGCTGCTTGCTGCCTCCTTTTTATGTTGGACTATCCAATTCTTCGAAATTATTGATTTAAAGGATGTTTACATCAAGTTTGCCCCCAAAAGTAGTCAAATTGCATATTTTAAAAGTTGACTTTTAGAACAAATGATATAATGTGTTGAAAATGTGGTTAAAACAAAGATAAGTAGAATGTTTACCTTCCAGGCATAATCTGATATCTGGATTAATTTGATGACTACCTCCCCTTCATACTCTGCCAGCCATGTGTACCTAAAAATAGCACTGAACATATGACCAAAGTTTAGGGTGTTACATCCATTTAAAAAGCTGTAGCTATATCAGGACAGGCTCTATGTGAATTCCACCTGTTGTCATATGTCGGATTCAAACCTACATCTTCAGAGGTGAAAAACCAAATCATTGAATGCAAAACTTATCAATTGATAGGCCTGATTAATCAGAATCTCTTCTGATCTAATCTAATCTACTGCTTTACAGGTGCAACATCTTCCCCACAAATGGCAATTCACTACTATTTGGTAATGAATATATTCATCATAAGGATAGTCAAGGGGGTGGTCAAGGTCAGTGATCCGGAGTTATGGGTTTGTTTGACTAGGGGGAAGGATACTAGGTGGCTAAACTGGAATTAAACAGGTGAGTTTTCAGTTGTTTTATGAAGGATGTGACAGAGGGACTATTTTTCATTTGGAAGGGGAAAGAGTTCTAAAGAACAGGGGCATATTGACTGAAAGTAAGTATGTAAATTTAAAGCCCAAAGTATACAGGTCAAAAACCATATAAAATCATTCCACTGTCTTTTGTGATGCTGATTCCATATTCAAAGACTGTTGAGGCAGAGGTCTCAACTAAAATTAGCAAAATTTGGGAAGAAAAGAAAGTCACCAACTTTCAACTTTTCCAAAAGTATTAAACATATTTGGTATTTTCAACTTTTGTAGAATTGCACGATTTTGGCTCCCAACTTATACGGTTACCAAAATTTTGGTCATGATTTTAAAAATGCTAAGATCATCTGTAATATATACACTTGCTATTTCAAGCAAATATCCCAAGATATGCATTCCAACTTGCCAAGTTTCACATAATAAATGTACATGTATATATGAAAGCAATATTCTTCTGAATATAAGGGTATAAAGAGGACTTTAATTTTACGTTGGTTTGTTTATTTTTGTAGATTACACCTATAAATATTCCAAAGTTATATTTTACGAGCTTTTGTTCCCAAAATGGTAGAAATATTGAAAAAAATTGTTTTTCCACCTTAATAAATGTGTGGATGCTTTCAAGTGTCATTTTCTTGGGATATGAGTGTTAGAAAATAAAGTTTGCTTAATTTTCATGACAGAATATTCAAATTAATTACAGAATTACAGAATTTTAAATTAAATGTGATGTCTAATCAGAACATTTGAGCCTCAGTCATGTCAAACAAATATGATTATCACTGTACTGAGAGTACGGAAAAAGTTCAAGGAGTGTTTTAAATGTTTTGTTAAGTCCTTCATCCCACAATAATCATTAAAATCTATAATACAGGCTGTTAAGAGTTGATTCCTGCAGAAATGTATAAATTAATTTGAAAAGTAAAATAAACTGCATATTGGAAGATAGACAATATGACTTTTCTTTACCATAGTAGATGTCAATAATAGTGTTCAAATGGTGCGCTGTTTGCATTTATTGATGAAATTGCCAAAGGAAAGATTTTCTTTTGTTTTATTTAAAGTTCACACATCAACAGGTGAGCACAAGATCTTATTATGTGCCCTGTTAATGAATTCATGACCTCAATATAATAATTTGTGGGTAAAAGATCATCAGGTGATCTTAACTTATTTTCTCGTCATCCTGACTCAATAACATGATTTCAAATATTATGTAGACAGTTCATCATATAGATTGCACATTATTGCTATATTAACCCCATTTTCACTACAAGTTTTTGGTTCCCTTTCTTTGATATTTATGACTAATTTTAATTTGTCCTTTAATTTGAACATGCTTGGAATACTTGACTTCGTTCAGAGAATAGGTTTTTAAACTTAAAAATTAAGAGACATTTACGTATAACACAATAGGAATATTACATTAACAATAGAAAACTTACATAAACAGTTGGAAAATTACATAAATAACAGGAAAAATACATAAAGGATAGGGAAATTACATAAACAATTGGAAAATTACATGAACAATAGGAAAATTACATAAGCAACAGAAAAATTAAATGAATAATAGGAGAATTACATAAGCAATAGAAAAATTGGGGGGAGTGGAAGTGAGTTCATAAAACTCAGTCGTAGAATTACAGATAAACGTTCCACTTTGCTGAGAAGTTTCTTTCCTTAAGCAAGACATATCTTACTTTTTGATGAATATGTCCGAGAAGATACCGAGCCCACCATCTGGAATTGTGGATTGTGCAAGTCGCACCCCACTGGGTATCGTTTGAAATGCTCTGAATGGAGTGTTCCATGGCACCTGATTAAGTGAAAACACACAGATTTTATTGTGTTGAATCTATATAGCATTTTCTAACAAATATTCTATAGATTGGAACTTTCAAACTTACAAGGCAATAAAAGGAAATTGTAAACACAATGGACAATCTTAATGTCTACAACAGCAGACTCTGACATTCCATTGTACCTTGCTGTGCTTCAATCTCAAAACTTTTTCTCTACTTATATTCCAGGGGCCACGGTGGCAGAGTGGTAACACTCTCGCCTCCCACCTCTGAGGCCGGGGTTCGATCCCCGTCATGGCCTCAAGTGGGAAAGCTGGTAGTTGCATGCTGTTGGTCGGCAGTTTACAGTACAGATCCCTGACGAACTCTATGTACTGGTTTCCTCTGCCCTTCCAACTACCCATCGTGATATGACCTGTACAGTGTTGAAAGCGACGTAAAAACCCCAAATAAATAAATAAATCTACTTATATTCCTATTTTCAAAATAAAAATGGTTTAGAGCAAACTTGCTTTCAGGACTTAATTGATAAAGCAAGGTCTAGTTTTACAGTATGGTTCATTAAGTACAAAATTGATAATCTTGCAAAACTGAAGTAACAAACTGAATTTGTAATGCTAATTATCTTTGATAAGTGGAACCAGTGTATGTAAAAATCATGGCCTGTGCATCCTTATATTCAGACCAAATACAGTATTTGGTGGATAGAGTAAGAAATCTAAAATTCGTCACATATCTGAAATTCACCACATGTGGAAATACTAATAAAATAAATGAATTGAGGTGAGATTTGTTGAATGTACAATAAAGTAAGGCTTTTTGAACTGAAAAATACCAATTTTAAGACAAAACATCATTTTCTTCATAAAATTAACTAAGGTTTTAGAGGTGGCGAATTTTAGATTTCTTACTCTAATTAAACATGACACCCAGTACCTACTGAATGTTTTCTGAAGAATTTACTAGATTATATTGGATCACTGGGTATACATCAGTACACACAACTGAATGCTTCAGTTTTATCTGAGATATCAGACTGTATTAGATTGGTTTGCAACATAGAGAGGTTTAGTGAGCAATTCTTACATGTATATAAGGCAGCATTGCAGTGGTTACATCAGCACAGTCTACTTCATCCTCTTCAACTAGAAACTCCGGCATATTCTCAATATCCCCTAAAACTAGAAAAAAGACATAGGTTCATAATAATGCTGAAAATATGTGAATACCAAGTTCCTTCCACTTTCACCCCCTGTGGGTTCGGGGAAGTAGAATAGGCCCAACGTGTCCTCCTGCGTGTCGTAAGAGGCGACTAATTGGAGGAGACATCAACCTTGATTAGATTTTACAGAATAAATTTTTATTTTGTTTTTTTTTTGTTCATTTGTATATTTTACACTTTTTGAGAATTCTATTTATGGTTTGTATTTATTTTGTTGTATTTGGGTATTTGTTTCTGTATATTTTGTTGTTGTATGGTCTAGTCTGTTTTTATGATCTTATCTTGTCATTCTTGCTCAGTGTATGCCTGTTTAAATCTGTATATCTAGACACTAGTTTTTTTGTATATTTGTTCATGTTGTATATATTGTTTGGTTAAAGTATTTATTAAATTTATTGGTGCAGAATAACACTAGTGGATCATCTGTAAGTAATAATTTAACAGCATTAAGTGATGTTTTCCATACCCCGAGGTATACACTGCCAGAGTATGAAATTGACTCTGATATGAGTCATAAGGCAGACTATGAAGATTCAACAAACTCTAGCTTTACTTTCTCTGAATTAAAAGAGATGATTACTTTTCTGTGCTCACCATGAAGCATATGTACAATTACATTTACTACTTGTGTTTAACTGTTTGTAAATAGCTTACATTATGTGTTCATATCTGTACTTTTTTACTTTGTACAAAATAAACTAATTTAATTTAATTTAAGGTGTTCTTGCACCTTAATTTTTAACTAACTAACTAACTTGGTTTTTACTGTTTTTTTTATCCTTTACAGAATACAGTTTAACACTACTCTATAATGACAGTTTGGTTTCCTTCTTGAAACATGCCAAGAGATTTGTTTGCCATCCAGTGAACTTGGTGATAAAACTACTTGGTTTGAGCACATGGTCTTACATTGCTCAAATGACCTAAACCAGGCCAGAATGCAGATTGTTTGTCTGGCTTTACATTCTCCACATGGAGAAACAAAACTAAGTAGATGAGGCAGGTATAGAAGTTAAGGCTGCCTAGTATCTTAACTCTTGTAGTGCTAGAGGGATAGATCCAGCTCTTTTCTGAAAATCAACTGGATACATTTGTCTTTGGAGTGTTATTTTTTAAGGTTAAAGGAAATATTTTAAAAACTTAATTTACCTCTATGTGCAACCTGCATGATAGTTGGAACAAGAAAATATTGTTAGTTAAGAGTCCTCTTCATTTATTTTTATTTGTTATATTATATGTCAATATTTCATTCAAATGACCAAATTATGAGATAATTAACACATATACATATAATCAAAATCAATTTTAATAGTTTATTTGTAAATTGGCCTAATGGTGTAATTTTATGGACATTGTAATTCAGATAGTGAGATAGCACCCTTGTAGTATTGTAGACAATGGACATTCAGATGATATACTGGTAATTACTTGCAGTATTGTTGATGTTTAAAAGTGAAAATAATCAACAGTAGAACAATGTAGACTGGGTGTTTTTCAGACTATGGAACTACAAAAAATCTGGTCATAAATCAGTCAATGCAACCTGGTGTATTTGTAGATTTTTTATGCATAGTTTTTTAAAAAAATTATTAGTTTATCAGTGATGTAACCAGCTTTTTAAGCATATTGGAATGGTGTACTTTGAATCAGCTTTCGACGCATATTTTCAGCAAATCGTTCAATATTTTATAGAGCTAGTCATAAAAATGTTTGTACAACACTTGAAAAAGTAATATTAATACAATACTTTGCAAATTAAAGAGCCATTCAAGATACAGAAAAGTATTAAGCTTTTAATTAAAGTGCTTAAGAAATTGCACCTTATAGTTTCCGTAGGTTTGATTCAACATATTTCAAGTGAATGCGTTTTAAGATAAAATTTTTTATCAAGGGTTTCTTAAAATGTTTTAGCTATATAGATTGCCTTTGAAGAAATTCACAATTCTCACGGTTTTAACACATTACTCAAGTATCATTATGCTTAACTTTTTAATAATATCCTCACTATGAGTGTAAAAAAAAAAACAAAAAATATGCTCTGACATTTATGCAGGTGCATGATATGTGATTTATTCAGATAAAATAAACATATCTGCATTTTACACCTGAAAAGGTGTAGACCAGCAAGAAATCTAGCCAAAAACACAATGTGTGTTTTTAACAAGAACATACTTTGTCAATAAGTGACGTTTACTGTAAGGGGCCAGTTACACATAGCCGGATGCGCCACGGATACAGCCCACGGTGCCATATATGGTAATTGATAGGGATGCACAAGGGATGCCGGTGGTCATGTAAAAGATTTACGGAACTGCCACGGATCTTCCACGGATCTGCTATGGACCGCTACGGACAGGTTTGCCTATGAAACGATTGCACCAAGGATTGGTCTTATGACTGTTTTTTAATCTGCAAACCCTGTCCGTGTCAGTCCATAGCAGATCCGTAGCAGATCCAGTTAGACCCGGCAAAGTTTTTACAGACATTTTTGGCTGCGGAAGCATCAAGGATGTAAGGGATGCCACAAGAACATCCAGGATGGGTATACGGACAATAAGGACACTCACAGATGAGATACGAAAGAGTTACAGATATCAATTACAGATAAGATCCGCAAAGCCTTTACTGAACAAATCAAGCAGTTTGATTTTTCCGTGGCGTCCCCACAGACACATGGCATCCGTGGCGGAAGCCACAAGGACATGACGGATGTTACGGATGGCTGTATGGACAGAAAAGATGATATATAAGTCACTCAACAGTTTCCATATAAGCCAGTACATCCGGCTATGTGTAACTGGGGTCTAAAGAATATGATCAGTAGAATCACAGGTATCTGCCCTCCTGTCATAAGGTGATATACATATAATTTGTCAAGGTCTTTTTTCTTGATAAATTTGACAATGGAATAAGACAGGTTTGACACCTTTTAAGACTAAGCTCATATTAATCAAAATTGTGCAGACATTGCATCAGATGAGAATCAGAGGCCTTTATAGTGACACAAATTGGAAATGTGTAAAGAATTTCCCCGCAAATCAAAGAAATGGAAGATGGTTTCCTTACTTCTAAACTTCCTTATTTTTGGTCCAATTTTGAACATTCTTTTCACCGTTTTGTTCAGTGTTAAGAGGCCTCATATCTGAGCAATTGGTTTGGTGTATATGTTATGACCCAGATGTGAAATTGTCCATTTCGTGAAATGGACAAGGAAATTGTTCATTTCATGAAATGGACAACCCAAATGTCCATTTCATGAAATGGACAAAATATTTGTCCATTTTGTGAAATGGATAAAAAATATACTGACCATTCATGAAATAGACAACTAAATGTACGAAATTTTACTCTTATTCATAGTATTAGAATACATCAATGGTTGTACTTTAGCCTAAAATCTACTGGTGATGTGCAGGTTATTATAATTTCTGTGACATTTTCTTATAAAATCTAACATGATCCTACTATTAAGCTACAATATTAGTTAAGTATTTGTTAATATTTGTATTTACATTTATTAAAAATTTAAGAACTTGAGATAACATCTAGGTGAGACTAAACTATAAAACATATATTTTATAACATTAAGAGCTTTTAACACTAAGCCACATTGGTAGTTTATTTACATTGCGGATTGCAAATGTTGATACCACTGTTGCCATTTACTTATCCACATTATCAAAAGATTTATGATAATGACAGGCACTGAATTAACCCTTAGATCTAATCCTCAAAAGGTTGGCTACAATCCTCAGATCTCATTAAAAGAAAGCCTCACCTCTGGTAAGTTGGATTTAATTGTAATTAGCCCACTTCTTTTGGAACCTTTGCGATGGCTTCAACCTTTTTAAATTGATAGTTACTTTTAATAACTTAAATGTAATCTGAAAAGGGTAGGCTACAATTCCTAAGCTCTAACCATTAAAGGAAAACCTTTTAAACAAGATTAGAGCACAAAAAGACAAAGTTCTATTATATTTCTTTTAAGCAAAAGTCAAAAAATAATATACCAGGTACCAATATGCCTTTTAAAAGTGTAAGTGTAATTTTAAATAGTTATTGCTATTAAAAAGTATGCTTTACATAATTGAGACTTTTATTTCAAATTTATTTCAAATATTCATAACTAATCAACTATTAACAAACTTAGTGTAAGATATTTCATATACATATCATTATTATAGGCGAATAAAGTGGATAGCTTAAACCAAAAGATTGGCCATGAATGAAAGTTTAACTTTCATACATGACTTTGTCCATTTCATGAAATGGATAGCAAAATATATATGGATTTGTCCATTTCACGAAATGGATAGTTGGGTTGTTCACGAAATGGACAATTTCACACCTGGGTCATAACATATATATGCCTTCAGCTTACCTCTGTGCAGCAGTCTCAAGAGAAGGAGAAGACCAACACAACTCCAATGGCTGACGTCCATCTTTTGTGTGTGTTAAATCTGAGATTCTGGTATTTCTAACAAAAGACAGAGAAACACAAATAGCTCTGTCAAATTTAATCATGTTATCATCAATTGTATCTCTGTAAGTCTTTTATTATTAAAAAAAAAGAATCTTAAGTGCTGCTTTCGAATTGGTGTGAAGAAGTTTTATTAAGTGTGTAAACTTATAAAACCAATAATAATCCTCTTAAAACATGTATTCTTTCTATTATCTTAAAATTTATATGGAGAGAATATAATAATTACAGAATATTATCAACTGGATTGTATGACTTAGTATCTCAAGAAGGCATTTTATTATACAGATTGTCTATTTTCATTTTTTATGTGAATCATATTGGCTTTTTAAACCTTTTGTGGCCAAAATGTGTGTTGAAAATCTGCATAATTATGGAGCATATTTGAGTTACCATTCAATACATTTTTTTTATCCTCTTTCTGTTTTAATTGTACTCTTTATGACAAATACTTAGCACAAAAGTGTCTGTAAATGTTTAATCTAGTCAAGCATACTTAATCTTGGTACCTTGATTAAGTGTACTTTGTTTAAACAATGGGTGTGGTATGTTGATCAAACTTCTTTCAAAAGCAACCACAATGGTTGCATATTATTATTTATAATTCTTATAGCAACCACTATTATTAACTATTATTTTACAAAAGTGACATATAAGTCCATTGGGGCTGGGCAAATTGTTAACCCTCTTGTTTGATTTTTGTTAAATGTCACTATAATAAATAAATTCTGTTCTATACTGTTAATTTGTGGACCAGTCGTTTGTAATAATCTCCCAATAATCTGGTCTGTTGTGTTTTGTTTGACATAAAAATATGTGAGATAATCTCTGTTTTTAGATGTTTTTGTCTGGAAATATATTTAGTGACATGTTTTAGCTGTCCCAGTTGATGTGCATTGGGTATTGAGAAATTATTTTTTTTATTTTTTTTTCGTAAAAATCTATTGAGACCCACACACCTATCGTGCTATTTACTTTGTGTCAATACTTCTAAATAGATGCTTTATTATGTAGTTTTATTTCTGAATATGTTAAAACTTGTTATTTTACCTGCTTTTCTTATCCAATATATACACATTACAGGTTAAATACTTCATCAGACACTTGAGAAATGAAATCTTGATTGCAACATGGTATTATAACAGCAATATGATTTGCCTAAATGAAAATTTTGCTCCAATTTATAGACAAAGTAAAAGGTAGGGTTTTAATGTCCCATTCAACAGCCAAGGTTATATTGGGACAAGGCCTCAGCATTGCTGCAGATAACAGAACATATATCAAATAGACGATAATATAAAAAAACTATATAAGACTATAAATTTGGGGGAGGTAGAATGAATATGCAATCAAATAGAATATGGTAGGAATTTCAATGATGTTGTTTCTTCTGAAGGTTTTTATTGTGCAATTATAATTATTTCTCACATCTAAATTGTTTTACCATGGTGATTCCTTCAGACAGTGCAAATCTCCACCAGCAAAGGGTTTCTTTAGATTTTTGTAGCCCATTGTAGCATATTATCTCTTTGATTTTGCACAGATAATTGCTACATTAGTGGCTTCATTTAAATTGTACTGTATCGGTGTAGTTTTATGTGAAAGAGCATTTAAGACCCTATTAATGATATTATGGAGTTATAATCAGATGATTGCAAGAGAACTCACAATATTATGGATCAATGTGCCAATAAAAGCTTGAGACAAAAAACGTCAGCAGTAATTTAAATTAACAACCCTTTGCAAAGTATACAGGATACAAAATAAGTTATTTGACAACTGCATGTAAGACTGCTGATTGATAGTTCAGCTTCATCAGATGATCGAAAAGAATGTGACTCTGTTATTTTTTTATGAAAAATAATGCAGTAAAAATAAATTCTATTCATAGTTTATTTATCAAGAATGAAAACTGGTCTCTGACAAGTTTTTATGATTTAGTCATTCTCTGTAGGTACACTCAGTGGTTTGGTTGTTTTAACTGCCTCCTGCCTATGTAGTCACATTCTTGAATCTCAACACATGCCTATTAACCCTTGAAGATTTTTTAATAACTTCTTTGAACCTTCCTTGATATAAATAAATGCAGATTATTTATGCTAACTTCTTTCCAAGTATAATGACTACAGTAATGTTTCAGTAAAATAAATACCAGTCATATATGATGGCTTACAATGAATAGTATACACTGCTTTCCTCCTTCCTTGCAACTACCCATCATGATATTACCATTATAATGGGTTAAAAATCAAAGGTAAACAAAAATAAATGAAATCCATAGAAAATGATAAATGGTATTATGTCTATTATGTCTATTATTTTACTGAAACATTACTGTGGTCATTAAAATGAAAATAATTTTGTTTTGTACTTAGAAAGAAGTTAGCATAAATAATCTGCTTTCATTTATATCAAGGAAGGTACAAGGAAGCTATTAAAATCTTCAATGGTTAATAGGTTTTCTATTCATTAATTACTTGGTTTTCACCTGTGTTGGTCAAAGGTTCCATTCAAGCTCATGCCAGAAGTTGGGTGCAAATAGTATATCCTGTTATAACCTCACCTGTTGATAGTGACATGAAACATCAACTATAAATTTATTTATTTATTTATTTGGGGTTTTACGTCACTTTCAACACTGTACAGGTCATATCATGACGGGTAGTTGGAAGGGCAGAGGAAACCAGTACATACAGTTCGTCAGGGTTCTGTACTGTAAACTGCCGACCAACGGCAAGCAACTACCAGCTTTCCCACTTGAGGCTGTGCCGGGAACCGAACCCCGGCCTCAGAGGTGGGAGGCGAGAGTGTTACCAATCTGCCACCATGGCCCCAACATCAACTATAAACATCTGTAATAAAATCTACTTCTTTCAAACTAAGTAGTTACAATGAGACAGTTCTTGACCCTTTCAAGGCCTATGCACATATACGCGGCGCGATACGTTTTTACTGCATGCTGAGCAGGTGAATTTTCTTTACCTTGTACATTTGGGCGATTTTCCCAGCAGTTTTCAGTAAATTAACAAAATATTTTCAAACTACAGCGAAAGTGACTAGAATAGTTAAAATAATCACATATAATTAAACATTCAATACCCCTCAGTACATTTCCACAATCCCCATTTCAACACCTATCCTACCCTTAAATACAATGAACTGCTTCTCTTATTTCTATTTTATTTAGCCGCACCACGCTAGTGTACAATGGGCTTTAGACTTCCACATGTCCGAGGTTGCTTTGGTGATTCCATGTACAAAAGATATACGTACACGGGTGATCACTGAGATAAGCGGTCATAGAGATAAACAGAACTTCAGAAATTATGACACAATAATGGTTAAAGGATTTAAACAACAATATAACACAAACCAAATGTCATGATAAGCAGTGTTTAAGCATATGTAGTTATTTAGTTTGTGCAATTTTATTATTTACACTACTTAAATTTGAAAACTTTGAAAACCGTTTATCTCTATGACACTTTATCTTAGTGACCACCCATCTATTTGAAGTACCTGTACCATATTAACTGATAACTGATATGTGTAGGTGTCTCATTTATATTGAGTACAGTTGTGACTGGTTATTAATTTTACACTTAAGCCCATTATAGCCCACAGTGAAGCAGTTATCATTAAGGCAAATAAAAATGTTAGAAACTTAATATAACTACTCGAAGTATGCAGTTATATCTGAAGGGAGGTTGTACTGGAAAAATTGTATTGGGTAAAAAGTTTCATGTTTTCTCTTACCTCATGGATCATTTTTTTCACTATACATAGAGTAAGAAATCTAAAATTCGCCAGGAATCTAAAATTCGCCACCTTTAAAACCTTAGTTAATTTTATGAAGAAAATGATGTTTTTGTATAAAAATTGGTATTTTTCTGTTCAAAAAGCCTTAATTTACTATATAGTCAACAAATCTCACCACAGTTCATTTATTTTATTAGTATTTTCACATGTGGCGAATTTCAGATGTGTGGCGAATTTTAGATTTCTTACTCTATATGTCTACACATGTGTAAAGTAAGATAAGTTTACATATTTATGTGGAATAAGAGGGTTTAGCTTCACATGCTTCAGTAACAACCTCACAGTCCCATTCCCAGTGGCAGGCTAAAGAACCTCAAGGACTTTGATAAATGGTCATCCTTGAGCCCCTATCTTCCAGTTAGGGGAATGTCAGTTACTTGTGAATTGGGTCTGTACCTGTGCAGTCGGATTGGTTAAATAGCACTTAGAGTCCTGTAGAATATGGAGATATTGCACTGAGTATAAATACACAATACAATACAAAACAGTAGTCAGTTGTGTCACACATGTATGAAAGTACACCCATATCCTTCTTTCATATCTGCCACTGTGGCCTAGTGGGTAACACACTTGCCTAACAAAACAGAGGATGTGGGTTCAAAAACAGGTACAGGCAGATAAATAGTGGCTCAGATAATCACTTAAAATGGCGGTCCTCTGTCATTGGGTCCTATCCCCAGTGGCAGGTTAATGAACCTCAGGGACATTGATAAATGGTTATCCTTGAGCCTCTGTCTTTCAGTTAGGGGAATGTCAGTAATTTGAGAGTTGGACTGTACTTGTACAGCTGGATGGGTCATATAGTGCTTTGGGTCCTGTAGTACATGGAGATATTGTGTTGAGTATAAAAAAAAAACAAATACAAAAAAGTGAAATATGTATCAGATGAACTCACCTTGCAGTAGTGTGTAAAGGCAAAACCCTTCAGTCCATTGTAGAACTCTTTGTAGTCATATAGATACTTGTGATATTTATTGTTGACTTAACTCATTGATTAATGCAGTTAATTGTTTACTTGCCAAACAAATTAAATAATTACGGCAATGAAATCTAAATTATTCAGTGTACTGGTTCACTAGCATGGATGTTGGACTGTATTCTTTAAGTATAAATATTTAATAAATGAGTAAAACTAACCTGAATATCAGGCAACCAAACAAGAATATCATTTGAATCAAGCGAATGTAAAAGCTCTTTAAAACTGATAAAAACCATGCATAGGTTTGTTGTAGTCTAGAAAATATAAGCACATTCACATTAACTAGTAACATTTTACTGTTTCCTTTGTTCATTACCATCATTATTACACTCTTATAGGCAGTTTAGCATTCAGAAATTATTACCTGATAATAAATTTACCAAATTACTGAAGCTGCTATCTGTATATGTTATTTTTAGCAATGTTGGGTTACCTTTTATGGAATAAATTTATGCAATGTATGCATAGGGTTAACGGCCATGTAAGTGCCCAATATTGGAAAATAATGGACTGTTTATTCTGGCCCTTTGGTACTGAGTGAACAGTCCATTATTTTCAAACATTGGACACTTACACGGCTATTAACCTGTTTAAATTACACATCTGCCTTAATTTGTATTATCCACCATGCCTTGTATATGACCCATATAGGGGGGATATATACGGAGCAAGATATATTTTTTTTGTATACAACGGCGCCTTTGTTCCATGGATAATGAGTGTGAATAACTTCTGGTTTTTCAAAAATATCTTGGAAAGTATGTAAACTACACACATGTATTTTATCATTAGAAAGGTCTTCTTACAGCACTTGTGTTCATGTTTGTTGCATAAAAGTCCTTGCGGAAATGACTGAGATATTGCAAGTTAAAGATTGAAGTTTTTATAGTCACTGTTGCCCATGCTATTTGACAGCCATTTTCACGTTCTCTTATCAAATATTCATTTTATTTAACTCATACATCATACAAAATGGTGGATAATAAAAGTAAAACATCCCTCATCAGACATTTACAGAAAAAAATATATCACTCATGAAGATTAACAATATAATACTTGTGCTACACATTCATGTAATATTGTTATCTTCATTCATGATATGTATATTTTTTCTGTATATGTCATTTGGGAAGTTTTCCTATTATAATTTTTAAGATGTTGCTTAACATCATTAGTTTTCATTTTTATATTCCTAGTGGTTTTTTATGATAATTTTAGTTGAAATAAAAGTAAAAGGGGTTCTTTGGAAGTATGTAAAAACAGCTTCTGTATATATTGGTCGTAATCACAGAGTGGAAAAACTGCTTTCATTACTTATGTAAGCTACAAATATGTTATAAATATTATTAGAAAGGTATTTTTACAGAGATTCTGCTCATTTTTGTTGCATTAAAATCAGAGATAAGACAGAGAAATCTCAAGTTAAAAATTGAAGCTTTTATTTTCACTGATGCCTGTAAGTAATTCATAACATTCCACAAAATATATCACCCATTAAGAGTAAAAATATAGAGTAAGGAATCTAAAATTTGCCAGAAATCTAAATTTTGCCACCTCTAAAATCCTTACTTAATTCTATGAAAAAAAGATGTTTTGTCTTTTGTCTCTTTTGTTCCAGTTCAAAAAGCCGTAATTTACTATACATTCAGCAAATCTCACTTCATTTCATTTATTTTATTAGTCTTTCCACATATGGCGAATTTCAGATATATGGCGAATTTTACATTTCTTACTCTAATACTCGTGCTGCACACTTGTATTATATTGTCATCTTCATTCTCAATATATTTTTTACATATACATCATTTGGGAAGTTTTTGTATTATATATCATTTTTGTTTCGGCGTTAGTGAAGTGCCAATAAATAAATATCTTCCAATAATTATTTTTATATTTCAAAAGTTAGTCAAACAAGCAACATTGTTTTGGGTGTGTCAATATAGCTAAAATGCGTAATATGTAAATATGCATGCATGAGTGGAGTACTCTGCTATAAAAACAGCTACTTATGAGAACCTTATGTATTTTATTTCTCTTATTTATAAGTCAGTGATTTTTTATTACACTCTTTTACTTCTTTCAAGAGAACTAGCAGTATTTGCACCCCTGCATGAGGTTTCTTGAATTCCCATGTTAGTAGTCAGTTTTTGGCAGACTTATACCTTTTACTTTTTATGTACTTCACTCTATACATCAATAATACATCTCAATTGATTGTAACTTGTAATGTTAAGTTTTGCTTTTCAAATGATCTAATATGACTTAAATCATGGTTTCATTACATGTTAAAACAATGAACTAAGGGTTTATTTCAGACAAAGGTGGCATACGATTAAAAATTTCATAAAAAAAACAACAGTTCTATAAACAAGGATCCGCACAAACCTTTGCCATAAACAACTTTTCTGTGTAAACCACCACTACTTTGAAAAGAAGTTTCTCACTTAGTTTAAACATATTTTAACAGAAAAGTTTTAACGGTTTTTTAACAGAAGATACCAGATATTTCTGTAATAAACCCCGCTTTCTGATATAATGATGCATTTGACAATAGACATTACATCACTAAAGACATAAGTGTACAAATAATATGAAATCAACACAAACTGAAAATAAAACCAAAATATCCAAAAAAAAGTACACTTACAACTTATTCATTTTTTTTTTTTGCTGGAAAACTAAGGGGTATCCTTAAAAACATCTGACTCCTAAAAACACTAAATTTTACACTGTGATAGTAATCTCAGCTGTTGGTTATAAAATCCAGACTTCTGGAGGTTCTATCATGGTATGGTATGATGGGATGCAATGTAGTGTGATGGCCAATGTATGCGTACAAGTCCATGACTTTAAGGTATCTAGAGTAAGAAATCTAAAATTCGCCAGGAATCTAATATTCGCCACCTCAAAAACCTTAGTTAATTTTATGAAGAAAATGATTTTTTTGTCTTAAATTTGGTATTTTTCAGTTCAAAAAGCCTAAGTTTACTGTACATTTAACAAATCTCACCTCAATTAGTTTATTTTATTAGTATTTCAACATGTGGCGAATTTCAGATATGTGGCGAATTTTAGATTTCTTACTCTAATCTTCTAGCCACCTTCCCATTTATAAAATATTGTCAAAGAACCCCACGTAGTTCTGTGACCTCATATTTGCTCATTAATATTTATGAATTGGTTGCTAAATCCTGAAGTCTGCGAGTTTGAAGTATTTGATCTTCAAGCAGAAAATATTGTTAAAAAGCCCCTCGGAAATCTGTTTCCTCATTAAAGGTGCAATACAGAGGTGCAATCCATGAAAAAAATCTGGTTCTCAATCTTGGTTTCAAGTTTTATCATCTATCTTAAGCACATATATAGAGGCAGAAATCTAAAATTTGCCAGAAATCTAAAATTCGCTACCTCCACATGTGATGATATTCAGATATGTGGCGAATTTTAGATTTCTTACTCTACCAAACTGACCAGTTGTAAATAGAACTCATTGATTGCTGAAATTTGCAGACATTGTTTTGGATTTTGTTCAGCACTATAAATTACAGAAATAGAAATTTTGTATGTGATTCAGAATGAAGCAGTGAAATCCCTATTATCTGAACATGTTGGGAGAGTCAGATAATGAAGGTGCAATCGTATATACTCTATATAAGGTAACATTATAATAAAGGCACTGAAAAACCCTTGAACCTGTAAAGCACACAGGTACAAAACCTGTTTAGAACCGGGGATTCACCAGAAAACCCCTAAAGCACTTCAGGGATCATAGACTTAGATAATTCATACCTCTGATAAGACTGGAATATTATATGGACAGTCAAAATACAATTAACCTATAGTTAATTATATCAGGCAGTTATTCACATTATTCTTGCCTAGTTTGTCATAAGCAGGAAGCAGATTTTTTTAGTCACTTTAGTTTAAAACTATCACAAAATATATATTTATATTTTTTGTGAAATACCATTACAACAGAAGCCATTTTTGTTGTTGATTGAAGCCCATTGGCCTTATAAAACTAAAATTTGCATGTCTGCATTAGCTTATAAGTTGGGTGGCAATGCTTGAACACCTATTCTAACATGACACGGATCAAAGCCACCTGTGCTAAAATTCTGCGTTTGGACGGTTTTTTCGTGATATATTCCTATATTCCAGTATATATTCCTATATTCTAAAAAGGTGTTATTAATGATACCAATAGTGCTTTCATATTTATGGCTACTTACTACATACCTGATGTTTTGTGGGTCTTCTGGTGATTTTTTTCATCCAGTTCTTGTGCTGAATCCTGCTACTTCCTTCTCACTTATATAAAATATCTTCAAACTTTCTCGATGTGATATCAGTTGTGGTCTGCTAGCGTCATCCTGAATTTCTTAAATGCTAAACAGACAAAAAATATCATGTTAAAAAGTTCATGTTCCATTGATACAGGTCTCATATATTTGCAGATACATGATTTATAAAGTTTTCTGTGTAAGCAGACAATTAAAGTCAATAATCAATGCATAGAGTTTGACGGAGACTGTTAAACTTTCCTTGTATGTAATCCTAATAAGGCTTGTCATTTATTAGTGATAATATCCCAAGTGAAAACCTATCAAACTTGTCACTCCATCCATGCCATGCATCTTTTGCATACAATCCTGGTTCTCAGTTGAAACTTCAATGTTAAAATTGCATTTAATTTGTTTGTCCCTGTGTTTTGGATATTTTAACAGACTAGCTGTAATGTCAGTGTTTACATTATTTTTTACTTTGTTCACAGTTTGGCCCTGACAATATAAAATATCTTGGGTTTGTGAAGGCTCAAGTTGAATAAAATATAAATTTTTATAATACAATCTTTTCACAAGATAGTAATGTATGCTAACACACTGAGATACTTGTTCTCATTTATTGACATAACCGCACAAGTAAATAACAAGAGTGTAGCCTTGTTTGCACAGATACAATAGGGTTGGTTATCTTCAGTTAGATTCACACACATACATTCCGTTTAGTCTACATTTCCATGTAAAAGACAACTGATCGCCGTCAGCTGTCCACTAATGCCTGGCCAGGTTACAAACAGCAAGTATTTTGACAAAAAGTATTGATGTAAAAAAGACCAGGACAAAAATGGCTTAAAACAAAAAGAATTGCATACCAGGACAAAAAGTATTTCATATTTTTATTTCAAGCATTAATTATTATATGGATACATGAATTTTATATGAATGCATATACAACTATTTAAAATATTTAGATTATATATTATAGTTAATTATGGTTACATTTTGTGTAGCACACATCTAATTATTATGACATATAAAATAATAAGTTATAGTAATTCGTGCAGATCTGAATGCTGCTTAAACAGTATAATTAATTATAGTTTTTCCTGCTCCCTTACCAGAGCCCACTTTAATAGAATTTTAATTAATTATCACCTTTTATTTGGGGGAACCGGAGTACACTATGCTTTTATGTTGCAAAACTTTAAAGAAGTTAAATTAAAAATCAATTTTGCTTTAATGGGAAAGACAAGAAGACAGGAAAGCCATGTCCATGAAGTTCATGACTTGTGTTCTTTGCATTCCTGTGAGATATTGTTCCTGAAGGAAACTCTCTGGGTCAGAAACCGAAGTGTCTTCGGCCCATTGTAAACCTATACACAACTTGAATTAATACTTTAACTTAAAGTACCATATTTCACTGTTTTAACACCCCTCCCTATTGAATGCCCCCCCCCCCCTTTCACCTTGCAATTTTAAATTAAAAAAATCGAGTTTCAATAGATCACCAAATCAAATAACTGCTGACAGAAATTGAAAAAAAAATCAAAACAAGTTATGGCAGTTTTGATCAAGAACAGCGTAAAATCTACAAAATTTACAAGATAAAAGTGTGTACTTTCCCCCAGATTAAAGGTTTTTTTATAATATTATAAGTTATCCTACCATTAAATTGTGGACAAATGAGGTGCAAGTTGTAAAGTATCTATTTATCATGCATCACCATGGGATATTTGAGTTGTTTTTTATCTGTAATATTAACCCTTCCCCCTTTCAGATACACACTCTCCCCTCCGCGACTTTTATGTGACGAGATATGATATACATGGACGTGATTTGCTGATTTTGGTGTGTCTCATCTTCCAATTTCACTCGCCAATTTTAAAAGCACTAAAGAATATAAAATAAAATAGATGATAGAATTGACATCGGTTGTTGGTGTGCAAGTAGTCGGTACCATGGAAACACACAGTGTTGTTCTCTGACAGCCAGTCAAGTATCACTTGATGTTAGTATATTCTGGATAAACTAATGACAAGATAGTTTATTATCTTGTGATGTTAACAACAGACTTATTTGATAAGGTCATTGACAAATCTTATCACATTCTCTATTTTGTAATACAGATAGTGTTTTTAACTGTAGAAATAGTTGTAGATTTTATAAATTCAGAGACAAATTTCATCCATCGTCATAAATTGCAAACACAAATCATGCAGTTATTTTCAATTTCTATTGTCTTTTTATGATAAACTTATAACATTTTTCAAAAGGGAATACTTTAATCATTAATAGAATAAATACTTTACAAATCATATCTGCATAACTTTGAGTACAAAGTATGAATTTGACATTAGTGTAAATGGCTCTACCCAAAAATGATTCTGAGAATACTGAGCATGCTTGTTTTAATTCATGTAAAATCTACAATAAAAAGTTTGATATGTATTGCATAGTTTAAGAGATTTGCGAATTATATTTTTATTGTGTGACATAAACCTGCCTTATCCTAACTGGAGCCTAATGTTTACTACAAGCTAAACATAATACACATAATAATTTTATACTTTCAAATTTAAAATGTTTTCAAGTAAATTATTATGGGGAATTTTATATTTCTGGTGCATGTTATATTTCTTGGTTTAGGTATAAAACACATCCCAGTATGCTTTGTGTTGTATATGTAGGTAGATATTCCAATTTTTACAGACGTGTGCATTTAACTCTTTACTTACATAACATACCCCAGTTTGTATGTTGTACTTTATTCACAAGTCTTGACTGTACCATCTTCATTTACAAACTTTTTTCTTTCTGGTTTCATTTTTTATATACTACAGTTTTATCTGGTTCAGTTTATCCAATATTAAATTTATTTTTGACACATTTTCCTGTTTTTCTGCCGAGATTATACATACATAGATCTAGATTTATTATAAACAGCTGTGAGACAGTTTGAAGTTAAAATATTCATCAGCCAGTGTAGTTTGTGCTTCACAGCAGCATGTACATGTATTCATATGGTATTATAAACAAACCAACACAGTAAGTTTAAACAATATGAACATATGATTTAGTACACTTCATCATTATTAAAACAACAAAGTAGTTGCATACTTTAAGACCATTAATATTATTTTGTTAGCCCCCTGTCTCACTCCTCTGTTCTCGGCCCTGTGACTGTGCAGCCTTATCTACCAGTGTGAATGCCCATGATGAAATGAAGTATGATTTCTGTAAACATGGTAGATATAGATAAATGACCAGGGCAATTGTGATCACTCTTAAAGATGAATTATTAAAACAATATCAGTTTTTTTACCCAACAGCCTTTAAAGGCATGTTTTTACGTATGGTGTCTGGATGGGTGGGCGGTGGGAAAAATCTTGTCCGGGTGTATCTTAGAAACCATAATTTAGGTGTAGCATGTTTATACTTGGTAGGGACATAGGTTGAGGCTTGTAGGTGTGCAGCATCATAATGTGACCTTGGTTTGACATTTGACCTTGCTGTAATGACCTTAACCTTTAAAATCTTCTCAGAGCTATTTCTCGGAAACTGCATGATGTAGGAAGTTGAAACGTGGTAATGATTCTATTTTTTTATTTATTTATTTATTTTTTTTTTTATTTATTTATTTTTTTTTTTTGGGGGGGGGGGGGGGGGGGGGGGCTGTAGGTGTGCAACATTATGATGTGACCTTGACCTTTTTTACCTTGCTGTAGAGACCTGGATCTTTAAAAGCCTGTTTGGGCTATATCTCGAAAACTGTAAGTGTGGAAAGTTATTAATTATTTATTAATGCTGTCAATTTGCTATTGAATTGTCATGCTTTGATACTTTGACTTTACATACATGTTTTATTTATCATGACTATCGACAATGTTGAAGTCTTCATCTCTTATACTATAATCTGCTTAAGTCTACATCAATCCTACTTTCATCTCCATTTTCTGTTGTCTGTCTTCCTATCATGGCAAATTTTTTAACTGTTTGAAAATTTCATGGCCAGTTGCCACCCTAATGTCTGTCATTGTGTTGTTGCACCCATCCACTGTAAACCTGCCAAACCTGTAGCATACCCATAATGATGTCATCATCTGTCTTTATATCAGTCAAGGTAATCTGTATAACAACTTCTGTTACATGACACCTGCTAGTGACAATGAGTATAAAAGTCTTCATGGGAGGCAGCATAGCCATGGATTGATCTTAATAAGAGACAGCATGACTGTAGATTGATCTGCATAGGTCATCAATTGTCTCATCAAAGTCTTCCTCAGTTGCAGACAGTTTTACAACTATAGTAGATCCTCATACACTTACTTCATGAAGCTTCCTGTTTTCATCATGTAGTCTACACAATTCAGCTTAAATCGCAGCATCAACATGAAACAGTGGTGACTCTTCTTCACGGCAGACCTTGTAATCCTATTTCCCCCCCAAGTTCAGCAACTGAGAATTGCTATTTGTGGCTAGTCTTTGTTTACCGCCAGGATGACATTGTTGCAGTGTTGTCTTGTATGTGGGAACTTGGCATAATAGGGTTATTTCTCTTATAAATAACTATTGGAAATTCAGTTTAAATACCAGGGAGATATGTGTGATGTAAGGACATCTTCAAGGCCACTTTGTGATATACATCTCACAAGAATATCTTTTCACAAAATGCATTCCTTGTACCCACAAGTTAGTCTTGCAGAAGGCTTGAATTTCTATTAAGACTTTTGTACAAACATGTATACAAAGGTTCAATATATGCATAAAAGAGTCATACATGCCAGGAGACATTAGCTCACCGGAGACTTGGAAGTATGCTGAGGTAACATAGAAAAACCTCCTGAATTACACAAATAAATATATCACTAATAAAGATGAAAATATTACAGGAGTGTGTATCACAAGTATTATATTGTTAATCTTCATGAGTGGTAAATTTGTTTTTTCAGTATATGTCTATTGAGGGATGTTTAATTTTTAGTATCTTCTATTTTCTTGGAATAATAAGTAAAATAAGTCCATTTTTAAAGAAATAATGCCAAAATGTACTGGGTAATAGAAAAAAAATATGTCTCTGTTTGTATATCCTGCTATTTATGTTCAATATGGCTAACAACAACCAGCATAACGTGTAAGTAAGAGTACATTATACAAACTGCAGGAATATTGTGCAAATTGAATTTCTTTTCCTAATTAAAAAGAAACTCGAGCCTTAAGGAAGGATTAGTACAAGTGGGTGGAGTGGGGGTTTCTAATTGTGCAGTGATGGATGAGATTTTAACATTGAAAATCGGAAATACTTTGTTATTTTTATGAAAAACCAGGTGACTGTATGGAGCCCCTATTAGGGTATAAAATACATATCTTTTTTATCCATTTTGGCAAGTCAGGATCAGTGAATAATGTGGTGATAACTACTTCTTTTGTTGTGATCACCAGATGATGTAGAGCTGATGACTTATTTAGTTGTGATCACCAGATGATGTGATAACAAGATCACATCAGTTAGTGCTCATGACATATTGTTTTGTGATCATCAGATGATATGGTGATCGCCATATATTAAGTGGTGCTACCGGTATCTTTTTGTCATCACAACTTAATACACATTCAATTAAAAATCACAATGTTATTATATTACTTACTGTTGTAAAACAATCAAAATGTCCAAGTAAATTGCCAAGTAAATGGCCATTTCAAAACCTACGTGATGTTTCTCTCCATATTAAAATGTGAATTAAGTCCTAATATAAGAAATGTTTTTGAAAATGGATATATATAAGTAATTTATTGGCAAAAATGTAATGTTGTGGGGGAGGGGGCCGGGGCACTTACAGAAATATGGGTGATACAGAGTGTAGTACCCGTAACCACTTGGGGCAAACCCGTGTGGTTTTGAACTGATCTCATGACATTCAGTGAGATCCACTGAGATCATGTCCTAATATGATAATGGCTGTTCAATTTTTCCATAAGAACTGTGCTTACTCAAATTTAACAAGAAAAATATTCCATCTTAAACAAACAAAAATGACTTTTGGCCAACCTTTTACCTGTTTAAATAGCTTAGTTAAGAATTTCATTTGCTCTGAAGGTTAAAAATAATGTAGCATAAGTATAGAATAAGTGTAATAATGCCTGGTTATAGTTGCCAAGCAATTTCTTTTCTGCCTACAGACAATAAGGTATTGTACCGAGAGACAATGAAAATGAACAATGCATCCAGCATTCATCACCTCTAAAGAACAGTCAGGTTCATTCAGTGCCAGCTGACACTATTATTAACTAATGGTTAGAGCAGTTAATACAATTTTCATCAATGTGGAGTCTCCCCCTCATAGCTTTCAGGAATCATGGGAAATTTTTAATTTATACCTTTAGGCTATTTGTATTTTTTTCTGACCCACAATTTGACATGAATTTGAACTTTTTTCCCTTAATTTTAAAGAAGGATCTCTCCAGGGGTGATTTTCTTGACAATAATTTCACACACTGTAGAATATTTCACATTTCCGTCATATTTGTAATCCCTATTTCCATTTTTAGTAAAATTGTTGTTCAAATATATTGTTTTACTGTTGAAACTGGGGTTGTTTATGCCTATGATTCCTGGGCAATAATTTACAAAACATTTGAAGATGTTTGTTGAAACTTTGCTAGAAAGTAATTGTATTTAGAGTTAGAAATTTGAAATTTGGCACCTTGTGTGAAATTTTTATTTCCTTTAAGCATTTGTGACTTTTGTGACTACATTTGGCCAACTTTGATGATTTCATCTTACCCTGATGTAAAATTGGATCCAATTTGATGATTTTGTCTTACTTTTGAAGGTTGCCCGCCCCCCCCCCCCCCCCCCCCCCCCCCTCCCCGGCAAATTTCACATACTGTGGTAAATTGCACATTTTTACTATTCAGTAAGTCAATAAATCCATTTTTCTTGACCTTTTAAGATTAAAGTGCACATCGATATATGGTCCACAATTGGGTCACTTCAATATTAAAAAATAAAGAATTTAAAATATTTAAAAAATTTGTACTTTCTACGTGGGTGGGTAGGAATAGTTCCTATTGGGAAACTTTCTAAGTCCAATACTAATTGAGGCAAGTTCTTATCAGATTAATTAGAAGAAAAAATGTCTCTCGCTTGATACACCCAAGCAATGTTACATTAAAGACATACAGTCTAGTAACTTTTATTTTTATGTTTCTGTTATAGTTTGTCTTGATTTATTTGACTATTTGTAGAATCATTGCTATTTCCAAATATATGTTTTAAAATAAACTTAGCTTACAAGATAAACATGAAAAAATAAAGTTTAGCCTAAAATCATATTTGGAAGTTAAGAAATATGATTTAATAATACACGGAGGGGCAACGGTGACACGGTGGCAACACACTCGCCTCCCACCTCTGAGATCAGAATACAAATCCCGGCGTGACTTTAAGTGGGAAGGCTGGTAGTTGCTTGTCCAATGTCAGCAGTTAATAGTACAGAAGCTTGACCAACTGTATGTACTGGTTTCCTCTGCCCTTCCAAATACCCTTTACTATAAAACCAATAAGGTACTACGTGGGATGCAAAATACTAGAGTAAGAAATCTAAAATTCGCCACATATCTGAAATTCGCCACATGTAAAAATACTAATAAAATAAATGAATTGTGGTGAGATTTGTTGACTGTATAGTAAATTAAGGCTTTTTGAACTGAAAAGTACCAATTTTTGGACAAAAACATCATTTTCTTCATAAAATTAACTAAGCTTTTAGAGGTGGCGAATTTTAGATTCCTGGCGAATTTTAGATTTCTTACTCTAAATAAATAAACTTAATAATACAAGGGCACATTTCATGCTCAGAAATTTTACAAATAGGAACTTTTTATCGATTCATCTTACCATCCAATTCCTCTTTTGCTGTAGCCAAATAAATTTGATGAAAAGAATCAATACTTTTGTCAATATGCTTTAATTAATTGAGAGAAGTAAATACATTTAATTTCCTGTGGTAAGTTTAATAAATCAACACTTCAAGAAGTTTTTGTTTGAACTTTCAAAATTTCTTTCACACTGTATTATTTACACTGATGTCAGGTGCAGGAAGCCACCTCTGAAATTTTTAAAACTCTTGAATAGATATTTGTTAGAGTAAGAAATCTAAAATTCGCCACATATCTGAAATTCGCCACATGTGAAAATACTAATAAAATAAATGAATTGTGGTGAGATCTGTTGACTGTATAGTAAATTAAGACTTTTGAACTGAAAAATACTAATTTTTAGACAAAAACATCATTTTCTTCATAGAATTAACTAAGGTTTTAGAGGTGGCGAATTTTAGATTCCTGGCGAATTTTAGATTTCTTACTCTATTTTTTTCTGTTCTCATTTAAAACCTCTTTTTTTAACATGTTTGCTATTTGTGATCGGAGATTTCCATGTAATCAAATTTTGGTAGAAATTTTTTCAATTATCATAGCAAATTCCCCTTAAATATTGACTGTATATGGACCTAAACATGAAAAATAATGTGTGGCTTCAAATCAATATTCTTTACAAGATTTTAAGATAGTCAAAATAACTGTTCTAAATCACAGATCACAAAATATATAAACACTGAAACATTCGTTATAAAGATCCATGAATATAGAACTGACTGGTCCAATGCGCTTTAACACCAGTACTCTTTAAACTTCAACAACATGGAGAAAAAAAATTAAAATCTGTCCAGAATAATGATGTTCTGGTCATTTTAACTCTGCTACAATGTTAGAGTAAGAAATCTAAAATTCGCCACCTCTAAAACCTTAGTTAATTTTATGAAGAAAATGATGTTTTTGTCTAAAGATTGGTATTTTTCAGTTCAAAAAGCCTTAATTTACTATACATTCAACAAATCTCACCACAATTCATTTATTTTATTAGTATTTTCACATGTGGCGAATTTCAGATATGTGGCGAATTTTAGATTTCTTACTCTATATGCTAACAATACCCACCAATACTAATCTAAAAGTTGAAGAATTTCATCAAAAAAATAAAACTTGCTGTATATAGCATTTGAAGACATTTTGCTTTCAAATGAAGACAACTTGCTTTCATATCTATATATGAGTTGAAGTGATAGTAAGGCAGGCCCTCAGTTCATTCCATATGTTGCCAACGTCTGGGTTTGAACCCATAATCACTGAAGTAAGAGGCAAGTAATTATGCCAGGAGGGGTTAAGAAATGGTTTTCTGTGGATTCTCAATACCTCTGCTAGGAAGTTATATTTTTGGGTGCATTCGTTTGTCTGTGTTTCACAATTTCACCAAAAATTAATAAATGGATCATTATGAAATTTTTGATGTAAGTAGAGCCTGACCAAAGGAAGGAGCGATTAGATTTTTAAAAAATATCCGATCAGATTATGGATGCTCAAAATAACCTAGGATTGTTAGAAATGCCCTTGTTGGAGGTCTGTGCTCCCCAAGAGCTTTCTACTTACTAGATAATTTTCAGATTGACTGAACTTTATTCTTGAGCAGAAAAATTATATTTTTGTACCAAAATCAAAAAGCTTGATATAGTTCATAATAATGAACACTCTTTACACTCAGATTTTTTTAACTGTTAAAGGGAAACATTTGATTCTGAAAGAAAAATATCTGCATCAAAATGATTTGTAAATCGATGATCATTAGCACATGTTGCAATCTTTAATACTACAACCTTTAGATATCTATAATAAAAAGACTGAAAGATGCGCTGTTCCCCGAAAAATTCAAAGGTTGATGTTTTGTTTCTGACTCAATTTAAAAGGAATGCTTGTACAGAAACTGGAACATGTCTGTTGTGTAATTTACCTGAGCTACTTTTAAATCAAGCCTTAACATTACCTGACAGGTCTGATGTATGAAATAAAAAATAAAGGTAAATATAGACCATTGCGATGTGTTCACCACCTGCACATTCTTACTGCAAAGGTCAAAGTTAAGGCGCATGTGTAGAAAGGATGATGCAATATAAGACAATAGGATCCAATAAATTACAAAGTTAGAACTTGTCTCATATACTGTGGCTATCACTTATGGTGAACGCAAATATGAAACGATGTTTAGTTTGAATAAATCTCCCATCTTTTATTGGAATGTTACGTATGAAACACAAACAACAAAGGATTCTATTTAAAATAAAAGCCCTCAGGGAGGGCCTACCTCCACCAAGGAACAACACATCCAATATTGCTTATAAGTCCAATGATGAAAAAAAAACTTTTAAAAAATTCCAGGATCCAGATAGTGCTCTGGATCACCACCAAAACGTAATCATCCATGCCATATGTCGTTGTTGACATTTTCTGAAACTTTCCTGAAAATCCACCCGTAAATTGTTGAGTTATTTTGCAAACAGACAGACAAATGCACATCATCAACTAAACGAGAGCACTCAGAGGGAAGCCATTTGCAGACTTTGCGAAATTTTTGCACAGAGCATTAAACAAATTATCTCATTGATTTGTATGGTAACACAACTAACTGCTCTAGAATTAAGGATGTTGGCTCAATCATGGCCAAGTTTGAGTCAGTTCTTCCTTGTAACAGTTCTGGTGCTCCATAAAAATTTCATAACCATCTGTGCAGTAGCTTTGGAGTTATGCTGTAAACAAACAAACAAAGTTACAAATAAGTAAAATACTTTGCAAAAATTTTGAAAAGTAAAGGCATCCTTGGTAGAGTTTCCTTGTTTCTGGACCAATTTTAAATTTTATTTCAACACACCAGTGTCTTCAGCTTTAAGATGGCTGTTATCGGAGCTTATGGTACTGGATCATATTGGTTTGATTTCCCATATTGGCCTTAAAGGTTTTACTTCTCATTTAACAGCTATGGTCACTTCAGTAAGTCCCAGATGTTGGATTCAAACCTATGACAACAAAGTTGAGGGTCAAGTGATTAAATTGCCTAACTTATTGACCTTGTTAGCCACAGAGGCTCATCATAGTCAATGAGTCAAGTACTTTTACAGAAGTCTCAAGGACCTGGTGGGTATTGACTTTGACATGTGGTCACTTGGCTCAGTGGTCACCTCTCTGATTCTAGGTTCGAGTCCAGGTCGTAGTAACATGTAGTAAATACTGATTATCTGTTCCAGTATGACCCTAGTTCTTGAAAATGACTTAAACCTTAGACTTTGTTCATCATAAATATATTTTTTGTATTTTTACTGGTTACTTTATTTATTTGAAGGATTTCTGTTTTCAAGGAGAAAAGAAGGATTTACCTAACAGAGGACCTACAGCACCTTCTTTTTCTTGCCCATTGTCTGACACAATACACAATAGCTAAGTAAATACTGTACAGACCATAATAACTATAATATAAATGTAGAGATATCAACTTAACTAGTACAGGTGCAGGTCCATTTATTTCTCAACAAATCTTAGTGTTTCTTCAATGATTAATGCAGCCAGCTAACTCGTTCTTTGTTCATTCATTTCATCTCATGTTTTGTGTTATGTTCCCATTTATAAATATTTCATTCAGCAAAAGGACTTAATATCATTGTACCTTTAGAATTGTTTTTTCAGTTGCAAGTAAATATGTTTAAATAAGGAGAAAAGAAAGCATTTTATATATTTACATTAAACATTGGGTTATCTTTCAGATTTAGGGGAATATGGCAACTGCTGTAGTTACATGAAAGATTTACTGTTGTGTTAGAAAAACCCATATAACTAAACAAATAAAAATGTATCATCAGTCTGTAAATCTTCCTCTGTGTATCTTTATTGTGTGGGTGATATATTTATTTGCAAAAGCTTTATCTCAACTAAAAAAAGTAAATGCTTTCATTGTGTATGAAATGTTTGGACTAAAAACGTTTCACTCAACTGAACAAGAACAAGGCTTTTATACATTCAAACAAGGTTTAAAAGAAAATTAAAGTGAGAAAAAGATAAATAAAACAGTATTACTGACAAAATCAGTGATAAAAAGTATGTCAATGTTTGATCTTCATGTGTAAATATTTCTTGTTTTATTTTTTATAACAGTAACTGGTTACCTTTGTTGGCAATGTTCATATTTACTACTGACAAAGTTATTGATTATAAAGTAGTGTTGTATTTTAACAATTCATGTCTTGTGCACAGGTGCCATGTCGGCGATTTTTATCATGAATACCAAAGACTTTGAAGTCTTCATCTCCCATACTACAACTTGCTCATAAGTGTTCATCAATCCTATGTTTATTATCCACTGCAAGCCATATTTAACCCATACCCTTGTCCACTGTCTGTCTTCCTATCATGATGAATTTGTGAACTGTTTGAAAATTTTGTAGTTAGTTGCCAATCTAGTTTCTGTGGTTGTGTTGTCACCCCCTGCCATTGTATTATCACTGTCTTCTTCAGTCACTAGACTTGCTCACAAGTATTTACTTTGGATTTTTTTGAGACAGTGAATGAGTGCATTTTAACATTGTAACAGTCTGGATTTTACACTCTCACTTAGACCTTGTGCAAGGTCCTTCCTAAGTGTAATATGATTCTCTGAGAGCATTTCACTCCAGGAGGTGCAGTATAATATTGAAGAGCAGACTCTTCCAGTTCTTCTCTAGAACCGGAGAAGGTCTCGCCTTCTTTACCTAAAATCTCGGATTCATCCCGAGATGTATCAGATTTGCGAGACTTTTTGGTGTAACTTTTTCTGTTGGCAATCTTTGCCAACTGCTCTTCTGTAAAATTAGAGCAAAGAAGACACATTCTACTGCCAGTCACACAAACGGTAGTGAGAGTGTAAAATCCAGACTTATAAAATGCACTCATTTATTGTCTCAAAAAACCCCAAAGTAAAGACATGTGAGCAAGTCTAACTCTCACTGGACTTCCCTCTGTCAGTCACCAACAGTCTTATTAGTATGGTAGGGGGCCCCAGTGGTGGAGTGGAACACACTTACGACTGATGAAGAATGGCTCTTTGTGGCTATCTTTGTTTATCGTCGGTATTGCTGTAGTGTAGTTTTGTATGATGGACCTAGGCATTAGGCACTTGAAGCAACAGTTTCACAACAGTAGCCTATTAAAAGCACTGAGGTTCAAAGGGTGTCTGTTCTACACACAATATATAAGTGGGACCATAGTGGGTACTTTATGATATTTTAGGGTCCTTTGGCATCCCTCACCACATGTTTGGGAGCCATCCCTCTCCATCTGTGAGTGAATTGGAAACAGTTTTGCATGTACTTAGTGCCTATGTAGGCAATTTGGGCACACATGCAGATACATTTGGGGAGAACTGGGAGCAAATCATGGAGTACCACTTGAATGTCCAGGGTAGCACCAGGATACCAGACCTTGTAAAAAAAAGAAAAAAAAATACAAATTCTGGGAGCCAGACCACAAAATTTACAAATAAAACAACTCACCCAGACTGTTATCAGACAGTCATTAGTTGTGGCACTGCCCCCAATATTGGATATCAGTTTATACTAAGGCTACCATTAAAATGAACAGAACTTCCTCATTTCTGGCCTTATTTTAAAAATTACTTCACCATTTTGTTCAGTGGGAAGAGAGCTTCATGTGAACATGTTGTATCACATCAGTTTGGTGCATATGAGTCTTAAAGTGGCATTGTAATGTATATTAAGGCTATTCACCTGTTGCTTCTAGTGGATATAAATGTCCCCTGGAAAAATAAATCATAGTGTATACATATAGGACTGTTGGGCAGTTATTTTGCATGTGTACATTGTGTATCCACAACCCATCACCAGCCAGTGCAAACAGTTGAACCCCATTAAGTCGACTCTAAAGGAACTGTAAAATTCTTTGTTATCTGCTGTAAGCATATTATATAAGCCAGTGTTGCTTGGAGGGTAACACATCTTAGAATACAGAGAACTAGAGTTCGTTCCCAGGTACCAGCAGATGTATAGTGGCTCACACAGTGACTAGAAATGGCATGCATAATGGGTGAAACAGTGCTTTTGTTTCTACAATGATAAAATATTGCACTGAGTATAAATATTAAACCGTACAATAAGCAATTATGCAGGTATCATAAAATCTTTGGGTAACAACAGCTTATTAAAATAAAGGGGTTTGAATCTTTTGTGGGGTTAGATTTAGCATTTGACTCCTGCATCATCTCAAACAGGGTCTAGTTTCCATTGCATCTCAATTATTACTTGACCTTTGTCCCCTTCTTGGTCAAATGGGGTGGACTTACCAAAAATACTTTATATATCCTTTATTTTAGTTTTATGGCCTTGGCATGTTTAAAAACACTCTAAAGGAAATCATGAGCTGGGAATCTTTTTGTAAGGTCAAATTTAACATTTGACTGTTTCAAGGTCAAATGTATTAAGGTTACCATAAAGGCCATTATACCTAATTTATTGAGATGCCTCTGTATTCTACAATGATTAGGCCTCATTCCAGATGCAGTGTCTTGTTCAACAATGCTTACACTAATTTTTCAACTGAGTAAAAGTTGTTTCTAGTCTGTGTTACTAGATGTTAAATTAACTTAAGTTATGTTGCAGAGGTCTTTGCACATTGATGAATAACTTCTTTTTACTTCTGTCAAGGAGTTTTGGTGTGACCTTATGGCTGTTTCTCACCCTGTCTGTTTTAACATTTTTGAAAAACCTATTCAGAGAAAATAATCATAGAAAGTGTGTAGTATGTCTCAGGCAAAGTTTTTTAGTAGAACTTTTGAGCATAATGATCTTTGCAGATACGCGCGACACAGTACAAATTTTAATGTATGCTGAGCAAGCAAATTTCCTTGCCTGTCACATTTGCACAATTGATAATAATTGATGAAATTATGAGTGTCACTAGTCAATTAACTTTCGATTTAACTGCTAACTGGCTCAGTTGTTTGTGGTCACTTTAATGGCTTTATATGAGTTTTGAAAATTGAATTTGTTTCATACTCCAGAAGTTAAGTGCTGTATAGTTTTAACAAGATCATTATATTTCAATACAAATTGGATTACAGCTCCTGGTGTGAAAATACTCACCTCCCACCTGTGGGATAATGTGTTCATATTACTGCCAGAGCTTCAAGTTGGGAAGCTGGTAGTTGTTTACCTACAAAGTTACAATCTACTCTAATCTACTGGTTTACAGGCAAAATGTCTTCCCCACACAGGGGAATGGAGTGCGCAAAGCCAACAAAAAGGATTGTTAAAAAAAGAGTAATAGTCAATGTCAGTTCTAGGTCAGTAATGAAGAGATGTGGGTGTAAACGAGGGGGGGAAGATACTAGTTCTAGGTCAGTAATAAAGAGATGTGTGGGTGTGAACGAGGGGAAGATACTAGTTCTAGGTCAGTAATAAAGAGATGTGTGGGTGTGAACGAGGGGAAGATACTAGTTCTAGGTCAGTAATAAAGAGATGTGTGGGTGTGAACGAGGGGAAGATACTAGTTCTAGGTCAGTAATAAAGAGATGTGTGGGTGTGAACGAGGGGAAGATACTAGTTCTAGGTCAGTAATAAAGAGATGTGGGTGTAAACGAGGGGGGAAAGATACTAGTTCTAGGTCAGTAATAAAGAGATGTGTGGGTGTGAACGAGGGGGAAGATACTAGTTCTAGGTCAGTAATAAAGAGATGTGTGGGTGTGATTGAGGGGGGGAAGATACTAGTTCTAGGTCAGTAATAAAGAGATGTGTGGGTGTGATTGAGGGGGGGAAGATACTAGTTCTAGGTCAGTAATAAAGAGATGTGTGGGTGTGAACGAGGGGAAGATACTAGTTCTAGGTCAGTAATAAAGAGATGTGTGGGTGAACGAGGGGGGAGATACTAAGTGGGGAAGTTGGAGTTGAAGAAGTGGGTCTTAAGGTAATGGTGATATGACTGAGGAACTGGTTCTTATTAGAAGAGTTACAAAATGCCCCAAGGTTGGTGCAGAATCATTGCAGAATCTTGACCAATAAGCGTGCAATATCTTTCACCACCCTTTTAACTGGTCAACAAACTACACAATGGGCTGGAAGCAGCTGCAGTCATCCAAGTTTAAAATTGAGGTAAACATTAAAAAAACTGCTGAAAGTGGAACAACTTTATAACATGTTTAATAGAAACACAGATCATACTGTTTTGTTCTTTTATTGTCTTTATGTTTTAATATGAAATAAATATAGCATATGTGTATACATTCTGGGTAAATATAGAGACAAAGCAAAACTTGAAAATCCATCTTTACTGCATTTTTTATGAGAATAGATAAACCTATTAATGAATAAAGTCATGTCAAACAGCTTCAAACATTGTAATAAAGACCTTTAAGAATTAAGTTACATACCTTTACTGGGAAACAAATATAAATATTATAGTGTTCACAAATCACATGATAACGTTAAAAAATACCAGGTTTTATATATGACAGATTCCCATTTACTTTTTGGCTCTTCTGGGTAAACCTTGAACTGTACTCATGAAAATTCTTTAATATTAATGACTCTTTGTGGTAAAGAAATATGCACAATAATTTGATGAAGTTTGAATTTTATAAGCAAAGAGCTCTTTACAAGCTTGAATGTCCATTTTAAGTAAACCGTAGATCCTTCTGTACTTTTAATGTGTGTACTTGTCTTTTTGAATAATAAGGAATCTTTGTGAGTTGGCTTTTACTTAAAGTAGAACAAAGAAAAAATTCTTGTGTTTACAGTTTACTATGACTTGATAAAAAATCCTTGTGAATATGTCCCCTGGTGATGAGTTATAGACATGTGCCATGCACATAGAGTAAGAAATCTAAAATTCGCCGGGAATCTAAAATTCGCCACCTCTAAAACCTTAGTTAAAATTTTATGAAGAAAATGATGTTTTTGTCTAAAAATTGTTATTTTACAGTTCAAAAAGCCTTAATTTACTATACATTCAACAAATCTCACCACAATTCATTCATTTTACTAGTATTTTCACATGTGGCGAATTTCAAATATGTGGCGAATTTTAGATTTCTTACTCTAATACTCGTATATTTTTTCACTGAATTTAATTGAACAGAAAACAAACATCTCCAACTATTTTAACTGGTCAAATATATTATGAATTTAAGCATTTTTATTTCCATTGGACAATAGTATCATATATAAGTGTTTATTTTTAATGGAAATGACTGCAGGGCAGCTTATTTAACCTAATCTACACACACAAAAAAATAAGTTAATAATATGAAAATGACATAACAAGAAACTATATGGTTTCAATTCCAAGAATATGGCACTTAATAATTATCATAAATGAAGCAAGCACATTTGTGGTACATTTTGGAAATAATAAAATTACACAAATCATTCAAGAACAAAAATAATAAATACACACCAAATAGATATGGTTCCAATATACTCTGTATTAAGAGTTCAAAACAATAACGTAATCTGACAACTAAATTTCACTACAAATGGTTACATTAAAACAAAACAGTATTTCTTTTCAATAATAATACAATATTGAACAACATAACAACACAACAGAACATATATTATATACCTCCCTTGAACACAAGTGATATTTTGTTGCATTTAAACAAAAATTCAAATTCTTTAATGAGAATTTCTATAATGTTAAATCTTCAAAGATTACAACATTTTTTATCCATCACTATAACACTGTAATGGGTTGGTCACACCAAGCCAACCTGATCTGATGCCCTACAGCATGATATGAGCCCTATGTAAAGTAACCCAAAAAGTGTAGAAATATTAAGACATCGGTCCAGCAATATGCCAGTTCAAATCATGTTGACTGGAGCTCTCTGGTTTGTTATACTGACGATACAGGTTCAATAAAAGAATGAAAGAATTTTTCAAACTTAAAACTGTATTGTGTCATCATCAATGCATACAGACAATGTATTGGTCGTGTTTCACTTTCTTATCCAATTGTATCGACACATATCATGCACTGGCTCCTATTACTGATCAGCCAGTTATTTCAGTGAAATTTTTCCCAGCTTAACATTTAGCCCAGTCTACTCAAAATGAGTATTGAGTTTGAAAGTGACGAGCACTAAAAAATAAATTGTTTAATCTTACTTTCTATAATGGGTAGAATGTAAAAAGTGAACCTCAGTTTTGGCAACTAAAAAATTTATATGAACTTTTTTATTAAGTTTATGAGACATCTGGACTTGTAATTTTAGAAAGATACATCTCCGAAAGAAAAGTTGTTAATTACTTACATTAATTCAGATGTACATCTTACTTAACAGTTGTGTATCCATATATTATATGCAGCTTGATATTTAACCTTAAAACCTTCTTGACAATTTAATGCATGAATCTCACATAAATACTACTTCAATAGTTCAAACAAAACCCAGTACACATAGGCTACTTAATTACTACTAGTAAAAATGAGATCTAATGAAATGGTCCCAACAGATAAATACATAACATTACACTGAAACTGACTACTAAGTTACTACATGAAGAAGAGAATGGTTAGATTAAATCAATTAACAACTCGTACTTAGAGCTTTAGCACACTCAATGATTTGTTAATAATATCACTTATACATATTTATCTTATAGCAGTTTCTTTCCACGGTAAGGCTTTAACGATACTAAAGTGTAACACACTTGAGACAGATCTCGGAATCAGTGTTTGCATTAAATCCATATTTATGCTAAAAATTTATGCAATCTGTTTTTGTATTCATTTTTTAAAAAAAAAGGTGCTACTCCCTGTTATTACTTGGTACAACTTCAGGACAAAAGTTTATTCATTTTTGCTCATTCTATGTGTGAGAAGGTACATTTTTTATTATTAAAATATATATTTAGCTTTCATAGTGCATTTTAATGAAAGATAATATAAATTCTGTATAAAATCAGCACTCTACTGGCACAAAATTTGGAATGTGCGCTTGCTGTTTCCTCAGTATATTTAACTGATTTCAGTCATCACTTCAGCTACCATCTGATCTACCTTATACAGCATGTAACATCCCCGGAAACGTAGGAGTGTTGTCGATAACAACCAGCAGTCGATTAGTGTTGTACGTGTGCCAAGTAAACCACAGCAAGCATAGTACAAGGTACTCTTGTGCAAATTCACAACAGAATCCTGGCTTTATGAGTTTTACATTGACAATACTATGATAAAGTGTATGTAATACACTGTTGTCCTTTTTGACAAATTCACCGGATACCAGGTACCCAGGTTATACTGAACCAAATGCAAACACTGATAACTGTCCCAGATAGTTTCACTATGAATTATTTTTGTTGGTGAATAATGAAGTATACAACTTAAAATAACAAAAATTTCTATAATTTTCTTATCATATTGTTTGTACATATATACACTTTGTGATTTTTGAATGAGATTCATTATGTGGCATGAAGAAAAAGTACAATGTACATCAATATATTGCTTTAATCAGTTTCACACATTGCTTAAGATCACTCATGTTCCCGACAATATAAGACATCAGTTCATAAAACAAGAAACCTATTTATAATTTTCTAATATCCCAATAAATCATGTCAAAATAACAAACAAATTATGACAAATTCACAGTCCCAAAATAATGGCTTTTTTATACATAAATTATGTAAATTAACATTTCAATGACTTAAAACTACATACATGACTATGCACCAGGCATATCTGTTTAAATCTACATAAAAATACAAAAAAAAAATAACCAAGTAAGCACATATAGAATTGTATCACAACATACTGTCCCACATGTTTTGAACAGGTTCTTCAGCAAGATTTACACAGGTTCTTTCTTCACTGCAAGATTGAGTGCATGGTCTGCCATTGGCTGAGATCTGAAAAACACACACGACACATTTTTTGTCAAATACTACATGTACCTCTCATATGAGTGATTATATATCAGTACAATTTATAAGTGCTGCAATGATGGTTAGTAAAAAGTTCTTTACTTTGCTTGATAACTCTCCCATATATTCAGTTCAAATGTTTGAGATATGGACACTCCAAAAAACATTTGGAAATCACTAGCATGCAACAAACGATGCTATTTTCACCCAAATATACAATACACATCGTATTAATAAGATGGTGATAAAAATCATATGACAGTTGGAGAAAATAAATTGGCTGCTTACTTTACTTGTTGCTGATGGAAACTAAATTGTCTTTAAAGTAAATTGTACATTCTAATTACTCAATAATGATTGCATTTGAGCTCAGTGAGCATAAACAGGTGAGTGTATTTACCTTTGTTCCACCTGACTATTGAGCATTGCTCTGTGAGTGGCTGCCTCAAGTTGCTGCAAGGTTTTGAACTGCTGCTGCATAGCACTGTACTGGTACAGGAGTGCAGGATGCACTGGTGGCGGCTGGGGGAGAGCCATACCCAGGTATGCAGGAGGCAGGGGGCAGGGGATATGGTTCCTTGCTTGAGATGAGGGTGATGAAGCTGTATGATTAGACGCGAGGGTGGCTGTATGGGATTTACTGTGAAATGGCACATAGCTACTGCAACTACTACTACTGCTGCTGATGTGGCTTCTACTCAAAAGGTCACTGCTGCCACCAACCTGTGGCTTTCTTACAGAGTAAATATCATTCACAACAGTACATGACCTTGAAGGAGAGCTTACTGGATTTTTATGAACTTGGAGATCGAGAACTTCTTCCTTGTTTTTCACTGTGGATTCTTCAAATGAATCAGTGTCTTTTTCTACTCTGTTCAAAAGTCTTGACTTAAGTGACAAAGGGGAGGAGTTTCTGCTTTGATCAGAGAGGACCTCAGCATCAATTGGTGTGTCCTCTTGACAGCTGGGTGAGAAACGTTCCAACAGAGCTTTCTTAAGCTTAAACTGCTTGCCACTGGATTTCTTTAGCTCATCTGGTGAACCACTGCGACTAGAGGTTTGAGAACTGCTGTAGTCAGACCCCAGTAGATCTGCACTGGATTTCTTACATTTGGGATTGTAAAACCATGACTCTTGAGCTACAAGTGGCGGTATTGATAATGCCTGTTTTAACACTGGCAAGTTAACTGGCACTTTTTCATTGTTACTGTTGTCCGTTGCCGGTTCGTAGCCCACATTTAGCCGTTCATCATTTTGTTGTAGCTTGCAGTCGTCTGGTAACTGTGACTTGAGGCAGTCTTTCAATAGGGACTTTGAATGAGTTTGTAGTGGTGAGCGAGCCTCTGTATTTCCCAGGGACCTGGGTGTGCCAGGACTAGATATGGTTCTGTATGCACTGTCTGTGCTGTCAATACTTGTGTGTGAACTGATGGAGTCGGAACGACTTGAACGTACATCATATTCATCAGACTGTACCTTGGATATCTAAAATTAAAACCACCAAAGAAAATATTAACTAAGTACTCACACCTGTCATTTATCATATTCATTTTAAAAATATCTATTTTATCTCATTTTATTTTATTGAGCAGAGGATTGTACAATTCTGACTTATTTTATAATTTCGAGATTTTTAAACACTATAATATCCAATTCACTTTACTGTTCCAGTGATTCTTCTGAACCATCCTTTTAAATTTATTGTACATTAATTCTTGAGATTGAGTCCAACATTTATATCTTTCTTGGACTTTTATAAATTGTTATTAAGTTATTATATTGATTTAAATAGGTAAATTGGACAAAAGTTATGTTTTACTGGTCATTGTAAGTGAAAATGCTATATTTTTGTCCAGTTTATGTGCAAAAATCATACAAAATTCTTACCTTGGTCTGGACTTCATGCTTGCTCAGGTCCATGGGTCTCTTCCGCCTGGTGCTTTTCTCAAGCTCTGGTGATTCCATTATCAGAAGCTGATGTTCTGTAGATTCTAATGGTGACCCTGGTTGATCCATTATTCTACTATTTATTTCAGTGATCTCAGTTAAGCACTGATCAGAACCAATCACAAGCTCTTGATCATCATGTATATCCACATCAATGTTATCATCCTCTTCATCATCATGAAGAACATCTAGAATGGGAGATCTTGGAGAATACTCATCAGATGGTATAGAATCTTCCTTGTTTTCTTGTGGTCCATCTTGGTTTTGAGCTAACAACAGGTCTTTTACATGTGAACCAAAGTCAGAAGCAGGTGGTGGTTGTGTCATGTCTGCCATCCACTGTTTGGGGCTTTTAGGGACTTTGAAGGGGAGTTCCTGTTTGACCACTTGTGGATAGAGCGGGATCTGCTGACAGGGGTATGTTGCATTGTACATACTAAAGGCATTATGGAGAAGATCACTCCTGTAGTCATGAGACCTCGGAAATGGCAGCTGAGGAGCAAATGGTAACTGAAGAGGAAATGGATGTCCAAGCATTGGTGGGTATCTTGACTCACTGGATGCAGATTTCCCACTAGAATGAGAAAACATGGTCATTTACATTAAACAATATATCACTGATTTTATATCTTCATTTCTAACAAAACAGGAAGGATGTTGAATGCCTTTCACTCCCATTGCCACATTTGCAGAACCAATAACAACCAGTTTTGACATATATTTTGAGATATATGTTTCATATCTATAAAGTTTACCCATCAGTGAAAAAGTTTTCCTTGTCAATTAATTGCTTACACTCCAACCTCTTTAGTAAAATTACTTTCAATTAGAAAGTTTTTTAATATTATTATTATTGTGTGTGAACTATCAGAGCAGCTATTTCCAATATAGCATGGATCCTCAATGTAAAGAACAACAATGTGACCATAATTTGTGAGTCTCCTGACAGGTGTGAGCTTGTAACATAGCATGTCATACCAAGGACTAAAATGAATTACAGTGGATGTGAGTCCTGAAAAAAAAGTGCCTGGAGTTGACTCTTACATGAATGTAATGTGGGTGTCAGTGTATAATGTGAAATCTAATATAATATGAAACATATTAGTGTAGTAGGTGCAGACATCATGTCCTCAGTAGGACTTTTCCATTGAAATGTTTTATTATTTGGAGTTTCTGCTCAAGCAGGTGCAAGTTTCCTGTCTTTTTAGGATGCAACTTAACACAGTTAAACTCTTGTATATTTTAATTACCTTGCGAATGGGCAGGTCTTCTTTCTAACCACTTCATCTGCAATGTCATGAGTATCAGCTGTTGGACTGACTTCAATCTCCGCTTCTTGTTTTACATCAGCAACTGGCTGACCATTTGGTGCAACTGTCATGCCTGAAACCAATCCACAGTGCCATAGATTTATTTATTTATTTAGCATGTTTTAGGTCATGTAGTACCTTATAAGTTATATTGCAATGGGTAGTTGGAAGGGCAGAGGAAACCAATGACAAGCAACTACCACTTACCCACTGAGGTCAGGCCGGCATTCAAACTCTGATCTCAGAGGTGGGAGGTGAGTGTGTTACCACTGTGTTACCATGGCCTTTACAATACAAAATTGAATGCAGTTTACATGTGGAGCATTCTTAACATGTATTGCTAAAAAGTATGAACAGTATCGCAGAAAATAAATGTCTTTTGAAATGTCTTGGTTGAACGCACATTTTAAAATTTAAAAACTTATAAATTACAGCATAGTGTGCACATATTGTTTAATTCCTATACATGGGTGGCTTGTTGTGAGTTTATACATGTGATTAAAATGATTTTTTTTGTGACAAAAACCAGTTGTTGGTATTCAATTAAAAACAGATTACAGTTAACATGGGTGGTAACTTACCCAGTAACTTCTCAGAATGGAGTGTGTTGAGTGTTCTCAAGTCTGGAATCTTCATGAGTAGTTTGGGAAACAAGGCTGAAAAAGTGCAAATGCAAAAGTATTAAGGTAATGGAATTTGCCATGTTTCTCTAAAACAAAATCTTTATGCCATTGTAATTTAATTTTAAACTGGAGGTAGAATTTTTGAATGCAGGTTTAGGTATAACATGCATTATATGTACTATAAGTGAAAATTCTACTTCAGTATGAGAAAAGTAAGTTGATGTTATTTAAACTTACAAGGATCATCCCTGTGGTTGAGTTTCACTAACATTTGCAGGCCTTGATGGATTTTCCTCTGAACTCTTTCTACCATCTCAATGTTTCTCAGACCAGGTCGATCTAAAAAGTTGATGCATAGATCATAGATAATACCTAGCTTAATGTTCCCCATCAATGGTATGTGTCTTGCAAATGCATGGGCCTGAGTTATTGCAGTATAAATTTCTTTAAGATTGACTAAATATTTATAACCGCATTAAAGTAATTGTACTTTGTAAATACTTATCTTACACCTGATACACAAAACATAAACAAAAAATTTGTTGTGTCATTTAAACCAACAACAATCATCACGCTTGCTTCTTCTTTAACTCTGATAACCGTCAGCCTATTTATATTACAAAACAAGTAGTGATTTACATGCAAGTCGTGACCACGGCATCGCGTGACCAACAACTCGTACTCACAACTCGTACACACATATTGTATTTATATACCCAGCTCATTAATATTAAAGTATTTTATTATGTGGAAGATAAATAATACATTGGTACGAGTTGAGGGTATGAGTTGTTAGTCAGAAGCTGCCATGGTCACGAGATGCTTGTATCCCTGAATCCCCAATTAGCACTATGTCTAGACAAAACTAAAGAAAGTAAACTTTCACTGCTTTACAGTTGTAAAGCCTTTTAATATAACCTGTTATTTACCTGCTGCCACAATGACTGCAGCAGAGAAGAGAGCAATCTCCTCATCAGTGAGACTGAGGGTGTTCATCCTCTCACTAAAGTCAAACATAGAGTCCAGCAGAAAGCCAGCATTGCTGCTCATCTATAAAATACAGAGGCGTGTTACCTGTACATTCGTATTAATGAGTGTAATGGCTGAAAGTTACTAAAACATTAAAAAGTATCAAAACAATCAGTATTCAAGGAGAATGAGGATAAAAGGAATTAAAACAATTTGTACTTAGGGGAAATGAGAAAATATCTACATTACTGTTCAGCTGACAGAAAAAAAGCTGTAGATATTCTATTTATACATGTATTTTAACCGAGACTGAGACAAATTAAGCAGATGCATATATATATGAACCACGAATTATTTTCTCAAATGGGAGTAAAATTAAAATTTTCATTTTGATTTTTCCATTTTAATGTAGCAATATTCCACGAGTGATGCATATGTTTCGTATTTAAAAATATGAACTAATAGAAATATTTATAGCATAAGTATATTAATGCAATAAAACTTACATTAAATGAGGCTCTCTTGAAGAGTCTTCCATTGGCAAACATCATGGTGTTGTGCTTTGCATCAAAGAATGGAGCCAAGTGAACCAACAGAACCTCAAAGGTTCCAGCCTGGTAAAAAAACACATTGAACTCACTGCATTAGTTACTTATTCTAATTCTCATTCCACTTTTAAAGTGCCTAATCGCTGTCAAAAGACAGACTCAAGGTGCATAACACCAAAAACATTGTTCAATATTCATAAGCCAGAGACATTGCAGAGGTCAGCACTGCAGAGAGAGAGGGAGAATGGAAAAATTAGGGTGGATATACTTTTCCAAAGAGGTAAGACTTTAGCCTTGACCTGAAGGAGGCAAGTGAATTTGCAGAGCGGACCACATCAGGGAGGTCGTTCCAAATCATAGGTGCGTCACACCCAAAACTGAGGCCAAAATACGTATGTCATAAATATACAGAAGCTCCCATTACAAAAATACTTTTATTTTATGAACTTATTTCCACTCAAACTTGTAGTCCCATATTGCTCTACATAAAATGACTCTTTCCTTTTATGAACCTTCTGAAGAAAATCTTATTTGTCAAGCTTTGTGATATATTAAAGGTTCCAAACACTTTATTTCTCTATTTTATCTTTTCATACATGGAGCTTCCAGAACTCAACATTTTTCTCAGTGTATAATTTTTTAATCGTATCTGCATATAATTAAAAAATAACATAAATTATTATTATTGGCTGAATTACTATCACACCGAAACATAAAGAGTTTAAATTTGACCATCTGCTGAAGTGAATATCTGAATTCCTTAAAACATCTTACTTCAATTTACTGAGAAAATACATGTGTTGTTTACTTGGTTTACATTCAAAATATATCAACACTTCATTCACCTTCAACAAGTTGACTTGATCTTCTTGACTAAAGTTGACCATCTGCTGAAGTGAATATCTGAATTCCTTAAAACATCTTACTTCAATTTACTGAGAAAATACATGTGTTGTTTACTTGGTTTACATTCAAAATATATCAACACTTAATTCACCTTCAACAAGTTGACTTGATCTTCTTGACTAAAGGTTTGAAATCCAGGAATGTTTTTGGCAAAATTGACAACATTTCTGATGGCTGGGGTGAAGTATTCTGTGAAGTCATCCCATTTGTCATTACTGCCTTCTGTAGTGGCCGGGGAGTCTGGTTTGGGATTCAGTGGGCATGCCTAGCAACACAATGCAATGCTCTGTTTAAATAATAGTTATTTTAAATTGATGTCACAAATTTATTTTTATATTGAGAGAATAATTTGAGTAAACAGAAACAGATACTTAAACACTTTGTGATAAGATGCTATGCAAAGTGGACAAACTGTAAATTATATATTTCTTTTAGTTGGCCTAATTATTAATTTTATTTTATGTTGGTATTCTTCTGTCCGGTAATGCGTCATAAGTGACCTACTTACATTGGTAAGGTAAAACAAACCTAATTAATTTGTTCCCAAATTTATTCCTGTATTAACAAAAATAATTCTCACAAGATACGTGTCTTAATATACTGTATGCACTGTATGCAAAGGAAAGGTCCTGGACTTGCCAGACAGAAGAATGCTGATAAACCTGGGCAATTTTACATAGTAGAAACTTCTGTTTTGAAGGTTCTATAACACAATGAAAGTAACTAGATTATATCACAACCTGGTGGCTGTCATATATACAAATAAGTTTTGATTAAACAACTTACTACAGTTTCATATTATTACATGATCTACTTCTAATGAACCAACCAATGACTTTGTCATTTAAAGAGAAAACAGATCCGCAATCCTTACCATGTGGGCGGGGCAGCTGATGAATTGTGGGTGAAGCCAGGCCCTGTCAATCATTTCACGGACCTTCTCATTGGTATAATCACAATTGTGAAAGTGAGCCTTGATGATTTTGTCTAGGAACTCCTGGTCATTCTCCAGTGAAGAATGTAAGGCATTAATCTGTGACTGGGCATTCACCCGCTTCATCTGCTCCATGATCTTAGCCTTCTCTTTCTTTGGCACTCTGCCAAATCTCACAGCTACAGGAAACAATGGGGGAATATAGAATTTATTCCATTTATTTATTCTTTGGCTCTCTGCAAAATTTCTCAATTTGCCAAATGGATATAATGGTACAAAACATATCATTTAACACATTAGATCTTTCTTTATTATTCTGCCAAAATCACACCGTTGATGCAATCATAAACATATAATGTGATTGCCCTTTATATGGAAAAATATAACTGCCATTTCCTAACATATGCTACTGATTGAGACATTAGTCCTCAGTCAGACTGGAAATAAGATAGGCAATAAAGATTTTGTTCCGACATCAATCTCCAAAGTAGCTATAATGTTATGTCATGGTTATTTCCAATAAACTAGTCATTTTTATTTGATTCATATAGCAGTTTATTATGTCCTTAATAACTGAATATTTTTCTTTAGACTTTCAACTCAATGAAATTTATATTAGGCTTTTTCACAGCAATTTTCTGTATATGCAAAATTGTAAGAAGCCCTAATACCAAGGAAAAATGAAGAAATCTAGTAATTAAATCAACGAACTTGGTGATGTCACCTCTATTATTCATTTAATAAAGGGCTGAAAAATAATCGCAAATGCAATAAAAATTTATGATAGAGTAAGAAATCTAAAATTCGCCAGGAATCTAAAATTCGCCACCTCTAAAACCTTAGTTAATTTTATGAAGAAAATGATGTTTTTGCGCAAAAATTGGTATTTTTCAGTTCAACAAGCCTTAATTTACTATACAGTCAACAAATCTCACCACAATTCATTTATTTTATTAGTATTTTCACATGTGGCGAATTTCAGATATGTGGCGAATTTTAGATTTCTTACTCTACATAACTTACCATCTCTGGACATGCCGACTGCTATGCATTTCTTCAGCCTACAGTACTGACATCTGTTTCTGTTGACCCGCATGATGTTACACTGCTGGTTCTTTAGACACGGTCTGTACTGGATCTTCTGCTGAATGGATCGCCGGAAAAAACCCTAAAACATGGATTTAGATTTCTTGTACATAGAGTAGATTCTGTATGTAGAATTAGAACCAATGTATGTTGCACACTATTATAAGTGGTCTAATTTTGAGGTTCTCACATTAGAAAATACTGTATTGTTTGTTGGTGTAAGTGGAAGTTATATGACTATATAGAGAACCAACACCTGAGCACTTTGTAGGTTGTAATTATACAGATTCTACAAATCGTTAATAATTAACACAATAAATGTGAAATTTGTCCAAGTGTGCAAAACTTGTTTCTGAGGAAATCCAATTAATTTTTACTCTGAGGTATGGGCTATTCTTTGGAAATATGGGATTATATTCACAACTTCAGGTGTTTTTGAATTGCAATAAGGTATGTGTTTCATTTTGTTTAATTGTAGATGTAGAGGAAAGTTTCTCCTTTCTTAATCTTCTGTTTTGCATTCATTTTGATGCATAACAAGTTTTATTGCGTAAAATACCCTTACCTTATCCTCACTAGTGCTTACGTGTTGGCGGGAGCAAACATGGATGACCAATCAAGAATATTTTAAAAATTAAAATTAAAATTGCACAGATTTCCTCTTTCAAATTGTTGAAATTATTGTCACAGCTGAGTTATGTTTTGATAATGAAATTTTCATCGTACATTAATAACAATGATTATTATTTCAATTAATCCACATTTTTGGGTGTCTTACTTGATAAATGATTCACAAAAGTAACTCAAATACAGCTACAAATTGAAAGTCTTCTGGAGGTGATTTTATAATTTTATGCTTCAGTAATTTCTTCTGTTCCCAAAATTTCAAGTAACCTTTATACATTCAGTGTTTTGAAATTATAAGACTTTATAAAATTAACATATTACTTACGTTTCCATGATTATAATTTTGTAATTAAACACTGTCATAACTGTTCAAACATAAATGAGCTCACCTAAAATTTAACTTCATAGTTAATTTACATCGGACTACATAATGAATGATTTAATAATATTCTAATACATTTTTATACAAAATTGTGCAAAATTACCTTGCATCCTTCACAAGCATGGACGCCATAGTGGAAGCCACTGGCCTTGTCACCGCATACCCGACACAGCACTGTACTGCCATCAAACTCTGCAAATACATAACCATGCTCATATAACCACTATTTGTAGCTACAGACACAGCACTGTAATACCATCAAACTCTGCAAATACATAACCACGCCCATATAACCACTATTTGTAACTACAGACACAGCACTGTAATACCATCAAACTCTGCAAATACATAACCACGCCCATATAACCACTATTTGTAACTACAGACACAGCACTGTACTGCCATCAAACTCTGCAAATACATAACCACGCCCATATAACCACTATTTGTAACTACAGACACAGCACTGTACTGCCATCAAACTCTGCAAATACATAACCACGCTCATATAACCACTATTTGTAACTACAGACACAGCACTGTAATACCATCAAACTCTGCAAATACATAACCACGCCCATATAACCACTATTTGTAACTACAGACACAGCACTGTACTGCCATCAAACTCTGCAAATACATAACCATGCTCATATAACCACTATTTGTAACTACAGACACAGCACTGTAATACCATCAAACTCTGCAAATACATAACCACGCCCATATAACCACTATTTGTAACTGCAGATACCCAAAACAATTAACCACATATATCACCACTTTCTATAGCCGTGTAATAGAATGATAAAGTTAAAATTGGGTTTTATATCCCACTCAACAGCCAGGGTCATATTGGGACAGGTTCTCAGCATTGCCACTTGTGGGAGTTGAACCCACACAGAGGTGGCAGCCTGTGATTAGATGCCAAACCTGCTACCCACTAGGCCAATGAGAACCTCTTATGGAATGATAAAATATGTTAGATTACAATTAATTTTTTTTAAATATAGAGTAAGAAATCTAAAATTCGCCAGGAATCTAAAATTCGCCACCTCTAAAACCTTAGTTAATTTTATGAAGAAAATGATGTTTTTGTCTAAAAATTGGTATTTTCAGTTCAAAAAGCCTTAATTTACTATACGGTCAACAAATCTCACCACAATTCATTTATTTTATTAGTATTTGCACATGTGGCGAATTTCAGATATGTGGCGAATTTTAGATTTCTTACTCTAATATTTTGTATCACAGCTTTATTTTTGTCATTGATATAAAACCATGTTTGAAAAGTTCATAATTTTGGTTATTATAACTTGTTAAATAAATTCAAGTCAATACCTATTAATTTTGGGTACAAGCTTAATTTCATATTTTTTTCCTTCAGACTCAACAGAATAATAAAATTTTAATCTATTATTTGCCTAAACCTTAACTATAATTTTTTTTAAAGTGTTAATTAAATTATTACATTAGATAATTTTCACTGCTGGGTTTGAAATCAATGATTTTTCAGTTGATAAATAACAAAGTTTCAGCTTTCTAACACAAATTCAATATCTATAAATTGAACTTTACCTATAACCTTCCTTGTTGCCAATAATCCATTATATGAATAAATTTCAATGAATTGCTTTCTCTGAAACTCTGTCTTATAATCTGGCAGAGAGTAGAGATACCTCTCAATAAATCCTGTAGCGTTGTACACCATTTTTATAGAGTGTATCTCTTTGTTATAATGGAAATTAACTTTTTCAATCAATTATCATCTATTTTATCACAACTGCACAAAACTGATTGCTTTCTCATTAGGTTCAATGAAAACTTTGAAAAACATTTATTAGAAAATTTCCAAACAGACATAATATTTTCAAAGACATGTTCCAAGCAAGACTTTCTGTCGTAAAAGTTAATACAAAGCTTTTAGTCATAGAGTAAGGAGCCCTTTGTCCACTGTGGTAGTTGAGAATGGCCAGGAAGTTTTATAATCCCTTAAAACCCCAAAAATCCACCAATGGGAAGAGTCTATTATAATTAGGGAAGACAGCCATTAATTATTAATACAACAGAGAAAAGGTAAGAGTCAGTGTCCTCACAACAGTGTTGTTGTCTTTATGGCTAAAATCCTTTGTTGTATTGAAATTATTATCTTATAAATTTGATTACTTTGTCATTTGTTAATTGAAATATAATTTTACATTTTGATTTTAGTTAAATTTCAGTGCATCAGCCTCCAATCTTAGAGTAAGAAATCTAAAATTCGCCAGGAATCTAAAATTCGCCACCTCTAAAACCTTAGTTAATTTTATGAAGAAAATGATGTTTTTGTCCAAAAATTGGTATTTTTCAGTTCAAAAAGCCTTAATTTACTATACAGTCAACAAATCTCACCACAATTCATTTATTTTATTAGTATTTTCACATGTGGCGAATTTCAGATATGTGGCGAATTTTAGATTTCTTACTCTACCTATCAATTTAAGGTTGAGATGTTACATTGCTTAAATTTGTCCATTAAATAGACAGATTAGAAATGAAGAATGGAGAATATAACCTGTAATTGCTTTGTATAAAATGGGTGACATCACTCCATCTTGTCAAGTCTTTTATTATATCCTGGCATGGTTTGACAGTTTTCAATAAATTGCATAAAGACTGGGGTCTGATTATGGACACTGCATCATTGCCCTAATCACATGCTATTTGATACACATCATCTGCATACAGTCGAAAACTGGTCAGTCAAATTCTGTGGTATTGAGGAAGTGTCACTTGCATACTTTGGTTTTCATCAACTTTTGTGGCTACTTATTATTGGTTACCTTTGCCACAGTAGTCAATTGAAATATAGTGCTTGATCTTTACATATTTTTACTGTATTCTATTTTATTTTATTCATCACCTACTCACATTGTAAGAGTTTACATATGTATATTTCACATCATAAAAAGTCAAATAATGTTAAATTTTTCACAAATTTTTATTAATTCAAAGATACAGGTACTTTTCAGGCCATTCTGTCACTTTTTAACATTATTGATTTGACTTATAGGTTTTTATTTATATTTAGTTTGATGTAAATTAACAGCATTTCAGCATTTTTCTGTTAATTTACATAATTTTAGTGTGAAGTACGGAATTAAACCTGTAAAGTGACAACTGAGGAACTCCGGGGAGATAAATCTACAGATGCTTAGTAACTTATTTTATCGCAATAAGTGATCAGAATGTGATTCTTTTCAATTAACTCCTGATCAGGATGTCTGTTATATTAATGGCCTCTATATTTTGCCAATTATCTCCCCCACCCAGGATTAAATGAGAGGGGACAGCCAGTGAAAGGGCTGTGTGATTTACAGCTCAGGTTACAATTAACTGGTGGTGATTTCAATGACCTGCACATGTGACCCATTTGAAGCAGAACTCACTGCCTGTCAGCTGGATACTATTTTCTAATGTTAAGAGCAACACATAAGGAATATTTAAACACTATTGAAATGAATAAATAACCTTAATTTTGACTTTCTACATGTAGTATGTGTTGAAAGCTTTCATCTGTATCCACTTGGACGTAACCAGAAAATGGGAAACATTTAACATCCCTGGAGCCAAAAGTTTGAAACATAGCATAACATTTTAGACAGAGTAGATGACTATTTGTTTGAATTATTTGACCTCTGAAGAATTGATTTTTTCCATACTTTAATTTTCAGAAAGTTTCATAAAAATGGCTGCTTTGAAAATGACTATCTCAAGGTATTTAAATATTTATCTGTATACTATTATCAATATAATGTTTAGATTCCCTGTTCTTTTTAATTCTTCATTAAAGGCAACTTGGCTTAATAGAGTTAATGTAAGAAGGTCCTTTTTATAAATGCCTGACACAGCAGAAATCAATCTCTTTGGAATAGGTTGACCTGTTTTTTGTTTAAATTATGTCTGCTTCAGTTCAAACCCCAGTGGTTAGGGGATTAATTTAATCCTTATATTTCAAATCCTTTAGATTCACCAGTTCAATAGATCTCATGACCAAAAACTTTATTTGAACCAGGTTTAGACTTGAACATTGATAATATTTCATAAAGTTATGCCACTATACAATAAATTACCCTGTAAGCTAAGTCATCTGTTAAATTCTTAAATATATTCATTATTTTACCATAATTTATTGCTATACTTTTTGACTCCATGCTTTACTCTTATTTAAAATTCAAGTCTTCAATAGTCTGTAGGTTTAGTGTTAATATATTGCCTTTAAATTTCTCATTTACACTCACAACCATTACCTCCTTAACATACGCGGATGTCTTTTTTTCCTTGCTTAATTTTTACGTTGTCAAGGTTTTTTAACTCAAGTCAAGTATCCCTTAATTTTTGTCCTAAAGACAAAACGTCACACAAAGTTTAAATTAACTTTGTTACTGGATACAAAGTAAGGAAATGAGCTATGTATTTTGAAGCCCAATGGAATCAAAATTTTTAAACTTGCCGAAAAATTCTTTCAGTAATGACTCCTCAAATTATACAAACCACAAATAAAACTACTACATCAATAAAAGCCTTGTTAATCTGTGATAAACTTAAACTTTGCAATAATTCTGATTTTAAATGTCTGTTGATGTTTATATTTATCTGTAAATATAGTATAAAACAATTAGAATTGTCCCATGTTATAACTCATCTGAAAACTTAAGTGTTACTTATCATTAATCTATTTTGTCTGTTATTTTTTCTATGAAACTCCCACCAGCCCCCTACTTGCTCTTCTATTTCCTGTAGCAAAATACTCTGATGAAATTCTAGATCAGACCCCTCCCTTACCTCAATTAGTAAACCTCCCGTTTACTGCCATTCCCTAGTGAATTCAATTAAAACTAGGTAAAAATTGCCCAAACACAATACCTTGGCTTGTTTCCGGAGTTTGATCTTTGTTTTCCCTCTTTATCCCATTAGAGCTATTTTCATAGAAGAAAAAAATGAGTTAGGGAGCAAAAGGGGGTACGGTTGAGGGGCAGAGTAGGCTCCACTAATGATGGGTTCTTTTAACTGATGATGACACACAGTGAGTTTGTCAACTGATCCTCTAGTTAATAGGGTGTCAGGTGAATTGTGTCCTCTCCTCATTACGATGTGTTGTCTCTAATTAAAGCCATGAGGGGACAAGGGAAAAAATGCTACTGGGATTCAAGGGAGGGGGGATATTAAGCCCCTTTCTCACTGTTCTAGGTCTCCTATAGCCTCCACATTATGAAAAAAGTAAAAATGTATGAGTCTCTCCCAACAACATAGCCCAAAGAGCACTAATGTACTCTATTTGAACCCCTCTGTCATGTCAAATTGAGCAAAACCAATGGAATACTAAACCTAGAGTACAGTTTTTGATCCAATGGGGTAACCTGTCTCTAAAGCTATGTGACTGTGATTTTATTTGTGCTTAAACGATGCAGTGATTTGTGTCAAAACAGTGAAAGTATACCAGTTTGTACTGCATTTTAGTGTCCCCCACACTGAACTGGGGGTATTTTAAAAGTCTGTAAAGATCAAACCGATCAAAAACAATCTGATGTAAGCTCTCTTCAAGCTGAAGAAAATGGTGAACTTCTTTTCAAAATTAGACCAGCAACAAGAAAGTTGGTGCCATTTTAATTTGAAGTCTATGGTGTATGTTGATGATACCTACCAGTCTGATTAAAATTGGAGAAATATTCAACATAAAAGCCATTTACTATCTGTTCGCATCACTTGGGAACACAGAGGACATGGGCTCAAACCCAGGTACAGGCAGATACAAAGTGGCTTGAATGACCACTTGAAAGACGGTCCTTTGTCATTGGGTCCTATCCCCAGTAGCAGGCTAAAGAACCTCAAGGACATTGACAAATGGTCATCCTTGAGCCTCTGTCTTTCAGTTAGGGGAATGTCAGTAACTTGAGAGCTTGGGCTGTACTTGTGCAGTTGAATGGGTTAAACTGGCTCTCAGTCCTGTAGTAGATGAAGATATTGTGCTGAGTATAAATCAATACACATACTATTTTACTATGTATGGGTAAGACATGTCACACAGTTCAAACTTCATCATTTTATTTGATCAGATCATTGTTGTTGTTGCATACAGGCATGTAGAATGGTTCTGTTCATCCTGAGAGGTATGACAACCCCTTCAGTTTTACATACCAGGTTTTTGTACACCAATCACTTGTCTCTAACCTCAAAAATTGTAAAGGTTTGAATGTAGAATGTGAAATGATGCTGTATGACTGTCTCAACACAACCTGACATGGAATCCTGGCCATAAACACCATGTTTTGCAAGATATTAATGTTAATGTTGATATTCAATCTTGGAGTTTAGCCTTGACAGCCAAAGTGTTAGCTCTGCCTTAGTTGTAACCTCTGTAGTCAAGGGTTCAGATCCAGTTCATTCAGTGAAGGCCTGTCCTGATAGGATCTAAGTTATTGAGAAGGATGGGTGGTAGTGGGTGGGAAAAGGCTGTATTGATAGGGATGTGTCAGGGATTTGTCAGTCTTGTCATCTCCTGTACTCCCCCTTAGTCAATTATCCACTTATAAAATATCAATTGCAAAAGTCAAACAGAAAGTGAACATTGCAATATACTCTTATATAAGATGGTGAACAAAAATGTCATAATTATAGTCTAGATAAATTAAAATTTTGAGATAATAAAATTTAATTTAATTTGCCATATTTTTATGCATAAGAATCAGTGATGAATTGGAAAAGACACATAGTTTGAAATGATATATCATGATTAAATAAAACCTGGTGGATTAATGAGCTGATGACAAGACTGATTTCCTGAACAAAATATCTAGTTACATGTGAACATCAGTGCAGAAAACTATAGTGTGGAGTAAAAGTGTTTTGTGAATAGTGGTTTAGCAGAGGCTTCACTTCTGTGTTATCACTCATTACTAATTAGCACTCCTGGCTTAAGGGGACTTGGCCGAACACGTCACTATTATTCATTTCACTCCGTTCCATTATCCATTTTGGGAGGGCAAGAAAAAAAATTTTAAAAATAAATCCCAACAAAAACAAAGGCACATGTTTTTGGTTCCTCTCTGGGTGTTTAATTAATGAACGGGTCATCTGCGGAAGTTGGCGGTGAAATGCCGAGCAATAATTAGTTTCATAAGGTTACGAGTTTGACAGCACTGGTCACAAAGTAGAGATTTATGGCTGCATTTGATGTCCCATTTGTCTCCTTCTCAACCTCATTTTTTGCAGGAATACAACATTCGAAATTTGCCCAAAATGCGAAATTTGCCAGTCAGAAAACATCACATATTTTCTGATTTTTTTGCATAAATTTTTTTAGATATAGAGTAAGAAATCTAAAAGTCGCCAGGAATCTAAAATTCCCCACCTCTAAAACCTTAGTTAATTTTATGAAGAAAATGATGTTTTTGTCTAAAAATTGGTATTTTTCAGTTTGAAAAGCCTTAATTTACTATACAGTCAACAAATCTCACCACAATTCATTTATTTTATTAGTATTTTCACATGTGGCGAATTTCAGATATGTGGCGAATTTTAGATTTCTTACTCCAGTGCTTTAGTGTCCATCTCAGTTCACTTTAACATAAATTTGTTGCAAAATTTTGCTGTTATATCAAGGTTTTGAGAAATTTCTTTAAGATATGGTGAATTTTATTTTTAGGTTAAATTTCATATTTCTTACTGTACCAGCTATCTTCCCACTGAATATTAGAAGTTTATTTGGAGCTCCTGTTTCAATGTATCCTTGTTTTATGCCAAAATAAAAAGCTGTTGGGGAACTATAAAGTAAATGAGTTCAAATGTGGATGTTTCTGTGAATTAAAATTTGTCCCATGACAAATAGCTGTACAAGATGACTAATAACAGTGTTATTATAAAATCAGGTAACAGACTGATTCATCATCAGCAAGACAAAGTTATCTAGCTTCAATTAAAATATGTTTAAATAGATTCTATCACTGTAATATTACTGCATTTCTTATGTTTTTTTTCTGAACCACAACAAATAATTTTTTATTAAGTCCATTGTAACAGAATAAGCTTATATGCACTCATTCAGTGTTAGTATACAAGTGTTTTAAATGAGGCTTTTATGGTACCACAATCCTGTTTCTTTCATGTGTGTGTGTGTGTGGGGGGGGGGGGGGGGGGGGTGCCTGTCTAGTTCTTACCATTTCCTTGCATTAACAGACTTGTCTTGTTACTAGTTCAGCTCAATATTTAACTTGATTTTCATCTCTGTTTGCAGAAATACTCAAATAGCACGAAACTTGCCCCATATTTAGCTAATGAATCAGTTTTGCAGGTGTTGACCTATTTCCTGCCATCTTATTGAATGTAATGATACATATATAGCCAGATCAATTTTTTTCATATTATTTAGCTTTTAGCACTTGTACAATTTAAGATAAATGATTTTTATTTGATTTTTTTAAAATTTGAACACATTTTGTTTTAATTACGGTATATTTTCAATAATTTTTTCTTTGCATACATACTCATATTATTTTAAATTCCTCAGAAGAATTTTAAGTTTCTGACTTATAAATCATTATAATTAATTTATGTTATTAATGATAATTTATTTTTTTCTCAGCGTAAAATAATAAATCAGGTCTTTCTTTTACTTTTTATGATATTTTACATCAATTAATAACTTACATTTCAATATATAATACACATAGTTAGGTCTCCTTTTACTTTATTTAGACTTGCAAGATCAAGACTTGGTGATTTGGATTTTTGTAGATTATTGAAGTAAAATTTTTAACCCATTACCAATAAGTTGCATATTTCATGTTTACATGTCTTGTTATAAGAACATGAAAATGTATGAATCATGTTAACCCACTTACAAAGAGAAGTTTAGATATATATCATAGATGCAGCTCATTTCATAAGTACTGTACTCCTAATTTGAATGAAATTGTAAAATAAAATCCCACACTATGTTTTTACAGGTACAATTTTTGTTACTTAGGAAGGTAATCACAGGTAATTTGTAAGTTAAGAGTTTGATAAATTGTTCTGGTTTTCCTGTTTTTGTTTGTTGTCATGTTTTACAAATTTCATAAAGGGCTTATTTGATTAGGTTATTTAACAAGTACTGTGCAAAAATAATGATGGTCATTAATGGTAAATAGTCCTATTTACAAACCCATCTTTCCCAGACAGGTATCACAAGATTTTCATTGAAAATGTTTGATTTCTCAAATGATCATCCAGTGACTTTGGCAGTGTTTAGGATATTTTCTTTTTTGTTTGTCAAATTTTCAAAATAACAATGGAATCATTGCCATCAGAGAATACAGTTTTAATCTCCAAACTGGTGGGTTGTAAGGAGCTACATACACACATAATACAAAAAATTTCTTATTCCTTTGTGAAAGGTATGCAGTTAGACCTTTTAAGTACACCTCTTGTTCAATTTGGTTATCTACTGATTTTAAGTAACTTAATGGTCTTTGCACCATATTCCACTAAGTCTACGGTGTTATATCATAAATAGGTCATGTATTTTAAGTAACTTACTGGTCTTTGCACCATATTCCACTAAGTCTACGGTGTTATATCATAAATAGGTCATGTATTTTAAGTAACTTACTGGTCTTTGCACCATATTCCACTAAAGTCTACGGTGTTATATCATAAATAGGTCATGTATTTTAAGTAACTTACTGATCTTTGCACCATATTCCACTAAGTCTATGGTGTTATATTATAAATAGGTCATGTATTTTAAGTAACTTACTGGTCTTTGCACCACATTCCACTAAGTCTACAGTGTTATATCATAAATAGGTCATGTATTGACACAGTTGTCACCAACCTATTTGCTGTTTTCTATTTACTGTATTTTCTGGTCCTTTAAAAAAAAGGACTCCTCAGTAATTTTTCAACATACATAGCCTACCCCATTCCAAAATTACATGAAGGAAAAACTTCATAATCAGAATGCTCTTTTTAAATCTTGTAAACAGATCCTCGCATCAGTTGTGGCAATTTGGTCCACACATGACCTATTTATGACATAAAACAGTCTACAAATAAACTTGGCGGGGTTCAATCAACATGAATTGGTTGTTTATCTCTCCAGTTGGGGTTTTTTTATTCATCTGCAGAGATGTTGAAAGTTACTTTATCATGAATCTAGGTCTGACCCACTTCAAGGAGACAGTACAGTTATTTGGAAATATAGAACTTGTTTACAAGTTCTTTTCTGTCTAGAAAGTTAATGAGAATATTTACGCGCGACTTCTGGAGGGAAAAATCTGTTTTTCTTTTCTGCTGCAAATTGATGTTTTAGAATCAGCTTCAACTCTCATAAGGAAATCATTCCCCTTGCAAATGGAATACTGTGAAAATGTATATTTTTTTACTTAATCCCATCCTGATTGGTTTCAGTGTATACTCGTCCCTTGTCTACTATTAACAGATCTTTAAGTCTACAATAACAGTTATCAACAAAAGCCTAATAAAACCTTCACACCTACAGATTTTCTGACACAATAACTGTATTGAGACCATAGTGATTTTTCATTCAAAAATTTTAAATTAATTGACATTGCAAAGCCTAGAGCCTGAACAGTTGGCAATTAATTCCCTAGTGGATGCTCTGATTGGAGTTTCCCCTTTTGGAAACTGTGATTTCAACCTTTAGTTAATGGATCGCAGTCTCTACCAGTGGAATCTTTGAACTGGAGTCTACACTCTGACATCTACCACCCTTAGATGAACAATGCCACACTCAGAATCACAGTATATATCTTCAACTTTTTGAAATTGTTTTTACTCCTTTGGGCAATATAAACATTAGTTATTCAGCCAGTAGGTCAGAGACACCCCCGTCCCAACTTTGCAGAATGAACCCAAGAGCCTGATTTTTAGGGAGTATGATCACCCTTGGAAAATTTCAAAGTGACAAGGCAACACCTCATATAACACCAAATCCAGCTATGTTTCAATGTTTTTCCTCAACCATAAAATGGCATAGAATCCTATTTTTACCTAAGTTTTCCAAAATCATCTCCAGTTTCTTCAGGTCTCAAGACACAAATTTCAACTTCCTTTGTGTTCTAACACTCTGAAAATAGAAGAAAAAAATTTTACAAATTAATTGAAATATTTACTTTCATGTCTGGCTACCTAAAAATGAAATATTCATAAAAATAGCCTCTTAATAATTTTAACAGTAACAATTTTTCTCAGTTTTTAAGCTTTTGAATAACACCGTGTCATCAATCCAGATTCATGACAAGCTTCACAAGTAAATTGAACAAGTCTCCTCACGCAGGTATGTTTTCAAATGAAAATAAATTCTGACAAAAACTGACAGGCATTCTGCGAATAAATGAAGAACCACTTATCACAAGTTTTATAATATACATATTATAATATTCTTATGCATATATAAATATCAAATGTATAATATCTATTGTTATATATATTTAGTAAGTATATTTTTCTGACAAAATATTTGCAAGTAAAATGCAACATTGCAATTTCACGTGTAGTTTCTTAAAAAAGAAAAAAAAGTTAGGAGAAAATATTGAATAAGAACATAAATATGTCGCCCATCTCTCTGAATCAATCAGATTTTGTGTGTTTTGAGTCAGCTAACATAACCTTTTAGAGCAAGAAATGTGAAAAACATCAACTACGGCATGTGAGTTTCAATAGTCGGAAAACCTACTTCCATTTCCTTTTAACTTGTTGGAAATTCTAACACAATTTGCAATTTTTTTTAATATGTTAGGTATCTGATATTCCTGAAATGAAATTGGCACCAATTTTGATTATTTTGTCATATTTCAATAGGGTGTCCCAACTGGTGATTTTACATGCTGTGGTGAATTTCATATTCTTTACTCTTATATTCAAGAAGGCAGAAATCTCTACACCCAGAAATCTGGGTGACTGACCGACTATTTTTATTCTGCCTACACCCATAAAGTTTGCCAGCAGAGAGAATGCTGGGAAATCAATAGCTCTATGACGTATTGAGGTCAAGTATTGTCTTCCTTCAAATGTTGACGACCTCACACTCTTCTTCATAGTGAATTTATGGGAGTGGTGGAAATGTATAATTTTACATGGAAATGGCCATTTTAAGACCGACACACATACATGTATTTTTCCTTGTTTGAAAAATACCACTTGTATGATGCCATTCACAATATGTTTTGCATATTTCTTGTGTCTTTCACTTTCCGATTCATGAAATGGCACTTGAAAAATAAGTCCCATACATTAAACATTATAACTACATCCTCGAGAGAGAGTTCCAGAACCTAGTTCTTGGGGCCTCTTCATTAAATACATAGCCCATCCATTTTAATTATTATTTAACAACCTATTGGCTATATAAACCTTCTATCAGTGACCTCTACAACTGAATAGCTTATTGTGTGAATAGACCCTGAGAGTCATACTGCTTCTCTCTGCTTCAGCTTGCCATTGTTTTGCTGCCCATATGTGCAAAAAAATGCTGATTAGCATTGTCATCAGTTCAATACATCACTGTTCTAATTCCTGGCATCAGCCCATTGATCAAGTCTATTTTTATCCTGTTCTATTTGCACAGTCTTAAACTCCATTAGAAAGAATATTTTTTATTACTGTTATTGTTACAAATTCCAACATTTGCTGGATGTATTTCTAAAAATACATTAAACATAGAAATATGGTACAGAGGAATTCAATTCTAATACTGTTTCTTGTATCAGGTCTGATCATGCCTTATGGCCTTAAAACAAGCCAGTGTTAAAAAAAAAATTTACATATTTTCAGTGTCAGAGATACAAATTAAACCAAATACCTGTCCTTGCACTGATATCAAACAGAGGCCCTCCAACAAAAAACAGTAACTACTGTTTTGTAAAGGATGGTGACTAATTGATAACAGAAATAATGTCAAATACAGTTATGTTACAGTATATTTTTACCAATACCTGTTCTACTACAAATGCAACTATATTTTTGTCATTGACTCTTTTTGAGTTTTGGCCAAAAATCATGACAAAGTTGTTCTTTTTACTAAAAAAATATATATAGTATTGAAATATTAGCTGATTCAAGTTGCTCCCAAAACGAGTACATTGGAAGTTCTATTGTCCCAATACGGTATATGATTTAAAATAAGCATAGTTCTACCCTCCCCAGTTTATTTTTTTTCTGTTCATACGTTACATTCGCCATTGTATGTGACATTCGCCAGTGGGGGAACAAGCTTTAAAAGTAAAAAAATTTATATGATCAAAAGTTGTGGCAAAATATTACATCAGAAGAGAGATGGAAGGCAGAATGTAGTCACACAAATGACAAATGATTTCCCATAGACATAGAAAGGGGATTTTACTCACTGATGTATTTAATCCAATGTGTACAAGTCATACTGGACACCAAACAGTAACTAAAACACCTCTTGGATTTTATTAACTTTACATCCATACAAACTCTTACTCTACCACCATCTTCCAAAAAAAAATGTTTTGTATGTAAAATTCCAGAAAGATTATTCAATAACTGATACAATGTTTATAGTTTCATACAGTTATTTATGCCATCCGGATACACCACTTTTCAATTCAATATTAATACTTCCTGATCACACATTTAAAATGAAAATTGTGTCCTTTATTCTCAAGTACCACATATGTAAAACATATGTCCTGTGTTTACACCTGGTTACACATGTACATATTATTAGCATGTGCAGAAAATATTTACATATCCCTCAAAATCTTACTCAAAGAGGATTCCTCTGAAAACACATTTACAAAAGCAAATTGACTTACTTTTTGAAAAAAAAAATGTTTTAGATGTTTCACATATCAAATGTTGCAAATCCATACGATCTAGTGGGACATATCCTTATGGTCACACTGTCATCAGTAAACAGTCTGAACATCCACATTCATTTCAGGCAAAATACACGTGAAATCTATTCTTTCAAACCAAAAGATCCTCTTAGTCCAATTACCAGACCACTGATTAGCCAGTTACGTCTTATAGACTATTGAACTGTATAGAACATCATAAATCTGTGAGTAAAGGTGACTAATACAGCTTATCTGAGAATGTGAGATATTCTGAGAATTACGAGACATGTGTGTCAGTTGCTATTTGCAGACTGACTTCAACCTTGCTTTATTGGAGTGTACCAAGAACGATTTCTTTTTTAATGGTTATCAAACACATGATGAAGTGGTGTTACACATATTGTACTACAGTATCTCTTTGTGCTTGATATTAAAAATTCTAACATGACTTGTCCTTATAGTCTTGCCTCAGCCCATTATGTAATGTAGTGTGGCTATATTGTAAAACACAAAACAAACCCATCACACACAATGTAAGGAATTCTTTGTACCATTTATCATATTTATTGTTATAAATATGGTTTAGATTATTGTGATATATAAAATTCATTATTCACTGCAATATATCATATTTAGCGTGTTTTGTCATTAAAATTAAAAAAAATAAGGGATACATTTCACTACAATTCTGTGACAGATAACATGAATAGCCCTAAAAAGTCACAAAATAATTCACACTTTGATAAGAATTTTCTTGATGTAAAAGGAAAATATGTTAATTCTAAGATTTGTGAGTCTGTGGAAGACTAATTGAATGAAATGAAGCTTTTGTTAGAGAAGTCTGAGCCTTTGACAGACGCGTGTATAGAACCTGTGGATCTGTCAGAATTCAGGACAATCCTGTTCCAGATATAGGATGTGCTTTTGTGGCCTGGTTTTCACATCACCTCCACTTGTGTCAGTATCAAGTGCAGGCTTTGTGTGTGTCTCTGGATGACGACAAATCTACCACAACAGGTGAAATTGGCCAACCGGTAAAAACCATCCTCTATCTCTTTTAAATTTAGAAATCGCACCTCATCTAACTTGTGATATTTCTGACACGTTCATGCCAATTATGTAACCTGCTTCTGAATTTAAGTGAAGTTTTTATCCACGTTATTTGAAGATAGTTACAGTGGTGAAGTTTATATATATTTACGTATCCCACGTACTGGATTATTTTGATATCTCTCATGGGTGATGTAATTTCCTTACACATTGATCACATCCATTATATTGAGGTTAACTGATGAACTGATTACCTTCACAAGGCAGTTTTTTTGGGTTTTTTTGAATTTTTTTATGACTTAGTGGGCTGTTCCATATCCACAAGCGGATCATAACCCTCCCGATTTGAAAAAAAAAATCACTATCCATTTATGAATTTACAGTAGGTTTCCCGCAGGTTTCCAGTCTCTTTCTGAGTGACGTGGCAATTAACTCCCTGTAAAAGTTGCAAATTGCCATTACCCAGATTTGAACCCAAAACCAGACAGGTGAATATAAGGGGATCATTTGCAAAAAAATAATAATAATAATAATCAAAAAGCACCTGAGACATCTTCATATCTATATACAAAAATTAATTATTATTATTATGTACAAAAATTAATTATTATTATTATGTAAAGGCCATTTAGATTTAAAATGACAATGTACAATTAGGTATACAGATTTACAGATCTTGTGACATTGATAATGGTAGTATTTAATGCACTAGTGTCATTATAAATGTGGGAGAGTTTGTGCGTTTTGTTTCTCCCTGTTTTATGTGTTTATGTTAATTCCCATTTGTTTGGTCTTTTGGTTTTGTTTTTTCTCTGTTTTTTGTTTAAGCATCTGTGTAACTAACATGTGTATCACAGCAATCGCTGTATATTGAGGGTTAGTGTTTTCTAATATTCCTCCTGGTCAACAGCCAGCACAGCTGTGGGGTGGGGGGGGGGGGGGGGGGGGGTTCTGTGTTAGCCTTTCTTTAGGCTCAAGTTTATACCATTTATTTTTAGGCAAACAGATATTTGGTATTCATAAAGCACTCATACATGTTAGGAGATACAAGTTCATCAGACAGCCGGTTTTAGCAGTATAGTGATGTAAAAGTCAGCGTATTTTAGAGTACATAATATAAACTGAGAGTTTATCTTTATTATTCCCTAATAATAAAGACACTTGAGCCTGCTGGTCAGGGGGAGTAGGGGCTCACATGGTAAGTGGTTAACACACTCGCCTCCCACCTCTGAGGTCAGCGGTTCAAATCACGGACTGGACCCTATGTAGGGAAGTTGGTAGTCACTTATTGTTTACAGTGCAGAATATTAACCAACCAATTAATATTTGTTTCCTCTGCTCTTCAAGGTGGCATTTACAATGAAAGTGATATAAAACCCAATTAAATCAAAAACCCTTATTTCTGGTATGGTTTTATAATATGTTCAGCAGTTTATTCATCATCAAAAATTACAAAGTTACAAAGAAGTTAAATCAATACTGGTTCAGAAAGCTGTATACCTTATTTTAGCATATACAGAACCCATCCAACAGATATAGTTCTTTTTAAAATGAAACAGTGGGCTCTGCATGCATGCATGCTTTATTATCAGCCTGATAAATATGATAAATACGCAACAACAGCTGTATGGCTTAGAAGTAATAATGCAGTCAAGTGATCAGAAAACATATTTTTCAAAATACGCTTGTGAGTTAATTCTTGGTAAAAGAAACAGCAAGCCATTTTGTCCCAGCTTGTGACCCAGTACAGATTCAACACTGATGGTTCTGATGTTATTCATTGTAACATGACGTCTCAATAAATATGACTCACTGCTCTCACTGTATATAAACCTCTTTGACATCAAATAATAAATCTTGGTCACAAATTGTCAACACTAATGGCTCGGTCACAGCTTTCCTTATGGTTGTGTCTGTACGTACAACTCGAATGACTTGGAAATGTAGTAGTCTGTAGCAGACATGTTGTGTGAAGCTACATGCATCATTAATTTTATTACCACTGTAGTTGCAACGGATTCTTATTGAAATAGACAATTTTATGTAAAAGAAAGACAGTTTACGACAATGGTTTGACAGATTTCCTAAATGTCAGGCATCTACTCTTAGTAATTGTCTATAAACACATTCAAAGTGTCAAATATATGACATCTCTTAACATTTTAAGAAGTAAACACCCTACTAATCTGGGTCAAAGTATTTCTGAGTGATCTAGCATCCCATGTCTCACACAAACACGAGTATCTTTATTTTTTTATGTCATTTAACAATAATAACAAAGCAATAACAACAGTAAGGCCACCTGAACTCACCTTATGAAAAACACTAACAGTATATCTGCTATGATTTAACTATTCAATTATGGTTATTAATCCAACAGTTGATCTTATAATTCTAATCCATAGATGTTGTCACTTTATTGTTAATGTGTATATTCTCTCAACAAATTTAATGCAATGAAATACGTTATTTAAGTCAATTATCCCAAATTCAGCATCCATATCCCATTTGAGTCTGCACACACGAAATGCATTCAATGAAATAAGTGTCTGAGTTTTTCACACAGTAATAAATACACACATATATCCACATGTCAACAACTGAAAGAAATGGTCTCTTGAAATAAACAAGATCAGGGACAAATAACACCCAATCACATTCCTCATGTGAACAGCCCAATGTCTGTTAGTGCACTCCTTTATCTCAGTGTTTGATTTTTACATAAACACATCAATATATTCTGATGACTGGTTCAACAATAATAAACTTCTTTTTTCACTCATTCTTTTGTCCTCCCCGCCTCATTGGGTCAAATTGGAATGTGATTCACTGGAATATAGAACAAAGTACACTTTTGTTCTATTTCCACAAGAGGATGATATTTATAAGGCAGACAGAATCCTTTATGGCAGTGAAAAGTATCTTTATCATTGTGAGTATCTAATTTATTTTAAACATAATTTATTTTAGGATCTACTCATGGCATATACCCTTGAAGTCCTTTCTAATTCTCACTTTACAAGAAATTGTCCTTCATTAAAAACATTCAAGCAACACAACATACACACAGGCATGTATTGGGAATAAAGAGCCTTGGTGGGTAATATCCCTGAGAAATCAGCAAAAATAAAAGAAGCCAATATACATGATAACACAGTGGCCCACTTAGTTCAGTGGCTTCTCCTTGGGTTTTCATTGTATGCGTGTTACAAACAACTACGTGCAAAGAGCCCTCGTACCAGCCGGTTCTTTTCCCCTCTGGGCTGAATTTAAGGTGTCCTTATTTTTAACAGAGATCTGAAGGATAGGCTAGTAATTTAGTAAATATGTCCAGAGCTGAGTTTACTACAGGGAGACTCAGTAATAACAGGGAGTTACAAGGCATTAAGGAAGTACAGAGAGACGTAGTAACCATACAGGTTGTTTTGTTGAACTTTTCAGCTGAAGGTTTCTGGACGTATAGTCAGAATGCAATTACACTGGATGAAGGTCTCGCCCCCCTCAGAACTGATCAAGTCAAGGGTACATCCATCTATTGCAAAAATAGCAAACTATTTAAGCTTCAACTTAAACAACAAAATATGTTTAAGTTAATACAGGTAGAATTAGCTACATCAAACAGCTTACTCAACACCTCTTAATGTAAGAGTTTGTAGAATATTCTAAGAACAGTAGACTTTATAAAAGAAAATAAATCTTTGCCTTCTTGGCTGATATTTGCGAACATTTTAAACACCAACACAAGGCTGATTTGTGGTTTGTGTGGGATTTAAGTTGTTTGTCAGAATTCAGTGATCAGTCAGAAAACACTCGCACTTAAAATTCTGGACGAAACTATGAAGAAAGGAAAATTCCCAGAAATAAATATTTGTACAGATAAATGATTCAACTTTCACATATGAATGTGTCTGAAGGGTAACTGTAAGGGTGGCAATTTGCTGTTTGAGAGAGAACATTCATTCAGACAAACTGACAGCATATGACCTGACAAGAGTTTGGGGTTTGCATCCTCAAAAGACCCAAGTCAAAGTCAAAGTCAAAGTTGGGGTTTAACGTCCCGTTCAACAGCCAGGGTCATATTGGGACAGGTCCTCAGCATTGCCACTTGTGGTCAGACGGTGATGGACCACATCCTACATGGTGTGACCTGGGTTTAAACCCACAGCCCTAGAAATGAGAACCAAATGATAAACATGCCAAGCTATTCAACCCTTTTGGGGACTTGGGCGTTTGAAAATAACAAGTGGAGTAAGAACATATTCAAAGTCTTTTCCACGATTTCCATATACGTGTATACTGTACAACAATAGTAAAATCAGAAGAAGCAGGATATTAAGAGTGTCATGTTAGTGAATATCCGATAAATCCGTTTGTTTTGTGTTTTATGCTACTTTTTGTGCCACTTCAAATCTAGTTGAACAGAGTGAATTACGAGGCACACCCTGTACAAAAAAATTAATAATTGGGCCAGTCCAATACAGTTTGTCAAGGGTGGAAATCATCAATAAATCAAACTAAACCTCGGAGGGATTTATTTTGTGATGTTCACATTATATTACATTTGACAAACACTGTAAGTGGATTATTATAAAAACTTAAGTTTAACTGAAGTCACATTAGATATGTAATTTAGCTGAGTTTGTATCAAATATTTAATTTAACTAAATTTGCATCAAATATTAATGGCTCGGACGAATTATACGACGTTATTTGTGATGCGTTTTATCTTTTAATTAACTGTGTAACTGGTTAAGGTTGCCTATCTATTTTAAATGACATAAGTTACAGGTCTTGTAAATATGTTTGTTTCTGAGAATCTGTGCTGGATGGGTTATACAGGCCTCCTGGAAGTAAACTATGACCCGTTACTGTGGTAGTACTGTGTGACACCATGCACTGGATATGACTGGCTTCCCCTCAAACAACATTGTGATTCTGTCTGCAGCCCTTTGTTAAGTCATCTAAAACTTCTTGTATCTTCCACTTGAAGTAAATTCATTGTTTGCCATATACAGTGTAAATTTCCACAGCACACTGATTCGGAGAATCAGATTTGAATAATTTGGCTAGCAAGAGTTTTAGATACACCATTGTATCATGAAAACGTTAAAATGCAGTTGAGGGAACCAGTTGACTTGGTAAAAGCTATGGTGACACTAATGTCCACTCCCGTTGATGTTGCAATGCTGTTTATTGGGTTGTTTTGCCAGTCATCAGTGAGGTACCAAGTGGGCCACACACACCAATCCCTGACACTTTGATAATCATTCCACCTGTTTTTTCTGCCTCACAACTTGCTATTTATATCCATGCCATCATGATATTATTGAATTCAATAAGATTCCTAGGTATTTAGTCAGATTTGCCACGCCTGTTGTCACAGTGATCGTAAGATACTTTTATTGTTTAAACACAAAGGAAATTTTTAAATAGTTTTTACACATGACAACTCTATTTGTGTTGTTTCTTATTCTATTTTTCTCTTTGCCTTACATAATGTAGGTAGAAAGATTATGACAATTCATTAAGTTTTTTTATTGCTAAGCAAAATCACAAAACAAGCCTCTCAAGTACTTACTAACATTGTTCCATTGATCTGGAGTTCTGTATTAATTGTAAATGGAATCTGCCAGCAGGGATTCCTTTGATCCACACTTATTGTCGGTTGACATTTATGCGCATAAGTTTTATTCGTTAAACAATGCAGGCATAAATTGATGACCCGCAATGTCTGTCATGGTGGATAAGAGTGGATTACGTAGGTGCAGACTGGATTTCTGCAGTTGGTCATTGACTTGAGCTTCGTCTTCTCAAGTGTTTCATGAGTACACATTCAAATTCTGAAGGTGTTCCAAACACTGCTTTGCGGAATATTGTGGTGAATATTTACATCAAGTCTACCTTCCAGTAATTAAGATCAGGGTTTGAACCCTACATCAGACCACCCCAAATTTGTTTATTTGGGGTTTTACGTCACTTTCAACACTGCACAGGTCATATCACAACGGGTAGTTAGAAGGGCAGAGGAAACCAGTACATATAGTTCGCTAGGGTTCTGTACTGTAAACTGCCGACCAACGGCAAGCAACTACCAGCTTTCCCACTTACGGCCATGACGGGGATCGAACCCCGGCCGCAGAGGTGGGAGGCGAGAGTGTTACCACTCTGCCACCGTGGCCCCCCCCCAATATATGTTAAGAAATATCAATATATATAACCCCAAAAGCCAAGAGTTTAACTAATTCATAGTAACCAGTGCGAATCAGCTGTTCAGTAAGTTTATAAATAAAAAGAAAGATTTAGTTTAATGTAGAAATTGTAACCACACATACTGTAATGTGAGATTACAGCAGGAGTATTTAAGTGTGACCAGCTCAAGAACAGACTTGTCTGTAGTAAAAGTATTTGATTTTAGGACCTCTTATAAAACTTGCCTGTTTGTGCAATAAGAACCCTAATATACATGTGTACTCTCAACAAGTTTATTATGTAAAATCCGTGTCCAAATAGACTAAATATGCTGACAAAATAACCACTAGATAATGATCTGTTGTGAAAATATTCAGGATCTTAACTGTCTTACTGCTCACGATAACATCTTGAAGTGAAGCTATAACAAGGAAGTTGACAAATATCTGATAAGAAAAGCCAAATAAGATGGGTTTAGATAAGATCATGAGACAGCAGTGAGGCCAAGTCATGATGACTTGTGGCGAGTAGGAGTCACTCTGAGCAGTACAGTCCTGTATATAGTGCAGGGAGTCCAGTGTATCTGTGATCAGGTCACAAAGTGTGTCTGTGACAGTGTGAATAATCACATGAACTACCAGACACATGTAAGTACATGCATTCACCACTCACATGACTTGAACATGGCATACAGAAAAATGGCCTCATTTCACAATAGCCATCTCACCTGTATGTCTTTGAAGTCTACTCAGAATTCAACGTGACCCTCGACATAAGACAATGTGTAGTTTTTAATGTCCCAGAAAAAAAGGCGTTTTGACAAAATATTTGGTTAACATGACTTGTATTTCTGGTAGCAAAACCTCAATATATAATCGTTTAATAAATGACACTTCAACAAAACAATTTGGCATTCAAATAACATTTATTTATGACTAGTTGAGATGGATAATATTATTGAAATGATCCTGTTAAAATGACACCGCTGACGTGGGCATTCATATATTTTTAACTATATATAACAGTTATTTTGGTGTTAATTCAGACAAACACCTAGCTTCAGCTGATAAGTATATAATTAGATATATATATAGGGTTATTTTTAGCAAGTTCCCAAATAACACACACACAAACATTGACAAAATATCGTTGACCTACTGGCCTTGGTCATTAATACATGCATCTTTCCAAATTGAATGGAGAATTTTGTTTTTCCAATCGTTTTGATTTTCAATGCTATTATTCATGAACTGTCAATATATTTACCTCTTTACTACAGACGTTCTCCATAATTAGGAACACATTCCAAACTAGCAACAAAATATTTGTCCATTGTATTTGTGACAACTGTAACAGTAAACGTGTTGTAAGTTATTTTATTTTATTTATGAAAGAATGAACAATTTGACAGTTACGTATCCACCATCATTATAAGTAATTTAATTTCAGCTTTATTTAGTCTGTGAACCAAAATAGGTCTTTCAAGCATGTTTTGAACAGCAATATATATGACAACGCTTCATTGGTACAGCTTTACGACGTGTGAAAATAAGTTGTGTTGTTAATTCTGTAAATATTTCCACAAATGGTTGGTTGTCAGGATTGGTTTGTGTGGATTCAAGAATTTGTCATAATAAATATTATTATACCTGTAAACTGCGTCCACAAGTAAAGGATTCTTGTAATTTCTTAGGAATATCAACTTCAGGTAAGGGCTTTGTGCATAGTTCTCAGTTAGGCAGGGGCTTAACCTCTAAACAGAAATGGTTTACTATTTTTGAGATCTATCAGGGGAAAAAACCCTCAACAACAATACCAAAGGACAGTCCAGTTGACATACGGGTACCAAATTCGTTGCACTCAGTCAACGTCTATTTTTAGCTGTGCTGTATTTTGTGGAAAACCAGAGGATATGCCAGTATGTTGGTTGGGAAACAGTTGCCATAGTTACAGCTGGTGGGTTTCTTATAATAAGCAGATAATGTGGCAGACCAACATGCATCAACCACAAAAATGTTGACCAGTTGAACCTCTTTATATCCTGGCGAACTTAAAACTGCACCTAGATGACTGCCACTAGCCTTCCTTATATCTTTACTATTGCTGGGTGGATGATATCACCAGGCAATTGCTGCTGGTACGCCCATTACATTTTTATCGTTGTAAATTATTGAAACAGGATCTATGATCTCTGACCATGTGAAAGATATTATTCATGGATTAAGGAAGTCATTTTGGAAGAGACTGTAGGCTGAACCCAGACGGCAAACTTTCGTCACACAGTAATAAGGAGTAGCTTATTCTTTCATATTTCCTAAATTAAGTACTGAAAGCTCCACCCAAACCGAGCTATGTCAAGTCATTGTTTCACCAACTTTGCACCAGAGCAGACACAAGCTAAGTGCAAAAAGTGGGGCAAAGACACACAGTTCAGATAGTTTGAACAAATCGGAAGTAAAGAGTGCAGAATTGAACCTGTTCAATAACAACCACTTGAGTAAGGTTTGAGTCAATTGTGTCATGGTAAGAAGTGGGTTTTTAGCAAAAAAAAAAATTCAAATGAAGACATCATTCTGGTAGCTTTTGTTCACGTGAAGTATGGTATTTGTCATATGAGTCATATGGTGAGTGTCATTAAGTTTTTGCAAACAATATGGAAGATGTACTGGTAAAAACAGATTATGCTCACACAATTGCTTTAGCATATGGCACAGTTCAGTGGAATCTTCAATTACCTTTAATATTTAAAGACCATTTTTTTTTTGGCTTTCCATATGAAGGTACAGAAACCTGAAAACAGTCACTATTGTTCATCCAAAGAAAATAAAGTGACTGGCGTGAGTTACTTTTTAAATGTGGAAACACTTCCAACAATGTCAAGAATCCAGACCAATACTTTTTCTTTGGCCAGAAAAGTCATCCCCACATAAAAACTCTGTCACCATGTTGACATATGTCACTTTCATATCATGCATTAGTGTATTAGTTAGCAAGACTAATTTGAAATACAGATGCTGGTACAATGCAGTATGTTTGATTTTTCAATTCATTATAATCTAAATTTTCAGCCATTTTTGTATCATTTTAGTAGCCACTAACCAATGGTAAAGATGCAGTTGTTGAAATCTGTGATTGACATTTTACCCGAAATATCCCACATTGCTGAGAGACACTGTATAATAATCAGAATCTGCACAAGCCTCAACACTCCAAGCAATAGTTTTTTCTTGTTTTTCTGACTTCAGTAAAACATTGACTCCCTAGAGAAAAAGCCTATTTCAAAACATAGATCAGGAGCTTGATTAAACCCAAATATGAAGCTAGATTAGAAATCCAGACAGAAATCTACTTCAAGAGCTGGTAATTTGTGTGAAGTTGACATAACACAAGGTTTCTATGGTGACGTGAGCCCCGACAGAATGGATGGAAATATAGAAAAGTCTGATTCCTTTACTGTGAAGCAATTTTTCTTTGCAAAAGATTTGATGAGAATTTTTACAGACACAAAGGTATTATTTTGAAATCAAGATACCATCGGGCGTTAACGCCTGAGACACCCGACCAATCCGATACATAAGCTGACAAGATCCCTCTCTGAACTTAAAGAAAAGGGTAAAAATTTGAAAACCAGACCAGCAATATAATGGTCTGTTCACACTGCCTCGTGCAGTCGTATCAACACGTGCTTGAATTTTGGTTGACAACATTGTCATTATTGTTCCGTAAATAGACCTGGTATATGGATAGTACAGAACCATTCCATATAAAGTGATACCCCCGTCCCCACTTCACCCACCAGCATGTACATTGACCAACAAGTTCAAACTTTTCAGCAACAAAAATCTGCCACATGCTAACATTCTCTATGTTGTGTCCCTACCTTAATATGAATCCCTACTTCTTTACACTTCTGTTGCAACAAGTGGATACTACTAAGACAACAACATGTCGAGCCGCAAATGAACACCAGCCAATTAAGTATTTGGTGCTGTCATGCAGCTCAGGAAGCCAACACAGAATAATGTGGTCTTGGTATGATCGTCAGTTTAGCTGGGGATCTGTAACAGTACCTGACAATACCATTCTGACCATAGTGACTATTCTGACGATAGTTTGAGAATTTTTTTTTCAAACTAGCAACCATTTTGGATCATTTGGTTTCGGGTGCTTGTGGACTAGGTACATCACAGCAGATTTAACTTTATATTCAGATTTTATCAGATCATCTCTCTGCTGCCCTTTAAATCAGGATTTCTATAGTTTGTTTCAACTCAGTTTCCCAAGAACTTTTACGCAAAGAAAATGATATGGACTATAAAAAATGTAGCAACCTTTTTGTATATGGAATGACAAACTGAAATCTGTCAGGTTTCAATGTCTGGTGGTAGAAACAGTGCCACATAAATCACACGTGAGAGACAATACAACCAGTTTGCTGCAGAAAAAACTGCATCATTGAGATGCCACAGTGCATCCAATTCATTCGTGTGTTTAAATATAGACAAGGTGAACCTTCCCTGTGTGCATATATACATCTGAGGCTACCTAATTGTCCAGTTCAAGGGAGACTTCACACCCATGGCCACAGAATGAAGGTTCCTCAAGAGGCTATGTAGCCTGACACTAGTCTCAGATGACTGATAAATTCTTTGGCCAATTTGACCAAACCAATATTCTTTCCAGTAACTGAAATTGGTGCCCAAGTGCTGTCTTCAAGTTAACTTATCTTGCAGCCTGAATTATTTCTGGTTTTAGATTATATACTTTAACAATAAATCAGAAAACGTAGGTAGCCCGCCAGCCATCATATTTGTCCAATAATTATGTGCCAGAGGATATGGATGGCCAACTCTTGGCATGTTAGGTGAGCCATAACAATGTTTAGACTCACTGAAAGCGAGTGTCACACAAAGAATAGGCCGAAATTCTGACATCTGAAGGTACAATCAAGGGTTTTTTTGACAAAGCAATGTTTTTACTATCTCGAGATCCAGTTAGAAATGGCAAATTAAGGAATGCTTGCAAGGTAGATTCCTGGTGCAAAAATAGCAGAGTTTTGGAGAATTGCCCCAGAATTGTCTTCCACAGCCCTGCTCTCTGTTTGATCAATTTTCAAATTTTATTACAGACACTTATCTTGCTTTTTGTTAGTTTTAGCTTTACTTATTTTGACTATATTTCTATGATTTTCACCATTGCAAAGATATTGGTCAGTTTAGACTTTACTGAAACAGGTTTGTTTCAGACATGCCGTGTTTTTGGTCTACAAATAAGGCTAGCACCCAAGGAGGGGTGATCTCTGTGTGCCAACTGTAAGCAAATTACAACGACATTGGTGTCTTTGTTCTATATTTGTCTGAGAGACCTCGGCTATTGAGTACCCGTGATTTCTCATATTTGTTCAGATAGTAGGGCGTGGTAAATAAGGGCTGAGTTTACGGTTAATTTTACCAAAGCTGGTGGTTTTCGTTATTCTGTTGGTAGTAGTGAAAAATTAGAAAATGCACCCAAGGTCCTTGGTTTATGATTTCTGGCGGAACATTATTATTATTACAGAGTATTTATATAGCACCTAATCTTGTAAACGCCAAATATGTGCCCAGTTTTCTTTAGTCAGGAGTTTTGTGTGTTACCTTTTGTTTCTTTATAAATAACATGTAAAATATTTCCAGTTAATAATGGTGCTGTACGAGAGCATCATTTTTGGCGTGAATGGTAAGGTCACACCTTTCTTTAATGTCGTATCTGTAATGTCGTTTGATTTCCGTATGAGGGATCTCGTTCTTATGACTTCAAAATGAGGTCCTCGGATCTGGATAGGACGCGTTGAAGAATGAGCCACCTCATGTATGCACCCCTCACTTTGCCCCTGGATCCTATTTATTGTATTACAGCTTGCCATCAGCTTGCTTGCTTGTGTCAAATGCCAAACAAAGACATTCTACCCAAATGTGAATCCTGATGAAACCGTCTTACCAAAATATAACGCGGACTGAACACAACCTCATGATTCCAACACAGAATGGTGTGACCTGGGTATTAACATAGGATGACGTGCCCACGAGTTTCCAGTATACCACTGATGCTTGGTCAGGGTCTATAAAAGGTAGCTTTTAAAATAGGTTACCAATGGCAATAATAACTAGAGGACCACAAAACCACAGAAGTCATGGAATCAGAAAAATAATTGCTTTTCAAACGGATGTTGTGTAAAAATTTGGGGGGCGGGGGGACTTCCCTGTATACTTGAATAAGGTCATCTGGTTAACAAGCCACAAAAAGAAACCCAAAAGCCAAATACAATGCTGCAATGTGATAGGTCTAGCTTTACGTCATCTGCAATATTTACACATGGGTATTATATATATCACTGATATACTCCCTGTGGTGATGTAAAAAAGGGGATTGAGTACTTATTTTATCTGAGGGTGAAGTCATTAACGTTAGTGAGTATGTCAACACCGAAGAACTGTAAAAATAGATCCATTTTTAAGTACGACCCATTACTGTTTGACCAATTATGTGTGACCCCTTTCAATTTTAGTCTAAATAGAAATTATCGTTAAAGTGGCAAGGAAAATAGTAGCCATATTCTGAGTTTGATTTGGATGAGAACAGGGATGTGAATACATAATTTGTTAAATTGCCAGAAATATAGATGTGGGTAGATATGTTACAGAGAGATCAGTATCTAAAACAGACACATGTGACTTCTGAAAATCAAAGCCTTTGAAACACATGGCCTCTCCATAGTAGTTGGAGTAGTCTGAAGAATCACCATTACAATAAACATTATGATTAAGCATTGAAGTCAAGGAAATGTTACAAGTTCTTTATATTCAAGAATGATATCTGACAGAACACACAGCATTACAAACTTTTCTAAAATGTGGCAAACTTGTTTTAAATTTGTTTGCTAGAGTAGCAAATGTGGTAAAATGTCAGCAAATTTGACATGGGGGGCCACATCAGAGGCGAAATGTAGTCAACAATGACGTCACAACAAGAATTTCCCTATTTGCAAAAAAAAAATAATAGAGAAGTGGTGTTTGCTCACGAGTTTCACACACACTGGTAAATGATTTCTTTCTCAATACACTATTGTCAGACATCTCTGGTTGTGACCTCATTTGTTTGACAGCTATATCTGTATTTCCATACAGAGACACATTTCTTTTTGTCATAACTTTCACCACAACGTATGATCATCTTCTTGGATGTTCTGTGAAAACCTATCCACAAGTAAAGGTTGAGGTTACTGAAGAAATTGTGTATTCTTGGAAACTAGACCAACCCAGTGGCTTTTTTTCACATTTCTGTAAAGTTATCTTGAACTTTAGAGTCTTGTTGAGTTTCTCGTGTAATCAAAAACATGCAGCATACACAAGAAACACGAAGTTTATTATCAGTGGAACAGTTCTGAGGAATTATTGATATAACTCATGGGGTAACACTTGACATATGGTGCGCCATTGTATTAATTTTATAGTGTATATATTCCAAATAGCCAATGTGAATCCTTGAATTAAACAATGGACAGAAGTATTGCCACCCAGTTTGTCAAAAATATGACACCATCCCCTAAAGATCACCTTGTGCTTGTGAGAGATTGTTCAAATGAAGAACTCTTACATCAATGCTTTTTGTTTTAATTCTCACCCAAATTGTAGGACAATTACAACAATCAATATCTCACAGAACACAATGAATAAGTAATTCAAATCCAGCTAAACATGAGTTTTTTACCCCTGTATTGGAGACCAGGTTATTTTAGGACAAAGTTTGGTCCACAAAGCTGTATTCCAGGTTTTTGTGTCATGTGATTCAACCAGCCTTTGTTTTAAATACTTTAAACATGTTAAGCTTAACCAATACTGTGTTTGACAAGTTGGAATAAGATAAACTTCACCCACAAATCTAAGTGCTTAGGTTAATGTACTTCTATAATAGTTCATTAATCGTAAATTTATATTGGAAATGGTCTATTGCTAAGTTCACTAATTTTTTTAAGTACCTCGCTATGTTAATAACACTCTTAGAGTGCCTCATGTAATCAGCAATAAGATTCTGTTAAGTCTTTTTTTCTCACTTCCATATGGGGCACTGACATTAAAAGACTGGTTTGACTTGTAGGCCATTGACAGAGGTTCTCTCAACTCACAAGCATACTGCATATGTGCCAACAGGCTAATTTGGCATCAGCTACAGTCCATTGCTAATCTACGTTAAGACTTAAACTATACAAAAAGGGTTTTAAAACATCTTCTTAAAAGCTTGCTATTCATGAAGGACTTGTATATGCCAGATTGTATGGCCTGGTAAGTCACTACAGTTTCTGGAGTGAAATCCAGCACATCTAAAAGAGTACACTTTAAAAGTTATAAAGTTTTTTTCTGAATTATAAAGAAACTGGAGTCCTGAACAAGACTTATGTTCTCCTTATATGCAGAACTGTACCAGTTGTAATGAATAATATGTGCCAGATATTCTGAATTATGCAATGGTTTGTTTATCATGAAGAATGCATTCAAACAAGATTATATATGCATGAAATTTGGAGCAAACATGCACCAAGTAATAAATGTGTGTTCTCTTGGCGGAGGTGGTCCATAAGCTCAATGTCTGAATGTTCAACAAATTTGGTATCTTAATCACTCAGTTTTTATCTCTAAGGTGACGGGTTCGAATCCATCTGGGATCCCCTGAATGCCTTTCCTGATGTAACCTTCAAAAAATGTTAAAGTGGAATTTGACTATATCTGAAGTAAGAAATGAAAGTTTCAAGATAATGCATAAATGTATGAAGAACATATAAAGTGTGATTAGTCCTCCTCACTGAATACACAGTGTAAATGTCCTTTAAATCCTGACAGGGAGTCCTATATATATATATATATATATATATATATATATATATATATATATTGGCCTATTTTGTATAATAACTAAGGTTAATACGGTTACTTAATTCTGTTGACCAAATTTACATAATAACTGGTGGCATGGTTTAGTTTTACCTACAATATATTTCATCTAGTTCAAATAAGATTAATGCATGCCAGTTTAACTCTTGTATTGTTCACATGGTTCACAGAACATTTGTCTTCTGTGTCATTGCAGAAATATTTTTAAGCACTGGGCAGATACTTGGTTGTCGGTGCAGTTTTCTTTTATCTCTTTGTAGGGCTTTCTGGTTGACTATTTATTTCCTGTCGTTGACCAGAAAATATAGGATTTTGGATGTAATGTTCAAGAGAACATACGAGCCTTGAACTGGAAAACCCAATTCGGTCACACATTGTTCGATTGGACATATTTTCAATGAACCAGAAATGTGGCTAAATTAGACAAATTGCTTCCAAGTTTGGCACTCAGACACTTGCCTTACACCTTTGTGGTAGTGTGTTCGGATCTATTTCACTGCTTGGTGTGTAGATCACAAAGGCTCTGGTCCTGATATGAGCTTACTGTTCAAACAAAAAACCCTAATTTAAAGAGACATAAAACCCCAATTTTTACCTTTTACCTCCAAGTGTGAGTCTGAGTGTGAACTTCACATAGTAGGGGATATAAATATACTGTGTTTGCACTGTGTAGTAAGTTAGAAAACTTACAGACAGCAAGTTAGAAAACTTATGTTGACGTTTGAGCAAGATATTTTCCTGAAACATGTTCTATTTTTATGACATAAACTGGTGAGGGAGACAAGTATGTCTGTTTTTCTGAACATTTACTGTGTTCCTGCCTCTTTACAGTGAAAACCAATCTCCTTCAGACAGAGCCAATCTATGGCCATTATATTTAATTTGTGCCACAGTTTCCACACTCTTGATGTCAATACTAATCTTGCATCTGGCTTATATACTCTAAACTATACTATGATGTATTTATTTATTTGGGATTTTACGTCGCTTTCAACACTGTACAGGTCATATCATGACGGGTAGTTGGAAGGGCAGAGGAAACCAGTACATAGAGTTCGTTAGGGTTCTGTACTGTAAACTGCCGACCAACGGGAAGCAACTACCAGCTTTCCCACTTGAGGCCGTGCCGGGAATCGAAACCCCGGCCTCAGAGGTGGGAGGCGAGAGTGTTACCACTCTGCCACCGTGGCTCCCAACTATACTATGAAAGCACTACCGTTGATTTTAAGGTTGGACAGACGACTGATGTTAATTTCCAATATCCTTGCCACTCAGCGACTGCAGAGTATACTAGACTGTCCGACTATGTAATCTTACCCTGGGTTTTCCGGATTATTGCCTGTTTGGCAAAGATTTATATCCCAGACGTCAAAGATTTATATCCCAGACAAAAGAAACTTTGTATATGCGACTCACTTATGATGGAAAGAAAATTAATTTCCCCCTTTTTCCTAAAATTGATATTTGTGACTGTATCTGGGTTCAGAATTTTACATTATACTGAATCTTGAGTTGTATGTGATAGATTGGTGTCGGAAAGTGTGACATCACTGTACACCTAGTTACATAGACAACTCATTTTAACTTGACATGCAAGATATATAGATAACACGTAAGAAACCTCTGGGTGAAAGTGACTTCTCAAAATGACTGTATAGCCATTCATTTACCAAAGAAATCACTCTGGTTGTAACTCTCAATAAATCTTGCCGTTTATATTTGTTTATTTGGGGTTTTACGTCGCTTTCAACACTGTACAGGTCATATCACGACAGGTAGTTGGAAGGGCAGAGGAAACCAGTACATATAGTTCGCTAGGGTTCTGTACTGTAAACTGCCGACCAACGGCAAGCAACTACCAGCTTTCCCACTTACGGCCATGACGGGGATCGAACCCCGGCCGCAGAGGTGGGAGGCGAGAGTGTTACCACTCTGCCACCGTGGCCCCTCTTGCCGTTTATAATATAACATTAGCTGCTAGAAAGATGTTTTAATAGCCTCATATATGGCTAGGCCACTGTACACGTTTATGATTTGTGCCATGTTTTGACCATAGGCAGACATTAGCTCTTAAGGTTATTGAGTTCAAACACATTTCTGCGTTCCTGTCTGTGCAAGTAACCAAGCCCACAAAAACAGCTCTCTTTTTTGTCTGTGGCTGATCAGAACTGGAAAGTAACCACCTGAAATAATGCTCTGGCCCAATAAAAGCATGTGAACATCTGAGAAAAGTCAGTATATTTCTTGCAATATTAAAATATTACCTAGAAGTAGATTTTGCTTAAAACCACCCATTATATATGAGATTCTAGATGCCTGTAGTGACAATGGTCCGTTTGTATGGCAATGTGTACGAGGAAGGACATGCTATTGTCATTCTTCCAAAGGCATGCTGGCATTAATGTACCTTCATTCATCTCACAGTAAAGAGACCTGGGTGTGACTCATTGTACACTGAGGTCATTTGCAAATGTGTTTATTCCATAACAATTGGACAAGATACACTCTTAACGTCTACCCAAAACTCGACCTCAAAGGTGCAGCCGTCTTATGTTATCAATACCTTCATATACTCTAAAATCTCACTGCAAAAACTGAATCTGATGTTAAAGGATTTATTTAATAATATGGCCATTGGTGCCCATATGATTACATGTAACAATTCCCACGTATCTCTAACCTGAGTTTCAGTTCCTGTGTACAGTTTGTTTACTGCATCAAACTCTGCCTCATGAAACCAGCTGTTTTGTGAAAAGAGTCTTCAAAATGTCACTGACCCAACACGTGAGATCAGTACAGCTGTGACATCAAGTGTGTCCCACTAGGATTATTTGCCTGTGTGTACAAAGACCACTGAGGTGGTCAAGTGGTTGACAGGTTGTGGCAATTAATCACCCGTCCATATCCTCTATGGTAGTAGGTTCAAATCCTGCTCATGTCACTACATGGGTTACAGAGACAGGTATTGTCTTTGTAAGACTTCATCTGTCGAAAAGGAGCATGTCACCTTTGGGTTCCATAAAGATTAGCATATATTGGCCACATATTGAAAGTTAGAGACGTGAGATGTGGAAAGGGAGGAAAACCCTTGACCTATTTTAGCTGTATTTTACAAAGCCAAACGACCTAAGTAGGAAAACATTAAAATCTACATTTGTATTTCATATTTCCATTGCAAATCTTGTCATAGGTTTATGTGCAGTTTCACTGCCTAGATTACTCATAAAAAATCTGAATCTAAGTCAAGTGTATCAGTATTGCCCATATTCTATTTGGTCTATTTAAAATGATGCAATGTTCATCTGTTCTATATTATTATTACTGTGTTGAAAGTTTCTGTAAAAGTCGGTTTTCAAATTCTGTCAGCAACAAAAGTCTGGTTCAGAGAAAACAAATGAATATGAATTTTAGACAAAGATTCACACTCTGTATTTGCATTACATATTCGAATGAAAGTTTCTGTAAAAGTTGGTTTTCAAATTCTGTGAGCAAGAAAAGTGGTTTAGAGAAAACAAATGAATATGAATTTTAGACAAAGATTCACACTCTGTATTTGTATTACATATTCGAAGGAATATATTCAGAGACATGCTGTCAATTTCTCCAATTGGTTTATCTTCAAAACTTTATCATGATCCTGTTAGTCTGACTTGCACCAATCTTAGTAGTGGCAAGATATCAAGTTTGGTTTAAATATATAACTTAAAAATTCCAAGCAATTAGATCTGTCATAAGTTGGAGAATGTGCAACAATTTATGGAGTCAACTTATCTGAACTTACTACACCAAAAAACAAAAGTGGAGAATGCAAAAAAAAACTAATTAAGAACTGAACTCCTACATCAGCGGGGTTGTACCTTGTCAAGTACTAACGCGAATTGAAATGGAGAAACACCTTGTTTTACAGAGGTTGTTGTACCCAGAAACAATTTATCATTTCTTCTTTCAAATGTTGGCTTTCTGACATGATGGTATTTGTTTTGTTTATTGCCAATTATCAGAAAGATGAAAAAATACACCAGTGTCAACCAGTGAACACGAGGAAGATTGCTTAGTATTTTTTTAATATGGTCGGGTCACACTGTTAGATTTGTGAATTTTAATTTCTTTCTCTGATTGTTTCACTATAAACAGTAATTACATCAGTCCCATGTCGACTAGATAAAAATATATATATATATATATATATATAAATCACGGTTTTCTTTCCTGTACACACAGAAATTTACCCATGTGGTAAAAAATACCTTTGGCATGAGCTCGGGTACTATTTTAAGACATGCTTTACTTTGGTTTCTTACCACAAGATAGTTTGAATTGTACTGCTTATTAATGCTTAAACATCATCACAGTTTTCCCATACAGTCTGTCAGTTAAGAATTAAACCATGAAAACAACACAGCTACACTTAAATAATAAATACATGAACATAGCAATATTTACAGATAACACACATAAAATGGTCATATCTAAGCAAAACTGCGCTTTAAGCTTTGCCAGTGTTATTATTTTTTTTTATTATTTTGCTGTAACATGGTGTCAGGACATTAATTTGTGTAGTGTTTATTTTTACTATACACGAAAATAGTGGTATTATCTGTAGACATCTCAGGCCACAAACCTCACTCCAGTTCTTGTGTAACTGATTACTCAAAATACAACTTGTTGTATAACTTGCTTTTGCAACAGTTCAGAGAAATTCTCTTTAGAAAACTAGACATTTTTATTGTATTTTAGTTTTTCGTAAATGTTACTTAGAACTTGATGTAAAAGCTTTAATTTTTTGCGTTTGCTGCAAGTGAGAATTATTCTGAGAAATGAACATTTTTTTTTTATTTTCAGGTAAATTTAATTTGGTATAATTTGCAAATGCATCTTTTGATCTGTTTTTCATTTTCTCTCCTTTACTCATTTAGAATAAAAATGTCTAAATACCACAACAATGTCTAAATGTTACAGGCAGGGAAGCCTAGTAGCTCCTAACTTTCTGTACTAAACCACAAAGTATATTGACTTTCCTTCAGAACATCTAGTCCAGCGGTCTGTTTACAAGAGAGAGAGAGGGTAACCTTGGTGTAACTACGTCATCACTTCTTGTTGTTTTTGTTTTGACCTCTTTGACCAGCTTAAAGTGGGTTTCTCAACAAAACAGAACATACTCAAAACATGCCCGTCCTTTATTCTAAAAAACAACTCTGTGATTAATGTTATTGATCAGGTTCAATATTTGAAATAAGTTTTTTTTTTGTTCAGCAGTGGAACATAAATATAATACCATTTTATGGCTGCATTTTGTTGTAAGCTAATATGCTATTAGTACTTCAGATTCCTCTAGCGATTTCTCACTTACGTCAGTTTTTGCATTTACCTTCCTAACTACATCCTTATTTCTTTTGTAATTACCCAAGTCATTGCATGAATACAGACAGGATGAAGACAATCATTGTTAAGTATCACAATCACAATATTTAGCATTAAAATTCAGTGCAGTATGTCTCAATTTCTTTCTACAATGATCTACCGGTATGTTACTTTAACTTATCATGGATAAAAACACCCTACTTGTTTTATTTTATTCTGATTATTATTAAAATAATCAGTTTATCACATTCTTTCTTTGAAACCTGCCAACAGACAGGCGGTCGTGAAGCAATTAACAACATTGGGTAAAACACAACCTCTCCAGAAAAGTATCAATTTTTGGGCACTTGTCGGATATACGTAGTTGTAGAGTTCCGTGCTCCTGAAAACAAGGCATTCCACTCCGAGATCAGATCAGAGTTTTTGTCTGTTTCTGCCCAAACAGGATGTGTATAGTGTAATCAGAAAAAAGTGTTCTATTTTAGTTATTGCTGAGAATAATCAAATTCATGCTAGCTTGACAGGAAGTGAATTGAGTTGGCAGGATCAATGTGACCTCAAAGCTGTTTTTGTCTGAATATTTAAAACATTTGCCATTAACCATAAATGCAGGAATGGATTTTATACTCCTTTTCCCCTGCCGCGAGTGTAATCACTGACAGTCAGAGGTCACACGACCAATCCTTTCACTCGAAAAGATCACGAGCCCATTTGCGACAGTAGTGATCATTCATAGAAACCACTGAACATGTTTAGCAACTTTTTCCAAGTGAGTATTTCTGTCCATACAAATTAGGCCTGGTGTTTAAGACTGATCTTTCAGGCATAACAACCTATCTTATCCACTATTTCAATGACACAATCAATCTTCTATTGAACATGGAGCAAAGTGAACTTGTGTAAAGAGAATACGACATGGGTTACCATGAAATGGGTCAATTCCATGAAGTCTGTCGATTTCATGAAGCGGGTCAATTTTTCAGAAATTTACCTAGCAAAAGGCTTTGTGGTTATGCCCGAATCTTAAACACTGTTTACAAGGATTTACAGTATGTAGATTCAATTCAATAATGTAAATATTTAATTTGAAAATTTTACCTCACTTCATAAGGGTGGAAATAGCCTACCTAAAATTCCATCATGACACAGTTAAAGCTTGTTTATTCTGAAACATTGTACACTCTATTCATGAATTTATAAATTTAATAAATTAAAAAAAAAACAGATTGATATCTCTGATAAAAGAAATAAAACAGATTTTTTACAAACAATTCGACCCACTTCATAAACATTTTTATGTGGATGTTTTTCAAAGATTTTGTCCAATTATGGTTGATAAATGCAAGTTACAAAGTTAGCTTTAGTTCTTTGTTTTATATTTCTACCAAATATCACGTTTCTATATAATTTAGATTTTTTACACACGGCACTGAAAAACATAAGAGTCTTCAGTTTAATGTGTCCTTTCCAAAGTGATCAGTCAGCAATTGATTTTACAAATGATATTTATGAGTCATGGCAACTGAGAGCAGATAGAAAGGCCAACTTTTGTGGTTTGGTCATAGATTTTATTTAATTCAAGACAAATCGCCTAGTCTTAGTTTAGGTATAAAGTGATCTTAAACTCTCTTTGGTAGAATGTACATGGATAGTAAAGGTGTGTACTTTCAATTGAGTGTAACTTGAGACTAATTGGTTCTTGTCCTAGATCAGAAAAAAAGATCAGTATTTTACGTCCTCAAATCATAAAACCCTCCATCCCATTATTTAGTATTCCTGAAACTGGCACATTTTTTGTCATGTTTAGCTAGAAAACAGTTCTTTGATAAGCTTTGAGGTGACTGGCAAATGGTCGTTATGAAGACATTCCCTGGGTTTGTTTGGTGTGTATGAAACCTAAATAGACATGGCACTAACCCAGTCCTTTTGCAAGCAAACCGCCTAATATGCAGAACTCGGTCCTGCTCAGTAATGTAGAAATCTAGGTAAATATCAGACACATTTGTTAACTTGATCTCTAACGTCTTAGTCAAGCTAATCTTCCCTAAGAACCTGTCAACTAATTCACTTGTTCTCTTTGACCATGGCCCCCAGTGGTTACACACTCGCTTCCCAACTGTTAGGCTACGGTTCAAACCCTGTACCCTATGTTGGAAAGTTTGTAGCTCCTTACCAATGGTCAGCAGTTTACTGTACAGAACCTAGACCAACTGAATGTACTGGTTTCCCCTGTGTATATAAAACTACCCGTCGTGATATGACCTACACAGTGTTTAAAGCGACATAAAAACCCAAATAAATGAAATAAATAAGTGCATTCTTGGGTCACTGGTATAATAGATACTCAGTGTCAAGTGTTGTCAAGGTTTTTGGTGGGTTAGCAAGGTTGGATCTAATCACAGACTGTCGCCTCAGTGTGGGTTCAATTCCTGTAGGTGGCAGTGCTGAGGGTCTGTCCCAATATGACCCTGTCTATTCAACAGGACGTGAAACACTAAGGTTAACCTGTGACCTCACATGCTGCCTTGTATCATCTATGGTTTCATGTCTTATTTCATGTCCCAAGTTGCCCTATACGTTTCTGTAATATCCTCAGTGTTATTGGTTGTATCAGATTGTGTCATACTACATGTCTGTCATACCCTACCATAGCCTCACTACTTTGTTTCATAATTCCTGTTTATTGCCTCCGCCAAGGAGGTATCATTTTCGTATCTGTTTGTCTGTTGGTTTGTTAGCAAGATTACGCAGAAACTGCTGGTTGGAACTTCCTAAAATATATAAAGATGGGTTGTGGTCCACCTTAGATCCCATTAAATTGTGAGGGTGATTTTGGCTCCTTTCAATCAGTACATGTATATTCAACCAATGTATGTATACACGCTGTAGATGGCATTATATAAACGTAAACTAGGTCAAAAAGGACACCAGGCTATAAATCTAAAGATGGGGACACATAATACTGACAAGAGTTCACAGTTATTACAGCATTATCACATGTATAAGCTACGTGTATTAATCTGTTTTGAACATTTTTAAATCCAAAATACACATCAAAGGCCAATTTTATTCAAATTCAAAGCAGGTGTCCCGGTAAAATAGGTCATTGACTTTACACCCCAGTTGTAGGTGGAGCATGGAAACTATGCAGACAAGAAACAGAAATCCATTTGATTTTTGGATTATTTAAGTATCATGAATGGGAGAAAACATTTGAAACTAAAATGATATATAACTGTAGACAAGGGGATACTTTGTCTACGAAAACTGGCCTCACGCATGGAAAAAACAAAATAATTCATTTTCAGTAACTACTTTTTTGGCATTATTTGAAATACTAAAATATTGTTTCATGCAATAATGCTGTATTTCGTTGCCGTGTGTGTATTTTCCTTCTATATATATTATTACTTTGAACAAAAAGTTGGAGTGTCTAATAAAGCCAGGTATGAGTTGCCCGCAGTAAATATTTTTAGACTATTTTTAAAATAACTATATTTCATAAAATATTTTCTGTCTGTAAGTTAGAAGGGGTTCATAACCCATCTTTTGTCGGTAGGATTGTATTTGCGGAGTTATAGTACTTGTTATGTTTAATGTGCTGATCACAAAATAAATCAAGAAAGAATCTTGGACCACAAAGGATGATTATTTATCAGAGAGAGAGCCACAACATGGCTGCTCCTGCTACTCCTATTTTACAAGCGGATACATAAAATCCTGTATGTCAGAGAGTGCAGGGCGATAATAGTGTCATTTGGTTGTAAACTAGACATAATACTGAAAGCAGTGGCTAGGTTGTGCTACACTAGTTGACTGGGCAACATCTTGCTGTTAAAAACAAGCGGAGGGGGGGGGGGGGGGGGGGGGGCAGAAGCCATAAGTGTGTTTGAATATTTCATTTGCCGAGTACATCTATCAACTTTTCCCAGAACTGTTGCTCAAAATTTGAATGGAATTTTGTTATCCTTACATTTGTACATATGTGTATGAACCTAAGAGATAAGTGTAACTTTTCTCTCCTTCCACCGGGTAGAGCTATAACATTTTGAAAATGTGTATACATAGCATATATGCACGATAAAAAATTTCATTCTAGAAACGAATGAGAGGAGTATTAACAGAAAGTTTTATTGACTTTTAAAGAATTAATATTTTTGGGGAATACAATGACTGTTTAAATCAAATATCTATACGTTACAACCGGCACTTCCAAGTTATTTATGAAAAGTGCAAACATCTAAAATAAGCTGTTAAAGATACTGTGAAAATTTAATAAAACAAATATCTTACTTCTAAATCATATAGAGACAAACATACAAGACAAACATACAGGGTTATTTATTTTTATGTCTGAAAATCCATTTTAGAAGTTAAAATAAATGTTCTAGACAAGGCACATTGACTATGCTGTAGTTGAGACTAAAATAGGAGCAAATATAGCTACACCAATATAGCATTGCTGTTGACAGAGAAAAAGAACCAACTTTTACTGGAGGAGAATTAGACACAATTGATGTTGTTTTTGTCTCAACCATTCTTGCCTAACGAAAGCTGTACTTCTGCTGACATCAATCTTTTTTTTTACAAATAACTAAACTCTTTGCTCATGGCTAAATGACATGTAGATTACCTTTGCATACAAGTACAATAAATTTGCCAAAAGAATCCCATTAATTTGTAGTAAAGTAAAAGCAAACATGTATTTTGCCTTAGTCTTTTGTTTTTGACGTAATTGCATGCTATTTAGGCTGACTTCCTGCCAGGTGAATCTCATTTTAGCTTGAACAGAGAAAATTATTTTTCTGCTACAATTATTATGAACATATATCGACTACAGTCAGTCCTGTATTATTTTTTAAATTAAATATCTGAAAAACTGTATTCACATAAATTACACTCTGGAAAAATGCATAATTGTCATTAATTTATGATCCAAAAATATGATATTATAATTTGTACAGACATTTCAAAGTAAATTTTATGTGAATCAGATTTTCTTTTTTGTTTGTTTATTTTTTGCTCCCTTGATATGCTGAATTTTAAGTGACTCACGTAAAAATGTGGAGTAAATTGGTATTTTGGTTTTGTGTCATCAAAATCATTCAAATGCTAATGTTTTTTATCTCTTGTGCTAAATTATTCTAATTAAAAATGCAAATTGTTAATATTTTTTCCGATTTTCAAAGAAATAGAATTACTTTTAAATGTACAAAGATGACCTCATCGAATGATTGATGTCTAATATTATGTACAAAGAACATTCCTGTCTTTTATTGATGTTGGGGCAATGTGTTATGAAAAAAAAAGTCGCACTGAAACTTTGCCTGAGTACCAAGCTAAGTCTTACATTATTTTAATACTAGAATGTGTGTGCACCATCGACCACAACTAAAAAGGTCATTTCATCAGTTTCGTGAACACTTTGCACTGGTAAACTTGAGAAGTTTGTTTAAAATACTGCAAGTACTAAAAAGTTACAGTAATTTGTGGCCTCCTGTCAGATTATTGGAGTCTTAGCCATACCCTATTTGACCTCATTTCTATTGTGGTAAGTAAAGGGCCCCTCCCTCTTTGCAGAGTGTGAATCTGGTATTTTAAAAATAAAAAAAATTGCAGTGACTTATATACATGGTAATCAATTGCTGGGTCTGTGCAAATCCATTAAGTATTATTTTTTCCCTTATATATATAAAAACAACAACAAATGTATCACTTTCAAATGTCAAAAGTTTTCCGTAGAAATGTTCTAGTTTCACAAAGTCTGTATTGTTGGGGTTTTTTTTCAGTGATTAATCTAGGGCCCCTTTGTGTTGAAGTTTTTCTTATTTTTAATTGTTTACGTCAGAAATGGAAGAATTCACAAAGCTTTAAATGGGAAATACAAAAACTTTATGTATAATATTTTAAAATGATACACTGCTATGTCTTACAAAGACTATAAATGCGTTGTCAACGCAAAGATGAAGGCTTCAAAAGTATGTCCTACCTTACCATAAAGTTCAGTTTGCAATGTATTCTCGTTTGCCCGAGTATCTGGTAATGGAATACTACTGAACAATTTGAATATCTGTTAATTAAACTGTTGACAATCAATAGATAGAATTACTTACACGTTATAGAAATGTAATCCTTTTGTCAATCCTGTCAGACATATTACAAAACAGCCATCCAGTTGGACCCCTAGAAATCTATTCTCTGTTATCAAACGTTATGTTAAGTTATTTAATGTGCAAATTATTGTTAAAGCAAATAATTGCATCCAAACTGAAAACAGGCTTTGTTATTGTTCTAATCCAATAAGTAGTCTTTAAGTTAGTCCAGAAACTTATTCACAAACTTTTCAAAACCACAAAAGTTATATATTTCTGTTGTTAAGTGAAGGGATCTTTCATGTAGATGTTCACCTCAATTTTATTTCATCATATCCCACACACACACACACACACACACATGAGAGTGCAGTTGTATCTGTATTCTTTTTGTAAATTAATGTGTCATTAGACCATCCAGACCACAATGTCTGCACTATATATACCGAGCATCCTTTTTATATCCAAGTAATTACATCAACTTCCAATCATCTGAGAAGTCTGCACTGCAGTCAACTTGAGCCATGCACATGTTGGAAGGGCATCGTTCTACATATCCCCAACTCTCTCTCTACATATACTCGCCTAACTTATGATAAAAGCCCAAACTTTTGTGAATCAATAAAATTTGTACCTATCTGGCAATTAACTGCAAATGTGACCACTGCCTTCAGTCCCAACCCAATAATACCTACACACAAGTGAGCATGTGTGTGTGTTTTATTCATTAAGGCATTCAGTGTGAGTTTGTGTTTTTATACTGTCACATGTGTGGTTCTATCAAACAGAATCAGATTTATAGTGTAATCAATAATGCACTCACTGGAATCATTTCAAATTTCTATATATTTTTTTCTAATGACCAAGTGATGCATTGGTATCAAAGACCTAACATTCTTCCATTGATTTAATGTTAATTTTAATTAGTTTGAGCACCAAATAGTCGCAGAGAAACCCCCTGTAGCTTTGAGACCTCTCCCCCTGGCGAGTAGGACCATCAAATCTCCGTAAACAAGGTCAATGAATGAAATGTGGGTTGTACTGAGCGTAGTTCTAGCCGAGTCAATGCAATCTGGGTTGGTTGTCTGTTTCTGACTGGAAAAAAGTCAATAGCTTCTTGTGTCGTGTTTACAAAACTCACAGGCTCAGGCCAGAACTATTTAGGAGTGATTTATAGCTTTTTGGCTCAAAAGCACTTATATTATTCCATCTGCGAATGGGCGGGGTCGTCTTGTGTTTAGTAAACATTTCCAGGGATTGTTTTTAAATTTAGTGATAATTAAATTTTAAAAACTTAGTTTTCCAGTGTAGTTGTGGAATATTCTTGGGATGATAAAGTCTGTGATATTATTTGTTTTCTTTTCTTTGTCTTTTTTCTTTATGGTTGTTTTTGAATAATCACATGAACATACCCCAACACACCCTTGCTATGCATGGCTTACTATATCTAATAATATATACTTTAATCTTTAAAATGCAATAGAGAAATTAGGTCAGTCATCGGAGAAATTAGGTCAATAGATACCATGCAGCTTTGGGGTAACTTCTTGTCAGGTTAAAGGTCGTAGCTTGGGCTTTACACCCTTTTAAAAGGCCAATTTCTATAAGGGTACATTGCTGACCATAAAGTATAATACAAGTGTATAATATAACCACAAATGGGCTCTAACCTTGTAGAGGGAGGTGAGATCTGTTTTGAAGTTGATACAACAGAGAAGCAATGTCCAAGGTCTTACCTCATAGCAAATATATTATTCATTTGTCAAGAAACAAGTAAACATCGGCACAATGGCTTTTTGAGTTATCAACCAAAGAATGTTACACATGTATATTCTGTTGGCTTGGTGTTATATAGGTCAATGAATGTTTCCATATGCAAATGTAAGCCTTGGTATTAGGGAAAGACCACAACATACAAAGATGGGATTTCTGTTGTACCACCACACAATAGCTCATTTATTAGTAACTCTAAAATGGCCTGTAAATTAGTTACATTCAATTACCATATAAGTCTATTAGGTCCATGTATGTCTTTGTACACACAGTATATAATCTAGTGGTTTCTCAACTCACCTGGAACTTAAGCAACTGGATAAACTAGTTGACCTACTTAGGACTGTTTGACATGTATATTAAGATTATGGAGACATCCTGAATATGTCAAATGTCAGTCATCCATTCACACCGGTTACAAGAGCACTTTGAGAGCGCATACTGCCACCAGGGCCTAACATATCCACTAATACCCATAAATTAGTAACATGTTAGACTGAGACTAACCTATAATGAAAATTTGATCTAAATACGTAGTATTTTTTTAAATCTTGTTGACGTACAAACACAAAGAGTGGAAGGATCACAGACGATGACTCAGACATAGCTAACATACCTACACCCCCTCCCTGCCAACATACAGCCAGAATGACCTACTTACACAGATGATGGATGTGTGGACCCAGTGCCAACATCACAGTCAAGTTTACTCACTCTCAGTCTCTTTACTGGCTCTCCTTGAAATGGAACTCTTCTGCTGCAGGATTAGCCAGTTGTTGACCTGAAATCATATGGTCAGTTTGGATATTACTGTTAACATTTTAAAGAATTTAAAATAGTTATTTATTTGGGGTTTTACGTCGCTTTCAACACTGTACAGGTAATTTCACGACGGGTAGTTGAAAGGGCAGAGGAAACCAGTACATACAGTTGGTCAAGGTTCTGTACTGTAAACTGCCAACCAATGGCAAGCAACTACCAGCTTTCCAACTTGAGGCCATGCCGGGAACCGAACTCTGACCTCAGAGGTGGGAGGCGAGAGTGTCACCACCCTGCCACCGTGGACCCCCCAGAATTTAAAATAGAATTTTAAACCATTGATATATGTGGCATACAGTAATGTATTGATGACCTATTTTGTAAGTGAACTATGTTCAAGATATAACTTAAACTGAAAATGTGTTTGGACCTTGGTCCTGTATGTTCCAAACCTAGTGTTTTAGCCAATGAGCTCTATTGGTAAATAAAAATGACGGCAGTATTATATGCTATAGTTTCATTAAAAAGGTAAAAAGTAGCAGAAAAAAATATTCTGTGAAACATTGACATATGAACATCTAGGATTTATCTAAAGAGATTGCAGTTTATATCACACCATCCTCAATTATCCTCTTATTTCATATACACGCCAATAAAGGTACTATTTTTTTGTGTAGATGATTTTAAAATGTATGAAATTAGGCTATCTAAGTTTAAAGAAGATGAATATCAATTAAGTAATTTCTTTTGCAAATTGGACTTATTAATATATGGTTCCTGAACATTTACAGTCACCAAATAATATAATTTTTAGTATAAACACTCATGAATCAGATATGGGGGAGATGCCATTCCCCCCCATTTTAAATGTAGATAAAGTCACAGTCTGATGTGAAGTTTTGCGTATCACCTGTATTTTAAGGTGACCTGAAGGTCTTTTAATATACCTCCAACCCCCACACTGTGCTTCGCTTATGTTTTGTTGTCTAACTAGGCGTTTAGACTAATGTTTCAACCTGGGTTGACACAGATTGAAGAAGATTGGAATTACGTGTGAACGCTCACAATCCGGGTTGACAAGGGTAAATCTCAACCCCACTCAAGAGGTGGATTGAAGTAGATTGAAGCAGATTGGCTCACCCCCTTTGTAGTGTGAACCCTCTCAATCTGGACTGACAAGGGTTGGGTGCACAAATACTGTAAACAACTGACTGACTGGGCATTCAGACTAGTGATTCAACCCGGGTTGACACAGATGGAAGCAGATTGGTGACTAGTGTGAATGCTCACAATCCGGGTTGACAAGGATTAATCTCAACCCCAAGAGGTGGATTGAAGCAGATTGGCTCAACCCCCTTTGTAGTGTGAACCCTCTCAATCCGGGTTGACAAGGGTTGAGTGTGTTGGTACTGTAATTATTTCATTTACTGCCTTGAAGCAATCGCTTAATATTTAGATATATAGCTTAACCCTTTGTACGCAGGAACCTAATTAACACATAGTTCACCAGGCTTGTGGAGTGTTGTGTGATTTCTGTATGATTGCAATTTGGTATAAAATGAATATTTGTAATTGTAGTAGGATGATCTACTAAGCAGAATATTATTATACCTATAAAGGATTGCAATCAGTCTGTTGCTGAAAAAGTGGCAAAATCTTTTTAAAAAAAATATAACATTCTCTTTGATTAACTATAAAACACGAAAAGGTAGTTATCTGACTGGTATGTAATATATAATTGGAACATTTTATAGTTTTAGCAATGTGGAGAAATAATTGTAATTCAAACAATTTACATGCATTACATTAAGCTAACTTTGGAGCTTTTACTGTACTCAGTTTTTTGACACTTCTCAATCCAGATTAAACTCTAGTGTGGACACTCAACCCGGATTGAGATGAATCTGCTTCAACCCTCAATCCTTGTCAACCTGGGTTGTAGTATGTTCTTCAGCCAGTTTTTGTTTGGCATTGCAAACAGGTGTAGGTTAGGACAACGTTTTTGTAGGAATGGACCTGTATGACTCATGATGTGGCTACCCAAAGTATTTGTACTATTTTAAATGAATCTTTACTCAAACATACAAAACTACTGTTTGCTAAACTCTGTAGCATTGATTTCAACTCAGTTTAAACTAGGGATTGGTCGGTATTAAAAATGTGTAGGTCGGGAGGTCGCCAATGCAAAACCCTACCAATTTCGGGACTCCGCATTTTAGTACACACCCCAACCAAACATGGACGTTTCCTCTTCTGACATCGCAACAAAAGTCCACAAATGCTCAAAATAATTTACAATATGGGTTAAAAGTGTATAATTTCTTCAAATTTCTGGTTTGTTTCCAATATATTAAGTTTTCCTTCCATTACATCTGCTGACAAGTGAGAATATGGTTATAAAGTGTCGTAACATAAAAACAAGGCATTTCTGCTCAACGTGTAGAGCTACTGTGTATAATAGTCTGCAAATGCAGGAAAATGTTGGCCAAAAGCTTATAATTTCTTCAGATTTTGGGTATGATTCTAATGTTTTAACTCTCCCTTTCATTATATGTGTTGGCAAGCAAAGTGGTGGTTTTAAAATCTCATCACGGTATTTCAGTAAAATGCTCTCGAATACCGAGATACCGGGCCGACCGACCCATCCCTAGTTTAGACTCGTTAGTCTTGCATGATTCTGCTGTATGGTAGAGGTCATATCACGACAGATAGTTGAGAAAGAGGATGGAGGAAAGCAATGCAAATGGGCTGGTCAGATTTCTACACTGAAAATCATTTGGCATCAGCAAACAACACCAACATTTACCACTTAAGGTTTGGCCGGGAATTTAACCCAGGAATTGAGAGGCAGGAGTCGTATTCTGGTTCTTTGCTGCGACTTCTATTCTTCACTTGTGTATGGTGTTCAAAGTAAATAATTCAGCTGTAAAACGTAATGACTGTCGGTCTAAGTACATCCTCATAATTCATTTAAAGCCCTTGGGCCAGTCAGAAATTGATGTGACATATGAGCATGCTTCTGTACAAATGGCTGGGTTGATGGTGTCAGTCAGTATCAGCCTTCAACAAGCCTAGATTCCTGTATGGCTAACAATGGCTACAAGTGAGAAGGTTATCAAGATGGCTTGATTAGGACACTGACACCACTCTTCTCTTGTTGACATTTTCACCAGCTATTTACAGGAACATGACATATATGTGTGTTGCCAACGCCTTGGATGACGTCAATACAAACTATGTGACAGGGATATGGTGATTTTATAGAGTGAAAGTCAAATATCTGAAATATCACAAAAACAGGCTGGCCTATCCTTAAAAGCAATGTATAATTGATACCACTTAAAAATTCAAAATAGATCAAATACACTTCTTGATTGTCATGCATCTATCACTAGGGTGCTTGAGGAAATACATAAACCAACATAGTGGCTGTGGAAAAAAGTGAATTGGTCTTGTAATCACAGGTCCTCAACTACTGTTAACACATTTTTTAGCAGTGATAAAAAAACTTTGCTTTTACCATCAACGGAGAATGACTTTAATTACTGTGGGTTAAAAGTAGATTGGGCTAAATGTTCTGTCAAGTGCCACTGTGGATATATTGTTTCTCCAGTCTGGGATATTCCTAAAACACCCACATTAAATGTAGGTGTGGACAAATACATATATAATTAATGAGTCCTGCTTAGATACTACAGTATGTTGAAAGCAAGTAAAAATGACGTCAGAATGAAAAAAGCAGATGTCACAAAAGCATATGGTTCTTCCCACGCAAATTCAGACAGTTTCTTATATTGCCTCACTTTTGCCATGAACAATCCTGTGATATATGGTTATCACGAACTGGGGAAGCCAAGGAACTGTTCCAGTTTTCAGGCTAGACAAATGTATCAGTCTTATACATTGCTGTTCCAGATCGTTGTCGGTGGCCAAGGGCAATCTTTGCCTATACATACGCATCACCCGGAGTGTTTTTGGGCCTCCCATATACTAAAATCAGAATCTTCAAAAAATCCCAACATGTTTAGAATCTACCCTATTTGCTCCGGAAGACTCCAGATTGAACAATACAGATGACCGTTAGCCATTACGAGTGACTTTTAGCCCTGGGGTAAGACTTACAGCAAATCCTGGGAGAATCCAGGGTGGTCTGGACCCTAGGGCCCTTGTGACAATCCTATGGGAGACAGATCAGGGTTAAATCAACGGGCACCAGGCATGAGTCAGGTGGTGAGCATTTGTAAAATAAATTTGGAATTTACTCTCCTACCCGTGGATCAGCGGATCACAGCAAGTGTTCATCCAGGCACAGTTTGGGTTTCCCAGGATACCAGACACTAAAATTTCTAATCCCATGGATTTGTACATGTGTATTCACATGTGCTAATCCATTCACATCGAATGACTTTGTCTTTGTGCTACTGCAAGGTTATACATGTACAGGAGTGGTTTTAAAAAGAGAGTTTTACAAATCCCTTGTAATTTTATCAGCACTTTTTTGGGATGCATGATGTCTGCCATGCATTGGTCCCTGCCAGTGTGTCCTACATTTAGATCTACACCATAGAACTTTTTTTCACCAGCATGATGTCATTGTGGTATGTGGCTTATATTTGATAACAAACAATTTCTATCCTGTCCAATAAGTGTACCATATTCGGGGGGCCTTTTTACAATTGATCAAGGTTTTGAGGTCATTTAATTAGATGGTGGTACATCCTGGAGTGTTATAGGGAAGAATGAGTTTGTTCTGTTGAGTGTCTGTGGTTTTGGCAACAGGATGTTGATACCATCTGTACTCCCTGATGACAATATCCCTGAATTAAACCATCCGTTTGCCAAGGATCAGGCCACATCAACATAGATCCTTGATAAAAATTATATACACCCCAGATACAACAGGAAACGATGACAATAAGATTTCATTGGGTCACCCTATGTGTTTGAAAAGATATAAGATTGTTAGTAGATTACTCTATTTATGCAGTTATGATGTATTTAAGTTTAGAGTATTAATTTTCTTCAAGTGTAAAGGCAAAGCATAACCGGGCAAAAGTATTAAAAATATTTTTAAATCAACCATGTAAATAGGCTATGGTTAATTTAGTTGACTCGTCCATTGTATAACCTGGTGATACCTACAGATATTTGGTTTATAAACTCTCCTAGAAACACAGAGGAAGTGGGTTCAAATCCAGGTAACATTTAAACTAGTATGGCAAACCTCGGCTCTATTCAATGATACGATGATGTGATACAGGCTGGTGCAAAACAGATTTTATTTAGAAAAATTCACATAATCGATACAGTGTGTACTTGCTTTATGTGTATGGGAAGGTGGGTTGTGTTTGGTAGGTAATGGTAACCAGATAACAGTGTGGAAATCGTGACCAACGACTGTACACTGGTTTGCTGAACAAGAAAACTTAAAACAGGGTCACTAAGTCAGGTAGAATTCTTATCACCTTGACATCACAGCTGTAAATGTGTCTATTTATTCATGAGTTATCATGAGAGTACAGAATGTACAACGCATGTTTTAACAAATGTCAGTAAGGACAGGTTTATCACTTTGTAACGTACTGCAGTTCAATAGAAACTCAATGTTCACGTGTAACAGGATGCAAGTAAGAAGGAAGGGAAAATAAATACTAAACACATTGATGATTTCACACTAATTTGGGTTTCTAACACTGGAATGGCTTTATTTTCTAACAGGACATGAAAGTGGTTATAAGGTGGTGTCCATATGTTTGTAACTTTACATTATGACATCACAATTGTAACTTAGTTTGGTGTAGTTCCATATAGTTTTGTTGTAATAGAAAGTATCACTGTAGTTTAACTGGAAACAACATGGCAGCCACATAGCCCTAACACAACAGAAATGATGGAAGATGACCCTCACTCTGCCCAAGAACTGTCTTTTTAAAAATAATTTTGAAACAACCACCGTGAAATTCAAAATGTACCTGAATTGACTATGGGCAATTTAAGGTACGTCTAACGTCTACCTATAGATCCCTAATGGTCACAGTAGTGTGTAGGTATAGATCCAGATGTCTAGCCTCAGTGCCCCCATGAGGGAACCATCAGAGTGACGTAAAAGTGAGACAGGGCTGTAGCAGTGCACAAACATATCAAATAAGATCATTAGCTGACATTTAAACATAGATAACCATTTAAAATACCAGGCCAAAGACTATTGTCATTTGTTTTTCAGTTTAGGTTTGTATATTCTGTCCTTTATGTATTTGCCACCATTGTTATCACCCAACCGCTTTGTCCACAATCAATGGAAAATACTTTTCCCTTGAGTTTTTACCTTGGCTATTTTAGGCAATATGTCCTCACCAGGATATTATTTTCTGATTATGAAGTCTATGTAAGACATCCCCATTGTGTGGCAATCTCAGATCTATCTGCGTAGTTTCCCAGGGAAGTGCATTTATTTGTTAAGATGGCCTGGATTCCCAGTATGTTATTAGGTAATGCGGGTCACGGGACCACAAACACTGGCTGTTTACAGGAAACCTCTGCTGAGCCCTCCCTTCTTGTGGTTTTTAGACGAGGATGTAACTTAATTAGCCATACCATCAAAGGTAGCTTGACCAATGTGGACCAAGAACACTATGTAAATCAAATCTGTGTAAGCGGATAGATATTCCAGAAATCCTGGTTTTTCTCACACAATAAATTGCTCCGTATCCGTGTTTTTGGTTGACAGTGCAGTTTTTTTATTGATATCAAAGTGACCACAAGTGGCGTTTGTGAAATTATTTAGATTCTGACACTGATAGGTTTCACTGAAAATGTTATCTTTATATAAGCGTTATATAAAAGGTCAGTATCTATATTTTCAACAATCTTTGAAATGAGGCCACATATCCACAAAAAAACACCCTTTTGCTTGGCGTTATAATTTAGCACATTCCTCAAATTGGCACATAAACAATGAAATCATGAGGAGTGAATAAAAGGATCAATAAGAATCAAGAACAATGGGACGTTAACTCATTGTTTCCACGTAATGCTTACCACGCAAAGAATTCACCTTTTCAACCGTTGATATGGTGCACTCAATTCAGTTTTATGCCAACCTGATGTGCGTGCCAAGTTTCAACTCCACTTGATGTACAATTGTTTTTATGATGATTTTTGTTTGCTGAAATGCTACAAAATATTTCCATGTATGTAGATCTAGTTCACAAATGACAATTGTAAAATTTCCCACACACACGATTTTGCCCATGTTTGTTTGGTATTTAGTTTACATTTTAGGTGGATTATGCATTTTCTTATTATACACAAATCATTTGGTAAACCCCCCTTAATCAGTTGAATTTGCAAATTATATTTGGGTAACTGGGAACATCTCGTCCCGCGTTTTAATGGAAGAGATCATAAATCACAAGAAAAGATCAGGTTTGTGGGATACATACACTTAACATACAGTAACATCAGTATTTGTGTGATTCAAATGTACTCATGTGATGAAAAGCATCTGTTACTCATGTCATGATAAACTGATGACCTGATTAGTACTCAATAGCCAGGCAACAGGTGTTGGTACCCAGACGTTATAATGGTGGATGCTTTGGCCAGACACTGGCTGACAGATCTTTTGGCCGAATGACATTGACATTTGATTTAGCCGTTGAACATTGAGCATGAACATTTGGTCATTGAAGATAAGCCAGTGGACATTATGCATGGCCATTTGGTCAGTGGATGTTTAGCCACAGAACATTGCGCATGCTCATTTGGTCAGTGGGTGTTTGGGTCAATGAACATTGCGCATGAGCTTTTGGTCAGTGGGTGTTTGGCCACTGAACATTGTACATGGCCATTTAGTCAGTGTGTGTTTGGCCATTGAACATTGTACATGGTCATTTAGTCAGTGTGTGTTTGGCCATTGAACATTGTACATGGTCATTTAGTCAGTGGGTGTTTGGCCACTGAACATTGTACATGGTCATTTGGTCAGTGTGTGTTTGGCCACTGAACATTGTATGTGGTCATTTGGTCAGTGGATGCTTGGCCACTGAACATTGTATATTGTCATTTAGTCAGTTTGTGTTTGGCCACTGAACATTGTACATGGTCATTTGGTCAGTGGGTGTTTGGCCACTGAACATTGTACGTGGTCATTTGGTCAGTTTGTGTTTGGCCACTGAACATTGTACATGGTCATTTGGTCAGTGGGTGTTTGGCCACTGAACATTGTACATGGTGATTTGGTCAGTGGGTGTTTGGCCAGTGGACATTGTACGTGGTCATTTGGTCAGTGGGTGTTTGGCCACTGAACATTGTACATGGTAATTTGGTCAGTGGATGTTTGGCCACTGAACATTGTACATGGTAATTTGGTCAGTGGATGTTTGGCCACTGAACATTGTACATGGTAATTTGGTCAGTGGATGTTTGGCCACTGAACATTGTACATGGTAATTTGGTCAGTGGGTGTTTGGCCACTGAACATTGTAAGTGGTCATTTGGTCAGTGGATGCTTGGCCACTGAACATTGTACATGGTAATTTGGTCAGTGGGTGTTTGGCCATTGAACATTGTAAGTGGTCATTTGGTGAGTGGGTGTGTGGCCACTGAACATTGTACATGGTCATTTGGTCAGTGGGTGTTTGGCCATTGAACATTGTACATGGTCATTTGTTCAGTGGATGCTTGGCCATTGAACATTGTACGTGGTCATTTGGTCAGTGGGTGTTTGGCCATTGAACATTGTACATGGTCATTTGGTCAGTGGGTGTTTGGCCACTGAACATTGTACGTGGTCATTTAGTCAGTGGGTGTTTGGCCATTGAACATTGTGCATGGTCATTTAGTCAGTTTGTGTTTGGCCACTGAACATTGTAAGTGGTCATTTGGTCAGTGTGTGTTTGGCCACTGAACATTGTACATGGTCATGTGTTCAGTGGCCAAACATCCACTGACAATGTTCAGTGGCCAAACAAGTGGTGCTTGGCCAGTGGACATTGTACGTGGTCATTGGTCAGTGTGTGTTTGGCCACTGAACATTGTACATGGTAATTTGGTCAGTGGATGTTTGGCCACTGAACATTGTACATGGTAATTTGGTCAGTGGATGTTTGGCCACTGAACATTGTACATGGTAATTTGGTCAGTGGGTGTTTGGCCACTGAACATTGTAAGTGGTCATTTGGTCAGTGGATGCTTGGCCACTGAACATTGTACATGGTAATTTGGTCAGTGGGTGTTTGGCCATTGAACATTGTACGTGGTCATTTGGTCAGTGGGTGTTTGGCCATTGAACATTGTACGTGGTCATTTGGTCAGTGGGTGTTTGGCCACTGAACATTGTACGTGGTCATTTAGTCAGTGGGTGTTTGGCCATTGAACATTGTGCATGGTCATTTAGTCAGTTTGTGTTTGGCCACTGAACATTGTAAGTGGTCATTTGGTCAGTGTGTGTTTGGCCACTAAACATTGTACATGGTCATTTGGTCAGTGTGTGTTTGGCCACTGAACATTGTACATGGTCATTTGGTCAGTGTGTGTTTGGCCACTGAACATTGTACATGGTCATGTGTTCAGTGGCCAAACATCCACTGACAATGTTCAGTGGCCAAACAAGTGGTGCTTGGCCAGTAGGCATTGTACATGGACATTGGTCAGTGTGTGTTTGGCCACTGATAATTGTACATGGTCATTTGGTCTGTGGATATTTGGCCAGTGGACATTATCCTCCGAAATTTGGTCAATGGACATTGGCCTGGTGACAATTTTGATTGGTAGGAAAAAAGACTAATGATTTTTTTTAAATATCTGTCCTAATAGAATTTCAAGATTTGCATGTTATATTGCTGGTCATCATATCATTGCATACAGTAGGAATACAAAGTAGTACTGGACAGTTATAGAGAAGACTAAAAATAAATAATTTATAATAATTTTATCCAGTCTCATTGAAAACAATTCATGTGAATGTGGAAGGTGATGTTAGCACAAGTTATTTTTTTTAAATGACAGATTAAACTTCACGTGTAAGATTGAGCTATTTTATATTTGGGACAATGGAACAATTTTAAAATGGCCTTTTAAAATCATCATTTATACTATATCCCAAAAATGTCTCTATACAAATGTTCTAGATTCATTTATATCTTAATACGTATTTCCACCAAATTCAAATATTTTAGTTTCCTATTGAGCTGTTTATCCTGTTCTTTTGAGTGAATTGAGAAAACCCCTTTGGTTTCTACATCAAAAGTTAAGCAATTTAGCATGTGAAGTATTGCATTGACAGTCTAATCTCTGAACACGTCAAATATGTTTACTTCTATTTTCAAACTGTCGTGTCAAGGCGGATAGACAGCTTTTGTTCTCTTTTTGTATCAGTTTTGTTGTTGCTGTATGGGAATATTCCAGGATTTTCCAATACAAAAAATCCAGGTCACATGATGAAATAAAGGACATTCACTGCAGTGTGAATAGAGGCCAAGGGAATGGAGTGGTGTCATTACACTTGGGACGTGTTTGTTTCTTCCTTTATTGGAGTTAACCCAGCTTCATTGGTCTTGTTTATGTTTATTTCCACCCGATTTACTCGGTTAACAAAATCGCTTGAATCTCATCATAACAGTACTAATGTTTAGAAGTCACGTATCTAGATTTCATGAACAACACGATTCATTTATTAGTCACCTTATGGCAAACTACCCCTGTATTGTGTATGTAAATTATTAAAACCAGGGCAAACGAGGCACTCGCCAATCTTAATGCAGACGACAAATGGCAGATTTAGGCGCCAAAGTGGGTCAATCGATAAGGCAGGCATGCGCCTTGTGTGAAGCACTCTTGTAGAGATATACTGACAGACTTTTCAATGAGGAGAGGTCATTGTAAGTGAATAAAAACTTACCAGCTTACCTTAAACTTTAGTCCGAAAATTACTGATATCATATTTGCTGTATATATATATCATTTTAACATTAAATAGCAAAATGAGTTGCATTTATCCTAATAGGATTTAAATGATAACACCAATAATTGTAAGGGAACAAACATCTTAAATAAAACAACAGTACTGAAATGAATGCATAAGGTTGACTGAAAAGCCATGAAGAACTGCAGAAATGTGTTATTTCAGATTTGCCTTGTAAACAACCTTGGCTGACGTAGCTAATTCTTGTGAGTTGGCCAGAGAGAGAGACTGAAAGAGCGAGAATGGGAGAAACAGACAACCAGTCCACAATGTGCTGTTTTTAGTAGGCTGGGAGTTCAACGCACTTGTAGCACCAGGCGACATTTTGATCTTCATTATATTTAGACTGGTTGAATATAGGAGGGAGGATTTTTTTATCTTTCTCTGCGTAAGGGGATGTGTGGTGGTATGGAGTGAAGGGGGCTTGCTAGCCTCTTACTAGTCTCTCTGTAAACACATTTTGACTTTAATTTTAGCTTTGTTCTATTTCAGAGCCTGCTGGAAGTATATTTTGTTTCTCGTCTAGTAATTTAGTGAGTTCATTTCAGTATGCAGATGACAGTGTTTTATCTCTTTAATTGAGTACCACATTGTAGCTAGTGCGTATTTGGAATTCCAAATAATATATTTCAAATTTTGAAAATTTGGATGGCAGTTGCAGGCTGGCATACATTTGGCATAATGTACAGATGTTATTTCTACTGTTATTCTGTATATGGTAATTATTTATTTTTTGAACACACAAGGCAAAAAGTTGATAGAGCTTGGTGAATTATTTACAAACATAAAGCACACTTAGTAATATAGGAATCTGGGACGTTTGGCCGGTGGACATTTGGCCGGTCAATGTTTTGCCTTCGACTTTTTGGGGGATAGGACATTTGGCCAGTGACATTTTTATGTGTTATTGAAATAACTCTTGTAAACATTGCAACCAAGATATTATAAACATTAATATGTTATTTTTATATTGTCTCCGGCCAATAAAAAATACATTTTTTGTCATTTTTATTGACACAAAGACATAATACAGCAATACATCTAAACATTATATGATAACATCATCACTTTAAAAAAATCAGCAATCCTGAGTAGTTATGAAACACCTTTTTACCCCAAAGCCTGTAAGGGCTGTCGGGGTATTGTTTTCACCCATGGTGTCCGGATGGGTGGGCGGGTGGCTGGAAAAAGTTTGTCCAGGCTGTATCTCAGAAACTGTAAGGTGTAGGAAGTTGATACTTGGTAGGAATATTAGTTAGGGGTTGTAGGTGTGCAACGCTATGGTGTGACCTTGATTTGACCTTGGACCTTACCGTAGTGACCTTGACCTATAAAATCTTGTCCGGGCTGTATCTCGGAAACCGCATGGTGTAGGAAGTTGATACTTGGTAGGGACATTGGGTAGGGGGTGTAGGTGTGCAACGTCATGGTGTGATCTTGATTTGACCTTTGACCTTTCCATAGTAACCTTGACCTATAAAATCTTGTCCAGGCTTTATCTCAGAAACTGTAAGGTGTAGGAAGTTGATACTTGGTAGGGACATTCATTAGGGCGTGTAGGTATGCAATGTCATGGTGTGACCTTGATTTGATCTTTGACCTTGCTGTAGTGACCTTGACCTATAAAATCTTGTCCAGGCCATATCTCGGAAACCGTAAGGTGTTGGAAGTTGATACTTGGTAGGGACATTGGTAGGCGGTGTAGATGTGCAACAGCATGGTGTGACCTTGATTTGACCTTTGACCTCTTCATAGTGACCATGAGTTTTAAAATCTTGACTGCGCTATTTCTTGGATTCCATAAGGTGTAGAAGGTTGACACTTGGTCGGGACCTTGGTTAGGGGATGTAGGTGTGCATCATGGTGTTTTCTTTAAAATTAGGTCTGCCAATGTGTGTTGTTGCCATATTTGAGACATCTTATGACAAAGATATATGGATTGATGTAATTGTTCCATTGACAACTGTTTTTGAAGTAATAAATTTCTCAGCTTCTTAATTTTTAGTTTACAGATTAATGCTGTCATCTTGCTATTGAATTATCTTGTTTTAATATCTTTACAAACATTTTTTTCTCTTCTTTCTCTACTAGATGTTATTTTCTCTACTTGAACATTATTTGGAGCTTTATATAACTGACACTGCTCTGAAAGTATCAAGATCTTTGTGCTGTTTCACTACTTCTATATCTCATGGTGTTGAAACTATTTCCCCAGGCTGTGGGGTATGGGCATCTCTGATGCTATTTTAGTTTCTTATATTTAATCCTGAACAGTTATCAGAGACTAAACTTAAAGGCAGTCTGCACTTCTGATTTGGAATCAAAGGAATTCTAGTTCTTTTATTTATATAACATGTTTATTCAAAGTCATTATTTTTGATAAATAAGTGATGATGAAATAGCTAAAAAATATTAAATATATATATATATATATATATATATAAATGACATTTTTAACGCCTTTTGCAATATGAACATAAGTTTTTTTTTCATTTGTGCCAGATAATAAAACAAGATAATAACATAAATAAATAACATATTAAAAAGTCACCGCCAATTGCGCCCCCCCCCCCCCCCCCCCCCCCCCCCAAAAAAAAAAAAAAAAAAAAAGTCAAGGTCGTTGCACATTTGCGCGGCGCGGTGCGGCGCGGTACGATTTTTACCACATGCTAAGCAGGTGAATTTTCTTTACTTTGCACATTTAGGCGATTTTTCCCAGCGGTTTTCAGTAAATTGAAAATAATAAAAATTTTAACTACAGCAAAGTGGCTAGAATAGTTAAGCTAACCACATATAATTAAACATTTAATACCCCACAGTACATTTCCACACCTATCATACCCTTACATGCAATTTAATCCCTTCACAATGAAGAGTCTTGCCCTTGACCAGTGTCCTTTTTTATAATACTGGTATTACACCCCCTTTCAATTAAATTCTGGCTGTGTTTTGTCTATATATATTGCCACACACCTAACTTGACATCCCTTCCTCCATTTAAGTACTTAATCCATCTACAAACAAGACCCTTGGCCAGTGTGTCCCTTCTAGAATTACTGTTAATTGCAATCTTCATTAAATTAAACCCTTTCCTGTGTCTATACTGACACACACCATATTTTGTCATCTATCTGCCAGCAGTTAATCCCTTCACAATGAGCCTGTGTGCTTGCATTTTGTTTTCCAATTAATATAATATTTGTGTAGAGTTCTGTGATATGCTACAATTTTAAATATGTGGAAAATCCAAATATCTAGGAAAACTTCGGTAAAACAGAGAAAAAACCGCGCGGTTTTTTTAAAAAATAGAAAATTTTCTAAATAGAAAAATCCGCGCCGCACCGCTAGCTGCCGCGCCGCACATATGTACAAGTAGTGAACTACTGCCATTATTTCTATTTTATTTAGCCGTGCCGCACCGCGCCGCGCCGCGCTAGTGTGCAATAGGCTTAACCATCCAAACGTCCATCGGCCAAACATCCGCCAGCCAAATGTCCACCAGCCAAACGTCCGCCAGCCAAACATTCACCCACCATAATATAGATATATAGAGAGGAACAAATTATACATAAATATACACATGTATACATGAATGTTGTAGCATAAATTATATAAACCAGTAACAAACAGTGTCTCAACGTAAATATTTAATGTTTCCCACAGTTCTCAAAATTATTGAAAGATCACACAATTAAATGGTAAAATTCTAAAAAATAATACAGAATGTTAGTCTTTACCCACTAGTTTAAACTAACAATAGACTGTGTTTTAATGATTTTAATACACTTACAGAATTAACGTCTACCAATAATTCAATTTATCTACATGTTTGATTTGGAGCAATCATCCGAATTCGTTTCACATGGGGGGGGGGGGGGGGGTCTGTTATTTATTGGAAATAGAACTGAACTAAACATGTCCTGTTTACCCAACTATGATCCTGTAATGTTATCAAACTATTTGATAGCTGTTATATTCCTGGAATTTTTACAAGCCTTTTCCACCTCAATTATAGTAAGTCCCCGCCTCCCACCCCAGTGTATCGAGGTTATCATTGTTTGGCGTCACTCAAGGGATTACATCTCTGCATAATACTGCAAAAAGAGTAAAAATTTCAAAATAATACATTGACTTCATCAGAAGCACATTACTATCAGAGGCTGATTCTTTGTTCTGAACACATGACTATTGACCTAGTTTCACCTCAAAAATGGCTCTTCTCCAGAACTGGGTCAAGTGTTCTTAGGAAAATGTCTTATTGTTTGAAATTGTTTCAAGTGTGAAAAGGTATGCACTGCTGATACATGATATGTCTTCTGGTGGGGCGTATTCTTACATGTTCAACCCATAGATGAAATGGCTGTTTCCACAGTATCGACTGTCAGTTTTTACCACCCGTTCAACTGCCTGGGGCAGGTCTTCAGCATTAAACTCTGTTATGTCTATTTAGGTACTCCCAACCATGTTTATTTGGTATCAGAAGATCTTTTTATGCAAAGGAGATCGTTGTTACACATATAAGACAATTACACTCTAGAAAGGCGTAAAAATGCCGTTTTAAAGTTTCAAAGTAGTGAAACAGATATTCGTTTGTTTGTTTATTAATAACTCAGAAGTGCACAATGTAAACGAGACGATCAAACACAGGCCAAATGACGTCACAAAGAAAAATATCACGTGGTATCTGAAATTAAAAAAAAAAAAAAAACTAATGTCAGTGGCAAGCACCCATTTGTGCAACTTCAGTATTAGGTCAAGCCAGGTACATACTTCTCAGGTAATATATACCATTAATAAAGAGACTATTTTTCAATTAATTATATTTATCCACACCCAGAATGTTAATCACAGGAAGGTTAACCTTTCCACCCTAATCATATAAGATACTAGTATTTGTGTTAACCAGTTTCAAATGTCTCAGCGTGTAGCTCAGTAAGATATAACAGTTTGAATAGTTCAGTTATCAAGTATTTATCTTGTTCCCATACTTTTTTGCATATCAAAGACCATACATAAAGCTCAGTATTGACAGACGCGTAAACAAGTGAGTAATTCCTATTTTGAACATTGACCACTGGTGAGAATGAGTAAATATTTACAAGTGCAATAAATTGCAGAAATGTAGCCCTATAGCTCAATGACTAGTAGCTACTTTGAGTACTGTGAGTAACACCTTAGGTGGTGAGATTTTGTATATCTAGGACGTGGTCACGTGAGTACTGTTATACATGTCACTATTAAAAAACATGCCAACAAAGCCATTCTGTTTGTGGTATACAATGCAGTGAGCTTACGATGACATTGCAAGTTTTGTGTTTTTCTTTGCAAATAATAAGATTTCCAAGAAATGTGTTTGTTTTTGTGGTGTAGGCGATCGTGGTGATAATCTTTGAAAGGCCCTTGATGACGTCATTATCATGTGCTTTACACCTGTAAAATTTAAACCGAGTTAGATGGTCTCCATGCATTGAGTAGGTGCTATTTTCATCCTGTTAGTTTCTATGCAGTATTTGTTTTCATTGCACAACCTTTATCTTCTCAGAAATCATGAGAAATGCTAGAATGACATTTGCAACAATAGAATTCAAGCGAAAGTGGAGCTGTTTAAAAAAACTGTGTGACATATGGCTTCCGTTTGAGTGTTGAAATTTTTTGGACTACCCACAGCACATGTCTCCACTGTCCCAGCTAATTATCTACTGCAGAGAACTTCCCTCATGGTCACAAAGATAAACGGTCATAGAGATAAACTGTCTTCAAAGCTTTCAAATTTAAGTATTGTAAATAACCAAATCCCACAAACTAAAGAACAAAATAATGCCTACCATAACATTTGGTTTGTGTAATATTGTTGTTGAAATCTTTTAACCGTTTTTTTTTTTTGTTGTGTCATAATTTCTGAAGACCGTTTATCTCTATGACCGTTTATCTCAGTGACCACCCGTGTATTTGGAAAATTCTGGTCAATTATCGCAATACGGATATAAGCACTGTTTTCCCGGACAGTGATGTCCATAGTTTCACGTGATACCTAGAGAGTTTCTGGGTGGTTCTGTGATCAAACTATGTCTAATTGGCTATTGATTCAACAACCATATTGGCTTTGATCAGTAAGTGAGGGGCCACGGTGGCAGAGTGGTAACACTCTCGCCTCTCACCTCTGAGGCCGGGGTTCGATCCCCGGCACAGCCTCAAGTGGGAAAGCTGGTAGTTGCTTGCCATTGGTCGGCAGTTTACAGTACAGAACCCTAACGAACTGTATGTACTGGTTTCCTCTGCCCTTCCAACTACCTGTCGTGATATGACCTATACAGTGTTGAAAGCGACGTAAAACCCCAAATAAATAAATAAATTGATCAGTAAGTGGACTTGTTCTGAAGGAGGCTATGGTGTTGTTTGTTATTGTTTGAATTCTGCAGATGCAGCATGTATGATTACTGAGAAGTCACTCCTTGTAGTGTCCACCCACTCCATACAGCTGTTTCCACCACAAGGACTTTCAGAACAGTGCCATTATTTGTGGCTGTTAGCAGTGCAAAAGCCATAAGGTCAATAGACCTTTTCAATAAACCAGCACACTGTTATAAAACAATATCCTCCTCAACATATGTGCATGATTTGATCACTTCTACCATAACACCTCCAACAGCCGCCCAGTGGTGATATTGTAATTTTAAATGTTGAAAGGAACGTAACATTTCCCCATATTTGACCTCTAGCTACTTCACAGAAGATAGCCGGTGGTTTATAGTTCTGTTGTATACTACTTTTGTCACCGCTAGAATTCACATGGTAATCTGGATTGAAGCCAGTTCGTTGCATGTATTGCCTCTGGTCAGTGACTTGTAGTTGTACTCGATCTGCACTAGCTTCCTCCACCACTGAACTTAAAGCAGGAGTTCAAATCGATGACAATAGCATTCAAATATGGTTGCCACCCGGTTTATAAGATACAACACCACTTGTACGACTTTATCAAAGGTGATAATACTTCAAAGAAACTTGTCCACCCATAGTCCATACAAAAGGTTCTAAGAAGATTGCTGGTTCCTCAGTGGCCTAGGATTAAGCAAGCTTGATATCTAATCACATGCTTTCACTTTTGTATGGGTATGATTCCCACAAGTAACAAGTGCTGAGGGTCTCTTCTGATATGACCATTGCTGTTGAATGGGATGTATCACCCTATCTCTGTGCTGTTGTTTGTAGGATACTTTTGCACTTGTATACCTACTAAATCCTGTATATTAAGTGGTCTGGTTGTCTGTCTGAACATTTCTGTGTTATGAATGGTGTAAGGCAAGGAGGAGTTCTGTCACCCACTCTTTTTGCTGTGCATCTGAATTGCTTGTTTCACCAATTTGTTAACAACAAAGTTGGATGCCATATTGGACATGTTTACACAGGAGCATTCAGATATGCTGATGACATCATCTTATTGGCACCATCTAAATCCGCACTTAACAGAATGTTGGACATTGCTAATGACTATGCTGTATCACACGATATTATATTTAATGCAATTAAATGTAAATATTTAGTATTTGGTGACAATTTATGTCAAGCACATTCAGTAAAGTTTAATAATGTGATCATCTCTGCGAGTATATGGGAAAAACACTTAGGTAATCACTTAGATGCCAGTAACAGTGACAGGCACATCAGTGAAGCTACTCACTTGTTAGACTTTAGAGTTAACTCAATGATGCGTAAATTTTGCTCGGCGGCATCTGACTTGAAATACTTTCTTTTCAAATCATACTGCATGTCCTTATATGGATGTCAGCTTTGGAATTTTGAATCTGTCTGTGTCAACAAGTTCTATGTTGCATGGCATAAGTGCTGTCGACGTTTATTGGATGTTCCTTATAAAACCCACTCAGACCTTGTTCACTTGCTGTGTGATGATGAAGATGTTGATGTTCAGTTGCATTGTAGACAGTTAAAATTCATTAAAACTGTCTTAGCAGTGAAAACACCATCATTAGACTCTGTGGTCAGTTAGCCATTAATGGCAGTAAGTCTGATGTTTCCTGTAGTATCAACCATATCTGTTATCTTTATAACCTTAACAAGCATAGCCTTAACATGAACAATAAGTGCTTCAAAGTAAAGCAAGAAGGTAAAATACAACGAGCTGGTATCATCAAAGACTTTATGCATATGCATGAAGACATTCTATTAAATACAAAAGACAAATCAAATGTATCTGAAATAATAGAATTTTTGTGCACATCTTAATATTTTTAATCCTTCCCTTTTTTTTGTCAGGTACATTACCTGTTACTATTTGTTTGGGTTTTTTCTTCTTCCTCATTTGTTGAAGAAAAAAATTGTTTGTCATTCAACATTCAGTTATAATATTATGTATTTGCATGTATATGTGCAACATAATGAATGAATAAACTTATATAACTTATATATAATGAAACACAAGCCATGTGATGAATTTTCTAGCAAATACCATTTGGCTAGATATGTCATATTTGAAGTGATTATGTAGGTCTTCTCATGAACTCCATACACAAGAGTCAGACAGGGCTGTTTTTATAACTGTTTCATAACCCACATCATATTGATAATTGAGTCACATCACCAACAAGGGAAAAACTGAAGGTTTGTGCATATATATAGGATTTTACACTGGCAATATTCATCTGCGGTATTCCTTATTGACAATGAGGCCAGAGCTTCTCAATACAAGGTTTACACAGAATACTTTAAAAAGTTATTGAACTTTCATTTTTGAAGTTTTGTGTCACAAACGTCAACGTATTGCACACCAGGCTAAACAAAAAGCCAAACATACAAAAAGAAAATGATGTGAATAAGAATAGTATAGACCAGTGTTTTCTTGCTGCTTTTTTAATTTTTAGATTGCAGCATGCAAGATGTTATTTAAGACAACAGTTCTTTTCAGTCCACGAAAACTGCAAAGTGTCACTGTCCAAGCAATTTTATGTCCCCTGACCAAAATAAAAACAAGACCTGTAAGCACTACCTGTTTTATGTAAAATTCATTGCTTGCCAATAGGTAATTACCTCTTTAGTAGTTTTTTATAGCTTGTATCACAAGATTTCTGCACCTAAAGGAAAACCTTAATGTTTGGGGTTGATTTTATTTTTATTTGGGGTTTTACGTCGCTTTCAACACTGTACAGGTCATATCACGACGGGTAGTTGGAAGGGCAGAGGAAACCAGTACATATAGTTCGCTAGGGTTCTGTACTGTAAACTGCCGACCAACGGCAAGCAACTACCAGCTTTCCCACTTACGGCCATGACGGGGATCGAACCCCGGCCGCAGAGGTGGGAGGCGAGAATGTTACCACTCTGCCACCATGGCCCCTATGTTTGGGGTTGACTAACCATAGATTTCCATTAACTGTACTACATCATGCATGACAAAACCAATACTTCTATAGTTAGATGGAGAGAAACAAGTACAGAAAAGTTTCTCAAACAGGCCTCAACCATTTCAGTTCACTCGCAAGTTTTCGCCATCCGAATGCTGAGGGAGATTTAGATCCGGAATGGAGGCCTTCAGCGGCCTGCTGGTTACCAAGTTGGTCTCATTATACATGACCATATATGGATGGCCAATCCCAATATGACCCTAAGCTTTAAATGAAAAATGGTAAAACCCCTACATTGATCTCTGTACACTGATTACTAGGGGTAATACAGATTCTTAGATCTGTAACGGACTATCTGGCTTTTGTGGCTGAAGTATACAGTGTTCACATCTATTTTATTTACTGTTTGTTTTTGTTAAGCTTAGACTTTGATACTTGATATATGGAGTAAATATATAAATGCTATGAGTTTAGACTTTGGTAATTTTAAATGAAACACAAATGTGTGGAAAATATAGAAATAACGAAGGTTTCCTGATGAACTGTACCCTCTTTAAACTAAGGAAAATGTTGAAAATGAATTAAACTCATACCAACAGTAAAGAAGTTGTGATTATTTTTAGATATATCACTATGCCGATGATACCTGTCTATTCTATCAAAAATTAAAGACGCCCCCCCCCCCCCCCCCCCCCCCCAAAAAAAAAAAAAAATAAAAAAAAAATGTTCATATCATCGGTGTGTCTAGGTGAGGTATGTTATAGTTCTGCCAACATGATTATTTATGCCAAGTCGGTTACTTTCATGATGATAGACTTTAAGAGCATCCTACTTCATTTTTGTAGACATTTATACAGGCACTACCATCTAACTCTTATTTACATATGTATTTGGACATAAGACCAGTCTGATTCTAGACTAAAGAATTCAGACCTGATGTGGAGAGAGAGAGAGAGAGATTTTTATTAGTGACAAGTACATTAAGTATACAAAGTACTAAACATTAAAACCATTTGTACCCAGCCCAGGTGGGGTTATTTGTCACTTCAAAACAAGTATCTACCAGTACTGTGTAGCTTTAAGGGGTAAAAGAAAAAGACCTGTTTGAAATATTCTGAGCTTAAATTCAGACCTTAACAATCTTATTCAATATGTTATGAATCTCTGTAACAGTGATTGTCAAAAAAGTAGACCAATGCTGTAGGGTTAGCTCATTAACACGAAATCAGATATATGCACTACAAATGTTTTGTTTTGAAAAAAATGAAATAAAACGTTTTAAAAGTACTGCTGTATTTTAGGATTTTATTCTGAGCACAATATATTTAGTATACACGGTAACAGCCTTATTCAGAAGTCATATGGCAATAACAACTGTTGACAAATCTGCACTGTGCTTGAATTGCAGTGAAAATGTTACGGTCTTGCTTTGTATAATTCGTTTGCACTTTTTTCCAGTCTATAACAGGAGCAATCTATATCTGAGCTGGGCAGCCTATGAACTCTCCCTAACCCCCTAATTGTTGTAAAAACACATTATATTGAACAATATAAAAAGTAGCCAATTTTCATTGAGTATGCAATATTCTCACAGGTTGTAATAATATTTTGTGAAATATACATAGTATGATCACTGCTTACATAACTTTTTAGGACATAGCCGTTTGACTTTACACTAAGTTTTTTTCAGGTACCTCTGTCCCACTGTACTGCCCTACTCTATATCAGTGTTATTGTTCAAAGTGACTTTTTTGCACTGTTATGGAATTTAATTTCATCATAGATGATATCATATTTGATTGAATATGATATCCAAATGTGAAACATGTTGTTGGCTACTGTAGTTCAGTAGAGTTACATCGATAGCAAGAGCCAGCATAATAATTTTGAAACAGATAAAATTATAAAACTTACTATGTTTCTCAAATCAGAATATCATCAGGTAACACATCATAGGAATTTGATGAATCCCTTTGTCTATTATGACATCACACTGTTAAATTACAAAATATGGACAAGTTCGCTGACCTATAGCCCACTTTCTTGCATAGTAGTATGCCTACCTCGTTCAACTCAAGATGTTTCCCAACAAAATCCCATCGGCAGGAATTTAAAAGCCACAAGGCCGAAAAACCCAAAATGACCACTGCTGCAGTGGTTGTCTCCTCCCTAGGGCAAATAATAATGGAGGTGTCAGGCTTTTTCAGTATTATGGCCCCAGTTGACCTTGACAATAATGAAGGACATGTAAGCATTGTATTGTCATATTCAAGACATTGAAAAGATTAGCAGTCCATGATATGCTATAAAATGTGTTCACATTCTTAGCCCATTGTAGCCCCAAGGAGTAATGATGTAAGGTCTTTTTGGGGGGAGTGATCCAATTTGACCTTAAAGATGTGTTACGGCGGCCATTTTTGTTCAAAACCAGGCCAAAATTACTATGAGGCAAGCTTCTCTAGCCATATACATTTTGTACAGATCTGATGAAGCTAGCTGCAATATTTTAAGTTTTAGAACATTTTGATGATTTTCGAAATATTGGCTGTGATGTCCAACTTGTGTTTCAAAATTAGGCCAAATGTTACATATTTTTACATTCGTAGCCATAAACATTTTTAGCAAATTTGGTGAAGATGTCTCCATAAATGAATGAGATATGTAAAAACATGATGAACGGGCATCCGCACACACTGAAACGGGCAGGAGATAAAACACATATTTGAAAATGGTTCAGCATGATAAAGATGGACTCCAGAAAGACTAGGTCAGTCACCTCAAGCGTCCAAAAGGATAGTGTTTATTGCAGCTATGGTGTTTTAGATTAGAATAGACAAGATTTAATTGGTGTTACTCTTAACACACTCACCCTCCAACTCAGATCTTTGGTACAATTTTGTAATCTGATCTGGCTTAATGTGGCCATGATGTTGACCACGTAGTTGGAGACATGCTATACTATGCTATATGTGTATTTTCCACCTTTATATAAATGCTTGTAGTGGCATGACGTGTGCAGTGCTGTACACATCAATATTTAAACCCGTATGAAAACCAATTCAAATCACGTACAAAAATGTCATTCTCATTTTTTCTATCGCATATCTATCAATATCTAAATGTATCCCAATAAGACCTTACCACACGAATGCCATACCCATTTATATTCTGCATTATGACCTCAGTATTTTCAGTAATTTATTAATATCATGGTGGGTTTTTTTTTCAAATATAGAATGCTTCAAAATAATTATAAGTCATTCTTCATGAGGGAGAAGCCTCCAGTCGTATTGACTTTCATTGTTATGCCACAGTAATGTCAATAAAGGCAGATATAATTTATGTTTTAATGAATGCCACACATACCAGTGTGGCTTCTCCAATTAAAATATAAATAATGCATTATGTACGTTTATAACTTGGTCCTGTATTGTTTAAGTTCAGTAAACCATGTCTCTTTGGTGGTGCTTTGCATTTCACTGCACTCCTTTTGGGCCTATTTATAAATAAGGTTTATGCTGAAGGCAAAACACACACAGATCTGAGCTGAAGATGAAGGACTTGAACTTCGTAAACTCAATCAATTTATGAGAAATCTACAGGAAGACAAATAACTCTAAAAATAGCTGGGTTAACTCCATAAAACATTTTCCTACAAATGTCTTGGCAGTACAGAAAAGTTGTCTTGAGATTCCACTGGGTCTTTTCAAACACACTAGTTTTGGTCTGATTTGTCACAAGGTAAAACCAAAAGCTAGTGTGTCCACTTTTTAGACTGTCTAATCTGTTTTGAAATGATTGTGTTTGTCATGATACAGAGCTGTTACCCAACAGATGTTCTTAAGATTCCTGAAGATATGTTACCTGTTGGTGAAGGTTAATAACTTTACCAATTGTATATCTATTCATACATTTATATGACAAGTCTGTGGAGATATTAAGTGATGAAGTACAAAGATACAGGCAAAATATCTGGCATCCACATGTATATATAAGAATTGCTCATTTAAATTTTGCCATTAAACCATTTAATCTTGATGAATTTTCCAACGTTTACCAGATCGGTAGGTATTGTCAACACATAAAATGGATGATTTTGGTCTTTCTGAGACTGCATTCTAATTGTATCTACAAGATGCATCCAGTGGATACTTTGGTTTAGTGTTCGCTACACCATCCGTGTCGTATGTAGAGATTTTTTATGTTAATGCTCGTAGCGGAAAACTACGCCAGCTAGCTATACCAAATTTACAGGATACCTTCATTTGGAGGTAAGTTTCTATGGGACCGAAATTAGCGTCATTATGAAAAACAAGATGGCTGCCCTGGGTATTTCTTTGAAAATTATCTACCTTTTCTACTGGCTGATACTCAATAGCAGAAGGTTAAATCTCTTCATTTGTGATATGTATAACAGTTATACATGTCCCCTACAAGCTTGCACACATTTGACCTAGAAACTCTTCATTCAAGGTCAGCCTACATCCCTTATTATTGCTTCTAGAGGTTTGCAATGTAAAACCAACCTATGGGAAATTATGAGCTGTGAATCTTTTAACGTGTACAGATATGACCTTGGGACGCTCCTTCAAGGTCAAATGAGGATAGCCAAACTTAAAACGTGTTTATTATTGGTCATAGAGGTTTGTAATGTGAAAACAACCTGTAGGAATCATGGGCTGAGAATCTTCTAATGTGTTCAAATTCGACCTTGGGCTCCTCCTCAAGTCAATCGAGGATAGCCAAACTTAAAAGTGCTTATAACTCACTTATTATTAGTCCTGGAGGTTTTCAATGTGAAACCAACATATTGGAAATCATGGGCTGAGAATCTTCAAATGTGTTCTTATTTGACCTTGGGCCCCTCCTTCAAGTCAAACGAGGATAGTCAAACTTAAAGTGCTGATAACTCACTTATTATTGGCCCTACAGGTTTTCAATGTCAAACCAACATATAGGAAATCATGGGCAGGGAATTTTGTGATGTGGTCAGATTTGACCTTTGGGCTCTCCCTTCAAGGTCAATCGAGGATAGCTAAACTTAAAAGTGCTTATAATTCGCTTATTATTGGTCCTAAAGGTTTGCAATGTTAAACCAACTAATGTGAAACAATCAGCTGGGAATCTTGTGATGTGGTCAGATTTGACCTTGGACCCCTCCTTCAAGGTCAAATGAAGTTAGTCAAAGTTAAAATTACCTATAATTCGCTTATTATTGGTCCTAGAAGTTTGGAGTGTGAAATCAACCTATAGGAAATCATGGGCTGGGAATCTTCTGATGTGGTCAGATATGATCTTGGCCCCTCCTTCAAGATCAATTGAAGATAGCCAAACTTAAAAGTGCTTATACCTCGCTTATTATTGAGTCTTAGAGGTTTGGAATGTGAAACAAACCAATGGGAAATCATGAGCTGGGAATCTTCTGATTTGGTCAGATTTGATCTTGGGCACTTCCTTCAAGATCAAACGAGGATAGCCAAACTTAAAAGTACATATAATTCTATTATTATTGGTTCTAGAAGTTTGCAATGTGAAACCAACTAATAGGAAATCATTGGCTGGGAATGTTCTGATATGGTCAGATTTGACCTTGGGCCCCTCCTTCAAGATCAAATGATGATAGCCAAACTTAAAAGTGCTTATAACTCCCTTATCATTGGTCATAGAGGGTTGCAATGTCAAACAAAATTATAGGAAATCATGAGCAGGGAATTTTGTGATGTGGTCAGATTTGACTTTGGGCTCTCCCCTCAAGGTCAAATGAGGATAGCCGAACTTAAAAGTGCTTACAATTCCCTTATTATTGATCCTAGAGGTTTGCAATGTGAAACCAACTAATAGGAAGTCACGGGCAGGGAATTTTGTGATGTGGTCAGATTTGACCTTTGGGCCCTCCCTTCTAGGTCAAAACAAGGATAGCCAAAAGTAAAAGTGCTTATAATTCGCTTATTATTGTTCCTAGAGGTTTGGGGTGTAAGACCAACCAATGGAAAAACATTGGCTGGGAATCCTATGATGAAAGATTTGACCTTGGGCCCCTCCTTCAAAATCAAATGAGTATAGCCAGACTAAAAGTGCTTCTAACTCACTTATTATTGGTCCTAGAGGTTTGCAATGTGAAACCAACTTATAGAAAATCATGGGCTGCAAATTTTGTGATATGGTCAGATTTTACCTTGGAACCCTCCTTCAAGGTCAAATGAGAATAACCAAACGTAAAAGTGCTTCAAACTCGGTAATTACTGGTCTTAGCGGCTTGCAATGTGAATTTAGTCAAAGTAAAAAAATAATAAAAAACTATGGACTCAAATCCCTTCAAACAAATATAATAGATAAATGCTACTTGACATCAAGTCATTTAAAAACCAGTGTCCTGGGTGGAATCAAACCGGGTTTATAAAAACTGAATATCATAAGACCAATATACCACTGGCTGATTCGTGATTCCACGTGACCTACATAATTTGGAGTTAGGTAGTTTGACGATTCTAGTGGTCACTGATACTGCCTTGTGTCGTATCATGGAACAGACCTTAACTTGGCACAAGCCGGAACTCTTATTAATATTTAATGGTAACCCCTAAAACTCGTGTACTTTTGCATATCAAATAAATAAGTCAAATTGACAGGTATAAATTAAATATCTTCGGGGCTTTCCGTGAGCAAAATATGCCAATTAAAGGCCCTGGTTTCAAGTAGAAATTGTATTATCGCCCATTCTAAAAGGTTTGTTGTTTTGATTTTATGTTACTAAAATACTTTTATAACCTGCACTTGTTTCAATGCATATTTTAATCAAAAGAAATCCACAAAATTACACATAAAACAAGCCAAAATAAGGTTTTTGTGTCCACGTTGTGCAAAGTTTAGGCGCGGAGCTGTACATGAATGAAATGAAATACATGATACTTTTTTATGTCCAGTGCTATACGTCACAGGGAAAACAAGTAATGAACACTGGGTATTAAGTTGAAATTCTAAACAGATTTCATCCCTGAGATAGTCCTGTGACTCAAAGTCTACAATACAGTGATTTTATGCCTACAGTGTCTATCCTAAACCAGGAGATCTTATGAAGAGAGTTGGTCCCATTTCAACTAGTTTTTTTTTCTTAGTTAAATTTCCCAAGCCTGTCGGGGTGGTTTGGTCACAGATTGTTTTTATTTTGCATTTTCACAGGTGACTGTCTGGAAATGACAATTCCTGCTTTGTTATTTGAGTTTTTGCAGTTAGTAAATACTGGAAGGCCAATAGATAACTTTTTAAGTGTCTATATTAAAAGAGAGACACATTTGGTCGCATTGGTTGATGGACAAAGCTAGTTCTTTTGGATAGTGTTTTTACTTTCTATATATTCCCCGTGTTATTTCAAAGATAAATAAACTGAACTCTAAACTTTATTTCCAAGCTCAGTTAACCATTTTTGGGATCTCTCAAAGGTCAACGTTTTGGTCATTTGATCTGACACATTGTTGAAAAAGAGCAAGTAATATGTGTTAGATGGAAGATTGAAATCCAATCTGTCTGATATATCACACAAAGTCACACGATGTCTAGTCTCTGAAAAGGCTTCCCCTATTTACAATGTTTTATGTCATATATAAAAATAAATTAATTAGAATTGGATCACATGATAAATGAAACAGGTATAACATTCCAGCAGCATTAATTAAACATAAGATTGCAGACGAACATATCTCCCTTTTTAGGTGATGGACTTTTTTTTCTAAAATCAGTTAGTTCCAGTTGTGACCGGTTTATTCTCAATACTGAAACTCAAATGGTGAGAGATGGGTAGACCTGTGGAGAGACATGGTTAAATGTGAAAGTTGGTTAAATATCCGTGAAGTTATCAATGCGTAATGGTGACTCTGACATTATAGCTTAGCTTCAAATACAAATATGAACCTTACGCGTCCTTATTTCATCTTCAGTTTAGGTATCTGTTGAGTTCATCCAATGAGTCTCAGAACATTTGATTGACTTTTAACTTTTAAAAGTCTGTAATGAGATACGCACACAGTATGTTGTGAGCTGTTATAGGAGTAAGGCAAAGTAAACATGACTATGAAGAGCTAGAGTTACTTGCAAATGAGTTATTAAGAAATACAAGTGACACTGGACTAAATTTTGTCATTGTAAAAACACTTAATTACATCCAGGCTCTCCCCAGAGGTAAAGAAACTGGTAAAAACACAACTGTTATTTAGTTTAACATGAAATTGATCTATTTTTCCCCAGCAATAATTAGTTTACGTATTTGTCTCTTCTACATGTAACACCCATGCTTTTGGTATAACTTGAATTTTAAGATATAGCTTTTTGATGACATATATTTCGTGCTATAAAATGACGTAAGGACTGTTTTAGGGTGGTTCCAAACTTTCTTGTCCCACATTTATAAAGCTTTGATAATAAATTTGTCTGTTGAAAAAAAACTATTGTTAAATGAACAATACGTGATACATCTGTTGAATTGTATGATGATATTAATATGGAAGAATATAAGCATAAAAGAAGATGGTACGTGCTTTAAGAAACAAATGTCTTTGACCTAGCTCAGTAGTCGATACATCAGTTTATGTGTTTACAACAAGTCCTTGCCTAGAAACCTCTGTGCACTAACACATTACTTTCCCTCTTTTGTCCTCGCTTTATTGAGTTTTCTATTGAGTACAGTACACTGTTTGCATGATGACAAATCCTATTTGTAGACTTAATGGTCAACAAGTTTCCACAGCTAAAAAATCACTTGATTTAATCGCTGAGACGTCAAGTGTTATTTAGTTTATATTTTTTCACATTTTTCAAAAACAGAATTAAAAATTGTATAGCCATTATCTTCACCATTCTGGTTCAAATACTCTAAGCTATGTTGTGTGTTAGAGTAGACAAAATAATTTGTTCTCAAAATCTGTTCATAGGGCTTCACCTAAATACTATGGTACACATTCGTCAAAGAATATAATACCCCTTTCACACTACAGGTGATATCACCCACGGTAGGCTGCATTTGGTAAAACATCCCTGTCCTTAGATCACCGCCTCATGTCCATTTTGCCAGCTTGTGAGTCAGTGGCAAACCATCCATTACCTAACACGTCCCACGGATATTTTCAAATGTTTGAAATTTCCTCCCCCAAATTTAGTACCGTGAGCAAGCGCAGGTGATTACATGCATGGGCATATGTAGTTCATACTCCGGTAACCGAAATGGTGGTCCATAGTGTAGATAGGGTTGTGATTCGGTCGTCATTCGGTGCAATGCAGCGACATAAGGTGAGTTAAGGTATTGGACGTTTTGCCACTGTGTTACAACGTCACATATGAATCTCAAAGAGAAGGTGAAAGACAGGGGCATTGTTCTAAAAGTCTACACCCACGAATTATACTGCCTGTAGTGTGAACAACTTGAACGAAATGGGGCGACCTGGAAGGTGGTTCTGACGCCAAGTAAAACTTCTAACTGTGGGACATACCATCTACAATGTGAAAGGGGCAAGATGGCAGAACATTTTGAACAGAACAAAACTCACTCCATGAACTAAATATTACAAGGCAGCACTTCCCTAATACAACTCAGTTCCAGGGCGTTGTGTAATGTGGTTAAGTGATGACGTCACTGCAGGCATTGGTTACTTCATATCGTGTGTCACATGGCGTGCTTTCCCTTCATTATCTTAAGGTCATGTCTAATTTGCTGACACCATAACACTCGCCATAACACCTCAATGTAAAAAAATATCAACGCCCTGAGTAAAACTGATTATAACAGATAAACAGCCTGCAAGTTTTTAGATTTCACTCATTGGTTTAAGATCGAATTGGCAAACCATGTTAAGTTCCACCAAACCGGAAATGCACCCTGAAACATTCTAAGAACTGATCAGCTTTATTTGGTGAAGTTTCATGTCTACATTTCTAATAACTCAGCTTCATCTGTTCTCCAAATGTAATTCTGTAATCATCCATGTTTTTTTCTGAGAATTTTATATGCCATTCATACAGATGTAAGTGATCAAAACGACTCAAAACGGTCATTTGGATTTATTTTTGTAGAATTTTTAAATATATATATCTATATATATTATATTTATGCCTGAACCAGGCTATTGCATTATTCAAAGCAATTGTAAATCTTCTGGGAGAAATATTGCCAGAGGAAAAACACCCTTGAAGTAAGCTGGCTTTATAAATGACCATCCTTGGTGCAGCACTTATTTATAGTCACATGACCACAGACTAATAAGCCACCAGTGACGTCACAAGGCTAACTCTCCGAAGTGCCCTTGGGTGTGAGACAGGGAGGGGGGCTGTTTGTATGATTTGGCCTGGTTTTGACAGATATCTGTGGCCAGAAAACAGTTGGGATTTTATTTTTACACATAAACAACTACGTTACAAGTGGATATATTTCATTAGATAAAAATATAATTTGAAGTAATAAGACATCCTGTTTAATTTCTCTGAAATATCCTGTTATTGTGTAGAAATGTTCTTTCAAATACATATCATTAACATGTTCCTATCCACATGAAAATATTAATATGGAAAAAACATTAATGCTACATATCTGTGGAAGAAAGGAGTAGGATGAACATGAACCAAAAATTAAATCAAAATTGTCCAGCTCATTTTCTGCTAAAATCAGTATATAGATAAATATAAAGCAGATTCTTTTATCAGCTGCAGACACAGCACAGCCTAAGTCACAATCAGGCTTAAAATCAACACAAAGCCTTTTTTCTGAGAAACCTGATTTTGGGGCTTAACTTTCGTTGACGCCTTTTGTGATTAAGGCGCCAAAAGGCACACTAACATTAGCACAGCTAGCATCAAACACACATAGCCCAAGCAACAAATACCTGAAACAACCAGCCCAGCTCAAATATGGTTTGTAAAGCACAGTTTGTCACCAACCATCCAGCGCCTGTGTGTTACATAAAGTCACAGAAAAGTGAAGGGGGGCAATGAGTGACGGAAAACAGAATCCTGTGATCTACTCACTGTAAGAGATAAGTAACTGGATGAACACAAGACATACAAGTGTCTGCCATTTTCAGAACTTAAAATGCTTAACAATGTTACTGCCACAGCACATCCTTATATAGACCTATTAGGGTAAACTTAAAGCTGGTTCCTGGATGCCCAATAGCTAACACTGCTGTCTTCACTTAAGATTTTAATTTTATTTTAAAAAGGTGAAAAATCTGCTATCAGACGTTGCCCAGAATCAGGCATAAGGAAACAGTTTAAATAAACATAGCGAAAAGGCTAGTGCTGGTGTCAGCTATCAGGCGTCCTCCAAAACCAGGCATGAGGAAACAGCTGCAGGTCAGATAAACACATTGAAAAGAGAAGCATTGGTGACAGCTATCAGGCATTCTCCAGAATCAGGCATGAGAAAACAGTTTAAAAAACAGTGAAAAGGGTAGTATTAGTATCACTGTCAGGCATCCTCCAGGGCCAGACATAAGAAATACAGTGAATATGGTAGTCTTGGTATCAGCTGTGAGGCGTACTCTGAAACCAGGCGTAAAGATGCAGGTCAAATGAACATAGTAATAAAGGCAGTATTGGTATCAGCTGCTGGGCATCCTTGAGAATCAGGCTGATGAAACAGTAAAAGTAAAATAGTAATAGTAAAAGGAGAAGTATTGGCATCAGCTACCAGGCATCCTCTAAACAAGGCATAAAGAAACAGGTCAAATGAACACAGTGAAAGGGGCAGTATTGGTATCAGGTGTCAGGCATCCTCCAGAATTAGGCCTGCTTGAAAACACAGTGAAAGGGTAGTATTTGCATCAGCTTTCAGACACTTTCCAGAATCAGACATGAGCTAACTGTTCAAATAAACACAGTGAAAGGGGTAGTATTAACATCAGCTATTAGGCATCTTCCAGAATCAAGCGTGAGGAAATAGTAAAGATAAACAAAGTGAAAGAAGTATTGATGTAAGCTATTGGGCGTCCTCTAGCATCAGGAAACACGTTGAAATAAAGTAGTAATAAGAATACCTATTTTAACAGTTTTCACCAGAGTAGAGTCGATGAATTATTACAGCACATAGAAGACTCCCCTGTACTTGTGTGATATATGTGTGACTAGCATTCCGCACTTGTAGCTATAACTCACAGAACAATCTGGCTAGCCTTACGGAGACGTGATAGAGGATTGTCTTGTCAATTCTTAAACTTGAAGCTGTAAAATTGTGCATGGACTAGATGTGGACACAGGACCACAGAGCTGTGAACCAAGTGATCACTTGCTGATATGAATACCACTGTGAAAAGGGGATACAAGAATATTAATACCTTATTATATCACTGGGAAGGAATCACTTGACCAACACAGAGAAGTTTATAGTTCTGCTAGATGTATTACTGACAGAGTCCGAATTGCCTTTGGATATCCAGTAGACATCCATACTTGATCATATTGGTTTAGATCTGTTGGTCTAAGTTTACTATTTCAGGTGATTGGCACATAACTATGACAGATGAAACATACTTTGCTTGTGTAAGCAGATAGCAATTGTAACCAATAACAGTGTCCATAGAGAAATGCAAAATGTGCATACTAATAAATTAAAATATGTTTGTTGTTCAAAAATATAAGCAACCTAGATAACCTGCCACAAATGTCATCCATAATTAGTTTTAATAGTTTGTATATCTTCAATATTTGAATTCAAGGAAACAGAATATAGAAGAGTATATGAACCTTGATTGATTGTGCAATGTTCTATCAAATGAACATATGCAGTTGTGACAACAATAGTTTGGCATAACCTTACTATATCACATTATGTAACCCGATTTTTGCCACTCCAATAAAAGCCTGCATGACCAGTTGTACTGAGAAGACACCCCCCCCCCCCCCCCCCCCCCCCCACCCCCAATGAAAAACATTCAGTGGTAGTCCTGACTTCATTCTACAAGTCAGATGATGAAATACGTTCATACACCATGCATGTTTTGTTCAAATACATGTACTCCTCCATTCACCAGAGAGTGCGACTAACTCTGCTTGATAACAACTGTACATTAATGCTAGTTGATCTGTGTTGAAAAAAAAATCGTTCATTGTTATGGGGTCGTTTAGTTGCTTGAATTATATGAACAGGTTTTTAAATAAGGCACGAGTACCTTTGCTATAAATGAATGCCTTGCATGACTAATATGTGTTCTCGGTGGGGTAGTGGGCAACACTCTTCTCCCACCTCTGATGTCATCCGTTCAAGCCCTAGACTCGGACCTATGTGGACAAGTTGGTAGTTGGTTACCAGTGCCTGGCAGTTTACAGTGCAGAATCTTGACCAACTAATATGTACTGGTTTTCCTCTGCCCTTAAAACTTCCACTCGTGATTTAACCTAGACTCTGTGTTGAAATCGACGTTAATCTCAATTAGATCAAATGCAGAACTAATAAATATTATAGATTTAACATAGTACAATTATTCAGGCTTAACAATAGAAATATTTCAAACTTATAAAGCATAAACAGAGGGTAATGAAAAACCTCTTTTGTAATATCAGTACTTTTTTCAGAAAATTATGTACTAAAATAAATAGATGAGGTCATAAAAGCCCACACAACTTCCAGCATTTTCTTTGTGTACGTGAGTGAATATCAAATACATATTCTTGTCTTGTTTACTGCACAAGGATCTTCTATGTTTAGCCTAGGCAGATTTGTGGACCAGAGTACAGGGAAGTCCCATTCATTGGCATATAAACCTCAATTATGTCAAGTTGCAAAAACTACCTGCTATGCCAGAATATACTAAGCATTGTCTTATCATTGGAACGTATCAATATTCAGACTATTCATAAATCTACGACCCTGAAGAAGCTGTCTCGATGAAAGACGTGTTTTCAAACGGATGGTCATTCCACAATGTATTTTATCTACATTGTTATAAGTAAGAATGTAGCCTTAACTTGATGTTTGATAGCTTTAGAGATTAGACCATTGGCAGTAGTTTATGCAAATTAACTTCACCTAGTTCCTGTATGGCTGACCTACTTCAGCTGCAGTCTAAACTGGAATGTGATGATTATGAAAGGGATGTTCACAGAAAATCCAGGAATAACATGTCCATATCAGTTTTATCTTTTATTATGTTTGGCTACTTATAACAGCTTAAAGGCAAAGCTATCACTTGGGTTTAGTTTAAAAAGAGGCGCACAGCATTAGTTCTGCTCCATAGTTCCAATTGTTCACTGACCTAAAAAAAGAATATAGTTGTTTTGGATTTTAAGGAAATTTATCCTTTTTTCAAAATTCTGTAGTCCAAAATGAACCAAGTTGGTACCAGTGGTCTTATCAGCCATCATAAGAACATCATTAGCATTTTCAGTTACCACTTGTTCACCTAAAAACTGCTAGTGTTCTAAGAATCAGATTTTGGTAATTAGACGACAAAATAACGCATGGCAGACTGTTCAAAATTTTTTTATGAATTAATTGTTGATAACTGTTACTTTTCTCCCCTTTAACTAATATCCACCCGTGAAATATAATATGAAGACTTTCTCAGAATTTATTATATCATTTTGATAAGGATTACACATGAAAGAAAACTAGCATGCCATTTCTATGAAACTACAGAGTTTATCAAAGCAATATATTCTCTGTTAGCAGTAACTGTGTCCCAGTTGATCAATTACTGATTAATCAAGCTTAGGGAGTATATGGTTTTTGAAATACCCGATATTATTTATATTATATCCACCGAGAAGTTTATGTTTTGGAATGTGTTCATTTGTCTGTTTGCATGTCTGTGTTTATTGTTACTTAAAAACCAATGGATGCATGTTTATGAATATTTTTAATGTGGATAGTGGGTGACCAAAGGAAGACGTGATTAAATTTTGGGAAAGATTGGGCTCATACTCTGGATATGAAGAAAAAACCCCTAAATTTCAACAGTCCAGTTTTCAATGATTTTAAGTTTTGTGGTTGAAATTACGCCAAAAATAATAAAAAAGCAGTATGCGGGTGAAATTATAATATGGGGATATACTAGGCTGCCTTGGACCTTAGGAGTGCCATTTAAGGACAAGGTTGATGCATGCAGATGCAGGTGAAAAAATATGTATAGGTTAATGGCCAAGTAAGTGTCCAATATTAGAAAATAATGGACTGTTTATGAGGTCCCAAAGGGACCGAGTCAACAGTTCATTATTTTCCAATATTGCACACTTACGAGGCTAGTAACCTATTTAAATTACACATCTTCCTTGATTTATTATTTTTAAGATGTTGTTTAACATCATTACTTTTCATTTCTATATTCCTGGTGTGTATTTTTTCGTTTTTTTATGATCATTTAGTTGAAATAAATGTTAAAGGGTTTCTTTGTAAATGTGCTAAAAATACTTCTAGATATGGTCAAAATCACAAAGTGGCCAATAGTGAAAGATATTGGACACTTTAAACAAAAGTCCCAGATGTAATTTAAAAACTGATAATTACTGCATTAGTCAATGCATATTACGAAACGCTTACTATTTTGTGAATTTAAATATCGAAAACAATTTTTTTTGCAATGCAAAACTGTCAATATGCACCTAAATATTATTTTTGTTATTTTATAGGATTCAGGTATACACATGAATAATGCATGATTACTTGCGCTTTCTTGTGTTGAAATATGAAACAAGAGGGGAGCTTCCAGTTCATTCAATATTTGGCTTCTTAGATCATGTTTCCATATTGTTTTGGAAAATACACCCTCTATGATTCAGTCTAAAAAAGTGTATCAATAGGTTAAACTAATAATCCCTCAGTACAAGTGGTATTTATCCTCTTGGACTCGAAAGGTTTAGGATTTCAGGCAAACATGAAACATATGACACATATAAAACTATATTATGGAGGGATTTTTCTGGGCAAGGAGATTTAATATATTTCCTCTGTATTCTCCCCCATGTATTTTGTATATTTAATAATGATTTAATAGTGATTATATACCACACAGTCTTCCTGCATTAATCTGTCAAAGGCATTCAAGTGTTTTAATTGACTTTCATAAGGCATTTGAAAACATAAGGCTTGTATTGTTGTGTTGGGACTATGTTCTCATGTTTTATCTGTTATTTTTGCTCTTTTATAAGTCTTCAGAAGACACAGTAAATTATCCCCCCCCATGTATTTTGTATATTTAATAATGATTTAATAGTGATTATATACCACACAGTCTTCCTACATTAATCTGACAAAGGCATTCAAGTCTTTTAATTGACTTTCATAAGGCATTTGAAAACATAAGGCTTGTATTTTTGTGTTGGGACTATGTTCTCATGTTTTATCTGTTATTTTTGCTCTTTTATAAGTCTTCAGAAGACACAGTAAATTAAACATACAGAGCATTACAACTTATTTTAAAATGTATACAAATCAAATACAAGACGTGCAATCTCATCTGCATAAATATTTAAATTAGCCTTATTAATGAAATTATCTCAGCTGGATATTATCAATTCTAATTACTCAAAACAAAAGTACACAGTGTGAGTGCACTCAGTTCACAGTAATATTTAATTATGCTAGACTATAAAAATACAACTCAAGTATATCTAAATCTTTCATTAGAAAACAGAGTTTCACTTTTGCTCATACACCCTGGCTTAAAGACCCCAGTATAACTTTGACTTTCACTGATAGTATCCACCTTTGACTTAGGGTTTGATCGGGTCACAATGTTGAAGACATAGTTTTAGCTTTTTTCAGTCACATGTCTTGAGTTTTAAAAGACAAACTAGAACAGGTCAGAGTAGTAGTAGCGTGTAATTGTTTGGAGGAATGTTGCACTATTTGCACCGCTATAAGAATTCATCTCAACTGTCTGCCCTGACAGTCAGAGGATGGTTTCACTTTCTGTACCAAGCATGCTATTGTTCTGTTTTACATTTCTATGTATTAAACCCATGTCACACTTCTGTATTAGCCACTAATCCCTGTTTGCAAGTGTAACATGACTTAGAGTCCTTCCCTGGACACAGCCCAAAGAGTGGCCGTGTGATGGATTCCAGTTAGTTTTGTCAAATTCACTCACTATTTGACAAGCTTAGCAAAAATGTTATGGTGCAAACCTGAAAATGGCTACTTTTGGGTTCACAAGGATGGGATGATTTCAGTGTTCTGGTCTGAGTGTTCTACAATGTCCAGGCATGCAGTAAGAAATATTGCATCTTAAGAAAAATTGATATTTATTTTAGAACTGTGTAGAACTACACTGAAGTCGTTGTCACAGCTTTAATACTAAAACTAAACTTCTCTATGGCAGCAAAACTGGAGAAAAAAACTGGCGCCCAATATCCTGACAGTTCTTATTTTATGTTATAAAACACGCTATTATTAATATATAAATTGACCCCACAGTATGTGACAAATGCACTTTTACTTCACCTTGAATTGTTACTGAAACTTTTACAGGGATTTTTGAGTGGCGACAATATAATTACTACTTCAGATTGGTACAAAATTAGAAACTGAGCTCTGATATTCCTCAACATATTTAATATATTTCTATCATAGCTTCAGCTACCATCGCCTCCATCTTATTTGGTATTGTCCATTCTATGAAAATGCATGACAACAAAACGTTAATTAGTGTTTCGTTATTGAACAGATGTAAGCTGCTAGATTCTGAGTCTCATGCAGATAATCTGTGCCATCAAAGCTGTTGTCAAGATTTGAATTGACAAAGTACTACATCTTCGCCAACGTCCATTCACTGTTATTATAATACAGTGAATGATATTGGGCATCTTCACACACCAACATTGCATATTTCACCATCAACCTTTGGAAAGATACCAATAGAATAGTATATGTTTAATCTGTTGCCAAAGTTTGTTAAATGCAATCTGGTGGTGTCGTTCAAATCAAGCCCTTGTTAATACATGGACAGTCACAGTGGAACCAAAATCCCCAACTTATAATCAGGTGTTAGCAACTTTTCAACATAGACCAAATGGGTTTTGAGCCTGTGTCAGGGGATCTCTAAAAGTATAAGTATGTGGCCAAACAGGAGCAGAAATCCAGACTTATCTCCTGATGCTCACTGTTTCATCATAAATCAAATATTCCTGTGGTCAAAATCAGTAGATTTCTGGATATAAAAGATTAAAACCGACACCAAAACTAAATGCTACCCATTTGACTGGTTATCAAACATGCACGCACATTGTGTTCTGTTATATTTAACTATACATCCTGCTATTTATTGAATTTTAGCTAAGTGACATCATAGCACTTTATGTTGATAGATAACTTACACAGACCCAGTAGCTTTTACGTTCAGTCTGATTTTATACAATTTGCAGATACTAAAGGAATGACCAGAGAAACATTTTCTGGCATGCTTCAAGGCTATAAGGCTGATGATTTACGAAGACAGTTACTGAGTACAAGTAGGCCATACAAGAACTGGAAGGTGACCCCTTTACCGCCCCCCCCCCCCCCTTGTTTACTACCGAACCCTTGGGTAAATTACTCTTTTACCCCCAGATGAAAGCATTATTAATATTCTGCAGATGTGTATTATACATACACAAGAAAAAATTTCAGATTATCGATGGTATAACCTTTATAGCATACAAATTGATGGTGCATGTACCTGTTTCAGATGCAGACACATTTTAGAGACAAAGTAACTACCCACTCCAAGTAGACACTCTAACCCTCTGTACAGTCCCCTCGTAAAGCATCAGCTGCCAAGCACTGGGGATTGCCGTGTAGCCCTTGTAAACAGTTGGGCTACAGCACAGGGCAAATCTATATTTGTAGCATGAAAGGGCAATTTATAAGGCTACCCCACCCAGCCATTGGCCAGCAATAAAACAAACCTGAAGCATGAGAGACAAAACACACACACACTGTGCTATTTTTAAGTGGCTGTGCTTGCTCCATGTGCACTGAAGCCATGCAGTAAATCACCACTAACCCTCCACCCCAATCCTCACAAGCTCTTGTATTTATATTCTCCGCCAGAGGAGGAATTTTTAAACAAATTGCTTGAGATTTATAACCTGCTTTACTGAAAAAAGCTCTCTGCTGTTTGTTTTAAAGCCCTTCTTCCTTACCATAAAAGGTCTGCCACTGTAATGTATTTCCGTCTTTATTGTGTACAAATGTTTCATGAAATGTAATAGTTTACTTCACTTATATACAATTATATCTAGTATAGTTGTAAGGTTGTGACATCAGTGTGTCCATAAATCACTGTTTGTGGAGCAAATAATCACCAAACTAGTCTTTTAATGACCACCCCACATTCTTTGTGGTTTCTTTCAATTGTGACCAAACCCTTCTCCTTCAGTGAAACCAAGGATCAAATTCTATATCAACAGTTTTGGAAGCACCATTCCCTGGATATCGATCTTGGTATTTAGCCCTTGAATCTCCACAGAAAGAGATAGATCTCTAGTTTTTAAAAAAAATAAAGTTTCATAAATGGGATATGTTCAGATGATAAGAATCTGATGCCAGAGTGACATTTTTTGCAGACAAGGGATTAAACCTGTGGAAGTGTGTTCAGTAACTGATCCTTGTATCTTTTTGAGGGGCCCTGGATACCAATAGATTACCAGGGGTAGTTTAGCTGACAAAACTACCGTCATAATTTGTAATTGAGTTGAGACAGCTTAAGCTTTGTTTCCAAATAAAGGAAGACACATTAATAAAAGTCTCCACTTGCGAGTGTAAATCATTGTGGTTTATTTTGATCATGAATGAATGTTCCACTGAGTGTGGTGTTGTTTATCATTCAGATTCTGATTTAACAAGGTTTAGAGAACAAACTACTCAGTGCAGGCCAGTATGGGCTGTTACAGTTTAATGACAAGTAAATATATTTATATCTTTGTTTACATTTACAATTAAATGTAGACACTCAACGGTCCGTTGATTTATGTGTATCATTCTTGTCACAAGTTTTATTTTCTTTGTCCTTTTTTCAGTTTGTACAACAGCAGAATCAAATGAAATCCAGAAAAACTAAAAATACTTTATATTCTGGGTTCTTATAAAAATTTGACTTTGTACAAGAGAAAGAAAAACGTTACATTGTTTGAACATTTGATGGAGAAAATAATTTTTCCAGTTTTAGGCCATTTTTATCATTTTTGACAACATACCTTTCCAGGATTTTTTATTTATGAAATATTGTTGCATTGACGTCATCAAGGAAAAATACTCAGAATACAAAAAACATATCTTATATAGGACAGATTTTCTTTCTCCCCTTTTCTGATTTGATTAGGTAGCCTTGCCCTGTGCATCCACAAAGGTGCTTCAATTGCTTTATTATAAAAAAAAAAGTTTCACCATTATAATTGTCAGCATAATATCCCATCACTTGTTCTTATAGTTAATAATTAATACAAGAACAGCTACTTACCTACCTAATATTTTCATGCAAAGGGTCCGCAACAAACGTAACCAGAGACCATTAAGCATCTCCACCATGTCAAATATTATTAAAAGCAAAAATGTTTATGATTTAAGCACGTAACTTGCTCCCATACAGTCTGCAAGGACAGTACTGCAAAGTATATATGTAATTTTTGTAGGACAGTCTTTGTAAGTAACAGATGGGTATAAATACTTGTTAGATAACATGTTTATTTACAATTATTGTAACAGATTTGAACTTGTTCAAATTTGTATTCCTTTTTTGCCTATGTTTGTCAGTATTTTACATCAGTATGTATACATCTAGAATTACACCTCTTGACATGTGTAGCTACTAGCTACTGATTTTTGACTAATGTCAAAGAAGTTTGGAATTTTAAGCCTGTATCAATAGCTCGAGTTACATCAGGACCCCAGTACATCCCCTTGTTGCCCTGAGTTGGATTCAAACCAATGATCACAGACATGAGAGTCTTTCCGTGCCAGGCTTATTCATCACTTGGCCTTGTGGAAGCCATTGTTATTGAACTTAGTCACATGGTTTCCACTGTTTGAGTTATATTTTGGTAGAAGGATCACAAGAAGGTATATATATTGGTTTTATATAGTAGATCCTGACACAAGGCTAGGTGATAGGCTATAAGTAATGTGTTTACAAGAGAAATGCCTGGGAGAGAACTAGTTGAGAGTGTTGACTGGGTTTGTTGTTTGTTATGATCATGATTATGGGAAATGTGCCGATGACTCAGTCGTCTGAGAATTGACCCAAATACCAGGCAACTGAGACGTACTATAGATTTACACCCACCAACATAGTGGAAGGCAGGGATAGCCTCACTGCAGTCTTCTGTAGACTCTGGGAAATTGTTAAGCAATGTTTGTGGTTTACCAGTAGCTTGTAAAGTTAATATTGCTATGCTCAGCAGACTGGTAGTAGAATCTGATTCAGAGTAGTCAGTTCAGATGGCTGCACTATTACCACCAAACCTTTGGAAAGATTTCTGCCACCTAACATGTTGATCAAGTTCTAAACTCTGACTGCTTGGGTGGAAGATAGATGTGCTACTTTTACACGAGGCCCTACAAAGCCATTTGGATTATAATTTTCTTTTCTGTCCCTTAATATAGCCATATTGGGAGAGATATCAGGCATAGCTCACAGGGTCTCATGATTCATATTCAGTCACTCATTTTTTTTTTTTTTTTTTTTTTTTTTTTTTTTTTTTTTTTTTGCAAATTTCATGACCATCAGGTAATGGAATCCTTGACAAAAGAACAAAATTGAATTGGCATTGAATTGGTTTGGACTTAAGTTTGCCTTTATCACATCAAAGGGACATATCACCATGGTTTGGGTCACAAACGGGGGAAAGCAAGCTTACTATGGAGACCTCTAAACTTTAACCTGTAAATGTCAGCTGCCATCACTTTAAATCCAGGAAACAACTGTGTAAGCTTTTTCCTGTCTCTTGGTGGTAGAAGACATTAGAAATAGCTGATCTTGTGTTCTGAAGTTTTAGTGACATGGGTAAATCTACCATCAATTTACACGTGAATATACTTATGTTTGCACTCACGCAAGTCAGCTTGAGATTTTACAGACAATATTGAAAATCCACAAAAGTGATATAAAAAGTGACTTTCTGTAATGTTGAAATGTCGCCCTTTAGCTTGACTTATTTCATTTTCTGGCAGTATGTTTATGGAAGGTTTGTAAGGGTGTTGTGTGATACAGAAATCCCTGGATATATAACCCTGGATGCTGCCCCTGTGTGTAACAGAATGGCATCTTCCATAAACAAGGCTGTAAGACATAAAAAGATCCAGTACATAATAGCAATTGACCCAAAACAGCAGACTGGTGGATTGCTACATGTGCACCGAGTCTAAGGTTCTGGTGACCTTTTGCAGTTCTGTTAGTTTAAGTAAGAGATACATTATCACGTGTTTACCTAACACTCTGGACAGATGGACAGATTGCTTATATACAAATGGTTACTATCTTACCAGAGTTTACAAACACTCGGCATACTTTATGGGCCCAAACTATGGACACAATAGAGTTTTGATGAAGAGCTACAGTGCACCTGAGGTTTTGGTGAATATTTTCATTGATAATGTCAGACCTGTGTACAATATGCTGTGTTAAACAGCACCTCAGCCGAAATTGTATCGATTTGTATTATAAAATTGAAGCAAACTCGATCAAAACACATAAAATAAGCCATTAAATAATTTGAAATATGTCAAATGGTGTATAGTGACAAATATTATCAACATCGATTGCAGTTTTTAATATAGTTGTTTCAAATAGATGGCAGCTGTTTTATAACTATAAAAACAGACTGGAAAACAGACTCAGTGGAAAAACAGTGGAAAACAGACTCACCTGTAGAATATAGAACATTAACAATATAGTCATGATGGATGGTTAAATAATGCTAACATTCCCAATTATTTAACCACATTAATAGCCTTTGGATTCCATATAAAACTGAACAAATGAACAACCTGTGGTCAAGTATAAAAAGGTACGTTTGGAATGACCTAAAATGTCAGCTGGTTCAACAACCCCTGTGATGATATCACCTGAATTGAATAGCTCTCCCATACATATCTTCACTGAAACCAAGACTCTAAGGTTCTAAAGCTGAGAGTCCTTTTATACGCAATGGCAGATACGTATGCGTATCCGTGTACATATGCGTATACGTAAAAAAAATCCCTCCTACTGTTTTAAGTTTACATGACTCCATTTATCCGTGTACTTACATCCAGGTGCGTATGCGTAAACAAAAATACGGATGCAATCCCTTTCTGAGCGATTTTTTACGCATACGGACCATATACGCATGCATTTGTCATTTAATTGCAGGAATTTCCCAGTAATATATTTAAGTTTTGTCACATTTTTTGATGATGATAGAAAGTCTAAATTTCAGTAAAAATATATTACCAGCCTTCAAAAACAAATGAAAGCTATAGCTGAATGTAAAAGTTTCCTCATAAAAGTTTCCTCGCAAACTTTTTCTGGAAATATATACACAACTATTGCTAAGGTAGCAACAATTTACTGGCTGTTTGATACTTAATATATTTCACTTTTGTATGTGTGAATGTGTGAGAATTTAAGGTTACAGTATATATATAGTTGATTGTTCAATAAATCCACCAGCACACACATGGGTTCACACAAAAGTTTAGCCTCGTAAGAGGATTTGAACACAATACTAAAATATTTTCAATCTTTTTTGCATAGACAGGTCTTGGTGCAATGGTTGATCTTACATTTTGTAAAAGGTTCCATTTCATTCATCAGATTCACTGCTGTGTAATATTATGAAACTGTTTTAAATATTATATCTTGGAAAAAAATATTTTATGGAAAAAAATATTAAAAGTCTTTAGAAGGTTAATTGAAAGCTGGCTTGCTAGTATGTCTGTACATGTTTGTGGCTTCAGCACTGGTTTTGTCGTAAGCTGAAAATGTGTTTTTTTCCCTTCAACAGATAGTTTAGTCTGTGTTATTTTTAATTTTCCTCATTTTTCATTGGGGAAATTTTTTTACGTGTGTAAATATACGTGTTAATGGAGCCACATAAAATGCATACGGATAACGGATGGGTTTTACGTATACGCTTACGCATACGCCATTGCGCATTAAAGGATTCTCAGCTTAAAAGACTCTGGGTGAGGGGTAGCTTACTTATTTCTGTAAACACTTTCACATTTCTTTCATCCCAAAACGTATTTACCCTCTTGGTGACAAACCTTTTCGTCCTAATCACGTTTCTATTGATACAGTTCAGGCGATTTGGCACCAAGGTTGCCTGACATTGGTGTCACATAGATTCCAAATTACTGATACCCCGAGAAAGCTTCTAATTCTATTTGGACTTTTAAAGCATTATTGGAAATTCTAATTTAGTGACGAATACCTACGTTAGTCCACATTATAGCATGTGAAGATGTTCTGGTTCTGGATCTGCACCACGATATGCCAGTACAACAGCCTTACATTTTATTTGCTTTGTGGTTTCCAGGTATCTTCTGATACAGGGATAGGGCAGCATGGATGGCGTTCAGTCAACCAAAAACCTCCTGAAGTTACTTTGATTTTTGAAGGATGATGTGAAAATAATCTTCAGGTAAGGCTGACGTATTTTTGTGACATATATGGATAACCGCATTATGTGGCATTAATTAATGCCATACAATGTTGGACTGTCTGAGTTCTAGAAACATTAATTAAGTGCCATCAAGTAATGTCATACAATGTTGGACTGTCTGAGTTCTAGAAACATTAATTAGCTATAACTTAGCGCCACTTCCTTCAATCTGCTTTTATTTTGGTGCAAATTTAGCCACGGTTTGGCGATTTGTTTTGGGAATTTTCAGCAAGAACAGAAATCTATCAGATCTTGAGCAGATGTTTGTGGGGTTTCTGAGTTCCAGACAGTGCAACATTTAGTTTTTGGTGGAGAATAAGGACATCCAGGAATTGTGCTGATATTCTGATGTTTTATGCAGAGTTTTTCAGTCTTCTATGCAGTTTGCATTTTTATAACCCTGTGTAACAAATTGGTTTAACCCAAGATATTGTTAATTATGTGGGGGGTATGTTGGAAGTCTACTGGCATTACAGTCACGTGTTATATTCAATGTTACTTTTGTAAATATGGAAGGGGTAAAACAAGGAGAAACAGTGTCTTCAATCTAGAGCAGGCGTCAATCAGTAAATAAGGGGAGTGTATGGTTTTATTGGATCACATGATAGTCATGTGTTGAGACAGTGGAAATTCTGCTGTATTTTGGTATCTTATTTCAGACACAGAATGGGTGTATAACGGGTGATGAGTTTATGATATCTGAGAATGCAGAACCGTAAAGAAATCTTCCCACACACTTTTTTACCAGTGTGAATGCATGTCTATAGTGTGATTACATCAGTGTGAACTCTCCTTACTGCTATGAATAAACTAGACTTTTCCAGACATCTTTAAAACTGTCCCCATTTCTGATAGGATAGGTTAATGATATAGGCAGTATAATGGGCGATAATAAACAATTAGTAGGTCATTTTGAAAAATTACTTTTACAGTACAGAACTCTAACGAACTGTATGGGCTGGTTTACTCTGCCCTTCCAACTACCCGTCGTGATATGACCTGTACAGTGTTGAAAGCGACGTAAAACCCCAATTAATAAAATAAATAAATGAACAATTACTTATATTTGCAGGGTGTATGTCAAATTAATCAACTCCCTTTAAGGCATACAGTAGTTTTATAGTTTGAAATTAAAGATCCCGGAGGGGGGGGGGGGGGGGGGGTTCAGTGTATTTTATTTGACAAAAAGTCACAACCAACTTTAAAATATATATAAACACTTGAATAACGTGCCTCCCCAAATTATCTTTTCTGTTTTTTTTTTCACATTTGTGCATGTATTTCTGTATACCTCCATAATGCCTTGTATTTCAACTCCACTTGTTTACTGAATTTCAGTGATAACTGGGGCTTCGTGCGTTTAATCAAAGGTGTATAATTTGTTATTGTACTGGCTAAAATACAGGAGTTTTTTTCACCACGAGGTGAGAATTTTATGGCTCATCATTTTCTGAGGCTGGTCTGTGCCTTAAAAAACTAGGTTTGTGCGTCATAGCCCCTCCACGAATTAGCACAGGTTTCTTTGGCTCAAAGAAGGTGTAATAAAAAACACCAGAATATTATTGAACAACAGAATATTTGAACTATTTATGGCACAGGACGGAATGAACTCTCTTCATGTTTATGTATGTAGCTTCCAATCAAATCAACAGGTTACATAAGTGGCCAGCCAAACTTAGCTGTTTTAGGGGTAGATACAATTAAAAACGAGCGTTGGAACACGTGTGAACTGTTACTGGGAGATTTATACATCTTTGGTTTGACAGGTACAATGTGAGTTAGGTGCTTGTCTATCAATAACTCTGGCCTGTAATGAAGTCTTTAATGACCACATTAACTTGAGGTTACACGGTATAAGTCGACAGACATCACACCAGCGTCTGACCTAATTCTGTAACACATGCCAATTCAATACAAAAACATCCTCTGTGCGTAGAATTTTTGTTATTATTTTTGGTCGGGTGTAACCTCTTTCCATTTACCCCGACTCACTCAAACCCCCATGCATGTCTGAATGAGGTTTGGTGAACAACATTTAGATGTTTATGAGAATAACCATCTTGTGGTGGGTTCAGCTTTCCGAGACCAGACAGTTTTATTTCTAGACATTGAAAAAGCCTTTGACAGTAGCCGAGGCTGGTCTATCAAATACAGTGCTCTGTATATTGACAAGCATGACCTCTATATGTATGTATACTCAACTAAACCGCTTTCTGTACGTAGATAGCAGCTCGTATTTTCAGTGTCCCTAAAATATAGTAAGAAATATAGATGTGAGTTCTGTGAAACATCCAATTATATAATGTACAGTATTTGTGAAAAATAGATTAAACAAGGCCACTGCCGCAGCGGTTATCTCCCGCCTTAGAATCAGTAATAATGGAGAACTAAAGGAGATATAAGGCCTTTGTAGTAAGATAACCCACTTGACATTGAAGAAGGAGTCAAAGGTTAAAGTTAGCAATTGAAAAGAGTCTCAGGCCTTGACGTCCTTTAAGTTGTTTTCACATTTGGAACCCCAAGTAGCAATGATAAGGGAGATATAAGGCTTTTTAATAGGATAATACCATTTAACATGTGATATGACAGACATTTTGTTTTCAAAACTAGGCCAAATTACTATCAGGCTAACTTTCCTAGCCATATATATTTTGCGCATATTTGATGAACCTAGCTGCAATATTTCAAGTTTTAGAGCATCTTAATGATTTTTAAATAATTGGCTATGGCGGCCATTTTGTTTTTCAAAATAAGGCTAAAATTGTTCTCAGGCAAAACATTTGAAGGCCAGGACTTTTGATGGTCTGTCTTTATATTCTGAAGCCACAGCACCAATAATAAGGGTAAAATAAGGACATTTTAGTGTGATGACCCCATTTAACCTTGAAGCAGGGGTCGAAGGTCAAATTCAACACCTGGAAAAGAGTTCCAGGCCATGACTTCCTACAGGTTGTTTTCTCATTCTGATCCTCTAAGAGCAATATTAGGGGAGATATAAGGCCTTTTTAATAGAATAACCCAATTTGACATTAAACATGTGATATGGCAGCCATTTTCTTTGTAGAACTAGGTCAAAATTACTATCAGGCTAGCTTTTCTAGCCATATATGTTTTGTGCAAATTTGATAAAGCTAGCTGGAATATTTCGAGATTCAGAACAACTTTATGATTTTTAAACAGTTAGCTATGGTGGCCATTTTGTTTTTCAAAATGAGGCCAAAATTTTGCAGAGACAGGTTTCCGTAGCCATAAACATTCCCTGCAAAATTGACGAAGATATCTTTATAAATGAATGAGATGTTAAGGCTTTTGTTAAAACCTGATGAACAGATGCACGGACGGATGCACACACAGACACATGGCCTTTGCTTTTCATGGTCTGTCTTTACAATCTGAAGACATAGCACCAATAATAAGGGAGAAATAAGGACGTTTTAGTGTGACGACCTCATTTAATCTTGAAGCAGGGGTCAAAGGTCAAAGTCAACACCTGGAAAAGATTCCCAGGTCATGACTTCCTACAAGTTGTTTTCACATTCCGAACCTCTAGGAGCAATATTTGGGGAGATATTAGGCCTTTTTAATAGGATAACCCCATTTGACATTAAACATGTGATATGGCGGCCATTTTGTTTTTTGAACTTGGCCAAAATTACTATCAAGCTAGCTTTTCTAGCCATATAGCTTTTGTGCAAATTTGATGAAGCTAGCTGGAATATTTCAAGACTTAGAGCACCTTTATGATTTTCAAACAATTAGCTATGGTGGCCATTTTGTTTTTCAAAATGAGGCTAAAATTTTGCAGAGACAGGTTTTCATAGCCATAAACATTCCCTGCAAATTTGTTGAAGATATCTTTATAAATGAATGAGATATTAAGGTTTATGCAAAAACGTGACGAACGGATGCACGCAAGGACACACGCACGTAAGGAAGGTGTTTTATAATCTTCCGACAACGGCCTTCGGCCGCAGGCGGGAGATAATAATGTACAGTATTTCTGAAAATAGATTCAAAAGGTTCATTTCAGGATACTGAAATGAATGTGTTCTGCTTCTTTTTTTGTATGGCCTGGTCCAGTGACCTATATCTCTGTATAATTGATCACATGAAGCCTGATGCCTCTCATATGTTGGTACAAGAGATCGAAGAACAAAGAAGTACTTGTATTTATCTGCATAGACAGGGCCAACTATACCATTGATTATGTTAAATTAGGATATCTTCTTGTGGATATTAGGATATCTACCTCCAAACTAGCGTCTAATGTTCACACATACATTTGTATCCCATTTGGACCTTTTACATGTCAAACATATACATTAATTTAGATATCAGTTAAATAAGGATTGGTATTATTTTATTCAGCGAAACATGTGTATACCCGAATTGGGATAAAATTATGAATTTTGAGCAAGTTTTTTATGTTTAATATTCTTGTCTGGTATTGGCGTTGGAGAAGTTGAAGCCTTTTTTAGTTTATTTTTTTAGTACAAATAGTTTTACCTTGTGTTCGTACTCATTAACCTCATATTTTCAGAAATTGCAGGTGGTTGCTTTGATTTGCTCTTGTCATGTGTTTCAATAGCAGAATGAGTTGGGTTTTTTCTAAATTGTCATGATCAAAGCTGCAATTGACATACTTTGATAAAGTGGATTGATTTTAGGGTGGTATTTTATAACTATTGGTTGCATTATACATTCAAATAGCTTAAAATTAACAGTGAAAAACATATGAAATAATTACTTCAAATACAGCATTGCTAAGAGAGTATGAATGTCTGTCGTATTTTTCCAAAACCAAAAATTGCACGATATTCTGTAATATTTATACACGTATATATGAGTGAAACCATTATGCAAACTGTCATTTTCCTGACACTAAAATAGTTAGTGTCTTCCATGGAGATTTCCATGTTGGTGAACAGCCTTTGTACCCACAGAAGGTTATGTTTTATGCAGTATTAAGTCCAGTATGATCAGCACTTGAGATCAGTGCTTGCAGCACCCATTGAGCATACAGATATAATCTTCCTGTTGTAATTTGTGACAGTTTTTATTTATATACATATAGCTTGTCACTGTCACATATAATGGCCAGTGTATAAATCAGAACTTATCTCACTATTTAACCTTCCTTACATAAAGCCAAAAAGTAGGTTCCAAGTGATGGTCTGGTAAAAATGATATTTTACCATAACCGTCGGTATTTTCAGTTATTCCATGTACTATTACAAAATCTGAAATACACTGCAAAAACGTATTTTTTTCTGTTTTTATGTGTAAAGTGTATCTGACAAACAGCCTAAAATGATTATTATTTGATACAAAAAGGACCCATCCCGGGAATATTCTTAGTTTATTAGATCATCACTTCCTAAATGTTACACGTGGCTTCTTCCATTTACGTTTAATTAATAACTGGATAAATCCAGTAATATCCTGAATGGAATGTTTTGCCACAAAAGTGAGGCAAATATATGACAAAAAATTAATAATGACTAATGGTATGTAGTTTATAGACAGACTAAGAGGAGATGTAAAATAAACATTTACCAAAATAATTGGACAAATGAAATATGTATAATAATAATACTATAGTTTCCCTCTAGTAATTTCCTGCGTAGAGTGTTTGGGCAAAATGAGTTAGGACAATATATAATATATTTTTTACTTACGACTACTGTTAATTAAAATAACAACTTTAAAACAAATATTTGAATTTTTATGAAACATTAGTTTTTATAACATTCTTGTGAATTATAAAGAAAATGTTACCTTTGTTTTTGATGTATTTGTAAAAGGGTGAGGATTACTGTGTCAGGATTTATTTAAGTTTCAATGTTTTCTTGACTTGTTTTTAAATCTTAATAGTTAACAACACACATATTATGTGTTGTGTCTGAAGTGAGGATACTGGCATATGTTTTCTAAAATACTTACACCTTGATTTCTTTGTTGGAGGTATTTCTCTGCAAAACATTAAGAGTTCAATCGGTATTATTTGACTTGAAAAGGGGGAAGTTTTTAAAACCTGAATACCAGCTTTTGTACTTTCAAAAAGAGACTTCAGTTGTGTTGAAAGGACTGTTGAATGGTGTAACAGAATAAAAGCTGTGGTTTGTAAAAGAGCTGGGTGCATCTGTAATTCATGGAATATTTTAACCAATCAGACCTTGGCTTGTATAAAAATAACAATCTTCATGTTTTCTATTGGTGTAATGCTTTCTGATACTAATATACTTCAAAAATCATTCAAAGCCAATAATTAAAATATTTTTGCTTTTTATTTGCTCACCAATATTAAACTACTTTTCTTACCCTTTTTATTTGCCAGGCATTCTGGCTAACAGTTGCACATCCCCATTAGCTGCATATAAAATAGACCAATTAACAAAGAGAAAACAGCTTTAAAAATTATCATCAAAAACATGAAAGAAAGCTGTCCATGTTTTTCAAACCATGATTACGAGGCTGAGAATCAAAGGCCTTATGCATGTCTATAAGAAATTGCTTTTTTATGCCCAAGATGAAACGCCTTCAAAAAACATCTATTGATTTGAGATTTCCTTCAGGAAGTATTTTAATTGTGAGAGACCACTGAAAAAAAGTCTGTGAACCACATGACCTGTTGTAAAATATGCACTATGCTATACTCACTTTGAATCCCAAGTATTTTTATGTCAAATATTTTTTAAACAATTTAAACAGTAGGTTTCCATACACCATAGAGCAGCCGTTAAAGTGAACAGAAGCTTTTTATTTTTGGTGTAAAATTTTTGAATGATTTTTCACCATATGCTTACACTTGTAGAGGAGTGGTATCGGAGTGCATTTGATCTGACCACTGTGATACGTACAACCTTTAGTGCCATAACATAACTGACATTCGCTAATGATATAAACCACCCTCTGTTTCTTTGACTTGTTGGAGATTTTTATAAGTACATGAAGCCACCGATTTATCCTGATGTGAACTTGAAAGAAAAAAAAACATTTGGATTACTTTTACAGGTTCCCCACCTTGTCGCGAATTGCACATACTGTGGAAAAGTCATGTTTTAGCTACATACTCTTTATGTTAGTATTTGATTGCATTTTAAAAAACAATATTCCTTCAATTTAAAAGTTGGCTTGTTGACATAGCAACAAAAGCAACACCAAAAATTCTAATATATATAAACATGGCTATATAAATTGTTCTACGTATTCAGCATTTTAGGTATTCAGTCACTTGTGTTACATAAATGAAATACTTCAAAATTAGATTAAAATTAGTTTTAGATCATATAAATCTGACAAAGAGATAATTCTAAAAATCAGTAAAGTTACTCAATAAACAAAAAATATCTTAGGAGTAGAATATGCACACAGAATAAACATAAAGGTGCATATTCAAAAATTACGATCTGAGATGGTACAATATAATACGATATTCACGTTGGAATGTGATATACCTTGTGTTTTCTCATTGATACCATATGATCTGACCCCCCCTATGAAACGATTGTTTATTTTGAAGAATTCTGCCAACTTGTACACTAGAACTGTGTCATCAGCATATTGCAGGTGGTAAGAAATGGTGTTTTGTATGTGTGTGAGGCTCACGCCTGTAAATAGTTTCGTTTGTAAACATTAACATAGCTGACACAGATTTGTCTAAATAACCGTAGCTTCCTTATCTGTTTCTCCATTTAGGTAATTTTTCGCCATTGTTCTCAGTAAAATGGGATGAATCGTTTGACACCGTAAACCTTTTACACAAGAAGATCTGACCTTTCATGCCTATGGCAGCTTGTGTTTATTTGTTTATTTGGGGTTTTACGTCGCTTTCAACACTGTACAGGTCATATCATGACGGGTAGTTGGAAGGGCAGAGGAAACCAGTACATAGAGTTCGCTAGGGTTGTGTACTGTAAACTGCCGACCAACGGCAAGCAACTACCAGCTTTCCCACTTGAGCCCGTGCGGGGATCGAACCCCGGCCTCAGAGGTGGGAGGCGAGAGTGTTACCACTCTGCCACCGTGGCCCCCGTGGCACCTTGTGGATCCCACATTCTGAGACACTGTCTCAAAATATTAGACCAGTTTCAGTCCCAGTTTTAATTTAAGACTTAGATATTCTAGTTCTCAAATAACAATTAGCATCCAATCACAATTTTAAAAATTAACTCCTCTGAAGGTAAGTGATCATAAGACCTATACCAATATTTGGTGTTAAATTTTATATTTATATTTTATATCGGAATATAACGTCAAATGCATTTTGAGTTTCTTTTTTTTTACATTTTAAAGCATCTCTTACATCGCATCGAACGTGAACGTTCGTCCTGGTGACAGAGAAAAATCTGAAGTTACACGTGCGATTTTATAACAGAATATCAAGGTCGCAGAGACCCTGCAATGAAACTTGGCATGCACATGACTTTCTGCATGCACACAGTATGGCTACAAATGCATCCATGCCTCAAGGGAAATTTACGAGAGACTTGGGTAGGTGCATTCTCCTTGCTAGTGTTGCAGGTGCTCCCCATTTGCTTACAGGGTTTGCACGTGCCGTACTATACACTCACGTGTACCTTGCATGTACATAAACTAAATGTGCTGCCTGTAGATAGTAGCAGTCTGTTCTGGGATATTCAAGTAGTGACACTCTTGTTGTGAGAATTCACCTTGTTTACACGTGTAAATCTATACTACCCCACTACCAGGCTACATTCATAATTTTCAACAGTATTCGTAGCACACTTACACATGTATATAGACGTACGGTGGGATGTACGAGAAGTTTAAGGGGTTGTTTTTCAACAATAAATTAAATGAATTACTATTATTTTCTAAGAAAAAGATATTCAAGAACAACATTTTAGTGTTTACATAAACGTAGAAATGGTTATGTACATGACACAATTTGAATACAGACGTTTCTATTATTACATGGAATAGCAAGCTCTTACCACACTCCGTTGAGTGTCATACCATGCTGATATTTTTTCATTGGTGGGTAAATTACCTGTTTGACCTGTATTTTCCACATTATGGCTTTCAAATATGTCTACATCAGGACTGTGTCAGATTTTTGTGTGAACTTAATTGAAGCCCCAGATAAGTTTGAGCTAAAACCTACTAGTGTTCCTTTTTCCGATATTGTTTTCTATCTGGGTTCCAGACAATGGTAATTGAGTTGGTATGTGAAGCATGCCATTTTAAATTTGTTTCATCTAGGTTACACAACATGAAAATAGGGCTAACTAGTTTTTGAAGACATTAAAAACTGGAAATTTGAGTTTTCACCTGACAAATCCAATTCCAACACAGATGCTGACTGTAATCAGGGTGAACCAGTGCAGAGTGAACTGTCTGGCTTTCAAAACCACATGTTCTACACTGAATCTAACCTGGCGTAGGTCTCACAAATACATGGCTGTGTATTTAAATGGTACACCAGGTCACATGGAGGGTGTCCAATGAAGGAAGTTCCTGTAGAAAACTTCCTTATCATCCCGACACGGTTATGTTTTGTCCTCATGAGTGAACCCTAACAGAAATCCCAATAATTATAGGAACATCATCTGTGACATGTTTGGCATCCTGTTGGACAGAATTATAATTGGTTACACACTTATGAAGGATCGTGGTCATGCCAACTGGAATGACTCTCAGGAGTTATTACATCTACAGGAAAAGTCTGAAGCAGATGGGAGCTTTCTGGTAAATTTGCTTCAGAACCCAAATTTTGTGATATAGTATCAAATCTACAAAGCAGTCTGATTCTACCACAATATGCCTTTCTATTCACAACCAGCAGGCTGCTTTCTGTTGGACCTGGGGACCAGGCAAGGCTGTTAATACATTGAATAGTATAAACGTGAAGTATATTTTTCATGTTTATTTTTTTTTTTTTGTTTTTGTAAACTTCATCTTGCATCCTACTTTTTGGCAATTCTTTTTGTATCCTGTTTACATCTGCCGCAGTTCTTCCAGCAGAAAGAAAGCAATTCTTGGAAACTTGGCAGTAAACTTGCCACAGATCACCTGATCAACTTCCTGGCATTGTGTGAACCTCATTTCAACGTATTTCTTTGACTCTCATTAGTGTTGCAGCTTTTAATATAACATGTGTATTATAATGAGATAGCACGTGAGAGACACGAATTGAACGTCCCCAAATAGAAGAATATCTACTTTGTGTATTTGCTATCCATATTAACAAAGAAAGTGTACCTGGACTGTATCCCTAGCAAACCTAGGTGATTAAATGCAGAATTTCTCAACTGCTAGGACACTAAAGTAAACTATTGTAGCAGTCGCTGACAAAAAGATATGCTCCCAAAGGTGAAGAGATTAAAGTGTAGAGGTCAAAGAGCAAATGTCCTATGTAGTCTAACGAGGTCCTCGGTGGCCTAGTGGTTAGCAAGTTTGGCATCTAATCATAGGCTGTCACCTCTGTGGGTTCGAGTCCCACAAGTGGCAATGCTGAGGACCTGTCCCAATATGACCCTGGCTGTTGAACGGGACGTTAAACCCCAACTTTGACTTTGACTTTGACCTATGTAGTCTAACGAGCCAGCAAGTTTGGCATCTAATTGCAGGCTGTCACCTCTGTGTGGGTTCGACTGCCACAAGTGACAAAGCTGAAGACCTGCCTCAATACGACCCTGGGTGTTGAATGGGACGTAAAACCCCAACTTTGATCTTTGTCAAAGAGCAAAGAGAGGTCAAATTTAACCATTCTTCTGACAAAGGTGATGCAACGGCAAGCATACCAGCATATACAGTTGCAAGGGACACATAATTAGCAGACCTATCAAAGCAGCAACACTTGCTGTGAATGTGTTAGGCTTTACAGAGAATTTCACTGCCACACTGACGCTATGTTTACAATTAAAACGGGCAAACAAGGTAATTTGAATAGGGTTTTCATCCTTTTCATACACACCCTTTTAGGTACTCTGGTAGATATTTGAGCAATTAGTGCCTCAAACTATCATTCAACCACCACCTTAAACACCAGCACACACGCTGGAGGAATTTTTATCCCCCCCTCAACCCAACATTTTCTCCATTCTTTAAAACAGGAAATAGGCCAGTCAAAATACCAGATACTCTACAAAGTAAGTATTTAATTTGTAAGCTCTACTGAAGTTTCCTGTCCACAGAAAACACAATACACCTTCAATACATCAGAATATGTTTTAGGGAAGCCAGTTGGGCTTTAAATTGTAATTATTTCAGGGGCACATTGTGGTAATGAAAATCCAGGCGTTGGTGATTGTGAACATATTTTCACCATATTACTGTACACCAAAAACAAGGTATTGGGGGTACCATGCACGCGCGTGAATATTTCCAGTAAACAATTTTTCTCCACTGGTAGACCCTACAACTAAATTTTTTCTCATCTTTGGCTCTCAAAAATGCCATTGTTATAAAAACTGCACCAAGGAGGCTGGTTTGAAAGGCATAACATGAAGCTGTGTAGTTTCTACCGTGGATCTCACTGGCAATTACATCCCTTGTTCTACTTTTTACCTGTGTTTGTGTAAAAACACCAAAACTGTGTTAAATAGGTGAAAAACTGAAAGATCAATCAAGTCACTGTGAAAGCACTCAGCTACCTCTCCTGTAGACATGGATGGAAATAAACCAGCTGATTATAATACAGTAAAACACTAGAAATGTGCCTAACTTAAATGATTCAGAGCTGAGGCTTTAGGCAGTAATCATTGTTCTAATAAAAACAAGGCCACTTCCGCAGTAGTTATATCCCGCCTTAGAATCAGTAATAAAGGAGAATTAAAGGAAATATAAGGCCTTTGTAGTAAGATAACCCCACTTGACATTCAAAAAGGGGTCAAAGGGAAAAGTCGGCAATTGGAAAAGTCTCAGGCCATACTTCCTTTAAGTTGTTTTCACATTTGGAACCCCTAGTAGCAATGATAAGAGAGAAATAAGGCCTTTTTAATAGGATAATCCCATTTAACATTAAACTTGTGATATGACGGCCATTTTGTTTTCGAAACTAGGCCAGATTACTATCAGGCTAACTTTCCTGGCCTTATATCTTTTGTGCAAATTTGATTAACCTAGCTGCGATATTTCAAGTTTTAGAGCATCTTAATGATTTTGAAATAATTTTCTATGGTGGCCATTTTGTTTTTCAAAATAAGGCCAAAATTTTTCTCAGACAAAACATTTGCAGGCCATGACTTCTTACAAGTTGTTTTCACATTCCAAACCTCTAGGAGCAATTTTAGTTGAGATATAAGGCCTTTTTAATAGGATAACCCCATTTGACATAAAACATGCAATATGGCGGCCATTTTGTTTATTGAACTAGGCCAAAATTACTATCAGGCTAGCTTTTCTAGCCATATAGCTTTTGTGTAAATTTGATGAAACTAGCTGCAATATTTCAAGATTTCGATCACCTTTATGATTTTCAAACAATTAGCTATGGTGGCCATTTTGTTTTTCAAAAACTTTGCTAAAATTTTGCATAGACAGGTTTTTATAGCCATTAACATTCCCTGTAAATTTGGTGAAGATATCACTATAAACGAATGAGATATTAAGGTTTATGCAAAAACGTGGCAAACGGATGCACGCACGCACACACGCACGTAAGGAAGGCATTTTATAATCTCCCGACCACGGCCTTCGGCCGCAGGCGGGAGATAATAAAACACTGGAAATGTGCTCAGCATGCTGAAGTGACTGACACTGATATATAATTGTATAATGAAAGAACCACATTGTTCTTTACAGTTAGAAATTACATATGTGTCTGGAATTAATCAGAACTGAGGCATAGACAAATCATCAGCAAGTTTAATAACCACATTATGCTTTTCAGGAAAACACTAGAAATGTACTTTGTGAACTGAAATAACTGGCACTGACTTATAACTAGACTAAATATATTCCCAGATGAGACTTCAACTCTGTCAGCTTGACAATTATAAGGTTTAAGTGTGGCAAAAAGTCCATCAATTGGGTCTCTGCAGGCATTTTAGATATCTCAGTGTGAAGTTAGAATTAAAGCTAGAGACTTCAAATTTTCCACACACAAACATTACAGATAGAAGTTATATTTAATACATTTTTTGAGACTTGTCCATTTTACCATTTCTAAGTTTTAAGGCAAAATATGTAAAAATATTTTTGGCACGTGTAAACAGAACATATTTAAATATTCCCAGATAAAATTACAGCTCTATCAGTCACATAGTATGACAGCTATAGGACTCTTAAGTGGCAAACTGTAGATGCATACCAAATTGGGTCTCTGTTGCATTTTAGAGACCTTAAGATGACCTTGAAATGAAAGCTACAGACTACAAATTTTCTATAGACAGAGACTAAATATATAAATTATATCTACCAGAATTTAAGACTTATCAAACTTACCATTTCTAAGTTACAGGGCACAATATATGAAATATGTCGAAAAAATCTTGGAGTAGGGTGTTTATGGGCCTCAAACTCAACTTTAACCTCAACATAAAGTCTGGATTTTTGCCGTATGTAAGAGGAACATAGTATGTGTTCCCAGGTAAAATCTGAGCCAGATAAGCCACTTATCTAGATAGCATTAAGTGGCCAAAGGTCAAATGTCTAACTTTAAGGTGGTCGTAACTTCCTTATTATTTGGAGTTTAAGGTCACCCTAAAACTATGGTTCCATTGCTGACCCAAGTACATGTGTGTGCCAAGTTTGGATGCAATCAGAGAAAGCATTTTTGAGCTATCGTGCACACATCGCCGTTTCCTGACATAAACTTGGTTATTGCTTTCAAAAATTTGAACCCTCTTATTCCTAAAAGTACCGGTATATCCAAGAACAAGATTGTTGGTGAATACAGACACATTTCATGTCATTATGAAAACACAAGCTATCACCAGAAGGTTTTGGACAACATTTATAATAGGGTGCAAAAATATCTGACAAAGGTATGCGTGGGTCACAAATATCAGAGAAAGGTTTATGGTAACTGAAGCTAATAATGTGATAAAACAGATAAATTTATACATGTATATATATTTATATCATAAGAAGTCAAATGGTTTGCTTCAATGCTTCATAGTAGATGTAAGATACCCACTTTGACTTTCTACATTGAAATAATTGTAGGTTGGTTAAACATGGGAACATTAACTTGATAATTTCTCCAGATAATTTGATTTTGTAGCACTTTAATCAAATGTTATCCTCAATACTACATCAAATGATAACTTATTATAAAGTTACTGATAAAGAATATGTTTATTACTTGTATTTTTAAATGAATAATTTCTCACTTTTATTAGACTTCACTGGTGAGTAACTTTTCAGAAAAAAGATAGTTTATGTTGTAGAATGTAGATTATAATTGTAAATCGTGAAAATTTTGAGTTGCCAATATTGTATCTCTGATAATGGTTCTAAGGTCACAAGAAATGGACCGTCTCTGAATATTTTTCACTAGAATGCCTTTTAGTTATAAATTCATAAGCATCGAATTCTTGTGTTCTGCTTTCACTTTTGACCATTGGTAATTGATGGTATTGTTTCTATATTTATATATTTCTCTATTTATTTGTTGTTCTTTATGTTTCTTCAAGTATCTTTAAAATAGTTCAAAAGCACTAATAATTGTAATCAGAGAAAAAGCTTTTTGTCAATGCCTTGAAATTCACAGCAATTTATAACAAAAAATACAGTAAGATTAGTTATGAGCCTGTATGATAGATTAATTGAATTAATTAATTAACTAAGTAATGATATTTTCCATAATAATGTATGTATTTTTTAATGCGAAACATATTATTATTATTATCATTATTATTGTTATTATTATTTTATTACAAAAAAGGAAGAAATGGTACATCTTGCATATTGGTAACTAAACTATGGCCAAATTTGGCCATATTGAAAGCCCATTCACCAGCCCACAATGGGGAAAATGATGAAAAAGAAAAATTTTACAAAAAAAAATTTAAACAAGTATTTTTATCTGCAAAAACAACATCCACCTATATATACCAGTACACAGTCTGCATTGAAGTGATTTTTTTCGTCATATTATTGCACTGACAGAAACATAATCCAAATATTATTGAGCAGATAACTTGAGGCAGCAGTCATAACAATCCAGATCAAATATCTGTGGGGCTATGTTTCTGATTTTGTGTATTATATAAATGCACACATACTTCTCCCCGTACCAGCCAGTGCCAGTTGACCAGAGTTCAATGGGTTACGTGACTCTGTGGTCAAAGCCTCAGCTCATGTCTCCACACGCCTGGATATCAACACCTTGCACAAACTGTTCAGATCATATATCAGTGGATAAGTGTTGGGAGATGCTCTGCTCAAAACCACCAATAAGTTGTTCCTCTCTCAAATCTAGGACTATAATCCATTATGATAAAGATGTCCCCCACCCCTCGATACCAAATTCAAACCTGCCCCAGCTTTGGCTGTATTATATATGTGTTAACAAACATAACTAGTTAATTTCAGTATGCCCCAGATTCCAAACCCATGCCAACCTATATTGCCAGTATTTAACGGAGTCTCTGTAATATACACAGTCAATTTGGAAATGTTAGATATTCACGTCTTACGCTCCTTTTGGGTGTATTTTAAATCACTTTCTCGCCACAAGGGAATGTTGCAAAATACTTGACAATAAACATCAAGGCATAAAACTCGACACCACCTTGGAATGTTTGATGATCCGCTGTCTACTTTGGGTATATTTTATCATCCATATTCTTTTTTGACAATGTTTGACAGCCGAAAACAAATTTATGGAGATACTTAATGTGGGTGTTCCACCACACGACTAAGGCTCCCGATTAAGGGTTTTTGAGGGTCGGTTTCAGAAATATGCTTAGTCCCAGGCGGCCTGTAAGGGTCGGTTGTGGTCGGTTAGGGCCGTGTGAAATATCAAACATGTTTGATATTTCTCCCGACCCCAACCGATTATTTTTTCCCGCCATAAACAAAATGTACAGTCCCAGGCTTCCTCAGGCCTCCTCAGATCAAATTTACACAGTCCTATGCTGTCCCAGGCCGCCTGCGACCCTTAGTCGCCGACCCTTAGTCCCAGACCTCTATCACTTAGTCCCAGGCTTCCTGCGACCCTTAGTCCCATTGCCAAACAAAAATCGGCGATCCTGGTGTGGGGACGCCTGGGGACGCCTCAGGACACCTTGTGGGGTCGGGACTTAATCCTGGGTTAGTCGGGGCTTAGTCCCAGGAGGCCTGAGGCGTCCTGGGACCCAGTCGGTTTGTCTACGACTAGAAAAATGGCTTAATCGGTTCTTAGTCCCAGACCAGTTGGGGACAGTCTGGGGCCTCCTGGGGCGTCCTGAGGCCGATCTGTAGTTAATCCCAGACCTTCATACCGATTCTGTCTTCCACCCTATTGGTCAATTTTTTTTCCATTTTTTCCAAGACTACCCACGATTAAGGGTCCCAGACAGGATCGGGGCTTAATCCTTTGGTGGAACAGGGGCATAAGGATTCATACTCCCCTTTAGAAATCTCAGACGACTCAGTCTCCCCTTGGGGATGCTGGATAAGGTACATGTCCTTTTTGGAATGTCTGATAGCTGGAAGACCAGCTCGGGGATATTTCACTATCCATAAATGCCTTTTGGGAATGTTTAATAATATACATTCTCTTTTGGGAATGATTGACTGTCTACCTTCCCTGTGAGAACATTTGACAAACTACACAACCCTGTTGAAACCTTTGGTATTCTGTTATTCATATTTCAATATTGTTGACTAACCAGAAGTGTTGACAAATTTTGTTTGACTTGTGAATGGAAAACCATCAAGGTATTGTGGGATACAATATGTAGTGTCATATTACATGTCGATAGTGTGGGAACATTGCCATAAGCCTCTTTGTGGTCATTTAATCTTGTTTAAGATTAAAAATATTTAACTCCTTTCAAACCAGCCAGCCGCCAGACTATCCAGTACAAGCTACTTTCTGATCATTTGGAGTTCAGTGTATGATATTATCTTGTTGTGCTATTCAAAAGTACCAGGCAGTACAAGGTTTCCAGAGTTCAATGGGTTAAGTCACTTTGTGATCACACCTCGGCTCAGCTGAAGATTAGTCTAACCATTGCACTTGTTTTACTGGCTGGATTGAAGACTCTAATTTCTTGAACCAGTTAATATGCATATTAATGTACATAAATTAGCTTCATTTTAGTTTCAAACCATGTGTATGTCATAGAAAACAAATGAAATTTGCCTCAGTGTTATGGTTACTAAGGAGATTCCATTGGCTGAGTTAAGCTAACCAGTTGAACTTATTGACCACTGTAGTCATGGGTTCGAATCCTTCTTGTGATATTAGCTGAGGGCTGGTTCTGATATGACCTTATCCATTGGAAGCCACATAGAATCCCTACTCACATACTCTGAACTGACCCAGGCCCCATATTTACAAATTATTCTTATACTTAGAATACTCTTAGTCTGAAAACATGGGTAAAACATGTACATTTTCTGAGTAGAATAAATCCTAGAATCAGAAAGATTTTTTTAGCATAAGAATGTGTCAACTTCCAATAAAAGTGTTATGCACCAAAAATAACCCAATGCTAGTGAACAACATACTGATGCAGCTTATTTTCTCCACACTCCTTGAGTAAAATCATTATTGCTTTCAAAAAAAAATTAATTTTCATAAATTTTAAATTTCGTAATTCCTAAGAGTACCGGTAATTCCAAGCATAAGAATGTTGCTAAAAATATAGACCTTCCATGTCATCATGAAAACACTGGCTGTCACCAGACAGTTACTGACAACATTTAGATTAGAGTGCAAAAATATCTGACAAAAATATGCATGGGTCACAAAAGTCAGAGAAAGATTTCTGGTAACTGAAGCAAATAATGTGATAAAAACAGATAAATTTATACATGTATGTATATATTGAGAGCATTAGAAGTCCAATGCTTTGCTTCAATACTTCAGCCTCTGGGCTAAACATCCTCAACAGCCAAATGAGTGTAGACTGAGTATGGTAAGGTAATTAATGTAAAAAACTGCATTAGAAATGTTAATAAACCCAGTCATAATACCACACATATTCATCAGATTAAGTCTACCGAGTCCATTAAAGTTCTATGTACCCGTTTGATCTAAATAGACTCAAAACGTTAAAAACACTAGCCTTAGTGAGGCTTGACAATCTGTGTTACTATATATTATGCTATGTTTTGCCTCATAGTAATTCTGGCAAATTCTCTGTGGTTAACATGGAAGGAAATTGCCAGAAAGAAATTTCATTAAAGTTTTGCATTACAGTAAGCTATAATGAAAAAAACCCGCAGCCAATGACATCAACCATGTACAGAGGAGGATATGGGCAACATATGAAACATGTAGGACCAAACAAGATACCTATAACAGTTGAAAGAAACAATAACTGTACAGCAGACTTAAAATCATCAGTTGATCATTGAGAAACTGGTGGAAGTCTCCATTATAAACCAAGTCAAAATGAAAATGTTGATGTTCAATTTTACCACGAAATTCTACAGGAAATGTAAGTTCAAAATCCATATATGAAATTCCCAATCGCCCGTTAAGCAAACTACTTATGTATGCTGAAAGTAAAAATGCTTTAAATAAACTGAAAATTAAAATGTGTTTAGCTTGAGATAATATACCAACTGAAGCTATAAAATGTAAGTCTGTTTATGTTTTACATTTGAAGCACTTTGATTAATTTGAACTAACATATTTTCTTTCCAACAACGCTGATCAGATATAAATTTCCAATATTGAAACCTGAATAAACATCTTTTATTGACTTATAAAAAGTCTTTGATTAGGTTGACATGGATCTACGAATGTATTGGCTAAAAAGTTACAGAATTAATAGTAAAAAGTATAAGGCTATAAAATCCCCTTATAGTAAAATTGTGTAATGTACGGTTCTGAATCAACATACAACTGGTTAAAAACATAAAAAATATTGGTGTTAAAGTAACCGGTTCAAAGTTATGTGTACAATTGTATGCAGATGATATTGAAAAATGAATAACATACCAATCCCTGTTAAGTATTGTTGATCTGCATGGTCACACAAAAAGCTCCGGAAAGTGATATTATTCAAACTAATGCAACATGATATTTGGCAGTGCATGGTTTTAAACTGAGATTTGAAGTTGTTTTGCTTTGTTGATGCAAAAGGTACTTAAGCTGAATACGACAAAGGAAAAGATTTATATAATTGGATACTGAATATTTGATAAAAACATATTTGAAGATATCTCTCGCTAAAGACTCACAAGCATCATAGTCAGAAAACTTTACATTGCAGAAAGAAGATGTTTTGGATGTAATACAGGATTTGTAGATGCCATTTATTTTCTAGGTACAGAAGTAGCTTACTGGACATTGATATATTCGGTCCCAGTAATTGAGGTATTGACTGTCTAGCATCACTATTTATCAACAAAGTCCTGCTTAATTTTCCAGTTTATATTGGAAATTGTGTTACTATTCTGTTAGATTGAATCACAAGGGCCAAGCCTTTCCACCATAGTTTCAGTCTTATCCTGTACACGTGTCTATGTAGAGACGACCTGTTTATGCCCCTGGACTGATGAATTTGAATTTGGCCCATGGCTGTTGCTCTTTGGAGTCTGCCTTGAATCCAGAGATTAGGTGCTATAAATGTCCAGAATAGTTAATACAAAATGGGATTAATAATATTTTTAAGAATTCAATTATGACTTCCACATGACTTACAGCCTCTGGGGGCCACGGAGGCGCAGTGGTATAACACTCTGCTCCCACCTCTGAGGTCAGCAGTTCAAACCCCAGACCCTATGTAGGAAAGTTGGTAGTTGCTTACCGATGATCGGCAGCTTACAGTACAGAACATTGACCAACTGTTTGTACTAGTTTACTCTGCCCACAAAACTACCCGTCGTAATATGACCTGTACAGTTTTGAAAGCAACGTAAAACCATAAATGAGTAACTATTTTTTTATAATATTATATATGTAGAGCCTTGAGAAATACTATTAATACATTGATTAAAAATGTGTGTCCTATTTTTGCGAGGTGTTTTGACTACTTTTTGTTGAGTGTGTGGAAAATGCTTTTGAAATGATTAAGATCCTAGTTGTTCAGTACGTGACCGTTTAATCACATTGCAATTGAAAATTCTATTCTTTTTTTTGCTCTGTGTGGAAAATTTGCAGATGTTACAGAGGTTCCCCCAGTTATGTAACAGTAAAGAGTGATAAAAATACATGTATCATTTAATCAAATTCAAAATTGGGTAATTTTCAAGAATTTCTTTTGTGTTTATTATTCAATGCTTCCAAGTTCCTTGTTTTTGTACAGTACAACATACGTGGCACCTATTTATATGTTTGTTATTCTTTCATCATTGCCAAAAGGTGGCTTTTTGTTCAGTTTTTGGTTTAAAAATAGTTAGAATTTATCATTGAGTTGAACAGACAGCAATTTTTATTTTATTTTGTCTAAAATTTATAACATGGCGATTGGAAACAAAACAACACAAATATGTTTTTAATTACTTAAAATAGCTACTTCAAAGTAGTATTCATAGTGATTAGTTATCATGTAGATATATTAATGACCTCAATGTAGGAAGAGATTATATATAACTAGTGTTTCTTGAAAAACTGACCATTTATACAAGTAATTGTTTACTAACAGTGACAGTACATTTTTGAAGTTTCATTATTTGTGCCTTTCTATAGTAAAAAACACTTTAGATATAAAACCTAAAATAATCATACTGTTATCTCCCATGATGATTTTAAAAATAATCTTTCTGTATAAAACGGTATGATTAAATTAATATCTGTACTATAAATAGCCTGACATTGTAATATGTTAAGTATGATAAGATAAATATTGTATAAACTCCCAATTATTCCAGTTTTTGGTACCTATACTTGTGTGAAATGTTATCACATTTGTAATGGTAATGTGAAAATTTGTCCACACATTTTTGCAGGTATAAAATAATTTATATAATTCATTGTTTTGAGTAAATCTACTGTAACCTGGAAGTAAGTCATTTGGATCATTACGATTTTATATAAGGTTACATATAAAATGTGTCATGTGGATTTTTGTTTGGTGTAATGATTTAAAATATGCACCCTTCTCAGTAATTTCATGCTCAAACCAAACACTATGAACATTCTGTTTTGAAAGAGATGAGATTTTTTTTCATAAGAGACAATGACAATTTACACACAACTATAAGTATAAAGTGTCACATTAAAATCTGACGTTAGCAAAGCTTAGAAAATATTTTTGGGGTCGCCACAATTGCCTAGCAAGTGGTATGGTATCACTGATATACACCGAAAAAGTAATATTATATTTAGGAAAAGATCACTAATTATTTACTAGAATAAGTTTTTGTTATAATGGCCAGTTTGTATTGACGATAATAAAACAGATTCAAATTTCACCAAGAAATTGATTTTCACTGTCAAATTAGCCAACAAATGCCTCGTGAAAATGTCAACTAAAAGAGTAGCGTTTATGTAAAAATATGGCTACTTGGTACTGTATTTTATGTGGACAAACATCAAAACCTCAACCTACTTGTAAGAAATTTGCGCTGGTCGAATTATTTGTGATATAACCTGCATGAAAGTTTAATTATATGAAATGACTGTTGATTAAATAAGTTGTGGTCCTCGAATGTTGATCTCTCTTTAATTAAACACATTTGAAAGGATTTTAAAAGCAAAATACATTGGTTCCTAATTGGCTCTAAAAGTTATTTAAGAATTCGTTGATAATTTTTATCAGTTGTACTGATGAAATGCATATTGTTGGTTCACCATACGTGACAGATTTTCAGCTGTGTGTGAACTGAACAAGAAATAGATTTCATATATTTTCTATCCTCTCGAATTTGCAAAATTATAAAACAAATGAGAGAAAATCAGTGTGTTTTTCGCCCAGTTCTTATCAGTTCACCCACTTCTAACCAGTAAGACATGACATCACCGCTCTGCTATGTGTTTATGTCTGGGTCAGTCCTCAGCTTCTTACCATATTCCCATAACTTAATGCTGCAGAGACTGTATGTCATTACATTTGAAATATATATGATTTTAAATTGGGTACAAAGTCCACGACTTAAATTTAAGATGGCATCACAGAAAAAACTGCATTAGGTGTAAATTAGTGCACACTCAGTTTCCAAATGACTGATAAGACCAAATGGGGACTGGGTCAGAGAATGTTAGCTATTACCAATGCAATAAATTAATAAATCTATAAATATTTATAAAATGGATCCACACTGTTTGGGTTTATCCCGTAAATGAGAATCTGTGTGATACCTAGTTCACACTGCTCCATGCTGGTCACATGATCAACATACGAGCATAAAATATTTCCCTCGTCAGGGCTGGTTTGTGGCTCGATGCATTTCGTGTTTTGGTGGTACCTCTTTGGTTTCATAAGTATACATAATTCATGATTGTATTTGTATGGGCTGCATCAGCCACAAAACATGGACTATGTTTCCAGCATGTATAAGGTGTATTGAAATGTTTGAAAAGCCTTCCATGTATTTACATGGTTTTTCAGTCACAACATGGACCGTGTCTCCAGTATGTATCAGGTTTATTCAAATGTTTGAAAAGCCTTCCATGTATTTACATGGATCTGTCAGCCACAACATGAACCGTGTTTCCAGCATGTTTTGAGTTTATTCAAATGTTTGAAAAGCGTGCCATGTATTTATGTGGGCTGCATCAGCCACAACATGGACCGTGTTTCCAGCACGTATCAGGTTTATTCAAATGTTTGAAAAGCCTTCCATGTATTTACATGGATCTGTCAGCCACAACATGGACCATGTCTCCAATATGTATCAGGTTTATTCAAATGTTTGAAAAGCCTGCCATGTATTTATGTGGGATGCATCAGCCACAACATGGACCGTGTTTCCAGCATGTTTCGGGTTTATTCAAATGTTTGAAAAGCCTGCCATGTATTTTCATGGGATTTGTCAGCCACAACATGGACTGTGTCTCCAGTATGTATCGGGTTTATTCAAATGTTTGAAAAGCCTGCCAAGTATTTATGTTGGATTAATCAGCCACAACATGGACCGTGTTTCCAGATATTTCGTGTTTATTCAAATATTTGAAAAGCCTGCCATGTATTTATGTGGGATGCATCAGCCACAACATGGACCGTGTTTCCAGTATGTATCGAGTTTATTCAAATGTTTGAAAAGTCTGCCATGTATTTATGTGGGATGCATCAGCCACAACATGGACCGTGTTTCCAGTATGTATCGAGTTTATTCAAATGTTTGAAAAGCCTGCCATGTATTTATGTGGGATGCATCAGCCACAACATGGACCGTGTTTCCAGTATGTATCGGGTTTATTCAAATGTTTGAAAAGCCTTCCATGTATTTACATGGATCTGTCAGCCACAACATGAACCGTGTTTCCAGCATGTTTTGAGTTTATTCAAATGTTTGAAAAGCGTGCCATGTATTTATGTGGGCTGCATCAGCCACAACATGGACCGTGTTTCCAGCACGTATCAGGTTTATTCAAATGTTTGAAAAGCCTTCCATGTATTTACATGGATCTGTCAGCCACAACATGGACCATGTCTCCAATATGTATCAGGTTTATTCAAATGTTTGAAAAGCCTGCCATGTATTTATGTGGGATGCATCAGCCACAACATGGACCGTGTTTCCAGCATGTTTCGGGTTTATTCAAATGTTTGAAAAGCCTGCCATGTATTTTCATGGGATTTGTCAGCCACAACATGGACTGTGTCTCCAGTATGTATCGGGTTTATTCAAATGTTTGAAAAGCCTGCCAAGTATTTATGTTGGATTAATCAGCCACAACATGGACCGTGTTTCCAGATATTTCGTGTTTATTCAAATATTTGAAAAGCCTGCCATGTATTTATGTGGGATGCATCAGCCACAACATGGACCGTGTTTCCAGTATGTATCGAGTTTATTCAAATGTTTGAAAAGTCTGCCATGTATTTATGTGGGATGCATCAGCCACAACATGGACCGTGTTTCCAGTATGTATCGAGTTTATTCAAATGTTTGAAAAGCCTGCCATGTATTTATGTGGGATGCATCAGCCACAACATGGACCGTGTTTCCAGTATGTATCGGGTTTATTCAAATGTTTGAAAAGCCTTCCATGTATTTACATGGATCTGTCAGCCACAACATGAACCGTGTTTCCAGCATGTTTTGAGTTTATTCAAATGTTTGAAAAGCGTGCCATGTATTTATGTGGGCTGCATCAGCCACAACATGGACCGTGTTTCCAGCACGTATCAGGTTTATTCAAATGTTTGAAAAGCCTTCCATGTATTTACATGGATCTGTCAGCCACAACATGGACCATGTCTCCAATATGTATCAGGTTTATTCAAATGTTTGAAAAGCCTGCCATGTATTTATGTGGGATGCATCAGCCACAACATGGACCGTGTTTCCAGCATGTTTCGGGTTTATTCAAATGTTTGAAAAGCCTGCCATGTATTTTCATGGGATTTGTCAGCCACAACATGGACTGTGTCTCCAGTATGTATCGGGTTTATTCAAATGTTTGAAAAGCCTGCCAAGTATTTATGTTGGATTAATCAGCCACAACATGGACCGTGTTTCCAGATATTTCGTGTTTATTCAAATATTTGAAAAGCCTGCCATGTATTTATGTGGGATGCATCAGCCACAACATGGACCGTGTTTCCAGTATGTATCGAGTTTATTCAAATGTTTGAAAAGTCTGCCATGTATTTATGTGGGATGCATCAGCCACAACATGGACCGTGTTTCCAGTATGTATCGAGTTTATTCAAATGTTTGAAAAGCCTGCCATGTATTTATGTGGGATGCATCAGCCACAACATGGACCGTGTTTCCAGTATGTATCGGGTTTATTCAAATGTTTGAAAAGCCTGCCATGTATTTATGTGGGATGCATCAGCCACAACATGGACCGTGTTTCCAGCATGTATCAGATTTTTTCAAATGTTTGAAAAGCCTGCCACATCCTCCCATGAGCTGTATTTTATGCTACATGCTGGAGGGGTGAAGCAGGTGGCAGAATGGCTATACAGAGAGGCTTGTATGAAAACGTGCACTACCAACACATTAGATCTCTTTTCACAGTTATAAGGACAACGTCATGAAGGAAAATTCAAAAAATAATTTCTTACTACCACACGGAACTGTGTGAACAGGCCATTACATTACATAGTAATTGAGTAGGAATCAAGGAATTCTTCAATAAAAATTTTTGTTTTCTATCGTATCGTATATTCCAAAGAGTCAAGGTACACGGTATGAGTTCTAACTCGATAATTAAATGGTGTCTCTGCTGTACAGGCCATAATGATGTATTAATGTTCATCGCTGTAACCTAGTGGGTGACACTGAGTTCAATCCCAATGTATAGGCGAATACATAGTTTCTCAGATGACCACATAAAATGGCGGCCTCTGACTGTACTTTTTCTGTTGGAATGGGTCTATAGTATTGTGATTCCTGTAGTAAAGGAAATGTTGCAGTGGGTGTAAATAACCATTACAACATGCTACATCAGCAAATAACTGCCAGAACCCTGAGTTTTATGTGTTAAACTTAAACTGAGTTTTGCTTTTGCTTATCTAACTGTATATTAAGATATTGCTTAGGCTGTTAAGCTGATATTGCCTGAAATTGATTGATGAATACAAAGCCTTTGTGTGTGGATATTTTGTGAAGCCTTTTGCTACAAATTGAGCCAAGAGGCAAGGCTAATTATATCCAACCACTTTGACCACACCGTTGACCAGTGGTCTGGTGCTCATTAGATTTTGTTTTCAGAACATATTATTCCTTTGAATCCCAAACTCTGATCCTCTATCTTGAGTGAATGTATATTTTCCCATATAGATCTACATAATGAACAATGTCACTGTGACCCATTGGAGCATTTTGTTACATTTGTTACCACACTGTAAAAATATCTACTCCCAGGCCAGACGTTTTTAACATCTTCTGTTTCATAGACAAATTATTTTAGATATATTTCAAGTATATGTTGTGTCTAATTTTATATGCTCCCATATATTAAGTCAAGTGGGGGAAATGAGGTGTCGCCCTGATGTATGTTGTGAAAGTAATTACTAATATAAGATACCATTGTCTCGATAAAAAGTCATGTTTATAAAAACGTCCACTGTTGTAAAACTTCCAAAATGAATTTAGATGTCATTGCATATGAAAACCAAAAATCTCTGTGTATCGTATGTTTTTGTTGGTGTTGATGTACAAGCAAAGAAAATGATTTAGGTTTGTATGATATCTTGAATGAATAACTCAAGCGAAGTAATATCAAATCGTATGGATCACATTGACATGGTTAGACACGTTGAGACACCAAAATCCCGTTAAGTTACAAAAATTGCAGTTTATACACAACAGAGCATGCAAATCATGTAGGCACAGTCTTTTGTGGGCACAATTGGAATATATATATATATATATATATATATATATACATAGGATACATGTATGAATTAAAATGTCTAGGTTGCTTGCATATGCATTAACTGGCTTATGAATTAAATGTATTTTTTAAAGAAAATTCATTTAAAAATAAAGAGATGTAAAAGTTGTCTAGTGTGACATGAATTTGAAAACGTTAACCAGACACCAATTTATCACTTCACTCAACTGCCATTACAAAGCAATTCATGTTTGTTCTTGTATTTATTTGTTATTTTTGTTCATTAATTTACACTAAAAATCTTGTAAAAGTATCGGGGACCACTGTGACAGAGTGGTAACACTCTCGATTCCCACCTCTGAGATCGGGGTTCGCTTCCCAGCCTGACCTCAAGTGGGAAAGCTGGTAGTTGCTTGCCCTTGGTCAGCAGTTTACAGTACAGAACCCTGACCAACTGTATGTACTGGTTTCCTCTGCCCTCCCAACTACCCGTCGTGATATGACCTGTTGAGTGTTGAAAGCAACGTAAAACCCCAAATAAATAACTTGTAAACAATCAGTAAACTTCTCATTTGGTTATAATCAAAATAAAGCCATATGTCTATGTTTTGACCATACCAGTGACAAGTGAATAAAATACCAGCTTTGTTTATTTTGTTTCAAAAAGGCTGATTCCACCATTAATTTAGAATAGATGTTACATGTATGTCGAATGTATGTGAGTGTTTTAACTAACTTGGGAATAAATGGATGCTAAGAATACTAGTTGGTGAATATACAAGGATTTCAAAATAATTTCACTTCCAAATAGATGATATGCAAATAGGTACTTGTTTGCACATTTGTAACACTTATTGTACACAGAGTACCAGAATGTAAGAAATTATGACTTGGTCCTGATTTACAGGTAATTGGGACAAATATAATGCGAGGTTTATAAAACAATTCTTTTCAATTCTTATCCAGAACAAATGATCAATAAACATACAGCTTACAAATTATTTTGTATTTGTGATCCTGACTGGTCAGAGATGGTTTAATGGTTTTGATTGGTTACAGTTGATTGTTTACTTCTCCACCAATTTGGGACATTTGCCAAATTACCAACCAAAGGAGTATGTGTGGAGTACATAAAAACCTGCCAACTGAGATTGCTTGTGACAGATGCAAACCATTTGTTTGAATGAGACCTAGCCATAAACACCATGGGGGACGTTGGACAGGGTGCGTGTCCCTGTCCTTTATAGAGAGGTGATTCCATCGTGTGAACTGGGTCTTATATCATACCTTATTACTGATCAGTAATTTTCTAATAATACCGGTTTGGCAAGAAAATGAGCTTTCACAAACTCTTTTATATTTGACTGAAAAACATTTACTCAAATATCTCACCGACTAATAATTTCCCTGAGACCACTGCTGATACCACTGTTTTGACATTCTGTGTTTTTGCTGTGCTTACAGAAACTGTATTTATATTATTGTCTTCAAATACATATAGTCTGTTTTTGTGTCATTTCAGGGACTACTTGACATAATCGTTGTGTGCAGACAAATAACCAAATCAAATAATGCATTCAAATTCAAAGTTATATAATTTTTTTCCTGTGTCAAAATAGGTGATAAAAACTATTAGCTCTCAGTATTTGCAATAATATCTCTCCTAAAAGATCAACACGCTCTAGAGCAAAAAATACACTACTCAAAAACTGAGGTCTTTCAGTAAAACTTATAACAACGTACTCAAGTTAGGGGTTCAGTAAACCCGTTCATCACAGTGCCAGGTACGGACCTCCAAAAGCAACAAAACCAGGCGGCAGCTAACAAGGGCATAAGTCACTGGCGTCAACTATAAGTCTTATACACCTTTGTGACTTTGTCCCAGTGAATTGGGTGGATAACTTCTATTGAGACGCTCATAATAGGGCAATAATGGGAATTTCCTTTTTAAACAGTGAAATAATAATAAAAATCTCTCTATATATGTATATTTATTCACATAGAGCTCTGCTTTATAAAAATCTATCTATTAAACCAGTGTGACTTACTTGGTTGCCAAAAAAAAGCCTCACGTCTGTAAAAGCGTTGGTTTAGTGAAAAGGGCTGAAGCCAAATAAAACTTGACATATTTTTAACATCTGTTTTTGTGTAGCATGGTGGGTTATCGACTCATTACGTTTATGGGACACTTAGTATTTGCTGAAAGAAACTAGGGCAAAAAATACAAGCCTGCCAATGCAGTTATTTTATGTGGGACAAAGGTATATCAGACGGGACTAATATTGATTTGAATTGTGACCGCCAGAGGGCGATAAAGGGCGATACCATTGACAGCATGTTTAGTATGTCCACCACGTGTTATTGCAAAGTTCATACACATCATTTTAGTAATTGGTGGAAAAATGCTGTACCAGTGTATGATAGGTTTAAGATCGTTGTAAGATTGAAAGGATGACTACGACTGCTTTACAATGTCATAAATCTGATAAGAATCAACACAAGTTTGCGACAATTTCGAAAAAGTTTGATATTCTCATAAACTGTTCCCAGTGGACTCTCCAGTGCTGTACTCGTAAACCTATCGGGAAGTTCCATATTTTTCATACAGGATCTCTTTCTGATGGCTTTAAGATCATTAAGATGTATTAGAATAAGTAATAATGGAGAACTTGACATTGAAGAAGGGGTCAAAGTAGACTTGCTCCAAGTCTTTGTATTTCTTATTCCAGCAAATCTGACATACATGAACAAAAGGACTTGATGAAAGTCTAGGGTCAAAGGTAAAAGTTAACAATTGGAAAAGAGTCTCAGGCCATGGCTTCCTTAAGTTGTTTTCACATGTGTAATCCATACTAGCAATGATAAGGGACATATAAGGCCGTTTTAATAGGATAATCCCATTTAACATTAAACATGTGATATGACGCCCATTTTATTTACAAAACTAGGCCAGATTACTATCAGGCTAACTTTCCTACCCATATATCTTTGTGCAAATTTAATGAGACCTAGCTGCAATAATCTTTAGAGCATCTTAATGAATTTGAAATAATTGGCTCTGGCGGCCATTTTGTTTTTCAAAATAAGGCCAAACTTTTTTTCAGACAAAATATTTGCAGGCCAGGACTTTTCATGGTCTGTCTTTATATTCTGAAGCCATAGCACCAATAATAAGAGAGAAATAAGTATATTTTAGTGTGATGACCCCATTTAACCTTGAAGCAGGGGTCAAGGGTCAAATACAACACCTGGAAAAGATTCCCAGGCCATGACTTCCTACGATTTGTTTTCTCATTCTGAACCTCTAGGAGCACTATTAGGGGAAATATAAGGCCTTTTTAATAGGATAACCCCCATGACATTAAACATGAGATATGGCGGCCATTTTGTTTTTTGAACCAGGCGACAATTACTATCAGGCTAGCTTTTCCAGCCATATATCTTTTGTGCAAATTTGATGAAACTAGCTGGAATATTTGAAGATTTAGAGCACCTTTATGATTTTCAAACAATTAGCTATGGTGGCCATTTTGTTTTTCAACCATAAACATTCCCTGCAAATTTGGTGAAGATATCTGTATAAATGAATGAGATGTTAAGGTTTAGGTAAAAACGTGATGAACGGACGGATGGAAGCACTCACACATGCACATATGGAAGGCCTTCGGCCGCAGGTGGGAGATAATTAGACATGTCCACAATATTTATCCGAATATAATATTCTATTATCTGTATTCATGTGTAGGTGATAGTCAGAGTGATATTAGTGATTATGTAATGCATTATTTCATGCATATATAACTTCTGACAACTCTATAAAAGACAATATCCATATTTCATATTTTATCAACTAGCGTATCAACTACACGTAATTATCATCTAATCACATTTTATCAAATGAAACTCTGCAGAAACAGAAACTAGGATTATATAAACATTTTGAAATGTTAGATATCCAATTCTATTCTGACTTATATTAAGGATTGAAAAGTCTGGTGACTAATGATTTGGAGTCAGGTAAACTACGGCTGCTTGTCAGGTTTAAGATACCAAAGTCCATCTAACGCCATAACGTCTTCATATACGTCAATTAACAGACATTGATTAGCCTGGGCACATATTTATTCCTTTATTCTTTCACACATTCCTTGTATAAAACCTATTTGAAGTGGCAAACTAGTGTTAGGTTAGTTTCACTGAAGAGTTCTGGACAAAGAATTCTGAAAAGAGGCCAATGAGTTATTGTCGTTTTTGAATTCCTGTCAGATGTTTTGACCTCATAGTGTGTAATGGGCAAATTGTTTGAAAAGCGATTTTTCCTTGAAGATTTCCAGCATAAGGGGGCTCTATATTTAGCCTCCTGAGTAAGGTGTTTGTGTGATATTTGCCAAAGTGATGGATGTCACCACACTTGTTCTTTGGCCTACTTTTGTCCCTTTGTTAATGTGGCTTCTCAATACGTTTCATTACCACAATACACAGGGAGGGGGACAGGGGGAAAGGGGGGTCTTGTATACATCCTATGGATGGAATGTCATTGTAAAGGTGTAATATTAAATATTATACACTTAATGTCTGCATAGCATGTTTAACAAAGGATTACACTCAATAGACAAAATATGTTAGTGGGGCTGCATTCATGAAACAATCATGAATTTGGCTATTATAACAAATATGGGACAGACAAATACTGCTCAGCCAATGAATTTCGTCACCTGCTATAAAAGCGTTCAAAGACCAGCAATATCCACATTTAAAAAAAATGTGGAATAGTTGCCTTGGAGAGCAAGGTATAATTGTTTGCAGGAAGATCACAGTAAAGAAGTTTTAATACTGTCATAAAATACGAGTGACGAACTTCACTGGGGTGACGAAATTCACTGGCTGAGCAGTACCATTAGACAGTTATTTTACACGATGCACAATGAAAAATATTGTAAAAAACCCAGTTCTATCTAAATCACATTGTTCAGTGCTATCCTCACAAGCTCATCCGGGCTTATTACTGACCGGAAGTGTTTTGTGTGTAGTATCCGGTTCTATAAGTCGGGATTGTAGTATCCAGGGTCTATAAGTCAGGATTGTAGTATCCAGGTTATATAAGTCGGGATTGTAGTATCAGGTTCTGTAAGTTGAGATTACAGTATCAGGTTCTATAACATGGGATTGTAGTGTCCAGGTTCTATAAGTCGTGATTGTAGAATCAGGTTCTATAAGTCGGGATTGTATTATCCAGGTTCTATATATCGGGATTCTAGTATCAAGTTCTATAAGTCAGGATTGTAGTCTCCAGGTTTTATAAGTCAGGAGTATAGTATCAGGTTCTATAAGTCGGGATTGTAGTATCAGGTTCTATAAGTCGAGATTGTAGTATCCAGGTTCTGTAAGTAGGGATTCTAGTATCCAGGTTCTATAAGTTGGGATTGTTATTTGGGTAGCTCGCGTTTTGGACACAGTGCTAAACTAAAATGTACAGGTTGTAGTGGTGAAGGGAAGAGCGGAATGGCCATACGGGACATATTGTTTTTAATTGTGCACTGTGAACATACAAGGTCCATCCCAAGACAATAAGGACAAGGTCATGGAGCCAAACTAAATTACGAGTTCTGACCACATGATTGAGGCTCTAGAAAGTCTGTGTATTTATCGTCATCCAGCTTTTTAAAATTCAATTATTATATTTTAATAAATTATATATTATCAAACCTGGCATATTTTATAAAGATAGCATCAGAAATGCCTGTACCCCACAGCCTGGGGAAATGGATTTCAACACCATGATATATAGAAGTACTGAAACAGTACAATGGTCGGGATACTTTCAGAGCATTGTCAGTCATATAAGGGTCCAAATAATGTTTAAGTGGAAAAATTGTATGTAAAGATATTGTATTAAATTTTTAAAATTCAATAGCAAGATGACAGTATTAATCAGTAAACTAAAAATTAAAAAGTTGTAAAATTTATTAAATGGAGAATAGCTTTCAATGGAAATAGCACAATCATGTAAAAATACATATAATAATCAGTTGCATCAATCCATATATCTTTTTCATAAGACAACCATTTCTCAAATATGGCAGGTGAATACACTATGGCAGAGCCAAAGTTAAAGGTCACACAATCATGCACACCTACACACCCTAACCAATGTCCCTACCAAGTGTCAACATTCTACACCTTACGGAATCCAAGAATTTTTACTCATGGTCACAATGACAAGGTCAAATCAAGATCGCACCATGACGTTGCACACCCATAATCAATGTCCCGACCAAGTATCCTTCCTACACTTTACAGTTTCAGAGATATTGCCCAAACAAGATATTATAGGTCAAGGTCACTATGGCAAGGTGAAAGGTCAAATCAAGGTCACACCATGATGTTGTGCACCTACAACCCCAACCAATGTTCCTGCCAAGTAACAACTTCCAACACCTTACGATTTTTGAGATATAGCCCAGACAAGATTTTGTAGGTCAAGGTCATTACAGCAACGTGAAAGGTGAAATCAAGGTCACACCATGACGTTGCACACGTACACCCACTACCCAATGTCCCTACCAAGTATCGGTTTCCTGAACCTTACAGTTTATGAGATACAGCCCAGACAAAAACTTTTTCCTGCTGCCCACCCATCTGGACACCATGGTTAAAAACAATACCCCAACAGCCCTTAAGAGCTGTGAGGTAAAAAGAAATTAACAACTGGAATTAATTATATACCAAAGGTGACACAGATACTCAATAAGATTAACAGTTGAAATCAATTGCATTAGAAAGTGACGTCTCATTTTGTTATGAGGATAAGCAAATGTGTTAGACTGAACTGACTGGTTGAAATATGGGGTGCTTCAAGTCTCTGCATCAGACTTTTATTTTTGTTTTCAAATTTGAGTTTTTTTTCTCAGTTGTCATTCATTGAAGGTGACAGACTGAGGTTTTGGCCTATGATTTGTCTAAATGAAAACACCAAGTTTGCCCTAGGTTTGTCAAATTGGGTACATGAAAATCTGTAAGATTTTGATTGACAGGTGAAAAATGTCATCTAACTTTTCTAGTTTCAGATGTGATTTTGTTTGTAAATCTGTTTGCAACATGGGAAAACAGCTACCTGAGAAAATATCTCCAATTGGAGACAAAGCATATTTACAACAATACTGTTGTAAACTAATTTATACCTAAACCACTGACATAACGGCAGCATTACGCTTCATGACATAAACACTGTTGTGATTTTGGTACTTGCTATGATGCCTAAAATATTGACGTAACTGTGGTATTGGCTTAATGTCTGAAACACTTGTGAGTTTGGTAGTTGATTTGGTGCCTAAAATATTACCAAAACTGTTGAGATTCTTGTGTTTGAGTTGACGCCTAAAACACTGAAATTGTGATTCTTGTATTTAAACTGAAACATAAAATGCTTACATAACTTTAGCATTTTACTTGAGGCCTCTAAACCCTGTTGTGATTCTGGTGTTGATTCTGACATAACCATGATATTTTACTTGATGCCTGAAATACTGACATAACCATGGTATTTTACTTGATGCCTGAAATACTGACATAACCATGGTATTTTACTTGATGCCTCAAAACACTGTAGTGATTCTGATGTTCAACTTGATGCCTAAAATGTTGTTTTCTTGTTTTCCAACCTGATACCTTCTAAGTACTGTGAAGATTGGCATATGAACAAACCCATAAACAGTGATTCAGTTGTCACAACTAACGAAAATATATACTATTAAGTATGGGAATTGTAAGCATTTTTGTTTGTCGTTGTTTTCCAACAGATGGTTGTCACCAAGACCTTTGTAACCTGATTGGAATCAACTAGAATTCTCCCAAGCGTCCACCTTTGAACACTACCAACAACAAACCTGGAGCAGATGCAACTGAAGGCCAACTGAAGGAGCTGTATGCCAGTTCAGGTATTGTGAATAGCAATGTTTGAACACTGTTATGGTGGTCAAATGGCAACCTAGGTCTCACCAAACAGTGTGCAGCGTTTTCAACAAAACATGTGAAACAATTAAGAAATACTTGTACAATGTATCAAGAAAGTATTGAGAAATCATATTAATTTCTTCAGAAGATAAACTGATAACATGATAAATGATTATGTCACGGCCGTATGTGTGTAAATAGATGGTACTTTGGCCTGTATCCTCTGACAATGGTGTCATGCTAAATATGCAACAACTCAAGTACCCTATTGCACATGACCCAAAGTAAGCCACAATGACCCCAAAATCAGAGAGATATTGTACCATGTTTAGATTGAATATAGCTGTTACAACTATTTACTGGGTCAACAATTAGTCTTCTTCTGACTTAAATGACACTAGATGAACCATCGGTACCTGTACACATATAGAATATGGTCATTTTGGATTTAAGTGTGATCATGTTCAGGTTCAGTGTTGCTTGTAACACATTGTTTATATCTCATCATGCCGGGTAGGTGAGGGGATGGAGGAAAGCAATGCATCCCCATTCATGAAGACCTTGACCTGAAAACCAAACAGGCCATTGTATGGGGTTTTAATGGTAACAGATATCCAATATCAGTGGTCCTTGACAGAAGGAATTTGTACAGGTTGAACTTAGTTTGTGGAGGCATATGCTGTGCCAGCTTTGAAACAAACGTTCTTTTCCAGACCAAATGAAAGTATGTCTATTGATATTATGTCAAATAAAACAAATAATTGTATATACTTAATTACATTATACAGGGGTACATATCATTGTTTGAAGGTGATTCTCTTATCATGCATAGGCTTTGACATGGATATATAATGACTTATTACATTGTGTCTCATGTCTGTATACTAATGATAATCACACAGGTGTTACTGTAAGCCACTGAGCCTTTTTCAGGACTTGGTTTGATCAGATGTAGAGAAGTTAGTTTAACCTGGATGACAATTGTCTCTGTGTCACAAAAATATCAAGTCACAAACCAAAGCCTCTTAACATGGAATATTTTGGTTGAAACAGGTGCGAGTAGCTAAGGCTGATATGAACATGTAAACGATAGGGTGACATTTTAAATAGGGCTCATTTTTATCCGATTTCTTCTGTCAATTTCAATATTCCTATCATCCCGACCGGGAGTTTTTAGGACTGGAGGAATCCAGGCCAACATTTTAGTGAAAAAAACACGTTCCAAGGAACTCTTCCCTTCTTACCAGCTGGGCCAACACTTTGAAGTTGAGTAATAATGCTGGGCACGGGATGGGATTTAACCCATGTCCTCTTTTTTTTCTTTTTTTTCCCTAGGCGGGTGTGTTACCCATTAGGCCCCAGTGGCAGATACCCGCAGGTAACAAACTTTCCTACCAAGTGGGATATAGAATTCATGACATAAAAGTTGGAAGACCAGTGAACTAGCCACTGCACTACTGTGGCTCCCTTATTTCATGTGCAAGGAATTTTTTGCAGTATTGATTTTCCAGGTAATAATTTTCCTGGATTCATTGATTACAATGACGTTTTATATGTTTCTCCGATTACCTTTACATTTTTTCATTACTCTGCTTAAATTTCTTTTAAATTTCTGCTTAATTTTTTCACAATGTCATAAATCTGTTTGAATAACTCTAACATTCCAGATTTCCCATAGGCATGGAAGATAGCTAAGGAGGCAAAAATATACTGGAAAAAAGGAAGCAAAAACATATAGTTTTACCTTTACAGCCTACGTAACACGATACTATGATCCAGGGCTTTTGGAAGTGATCCTCCAGTTTTTAATTATAAAAATGTTCCCTATATAATTTCATACGTCATCAGTGTTTTCACCCTTACCAATTGACCATTGATTGATTAATTGTTGATTTTTTTTATCCATATTCCAAACCTTTTCATACTTGCTGAACGATTTCCAGGTAACTAGAAAGAAGAAATGTTTGGTTCCAAGAAAGGTCATTCAGGCTCTTTTTAATGTCCATTTTAAGAAGGTTAACTGAGCTGCACGTATTTTATGTATTTTATCTTTATTTTGTCAGAGGGAAGACATTTTTCGTGTTTGTTTGCTGTTTATTAATTTTAATAATGTGTAAAATAGCCTTACCTGATTATAGACCCACCTGAATATTGTAAAAAAAATATTCTTTCATTTATATTTTCACATTTTAAATTCTTTAGAACTCACCCTTGTATTGCAATTAATATAAGCATGAGCTTTACTTTAAAAATAAATGAAAATAAATAAAGAATAAAGACATTGATATTTGCATACATTAGCTAAAATAGAAAGATGTTTATAGGGAAAAAATCTGTGGAACTATATAGCTAAATGTTATACACGTAGCTTTTGTGCACGTAGCTTTTTGCATATAATATATTTGACAGGGCATATTCAGATTTATAGCCCCGGGATAGGTCTAATTTCTGTCTCCTTTTTGACACAATTACATTACTATATACTAATCATTGAGTGGGTTTATGAACACCTGCATTAAATTGGCACAGACAGGAAGTACGATATAACTCCATAACTCCAAAGTTTAACTAATCAGAGACAGTCATACAAAAGTTTAGCTCTGTAAGTTTTACGTTAATTGGTTTTGTTCCAATTTAGAGTCCAGTCCATGCAGAAATAGCATTATGGCACATCTAATAGCCTTATCAAGGGTGCCTGAGTTGATGTGAGTTTATCATGTACATTCTTAAAATTGTCAGTCCATATTTTAAACATGTTACGATAACGTCTACAAAACAACACAAACAGTTTGTGGTCCAGCTCTACTTAACAAAATATTAAATCATCTAGGTTTTGGGCTTAATAAGTTAAATTGAGTTCCAGCTTTCCAATAGACAAAACACTTAATGATATATTGGTATTAACGCCCAAATAGAGTAATAAATACATAATACTTAACATGCACCACAAAACGGAGGTATGATAAGTTTAGAGGGTATCGAACTATTGTGCAATATGGGGTATTTTTTCATTGCAAAATTATGTGTGTAGATCTTTTGCTTTCATTTGAATAACGTAAATAGCACTTCAGCAAAAAATATCGTGTTTTGTTCATTTTTCCTAATGACATAAAAATGAAATAACTGTCGTTTCATGCACATAATCACATAGATCAGAAAATCAATGAAACCAAATGTCGCCTGTGTACATGCTAACTTTACGTAGGCTCAGATCACCTTGACAACACTTAATAGATTATTGATGGCAATTCAATTTTAAGTCTAAAAAACACAGTGGTGTCACTCAAACCCTTCTGCAGTAGTGTAACAAAGTGTAAGAAACTCCAATTCATTCTAAAAGTTATATGAGACAAAAGCCTTACACTTATGACAAAGCATATATTGACATATTCCAACTTGAAAGAAAATTAGATTAAAATATTAGTTGTTTATATTAAGAATTGATATATTTGACTTTATTAAAATAGTGTTAGTCTAATACAAGTCACTTTTATCTATTTTTCCATTATTAACATAAGCCATCGTGTTTTATCCCCCTCACAAGTCAATACATCGACAAAAGGTTCAGTCTAAAAACAATATTTTGTGTCATGAAAACAACTCCACACGACAACACATAATAACATCCGACTAAAACATTACACAATTGTATTATTTGTCATTCCAGTCAACACATCATTACATCAAATTCGATGTAATATGTCTGATTTCATAAAACTGTCCGTTAGAATTATATTGTGCTTTTAATATAATAACATATACACATAATAGTTTACCAATTTCAAATAATAAAATAAGCTATCTCACTTAGTTTTATTGTGTAAATATAATCAAAATCTCCTCACAGAATAAACAGGTTTTTCGATGACAAAAAGATACTATCTGTTACAATAATGATATATTTTACAATGTTTATAAACATACACAATAGACTTTGCTATAACTACCTTATAGAACTGATAAAAGCAGAATTTAAAATACCTCTCTGTGATTTCCTTCAGTGTCCTTTTCTCCTCTGTTCTGGTGGCGATTTGGAAAGTTCAAATTTTTGTAGGAGTTAGGCTCTTCAAACTCATAAGGTATTTATCTTGTTAGTTTAAAGAACTATTCACTGGATGATGAGGAACACACAATGCAGTTTGAGTATGGTCCTACAAAGCACATATAACTACCCAACTGGGTGGTTTCTTTCTGTAAGACCCTAGTTTTTGATAAATCACGTGATTCAGATTACCGTTCGTATCTGTTTTCCCGCAAAAGGAAGTTAAAGTCTTATCAGTTTAAAACTTTTTCGGGGGGTGGGGGGGGGGGGGGGTCAGGCTGTCACCATTGTGTGGGTGTGACTCCAACAAGTGACAATACTGAGTGTCCTACTATGACCCTGACTGTTAAACGGGACGTATACCTCCAACTTTTACCTTTTTTCCTGGATCAAAACACAGACTTAGATATGTTAAAACATACAGAAACAAGAGATGAATATTTCATTTATTTTCCAGTGACAGGGCTTGGGGAATTGTGTGGGCACTGTATGCTATATTGATAGTATGCAGTTAAACCTCATCCTGTTGATAACAGACCCATTTGTCACCAGACAAAACTGAAAATCATCAACATTAAATATATACGATAAAGGGTTTCTCTTGCTTTCAAAGTTCAACATAAATATTGTTTACAAAATGATTCCAGTAACTTATTGCTTGTTTTCAAAAGACCTGTGCTAGATTTAGGAGAAAAGTATGTTAACTGTCTCTAAATTTACGATTTAATATCCGTGAGCTATGTGGTGTGTTTCTATCGGGTCAAGTAGTGCTTTTCTAATTAAATAAGTGTCAGGAAACTCCAAATGGATGTCAATTAGATATGAAACAAAAAGTGTACCCCTGAAGATCTTTACACTTGTGATGACATTTGCCTTACAAAAAAACCAGCTGTTTTACAACCAATCAGAGATTGTGATGACGTGTACAAGGAAATCGAGAACCTTTCTAGGTGATTACTAAACCTCTAAATATAGTGACAATGCCCTGTTTTAACTTGCTTGGTCCATAAGATGCAGCAGATGGCATGTATCAGTTGTCCTTATTCTAGCACTTGACAGATACAATCTTGGACCTTTCACACTGGTGGCAGAAACTGTGTCACAATTGTGTGTAACTAGTGTACTGGGATGTTACAGTAAAGTTTGTAAAATATGCTCACTCAGCCTCAACTAAAAAAAAACTTCTTGAATAAATTGGAACTGCAATAATGGACAAGATAGCGTGATTTTCCAATTTGGGAATCTGTAGTACATCTGCTTTGAAGTTTACATCGAGATTTATAGATCTTAGTAGAGTTTTTGATTTGGTGAAGTCTGGTGATAATACACCTTGGGTTAATTGATGGTTTTAATTTTACTAAGGATATGCAAGTGAAAAAGTTATCACAAATGTGACAATTCTTCTTACAATGCAACAAATCTTGAGTAATAGATGTTTTGGATGTAATAACCAGTAAACTCTAATGATTCGTTCAATGCGTTGAAATCCATTGTTACAGTTAATAAAATTAAATTTCAAACACAAAAAGAATATTTATTAATCCAGGCATATATAGACTTATATATGACAGTCTTGCAATTAGGTCTGTCAGAGCTTGAGAATTTCAAGCTGACCATTTGAAGTCAGATATAAGTGAAAATCAAAATTTAACCAACAAATCACAATCTTAATATCAATATTTTACAGTACTTAACAGGTCAGATATCTAGTCTAGCTTTAATATTATGTTTTAATTGTCAAATAGCTAGTCTAGCTGTAATAATATGTTTTGTTTTGAGTTTAAACATTTCCATCAGTTGCAACCGTTGTACTCGTGGATAACATCTTAGGTTGTCGAAGATTAACATCTGAATAAAACATGAACTAGTCTATGTTGTTCTCAAACAAATTGTGTGAGCCACATCATGATATAATGTGAGATTAAAGAAATTCCACATACAGAAGCTAGTCAAGAATTTTGACTGTAAACCATCATGTCGCGATAAGCAACATCCATTTTTCTCACTTAAAACACAGATAAGAGTGGGCGAGATCATCCACCAATTATACCAGGTAAGCATGTTGACTATTACACTTATACAAGTGTTTATGTTGTGTCACTCCAGCTGTTCAATAGAATGATATGCCATGTAGGGTAGCATGCTTTATATGTAGCATAGTCTGTTCTTACATTTTTAATAGTCTTGAGAGTATTGAAAAAATATTGGTGTCCAACACATTTTATGAAACATTTGTTGATGTATGTGCAGCTATAATACAGTCAGTTGAATCATACATGGTTGCTGTTACCATAGTTTTCATATACATACGTTTTTGTGTACACCCTTGTTATTCTACAACTATTTTCATGGGCAAGGGTGATACTTCATGAGCCCATACGTAGAAATGTAGGTGACAATATGACAATTAAATATCATTGCTTGGGTCATTGTATGTTGGTACTAACATTGAACCCGTCATTGAAGCCTCCTTTGGAAATGACCTTCTTTGGTAAAGGAAGGTCATTTTTATTCCTGGGAAGGCCACCTTAAAATTCAGTGTCACAAAGCCTCCTTTAATTCCCCTTACCAAAGGTATTCCTTGAAACTTAAGCAGGGGGTAAATGTTCATTTAAAGTTATTAAACATTCCTTGAAGGTCACTTCATTAAATTTAAGGTAGGTCCTTAGCTTCCTTGAAATTTAAGGGAGTTTCAAGGTCTCCTCTAAGGAAGGAGGCTTTGTGAAACTGAGACAGGACAGGCTTTGTATGTGTTGCCATGCGGAGGATTAAAGGCCACCACCACAGAGTTGAGTATCAAGTGATTTAGTGCCAAAATTACTTGGTTACCGAAAACAAAATTGTCACTGACAGTGTGCCAGTTGATCCATAATCTTCCTAATGCCCCATTCACACTACAGACGGTACGTCCCAGGGTTAGTAGTTTTTCTCAGCTGCAGAACCACTCCCAGGTCACCCCATTTCGTCTTGAGTTGTTCACACTACAGGTGGACGGCCACTCATTGGACATGGTTTTAAACGTCAATAACAGTAGGATGACAGTACTACAAATGTTGGTCACCCAGAAGCAACCTCAACACACCTTCAGTAGCTGTCGCCGTATCACATCAAAAGACGACCAAATCACAACCTTATGTACACCACAGCTTCAGTTTCCGTAGTCAGAAACTCATGCGCATTTGTGAAATTGTCTACTCATACTCACAGTACTGAAATCAGAGGCGGAAATTTTAAACTGTTTAAAATTTCCGTAGGACATGCAACGGTTTGCCACTGACTCACAAGGTCCCATACGGACATCAGACGGTGAGCCAAGGACAGGGACGTTCCACCAAACGCAGGTATCACGGGGTGATACTGCCTGTAATGTGAAGGGGTATTAGCTTATAAAATATTCTTCTGGAGTTTGACCATATCAAAATCAACAGTGAAACGATTGTTTGAACAAATATATTTCAGCTGCAAAGTAAACTATTTGGACTTTAAAGTAAGACCAGCATTGGTCTTGTGATAAAAATCTATAAAATGATGATTAGCTATTAACACAATTTCCAGATGAGCTGACAAAATAGAAATTGGGCCTAGGTATAGATATTTTAGTAATGGTGTCCTGTTTTTGTTCACACTATCTAAGATCACTGAGGTTATCCATACAAATTACAAAAAGTAAAATGTATTTCAGAGCATAAACTTATGATAATGACATTGATGATTTATGATGTATTCAGAACCTTAAGGTCTGTGTGGGTGGGTTTTTTCGCGTAGTTGTATTCAAAGTTTCAATTGTTTTACTGCCTTGCCACCAGTTATCACAGGGTACTAATTATCAGCACCAATAAATAAAATGTTCATGTTCCTGTAACAACTATATATCTTCAAAGTCTCTTTCTGTGCAGGTGTCCCATTCAGGTTACAAACCGCTGTGCCTGATTTACTAGATTTATAAAGTACTATTTGCCAAATTTTATTTGAATTCGTCTGGTGGTCATTCAATAAACAGTGATAACAGGCAGAAAGCAGATTGCACTTTTTGATCATCATAATCACAGGAATAAAATAATCTTGTTAAAATTATGTCTATTCCAAAATGCAGTGTGTATTCTAAAGAGCTGAGAGAATTCATTTGAAAGGCTTAATTTTGCAATTATCAAAACTGAAAAAGCGACGTCATATGATGTTATTCTGTAAAGACAACCATATATTGTAACCTTTCATTGTTAAATTTCATATTGGAACACGCTGTATATGAGATGAAAATCGACTGGTGCTGTTATGTTAAAATTTCTCCGTATAGATGGGTCAAAGTTGTACATTTGGGGTATATTTGAATGCCATAAATTCGTGATGCCCAGTGATTCAGTGAATATGTAACCTTGACTTAGTATTTTACACTATTTTCTTTTCTGGTAGAGAAGTGAACAAGTTTGCATTTAACCACCTAGCTTTCAACTCTGTATAACCTATATTCTAACATGAGACGGCTGTGTCCGCGATTCTGATTGGCTAAGACACGAAAAATTGCTCTGTAAAACCCCGCATAACATCATTAGTTCTATTTTATCGCTCACAATGCTGCACCGCAAAAAGAAAACTTGAAGTAACAGCCTAGATTTTTTTCATTAAATAGACAAATAATGGTAAACACGATATTCAGGGATTCTTACATTTGAATATAGAATATACTGATATGCATGTGCTGAAGTTTAAGGACCTTTAACAAAGAAAAGGGTTATCTTAATTTGTGGCTCTTCCAATAATTCAACGGCACCCTCGATAAAAAAATCTTTATAGAATATTCGTATATTTTTCTATAAAATAGCTTCAAAACTAATTTTTATAAGATCTTCTAGAATGTATGTTAGAATAGAAATAGACAACGACGAGCGAAGGGTTATAGGCGATTTTACAACAATTACCGCATTAGAATCACTCAGGCTCCGCCTTCGTGATCCTAATATCGCTAATTGTTGTAAAATCGCCTATAACCCCTCGCTCGTCGTTGTCTATTTCTATATTAAATTACACCTGAGAGGTTTTCCTTTGTTAAAAGTGTCCATTATTTTTCACTATTGGTCACTTTGTGAGTCTAACCATATATAGAAGTCTTTTTAGCACATTTCCAAAGAAACCCTTTTACATTTATTTCAACTAAAATGATCATAAAAACCGAAAAATACACACCAGGAATATAGAAATGAAAAGTAATGATGTTAAACAACATTGTGAAAATTATAAATTAAGGAAAAGGTGTAATCTAAATAGGTTAATAGCCTCGCAAGTGTCCAATATTGGAAAATAATGGGCTGTTGACTCGTCCCTTCGGGACCTCGTAAACAGTCCATTATTTTCCAATATTGGACACTTACTTGGCCATTAACCTATATGTATACGCTGATGTCCTCCCTAGATACAGCTCTACCCACTGAAATGGACGTATAACCCCAGCATTGGCCTTGGAACTACACAGTAACAACCGTGTTGGGAGTTTCTTCTTTGCACAAGATCGAGGTGTTCACGTCCCTTTAACAATTGTAAAGTCATATTGGGACAGGTGATCAGTGTTCCTTTTATGTTCTCAAAAGCTGGATTCAAGTCCAGCTAATAACAGTCAAGTCCTAGCTAACTCATGATTTGCTAAACCTGATAACCACTACGTCACCAGAGTCCTGTTTAAGCTATTGAGCATGATCAGTTACAAATCAGCAACCTTTCACTATATATACCGGTAGTACAAATACCCTAAGTTTGCCTAAACTTTGTTTTACCTTGACATTGTGACAATTGATTTGGTGTCACTTTCTTCGAGGCTGTATTTCAGAAGTAGTCAAATTTCATGCCACAAGTGTTCTCTAAGAGATATATATTAAATTGAAAGCAAAACATTTATATAGTTTGGGTGGCTAGCTTTATAAACGTTTCTGTTTAAGGATAAACTGGCAAAGGGGATTGTGCAGAGTTTTAGATGCAGTATGATCACATTTTATATTGTATTTCTCAGGTTGTAAGTATCCTGACCAGACCACTTCACATCTATTGTTAACTGGAGACGGGGTTAGACGCATGCAAGTGTAAAGCTAGTCGATGCTGTATAAATATTGCAATTTTTATTCACTGTTACAGATTTTTTTCTTGAGCCACTCCTGCTAAAAATAGGGTAAAATAACTAGAGGCTGCCAGGCAGTGACTGGTAATGTGTTGTAAACATGGGCATACATGAATGGCAGAAAAAATGCTGTAAAAATGGATGTAGTAAAAATGTGTAATGTACTGACTGACTTCGTAAATTTAACCAAAAAAAAAATGATATAAAGAAAAAATGCAAATTGTCTTGCGGTGTTTGTACATAATTCAACGAACTCCAGTTTTCATTTAATTAATATGAACAATAATGACTGTGAATATGAAATATAAAGTATTCAGATCAAAGGAGACTATTCATCCAATCAATTTCAATAATAACAATGTTGACTCAGCCAATATATAATTTAACATTTCAAGGTCAATGGAGACTATTCATCTGAACTACATAAATCATAATAAACACAGGCTCCATGATGTTGTGGGCTAGTCATCTACTTAATAATCTCTAATAATTTGACATTGCTTGTCTGTTGTGATGCATCTATTTTTTTCACACCACACGATAACTGTAGGGTATAGCAATAGCCTTGTATGCTTCTGCCCATCCTGAGAGTTTGTGTTAAGCCTCTCTTACATCCCATCATATGTGCACGTACGTCCTGGTTACAGAGAAAAATCGCCTGATTTGCAAGGGACACTTAAGCTACACTTGCAATTTTATAACAGAATATCAAGGTCGCAAGACCCCGCAATGAAAATTGGCATGCACATTTTCCCTGCGTGCACGCAGCATGGCTATAAAGGCATCCATGTCTCAAGGGTAACTTACGAGAGGCTTGGCCACTTGCGTTCTCCTTGCTAGTGTTGCAAGATCTCCCCATTCACTTGCAGGGTTTGCACATGCCGTATAATACACTCATGTGTACCTTGCATCCATATTAACCCACTGTCGGGGCCTGTAGCTAGTCGCAGTCTGTTTTTGATGTTCAAGTACTGACACTCTTGTTAGAAAAATATACCTTGTTTGCACGTGCAAAGCTCTGCTACCCCACTACCAGGCTGAGTTCATATTTTTCAACAATATTTGCAGCACACTTACGTGTGTATACACGTACGATGGGATGTAAGAGAAGCTTTACATGACTTATTTTAAACCGGACGTAACACCCCAACTTTCAACTTTCATGAAATGGAAATTCTTAGAAGTGTCTTTCCATGCTGTGGAACATAGCTTTGACTGATTTCCTTCTGACTACAGGATTCTATAAATTTCCCAATTCCGATTTTCTGAAAGGAATTATAAGCCTAGTATTGGTACTGATGTGTGTCCAAGCACTCTTGTTCTGTGGCAGGAGTATGTGGTGCTTACTTTAGCGTCCGAAATTCTTTCTTTTCTAAATGCGAGCGGATATTGAGCCGACAGGTGATTTTTTTACGACATGTCTCAGTTGAACAATTCTGATAAATTGCTCATAATGAGGTAGTTCATGGAGAATATGGTGTAAAATCATAAAGAACTCATAAGGTGTATTGATACTGGGACGTTATTACTGGATTTTCAAACCTTAAGACAGTACCAGATTTCTGTGAACAAACTCTGAGAGGTGGATTGTCCAATAGACAGCACATTGTCCTATTCACGTTTTTAGACGTGATTTTCATGGTTTCTGGTATTTTGTATATTTGTACTACCAAATGGTTATGCAATATATAATTCATGTCTATATTAATAAAATACATGCATGAAGTTTTGATTTTTTTTATTTAGTGCTCCTCAAATGAAACTTAACAAGAAAACATACTAAAAGCTCCGCCAATATAGATATTTAATTGTACAAATTACATTTCTAGAATAACCCTTAACTGGAAACCTGTCATATAATATATGACATATACTGCACATTTACTGGATACCTTTATGTGAATGTATTAATAATGTAACAATTCAGATCTTATGAATGGAAAAACATAAACAAGTCCAACTCACACACAGTTAATGGTATTGATCTGCCACTCCTGTTATTTACATAGTTGTCATGGCCATAATCCGCCATGTTGTAAACTCACAGAAGGTTCTACAATATGTGTGTATAATTTGCTGTGGAATACTTATAAATTCTTAAAAAAAACATCATTTCTGGGAGATATACAGTTTGAAAACAGGTGAGAATTACATGCTTTATTTTTGTATATTTCCAAGTGTAATTTATTTTAACTTTAAGTTTATATATAGAACCGAAATTTAGGTATGTGCACATTTGAATGTCAAACATTTTACACAGAAAAGTACATATAATCATGGTTGACACCACCAAGTGCCCTTGCTAGATTTTATATGATCAATTTGCCAAATCTTGTTAACACAATCCCCAGCATATCAACGCCATCCTAAAATGACGCATTTCCAAACATTTTATGTTCATTTGTTTTACCACATGGGACATCATACCTTTCTCCCTTTATTCTCTACCTGTACTTGAATAGAAAAGTCCGTAGTATTCAGTGCAGAATATTAATCATTTAGGATGCACCACTTTCCTCCATTACCTCAACTACCCACTGCAATATGGCCGATATAATGTATTGAAACTGACATTAAATCCCGTCAATATTTTCCACGTGCATTAATGATCATTATTCCCCACTAAATGGAATACATGCATTTGCACGTACAATATTTATTATTTTTTGTTAATTGAAACTGTAAATATAAATTTGGTATCATCTAACCTGATAATAACAGCAATTTGTTTTCAGATCAGACATTACTGGTGATGGCATCTCTTCACAGAAAGTGGTCTAACAGGGTACAGTTACCACTTGGGTCTGCCTGGACTCCCTCTGGATCAGTGGCTGAGTGTCTGAATTGGCATACTCATCAGTAAGTTATGTACACAATAAAGCCATATATATCACTCATTATAATAAATCTGACATATATAAGTATATGTATTTACCAAAGACATACAGGCAGTTAAACTTCAGGTATAGCATCATTTCAACATAAAAGTGGAAGGTGATAAAGAAAAGTTTGAAATATACATGTGTGTAAAATGTGTTGATGCAAAAATTAATATTATAATTGAAACGATACATATATATATCGTGCAATAGATGACCTAGATTGAATGCACAAATGTAAGACATCAGAACTTAATTTATCTAGTAAAGATGCTTTATAATGTATCATTTGTTTTTGTAGAGAATCTGCCCCACAGGTGACCTTCAACCCAAACCTAGAGGTAACTGAAACCACCCGCATCAGTGGGACTCTGGAGGCCAGAACAGTGACACCATATGCCAGAGTACTTACTCCAAAACCTCCATCCAGACAAGCCTGGAGCTCCTACAAGGTTGATGGAGACCAATATACTCTGGATACACTAGCTAAAGGCACATATTCCCCCCAACCTCCTGATATTTTTAGAGACACCATCATTAGCCACAGACCAGGCTCAAAATTTGGAACATATGAAACTTCTAAAACTTTTGATACCTACCAAGAAACTTTGGATGCCTTCAGAAATCAAAACCAACAAAAGTATGACCCTGAAAAGGAAGAGATGATACGCGATTTTCTTACAAGAAAGGAAATTGAATCATATGAAAGGGAAATTGAAAATGAAAAGAGGAAACTGCAAAAAGACACACAAAGAATGTATGAGGACCACCTGCAGAATATGACATCAAAAAGTGGAAGATTACATGAAACAGCAGCCTCCAATGCAGTGAAAGCACACATTGCCAAGACAGTGCCTCCAGGCACCCCACTAGATATGAGTTACAATGGAAGGCTGTCGACCAAACCTCCAGTACCAAAACCACCGCATTGTGGTCATGTGCAATACCCTAGGACACCTCACCCCAGAAGGGGTACACCACAATGTCACAGGGCCTCAAGACCAACTAGTGCTGCACTTCATAGAGGTCTGGATAATACCATGAAAATGGATGAGATGCTCACAACAAAGAGAGTCGTGTTTCAAACTCCTAGGCCTGGGTCAGCCTCTGGTAGGGAAGACAGACGTTTTCTCGCAAAGAAAGGGGAACACTTTTCACAATGGCGTGGTGCAGTCTCACCTGCCTTAAACTCAACTCATTATGGAGATGATCAGTTGTGGAAAATGAGTCGCTTCACCAAAAGTGCCCATCCAAGAATTTCTACCAGATGGAATCCAGATTCCAGGATAGGATCAGGATACAGGGATCAGACTGAAACGGGAAAAGTGAATGTGAATGTAGAATGTCCAGAAGGGGACAACATGGATGTTGAATTGTCTATCTCACGTTCTCCTAACAAAGTGTACTAAGATGTAACTGTAACTTTAGTGTTTGTATTGTGAAATATCTCAACACTTGTTGCACACATGTTAAAATTGTTAAAGTTAGATTTATTCATTGATATTTAAAAGTTCATGTTATTCTTACTGTATCTTACTACATCTATGCTGCTGTAAATAAGACTTTGTATTGTGTAAAATAGACTTATCTTATCCTTATTATTGTTGTATATTGGCGAGAGCAACCAACTGTGTTGTACTAACAGGAATATTTGATGCTTGCTCTCACCAAAATTTAGCCATAATGAGGATAAGGTAATTATTTAACTACCAAAACATGAAATAGTTTTTACAGTTTCAATGCTAACCATGTTGCTGTAATGTGTTTTACTATTTCTAGGGGTTGACAAATTGTTATTGTTGTTTGTTATCTGAAGTTCTGAGTAATTCTTGTTAATATTCTTGTCTTTCATGAGGCTACCATTTGTACAAGCTTCATCTTATTTATCATGTTTTCTTTATATATAATCAAGCCAAGGGCCCACTTATCATGTTTGTCAGACATAACACAAAAGTTGAATACTTTAAGTTTTCTATTTTACTCATGGGACATTTTAACTGAACTAACACTCATTCATATTAGAACAACTATTCTTGTTTATGTTACTGAAATATGTACATTGCATACTTATTGTAACTGTTACAATACGCAAACTGTTACCGATAATAAAGATAATATTTTTACAGTATCCAGATTGTTGTTTTCTTTTCACCTTCTCCATTATTAATATTTTAAGTAAATAAGCACTCTCCTTAAAATGTAATTTGACAAATATAATTTAGTATACAACAAATGTATAATATATACAAATGACATTTTTGATAATCCCTCACGAATTTTTTTTTTCTCATTTGAAAAATTTACATTGCTATTGTCCCAAAGACATTTAGAGCAGGTCTATAATTTTATTTCAAAGTATACATGCATATATGCAACATTACAGGTCATATTAGTATATGACTTCCATGTGACCATGTGGTGTGCAGTTGATATACTAGCCTTTAATAGTTCACATAGCAATGCATTTCAAGTGATCAAATTTCACAAACTGTTGATGGGTTGAGAGTTTTAATCTTGGCAGCAAGGATAATACATTACTGTCAGTGCCTTGCAGAATGTTTCATCAATTTGGTGCTGTATAAACTATTCAAATCTAAAGAAATTAAAATGTGTCAATAAACAAATCTTTTCCACTTCTGAAATCCATTGTTAAGATTTTGCTATCAAAGAAATTGAGAATGGCCTCACTGGCCTTAGGTCTATCAAATTTTACAAATAATCACATGAGCTTTATGTATTACATTGTGTTTTATCTAACTCACAAGACCACAGAAATGGTGCTAGAGTTATCAGATATCAAGTCAGAGGTTAAAAAATAAAACACACTTGCTATTTAAAATGGTCATTTAAACACACTGTATATTAATTTAATTCCCAAACACTGAAAAGAAATTAAATATAAAAATTGAATGCTAATTACAAGGTAATAAATATACAATAAACAAAATAATAAAACATGTTTTTTTCCCAGAAAGTGCTTTATCGTAGAGACTTACAAAAAATACTTTGATCCAACAGCGTTAAGGTTTTAAGTGCCATTTGACATCTATGGTCATACATGTGACAAGTCCTTAGTGTTGCCATGTGTGGGAGTCAAACCCTCATAGAAGTGACATTCTGTGACTCGATGCCAAACCTGCTGACAGACCCACTTAATTCCAACAGGCAAACACAGTATGTGCAGAAAAGAGTTGAACACAAGTTTGCAATTAAAACTAGAAAATATAACAGACAAAATGTTGATTAATAATTATATTATATTAAGATTAAAGTAGACATGGTTATTGGTTCCTTTACTAGAGTAGTCAATTGCTTTTAGCTATATTTGTCACAAACATTCAAAAACCTTTGTATGCTATAGAATCTATTTGGCGATTCACCATAGGTAGCAAAATGCTCTTCAGTTGTGTATCATAAATTTTTTTATTGGAATAGATCACCATTTTATATGTGTTTCCTGGGCAATAGTGGATTTCCAACTTTATAAGCTGTAACTAGAGATTTGCTGATTCAACATTCCAATGTATCTTTTGTGGGAATGGGTTTGCAGTGTGTATTTTACTTCAGAGATAAATACGTTACTTCCTGATTTACTGTAATTGCATCACCCAACCCCTTGTAAAAGCTAGGATGGCAATATTACACAAATTTATATAAAAATGCCCAACAAGAAAGGTCCAATCTTTACACATGATTACTAATTATTATCCAAATAATATTTTGGAATATTTACGTTGTTAATCCATTAAATAAATCTTGGTCATAAGAGGCAGAATGTAAGATGTTTGGGCCATGGGCAGATAAAGGTGGGGTATGTTGGTGTGGCCTAGACAGTAAATTCTTATATTGATCCCAATAATGCATTCAGTACACAGCAACAAAATTATTTTAAACATCACTTTTCCCCAACAAGCATATCATTCCAATGCCAGTCAAAATATTAATTATATCTATTTGACATACACTGAGAGGTCCTCAGTGGCCTGGTGTGTTAGCAGGTATCGTATCTAATCACAGACTGTCACCTCTATGTGGGTTCGACTCCAGTAAGTGACAAAGCTGAGTATCTGCCCCAATATGATGACCCTGGCTGTAGAACGGGACGTAAAACATCATATTTGACAAAGTTTGACTTGTTGGTGTGTTTATATCGATAACTTTTGTATTCGTAAGCGGAATAGAAGTTCAAACAAGTACCTGCGTCTAGTATACACCATTTGGAGCGTTTTGACCAATCAGAATGTTGGTAACAATTACAGCCAATAGATTGCTTCATAACAAAGGCCATAGAGACAAAGTCGTTGTAGTCGATAATTGGGTATTTTTGGGTAGTGGTAACAGGTGGAATATGACGAATAAAATGAGATCATCTTGAGGTGAGAAAGTAAACAACATAATATATCAGTTATTTCAGATATCATTACAGATTTACGAATTGATGTTTTATAAAACTTGACGTAATTATGTGTAAAATGTCACGAAAGGTCCCCTGTGGGTTCAGCTCGGAGAGCCTGTCTCCGTGTGATCTTGGCAGTTGAACAGGGCATACAGCCTTAACTTAGCTTTTGTAAATAGCATGGATTAAAGCTACAATGCTTCTGAACTGTAATTGAACGAATACCGGAGGTTTCGTACCATGGAGGTTTCGTCCCAAAAAAATGTGGAGGTTTCGTCCCAAAACTTTGGACATTTCGTCCCAACTGATCCATGAGAATATAACTCATTAATATTCATGTATGCATATAAACTGTGAGGTCATGGTATTGGCATGGTAAGCCCCTTCATGGCATGGTAAGCCCCTTTTGCACTGACTTGCAGCTCTCACAGTGACGGATCAAATTCAATCCTGCTCAGCCAGTAAAGTTTGTCACTTGTATTTTATGAAATTATTAAGACTCCTTTACTATGAACTTCAGCATACAATGGTACCTTACTGTTAAAAGTGGTTATTTCCACTTATTTAAATTAAGGCTGTGATGAGTGGCAAACAAAAACCCAAGGAGTCAAGCTACCCAAATTTGTCTTGCAAACTCGGTATTCGCATAGTTTAGTATGCCCATTTTTTCTCTCCATTAACACAATCGTGGTTTCCAGAAACAATGTCTTTGCATTAAAATAGTTGTGAAAGGTACTCAAACTTATTGTATTGTTACAAAATGACAAATATTATATGAAACTCCCTAATGTGCAGGCCTAGGTATTCTGACGTTTTGCTGTTGTCATGTTTTGTCTTACTGATAAACGTAATTTAATGGGCGACCATATAAATTGTTAACAATTATTGAGTGGACCAGAAAGCATTTGCGATATCCTCAAATCAATCCCAATCATGAAAACCGACCACAAGGTCACACACAGCCTCAATTTAAATGTGCATATCGCTTGTCTTTGTGAGTGTTTTTATGGCAAGTGATGAACTTCACTGGCTGATCAGTAGTACTTAAAACCTTATAAATATGTAACTACATTTCTTAATGTTTTAAAAAGAAAACAAGTAATAACTATTACTTGTAATTATTCTTTTCTGTATATGATAAATGGTTACCAATGATTGTCTGTAATTTTGTTTTCCCTTGGACATTCTTATGTAGAAGTTACACATTCAAGGATCGTCCACCGGATCGCGCTAGGTTTCCTAATATGGAAAATGTTAAGTGATTTACGGATCATATTTTTCATCCGTAAGGTCATCCGTAACATCCCTTATGTCCTTGTGAGATCCGTAGTGGCATACCGTGGACTGTAGTCATGGATCAGATAAGATCAGATAAGTGTTTGATTTTTCCATAAAGTCTGTACAGACCTTATCTGATCAGGGTATCCGTAGCTCTTCCGTACCTCATCTGTAGCTCATCCGTGAGTGTTCTTATTGTCCCTAAACCCATCCTGGATGTCCTTGTGGCATCCCTTTCATCTTGGACGCTTCCATGCTATAAATAGATATCCGTAAAAACATTGCCGTATATGCTACGGAGTACGGACTGACACGGAAAGGGTTTGCGGATTAAAAAAAACAGTCACAAGACCAGTCTTTTGTGTAGTCTTTGTGGTGGTCTGTAGCATATCCATGGCATCCCCGTCAGTTACCACATATGGAACCGTGGGATATCCGTGGCACATCCGGCTATGTGTAAATGGCTTCTTACACACCAGCAAGTGTCTGCATGAAAAGAAAATATAATTCAAAGACTATGTCACAGTGATTTCCAACACTATTTTATTAGTCAAAATACTGGTGTATCAGGGTTCCCACATCCTTGAAAATCCTTAAAAAAAATTGCTTCATTTTCAAGGCCTTGAAAGTCCTTGAATTTGGCCAAAATTAAATAAAATCCTTGAAATGTCCTTGAATTTGTTATTGCCCAACTTCTGCATCTGCATCATCTAGTTTTACAGCTATGGCAGACTCAGCAAAGCAAGTATGATTTAAGAGAAAATTAAAGTGTACATTGCTCTAGCTATAGAAAGTCTAGTCTGAACAGAGTCTATGTTAAAATATTATTAGATGTGTTAACTAGCATTGTTGTTATGAGTTTATAAAATGTTAAAATCATGTGAATTTCATGGGAGGAACAGACGGCTAGAAGGGGTGGTAAGGGATGCCGTGCCTTAAAATATATCCTTTAGAATTGTTGTTGTTGACCTTGAAAATCCTTGAAAAGACCTTGAATCCAGTTATCATAAGTCTGTGCTGACCCTGTATATGATTGTTATTTACTCAAATGTACATGAAAAAATTTTTTTGCAGTGACCAGAACCATTTACAAAAATAATTTTTCAGGACTTTGAAATAATCCATTTACTTGTGATTGATAATTGCAAGCATTCATGAGCCAAAATTTAAACTAGAAATGGCTTTTTTAAGATCTGAAGTGAGTGAATATCATTTTTATCCAGTATAAAGAAAAATGTTTAGTTTTATTTACCAAATTTATAGATTTTTATTGTCATTATGAACTATCAGTCATTAAAAAGCCTAAAATAGTGACATTTTTAAAAGCCCAATTCAAAATCGGAAGTTCCCAAATATTCTTTGTAGATTTCAGTTTTTCTACCAAAATGGAACAAAAAACAAACTAAAAAGACTGAATGACAGTTTACCATTCATATCACTAATGTTTGGTGTTATGGCAACTTTTGTTGTTACATGTAGTAGGTATAAGTAAATATCGATTAAAACTATGGGTCAAACGGGGGTAATAAAATAGCCGATTTTGTCTTTTGCCCTCATATCGCCTTTATTCTTGCTTTTAGAGTTTTAGAATGTATTAAGAGATATTGGGAAACCTTATGTGAAGAATCTAGATAGCCGGTAAGATTTACCCCCTGACCCCCCTTTATGGGTCAAACTGGGGTGATAAAAGAGCCGATTTTGTGTTTTTTGCCATATATCTCCTTTATTTATTATTTTACTGTCTGCTTTATACTATGTTGCATTTAACCTTTGGGAACGCTTTGTTTTTGTAAGCAAAAGCATTTTTCTAGTTGGTATTATAAAGGTTATCTTTTGTGATTACACATAATAGGAATAAATATTAATTAACTAAAGTGCAGAAAGCAAAGTAACTGTCAAATTTCATTGTCAGCTTTTAGAAATATCACAAAATAGCACCAAAAACCAAGGGAAAGTAAAGAGTATCACCCAAATAACCCTCAATCAAAGCATTTGGTAAATGGCATGATTGTATAAGGTTGAAAGAATGAGCATAAAGTTTCACCTAGAGGTTGTAAAATGTCCATGAAAGTCATGCGATTATATTTACAATGAGAACTTTGACCCTTATAAAAAAGTGAGTGTTGTAACCAAACCTAAATACCTGTGATCAGTGCAACTATTAGAAATTTGGTTTATTTAAAAAGGACAAAATATTTTTTTTGTTTTTTAAATGGTAGTATACTATACTAACTGTAGCCAAATTTGTGAAGAGTATTATTTTAGGGTCATACATACCTTTGCCGAAATAGTGTGTGGATTGTTATGTCAAAATCAACTTCATTATGCTCAAGTGAAAATTATTGACATATGTCCTTCCAGATATCCAAAGTGTATCAGCTTTGCTTATCAGTGTTTATCCTTTTGTCCATGACAAACATTCTTTTTTACAGTCTGTACATTTGATAATAGAAAATTCAAAATAAGTAAAAATTGCTTTATGTGGTATAAAGTACCATTTGTTAATGTCAGTTTAAGGTGTACCATCTGAAGAACTTTTTAATTTAATTGAAGTCTAAATAAACAACCTCTCTGGATATCTTCACATTTTTTTCATATCAGTAAGTTTAGTACTTTGTTGTTTTGATATTTGGGTGTAAGTGCAAGCACCAATAGTGCCTTGTTTATTTGGTTGTATCACCAATGCATTTTCAGTAACTATAGTCACATTTGTGTTGTGGGGTGTCAGAAGGATTATGTAGTTATATTCCATATTTATATATTTCACTAAAGTGTTTTAAACATGTGAATTTAAATTATTTAATTTGAACTAAGAAAAGATTTTTGCACAATTTCTCATTCCTTCAAGTATCTTTGGTATTGGTTTCTAATATATTTCCATGGTAGTGAAAAAGCAAACATGGTCTTCATTTTATTTGAAGACCTTAAAAGTGTCTTGGGGCAACAAATAAATATTTTACATTTCCTGATTACTCTTCATGAAATTAGAATACTATTAATATAAGAGATTACTACTAATATGTTACTAAAACATAAAGATGTCAAAGTTAGGGTTTATTTTTCTCCATAAAGTTGGCATACTATCACAAAAGGGGGTTACCATGCATAGGCATGTCAAAAGTTAAGAGTTTTATGTCCTGTTCGACAGACAGTGCTATATACAGAAGTGAGATTGTATTTACAGTGTCGTATGAGTGTACATACTAATTACATAATGCTAGAAGTTATGGATGAGTTAGAGCTTTTTTTCAGAAATCCCATGTGCACCCAGCTGCATCAGTTTGTTGCATATCGTGCAAAGTTACAAACAAGCCTTTAACAAGTTAAACCTCTGCCAATGAGATATCAAATTCACAACCATTTATTTGTCCCTTGCTTTGTTAGTAGGATTACACAAATATTACTGGTTGGATTTTCATGGCAAAAAAAAGGGGAGATGGGTTTTGGTCTGGGTCCAACTTAGATCACATTAATATTTGAGAGTGATAAGGATCACTGCCTGGATACAAAAAAAATGTCAAAGATCCAGATTTTCCCATTTACTTGTTGATGAGCTGTTTTTGAAAAATCATACAGGCTTTGGCAGAGTTCTGCACTGTGTGAGTGCTCTTGTTTTGCTTCTTTGCATTTATTTTAAATGTCAGCTTCATAATTTGTTATATTGATTAAAGGGAAAAAAAGCACAGAGGTCCCTTTTATTTTGAATAGGTAGTGTGCTTTTAGAACCAGTTTGTGCACCTTTAATTGAAAACCACACCGAGATCCCATTTTCTTTGAATTGTGTAATGTTGACAGAAAGAAACACTGACTTTTGGAAAAGAATTTTGTGACATGCATCAATGAATCAATATGATGGTTCTACCTTGATGAACTAAAAGACCAGGCCAGAAAACAATATCACAGTCTTTTAACCCATGAACTGAGTTATTTACCAGTCTCTTGAACTTATTCTCTGTTATGTAAAAAGGTTCTGAGCCATTGAACGGTGAAGTTGGCCTGTGTGTCTGGGTTTACTTGATAATAAAGCTGAATAATATTAAATTATTAAAGAACTTTGTCTGAAAGCCATGTGCTAGTTCTCTTGAGTTAAAAATGGTGGGACAAGGGAGATTCACAAAAATCATTGTCCTGAGTATTTTGCTTCTAAGAAGTATGAATTAAGTGCTAAAATGAATATCAACAGTGAAATAAGGTAAGTGGAACATGAGGTAAAATATAAAAAATAAAATTATTTGAAATTTTTAATACTTGTCCATTTGAACCATAAATGGACATTTTTCATAATTTGGAAAATCTGTTTCTTGGAAAATTTCCAACTGGTAACTTTGGTATTGGTTGACAACAAATGAAAAAGTAAAAGATCAAACTTTGCACACTGTCATCTGTGGGTATAGAACTCTAAATGCATTTAAAGTGTTAAAAATGGTATTATTCAGATTATGAAATCTGTCTTTACTGGTCAGTCAGTGAAGTTCGTCACCTACCATAAAAAAGCTCTACTGCTCAGCCAGTGAAGTTCGTCACCCCAGTGAAGTTCGTCACCTGCCATAAAAACGCTCAAGGACAGGCAATATTCACATTTAAATAAATGGAATAGCTTCTTTCAATGGCAAGGTATACATATATACCGTAACTGGACAGTAAAAACTCTTTAATATTGTCATAAAATGTAGGTGACGAACTTCACTGGGGTGACAAACTTCACTGGCTTTTAAACTTAAATGGGACATATGTTCCCAGTGGCCTAGTGTCAGCAAGGTTAGCATCTTATCAAAGTGGTCACTTGTGTAGGTTCAGTTCCCACAAGTGGTATTTCCTTAATATGACCATGCTTATTGAATGGGACATAAAACCCTAACTTTGATCTTTAGATATAATTATTGCTTATCCTTGCGAGTTTTAGGGGAGGTGGCAAAACTGGCTGAAGTGTAAATGAATTAGCAAATTTTTTACATTGCTTTTGTAAATTATAAGTTTACAATAACAACATCTATTGTCTGTTTAACTGTGAATTTAATTTTCCATTGAGATTTTTTTAATCTTATGAACAAAATTTCTTTTTGTTTGGATAATGGAGGTTCGGGAGTATTAGATGCTGATTAGCTTAAAAGTCTTAACACAGAGAGCAAATGATAAAATTCTGACTATATTGTCTCCATGCTAGGCTTCATTTTATTTTACTGTGCCACTTATGAAAAGCTAGAAAATGAAGGTACAATGAAAATAAGCAAAACTTGCTAATGACTGGAATAACAGGCTTAAAAAAACGCTAAATGTAAAAATTTAACCAAATTATATTCCCCACAGTGCACTCAGTAAATAGCTGTGTGGATGTTTATGTATTTGTGTTTGGATATCCAGATATGCAGTTTTGTTTCTCCTTTGCATGTGTGTATGCTAGTGTAGTGAACAGAAATAACTTGTCCAAAGTGTCTACACTGTAAGAAGTATCCACACAGTGTTTCTGAAAGAGTAGATTTTTTTTTACTTTAAAGTTTGGGGCACAAGATACTTAAAATTAGGTCGAATTTTAGGTGATGATAAATTTTCTTTAACCTAGTTGCACTGAGATGGGGGAAGCAAAACATGGGGGGGAAATTGCAAATAAACTGTAATTGGAGTAAACAATTGTTGAGAGAAAACTTATGGAGGTTGACAGTGTATTTTAACATGGAATATTTAGGAAATAACTACAGTTTACATGATATATAGTTTTAAACATTTGTTTCAATGAATAATGTGTATTGAACATTTCCAAAATCTGAATGTGTACTTGCTATTACAAAAAGTGGGAAATTATGCACAAAACTTCCTATTTCCCACAATACTGGTGTAATACTGAATCCTCAGCTGGAAGATTTCCATCCAGTGCTTTGAAGATTAGATACCAGATGAACTGGAGTACACCAGTATTTTACCAGTTAAACATAATGTAGGATATACAGGTTACTAGATGACTATAATTTGACTAGGATACTTTAATTGTGGTATATGTTGTATATTCCAAAAAGGAAATACATGTACAATAGAAACACAACTTAGTTTGACTACAAAGTATTCATTTAAAATACTTTTGAGAGTGTTTTATGGGGGTTTGGGGTTATGAATTATGTGATGCATGACAAGCATTTAATAGTGTATTGTCATCTGTTGGTGCATACACTTTTATGCATCCTGTTAGAGACACTTGTTATAAAACAAGCTTCAAGCTTGTAAGATACTCTAACCAAAGAAGGAGCTACGTTAATATACTTACAATTGGATAGAAGAGCAACATCTTATGGCACTTTTAAGTTGTGATGGTGCTTTAAGAAGTATATTAGAAATGGAATTTAGTGGATATTAGAACTATTATTAAATGCCAAGAGTATACATTACAGTATTTTATCAAGCAGGAAATGAGTTGGCCTGTGAGGCTGGTTCAAGTTTCATGTTCTTGTAAGACCCTGTGTGTTGATGCATAAATTAGGGGTTATAAAATACAACACATACAGGAAAAGTTTTAAGTGATTTACACAATTTAATGTACTGTGGAAATATATAGAGTCAGGACTGATAGTGGTAAATACTTAATGTAAAAGTCAACTTAATGAAAGTATATATTTTGGATTGATACATTACTAAGAAACAAAGTTATGTGATGTTAAATTGATGAAAGCTTTAATGCCTGAAATTCTAACATTCCAAGCTGCAGAAAACTAAGGAAAAGGTTTATAAATAAGTGGTTCACTTGTTACTCCATACTTGTTATAATAATGAAGAGATAAGGACACTGCTAAGAAATGAAAACCATTTAAATTTTAACAAGGAGAAGCCCTGGACATGTACTTTGTTTAATGTTGTATACAAGGTGTAACTATGACCCGCATTACATGTCTCAGCTGTTGTTTCCTTGACAACAAAGTACATCCTTTGGAAAACATGTTGGATATTAAGACAGTTCCATTGGATGAACATTATTACAGTGACCAGGTAAACTACATGTCTTTGTATGGACTGGAAGATAAAAGGTAGACCAATTGTTGATCAGTCCGTTATAAAGTAGAAACTTAAGTTTGAACCTTAAATCAAATTTCAGGGGACCAGATAGATAACTTATGTTGTTATATAGGGTGATCTCTTTGAAGTAAGATCATTTGGGGTTTCAACTAGTGTATTTCTCTCCCCCAAAATAATATTAATAATTATAAGTTAACGGAGTTCTACCTAGAAAAAGGTTATCTGTTTAATTGAAGGAATCTGGACCAAGATCTGGTAATGTTTGGCAATATGATGGGATACTTTATTTTTTGTTCTCTAAAGGTAAGTAGAGTGGTGGCATAGTTAAGTTGGGTAGACAGGAAATGCATTGAACTTGTGATAGATAATACACCCATGTATTGATAAACATCTTGTATTTATATTGTTCAAAATGTATGTTTAACTGAATCATTAATGAAATAGTTTTTTTTTTTTATATAGGATGAGAATTTTAACCTTGCTGTAAACTCGGGAAAGGTTCGGCCACTGTCCACCATGACGAAGATGGACTCTACTAACTTTGGGACGGGTAGTGCGAGAGACCAGCCCAACATCTCCCCACTTCATGCCGCCGCAGTGAACGGAGACAAAGCATCATTGGCAAAACTCCTCATTTGTACGTTAAGCTTGTAATTTAACATAGAAATTATATTATAAATAAACCATGGCATAGGTAGAACTGATGCTGTGGGTAACACAGTCGGCTAGGAACATAGAGGATGTGGGTTCAATCCCAGGTACAGGCAGATACATAGTGGCTCGGATGACTACTTAAAATGGTGGTCTTCTCTCAGTGGGTCCTATCCCTAGTGGCAGGCTAAAGAACCTCAAGGACGTTGATAAATGGTCATCCTTGAGCCTCTGTCTTTCAGTTAGGGGAATGTCAGTAATTTGGGAGTTGGACTGTACTTGTACAGTTGAATGGGTCATATTGCACTTTGAGCCCTGTAGTACACGGGGATATTTCGCTGAGTATAAATACAAATACAAACACAAAAAAAAAGAACTGATTATTAAATGGGCTTTAAAATGTATTAAAATCTGTTCCAAAGCTAAAAATAAAGCTCACAGCTTCACCATTTTCATTTTGGTTAAACTCTGTTAAACATACAAACTAAAACTACATAGTATATATAGTCCATTTGAATGTAATACAAAATACACATAGTAATTTGTTCATATAGATAAAATACAAATACAATTACAATGATGGTTGTTACTGAGATAGAATACAATTATAATTAGAAATATGTTAAGATTTACATATAATATTAATTATAACTCATAATTAGAAATATGTTAAGATTTACATATAATATTAATTATAACTCAGTTTTGCGTATGACGCACCTATGATTTGGAATGACCTTCCTGATGAGGTCCGCTCTGCAAACTCACTTGCCTCTTTCAGGTCAAAGTTGAAGTCATACCTCTTTGGAAAAGCATACCCACCCTAAATTTCCAATCTCCTTTCTGCTTTCTCCGCGGTGCTGACCCCTGCAATGTCTCTGGTTTTTGAATATTGAACAATGTTTTTGTGTGATGCGCCTTAGAGTCTGTCTTTTGACGGAGATTAAGCGCTATAAAAGTGCTATTAGAATTAGAATTAATACATTTTGTGTATAAAATTACAGCCTGTGTGGTTTCACCTTTTATTCCACTTTTAGCACACCCTAAGGATGTGGATGTGGGAGACAAGTTTGGACGCACGCCACTCATGTACTGTGTACTGGGAGACAGGATGGAGTGTGCTGAGATGCTCATCAAAGCCAATGTAGACGTCAATAAGAAGGATATCGGCGGCAGGACAGCACTTCACTGGGCCGCTCATAAAGTAAGGAATATATTGTTAATTTAAATAATAGGCAAGCTCTTTATATGACCCATTTCTTCATAATACACTCAAATACTTTTGTAGCCTACTTTTTGTAGCCTAGTTTGTAGCATGTAAATCACTCACTTCCCATCAAATGTGGTCTTGAAGTAAGCATTCAAACATACTGTGTTAATTTGTACATTATTTAATGAAAATATAAAAATGGTGACATTGCTGTGAATATAGCAGTTTACAGGAGATTTCACTGGCAAATGGATGGTATGTAATCCCTGAGCAGCTAGATGGGTTTGTTTGCTCTTGTAGATGACCTCTAAATATGCCAAAGGTAAAATTTAACAGGATTACCGTCTCAGACGAATGCTTTTCCCCTAAACTGACCAAGGAGGAGAAATTCTAAGTAAAAACAGGTATTTAGTACTCAGTGGCCATTTTACATTGAAAATTTTACTTAAATTCATTGTCTGGCCAATTGTCCTGCACACAGTGAGCCAGACTGCATACTACAAAAATATTTTCCAGTTCTACATACATCCCTGGTTCACATAGTAAGGAAACTACCTTAGAAATTAGATATAATTAATACACCACAGTAGCATCAGGCCTTTTTGTTGGAGACGTATCACAAGGTTGAGTCAGCTTGGGATGAATTACTGTTGTCTTTGTACATTAATGTAAAATGTACAATAAAGATATTAAGGTAGTCAATATTTGTAAATTATTATTTTTCAGGGTAATTTCCGGTGCCAGAAACTCTTGCTTTCAAAAGGTGCAAATTGGCGGGAGAAGGACAATGAAGGCCAGACTGCCATGCATCTCTCCACACGGCACAAGTCTCCCAAATGTTTGGCTCTGCTGATGAAACAGCTAGAAGTGGGAGAGGTGGATGACCAGGATAAGAATAAGGTAATAGATGTTGTATGTAGAAATAGTGTGTACCAGGATTGCCACGATTGGTAATTTTAATACTCTTGCATCATTATTCTTCGATGAGTACTTCTTTTTTACACCAATGATAGCAGCGAATTGTGCCATTTTTTGTGAAAAGAAACAGAAAATGTCCAGTTTATGATTTTTAGGCGGGTTGCATGTAACCAACCCGCCTATTAGATTGATGTGTCCGCCATCTGTCCGTCCGTCAACATTTTCGGTTCCGGACTGTAACTCGGAAACGCTTAGTCCAATCGAATTCAAACTTGACAGGGAGATAGATCACCATCATAGCTAAGTTGCTTTCGAAATTGGTGTGATTCTGTCTGTTCTCTAAAAATTATGAACATACTCTGGTATGTTCATGACCACTATCACCACCTTCTTCTGCATACATCTACCATACATCGATCCTTTAGATATGGTAATACTATGTCTTACTTTAATAAATTATCTTTTGTGATTAGGTGCCATGCAATATTATATTATGGTACATTAATGCTCTACACTTACTTAGTTTCAGTCCTATATTTGGTATAGATACAATAATGTAACCTAGATTGCAAGTTTTACATTTCTTAGCATGTCTAACACATTTACCTTAACTGGGTGACTTAACATTTCTTGTTTCTAAATTTAATTACAGCAGTCGCTAACCTTATTGCTGCCTGTGCAACCCGCCTTTTGGGGCATTTCTGACCCTCTTGTTGTATGAATGTTTTGAATACTACCAGAGTTCAAGTCAAAAGAGTAATTTTGTCAGCTTAATTAAGGCTGTGAGTGTGTTGTTATTCACGATGGGGTCTTGACTGATTCCTGGTCCACTCAATAGTCATTAATTACTACAAGATAGAGTAAGAAATCTAAAATTCGTCACCTCTAAAACCTTAGTTAATTTTATGAAGAAAATGTTTTTGTCCAAAAATTGGTATTTTTCAGTTCAAAAGGCCTTAATTTACTATACAGTCAACCAATCTCACCACAATTCATTTATTTTATTAGTATTTTCACATGTGGTGAAGTTCAGATATGTGGCGAATTTTAGATTTCTTACTCTTAATTATATTTTTATCTATTGGGTCACATTTTTTTTCGGAGTATAACAAAAAATTGACAGCAGAACAAAAAAATCAGAATCTTTTGTAATGTCGGAAGGGGATTTACTAAATGAAAAACATGGAAAACAAACTGCAGTCACATGATCTGGAAAGATTTTGTTTTTTTAAAAGTGGCTGCACTCCTTCGGATAAAAATAAAAAAAATTGGCCCTAAAAACCTGCATTGTGAATCCTCCCAATGACATCACTTCTTTTATTTGATGAATTTATTTCCTACTTTCATCAAGGACCAGTTTACTTTTGGCTGTTGCCCCTGGTGACCTACATTGCTTGATATATGGTAAACCCATAAAAATTAGCGTTCAGCTTGCACTTGTACATCTGATGCATCTTTCAGAGGACATGTTTACATTGGGCGGCTTCCTATGGTAACCTGGAACACATCAAGATGTTAATCAGAGCCGACTCAAACATTGGAATCCCCGATGTGGATGGGAAAACCCCACTGCACTGGGCAGCTAGTAGTAAAGATAGCCAGGCAGTAGATTGTGTCCAATTAATACTGGTGAGAAATCTGACATTCACGTAGCTTAATTTATTGATTTGTTAAGACTATAAATTGCATTTGAAAGAATTGCTTGGTGATAAATAAGATAGCTAGTGGATTGTGTGCACTTAATACAAAGTAATAAGAAAGTAAAGTTTGGACAGAATTTGTATTTTGTATAAGAATCCTGTTATATTGTATTTTAAATATCCAGGTGGTAGTAAGATAGAGATGACATTTGGAAGTTGTTCTTTTAATTTGTCATGTTTAAATACTAAAATAGTGTAAATTTGATACAGTTGTGCATTTTCAAAAGGTATGTTTATAAACAAGCAGAAACAAATTATAGCTTGATATTTCTTCATCTCAACAATATTTTAACAGGAGACGACCCCCAATGTAATTAACTGGCAGGATTATGAGGGAAGGACAGCTCTACACCTGGCTGTTGCCGAGGGTAACCAGGTGGTACATGCCTTGGTAAGTGATGGATAGTTAATTGATTTCTTTACTACACTAAAATATTAAATATTTCATGAAACGTTGACCACTTTAGTTTGTGTATTACATTAAGTATTACATGTACTTGTCTATTGTTGTAAACAGTCATGGCTTAGAATGGTTGTAAAAGTGTTCACAAAGTGTCGACAGTCTCCCAGTTCTTACTGTATCTTTTTCCGCAGACTTCGCTGGAGAAGTGTAATGTTTCGGCCTTAGACAACATGTTCAGGACTCCACTCCACTGGGCAGCAGTACTGGGTGAGTACTAGATGTTCTCTTGTATTTCTGAAATTTATAATAGTTAAGGTTATTTGTTATCTCGCACTGGTGAACTGGTTAGGAGTTTATACGATGAAATGTGTTTTCGTTTGTCACGTTTTTGTTTAAATAATTCCCTTGTTAAAATGGTTCCTTGCTGTATAACACTTTACAATTTGTATGAATTCTTTTGCGCTTCAGATTAAATTGACATTGAATTCTGAGGCAAGTGTGTTTGTATTTATAATATATGTAATATTATTGTTATAAATCGTGCTCAGTTTGGTAAATTGTTATTTAGTTTTAAGTTTTACCGAGTTGGTTTCTGAATTGCTTAAGGTGCATTTTTATGGAAAATAGATTATAAACGCTTGCTTGTTGCTTCACTCAGTTGTATGTTCTTCAGATACATGATGCAAAAAATGGCTTTTGTACATTTTCTGTGTGATAAAATTGTTCATACCTTCAAATCCCTTGTCTAAAAAGACAAAGTATTATATAATTATCCATCAGTAACACAGCCAAGAGAGCTTCTGAAAGTTAAGATTAATAATAAAATGTTATAATGTTGTCTGTTAAAATTAGTCAAAACCCAAGTTAAATTGGACCTGTCTGACAACCTTCAGACAACATATGTTTCAAATGTATTCTATTTCTGTATCATGTATCCTGTGTCATTTCCAGGTCACTCGCAGATTGTTGGCATTTTACTGGACAAGAAAGCGGATTACCTGAGTACAGATTCTAATGGTGCTACTCCTCTACACTATGCTGCTCAGAATAATTTTGCTGTAAGTCTGATATTAAACAGAATGAGAAGGCATCACAGTATCAAGACTGTTTTGATGAATACCGCAATTATTATGGTCTTGTGAGGTCCTCAGTGTCCTTGTGGTTAGCAAGTTTAGCATCTAATCACAGGCAGTCACCTCTGTGGGTTCAACCCCTACAAGGGACAGTGCTGAGGGCCTGTACCAATATGAGCCTGGCAGTTGAACGGGACATAAAAGCCCAACGTTAACTTTATTATGACCTGTGCATGTACAAAAAATAACGGTACAATTAAAGATACTAAAAATGTATTGTAAATTTAATGAAATTCAAACCTTTTACAGAATATTTTTGCATATATCAAGCTTTTGTGCGACTTTTGTTATATTGTTGTATTTTCTTCCTGCACATAGCCTGATTCAATTGGGACTTTCTCTATATCCAGGAATATGTATGATTTTGTGTTTGCAAGATCCCAATCAGAAAAGTGTGTTTTCCTCTTGCTTTTCGACACATTTTGGTTTAACATGTTGAATTACCCCATGTGAGCAACAAATTGGGCCTGCAGGGAATTAGATCTGAGTAAATTTGAACACCTAGTAAACTATTAAAGAATTTCACATTCAATAGACTTATCTGGCTTGTCTTGCATATTTTCAGGAGACAGTAGAGGTGTTTTTACAGCGTAAGGTGCGAGATGAACCAGATCTAGAGGGGAGGTCGGCGTTCATGTGGGCTGCGGGCAAAGGGGCAAATGACGTACTTCAGACTTTCATTAAATACAATGTGGACATCAGTCAGACTGACAAAACAGGAGGCACAGGTGTGTTTAGGGTTATTTCATAATAATGCTGAGGATTAAATTATATTTAAAACGGACGTATTATTTATTTTCACAAATAATTAGGCTGTAATGTTTAAGGTGTCTATCTGTAAAATACTGGATGTTGGACAGGATGTAAAGGCCCAACTGTGAACTTTTTGTGTAAAACAGTGGTTGAAGTGTACTGACAATATATTGGAGAAATACTAATGGAGTGTACTAATTTGACCCTAACTGAAGCAATGGACATTTTTTTTTTTTTTTTTTTAATTTCTTTTTGGATAACATACACATTGATATGAAAGGTTTGATTACAACAAACATTAACAAGAGCAGCCATGTCACATAGTATAATAAAAGTACTAAATGAGCAAAAAACTAATAATTCATGTAACATAGATAGTACTGAAGCAATGGACATAAAACTGTTATCTTTGTTGCTGATATTTTTAGGTAGTATTTTCCTGATTGCCACGCCTCTGTCACTCTCTAAACTTCTCTTTCATGTTGCTCTTAAAATCATGTTACACAATACTTGTTTGAGGCAGGTGTAATAGAATTTTCTGTGTTATATAGAGTAAGAAATCTAAAATTTCTCCACATATCTGAAATTCGCCACATGTGGAAATACTAATAAAATAAATGAATTGAGGTGAGATTTGCTGAATGTATAGTAAATTAAAGCTTTCTGAACTGAAAAATACCAATTCTAAGACGAAACATCATTTTCTTCATAAAATTAACTAAGGTTTTAGTTGTGGCAAATTTTAGATTTCTTACTCGTATTTTTTTATTTTCCTTCCAGTCCTTCATGCGTCTGCTCTGGCTGGCTTTGCATCCACTGTGAAACTCCTGCTGGATAACAAAGCTCAAATCAATGCCAAAGACCAGACCAAGCATACTCCTTTGTTCAGAGCCTGTGAGATGGGACACATGGATGTCGTACAGACATTAATTGATGCAGGGGCAGCAGTAGATGTAGTGGACCAAGATGGACGCTCACTCTTACACTGGTCAGTGTTGTATTGTAATGATCATTAGATAAGTAGTGGTCATTATGTTTTGACACCTGGATGTAATACATTTTTTGATGCTTGGGCAGTTGTAGATGTAGTGAACCAAGATGGACGCTCAGTATTATACTGGTCTGTGTTTTTACTGTAGTGGTCAGTATGTTGTGGCAAAGATCGGCTGTATTGGTTACGATGGTGATGTACAATTGTCAATTGCTGTTAATTTATTTGCATTTTATTTTTGCAAGAAAGATGTAGGTAGCTCGATGGTGTAGTGGTTATCACACTTGCCTCCCACCTCTGAGATAGACGTTTCTAACCCCAGACCTACACCCTATGTTGAAAAGTTGGTATTTGCTTACTGATGCCCAACAGTTGACAGTACAGAATCTTGACAAAGTAGTATGTACTGGTTTTCTCTGCCCCTAAAACATCCAGAGGATTATCTTGTAACAGAAAAATTCAGAACAGTAAACTTTATAATATTTAGAACCAATGAAAGTCTAAGTTAGGTGTGCCAAAACGTGTAAACCGGTTTTAATATCACCACTGTCTAGTGCACTTTTTCTTATTCTTTGTTTTCAGGGCTGCTTTAGGAGGTCACGCTTACATCTGCCAGATTCTCATTAAATACGGCATCGACCCAAATGTCAGGGATCACTCAGGGTAACAATGTTTGTGTATTCAGTAAAATAATCAGAATTTCTTGAACGTTAACAACACACATGCAACAATAAACATTTTATAGCAGACTAGTCTACACTAAAATGTCATTTGTTATATTGTCCACAGACACTTGCTCAAAGCAATATAGGAAAATGAAAAACAGAAATTGGCTTGCTCAGTATGATGGTGAATTGTATTTTTGGCATAGAAGATCCGTTAATTACCACACAAGTTCAGAAATACTGTAGAAGATTTACATTATCAAAACTGCAATACAATTAGTCCTTCAATTTATAAACTGAAGATGACGCATGCTTGCACACTTAGGTTATCTGTTTACAGGAGGACACCACTTCAGTGTGCTGCGTATGGGGGCTTTGTCAACTGTATGTCAGTGTTAATAGAACATAAAGCTGATACAGACTCTCAGGATCATGAGGTAAGACGGTCGTATATCCAGTACAACTCCTGTCATCCAGTCATGCTGGGAAAGTTGGCTTATAATAAAATAATAGAAAAGTCAAAATTGAAAAGTGTATTGGTATTAAGCCATTTAGAATACCGTGTATTACAAGAATGGATCCACTTGTAAAATGTAATTAAAAACCAGAAAATTTAAATTAGAAAATTCTCAAACAATATAATAAAAAATATTTAGTCCATGAGTTTAGAAGGGGCCGCGGTGGCGCAGTGGTAATACACTTGACTACTACCTCTGAGGTCGGCAGTTCAAACCCCGGATCCTATGTGGGAAAGTGGTACTTTCCTGCCAAGTCTGTAGTTTACAGAACCTTGACCAACTGTATGTACTGGTTTCCGCAGCCCATAAAACTACCTGTCGTGATATGACCTGTACAGTGTTGAAAGCGACATTAAACCCCAAATAAATAAATAAAAATTATCAGTGTAGAAAGATTAAGTAGCAGTTTGTCCGACACAAAAAGTTTAGTGAACATTTCTGTGAACCTCTAAAATTTATGTTGTCATGGATGTCTGTAATACCTCGTTAATTAGATATATTCTAGTACCATTAGATACAACTGGGAATTTGAAACTGTATTATTACCATTTTCACTGTTTTTGGGAGGGTCGTAAAAAGTCCATTAACTTTTTCAGGGTATGACAGCCCTGCACTGGGCGTGTTCAAAAGGTCACCTGGATGCAGTGAAGCTTCTGATTGAACTGAATGCATTTCCAAATCACATGGAGGCCACTGAGGACAGGTGAGAATATAGATACCATGTTCCTCCCATTAGTTTCTGTAATAATATGCAAAGCTTGAGCATTTTCTGCAAACTTGCAAAGTGTGTGAAAGGAGGCATCCAATTGTTGGCAGATTTGACATGCTGTGTTCATTTTCAAGTACTTGGAAGGAAATTCTGTACTCATAAGTTCACTCACCAGAACTTTAATATATGTAAACAAACACTGGCAAATAAAAGGGACACAAATCCCAGCTTTAACCTTTATGACAGGAGCAAAAGGCCAAAGCACAGTCGCATACCATTATTTGGTAATTACTTACCAATGGCTAGTGGTTTTTTAGTGTAAAATTTTGACCAACTGGTACACATGATATTTATCGTCCCCTTAACTACACCCTGTGATATAATCTACGCACTGTGATAAAAGCAATGTAAAAACTACATCAAAATGAAATATTGTATTGTAGTTTTACTTTAGTCTATTTCTGTGAATTCTAGGTACACTCCGCTGGACTATGCTTTTATGGGAGAACACAATGACATCGGTCTTTATATGGTGGAACATGGTGGTCTCTCAATACGAGGCATACAGGAAATAGCAGCTCTCAAAATACAGGTAAGTATAGTTTTACACCTGTATGATCATGGATTCGATTACAGCTCACGGTAACATGTGGGATCTACTGAGGTCATGTGACACTTGTCAAGATAAAACCCAACTTTTGATATCTGATTAAAATTTGGAGTGATATTGATTTGGTGGACGTCAGTAATTTCAACATATTGTAATGCATTGGATTTGAACCCATGGCCATAGACCTAGAAGCCAAGTGCTCATATTCAAATTTGACATCTACTGGACCATTAAAGACCACCATACCTGTGAAATGACTAGACAGGAAGACAAACTGAGGTTCTGATTGTAAAATCTTCAGTGGACCTCTGACTTAATATGGAAGGATCTTAATTCCAGGATTACAGGATTTATTTGGGGTTTTATGTCGCTTTCAACACTGTACAGGTCATATCACAACAGGTAGTTTTGTGGGAAGAGAAAACCAGTACATATTGTTGATCATTGTTCTGTACTGTAAACTTCTGACCATCGGTAAGCAACTACCAACTTTCCCAGATAGGGTCCAGGATTACAGAAAGTCACTCATTCAGTGTATTGAAGATTGTTATTTTCTAGTCATTCATTGTGGATGAAGATTGTTATTTGCTAGTGGTTTATTGGTTTAAACTATACAATATCTTGTAAACAACATCAAAACCTTCAACAATTGTTTCGTTGTTCCAGTCCACATTCCGCGGTTACAGGGTGAGGAAGACTTTTCTAGAAAGAAAACAGCTTCTGATGAAACATGAACAGCTCAGGAAGGATGCTGCCAAGTGTGTATATATTTTTTTTTTCTGTGAATAATCCTTTTACGATTACAAATTAACAATAAAATTGGTTGCTAAAAAACATATTTGAAAAAAAATGCCATTTTGACATCATATTTGTGGTTCAAAAAAAGCCAATTTAATCAAAGTAATTTAAAATTTAACATATTGTTTTTGACTTGTGAATGTGCTTGAATGTAAAAGAATGTTTTTGAATGTAAAAAAGAATCTTTATATTTGTGACAGGAAGAAGGCCGAGGAGGAATACAAGAGGAAGGAAGATCAACGCAACAAGCGAGAAGTGGAGGACAGACGGAGACACGACGGGGAGGTGAGTTGACGTTTACGATTCTTAGGTTTTAAAGATTCTGATTGGTCAGAGACTGTAGTGGAATAGAAAAGGTGAAACAGTATCAGAGATTGGTCCATTATTGCGATAAATATGATGTGGAGAGTCATCTGCAGGATTGTAACATGTAATTAAGGGCCACAGTGGTAACACGGTCGCCTCCAACCTCTGAGATCGGAGTTTGAATCTTCTTCTGACCTCTATTTACTGATCTCCTCCCCGTTTTAACTACCCATAACTATATAATCAGTAGAAAGGTGCAAAGAGTGACGTAAAACTAAATGTAATATGTAATTGTATTCACAAATCTGGATCATCTAGATTTTCAGAAAAGCATACAAGTTACTGATCCAGGTATTAGATTGGAAATTGTTGGTAGAGATTACACAATTTATCCAGCTTGGTAAAATTGGAGAGTAAAAGTATTGTATAAAGTAAAAGTTATGTTAACTTTTCACAGAAGCCAGGAACAGAAGACCAGGAAGGAAAGATGGAGAAGACAGAAGAAGAGGAGAATGCGACGGATCCGAAGAAATTCCGCAAAAAGTGAGCAGTTTCTCGCCACTTAATATTAATTTTGTGCAAGATAGTTTATTATAAAACGGACACCTGCGCATGTTGTGATATGACCTGTACAGTGTTAAAAGTGACGTAAAACCCCAAATAAATGATAGTTTAATATCTAGAGCAAAAGAAAGAAAAAAATGGGGCTTTTACTTTCAGATTTAAAAAAAAAAGTTAATATGAAACAAATAGTCTATCATTGCTTATAATCTTATTTTGGTTGAAATGTTGAACACACTCTACTGATATAGTTTTAACTTTTGAATGGTTCTAAAATCCATTGATGATTATTGACTTTGTACATGTATTTGAAATGCCATTGGAATATTTTACAGGAAGAAGCATCAGATGGAAACGGAGGAGGCAAAAGTGTTAAGATTGAAGAAAGAAAGAGAAGAACAACTAAAAGGAGAGAGAGAACGCATGAAAGTCCATAAAACCAAAACCCAGGCTGCACTGACCATACAGAGGGCGTGGAGGAGGTCAGTATTGTCATAGTAATGCGAGAATAAAAGTATAATAATGTGAAAAGTACATAAAACTAACACTGAAGCTTCAGTCAGAACAAAAGAGGAGGGGGGGGGGGGGGGGGGGGGGGGGGTGTTAAAGGTTAACCTTGTCGAAGTAATGGGATGGTAATATGTAATGGAATAATAGAGAGGTTGTGAACATTGTTTTTGAAGCCTGTCTCTGTTTTCCGCTACGTTACACGTCACTGATTTTTTGTGTTGAACGTCATTTCATAGCTTCTAAAGTGTCAGCCGTTAAGTTTTTCACATTAAAAAGAGCCTTGCCATGGTGATCCCCCCCGGTGATCTTGTTTTAATTTATGTTGTGTTTTTGTGCTACGTTTTCAATAAAACGTTCGCAACCTCTCTATTATTGTGGGTAGAGACCTCTGTGCAAGCCTCATGTAAGTCTATTGACAATTACTTTGTGATGGTCAGTGAGTTGTAATACATTATCTTGACTGGTTAAATTTCAATACTATTATGCAGCATTATAAAGACCGGAAGTGCGCAATGAACGAAAATCCGTCTGTGCGCATAGAATTAGCACGGAGTAAAACCTCCAATAACGGCCCGCTCAGAAACGGAAGTGTTGTTTCGATTGCTCGATTGTGTGTCGGTAGTAAGATTGTCTACTTTTACGAGAGCGATCATGCATTCAAAAGAATATGGCGGCGTCCTTGTTCGTTTCACCTCATCAAAATAAAGGCATGTTTCTTGAAACCAGATAGGCCGATCTTTATAATAGTAATAAATACCTCATGCTCGGGCATTTGTTACAGGATATACGCCCGGCAAAAATTCTTTAATAATGCCCTCGCGCCTAACGGCGCTCTGGCATTATTTGGAATTTTTGCCGGGCGTATATCCTGTAACAAACGCCCTCACACTCAGTATTTATTACTACAGTAAAACAGACTGTTGTGACATGGCTAATCTAAATTATTTAATACAAAGTAAAATTTATTGAAAGCAATGTTAAGCCACAGTACAATAAGTAAATCCTGCACGCTTTCTTATGTAACAAAGAGGTTTCAGTGTTTCTGTTTCTTGTCACCAGATGGCACTACATGCACAAGGGGATGTGGCAGGAAGTGAAGGCAAACATACGAGAAAAACGACTTGAGGCGGGAGAGGAGGAGTGGCTGCGTCAGATTGCAGCACTGACGATACAACTAGCTTGGAGAAAATACTACAGGTAGGGGACTGTAATATTAGACTGCCAGTGATAGACTACAAATACTGCCTCACTACCAATTATCGCCGGGTACCAATTATCGCCGCCAATAAATTAAACATTTATTTTTCAGTAATGGCCACATATTTTGGTTCTCTTTCTTGTGTATTTGTTCTATTCACTTTGGAAATTGTTTCACCTTATATGCTAGACTTGGGATGTACTCTTGGTCAAGTTATGTCCATTGGAATTCTGTCCGGCGATAATTGGTACCCAGCGATATTTGGTAGAAAGGCAATAGAGTTCTAGTAGAACATCTGCCATGCGTATTAGCTGTAAGGTTATACAACGACCAATGGAGTTTGGGCTTATCAGTACTGTTCTCTGAAACAGGAAGTACAAATTGTAATATATTTTTAGAATTGAAATTTGTCGTGTAAAGTAGCTGTAAGCTATGATGCTGTGAAGTTGGTTTTTAGCAATACTATTCAACAAAAAGGTGTAATATTGTAATACATATTAATTATTTTCTTATTAACAAGTACTTGGTTCATAGCAGATGTAATGTTTCCTTTATATTTCTTAGTTCTTATTCCCATCATTATAAGAATGTATTCTCTCAAATATGACGATGTCTAATAATCAGAATGATTGAATTTTCAGGAGGAAGCTGTTGCGGTCACTGACCCCAAAGAACCGACGCATCCTACACATGTGGGACCCAGATGTGATTGCCTTGAAACAAAGAGCATTAATTAGCCAAGTTTATGGTAAGATAGGTGCACTATATTATTTGTATAATAGACAAAGTCACAATATTTCAGGGACATTTAAATTTAATAAAGGAAATGTTAATTTCTATTAGATTTCTGTTACAATGTCTTCAGCGATGCATTATTTTCTCATTAATGAAGTGTTGCTGGGGTCCCAATTTGATTACAGCTGTTAAAATGAATAGTAAAATTCAACTTTGTCAACAATATTTTGGTAATCTTGTCTAGATTATGTGGTAAAAATTTAGTAATTGTAAATAGTCATTACATTATTTAATTCCAGGAGAGCAAGTACATGTACCAGACTGGCATCCTAAACTTAAATCCCCTGTCAGACCAACATGGTGTAAATTTCTGCCTTCCCCTGCAGGTTGGTGTTGATTATTAATTATCTAATTTTTTTTACAAAATTAATAATTAATTAGTGCCATTCTGTAGTACACTTGGCATTTGAGTTGAAATAGAGATCTATCTGACATACATTAGGCTTATTTTAGATACAGGTTGCATCAGTTTTGCAATTACAGCATTTTGTGAGTTTTCAGTTACACAGATTCTATTGTATTAACGTATTATCACTAAAATATGGGTGGGTATTGTCAAGTATTAATTATTTGGGCATTTACCTTGAAATTGGTGTCTATTAGAAATAGTGGATAAGAGGAACCATAATGAGTTGAAGTAGGCTAGTTTTTACTTTACCGATACGAGATTTGGGTGATAATATAATGCCACGTTTTTAATCAATTCCATCCTTTTATTTTTATTGTAATACACAGGAATACTATTTCTGGGGGTTGGGGGCTTGCCCCCATTTATAACTTTTTAAATTCAATTTCATATTTCCTTGACAATTTCCTGCAATTATCAAATATGGCGGATCCCGTACCGGTAAAGTAAAATTGTCCCGTTGAAGTATACAGAAATGGAACCTCCCCAGCCTGTCATCAATATGTAAAGAAAAAAAAATTGTCTTTAAACGCAGAGTATAAATTGAATAGATTGTTTTACAACCAAAAACAGTGATACTGAATGTCTTTGGAGGATATTTTAATGTAATCTAAATTAACCGCTTTCCCTGAGGACAAAAAAAAAAATGTATGTGTAAATCAAAAATTAGAATTTGAAACCAGGACTCCGACATCTTTTGCCTGTCTCAGAATGGCAGGTGATCGTGAAATATGTTAGAGTTTATTGAGATGGATAATGGTTATGTTCAACAGGTTCTTCAGATTTATGCGCTAAATACCAAAACTAGACCAAATAGCAAAAAAAAACACATAGTTCTTCCCTCAAGTAACTTGCCAACCAAAAGGGTGACTTGGGAAGCTTAACTCTATTAAATGCTTCAAACTTGAATGTGAGACTAATCCCTTCATCCTTTATTTCTTTCAGCGGTGTCCTTCAACTTCGCGGTCAGTCAGTATCACCCACTGGTCAACAGTCGTCACAACAAAGGACGTCACACCTGGGCAAACTATGAATACCTGGACACTTCAGGTGAGTCACAGGACCTCTCCATATTTCTTCATACCAGGTAAAATGATTAAAGCATATGCATGTTTCCTTGGAGATAATTTGAGAGGAATTAAGGGAATATTTTACATAAATTCTTTTTTATGTATTTTCTTTGAGAATTTATTCAGCATCTTCGTAAATAGCTAAGTAGGATCACAGTATCAGTCCTTGACCTTTGATGTTGAGCTTTGATTTTAGCCGTGAGGAACTTGAGCTGGGCCCGTATTCACTAACATTCTTATACTTAGAAAAAGAATTTGTCTTAGAATTAGAAAATTTTCTTATCTAAGAATTTTCTTAGAATTAGAAAAAAATTGTATTCACAAAGCAATTCTTAGTTAAGAATTATTTCTAAGAATAAGAATTTTCTTAGTTAAGAATAGTACACAGAAACATGTGCATGCAAATAGTTTTTGATGTCACATGATCAGTCATGTGATATATTTACACCTTTATTGTTTAAAATGGAGTCAGAATTAGGTGCCGGATTCACAAAAGGTCTTAATCTTAGCCTTTTCTTAGGCGTAGCCCAGTCTTAAATACAAGATTTTTTATCAGCTAGGAATTTTCATAAATAGGTATTCATAAAGCAGGTTTCAGTTTGAACAAAAGTCATCAACTTAGGGCCAAGACTGATTTTTTTCATGTAACCAAATTTATCGAACATATATCAGAAGGCAGTGTACATATTAACTATAAAATAAGTATATCCCACACAGGTAAAAGTATCACTATTAACTGGTTAACTCATCTCCTGAGTCCTGACGGCTATAAAATGAATGCATTAATCTATCCATTTCCATCACTCTTATATAAATACTTCTTAAATTCATACAATTTCAGAATAAGACATTTCAAATCAGATTTACACTTCAAAAGGAAAACAAAATTACAGTGTTGCAGTAACTATAAGCACTGATGTACACTGTAAAACTTGTCCACTTACTGTTGACACTTGGATCAGAAAGGGATAAGTTTTGCAGCTGAGAACCTTCTAACCTCTTAAAAACATACAAAAAACTAATAGAGGGGTGTGTAAGTATTTTTAACTTAATTCTAGCCATTTGAAATTTTGAAGTGCGGAAAGTATACATGGCAGCCATATTTAAAACCAGTCAACAAGATAGCATAAATCATTCACTTCAGTCTTTATCTGTAAATATAAAGTTCTTGTAAATAATTAATGCAGATAAGAAAAAAAACAAACACTGGATATGTCTCGTCATAGAAAAAAATGTCTATTTGCATGCAATTGATAAAAAAAATATGAAATATGTCACCTTTTTCTTAACTTAAGTAAGGTCTTGATCATTCTTAGATTTGAGCATCATTCTTAGAAAAAATTCTAAGAATAAGAATTTAGTGAATACCAAAAATACTTATTCTTAGAATTTTCTAAGAAAAATTCTAAGAAAATTCTTATTCTAAGTATAAGAATGTTAGTGAATATGGGCCCAGGACCTACTTGTTGCCAACAAGATTGACCGCTATGATCTCTGGTCTAGCATCTGTCTTGTATGTAGAGTAAGAAATCTAAAATTCGCCACATATCTGATATTGGCCACATGTGGAAATGTCAAGAAAATAAATGAATTGAGGTTAGATTGGTTATATGTATAGTTAATTAAGGCTTTTTGAACTGAAAAATACCAAGTTTAAGACAGAACTTCATTTTCTTCATAGAATTTACTAAGGTTTTAGAGGCGACAAATTTTAGATTTCTGGCAAATTTTAGATTCCTTACTCTAATTAGATTTAGAATCTCAATTAGCATCTCAATGCTTTAGGTGAAAGATAAGAATTGTAAATAGTACTGAATTATGACCAAATTTCACAGTATGTGTCGATTTATTTTTTTATTTGGGGTTTTACGTTGCTTTCAACACTGTAGAGGTCATATCAAGGTGGGTAGTTAGGAGGGCAGAGGAAACCAGTACATACAGTTGGTCAAGGTTCTGCACTGTAAAGTGCCGACCAACGGCAAGCAACTACCAGCTTTCCCACTTGAGGTCGGAGGCGAGAGGTGGGAGGTGAGAGTATTACCAGTCTGCCACCGTGGCCCCACAGTATGTGTCGAAGTCCCTGAAATCCGTTCTATTTAATATATAAAGATAAACTTTATGTGTCGGTTTTCTTTCACGGAATCTTGACTTTGTAGGTTGACCACCACAGTATTTTTTCTGAAAAAATATTTTTATTTTTGCAGATGAGTTTGGCCAAATGAAGATGTCAGAGACAATGGAACCTCATCATTTCTCATATAACTACTACTGATCTCACTGGCATAGCAGAGGGGTTAGGGGTTCTCTCAAAAACTCGAGGTACATATAGGGAATGTCTCAAAAACTTGAGAGAAATATCTGGTGTTAACGGTTCAGTTACGGACAGCAGTTTGCAAATCTGTAATTTGACAGTAATTGCCATTTATGTGTGTCATTATCAGCTATATATCAATTCAATGGTTGTGACATTAGACCATAAGTGGAATTAAAAGTGTTATACAAAACTCTTTCATACATATATTGTGTTATACTGTGTATTTATTGATGTGCCATGTATTCTATGTATGATGAAACCAATAAAGATATTATCATAAAAAAAAAAAATATGTACATGTGATAATAATATATTTAAATATGATTGTTGAGTTTATGAATGTTTGGTTGAAAAGTGCAATGAATTGCTATGGGCAAACAATATATTTATGGATGTGTAGTTATGTGTTGCAAATCCAATTTGTTGTAATGGTTTTCAAAAAATAACTGGGATGGAGTGTTGTCACGTTAACATCACTAAGTCAACGGTATAAAATGGTCGAGAAAGTATATCGTTCTCTTCTCAATACTGGGGCACTGCTGACATCAACCCATCTCATCTTAATTTGAAAACCATTGTCATAGAAAAAAGACTTCTTAACATGTTAATTACCTCTATGTGCATAAAAACCTGAAAAAAACAACATTAATGCTTCTTAGTTTTGTGTAAATTTTGTGTGACTGTGAATTGCATTTGTTTTTGAAGTGAGTTATTTATTACTGTTACGTTTTATGTGATTAGTACAGAAAGTAAGAGAAACTCCATTTGTCTCAAGTATATGAAATTTGCCAGTGAGGCTCACGCTTCTAGGAATCAATTTTTTTTTCACCTTTTTTTTTTTTTTTTTTTTTTGTCTCCAGACTTTCATGAATTGTGGCGTAGTGTGACAAGTGTCTGTCTCTCCGCTAAAGTTAAGCAGCAATGGGCTACATTAGTCCTGGGATGGGTGACCGCTTCGGTGTGTACTATTGCAGTCTCTTATGGCTTTGCAGCTTGCGCTGGTAGACCGAAACCCTTTTCAGCCTTGTTTTTTTTTGGGGGGTAGGAGCTACATTAGGCCTAGTCTACTGTGATACAAAATTGGGACTATAAATTTAAATATTTCACTGTTAGAGGGTTCCTCCTCAGTGGCAGATTTCATGTAGTGTGGTAAATTGCAAATTTCTTGATCTTTGTGTGTTGTGATGTAGACTGTTCATTACTTCTAACCCACTGACAGTTTTCATCGTTTATGTGCCTTGTTAAAACAGTAGACTCTATATAATTATATCTATCAATATATTACAGTAGTTACTTACAGTGTTTATCCATTAGATAAGACATTGTTCTAAGTTCTGTTTAATATCAAGCAGTGAAATATCATTCCTGCAATAATTTTACTTTTGAGCACCAATCTTAATTAACAGTAAAAAAACGTTTATTCAATAGAGATACCAGGAACTGATTAAAAAAAAATGTTAATTTCATCCAGTGTAGATACAGGATTCAAATGAAAACTGATGCACTAAAAATCTCTAAAGTGATTAATTTTGATGTGTATCCAATTCTAAGGCGCAATAAAACATAAAGGGTAGAGGAATTATCATAAGTGGAGGAACTTGCAAACTTATGATATTTTGGAAACCAGTTAAAACCATCGGAAATATTATCCATTCTGGAGTTTGATCAGTTAAACCCAAGGAAACTGTTATCCAGTGTAGATTGTGTACATAATAAAACCAATCTATTATTCACTCTGTATTGAAAACCAGTTATAACTAATGGGAATATCCAGTCCAGATTTTAGGAACCAGTTTAAACCAATGGAAATTTTATTCCATGTAAATATTGGAAACCAGTTTAAACTAATGGAAAACTTTATCCAGTCTAGATATTTGGAACCAATTAAAACAAGGGGAAATATCCAGTCTATATTTGAGGAACCAGTTAAACACTGAAAATCGATGGAAAGTTATCCATTGTTGGTATTGGAAACCAGTAACTATAGAGAACCAAGTGAAAAGTCAATGGAAATTTTATCCAGTCTTGATATTTGGAACTAGTTAAAACTAGGAAATGTCCAGTATCAGGAACCATTTTAAACCAATGGAAATTTGAGCTACTTTTTAATCCAGTCTAGATATAAGAAACTACTTAAAATCATGGGAACTTTTAAAGTAATAAGTGTGATAAACTTGTTCTGAGAATCATTAATGAAGTTACATTAAGAATAGTTAAATCCTTAAACAGGAAGTCAATATGTATATATCTCATAAGGTGTATTTGTGTATTTACATGAAATATATCTTGTGTAATTTAAGAATTGTTCATCAGAATCTGATGAATTTGTTTATAGTTTGAATTTGTTATATTGATTTTTAATGTAGAGTAAGAGATGTAAAATTCGCCACATATCTGAAATTCATTTTATGGGCTAGTATTCACCAAAAAGGATGAAACTTTATGAACATTTGCAGACTATAAACTTTCACTTTCACAAAATATTGCTGATTTTTGGATGAAATACAGAAAAAAAATTTTAACCATATTTGCAACTAGACACAATTCTCATTTTTACTGAATGCAGCCTATGAAAATATATCATGTAGCTTCTCTGCAGAAAGGAGTTTGTGGGAGGCTTTTGTATGTTACTTTAAATATGTGAAATCAGTAAATAAGTTTATTTACTCCAAGTTAGGTCAGTAAATATGTGTAGTTACTAAAATCCTCAAGAAGCTTTTAAATCTTTAACAGTTAAGTATTATCTGTGTCTTAATTGATATTAATAGTAGGTCAAAACTTGCTAAACCTCTGAAAGACAATAATGAAATCCAGTTGGGGTTATTAGCCTTTTCAGTGTCTGTAACCATAATTCTTTGATCAAAAAGCCAGAATCTACATTAAAGTCACTTATCAACCGGAAAATGAGAAAATTTTAAGCCTTCATTGAAATAAAGAAAGCGCTAACTCAAAATCTCTGGTTAAAAGTGAAATGAAATGAAAAATGGTAAAAATTTAATTGATCTTTAATCATTTCTGGGAATGTCATAGGTCCTTAGTGACTGTGGGTTTGAATATAGTATAAGCTGAAATAAAATATCTGCAGAAAACACGTACCTGAAACATAAAAAAGTCTATGGTGATTTTTTTCAACATAATAATTGCATCTAATGTACTGTAAAAAATGAAGTATGCTTAATGTTTTACAGTGATCATAATTTAGAGAAATGTTTTAATATAATATATATTTCAGTGTACAGTTTTATACATTCACAACCAGTTAAAATCAAACTTTCATTTCACATGTTTACTAGAAATTCAAACCAATTAACTTGTGAAATAACACAGGTCATATATTAATAAATATACGTATTTACTGGAAATTTTAGGGAATATGCCTATTTCCTGATTTCATTTATTTATTGTAAAGTGTAATGTGTGAAAATAGTCTGTACAGATTGAATCAGTTGTAGATCAAACCATCTGTAATTAATATGTTTATTTAAATCCATTTCAGTATAAATGAATTTGTGAATATTACTTATAAAATTGAAATTAACCTCATAAACAAATCTGTGTTTGCACCTTGGCTTGGTCTCTGATGTTTTAAAATCTGGAGAAAAATATTAGATTATTTTACTGTGACAGTAGTAGCATGCGATTATTGTATCTAATAAGAGATGTTTTACTTTCATTATCCACCATTTTGTTTCAACAGCAAGTAAGTCCATATTTTTAAGTATTGATTTTAATACGACAATAAAGAATGATATTAATAAAAATAAGGTAATTAATAAGTTTCACTTGGGAATACCAAAAAATATATACCTCATTCTGTATGGTCTTTTGGTGTATAAGTTGTTCATCTCATCAGTCAAAATTTGGTAAAAGTATTTTAATAATATCCAGGTGAATTCGGTGTATGTAATTTTCAATGGAGAAAACTGAAGCTAAATTGAGAGGTTGTATTCAGAAAGAAGGATCGAGCTGACCAAAAGTCAGATTGAAATTTATATGAAATATGTAGGCAGTTAAATCTGAATTTTTAAATGCAGTGGGAAGATTCAACCGTGTTCACCTAATCCATATTGATGAGCTGGTGAAGATTGTGCTACAAATCAGCTTCACTTCTTTTTGAATACAAAAGTTAATCACCTCTCTTAAAAATATATATGCCATGTTGTAAACCAAGAATTTCAAATAAAAGGTTTATACCCCTTTCACACTACAGGCGATTATAGACGTTGGACAAAACGTCCCTAAGTGAATTTGTATAGTGGCCTGCCATCCTATTCCTTGAGCACTCTACGGAAAGTTTAAAATTTCCGCTTCTGAATTTCTCCCCATGACCTTTCACAGATAAATTTGGCATATGGTGTCCGCAATTTACAAAAGGTTGTGACTCCTTCAATAGCATGTTTCATGAGAAGCTACCGAATGTGAGTTGGAAGTTAACAAAGGCTGACTCTCATTCACCAACGTTTGTACTTCTGTCATTGATCGTTACACACCATGTCCATCCGTGGCCATGCATGTAATACCTTATGGGTACACCAAATCTCGGAAGATATGAGGGGCCCTGGGAGGCGGTTCTGCCTGTAATGTGAATGGGTATTTACTTTTGTGTCCAGGTACATATAAGATTGAGTTGAAGAAATGTTTAGAGTAAGAAATCTAAAATTCGCCAGGAATCTAAAATTCGCCACCTCTAAAACCTTAGTTGATTTTATGAAGAAAATGATGTTTTTGTCCAAAAATTGGTATTTTTCAGTTCAAAAAGCCTTAATTTACTATACAGTCAACAAATCTCACCACAATTCATTTATTTTATTAGTATTTTCATGTGTGGCGAATTTCAGATATGTGGCGAATTTTAGATTTCTTACTCTATACTAACCAAACATGAAGCTAGTGTTACAGTGTAAATAGAATTCCTGTCAGAGCTCTTAATAGTAAAATCCTAACTAGTACTATTGTACTGGATCTGCTATATCTGCAGTTATGAGATTAAGAAGTGGTCAAATACTTACTGAAATACGGTGGGGAAGTAACATCCTAAATTTTATTAAAAATAAATATAATGTGATATGTTACACTGTGGGTGGATCTCTGAGATGGCCTTTCAGAGAGCACTGGCAGTGAATTATGCAGTTTTATATAATGCCCGGAGGTAACATAAGCCAGGCAAAGCAGTATGTATAGAGCTTCAATTTACTTCTGTAATGCACTTAATGTAGTGTATTGTTTGAAATACTTGAATATGAGATGTTGACAGTAAAATTTCTGATGTGTGTATGTTCTATCTGTGATATTAATCACTTCAGAATACTGTGATAATAGGTGTTTAATCCATATTTGAAGTAGTTCACTATATATAGACAATAGATCACAATACTCTGTCCACTGTATTCAACACTTACACTCAGAGCAAAGATTTTATTTACCCATACCCCCAAATGCACATAGTGCACCATCTTTGTCTTAATTGTGAGCATAGTAATCATAACTTCTCATTTTATCTGTTCAATTTGCTATTCCTGGAGGTCAATTTATTTATTTATTCAGGGTTTACGTCACTTTCAACACTGTACAGGTCGTATAGGCCGTATCGACGGGCGGTTGTAAGGGCAGAGGAAACCAGTACATACAGTTCGTCAGGGTTCTGTACTGTAAACTGCCGACCAAGGGCAAGCAACTACCAGCTTTCCCACTTGAGGCCGTGCCCGGAACCGAACCCCGGCCTCACAGAGGTGGGAGGCGAGAGAGTTACCACTCTGCTACCGTGGCCCCATTCCCGGAGGTCAAATCACAACTCCTTTTCTCTCCCCAATTTGTCAAGTACTAATACTTGGAATTAATTGAATGAGGTAAAAAATATTTTCAATTAATTCCAAGGTAAAACCAGAACTTTTTACTTTCACCTATATAGACAGTAGAGGGGCCACGGTGGCAGAGTGGCAACACTCTCGCCTCCCACATCTGAGGCCGGGGTTCGGTTCCCGGCACGGCCTCAAGTGGGAAAGCTGGTAGTTGCTTACCATTGGTCGGCAGTTTACAGTACAGAACCCTGACGAACTGTATGTACTGGTTTCCTCTGCCCCTACAACTACCCGTCATCATATGACCTGTACAATGTTGAAAGTGACGTAAATGCCAAATAAATAAATAAATATAGACAGTACATTTCTCTGTCCAGTTTGTCAAGTAGTAACACTTAGAGCGAAAATTATTTTTACCAAAAGCTCTATAGATTTCACAGCAGTGCGAATTCGTGACATTTGTTTTTGGTTTTTTTTTGGTTTCAATTTTCAAGGTCAAACCACAACCTCTCTGCTTCCCCTACATACACAGTAGATTTCTCTGTCCAGTTTGTCAAGTAGTAACACGTAGAGCGAAAATTATTTTTACCAAAAGCTCTATAGATTTCACAGCAGTGCGAATTCGTGACATTTGTTTTTGGGTTTTTTTTGGTTTCAATTTTCAAGGTCAAACCACAACCTCTCTGCTTCCCCTACATACACAGTAGATTTCTCTGTCCAGTTTGTCAAGTAGTAACACTTAGAGCAAAAATTATTTTTACTAAAAGCTCTATAGATTTCACACCAGTGCGAATTCGTGACATTTGTTTTTGGTTTTTTTTTTTTTTTTGGTTTCAATTTTCAAGGTCAAACCACAACCTCTCTGCTTCCCCTACATACACAGTAGATTTCTCTGTCCAGTTTGTCAAGTAGTAACACTTAGAGCGAAAATTATTTTTACCAAAAGCTCTATAGATTTCACAGCAGTGCGAATTCGTGACATTTGTTTTTGGTTTTTTTTTTTTTTTTTGGTTTCAATTTTCAAGGTCAAACCACAACCTCTCTGCTTCCCCTACATACACAGTAGATTTCTCTGTCCAGTTTGTCAAGTAGTAACACTTAGAGCGAAAATTATTTTTACCAAAAGCTCTATAGATTTCACAGCAGTGCGAATTCGTGACATTTTGTTTTTGGTTTTTTTTTTTTTTTTTTTGGTTTCAATTTTCAAGGTCAAACCACAACCTCTCTGCTTCCCCTACATACACAGTAGATTTCTCTGTCCAGTTTGTCAAGTAGTAACACTTAGAGCGAAAATTATTTTTACCAAAAGCTCTATAGATTTCACAGCAGTGCGAATTCGTGACATTTTGTTTTTGGTTTTTTTTTTTTTTTTTTTCGTTTCAATTTTCAAGGTCAAACCACAACCTCTCTGCTTCCCCTACATACACAGTAGATTTCTCTGTCCAGTTTGTCAAGTAGTAACACTTAGAGCGAAAATTATTTTTACCAAAAGCTCTATAGATTTCACAGCAGTGCGAATTCGTGACATTTTTTTTTTTGGGTTTCAATTTTCAAGGTCAAACCACAACCTCTCTGCTTCCCCTACATACACAGTAGATTTCTCTGTCCAGTTTGTCAAGTAGTAACACTTAGAGCGAAAATTATTTTTACCAAAAGCTCTATAGATTTCACAGCAGTGCGAATTCGTGACATTTTGTTTTTGGTTTGTTTTTTTTCGTTTCAATTTTCAAGGTCAAACCACAACCTCTCTGCTTCCCCTACATACACAGTAGATTTCTCTGTCCAGTTTGTCAAGTAGTAACACTTAGAGCGAAAATTATTTTTACCAAAAGCTCTATAGATTTCACAGCAGTGCGAATTCGTGACATTTTGTTTTTGGTTTTTTTTTTTTTTTTTTTTCGTTTCAATTTTCAAGGTCAAACCACAACCTCTCTGCTTCCCCTACATACACAGTAGATTTGTCTGTCCACTTTGTCAAGTAGTAACACTTAGAGCGAAAATTATTTTTACCAAAAGCTCTATAGATTTCACAGCAGTGCGAATTCGTGACATTTTGTTTTTGGTTTGTTTTTTTTCGTTTCAATTTTCAAGGTCAAACCACAACCTCTCTGCTTCCCCTACATACACAGTAGATTTCTCTGTCCAGTTTGTCAAGTAGTAACACTTAGAGCGAAAATTATTTTTACCAAAAGCTCTATAGATTTCACAGCAGTGCGAATTCGTGACATTTTGTTTTTGGTTTGTTTTTTTTCGTTTCAATTTTCAAGGTCAAACCACAACCTCTCTGCTTCCCCTACATACACAGTAGATTTCTCTGTCCAGTTTGTCAAGTAGTAACACTTAGAGCGAAAATTATTTTTACCAAAAGCTCTATAGATTTCACAGCAGTGCGAATTCGTGACATTTTGTTTTTGGTTTGTTTTTTTTCGTTTCAATTTTCAAGGTCAAACCACAACCTCTCTGCTTCCCCTACATACACAGTAGATTTCTCTGTCCAGTTTGTCAAGTAGTAACACTTAGAGCGAAAATTATTTTTACCAAAAGCTCTATAGATTTCACAGCAGTGCGAATTCGTGACATTTTGTTTTTGGGGTTTCAATTTTCAAGGTCAAACCACAACCTCTCTGCTTCCCCTACATACACAGTAGATTTGTCTGTCCAGTTTGTCAAGTAGCAACACTTAGAGCGAAAATTATTTTTACCAAAAGCTCTATAGATTTCACAGCAGTGCGAATTCGTGACATTTTTTTTTTTGGGTTTCAATTTTCAAGGTCAAACCACAACCTCTCTGCTTCCCCTACATACACAGTACATTTCTCTGTCCAGTTTGTCAAGTAGTAACACTTAGAGCGAAAATTATTTTTACCAAAAGCTCTATAGATTTCACAGCAGTGCGAATTCGTGACATTTTTTTTTTTGGGTTTCAATTTTCAAGGTCAAACCACAACCTCTCTGCTTCCCCTACATACACAGTACATTTCTCTGTCCAGTTTGTCAAGTAGTAACACTTAGAGCGAAAATTATTTTTACCAAAAGCTCTATAGATTTCACAGCAGTGCGAATTCGTGACATTTTTTTTTTTGGGTTTCAATTTTCAAGGTCAAACCACAACCTCTCTGCTTCCCCTACATACACAGTACATTTCTCTGTCCAGTTTGTCAAGTAGTAACACTTAGAGCGAAAATTATTTTTACCAAAAGCTCTATAGATTTCACACCAGTGCGAATTCGTGACATTTTTTTTTTTGGGTTTCAATTTTCAAGGTCAAACCACAACCTCTCTGCTTCCCCTACATACACAGTACATTTCTCTGTCCAGTTTGTCAAGTAGTAACACTTAGAGCGAAAATTATTTTTACCAAAAGCTCTATAGATTTCACACCAGTGCGAATTCGTGACATTTTTTTTTTTGGGTTTCAATTTTCAAGGTCAAACCACAACCTCTCTGCTTCCCCTACATACACAGTAGATTTCTCTGTCCAGTTTGTCAAGTAGTAACACTTAGAGCGAAAATTATTTTTACCAAAAGCTCTATAGATTTCACAGCAGTGCGAATTCGTGACATTTTGTTTTTTTCGTTTCAATTTTCAAGGTCAAACCACAACCTCTCTGCTTCCCCTACATACACAGTAGATTTCTCTGTCCAGTTTGTCAAGTAGTAACACTTAGAGCGAAAATTATTTTTACCAAAAGCTCTATAGATTTCACAGCAGTGCGAATTCGTGACATTTTGTTTTTGGTTTGTTTTTTTTCGTTTCAATTTTCAAGGTCAAACCACAACCTCTCTGCTTCCCCTACATACACAGTAGATTTCTCTGTCCAGTTTGTCAAGTAGTAACACTTAGAGCGAAAATTATTTTTACCAAAAGCTCTATAGATTTCACAGCAGTGCGAATTCGTGACATTTTGTTTTTGGTTTGTTTTTTTTCGTTTCAATTTTCAAGGTCAAACCACAACCTCTCTGCTTCCCCTACATACACAGTAGATTTGTCTGTCCAGTTTGTCAAGTAGTAACACTTAGAGCGAAAATTATTTTTACCAAAAGCTCTATAGATTTCACAGCAGTGCGAATTCGTGACATTTTGTTTTTGGTTTGTTTTTTTTCGTTTCAATTTTCAAGGTCAAACCACAACCTCTCTGCTTCCCCTACATACACAGTAGATTTGTCTGTCCAGTTTGTCAAGTAGTAACACTTAGAGCGAAAATTATTTTTACCAAAAGCTCTATAGATTTCACAGCAGTGCGAATTCGTGACATTTTGTTTTTGGTTTTTTTTTTTTTTTCGTTTCAATTTTCAAGGTCAAACCACAACCTCTCTGCTTCCCCTACATACACAGTAGATTTGTCTGTCCAGTTTGTCAAGTAGTAACACTTAGAGCGAAAATTATTTTTACCAAAAGCTCTATAGATTTCACAGCAGTGCGAATTCGTGACATTTTGTTTTTGGTTTTTTTTTTTTTTTTCGTTTCAATTTTCAAGGTCAAACCACAACCTCTCTGCTTCCCCTACATACACAGTAGATTTGTCTGTCCAGTTTGTCAAGTAGTAACACTTAGAGCGAAAATTATTTTTACCAAAAGCTCTATAGATTTCACAGCAGTGCGAATTCGTGACATTTTGTTTTTGGTTTTTTTTTTTGTTTTCGTTTCAATTTTCAAGGTCAAACCACAACCTCTCTGCTTCCCCTACATACACAGTAGATTTGTCTGTCCAGTTTGTCAAGTAGTAACACTTAGAGCGAAAATTATTTTTACCAAAAGCTCTATAGATTTCACAGCAGTGCGAATTCGTGACATTTTGTTTTTGGTTTTTTTTTTTGTTTTCGTTTCAATTTTCAAGGTCAAACCACAACCTCTCTGCTTCCCCTACATACACAGTAGATTTGTCTGTCCAGTTTGTCAAGTAGTAACACTTAGAGCGAAAATTATTTTTACCAAAAGCTCTATAGATTTCACAGCAGTGCGAATTCGTGACATTTTGTTTTTGGTTTTTTTTTTTTGTTTTCGTTTCAATTTTCAAGGTCAAACCACAACCTCTCTGCTTCCCCTACATACACAGTAGATTTGTCTGTCCAGTTTGTCAAGTAGTAACACTTAGAGCGAAAATTATTTTTACCAAAAGCTCTATAGATTTCACAGCAGTGCGAATTCGTGACATTTTGTTTTTGGTTTTTTTTTTTTGTTTTCGTTTCAATTTTCAAGGTCAAACCACAACCTCTCTGCTTCCCCTACATACACAGTAGATTTGTCTGTCCAGTTTGTCAAGTAGTAACACTTAGAGCGAAAATTATTTTTACCAAAAGCTCTATAGATTTCACAGCAGTGCGAATTCGTGACATTTTGTTTTTGGGGGTTTCAATTTTCAAGGTCAAACCACAACCTCTCTGCTTCCCCTACATACACAGTAGATTTCTCTGTCCAGTTTGTCAAGTAGTAACACTTAGAGCGAAAATTATTTTTACCAAAAGCTCTATAGATTTCACAGCAGTGCGAATTCGTGACATTTTGTTTTTGGTTTGTTTTTTTTCGTTTCAATTTTCAAGGTCAAACCACAACCTCTCTGCTTCCCCTACATACACAGTAGATTTCTCTGTCCAGTTTGTCAAGTAGTAACACTTAGAGCGAAAATTATTTTTACCAAAAGCTCTATAGATTTCACAGCAGTGCGAATTCGTGACATTTTGTTTTTGGTTTTTTTTTTTGTTTTCGTTTCAATTTTCAAGGTCAAACCACAACCTCTCTGCTTCCCCTACATACACAGTAGATTTCTCTGTCCAGTTTGTCAAGTAGTAACACTTAGAGCGAAAATTATTTTTACCAAAAGCTCTATAGATTTCACAGCAGTGCGAATTCGTGACATTTTGTTTTTGGTTTTTTTTTTTGTTTTCGTTTCAATTTTCAAGGTCAAACCACAACCTCTCTGCTTCCCCTACATACACAGTAGATTTCTCTGTCCAGTTTGTCAAGTAGTAACACTTAGAGCGAAAATTATTTTTACCAAAAGCTCTATAGATTTCACAGCAGTGCGAATTCGTGACATTTTGTTTTTGGTTTTTTTTTTTTTTTTCGTTTCAATTTTCAAGGTCAAACCACAACCTCTCTGCTTCCCCTACATACACAGTAGATTTGTCTGTCCAGTTTGTCAAGTAGTAACACTTAGAGCGAAAATTATTTTTACCAAAAGCTCTATAGATTTCACAGCAGTGCGAATTCGTGACATTTTGTTTTTGGTTTTTTTTTTTTTTTTCGTTTCAATTTTCAAGGTCAAACCACAACCTCTCTGCTTCCCCTACATACACAGTACATTTCTCTGTCCAGTTTGTCAAGTAGTAACACTTAGAGCGAAAATTATTTTTACCAAAAGCTCTATAGATTTCACAGCAGTGCGAATTCGTGACATTTTTTTTTGGGGGTTTCAATTTTCAAGGTCAAACCACAACCTCTCTGCTTCCCCTACATACACAGTACATTTCTCTGTCCAGTTTGTCAAGTAGTAACACTTAGAGCGAAAATTATTTTTACCAAAAGCTCTATAGATTTCACAGCAGTGCGAATTCGTGACATTTTTTTTTTTGGGTTTCAATTTTCAAGGTCAAACCACAACCTCTCTGCTTCCCCTACATACACAGTACATTTCTCTGTCCAGTTTGTCAAGTAGTAACACTTAGAGCGAAAATTATTTTTACCAAAAGCTCTATAGATTTCACAGCAGTGCGAATTCGTGACATTTTTTTTTTTTCGTTTCAATTTTCAAGGTCAAACCACAACCTCTCTGCTTCCCCTACATACACAGTAGATTTCTCTGTCCAGTTTGTCAAGTAGTAACACTTAGAGCGAAAATTATTTTTACCAAAAGCTCTATAGATGTCACAGCAGTGCGAATTCGTGACATTTTTTTTTTGGTTTGTTTTTTTTCGTTTCAATTTTCAAGGTCAAACCACAACCTCTCTGCTTCCCCTACATACACAGTAGATTTCTCTGTCCAGTTTGTCAAGTAGTAACACTTAGAGCGAAAATTATTTTTACCAAAAGCTCTATAGATTTCACAGCAGTGCGAATTCGTGACATTTTGTTTTTGGTTTGTTTTTTTTCGTTTCAATTTTCAAGGTCAAACCACAACCTCTCTGCTTCCCCTACATACACAGTAGATTTCTCTGTCCAGTTTGTCAAGTAGTAACACTTAGAGCGAAAATTATTTTTACCAAAAGCTCTATAGATTTCACAGCAGTGCGAATTCGTGACATTTTGTTTTTGGTTTGTTTTTTTTCGTTTCAATTTTCAAGGTCAAACCACAACCTCTCTGCTTCCCCTACATACACAGTAGATTTCTCTGTCCAGTTTGTCAAGTAGTAACACTTAGAGCGAAAATTATTTTTACCAAAAGCTCTATAGATTTCACAGCAGTGCGAATTCGTGACATTTTGTTTTTGGTTTGTTTTTTTTCGTTTCAATTTTCAAGGTCAAACCACAACCTCTCTGCTTCCCCTACATACACAGTAGATTTCTCTGTCCAGTTTGTCAAGTAGTAACACTTAGAGCGAAAATTATTTTTACCAAAAGCTCTATAGATTTCACAGCAGTGCGAATTCGTGACATTTTGTTTTTGGTTTGTTTTTTTTTTCGTTTCAATTTTCAAGGTCAAACCACAACCTCTCTGCTTCCCCTACATACACAGTAGATTTCTCTGTCCAGTTTGTCAAGTAGTAACACTTAGAGCGAAAATTATTTTTACCAAAAGCTCTATAGATTTCACAGCAGTGCGAATTCGTGACATTTTGTTTTTGGTTTGTTTTTTTTTTCGTTTCAATTTTCAAGGTCAAACCACAACCTCTCTGCTTCCCCTACATACACACTAGATTTCTCTGTCCAGTTTGTCAAGTAGTAACACTTAGAGCGAAAATTATTTTTACCAAAAGCTCTATAGATTTCACAGCAGTGCGAATTCGTGACATTTTGTTTTTGGTTTGTTTTTTTTTTCGTTTCAATTTTCAAGGTCAAACCACAACCTCTCTGCTTCCCCTACATACACACTAGATTTCTCTGTCCAGTTTGTCAAGTAGTAACACTTAGAGCGAAAATTATTTTTACCAAAAGCTCTATAGATTTCACAGCAGTGCGAATTCGTGACATTTTGTTTTTGGTTTGTTTTTTTTTTCGTTTCAATTTTCAAGGTCAAACCACAACCTCTCTGCTTCCCCTACATACACACTAGATTTCTCTGTCCAGTTTGTCAAGTAGTAACACTTAGAGCGAAAATTATTTTTACCAAAAGCTCTATAGATTTCACAGCAGTGCGAATTCGTGACATTTTGTTTTTGGTTTGTTTTTTTTTTCGTTTCAATTTTCAAGGTCAAACCACAACCTCTCTGCTTCCCCTACATACACACTAGATTTCTCTGTCCAGTTTGTCAAGTAGTAACACTTAGAGCGAAAATTATTTTTACCAAAAGCTCTATAGATTTCACAGCAGTGCGAATTCGTGACATTTTGTTTTTGGTTTGTTTTTTTTTTCGTTTCAATTTTCAAGGTCAAACCACAACCTCTCTGCTTCCCCTACATACACACTAGATTTCTCTGTCCAGTTTGTCAAGTAGTAACACTTAGAGCGAAAATTATTTTTACCAAAAGCTCTATAGATTTCACAGCAGTGCGAATTCGTGACATTTTGTTTTTGGTTTGTTTTTTTTTTCGTTTCAATTTTCAAGGTCAAACCACAACCTCTCTGCTTCCCCTACATACACACTAGATTTCTCTGTCCAGTTTGTCAAGTAGTAACACTTAGAGCGAAAATTATTTTTACCAAAAGCTCTATAGATTTCACAGCAGTGCGAATTCGTGACATTTTGTTTTTGGTTTGTTTTTTTTTTCGTTTCAATTTTCAAGGTCAAACCACAACCTCTCTGCTTCCCCTACATACACACTAGATTTCTCTGTCCAGTTTGTCAAGTAGTAACACTTAGAGCGAAAATTATTTTTACCAAAAGCTCTATAGATTTCACAGCAGTGCGAATTCGTGACATTTTGTTTTTGGTTTGTTTTTTTTTTCGTTTCAATTTTCAAGGTCAAACCACAACCTCTCTGCTTCCCCTACATACACACTAGATTTCTCTGTCCAGTTTGTCAAGTAGTAACACTTAGAGCGAAAATTATTTTTACCAAAAGCTCTATAGATTTCACAGCAGTGCGAATTCGTGACATTTTGTTTTTGGTTTGTTTTTTTTTTCGTTTCAATTTTCAAGGTCAAACCACAACCTCTCTGCTTCCCCTACATACACACTAGATTTCTCTGTCCAGTTTGTCAAGTAGTAACACTTAGAGCGAAAATTATTTTTACCAAAAGCTCTATAGATTTCACAGCAGTGCGAATTCGTGACATTTTGTTTTTGGTTTGTTTTTTTTTTCGTTTCAATTTTCAAGGTCAAACCACAACCTCTCTGCTTCCCCTACATACACACTAGATTTCTCTGTCCAGTTTGTCAAGTAGTAACACTTAGAGCGAAAATTATTTTTACCAAAAGCTCTATAGATTTCACAGCAGTGCGAATTCGTGACATTTTGTTTTTGGTTTGTTTTTTTTTTCGTTTCAATTTTCAAGGTCAAACCACAACCTCTCTGCTTCCCCTACATACACACTAGATTTCTCTGTCCAGTTTGTCAAGTAGTAACACTTAGAGCGAAAATTATTTTTACCAAAAGCTCTATAGATTTCACAGCAGTGCGAATTCGTGACATTTTGTTTTTGGTTTGTTTTTTTTTTCGTTTCAATTTTCAAGGTCAAACCACAACCTCTCTGCTTCCCCTACATACACACTAGATTTCTCTGTCCAGTTTCTCAAGTAGTAACACTTAGAGCGAAAATTATTTTTACCAAAAGCTCTATAGATTTCACAGCAGTGCGAATTCGTGACATTTTGTTTTTGGTTTGTTTTTTTTCGTTTCAATTTTCAAGGTCAAACCACAACCTCTCTGCTTCCCCTACATACACAGTAGATTTCTCTGTCCAGTTTCTCAAGTAGTAACACTTAGAGCGAAAATTATTTTTACTAAAAGCTCTGTAGATTTCACACCAGTGCGAATTCGTGACTTGGATTTTTTTTTTTTTTTTAATTTTTCTCACCTCATTCATTCTCAAAGGTCAAACCACTAGTTCTCTTTTAACCTTTCACTACACACAGTAGATTTCTCTGTCCACTTTATCAAGTAGTAATATTTAGACCAAAAACTCTGTACCACACTAAAAACCAAAACAAAAAAATCATATAATTATTTATTTCTATTCATCTACAACATCCTAAAAACCACACCTCCACTAATTACATTTCTCAATGTCCAGGATATAACACCAGAGATGCATCAGTCTGAAACACAAAATTATATTTTAATAACATTTTTCACTTCCACATTTTTCAAAATACCCTCATCAATTACACATAAAAACCATTTTACAAATTATATTATATATTACATCAATATTTAAAATACCTCTTTCTTCCTCCTCTCAATAAAACATGCCAACTTGGACACGGACACAGGAAAATTATCCACTTCTCCACTGTTTGACGCACGCTCAATCCAACTATGCTCCAAACAATCCAAAATACTAGGCCTCCTATAATACATTATACAAACCACTAATACCACACAGCCAAAACAAACACAACCATATTCAACCAACCCCCAATAGACACTTCGCTTTAACTCTAAACTAGGAACAAAATAAAAATCAGCAGTCCATATGACACTGTACCTTCCTATAGCCTGCCTAAAAACACATCACTTTTTCTTCCCAACATTTCACTAATTCATATACCCTATATCAATAAATACTTGGATAAAAAAAACTCATATCCACACAATTCCACAAACATGAACAACATATTACTTAATAGGCTAATATTTTTTTTTTCTTCGATTTCACTTGTGGAACAAAGGTCACATTTGATGGTACATTTCAAATACAAGGTCATGCTTTCCGATCACCTCAAAAACATTCGAAAGCTACCCCTCAACATTTTACTTATTATGAAAGGCAATGAAAAGTCTTACGCTCCCAAGTTACTCACCAAATATATATGTACCACCTATGGTTTAAAAAACTCTCGAACAATAAATCAAGCTTAATCAATGTGTCAAGTTAAACTGATCCTGTTCACCATTAACTCAAGAGCTGAAAACCCTCATTTTTACTTCAACATATCCATGACTGTATTTGAACAATACAATAGCTAGAGGTTAAAACCCCATAAAATCACAATGACTACAACAAGCAGTATATACATTAGATATTTACAAATATGAACAGTTTAAGATCACCATGGAGTCAGGATAATCAGTCTTAATATGTATGCCAACTTTGGTTAAAAAAAGTGAAAAATTAAGTGACCTACAGCACGAAAACCCCCTTTCTTGACATTAAGGTAATCTTAAGATTGCACATACACAGCTAAAACTTCGGCATGTGAAACATTATCAAAAATAAACTGAATAAATTATTGAAATAAAACGCCTCCCATTCAGCCATCTAGAATGCGGAATTAGGTGTAGAATTTTATAGCACTGGTGTCTGGTTTTCTGAAAAATGCTGAAAGTTACCTTAAATTTAAAGAATCCTCAAAGTATCCCAAAAAAATTTTCCCGGCCCTATAATTTTAAAGACAGATACCAAGGAAAGAAAAATTTGAAAGCCCAAGTTGTTATTCAATAGACACCATAATGTAGCAGCGGTGGTAATCAGTCGAACCTACTTAAAAACAAAGAAGCGCCCTAACGCGCCACTTAAATACTCACAGCATATCAAACACAAGAATGGAGCTGATAAAGTTTCGTGCTTCCAAAGACACACTCTCAAAATGTTCATCTGGAAATCCATACTTTATATGCACAATATTTGCACATGTTTCATCAATACTCTCATCTAGAAATGGTGACAACCCAGTCAACATCACATACACAATCACCCCTACACTCCTAAAAAACAAAAAAAATACACCCATTACAAAGTTAAAATGGGGGGGGGCCTATAACTGCAATCTCATTTGATACAAAAACTATTACCTTTTCATGTGTAAAAACATCCATAAAATACCAACCAACCTATTACCGTGCATAGGACATTTGATTAAAATACTTACCTTTACAATAACTTCAAACAAAGACATTTACTCAATATAGCTATAATAGCATTGCCATGCAGCTATAACACCCCAAAGCACTACCAAACAGACAATAGCTCCTGTCAACCTCCATACCAAATTCCATTAAGATATCTCAATAATCCTGCATAAGAAATTTGATAAAAATCACTTAAATGCTTTTCCTTAAAATGACCAAAACAAACTGTGATAAAGCTATAACACCCCAAAACTATACCAAGCAAGCTATAAACCCTTAAATCCTCCCTACCAAACTTACTAAAGATATCCCCTTTAATTCAATAAAAAAGTAAAACTACCCAAAATACCTAATTTAGTAGCTAAATAATTCTTACTTGCCTCAAAAAATGCTCACTCAGCCAATTATACAGCTAAGACTCACAAAACCCATACCAATCAAGCTATTAATGCAATAATCCTCCACACCAAATTACGTTTCAATATTTTTATTCCTTTTCCTTTATATGCACGTAAACCAAAGTGCTACTCAAAAATAGCTAATAAGATATTGCTCAGCTATAACACCGAAAAGCAATACCAAGCAATTTTCTGCCCCCATAATCTTGCATACCAAATTTGGCAAAGATAGCTAAAACACTTTATTTTAATCCCTTAAAATAAAGAGAAACAAATTTTGATAGTAGACGACAGAAACAAGCAAACATAATACGTGCACCCCCCAGCAGGGTGGACATAATTTCATCTCCACTCACCAGATATCAGTCTTGAACCCTATGGGCATTCCCCGCACAAGTTCTGGTGCTGCAAACTCTGGACTACCCAACAGTTGATGTACATAGGAGTCAAAAGTCAGGTAACGGGCATCTCCAAAATCTATCAGCTTAATCTTAGCGTGCTCCAAGAAATCTAAGTAAACCAGCAGATTCTCAGGCTAAAAAAACAAATTCACAAATTATAAAATCCCCTCTTTATACGTAGTCCAAACTGATAATAATAAAACATACATTTAAATCAATTACTTTATTTATTTCACATTTCCCATTATTGTAAACATATTAATACAATACTACAACAGGCAATCATGTATCCAACCATCATGTACATATTACTTTAAACAAAATATAAAACACTCTCACACATTCCACTGACTTCTAAAACTTCACCAACACCTGCATTTCTTACATCCACATCACACATGTAAGCTTCCAATCTATAATTCACTTCTTCAAACTTACTTTCACATCCAAGTGAACCACCCTACAGATGTGTAAATATTGTAAAGCGTCCAGTAGCTGAATGGTGAACTTTGCGGCTTGTATTTCATCAAACTCGCTGCCAAAGCAGATGTACTCAAACAGTGGCCCTTGTGGAATGCTGAAAGTACACAAATTCAATCCCATCCATTGGAAAACATGATATTACATTTCATATTAAAACTACAAAGTAAACCACTTGACAATTTCCTTCATTCCATCATTGAAAAGAAGCATTATCAATGACAATGTTTTTAATTAATTAGTAATTAATAAGTGATGATAACAAACACTTACTACTCCATCAGAATAATAAAACTGTCGACAGTCTCAAAGGTATCATACACAGTAGCAAATGCCTGGTGCTCTAAGCTCCTCAGCAGATTCACTTCAAACTTTGCACTTTCAAAACTGGTTGATTGCTTGTACATACACTTGGCGACCACTTCCTGGTCACTGGCTGAATGCACACATTTCTTCACTGTTGAAAACCTTCCTCTGAAAAAAGTAGCAAAACTTAATATATTTTTACATCAACTACCGTAAGTACAAATAAGATCTACTGATGAAAAAATGCCACAAGTCTTCTTTCACCATATTCCTCCTATAAACAAAATAATACAGTGTTGAACAACTTCTTGTAATTATTACAACTCTTCACAAACCTATACAATTTCAGTACTACTTCACCATTTAGTGACTATTCAACTTTATGCTTAATCTGTAAAAAAAAAAAGTTTATTACAAATTAACATTAACTACATACCTGGCTAGTTCCCCTATAATACTGTATTCTTGCTCAAATGTAAATTTCCATGACTCCTCTGCAGGTGGTCCCGACACCATTTCATCACTTGCCCGACTCTCACTCTTTGCAGCAAAATTGCAGTCTGAAATATATATACCTTTCCATATTATCCAATACATACATTTTCATTGTGTATTTCCTGGCATAATATAACATCACTTTTTTCACCACTAAGTTCACAATTTAAATTCTCATTAGCTGATGACTCAGCAAATTAAGTAGTAAAACCATACATTACAAATAATCATTGTAAGTTACAAATGAATAAATGAGTACTGTCCCTTAATCTTATTCTCAATCTGTATGTCTCGCTTCAATTCATGGAAATTTGCATTACACACACATTCAAATTCATCCTGCTGAACTAAGATAACATGCACCATTACCTGGCCAACTGAAAGCTATCAATACACATTAACAATTGGACCTACCCTGATCTTTGATCTTAGCTGACTGAAGATGTTTGTCAGTACTTCTGAACCTTGTCCTTTGGTAACTTCTCTTCTTCAGTTCTGCAAGGTCTACAAACATAGCAGTCAGTATTATTGTTGGTTTGGACTGGACTGGATATGTAATACATATATAATACTTCAAAAACCTTAGGCAGGTCTGCGGTGGTATTCACTAAACTTAGTCTTATCTTAGTCATAAAATTTATGACATTTGTCTTAGTTAAGATAGGTCCCAACTTGGTATTCACAAAGCATGTCATAGCTAGGATAATTTTCCTAATCCTATCTTTGTCCACTAGAGTTTCTACAACCACATTATAATCACTAAGATTTCATCACATGATCTAACCATTCTTGTCTGCTTTCTCTGGCACAATGAATGAATTAAGTACAGTTGACAGGAGTTCTGAACAAGACTTATGACCATAGTTAGGACTAAGATAAGACTATGGTGCTTTGTGAATACCAATATCACTAGGACAAACTTCCTAACATTTTTATCACAAAAATCCTAAAGTTAGGACTAACACGAAGATAGGAATGTTAGTGAATACCGTCCCTGGTGTATGTTGCATTTCTTTGGTCAGAATCAAAGGCACAACATTCCAATACCTATTTCAAAAAGCATCTGTAAATACTATCTTGACAAAATTCAGAACCAGAAACAAAAAGTAACTACCATTTTCCAGACTTTAAGGTCAGGGAGATGATTAAAACCTACATCCTCCAGATACATGATCTCCCCCACTCAATGTAGTCACTTTAATATATATTCACATCAAACAGAACGGTTGTACATATAGACAAAAGCTATGGCCAGTGTTATTATTACCTCATACAAGTTGAAACACGATATACGGTACTATATTAGAAAGTACCGGCAACCATCTTCAACCTGAAGATTCATACCCAAGTCTTTAGAAGTGGGGTCTGTAGTTTGTTATGTCAGACTACTTCCTAACAACAGTTGCTATCAGGTAGAACCCAAAAAGAATGATGACCTTTCTTACCAATGACAGTGAGTGTGGCTACAGTGGACTGTTGACCTGCGTCATTGATACCAGTACAGCAGTAATCCCCACTATCCTCCGGTCCAACTTCATGCACCTGTTTAATAATTGCATGAATATCTTAAAATTACTTGCATAAAATAATTAAAAAGGTCTTATTTCAATATAAAATTACCAATGCTTGTGTTGTACTTATTTATTAACAGTAGCAGTAGAGAATTGATGCTTATAATTCCATATTTCTGGTATAGAACAACCAAACCTAGGTGTACTCTCCCATTTATCTTAATCACTAGTAGTTGGCACAGTATTTGCCTCAGTGTACTAACTGTAACATAATTTTCCCTATGTGGAGAAAATAGTTGTAATGCCACTAACTTCTATTCCTTTTTTGTGCTGCTGAACTTTGTTGATGTAAATTTAGTATTGATAAATATTTCACGTTCTGTGTAAATTTTTAGTAATAAACTCTCATCTTGTTACCAGTTAATTTGCCTTTTCACTTATTTGTCACCCAAACTGATAACAGTGGTCACATGACTGTCTTTTTGTTGTTTCTGGCAACACCAGAAGATGTTTGATACAAGTGTTTCATATCGGGACAGCCTGACAGGATCTCACTTCTGGAAATAAAATCCAGACATAGGTCGTAGCCTGTATATTGACAAAAAAAAAATACAAACAGTACCTTCAACATGGATGTTCCATCTTCATCATACTCTATGTTTATTCTGGGACCTATGGACAGGTATTCCTGGTCTGGGCCTTTCCACACTATTGTGGGTCGCGGTCGTCCACACAAATGGCACGTAAAAATGGCAGTCTTTCCTTTTGGCACAGTGATGTTACGTAGTGGCTGTTCAAACACTGGTGCCTGGTCAAATAAAGCCTGGGGGTCTGGGTTCACAATCTGAAATAAGAATTTCCAAATTACTAAGGTACTAATTGGTTGAGATTCTACAATGGATATTGGTAACAGCACATTGAGCATGAATCTGGCTGAACTTTAAACAGAGAATACATACAGCTACAAGGCACGTCAGCACAACATAGATACCCTAAGTAACTCCTGTTCAGTAATTCCAAGGCAAATTCCAACTAAAAATTTTCAATTATTTTTATATAAAATCAACTATATTTGCATTAATTGTTGCATTGGAAATTCAAACCCTGTTAAATGTAAACTCCATGGATGAATAAAGTCCACATTTCTACAAATTTCTGATAATAAGAGTGAAAGTTACAAATTTTGCATCCTGTTCAACAGTCAGGGTCATATTGAAATGGAAGCATGGCATTTGCCGCTTGTATGGGGGGGGTTCAACACAGTGGTATTTCTAACCACTGGGCCACAGAGGATGTCAATTTACTTCAATGCAAATGTCTTTGATGTCTTTATTTTTTTTTTATTTTTATTTCTTTTTGTTATATACATGATCATGCATAAAAATAAAGTTTACAATGGTGGTAATTAAACAACATTTTAAAAAAGCTGTTCAAAAAGGTCATTTTTACTGAGTCGGACTATTCAATACATAGAAAGCTGTATTACTCAATCAGATCCATTAATCCAAATGTTTGAAATTCAAAATATACCATATATAGAAGACTAAGAATTTCAATAGTACAATATTTAGTGATTATCAGGTTTAAAGATATAATTATGTAAAGGTGAACTTGTTATTTTTGTTTTGTTTTTTTTCTTATTTTCCATGGTCACAATTATATATACACATCAGTACATACATTCTATATGTTCAATATGTTATTTAACCAAAACTACATAATGTTTAATTTATTATGACAACTGAGCTGACCTTTTTACCCAAATCACATCAATTACAGAGTATTTAACTTATTGAATATCAAGGACAGAACAAGTTTCTGTAAGAACGCCATTGATTAGTAAATTTGTCAACCTTGTTTACCTCAATATTTAGATGATACTGATCTTCATATTGTTTCTGGAGCTTATTTTTCAGACCCTTAATATTTGGAATAGACTCATGTACTGCACTTGAGAAGATATAACTCTTTGTTACAGCTATAATCATATTAATTGGACAATAATTATTGTCTTTGTATAAATAGCCTATAATGATCTCTTTTGGTGAGAAAGTTATTCTTTTATTTGTACATGAGTATATCCATAGCTCCAATGATTTCCATAAATTTACTATATGAGTACAGTAGACAAAAAGGTGCATGAGCGTTTCTGGCTCACATTGACATATTCTACAGGTGTTTGAAGCTTCTATTGACATTTTGCATAATATATCCTTGGTGCCAAGTATTCTATGAATCAGTCTATACTGCAACCATATCAAGCAATTGTCTTGGACATTAAAGAATATCTGCCTAAAAACATTTTTCCAAGTTAAGTTATCAATATTTAAAGTAAGATCTTTGTTCCATTTAACTTTATATTTGCATTCTACTTTATGTGTATTAATCATATTGTAGATATTCTTGCAAACCTGTTTACAGTTAAGTAACATAGAAATGTGATGAGGAATAAAAGGTCGTGAAAAGGAGGACTTTTTGGTTATCAAAAAGGCATTATTCATTAAAAATCTTTTCACAGTTGTGTGAATTTGGAAGTAGTCTAAGAAGTTATTGATACAAAAATTATATTTGCTTTCCAGTTCCTCTCTTTTTAGAATCTGAAAGTCTTTGATGTCTTTAGCCGTAAAATATTTCATTAACTCACAGCTCCATCACTCTTGGATCCTCTGTATTTCTTCTTTTTCCCCAGACTGCCATATTTGGAATCCTTCTTGTCACCGCGACCAAAGCTGGGTTTTCTCAGTCTCAAGTGCCAATGTTTTCTGCAAGAACAGTAAAGGAAACAAACATTATATAAAATTTGAAATTATCTTTGGATAATTGACTTGGATACTTTTTATAAATAAATCTGACAATGACCTCTTTTCCTATGTGTGCAACTTCAGCCTGCACTTTATATTTGAATCCATATCCTCAGATCAAGTTAGTGGGTTATCAAATTCTATACCAACTCACAATGACTAATGTGTTTGTCTATCCATTATATCTAAATGAAACACTGGACAGTTCCCTAGATGTAACTAACCTATACTTTTCTATCAGAGAAGTGAATGATTCAGTGAAGCTCAAGACTTGCCAAAACATGAACAATATATTTACATCTAAAATTGCAATGCGTTGTTCTTTCATGACAGTTTAATTATGAAGGTATAATATGATTATGTAAACCAGCCAACAAACTTGGTGACTGAGTCAAACAAATAATCTTATGTATCAGGATCATTTTAGAAGGTTAGTGTTTTACATCCCATTCAACAGCCAGGGTCATATTGGGACAGGTCCTCAGCATTGCCACTTGTGGGACTCGAACTCACACATATAGGTGACAGATGGCAAACTTGCTAACTTAAGACCACTGAAGACCTACCTGTATGTAGATCAAAGGTCAAAGTTCAATATATTACCTTGAAGAGGATTCCTCATGATCTCTCTGACCAATGACAAAGTGTGGCACCCATCCTTCACTGGCTGATTCTTTTCTCACAAGGTAGAGGTTATGTGGTGCTGTGTCCAGTATCTGTACTGTGTCCCCTTTATCTACACTCAGTTCATCTTCCTTCTGGCTTTTGTACTTCACCACCACTCTGGTAAAGCTGCCCACTAGCTCACTCTGGTGGAGAAAACCAAAAACATTTGGTTTCAAATGTATATGGCTTTCACAAAAGTCAGCTCACATCTCCAAGGGTATTTAATTGATAAAGACACCAGTTCTTGCTATGGTTAGTTTCTGTAAATTGATGCATGAAAATAAATGCAAATCCCAGTGCCAAGTCACAGGAAACACCAATACAAAGGAATTTGAGTGTGTCATAGCTAGGCTACAACCACTATGATCAAAGTGTACACATTCAAAAGCACACATGATTTTTCACAATAACACTGAAACCAAGTTGTTAACATTTTGACAGCTAAGCCACAATGCCAGTGAATTTTCATAATTTCTCCTTTAAACTCTCAAGAGGCATTTTTGATTGAAACTAGTGCTTGCATAGTTCATTTTTTCATATTTTGGGGGTATTTTTTCTGTTTTGAATCCACAAAAAATCAAGTGAATTGACCCTATTATTTTGGATTAATTATGTGCATGTATCTATAAGCTTCTGGCACATTATTTCAGCTTGCACATACATGCATGATCATATATTATTCAATACATCAGAGGGAAGCTTAGAGCATCATAATGAATGTGTACAGAGATCCACTCAAGGATGTAATATAGGAATGCAAAGCAAAATTTCATGCAAATGCAAATTAGTCAACAAATGTTCTTGCAAACAATTAAGACGGAAAAAAATACCGCCAACTTGACATTCTTCTTTGTCATTTCAATTTTACACATTGTATTCACAGTTCTACTAGTACTGCTCCAGTACCCAGGTTCATCACCTGCCTTAAAAACTGTTAAAGACAAATAACACTGATACCAAAAAAAATTGAACAAGCACTTATAATGGTAATTTATATCTTTGCAAAGAAACATAATTATGAACCATTTTAATATTCTCATAAAATGCAGTTGACGAACTTGGGTTCGAACAGTTTGGGATACATGTTAGAAATGATTCTACTGGTCAGCCAGTGAAATTCGTCACCCCAGTGAAGTTCGTCGCCTGCCGTAAAAATGCTCAGGGACAGGCAATATTCACATTTAAAGAAATGGAATACCTTCTTTCAACGGCAAGGTATACATATATGCCGTAACTGGACAGTAAAAACTCTTTAATATTGTCATAAAATGCAGGTGACGAACTTCACTGGGGTGACGAACTTCACTTGCTGAGCAGTATATCACCTACTTTACTAAAATTAAATACAGTATACTTACCGTCATGAACATTAAATATTCATAATATTACAGGTCATTTAATCATCTTTGGTTTTTAAAATAAGCTTACAATTTTAAAATAAAATATATATCAATACTTACAGTAGCTCAGACCTCCACTTAGCAGCCCAAACAGCAACCTGATTTATAAACTGAAAACTCCAACTTCAGAAAATGTGCACACTGGAGCTCAGTCTAGTTGTATTAAACACAATATCAATTTCCAAAGGCTAACACTATGCTTCATGTTTACTACCATAAAGACATCAAATTTAATTTGCTTTTTAATTGCCCTAAAGTTGGCCACTAAACAACCCAGGTCAGTTGAAGTTCGGAAAGAGCACCACTTGAAATGAAATGGGACAGATTTATAAAGCAGCAAAAGCTTGCATGCTTACTACAAAGTCAGCCTTTATTGACACCTGAAAAACTCAGTAATTAACCAGAAATATGGAAAGTGTCAATGTTTCAAAACCTGAGTTATGGTTACAAGAATCCCAAGATTTTCCACAAACATTACATTTTATCAAATAATTAAAATTTCAGGAAGAAAGACAGGATCTTGAGTTGAGAATTTTAATGCAATGACCTACTATGTTTCACAAAGTTTAAAATTAATAGTAAATAGGAAGTTAATATTAGCATTTTTTATAGCAAAATTTATATTAAATTGATCAATTTTAGTCAAATGAAGTTCACACATGCAAAGGTGAAAGTTAATCTGACCTGAAAAAAATAAAAAGATTTAATGTTTCTTTGTTAACAACAAGTGTCCAATCTGTGCACAGAGTCAGCTGAAAATGTTTTTTCAAACTAAATTAACTTTTATATCAATTTCTACACTATTTTGTTTCTGTCCAGATTTTATATCGCAGAGAATCTTAGTTCAAAAACAAGCAAGTCATTGAAAATACAAGGACCATGGATATAATGAAATTTGGCTTGGGTCATTCAAATCAAAGGCAATTTAAGTTATACAATGGCAATTAAGAATGAATGTGCTATTTGTCATCTACGGCTAATAAATTATGAATTGGTTGATATGGGTGTAATGTCTATTTTAACACATTGGATATCAGCAAAGGAATGAAGAAAATTACTGTATTATATTGTATATTTAGACTCAGTGCTATATTTCCTTTTACTACTGGACTCAACATGCTATTGACCCGACCGAAATGCACAAGTACAGCCTGAGCTCTCAATCTAATCTAATCTAATGTGGACTTTTATAGCGCTTAATCTCCATCACTGATGGACTCTAAGGCGCATCTAACCATAAGCAAAGGCAATTAGCGTTAATCAAGGGACAATAGCCAGGTCATACCAAAGAGACACAGATGTGACGGGGGAGGCTATGGTGGGTAGGCTTTTGCAAACAGGTAAGTTTTAAGCTTGCTTCTGAAGGAGGCAACTGATGTTGCACAGCGGACATCTTGAGGGAGTTCATTCCAGGTCTTAGGAGCATCAAAGGCAAAACTCAGGCCAAAATGTTTGGTTGACGACTGATGAATGAAAAGGAGGAACTGTAAGGTATTGATGATCTGGGTGACTACGCCTAGTACTATAGGGACAACTACTGAAAGACAGGAACGGTTCAAAATAGGAAGGAGAACCACTATGCAAGAATTTATACACAAGTGTTGCAGTTTTGAAAATACATCGGTGACTGACATTCTCCTGACTGAAACACTGATGACCGTTTATCAACATCCCTGAGGTTCTTTAGCCTGCCATGGGGGATAGGACCCAATGACAGATAACTACCATTTTCAGTGGTCATCTGAGCCACAATGTAACTGCCTGTATTTGGGTTTGAACTCATGTACTTTGTGTTCCTAGGTGAGTGTTACCCACAGTGTATACCAGTTTCTCAAGATTCTGTAAACCACTAGGCCTTAACAAGCAACGGCCAATTTATCCCGGCAAGGAATGTACAGGATTCAAAACCATAACCAGTGAAGGTAGTTTGAAGGATCACAATAACAGGCAATGATTTAGCTTGTTTATCTGGGGTTTAACATCGCTTTCAACACTGTATAGATCGTATCATGATGGGTAGTTTTACGGGCACAGGAAACCAGTACATACAGTTGGTAACAGTTCTGTAAACTTCCGACTTACACCGATCAGTGGCAAGAAACTACGAGCTTTCTCTTTCCTTCCTCGCTTTAATGTGGCCACAGTGGGATAGGCAGCTCTTCTCATTTTTAAAATGGCCACAGTGGGAGAGTTTAAATGTTCATCTTTTTAACGCGACCATAGTGGGATAGGCATTTCTTTTCTCTTCAGAAATGGTCACACTGCAGTGGGATGATTAACTTACCTAAAGATAATTTAGACTGGGTTATCTTGTATTAGAGATAATTGCTTAAAATGGGTTGACTTACATAATGATTTCTTAGATTAACTTGCATCACTGGATTAGGTTATCTTACATCAGAATTGCTTAGAATGGGTTGACTTACATAATGATTACTTAGATTAACTTATGTCATTGGATTAGGTTATCCACCATCAGAATTGTTCATGATAGGTTAATCAACATCATTATTATTTACGTTGACTCACCTAATTACATTATTCAGAATGGGTTATCTTGCATCAGAATTGATTGCTTAGCATGGGTTGACTAATATCATGATTATTTAGATCACACTAACTGAGGTCAGCATTACATTGCAGTAGAATTGACTGTTTAAAATGGGTTAACTTTTATCATTATTATTTATATTGACTTAATCATGATTATTTGCATTGCATTATTTTGTATCAGAATTGATTGTTAACTTACTGAATATACATATTACATTAACTTATGCCTTAACTACTTTGACTGGCTTAACAGAATGGGAATAGCTTATATTGTGATAATTTAGATTGGACTAACTTTCACCTCCATTATTAAGATTGGATTATCTTGCAATAAGATAAGACTATGTTAACTTACATAGTGATTGAATAATTATATTGGGTTAATTTGCATCAAATTGATTACTAGTATTTAGATAGGTTGTAACTTTGCATTCTGCCAACTATCCAGAATTTTCACAAAAACAAACAACATTATTTGACTTGGGAATAAAACACACTCCTTAAACTGGGAAATAGAGGAAGCAAACAAAATATCCAATCTCAAACCAATCTTTGTGTTATAAAATTAAAGCATTTTAAATTGGGTGATTTTCTGTAGAAATCTCATTATTGCCCATTAAAAAGCTATCTTTAAGGTTAGTTTGCATTTTTGTACAGTCTATACACATTCTAAGCCAAAAAATTCTAAGATATAAATTACATAAATCAAGCACAATTAATGATATTGTCTCCAAGATCATCTAATTTACTAAGCTCAGCAGTCAATGCACAAATCTCAGTTCTAGTTACTTATGATTTAAAAAGTATAAAACATTATAAGTATAATTTTATAGCAATAATACATTGCAAAGAATGTAACATGGTGCAAGAAGGCTGTACATACACATTATGTCGAGACAAATCACAATGGTTTTTTTTGGAAAAATCAGTATGTCCAAAGGTAAAACACTTTAGTCAAAATGGATTAAAATTTATCAACAATATAGCAGTATTTTCTGACTACCACATGCATATTAGCTTTGGATAGTATAAGATTCTCAGATAAAAAGGATTTATATATCCTACTTGACAAAGCTGGTCAAACTGCAATGCAATATGCATCAAAAATACTACCCTAACGGCACAAAAAGCAGTGGTAACGAGTGAGAAAAAAACCACAGTGGGATGCTCAGCCTCAAAAGTGGGCACAGTGGGTCAGCTCTTCCTCGCTTTAATGTGGCCACAGAAGATCAGCAACCTTACTGAACAGCAGAGTTCAATTGTTTCTTATCTGATTTCACCTCTATACTTTGTTATACTTTGTGTACTTAGTGTCAGGCTACATAGTGTCAAGAGATAGTGGAAGTGGATGACTAAAGGAACTGTGTCAAAATTAACTGAGGCAAGTTGAATAATAATAGGCCAGTTAAGGGCTAAAACTCCCCCCATCTTTACCATTAATATGTGTTAACAGTTTGATTTTAAATAGTTAACAACTTAGCAAGCAGAGGGATGAAAACACAAAATTATTTCTTAAAGCTTAAGATTGCCATAACATCATTAATATTCAAATATTAAATATACAGACATAATTTTGAAAAATTTCAATTTAAAAGGCAAATGATGGCAAATGTGAAAACTGTAGCAGAAAAGTCACCCTATGGGCCTAATACACAAGTAAAGGTCACCCAGGTGTGCATTTAAAGGCCTCCTGCACAGGCTAACTGTCTACTTAAAGCTTTGTTTTTGGAAAAGAACATATCAATATATTCCAAGATGAGATTTCAGCTCTATGAACCGCATACTTCAACAGTAACAGGGATTAAAAGTGGCAAAAAATCCAAATATTGGGTCCATGTGGGCCTTTTAGAGACCTCAATGTGACCTTAAAATTAAAGCTTCATACTTCAAGTAGGGTGGCAGAAGGTAAATGTGACTCTCTCAATACATTCTAAAGCTGTAAAAGCAATAATAAAGGCAATAAAGGTCCAAATCTGCTATTTCTATGACCCCAGTTTGACCCATAAGGGGGGGGTCAGGGGTTAAATCTGACTGTCTATCTTGACTCTTCACATATAGTTTCACTATACTTCTTAATACATTTTAAAGGTGTAAAATCAATAATAAAGGAGACATAAAGCAAAAAGGCAAAATCTGCTATTTTATGACCCCAGTTTAACCCATGGGAGGTCAACAGATAAATCTGACCAGATAGTTAGACTCTGCAGATATGGTTTTCCAATACCTCTTAATACATTCTAAAGCTGTAAAAGCAATAATAAAAGAGACATAAAGCAAAAAGGCAAAATCGGCTATTTTATGACCCCAGTTTTTCCCATAAGGGGGGTCAGGGGATAAATCAGACCAGCTATCTAGACTCTTCACATAAGGTTTCCCAATATTCCCCTATTTTTGCTACATAAGGCTATAATTTCATTAATATTGGAACTTAAAGCTCACCAGAAAATAACAGTGTCCATTTTGCCTACTTTAATATGTATAACCAATTTTATTTTAAATTGTTAAAATCTCAGCAAGCAGAGGGATAAAAACACAAAAAATAAGTTCTTAAAAGCCTAAGATAGCCATAACATCATTAATATTCAAAATTTAAATAGACCAGCCCTTCCCTTGAAAAATTCAAAGATTTCAGCTCTATGAGCCACATAGTTTGACAGTTACTGGGCTTTAAATTGCCACTGTCCATAAATTGAGTCTCTGTGGGCATTTTAGAATTGTTAAAGTGAACTTAGCAATTAAACTACAGATCTGAAACTTTTGGGGGACACAGATAATAAACAAAAATTACATATAATGCAGTTTGAGACTTGTCACACTTAGCATTTCCAAATTTCAGGGCAAAATACAGAAAAAATGTCAAAAAGGTCACTTGGGTGAGTGCCTATGGTCCTTTACACAGGTTAAATGTCTACTAAAAGCCTTGATTTTTGGCACATGCAAAAAGAACAAAATAATATATTCCCAGATGAGACTTTAGCTCTATCAGTCACAGGGCCTTAAAAGTAGCAAAAACTCCAAATATTGGGTCTATGTGGTCCTTATACACAGGTAAAATGTCAGGTTAAAGCCTTTATTTGTGGCACATGTAAAAAGAACATAATAATATATTCCCAGGTGGGATTTCAGCTCTATCAGTCACATAGTTTAACAGTTACAGGGCTTAAAAGTGGCAAATATTGGGTCTCTCTGGGCCTTTTAGAGACCTCAATGTGACCTTCAAATTAAAGCTTTAGACTTAAAATCTGCCACATACAAAGATTACACATAGAATTTAAGTCTAATACAGTTTGAAACTTCTCAGACTTACCATTTCCAAGTTACAGGGCAAAATATGTGAAAAATGTCTTAAAAGGGTCACTCGAGGGGGTGTTTATGGTCCTCATACACAGGTTAAATGTCTACTAAAGGACTAAATTTTGGGGCATATATAAGAAAAAACATATTGATATATCCCCAGATGATATTTCACTTAGATGAGAGACATAGTTTGAAAGCCACAATGCTTGAAAGTTGTAAAAAGTCCATAAATTGGGTCTCTGTGGGCAATTTTGAGACCTTAAGTCAACCTTATAGTTTAAACTACAGCCTTTAACTTTTTCACAGAGAAGGATTAATTATTAAAGTTATACCTAGTGCAGTTTGAGACTCATCAGAATTACCACTTCCAAATTATAGGGCAAAATATATGAAAAATGTAGGGTCTTTATGGGCCTCAAACACAATTTTATCCTCAACTTAAAGTCTTGAATATATTAATGTATTCTCAGGTAAAATTTTAGCCAAATGAGCCTCATAATTTGTGACCTAGAGGGCTCTAAGTGCCCAAAAGTCAAATTTCTGACCTTAAGGTGGCCATAAGTTCTTTATTATTGAGAGTCTAAGGTCACCTTAAAATTGGGATCTTCCTTTGGGCACCCTTAACATGTGTACCAAGTTTGAAAAAATACTGATCGGTTTTGAAGTTATTGCGTATACAAGGAAATTTCTATGGTGGCAGTGAGGGCGGCATGACAGACCTGAATCTAACATATCCCCGACTTTTGTCTGGGGATATAATAATAAAGGAGATATAAGCCAAAAACACAAAATCGGCTATTTTATGACCCCAGTTTGACCTATACGGGGGGTCAGGGGGTAAATCTGACTGGCTATCTAGACTCTTCACATACGGTTTCCCAATATCTCTTGATACATTCTAAAGTTCTAAAAGCAATAAAGGAGATATAAGTCAAAATGGGCTATTTTATGACCCCAGTTTGACCCCTATAGGGTGGTCAGGGGGAAATTTGACTTGCTTTCTAGACTCTCCACATATGGCTTCCTACTACCTCCCAATACATTTTATGGCTCTAAATCCAATACTTAAGAAGATAATAGGGGGTTCATATGAATTTTAAGCTTTTTGTTTTGTACCTGGGATAAAATCGCTCATAAATTGGTCAATTTTCATTGGATCGCTCCCAAAATCTAATCAGCGTGTGTTTCTAATAGTATAAACATGTGTATGAAATTACAAGCCTCTGCGGTCAGTAGATTTTAACTTACATGTTGATAGAATAATAAGATAAGACTTACATCATAATTAAATTGGGTTATCTTACATTAGAATTGTTAAGAATGGGTTGACTTACATCATGATTACTTAGATTAACTTGTATAATGATTTAGACTGGGTTATATTGCCTAAGAATTGAGTGTTAAGAGTGGGTTGACTTACATCATAATTATCCAGATTAAATTCTGTCATGATTAAATAAATTCAGTTATCTTGCATCAGAATTGTTTAAAATGGGTTAACTTACATCATGATTATTTAGATAAGCTTACCAAATGATTATTTAGAATGGGTTATCTTGTATCAGAACAGACTGCTTAAAATGGGTTCACATACGTAATGATTACTTAGATTAACTTACATCATTACATTAGATTCTTACATCAGTACTATACAGAATGGGTTGACTTATTACAGTAGAACCTGGTTTATCCGGCCTTCTATTATCTGAATCTCCGGATTAACCAAACCGAAATTGTGTCTCCCTCGTCTAGTGTGAGCGATAATACAGGATTTTACACAGTGTCGGAAGCGATTTATTCTAGTGCTTTATAAAGCGCACCATTCACACAAACGCCTAACTTATTTGATCTTTTTCACCATTGTTACAATTGGGGAGGGATTAATTCAATTACACAACCCCGCTACACAACTTCTTTGATAATACGTAATCAATGAAAACGTGTTCAATTTGGTTTCGCAATATATAATCTCCCAGAGTAGGTTCACAGACTGACAATGTGTATAAAAGAAAAGATGTTACCATCCAAACACACATATCACTGAAGGTGTGTTTGCTTGGGGTTTTACAATAAATAATCTCCCGAGTTTTTTAATTGACAAAATGCGGGATGATATTAATCTAATATTAAAACATCAACAATGCAAGTACCAACCGAACACACCCAGCTCAAGTCCGCGTAATATTTTAAATAAAAATAATAATATCCATGGATATGGAGCAAATAAACGACAATTGAAGGGTCACGTATATGACACAGATATGTTAAATTACTCCATCAATGACCACCAACGTCTAGGTTTATTGCATAAAAATGACATTTCTACAATTATCACCCACTCGGTAACCCATAGATGGTGAATTTCGGGTTCCTTCATCTTTCTGAAGGTTCTACTATACTTAATGTAAGATTACATTAACTTAGATCAAGTTATCTTGCATCAGAATTGTTTAAAATGGATTAACTTACCTAATGATTATTTAGAATGAGTTATCTTGTATTAGAATTGACTGTTTAGAATAGGTTGACTTTTAAATCATTTGGATTAACTTACCTAAAGATTTAGACTGGGTTATCTTGCATCAGAGCTGATTGTTTAAAATGGGTTGACTTGCATAATGATTACTTCGATTTTTAACTTACATCACTGGATTAGGTTAACTTATGTCATTGGATTTAGTTATCTAACATCAGAATTGTTCATAATAGGTTAACCAACATCATTATTATTTAGATTAACTCCCCTGATTATTCAGAATGGATTATCTTGCATCAGAATTGATTGCTTATCATGGGTTGACTTATATCTCGATTACTTAGATCAAACTAACTGAGGTCAGCATTACCTTGAATTAGAATTGACTGCTTAAAATGGGTTAACTTTTATCATTATTATTTGTATTAACTTACATCATGATTATTTGCATTGGATTATTTTGTATCAGAATTGATTGTTAACTTACTGAATATACATATTACATTAACTTATGCCTTAACTATTTTGACTGGGTTTACCGACATGATTATTTAGAATGGGTTAGCTTATATTGTGATCATTTAGATTTTGCTAACTTCCACCTCCATTATTAAGATTGGATTATCTTGCAAAAATTAGACTGTATTAACTTACATAGTGATTAAATAATTATATTGGGTTAATTTGCATCAAATTGATTACTAGTATGTAGATAGGTTGTAACTTTGCATTCTGCCAACTATCCACAATTTTCACAAAAACAAAGATCATTATTTGACTTGGGAATTAAACACACTCCTTAAACTGAGAATTAAACAAACTCCTTAAACTGGGAAATAAAGGAAGCAATCAGGAAGCAAACAAAATATCCAATCTCAAACCAATCTTGGTGTTACAAAATTAAAGCATTTTATATTGGGTGATTTACTGTAGAAATCTCATTATTGCCCATTAAAAAGCTGTCTTAAAGGTTGTACATTTTATGTTTGCATTTTTGTAGTCCATACATATTCTAATAAAAAAATCCAAGATATAATTTACATAAATCAAGCATATCTAATGATATTGTCTCCAAGATCACAGATAACAAACAAAAATTATATATAATACAGTTTGAGACTTGTCACACTTAGCATTTCCAAATTACAGGGCAAAATACAGAAAAAAAATGTCAAAAAGGTCACTTGGGTGAGTGTCTATGGTCCTTTACACAGGTTAAATGTGTACTAAAAGCCTTGATTTTTGGCACATGTAAATAGAACATAATAATATATTCCCAGATGAGACTTTAGCTCTATCAGTCACATAGTTTAACAGTCACAGGGCCTTAAAAGTAGCAAAAAGTCCAAATATTGGGTCTCTGTGGTCCTTATACACAGGTAAAAGGTCAGGTTAAAGCCTTTGGCACATGTAAAAAGAAGATAATAATATATTCCCAGGTGGGATTTCAGCTCTATCAGTCACATAGTTTAACAGTTACAGGGCTTAAAAGTGGCAAAAAGTCAAAATATTGGGTCTCTGTGAGCCTTTCAGAGACCTCAATGTGACCTTAAAATTAAAGCTTTAGACTTAAAATCTGCCACATACAAAGATTACACATAGAATTTAAGTCTAATACAGTTTGAAACTTCTCAGACTTACCATTTCCAAGTTACAGGGCAAAATATGTGAAAAATGTCTTAAAAGGGTCACTCGAGGGGGTGTTTATGGTCCTCATACACAGGTTAAATGTCTACTAAAGGCCTAAATTTTGGGGCATATATAAGAAAAAACATATTGATATATCCCCAGATGATATTTCACTTAGATGAGAGACATACTTTGAAAGCTACAATGCTTGAAAGTTGTAAAAAGTCCACAAATTGGGCCTCTGTGGGCAATTGTGAGACCTTAAGTAAACTTTATAGTTTAACCTACAGCCTTTAAATTTTTCACAGAGAAGGATTAATTATTAAAGTTATACCTAGTGCAGTTTGAGACTCATCAGAATTACCAGCCTCAAACACATTTTATCCTCAACTTAAAGTCTTGAATTTCGGCACATGTGCTAAGAATATATTAATGTATTCTCAGGTAAAATTTTAGCCAAATGAGCCTCATACTTTGTGACCTAGAGGGCTCTAAGTGCCCAAAAGTCACATTTCTGACCTTAAGGTGTCCATAAGTTCTTTATTATTGAGAGTAAGGTCACCTTAAAATTGGGATCTTCCTTTGGGCACCCTTAACATGTGTACCAAGTTTGAAAAAATACTGATCCATTTTTAAGTTATCGTGTACATAAGGAAATTTCTATGGTGGCAGCGAGGGCGGCATGACAGACCTGAATCTAATATATCCCCGACTTTTGTCTGGGGATATAATAATAAAGGAGATATAAGCCAAAAACACAAAATCGGCTATTTTATGACCCAAGTTTGACCTATACGGGGGGTCAGGGGGTAAATCTGACTGGCTATCTAGACTCTTCACATACAGTTTCCCAATATCTCTTGATACATTCTAAAGTTCTAAAAGCAATAAAGGAGATATAAGTCAAAATGGGCTATTTTATGACCCCAGTTTGACCCCTATAGGGTGGTCAGGGGGAAATTTGACTTGCTTTCTAGACTCTCCACATATGGCTTCCTACTACCTCCCAATACATTTTATGGCTCTAAATCCAATACTTAAGAAGATAATAGGGGGTTCATATGAATTTTAAGCTTTCTGTTTTGTACCTGGGATAAAATCGCTCATAAATTGGTCAATTTTCATTGGATCGCTCCCAAAATCTAATCAGCCTGTGTTTCTAATAGTATAAACATGTGTATGAAATTACAAGCCTCTGCGGTCAGTAGATTTAACTTACATGTTGATAGAATAATAAGATAAGACTTCCATCATAATTAAATTGGGTTATCTTACATTAGAATTGTTAAGAATGGGTTGACTTACATCATAATTAAATTGGGTTATCTTACATTAGAATTGTTAAGAATGGGTTGACTTACATCATGATTACTTAGATTAACTTGTATAATGATTTAGGCCGGGTTATATTGCCTAAGAATTAAGTGTTAAGAGTGGGTTGACTTACATCATGATTATCTAGATTAAATTCTGTCATGATTAAATAAATTCAGTTATCTTGCATCAGAATTGTTTAAAATGGGTTAACTTACATCATGATTATTTAGATAAGCTTACCAAATGATTATTTAGAATGGGTTATCTTTCATCAAAACAGACTGCTTAAAATGGGTTCACATACATAATGATTACTTAGATTAACTTACATCATTACATTAGATTCTTACATCAGTACCATACAGAATGAGTTGACTTACATCATGATTACAGTAGAACCTGGTTTATCCGGCCTTCTATTATCGGAATCTCCAGATTAACCAAACCAAAATTGTGTCTCCCTCGTCTAGCGCGAGCGATAATACAGGATTTTACACAGTGTTGGAAGCAATTTATTCTAGTGCTTTATAAAGCACACCATTCACACAAACACCTAACTTATTTGATCTTTTTCACCATTGTTACAATTGGGGAGGGATTAATTCAATTACACAACCCCACTACACAACTTCTTTGATAATGCGTAATCAATGAAAACGTTTTCAATTGGGTTTCGCAAGTTATAATCTCCCAGAGTAGGTTCACAGACTGACAATGTGTATAAAAGAAAAGATGTTACCATCCACACACACATATCACTGAAGGCATGTTCGCTTGGGGTTTATTTGTTTATTTGGGGTTTTACGTCGCTTTCAACACTGGACAGGTCATATCACGACGGGTAGTTGGAAGGGCAGAGGAAACCAGTACATAGAGTTCGCTAGGGTTGTGTACTGTAAACTGCCGACCAACGGCAAGCAACTACCAGCTTTCCCACTTACGGCCATGACGGGGATCGAACCCCGGCCGCAGAGGTGGGAGGCGAGAGTGTTACCACTCTGCCACCGTGGCCCCTTCGCTTGGGGTTTTACAATAAATAATCTCCCAGAGTTTTTCAATTGACAAAATGTGGGACAATGTTAATCAAATATTAAAACATCAACAATGCAAGTACCAACCGAACACACCCAGCTCAAGTCCGCGTAATATTTTAAATAAAAATAATAATATCCATGGATATGGAGCAAATAAACAACAATTGAAGGGTCACTTATATGACACAGATATATTAAATTACTTTATCAATGACCACCAAGGTCTATGTTTATTGCATAAAAATGACATTTCTACAATTATCGCCCACTCAGTAACCCATAGATGGTGAATTTCGGGTTCCTTCATCTTTTCGAACCCCTCAATTATCCGACCGGATTGTATGTCTCCTATGGGGTTCAAATAATCGAGGTTCTACTGTACTTAGATTACATTAACTTAGATCGAGTTATCTTGCATCAGAATTGTTTAAAATGGATTAACTTACCTAATGATTATTTAGAATGAGTTATCTTGTCTTAGAATTGACTCTTTAGAATAGGTTGACTTTTCTCTTCAGAAATGGTCACACTGCAGTGGGATGATTAACTTACCTAAAGATTTAGACTGGGTTATCTTGCATCAGAGCTGATTGTTTAAAATGGGTTGACTTACATAATGATTACTTCGATTAACTTACATCATTGGATTCGGTTATCTAACATCAGAGTTGTTCATAATACGTTAACCGACATCATTATTATTTAGATTAACTCACCTGATTATTCATAATGGGTTATATTGTATCAGAATAGATTGCTTAGCATTGGTCGACTAATATTGTGATTAATTAAATCAAACTAACTGAAGTCAGCATTACCTGCTTAAAATGGGTTAACTTTTATCATTATTATTATTATTATTAACTCATATCATGATTATTTGCATTGAATTATTTTGTATCACAATTGTTAACTTACTGAATATACATATAACATTAACTTATGCCTTAACTATTTATACTGGGTTCACTGACATGATTATTTAGAATGGGTTAGCTTATATTGTGATCATTTAGATCATTTGTGATCATTTTTTGCTCATTTCCACCTCCATTATTAAGATTGGATTATCTTGCAAAGATTAGACCGTGTTAACTTACATAGTGATTGAATAATTATATTGGGTTAATTTGCATCAAATTGATTACTAGTATTTAGATAGGTTGCAACTTTGCATTCTGCCAACTATCCAGAATGTTCACAAAAACAAAGATCATTATTTGACTTGGGAATAAAACACACTCCTTAAACTGAGAATTAAACAAACTCCTTTAACTGGGAAATAGAGGAAGCAATCAGGAAGCAAACAAAATATCCAATCTCAAACCAATCTTGGTGTTCCAAAATTAAAGCGTTTTATATTGGGTGATTTACTGTAGAAATCGCATTATTGCCCATTAAAAAGCTATCTTAAAGGTTAGTTTGCATGTTTGTACAGTCTATACACATTTTCATCAAAATATCCCAAATATGATTTATATAAATCAAGCACAACTAATGATATTGTCTCCAAGATCAGCTAATTTACTAAGTTCAGGAGTCAATGCAAAAATCTCAGTTCTAGTTAGTTGTGATTTAAAAAGTATAAAACATTATAAGTATAATTTTATAGTAATAATATATTGCAAAGAATGTAACATGGTGAAAGAAGGCTGTACATACACGTTATGTCAAGACAAATCACAATGGTTTTTAGAAAAATCAGTATGGACAAAGGTAAAACACTTTAGTCAGAATTGATTAAAATTTATCACCAATATAGCAGTATTTTCTGACTACCACATGTATATTTGTGTTAGATAGTATAACAGTCTCAGATGAAAAGGATTTATATATCCTACTTGAGAAAGCTGATCAAACTGCAATGCGATATGCATCAAAAATACTACCCCAACGGCACATTCCATGTCAGTGTCAAAAAGCAGTGGTAACGAGTGAGAAAAAAAACACAGTGGGATGCTCAGCCTCAAAAGTTGCCACAGTGGGATAGGTCAGCCATAAGCCCTTCCTCGCTTTAATGTGGCCACAGTGGGATAGCCAGCTCTTCTCATTTTTAAAATGGCCACAGTGGGAGAGTTTAAATGTTCATCTTTTTCACATGATTATAGTAGCACAGACATCTCTTTTCTTTTCAGAAATGGTCACATTGCAGTGGGATGCTGGGCCTTAAAAACCATCACAGTTAAACGTTGAATCTGTTTTAGTAGGTGCCACAGGGTTACCAGTCTAAAAACAGAAATAATGTACGACCCCGTGGCTGTGGTGGGATAAGCATCCCACTATGGCCATAATATATTCTGTACTGTCAGTGCTGAACTTTCTATTGCATTTAATTGGAACTAGAAAAATGTTTTTGCTGACACAAAACGTCCCGAAAGGTTAGATGCAATGCAGTATAAAGTAGAAAATGGTTTTTGAAAAGAAAAACATGCAGCGCTGAGAGAAGAAGTGAAAGTCAAACATACAATGTGGAAGTTCATGCATTATCATGAAAGAAAAATTTAAGCTTTATTTTGTATTCTAAGGTCATAATTTGTCAGAAGTTAAATTTAATAAATGCTATAGTCTGTAAGAAAAGTAGTTTTTAGAGACTGCTATTTTATGACCCTAGTTTGACCCATAAGAGAGGATCAGGGCGTTAGATTGGGCCAACTCGGCCCAAACATATCCCCAGACAGGTCCTCACTCATGCAACATGTTTTGAATGGGTATCTTCCATGGCACCATCTTACTTGTGACAACTTTGAGGAAAACATAACCAGTCATATGAAACTTGAGTAATTCAATTTAAACTAGATTGGGCCAACTCAGTGCCAACATATCTCCAGACAGGTCATCACTCACGCAACATGTTCTGACTGGGTATTTTCCATGGGACCCCTTCTGTGTGATATAATCTTGAGGGAAAACATAATCAACCACATACATAAGAATTTGAGTAATTCAATCTACAATATTTTTGTTTAGCAAGCAAAATGGTATCCCCAGATGACGGATGTGAATCCAGGAACTTTGCCCACAAGAACTTTGCCAAATGCAAACGCTATCCACAGGCACTTTGTCCACAACAATCTGACAGGGTAGGATGTTCACCCACAATAGAAATTACTTCTAACCACATAGACATTTTCATTTTTAATCAATCAGTCAAATAATCAATCAATCAATACTCCATTTAGATAACTACTGAGGATATATAGTGTTGAAAGAGACAAACATTAACTGAACTAAAGTTGCACTATGTAAAGTATGTAAGTTGATTTCATTAGAATTTAATTCACTGTTGATAGATTTACATAGCACTGCAAAAAGTCTAACAGTCATTGAGAATACTGCACTCTAGTATATATAAAAAGGTAATAAAAATACTCAGAAATCATCAATGGTCCAGTCTATCCATTTTACAAATTTGACCCAGAACGCTCAGTTAACCTTATGAGCAATAAAAAAATCAAACATGAATAAAGAATGTCAAACAAAAAAATTACACGTACCAGATTTATATATAAATTATTAAAGCCACAAGAATGGAACTCAGAAAACAGTGTTATATAATGTACTTACAATTGGGATTTACAAATGTGTGATTATCAACAGAAATAAGTTCATGACTACAGGAACTGTGTCAAAATTAACTGAGACAAGTTGAAAAATACTGGGCTAGTTAAGGGCTACAAATCCCCCATTTTTACCATTAATATGTGTAACCAGTTTGATTTTAAAAAGTTAACAACTTAGCAAGCAGAGGGATGAAAAATTATTTCTTAAAGCTTAAGATTGCCATAACATCATTAATATTCAAATATTAAATATGCAGGCCTAATTTTGAAAAGTTTCAATTTATAAGGCAAATGATGGAGTTTCATCAAACATACATTTTTGGTTAGAAGGCAAAATACGTGAAAAACTGTAGCCGAAAAGTCACCCTATGGGCCTAATACACAAGTAAATGTCACTCAGGTGTGCATTTAAAGGCCTCCTGAACAGGCTAAATGTCTACTTAAAGCCTTGTTTTTGGAAAAGAACATATCAATATATTCCAAGATGAGATTTTGGCTCTCTGAACCACATACTTCGACAGTAACAGGGATTAAAAATGGTAAAAATTCCGAATATTGGGTCTGTGTGGGCCTTTTAGAGACCTCAATGTGACCTTAAAATTAAAGCTTCATACTTCAAGTAGGGTGGCAGAAGGTAAATGTGACTGGCTATGTAGACTCTCTGTATATGCTTTAGTATACCCTCTCAATACATTCTAAAGCTGTAAAAGCAATAATAAAGACAATAAAGGACCAAATCTGTTATTTCTATGACCCCAGTTTGAGCCATAAGGGGGATCAGGGGTTAAATCTGACCGGCTACCTTGACTCTTCACATATACTTTCCAAATACTTCTTTAGTATACCCTCTCAATACATTCTAAAGGTGTAAAATCAATAATAAAGGAGATATGAGGCAAAAAACACAAAATCTGCTATTTTATGACCCCAGTTTTACCAATAAGGGGGGTCGGGGTAAATCTGACCAGCTATATAGACTCTGCACATATGGTTTCCCAATACCTCTAAATACATTCTAAAGATGTAAAAGCATGATTAAAGGAGATATATGGCAAAACACAAAATCAGCTATTTTATGACTCCAGTTTGACCCATAGGGGGGGTCAGGGGATAAATCGGACCAGTATCTAGACTCTTCACATAAGGTTTCCCAATACCGCTTAATACATTCTAAAGCTCTAAAAGCAATAATAAAGGAGAAAAGGGCAAAAACACAAAATTGGCTATTTTATGACCCCAGTTTGACCCTTGACCATTCTAAAGCTCTTAAAGAAACTAGATTGGGCCAACTCGATGCCAACATATCCCCAGAAAGGTCATCACTCACGCAACATGTTTTGACTGGGTATTTTCCCTGCTGTGTGATATAAGTTTTAGGGAAAACATAATCAACCACTTATCTGAGAACTTGAGTAATTCAATCTGCAATATTTTTATTTTGGAAGCAAAATTGTATCCCCAGACTGATGCGAATCGATGAACTTTGCCCACAAGAACTTTGCCCACTGTAAACTCTATCTACGAGCACTTTGCCCACGAAGAAATTTGCCCACAACAATCTGACAGGGTAGGATGTTCACCCACATCTATTTTTCTAACCCCATAGACATTTTTATTTTTTATCACTCAATCTATCAATCAATACTCCATTTAGATAACTACTCAGGATATATAGTATTGAAAAGCATAAACATTAAGTGAACTTCCCAAGTTGCACCATATATAAAGTATGTAAGTTGATTTCATTAGGATTTAATTCACTGTTGATAGATTTACATAGCACTGCAAAATGGAAACAAAGAGGTAGCCAAAAGCTTTGCAATGAAGAATACATGTATACTAAAAAGGTTTCAAGAAAGTCCAACAGTCATTGAGAATATTATTACATTGTAACATTACATACTTATAATTCAATAATAAAATAAGACGCTGACTTTTAATATGGTAGATATTGTACACTTATACCTCAATAAAACATTAAAATGCTAATTTGTGGATATTATTTCACATTATCTTATGCACAGTCCTTGTGGGAAAATGTTCACACACAAGTTTATCTGTTTCTATGTTTTAATATATTAGTGGATAGATGAAATATTATAAAACAAATACGCAATTAGATTTTGTTTTTTTCATAATTTGACATGTATCCTTCCAAGGCTTTTACAAAGTACATTTAAGCTGGTTTCACAGTTTCATATATAATAAGAAGAAACAGTAATATCTGACAATATCACTTCTCAGTTCCTAGCAAACACAAGAATTCAACAGAATTGTACTGTGTCACCAGCTTTGGTTAAAGGCTGAAGCTGATGAAATTCGAAAGGACATAACTTATGCCAGGTAGACAAAAATAGTTGACGTGCAGCATTTTTGCAAATCCAGACCATCTTTCAGAAGGACTGAGTCATGGTGAAGCCCCACCTTGTTGAAAAATATAACTTAAACTGCTAGTCATATGACCATACAAATTAATGCATTGTGCAAAGAAGGACTTCTATTTGTTCAACTCCTCTCTTCATAGAGGAAAGAAGGGCTTATATTTGTCCGCCATTTTGTGGGAGAGCAAACAAGCAAGATCATTGTCTATCAATTCTGCACTGATAATCCACTAGTAAAGCATGCTCAGCTAGTCATAATACATGTAAATGCATTGTACAAGATGGGTCATGTCTTGTCTGCCTCGTCTCTTCATTGAGGAAAGTAGGACAGCTATTTGTCCACCATTTTGTGGGACAGCAAACGAGCATTATTTAATCTTGTGGAGTGTTAGGTCACTTTACCATACAGGTTTCTTCAGGACTTTTTATATGCATAACGGAGAAACAGAAAAAACTGTTTCCATGGCAACACTAGCCGCCTGATATTGCTGAAGAAGCTAACCAGCTCCTATTCATGCAGGGGTTTGGAATGCAAAAAATCCACAGGAATAAAAGCCAAAAAAACAGAAAAAAGTGCCATGGCAACACTTGTTGCCAGGTTTGCCGAAAAACTAATCCGCCCCAGTCTGTGCAGGGGTATGGAAAGCAAAGAACCCATAAAATATTTATAAGCCCAAGAAACAGAAAAAAGTGTTGCCATTACCAGGTGTTGCCGAAAAACTAATCAGCTAAAATCAATGCAAGGATTTGGAAAGCAAAGATACCCGAGAAAAAGTTTTAAGCCCAAGAAACATAAAAAAGTGTTGCCATAGCAATACTTGTTGCTAGGTGTTGCTGAAAAACTAATCAGCTCCAATCTGTGCAGGGGTATAGAAAGCAAAGAACCCATAAAAATATTTACAAGTCCAAAAAACAAAAAAAGTGTTGCCATGGCAACACTTGTTGCCAGGTGTTGCCGAAAAACTAATCCGCTCCAGTCTGTGCAGGGGTATGTTGCCAGTTATCGTTATAAAACTAATCAGCTCCAATCCATGCAGGGGTTTGGAATGCTAGGAACTCCCCAAAAGAAATTAAAGCCCAAGAAACATGAAAAAGTGTTGCCATGGCAACACTTGTTGCCAGATATTGCCAAGAAAGCAATCACACACAAACTCTCATGCCATTAAACTTCCACACCAAATTTAGCTGAGACACATAAAATACTATATCTGTAAATGAGCAGCAATGAAGGGTGATTCAGATGGAAAATAAAAATAACATCCATGTCCAGCAGGATGGATATAATAATTAAAATAAGTTGTAACTTTAAACTTACTTTTTTTACTTTCAGGTTTTTATGGTAACATTACAATAAAGATCCTGTTTTGGTCTAGACACATGTACATGTTTAATTTAAATGAAAAACTCTAAACTATCACTTTAATATTGCCAAAACATCACAGAAATTTGTCCTAACCTTAAACTGAATGTAAGTCAATGCAAATGTTAAGAGTTTAAGGTCATGTTAACCATGTAGACTCTGTTCAAGGTTACATATAGCCAAAATTTAAATGTGCTTAAAATCTATTGCACATAACTTAAGATATTATCCAAAATTTTAAAAGAAAAGTAATTATAATTATGCCATTACTGAGAGTTAAAGGTCACCGCAATGTAGTCTCAGGGCATTTCTGCAACATCAGTTACATGTACCTGTAAAATATAGATCAAATATGTCATGCCATTTTGGTATACTTTGTGGAATCATAGAAAAAGTTGAGCTCAGTAACATTCTTTTTACACATGGGAGATTAAGGCACACCTTCAGGACTAGATACATCAACATACCAAATTTAAATCAAATCTGTCATGCAGAATTGAAATACTCTCCAGAAATTGAAAAACTTAAATTCAATATAGTTATATTATCACTAGGAGTTTAAGGTCACCTTAAAGTGGGCCACACCTTGGCCAGTTACATCCACGTACCAAATTTGTTTTGAATCTGTGAAGCCATCTTTAAGCTATTGCCCACAAATCGTAAAAGTAAAATTCAATATAAATGTGTTATAAATGGGAGTTTAAGGTCATCTTAAAATAGGGTACATGTCGATGACCGGCAACACCCACATGCCAAATTTGAATTTCATCCTACTTGCAATTTTTGACATATTTTCCAGAAACAAAGTGTGATGACGATGCTGGTCCTATAGGTGATCCATCACAGCTGAATGACACCAAACTGTTACAACCTTAAACTCATAAGTTTCTAAAATATCAGCAATTTATTGAAACCTTACAAAGGAGACTTATTTTTTGGTATAAATATATGTACATGATGAATATCGATAAAAAATCTCAGCACATCAAATATCTTCCAAACACCAAAACAATTGTCCTAACCTTAGAGTCAATGTTAGTTTAAGGTAAGGAGTTTAAGGTAATCTTTTCCTGAAGGTTCTGTTCAAGGTTTGTTACATCCACAACTGAAACATGCATAGAATTGCACAGTATTTGAAATACTGTTTAAAAATTGTCAAACTTAAAGTGAATATAATTCTGTTATTACTGGTAGTTTAAGGTCACCTTAATGTATGACACTTATCTATGGCCAGTTACATATACAAGGCAACATTTGGATGAAATTTCTTAACTTATTTTTAGTGTAATCTATGGAAAAATAAAAAATGTAAACTTAACAAATAGCTTTTTAATATGTATGAGTTTAAGGTTACCTTAAAATAGGGCACACCTTGAAACCCAGTTACAACCACATGGCAAATTTGAATTTAATCCATCATGCCATTTTTGAGATACTGTCTGGAAATGAATAACCTTAACCTCAATATAAGTATGTTACTACTGGGAGTTTAAGGTTACCTTAAAATGGGGCACACCTTGAGAACCAGTTACATGCACATGCCAAATTGGAATTTAATCCATCATGCCATTTTTGAGATACTCTCTGGAAAGGACACTGACCATACTTGTCCTTAAACATAGCTGCTAGTGACACAAAAGAAATGCAACCTTAAACTCATAAGTTTATGAAATATCAGGAATTTACTATAACCTTACAAAAGAACTTTTTTGGTGTAAACAGATATATATGATGAATATCAAAGAATAAAGTCTTAATTAGCACATCAAATATCTTTTAAAAACCAAAAAATTGTCCCAACCTTAAACTCAGAGAGTTAGTTTGCAGATGTGAGACAGTTTAAAGGAATCTTTTCCTGTAGGTTTTGTTCATGGTTTGTTGCATCCACAACTTGAAAGATGCTTAGAATTGCAGTGTTTGAAATACTGTTGAAAAATTTCCACACTTAAAGTGAATATAATTTGGTTATTACTGGGAGTTTAAGGTCACCTTATTGAAATTTCTCAAGTTGTTTCCAGTATACTCTATTGAAAAATAATGTAAACTCAATATAACCTTTTAATACATGAGAGTTTAAGGTCACCTTAAAGTAAGGCACACCTCGAAAACCAGTTACAAGCACATGCCAAATTTGAATTGAATCCATCAACAAATTTTTGAGATACTGTCCGGAAACAAAAAAACCTTCAAATCAATATAAGAATCTTACTACTGTGAGTTTAAGGTCACCTTAAATAGGGCACACCTTGAGGAAAAGTTGCATCAATATGCCAAATTGGAATTTAATTCATCAAGACATTTTTGAGATACTCTCTGGAAAGTAAGTGTGAAGACTACTCTGACCATGTATGTCTTCCATCAAAGCTGTTAGTGACACAAAATAATGCAACCTTAAACTCATTAGTTTATAAAATATCAGCAACTTACTATAACCTTACAAAAGAGACCATTTTTGGTGGATATATATGTACATGATGAATATCGATGTAAAAAGTCCTAATTAGCATATAAAATATCTTCTAAACACCAAAAATATTGCCCCAACCTTAAACTCAAAGTTTGTTTGCACTGCTGTATGTTAGCGAGTTTAAGGTAATCTTTTCTTGAAAGTTTTGTTCAAGGTTTGTTACATCCACAACTGAAACGCCTAGAATTGCACAATATTTGAAATATTGTTCAAAAGTTAGCAAACTTAAAGTGAATGAAATTTCTGAAGTTACTTTCAGTATACTCCATGGAGAAAGAAAAAACGTAAACTGGACATAAATCTTTTATATAAGGGAGTTTAAGGTCACCTTAAAATAGGGCACACCTTTAAAACTAGTTACAACCACATGCCAAATTTGAATTGAATCCATCAAGCCATTTTTGAGATATTGTCCGCAAACAAAAAACTTAAATTGAGTTTAAGTATTTTACTAGTGGGAGTTTAAGGTCACAAAACTATACAGCACACCCCCAGGACCAGTTACATCCACATACCAAATCTGAATTAAATCTGACAAGCCATTTTTGAGATACTGTCCGAAATACAAAGTGTGACCATGACAGACGATGACGATGCCGACGCCACAAAATTGGATGACAAAGCGATCCCTATATGCCACTCAGCATAAATGCTGGTGACACAAAAATAAAGTTTTAGTTTATATAGTGCTACATATGCCAGGTTTTATACCATCCTACTGCTTAAACAATGAGGATGAGCATTTTTTCATATATTGGATTAGAGCAAAAAAAAAGAAGATATGGTATAAATCTGATTGATGTATGATGATAATCTAATTAAACATCTAACACTATTACTGAAGATCTAACACTATTACAGGAGATCTCCAACCCCACTGACCAGCCTAGTTCTTTGTTTCTCATTTGATATCATTTCAATACTTTTGTTTATTTAGAGTCACTCAATAGCTGGGGGTCCCCAGAGGGGGACTAGATTACCTAATATGACAAAGGAGTGATACTGCATGAATAGTAAGCGATAACAAACACTCTGAGATATATAAAAGGGGTAATAAAATACTCAGAAATCATCTATGGTCCAGTCTATCTATTTTATAAACTTGCCCCCCAAAAACCTCAGTTAATCTTATGACCAATAAAAAAATCAAATATATAAATAAGGAATGTTCAACAGGAAAATTATACCTCCAGATTTATAAATAAATTATTAAACCTCAATAACAGATTGATAATAATAATTCAGAATTGAGAATTATAAATGTGTGATTATCAAATGAAATAAGTTCATAACTGCAGAAGCTGTGTCAACTGAGGCAAGTTGAATAATACTGGGCTAGTTAAGGGTTAAAAATCCCCTATTTTTGCTACATAAGGTTATACTTTCATTAAAATTGGGACTTAAAGCTCACCAGAAATAACATTTCTGTCCATTTTGTCTACTTTAATATGTATAACCAGTTTTATTTTAAATTGTTAAAAATTCAGCAAGCAGAGGGATAAAAACACAAAAAATAAGTTCTTAAAAGCCTAAGATAGCCATAACATCATTAATATTCAAAATTTAAATAGACAGGCCCTTCCTTTGAAAAATGCAAAGATTTCAGCTCTATGAGCCACATAATTCGACAGTTACAGGGCTTTAAAGTGGCACAATGTCTATAAATTCAGTCTCTGTGGGCATTTTAGAATTGTTAAAGTGACCTTAGCTATTAAACTACAGATCTGAAACTTTTGGGAGACACAGATAACAAACAAAAATTATCAATAATACAGTTTGAGACTTGTCACACTTAGCATTTCCAAACTACAGGGCAAAATACAGAATAAAATATCAAAAAGGTCACTCGGGTGAGTGTCTATGGTCCTTTACACAGGTTAAATGTCTACTAAATCCTTGATTTTCGGCACATGTAAAAATAACATAATAATATATTCCCAGATGAGATTTCAGCTCTATCAGTCACATAGTTTAACAGTCACAGGGCCTTAAAAGTGGCAAAAAGTCCAAATATTGGGTTTCTGTGAGCCTTTTAGACCTCAATGTGAACTTCAAATTAAAGCTTCAGACTTAAAATCTTTCACAATCAAAGATTACACATATAATGTATATCTAATACAGTTTGAAACTTCTCAGACTTACTATTTCTAAGTTACAGGCCAATATATATGAAAAATGTCTAAAAAGGGTCACTTGGGTGGGTGTTTATGGTCCTCATACACAGGTTAAATTACTACTTAAAGCCTTTTATTTTTGGCACATATAAAAACATAATAATATATTCCCAGACGGGATTTCAGCTCTATCAGTCACCTAGTTTAACAGTCACAGGGCTTAAAAGTGGCAAAAAGTCCAAATATTGGGTCTCTGTGGGCCTTTCAGAGCCCTCGAGACCTCAATGTAACATTCAAATTAAAGTTTTAGACTTAAAATCTGCCACATACAAAGATTACACATAGAATTTATGTCTAATACAGTTTGAAATTTCTCACACTTACCATTTCCAAGTTACAGGGCAAAATAGGTGAAGAGTCTTAAAAGGGTCACTTGGGTGGGTGTTTATGGTCCTCATACACAGGTTAAATGTCTATTAAAGGCCTAAATTTTGGGCATATATAAGAAAAACATATAGATATATCCAAAGATGATATTTCACTTAAATGAGAGACATAGTTTGAAAGCTACAGTGCTTGAAAGTTGTAAAAAGTCCATAAATTGGGTCTCTGTGAGCAATTTTGAGACCTTAAGTCGACCTTATAGTTAAACCTACAGCCTTTAAATTTTTACCAGACAAGGATTACATATAAAAGTTATAACTAGTGCAGTTTGAAACTCATCAGAATTACCACTTCCAAATTATAGGGCAGAATATATGAAAAATGTAGGAAAAAATCCCTAAGTGGGGTCTTTATGGACCTCAAACACAATTTTATCCTCAACTTAAAGTCTTAATTTTCGGCACATATATAAAGAATATATTAATATATTCTCAGGTAAAATTTTAGCCAAATGAGCCTCACAGTTTGTGACCTAGAGGGCTCTAAGTGCCCAAAAGTCAAATTTCTGACCTTAAGGTGGCCATAAGTTCTTTATTATTGAGAATTTAAGGTCACCTTCAAATAGGGATCTTCCTTTGGGCACCCTTAACATGTGTACCAAGTTTGAAAAAAAATACTGATCTGTTTTTGAGTTATGGCGTACATAAGGAAATTTCTATGACGGCGGTGGGGGCGGCACGGGCGGCTTTCTAGACTCTCCACATATGGTTTCCTACTACCTCCCAATACATTTTATGGCTCTAAATCCAATACCTTAGAAGATAATAGGGGGATTCATATGAATTTTAAGCTTTCTGGTTGGTACCTGTGATAAAATCACTCATAAATCGGTCAATTTTCATTGGATCGCTCCCAAATTATAATAAGCTTGTGTTTTTGATAGTATAAACATGTGTATGAAATTACAAGCCTCTGTGGTCAGTAGTGGCGATGACGGACAGTTTTTCCCACACCTAAGGTATATAACTGCCAAATATGGTTAGAAAGCATCCAATAATAAGGTACATATTCACGGGAGAACATAATGCTGTGGCGGCGAGTAAACCGATGCGAAAACAATAAAGCGCCCTTTCAGGGATGCTTAATAATTACGATTGTGGTTATTCAGAATGGGTTTACCTGGTGACCGATCAGTTAGAGTTGACTTGCATTATGATTATATAGATTATGTAAACTTACATAGATATTGAATAATCAGATTGGAGTAACTTACAGGAGACTATTTACAATGGGTAAACTTACATCATGATTAATTATTTACATTGGGTTAACTTGCAACAAAACTGATTGTGTAAAATGTTTTTAAACTACATCATGGCTATTTCGATTGGCTTAACTTACATGTTGATAAAATAAGTAGATAAGACTTACATCATAATCAAATTGGGTTATCTTGGATTAGAATTATTAAGAATGGGTTGACTTACATCATGAATACTTAGATTAACTTGTATAATGATTTAGACTGGGTTATATTGCCTAAGAATTGAGTGTTAAGACTGGGTTGACTAATATCATGATTACCTCGATTAAATTCTGTCATGATTAAATAAATTCAGTTATCTTGCATCAGAACTGTTTAGAATGGGTTAACTTACATCATGATTATTTAGATAAGCTTACCTCATGATTATTTAGAATGGGTTATCTTGCATCAGAACAGACTGCTTAAAGTGGGTTCACATACATAATGATTACTTAGATTAACTTACATCATTACATTAGATCCTTATATCAGTACTATATAGAATGGGTTGACTTACATCATAATTACTTAGATTAGATTATCTTAGATCGAGTTATCTTGCATCAGAATTGTTTTAAAATGGATTAACTTACCTAATGATTATTTAGAATGAGTTATCTTATATTAGAAGTGATTGTTTAGAATGGGTTGACTTTTAAATCATTATTATTTAGATTAATGGGTTGACTTACATAATGATTTCTTAGATTAACTTATGTCACTGGATTAGGTTATCTTGCATCAGAATTGTTTAGAATGGGTTGACTTACATAATCATTACTTAGATTAACTTATGTCATTGGATTAGGTTATCTAACATCAGAATTGTTCATAATAGGTTAACCAACATCATTATTATTTAGACTGACTCACCTAATCATTACTGAATATACATATAACATTAACTTATGCCTTAACTATTTTGACTGGGTTTACTGACATGATTATTTAGAATGGGTTAGCTTATATTGTGATCATTTATATCATTGTGATCATTTAGATCATTTGTGATCATTTTTTGTTCATTTCCACCTCTATTTTTAAGATTGGATTATCTTGCAAAGATTAGACCGTGTTAACTTACATAGTGATTGAATAATTATATTGGGTTAATTTGCATCAAATTGATTACTAGTATTTAGATAGGTTGCAACTTTGCATTCTGCCAACTATCCAGAATGTTCACAAAAACAAAGATCATTATTTGACTTGGGAATTAAACACACTCCTTAAACTGGGAATTAAACAAACTCCTTGAACTGGGAAATAGAGGAAGCAATCAGCAAGCAAACAAAATATCCAATCTCAAACCAATCTTGGTGTTACAAAATTAAAGCATTTTATATTGGGTGATTTACTGTAGAAATCTCATTATTGCCCATTAAAAAGCTATCTTAAAGGTTAATTTGCATGATTTTACAGTCTATACACATTTTCATCAAAAAATCCAAAATATGATTTATATAAATCAAGCACAACTAAATATATTGTCTCCGAGATCAGCTAATTTACTAAGCTCAGGAGTCAGTGCAAAAAATCTCAATTCTAGTTAGTTGTGATTTAAAAAGTGTAAAACATTATAAGTATAATTTTATAGCAATAATATATTGCAAAGAATGTAACATGGTGAAAGAAGGCTGTACATACACGTTATGTCAAGACAAATCAGGATGGTTTTTGGAAAAATCAGTATGGAGAAAGATAAAACACTTTGTCGGAATGGATTGAAATTTATCAAGCACATGCATATTACTGTTTCACAGTATAAGATTTTGAGATTACAAGGATTTATACATGTATATCCTACTCGAGAAAGCTAGTCAAACTGCAACGCAATATGCACCAAAAATACTACCCTAAAGGCACATTCCGTGCATATTCCGTGCTAAGCCTCAAAAGTGGCCAGTGGAATAGGTCAGCCCTTCCTCACTTTAATATGGCCACAGTGGGATCGGCAGCTCTTCTCATTTTAAAAATAAACACAGTGGAATCCTGAGCCTCAAAAGTAGCCATAGTGGGATAGGTAAGCCCTTGCACGCTTTAATGTGACCACAGTGGGATAGCCAGCTCTTCTCATTTTTAAAATGGCCAAAGTGGGAGAATTGTCTAAAGGCAGAAATAATGTAGGATCCTCTGGCTGTGGTGGGATAAGAATCCCACTATGGCCATAATATTCTTTGTACTGTCAGCACTGAACTTACTATTCCATTAATTTGGAATATTTATGATTGTGGTTATGGACAAAGGTAAAACACTTTAGTCAGAATTGATAAAAATTTATCAACAATATAGCAGTATTTTCTGACTACCACATGTATATTTGTGTTGGATAGTATAACAGTCTCAGATGAAAAGGATTTATATATCCTACTTGAGAAAGCTGATCAAACTGCAATGTGATATGCATCAAAAATACTACCCTAACGGCACATTCCATGTCAGTGTCAAAAAGCAGTGGTAACAAGTGAGAATAAAAACAGTGGGGTGCTCAGCCTCAAATGTTGACACAGTGGGATAGGTCAGCCCTTCCCCGCTTTAATGTGGACAGTGGGATAGGCAGCTCTTCTCATTTTTAACATGGCCACAGTGGGAGAGTTTAAATGTTCATCTTTTTCACATGATCATAGTGGGATAGACATCTCTTTTCTTTTCAGAAATGGTCACATTGCAGTAGGATGCTGGGCCTTAAAAGCCGTCACAGTTGAACATTGAATCTGGAACTTAGAGTATGAATTTCTCAATTTCTGTTTTAGTAGGTACCACAGGGTTACCAGTCTAAAAGCAGAAATAATGTAGGATCCCGTGGCTGTGGTGGGATAAGCATCCCACTATGGCCATAATATACTCTGTACTGTCAGTGCTGAACTTTCTATTGAATTAAATTGGAACTAGAAAAATGTTTTTGCTGACACAAAGTGTCCCGAAAGGTTAGATGCAATACAGTATAAAGTAGAAAAAGGTTTTTGAAAAGAAAAACATGCAGCGCTGAGAGAAGAAGTGAAGAGGTCCTCAGTGGCCTAGTGGTTAGCAAGTTTGGCATCTAATCATAGGCTGTCACCTCTGTGGGTTCGAGTCCCACAAGTGGCAATTCTGAGGACCTGTCCCAATATGACCCTGGCTGTTGAACGGGACGTAAAACCCCAACTTTTAACTTTGAGAGAAGAAGTGAAAGTTAAACAGACGATGTGGAAGTTTATGCATTATCATGAAAGAAAAATATAAGCTTTATTTGTAGTCTAAGGTCATAATTTGTCAAAAGTTAAATTTAATAAATGCTATAGTCTGCAAGAAAAGTAGTTTTTAGAGACTGCAATTTTATTACCCTAGTTTGACCCATAAGAGAGGATCAGGGCGTTAGATTGGGCCAACTCGGCCCAAACATATCCCCAGACAGGTCCTCACTCATGCAACATCTTTTGAATGGGTATCTTCCATGGCACCATCTTACTTGTGACAACTTTGAGGAAAACATAACCAGTTATATAACAAGAGGAGAGTGCCCGTGAACGGGCACTGTGTCAGCTGACTGAGTGTTTTTGATTTGTGAAGGTGACTAGAGGACAGAATAATTATCAGGAAAAGGGCTGTACAGAAATACAGTAAATGGTAACTGAACAGCAAGTTCGAAAGAAATTCCGAAGTCCAAAGGTCAAATCTGACCATACCAAAAGATTCCGAGCCAATGATTTCCTATGGGATGGTTTACCATCCCAAATCTCTGTCGCCAATAATAAGCGAGTTGTAGGCACTTTCAATTTTCGCTATCCTCATTTGACCTTGAAGGAGGGTTCCAAGGTCAAATCGGACCATATCAACAGATTCACAGCCCATGATTTCCTACAGGTTGGTTTATCATCCCAAACCTCTAGGATCAATAATAAGGGAGATATAAGCACTTTTCATGACTGACAAAAAACACCTGTGGCGGCCATCTTGTTTCTCAAAATGAGGCCAAAAATATTCCCAGACAACATTTTATGGTTATTAATATATACTGTAAACTTAAGAAAGCTAGCTATAATATTTTTTTTCATCAGAGCAGTAATGGTGAAATCTCTCTCTACACACTGCGGCTATCCAGTGGATACAATGATTTACTCAACAGTGAGAACCTGAAAGTAGCTATTGCTCAGCTATGCCATGACATAGAGGTCTGCAATTTCACTATGTTATAGCTGACCAAAAATTCTGTGAATAACATATTTAACAAATTACTCTAAATGTAATAGTTTTCAAGTTACAACTGATTTACTCAACAGTGAGAACCTCAAAGGAACTATTACTCAGCTATGCAATGAGCTACATGTCTGAAATTTTACTATGTTATAGCTAACCCAAAAGTAGGTGAACAACATATTTAAGCAAACTACTGTAAATGCAATAGTTTTCAAGCTACAACTGATTTACTCAATAGTGAGAACCTGAAAATAGCTATTGCTCCGCTATGCCATGAGCTATAGGTCTCTAATTTCACTATGTTATAGCTGACCCAAAAGTAGGTGAACAATATATTTTAACAAAATACTCCAAATGCAATATTTTTCAAGTTATAGCTGATTTACTCAACAGTCAGTACGTGAGAATAGCTATTGCTCAGTTGTGCCATGAGCTATAGGTCTATAATTTCACTATGTTATAGCTGACCCAAAAGTAGCTGAATAACATATTTGCACAAATTTCTGTAAATGCAATAGTTTTCCAATTATAACTGATTTACTCAACAGTGAGAACTTCAAAGTAGCTATTACTCAGCTATGAAATGAGCCACAGGTCTGAAACTTCACTATGTTATAGCTGACCCCAAAATAGGTGAATAACATATTGAAACAAAATACTCTAAATGCAATAGTTTTCAAGTTATAAGTGATTTACTCAAGAGTGATAACCTAAAAGTAGCTATTACTCAGCTATGCCATGAGCTACAGGTCTGAAATTTTACTATGTTATAGCTGGCCCAAAAGTAGCTGAATAACATATTTATACGAAATTCTCTAAATGCAATAGTTTTTAAGTTACAAGTGATTTTACTCATGATGGAAGTTACTGAAAAGCCCAAAAGTAGCTATTACTCACTTAGCTATTGAGACAGACACCCAACTTACTCACCATATTGTAGCTATGAAAAAAGTAGCTGAATAACATATTTTAACAAAATGCTCTAAATGCAACACTTTTCAAGTTATAAGTGATTTACTCAACAGTGATAACCTAAAAGTAGCTATTACTCAGCTATGCCATGAGCTACAGGTCTGAAATTTTACTATGTTATAGCTGACCCAAAAGTAGCTGAATAACATATTTATACGAAATTCTCTAAATGCAATAGTTTTTAAGTTACAAGTGATTTAACTCATAATGGAAGTTACTGAAAAGCCCAAAAGTAGCTATTACTCACTTAGCTATTGAGACAGACACCCAACTTACTCACCATATTGTAGCTATGAAAAAAGTAGCTGAACAACATATTTTCACAAAATGCTGTAAATGCAACACTTTTGAAGTTATAAGTGATTTAGTGCATGATTTCATGAATTTTAATGCATTAAAAATTATTAAAAAAATTTATTAAAAAAAAAGTAAGACAGATCCAGGTCTCATACTCACACAAGAGAATCTACCTCTGGCCTAGTACATATATGCAAGATATGAGAGAAATCCCTGCAATAGTCACTGAGAAAATTGTGATAAAAAGTTGAAATTTTCACACTTTTGGTGGGGGTACCCCCCTTGTAATGTCTCTAGCAAACAGATGAACAGACAGATTTGCATGCCTTGAACAATTTTTCATCCTCGATAGATAAGGTATCTTTTAAAAAAAACAGCATGTCTCTAGGCCTTGTAGTTTTGGAGAAGAAGTTGTTCACGCAGACGCGGACGTGTACGCGTACGCCCACGCCGCAGAGTGATGACATAAAAACTTGAGTAATTCAATTTAAACTAGATTGGGCCAACTCGGCGCCAACATATCTCCAGACAGGTCATCACTCACGCAACATGTTCTGACTGGGTATTTTCCATGGGACCCCTTCTGTGTGATATAATCTTGAGGGAAAACATAATCAACCACATACATAAGAACTTGAGTAATTCAATCTACAATATGTTTGTTTAGCAAGCAAAATGGTATCCCCATATGACGGATGTGAATCCAGAAACTTTATATGACGGATGTGAATCCAGAAACTTTGCCCACAAGAACTTTGCGAAATGCAAACTCTATCCACAGGCACTTTGTCCACAACAATCTGACAGGGTAGGATGTTCACCCACAATAGAAATTATTTCTAACCACATAGACATTTTCATTTTTAATCAATCAATCAAATAATCAATCAATCAATACTCCATTTAGATAACTACTCAGGATATATAGTGTTGAAAGACACAAACATTAACTGAACTAAAGTTCCACTATATAAAGTATGTAACTTGATTTCATTAGAATTTAATTCACTGTTGATAGATTTACATAGTATTGCAAAATGGAAACAATAAAAATACCAGAGGTGGCCAAAACCTTTGTAATGAAGAATGCATGTGTACAAAAAAGGTTTCAAAAAAGTCTAAGTCATTGAAAATATTATTACATTGTAACATTACATACTTATAATTCAATAACATAATATTAAGCTGACCTTTAATATAGTAGATATTGTACACTTATACTTCAATAAAAGATTAAAAAGCTAATTATGTGGATATTATTTCATATCATTATTTTATGCAAAGTTCCTCAGCTGTAAAAATGTGTTGGGCAAAGTCTTTTGTGGGCAAAGGTCCCGTGGGCAATAGTCTTTGTGGGTAAAGGTCCACAGAAAAGTAATTAGTGGATAGATGAAATATTATAAAACAAATATGAAATTAGATTTTTTTTAGAATTTGATGTGTATCCTTCCAATCCTTTCACAAAATAAACTAGATTGGGCCAACTCGGCGCCAACATATCCCCAGACAGGTCATCACTCACGCCACAGGTTTTGATCGAGAATTTTTTATTTAATCCATTTGTTGTATGCCATAAATATTGGGAAAAGTTAAATGAACTTCAGCACATCAATCTACTAAGTTTATATCTTCCCAAGGAAGATGGTGTATCCCCAGACGTCGAATACATAACTCAACAGATCATATTTTCAATCTTCCTGCAATGATAACTCTGAACCTATTTTCAAAGTATTTAAATGATTGATGATTGAATGTCCATTCTAAATTCATAATTCCAAAAGCGTATCTCTGTTTCTATATTTGTTCACAAATAAAATATTATTTAAAAAGCATATATTATTTATATTATTATTTTATTATATTATTTTTAGAATTTGCATTGTTTTTCAGTTATTCATTTCCTCAATTCCTATATATGTGGTCCATATATATGCAACCTAAATATGTGACACAATCTCAGTTCTGACTCCCTTTGTCTTAGATAATTAGATAGTGAAGCAAACACCACCTCCCACCCCCACCCCACCTCTCTCCCCTTCTCCACACCTCTCTCACTATTACAGAAGATCTGTATACCTTTGTTTATTTAGTGTCACTCAATAGCTGGAGGTCCCAGAGGTGGGTGGGGGATGGGGGGTGGGACTACAAAGAGATGGAGTACTGCAGCACAAATGGTAAACAAACACTTATAATATAAAAGGGGTAATCAAATACAAAAAGCTCAGTTAATCTTATCACTAAAATCAAATCAAATATATAAATAAGGAATGTACAACAGGAAGATTATATACCTCCAGAATTAAATATAAATTACCAAACGACAAGAACAGATTTATAATAATAATTCAGAATTGAGAATTTTAAGTATGTGATTATCAATTGAAATGAGTTCGTAACTGTAGGAGCTGTGTCAAAATTAAGGCAAGTTGAATAAAACTGGGCTAGTTGAGGGTTAAAAATCCCCTATTTTTACTACATAAGGCTATAATTTCATTAATATTTGGGACTTAAAGCTCACCAGAAAATAACAGTGTCCATTTTGCCTACTTGAATATGTTTAACCAGTTTCATATTAAAAAGTTAAAAACTCAGCAAGCAGAGAGATAACACACAAAAATAAGTTCTTAAAAGCCTAAGATAGCCATAACATTATTAATATTCAAAATTTAAATAGACAGGCACTTCCTTTGAAAAATTCAAAGATTTCAGCTCTATGAGCCACATAGTTTGACAGTTACAGGGCTTTAAAGTGGCATAATATCCATAAATTGGGTCTCTGTGGGCATTTTACAATTGTTAAAGAGACCTTAGCAATTAAACTACAGAACTGAAACTTTTTTGGGGGGAGACATACACAACAAACAAAAATTATATATAATAAGGTTTAAGACTTGTCACACTAAGCATTTCCAAATAACAGGGCAAAATACAGAAAAAAATGTCAAAAAAGGTCACTTGGGCAAGTGTCTATGCCCCTCATACACAGGTTAAATGTCTACTAAAAGCCTTGATTTTCGGCACATGTGAAAAGGACATAATAATGCAGTCCCTGATGGGATTTCAGCTCAATCAATCACATAGTTTAACAGTCACAGGGCTTAAAGGTGGCAAAAAGTCCAAATATTGGGTCTCTGTGGGCCTTTTAGAGATCTCGATGTGGCCTTCAAATTAAAGCATCAGACTTAAAATCTGCTACATACTAAGACTACACATAGAATATGTATCTAATAATAAAGTTTGAAACTTCTCAGACTCACCATTTCCAAGTTACAGAGCAAAATATGTGAAAAATATCTTAAAACGGTCACTCGGGTGGGTGTTAATGGTCCTCATACACAGTTTAAATGTCTACTTGAAGCCTTGATTTTTGGCACATGTAAAAAGAACATAATAATGTATTCCCAGATGAGATTTCAGCTCTATCAGTCACATAGTTTAACAGTCATGGGCCTTAAAACTGGCAAAAAGTCCAAATAGTGGGTCTCTATGGGGCCTTCTAGAGACCTAAATGTGGCCTTCAAATTAAAGCTTCAGACTTAAAATTTGTCACATACTAAGATTACACATAGAATATGTATCTAATACAGTTTGAAACTTCTCAGACTTACCATTTCCAAGTTACAGGGCAAAATATGTGAAAAATGTCTAAAAAGGGTCACTCGGGTGGGGATTTATGGTCCTCAAACACAGGTTAAATGTCTACTTAAAGCCTTGATTTTCGGCACATGTAAAAAGGACATAATAATGCATTCCCAGATGGGATTTCAGCTCCATCAATAACATAGTTTAACAGTCACAGGGCTTAAAGGTGGCAAAAAGTCCATATATTGGGTCTTTGGGAGCCCGTCAGAGACCTCAATTTGACCTTCAAATTAAAGGTTCAGACTTAAAATCTGTTACATACTAACATTACACATAGAATATATATCTAATACAGTTTGAAACTTCTCAGACTTACCATTTCCAAGTTACAGAGCAAAATATGTGAAAAATGTCTTAATAGGGTCACTCGGGTGGGTGTTTATGGTCCTCATACATGGGTTAAATGTCTATTAAAGGCCTAAATTTTGGAGTACATACAAGAAAAACATATTGATATATTCTCAGATGATATTTCACTTAGATGAGAGACATAGTTTGAAAGCTACAGTGCTTGAAGATGGCAAAAAGTCCATAAATTGGGTCTCTGTGGGCAATTTTGAGATCTTAAGTCGGCCTAACAGGTAAACCTACAGCCTTTAAATTTTTCACAGACAAGGATTACATATAAGAGTTACATCTAGTGCAGTTTGAGACTCATCAGAATTACCATTTCCAAATTATAGGGCAAAATAAGTTTAAAATATAGGAAAAAAGTCCTAAGTGGGGTCTTTATGGGCCTCAAAGACAATTTTCTCCTCAACTTAAAGTCTTCATTTTCTTCACATATACTAAGAATATATTAATGTGTTCTCAGGTAAAATTTGAGGCAGATAAGCCTCATAGTTTGTGACCTAGAGGGCTCTAAGTGGCCAAAAGTGCAATTTCTGACCTTAAGGTGGCCATAAGTTCTTTATTATTGGGAGTTTAAGGTCCCTTAAAATAGGGATCTTCCTTTGGGCATCCTTAACATGTGTACCAAGTTTGAAAAAAAATATATTAATCCATTTTTGAGTTATCGCGTCCACAAGGAAATTTCTACGGCGGCGGCAGCGGCGCGACGGACCTGAATCCAATATATCCCCGACTTTTGTCTGGGGATATAATTAAAGCTGGTTTCACAGTTTCATTTATAATAAGAAGAAACAGTAAGATCTGACAATATCACTTCTCAGTTCCTTGCAAACAAAATGAAATTTTAGTTTATATAATGCTACATATGCTAGGTTTTATACCACCATACCATTTAAACAAAGTGGATGATTGCTTTTTCCATATATCTGTGCACAGAAGAAGATATGGTATAAATCTGAACCATAAATCTGATATATGCTTCGAGTACATTTAATTAAATAATAAATATACAGTATGACAAACTATTACTAAAGACCACTGAAGAGACTGCTAGAGAAGATCAGCAACCCTGAACAGCAGAGTTCAATTGTTTCTTATCTGATTTCACCTCTATACTTTGTTTACTTAGTGTCAAGAGATAGTGGGAGTAGGGTTGGGGGTCCATTACCTAATGAGATAAAGGAGGGTGAGGCATGTAAATAAGCCAATATACTGCACTCTAGTATATATAAAAAGGTAATAAAAATACTCAGAAATCATCAATGGTCCAGTCTATCCATTTTACAAATTTGACCCAGAACGCTCAGTTAACCTTATGAGCAATAAAAAAAATCAAATATATGAATAAAGAATGTCAAACAAAAAAATTACACGTTTTATATATAAATTATTAAAGCCACAAGAATGGAACTCAGAAAACAGTGTTATATAATGTACTTACAATTGGGATTTACAAATGTGTGATTATCAACAGAAATAAGTTCATGACTACAGGAACTGTGTCAAAATTAACTGAGGCAAGTTGAAAAATACTGGGCTAGTTAAGGGCTACAAATCCCCCATTTTTACCATTAATATGTGTAACCAGTTTGATTTTAAAAAGTTAACAACTTAGCAAGCAGAGGGATGAAAAATTATTTCTTAAAGCTTAAGATTGCCATAACATCATTAATATTCAAATATTAAATATGCAGACCTAATTTTGAAAAGTTTCAATTTATAAGGCAAATGATGGAGTTTCATCAAACATACATTTTTGGTTAGAAGGCAAAATATGTGAAAAACTGTAGCCGAAAAGTCACCCTATGGGCCTAATACACAAGTAAATGTCACTCAGGTGTTCATTTAAAGGCCTCCTGAACAGGCTAAATGTCTACTTAAAGCCTTGTTTTTGGAAAAGAACATATCAATATATTCCAAGATGAGATTTCGGCTCTCTGAACCACATACTTCGACAGTAACAGGGATTAAAAATGGTAAAAAATGCCAATATTGGGTCTGTCTGGGCCTTTTAGAGACCTCAATGTGACCTTAAAATTAAAGCTTCATACTTCAAGTAGGGTGGCAGAAGGTACATGTGACTGGCTATGTAGACTCTCTGTATATGCTTTTGTATACCCTCTCAATACATTCTAAAGCTGTAAAAGCAATAATAAAGACAATAAAGGACCAAATCTGATATTTCTATGACCCCAGTTTGAGCCATAAGGGGGATCAGGGGTTAAATCTGACCGGCTACCTTGACTCTTCACATATACTTTCCAAATACTTCCTAATACATTCTAAAGGTGTAAAATCAAAAATAAAGGAGATATGAGGCAAAAAACACAAAATCTGCTATTTTATGATCCCAGTTTTACCAATAAGGGGGGTCGGGGTAAATCTGACCAGCTATACAGACTCTGCACATATGGTTTCCCAATACCTCTAAATACATTCTAAAGATGTAAAAGCATGATTAAAGGAGATATATGGCAAAACACAAAATCAGCTATTTTATGACTCCAGTTTGACCCATAGGGGGGGTCAGGGGATAAATCGGACCAGTATCTAGACTCTTCACATAAGGTTTCCCAATACCGCTTAATACATTCTAAAGCTCTAAAAGCAATAATAAAGGAGAAAAAGGCAAAACCACAAAATTGGCTATTTTATGACCCCAGTTTGACCCTTGACCATTCTAAAGCTCTTAAAGAAACTAGATTGGGCCAACTCGATGCCAACATATCCCCAGAAAGGTCATCCCTCACGCAACATGTTTTGACTGGGTATTTTCCCTGCTGTGTGATATAAGTTTTAGGGAAAACATAATCAACCACTTATCTGAGAACTTGAGTAATTCAATCTGCAATATTTTTATTTTGGAAGCAAAATTGTATCCCCAGACTGATGCGAATCGATGAACTTTGCCCACAAGAACTTTGCCCACTGTAAACTCTATCTACGAGCACTTTGCCCACGAAGAAATTTGCCCACAACAATCTGACAGGGTAGGATGTTCACCCACATCTATTTTTCTAACCACATAAACATTTTTATTTTTTATCACTCAATCAATCAATCAATACTCCATTTAGATAACTACTCAGGATATATAGTATTGAAAAACATAAACATTAAGTGAACTTCCCAAGTTGCACCATATATAAAGTATGTAAGTTGATTTCATTAGGATTTAATTCACTGTTGATAGATTTACATATTACTGCAAAATGGAAACAAAGAGGTGGCCAAAACCTTGGCAATGAAGAATACATGTATACTAAAAAGGTTTCAAGAAAGTCCAACAGTCATTGAGAATATTATTACATTGTAACATTACATACTTATAATTGAATAATAAATTAAGACGCTGACTTTTAATATGGTAGATATTGTACACTTATACTTCAATAAAACATTAAAATGCTAATTTGTGGATATTATTTCACATTATTTTATGCACAGTCCTTGTGGGAAAATGTTCACACACAAGTTTATCTGTTTCTATGTTTTAATATATTAGTGGATAGATGAAATATTATAAAACAAATACGCAATTAGATTTAGTTTTTTTCATAATTTGACATGTATCTTTCCAAGGCTTTTACAAAGTAAATTTAAGCTGGTTTCACAGTTTCATTTATAATAAGAAGAAACAGTAATATTTGACAATATCACTTCTCAGTTCCTAGCAAACACAAGAATTCAACAGAATTGTACGGTGTCACCAGCTTTGGTTAAAGACTGAAGCAGATGAAATTCGAAAGGACATAACTTATGCCAGGTAGACAAAAATAGTTGACATGCAGCATTTTTGCAAATCCAGACCATCTTTCAGAAGGACTGAGTCATGGTGAAGCCCAACCTTGTTGAAAAATATAACTTAAACTGCTAGTCATATGACCATACAAATTAATGCATTGTGCAAGATGTCCTGTCTTGTCTGCTTCCTCTCTTCATGGAGCAAAGAAGGACTTCTATTTGTTCAACTCCTCTCTTCATAGAGGAAAGAAGGGCTTATATTTGTCTGCCATTTTGTGGGAGAGCAAACAAGCAAGATCATTGTCTATCAATTCTGCACTGATAATCCACTAGTAAAGCATGCTCAGCTAGTCATAATACATGTAAATGCATTGTACAAGATGGGGCATGTCTTGTCTGCCTCGTCTCTTCATTAAGGAAAGTAGGACAGCTATTTGTCCACCATTTTGTGGGACAGCAAACGAGCATTGTTTAATCTTGTGGAGTGTTAGGTCACTTTACCATACAGGTTTCTTCAGGACTTGTTATATGCATAACGGAGAAACAGAAAAAACTGTTTCCATGGCAACACTAGCTGCCTGATATTGCTGAAGAAGCTAACCAGCTCCTATTCATGCAGGGGTTTGGAATGCAAAAAATCCACAGGAATAAAAGTCAAAGAAACAGAAAAAAGTGTTGCCATGGCAACACTTGTTGCCATGGCAACACTTGTTGCCAGGTTTGCCGAAAAACTAATCCGCCCCAGTCTGTGCAGGGGTATGGAAAGCAAAGAACCCATAAAATATTTATAAGCCCAAGAAACAGAAAAAAGTGTTGCCATTACCAGGTGTTGCCGAAAAACTAATCAGCTAAAATCAATGCAAGGATTTGGAATGCAAAGATACCCGAGAAAAAGTTTTAAGCCCAAGAATCATAAAAAAGTGTTGCCATGGCAACACTTGTTGCCAGGTGTTGCCGAAAAACTAATCAGCTCCAATCTGTGCAGGGGTATAGAAAGCAAAGAACCCATAAAAATATTTACAAGTCCAAAAAACAGAAATAAGTGTTGCCATGGCAACACCTGTTGCCAGTTATCGTTATAAAACTAATCAGCTCCAATCCATGCAGGGGTTTGGAATGCTAAGAACTCCCCAAAAGATATTAAAGCCCAAGAAACATGAAAAAGTGTTGCCACGGCAACACTTGTTGCCAGATATTGCCAAGAAAGCAATCACACACAAACTCTCATGCCATTAAACTTCCACACCAAATTTAGCTGAGACACATAAAATACTATATCTGTAAATGAGCAGCAATGAAGGGTGATTCAGATGGAAAATAAAAATAATATCCATGTCCAGAAGGATGGATATAATAATTAAAATAAGTTGTAACTTTAAACTCACTTTTTTAACTTTCAGGTTTTTATGGTAACATTACAATAAAGATTCTGTTTTGGTCTAGACACATGTACATGTTTAATTTAAATGAAAAATTCTAAACTATCACTTTAATATTGCCAAAACATCACAGAAATTTGTCCTAACCTTAAACTGAATGTAAGTCAATACAAATGTTAAGAGTTTAAGGTCATGTTAACCATGTAGACTCTGTTCAAGGTTACGTATAGCCAAAATTTAAATGTGCTTAAAATCTATTGCACATAATTTAAGATATTATCCAAAATTTTAAAAGAAAAGTAATTATAATTATGCCATTACTGAGAGTTAAAGGTCACCGCAATGTAGTCTCAGGGCATTTCTGCAACATCAGTTACATGTACCTGTAAAATATAGATCAAATATGTCATGCCATTTTGGTATACTTTGTGGATTCATAGAAAAAGTTGAGCTCAGTAACATTCTTTTACACATGGGAGATTAAGGTCACCTTAAAATAGGGCACACCTTCAGGACTAGATACATCAACATACCAAATTTAAATTAAATCTGTCATGCAGAATTGAAATACTCTCCAGAAATTGAAAAACTTAAATTCAATATAGTTATATTATCACTAGGAGTTTAAGGTCACCTTAAAGTGGGCCACACCTTGACCAGTTACATCCACGTACCAAATTTGTTTTGAATCTGTGAAGCCATCTTTAAGCTATTGCCCACAAATCGCAAAACTAAAATTCAATATAAATGTGTTATAAATGGGAGTTTAAGGTCATCTTAAAATAGGGTACATGTCGATGACCGGCAACACCCACATGCCAAATTTAAATTTCATCCTACTTGCAATTTTTGACATATTTTCCAGAAACAAAGTGTGATGACGATGCTGGTCCTATAGGTGATCCATCACAGCTGAGTGACACCAAACTGTTACAACCTTAAACTCATAAGTTTCTAAAATATCAGCAATTTATTGTAACCTTACAAAGGAGACTTATTTTTTGGTATAAATATATGTACATGATAAATATCGATAAAAAAATCTCAGCACATCAAATATCTTCCAAACACCAAAACAATTGTCCTAACCTTAGAGTCAATGTTAGTTTCAGGTGAGGAGTTTAAGGTAATCTTTTCCTGAAGGTTCTGTTCAAGGTTTGTTACATCCACAACTGAAACATGCATAGAATTGCACAGTATTTGAAATACTGTTTAAAAATTGTCAAACCTAAAGTGAATATAATTCTGTTATTACTGGTAGTTTAAGGTCACCTTAATGTATGACACTTATCTATGGCCAGTTACATATACAAGGCAAAATTTGGATGAAATTTCTTAATTTATTTTCAGTGTAATCTATGGAAAAATAAAAAATGTAAACTTAACAAATAGCTTTTTAATATGTATGAGTTTAAGGTCACCTTAAAATAGGGCACACCTTGAAACCCAGTTACAACCACATGGCAAATTTGAATTTAATCCATCATGTCATTTTTGAGATACTCTCTGGAAATGAATAACCTTAACCTCAATATAAGTATGTTACTACTGGGAGTTTAAGGTTACCTTAAAATGGGGCACACCTTGAGCACCAGTTACATGCACATGCCAAATTGGAATTTAATCCATCATGCCATTTTTGAGATACTCTCTGGAAAGGACACTGACCATACTTGTCCTTAAACATAGCTGCTAGTGACACAAAAGAAATGCAACCTTAAACTCACAAGTTTATGAAATATCAGGAATTTACTATAACCTTACAAAAGAACTTTTTTGGTGTAAACAGATATATAGGAGGAATATCAAAGAATAAAGTCTTAATTAGCACATCAAATATCTTTTAAAAGCAAAAAAATTGTCCCAACCTTAAACTCAAAGAGTTAGTTTGCAGATGTGAGACAGTTTAAAGGAATCTTTTCCTGTAGGTTTTGTTCACGGTTTGTTACATCCACAACTTGAAAGATGCTTAGAATTGCATAGTGTTTGAAATACTGTTGAAAAATTGCCACACTTAAAGTGAATATAATTTGGTTATTACTGGGAGTTTAAGGTCACCTTATTGAAATGCACTGACCTGTGGCCAGTTACATATACATGCAAAATTTGAATGAAATTTCTCAAGTTGTTTCCAGTATACTCTATTGAAAAATAATGTAAACTCAATATAACCTTTTAATACATGAGAGTTTAAGGTCACCTTAAAGTAAGGCACACCTCGAAAACCAGTTGCAAGCACATGCCAAATTTGAATTGAATCCATCAGCAAATTTTTGAGATACCGTCCGGAAACAAAAAACCTTCAAATCAATATAAGAATCTTACTACTGTGAGTTTAAGGTCACCTTAAATAAGGCACACCTTGAGGAAAAGTTTCATCAATATGCCAAATTGGAATTTAATTCATCAAGACATTTTTGAGATACTCTCTGGAAAGTAAGTGTGAAGACTACTCTGACCATGTATGTCTTCCATCAAAGCTGTTAGTGACACAAAATAATGCAACCTTAAACTTATTAGTTTATAAAATATCAGCAACTTACTATAACCTTACAAAAGAGACCCTTTTTGGTGGATATAAATGTACATGATGAATATCGATGTAAAAAGTCCTAATTAGCATATAAAATATCTTCTAAACACCAAAAATATTGCCCCAACCTTAAACTCAAAGTTTGTTTGTACTGCTGTATGTTAGCAAGTTTAAGGTAATCTTTTCTTGAAAGTTTTGTTCAAGGTTTGTTACATCCACAACTGAAACGCCTACAATTGCACAATATTTGAAATATTGTGCAAAAGTTAGCAAACTTAAAGTGAAATAATTCTGTTATTAATGGGAGTTTAAGGTCACCTTATTGTGTGGCACTTACCTATGGCCAGTTATATATAATTCCAAAAGTTGAATGAAATTTCTGAAGTTACTTTCAGTATACTCCATGGAGAAAGAAAAAACGTAAACTGGACCTAAATTTTTTATATAAGGGAGTTTAAGGTCACCTTAAAATAGGGCACACCATCAAAACTAGTTACAACCACATGCCAAATTTGAATTGAATCCATCAAGCCATTTTTGAGATATTGTCAGAAACGAAAAAACTTAAATTGAGTTTAAGTATTTTACTAGTGGGAGTTTAAGGTCACAAAACTATACAGCACACCCCCAGGACCAGTTACATCCACATACCAAATTTGAATTAAATCTGACAAGCCATTTTTGAGATACTGTCCGGAATACAAAGTGTGACGACGACAGACGCAGACAGACGACGATGGACCTTTCCACGGTGTCAATCAAAATACCACAAATCGGCAAACATCCTGTTTACTACAATAGCAACAACCAATCATTTCCTCTGGTTTTCATCGGCGCCATTTTGAATTACAAAAACGTGGTCATTTTTAGGGACATATTTGTAAATATTATTGCTTTCTGATAATGGAACAAAATAAAACCAAAGTATAATTTAATAAAAAAATTATATCACCAGTCCTACCTACTTTAAAATGTCTGAAATGTATATATATGTCCCCAAGCTGCCATTGTTTACATTTTACTGTAATACACGAGGATTTGTTTTGATCAATAAATTGGTTATTTATTTATTTTCTAATTTTTGTCACAATAAAGCAAATATACTTTATTACATAATTGTTTATTATATGCTACATCCAATCATTTACAATACGTGTTATTTCTCTTATATCTTGAAATACTCAATGTTTACGTTTCATTTCCCGCCATTTTCGCCATTTGTTTGTCAGACAAGGCCTGACATGGAGACAACTAAAATACCGTAAACCAGGAAGTGGGCGTGGCCTATGGAACGGTCCATGACGACGATGCCACAAAATTGGATGACAAAGCGATCCCTATATGCCACTCAGCATAAATGCTGGTGACACAAAAAAAGTTTTAGTTTATATAGTGCTACATATGCCAAGTTTTATACCATCCTACTGCTTAAACAAAGAGGATGAGTATTTTTCATATATTGGATTAGAGCAAAAAAAAGAAGATATGGTATAAATCTGATTGATGTATGATGATAATCTAATTAAACATCTAACACTATTACTGAAGATCTAACACTATTACAGGAGATCTCCAACCCCACTGACCAGCCTAGTTCTTTGTTTCTCATTTGATATCATTTCAATACTTTTGTTTGTTTAGAGTCACTCAATAGCTGGGGGTCCCCAGAGGGGGACTAGATTACCTAATATGACAAAGGAGTGATACTGCATGAATAGTAAGCGATAACAAACACTCTGAGATATATAAAAGGGGTAATAAAATACTCAGAAATCATCTATGGTCCAGTCTATCTATTTTATAAACTTGCCCCCCAAAAACCTCAGTTAATCTTATGACCAATAAAAAAATCAAATATATAAATAAGGAATGTCCAACAGGAAAATTATACCTCCAGATTTATAAATAAATTATTAAACCTCAATAACAGATTTATAATAATAATTCAGAATTGAGAATTATAAATGTGTGATTATCAACTGAAATAAGTTCATAACTGCAGAAGCTGTGTCAACTGAGGCAAGTTGAATAATACTGGGCTAGTTAAGGGTTAAAAATCCCCTATTTTTGCTACATAAGGTTATACTTTCATTAATATTGGGACTTAAAGCTCACCAGAAATAACATTTCTGTCCATTTTGTCTACTTTAATATGTATAACCAGTTTTATTTTAAATTGTTAAAAATTCAGCAAGCAGAGAGATAAAAACACAAAAAATAAGTTCTTAAAAGCCTAAGATAGCCATAACATTATTAATATTCAAAATTTAAATAGACAGGCACTTCCTTTGAAAAATTCAAAGATTTCAGCTCTATGAGCCACATAATTTGACAGTTACAGGGCTTTAAAGTGGCACAATGTCTATAAATTCAGTCTCTGTGGGCATTTTAGAATTGTTAAAGTGACCTTAGCTATTAAACTACAGATCTGAAACTTTTGGGAGACACAGATAACAAACAAAAATTATCAATAATACAGTTTGAGACTTGTCACACTTAGCATTTCCAAACTACAGGGCAAAATAAAGAATAAAATATCAAAAAGGTCACTCGGGTGAGTGTCTATGGTCCTTTACACAGGTTAAATGTCTACTAAATCCTTGATTTTCGGCACATGTAAAAATAACACAATAATATATTCCCAGATGAGATTTCAGCTCTATCAGTCACATAGTTTAACAGTCACAGGGCCTTAAAAGTGGCAAAAAGTCAAAATATTGGGTCTCTGTGAGCCTTTTAGACCTCAATGTGAACTTCAAATTAAAGCTTCAGACTTAAAATCTTTCACAATCAAAGATTACACATATAATGTATATTTAATACAGTTTGAAACTTCTCAGACTTACTATTTCTAAGTTACAGGCCAATATATATGAAAAATGTCTAAAAAGGGTCACTTGGGTGGGTGTTTATGGTCCTCATACACAGGTTAAATTACTACTTAAAGCCTTTTATTTTTGGCACATATAAAAACATAATATATTCCCAGACGGGATTTCAGCTCTATCAGTCACATAGTTTAACAGTCACAGGGCTTAAAAGTGGCAAAAAGTCCAAATATTGGGTCTCTGTGGGCCTTTCAGAGACCTCGAGACCTCAATGTGACCTTCAAATTAAAGTTTTAGACTTAAAATCTGCCACATACAAAGATTGCACATAGAATTTATGTCTAATACAGTTTGAAATTTCTCACACTTACCATTTCCAAGTTACAAGGCAAAATAGGTGAAGAGTCTTAAAAGGGTCACTCGGGTGGGTGTTTATGGTCCTCATACACAGGTTAAATGTCTATTAAAGGCCTAAATTTTGGGCAAATATAAGAAAAACATATAGATATATCCAAAGATGATATTTTACTTAAATGAGAGACATAGTTTGAAAGCTACAGTGCTTGAAAGTGGTAAAAAGTCCACAAATTGGTCTCTGTGGGCAATTTTGAGACCTTAAGTCGACCTTATAGTTAAACCTACAGCCTTTAAATTTTTACCAGACAAGGATTACATATAAAAGTTATAACTAGTGCAGTTTGAAACTCATCAGAATTACCACTTCCAAATTATAGGGCAGAATATATGAAAAATGTAGGAAAAAATCCCTAAGTGGGGTCTTTATGGACCTCAAACACAATTTTATCCTCAACTTAAAGTCTTAATTTTCGGCACATATCTAAAGAATATATTAATGTATTCTCAGGTAAAATTTTAGCCAAATGAGCCTCACAGTTTGTGACCTAGAAGGCTCTAAGTGCCCAAAAGTCAAATTTCTGACCTTAAGGTGGCCATAAGTTCTTTATTATTGAGAATTTAAGGTCACCTTAAAATAGGGATCTTCCTTTGGGCACCCTTAACATGTGTACCAAGTTTGAAAAAAAATACTGATCTGGTTTTGAGTTATGGCGTACATAAGGAAATTTCTATGACGGCGGTGGGGGCGGCATGGGCGGCTTTCTAGACTCTCCACATATGGTTTCCTACTACCTCCCAATACATTTTATGGCTCTAAATCCAATACCTTAGAAGATAATAGGGGGATTCATATGAATTTTAAGCTTTCTGGTTGGTACCTGTGATAAAATCACTCATAAATCGGTCAATTTTCATTGGATCGCTCCCAAATTATAATAAGCTTGTGTTTTTGATAGTATAAACATGTGTATGAAATTACAAGCCTCTGTGGTCAGTAGATTTTGTGGAGCGGCGATGACGGACAGTTTTTCCCACACCTAAGGTATATAACTGCCAAATATGGTTAGAAAGCTTCCAATAATAAGGTAGATATTCAAGGGAGAACATAATGCTGCAGCGGTGAGTAAACTGATGTGAAAACAATAAAGCGCCCTTTCAGGGACGCTTAATAATTACGATTGTGGTTATTCAGAATGGGTTTACCTGGTGACTGATCAGTTAGATTTGACTTGCATTATGATTATATAGATTATGTAAACTTACATAGATATTGAATAATCAGATTGGAGTAACTTACAGGAGACTATTTACAATGGGTAAACTTACATCAATCATGATTAATTATTTACATTGGGTTAACTTGCAACAAAACTGATTGTGTAAAATGTTTTTAAACTACATCATGGCTATTTCGATTGGCTTAACTTACATGTTGATAAAATAAATAGATAAGACTTACATCATAATCAAATTGGGTTATCTTGGATTAGAATTATTAAGAATGGGTTGACTTACATCATGAATACTTAGATTAACTTGTATAATGATTTAGACTGGGTTATATTGCCTAAGAATTGAGTGTTAAGACTGGGTTGACTAATATCATGATTACCTCGATTAAATTCTGTCATGATTAAATAAATTCAGTTATCTTGCATCAGAACTGTTTAGAATGGGTTAACTTACATCATGATTATTTAGATAAGCTTACCTAATGATTATTTAGAATGGGTTATCTTGCATCAGAACAGACTGCTTAAAATGGGTTCACATACATAATGATTACTTAGATTAACTTACATCATTACATTAGATTCTTACATCAGTACTATATAGAATGGGTTGACTTACATCATGATTACTTAGATTAGATTATCTTAGATCGAGTTATCTTGCATCAGAATTGTTTTAAAATGGATTAACTTACCTAATGATTATTTAGAATGAGTTATCTTATATTATAAGTGATTGTTTAGAATGGGTTGACTTTTAAATCATTATTATTTAGATTAAGTTACCTAAAGATAATTTAGACTGGGTTACCTTGCATCAGAGCTGATTGTTTAAAATGGGTTGACTTACATAATGATTTCTTAGATTAACTTACGTCACTGGATTAGGTTATCTTACATCAGAATTGTTTAGAATGGGTTGACTTACATAATCATTACTTAGATTAACTTATGTCATTGGATTAGGTTATCTAACATCAGAATTGTTCGTAATAGGTTAACCAACATCATTATTATTTAGACTGACTCACCTAATCATTCAGAATGGGCTATCTTGCATACTTAGCATGGGTTGACTTATATCCTGATTATTTAGATCAAACCAACTTAGGTCAATGTTACCTTGAATTAGAATTGACTGCTTAAAATGGGTTAACTTTTATCATTATTATTTATATTAACTCATGATTATTTGCATTGATTTATTTTGTATCACAATTGTTAACTTACTGAATATACATATAACATTATCTTATGCCTTAACTATTTTGACTGGGTTTACTGACATGATTATTTAGAATGGGTTAGCTTATATTGTGATCATTTAGATCATTTGTGATCATTTAGATCATTTGTGATCATTTTTTGCTCATTTCCACCTCTATTTTTAAGATTGGATTATCTTGCAAAGATTAGACCGTGTTAACTTACATAGTGATTGAATAATTATATTGGGTTAATTTGCATCAAATTGATTACTAGTATTTAGATAGGTTGCAACTTTGCATTTTGCCAACTATCCAGAATGTTCACAAAAACAAAGATCATTATTTGACTTGGGAATTAAACACACTCCTTAAACTGGGAATTAAACAAACTCCTTGAACTGGGAAATAGAGGAAGCAATCAGCAAGCAAACAAAATATCCAATCTCAAACCAATCTTGGTGTTGCAAAATTAAAGCATTTTATATTGGGTGATTTACTGTAGAAATCTCATTATTGCCCATTAAAAAGCTATCTTAAAGGTTAATTTGCATGATTTTACAGTCTATACACATTTTCATCAAAAAATCCAAAATATGATTTATATAAATCAAGCACAACTAAATATATTGTCTCCGAGATCAGCTAATTTACTAAGCTCAGGAGTCAGTGCAAAAAATCTCAATTCTAGTTAGTTGTGATTTAAAAAGTGTAAAACATTATAAGTATAATTTTATAGCAATAATATATTGCAAAGAATGTAACATGGTGAAAGAAGGCTGTACATACACGTTATGTCAAGACAAATCAGGATGGTTTTTGGAAAAATCAGTATGGAGAAAGATAAAACACTTTGTCAGAATGGATTGAAATTTATCAACTTCTGACTACCACATGCATATTACTGTTTCACAGTATAAGATTTTGAGATTACAAGGATTTATACATGTATATCCTACTCGAGAAAGCTAGTCAAACTGCAATGCAACATGCACCAAAAATACTACCCTAAAGGCACATTCCGTGCATATTCCGTGCTAAGCCTCAAAAGTGGCCAGTGGAATAGGTCAGCCCTTCCTCACTTTAATATGGCCACAGTGGGATCGGCAGCTCTTCTCATTTTAAAAATAAACACAGTGGAATCCTGAGCCTCAAAAGTAGCCATAGTGGGATAGGTAAGCCCTTGCACGCTTTAATGTGACCACAGTGGGATAGCCAGCTCTTCTCATTTTTAAAATGGCCAAAGTGGGAGAATTGTCTAAAGGCAGAAATAATGTAGGATCCTCTGGCTGTGGTGGGATAAGAATCCCACTATGGCCATAATATTCTTTGTACTGTCAGCACTGAACTTACTATTCCATTAATTTGGAATATTTATGATTGTGGTTATGGACAAAGGTAAAACACTTTAGTCAGAATTGATAAAAATTTATCAACAATATAGCAGTATTTTCTGACTACCACATGTATATTTGTGTTGGATAGTATAACAGTCTCAGATGAAAAGGATTTATATATCCTACTTGAGAAAACTGATCAAACTGCAATGCGATATGCATCAAAAATACTACCCTAACGGCACATTCCATGTCAGTGTCAAAAAGCAGTGGTAACGAGTGAGAATAAAAACAGTGGGGTGCTCAGCCTCAAAAGTTGACACAGTGGGATAGGTCAGCCCTTCCCCGCTTTAATGTGGACAGTGGGATAGGCAGCTCTTCTCATTTTTAACATGGCCACAGTGGGAGAGTATAAATGTTCATCTTTTTCACATGATCATAGTGGGATAGACATCTCTTTTCTTTTCAGAAATGGTCACATTGCAGTGGGATACTGTGCCTTAAAAACCGTCACAGTTAAACGTTGAATCTGGAACTTAGAGTATGAATTTCTCAATTTCTGTTTTAGTAGGTATCACAGGGTTACCAGTCTAAAAGCAGAAATAATGTAGGACCCCGTGGCTGTGGTGGGATAAGCATCCCACTATGGCCATAATATACTCTACTGTCAGTGCTGAACTTTCTATTGAATTAAATTGGAACTAGAAAAATGTTTTTGCTGACACAAAGCGTCCCGAAAGGTTAGATGCAATACAGTATAAAGTAGAAAAAGGTTTTTGAAAAGAAAAACATGCAGCGCTGAGAGAAGAAGTGAAAGTTAAACAGACGATGTGGAAGTTTATGCATTATCATGAAAGAAAAATATAAGCTTTATTTTGTATTCTAAGGTCATAATTTGTCAAAAGTTAAATTTAATAAATGCTATAGTCTGTAAGAAAAGTAGTTTTTAGAGACTGCAATTTTATGACCCTAGTTGGACCCATAAGAGAGGGTCAGGGCGTTAGATTGGGCCAACTCGGCCCAAACATATCCCCAGACAGGTCATCACTCACGCAACATGTTCTGACTGGGTATTTTCCATGGGACCCCTTCTGTGTGATATAATCTTGAGGGAAAACATAATCAACCACATACATAAGAACTTGAGTAATTCAATCTACAATATTTTTGTTTAGCAGGCAAAATGGTATCCCCATATGACGGATGTGAATCCAGGAACTTTGCCCACAAGAACTTTGCCAAATGCAAACTCTATCCACAGGCACTTTGTCCACAACAATCTGACAGGATAGGATGTTCACCCACAATAGAAATTATTTCTAACCACATAGACATTTTCATTTTTTATCAATCAATCAATCAAATAATCAATCAATCAATACTCCATTTAGATAACTACTCAGGATATTTAGTGTTGAGAGAGACAAACATTAACTGAACTAAAGTTGCACTATATAAAGTATGTAAGTTGATTTCATTAGAATTTAATTCAGTGTTGATAGATTTACAAAGTACTGCAAAATGGAAACAACAAAAGTACCAGATGTGGCCAAAACCTTTGCAATGAAGAATACATGTATACTAAAAAGGTTTCAAGAAAGTCCAACAGTCATTGAGAATATTATTACATTGTAACATTACATACTTATAATTCAATAAAAAAATAAGACGCTGACTTTTAATATGGTAGATATTGTACACTTATACTTCAATAAAACATTAAAATGCTAATTTGTGGATATTATTTCACATTATTTTATGCACAGTCCTTGTGGGAAAATATATTAGTGGATAGATGAAATATTATAAAACAAATACGCAATTAGATTTAGTTTTTTTTCATAATTTGACATGTATCCTTCCAAGGCTTTTACAAAGTAAATTTAAGCTGGTTTCACAGTTTCATTTATAATAAGAAGAAACAGTAATATCTGACAATATCACTTCTCAGTTCCTAGCAAACAAAAAAAAGTTTTAGTTAACGCTTGACGATAGGAGAGGGTTATTGTAATCAGTTTCTTTCTGTCTGTCTTTCTGTCTGTCTGTCTGTGCACCGTTTTGCCCTTATAGCTCAAAAACTATGACATCAATCTCTCTCAAATTTGGTGGGCAGGTATTTCATGGGGTACAGATGGATTCTTCCAAATTTGGTGTAATTTGGTAAAATTAAAGTCAGGAGAGAGTTTTTCTTATTTTTAATTGGGAATACACAGTGAAACTGCTTCTCTTTATCACATACGTAAAAAATCAATATTTTGCTTTCTGATGTCATTATACTTAATGATGTCACAATGCAATTCTCATTGTGACGTCACAAAGCTAGCTTGTGATACTTGCTTTCTTTAAGTAAAAATATTTCTTCTCATCTTATGTCTTGAAATTGACACAAAGATAATAAAGAGGGGGTGGTATATTCATCATTTTTATTAATTATTATTTCTGTTTTTATTTTCTCTTTTTTTCTTTCAATTCCTTGATAGTCAATCACAAAAATTTACCATGAGTGATTTCACCAAGAAGTGACTTTTAAGCTATATTTTACCTCCACCAGCAGTTTATGTTTTTGGGTGCAAATTGTTTATCTATTTCTCTGTCAGTTTTTTTGGTGTTTAGAGTACTCAAGAATTAATTAACAGATCTTTATTAAAAACCTTTTGTGGGTAGGACCTGGCTAAAGGAAGAAGTTACTAAAAGAAAGATCTGGATCTTATTTTGGATACAAAAATTCAAGGTCCCATTTCAATGTTTTTTTAATGAATTTGGCTTTCTACTCGATATATTTCTTCGAAAATTAATTGACATGTTTGGTTTTATTTTATTGTCTTCCTTACAATACTTTATATCACTTTAGAGACTGGTCACATGGAGTCGAGCGTTTTGCTCTCTCTGAGTGCATCTTGTTTATATAGTGCTACATATGCCAGGTTTTATACCATCCTACTGCTTAAACAAAGAGGATGAGTATTTTTTCATATATTTGTTTAGAGCAAAAAAAAAAAGAAGATATGGTATAAATCTGATTGATGTATGATGATAATCTAATTAAACATCTAACACTATTACTGAAGATGTAACACTATTACAGGAGATCTGCAACCCCACTGACCAGCCTAGTTCTTTGTTTCTCATTTGATATCATTTCAATACTTTTGTTTATTTAGAGTCACTCAATAGCTGGAGGTCCCCGGAGAGAGACTAGATTACCTAGTATGACAAAAGAGCGATACTGCATGAATAGTAAGAGATAACAAACACTCTGAGATATATAAAAGGGGTAATAAAATACTTAGAACTCATCAATGGTCCAGTCTATCTATTTTATAAACTTGCCCCCCAAAAACCTCAGTTAATGTTATGACCAATAAAAAAATCAAATATATAAATAAGGAATGTCCAACAGGAAAATTATACCTCCAGATTTATAAATAAATTATTAAACCTCAATAACAGACTAATAATAATAATTCAGAATTGAGAATTATAAATGTGTGATTATCAACTGAAATAAGTTCATAACTGCAGGAGCTGTGTCAACTGAGGCAAGTTGAATAATACTGGGCTAGTTAAGGGTTAAAAATCCCCTATTTTTGCTACATAAGGTTATACTTTCATTAATAATGGGACTTAAAGCTCACCAGAAATAACATTTCTGTCCATTTTGTCTACTTTAATATGTATAACCAGTTCTATTTTAAATTGTTAAAAACTCAGCAAGCAGAGGGATAAAAACACAAAAAATAAGTTCTTAAAAGCCTAAGATAGCCATAACATCATTAATATTCAAAATTTAAATAGACAGGCCCTTCCTTTGAAAAATTCAAAGATTTCAGCTCTATGAGCCACATAATTCGACAGTTACAGGGCTTTAAAGTGGCACAATGTCTATAAATTCAGTCTCTGTGGGCATTTTAGAATTGTTAAAGTGACCTTAGCTATTAAACTACAGATCTGAAACTTTGGGGAGACACAGATAAGAAACAAAAATTATATATAATACAGTTTGAGACTTGTCACACTTAGCATTTCCAAACTACAGGGCAAAATACAGAATAAAATATCAAAAAGGTCACTCGGGTGAGTGTCTATGGTCCTTTACACAGGTTAAATGTCTACTAAAAGCCTTGATTTTCGGCACATGTAAAATAACATAATAATATATTCCCAGATGAGATTTCAGTTCTATCAGTCACATAGTTTAACAGTCACAGGGCCTTAAAAGTGGCAAAAAGTCCAAATATTGGGTCTCTGTGGGCCTTTCAGAGACCTCGAGACCTCAATGTGACCTTCAAATTAAAGGTTTAGACTTAAAATCTGCCACATACAAAGATTACACATAGAATTTATGTCTAATACAGTTTGAAATTTCTCACACTTACCATTTCCAAGTTACAGGGCAAAATATGTGAAAAGAGTCTTAAAAGGGTCACTCGGGTGGGTGTTTATGGTCCTCATACACAGGTTAAATGTCTATTAAAGGCCTAAATTTTGGGGCATATATAAGAAAAACATATAGATATATCCAAAGATGATATTTCACTTAAATGAGAGACATAGTTTGAAAGCTACAGTGCTTGAAAGTGTTAAAAAAGTCCACAAATTGGGTCTCTGTGGGCAATTGTGAGACCTTAAGTCGACCTTATAGTTAAACCTACAGCCTTTAAATTTTTCACAGACAAGGATTACATATAAAGTTATAACTAGTGCAGTGTGAAACTCATCAGAATTACCACTTCCAAATTATAGGGCAAAATATATGAAAAATGTAGGAAAAAATCCCTAAGTGGGGTCTTTATGGGCCTCAAACACAATTTTATCCTCAACTTAAAGTCTTGAATTTCGGCACATATACTATGAATATATTAATGTATTCTCAGGTAAAATTTTAGCCAAATGAGCCTCATACTTTGTGACCTAGAGGGCTCTAAGTGCCCAAAAGTCAAATTTCTGACCTTAAGGTGGCCATAAGTTCTTTATTATTGAGAATTTAAGGTCACCTTAAAATAGGGATCTTCCTTTGGGCACCCTTAACATGTGTACCAAGTTTGAAAAAAAATACTGATCTGTTTTTGAGTTATGGCGTACATAAGGAAATTTCTATGGCAGCGGTGGGGGCGGCAGGGGTGGCTTTCTAGACTCTCCACATATGGTTTCCTACTACCTCCCAATACATTTTATGGCTCTAAATCCAATACCTTAGAAGATAATAGGGGGATTCATATGAATTTTAAGCTTTCTGGTTGGTACCTGTGATAAAATCACTCATAAATCGGTCAATTTTCATTGGATCGCTCCCAAATTATAATAAGCTTGTGTTTTTGATAGTATAAACATGTGTATGAAATTACAAGCCTCTGTGGTCAGTCGATTTTGTGGAGCGGCGATGACGGACAGGTGCACCCTAAAAAATATTGTTTGATCATGTGACCTTGATATAGATCAAAGGTCAAATTTAAGCAAGTGGAAAATTTTTCCCACACCTAAGGTATATAACTGCCAAATAAGGTTAGAAAGCTTCCAATAATAAGGTAGATATTCAAGGGAGAACATAATGCTGCGACGACGAGGAAACTGAAGCAAAAACAATAAAGCGCCCTTTCAGGGACACTTAATAATTATGATTATGGTTATTCAGAATGGGTTTACCTGGTGACTGATCAGTTAGAGTTGACTTGCATTATGATTATTTAGATTATGTAAACTTACATAGATATTGAATAATCAGATTGGAGTAACTTACAGGAGACTATTTGCAACGGGTAAACTTACATCATGATTAATTATTTACATTGGGTTAACTTGCAACAAAATTGATTGTGTAAAATGGGTTTAAGCTACATCATGGCTATTTAGATTGACTTAACTTACATGTTGATAAAATAATTAGATAAGACTTACATCATAATCAAATTGGGTTATCTTGCATTATAACTGTTTAGAATGGGTTAACTTACATCATGATTATTTAGATAAGCTTACCTAATGATTATTTAGAATGGGTTATCTTGCATCAGAACAGATTGCTTAAAATGGGTTCTCGTACATAATGATTACTTAGATTAACTTACGTCATTGCATTAGATTCTTACATCAGTACTATATAGAATGGGTTGAATTACACCATGATTACTTAGATTACATTAACTTTGATCGGCTTATCTTGCATCAGAATTGTTTAAAATGGATGAACTTGCCTAATGATTATTTAGAATGAGTTATCTTGTATTAGAATTGACTGTTTAGAATAGGTTGACTTTAAATCATTTGGATTAACTTACCTAAAGATAATTTAGACTGGGGTATCTTGCATCAGAGCTGATTGTTTACAATGGGTTGACTTACATAGGGTTGCTCTTCTCATTATTAAAATGGCCACAGTTGGACGCTCAGCCTCAAAAGTGGCCACAGTGGAATAGGTTAACCTTTCCTCACTTTAATGTTGTCACAGTGGGATAGGCAGCTCTTCTCGTTTTTAAAATGGCCACATTGGAATGCTCAGTCAAAAGTGGCCACAGTGGGATAGGTCAACCCTTCCTCGCTTTAATGTGACCACAGTGGGATACCAAGCTCTTCTCATTTTTAAAATGGCCAGTGGGAGAGTTTGAAAGTTCATCTTTTTAACATGATCATAGTGGGATAGACATCTGTTTTCTTTTCAGAAATGGTCACATTGCAGTGTGATACTGGGCCTTAAAAACAGTCGCAGTTAAATGTTGATTTTGGAACTTAGAGTATGAATTTCACAATTTCCGTTTTAGTAGGTACCACAGGGTTACCAGTCTAAAAGCAGAAATAGTGTAGGATCCTGTGGCTGTGGTTGGATAAGCATCCCACTACGGCCATAATATTCTCTGTACTGTCAGTGCTGAACTTACTATTGGAATAAATTGGAATAATTATGATTGTGGTTATTCAGAATGGGTTTCCCTGGTGGCCAATCATTTAGAGTTGACTTGCATTACAATTATTTATATTTTGTAAACTTACATAGATATTGAATAATCAGATTGGAGTAACTTAGCAAGAGACTATTTGCAACGGGTAAACTTACATCATGATTAATTATTTACATTGGGTTAACTTGCAACAAAATTGATTGTGTAAAATGGGTTTAAGCTACATCATGGCTATTTAGATTGACTTAACTTAAATGTTGATAAAAGAATTAGATAAGACTTACATCATAATCAAATTGGGTTATCTTGCATTATAACTGTTTAGAATGGGTTAACTTACATCATGATTATTTAGATAAGCTTACCTAATGATTATTTAGAATGGGTTATCTTGCATCAGAACAGATTGCTTAAAATGGGTTCTCGTACATAATGATTACTTAGATTAACTTACGTCATTGCATTAGATTCTTACATCAGTACTATATAGAATGGGTTGAATTACACCATGATTACTTAGATTACATTAACTTTGATCGGCTTATCTTGCATCAGAATTGTTTAAAATGGATGAACTTGCCTAATGATTATTTAGAATGAGTTATCTTGTATTAGAATTGACTGTTTAGAATAGGTTGACTTTAAATCATTTGGATTAACTTACCTAAAGATAATTTAGACTGGGGTATCTTGCATCAGAGCTGATTGTTTACAATGGGTTGACTTACATAGGGTTGCTCTTCTCATTATTAAAATGGCCACAGTTGGACGCTCAGCCTCAAAAGTGGCCACAGTGGAATAGGTTAACCTTTCCTCACTTTAATGTTGTCACAGTGGGATAGGCAGCTCTTCTCGTTTTTAAAATGGCCACATTGGAATGCTCAGTCAAAAGTGGCCACAGTGGGATAGGTCAACCCTTCCTCGCTTTAATGTGACCACAGTGGGATACCAAGCTCTTCTCATTTTTAAAATGGCCAGTGGGAGAGTTTGAAAGTTCATCTTTTTAACATGATCATAGTGGGATAGACATCTGTTTTCTTTTCAGAAATGGTCACATTGCAGTGTGATACTGGGCCTTAAAAACAGTCGCAGTTAAATGTTGATTTTGGAACTTAGAGTATGAATTTCACAATTTCCGTTTTAGTAGGTACCACAGGGTTACCAGTCTAAAAGCAGAAATAGTGTAGGATCCTGTGGCTGTGGTTGGATAAGCATCCCACTACGGCCATAATATTCTCTGTACTGTCAGTGCTGAACTTACTATTGGAATAAATTGGAATAATTATGATTGTGGTTATTCAGAATGGGTTTCCCTGGTGGCCAATCATTTAGAGTTGACTTGCATTACAATTATTTATATTTTGTAAACTTACATAGATATTGAATAATCAGATTGGAGTAACTTAGCAAGAGACTATTTGCAACGGGTAAACTTACATCATGATTAATTATTTACATTGGGTTAACTTGCAACAAAATTGATTGTGTAAAATGGGTTTAAGCTACATCATGGCTATTTAGATTGACTTAACTTAAATGTTGATAAAAGAATTAGATAAGACTTACATCATAATCAAATTGGGTTATCTTGCATTATAACTGTTTAGAATGGGTTAACTTACATCATGATTATTTAGATAAGCTTACCTAATGATTATTTAGAATGGGTTATCTTGCATCAGAACAGATTGTTTAAAATGAGTTCACATACATAATGATTACTTAGATTAACTTATGTCATTACATTAGATTCTTACATCGGTACTATATAGAATGGGTTGACTTACATCATGATTACTTAGATAACATTAACTTAGATAGAGTTATCTTTTATCAGAATTGTTTAAAATGGATTAACTTACCTAATGATTATTTACAATGAGTTATCTTATATTAGAAGTGATTATTTAGAATGGGTTTACATTTAAATCATTATTATTTAGATTAAGTTACCTAAAGATAATTTAGACTGGGTTACCTTAGTGAATAATGTTCTCGGATGGCTGCAGGCATCACGGCCAACATCTAAGAAAATAGACATTTATAGTTGGAGGCCTGAGATTGTCCTCTCGTGGTACACTATGAGATGTCATCCTATTTTCTCGTTGCAATTTGTAAACCTTATCCCTCAGCTTTAATACAGCAGGGAGGCAGGGTGGGACTCTTCTCAGTCCCACATGTTAAGCTTGTAGCTTATAAAAGTTACATTTAAGTAATTAAACTTTTCAATTTTATTGCGCTACAATAGCTTACCATGTGGGACTGAATGCTGAAACCAACAGCATGGTGGAGGGATTACAACTTTTTTTTTTCTTTTTTTACTACAATTTTTCTTAGATTTTGAAGTAATAGATTAGAATGAATGTTTAGAAATACCAGTCTGAGTCCGGTTTACAGATCCCCATTCCCAAAAACCGGGCCTGTAAAGAGCCAAAAACCTGAATAGAATGAATGACAGTGCTAAAACTGTCAGGATCTTTTGATTGTAGGAGAGAAGTGCAGCCATGCTCACTTAAGAAGTGTAAGGGCCCTTAGGGCCCATCCACGAGTGAAAAACCAACCCTATGGTTGGAATTTTCGTAAATTTTTTGCCACCTAACATGAGATTAATGACAACCTTGATAAGTGCTTAATATATATTATACTTGATAAACTAAAAATGAAAAATGACCTTACCCGTAACATCTTGAGAGGTAAACCTATACCTAGACCCTGGGATTAGACTCCTGAAGACTTGGTTGTAGCAGATGTGCCCCCCTTCTTTTCTTTCCGAGGATAACTGGTCTGAGGGGAAGGGTCTAGGACTTGTTGTGCCACCACCACTGGTCCCAGATACATATTGTTATCGTTGTCTTACCAAATAAGGTCTTTTAGGTAAAAATTTGTAACTGTGTTGTGAGCTTTCCAGTGACAGGCTAGCATGATTTGGTCCACCGATACCCCACCATTAAAGACCTTAGAGGCCGCGAAGGCCCTAACGTCATGTGCATTAACTTGGACCAAGTCCAAGGCTTGTTGGTCTGCTTGTTTATAACAAAGTAGACTGGTCTGTTTCAACCAAGAAGAAAGAGTAGCGGGTCTGATGTCTGAGGTATGTCCTTTCTTGAAGGAGATGAAAAGGAGGGATCGAGAGATCTCAGGTCTTTGGTTCGATCCAAATAGTACCTCAGGGCCCACACTGGACACAAGGTCCTGTCTTCTTTGAATTGTCTATCTACAATGGTAGTTAGAGCAGGAATAGTCACCGCAGACACACTTTGAGAACCTTCTCTTGCTAGTTGGTTTTTGGCTATAAAGTCAGAAGGAAACAAGGCAACCTTTTCCCATTGGCCTAGATTAGATACTTTGTTTGCAACCCAGGCATGGATTTCGCTGTGGCGCTTGCCGGAGGCCAAAGCTAGCAAGAAAGCAGTTTGAGAGTAAGATGTTTGAGGACTGTGTCTTTCATAAGCTCAAAGGGTGCTTTTGTGAGCTTATTGAGAACAACAGAAACGTTCCATTTTGGAAGATTGCTGGAACTTTTGGGACGATACCTGTGAAAACTGGTGAGTAACCTGTGAAGGGCTGAAATTTATGAAATATGGTGGTCCGCTGTGCCCAGAGTGTCAACAATGGCTGTCCTGTAACCATCAATGGTCGAGGGGCACCTGTTTAGATCTTGGTACAGGTACATGAAAAAGTCTGAGACTTGTTTCACAGATGGAGTGGAGAAATCCACCGAATTTTCTCAAATAGGGCCCACTTTGACTTATAGATGGTCCTTGTTGATGACCTCTGAGGGGCAGCAATTCTCTGCCACCTCCACAGAGAAGCCTTGTTCTTGGAGCTGTCCACTCCTAGACACCAGGCATGGAGGTTGAGATGTTGTGGATTGCTGTGGAACACATAATTGTGGGACTGTTTGAGAAGAGTCGTTGACACTGGTTACAATGGGATCTCTGTTGAGAGCTACACTAGGTCCCAAAACCAGGGCATCCCTGGCCAGCCTGGGGCTATTATGATGATCAGGCAATGGCATTGCCTGATTTTTTGGATCACCCTGTGAAGGAGCGCCATCGGGGGTAAGCATAGGCAATGAGACCCATCCAGTTTAAGTTTAGAGCATCTGTGTCCCAAGCATTTGGGTCTGGGACTGGAGATACGTACAGTGGAAGTTTGTGGTTCAGATGAGTGGCAAATAGATCTACATGAGGAGTGAACCACTTTTGACAGCTCTGTTTGAACACCTGGGGATGCAGTGACCATTCTGTTGACTGCACTTGGTTTGACCTGGACTGAAGGTAGGCCATCACATTCAGGCACCCTGGAATGTGTCTGGCGTTTAATGTTATGTGATAGTGATGGCACCATGTCATGATCTTCCACAGGAAAGTGCACATCTCTGCTGAGTGAGTTTCTCCTTGTTTGTTTATGTAGGCGACCACTGTTGAGTTGTCCGTTACAACTAGCACTGTTTGGTTCTGACACTGGTCCTTGAAGCTTCGAAGGACCAGGGAGACCGCCTTCAACTCTAGAATATTTATGTGTAGCCTTTTTTCCTTGTCCGACCACAGACCCTCTGTAGAACTTTGATCTAAGTGAGCGCCCCAACCTTCGTTTGAGGCGTCTGTAAAGAGTTTGATGCTGTGGTCTTTGGGATGAAGGTCTGCACCCTTTGTGGGGTTCTGCCACCAGTCTAGGTGTGCAGAAATGGTTTCTGTCCAAGGAAGGAGGCTGTCCAGCGACTGAGGATATGTCCAGTGCTCCTTGAGATGAAACTGAAAGGGCCTCATGTGAAGGCATCCCTCCGGGAGCATTTTCTCCGTTGAGGCAAGCAACCCAATTAGCGACATCAAACATCTTGCAGTCAAAATATGTTTTGACTTGAGACGTAGGATCAAATCCTGAAGTTTGAGCCATCTCTCTTGAGTGGGTTTTACAAGGGCTGAATCTAGATGGTATTCGTAGCCCATGAACGAAAACACCTGAGTAGGTTTTAGTTCTGATTTCTCCTGATTTATTATCCACCCCAAGGACTGGGTTAGGTCTACCACTGCCTGAGTGTTCACTTGGGCTCCCTCCTGAGACTGGGACCTGATCAGCCAGTCGTCCAGGTATTGGTGAAGTCTGAGTCCTCTGGAGAGGGCCATTAGCTTCACTTCTTTACAATCATTGTAAAGACCTGGGGGGCTGTGGCTAGTCCGAAGGGGAGGGAGGTGAACTGGAACACCTGCGACCTGTGGCAAAACCTTAGGTATTTCCTTGAGTTTGGGTGGATGGGGATGTGAAGGTAAGCGTCTGATAGGTCTATCGACGATACCCATTCCCCTGGAATCAGGGAGGTCCTGATGGACTCTGGGGTTTCCATTTTGAACTTTTCTACCTGTAGAAACGTGTTGAGCCTGCTTAAGTCTATGACTGGCCTCCACCTTTGGTGAGGTTTGGGGACTAGAAACAGGCAATTGTAAAACCCGAGAGATTTTACATTTTCCACCCTTTCTATTGCGTTCTTTGACAGAAGAGACTGAATACAAGTGGCCAGAGCTTGGTCTTTTTGAAGGGCCTTGTACTCTGACTGAATCAGAGGGAATCTGACCAGACTTGGTTTTGAAATTAATGGCAGTATGTAGCCATGGGATTCTGCCGGTGTGCAGAAATGGTTTCTGTCCAAGATAATGTTTAACATGTTGGAACATTTGTTTGTTTGCCAGTCTCTTCTGAAAGAACAGAGGCGACCTCCTACTGGTGGACTGAGGGAGGCTTTTAAGGAGTCATTGGGGGGAGGCGTTTCCACGCCCTCGTCCCCTAGAGTGGGGTCAAAAATGACCCCTGGAGCCTCTGAAGTTCGGTTTCCCCCTACCTGAGGAAAATGATTGGTTACTGCTTTGTGAGGAGTTGCCCCATAGGGGCGTTTCCTGTAGGAGCCTCTTTTCTTGTTGTGGGGACCACAAAAGGGCTTATTTTGATAGGGTCCGAAACCCTGAGAGTCTTTAGAGGTGCCTTTTTTGAGGAGGAAGTCTTCTCCCTCCTTTACAAGTTGAGACTTGAACAAGGAGGAATGCCAAAAAGGTGAGTTCCTGAGTTCTTGGAGTCTCGTTTCCCCTAAATGTGGTTGTAAAAGGGTCATTTCGGCTTCGCGCCTTAGCATGCCGGTGTTACCCATAGTATATAGCTCCCTCTGGAGTATATGGGCTAAGGATTTGCTGAGGCATGTGAGAGCTCTGTGTTGAATAAGAACAGTCTTATTCCATATGTCTAAGTATTCACAGGCTTGTTCATATCCACGTGTAGCTGCTTTCTCAGGATTGGCACCTTTCTGGATCTGAGACTTAACCCTCTTAAAGGTTGACTTCAGGCTATGTTGGCACTTCTCAAGAGTGGCATTACAAGATGAAGTCTTGGCAAAGGCAGGCAGAAGTTGAGAGTGGACCTTTTGCCTAGCTTGGTGCTCCAATTCTTTAAGAATTGGTAGGAGAACCTTGCCCATAGGGGCCCCAGGGGGTTTAGGAGTAATACAGATTTTGGCAAAATCCGTATTCAACTCCTGCATTTTCTCCTCATAACAGGGCTGTCCCACCTTGTACCACTTAGCAGTGGAAGGAGGAGGTTTGATGTATTTACCCTCAGGTAAATTAGCGGCCTGGAAATCATGCTCAAATTTATCAAAGGCATCTTTGATAACTGAGCTGAGTGGGAGCATAGAGGAAGGACCTCTAGGTCTGAGCTCCTGACGGCGTTTTTCATCGTCCAGACCCATGACTGAAGTTGAGGACCTAGGCATGGACTCCCTGGGGTTAGGGAGGGAAAGAATGCTCATAAAGGTGTCCACTTCTTCACCATATTGGGAGGGAACATCAGACAGAGCTGCTTCCCTATAATAAGGGGGGTCTGGATCATGTTGAGGTTGGTCTTGATCAGAGAGCCCCAGAGGGTTTGGAGACCTGTGTATGGCTACAGAGGACTGATCCTCCTATGAAGAAGATGACACGTATCTGGACCTCGCCTTATGTTTACTCTTCTCAGCATGTTTTTTTGGATTTAGAAGATGACATCCGAGGTTCATCAGATTCATCATTGTATTGATCCGAGGTGGACCTCGGTTCAATATCATGCCTTTTATGAGAGAGTGTTTTTTAGGTCTATCCGAGGCCGTCTTAGAAGGCTCCTCGAATGGACTAGAATGCTGATCCGATGCGTCATGATGATCAGCACCGAGACATGGAGGAAGAGCAGGGCCATAGTCCACTTCCATTTCCTCAACATGTGAGGAAGGCCAAGGTCTCGGAGGGGGTAGGGGGGCCACGGTGGCAGAGTGGTAACACTCTCGCCTCCCACCTCTGAGGCCGGGGTTCGATTCCCGGCACGGCCTCAAGTGGGAAAGCTGGTAGTTGCTTGCCGTTGGTCGACAGTTTACAGTACAGAACCCTAACGAACTGTGTGTACTGGTTTCCTCTGCCCTTCCAACTACCCGTCGTGATATGACCTATACAGTGTTGAAAGCGACGTAAAACCCCAAATAAATAAATAAATAAATCGGAGGGGGTAGGTTCAGATTTACAGCACTATTGGAGGGTCCAGGCTTAGAAGCTGAAGCCGAGGTCTGATCCACCTCCACTTGTTTTTTAGATGTAAATTCGTCTCGGAGAGACTGAAAAGCTTCTAACATAGATGCCTGGAAGGAACCCATTTGCTGCTATAAATGGATGTTAAGTGTGTTACCCAGGGATTTTTCCAAATTTGATTCAATCTGCTGCTGTAAGACAGTACCTGGCGTGGGGGGGACAGTCTTTGCTGGCGTTTTGATAGGCAATGAACTGAAGGGTAGGGGTTGAGGACGTGGGGGTGAGGTAAATAAGTTGTCTGCAGCACTCTCAAGGTCTCAATGATTTCCAGTAAAGGAATCCACATCCTCATCACCTAAAAGTTCATCGAGTTCATCATCTTTAGAACTGGTAGTGTCTCTCTTTTGCTTTTTGATATAGCGTTTTCTGTGAGTAATTTTAATTAATTGCTCTTCGGTGAAAGAAGCACAGATTTCACAGGGGGATTCAAACGTGACACAGGGGTCATCACCCTTGCCAGATTCCCTACAGGTAGGGCAGTAATTGTGTGAATCAAACGCAAAGGAAAAGTGGCCACACTTAACAGATCTCAGCTTATCTTTATTCATTTGGTGGGCAGACATCTTGAAACACAATAAAACACGTAGATGAAAAAGCCTGTACCGAGGAAAACTCAAAAACACCAAAATAAGAAAAAATACTTATCCTGTCGAAACAGAACTTCACAGAATAAACTATGTTATATATTACATGAAGTGACCAAAAATTAACATCCAACAATACATATGTACTGAGAAATAGATGAAAATATCTGTGTAAGTGACAGAAGCCACCAGTTCATGTGGCCAACAAGAAAGTAGGAAGAGGTCTCATAGTGTACCACGAGAGGGCAACCTACAGCACTACAGCCAACTATAAATGTCTATTTTTCTTAGACGTTGGCCGTGACAGCATTAAGTCCCACATGGTAAGCTATTGTAGCGCAATAAACTTGACTGTTTATAATGGGTTAACTTTTATCATTATTATTATTTATATTAACTTACATCATGATTATTTGCATTGGATTATTTTGTATCAGAATTGATTGTTAACTTACTGAATATACATATTACATTAACTTATGCCTTACTTTGTCTGGGTTTACCAACATGATTATTTAGAATGGGTTAGCTTATATTGTGATCATTTAGATTTTGTTAACTTTCACCTCCATTATTAAGATTGGATTATCTGGCAATAAAATTAGACTCTGTTAACTTACATAGTGATTGAATAATTATATTGAGTTAATTTGTATCAAATTGATTACTAGTATTTAGATAGGTTGCATTTTGCCAACTATCCAGAATTTTCACAAACACAAAAATCATTATTTGACTTGGGAATAAAACACACTCCTTAAACTGGGAATTAAGCAAACTCTTTAAACTGGGAAATAGAGGAAGCAAACAAAATATCCAATCTCAAACCAATCTTGGTGTTACAAAATTAAAGTATTTTAAATTGGGTGATTTTTCTGCAGAAATCTCATTATTGCCCATTAAAAAGCTATCTTAAAGGTTAGTTTGCATGTTTGTACATTCTACACACATTTTCATAAAAAAATCCAAAATATGATTTATATAAATCAAGCACAACAATGATATTTTCTCCAAGATCAGCTAATTTATTTACTAAGCTCAGCAGTCAATGCAAAAATCTCAATTCTAGTTAGTTGTGATTTAAAAAGTCTACACGTTATGTCAAGACAAATCAGGATGGTTTTTGGAAAAAATCAGTATGGACAAAGGTAAAACACTTTGTCAGAATGGATTGAAATTTATCAACTTCTGACTACCACATACTTATTAGTGTTGAACAGTATAAGATTTTGAGATTGCAAGGATTTATATATCCTACTCAAGAAAGCTAGTCAAACTGCAATGCAATATGCACCAAAATACTACCCTAAAGGCACATTCCGTGCATATTCCATGCTAAGCCTCAAAAGTGGCCAGAGGAATAGGTCAGCCCTTCCTCACTTTAATATGGCCACAGTGGGATAGGCAGCTCTTCTCATTTTAAAAATAAACACAGTGGAATCCTGAGCCTCAAAAGTGGCCACAGTGGGATAGGTAAGCCCTTGCTCGCTTTAATGTGACCACAGTGGGATAGCCAGCTCTTCTCATTCTTAAAATGGCCAAAGTGGGAGAGTTTGAATGTTCATCTTTTTCACATGATCATAGCAACATAGACATCTCTTTTCTTTTCAGAAATGGTCACATTGCAGTGGGATGCTGGGCCTTAAAAACAGTCACAGTTAAATGTTGAATCTGGAACTTAGAGTTTGAATTTCACAATTTCCGTTTTAGTAGGTACCACAGGGTTACCAGTCTAATAGATTAGAATTGTTAAGAATGGGCAGACTTACATCATGATTACTTGCATAATGATTTAAACTGGGATATATTGCCCAAGAATAGAGTGTTAAGAGTGGGTTGACTTAAATCACGATAACCTAGATTAAATTCTGTCATGATTAAATAAATTCAGTTATCTTGCATCAGAATTGTTAAGAATGGGCAGACTTACATCATGATTACTTGCATAATGATTTAAACTGGGATATATTGCCCAAGAATAGAGTGTTAAGAGTGGGTTGACTTAAATCATGATTACCTAGATTAAATTCTGTCATGATTAAATAAATTCAGTTATCTTGCATCAGAATTATTAAGAATGGGCAGACTTACATCATGATTACTTGCATAATGATTTAAACTGGGATATATTGCCCAAGAATAGAGTGTTAAGAGTGGTTTGACTTAAATCATGATTACCTAGATTAAATTCTGTCATGATTAAATAAATTCAGTTATCTTGCATCAGAATTGTTTAGAATGGGTTAACTTACATCATGATTATTTAGATAAGCTTACCTAATGATTATTTAGAATGGGGTACCTTGCATCAGAACAGATTGATTAAAATGGGTTCACATACATAATGATTACTTAGATTAACTTATGTCATTACATTAGATTCTTACATCAGTACTATATAGAATGGGTTGACTTACATCATGATTACTTAGATTAACTTAGATCAAGTTATCTTGTATCAGAATTGTTTAAAATGGATTAATTTACCTAATGATCATTTAGAATGAGTTATCTTGTATTAGAATTGACTGTTTAGAATGGGTTGACTTTTAAATCATTATTTAGATTAACTTACCTAAAGATAATTTAGACTGGGTTATCTTGCATCAGAGCTGATTGTTTAAAATGGCTTGACTTACCTAATCATTTCTTAGATTAACTTACGTCACTGGATTAGGTTATCTTACATCAGATTTGTATAGAATGGGTTGACTTACATCATGATTACTTAGATTAACTTCTGTTATTACATTAGATTCTTACATCAGTACTATATAGAATGGGTTGACTTACCATGTGGAACTGAATGCTAACTCAGGAGGCCGCAGGCATCTGGCCAACATCCAAGAAAAATAGACATTCAGTGTTGGCCGTAGCCTCAGGTTGTACTCTCGTGGAACTCTTCTCAACTCTTCCTCCTTTTCTCGTTGCAATTTTGAACCAGCGGGGAGGCAGGGTGGGACTCTCTTCAGTTCCACATGGTAAGCTTGTAGCTTATAAAAGCTACATTTAAGTAATTAAATTTTTTAATTTTATTGAAGCAAGAAAGCAGTTTTCAGAGTAAGATGGAGGTCTGTGTCTATCATAGGCTCAAAGGGTCCTTTGGTGAGCTCATTAAGAACAACAGAAAGGTTCCATTTTGGAAGATTTCTGGAACTTTTGGGACGATCCCTGTGAGAACTGGAGAGTAACCTGTTAAGGTCTTAGCTTTGTGAAATATGGTGCCCAGCTGGGCCCAAGGTGTCAACAAGGGTTGTCCTGTAACCATCAATGGTCGAGGGGCGCCTGTTTAGATCTTGGTACAGGTACATGAAAAAGTCTTAGACTTGTTTCACAGATGGAGTGGAGAAATCCACCGAATTTTCTCTGCACCAGTTTTCAAATAGGGCCCACTTTGACTTGGAGCTGTCCACTCCTAGACACCAGGCGTGGAGGTTGAGATATTGTGGATTGCTGTTAAACACATAACTGTGGGACTGTTTGAGGAGGGTTGTTGACACTGGTAGCAGAAGTGGGATCTCTGTTGAGAGTTGCACTAGGTCCCAAAACCAGGGCATCCCTGGCCAGCCTGGGGCTATTACAATGATCAGGCAATCGCATTGCCTGATTTTTTGGATCACCCTGTGAAGGAGAGCTGTCGAACGGTAAGCATAGGCAGTGAGACCCGGCCAGTTTATGTTTAGAGCATCTATGTCCCAAGCATTGTGGTCTGGGACTGGAGACACATACAGTGGAAGTTTGTGGTTCAGACGAGTGGCAAATAGATCCACATGAGGGGTAAATCACTTTTGACAGATCTGTTTGAACACCTGGGGATGCAGTGACCATTCTGTTGACTGCACTTGGTTCGACCTGGACAGAAGGTAGGCCATCACATTCAGACACCCTGGAATGTATCTGGCTTTTAAGGTTATCTAGTAATGATGGCACCAGGTCATGATCTTCCACAGGAGAGCGCACATCTCTGCTGAGTGAGTTTCTCCTTGTTTGTTTATGTAGGCCACTACTGTTGAGTTGTCTGTTGCAACCAAAACCCTTTGGTTTTGACACTGGTCCTTGAAACTTCGAAGGGCCAGAGAAACTGCCTTCAACTCTAGAATATTTATGTGTAGCCTTTTTTCCCTGTCTAACCACAGACCGTTTGTAGAGGTTTGCTCTAAGTGAGCGCCCCAGCCTTCGTTTGAGGCGTCTGCAAAGAGTTGGATACTGTGGACTTTGGGATGAAGGTCTGCGCCTTTCATCACGTTTGTGGGATTCTGCCACCACTCTAGGTGTGCTGAAATGGTTTCTGTCCAAGGAAGGAGGCTGTCCAGCGACTGAGAATATCTCCAGTGCTCCTTGAGGTGAAACTCCGGGACCATTTTCTCCGTTGAGGCAAGTAACCCAATTAACGACATCAAACATATTGCAGTCAAAACATGTTTTGACTTGAGTCGTAGGATCAAATCCTGAAGTTTGAGCCATCTCTCTTGAGTGGGTTTTACAAGGGCTGAATCTAGATGGTATTCGTAGCCCACGAACGAAAACACCTGAGTAGGTTTTAGTTTGGATTTCTCCTGATTTATTATCCACCCCAAGGACTGGGTTAGGGTCTACCACGGCCTGAGTGTTCACTTGGGCTTCTTCCTGAGACTGAGACCTGATCAACCAGTCGTCCAGGTATTGGTGAAGTCTGAGTCCCCTCGTGAGGGCCATTAGCTTCACTTCCTTTACAATTATTGTAAAGACCTGAGGGGCTGTGGCCAGTCCGAATGGAAGAGAGGTGAACTGGAACACCTACGACCTGTGGCAAAACCTTAGGTATTTCCTTGAGTTTGGGTGGATGGGGATGTGAAGGTAGGCGTCTGATAGGTCTATCGACGACACCCATTCCCCTGGAATCGGAGGTTCTGATGGACGGAGGTGACCTCCTACTGGTGGACTGAGGGAGGCTTTTCGAAAATGACCCTTGGAGCCTCTGAAATTCGGTTTCCCCCTACCTGAGGAAAACGATTGGTTACTGCTTTGAGACGTTTCCTGTAGGAGCCTCTTTTCTTATTGTGGGGACCACGAAAGGGCTTATTTTGGTAGGGTGCGAAACCGTGAGCATCTTTAGAGGTGCCTTTTTTGAGGAGGAAGACTTCTCTCTCCTTGACTGAGGACTTGAACGAGGAAGGCCAAAAGGGCGAATTCCTGAGTTCTTGGCGTCTCGTTTCCCCTAAATGTGGTTGAAGTAGGGTCATCTCGGCCTCGCGCCTAAGCAGGCCAGTGTTACCCATGGTGTATAGCTCCCTCTGGAGTATATGAGCTAGGGATTTGCTCAGGCAGACAAGTGCTCTTTGTTGAATAACAATGGTCTTATTCCACAGCTCCAAATATTCACAGGCCTGGTCATAACCACGCCTGGCTGCTTTTCCAGGGTTGGCACCTTTCTGGATTTGAGATTTAACCCTTTTGAAAGAAGACTTCACACTGTGTTGACACTTCTCCAAGGTGGAGTTACAGGAAGAAGAAGTCTTAGCAAATGGAGTCATCAAGGTGATAGTGGAGAGGTTCTGCCAAGCTTGATGTTCCAGTTCCTTAAGAACTGGTAGGGGAACCTTGCCCATAGGGGCTCCAGAGGGTTTAGGAGAGATACAGATCTTCGAAAAGTCTGTATTCAACTCCCGGATTTTGTCCTCATAACAAGGCTGTCCCACCTTGTACCACTTTGCAGTGGAGGGAGGGGGTTTAATATATTTACCCTCAGGTAAATTAGAGGCCAGAAAATTATGCTCAAACTTATCAAAGGCATCTTTGACGTGAAAGTTAAGAGGGAGCATAGAGGAAGGGCCTCTTGGCCTAAGCTCCTGTTGGCCTTTTTTGTGGAAGACCTGGGCATGGTTTTCCTGGGGTCAGGGAGATCAAGAATATGCCTAAAGGTCTCCACTTCCTCAGCATATTGGCAGGGTAAGTCAGCCATGGCTACTTCCCTGTAAAAAAGTGGATCTGGATCGTGTTGAGGTTGGTCTTGATCAGAAAGGCCCCTAGATGCCTTGGAAGACCTTTGTATGTGTACAGAGGACTGATCCTCTGTAGAGAGGGTTCCTCGGACTGACCTGAATGTTGATCCGAGACATGTCTCAGGTCAGAATCATGCATTTTGTGATCATCTCTGAGGTGTGTTGGAAGAGGTGGACCATAGAAGTCCACCTCCATAGCCTCATCCGTATGAGAGGATGGTTGAGTTCTTGGAGGAGGTCTCAGAGGGGTAGGGTCCAGATTCTCAGTTTGTTTACTGGTACCTGGCTTAGAGGCTGAAGTGGAAGTCTGATCGACCTCCACTTCTTTAGATGTCTTTTTGAAAGACTGAAATTCGTCTCGGAGAGACTTCGTGGCCTCAAGCATAAAAGCTTGGAAAACCCCCATTTGCTGTTGCAATTGGATGTTAAACTGAGAACCCAGGGATTTTTCAAGTTTGGACTCGATTTTCTGTTGTAAAGCTGTACCTGGGGTAGGAGAGACAGTTTTAGCTGGAGTTTTAAGAGACAATGACTCGAAGCGCAGGGGCTGGGGGCGTGGTGGAGAAGCAAATAAATTGTCAGCAGCACCCTCAAGATCTGCCTGAGAACCAGTAAAGGATTCCACATCCTTATCGCCCAGCAAATCAAGTTCATCGTCTTTTGAAGTTTCTGCTTACTGTTTCCTCACATAATGATTTTACTCAATATAGAAGTTACTGAAAAGTCACAAAGTAGCTATTACTCATTTAGCTATGGGGATAGATGCCCAAGTTACTCACCATGTTGTAGCTATGGAAAAAGTAGCTGAATAACATATTTTAACATAATGCTCTAAATGCCAAACTTTTGAAGTTATAAGTGATTTAGTGCATGATTTCATGAATTTGAATGCATTTAAAATTATTTTAAAAAATCTTAAAAGAATAATTAAGAAAGATCCAGGTCTTATACTCACACAAAGGAATCTACCTGTGGCCTAGTACATATATGCAAGATAATAGAGAAATTCCTTCAATAGTCAATGAGAAAATTGTGATAAAGTGTTGAAATTTTCACACTTTGGGTGGGGGTACCTCGCTTCTAACGACTCTGGGGAACAGACGAACACACAGATCTGCATGAATTTGACGATTTATCATCCTCGATATATAAGGTATCTTTTAAAAGTCACAGCATATCTCTGGGTCTTGTACTTTTGGAGGAAAAGATGTTCATGCGTACGCGTACGCAGACGCCGCAGAGTAATGCCATAATGTCAGCTGACATAAAAACAAGATATAATTTAAATAAATCAAGCACAAATAATTATATTGTCTCCAAGATCAGCTAAATTACCAAGCTCAACAGTCAATGCAAAAATCTCAATTCTAGTGAGTTTTAAATTAAAAAGGGTAAACATTCTAAGTAGGATTTTATCGCAATAATATATAGCAAAGAATGTAACATGGTGAAAGAAGGCTGTACATGTACCTTATGTCAAGACAAATCACAATGGTTTTTGGAAAAATCAGTATGGACAAAGGTAAAACACTTTAGTCAGAATGGATTGAAATTGGTCAACAATATAGCAGTATTTTCTGACTACCACATGCATATTAGTGTTGGATAGTATAAGATTCTGATGTTAAAAGGATTTATATATCCTACTTGACAAAGCTGGTCAAACTGCAATGCAAAATGCATCAAAAATACTACCCTAACGGCACATTCAGTGTCAGTGTCAAAAAGCAGTGGTAACGAGAAAAAAAAAACCCAATAAACAAGTGAATAAATGGCTATAAAAACATGAAAAAGAAAACACCATGCACATATAATGTACTTTTCAAATATTTAATTATTTATTTCTTTTTACGCCACAGCTTGTGGCAATTATACAGTGGACATAAATCAAGAAAGAGCTTTGAAATACCACACAGTAACACAGAGTGTCACTTCTAAAAGGCTGCACAATACTAATCAACGCTTTCTCACATACAGTTCCATACATATATATATGTCTATTTCTCTGAAATTCGCTACTTCCAGAAACAAAATTAGAAAAGAACTAATGTAGAATGTATTCTATTATAATAACAATTCCAAATCAACCAATGAAAATGCCTTATTACAATTATGGTTTTTTTTTCAGTGGCTTATTTGAAATTTGGAGAATTCTGATATTGAATGGATTACAAATCATGCACCCAAATAAAATGCAGGAAAAACTTAGTTACTTGCTAAGAACATACTTATTAGGATATCTTAATGTACAGACTGGAAGATCTATACATTTCGCTATCTTACTTAAAATTCTGTTTCTTTACCCAAGTGTATAAATGGTGCCTACTGTTATAACGCTTAATTTTTTTCTGTAAAAACACCATATTGTAGAAATAAAGTCCGAGGGTGAGTACTTTATGACCTCTATAAAAGGACGGTACTTCCGGCGGATAATGGACTCACGCTCGTCCATTATGCCGGAAGTTCCGTCCTTTTATAGAGGTCATAAAGTACGAACCTGAGGACTTTATTTCTATCATAAAGACCAGTTTCATTTATTAATCCATAGATATTATTGTAAATATGTTTCTATACACACCTACTTGTTGCACTATATTTTGTCTGTATCGTTTGGTTCTCTATTATCGGTGATCGTCCATTTATTGCCTCAGATAAATGTACGCAAAAATATGCGCACTGCATTGTTTTGTGTAGTCTGCGCACTTCCGGTCTTTATAATTTGATATATTTTGATATATTTTTATGTTACTGCCATTTTTTTGGCAAATGAGTTTATAATTTTCTAATGTGTCATTACATTAGTTTATTTAACTAGAACCTTCCTGCAAAATGTGTGCCATGAATTAAAACGTCGTTTGTTTAAACAACACAGATGTACCCATACTATAAAACCAGATGCTACACGTGTCAGTTATCAAACATTTTAAACATCTAAAAAGTATTCTTTTAATCTGATATTTAATATAATATTTAGGAATTTCATGAAATTCCTGCTCGAATATTTCAGTAATTTCGCGAAATTACTGAAAATTTTAGTTATTTCGCGAAATTACTGACCAAATCAGGAATTTCGCGAAATTCCTAAAATATTCAGTAATTTCGTGAAATTACTGGTTACACAACTTTACTGTAACATATATATGAATTGGAACAAAAGACAGTGACTAAGTTTAGCAGCCAGTGTTGTAATAGTTTATAGAATTGAAATAATTTAACGTCACTACAAGCACTTTAATAGTCTACTTCTGTTACTACACATGCAGACAAATGCACTGAATACAAAGAAAGTTCAATCAGTTACTTCACACACTTTCTTATGGGGTTAATTAGGCATCAAAAATGGCATTAAAAGAACAGAATTTTATTGGCTATTGTAACCATTTTTACTGCAGTTCATAATTTCCATGGAATGTCACTATCTTATCTCCCAAACACGACTGGCCAAAATATGTTTTGTTGTGACAACAAAAGTGTGCACAATTTCACCAAAAGAGATAGCTTAGCTGGGATATGTTAAAAATCTGAACCTTATATCTTCATGAATAGCAATTTTTATCCAGTTTACTATTAACTGTCATCACAAACATTAATGTGCGTTTTACAAAGGTAAACTTCTTTACAAATACATACATGGCACAAATATTTTGGGTTAGCTCTATGCAACCTCAAGAGTTGTTTTAATTACTTTTAATTATAGCATTACAACTGAAACCCTTCCCATTATATTTGTTAGAAGAAGTCTATGGAGTTTCATGAAATAAAATTTAAGTTCTACTGTGACTGTATGCTAAGATGCATTTAACATTTCAAGAAAATTATGATCTGCCATAAGAACTGTTAATAAGTAATAAGCATTTGTCGAGACACAAAACAATAGCATTCTGTTAGATGTTGGACCATCAAATTAACAGAATCTCTCATCATTTTTACTGACAAAAAAGTTTTTTTTTTAATACAAACGCCTCCCATTTGTGTATAAAAGCATCCGACACGTAAGAGAATGTACACTAGAATTAGGCTATCACATCAGATAATAAAAACATCTCAATTTTTATACACAAACGTACACACAGTAAAAAGATAAAACATGTGAAGAAATACTGTTTAGAGAATGGGGAAAAATATTACATCAGGAAAAAAAACGTGACTCTACTTTGTACAATTGTGGCTTAAATTGGACTACTGTTACCATAACTACACTACTTGAATTGGTTTGAAAAAGTCTGTGAGATGAATCTATGAAGTAATGATGGTCTGTACTTAACCGTATGATGCTTATATTTACCAGTACTTTACACGCTATACACAAATGGAGACTTACACTTGCATTGGAGAAAATAAAAATGTTGCACTAAATACACATATTAAAATTGTACATATGAAGAACGACAAGCGAGAATTGAAATGTAAGCAGTAAAAAATCAGTTACTTTGTAAGTTATAGCTTATATTTCAGAAACAAAAATAGTATTTATTTCCACATACTTAAAAACCGAATACACTCAATGTTGGGCTATACTTTCACTTCTCCTTGGTCAGTGTTCTGTTCGTAATTCAAATTTTTTACCCATAATTCACCTCAAGCGCACACTGTGTCATAAGTGTAGTATTCTTTGCACGATGGAAAATTATTTACCCATAATTCACCTCAAGCGCACACTGTGTCATAAGTGTAGTATTCTTTGCACGATGGAAAATTTCCAAAAACATCCACTGTTGTAATTTAAATCCAAATATAAAATTTTCAATTAACTTTTTTATATAATTTAAATGACCATAACATTTCTAAAAGAACACTAATTCAAAGTCTGGTGAGGATGTCAAGACACACAAGAGGGGGATCAGAGCAGGATCATTCGAAAATAAACTTACCAGAAGCCTTACACTAGTCCTTACTTTGTCTGAGTTTATCACAATCAAAGCTTAATATGAATCCAAGTCATTGGTTAAAAACTAATGTTGGTGTCTAAATTTGAAAAATTTAATAGTAATTTAAATTTTTATTAGAAATACTTACCATTTCCTAACAGTAGCTATTTGTTGGAGCCATCCAACCCAATGGCCAACGCAGAGATGCGATTTTAAGGTTATGTAACAACCTTAACCAAGCCATTGGGTTACAGTAGTCCGTCCTCCCGCCAATTAGGTCACATGACCACATTGTTTACTTCATTATTTTTGTTGCAAGTAAAAGAATGACTTGCGGGGAGGCGGGAGGGAAATTTGAGTGTTAGGAAATGGTAAGTATTTCTAATAAAAATTTAAATTACTATTAAATTTTTCAATTTTATAGCGAAATACCCTTACCATTTCCTAACAGTAGCTGAATTCAGCCTTGTAGGATGGAGGGAATTCTTTTTAAGAAAACCACTACCTAACCTACAACTAAACATCATGAGAACTTCATAATGGAATTACATGCATTAATGAACATATAACTTCCAAACATTCACAACATACAACTTCCAAAAAACGGCAGTATGTAGTTGTAGTTCTCACAACTGCTGACAATGTTGGTGTTGCAAAAAGATGTCATAAATAGATAGCCCATCTACATTGTAACATCCGACCCCAAAACAAGGTCAAACCAACCTGTAAGTGTCATCAGCATAATGCCAAATCCTTCCCAAGTCGGATTTAGGCAACACTGATATCTAACTACAAACATCCAGCATTGCAGACATACCAGCCACAAACTGCAAATGTACCAATATAAGTATGAAACACATACTTATAAAGTAACAAAACTGTAACTGCAACTGTAGGACCCAATTTCAAATCTGACCCTATGACAACAGAGGTTTTTCAGACAGAAATTGGTATACATACAATGGAATGGAAACTAAAGATGTAATCAAAACCTACATCAATAGTTTCCATGACTCAATCTTGACTCATTCAAGATGAAATAGGTGCCAAAAGATAAGTCTTATTAAGAAACTTTTTTGATGGCAGTAAAAACAAAAGATTTTGTTCTATCCCAAACCTTTTGATTACCAAAGCCCTAACAGGACAGACAGACCCACATTGAGTCAAACTGTTGTCCAAAGAGGCTAAGAGCTGGCATGACCACAGGCTTAATTGCAGTAGGCCCATCCAAAGCAAACTGGATCTGGCAATTGATGGGCCAGAGTTACTCGTGATCGATTCTTCTTATAACTAAAGGAAGAATATGTCCAAGCATTAATGTCACTCCTTTACCATGACTCTGTAGTCCACAGACAAAGACCACTGACTCTGTTGCAGTAAATGCAGTAGGCCCATCTGAAGCCAACTGGTTCATGGCCAAAAAGGCAGTCAATGGGCCAAAGTTACTTGTGACCCATTCTCCCTATAACTAAGGGAAGGGTCCAAACATGAATGTCACTACTTTACCTGAAGCCAAGACCAAAGACTGTCTTGAAAAGAAAATAACTTCAAGAAAACCTTCCTCACAAGATCAAAGGTTGTCTGATAAGAGCATGTAGGACCAATGACAAAATCCAACATTGGTTTGTCTCTTACTAAAAGTTGTTAGTGTCTTATTTATCTCAACTTTTAGATACTTCTTGACCCGTTTGGCCCCAAACCATCCACAATTGCTGTTCTATAACCCACAATAATGGATGGTATTAGAATGTTTCCCTAAACTAGAATTTCAGGAAATTTGCTCCATGTGGAATGGTACCTGGCTCTCTTCACACCACTTCCCAAAAAGAACAATTGATTCTCAGATTCTCCTTAAGGAGTGCTCCTTCATTGTTTCACCACTTCCTCTGGGGATCTACCATAATCTTCATGCCTGACTTCCAGATGCCAAACATGAATATTCAAGTAAACTAGATTGTTGTGAAGTCTGTTGCTGAATGGTTGAGTCAACAGATTTACCCCCAAGGAAAGTCTTAGAAGAAGTTTTGTGGACAGATCCCAAAACTAAACAATCCCTGGCCACCCAATCATGATGATTCTGTACCTGTAGGTGGCTATCTGTTGAATCACCTGAGGGATGAGGGCCACTGGACATAACTGACCAGACCCTCCCCAGAGATGTTCAATGCATCTGTTTCCCAAGACTGACTGTCTGGGACATGAGACATATACATGTTACAACACCTGCAGGACCAAGACCCTGGGCAAAAACACATGTCTGTCCAGACCTTCACAAGAGATGTTGAAGCACCTGTTTCCAGAGCCTGACAGCAGAGCTACATAGGAAACTTGTGATTCATCTTGTTGCAAACACATCAACCACTGATTGATGGCAGCAATGTCTAATTTGATTGAAAACCTGACGATTCATAGCCCCTTTGGTTTGAAATAACTTATCTTCCTAGACAAGGAATCTGCCAGAACATGTGGATTCCCTGGGATGTACTTCCCTGAATCTGAATCATTCTGACATTGGACTGAATCATGATTCTACAGATGAAGGTACCTATTCCGTGAGTGGAAGCCTCCCTGGCTGTTCACACAGGCAACCACTAAAGAATTGTCTGTGAAAATCAACTGATTTCAACTCAGAAGCTGACTTCTGAATCATTTTAAGGTAACAACATAGCTTCCAGCTGTATAATGTTATGTTATGAGAAGTCTTGAATCTTCCTGATTCCACAGACCAATGGCTGTGGATGACTCAAGGAAGCATCCCAACCCATTAGGGAAGCTTCAGCGAAAGGAAAGAAACTGTACTCCTGAAGGAGTGGTGAGTCCTACTTCAAAATTGAACTACTGGTCCACCACTGAAGATGATCCCTGAACCAAAGATATCCAGAGACTGAAGATATCAGCAGTGTTTCCAGATACCATTGGAATGAAACCATGCTTTCAAAGTGACATGAGCTTCCCTGGAGATAAGTGAGAACTTCCAACATGGTAACCGTCTTTCAATCAATTTTCTTTGAATTGAGAAGATTAGACCTACCCTGAGGTCGAATTGTAACAATAAATTGATTACTGGAGTTGGAAATAATCTGATCTTTTAAAATTATGATCCAACCCAGGCTTCGACAAGATGCACCAACCATAGGGTGATATTTTGGCATTGCTGCTTGAGTTCATTGTCATTAGCCAACCCTCTATATACTGGCGAATACTGATGCCTTCTGCACGAGCCATCAGCTTCACCTCTTTTGCTACCTTGGTGAACTGGAGAGGAACTGTAGCCATATTGCCGGTTAAGGCAATGAACTGGTAGAATCTGTAGCCTCCAATGAGGCGAAGATACTTTAGTTAGCCGAGTCTACCGACTAGTGAAGAGTGTGTACCCATAAAGGTCGAGTGGCGTCATCCACTGTCGTTATATAGACGAATTCCAAATGTTAAACAATTCATATGGAGTAAGGTACATGCAAAGCTTGTTTACCTGACCTTAAGTATACTGACAGTCATTTCTTCTTCACTAACCCCAAGAAATAGACTGTAACTGTAAGCTTCCAGCGATGTGACTGGTGATATCGCCCTTTTGTCGATCATTTCATAAACAGCTTTTATCAAAATTGCTGTTTCTCCCGTTTTTTTTTTTTTTTTTTTTTTTTAAACTTCTGCCAACCTCACCTCTAAAAAGTCTGGCTGAATATTTTCCTTTCCCAGGACTTGTATAGTACCAAACTGGAGAAAGGTTCCTTGAAACCACAGGAAGCCAGCTATCATCCCTGCTTCCTTAGGCCTGTATAAGTAAGATCCACTCCCCTTTTAACTAGCTGAGGAGTAGGAGGCACTTGTAACTCTATTCCATGGCTTATTAGATCAGAAACTAGAAGCATGCTCACCTCTAGAGTTACTAATCCTTGTTATTTCCATGAAAACACTAGATGAAAATCCTCTGAACATCTAATATGTCCAGCAAGAGAACATCATTAGGAGTGAAAAATGCATTGTAGATTTGCTAAAGACATTCTAAATTACATCCCTCCTGTTGAGTCACATGTTCTTAGACATGGTGAAACTGCAACAAGAAGATTTGGACACCAACTGGTTGACTGGACTAGAAATGCAAACATCATTGCACCCAGTCCAAAGCATATTGAAGTCTATAACATATCATAGTGATCCCTAGGATCCTCTAAATATGACCTAAACTGAAGGAGTGAGAATATACACGCTTCTTCTCTCTTACAGTCCCCTACCAGGGACCTTGTTTGCAAAGTGTCTGAAAGGTCATGTTCCTCCTGCAGACCTGCTGTAACTAAGGAGCTGTCCAGGAAAGTAATGAATGTAAGGAAGTCCAAGCAAACTTCTTCCTGTATAGCTGCTCTTTAAAACATCAGAGGCTTCAAACTCCTTAAAACCCAACCTAAAAGCCACATTTAAATGCTGGCTGTTCACCCAAGAAATGTAAATGTGACCAAACAAGGGAGCATTCACAGAAACTGTGCCTGTTAAATCAATCCCTAGCCACTCAATAACAGTCAAGCAAAAGTAAAATAAGGAATAGATTCCTTGTAATGAGATGAATCATAATCACCATCTCCTGACAACCTGAATTCTAAACCTTTTGAGAGGTATAGAAACCCGATTGTACTAAAATTTCTTGTGCATTGATCAAAAAACCTCTCCTTGTAGATATGAATGACACTCCCGGACATCTGACAACCCGAATTCTGACCTTCTGAGAGGTATAGAATACTCGATTGTACATGGATGCCCTCACACAGGTATTTCCTCTGGTGAATGTTTTGACTGGACTTCGACGGAAGTGTTTTCCGAAGAAGTAGTCTTTTCCTGCATTCAAAACTCCTCCACGGTGTCGTGTCCATGGTAACTTAATGGCTGCCCCCAAGGGAGATTCCTTCGTCTGTAGCATCGACAATCTATTCGACTGGGATGCATACTGTGATAAAATTGCTTTCAACGCCTGGCTATTAGAACCCGACGTGAACAGCAATAACGGCCACTCGAATTGTCATTCTCATCCAAGATGGCGCCGTCCAGATCGCTTCTGTTATTGAAGAGTACATTCTTTCTATATACGTATGCTGCAAAATTATAGCTTCCAACGTCCAGCAAACTGAACCAAACGACTGGCAAGCTGTATAATAATATTATTGTTGCAGTAGGACCTTCTTTATGAAGACTTATTTCCTCGAGGTTGAAGATGATAGAACTTTCGATGTCGCCATCCAAAAAGTCCTTTATTTGCATAAAATAGTGCATACCTTCGAAGATTCAATAAATGAATCAGTTCTGTATCATATACATATAAAATATAAAGTGAGATTCACAGCAAAATCTCAAAAAAAAAATGAAAACCTTGAGAAACTTCTACTAATTCCCAGAGACGTCCATACTGATGATGGCCAACAAAAATAATGAAGTAAACAATGTGGTCATGTGACCTAATTGGCGGGAGGACGGACTACTGTAACCCAATGGCTTGGTTAAGGTTGTTACATAACCTTAAAATCGCATCTCTGCGTTGGCCATTGGGTTGGATGGCTCCAACAAATAGCTACTGTTAGGAAATGGTAAGGGTATTTCGCTATAAAATAACAGTTTTATCAACAGGAAGGGTAACATAAACTGCAAACATCCCAGGAAGATTAAAAGGATCCAGAAAACGCAGGCAAATTGGTTAAATCCATGGCCAAAAACTACGCAAACAAAACTTGCTCAAAATTTAAAACACACTCCATGGAATATTCAATGCAAACAAAACCATTGCTAAAACCATTATCATATCCACACTCACACACACACACACAAACTATGCATTTCAATGATTTCAATTTCAAATGTCCCTTTTTGTGTGAAACAAAACAGTGAGGTTTAATATATTCTTCTGCACATTAACCAGATTTTTCACCTGCGTTTTCAAAAGGTATATTTCTGAACTAGCTAATTACCTAGCAATACAACGACACTGCCTATAAGTTATATTCCCCAACAAATCCAGAAGGTATGTTGAATTGTTTTTAGAATTTCACAATAAAGATACCACAGTTGGAGACGAGAAATGGGTCATGTTGCTCTTGAAAAGAACCAATGACAATTCTATATAGAGATAATTTACAGATTGATTTCTCAGTTTACTGCCTCTCTATATGGGTGGCTAACTTACTTCGTCAGAATGTCCACTGTCCGTACTTGGTTGTTTTACACTTCCTTTAGTTGTGGCTGAGGCCCCGCTATCTGCCGAGTGACTACTGTCCATTGCTGAATGTACGTTTGCATAAGAGGCAGAGCCTCCTGGTGACAAATGACTAGAACTAACTTGACTAGGGCCCCCTACTCCTCCCGAAGATGAGGTGCCGGTGCCGCCACCTAGGTGAGAACTCGATTTAGAAGAGCTATCATGACTCTTTTTTGACCGCAAAGTGTGCTTGAAGCCTTCAAACAGGCCGCGTTTGGGTTTGGGCGAGCTTTTCTCTGCCGTGTCTTTAACGGTTGGGGAGCCAGGAGCGACTGCTTTCCCATCGCCACCAGCAATACTGCCACTACTGTCTTTTTTCCCAGCATGCACTGCATTTTGAATGGAGGAGGGGATGGATTTAGTCCGCGTATGTTTGGTCTCACTTCCACCACTTTTCGTCTTTTCTTTCGAGCTTTTGGGGAGTGTGGAGGTTTTACTTTTGGATGGCTGGGACTGCGTCTTCCTCAGAAGTGAGTTGCGTTGTTGCACGTTGCTGATCTCCGGGGCTGACAGCTCTTTATTCAACTGACTCTGGTAGATAATTGGGGACTGGAGAGCCATGAGGAAGTCATTTTGAATGTCAAGCAGTGACTTAATCATAGAAATCCATGATTTCTTCTCCTCTTCATCGGGGGCTAGACACTGAATGCGGAGGTCTGAGCCTGGAGTCTTGTCAATAAGAATGAACTGCACAGGATCAGTCAGCTGTTCATCTAGCATCATTTTATTCACCTGACAAAATGATGGTAGAACATGTAGAAATAACTGTGCGGCTTAATTAATATTATAAAATCAGGAGGATCAATACCCAGTGTTTGTGTGCAAGATTAGTTCACAGCTAAAATGTAAAATTGCAAATTTAACTAGACTGGGCCAACTCGGTGCCATCATATCCCCAGACAGGTCATCACTCACTCCACAGGTTTTGATTGGGTATTTTCGATGGAAGCCATCTGATGTATGCCATAAATATTAGGAAAACAGAATTACCCACTATTATATAAACTTCAGCAATTCAATCTACTATGCTTTTATTTTCCATGCAAAATGGTGTATCCCCAGATGCCGAATACATAACTATAACAAAAATTTTTGTATTTATCATACTTTCAATATTCCTGTAATGATAACTCTGAAGCTTTTTTTCAAAGTATTTAAATAATTGATGATTGAATGTCCATTCTAAATTAATAATCCCAAAAGAGCTTCTTTGTTTTTGTGATTGTAATATATTTGTAGACAAATAAAATATTATAAAATAAATATGTGATCAGATCTGTGAATGAAAATCAGAAAAAGTGTTATGTAGTATGATTGGGAATTTATAAATGTATGATTATCAAGTAACTGAAGTGAAATTACTTGTAATGGGACTTCAAGGTCACCACAAATTAAGACTGTTCCTTTTGGAAAATTTACTATGTGTAACAAGTTTGATTTTATAAAGTTTTTCAACTCAGTGAGCATAGGGATAAAAACACCATTTTTAAAGTGTAAGATAGCCATAACATCATTAATATTTAAACTGAAAGTAGATATGGCCTTCCTTTGAAGGATTTCAATGTCAATGACAAATCAGCAAAAGCAGTAAAAAAATCAAACATGTGAATAAGGAATTTCCAACAGGAAAAATATATATATCCAGACTTATAAATTAGTAAGTCACAAGAAAAGAGTGCTGGATAATGTACTATCAACTGACTATCAACTGAATAACTTCATGACTACATGAGCTAATTAGGTAATGAAATCCTTATGTCAACAGAACCACTGAAACTATATAAATGGTATGAGATCACAAGAACCAGATCACAAACACTCTAATATATGTAAAGGGGGTTATAAAAATACTCAGAAATAACCATTGGTCCTTAAGTATCCATTTTTACAAAATTATAAATCGAGATTGATAAATTACTAAGCCACAAGAAATATGTCAACTGAAATACATGTATGTTCATGACTGCATGAGCTGTATCAAAATGAACTGAGGTAAGTTAAATTTTACTGGACTCGTTAAGGGCTGAAAATCCCCCTTTTTCAATATAAGTAGGCCATAATTGCATTAATATTGGGACTTAAAGCTCACCAGATAAAGGGGTAAATGTCCCTTTTGCCTGTTTAATATATGTAAGCAGTTTACTCTTAAAAAGTTAAAAACACTGTGAGCAGAGGAATAAAAACACAATTTCTTAAAGCTTAATATAGCCATAATGTCATTAATATTCATATTTTAAGTTGACAGGCCTTCCTTTGAAAAATTTCCATGTCATTCATAAATTAAAAGAACATATCAACATATTCCCAGATGAGATTTCAGCTCTATCAGCCACATAGTTTGACAGCTATAGGGCTTAAAAGTGCCAAAAATCTATAAACTGGGTCACTGTACACATTTTACACATCTTAAGGTGACCTTAAATCAAAGCTACAGACTTTAAATTTTTTACAAACAAGACTGCATATAGAAGATATATCTAATACAGTTTGAGACTTATCAGACTTACCAACTCCAAGTTACAGGGCAAAACATGTGAAAAATTTCGAATAAGGGTCACTCGGGCGGGTGTTTAGGGTCCTCATATGCAGGTTAAATGTCTTTAAATAGCCTTGATTTTGGGCAAATGTAAAATTAACAAATTAATATATTCCCAGATGAGATTTCAGCTCTATCAGTCATATAGTATAGACTGCTATAGGCCTTAAAAGTGGCAAAATGTCTATATGTCTATAAATTGGGTCTCTGTGGGCATTTCAGAGACCTTAAGGTGACCTTAAGCTTAAAGATACAGACTTTCAATTTTCTACAGACAGATATTACATATATAAGTTATATCTAACACAGTTTGAGACTTTTAGGACTTACCATTTCTAAGTTAACAGGTGAAATATGTGAAAAATGTTGAAAAACATCACTCGATGGGGTGTTTAAGGTCCTTATACACAGATTAAATGTCTATTAATGGCCTAGATTTTTTGCACATGTAAGAACATATTAATATGGTCCCTGATGGTATTCCCCAAGATTAGAGACATAATTTGAAATCTACAGGGCTTAAAAGTGGCCAAAAGTCCATAAATTGGGTCTCTATGGGAAATTTCAAAACCTTAAGGTGACCTTAAAATGAATTGCAGGGCAAAATATGTGAAAAATGTAGAAAAAATTCGCTAAGTGATGACTTTATGGGCCTCAAACACAATTTTATCCTTAACATATTGTCTTGATTTTTGGCATATACATGAAGAATATATTAATGTGTTCTCTAGTTAAATTTTAGCCAGATAAGCTTCACATTTTGTGACCTAGAGGGCTTTAAACAGCTATAGGTCCATTTGAGACTTAAGAAGTCCATAAGTCACCTTAAAATAGGGATCTTCCTTTGGCCATCCTTAACATGCGTACCAAGTTTGATAAAAAAATGAAGATCCGTTTAAGAGTTACTGCGTACACAAGGAAATTTCTACGGTCGGGAGCAACAGCGGTGTCATGACGGAGCAGAATCCAGTATGTCCCTGACTTTCGTCTGGGGATATAATAAGTAAATTAAATTTTTATAAGTTAATACCTTACCTTATACAGGTTAAATGTTATTTCTTATTATATATTGAAGTAGAACTGATATCCAATTCAAGTGACATTGTTTATGTGGAACATAAACCATAAACACATGCTTTGTATGTTAATTAATTAGTATAATGTGCGAGTATGTGCAGCAAATTTGAAGTCGATTCAGCCTACCTTGATACTACATCTGAAGATGTATCCAGGGTTGGAGAGGTTATTCTTCTTTTTCTCAGTCTCTTTACTGAAGATGATGATCTGTTCAAATAAGAAGACTCGCCTTTCCTCCATCTTGTTATCACTGGGTTTTCCTTTAGAAGACTGTTCCAATGAGACCAACATCCCTTGATGAAGCAGCTTGCCCTGTGCTGTGATTTTACCCTGAAAATATATCGTAAACAATCTTTCACAAATGACTTCCTATAGTTTTCGAGTTACAACTAATTTACTAAACAGTTAGAATCTCAAAGCAGCTTTTGCTCAGCTGTGGAATGAGCTACAGGTCTGCAATTTTACAATGGCATAGTTGACCCAAAACAAGGTGAATAACATATTTAAAGAAAACTAGAGGATCGCTCGCAAAAAAAAAAAGATAATGTTTTTGCATAGCAAAAACAAAGCGTCCCGAAAAGGATATAAAGGTGAGTGCTAAAGTATTAAGAAAATGCTTCGTTTCTAGCCTTATACTGTTGTGGCAACCAAAGTCAGCGCAGTCTGCTCTATCTAGCACGGTTTTCACGATATAAGCATTTTTGTGTTTTGCAAAAAATAAAAAAATTAAAAATGTCCGCTATATTTGGCGAGACAAAAATATTTTGAAAATTGGCATGGCTACTCTGCAGAGATACCCAGCAGGTCCAAAATTTTGTTGAGTTCGCTCCATATAGCACAGTTTTCGAGATATAAGCATTTTTGTGTTTTGCAAAAACTTTGAAAATTCAAAATGGCCACCATTTTTGGGGAGACAAAAATTTTTGTCAAGACCACTGCCGTGGTGTGTATCTCCCGCCGAGCATTAAAGCAGAAGAAATAGCTTTTCCGAGATATTCACAATTTTTCATTTTCGTGTGTGAAAGGTCTTCCAAAAGTAGGTGAATGAGTTATTTGAGAAAAATTGGCTATCTGCAATACTATTAAGAGATAATTCACATTTACTCATTTTGAGTAGGTGAATAATTATCTATGGGTCTGAAACTTCACCAAGTGAAAGCTCTCCCAAAAGTAGGTGAATGAGTTATTTGAGAAAAATTGGCTATCTGCAATACTTTTAGAGATAATTCGCATTTACTCATTTTGAGTAGGTGAGTAATTAGCTATGGGTCTGAAACTTCACCATGTGAAAGCTCTCCCACAAGTAGATGAATGAGTATTTGATAAAAATTGGGTATCCGCAATACTTTTACAGATAATTAGCATTTACTCATTTTGAGTAGGTGAATAAATAGCTATGGGTCTGAAACTTCACAGAGTGAAAGCTCTCCCAAAAGTAGGTGAATGAGTTATTTGAGAAAATTGGCTATCTGCAATACTTTTAGAGATAATTCACATTTACTCATTTTGAGTAGGTGAATAATTAGCTACGGGTCTGAAACTTCACCAAGTGAAAGCTCTGCCAAAAGTAGGTGAATGAGTTATTTGAGAAAAATTGGCTATCTGCAATACTTTTAGAGATAATTCGCATTTACTCATTTTGAGTAGGTGAGTAATTAGCTATGGGTCTGAAACTTCACCAAGTGAAAGCTCTCCCAAAAGTAGGTGAATGAGTTATTTGAGAAAAATTGGCTATCTGCAATACTTTTAGAGATAATTCGCATTTACTCATTTTGAGTAGACGAGTAATTAACTATGGGTCTGAAACTTCACCAAGTGAAAGCTCTCCCAAAAGTAGGTGAATGAGTTATTTGAGAAAAATTGGCTATCTGCAATACTTTTAGAGATAATTCGCATTTACTCATTTTGAGTAGGTGAGTAATTAGCTATGGGTCTGAAACCTCACCAAGTGAAAGCTCTCCCAAAAGTAGGTGAATGAGTTATTTGAGAAAAATTGGCTATCTGCAATACTTTTAGAGATAATTCGCATTTACTCATTTTGAGTAGGTGAGTAATTAGCTATGGGTCTGAAACTTCACCAAGTGAAAGCTCTCCCAAAAGTAGGTGAATGAGTTATTTGAGAAAAATTGGCTATCTGCAATACTTTTAGAGATAATTCGCATTTACTCATTTTGAGTAGGTGAATAATTGGCTATGGGTCTGAAACTTCACCATGTGAAAGCTCTTCCAAAAGTAGGTGAATGAGTTATTTGAGAAAAATTGGCCATCTTGAATACTTTTAGAGGTAATTCGAATTTACTCTTTTTGAGTAGGTGAGCAATTAGCTATGGGTCTGAAACTTCACCAAGTGAAAGCTCTTTGGGATAGCTGCTCTGCAGAGATATAAGCATTTTTGTGTTTTGCAATTTTTGCGCAAAAATTCGAAAATTCAAAATGGCCGCCATTTTTGGCGAGACAAAATTTTTTTGAAAATTGGCATGGCTACTCTGAAGAGATACCCTGTGGGTCAAAAATTTCGTCGAAATCGCTCTATCTAGCAGGGTTTTCGAGATATAACCATTTTTATGTTTTGCAATTTTTGCGAAAAATTTGAAAAATCAAAATGGCCGCCATTTTTGGCAAGACAAAATTTTTTTGAAAATTGGCATGGCTACTCTGCAGAGATACCCTGTGGGTCAAAAATTTCGTCGAAATCGCTCTATCTAGCACGGTTTTCGAGATATAAGCATTTTTGTGTTTTGCAATTTTGCGAAAATTTCGAAAATTCAAAATGGCCTCCATTTTTGGCGAGACAAAATTTTTTTGAAAATTGGGAAAAGTACTCCGCAGAGATATCCTGCGCATCAAAAATTTTGTCGAAATTGCTCTATCTAGCACGGTTTTTGAGATATAAGCATTTTTGTGTTTTGCAATTTTTGCGAAAATTTCGAAAATTCAAAATGGCCGCCATTTTGGGCGAGACAAAAATTTTTTGAAAATTGGGAAAACTACTCCGCAGAGATACCCTGTGGCTCAAAAATTTCGTCGAAATCGCTCTATCTAGCACGGTTTTCGAGATATAAGCATTTTTGTGTTTTCCTTATTTGGAAAATTCGTAATGATTAATTAATCATTAATTACTCGGCCATTTCTTGACCAATCAATGCCAAAATCTAATGATTTCCAGATTTTAATAGAATGAATGTATTTGCCAAGTTTCAGGTGAATTGATAAAATTCCTTTCAAGTTATCATCCGGACAAGCTTCCCCATCGAAAAAAGACATTTTTGGTCATGTGACCTCTCTGATTGGTTGAAATGTCACTGCAGCATATTCAAAAAAATTCCCCAGGGCTACTGCCTAAACCTGCCAAATTTGAAAAGAATCCGCCTAACGGTTACAGAGTTATAAGGAAAACAAAATGCGGAGCCGGCGGAGCCGGAAGCTCTCCCATACACAAACAAGCGTCCCTTGCGGGACGCTTAATTCTCTCAGAGAAATAGTTTTCAAGTTACAACTGATTTACTTAACAGTAAAACCCTGAAAGTAGCTATTTCGCAGTTATGCAATGAGCTACAGGTCAACAATTTCAATATGTTATACCTGACCCAAAAGTAGGTGAATAATATATTTAAACAAAATTCTCTAAATTCAATAGTTTTTGAGTTACAACTGATTTACTCAACAGTGAGAACCTCTAAGTAGCTATTGCTCAGCTACAGCTCTGTGATTTTGCTATGTTATAGCTGATCCAAAAGTAGGTGAACAACATATTTGAAGAAAATAATCTAAATGCAATAGTTTTCAAGTTACAACAGATTAACACAACAGTGAGAAAATGAAAGTAGCTATTGCTCTGCTATGAAGTAAGCTATAGGTCTGCAATTAAACTCTGTTATAGCTGATCCAAAAGTAGATGAATAACAAATTAAACACAATAGTTTAAATGCAATACTTTTAAAGTTATAACTGATTTACTCAACAGTGATAACCTCAAAGTAGCTATCACTCAGCTATACAATGAGATACATGTCTGCAACTTTACTATGTTATAGCTGAATAACATATTTACACAAAATTCTCTAAATGCAATACTTTTCAAGTTACAACTATCATGTCATTACTCACATCAAATCCCTGTAGTCTTCCCACGTTCATCATGTCATTAGCGAGTTTAGGTACCTCCCACATCACTCGTACAGCTTTCTTCCACTCTGTAATGTCCAGTCCCAGCTTGTCTGTGTGTTTCATTATGTCCTGGAAATATAACAACATCAAATACACCTTTGTTTACGATAAAATCACACAAGTTTTAGAGCAAAATTTAGGTATGTAGTAGCCAAATGGTGAGTTCAACGAATGTTATACAATGTAAACTTTGTTTATTTTACACGTGTGTCACAAAAAATACATAAAATATCTAAATATCTGTATGATAAACAATGACATACTATGAAAATACTGTAAAAACTTTCACTGGGCACGATGCTTTACTAATACATCTATACTTTAAAACAACAAACCCATTAATTGTAAAAAATTTATTTTAATTTAACTTTTGTAAGTTAAATACTTGTCAAAGTCAAAGTTGGGGTTTAACGTCCCGTTCAACAGCCAGGGTCATATTGGGACAGGTCCTCAGCATTGCCACTTGTGGGACTCAAACCCACAGAGGTGACAGCCTATGATTAGATGCCAAACTTGCTAACCACTAGGCCACCAAGGACCCTGTTAAATACTTGTCATATCTTTACTAGTGCTATATGTTAGCACGAGTTAACATTAGCGACCAAGACACATATTTTTAAAAATATTCCTGACTCTAGAACTGCCTATTCGAGCACTATGCGTGTGCTGTGTCCTCAGTTCCCTCTCGTCTTTACATTTAATTGTAGAACCACACATATCGTTTTGCGTGTCTGACTCTGTGCCCCGATTTCTGTTTCCATGTCTGTTTTTGCAACTACACTACTGGTGAAAATAATGTCCAATATCGGATAACCTGCAGTTTACGTCTCATTTTATGTCAATGTTACATTATATTGTATCCTTGTTCGTGAAAAAAGGGTCTGGAATCTTCCCTTCCATGCATGGATGACAAAACGTATGGACACGGCAGTGGTGTGAACGATAAATTGTTTTTGGAATAAATAACGAAATCCACAAAGAATATTTGGGAACCGGTTATTGAAAACGTCATCATTTTAGGCTTTGTAATGGCTGATATTTCATCAAAACGACCAAAAATATACATATTTTGTGAAATATATTACATTTTTACTTTATACTGAGCAAAAGTCGTGCTTACGTACCTTAATAATGTCTCGTGAAAGCCATTTCCAGTTGCAAGTTCTTGTTCATGTACGTCTGCGAAAAATTTTCAATGCCAGTAACAAGCATACGAAATACCCGATTTCGTTCGTTTCAAAGCCCTGGTAACCAGTTTTGATTTCTGTAAACAGTCCCACCACTAGGACACGGACAAGAACAGGTGTGGTCGGCCTTTGTTATTAATACAATTGCTTCTTTGCACGGACACTGATATGGACACGGACACAGATACAGACACAGGTGAAAACGATAGGTGTAGTTCCTACTTAACTTAGGAGAACCAAATAACACACAGCAATAGCAAGAATGAGGTAAGATTATTTTACTCAAATTATTATTTACCTTAAGTAGTAGTTGGTATTTCATAATCCTCTGTACTGGTTTGATCAACATGTCAGGTAGCTGTAGCTTATGTCCCAGCTTTGCCCGTAATTCTTCAAAGTACTCAAAGTATTCTGCCACTAAGTACTCTGACTTAGGTTTATTTTCACAGTACTTGACATACATGTGAAGTCGGCGCTCGTACCGAACAAATATCTGCGCTATGTGGTCGGGATCTTCCAGTCCATGAGCGATTTCTTTGGAAAATGTGCTGAAAAGGAAATTAAATCATATTTTTAAAGGGTGTTTTTTATGTATAATACTGATTCAAATGTTTTGTTCCAATTTTCATGTTGAGAAATAATGCAAATCAAAACTTTCAAAAAAATTTTGTCAAAAGACACAGTTTGACAAGTACTTGTGCCTTGATATAAATATGATAGTGCACCTTTTATGGTAATAATATATTCGATAAATGTATTGAACAATTTTAGGTATTGCAGGTAACAAAGGATTGGAACTTTAGCATATTTTTTTTTAATGTTCAATTTTCATAAGAAAAAGGTACCTTAACAAGTAAAACACCATAATTATCTTAACACATTGTGAGACGACATTTTATTAGCATGACAGTAGATTCATGAATACAGGAGAGGCAAAAGAGCAAACATTAGCAATGTGTAAATCTTTTCATTGGTGCCTTTTGCCAATATAAGGAGTTCAGACAATAAAATGGCAGCTGTATTAAAATATAGGAATAAAAGACATATTCGAGTGCTTTATGATGGTTTTATCATAAAGCATGAGAATTTGTCTTTTATTCCTATTCTAAAATGGTTACATAAATATTTTAGTAAAAATAAGGGGTAAATCTTACGCAAAAATCAAAACAAATCCAACGCCATGTTGGCTGTTCCATCAATGCAACATACATAGTGATATCTAGGGTAAAAAAAAGGAATTTTGTTACTCTATTTTCACAGAAATAGCCATGAAATATTGACAGATTGTCATTGTAGATGGTTTTATTTTGTTGTAAGCTTTAAAACGATATGTTATTTGTTAAAATCAAGCAAGAAATGACAATTTTATGAATATTTTAACCACTTATTCTACCGCGAGTTGTTTGTTTACATTTGTACGCGAAGGGATGATGTACGTAGAATTCAACAGTGTTACTTTATTTACCGTTCTATATTCGCGATTTCTGAATTGCGCAAAAGAAGTGTCCAAGGTCACTGCGCAGCCTACCATTTTAGAATATCAGATAATTTCACTGTGCTACTTACTCTCTGTGCCACTCGTATATCTGCTGGATGTTTCCAAACACAATCTTATCCTTGCCTTCCATGTCATCTGGCATCGGAATCTCTCGAAGCTTGATCTGCTCCATGTAACCCTGTCAGTGTATAATTGTAGAGTGAAAAAAACGTGAAACGCCACACTAGGAATAGTCCGTAAGGTAATTTATAATGTTAGGTTGAAATAATATAATTATAATTTCTTCAGAGTCCACATGTTTAAAAAACAAAGTTGATATACCTTGTATTTTAGTCTGGATAAAATCGTCACTTTTATATTTAGTTAGAGAGTACAATGGTTAATTGAGAGGATGGAGAAAAGAAATAGTGTGTGCTTGTTAATTGATAATTTTGTACCAGAAACATTCACAAAATGCTAAGTACCTGTAATCTGACTTATATCCAGGAGACCAGGATTCAAACCCAGGACACACAGGGGGGTTACATTCACAAAGAATACGTAGACCATTCCAAACTTTGATTTGAAGTACTACTTAGATTCGAAGTAAGAAACTATGAATTTCTATGGCCAACTTAGAACGTGTACTGTTTTTAATATAGGTTATAAGGTCACCTTGGAATACGGAATGTTAGTGAATATGGATTTATAATTTTTTTTTACTTGAAATCCAAGTAATACTTAAAATCTATGTTGGATCATTCCTAAGTATTGTTCATGAATACGGCCCCTGAATCTACATTTACAGATTCAGTGGGAGTCAACAGCAGACATAACTGAACCCAGGCTTTTGATATCTAAGCATCAGATAGTAACATATCTTTGTACCTATATATACCGGTGCCGCGCTCTGTAACGCCCATGGGCAAAGTGACCAAATATTTGCAAAAGTTGGGGATGGGCATTTACAACAATGAAAACCAGCCGGGTGTTTCAAAAAAAAATAACCCGAATTTAGGGAAACCGCGTTTTAGCACATACCGACTGGAAGTAAAATATGCGGTTGGTAAACAAATCTCGGCACAATAAAAGGTGACATAATTACTAAAATAAGGAAACTTTGGTTGAAAATGGATATAAATTAACCAAATTTGACCGATTATTGGGTTTATATGGAGAAAGTTTACCTCGAAACGACATATTGGTAATGTGTGAGTGATAAAGTAAGATTGTGGATGGGTGCTTTCAAAAGCATGAGCGTTACAGAGCGTGGATATGGTAAATTGAAAGTAAGCAAATATTGTCAGGACCAAATCCTGAATAGGATATTAATTGCTGCACTGATATTATCTACCACAACATGTAAACAAAAACACTGAAGAAACGGAGTTTTTGAGGTTATTTGTAAGTCGCTGACCTCCACTAAGTAACCCAAGTCCCGTACGTAGTCCTTCTCAGTCTCCATTAGTTCCATTATCACAAATCTGAAAATAAAAATAAGCAGAAAAATCAGAACAACATTACAAATATTTATCCAATCAAATATAAAAGCTGTTGAAGTTTTATTTCATGTGAATTATAAATGTCTAAATGCCAGATATAAATGTAAAATTAATGGACATCTTATGTACAAAACACCGATGTTACCTTTGCTGTAAGAAGTCAAATATTTCCCATATTTCAATGGAGGACAAATAATTAAAGTTATTCAGTTTTTACAAACTTCCTTGTGTTACTGCAGTTTTTTAAACACTTTCTTACATGTCTAGTGTTTCTAACAATTACATATTATGTTTCTCCAGCTTTTTATAAACTTTTTGTGATTTTTGCAATTTTACATACTTACTTGAGTTTCTGCAGTTTTTAAACACTTTTCCAACAATAATTGGAGTTGTGAACACTTACTTGCGTTTCTGCAGTCTGTCTCGCCGTTTCTTTTCTTCTTCAGAGATTTCTTCTGTTTCCTCTGTCTGTTCACAGGTGGCAGCAGTGTCTTCTATCTCACTTGTCTGCTGTTCAAATGAGTCTTGGGACTTGTTGTCTGTGGTAAAATTAAGGAAAATTTGTGTGAACATACACAGAAGATATTGAATGTGAAAATACATTGAAATTCAAATCTATTCACATTCTGTTTCATACAGACATATGTGCATGAAGAAATACAAAAGCATGGCTTGATTTGCACTGACATTAGGTTTCTGAGATGTTAAAATCAACGCAGTGGTTAAATCATGGGACATCCCAATATGTAACTTACTGGCTAAATGTCGGAAAATAATTTCATTGGTTGATTTTTTATAGTTAGTTTTCTATATTGTTAGAAAACCCATGAAATCTGTGACCTCATGTCTTCTCATAAATATTAATGAGTTTGTTCTTCTGCCGTGAGTTCTCAAGTTCAAAGTTTTAGATTTTCATTGAGGTTTCCATCTTATAAAATATTTCTACAAAACTTCAAGGTAAATCTGTGACCTCATATTGTCTCATGAATATTAATGAGTTGGTACTACTGCTGTGAGTTCTCAAGTTTAAAGTTTTTGATCTTCTTTGAGGCTTCCATTTCATAAAATATTGCTACAATACCCCAAGGAAAATCCATAATCTCATATCTTCTCATGAATATTAATGAGTTGGTGCTATGGCCATGAATTCTCGAGTTTAAGGTATTTGATATCTTCCATTTTATAAAATATTGTTAAAAAAAACCGGGAAATCCTAAAACAATGCTTCCCGTGATATAAAGCACTTTCCTAGATGAAGCACTTCCCGGTTCTCACGATTTAGCACTTCCCGGGACATAGCCTTGCCGTAAAATCAAATCGTTACAAAACATGATATGTGTCAAAGTAGCCAACATTTCTACACACTTTCTACACCTGATGTTAAAAGACTTATTTTGAAGTACAAAATTTACATGTACAAAGTACAGATAAATCCTGTAAGGGCTGTTTACAGATGACTTCTAATAGTGGATACTAAATCTCACGATTACTTGAATTTGGGTTGGCTGTCAGAGTGTGGGTACTCGGGGCTGTTTTTACCATGAGTCCCAGTCCTAAATGCTATTAAGCTGAAGGCTCTCACATACACAGGTAAAAAGATTCTACCTTACCAGCATCTGGACAACACGTCAGAGAAACCCACATGTTGTCCGTAGTTACATTATAACCCAGGAATAGATGAGACAGCCAACTCATCACATGGCAAATTTATTACACCACTCAATCCGTAAGAAATCAAGCAAATTACCGACTGGTGTATCACATAGGTAGCTGTTGTTCACTCACCGGTTTGCGTATCAACGACATCCAGCCCACTGCCCGACCTTTGGTAAGTCAACTGTCCTTCCGCTGACATGGCTGACGTTTGCTCTGCTGCTGTTGTTGTTGCCGTCGTAACAGGGGACTCTGTTTCTATGACGACTGAGGGTGTTTGCTCGGTACTGGCTTTCTGCTCTGTACTACTGCAGGATGAGGTAGACTCTGCTTCACTCTGTTCATACAATAAATATACAAGGTCATGTGGGTTCAAGGTCAAAGGTTGGAATCAATATCCAGTATTATAAGTGAGGACATACTATGATTGGTCTCCATTAATTTCCTGTATTCTAAAAACTGAAATTAAACAATAATAACTTTGAAAAATTACGACATTTTATCACAAGACATTAAGACATCACTATCTTTATTCAGGCAAAATGACCTCTTAGAGGACATTCTCAGTTCCCATAATAAACATGCTCTGGTTTGATGAAGAACTAAAATTTTTCAATAAAGAGGCAAATTCTATTTCTGGCAACTTATGGTTTGTAGTGTTATATTTCCATATAAATAGCTTTTAACTGTACTGCTAAAGATGATAATAGCGTGAAACTGACAGCATATTAAAGCACACACAATATACAGTCAATGGCAAATAAATATATGAAGCAAACAACAGAAGTTACAACACAGAACTAAGTCCATAAGTCTACAATAAAATCTGTGTACTAATACCAGGCAGGGAGAGAGCAGGATATGTATACTAAATCACAGTAATAGCCTATTCACACTGTTTCATGTGGTCCTATGAACATGTAGTTGAGTTTTGCTTTATGACCCAGTCTTTCGTCTGGACCTTGTACGTAGGGAAGGGTCGGTAGTGGGTTTTCCATGACGGTATCTTACCAGTGTGAAACCATATCGATTCCAGAATACCGCAAAAAATAATTGCATTCTAGCATATCCCCAATCAAATAGGCCCATTACAGGAAGTAAAATTCATGAAAACAAAACACTGCAGTGCTCCCAAAAGAAATTGCTATAAAAGTACTAAAATATACAAAAACTTTGAGATAAAAGTTTATAATTTCTTCAGATTTGGGGTTTGTTTGAATTATTTTATGTTTTCTCACAATATTATATACTGACATTCGAAATACTGGTTGTAAAGTGTCATTGCAGTATTCATGTTAATACAGAAGCCGGCCTAGAAAGTGATTTTAACCCACCCCCTTTCATCCCTGTGGCATGTATATTTTGATTTAGCACATGAGAGGGCATGGCAGGTTTTTTTTTAAATATTTTGAAATAAAGGTAACATTCTGAAAATTTTGTCTTTGTTTTGTTGAAAACTGTGCTACCCAACTACAAATGCTGACTTATTAAGCCTTTGTGGGTACTACTAAAGTGTGAGATGCATTGAGCCAGGAACAAACCCGGACATGCACCTCACGAGACCAGCATAGAACACTATGATTTAGATATATGATTAGAAGGAGCAATTCCTGAAGAATTCTCACAAGCAAGAAAGTAACAACAACAAGTTACTATTATAAAGAAATAAAAAGGGTATCTCCCTGCAAATGACTACATTTATTTGTCTCTTTTGCGTCACATCTTAATGTGAATTTCAGCTGCTGAATCTGTTGCACTTGATTGGAATACATGTTTTTTATACAATAAAATTTGAGTGATTATTCCATTCGTGGGCTATATATAGGAAATCACTGTAAGTTATTGGGAGGTGTGCTGTGGATTCAACTGAATTCATATAAATCCATGCTATATAGTATCACAGAAACACATCATAACTTCTTATTTACGTACAAATAAATTATAAATGACACATAGTAGTCCAGGAGCTAGGAAGATTTATTTTTGTCGGATGCGCCAAAAGGTCTGAGGATTGACCCTTTTCATTATGGGGGTACCTCAATTTGAAGTAAAATTTCATGCCTTGGGTCTACCTGTATGATCATAAGAAATGGCTTTTCAGATTCCTGAGTAAATTTCACATAAGAAACAACTCTCAGACTTTTTGGCACCTCTGGCAAACACAAATCTTACCTAGTTCCTGGACTGTAGTCACAACTACATATTAATCAATAGTATTCACAGTTAACATGATATGATACAAATAAACGTACACAAGGCTAAGAAGTCTCCGAAATTTATCACTCTTTTTCCCCTTTTCAGAAATTCTCATTTTGTGAAAGCTCTTAAATTGTAAAAATTTACACAATTCTGAACCAATAATGACAAGTGTGTACATTTACTTCCTATTATGAAAAGAATTTTTGTGTCATCATTTATATCTTGGTTATGATTCAATTTTGTTTGTGTTCTAAATATTTACTGAAATGTTGGTTCATGAGCTGATCAGATTTTCAGATAACAAATACCAGTGTTGCCTTAAAAGAAAATATATAAATAAAAAAAAAATAAATGAAAATATCATATGACGATGAAAAATACAACAGCAATGTAGATCAACATATCTACAAAGAAGGAAAAATCAATAAATACAATGTTTACCATTTAATTTAGGATTTTGTTCAAAGTGCTATAATATCTAGAATATATACAGCTGAAGTATACATATTTTAACTTGTACAAAATCCTAACATAAATAAAAAAATATTTTCACATAGAGTAAGAAATCTAAAATTCGCAAGGAATCTAAAATTCGCCAGGAATCTAAAATTCGCCACCTCTAAAACCTTAGTTAATTTTATGAAGAAAATTATGTTTTTGTCTAAAAATTGGTATTTTTCAGTTCAAAAAGCCTTAATTTACTATACAGTCAACAAATCTCACCACAATTAATTTATTTTATTAGTATTTTCACATGTGGCGAATTTCAGATATGTGGCGAATTTTAGATTTCTTACTCTACAGTAGACTCTGCAAATTGTCTTTGACTGTGGTCTCAAACCTGACTTCAGCTATACAAAAATTAAACTTATTATTATGTATTAAATTTATTATTTTCAGGGATGGCTATGGAATCCTTACAATATTAAGTCTTTGGAACAGAAAAAAAATTTAATGTTCCTCTGTGTCAGCAATGGTATTGAAATACACTGGGTACTGACCATTTAAGTGTGAAAAATATTTCAAATTACTGTATTTCTGGAAAAAACAAGTAATAATATATCGCTTAAAGATACAAAACACCGAATATGTACAAGACTCAGAAGTCAAAATCCCTATTCCTTATTTCACTAAATTTCTGTGTAAATAGTGCCAACTGGTTTTCAAATTCACAGAATCTACAGTACAAATCCTAAGCACACAGAGACAACATCTCATGCTATCACACAATCTCTCGTAGGTTTTTACCACTTTCTGTTTGGTCAAGTTTTCGACCAGTGTCTCCATCTGATGAGCGAGGTCTATGTGACTGGAAGACCCGTCCACTTTAACCGATCCATTGGAGGACTAAAACAGCCAGATTTTATGTGATTTATTGCAGTTTAACTGCACTTTGAACACACTTTACAGGTCATATCACAATTACCAGTTTCAGTGGAGAATTTATTTATTTGGAGATATGCCGCTTTTAATAAAATGAATAGACTATACAATGACTCACAATTGCAGGGTTTAGGAAAGCAGTGCAATTCTGTTATCATACTTACAAAGAAAAATCCCCAAATGGTAATAAAGTTAACTTCTATTATCTGACCCACTTTGTTCATATAATAAAAGGGTCGGATAATAGAGGTTTTACTCTATTGTTATAACTAGCCATAGTATGCTTTGTTGCTTCAAGAAAAGAATTGTCCTACAATTGAGACCTCTATCATGTGTGAGTGATCTGCTCCACTTTGTACTCTGGACAACATCTTAACCTGGATCCTTTGAAATTCAAGCTTTTTCAGTATGTCACAAGGCTATAATAGGTTAGCTTTAGTGCTGAAGGGGTTGTGTTGTTTATAGATTTAGGTTATAGGTTTACTCTTACTTTAGTATGGTCATATTACTGACAAGTGCTACACATTCTGTCCTTTATATTTATATGTGAATGTACACATTTGAAAACTTATGTCTTGGCATATACTTAATCAAAGTCATCGGCTTTTTCACAGTATCTCCACTTTCAGTAACCGGTTCTAAAATTCAATTCAACCACAACACTACTTTAACTCTCTCCTTTTTCCCATAGATCCTATGAAAGGTGTGTTCTATGGATGTAAGGCTTACATGATTACATTATGTACATCCTCCTGAGAGGGGCTCCCTGGCTGTACGATTTACCTTAAGTAGATCCTCCTGAGTGTTGCCCTTAACTTTTACTATAGAGCTTACCTTATTATGTACATTATTCTGAGTGCTGCTCTTTGGTTGTAGAGCAAATGTTGTTACATAAATCCTCCTGAGTAAGGTCCTGTGACTGTATGGGCTTACCTTATTATGTACATCCTCCTGAGAGGTGTTCCCTGGCTGCAGGGGGTGGGATATCTGCTCCATTGGAGGTGGCATCTCAACCTGAATCTCGTCTTCGGTCACTTCATCCTGCCCGTTCACCTGGGATGAGGATGAGGGCACGCAGCCCGCTGCGGAATGTTCCAGAATGGCCCTCCCACTCGGATCTGATACCTCGCTCTGTTCCTATGGAAAAAAATATTGAAAATTGGGATTTTAACAAAATGAATTGGCTACATTATGATGGGCAGTGGAGATTCTGATACCTCACTCTGTTTCTATGAAAAGTGAGAAAAATGCTTTTAACAAAATGAATTGGCTGCATTATGATGAATAGTAGAGACAATTGATGATTTTACTATTGGTTTAACACAAAGGTAGTTAGGGGAGTGGAGGAAAACAGTGCATACTAGTTGGTCACCACTCTGAACTATACATGACTTGGCATTGGTAATAAGTCTACATGTCTAGACTTTCCTATTTAAGGCCAATATTGAGATTTGAACCCAAGAATTCAGAGGCAGGAAAGTCGTACCAATAACCTCAACAAAACATTACTATGTACCAATGATTTTAGATAACTGAAGGATCTTTTTTCCCAATATAGTATTTTTTAAAATTTGCTACCTGGATATTACATGTACATCATTTCTATGCTGTTATAACTTTATCTAAAAATACTTTTACTATCACACAAGAGTCATTTAATATCTAAATAATACATTCCTTTCACATACAAAAGGTTTGATTGAGTGGCTGGACAGCATAATGGTAGAATTGATAGAAATGTAGAATTTGGTGCAACCTCATGTGGAAATGGTTAAAAACATAAAACATGCAGGGAAACACATACAGTTTGAATTTCAGAACTAAAGTGAACATAGCAGAAGTACTGTCATACTATAAATATAAAGCAAGGAGTGGAAAACATGCCATAAATAATATTAATTAGAGTAAGAAATCTAAAATTCGCCACATATCTGAAATTCGCCACAGGTGAAAATACTAATAAAATAAATGAATTGTGGTGAGATTTGTTGACTGTATAGTAAATTAAGGCTTTTTGAACTGAAAAATACCAATTTTTAGACAAAAACATCATTTTCTTCATAAAATTAACTAAGGTTTTAGAGGTGGCGAATTTTAGATTCCTGGCGAATTTTAGATTTCTTACTCTATGAAATAACTTGTAAAACTGAATGTAGACATGGAAATCAAAGAATATACAGTAATACTACATTATAGTTCATGCCAGTTCAACTACATAATGTTAGATGTACTACACATCACTATTTTTATGCAGTCCTTCTTTTATTATTACCCATTTTATAGAAAGTTGCAAATTCTGTTGAGTGGTATTTTTGTTACAAAATATATGTTCAAAATTGATGTAAAAATAAAAAATATACATATACTTTCTTTAGTACTTAGTACCTGCAAGTGGTTAGAGAAGAAATCTAAAATTCGCCACATATCTGAAATTCGCCACATGTTGAAATACTAATAAAATAAACTAATTGAGGTGAGATTTGTTGAATGTACAGTAAACTTAGGCTTTTTGAACTGAAAAATACCAAATTTAAGGCAAACAATCATTTTCTTCATAAAATTAACTAAGGTTTTTGAGGTGGTGAATATTACATTCCTGGCAAATTTGAGATTTCTTACTCTACCTCAGCTTTCAGTTGTGTAAAATAACATGGGGCCAGAGTACATAAGTAGTCAATAAAGTTCAACATTGTGAACAATTAGACAATAGGGAATGGTCAAGGTGCAAATTACACAAAGTTCAAGCACATTGCCTCATCAGTCAACAAGAAAAGAAGAAAGTTTCTGTCCTGAAACCTGCTTGCCACTTTGGTGTAGTGGTTAGCATGCAAGACCTTGTCTGGTTTAAACATCCACTAATGTGGGTTCTACCCCAGCTCAAGGCCTAACATTTCACAAGAAAAACATTCTAACACCCCTGCCCTGTTACAAAAAAGTAAGGGTGGGGGTAGGGAAGGAGTGACATTAGGTGGGGGTTATACTGGGACGGGGGTGGGTCAACGGAGATCATGTAAACTGGGGGGTTTTACTGGATAAATATGTAACATACAGAACCTTTCTGAGTGAAAATTAAATATACTGAAAAATACTAGTAAAGAATAAAGGTAATTGATTATTCAAGATAATAAATAGGTGGTAATTTCAGGAAATTATCATAGGCTTTAGTTTTAAAATAGAAGGATAAAATGTCTTCAAATAACAAAGAAAAAAAATTAAACATTAAGTAGGGTTGTATGGACATGTACAGACTAACACCATGTAGAGTGGGTAAAATAGAATTTAATTGTAACAGATAAACACTTTCAAAGGCCTGTGTTTGGAAATACATTGAGAGGGTGCTGACACTGTGGAGTATATTTTAATAGGAACCGAGGCAATATTTTTTACATTATTTTTATGATTTTTTTTTGACAGTTTACTTCATAGACTTTTCATAGGATAGTCATTTATATATTTTTTATTTATTTAATTTGTATATCATATATATTTACATAATTTATACGGAATTTCCAACAGGAAGGGAAAAATGTCAAACAATTTTAGTTTTAGGAAAAGGGAGACGAGTTTATTCCGATCTTATGATATGGAGACTACCTACTGAAATACTGAAATGAAGTCTTACAACTGGTGCTGCTTGACCAGCAATTGGGGGCCACGGTGGCAGAGTGGTAACACTCTCGCCTCCCACCTCTGAGGCCAGGGTTCGATTCCCGGCAAGGCCTCAAGTGGGAAAGCTGGTAGTTGGTTGCCGTTGGTCAGCAGTTTACAGTACAGGAACCTAACAAACTGTACGTACTGGTTTCCTCTGCCCTTCCAACTACCCGTCGTGATGTGACCTGTACAGTGTTGAAAGCGACGTAAAACCCAAATAAATAAATTGACCAGCAATTGTGGTCATGACAAAAATAGTGGGCTCCCCTATTTTTGGATTACCAGTTCTTAAAGTTTGGCAAGAGAGCTACTGTTTGACAGACTGGCAGTGGTAGGTCAATTTAGACAGGTATGGAAACAAAATACCAGTCGTATAAAAATTGGATCTTTACATAAAGTAATAAACATGGAAAATATATGGGATGACTATAACTGGCATGTTGAATATCTGCATATGAAATGGTGTGAAAAATCTTAAGAAAGTTTTATAGTAATTTCATAGCAATTTTGATGCGTGCAAATTTTATTTACAATAACTCCTATTTAAGTTAATGGATCTATTCGATTGGAAATGAAATAGTCTTGCAGTGGAATGATAAATACTAGTATTACAGAAAATATTGTCATATCTAGTTAAGAGAAGTCATGTATTAATTTATCAAATGACACCATGTAACATTTGGAGAGAACTGAATTGTGACAAAAGAGTGACAGTCGGCAAAGACCCATTTTTTTAAATTTGTGATAAAATATCGAATATTTCTAACATAAATTATACAGAAACATCATCAGGAACACTTTCACCCACAAAACACCAACACAATAATAGAATATTAACACAATATCAAGTGTACACTATTTGACCCAGTTATAACAAACTCATTGGTCTTCATATTATAAAATTCTTGAAGAATAATAATAACTATAGAAACAATCATTCATACTCACAAATTGGCTCAGCAAATGACACAAAATAAAATCGGGCCTATTTTAATGAAAAAGGTTTCACACCTTAACTGATTCTATGTAATCTTTGTCTTTACCATTTTGTGGACACATCCCACGGTGATTTTTACCTTTTCAGACTCAATGATGTAACGTTTACATCGATGTCGGCAGAAACAGCTCAAACGTATAAGATTGCAATTATTTCCAAATATTGATTCGGCCATGTTTGAGAAAAGCACCTGTTCTGTCACATGCAGTTTAAATTCTCAAAATTACACACATACTCCTTACTGGATATGAATAAGGTTATTACTTCTACAATCTGTGTTTTCACTATAGAGCCAGTTCAAGGTATGTTTAGAAAGCCTGTCTAAACTAACAAAATACACACAAGTGATGCTTTCATCTATCCTTTTTTTATTTTAAAATTTAAAAAATATAAGTTACCTTACAGAACATCAAAACATATCTCAGAATATATAACCTAGGGTTAAAGTCTATGAACTTTTGCGCTAAATTTGATGCAAACTTAAGTATATCACAGTACCATTATATCTTATTCTTTGTATTTCTCAGAATTAAATTTTCATAAGGATATTAGGAATCAATCAGGAGAAAAAAATATTATTTGCAACTTTTTATGTGCCAATATAGCTTTTGCCCCTTCATTCCCGTATTAGTTTTGTAAACACTGGCCAACATACACATGTGCTTGTAATCATGTTTCCCCAATATCCAGCCAATTATTGAGAAATTTTTAAACACATTTATGTCACTTTACCAAACAACACAACAAAAAACTAAAGTAATCCATATAAAATCCTTGCTTGGGTCTTTGAGATATATTTATCCTTGTCACACCTGTAACACTTAATCTTTGCAGTAACAACTGCTTTACACTATTATCAATATTAATTAATACTTGACATAACACTATCCGGAGTTTTTGTAATAATCTTCAAATCATTATAACTATTCCTCCACTACGTCTTGTACCATTAGACTCGAAGAAAAAATTCTCCTTCTACGTCTATTCAAGAGTTATAGAACAAAATAATAAGCACTCTTCATTATTCAAACTCATATCAAACAAATGACAAATCAAAAATTCCTGCAAGAAAATTCCCCAAAAATCCTGATTTATCAAGTAGATACTATATGTTAACTCTTCTTAATAGAGTACTTTAGATCACTCTGAGGAGGATAAGAGAAGTCTGTACAGTCAACCAATTAGCAGTATTATTGCTGCAAACAGTGACACCGCCACCACCACAGACAATAGCCTTTGCTGAGAGGTTTTTCTGTATGGCAAATCTTCACCTTGTTCTGTAACTTTATCTATAGGTTGTTTCTCCTTTACCTGTACCCTTCTCTAGTCTTTCTAAAACTTCATACATGAGCAATGTCTTTCTACTGACTTATTTGTATTCAATAAGACTTTCACCTCATATCAAGACTAATGGTCAGTAATAGGGTTTTATATCTCTTTAACATCCGAGGTCACATCAGCTTAAGAACTCACTCTTGCCCACATTTTGAAATGAATGCAAAACTATGACCACAGAGGTGAAACATAAGTTATTAAACATCATATGAGAATGGGAAATGTTAAGGGTGGAGGAAACCAGTGCATAGCACTGGTTAAGGCTGTGACTTCATTAGAAAAACGACATCCGATCCAAATTCGGGTAACCGTGTTTTAGTTGTCGCCCAGTGGAAGTAGCAGAGAAGCAAACATGGCAGATGATGTAAACAAAACGTTACGAAAAAAATTGTTAAATATTGGTATAAATAATGAAAATTATGTGGAAAAACTAATATCAGTTAAAGAAATCTGACAGAATGCTCAGGTTTATCCAAGTATTTCATGATTTATGTTATATTTAATATTTTTTCGGTTACCCACTTCGCCAGTTTGTACTCGGTTTCTTAAAGAATTCGGACTGTTTTCGGTTAACTGGGTAACCTATCACAGCCTTAGTTCTGGTATACATCCATCATTGTTAAACCAGCAAACATACACCAACTACTTTCCCACTGACACAAGTGATGCTAATCAAACCAATTATTTCAGTAAATATAGGTGAATGTTTATAATTTAAACGTATATTTTACCTGGGCCAAATTTTTAAAATTTATTAATTCCATGGTAAATTTTGTAGAGCAAGAAGCTTGTAATAGCTTGGAAAATATGTCCATGGAAAATATTAACATTTAAACAAATTAATTCACCTGTTATTGCATGCTATACTGGTAAACAAGATGGAGATTTTAATAACTGAAAGTGGTTTTTTTTTCAAATGTAATGGTAGAAGTTAACAAATGGCATTAAATCTAGCTTATATGGTTTTGGCATTTATTACCTCTTATAATGTTCATATAAGCTCTACCTTATTATATCTTGGAAAATAAAACATATACAAAGAACTAGAAATATTGTAAAAGTTAAACCAGCTTAAGAATCAGAGATCTGAAACTACCATAATTTATGCATGAATACACATTTCATTTGAGAAAACCTAAAAAGCATTTTTTTTTCTGAATCCTAGAATTGGCAGGATACAGGGAGGGGGCATTTATACAGTGAAATATGGTAAATTTGTTTTGAAGGTGAAAGTAGTAGGAAATCAAAATAGGTAAATCTAATACCCATTGATATTCAAGAGTCAAACTCTCACAACTGGCATTGCATTCTTTTTAATAACAATTGGTTAATCTTAAGCCTCAGAAAGACTTACTGCTTACTGTTCCCGCTTCCTTGGGGGGAATAATTATCACACTCAAAACTGGAAACCTGAGTCCCACTGCATTTGTGCATCATTAACAATGCTGACATATTGATATATTAAAAAGACTTTTTGTCTTAACAGAATTAACTGGGAAAATGGAAATAGGAGATACAGTTTCAAGAATATTGTTAATAATATAACAACATGATAAACTCTAAAGAGCTACCTTGGCGTCAAATAAAAGCTACTAAATGATGTCTTCTTGATTTTCTAACCTTTACTTAGGAATATTTCTAACTTCTATGTGGGTCTAAGGTGGAAGTGATTATATTTTGGGGAGGATCTGGTTCATATTCAGAAACCTGCCCTGGTGGAGGGATGCACTCTATGAGTGTTTTCTAGTTTCCACTGAAAATCACCCAGCTATCTGGAAATCAACTACTGAATGTGGATACAAAAAAGAAGCAAAAAATCAACTCATTTTATCAAAAGCAATAAAAAGGTAACAATTAAGCCATCTTATCATTTGCACCTGGACAGGTATATCAGTGATTCTCCTTTACAAAGTGGAACAGGCTGACAAAGTAGGCAGCCAATTAATTCCAAAGATCATTACTTGTTATGAATCCTTCATTATTAAACTCAAACGTAACTTAAACAGTTTAAGCTGAAACTTCACATTTACATTTCCTGTTACACAGACACAAGCTTTCAAATCCATTTATTTATGGGGTTTTTTCTTAACTGTAAAATTATTTACAATTTTATACAAGAGCCAGACCAAGACATTTAATTTGTAGCCTTTATTTAAAGTTAAGTTTTAGTGACTTTAAGACACGGCGGCATGGACATGGTAATGAAGATTGGCTACTTTACCAATATTGTGTTACTTTCCCTGACTTTGGGAAGTACTAAGCAAATCAAAAACTCACTGATCTCGTTCATTATTACAAGCTTCAAAGTTTTACCCAATAAGAGCTCTTGTTACAATGAAAGCTATCCATTGAAATAAACCCACTGTATATATCTTACATCAAATTTTCCCAGTGGGTCGGGCTTGGTCCAATATAAAACTGATTTAATATTAGGAGTGGGGGCTGTAAATGAAAGCCCTCATTCTTCTTATGAATTTGTTAGCTCTAAGTTAACCCCAGGTTAGCAAGCCCTTGTGTAAATCAAAACATTAGTTTAGTTTTGGTTAAATTTTTTGTAAAACCATCTCAAATTTAGCGATAACTCAGACCCTGTCATTAGGTATTAGTTATGTAAACCCTCAGTTCTTTATATCAAAATAAATTTAAAGCTATCATTATTGTATGTATCAAAGTCATTGAAGTGTTGTACAGTAAGGTCATGCGTAAGTTACTGAAATTTTACAATAATTGAGACCTTTCAATTGACACTTATGATCTGTAGGCAATCTCTAACAACAATGTTATGACAACTGACAGTAAGGTGTTGCATTGTCATTGAGTATTAAGCTGGTTTGCTATTTTATGAATGCTTCTATTTACAGGCCCCAGGTCTATAACCCTTTTTAGATTTTTTTAAAAGGATTTCTCAGAAGAGGTATGTACTCTTTGAGTGCTTTTGTTGTAGAAGGTATCACTGGATGAGTTTTGTTAAGATGTTGAATTCAAACTCAGCATTATTTAACCTCAACCATATAAAATTCTACCATCCAAATATTCAATACTATTCATTCATTCACCTTGCAAAAATCTTAAATGCATTTTACACAAAACACCTTGAAATGACCTTTTATCTGCATTTTTATTTATAAATTTATATTTTTCAATTTTATTCTATTACTTTCTACTTTATATTTTTCAATTTCTATTCCATTAAGTGACAAGCTTTAATTTTGTGAAGCATTGAGATTCCAAGAATATGTAAATGATAAAAAAAATGAACATAACTAAACATGTACAACATCTTACGAAACATTAAAGTTCATACAGTCTGTTCTTTTATACAGCAACTTCACAGTAAGAAAACCAAACAAAAATAAAATGGTGCACTTAACAATTTGATCAGAAAAACTACAGCTATCCTTATTCCATAAGGTGCTTGCGAGTATGAACATGCTATAAACTTCTATATATTTATAGATATTACCAAATAGCAAACACTTATCTCAGCTGAAATTGACTTCTGTGGTAGATTAGGAGACATACTTCACTTGCCATGACTTGAAATTCTCTACACAAATGTTACTCTTTTCTCTGACTACATATGGCCTCTGACTTAAAATTTGCAAATATAAAGAAATGTCAGAATTATTTTATGTTACTTTTAATGGCTGAAATTCACAAATTTTTGCTAATTTTACATTTCATGCCCAAGGCTGACAAATGGGGTGTCCAGTTCTTTTCACTGTCATTTACTCTCTTATTTGGAAGTTATAAACTGCAAGAATTTCTCAGGTCTTAACACTGACTTAACATTGTTAATGACTTAACATTGGGTGCAACTGGGGACAATCAACAACTCAATAAAATAAAACTCTACCATGAAGACACAGCACAATACCGAATATAATGAGGGAACAGGGTGTGTGGGGTCCAGTAAGTGACGAGATGTGTCTTGTATACATGGTCACCATGACAACACCATTTCCATAGTTACCATGCAGGGAGACTTACATGTTCCGAGAAGTCTTCAGGTTGAGCTAGAGGTGGTTCCTCATGATGGTGATTATGGTTGGTAGTCGGTAACCGATGGTTACTACCGGTACCATGGTTACTATGATGAGAATTCTGGAAAGGTGCAGTTTGGAGTGATTATAGTATTGCTGTATTTTTCTTTTTAAAAAACACACTTTCCTTATCTTTTGCTTCTCTTTTTGTGTTTAATTATTACAGATAATTGTAACATATATTTTCTTGTAATAATCCAAGTTAATGCTTATAATTGCCCATCTAGCTACTTTTGTTTTAAGGGCTGCATGTTATATTATTTTAAGTATTACTGCAATTATCTGAACGTTCGTTGTGTCAAAATTCTTGAGTTAAGTAACATGCATCCTATGTGTCATATCTACCCTGACAAACTGTTAATTAATACTAAAATGGTTGTACATATTTACAAATATATATACAGATTATACAAAGGTACACACAATCAGTGAATACACAGAATATCACTATTAGCCGGGTGAGATTTATATACATGGCTAGATATTCCCACATATTTGGTGAAATTAGAGATACACATATACAGGTGCCGCCCTCTGAAATGCTCATGCTTTCATAAGCGCTTCCCTCTCCACTGCCCCGCAATCATACATTATCACCCATAAATTGTCGATGTCATTCTGAGGTAAATTATTTCCATTAAAACCCAAAAATAGGTGTAATTTGATTATGTTTCATAAAATTTTCCTTATTTCAGCAGTTATTTCAAATTTTCTTGTGGGAAGATTTGTTTGCATGAATAATATCCTGCTTAAAGTTGGTGCATACTAAAACATGAGTATCAAGATTCAGGTAGTTGACTGTTTTTCACTGTCGTCAATGCTCACCACTAATTTCTGCAAATATTGTGTCACATTGCCCATGGGTAATACAGAGCGCGGCACCAGTATACAATTTAAATATTAAAATATCTGAAAATATACACAGGAGGTTTTGTATAGAGTACTACAAACTGCGAAACCATAAACAAAAACGCACCATATATTGACTACATTTATCACATTCCTTTGATGAAGTCTTGGATGAAGGAAACGGAGAGCTTGTTAAGATATCATCTGAACTTAACTCTCCAGACTTGTCACTAAAACATGAGAAAAATCGGAAAAGTTTGCGACTATGTCGGCGGCTCTTGCCCATACTGTCACGTTTGTGGCTATAGGTGGCGTCTGTAGTGGGAACAGTTGTATTGTTATTGATATCCTGGCGTTGTAACAACTGCGGGATGACTTTTTTCAGAAAATCTTCAAATGCTTGCAACTCTCTTCTGATGTCATAGTTTTGTCCTTGATGAAGTTTCAAAAGAGATAAATATCCAGTTGAACTGGATTCCATGACCATCCAAATTCAGCCAGTTTGATTTTTGTTTGTTAGAGTAAAAAAATACAGTTCACATACTCCTGTATAATTTGTACTATTTTTAAATTGTTAAGAGTTTCACTCTGTAATACCTACTTTTAGGTTTACCTTTCTGTTAGTTTATCCAATGAATTTCCCAGTTTTTCTGATATTCAATCATTCAGATTGAAAACTTGCATCATTACACCAAATCAAAAACCATAATAAAGTACCTTCTTTCAGATTTTTTGTACAAGTTATATTTCTAGTTCAGAAAAGTTTATCAATCCTGTATCATACTAGAGGTAATGTATTCATCCACTAGCAATGTTTATGATATAAATTTCATGTTTTCTGCAATGAATATCCAACTGTTAACTGCATGTTACTGTGACAGCAGATCATATGCCAGAGTAGGGAGATATTATTGTTTATTCAACCATTTGTCCGACCATTGGCAATCCTTTGCATTATAAATTTTAGTTCTCTCATTTCAACTGGTTGGTCTTGTACTTTGCCTGTGAGTAAATTTCTTTAAAGAATCCACTGAAAACATATCCACAAACTTATGACTAACACAGACTCATTAGTGAATGAAAATTTTTAACTGGAGTTCTCTGAAACTTAATAAAATAGGATGGTTTACCCAGGAATATATGCAAAAATATACTAAATATAGTTTGTAAATATCTGTGTAAACAGAACATTCATTTATTCATTAAATTAAATTTCTTCATGTGAAATCATAAATATTTGTCCTCCGTTGTATGAAAAGCTTATTTATACCAATACCTCTATTATAACTTCATATACCTACATATCCTGATACAAATTCAGTGTTTTATCTTCTTCAACAATATCAAAGTAGAGACAGTATATTATATATGGGTGTACACTGATTATACATGAGAATGTAAACTTCTAACCCATATGTACATACTGCCTATCGCTTATCAAAACAAAGGTGCCACAAGGGCTTACTACATAAGTGTGACATAATAGTTTTATCTTCCTTTTGTGCACTGGATCAATAAGAACTGTTGACTCTTTTCACCAGAATACACTCTTCTTGTATTTGTATTGCCTTGTTTGGTATTGTATAATCAGATTAGTGTATTTAAAAAAAAAATAACGTCCATGAGGAAAAAAATAGAAGTAGAATATTTACGAGACTTAAAATAATGTAGGATACCACAGAAGGTTATATCAAGACTAAATTAATATCAAGATGCCATTTGTTCATTTGTTTTCATATAAGATGCAATCTGCAGCCGTGCTTGCACATTTTACCTTTCCATAAATACAAATATTTGACAGTTTTCATCAGAAATATGTCTCAAATAGATGCAGTAGATACAGTACAAGTAGAACAGTCATATGTAGAATGTTTGTATAAGTCAAAGTAATTCATAAAGGGCAGTAACCACTGATATACTGCTTGGTACCGTATCATGGAACAAACCTCAACATGGCACGAAACGGAAGAAAGAGAATTTTAGAACATTTGGTTGTCATCTATAACATTAAGATACTTTTGCATACCAAATAAGGAAACAGAAGTGACGACAGCAAGAAATTAAATAACTTTGGTAATTTCTACTTAAATTATGCCAAATTAGGATGGTGATTTCTAGAAAAAATCATATATTATCACCCATTAAAAACAATTCTAAAAGGTTTACCATTTGGAATTTATGTCACTAAAATACTTTTATAACTTGCACTTGTGTCAATGCATATTTTGATAAAAAGAGATTCATAAATCTACACTTAAAACAAGTAAAAATAAGGCTTTTGCATCCAGTGTTTGTCAAGTTACACTGTGGCACAGTAGCACACCCAAATACTGATCCTACATACACTAGAGACAATGGTGACAAAGTCTTTAAAGGGGAAAGTTTTTGTCCCAGGACAAAAATCTCATTAAATTTCACTCTTGTCACATTTCTAGGTGTTATCTAGAAGAATAAACAAAGTCAGCTGACTGCTGAGGTATTGCTTATTTGCCTGACAGTGAAATCCTTTCTAAACCTCTATACTCACAGCAGGGTTACAGCTTTGACATGTAAGTTTATTATCTGGCACCTTCCATTTATAAGGCAAGATGTTTACTTTAGCATCACATTTGACTGAGGAATGACTGATTTTAAATGTTCTTTGACCTCTAGATTTTGGGCTTTAAACTGGTCCAGAAATACAGAAGTTCTGTTTAAAGCCACCTCACAACTGTAGGCTTCAAACTGGTCCACAAATATAGAAGTTCTGTTTAAAGCCACCTCTTGACTTTGGGCTTCAAACTGGTCCACAAATATAGAATTTCTGTTTAAAGCCACCCCTCGACTTTGGCTTCAAACTGGTCCAGAAATACAGATGTTCTGTTTAAAGCCACCTCTCAACTTTAGGCTTCAAACTGGTCCAGAAATAGAGAAGTTCTGTTTAAAGCCACCTCTCAACTTTGGGCTTCAAACTGGTCCAGAAATAGAGAAGTTCTGTTTAAAGCCACCTCTCGACTTTGGCCTTCAAACTGGTCCAGAAATAGAGAAGTTCTGTTTAAAGCCACCCCTCGACTTTGGGCTTCAAACTAGTCAAGATATACAGAAGTTCTGTTTAAAGCCTAAAGTTGAGAGGTCAGGCAGTATTTAAAATCACTCACTCTTCAGTTAAATCAGATGCTACAGCAAATATCCTGACATATACATGACAAGTGCCACATAATTAACATAAATATCCAAGCTGAAACACCTGCTATGGATATTAGGGTTCATACAGAATTTCACTGTCATGTAGATGACATGATTCAAAATTTTCCTCGAAATTTGGAAGCAAATTTGAGATCAGTTTACGCAGAAAACTTGAAAGAGAGGCTACTTGGTAGTCTAATGTTTGTATACTGACTCAAACAAAACTAACATAATGAACTTTAATTCCAAGAAAGACACTCAGACTGACTCATGTGTCTGACGACTCTAGCTTAACAGAGGGAAAAACCTGGGTCTAAATTCAAGTGGCTATTTATTCAATAACATACAGTAAGATATCTGAAATTCGTCACGTGGAAATACCAATAAAAATAATGAATTCAGGTGAAATTTGTTGAATGTATAGTAAATCAAGGCTTTTTGAACTAATATATATATCAAGTTTTAGACAAAGCATCATTTTCTTCACAGAATTAACTAAGGTTTTAGAGGTGGTGAATTTTAGATTTCTGGCGAATTTTAGATTTCTTACTCTATTAGACAAATAAATAACTGGTAAAAAGTGGTGGTGTAAAAACAAAGAAACATATGTATGGTATTTTAAAATGTTTAAAATGTGAATATATACATTTTAAATAGTTGGCCAAAAAATGGTTCACACTACATATTCGTGTATTTTCATTGCATTTAAAATGTTTTTATATTAAATTGAGATCACTATTGGGATGATTAGAACATGTACTCGATTAATCGTCTGTGATAGTGTATAATCACAGTCGATCACTTATTCAGCTTAAATCTTACCCTTCCTAATGTACCTCAATATCCATATATGTATTTAATATATCTAAGTCATTTTTAAGCGCTCACTTTTTTTTGTTTTGGCTCCGGACTTTCATGAATTGTGGCGCAGCGTGACGAGAATTTGTCTTCTCACTGAAGTTAAGCGGCAATAGACTACATTAGTACTTGGATGGGTGACCGTCTGAATTCTAGACCAGCTGTGGGATGTGTCTGAGTTGGAATTTCTTTGTGTCCCCAGACTTTTGTAAATTCTAGTGCACTATTCATTTCTCTGATGGCTTTGCGCTTGCGCTAGGGGACCAAAACACCTTTTGGCCGTGTTTATTTACTAAACTGACAGATTTGTCATGCAATTGGAGTTTATTTATGTCAGCCGCCATATTTACACGTGTACTTTTTGTAGATTCCTTTTTTCTGGATTGCCCTATACTTCAACAGGGAAAGGTTTCATGAAATTAGGACCAACAATCGAGTGAAAAAATCCATTACGGCTTGATTAACGGTAAAAAAATGGACCAATAATTGACCAAAACAATAGGAAGCGAGTCCCAACATTAACGGAGATATTATCAGCAATCAGCCAGTGTCATTATTTTTATTACGTTTAAGTTTGTATACACTGAGTTTAATATGATCAGATCCAACATGACAAGTTCACATTACAAGCCCTCTTCAAACTTAAGAAGGTGGTTAAAAAAATTTATTATCACACCATAAATAAAGAGGTTATGCAGCCTTAAAAGGAGATCTGTACTATAGGCAGTCAATACTCATATTTGATTTGAACTGATTTAAGTGATTTAAGTGATCTGTGATATTTCTATTTGATTGGGGCCTTTCGCATAACTAAAATCATTACACCAAGTGATCCTACGAGGGAGACTGATCACTTAAATCATGATTTAAGTGAACAAAGTGATCCTAATCGAATACCAATAATACCTACTGAAGTAACAAAATAACAATTATCATTGTTCATATCATCATATTGTCGTATCATTGTTATCATTGTAAATGGACCAGGTATACCATTTGATTTCTCACTAATTATTGAACTGCCTCTTTATCATTTCAATGTTGATTAATATGGACATATACTGTAGCATGCGGAGATCAGGTCCTCAGAAAACACCTTTAGTTCTGCAGTAAACGCCCCTTCTCTAATTAAAACTGTCCAAACATTTTTATGTTTTATGTGACCAAAGGTCAAAAATTGAAGCAAATTGCAAATTTTACAATAAATTCTGGGTTTTTTTTTTGTGTGTGTAACTTAGATACATAGTACACAGATGTAGTACAGTTTTAATCAAATGTATATAAATATTATCACTTACATTTAAGAGGATGCAATACTTTGCAATGTTAATTTGGCTAGCTATCCACGTTAACTGTTACACCTATAGGATTTGTAAGTCCACAAAGGTGAGTTAGGAATCTAATTGAAACATTTTTATGGTAATTGTTTAACTTACTGTTATAAAGGCCCCTCGTTTTGTAAACATGCACATCCCCGGGGTGTTTACTACACAAATCAGTATATCGTTAACTGGAAATCAATTTAGGTAAGAAGAATTCATTTTGGGTTTTCATGAAATTCAACCGCATAAAACTTTTTCTTCTTCAAGGAAATATTCACTCAAAGTTACAAATAAAATGGTGATGCATAAACTTAGATTTAATTTTTTTCTCAAAAACCCTGCTATAACTCTTCTGTACTGTTTTGTAGTATATTAGCCCCAAACAATGGCAAGAAAAAATTACAAACAACAGTTGCATTTAAAAAAAGGAAAATTGTTTAACCAATAGAGCAATGAGTATGCTTTCACTTACAGTCCTACATTCCCAAGGATTCCCCCAAGGTTTTAAATAATTAACGTTCAAAAAATAAAAAATTTCTAGAGCTTTAAAAATGACTGTCGGAATGTATGAAAGAAATAAATAAAAAATTCGACAGAATATGAGAAATTGGACAATGAGGGAACCTCCTTTATACTTTCGACTGAATTATGGGAAATTGTTATCAAACTTATGATTTTTGTGACAACTTCTGTTACAGTGTTTCAGTTAATGATCAGTTAATGTATGCAACAAGCTACAGGTGTGCTATTTTACTATGTTATAGCTCAGCCAAAAGTAGGTGAACAATATATTTAAACAAAATACCGTAAATGCAGTATTTATCAAGTTATAATTAAATTACTCAACAGTGAGAACCTGAAAGTAGCTATTGCTCAGCTATGCAATGAGCAACACTGCACAAACTTATGTATTTTAATGCATTAACTTATTTTATAAATTCATAAAAAAATATTTAAGAAATATCCAGGCCTGATACTCACACAAGAGAATCAACTTGTGGCCTAGTACGTATATCCAAGATAAGAGAGAAATCTCTTCAATAATCAATGAAAAAATTGTGATAAAGTGTTGAAATTTTCGAACGTTGGGTGGGGCTACCTTTCTTCTGACGCCCCTGGAGAACAGACAAACAAACATATCTGCATGCCTTGAACAGTTTATCATCCTCAATAGATAAGGTTTATTTTAAAAAGTAACAGTATGTCTCAGGGCCTTGTACATTAGGAGGAGCAGTTGTCCATGCAAATGCAGAAACCGCAGAGCGATGCCATAATGTCAGCTGACATAAAAATAAGACTTACTCCAGTGAAATGATTATTATTGGACCTTATGTTATCTCAATACTCAATATAATGACCTCATTTCAGCTCTCCTGAATTCTTACTTCTCTATTGTTTTGTACCAAATTGCCTCTTCCACCGATCATACCCTTCTGTTATCTGAGTAATAAAACCCTGTTCTACTAACATGGTCTGGACAATTAGAGGTTTAGATTGACTTTTTAAAATTTTTTTTTTGACACATTAAATAGAAAAAGCGCAATCATTGAATCACACATCACTGAGTATGTCATTCTCTTTTATTTAGTTTGGAAGCATTAATCACATTTTGTTATACACACCAATAAACCAGTATTCTAGTATTCTTTAAATATTTAAAAAAGATTTATTTCAAAACTTCCCCTCCCCCCTATTATTTAAAAAAAATGTAAATTCTACATTTTACCTATGGGATTCCTTGTAAATCGGGTAAATTCAAACCTTAATTCTGTGGAATACTTTAGTCTTTTTTTAATTTGTTTACATACTTTTTTAATACTTTGCAAGCTTTCAACAAATGGTTTTAGTTTGGGAGTTTGGTTTGGCAGCATTGAGCTAAGAACTAGATTTTGCCCATTTCTGTATCACACATGTCTTTTCAGGCTGCAAAAGATTTACACCAAATGGTCCCTGGCTAAACAATACTTAAAAATTATGGTAATGCTAAGAATGTAGACCGGAGTTCAATTACATATTATAATAGATTAAATTCTCAAATGTCAGACAATCTCAGAAGAGTATGATTCTGTTTGATTAATACAATAGTATTAACAAACCAACGGACCTTGATTTAGTTCAATCATTGAAACAACATTTTCAAAACTAGTAAAAATGCAGAAATCTGACATAAAATGTTAATGGTTTGTCAAAACTATGGTAAAAATATAAAATCTAAAATTTTGTCATATTTTCAATAAAATGTAGGTTCTATATAGATGAGAGAAAATAAGATCCCCTGGGATGTGGTGTGATGTTGGTGATTTCTAAATATTTTGTAAAGTCCGAATTTCAGATGTTTGAACCGAATTTCAAATTCGGAGCAGTGAACAAGCAAACTATCAAACTTCTATAAACATCGATGCAGCACTATGGTTTAGTGTAAAACAATACAGATAAACAAATTTACGATAGTAGAAATGAGGTCATAAAGTCAATTACCTGGACAATAGAATTTTCTATTGTATATAATTACATAAATGTATAATCATTCTGTTCTAATTGGGGAGAAAGTTTCAAATGATTTCTGTAAAATGTCCTACAAAAAAATATAGCTAGATTTTGGACAACAGTCCAAAATTCTTTTTATGGGATTTTTCTATCATATGTCCTCTATAACCCAAAACAATTAGTTGCATTGGACTCTTATTATCTCCCGCCAGCCAGATTATTTAAACGCCTTCCGTACGTACATGCATGCGTACGTCTGTCTATCCGTCTTTTTTCGTCACATTTTTACATAAACCTTAATATCTCATTCATTTATAAAGATATCTTCACCAAATTTGCAGGGAATGTTCATGGCTATGAAAACATGTCTGTGGAAAATTTTGAAAAACAAAATGGCCGCCATAGCCAATTGTTTGAAAAACAAAAAGATGCTCTAAATCTTGAAATACTGCAGGTAGCTTCATCAAATTTGCACAAAAGATATATGACTAGAAAAGCTAGTCTGATTGTAATTTTGGCCTGCTTTCCAAAACAAAATGGCTGCCATATCACATATGTAATGTCTAATGGGGTGTTTCTAGTAAAAAGGTCTTATATCTCCTTTACCATTGCTCTTAGGGGTTGGGAATTGAAAACAACTTATAGGAAGTCAAGGCCTGACAATCTTTTCCAAGTGTTGAATTTGACCTCTGACCTCTGCTTCACATGAGGTGGGGTCTATCCCTGACTGTGTCCTCCTCAAAGCTAATTGAGTCGGCATTGGTACTCCAGAATTATTGGGTAGATTTTGTAAAATAATGAAGTCATATTTGGGTTAAATTAAAATATGGTATACTCAGCTGCCCTGGGAGGTTTGCACTCTAAGAGTCCTTTCTCGCTTAATTTTAACTATGCAAATTAAATCCAGTAATATAAGAAGCTGTTGTGATGGTCTTAAATTCTTAATTAGCTATCGATAGTAAATAATATCCCAACTTCATGCATTGTATTTGTTAATTGTCACCTTTATTCTATATGAATATCTTAAATGAAAGATATTATTTGGCTTTGTTTGCTTAATTTACAGATACTTAGTCTCTATATTTTGTTAATTAACCCTGTAAATAGTCATTAATTGATAAATTAGTTTCATTAACAGTTTACTCTGTCGAATATAATTACAGGAACCAAAAACATACTTTATATTTCACCAGAAATTTAAAACGACAGCATAAATTTTATTGGACAAGGCCAATTAACAGGAAATTCTATGTTTCAAAGTTCTCCCATATGGGGTTCATATGTAAATCATTTGCACAATGTTCACCAAACAAGTACACTATAGAAGTTCATTAAGCTTGGAATTTCTTTGGGTCATTTACTGCAAGTCAGGGACCAGTACCTGGTAGTAGCTAAAATCATTCAGTATTGATACAACTTCTCAAATACAGGAAAAAAACATCTAAACATTTGTCTCACTTGGTTCAACTAGAGTTCATAATTTATGGCAGATTGAAATACAGCTGTTTCAATGCATTCACAGCTGAAGCCCATATCAGTAGAACTTAGATATTTAGTAGGATTTTCTTTTATACAGAAGTCAATAACTGGCCCTCAGTAGATATTTTCTACTGAACTTGATCGTGTTAACTAGAAATCCTGCTTAAACAGAAGTACTTCTGGCCTCCCTTGATTTAGATTTATTTGTTGTTTTACGTTGCGTTCAACAGCCAGGGTCATATTGCGACGGGTAGTTTTACAGGTGGAGGAAACCAGTGCATACTGCACTGTAAACCACCGGGCATTTGCAAGTAACTACCAACTTTCCAACATGAAGAGCCCGGCCCGAGATTCGAACCAGCGGCCTCAGAGGTTGGAGGCGAGAACTCTAACCGCTACACCACCAAGCCCCCTCTGGCCTCCCTTGAGTTCCGACTTAATAGATTTTAGGGATTTCTATCAAAAGGAATCTGAGCTCATAGGGGAAACGTAATTACAGTCAAAACCAGAATGGCTAGACTCTTATATATAAGAAAGAGTGAGAACACTGACGAGAACTGATATTATATCACACAGAAAGAGTTATGGTCCAAACTCTGACTGATGGCTTCCAAAAGCAACTAATAACCACTTTTAAAAATAAATAAAAAAGATCCTCAATAACTAAAATGGCTAAAAATGTTCAAATAATGTTACATTTCATCAAATAGCTCACCCTTTTGTAAGCTTTACAAACATTTTATTGAAATCTTAAAAATAATTTATAAAAATATATATTAATACCAAATATATGAATGGGACTTAATCAAAACTTTATAATTGGCTTTTGGTTTTGCCAATACCAAGGTAAACCAAGTCTCCTTTTGGAACCTCACAAACAAACCCTCCTCTGTCAAAGCTTATAAATGTAACAAGTTTAGCTAAATACCAGGTTAAATTCTTGCAGAAAATGCCTTTGTAAGGATTGAATGTGATTCCAAGTTAAAGTGAACTAACACAAGCTCCAAATATATATCCCTTTCATGCTATTCCTGTAACAATAGAATAAAAAATCTCAAGATCATTTTGCAAGTCACAGAGACATTGATAGGTTTAATTTATATTCCTTTAACATCTGCATACCAATTTTCACACTATGTTTAAAATAACCACACTGAAATTTTTTTCCTTTTCTTTTTGTGCATTGATATTCTGTTACAATTTATCCCAAGATAAACAACTATATTTATAGTGGAAAGTTAAATGATCAGCTGAAAGAATATGCAAAGAAGACATGAACACCATCCATCTGCCCATCTGCATTGCAATCCAATGTCAAGGTCATTGTTTGCTATTTTGTTTCCATATTTATCCAATACTGTTCTGATTTAAATCCAGGTACTTCTTACACTTTTCTATTTTTAATGTAGCATCTGCGGAAGATATCAAAGCACCAAGCGAGTTCTAAGAGCAGTGTGTCTTCCATCCCAAAAGATACATTCCAAATCACATCACCTGCCATTGGTAGAAAGAATAGGATTTTTTCTAATGATATATGCACACATACGAAGACATGATACCCACATCCAACACAACACATGCAGATATATAACTGCCATCCACTCTCAAGCGGTCATATTAACGGAAATATTTTCAATCACAATTTACTACCACAGGATACATTATGAAAAAAATGAGCAGACAGTACTGAACATAAAAGGTGCTACTTTGCACCACAATACACTAATCAGCGATGTACATATACTTGTGTACTATCTGTACACTCATGCTGTTGAGCATTGATCTGGTCCTTTTTGCTGTGAAGAACATTTTCAAAATCCCTTATTTAGTCTATGAAGGGCAGGTCTTGACAACAAAAAGCCTTGGCTACATACGTCCTTCTGGCATGCCCATTAATACAGAGGACACACTATCACTGTAATATGGTAGATACACACAAGCAGCCGCCATATTTGACGGAAAGTGTTTTCTGTTTTATTATTACACGTATTAAAGCTCAACTTAAACTCACTGAGCTCAATCCCCTCCTGCTTCACATTGCAGTGAATAATAACAAATAATATATTTTATATCTACCTCCCGGTTATATAATACTATACTGACATCATCCCTGGAGTAATAATACATGTGTTTCATTGGAATAAATGCTAAGTGACAAGGGTATGTAACAACCATCCTCTATTTGAGAAGTTTGGGTCATAAAGTCTTTTTGTGTTCTGTCAGTATTATAACTGCAGTAAGTTTAAGGACCTTAAGTCAAACCTACAAAGCAAGAAACATAAAATTCCCCAGAAATAGGAAAAGTTGCCATGGGAAGAAAAGTCTCAATAATTTTCTGAAATTATTTACAAAATGTTATCAAATTTTGCATTTCTACAAATATGTCTAGCTTAAGATTATTACACATCCATTCTTACATTTCCATCCAATCTTGTGGCTGATTTCACTTTTCTGATGCAATTTCTTGTATCTTACAGTAGCTACTGAATGATAGCAGAACACAATACAACTCACATCTAGGGCTCTCTTTCTCCCTGGGTCCCAATGCCAGAACAACCTAGCTTCCTATAGCTGACTGTTTTACACATACATCCTTACTGCCCCTAGCTATCACAGCTGTCTACTGCTAGACAGTTCTGTAGCTAAAGGTACTCCAGTTAGTGTCAAGAAGGACACATGTGGCTGGGAGTTGACTGTGTTATTGATTTTATGTCCCCTTTTCTCTCAAAGCTAGAGAAAACCTCCTAGGTGCTGCAATAGTAGCAACACTCATCAGTTCACTGCAGCAGCCATATTGCAAACAACAATTCTATATAAGTGAAACTCCCTCCATGATCATCAGTCATTCTGCTAATTCTCAACAATAAGTCTACCCTGACCTAAATGTTGACAAATTTACCAGCAAACCTGCAGAGCTTAGCATAGACCTTTATCAGCAAATAAGAGAAAATTCTCATTTCAATCATGCAAATTAAAGAGCACAGTCCATTTTTGGGTCCAAAACTCGGTGAAATGTTGCATTATTTGATCCAAATCATATATATTGCACAGCTACACAAAGAACCACCCTGCCATAACTGATTAATTATTAATGAATACTTTTAAATTTATTTTAAAGCTATAAAACTTGACACTACCTCGTTAAACTATCATTCTTATATGTTACATTAACTTTTATACTCATCAAAATACCATCTCTAGTTTATTTGACAATGAAACTGAACACCATTTGAATCACTAATGCTTTTGCACAGATTTTCTCAACTTACCAGAGTGAACCAATTTGAAATGCGACATTAAGAGTCAAAATCACATAAAGTGAATTCAAGAATGAAGAATATTATTGTAGATGATCTAATTGATGTTTAAAGTGCCTTACATTTTCCAAGGGTATCTTTTATGCCTATAACTTAGTTTTGCATTATTTAAACATTTATTTATTAAAAGCTTTATGATGATTTACAATTAAAATTTCCAACATAAACTGCCAAGGCACCTAAAATGTTCTGTTTTCATTAAGTTGATTTATACAATAACCTGCTGAAATGTGAACTTTGGCACACATCTGTTTCAATTTTACAGCCATACCTGCAAGACATACTTATATATTCTTTTTCTGTAGCTGGTGACATGACCCACACTGACCCACAGGTCAGTTATTACTGTAACCTAATGTTTGTGAGGGACATGTGACCTCTACATAAGAATAGCAAGCTTAAGTTCATCATTCAGGGGTAAACCCTGGACACTGAATCGGGCAGTGGTGTCGGACACCAATATAAACAGGGTGTATCCACTAAATTTCAATCTTTTTTCCATGACTTTTCCATGACTTCTATATGACCGAAGCTTTAAAATTAAGGACCTTTTACATGCTTTGTGGCATGAAAGAGACATGTACTGAGGACACAAGCTCCCGTCGAGGCCACAAGCTCCCACAGCTTTTACCTTTGAGAACCAGTGACAAGGTTTCAGTCACAGTACAGGAAGATGTGGGAGACACCAACATTTGATCTGATTACATAAACATATCCTTGTGTTGAAAGGCTGGATGAAAGAAAGGAACAGCGCCATTTTGCGAGAGGATGCCTTTTAATTTCCATGACTTTTTATGAATTTTGCAAAACCTAGAGCAAATTTCCATGACTTTTCCTGGCCTGGAAAAGAAAAATGGAATTCCATGACTTTTCCAGGTTTTCCATAACTGGATACACCCTGTATAAATTGTACCAGAGTTCTCTTAAAAACATGAATACATATGTGAATACATACATACACTCCTTGTATTTTATATTGTTGTTGTATGTCTTATTTTATTTCAAGACTAATATTCCAAGAAATATACATCCTATTTTGGTGTCTGACATGACTGTCCTGTCTGATTTACCATCCACAGGTGTACAGTTCAACACACACAAACCCTTTCAGTTTCTTATTTTTATTGGAATCATTGTAGTCTGTCCTACCAATTTGTCACATGACCAAGACTGTTTAATTTGCCAGTTTCAGTATAAGTTTCTTGATGATTTCTTGTAGGGATCATGATGGAATTCTCACTGGACTGTTAAGGTAGTTGAATACATTGATACAAATCAAAATCATTGTATTTCTAATCAAGAAACAGGCTCCAGAAAAATAGTTACTGTTGAACAATGGTATCATATTATAGAAATCCAGTCAAATCTCTTCCAGTATCACTGTCACAAGTGGATTCGCTTTCAAACAGAAGCAAATATTAGATCCACAGACTGCCTGTTCCACTGAAAATTACTGTTATTTTGAATTACTGGGCCTACTGGCAAAGTTCAAGTATTTCTTTCCTTTGAGATACAGCTAAATGAGGTTCAACTGTACATAGTGAGGACCTATTAATAAAACGATCATAGCTGTCTCGCTCGTGGTCCAATATTGAAAATTTCTTCATCGGCTTACTGTATTAGATCAGAAAAGTGTGTTCAGGCCTTAATATATCTGAACTGCTTTATCTGCTGATTATTATTTGCTGCAAAATACTAACTTATTAACTGTGTCAGCAAATCACATAAAAGAAATCACTTGAATACAACTGCTTATTCTGATCCTCTTTTTCTCTTCAAAAATATGGATTATTTAAGGCTTCAAATGCGATGGTTATGTATGTGTACTTTTCACACAAATGGGCAACATAATTGTGGCATACCGTTTGTTCCCTTTAAAAACACCTATCTAGTCATGTGACAACAGTATAACCATCACCTATCATCACCACTAGTTCTTATATTTTCAGACATGATATCCAAACACCAATTATAGCATTGAACACAACTGTACTCTGGTTATCCAGTATACACTAAGCATCTACACCTATATCTATACATAAAATCTATATATGATTGATTGCAACTGAGAAGCAAGTAATGATAACAGCATCTCGGGATAAAAATTAAAAAATTTATAATGTTTATAAAGATGGAAACCTCGAGTACCATGCATATGAGGCTCAAGCCATAGATGTCTGTTGCTAAATATAGCTAACCCCTTTTCACTGTCACTGGGGACCAGAAGGGCATAAGATCCACCTGATTTACACATATACTTACGTCCTTCTGGAAGTCAGCGAGACAATAAATATCATAAACAGCACCAATGACGCAAGTATTCTTTAGTCCCACATAAAAAAATGGAAACTGTTACAGTTGCCAATTAACTCTTCTTGCAAGAGAGTTTCTTGCATTTTCCTAGTTTTCAAATTTTCTTAGTTCAATATAAACATAAAAGATCGAACAAATTCAGCTTTTTACACTCTTTTTTTTTATTAGCTACGGTCATATCAGTACAGGCCCTCAGCATTACCATTTTCTTGGGAGCTGGGTTCAATCCCGCGAACACACAAGTGACACCAAGGCAATGTAATGCCAAGTGGGATCACCATTTCACCTTTGGGCTAGTTTTTACTTTACCGGTACGGAATTTGGGTGATAATGTATGTTCGATATTTTTAGCAAATTCGATCCTTTTATTTTAATTGAAATACACATGCATACTATTTACAGGGGTTGGCGACTTGCCCCATATTATAACTATTCATTTAATTTCATAATTCTTTTACAGTTGTGTGTAACTATCCAATATGGCGGATCTTGTACCAGTAAAGTAAAAGTGCTTTGACCTTCGCATAGTTATCCAACATATGAGCCTACATGCAAGCTAACATTGGAATGAACTGAAAATTTATCCAAAAACTTTATTTTCTTTCAAGTAAATCTTTTTTATTTTTTTTTATTTACACCCTGTATTGTGAAATGCCCAGTTAACAAGAGACCTATAATAGTCAGTGTACAAAATGAATGTCTACTTCCCTGTCCAAGACCGGTAACTATTGTGTCACAGACATGCAAATTTTTAGAGTTGGAGGTCCAGATGTACTGTAACTTAAGAAAACTGTTCATATATTTTTTCCTGAATCACTGAATTTAGTCAATTTTGAAACTCAATATTGATTTAACCTACATTGAAATACAGACTGGCAACTTTTGCTACAGGCCTGTAACACTTTAGTTAGAGGTCTGTTGGACCTGGGAAGTTTTCCTGCTAAACTTAGTACACTGATAATAGTATCTATGCTTTGCTTACACTATTGCATATATGTCTATTAGGAGACATGACTAAATTATGCAACTTTTGCTACCCATTAAAACCATTAACATTTTTCTTTTTCATTCTTTATTTTTAAACTTGAACTATTTTATTATATAATAATTTATAAATCTTGATTTAACTGAAAAATTTTGTGAAGGGAAATACGATACAAATTGACATCAAGTTATTCTGCACTGGATTTACACTTTAAACCATTTCATTGGTGTTTAGGCCTGAATAGTATATATGTGGAAATTCTAACTTAGATATGTACCGAACATTTAGACTACTGATTCAAATCAGGTTGACACAGATTAAAACAGATAGGGGATTAGGTATGAACACTATTAATCCAAGCTCACAAGGGTAAATCTTAACCCTGCTCAAGTGGTGGATTGAAGCAGATTGGTTCAACACCCTTTGTAGTGAGAACCCTCTCAATCCGTATTGACAAGGGTTGAGTGTGTTGGTACTGTAATTAATTGACTTACTGCTTAGAAGAAATTGCTTTACTTAATAATATTGTGTCAATATATACACATTAATCCATTGTTAGTGGGAGGGACTAGTTGCATGATTTTACAATAATTACAATTCGGTATAGCATATTTAAATCAACAGAAATGTTTAACAAAATTGCAATTGATCTATTATCTAATTTAAGCTTTCTAATTTTAGTGGTTTCACTGTACTCAGACTTTCGAAAATTTTGAATTCAGATTAAACCGGTAGTTTAGATTCTCAACCCAGACTGAGATGAATCTTGTTCAATCGGCCTTAAACTAGGGATGGGTTGGTAGGTCCGGTATCTCGGTATCGAGAGCATTTTACTGAAATACCGTGATGAGATTTTACAACCGCAACTTCGCTTGTCAGTACATATAGTGGAAGGAAGGGTTAAAATATTAGAAACATACCCAAATTCTGAAGAAATTATAAGCTTTTATCCCATATTTTCATGCATTTTGCAGACTTTTATACACTAGCAAATATGTTGAGCAGAACTGCCATGTTTTGGTTACGGCACTTTATAACCTTAATATCGCTTGTCAACTCATATAATTGAAGGAAAACTTAAAATATTAGGAACAAACCTGAAATCTGAAGAAGCTGTACATGTTTATCCCTTATTTTGTGCATTTAGGGACTTTTATTGTGATGTCGTGAACAGGAAACGTCCATGTTTGGTTGGGGTGTACTAAAACGCGGAGTCCCGGAATCGGTACGGTTTTGCTTCGACGACCTCCCGATGTACACATTTTTGGTACCGACCCATCCCTACCTTAAACCCTCAATCCTTGACAACTGGGAAAGTGTGAAGTGGGTATTAGTTGAGCTTTTTACCTCATAAACTTGGATCATAAGTCATTCCTGCTAAATATTAACAATTTATATTTATCTTTCTTCAGTCATTTCAAACAAACCATCATCAACTAGAGGAATGCTTTTGCTAACAAAAGTGAAGCGTCCCTTAAAGTTTAAAATGCTTTGTGGTTTTAATAAGCATGCTGTAAAGCTAAGAATGCACAAAGCTGCACCGTATGCTTTCCCAATACCTCTTAATACATTCTGAAGCTATAAAAGCAACAATAAAGGAGATATAAGGCATAAACTCCAAAGCAGCTATTTATGACCCCAGTTTTGCCCATAAGGGAGGGTCGGGGGGTAAAACTGACCGGCTATTTAGACTCTCCACATATGCTTTCCCAATACCTCTTAATACATTCTGAAGGTCTAAAAGCAACAATAAAGGAGATATAAGGCAAAACTCCAAAGCAACTATTTTATGACCCCAGTTTGACCCAAAAAGCGGGGTCGGGGGATAAAACTGACCGGCTATTTAGATTCTCCACATATGCTTTCGCAATACCCCTTAATACATTCTGAAGCTATAAAAGCAACAATAAAGGAGATATAAGGCATAAACTCCAAAGCAGCTATTTATGACCCCAGTTTGGCCCATAAGGGGGGGTTGGGGGGTAAAACTGACTGGCTATTTAGACTCTCCACATACGCTTTCCCAATACCTCTTAATATATTCTGAAGCTATAAAAGCAACAATAAAGGAAATAAAGGCAAAAACTCAAAATCGGCTATTTTATGACCCCATTTTGACCCATAAGGGGGGGTCGGGGGGTAAAACTGACCGGCTATTTAGACTCTCCATATATGCTTTCCTAATACCTCTTAATACATTCTGAAGCTATAAAAGCAACAATAAAGGAGATATAAGGCAAAAACTCAAAATCAGCTATTTTATGACCCCAGTTTGACCCATAAGGGGGGGCCAGGGGGTAAAACTGACCGGCTATTTAGACTCTCCACATACGCTTTCCCAATACCTCTTAATATATTCTGAAGCTATAAAAGCAACAATAAAGGAGATAAAGGCAAAAACTCAAAATCGGCTATTTTATGACCCCCGTTTGACCCATAAGGGGGGGGGGGGGGGGGGGGGGGGGTACAACTGACCGGCTATTTAGACTCTCCATATATGCTTTCCCAATACCTCTTAATACATTCTGAAGCTATAAAAGCAACAATAAAGGAGATATAAGGCAAAAACTCAAAATCAGCTATTTTATGACCCCAGTTTGCCCCATAAGGGGGGGCCGTGGGGTAAAACTGATCGGCTATTTAGACTCTCCACATATGGTTTCCTATTACCTCCCAGTACATTTTATAGCTCTAAATGCAATACTTAAGAACATAATAGGGGTGTTGGCCTAAATTTAAGGCTTTCAGATTGGAAGGTGTCAGAAAATCACTCATAAATGAGACATTTTTCAAGGGATTGCTCCCAAAATCTAATCAGCTCGCGTTTTCGATAGTATGAACAGGTGTGTCAAATTATAAGGCTCTGTAGCAAGTAGTTTTTCCTGAACTGTGATGACGGGGGGGTGGGGTGGGGGGGGTGGGGGTGTACTTCAAAAAATAGTTTTTGATCATGTGACCTTCATAAAGGTCAAAGGTCAAATTTAAGCATGCAGAAAAATTTTCCCACGCCTAAGGTATATAACTGCCAAATATGGTTTGAAACCTTTTAATAATAAGGGAGATATTCAAGGGAGACCATAATGCGGCGGCGGCGGCGAGGAAACTGAGGCGAAAACAAATAAGCGCCCTTTCAGGGAAGCTTAATTAAAATCAATTCCAGTGACTTTTTTTATACACTAGTTAAAATTTTCATGTAGCTGAAGTTGCAATTGATAACATGAACTGGGGACAGATCCATTCTGAGTCTCTGTGATTCTTTTGGATTTATTACAGATGAACTTGCTTCCAGTGCTCCAATGCTATCTTTGCTTATAGAGTAAGGAATCTAAAATTCGCCACATATCTGAAATTCAGGTTTTTTTGAACTGAAAAATACCAATTTTAAGACAAAACCTCATTTTCTTCATAAAATTAGCTAAGGTTTTTAGAGGTGGTGAATTTTAAATTGCTGGTGAATTTTAGATTTCTTACTCTGCATACACCACATGCTGTATTTTAGAAAAACAAAATTTTTTAGAAGCCTTAATAAATATCCCTAAAGCAGGCATTATATTTGAGGCTCAAGTGCTATTTTTGTGTAAGTCACAGTATGAGTACATATATTTCTCTATAGACTTTATCCATGAGGACACATGTCCCATTCAGAATTCTCTGCTCTCTCTCCCTCCCTGTCTCTTCCCTCAGACAGTTTTCACACTAATCTAGTTTGCCCAATGACGTCAAAACCAGGTTTTTTTGCAGCAAGACAAGGGGAATGTGTGCTATTTATAGCCCAGAGTCGGGAGAACTTTTTTTATGTACATATATATATGTGTGTGTGTGTGTATAATTTTTCAAACATAACAGGGAAAGTCCCCCTTTTGCATTAACTGAAAGACATGGCTATACCATAGGTTTCCGTAGTAACCACCACCTCTTTGCCCCTACACTTTAAAAATAACAAGACCTCTGACACGGTCATTTATCTCCCACCATGAAATGTATATAATGGTGCTGTAGGTAATACATTACAAGACATGACCACAAAAATTAACATTTTATTATTCCTTTTTAGTTGTGGTATTTTGATATGGTGTTGGCATGTCAATTTATCGGGGACTAAGTATTGCCAATTTTTTAAAGAAAAGACAGTTTGTTCAGATTTCATAACCTTGTAAGTTATTAATCATAATTGTTAATTTTGTTGTTACTTTAGTAATCTTAGTACTGAATAGGGCAGGGTCGGTAACACTGGTATCTTGGTATTGAGACCACTCTACAACTGGCACCATGAACGTCATCATACGTAAAATATAGGAAACTTACTCTAAATCTGAAAAAATATTAACTTTTATCCCATATGTTCGCAGATTTTAGAAGTTGTTTTTTTAATGATGTCTTGGAGTAGAACTGCCTTGTTTTCTTTTCCTGAACCTCACTTCCTGTTTGTGGGCCTATTCTATTGGGGATATACTAGAACACAAATTTTTCAGAATCCCAGAATCGGGAAGGCTTTGCTTTGTTTTGATACCGAAATTGAACATATGCTACTGACCTTGCCCTAGTATTAAACATCCCTCCATATCTGGTAAAATATACTCTTTGTCCCTTTACCTTCTATCACATAGAGTTCGCCTGATGCCTGAATATTTATTCTAACTACCTTTTCCAAATTAACTTCTTAATAAAGCTCAGTTAATTAAAATTTTCTCTTTTGAAGAAGTCAATGGCTGGTCCCCATTAACCACTTTCCCATGAAATTTATATTAGAGGTATTTTTAAGGGTCTCCTTACATATGCCTTTATATGGTTGAATGGGTATTAAGAGCTCATGTCACACACACAAACAGAATCAGATTAAATTCTAGGAGATCGATGCTATGGATTATGATTGTTATAGAGTAAGAAATCTAAAATTCGCCACATATCTGAAATTCGCCACATGTGAAAATACTAATAAAATAAATGAATTGAGGCGAGATTTGTTGACTGTATAGTAAATTAAGGCTTTTTGAACTGAAAAATACCAATTTTTGGACAAAAACATCATTTTCTTCATAAAATTAACTAAGGTTTTACAGGTGGCGAATTTTAGATTCCTGGCGAATTTTAGATTTCTTACTCTACCTATTATAAAAGCTGTACAGTCTTTTTGGGCTATAATATTTGAAAGATTTTAGCGCATTTATCTTGCCATACAAAATTGTGTAAATAACCAAAACAACGATTATTTTAAGCATATACAGCTTTTGTTAATATTTCTACACAACAAGCATGCATAAATCTGATATTAGAACCACTTAGTAATGTGGAATGGACAAGATTTTGGTCCATAAACAATAAAATGAAAGTCTTCTGCAATTCAGTTATCTTTGATTGCAATACATTTAGGGCAGGGTCAGTAACACCGGTATCTCGGTATCGAGACCAATTCACTTCAATACCGTGGTGACACTTTACAGCCGGTATTTCGAATGTCAGTATACAATATTGTGAGAAAACGTCAAGTATTAGAAACAAACCTCAAATTTGAAGAAATAACAAACTTTTATCGAGTATTTTCATATATTTTGACACTTTTATAGTGATTTCTGTCAGAACTTCAATGTTTTCTTTTCGCGAAACTTACTTCCGGTTGGTGGGCCTATTCGATTGGGTGTATGCTAGAACGCAATTTCTTCTTTCGGTATCCCGGAATCGGTACGGTTTTACACTGGCGGGATCCCGAAATGAAAAATCTGCTACCGACCCTGCCCTAAATACATTTAAGAATACAGACAGCTACTGACAAGTAACAGCATGCAACCAAGCTACAGCACAACATAACTCTCCATTACAACGGCTGACATAAAATTTTAGTTTTTTTTTTGTTTATATTTGGTCAAAAAAAAAACAAAAAAACTTCTTTGCAACAAAATCAAGATTGAAAGAAGAAATCAGCACTTATGCCGAGGAGAGTGCTGATTAAATGGCTATGAATATGAACATGCTAATACAAGTTAATATATTGCATTTGAAAATATAATAATTGGTACAAGCTTACCAAAAACATAGGATCATTTTAAAGCCTCTCTTACATCCCAATATACCTGCATATTAGTGGTGGTATCGTTTACAGAAATCAAAACTGGGGCTTTGAAACAAAACAAAATCAAGTATTTCGTATGCTTGTTCCGTGCAGTGAAAATTAATAGCAGGCGTACATGAGCCATAAATTGCAAATGGAAATGGCTTTCACGAGATATTATTAAGTCTGTAAACATGATTTTTGCTCAATGTAAAGTAAAAATGTGACATACTTCACAAAATATGTATATTCTTTGTCCTTTTGATGAAGTATTAGCCATTAGAAAGTCTAAAATAATAACGTTTTCAATAACCGGTTCCCAAATATTCTTTGCGGATTTTGTTATTTTTACCTCAACGAAACGATATACCGCATACCGGAAAACCGTTTTCAATACTACTGCACATATGTACTATTAGTGGCCAAAATGGGTTAACCAGATAGCACATCATGACCATAGAGAACAAATTGGCATGCAAATTAATTCTGCAGCCAGGCCACAAGATTCACTTGTGAGCAAGATGTCCTTGCAAACATCTACTTCCCCGACAAACTCTCCCAAGCCACAAAGTTCACAAAAAATCATGCAGCCAGTATGTGTTGTAACCTAGGATGTAAAAGTGGCTTCACACAGAGTCTCTTGGCAAATGTAACAAAGTGTACAATGCAGCATCACTTACTTTAATGAATGAAATAAAACGTCATCAAAATAAGCTCCTGAATTTTGTAAATTTGGGATGAGTTCACTGCACATATCAATGCTTTACAAGTGCATTCACTCCGTGGTTTACGGTTCATTTTTCTTTCGAAAATAAATAGCAACTGACTTCCTATATATGGCATAGGAGTGTCACAACTTCAAATATTTCATGTCGGCTAATCGCCAAGTATTATTCGTGGACACTGAACTTCTGATGCATTTTTCTCATACAGGAAGTGAGCGATATAAGAGATATGTGGTACTTCCGGTTTTACGTGTACTGTTTTTACATTGTTGGATTTTAACTTATTTTATGTGACAATATGGACATATCAGATGGATTCAGACCTTCTGCCATTTTTTACTACATTGAGCATTTATTCATACTTTAAAATATCAAACTGGTATATAGCACTATTCTAGCAGTTATCGATAAGTCGGGTAGTCGTGATGCCCCTAATTTGGCATGCCAAATCTGTGTGAACTTTGGGGAAATTGAAAATGGGATTTTTATTTACTTTTTTTTTTTGCTTGTTTTTGAAAACGATTTGAATTTAGGAATACTGTAAATTTGCTCTGTCTTGCTTACTTCAGTGAATGCATCTTGTTCACCGTTATGTTTACTTAACTGAATGTGATACATTTAGAAGACACTTGGTTTTGCTTGTTTTTCTGAATGGGTTGAATTTCGAAGGCCTTTATTCTCTTTACACTTCTGAAGGAGTTGATTTTGCATTGCATTGCCTACTTTTGCATGTGCAGTAAACTTAGAAACACTTTTTGGCTTACTTTTGAGAATGGAGTGAATCTGGCAGCAGTTTTCTTGTCGGCAGAGCGACTTCCTTTCTGACTGTCACCACTGGGTGTTCTCTCTCTTTCAGATGTCAGATGTGATGCTGTGGACTTCTCTATTTTACCCTGGCTCAATTTCCGCACTGGATTAGTTAGCCACTTCCTGTAGAATAATGAGAACATTCTGAATAATTATTGTATACTGGTAATTATTAGTGCTGGGAATCACTGTCAATTGTATTTTCCTATCTTATACTAAACTACCACTTTTCTTTTATCAGAACAAAATGTTACTGTTCAGATAAAAGAGAGTGTACTTTTATTAAGCATATAGTAAAAATTGGAACCTCAGCTCATTAACATAATATGATCTTTCAATGGCAAAATCATGCAAATATTACGGGATAACTTCACAACAAGTACAAGGTAGTAATTTTTGTGACAAAAATTTTAGCAACCAATTGCCCATTGGAATTTTTCACTATATTTTTTCTTTACAGTTAAATGAAATATGGTGTACATTTGCGTTTCAAGTTTTCAACAGTAACACCAATCAGAGCTCAAACAATACAAGATAACAAGATATGGAGTTTTTCATATATATTTTTTTCTCCAAATAGGTGACTTCACCTCTATTTTAATTGCTTATATTTTTATAATTACGATTTGTTCATAAACAACTCATGATAACGGATAAATTATATCTATTAATTTTGATATATTAGTACATACCTTCATACCCAATTTATTGGAAACAACCTTATCAGATTTTACCCGAACAATGATGAGATAATGAGTGTATTTTATGATTACTCATTTGAGATTATTTTACAACAAAACTTAGCATTATTGTTAATTTTTTAAAATGAACCAAAAGTTAATCTATTTGTGTTATCAATTTATGGCGACCTTAGTAAGACAAACACATTATGCAGATTTTAAAAAATATGATTTTTAATTTTAACAGAGGTGTTCAAATATCTGCCACGTGCCATGCATCTGCAATTTTTTTCTTTTGTAAAATAAAAAATGTGGTATGCAAATTACTGGGCCAAACTTGGTCAAACCTTTAAGTGGGTTTGGCCCAAATTGTATACTAGCTAAACCAGTTATTCTCTATTCCCTGAAATTTTTAATGGAAGTTGTAAGATGTACACAGGTAATCCCTTAAAGAATAAATGAATTCTTCAGAATATGGAATTAGGAAAAAACTAGATTGGGCCAACTCGGCGCCAACATATCCCCAGACAGGTCATCACTCACGCCACAGGTTTTGATCGGGAATTTTTTATTTAATCCATTTGTTGTATACCATAAATATTGGGAAAAGTTATATAAACTTCAGCACATCAATCTACTAAGTTTATATCTTCCCAAGGAAGATGGTGTATCCCCAGACGTCGAATACATAACTCAACAGATCATATTTTCAATCTTCCTGCAATGATAACTCTGAACCTATTTTCAAAGTATTTAAATGATTGATGATTGAATGTCCATTCTAAATTAATAATCTCAAAAGAGCATATCTGTTTCTATATTTGTTGACAAATAAAATATTATTTTTAACTCCACTCATCATACTTTTCAATCTTCCTGAAAAGGGTAACTCTGAACCCATTTTCAAAGTATTTAAATGATTGATGATTGAATGTCCATTCTAAATTCATAATTCCAAAAGCGTATCTCTGTTTCTATATTTGTTCACAAATAAAATATTATTTAAAAATCATATATTATTTATATTATTATTTTATTATATTATTTTTAGAATTTGCATTGTTTTTCAGTTATTCATTTCCTCAATTCCTATATATGTGGTCCATATATATGCAACCTAAATATGTGACACAATCTCAGTTCTGACTCCCTTTCTCTTAGATAATTAGATAATGAAGCAAACACCACCTCCCACCCCCACCCCACCTCTCTCCCCTTCTCCACACCTCTCTCACTATTACAGAAGATCTGTATACCTTTGTTTATTTAGTGTCACTCAATAGCTGGAGGTCCCAGAGGTGGGTGGGGGATGGGGGGTGGGACTACAAAGAGATGGAGTGCTGCAGCACAAATGGTAAACAAACACTTATAATATAAAAGGGGTAATCAAATACAAAAAGCTCAGTTAATTTTATCACTAAAATAAAATCAAATATATAAATAAGGAATGTCTATTAAAGGCCTAAATTTTGGAGTACATACAAGAAAAACATATTGATATATTCTCAGATGATATTTCACTTAGATGAGAGACATAGTTTGAAAGCTACAGTGCTTGAAGATGGCAAAAAGTCCATAAATTGGGTCTCTGTGGGCAATTTTGAGATCTTAAGTCGGCCTAACAGGTAAACCTACAGCCTTTAAATTTTTCACACACAAGGATTACATATAAGAGTTACATCTAGTGCAGTTTGAGACTCATCAGAATTACCACTTCCAAATTATAGGGCAAAATAAGTTAAAAATATAGGAAAAAAGTCCTAAGTGGGGTCTTTATGGGCCTCAAAGACAATTTTCTCCTCAACTTAAAGTCTTGATTTTCGGCACATGTACTAAGAATATATTAATGTGTTCTCAGGTAAAATTTGAGGCAGATAAGCCTCATAGTTTGTGACCTAGAGGGCTCTAAGTGGCCAAAAGTGCAATTTCTGACCTTAAGGTGGCCATAAGTTCTTTATTATTGGGAGTTTAAGGTCACCTTAAAATAGGGATCTTCCTTTGGGCATCCTTAACATGTGTACCAAGTTTGAAAAAAAAATATTAATCCGTTTTTGAGTTATCGCGTACACAAGGAAATTTCTACGGCGGTGGCGGCGCGACGGACCTGAATCCAATATATCCCCGACTTTCGTCTGGGGATATAATTAATTTTGTTTGGTCTGATATTAGCAGGTCTTTTTTAAATATATATGTAGTCTTCTGATTTTTATGTGTTTTTTTTTTTTTTTATAAAACGACGACGTGGGTTCAATCCCAGGTACAGGCAGATACATAGTGGCTCGGATGACCACTTAAAATGGCGGTCCTCTGTCATTGGGTCCTATCCCCAGTGGCAGGTTAAAGAACCTCAAGGACGTTGATAAATGGTCATCCTTGAACCTCTATCTTCCAGTTAGGGGAATGTCAGTTACTTGTGAGTTGGGGCTGTACCTGTACAGTCGGATTGGTTAAACAGCGCTTTGAGTCCTGTAGTATATGGAGATATTGCACTGAGTATAAATACATAATAATAATAATAATAAAAACAGAGAACGTATGTAGAAATAGGTCAGTACTTGGTCAGTCAATGTGGACCATGTTTGATGCATATTTGTTTAAGTTGAGTGACAGTATTATTATTTATCCTAAGGAACTCATAACTGCTGCTATTAACTACCATTACAGCTCTCTCTCTGAAAGGCCCAGGTCTTCATAAGCCTCAACCACACTTTACTTCCATTTGGTGAAAAAAAATTCACTTTGCATCATAAAGTTTCAGTCTGAATAAAGTCTTCTTATTTATATTTCTGTTTACATCAGTACACACCTCTCTGTTTGACGAGTTAAAAATTACACTAACATACATAAGTGCTTTATGAATACTAAACCCTTCTTGTATTTGTTTGAAAAGGATTTTGGTATAAATTTGAGCCTTAATACCCCAGTCACAATGTAGACAGTCAGTCCCGCGGTTATAGGAACTGCCTCCCAGGATGCCTCATATCTTCCAAGGTTTGGTGTAATCCATCACACTACAGGCAGTATAACCCATGGTTATATGTGTTGGGCGAAACGCCCCCTGTCCTTCATCTACCGTCTTGAGGTTCATATGCAAATTTGTGACACAGTGACAAAACGTCTAATACTTCCACACACACCGAAATACGACTGAATCACAACCTTATACACACCATGGACCACACTTTCACTTACCATAGCAAAAATTTCATCTGTACACGCTCACGGTAAGGCGATCAGAGGCGGAAAATATAAACTTTTTAAAACTTCAATAGGACGTGCAAGGTATTGGACATTACGCCACTGTGTCACAAGTTCACATAAAAATCTCAGACGGTAGTTGAATAACATGGGCGTTTCCCCCAACACCTATAACCGTGGGTTATAGCACCTGTAGTGTGACTGGGGTTTAAGCAAAGGCTATCTTCCCCTGCTAGACTCAATACTAGCTCACTGAGTATCAATCAATTAGGGGTGTGACCGAGCAGTCGACACTCGCCGAGCGAGGCGAATTTCATGAAAATTCGACCCCAATCCTTAGGGTCGATTACTCGTGTATATATAACAACCTATAGAACCGGTTACGTTTTTTAGTTAATAAAACATAAATAACATACCTTACTTTCATTAAATCGCATAATCCACCATTTGTAACATAAAATTAATGATATTATGTGCTGACAATAGTTAATTCAAGCGATTCAAAGCTTTTATCTTTATATTTTTTTCGTTTACGGGAGCCGCCATATTGGATGTCGTTTCCTGTTATGGTGGATACTAAATGTCGCGAGGGCTCGATGTCGAGTCGAGTTTTTATCTGCGAGTAATCGACCCGAATTATTTGTACTCGTCCCACCCCTACAATCAATAGCAAAAGCACAGCAACACACACACACACAGATCAAGGCATATGGTTGTGACAGTCACAAGAATATTCCACATGCACCAGAAAGAAGGACACAATATATACATTGACCTCTATCCCATGGGAATAATCTAATTTGTTTGTCTTTTATATATATACACACAGCTAAACTACTTTCAACTAACTCATTTAAGTGGCAATCCCTTTGAAGTACAATTAAATATTGGGTCAATTTGGAAAATTCTTTAACTTACACTTCCATATAGATTACCGTAGCCGCGCTCCGTAACGCTCATGCTTTTGAAAGCGCCCATCCACAATCTTACGTTATCGCTCATATGTCGTTTCGAGGTAAACTGTCTCCATATAAACCCAATAATCGGTGAAATATTTTTAATTTTCAACAAAAGTTTCCTTATTTTAGCAGTTATGACAACTTTTATTGCATCGAGATTTGTTTACCAACCGCATATTTTACCTCCAGTCGGTGTGTGCTAAAACGCGGTTTCCCTAAATTCGGGTTATTTTTTTCGAAACGCCCGGCTGGTTTTCATTGTCGTAAACGCCCAACCCCACCTTTCACAAATATTTGGTCACATTGCCCATGGGCGTTACAGAGCGCGGCTACGGTATTTATTCTGTCTCTGGCTTTTCATGAAGAATTGCATAGAGTAAGATATCTAAAATTCGCCAGGAATCTAATTATTCGCCATCTCAAAAACCTTAGTTAATTTTATGAAGAAAATGATTTTTTGTCTTAACTTTGGTATTTTTCAGTTCAAAAAGCCTAAGTTTATTGTACATTTAACAAATCTCACCTCAATTACTTTATTTTATTAGTATTTCAACATGTGGCGAATTTCAGATATGTGGCGAATTTTAGATTTCTTACTGTACCACTGAGGAGCCCCACTGATGACTTTGCTGCTCATGGATGTGCTGACAATCAACATGCTATTTATAATGTGTCGTCAACGTATTTTGATAAAATGATCTCGATAGCGACACATCAGTGCTACCTACTCACCAATAATTGTGAAGCCATTGTCAATATTTGGTGATTTTGTGATGCCATGTTTGGATTATGTTCACTTGTCCAATTCTGCGAGTATTGGGGATGGTCAGTAGTGCTGGGACGATGTTCGCAAACTTCGGTATTATCGCTCGCTGGCTCATTGCCAATCAATGATCGGTAAAATTTAAGTAAAACCGATATTTGCTAAATCCATTTCTTTGCAGCCTTTTGGTCACAATAAAATGCTAACCTTAATAATATTTTGTAAAAATCTGAAATATCCACCAGTTAAAATCACAAAACTAGCCGTGAATGCAATAAAAATAACGTAAATAGAAACGCCTTGGGGTTTTCCAACTGTTGTCAAGGTAATCATAAAATCAGCCAATCACAAGTGAGGATACATCAAGCATAGTCTGTTAGTGAGGGAGACGTCTGTGAATGGCTTTTAGATTATATTTTGGTCATATTTGTGGTAATTTGTGTGTATTTTGCTTCATATAATATAATATTAATATTTTATCTGTCTTTTTAACACTTCGACTCCATAATCGGCAATGTTCGAAGTTTGGTTACAAATGTCCGATACGAACATCGACACGGAAAATCCAAGCGATCTCCCAGCACTAATGGTCAGTAGGCCCAGTGTCTTTGTATCGAGACAATTTTACTGCAATACTGTGATGAGATTTTACAACAACCATATATATAATGGAAGGAAAAGTTAAAATATTAGAAACATACCCCAAATCTGAAGAAATTAAAAGCTTTGATCCCACATTTTCACATATTTGCAGACTTTTACTATGTAGCGATTACATTGAACAGAACTGCCATGTTTTGGTTGCAACACTTTGTAACCTCAATTTTGCTTGTCAACATATATCATTGAGAGAAAACTTAATCATTTGGTCAATATGTTTGGGGTGTACTAAAATGTGAAGTGCCGTCAGAAACGTTTTGCCATAGGCAACCTCCGGATGTACACATTTCTGATAGTGACTTATCCCTAGAGAGTACCAAAAAAAAACATGTTAAAATTTCAGTGGTTAATGAGTTTGTCAGGTGATCACTAGTCTGTCACCTCAGTGGTCACATGGGTTTGATTCCAGCTCGTGACAACATGCGTGAGTATTCACTGAGTGCCCGTCCACATATAACCGTGGCTGTTTTAAGTGGATGTTAAAGAGACTTTGACCTTTGGTAAATAGGGGGTCAACACAAAGGAAGACACTGGACACACTCACCTGAAGCTTGAGCTTCTTCTCTTGTTGGCTGGGGAATTATGAGATGTACTGTTCTGATCTAGGCCTGAAGACTCTGTAAAAAACAGAAGCAAAAATGCAACTCTTTGTCACAAACCACATTATAGTCAAGACGGATTTTTTAAAACCTGCCAAGGTCAAATTATAATGTTAATTCCAGACTCGGTAAAATCAAAATTGTGACTTTGCTAAGGTAGACTTAAATTTTGCCAAGATCCAATTATAACTGCGATTTCATCTAGACACATTTAAAATTTGCCTAGGTGAATTTGAAATCAGACGAAACAGAATCAAAATTTTGCTTTTACCCAGACAAGATTGAAATTTTGTTTAGTACATTTGAATATATACTACATGTAAAACTTACAATTTTAACTGAATAATTTAAAATTTTTTATGTAAAACGTAAATCCACAGGTCACAAGCAGTAATTAGTTAACATATGTGTTAACGGTTTTCCGGAATGCGGAATATCGTTTCGTTTTAGTAGAAAAAACAAAATCTGCAAAGAATATTTGGGAAACGCTTATTGAAAACGTTATTATTTTGGCTTTCTAATGGCCAATACTTCATAGAAACAACAAAAAATATACTTATTTTATAAAATATGTCACATTTTTACTTTATATTGAGCAAAAATTATTTTAAGTACTTAATAATATCTCGTGAAAGCCACTTCCATCATGTACGCTTGCGAATATACTTTTCAATGTACAGCACAAGCATATGAAATACCGGATTTCGTTTCGTTTCAAAGCCCCGGTAACCGGTTTTGATTTCTGTAAACGATGCCACCACTATATATGGCCTGTAAACATGTATTGGTTAGTCACAAAGGAAATGTAAACTTCTTAAGTCATTAGGCCCAACACTATAAAAGCAATAATTCTCCCTGTGAACATGTTTCCAGTATGAGTTATGAACATGTTATGTTTTGCTTCCGAATACAAAACATGGGAGTATTTTTCTACGTAAACTAAGAACTTAGTCTCCCCTTGGACAGAATACCAATTTGCCACAGGTTTCCTCCCTAACTTAACCTCCTACCCAATGAATATTCCTAAATGAAGTGTGTCACATAGCTGAAAAGAACTTTATCCAAGGGTGACAATTTCAACAAGTGGTCAAGGGTCGTGTGACCTTTATGACCAAAATCTGAGAGTTTAGGTACTAGGCCAAGAATGATGGTAATTACAGCCCACTGGTAATAAGTATAAAAGCTATTATTTTGTCAGTGAATCCTGAAAAGGAAGATAGTTTCTCATACAGCCAAATGCTTCTCACTCAAATCCCAAGTAGTGGGTACATTATTTATCAATATTGCCAATATTTATTGTTTTGGGATAGGGTTGCCAATATCGATGTACAAGACGTATATCAATATCGCCATTTCAAGTAAAACTCTAAACTTACACTGAAAAAAAAATTTGAAATAAAGCCTAAATCTGAAGAATTGTACACATTTATCTTGTGTTTTTGTAGTTTTCACAGCATTTTTGATGAAAACTGCCATGTTTTTTTTTCGAGGGCAGGGGTGTAAATTTCACTTCCTGTTAGCGGTTGGGATATGCTAGACCAAAAATTCGGTCTATTTGGTAGACAATATTATCCCCCGATATCCACACAGCCAAGAGTTGAAAGCACTCATAGAAACGAAAATCCCCCAAAAATTTGCAAAAATTGAGATTTTTTTTTTGTTTTTTTTTGTATCCAGAATATCAACCAGATCTTTCCCAATATATAAATACTTCTTCCCTTGGCCGCACCCTACCCAGATAAAAAATTTCAGAGAGAGCTGTTCATTACTTCCAATGCTATCACCAACACCACCAGACAAACAAACAAAAGAATGCACCCATAAACATAACCTCCTGGCGGAAATAATGATGACAAATTCTAATTCTAATTTGACTTTTATAGCACTTAATCTCCACTGAGTAGTGGACTCTAAGGCGCAACATGACAATAGCAATATGCAAATTGAAAGTCCAGGGACAGAAGTGAGCTAAAGAGGATAAGCCTTTGTGTAGAGATAGGTTTTGAGCTTTTTTCTAAAAGAGGCAATAGTGGGTGATGCACGAATGTCTTCAGGAAGCGAATTTCAAACAGTGGGAGCATCAAAGGCGAAACTGAAACCAAACTGCTTAGTGGACTTATGAATTTTAGGTTGAAATTTTGGTACATTAAGAAAATTGGCAACACTCTGACTACGTCTAGTATTGTAAGTATTGTGGTATGTGGATAGATATGGAGCTAAATATTTAAATTACATAAAATGGTTGTATAAAGACAGATCAGGGCCACAGTGGCAGAATGGTAATACTCTCGCATCCCACCCCTTAGATCAGATTTTGAATCTTGGCCCAAACTCAAGTGGGAAAGCTGGTAGTTGCTTGCCGTTGGTCAGCAGTTTACAGTACAGAACCTTGACCAACTGTATGTACTGGTTTCCTCTGCCCATAAAACTATCCGTTGTGATATGACCAATACAGTGTGTTGAAAGTGATGTTAAAACCCAAATCTTAAGAGATTTATGATATTTTTAGCATTCACATTTTTGTCTTTCTACACAATTTGTGTAGAGTCTATGATATATATCCGATTCATACCTTGAAACAGTTATTTCGAGATTCTGTACTTTTCACAGCTATCACACATTTATGTCAATTTAACCACAGATTATAAGACCTTTTCGGTACTTGTTCAACTCTCTTCCCAAAATTTAGTTAATTTTATTATAATTTAAGAGATTTATTTAATATACTGGAGAATGTCAAGAAATGTTAACATTCTTAGCTTCAGTCAATAGCTAGACATTGCAATAAAATTTACATTTACGGTCCATGTCCTATAGTGTACTTCACTTTGCTGTATTATAAAAAGTACTTTTAACATTCACATTTTGTCTTTCTACACAATTTGTGTACACAATTCTACACAATCTGAATCGACAAAAAGCAAAACTGGTTGTGTAGTTTATATTTTCCTTTGGCTAATGTATCCTGTGGAAAATATTATTATAGAGACACACTCAGTATTCCGTCATACAGAATTTCCTTGCATTTATATCCTATCTCACTGTGCTTGTTATCTATTTGAAGCTGTAGAGTTCTCAATATGTATAATTATTCCTATATTTGTCAGATTTTTCACAATTTATTTTCTTAACGCATCCTATATTAAATTCCTTCTGATATAATTTATAATCAAAATATTTTGTTTATTACTACGATACTATACTTCTTATATTTTTATATTATTATTTTATATGCTACTAAATACACAAAACTTTTTATTTTATTATTATTATTTTTTTACAATATTTTATCATTATCTCTGTCACCTATTTCCACTCAACTCATTCACCCAAATTATGCTTGGACCAAACTTTGTAGTCAGAACAATACAAACAACAGCACATGAAGAGCAATTACAAGACTTGGGCAGTACTGCTGAGTTATATAAGCTGCACAGAGCTGCAGACATATGTGTGTGTATGAGACTTTATATTGTATGTACACAGCAAGGCAGTTTCTCACCAGCAGAAGACTTTACAGTCTATGAGAGATCTCGATTTACTCATCTGCTGAGCAGCTTGCTACTGTTATATATTTACAAACACATATATACATATATACAGTAAATCACCTGAATATTACCACAGTTATAATTTATGCCCTTGTTTATCAAGCAGATTGGTAACAGAGTATATTAGACAATTAATAAAACTGTGTCTGCAGTTCATATTTCTGTCAAATACAAATGTTTAACTTGCTTCATCACTATTACTGGAATTAACATCTAGGGTCTTACTTGGTCTTTTTTATGGGAGCTTAGTCTTGCTTAAGGCTCAAATTTGCATGATATCTTTTCAAATATGCACACAGACATCTGGTATTCATAAAGCACTGATACATGTTACGAGATCGAACTGTATCATTCTCTTACCTGTATGCTGCTGTAAAAGTCAGTACATGTACCAGTACATTATAGAAACTGAAACTCCATTATCTGAAGTGAAAACTTTCCCAAACTGCAAAGAAAGCTGAGCCTTCAACATGGCTAATGGGAGCTGTACATACAGTTCACATCCCAGTCACTATAACTCTCCCAAGGGAAGTCAATGCCAAAGGCCAAGCCTGTATTGCTGGTATGTGTCAATAAAGTTATCATAATTTTCTGTGTACTGTTAGAAATATACTTATGATTTGTATCAATAGTAATTGGCGTACTGATGGTATATATAGAAAAACAGTGGCTATAAATTACTGCAACTGATAAAGATGGAAGATATTAAAATTTATTTTAATTTTTTAGATGTTTTTGAGCTGAATGTAAGAAATCTAAAATTCGCCAGGAATCTAAAATTCGCCACCTCTAAAACCTTAGTTAATTTTATGAAGAAAATGATGTTTTTGTCTAAAAATTGGTATTTTTCAGTTCAAAAAGCCGTAATTTACTATACAGTCAACAAATCTCACCACAATTCATTTATTTTATTAGTATTTTCACCTGTGGCGAATTTCAGATATGTGGCGAATTTTAGATTTCTTACTCTAACACATTATGTGTAATAAGTAATTTCTTTCACTCTTACTCAGACATCTTACATTCCCTATTTATATCTATTTTTGCCCCCTTTATTGTCCGATAAAATTCTATCTACCATTCTCATCTATATTAGTTTTAAACTGTAGTAATTCCACAATTACGCTGTCAAGCACAGACAAACTCAAGTTTTACATTTCTAGTTGCTACTATTTCTGTGAAATATATTTCAGTGGTTTAAGTAACAAATCCAATTGTTTCTGTACAGCCAGACTTATACTCATATAATAAATGAATCATCACAGAAGTTTCTCCACAAATTTTTACCTCTGATCAATTTTAGTTATTACAGTTTTCCATATATTTTTCAAACTGCCTCAATTCACATATCAGTACGGTTTGCACTAAGGGACCTTTCATAAGTAATATCTATACATAAAATCTCAACAAAACTGAGCAAGACAGTTTCTAAGATGGAGATAGGAGATTTCTAGAGAGTACACTGTCATAGATTTATTGCTATGTTACCATGCTCAGATGTGTTGAAGAAATGGATAAGTGTGCTATACTGGAACAGAGAAAAAACAACCTTCTTATATATACAAGGAAAAATATAATTTTAACAGCATACTGGGCAACACCCACCTCTACGTTAAGCCTGGGCTTACATTATGTCGACCAGTGATAACCACTTGATAATATTTGATGCTCTACAATTTTGTATCAACACCTCGCATACTATTTAAAGGCAAATCTTGTATCTTTACCAAAAAAAAACTACAACATATAAAGAATTACTGGATTTCTTTATGACATAACTTTCTTATTTTTTTCCTAAGCTCATTTTGACAATTTTAAAATCTAACTGAGTTTATATAATGCCTGATCTCTGTTACTCGTTTTTTAAGAAAATATTAGAATATCTTGACAAGACTACAACTGTGCAACACTGTTATTAATTCTTTGTGTATAAATATAAATATTCCCTTGTTTTTATGGCAAGATGATCTCCATAAGCAGAGCAATTAATAAGGAAGCATGTAATCTAAAATCCAAAATAATGTAATCTGCCATTAGGTATCTGTGATAAGTGATGCATTGGCACCTACCTATAGATTTACCGTATTTTCCCTTTTAGTAAAATCCTTCTGTGTCATACCTTCTGAAAAAGGTAATACCTCAGAAAAGTTACACTAAATCTGCTTTTTTTCATAATAATTCAGCAATACCTTGTAAAAATGAAAATCTAAGATCTCAAAATCCTACACATGAAGAAGTCTTTTGCCTCGTGCATAAATTCAACTCCATCTTTATATAGATATTCAAACTGATATAACATTCCACTGTGATAGAGCCAAATCACTGTTACACTTATTCATATGAAACTTGTTCAAAACATCCCTTGTAATGTAGTGTCACTGGTGAAAAAATAGAGCAGAAATATTTGAAGATCCGATCAATTTGTGGCATTCTTCTGTGTATACTGGTAGTCCCAACGAAATTGATATTGCAAGAACAACAGTGTAATATTGACCATAGCTCCCTCAGTCACATTACCCAACTGAAAGCCCATTGGCCAAAATTCTAAATAACATTTCCAGTTGTTGCAGATTTTTTTAACATTACTACATTGCTACGAGTTTGATTCTGCATATAAAACCTGCATTGTCTGGCTAAAGGTCTAATGAATTAAATTGGTCATGAGGTTAGGTTATGTTTTTTTATAGATTCGCTTTCATAACAGGACTCAATGAATATGTGGTCACAAGTTTTTCAGCAGAAATTCATCTGTTCAGATGATGACAAGATTTGAGTCCAATATTCTACTTAAGAAGTCTTGTGATCAGTACGATACACAGATTTGCTAAATGTCCCTCCAGCTCCCTTCAGAAGCAAAAGTAAAGCACCAAAAATATGCTATGAATATAGAATTGGCTTCATTGATTGAGATATGGAGAAAATTATACTAAAGGACTTGTGTATTCTCTCAGTGTTTTCAACATTTATATAGTAGAAGCTCTATTATCTGAAATTTTATTATACAGATATATGAACTCCAGTTACTGTCAGTAGAAGTTTTTGTACTGTTTAACTATTACTCTACTCCCAAATAAGAAATCTCTATAGCAATAAAAATAGATTTTAATGTATTATTTTGTTTTCTTTAAAACCAGATACTAACCATTTTATACCAATATATTTGGAAAAGCACCAAATTGGCATGTGTTCCATGCGTAAAACAAACAATATGGCGGATTTTGAGATACAAGAAAAGTAGAAAGTTCACCAAATTGTTGTATAAATTATGTCAAATGAAGTCATATTTTTTTTACACATTTAACATAAAACACTGGTAAAATACTTAAATATAATACTTTTTAGGTTTTAACTCTAAATATTCAGAAGTCTAATGATCGTGTAAAATTCCATATTGCGTAATATACATGAGAAAACAGTTAGCCGGTAAATATGATTAACTGTTTCTGCCTTATTATTTCATAGCATGAAGATTAAATTAAGTGCTATAAAAGTACTAGATTGAATTATCTGATTATATATTCAGATAATACAGTTTCTACTGTAATAAGTTATTAAAGTTATTACTAATAACTTTTGAAGTCTTCTCAAATGTTTGACCTATTTTCTTTCTAGTTTTTCTTTTTTCTACCCGTGATATGACCTCACAATTGATTGGAAAAGACACACATATGTTGGGAACCAACAAGATATATACTGTACAACCCATGCTTGGTCTTTGGATACTTCTAACATGTGTAGCCCAATTGTTTTCATTTGCACATCTGAAACTTAAACTTATTTCTATCTAAACTGGGATTCCTTACTATGTGATTAGGCTCTATGTTTACTAATTTTTCTAAACTCACTGAAATTTGGTGTCAAAAGTTTCACTGGCTTGACCATTACTATAAAGTGTTATCCTATCCATTTATATTTTAACAAACCAAATCTGGTGGGTTTAGTGGAGAAGTCAACTATATGGGCTCGTCTTCTGTGGATTCGTTTGTTTGGTGAGTAAAAAACCTCTGGATATAACAAATGTGTTCCATTGGATGTGCCTGGTAAATACTCTCTTCAAGATTGCAGTTATACACTTATCTAACAGGCCTTTACAGAGTACTTAAAATAAAAACAGCGGTTTCTTTTTTTTATTTATACCAGCAGGTCTCAACACCAGTAGCTACTGAACATAATTACAAAGTTCTATATTCAAAAATTGCACCAACATTCACACAAATTACTCACACACTAACTTCAACAGATCCTGACTTCTGGTATGTGTGTTGTGTTTAAGTGAAAAACTTAACCATGCAGTAGTAGCACATATTCCACTCCCTTCCATGTCTACTGAAGTGGTTACTTGGGAGTAGATAATTCTGGTTCTGTGATTTGTCTAATGCAGAGAAAGTTGGGGAACCACACCAGTATGCGGCCTTTCAAAGCACATGGGTCAACGTGAAATACATGTACATATAACCATGTTTAACAAGAGTACTCAGGGAGTACAAGAACTCTGCTACAATGACCTACTAAGTATTTTGCATTACCACAGAATCCTTCAATCACTTATGTGATTCTATGAGAGAATTCTACTCTTCCTTTTTTATGTATGATCGAATGTAAACTTTTTATTGTAATTCAAACCTTTTTCAAAGTTAAATACTTTCCTAACCCTCACCGATATTCCTCCTTTGATTTGAGGATACCATTATAAATATTTTAGTGGGGAAGCTTGCCTTCTTCCTTTACTATTTATAAATTTAGCAAACTATATTACCTTAATAGGACCTACGATTGTCACACTCAACAGAGTATTCACCTACTAAACTGCAATCACTTATAATATTAAGAAATTTAATACGTCTGAATTTATTACTAGTTATCTATATCCACATGGTATTCCAAATTACCTCACCTCTAAGGATTCTGTGCATTAAAAAAATACGAAGAATCCTTTTTTTAAATCCTGTGGTTTTATATTGAACATTTACATTTAAATTTATCAATATTTGGAATAGCAGGGTATGGTGAAGCATTTCTCAGCTCTCTTATTAGGGGCCAGTTACACTTTTTTTTTCTCATGGATCAGATCCCCCATGGATATATGCCACGGTTCCATATATGGAAACTGACAAGGATGAGGGTGGGTTGTGTAAAAGATTTACGGATCTGCCACGGATCCACTACGGATCCCCTACGGAGCGCTACGGTGACCCAAGGACAGGTCTGCGGATGAAAAAACGGTACACAGGATTGGTCTTTTGACTGTTTTTTTAATCCGCAAACCCATTCCATGTCAATCCGTAATCCGATCCGGCTATGTTTTGGGCGATATTTGTTGGCAAGGAAGCGTCAAGGATGAAAGGGATGCCACAAGGACATCCAGGATGGGTTTACAGACAATAAGGACACATGCAGATGAGCTACGGAAGAGATACGGATACTACGTCTGTATGAACTTCCCAGAAAAATCAAGCATGTTTGATTTTTCCATAATGACCTAGGGATCTTCTTTTGATCTTTGGCATGCTGCTACGGATCGCAGCATGCCATTATGGATCTCACAAGGACATTACGGATGTTACGCATGCCCTTATGGACGAAAAATATGATCCGTAAATCACTCAACATTTTTCAAACTAGAAATCGGCCGCCCTGTTGATAGTAGATGCGAATAGAAACAGGATAGCATAGAAGAACACACATTATCATGTGTAATGTCCACCCATGAACCTTTTGCCCAAATTGTACAGTAGTCTTACAAGACCCTGTTTCATTTGTAAAATATATCAATGATGCTTAAATATTTGTTAGTGTAGATGTAAATTATTTCAGCTTCATGCCTTTTTGCATTGGTTGGGTTGAAAATTTTGACGAAATCACTCTATCTGGCACGGTTAAGAAGATAGAAGCAAATTCCTGTTTTTCTATTTTTGGCAAAAATTTGAAAATTCAAAATGGCCGCCATTTTTGGGAAAGGGAAATTTTTTTGAAAATTGCCAAGAGTACATTTTTTAGATACCCTATGGGTCGAACATTTCAACGAAATAACTCTATTTTGCACGGTTAAGGCCAGTTTGTGTTTTTCCATTTTGGGCAAAAATTCGAAAATTCAAAATGGCTGCCATTTTTGGGGAGGGGAAAATTTTTTGAAAATTGCAAAGATTACATTCCTTAGATACCCTGTGGGTTGAAAATTTCGACGAAATCGCTCTATCTCGCATGGTTAAGGAGATAGAAGCAAATTTGTGTTTTGCCATTTTTGACAAAAATTTGAAAATTCAAAATGGCCGCCATTTTAGGGGACGGGAAATTTTTTTTTAAATTGCCAAGAATACAATGCTGAAATACCTGTGGGTCGAAAATTTTGATGAAATCGATCTATCTCGCACGGTTAAGGAGATAGAAGGAAATTTGTGTTTTGCCATTTTTGGCAAAAATTCGAAAATTCAAAATGGCCGCCATTTTTGGGGAGGGGAAAATTTTTCGGAAAATTGCAAAGATTGCATTTCTTCGATACCCTGTGGGTCGAAAATTTCGACGAAATCGCTCTATCTCGCACGGTTAAGGAGATAGAAGCAAATTTGTGTTTTGCCATTTTTGGCAAAAATTCGAAAATTCAAAATGGCTGCCATTTTTGGGGAGGGGAAAATTTTTTGGAAAATTGCAAAGATTGCATTCCTTAGATACCCTGTGGGTCGAAAATTTCGACGAAATCGCTCTATCTCGCACGGTTAAGGAGATAGAAGCAAATTTGTGTTTTGCCATTTTTGGAAAAAATTCGAAAATTCAAAATGGCTGCCATTTTTGGGGAGGGGAAAATTTGTTGGAAAATTGCAAAGATTGCATTCCTTAGATACCCTGTGGATCGAAAATTTCGACGAAATCGCTCTATCTCGCACGGTTAAGGAGATAGAAGCAAATTTGTGTTTTACCATTTTTGGCAAAAATTCGAAAATTCAAAATGGCCGCCATTTTTGGGGAGGGGAAAATTTTTTGAAAATTGCAAAGATTGCATTCCTTAGATACCCTGTGGGTCGAAAATTTCGACGAAATCACTCTATCTCGCACGGTTAAGGAGATAGAAGCAAATTAGTGTTTTGCCATTTTTGGCAACAATTCGAAAATTCAAATGGCCGCCATTTTTGGGGAGGGGAAAATTTTTTAAAAATTACCAAGAGTACAATGCTCAGATACCCTGTGGGTCGAAAATTTTGACGAAATCGCTCTATCTGGCACGGTTAAGGAGATAGGAGGAAATTTGTGTTTTGCCATTTTTGGCAAAAATTCGAAAATTCAAAATGGCCGCCATTTTTGGGGAGGGGAAAATTTTTTTTAAATTACCAAGAGTACAATGCTCAGATACCCTGTGAGTCGAAAATTTTGACGAAATCGCTCTATCTGGCACGGTTAAGGAGATAGAAGCAAATTTGTGTTTTGCCATTTTTGGCAAAAATTCGAAAATTCAAAATGGCCGCCATTTTTGGGGAGGGGAAAATTTTTGGAAAATTGCAAAGATTGCATTCCTTAGATATCCTGTGGGTCGAAAATTTCGACGAAATCGCTCTATCTCGCACGGTTAAGGAGATAGAAGCAAATTAGTGTTTTGCCATTTTTGGCAAAAATTCGAAAATTCAAAATGGCCGCCATTTTTGGGGAGGGGAAAATTTTTGGAAAATTACCAAGAGCACAATGCTCAGATACCCTGTGGGTCGAAAATTTCGACGAAATCGCTCTATCTCGCACGGTTAAGGAGATAGAAGCAAATTAGTGTTTTGTCATTTTTGGCAAAAATTCGAAAATTCAAAATGGCCGCCATTTTTGGGGAGGGGAAAATTTTGTAAAAATTACCAAGAGCACAATGCTCAGATACCCTGTGGGTCGAAAATTTTGACAAAATCGCTCTATCTGGCACGGTTAAGGAGATAGAAGCAAATTTGTGTTTTGCCATTTTTGGCAAAAATTCGAAAATTCAAAATGGCCGCCATTTTTGGGGAGGGGAAAATTTTTTAAAAACTAGAAATAGGCCGCCCTGTTGATAGTAGATGCGAATAGAAACAGGATAGCATAGAAGAACACACATTATCATGTGTAATGTCCACCCATGAACCTTTTGCCCAAATTGTACAGTAGTCTTACAAGACCCTCTTTCATTTGTAAAATATATCAATGATGCTTAAATATTTGTTAGTGTAGATGTAAATTATTTCAGCTTCATGCCTTTTTGCATTGGTTGGGTTGAAAATTTCGACGAAATCACTCTATCTTGCACGGTTAAGAAGATAGAAGCAAATTCCTGTTTTTCTATTTTTGGCAAAAATTTGAAAATTCAAAATGGCCGCCATTATTGGGAAAAGGAAATTTTTTTGAAAATTGCCAAGAGTACATTTCTTAGATACCCTATTGGTCGAAAATTTCAACAAAATAACTCTATTTTGCACGGTTAAGGCCAGTTTGTGTTTTTCCATTTTGGGCAAAAATTCGAAAATTCAAAATGGCTGCCATTTTTGTGGAGGGGAAAATTTTTTGAAAATTGCAAAGATTACATTCCTTAGATACCCTGTGGGTTGAAAATTTCAACGAAATCGCTCTATCTCGCATAGTTAAGGAGATAGAAGCAAATTTGTGTTTTGCCATTTTTGGCAACAATTCGACAATTCAAAATGGCCGCCATTTTTGGGGAGGGGAAAATTTTTTGAAAATTGCAAAGATTGCATTGCTTAGATACCCTGTGCGTCGAAAATTTTGCCGAAATCGCTCTATCCCGCACGGTTAAGGAGATGGAAGCAAATTTGTGTTTTGCCATTTTTGGCAAAAATTCGAAATGGCCGCCATTTTTGGGGAGGGGAAAATTTTTTAGAAATTACCAAGAGTACAATGCTCAGATACCCTGTGGGTCGAAAATTTCGACGAAATCGCTCTATCTCGCACGGTTAAGGAGATAGAAGCAAATTTGTGTTTTGCCATTTTTGGCAAAAATTCGAAAATTCAAAATGGCCGCCATTTTTGGGGAGGGGAAATTTTTTTGAAAATTGCAAATATTACATTCCTTAGATACCCTGTGGGTCGAAAATTTCGACGAAATCGCTCTATCTCGCACGGTTAAGGAGATAGAAGCAAATTAGTGTTTTGCCATTTTTGGCAAAAATTCGAAAATTCAAAATGGCCGCCATTTTTGGGGAGGGGAAAATATTTTGAAAATTGCAAAGATTGCATTGCTTAGATACCCTGTGCGTCGAAAATTTTGCCGAAATCGCTCTATCTCGCACGGTTAAGGAGATAGAAGCAAATTAGTGTTTTGCCATTTTTGGCAAAAATTCGAAAATTCAAAATGGCCGCCATTTTTGGGGAGGGGAAAATATTTTGAAAATTGCAAAGATTGCATTGCTTAGATACCCTGTGCGTCGAAAATTTTGCCGAAATCGCTCTATCTCGCACGGTTAAGGAGATAGAAGCAAATTAGTGTTTTGCCATTTTTGGCAAAAATTCGAAAATTCAAAATGGCCGCCATTTTTGGGGAGGGGAAAATTTTTTGAAAATTGCAAAGATTGCATTCCTTAGATGCCCTGTGGGTCGAAAATTTCGACGAAATCGCTCTATCTCGCACGGTTAAGGAGATAGAAGCAAATTTGTGTTTTGCCATTTTTGGCAAAAATTCGAAAATTCAAAATGGCCGCCATTTTTGGGGAGGGGAAAATTTTTTGAAAATTGCAAAGATTGCATTGCTTAGATACCCTGTGCGTCGAAAATTTTGCCGAAATCGCTCTATCTCGCACGGTTAAGGAGATAGAAGCAAATTTGTGTTTTGCCATTTTTGGCAAAAATTCAAAATGGCCGCCATTTTTGGGGAGGGGAAAATTTTTTAGAAATTACCAAGAGTACAATGCTCAGATACCCTGTGGGTCGAAAATTTCGACGAAATCGCTCTATCTGGCACGGTTAAGGAGATAGAAGGAAATTAGTGTTTTGCCATTTTTGGCAAAAATTCGAAAATTCAAAATGGCCGCCATTTTTGGGGAGGGGAAAATTTTTTGAAAATTGCAAATATTACATTCCTTAGATACCCTGTGGGTCGAAAATTTCGACGAAATCGCTCTATCTCGCACGGTTAAGGAGATAGAAGCAAATTTGTGTTTTGCCATTTTTGGCAAAAATTCGAAAATTCAAAATGGCCGCCATTTTTGGGGAGGGGAAAATATTTTGAAAATTGCAAAGATTGCATTCCTTAGATCCCCTGTGGATCGAAAATTTCGACGAAATCGCTCTATCTCGCACGGTTAAGGAGATAGAAGCAAATTTGTGTTTTGCCATTTTTGGCAAAAATTCGAAAATTCAAAATGGCCGCCATTTTTGGGGAGGGGAAATTTTTTTGAAAATTGCAAATATTACATTCCTTAGATATCCTGTGGGTCGAAAATTTCGACGAAATCGCTCTATCTCGCACGGTTAAGGAGATAGAAGCAAATTAGTGTTTTGCCATTTTTGGCAAAAATTCGAAAATTCAAAATGGCCGCCATTTTTGGGGAGGGGAAAATTTTTTGAAAATTGCAAATATTACATTCCTTAGATACCCTGTGGGTCGAAAATTTCGACGAAATCGCTCTATCTCGCACGGTTAAGGAGATAGAAGGAAATTTGTGTTTTGCCATTTTTGGCAAAAATTCGAAAATTCAAAATGGCCGCCATTTTTGGGGAGGGGAAAATTTTTTGAAAATTGCAAAGAGGACACTCCTCAGATACCCTGCGGGTTGAAAATTTCGACGAAATCGCTCTATCTCGCACGGTTAAGGAGATAGAAGCAAATTTGTGTTTTGCCATTTTTGGCAAAAATTCGAAAATTCAAAATGGCCGCCATTTTTGGGGAGGGGAAAATTTTTTGAAAATTGCAAAGAGTACACTCCTGAGATACCCTGTGGGTCGAAAATTTTGCCGAAATCGCTCTATCTCGCACGGTTAAGGAGATAGAAGCAAATTACTCAAAAGTAGTACTGAAAATACACAATGAAGTACCTAAATGGCTATTACTCATGTACTGACAAAGCTATCAGTCCCAAATGCAATACCAAGCGAGCTATGGACATAACAATATTGTATTCAAAATTGTAGTAAAATATCTTTAATTATTTTGGCTTAAATGCACGGAAACCAATGGGTACTGAAAATAGCTGTACTTAAGTATTACTCAGTAAGCAAAAGAGGTACAACAGCCAAAAGCAATCCCAAGCAAGCTACTGACCCAATAAGCCTGCATACCAAATTTGGTGACAATAGCTCTAATACTTTTCCTTTAAATGAGCGGAAACCATGCGTGACGCCGGACATCGGACGCCGGACGCCGGACACCGGACATCGGACGGCGAAAAAAGCAAAAATAATATATCCACCCCCCAGGGGGGTGGACATAATTACCAAGAGTACAATGCTCAGATGCCCTGTGGGTCGAAAATTTTGACGAAATCGCTCTATCTCGCACGGTTAAGGAGATAGAAGCAGATTGGTGTTTTGCCATTTTTGGCAAAAATTCGAAAATTCAAAATGGCCGCCATTTTTGGGGAGGGGAAAATTTTTTGAAAATTGCAAAGATTGCATTCCTTAGATACCCTGTGGGTCGAAAATTTCGACGAAATCGCTCTATCTCGCACGGTTAAGGAGATAGAAGCAAATTTGTGTTTTGCCATTTTTGGCAAAAATTCGAAAATTCAAAATGGCCGCCATTTTTGGGGAGGGGAAAATTTTTGGAAAATTGCAAAAATTGCATTCCTTAGATACCCTGTGGGTCGAAAATTTCGACGAAATCACTCTATCTCGCACGGTTAAGGAGATAGAAGCAAATTAGTGTTTTGCCATTTTTGGCAAAAATTCGAAAATTCAAAATGGCCGCCATTTTTGGGGAGGGGAAAATTTTTGGAAAAATTACCAAGAGCACAATGCTCAGATACCCTGTGGGTCAAAAATTTTGACGAAATCGCTCTATCTGGCACGGTTAAGGAGATAGAAGCAAATTTGTGTTTTGCCATTTTTGGCAAAAATTCGAAAATTCAAAATGGCCGCCATTTTTGGGGAGGGGAAAATTTTTTTAAAATTACCAAGAGTACAATGCTCAGATACCCTGTGGGTCGAAAATTTTGACGAAATCGCTCTATCTCGCACGGTTAAGGAGATAGAAGCAGATTGGTGTTTTGCCATTTTTGGCAAAAATCCGAAAATTCAAAATGGCCGCCATTTTTGGGGAGGGGAAAATTTTTTTGAAAATTGCAAAGATTGCATTCCTTAGATACCCTGTGGGTCGAAAATTTCGACGAAATCGCTCTATCTCGCACGGTTAAGGAGATAGAAGCAAATTTGTGTTTTGCCATTTTTGGCAAAAATTCGAAAATTCAAAATGGCCGCCATTTTTGGGGAGGGGAAAATTTTTTGAAAATTGCAAATATTACATTCCTTAAATACCCTGTGGGTCGAAAATTTCGACGAAATCGCTCTATCTCACACGGTTTCTGAGATATTAGCAAATTACTCAAAAGTAGTACTGAAAATACACAATGAAGTACCTAAATGGCTATTACTCATGTACTGACAAAGCTATCAGTCCCAAATGCAATACCAAGCGAGCTATGGACATAACAATCTTGTATTCAAAATTGTAGTAAAATATCTTTAATTATTTTGGCTTAAATGCACGGAAACCAATGGGTACTGAAAATAGCTGTACTTAAGTATTACTCAGTAAGCAAAAGAGGTACAACAGCCAAAAGCAATCCCAAGCAAGCTACTGACCCAATAAGCCTGCATACCAAATTTGGTGACAATAGCTCTAATACTTTTCCTTTAAATGAGCGGAAACCATGCGTGACGCCGGACATCGGACGCCGGACGCCGGACGCCGGACATCGGACATCGGACGGCGAAAAAAGCAAAAATAATATATCCACCCCCCAGGGGGGTGGACATAATTAGGTAACCTGCCGCGATCCAGCGGTACATCTGGCTATGTGTAACTGGGGTCTTACAATTCAACTAAAAAAGTTCTACTATATATCAAAATGACAGAAATATACCTACCAGAATTATTCCTGTTATCTGTATTGTTTCCTTGGAAACGTGGGAGTATGAAGGCTTTTATAATGTACACCACTGATATCCCAAACACTGATGACAGAAATGCAAGGAAAAATGCCATCACTCGCTAAATGATTCAAGAAATTGCCAATTATCTACACTCTGATGTAAACATTATCCAATATTATTTTTCACACAGCAATGAATGATCACAGTGACAATTGCCACAGGTTTACCATCCATAAACTTGCACTAGTACAAACCCAAGAATTTCTTCATAAAAAACATTGGTAATTTGATTCTTCTGTCACAAATATTGACAGAATTTATTTTTGAATATTAATTGTTATAATAAAGTGCTTTATTCCTTGTACAGTAAATTTACCACTCAATTAACACCCTCACTACAATAGTGTTTTGTAAACCTTATTATATCCTCAATTTACAGGTTCACAGTAACCCTTGCTGTGATAAATATGCTTGTTTTTACTTGTTTCTATACATAGATTTACAACTTAAATGTTCCTAATTACAATAAATCTTCCATTGATTAGCAACTGAAGTGTTATCATCCTTTTAGTAGTTTGTAACGTGACTTTAACAGAGAAGTACAAATATACAAAGTATTCTGTTTAGCAGGGTGTTTCAATGTAAATTTGCATATTATGACATAATATTCCATCATATATTTATGACATATTTCATCCAATGATACAATAGGTTTTCAGTATAAAATCACAGCTTTCTTTATTTTACACAAATTGCTTCCAATCACAATTCATTACATCTTGGTCTGGATACCCATTAACCATTGGAATTGTTTGCCGCTACAAAGAATTTTTAATTCAATCTTGACTCTTTTTCAGCATTTTTTTTTTTTATCACTCAAGCTTTTATAAGGATAGGCTGTATAGACAAAGAACCTAACATCAAGTTTATTATATAAAACCTACAAAGGCCTTTCCATGGAATATAAACACTCTCAAAATAGAAACATCAGACCATGATCGGAAACTACCGCAAACCCTCCAAAAGATGCTTGTATTATAACTATTTACAGTTCCATATCCGCTTCACTTAGTAATTTAAACAACCCATACAGTGCTATTATGAAGGTCATATAAATTATATTATAAAGATCGGAAGTGTGCAGGCTACACAAAACAATACAGTGCGCATATCTTTGCGTACATTTATCTGAGGCAATAAATGGACGATCGCCGATAATAGAGAACCAAACGATACAGGCAAAATATAGTACGACAATAAGTGTGTAGAAAAACATATTTACAATAATATTTATGGATTAATAAAAGATACTGGTCTTTATAATAGAAATAAAGTCCTCAGGTTCGTACTTTATGACCTCTATAAAAGGACGGAACTTCCGGCATAATAGACTCGCGCTTCGCGCTCGTCCATTATCCGCCGGAAGTACCGTCCTTTTATAGAGGTCATAAAGTACTCGCCCTCGGACTTTATTTCTACATTGAATGACATAATATAAGTGGGTACATCATTTATAGATATTGCCGACATTTATTGGTTTGGGACAGGATTGCCAATATTGATGTCTAAAGACGTATATCAATATTGCCATTTTAAGTAAAACTGTAAAGTTACACTGCAAATGCTTGAAATAAAGCATAAATCTGAAGAAATTGTCCACTTTTATCTCGTGTTTTTGTAGTTTTTGATGAAAACTGTCACGCTTTGATTTAGTAAAGCTCACTTCCTGTTAGCGGTTGGGGATACGTTTTTCAATATCCCGGATTCAAACTATTTTTTGGACAATCTCACCCGATATCGGCCGATATTGAGATATTTTTGCATTCAATATCAATACCCACAAAGCAAAGCGATTTTACCCACTACATAATATATATCACCAGTGTAACAGTTTGCCGAATATTTGTCGAAAGCTTGAAATACTTAACATGGGATAATCAAAGACAAACAGTTAACTATGATGATACAGGGTGGCTTCTGAGAAGCCAAAGTGGCCTAACGATTATTAACATGTGAATATACTTACACTACTTGGAATAGTTTGGTTGAACTTCACGGATTTGATTCTAGTCATGTCAATGCTGGGGAAATAATGCAGGCTGATGTGAACATAGCTTTAGAATTTGAAAATACTTTGATTTGACACACTGCCTTTAATACAATAGAGTGAGAAATGTGAAGTTTGCCATAAATCTGAAATTCGCCACATGTGGAAGCACTAATAAAATAAATGACTTGAGGTAAGATTTGTTGAATGTTTAGTAAATTAAGGCTTCTGGAACTGAAAAATACCAAATTTAAGACAAAACATCTTTTTTTCATAGAATTAAGTAAGGTTTTTAGAGGTGGCAAAATTTAGATTTCTGGCGAATTTTGATTCCTTACTCTATATCTATTTTATTTTTTCATGCAGTTTCATTATTTTCACAAATACTTGAAATTTTATTTTCCATAAACCATCGTTATGAAATTAATTGGACCTTCAAGTCGGTTCATACTAAACTGCAGGCATCCAGATTATAGTTGGTCATTGGAAACCAACACTCAGCTTCATTTTTCACCAAAGGTCATGGTCACAACAGTGCTGAGTAAGAAATGTGAAGTTCAACACACAATGTGATTTTTTTTTCAGAAACTTGGAATCGGAACATTTGGCATTGGTGGCCTCCTGAAGTACACATTTTTCATACCAACCTGTCCCTAATTGTAAGGGAGGTCCAAGTGGTAGACTTTCCTCAAGTCCTTTTGTCTTAGGTATTATATGAGGACTGATGACTTTTTGGCCAGAATGTGGGGCTGACAAAAGTTTGTTTTTCATCCCTACAGAGACTTGTAGCAAGTCTATCAAAGTGGCTGACAAGTTTATAGTTTAACCATTTATTAACTTTGTAGTTATGGGTTTAAATACAGTTTATGGAAACAGGTGGAAAAACTGAACACCTGTCCTGATAGGATTTTAGCTACTGACTATTTGTCAGTTTTGAGCCATTCATTTTTATGTTACAGCATTTGTATGACCCCTTATATTATTTATTTATTTTTTTTATTTTTATTTTTTTTTTGGGGGGGGGGCTGCTCGCTCCGTCAATTTAATAGGGGCTACCTTCAAAGGTGAATTTCTTATTTCTTTAGTTAGTATTCAGACGTTACATCTGACTTACTATCTGTGGCCTTCCATAGAGCAGGAATGTGACTCAAGGGAAGAACGGGTTCAGATTTCCGACCTGAAGTAAATAAGATGGTAGAAGTAACACCCGATTCATAGAGTTCTATGTTGGCCTCACAACCTACACAGGAACACAAAGTCTTCCACTTGTCGGGGCTCACTTGTGGCTCTACGTGTTTCTTGTTTGGGTAATATCTGTACGATTTCTTATGTGTACATCCTCAATGTCAGGATGCATTCGCCAATCCAACAAAATTTTTGAAATTATGTCCTCTCATGATCTGTATGTGTATTAAAATATAGAGGTGGGGGGTTCGGGGTGGTATTGCTCTATGGGACAGTTCATTGTAGTAATAAATACCGATTGTGAGGGCAAAAATTTCAAATAATGCCAGAGCGCCGTTAGGCTAGAGGGCATTATTAAGGAATTTTTGCTGGACGTATATCCTCTAACGCCAGAGCATGAGGTATTTATTACTATTATAAAGACCGGCCTACCTGGTTGTAAGAAATATCCCTTTATTTTTACGAGGTGACACAAACAAGGGAGCCGCCATATTGTTTTGAATGGATGATCGCCCTCGTAAAAGTGGACGAATTTCCAAACAAGAAATTCGAAATGACACTTCCCTTTTTCAGCGGGTGGTTATCGGAGGTTTTACACCCAGCTGATTTTATGCGCACAGACGGGTTTTCGTTCACTGCGCACTTCCGGTCTTTATAATTTTAAATATGCACTGCCAATATATAAGGTCCCTTTTCAGTGTCATAAACACAAGGTCATGAAGCTAAATTTAAATACAAGTTTTTAGGAATGCACAGAACTGTGTTAACAGGCCTTAAGTTCAAAGTTCTGGTTTTATGTCCCGTTCAACAGCCAGGGTCTTCCACTGCATTGCCACTTGTGGGAGTCGAACCCACACAGAGGTGACAGCCTGTGATTAGATGCCAAACCTGCTAACCACTAGGCCACTGAGGACCCAGGGAACAGGACTTAAAGTAACTTGTCATATATTGCCTGTATTGTGTTATTTACTGATATAAAACAACATTTTATATTTTACTCAGGGTCCAAGTTGCAAGATTCTGACTTCTCATAAAGTCTGCCTGGTTTGAGCTAATCGCTTATCATATCACACCCTTACTGTATGGAGATTGGGACACATTTTCGGATGTTTACGGTATGTACAGATACAGTCAGTAACAGTAGAAATGTTAGCTTTACTTCGGAACTCTAGGAGAATGACCTTAACATTTATCAATCCAAAGGAAACAAAAAGAATGGATGCTGGATTTTATGTTTTCTAACATAAAACTTACTAACTTTTTTGGTTTTAATATCCCTACTTATTGCACTTACTTTTTAGTGCTTCCCACTTTAAAATTGAAAATATGTAATATATGTTGCTTTAGTGCAAGCTTTTCTGACACTTCATCTGTTCATTTATAGTTTCTACCAATCTGAAGTTAATAGTATATTTGTTTTGGTTATTTGATTTATCCTCAGATGACTCTGAAATAAGAATATAGTTTTATATAGAAGAAGAAACAGATTTGAAATCCACAAATCTAGTTAGATTTAGTACATATTAAGTGCAAATTAATTGGGAAATGAACATGTCAACAAAGGAATGGTCAAAATTTTGATGAGCAAATTTGTAGACATATGACGTCATAGTAAAGTACTGAGAAAAACAAAAACTATGCACCAGTCTGAATGTCCTGTTATTTGGGACAAAAACCATATTTTAGTGGATGATAAGAAGGCTAAAGTAGACCTAAAACCTTAAAAATAGCCACACAGCTATTCTGAGTAGTTGTACACTGCTAACCTTCTATATATCAGATGCCATGTTTTACAGCAACAGTACATACTGAATAAAACAAATCCAAAACTATGTCTATTTTTCACATTCAGAAAACTGTTGTTGATATTTTTGAAAATACTTGTATAAAGATATATACATGTGTATGTATATATATTTTTATCTAGACCCATAAATATAAGGCAGGAAAAGTTGGAAACTGTAATGAGATAATATTTTGCAATAACCAATTATAGAAAGCCCACACTTGGGCACACAAAGGGTCATCTCTCATACAAGAATAATGGCGGCGATGTCAGCACGACGGAGATGAATCCAGTTTATCCCCAACTTTCGACTGGGCTCTTCACATAATTTTCATTATTTATACAGACATTTAACTTTGATTTTTGTAACATTTGTTATATTTGCTTATATTTTTGTAACATTTGTTATATTTCCTTCCCTTTTTTGGTAACATTTGTTATATTTGCGTATGTTTTTGTGTAATTTGTTATATTTTTGTAACATTTGTTATATTTGCTCCACTGGTGACTTCAAGCAAAAGGCGGTTACCCGACGAATATCGGTGACATTATTTTCTTATCAAGTCACTGCCTTGGTTTGAACCCAGCTCATAACCAGGTGCAGGATTTACTGTGGGCCCTGAATATGTTTTTCTTTGTGATATGTCTTCCATTCTCCAGGTTTAACATATCCCAAAAATATCGGTCTGAACATTTTACCTCACTAATTATTTGTGGTAATGTGACTGTGAATGTATCTTTGATAATTTAATGTAATATCTAATCTACTACTTTGAAGACACAATTATCCTCTGCACAAGGTCGAACTCAGTGCTCTAAATTAACAAAAGAATTGACAAAATTGGCAGTCAGGGTACGATCTAGGTCAGTAAACCAGGGCTGTAGGTATAAACTGAGTATAGAGAACTAAGTAGGGAAGCTCGAGTTGAATAGGTCAGTCTTAAGATGTTTCCTAAAGGATGATACAGAGGGGCTAGTTCTTCTGTAGAAAGGGAGAGATTAAAAAAATCATGCTAATCCTCTCTTAATATCAGCGCCCTAAAGTCTATACAAAACTACTCTCTAAGCTTTCTGCATTTATTGTGTGCTTCCTGTTTAATGTGCCGAATTATGGAATGCGCTAAATTATCTCACCTTCTCCCTCCACTGTCATATTCCCCTGTGAGTTGGAGACTTTGAGGTTGGGCACCTGCTTTAGGGTTGCCATGGGAACCAGGCCCTCGTTAGGCAACACGGCCCCGTCTTCCTGCTGTGAGAGTTGAGGTCCCAGTACCCGCACAAAGCCGTATTCGTTAGTGGCTGGGTCGTCTGGATTATAGTCCAGTAACTCCACCTAGGAGAGAAAATAGGAACTTGTAAAGAAAATCACACTTTCAAACCTTTCTTAAATTAATAATAAGGAAGAACCTTGAGACATTTATTACTATGTTAAATAGCAGGCTCTATGTTAGTTTTACAGTCTGATTCATTATTCTATTCTTCAACAAGTCTTGTAATAACCAAAGAGTGATGGATTTTTCATTGGTTACATATTCAGAATTGTGGCTGTGAATGTATTGCCAATACCAATGGGTGATATTAGGTGAATTTAACACATACTGGAGAATAAAGAATTTATTTAAAATATGCAAAAATAATGATCTCTATGTAGTGTGTATGCTACATCCAGCATTTTGCATTAATATGAGGGCCATGATACTAAATATTAAATATTTCTTGAAAATTTACAAATATTTTAATCTTGATGTATGAGTAGCAGTGAGTACATGTACTATTGTTCCCCACATGGAAATAAATTAAAATGACAACGAATTACAGAAAAATTGGCTTTCAATAATGAAAATAAAAATTCGAAACAGTTCAGTACACACCAAACGTCTTATAGCAAACAACAAAATATGTTTTTGGGCAAATCAGATACAGGTGTATATTTTTTATGGAATTGTTATACCCAAAATATTTTGTTCTGATAACTGTCCAATCTTGGGTGTGTAACCAAAAATGTTATATCTCTGCAAGTATTCCATGGATTTTTTCAACTAAAAGGTGTTATAAACTACAATAAATTGACTATAACATGGTATAAATATTGTGTATTTATAGCTCAAATGAAACAATCAAACCATTTCTATCAGTGCAATTTTATAGAAGTAGGTTTTTGGTCCAGTAAGATTTGATATCCAGTCTTCTGGTGTACTTTATAAGTTTACAAATAAAAGTGAGGCTTAACGGGGTTCTTCCGGTGCACGCGCATGCACGGTCATGCGTATACATACTGGTACCAACAAGAATATTTATTTTAAAAATATTCTCGTTTGGTCATCCATGTTTGCTCCCACCAACAGGTAAGCACTAGTGAGGGTAAAGTAAGGGTATTTTACGCAATAAAAAATGCTTTTACCTGTTGTCCTTGGAACACAGTGATTTCGCCCTCCTGCTCGGCAATAAAATCTTCACTGACCACACACAATTCACGCTCTATCTGCAGACAAAAAGACACAAAAATACACTCATTACTTTCACCACTTAAGCGCCACCTGGCGAGTACGACACAACATCGGTCCATCCAGTGTAGGTCTCAAGATGTCTTTTTCTGACGTTTGGCGGGGCTGGCTTGTGTCAGACTTATGCATTAGTCTGTTAGGTATGATATATTAACACAATAAAAATAGCTATAACTTGTTTAGATAAAGCAATAGAGCACTAAGCTATCTACCATCTTAAAGCTAAGGTACCTGAACAACATAGTATACCTAAATACTCCAAATGCAATAGTTTCCGAGTTATAAGTCATTTACTCAAAGTAGCTAAAATTTGCTATAAAATCCAGATTAAGACTTGGATCAATATGCTACGAGCCTCAGGAAACTTCAAACTACACTCCATAAGGAAGGTCCTTGCCGAATTTAAATATATGGCCCCAATAGTTTCTGAGAAGAAAAGTCTGGGAAAATTGTTGATGATGAATACACAGATGAAGACACTGACAAAGACGAAGATGAAGACGACGCCAGGCCAGGCCATGTCAATAGCTTATGGCCTATCGGCCAGTAAGCTGAAAATACACTCATTACTTTCATCACTTAATATCCTAAATACCAACTAATCAATATTTGGAGGCAATAAAGTACACCCATTCATCACATGTAACATATATTTCTTCAATTATAACATTTTTTTCTATATATTTTTCATATAAAAGTAGTTTTAGGAGGATTTTGTAGAATCTAGTTAAACTTTACACTTGCACAACATCTGAGGCACTTTCTAGAATTCCTCGGAGACTACATACACCTTATCTGCATATATTTGCATCACACAGTAGGCATTCAGTTATGGGTTCATATTCATTCGTATTCATCAATATTCTTATTCCCGCAATTTCTCTGATTGTTACAATTATTTTAGAAATCAAAAGTCTTTTTTTTTAAGAAAAAAAATTCTTTGAATAACAATTATTTCTTAGAATAAGAACTTTTAAATTTCCGAGAATTGTTAAAATTATAATATTAAATATGACAAACTGAATACAATGTGACTTTGTAGGAAAAAGATCACATAAATGTTCAAATTGATGAGAACCACGAAGGCAGTGCTTGTAGGAAGAACTTTTTAAATAAAATTTCTTAGAATACGAGTATTCCTGAAAGAAAAACCTATCTTTTTGCCTTTATTACGATTGATAAATTGAATACCTCACAAACTGCACACACTCATAACACTCCTCTTTGAAAGCTATTTCATAGCTCCTACAGTAAAATGTAAACATCACCCACAGATTTCTCTAACATTTTGTTATGTATTCTGAATGAGGACACAATGGCTGTGTGTACCTAATAAATGCATTATTACTGTTACATCTGGGGCAACAACAGTGTCTAGAGTAGCCAGATTCATATAACATTAAGTATCCCTCCGTGCTTATGTTTTATCTTGTACTTTTCCTCAAACTGAATTCAAATTTATACTGTTGTCTACATTACATAGAGTTTAAGATAAATGCTTACTCACTGGAGACTGTGAACCTGTTGAGTGCAATTTAGTACATGCTAGGCTTGTGACATCCATTTTTTTTTTACAATTTCATACAGTACCAAGTAGTCTACTTTGGGGATAGCAATAAATATTTCTGAGTATCTTAGATACTCGATGTTTTGCATTCAAGTATCACACCCAACACCCATAGTGGTAGTGAATTTATTCAAATAATGCTTCATCTATAAATAACAGGAATCCAGGAATGTGCCATATCTACACTATGAAGTGCCAATGGGCAATGCGACCAAATATTTGCAAACGTTGGGGATGGGTGTTAACAAAAATGAAAACCAGCCAGTTGTTCCAAAAAAAATAAATAAAAATAAAAAAAAATAACCCAAATCTGGGGAACCATGATTCAATTTTAGTGGAGCAAGTTTAAACTTGAAATGACATATTAGCAATTAGCAATAACATATGATTAAGGAGGGGCTGCTTAGAAAAAGTATGGACAATAGAGAGCACAGCACTGGTATTTGTGTTCACTTTCTTCATGCAGATGTACTCACAGATTTAGGTTAACTATGGCTTTCAACGGACTGTCTCGGATCATATTTCGGCAGGAAGTTCAGGGGGATGGAGGAAGGCAGTGCATACTAGTTGGTCAACATCCTACTTCAGGTCAGGTTGGGAACTGAACCCAAGACCGCAGAGAGATGATACACAAGTGTGCTGGCCACACTGCGCCACTGTGATACTGCATAGATAGTAATTAACGTTTCTGTGTATCTTATTCAAGCAAGTTCATTTCAATTTTCAAAAGACTTTAAAAATGCATGGATTTAGAAATTTGTCTGTGGTACTCCGCTGACTCATATTGCTTTAAGTTCTGGGGACTCCAGTTTGGGGTCATTGCCAATATTGGACTGATACTTGACAATGTGGAATTCCTGAGCAATCCTTACATTTGGGTGTAATCTGCAACACTGCTAGAGTAAGAAATCTAAAATTCTCCACGTATCTGAAATTTGCCACATGTGGAATTTCAGGAAATACTAATAAAATAAATTAATGGAGGTGAGATTTGTTGAATGTACAGAAAATTAAGGCTTTTTGAACTGAAAAATACCAATTTTAAGACAAAACATCATTTTCTTCATAAAATTAACTAAGGTTTTAGAGGTGGCGAATTTTAGATTCCTGGAGAATTTTAGATTTCTTACTCTACTTGTCATAAAACCAGAACAAATTACAAGACCCTCACTTAAGTGACTTAAGCCAAATGTACTCTTCAAGTGAATGATATTTCACCCCAAATGCTATCTTCTATGGTCCCTTAACCCTAGTTTTGACTGTGTTTTTAAATTTCCAAATCACTAAAACAAAAAGCAATGAAGTTAATATGGAATAGATTTTGCCATCTAATAAAGCCTTTTACACAGACATCTCAGTCCTAGCTTCCCTTTAAAATCACCTGAATTATTATATTTATTAGAAATATTATACTTATTTATATTATATTATAATATTATTCTGCCTTTCTTAAGTTACAAAGTCATCGTGTATTTTTTAATTATATAACAGGAAAATACATACTAAAAGCTAACACTTTACACAAATTTGACCTAAACATTAAAACCACAACACAAGTTGACGACCTACAGCTCTCGGTAAACTATAAAGGCCTTTTCACTGTAGTTTGATATGAAAAATAGTGCCTACAGTTAAAAAAAACGTCACTGAAGTCAAAGTCAAAATCGGGGCCTTACGTCCTGTTCACTATAACATAATCTGACACTCAAAGTGAACTGTGACCAGAATTAGGCTTTTGGATTTATGCGTAAACAGGTGTAATTTTAGTTAGAATTTATCTGAGCAATTGAGTGTGTAGTTTCAGCTTTCTTGGCTAACCAGTGAGAAACATGAGCAGGTATAATCGGGCATTGTTTTCACACTTTCTGCTAGTTACCCTCTTTCACCTTCAGCAAATCTCCTTCTCACATCTACCTACAGAAATCCATTTTTTCCTACTCAATACACACAAGCCTTTCCCTTACCTGAGCAGTTTCGATTTTTATTGACAATGTATATAATCGAATCAGACCCATTCCTTCTTGTCCCATTAATAGAATCGAGGAAGTTACAATGGTAATATTTTTCCAGCAAGAATTCATGAACCCACCTGGCTATGGATGTGTAACATACCATCTACTGACAGTATGCTGCGATCCGTAGTGACATGCCAAAGATCGGATAAGATGAAATATTGTGTTCACAACAATATTACTGCTTTCAAATGTATATTAATAATATGGGGGAGGGCTCGGTGGTGTAGCGATTAGAGTGCTTGTCTTTCAACCTCTGAGGTCGCCGGTTCGAATCTCAGCCTAGGCACTTCATGTTGGAAAGTTGGTAGTTAGTTGCCGATGCCCGGTGGTTTACAGTGCAGAATCTTGACCAACTAGTATGCACTGGTTCCTCCACCCATGAACTACCTGTTGCAATATGACCCTGGCCATTGAATGCGTGGTAAAACAAAAAATAAATCTATATTATTAATATGACACTTACAATGTATATGTTAGGATGATTACTTTAGCATCACATTTGACAGAGGGAGTTTAAAGTTCTTTCATATTTGGTATTTGGGCTTTAAAAACACAAAACACCAAGAACTAATACTGCTGGGGGAAAATGTGAAATTCGGTGCACATTATACTGTAGCCTGTGTGGTCAATGTCCCAGAGGCTCCAGGGATATATACCTTTTTAATGACTTAATGTATTCCTCTCAAAATACAGAGGTCATGTCAAATCATGATTTGGCACAGGGACATGGTGCATTCCACTTGGTCCAAATCTGACACTGTAAAACATTGGACATCTGCACACATCCACCAAAATCCTCACTTAAAGGAAACAAATATTTTACACAATGACAAAGTTGATGGATTTTAAACTCTGACTTAGATATATCAACAAACATTGCTTGGTGGTATATAACTTTTTACCTTAGTCAGTCTAAAAGGGTACAAATCCTTTTATTTCCTGTATATATTTTCGGGGTATTGAAACATCTAACATAAGTCACATTTTACAAATCAGTTGTACCTGTTTGAGACGGGTGTAAATTTTAAGGTACTTGCCATGCATATATTACCACTACAATTAAAATAGGAATGATTGATTTAAATGTTCTTTGACCTTGAGCTTTAAGTGTTCAACAGCAAAGCCTTACATATGCCCCTCTTTTCACCAGTTGTACTTTTTGGGCTTGGTTTTAATTAAGGCACTTATCATTTATATGTTAGTGTTTATTTTAAGATCATATCTTAAAGAAGAATGAATGATTTATAAATGAGCATTGACCTTTTGATATTGGGCTTTAAGGTTCCTGGTGCAGATTTGAACCCAGAATCAGATGAGGCCAGTGTGAGAAACTGAATTTCATGCCCACATTTTTCCTATATATAGAAACTACACATTAACTGGTGCAACATTTTTTTCTCTCTCTATAGCTACCACTGTACTATAAAGGTATAGAGCAAATTTAAGACAGACCGGACATATCCCAAAAGATATAGGGCCTTTTTACAGGCCAGTGAAATTGTAATTTTTCTTTCAGTAAAGCAGACGGCATTCTTTGAGAATTATCAATGAAGTTACAGTTATAAGTCTTTTTTATTTATCATTATGATTGTGAAGCTAAGTTTCTCCGGTTTTAACCTTTGGATACAACTGTCGAAGAAACTATGCAATTTATATACCTGACAGTGAAATAATGCTATAATGGCCAACATTCAATGAGCTAATGCTGATATCAAAGGTAAATATAGCTCACCATATAGAGTCCTTTTAAAAGTACAATCAAAAAGTGGATTAATGACCACATGATGAAAAATTTCTATGAAAAATGACAGTCACTAGAATTAAAAAAATATCGTAACAAAATTATTGAAAAATTAAAATTTTTCAATATTTCTTTAATAAATGTATACAATTTTGTAATATTCATTCAATAGACCAACTACTGGAGGATCAAGAATTTACAATGGACAGTACAAATGGAAGAAACATATTTTTGACTTAATTTAATCTGAGTATATAACAATCGTTTGTCATTGGTTTTAACAACAAATATTCATTGATCTCAAATGACTTGTAATTTGAAGCCACCAGTCAAAACAGATATTTTGATTCCCCTAAATATTATCTTTGTATTTAATTAAATTTATGTCAGGCCTAGTACCTTTGTATCAGATATATATATTTGATGAGTAGTTTGAAGGGCAGAGGATACCAGTACATACAGTTGGTCAAGGTTCTGTACTATTAACCACTGGCTAACAGCAAGCAACTACCGACCTTCTCTCTTGAAGTCAGACCCCTTATTATCTTTATAAACACATTTTAAAACATGATGTGTTTACATCTGTATAACTGCATGCAGCATGCATACCTCTGGATTCTCCACTTGGTCAATGAATTCCTGTAATCTTTCCTCCTGTTCATAATCTTCCTTGCATACATCATCAAGCCCTTTCTTTTCAGTTTCCTCTTCAATGAATAATTCATTGTCCATATTTGTCTCTAGGCATTCTGATTTTTCCAACATATTACTCTCTTCTTCACCAGTTCTGAAACTTTCCTGATCCTCCTTGTTTGATTCACTCTCTAATCCAAGTACTTCCTGTTCCAGCCCACTTTCTGTCCCATCTTCCTGATCTGGCTGTCCACCTGATTCTTCATCATCTTCATCTACCCCTTTGGCTGGATCTTCTTCAATCCCATCATCCTTTTTTACTGTTTTCTGATGACGATGGAACAGGAAGTCAAAGATACTTGTTTTGCGTTTCTTCTTCTGTTTGCTCTTTACACTGCCACCTTCTTTAGTTGGGCTTACGGGACTGGTGGGTTCACTATTGTTGCTGTCATTGGTGAGCATTACACGCTCTTCCTCTGTAATATCAGCTTCAGTGGTCTCTAAAATAGCAGTACCACTTTTTATGTGCTTGCTATCTGACTCTTCCTGTTTTACATCCGAAGAATCTGAAGTGGCATCAGGGCTTGTAGATAATTCCTTCTCTTTAATTTCTCCCCCAAATACTAATACTGGCTCTTCTTTGCTATCTTCTGCTTGTGTGTCTTGCTTCGGTTGAAGTTCTTGGCTTTCCACTAATGGTATGAGCCCCTCTTGAAGTTCAGTGCCAGTGAGTAATTCTGCCTCTACATTACAAGTAGATGGTGAAACAGATGCACTAATCTCCCTCACCAAACAACTTTCAGTGATGTCCCCACCATCAGATAAGGCTGCAATTACACTTGGGTTCTTGCCGGATTCTTCTCTGTTGTTATCAATCCCACACTTATTATTATGCTCCTCTGCAGGAGAAAACAGGCTTTCTATATCCAAGGCATCCTTACTGTTATTACTATTCTGTTTAATCTGACCATCATTATTGCTCTGTGCACTAGAATTTTCACCTCCTAATTCCTGGGCTAGTTTTACAGCATCTTCTGATGTATTACTATCATTTCCTGCACAGCTGTCTGAGTCAACCACATTATTACCACCAGTAAAACCCATAGAGTCATTCTTTACTACATTACTGTTTTGCTTTTCTGTATAAACTTCTTCAATAATATTTTCTGCACTGTTGAATTGTTCATGGCTTGGTTTGTTTATGGCTTTATTTTCCTTATTTCCCCAACCTAGGTGGAATGACCTACTCCGCCGGACAATGTAAAAGCGAGACCTTTTCTTGCCGGCACTTCCACTTCTGGGTCTGAATGACTCGCTTCTGTCCATTTTGGCCTTACCAGACCCAGGATCTTGAGAATCTATTGTATCATTTGTCTCTATTCCAGTAGGATTTTGATCTTCTGTATTCTTAAAATCATGTAGGTCAGTAGACACATTTTCTCCTAATAGATCATCACTTGATGCTGATTTCCCGTAGGCTTCAGGGCTTACAAATTTCTCTTTGCGCGAACTATGGCCAGACATTGATACCAAATTCACTATACCCAGGGAACGTTTTCGATCAAATGATCGACTTCGATTTCGTTGTTTTTCTTGTGTCTTTTCACTTGATTGACTGCGCTTATGTTCGCTACCATGGCTACGGCTTCGGGGTTTAAAAGCGTGCAAAACAGACACACCAAAGTTGTGTAGACTGGACATGATCCTCTCAAAGTATATTTTAACTCAGTGATTAATGATAAACTTCATGAGATTAACCATTGTTTATATATTTCACGTATTTAGAAGAAATACATTTCAGTCAAATGTTACACCAATATATAAGTATCTTACAAAAGTGATACACAATCTATTATCCTAATATATTGTCAATCCTCTTGGAGCATTGCTTGCTAATAACTTAAGGATTACTATATTTATTCCTTTTCTGCTGATGTTTAACAACAAAAAGTTACAAAAACAATTGGACTAGCTCCAACCTCTGTCAGAACCAATAAGTCTCATAAGATATATCCAACGCATTTAAAGATATCCAAGTTTCACAAATCTATAGTATATTAGACCAGTTGAATTAGATTATTTGGACTACGTAAAATCATTTTACTTTTAAGGTCTTCAGACCTTTAAACCCATTCAAAACTACAGCTTTGTGCAAGTTTTGTTTCAGCATACATAGTTAGCCATCACTTCACTGGCTCATAGCAGTCTTCTTAAAATTGCTGCTAAACTTATTACAAAAGTTTCAATATTTTAATCTTACAAGTAGAACACCCAGTGATCAAACTCATCGATTCAGACCTCAGTTTTATGTATTCCACTGCACAACCAAGCGTGAACAGAAACTATGTGGCAGATAAATATCCAGATCACTTTATAAATACTTCCAGCTTGAGATGATATAACACCAGCAATCTCTTTTTCTCTACTACCGTATTTCCATAAATTATGGTCCAGGTAGTGATTATTTGACATACCAGTGAATCATGAAAATTAACCACTTCAAGATCTTATCTATTGGCAAGCAGTGGCAATGTATTTGTCAGCTCACATCTGATGCCTCAGTGACTTTATTGTACTTCACCTCTGTAAAATGTGGTACATTTGTATCCTTTGATACTAATATTAAAGATATTATAGATGACTATATACTGTGGTGTGTGTGAGGTTTAGCAGGTCTACAAACTCTTAACCCAAGAATTTCCTTAAGTGCTGTTGAACAATAGTAGTACACACTGCTCTGTTGGTGGTTTTATTATTTATTTAATATGAACCCGATGCTTTTTTAAAGAACTTTGCTTGCATACAATGAACAACCAAGGTCATATTTGAACTAAGGTCTTAAAATAGATGAATTTTCACTTGTAATTACAAATGAAAATTAATTTAAATAGTCACATGGTGAAGAGTTTTAATAAGCACACTGATAGGTTAAATGATTACAGAAATAGTCAGAGACGACTTTTTAATATTAAAATTTATTATCTTGAATTAGTAATTAAGCAAAAGCAATTTTGTGGTTCCTCAAGTACTAAGTCAACAGGTTCAACTGTATATACTGCCAAGCTTTTAGTTTACCATGTACTTAGGTGAAGTAAATGTTATTTCTTACTCCGTGTGATATTTGAGGCATTTAACGGTACATATTTGCAGCTGGCAGTGAACTCAATGAAGTCTGAACATCAGGAAAACAGATAAAAACATGGCTCAATGAATCCCTTTGATATCTACAGAAATATGAAGTTGTAGAGTAAGAAATCTAAAATTCGCCACATATCTGAAATTCGCCACATGTCAAAATACTAATAAAATAAATGAATTGTGGTGAGATTTGTTGACTGTATAGTCAATTAAGACTTTTTGAACTGAAAAATACCAATTTTTAGACAAAAACATCATTTTCTTCATAAAATTAACTAAGGTTTTGGAGGTGGCGAATTTTAGATTCCTGGCGAATTTTAGATTTCTTACTCTACAACATTTGTTTATGTTTGCTGTTTTTGTTGTTAGAATTTTTTTCAACTCTATGTACCTGAAGACATGGTATGAGGGTTGCCACATTTGCACTCCATTTTATGGATAACGCAGATCTGTGCAGATTGTTCAGCTGTAAAAAGGTACTGCTATGTCCACTTCTAATCTGTTAAATTATTTCAGTCACTAGTTACATTGTGTATATATATATTTTAATTACTGCCACCTTTTGAAAAGATTCTTTTAACATATATTTCTCAATTAACTTTTTTTTCACTTTCCAAGATTTATACTTTTGCCATGCTTCATGCTAGAATACACACACTTTTCTTGTAGAACCTTCTATTAGAGTAAGAAATCTAAAATTCGCCACCTCTAAAACCTCAGTTAATTTTACAAAGAAAATGATATTTTGTTTTAAAATTGGTATTTTTCAGTTCAAAAAGCCTTAATTTACTGTACATTCAACAAATCTCACCTCAATTAATTTATTTTATTAGTATTTCAACATGTGGCGAATTTCAGACATGTGGCGAATTTTAGATTTCTTACTCTATCTGAACTACACTTTTTTCTTGAACTTTGATCAGAAAACAAAAGTTTTACTTCTCCATTTTATCTATGTTTCCATACACAATTACCTTGATCATTGATAATAAATTATAATAATAATATTCAGTTAATAATTAATATAACTAAATTGTCCAGGCTTTCAATCACTTCTCAATTTTCTCTTTATGCATGATGCATACTCCATGCTCAAGTTTTCTTTTTCAGTTTTCTAGTTGCTTTTTTCCGCCTTTTCACTGTTCCTCTCAGATATACAATGGGCTTTAAAACTAAAGTTTATTTAAAATATCCTGATGTTTTGGTGGACACACAAAAGAAAAGCTTTAGTTTTCAGTGATTACATATTTTTATCCTCCCTGACACAAAAAGAAAACTTTTTCCCCAGAAAATTCATTGTCTTGATCAATTAATGTAAAAGATAAATTACTGCTTGCCAAGATTTTCACAGAGAAAACAGTAGCGAGCAAGTAGTCCCATTGCACGTTTTGTCTGGTATAAAATGATTGTAACTTGTTGAAGAAAAGAGAAGCAAAACTAGGCTCACGTACTCACTTTCTTACAGTAAACACTAGCAATATTGCCCAGGTGAAAATTGAAGATGCGTTTAAACTAACAGACTGGTTTGAAATAGACACTTGGTATAGAATCATTTGAATAGCGACTGTAGCAGTGTCGGTTGTTAATTCACATTAATTCTTTTCTATTATTATCCAGTTCAACCATAATGTTTCAAAATAAACTCTCACACTGCTGAGAAGAATACAACATAGAGAGAAAATTGCTCAATTGCCAGGGAGAGTTTAGGTTTGGTGAGGTCTGTTATCTATTGCTACACATTAATGTGATACTCAAGTTAACTCCACCAGGATCCAGTCCACTAAAAGAATAGAGAGAGTTAAGAGCATAAAAAGTCCTGAACGTATACTGCCAAGAAACGGTGCCAAACCAGTAGCAAAGGATGCTGTAGTCTGTACAATAGAAATCCCTCTGAGGTTATTCAATGTTCTCAATATCTTAACAGGAAACCTTCATGAATGACATATGTGAAAAAAAATTTATCACGAATCAAGATCACAAAATTATACAAGAGCTTAGCAAGAGTATTATATTATAAATGGTCATGTGATATATTTTTTGGTTGCAAATAGATATAGGGGCACCTGTGATCAGCCAGCAGAAGCTGTGTAAGAGTACCTTTCTCATGATGTATATAAAATATTTGTAGGTATCACGATTTCAGAAAAATTTACAATAAAATTGGCCATCATTGTGATGCTTACAATGTACAGTAAGTGGTACCGATGAATATTAAAGAATATATATATCCCCCCCATAACATTAATCTTAAGGTTAAACTTAACATAGTATAAGATTGCACCAGAATAAGTGTTTAGCTAGGACATGATAGCGGACAGGACAGCCATGTATATTGGTTGATCGCGACTCGGTACTTTTCAGTGCTATGACAAACTAATACACTACATGCCAGGGATTGGAAACTGTGACATCCTCAGTGGGAGGCCAACAGGTTCTCCACTACTTTGTGGACCCACTATTATAAAGACACTCTGATTCCAGTTCCCGGGGGAGAGTTTGTGTTCTCTAGGATACTGTTTGTTATGTTTAATTAAATTGGTCAGTTTAGTCTGGGACTGCATTGTAACAGTTAATGTATTGGTGTATGTACATAATACAACATTATTGATAGAGTACATAGCAAAAATTTGCATAAAAAATGGGAAACAAAAAGGCACAAAAAAAGAGAAGAAATTCTGGGTGTTATACTTGATATTCAATATGTAAGGATCTGTATAAATTTGTCTTTAAATCATAACTGAAAAATATTAGTATTGATAATATTTTGGTGATATATATGCCTCTGACAAGATCCAGTTCCAACAGAAGGTCGAAATATAGAATTCTAACTCACTTGGTCTCTTTTTACATCAGCATCAGACAACCTTATACTTTTGATAATATATCATACATTATGACATAAACATGTCCTCGGAAGTATTTTTTTTCTATAGAACTGGTAGTCATAATGAAATTCAAATAATATCCCTGAATTAAAATTTCAGTGAAATGTTTGCAGCAACATAAAAGTGAACATCATACTGGATTCAGATATTCAGAGAATATTATAGGAATAAAAGACATATTCGAGTGCTTTATGATGGTTTTAAACTATCGAGCGGCTGAATATTAAAGCCACGAAGCCCGAAGGTTATATTAATAATTTGGTCAAAATAAGAAGTATAACTTACGCAAAGTTCAAAACAAATCCAACACCATGTTGGCTGTTCCATTAACTAAACATGCATAGTAATGGATGTGTAAACAGCCTTTTGGTTTAAATATTGTTAGGAAATACCCACAGAATTCCGTGATCTCATAAATATTTATGAGCAGTCGATCTTTAAATGAAATATTGATACAATCCCCTACAGAATTATTTGACTTAGTATTTGCTGCATATAATTTAAGTTTTATTTCACCGTGAGTTGTTTGTTTACGTTTGTACGCGAAGGGACGATGTACGAGATTTCAACAGCATGCTTTAGTTACCGTTCTATATTCGCGGTTCAAGCATTGCGCAAAAGACGTGTCCACGTTCACTGCGCAGCCTACCATTTTAGAATTTTGTGTAAAGCCCACTTGCAGGTTTTCACTATTGACTGATGTGTCCAATACGAATCAGTACTGGACACTTTCTCCGAGTGACCATTTTTGGGGAATTAATTTATTCCTGTAAAAGAGAAATTACAGAATTTGGGGACTGAGTATAATATATCTTAAGACCAGGCATCAAATAGGATATAGAGTGAGGTTTACAACAGCCAAACTCCTCAAAAGTGGCCAATACCAGAAAATATTGAAAACCTCGGCCCTATCGGGCCTCGCTCTCCAATATTTTCTAGTATTGGCCACTTTTTCGGAGTTTAACTGTATTATTCTTGTCATTCAGTTTTCAATGGGTGGCATTGAGAGCAAATTTTACAGACTGTGGTAAAATTCACATTTCTTACTCAAGAAGAGAGTTTCTCCTTGTGTGCTCTGATAACATGTGAAGTGTGACCTCTTGTACACTTCTTAGCTCAACAAAAACTATTGCTCCTTTGGAATGTGGGGAGTTTTCTTGCTCACCTGGTGTACAAACAGAAATTTTCTTTAATAGAATCCTTCTTTCTTTTATTCATATATACATACCATGGAACTTCAATTATCCGACTTTCCATTGTCTGTTTAGAGGGACATAGAGATATACATGGATTTGCAGAAAACTCAGTGAAAGAGTATCTAAATTGCACAATTAGATGAAAAGGATAAAATTAATTTGTTTATGCATATACCCATTGTTGTAAAGTCTTTCTCAAAAATATTATCATTTAGTTTGTGTATGAAAAAAGATTGTGTTTTAGAGCAATATTATGAAATCATGTCTCATGATAAAACTATAATATTTGTGAATTTGGTAGCCCACTTGTGGAGCTATAGCACCGATGCAATTTTTAATATACAGATTTAATTATGTAGCTCACATTTATTTCCTTTAGTTTAGATTTGTGGAGACTAATAAAGCCCAACATGAATGTTATTATTGTTACATCCACCAGGGAGATTTTAGGGTTACTGGTTTCTGTTAACAAGATTATGAAAAAACTACTACATAAAATTAGTAGTGCTGTCGCGACACTCGCTACTTCCGATACTATCGTTTGCTAGGTCCATTATGAGCGATAATCGGATGCGTTTTTTCAAATCCGATTGCAAACATATTAGCATATTTATATAATAAAGATAGAATATCTTTTAAAAGAGAAGGATTATTCAGCATTTTAAAATATATTTTCGGACCTTTGACATCACAGTCCGTACAAATCCAGTCACATGACCTATCAGGAAAGCATTAAACCATTGCTCGAATGTAATTTTCGGAATTGAATCTTTATTTTTTTTTCACACTTGGTAAGTCAATTTAAGTGACATAAAGCTTTCAAATAATCTTTAAAAACACTGTACTTCTATTTATTTGAGGCGTATATGATATCATAATGCCATTATGCAGCACTTTATAAAGTCGGAATTAGATAATTGTTTTAATATACTGACGGTTTTCAAAGTGTTCCTACATTTGACAATGCATAAACAACCAAAATAAAAGGACAAATATGACCCTAAAATGATGTATTCAGGTGAGAAAAATATATTATTTTATATATTAATTAAATAGTTTCGTTTTGAGGTGAGTTTATGAAGTCGATATATGTCGGTACTCGGTCGGCCAACGTGGGCGATATTCGATGTTAATTTGCACCAGCGAGTGACAGCTCTAAAAACTAGTACATCAAATTCTCACAGTATATAGGTCTTAGTACAGTAAAACCTCTATTATCCGACCTTCTAGGGAGAGTAACAATTAGGTCGGATAACAGAAAGCCTAAAATAACAAGTTTAAATGGAGATGGGAGAGTGAGTTTAAAGTTGGATAATTGAAAATTTGGATAACAGAGGGCTGTGTAATAGACGTTGTACTGTGTATAGTGGTGTGAACGGTAAACCGATAAACTGCATATCGTTTCGTTTAGGTAGAAATGATGAAATCCGCAAAGAATATTTAAGTACCGGTTATTGAAAACGCCATTATATTAGGCTTTCTACTGGTTAATATTTTGTCAAAACAACCAAGAATATATATATTTCAAGAAATAACTTACATTTAAGCTTAATATTCATGGTAAATGAAGTTTACAAACTTCAAAATATCTCGCGAATGCATATTTCCTATTGAGGATGTAGCTCATGTATGCTTGCGTAAAACTTTTTACCATATCCCTGCACACTTTCGAAACCCCGGATTTCGTTCGGTTTCAAAGCCCCGAAAACCGGTTTTCATTTTCAGAACCGGTTCGACCACTAACTGTATAACATATTTATTTTTGGAAATGATCCACAAACTATTGTGGGCCGAGGATTTAGTTTGATGGATTTTTTTTAGAATTGCATCCATCAGCAATAGTGTGTGTGTGTGTGTTAGTGCTGTGAAATCGATTCGAATATCGGGTTCGATGTTTGGTATCTGTACAAACTAACGAACTTCGGTCTAGTTCGATCTTCGAAACAACGTTTTCAAAACCAGTTAAAACGCAGAAATCTTACATAAAATCTTGTCACTTTATTGAAAATATAGCAAAAATATAAAATCCATATATTTTTAAAATAAATTCTGCCATATTTTCAACAAAAGAAACAAGTTTTATAGATGGGCGAAAATAGGATCCGTTGGGATGTGGTGTGATGTTGGGGATTTCTAAACGTTTTGCAAAGTCCGAATTTCAGACGTTTTGAACCGAACTCCGAAATCAGGGCAGTAAATGAGCGAACTATCGAACTTCTTCAAACATCGTCGCAGCACTAGTGGGGGTGTGTGTTTGTGGGGGTGGGGGACGGGTATGTGCTCTCTGGATGCTCATGTTATTACAGTGTTTCGAAAAAAATAACCCGAATTTGGGGAAACCGCGTTTTAGCACACACCGACTGGAAGTAAAATATGCGGCTGTTAAACAAATCTCGATGCAATAAAAGTTGATATAACTGCTAAAGTAAAGAAAATTTTGTTGAAAATGGAAAACAGAATTAATCACATTTCACCGATTTTTGGTTTTATGGAGAAAGTTTACCTCAAAATGACATATTAGTAATTTATGAGCGATAACGTAAGATTGTGGATGCACGCTTTCAAAAGCATGAGCGTTACAGGGCGCGGCTACGGTAAATGAACATATAAAAAATTTGTAAATATACGATTTGACCTTTCTTCCAAATTTGTATTTTCTCATTATTATGTGGGTAGGACCTGACTCAAGGAAGTAGCAGTAGTACTAGTAGCAGTAGTAGCAGGAGTAGTAGTAGTAGCAGTAGTAAAAGTAGTAGCAGCAGCAGTAGTAGTAGTAGCAGCAGCAGTAGTAGTAGAAGTAGTAGCAGCAGTAGTAGTACTACTACTAGTAGTAGTAGTAGCAGCAGTAGGAGTAGTAGCAGTAGTAGTAGCAGTAGTAGTAGCAGCAGTAGTAGTAGGAATAGTAGTAGTAGTAGTAGCAGCAGTAGTAGTAGTACTACTACTAGTAGTAGTAGTAGCAGCAGTAGTAGTACTACTACTAGTAGTAGTAGTATCAGCAGTAGTAGCAGCAGCAGTAGTACTAGTAGTAGCAGTAGTAGTAGCAGCAGTAGTAGTAGTAGTAGCAGTAGTAGTAGCAGCAGTAGTAGTAGTAGTAGCAGTAGTAGTAGCAGCAGTAGTAGTAGGAATAGTAGTAGTAGTAGCAGCAGTAGTAGTACTACTACTAGTAGTAGTAGTAGCAGCAGTAGTAGCAGCAGCAGTAGTACTAGTAGTAGCAGTAGTAGTAGCAGCAGTAGTAGTAGGAATAGTAGTACTACTAGTAGTAGTATTTTGGGGAAGATCTTTTGCAGAAGTACTCAAATAAAGATTTATGTTTTGTATCAGCATCACGGCATACATCCAGATCACTACATAATGACTATTCCTTTTCACTGGATCATAAAGCACTAAAGCAAGTCATTAACTTACAATACCTTATGCACACTTAAACTGGAACATTAACTCGTTACTCTCCTTAGTGGACTAGCAGTTATAGTATCACACACAAAAGAGTAAAACTAAAACAAACAGACATTGAACTAGTTTTGAGATGAAATGCTGCATTTTCATGAAATTTTATACACAAACACACACAAAAAAGGAAAATACTGCAGATATTAGAGAGTTTGTAGTTATACATGGTGTACATTTACTTCATGATTTGTATCCTCTGAAAATTTACTTATGTCTTATAACAGATCTTAATGCCAAAAATCACATCTCCAACACTTCCCATATGTTACCATATTTGGTTAAAAACCATGACAACCATAAACTTTATGTGGGTGATAACATGGCCAAAACTGATACAAATTGATTGATTGATCGATCGATTGATTGACTGATTGATTGATTTGATCATAAAAAGCGTCTTTAGGTTTAAAACTGATTTAAAGAATCTGGATTCCATCAGAATCGGTAGTTGAAGGTGTGGAGGAAATAAGTGCACACTGCTGGTTGATCATCTGAAGCGGATTCAAACCAAAATACACAACAAATAAATATAGATACGAGTGTGTTTCACTTAATGGGTATAATTTAATGAACTTACTGAGAGGAAGAATATACCTCATCACATTGTTGAAATGTGCCAATTTTGGAAATTTAGAGTATACCGAAATCATCCACAGTAGCACCTATGGGCCATTCTCTGGAAAGACAGGAAAAGTTGGGAAGGGGCGATAATGCGAGCATGGGCGCATAGCTGAACATAATTAAATCCGTTACTGCCTGTAAATGTGATAAAAGCGAAGTCATATAAATATCTTAAACAGCATACCTCACAATGTTACAAAATAGTGCATTTAATTCAACAATCCATGTCTTAAATCCCAGTATTTGTCTTTATAAAATAAACGTATTGCTCACATACAGAAAACCAACTGAGTGCATTGCACCTGCCACAGCTCAGTCATTCAAAAACCCTTTGAAACTTTGCTGTGTGGGAAATTCCCACTTTTATTACATGGTTGTATTTATGTTTTGTCCATGTTAAAAATTATGCACTTTTTGTAAAGTTAGGCAGACAAAAATTCAGTGCAATATGTATAAAAAGCAATCTGGACTTGATATTTTGTTGGAAAATGTGTGCGTTTATGCATACTGCACGTGCTTTGGGGGGTGGGCAATAATGCAAGCATGGTCCCTTCCGTGGATGATTTTGATGGCCTGTAATTAAACTACAATTCTATCCCAGAATTCAGGACAAGTTGAGCTCCTTGCAGGCTGAGCACTGATGGGATGGAATGAGATATCTAAAATTTGCCACCCCTAAAATCTTAGTAAATTCTAGGAATAAAATAGTGTTTTGTATTAAAATTGGTATTTTTCAGTTTAGAAAGCCTTAATCTACTTATAGAGTAAGAAATCTAAAATTCGCCAGGAATCTAAAATTCGCCACCTCTAAAACCTTAGTTAATTTTATGAAGAAAATGATGTTTTTGTGCAAAAATTGGTATTTTTCAGTTCAAAAAGCCTAAATTTACTATACAGTCAACAAATCTCACCACAATTCATTTATTTTAGTAGTATTTTCACATGTGGCAAATTTCATATATGTGGCGAATTTTAGATTTCTTACTCTACATGTGTGGTAAAGGGCTTCTGTGGGGTGGTGTAGCAAGTTAAGCCATTTTACTACTGGCAGTGACAATCAGCAGAGTGTTGAGAACTTGATTTATTTCATCTTAATACCTGTAGTCATTCAGAACATCATAAGTATATGTGACCATTTCAACACTAGTCTGAGAACATTGACTGTCATAAGTTGTAAACTCCTCTCTTATTTTTCAGACTAACTGAACTGACTGACTGACAGACTCCTCTGATGTGATTTGTACCTTTTCTCAACTGTCTCCCAACAAAAGTGTAGGAGCTTATATCCAGTAAACACAATACACACTACTCTTCTACTATATGAAAACGAGGCCTTAAAAATACCAAAACAATTGTACTCTGAGTAGCCTAGGTTAAGGCTTACTTTTATAATCATAAATAATTGTATTTGGACATTTATCTATAAACAGCTGAATTCATTATGTTTTCCTATGTATGTATGTGACATTGTACTCTATACCAATTATTCTTATGACATACTCACTGATGTTTCCTAATACAATAATTGAAATACAAATGAGAAGCAATAACTAGTTTGAAATGTGTGTATGTTTATATGATATTCAAAGCCATAACTAAGGCTATAGAGGCACGATAGATAAAGATAGCAAGCTCATGCATGTTAAACTGATCCTATGCAACAATGTTGGTTTGAGCTTATCTGCTTGACCTTATCTGCTTGACCTATATTGTTTTCATCAATTCTATATGTTTACTAATAAACAAAAACAGATTAGTTAGATGTTAGTTGCCTATTGAACGTTTCACTAAACTTCTGACCTTTCCTTAACTGTAAACAAGAACGTTTCACTAACTTCTGACCTTTCTTTAACTGTAAACAACAATTTGTTTTGGACAGTTGTACATAAGAAATATATAATGAGAACTTCAGTTTTATATGAAGCTATTAATTTTAATTACAATATATATGCTAAACTTAGTAACATTGTTCATAAGTCACAACTACTCACAAATTTGTATTTATAGAGAAAAATAACAATTTACTGATAACTGCTCTACAACACATGCAACAAATTTTGCCCTCCATTTTTTTATTTTTTAGCATTTCAACATGTGGTGAATTTTAGTTTTTTTTTATTCTACCAACTTTTCTACTTCAGATCAGTTCGAAATGGAACCCACAACCTGAAAGACGGACATATTACTCAAACATATTACCCACTTAACTACCATGTTCCCCAGTCGAGCTAAGGGCAGAGCTGAAGAGACAAGGATACTACAACATACATAATGCATTGTAAAATTTAAGAATATATTGAATAATTGGGTAAAGACATAAAAAGCAGGTACTTACACCTCCACTGAAACTTTCTTTTGTTCAAAAATCCTAATTTATGCAACAGTATTTCTCGTGTCGAATTCATTTTCATAATGTATCCATGTAACATTATCACAAAAGCAGACAAAAGTCATTTAGTTTTTGTAATTCCATAGTCAGGTCAGTTAGGTATTGAAAGATGCTTAGACTGATGAAACAAACAAATGACATACTTAATCAAGGTTCTCACTATCTTCAAAAAGTCATTTCTTATCAAGTCTTATAAATAAACACTATCACATATGTAAACATCTAGATTTCCATGGTAACTAATGCCTTCAATTGATTTGTTTAGTATCATTAATTTGGGTTGGGGGTTTATTATTAATTTTTAATTCCCGTCTAGCTTGACCTGGATTTTATCAATACTTTCACAATAACAACATGTCTCCTGTAGTTGCCTTGTTATTCCTTTGGCGTGAATCAATAGAATTCAGCTGCAGCTCGGAATATGTGTAATCCAATACTGTCTGTGCCCAACTCATTTCTACTGCGTGAGGTAAAGCCACCTACAATGTACTGTACATCTGCATATCTGCCATAGCAAAATAATTTCAGGGTTTTGATTATGAACCATTAAATGCCCTGGTTTTTTTAAAAACAAGAATAAAGGGTGTTATAAAAATCTTATGGAACTGCTAGTTTGGCTTTTGTGATGATTTTTTCCTTGTTAAAATAAAAAATTGAGACTCATTTCTGGATTCTTACTACACTATCATTAATGTTGAAAAACATAAAAACATAAAAATTAACTAGTACAAAATGAATACACTAAAGCTATAGCAATTTTCCTCATTATATTACAGAAAAAAAAACAAATATGACCCTAATTAACAAATAGTATCCCACTTTCAACAAACACATCAACTATCTCAAAATTGCATTATTTTCCTTGTGAAGAGAAATATAAATCACTCTACATGCATATCTTGAATAAATAGAACATCAATCCATCCATCATATCCATGAAAATCTTGCCAATAACCCAGAAACATACAGTTAAGACATATCGGGACAAAATATTCCCCCTTAATATTATCCGTTACCCTCCATATTTGCAGTCCCCATATGGATATTTGCATACACACACACACACCCACAAGATGCTTTGACTGAGTCTGTATGGACCCTAACACAGTTCTGCGGCAATAGCAGAGGCTGGTAAGTAGCCACCCCCTCCCCCCTCTCCAATACATAGAGTGCAATGTGTGCGGATTTGTTTGGCTCTCTTCCCCCCACACACAGTACACACTCAGATGGAAGTTGTGTCACCGAGTTGACACAAAACAGACTTTACCAGGACAGTTCACTACTGCTTGGTGTTGTAACTTGGCACATGTCACAACTTGGCACAATAGGAAAACGTCCACATCATATTATATATGAAAAAAATGGATAACAAATGAAGTTAACTATTTTGTGGAATTTCCAAATGTGTTTCTGAATTTTGTGCCATTTGAGAGGTGCAGATGCGAACCCTATTTTTCAAACTGAAGAAAATCGTTAAAAAGTTGACCAAATTGGACCAGAAATGAATGAGTTCTGTTTATCATAAATTTCTAGAATTCTTCAAAATAAAAAATGTTTTCTATCAGGTCAAATTTTATTGTCATCAGTGCTAATAGCCAAGGTATACTGTTGGGATGGGCCGGTATGAAAAATATGTACATCGGGAGGTCGCCAATGCAAAACCGTACCGAATTCGGGACTCATTGTTTTAGTACACCCCAAACAAACACAGACATTTCCTCAACGACGTCGCAATAAAAGCTCATAAATGCACAAAATGTGATAAAAAGGTATAATATCTTCATATTTCTGGTTTCTGTCCAATATTTTAAGTTTTCCTTTATTTATATGAGTTGACAAGCGAAATTGAGGTTATAAAGTGTCGTAACTAAAATATGGCACTTCTGCTCAACGTATCGCTTATAAAAGTCTGCAAATCAACGAAAATATGGGATATAAGCTTACAATTTCTTCAGATTTTGGTTATGTTTCAAATATTTTAACCCTTCCTGCCATTATATGTGCTGACAAATGAAGTTGTAAAATCTCACTACGGTATTTCAGTAAAATGCTCTCGATACCGAGATACCGGACCTACCGACCAATCCCTAGTATACTGTATGGGTTTGAACTTTGCTATTGGAATGTCTCTTGTTGTCTTGTATTGTAGTCAGTGCAAATGGCCAAGGACTAAAACTCTTCTTTTTTTTTTCTTTTTTTAAGTGGAAGTTAGCCATGATTTGGATTGAATATTGTAGAAAATTTGTACAATTTTTTATATGTATAACTGGTTGCATTAGTTCCCTTACATCAAGTGTTTCCTCATGACACAAAGCTACAATACAGCTGTAAAGTTATATTTCTTTTTATTTCTGAGATAACTTTTATTTTTATTGCTGTTAATACACAGTGGACAAACTTGTGACATAGTTTATATGTTAACACTATATCACTGATACTATGGTTTAAACAGTATTTATACAGTGTTGATGTGGGTTTTAAATTTCTGCCTGAAGTGGTAGAGATGCTTGATGATGGCCATTGCATTATTCAGTATACAGAATCTTGACAAATTAGAGTGCATTAACTTCATGTAATCTTATAACTTCCTTTCATATTATGACCTAATATACAACACATTGAAAGTGATGTAAGTAAGTAAGAAACACTTATAAAGTACCGAAATTGATGTAAACATCGTTCAAAACGCTGATACCCAAAACAGGATAGTACAGATACAAAAAGGAGGTCAGTATCCATATTAGCGTCTGATAGGTGAACGTAAAATCTATATAAATTCATTTAATGGATGGGACTATGACAGAGTAAGAGGACTGTTCCACACTGGTGAGTGGACTGTAAACCTTCCTCTCAATTAAACAGATCCATTGATCAGGCTTCTAGCTCCCAATTGAGGGGTTGAGAGTCACGAGGGGGACTTTACTATAGTACAGTAGAACCTCTATTATCCGACCCTCTTGGGGGAGTAACAATTAGGTCGGATAATAGAAAGGTCAGATAATAGAACGCCTAAAATAACAACTTTAAATGGAGTTGGGAGAGCAGGTATGAGGTCGGATAACTAAAAATTCGGATAATAGAGGGTCGGATAATAGAGGTTCTACTGTATTCCAAGCCATGTTGCAATTCATTCTCAAAACCTTCCACTTGGTTCCCCAAAATGTTCCAATCAGTTTCTAAATCCTCCCGAATTTGTTATAAACTTTACAAAGTCCAATAAAATCCCTAAGATTGACCTAAGACAGAAAAGACTGCTTTGCAATCTTTACCACAGCTTTAGTAATGAGTTCCCAAATCTTTACTAATGCTCTTTATCTTCACCCACCAGTCCCTCATATTAAAGATCATGCTTTACAAACCTACAGAATGAAAAGATGGACCTCCTAAATGGTTAATTTTCAGTGTCGGAAGGTAGATTTACGATCCTGTCGCCAATGTGGAACAGCCCTTTAATGTAGACTGTATAATATAGGACAGAGAAACAACAACAGTCAGATGCATCGAAGTGACATCACTGGTTTTTACCCCTGCACCATTAATTGTAGAGCAAAAGAGATCCAGTTTCCACGAGATCAATACTCCACAGACAAAATCCATACCAAGAAAAAGCCTTGCCAATAGCAGCAATTGTCAAGAAGCCCCTCATTGCCTTACACAGCAATGCTAGTCTTATCATTAGGCTGTTTTTCAGCAACAAAAACAGGGCTTTATGTCAAAATGATTTAAAATGATATAGTATCATTTTGATAAGCCATTGGAGTAAAAATTTAACCCTTGCTTTGGCCTAGAAGCTACTGTTAAAATTGTGTGGGCCATTGTTTAAGTAAATAAAACTTATTTTGACCAGTAGGTCATGCTTGTCTTTATGCCATTACTAGCCTTTCTTTTGGTAATACCATTTCTGTGAACAAAATATCTTCCAACCTTGTCTCAATCATATGATGGCCTCTCCATCAGTGAATGAAAGTGGCTTGTATATTATTTTTCTTTACAATAACAGTCTTTTTTTAAGCCATTGCACTTGAGAAAATTTTAATACCGGCATTGGTCAAGAAGATTCCTCAATGTCTTATAAAAATGCTAACCCCTCCTGGTGTCCCACCTCTAGAGCGATGTTTAAGATACAACAGTCAGAGTTCATCTTGAAGCAGGAATATTCTGTTGGAAGCATTATGAAATGCAGAAATTAATGAAAATCTATTGGTTTATTTAGGTATTGTAACTTAAAGAGTATAAAATAGTTTAAAATAAAAATTTAGTAAAAAATATTTGTCTTTGCTTGAACATCTTATTTCATCAATTAATATTTGGTATTATAAGGTCATGTTTCCAACAAACTGTCAATTCAATACTGACAAAATATCTATAGGGCATAAAACTATTAAAATGTAATAAGAGGTTTTATAATTCCCCTCTCGGATACATATTTCTCAAAATATCATTTATTTTAAGCGCAATCTAGAGATCACTTTATCGTTTTTTGGGGGTTTTTTTTGTCGCCGGACTTTCATGATTTGTAGCGTAGTCTGAAGTTAAGCGGCAATGGGTTATGTTAGTAGTTAGTACTGGGTTGGGTGACCGCTTAAGTGCAATACAGTGTCTCTGATGGCCTTGCGGCTCGCACTAGTAGACCGAAACCCTTTTCGTGGATATTATAGTTTTTAAAGTGACTTTTTTTGCAATCAAAGCAACATAACTATACATTCTATCTTTAGGGACATTTTTGGAAGTTTAAGTTTTGTAAACTATTAACTACATCATATGTGGGTCATTGATTTAAAATGATCTTAATTTACAAGTCCACTTCAGCACTTTCACTAAAATCCCGATAATTTTAATAGCAAAAATAGTAGAAATTTAAATACATGATCAAATTTTAATAAGCAGTCTTATCTCGTAATATCTTTATTGTATGTCAGTCTTTCTTGTTTCTAGAGATCCTCAGTAATCTATTGTCTTAGCAAGTTTCGCATCTAATCGCAGACTGTCACCTCTGTGTGGATTTGACCCGCATAGGTGACAATGCTGTGAACCTCTCCCAATATGACCCCGGCTTGTGAACAGGATGCCAACCTCAACACTGACTGTTGTTATGGTGTTTCCAGTAGATCATAAACCTTGGCCTTTGCCTACGATTTCCCACTCCTATCACACAGAGAAAAATGTTGTACTATGAGTGTGATTAAGTTTAATCTAAAAGTTCTATTGAGTAAACTGAAAGTCACTTTAGTGCTCTTTTCCTTTATTTTATTACTTTCTCTTTTGGGATGTAGCTCAAATTAACAATCAACAATAACAGTTACAATATTCAATTTATAAACCATTTAACATTTAACTAATTATTAATAAAGTTGCATAATCCAATTGTCAAATATCAGTTTATAACTTCCTGTTCGAAATTCACTATCATTCAATTCTCCTTTTAAATCTATTAATATCACTTCTCATTCTATTTTCATTTTAACACTCAGTTCAAATAATTACTTTCCCTTTTGACTCTATCTTCACACTCTCATTTTACTTCTCTCATTTATTTCTCATTTTATTCTCAATTTCAATTCTCATTTTCCTTGTTGTTTTATTCAAACTTCAATACTGATTCTCTATTTCTGTTCTCATCTCAATTCTAATTCTCCTTAGGTGGGATTCACCTCACAATTTATAGACAGAGTTCTCAGTGCAAAGATGTTACAATTATGACATTGGCCAATCACATTACAGAAACACAAGACAACACAAAACATTAGATAAAAATAAAATGAGTGACCAATGACATGACATAAAAGAACAACAACCATTTATAGTACAATATACAATACAACATCACAAGAACACAAACCACATCACTAGATAATTTACAGTCATTCTCACATCATCACACAACTTCAAATACACCCACTAATAATGACCTCCTGCAGCTACAATAGACATTATACAACAACTGGATCTCTGTGATTCCAGATTACAGATATCAGGAGGATACAAAATGAGGACATACAGGACATAATGACAGATGTTTTACAATAGACATTACATCATAAAATACATAAATTTACAAGCAATTTCAAATGAACACAAACTACAAAGAAAACACACATATCCAAAGAAGTACCATCACAAATAAGACATTTTAACTGAAAAACTAGGGGGTATCCTTAAAATGCATCTAACTCCTAAAATACTAAATTTTACACTGTGATACTCCACATTTCTATCCAATTTCATAGCCTTCTTATACAATAGAACCTGGGGCCGATTTCACAAAGGGACTTAGACTTAGCCAAGTTTTTGGCTAAGTAAGAGACTTAAATCTAAGACTTCAGTCTTAGCTAGGTCTGGGACTTAAATGGATTTTACAACGGGTGACTTAGCTAAGTCCAAGCTCATCATATAACCACAGTGGTTTTCTGTGTCATGTGATCTTTTATATCTATTCAAAATATACTATTGGTGATATATATTATTCATTTGATGCATTTTATATTAGGATAAATGCTGTTTTGAAATGGAAAACCTGGTTACATCATATAAACTTCCCAAAGACTACTTTAGTGGGGTGTTCTTTATAATTATACTTTATTTACAGCCATTTCAAATTTTAAAGTGGAGAAAAGTTTACGGCAGCCATATTTAAGTCCTCTTATCAAAATTTAAGCCCACTACCAACCAGACTTAAAGTAAAGTCCACTGACTTAGTGGATTTCACAAACAATTTCATGGACTTAGCTGCTTTGTGAAATCCACTAAGTCTAAGACCACAGACTTACCATTCTGTTGATAAAATTTAAGACCAAAGTCTTAAATTTAAGTCTAAACCTGGGCTTAAGTCCCTTTTTGAAATTGGCCCCTGTAATTTGTACACCTGTAAAGCAGTCTTAAATACACAGCGATGTTCAATAGGCAGCCCATGTAGTGTCTTTCTAACGGAGTGATGTGTAAGAACTAGGGATGGGTCAATAGGTCCGGTATCTCGGTATCGAGAGCATTTTAGGGACATACCGTGATGAGATTTTAAAACCGCCACTTCACTGGCCAACACACATAATGGAAGGAAGAGTTAAAATATTAGAAACATACCCCAAATCTGAATATATTATAAGCTTTTATCCCATATTTTTGTCCATTTGCAGACTTTTATAAGCGATACATTGAGCAGAACTGCCATGCTTTGGTTACGACACTTTATAACCTCAATTTCGCTTGTTAAGTCATATAAATGAAGGAAAACTTAAAATACTGGACAGAAACCAGAAACATGAAGATATTATACATTTTTAATCGCATATTTTGTGCATTTATGAGCTTTTATTGCGACGTCGTTGAGGAAACGTCCATGTTTGTTTGGGGTGTACTAAAACGGGAAGTCCCGAATTCGGTATGGTTTTGCATTGGCGACCTCCCGATGGTACATATTTTTCATACCGACCCATCCCTAGTAAGAACATGGTGGTATTGGTAACATGATTCTAGCAAGACTGTCACTCTGTACAAGCAGAACCTATGGAAGTGGAGGTTAGGTACCTGTGGAAACCTGCTCTGAGGTCCCTACATCACACAATATCCTATATTTGTATGCACAAGTGGAAATAGCTATCGCTAGAATCATATCTGTGTATATTAGAGGTAGGGCAGAGTCGGTAGCAGATTTTCCATTTTCCCAAAAATTGAATTCTAGAATATCCCCAATCGAATTGAACCACCAAGAGGAAGTGAAGTGCATGAAAACAAAACATGGCAGTTTTTCCCAAAGAAATTGCTGTAGACATGTTGAAATTGATAAAGATGTAAAATAGAATTTAGTAATTTATACAACATTGGGTTTTGTTTTCCTACAGTTGTGTGAACTGATATTCGAGATGCGATTGTGAACAGTAGTCTCGTTTCTGGTGTTACCAACCCTGCCCAAATAAGAGATTCTAGTTTTACAGAATATTCTGTACATCACTTCATTAGTCAGTAATTCAAATAAAAAATGTGAGAATTACTAGGAATTCTTCACCTATCTGAACTATTATCACTTTATTCAGCTGATTTTCTACAGAAACCTGAAATACTTTCCCACATTTGAACTTGTGATAACAGCTTGCATGATATTCTGAAGCCAAAGTTATCACAGAAAAAAGTACTCAAAAAAGCAATGACAATACTCCACATAAGCATTTGTCCTATATTTCTTCGGAAAAAGGATTGAACGATGAATATTTTCAATATCAACTAGACCTATGCATCGGAGAACCAATAGACAACTCACCAAAGCCAGTGAACCATCGTTTGACTTTGAAGGTGGGGACCAAGGTCAAATCTCTCCACAGAAGAAGATTCCCAGCCCATGATTTCATATAGGTTGGTTTTACATTGCAAACCTCTAGGACCAATAATAAGCAAGTTATAAGCACTTTGAAGTTTGGCTATCCTCATTTGACCTTGAAGGAGGGGTTTAGTGTCAAATCTGACCACATTACAAGATTCCCAGCTCATGATTTCATATAGGTTGGTTTTACATTGCAAACCTCTAGGACCAATAATAAGCAAGTTATAAGCACTTTGAAGTTTGGCTATCCTCATTTGACCTTGAAGGAGGGGTTTAGTGTCAAATCTGACCACATTACAAGATTCCCAGCTCATGATTTCCTATAAGTTGGTTTCACATTGCAAACCTCTAGGACCAATAATAAGCAAGTTATAAGCACTTTTAAGTTTGGCTATCCTCGTTTGATCTTGAAGGAGGGCCCCCAGATCAAACCTGAACACATCAGAAGATTCCCAGCCCATGTTTTCTTATAAGTTGGTTTTATATTGCAAACCTCTAGGACCAATAATAAGCGAGTTATAAGCACTTTTAAGTTTGGCTATCCTCATTTGACCTTGAAGGAGGGCCCCCAGGTCAAACCTGAACACATCAGAAGATTCCCAGCCCATGATTTCTTATAAGATGGTTTCACATTGCAAACCTCTAGGACCAATAATAAGAATAGAATAGAATAGAATTATTTATATAGCGCAAAATTGATGCAACATCCTCTAATGCGCTTAAGGCAAAAAAAGGGAAATTCGAGGGAATGTAATAAGATTATATTTGAACAGGATACGGTATGAAATGGGGAGCCAGTGTAGTTTTCGCAGATAGGGAGTAACATGGCTTGTTTTATCAAGTCTGAAAACAATTCTGCAGAGGGCATTTTGAATCTTTTGGAGTTTAGCCACATTGTATTTATTCACACCATAAAGTAGGGAATTGCAGTAGTCAATTCGACTACTGATCATTGAGCTGGCTAGCAGGGCTGCATTCAACTCACTGAGGAATTTACGAATGCGTCTGAGATCTTTGAGATGGTAGTAGCAGGCACGACAAACTTTGGTTATATAGCTGGCAAAGGTGTCCCCAGAATCAAAAGTAACGCCTAAATTCTTAACTTCATTAGTGGGGGAGATTGAGTTATAAGCACTTTTAAGTTTGGCTATCCTTGTTTGACCTTGAAGGAGGGATCCAAGGGCAAATTTTACCACATAGAAGATTCCTAGCCCATGATTTCTTATAGGTTGGACCAATAATAAGGGAGATATAGGTACTTTTAAAGTCCGCTTTGTGGGGTACTTTGGCATTCCATGGATGACCTTAAATTAAGAGCTTCAAGGTCAAATGTCTGCAAGGTTGTAGAGGACATATATATCTGTTATACATATCACCTATGAAGAGATTTTACCTTCTACCTATGAGAAACAGCCAGTAGAAAAAGGTAGATAATTTTCAAAGCAGCCATCTTGTTTTGCAGAACGAGGCTAATTTCAGTCCCAGAGAAACTTACCTCCCAATGAAGATATCCTGCAAATTTGGTGAACCTAGCTTGTGTGGTTTTCCTCTGAGAGCGTTAACGTAGAAAATCTCTCGACCCAGGGTGTAGCGATTATTATTAAATTTGCAATTTTATTGCGTTAATACATCCTATCCAATGGACAATTGCTGAATAACTACCGCTTGGTCGGCGGGTAAGTTACTAGGGACTTATGTGAACTCACAAGTAATAGCAAATTTTAACCTACGGTCTAGGCTGACTTCGTCAGGAGACCTATAGGTCCAGGCCTGGGTTGACTTTAAGGTCAGGAAACCCTGCAAGGCCATGGTCGGTTGCCAGCAGCCGGTTACCCGGGGCTATACCGCCGTCGCCCCCCCCCTTTTTTGCAGACCTGCTCTGAGGTAGGGGAAGAGAGGGATGAGTTCAGTCCCAGAATGCAAATAAACCTCCCAAAGGAAGCACGCCACACTTAATTCTCATGTACATGAAGAAACTGTTTATACATATATACAAATCTCCTCAATCTAAGGGCCACTTGTGGATCTGCTGAGCAGCCACTACCGAGCCCAATTGGTAAAGCTCTGAATCAGCCCAAGCCCCGCCCTTCATATAGAACTGTGTGAAGGTATTGTGACTTCAGTGGCAGGCTGACAAGATTGGATCTAAGGAGACTCCCGACTGGAAGGCCTTAGAAGCAGCAAAGGCCCTGACATCATGGGCTTTAACCTGATGTTAAATGCGGGCCTCCTGGTCAGAGAGCTCATAACATAGGATCACAGTCTGCTTGATCCAAGAGGAGATAGTGGCAGGTGAGATGTCTTTGTTGAAACCTTTCTTAAAGGAGACAAAAACCACCTCCTTATTCTGCCTGATGTCTGAGGTCCTGTCCAAATAGTAGCACAATGCTCTGACCGGACAGAGGGACCTGTCAGACTTGAGGGATCTATCCAGATTTGGGGCCAGGGCTGTTATAACCCCAGGGGCCACACTGGACACTCTATGACCAGCTGATTCTAGGATAGAAAGCTGGGTGATGGATACAGGGACACCTTTGACCAATCGGATTGGTGTCCAATATATCAGTTTTGCCAGGCATGAATCTCACTTTTGCACTTGCCCGACCCAAGGGCCAAGAGGAATACCGTCTTGAAGGTCAAATGCTTCAAGGGGGCGTCCTTGATTGGATCAAAAGGAGTCTTAGCTGGTGCACGGCCAGTGAGAAGTTCCAGGAGGGTATGCCACTCCTGCCTCTGGGTCTGTCTCTGAGGAAACTATCCAGGAGACGAGCGAGATTTTCGTCCTTACTGATGTTGAAGGGTGAATTTCCAGTTTATCAACAATGGGTGACCTATAACCATCAATGGTGCTGGGCTGTTTGCCAAGCATGTATCTCACTTCTATGCTTGCCCGAACCCAGGGCCAAGAGGAAACTGCCTTGAAGGTCAAATGCTTCAAGGAGGCCTTTAATTGGTTCAAAATGAACCTTGTCAGCTGGTGCAAAAACCAGGGAGAGGTTCCAGGAAGGGGTTACCCTCCGGCCTTTGGGTCTGTCTCAGTGGAAGCTATCCAGGAGACGAGTGAGATTTTCATCCTTACTAACATTGATGGGCAAATTTCTAGACTATCAGCGATGGCTGACCTGTAACCATCAATGGTACTGGGCTGCAACTTCCTCTCCTGAAACAGGTACCTAAGGAAGTAAACAACTGACTTTACAGGTGGTGCCCGAAATCCACCTGATGAATGATACATCACTTGGTAAAAATGACCCATTTGCCTCATAGACTGATCTGATTGACCCCCCTTTGAGGAGCCTCAATTCTTGCTGCCACTGCCTCAGACAAGTCCTGCTCCTCGATTGCTGAGGCTCTAGGAGCCCTGCATGGAGATTAAGATTTGTCAGATTTCTGTGAGGGATCTGATCGAATGGCTGTGAACAGGCTGGACAGATTGGGCAGGCTCAGCGGGATGTGGCTGGACATGGCCACTAGATCCCAAAACCAAGGCATGTTGGGCCACCCCGGAGCAATCAGAATGATTCTCTTACATGGGGAGTCTTGCAACTTCTCCACCACTTTGCCCAATATGGCTGATGGTGAGAAGGTGTATGCTTTTAGATCCTACCATGGCCAACTGAGCACATCCACTGCTGTGGCCAGGGGATCCGGTACCGGTGACACAAAACAGAGGCAACTTGTTGAACCTCGTGGCAAATAAGTTTATTTTGGGCCGGTGCCACCTACTGCATAGAGTGGAAGACCTCTGGAAGGAGAAACCACTGTTGGGATGTTCTGGCCTAGCCTGGACAGCCTGTCTGCTACCACATTAGGCCGGCCTGGAATGTGTCGTGCTTTAGAGTTACTTGTTTCCTGGTACACCAGGTCAAGATTCTCCATAGTAGGGCACAAAGTGGGCCCGACCTCATTCCTCCTTCCTTTATGTATGACACTACTGTGGTGTTGTCAGTTGCTACAAGTACTATCTTGTTGAGCAAAGGTCTTGGAACTCTTTTAAAGCCAGAAAGGCTGCTTTAAGTTCTAGATAGTTTATATACAACTTGCTTCCCGGAGGGGACCAGGCTGCTCTTGCCAAGTGCTCATCTAAGTGAGCGCCCCACCCTTCTATTGATGCGTCTGTAAATATTTGCAGAGCATGTTTTATTGGGTGTAATGGTTGGCCTGTAAGTGCATTGTCTTCCTTCAGCCGCCATTGTAAATGGGGGTGCAGGGACCTGGGGACTTGGATCACCTTTTGCAGTGATTCTGGATACCCTCCAGTTGTTTTTGAGATGCCACTGTATGGGTCTCATATGAAGTCTGCCTAGATTAACATGCTTTTCTGTAGATGTTAGTAACCTATCAAGGACATGAATTCCCGGACCGGGCAAGCCGGTAGGGATAGCAGTTTTAACAGTCTCTTGAAGGTTCTGTCACCAGTCCAGAGTCGGTCGGAACCGATCAGACCTGAAGTCAAACTGGTAGCCTACAAAATCGAAGTCTTGTTTGGGCTCCAGCTCTGATTTCTCTAAGTTCATCAGCCAACCCAGTTGCTGACACATTATTTACTAGTTCCTGTGTATGTTGGAGACAAGCCTGGTGGGATCTGGCTCTCACCAACCAGTCATCTAGGTACAGGTGGCTTCTTAAATCCTTGTGTATGGCTATCCATTTCACCTGCTTTGGTATCACGGTGAACTCCAAAGGTGCTGTGGACCAACTGAATGGCAGGGCCTTGAACTGGTATGCCCGACCTTGGATGTGAAATCTCAGGCATTTCCTGGATTGTTCTTGTATAGGTATATGGACATAGGTATCCCTCCTTCAACAGTTGTACTACCTAGGGTCCAGCCCCCAAGGCTTCCTACGTTCCTAAAAAGGGCTTAGTCTGGAACCTATAGGCAGACTGTGTGCCACATTTGGGGCATTTGGTATTCCGACCAACATTTTCTGTCCCTCCGGACACTGGTCCGGTCTGGTGACAATGATCCAGGTTAACAGTCTCTCTGTTCTTATTGTGGTCCGGTGGGGCTGACACAACTTTTCACATTAATAGACTCTTCGCCCCGGGCCAGCAGCCTGCAAGGTGCAGTATTTACAGAGCAATTGTCATTTGTGAGATGTCTGACCCCTGGCCGGACATGATGACAAAATTTATTATCTCTCCAGTCAAGTCCAGCACCGATAACAGGTTGTTGAGAGGTGTGATAAGGGACACTGTCATATCCCTGTCATATCACCAAGACCACTGACTGGTCTAAGAATTCTCTGTAACCAAATAAACCTGAGGTAACTCTGTATGGTACCCGGGCTCCATACTCGGTACTTTACTGTAACTAGTAATTCTCTGTAACAAAAAACTGGCAGGCTGGGGTCACCCATGAATTTTTTTTTTTTTTTTTTTTTATGTAACCAGTTGGGTTGAACCACTGTACAGTAAGGACTGTGTAGCCAACACCCTGTTAGTAGACTTTGTAACCAGTAGGTTGAAGCAAGTGTACAAGACTGTGTAGCCAGTACCAGTCGGTACACTCTGTAACCCGTTGTTAAAGCAAGTGTACAAGGCTGTGTAACCAGTACCAGTCGGTACACTCTGTAACCAGTTGTTGAAGTGTACAAAAACTGTGTTACCAGTCAGTACACTCTGTACACAGTTGCTAAAGCAATTTTACAACTATCATCTGTGTTGAATTCAGCTTGCTGTAGGTTTCCTCCATTAATTAAAGAATTTCTTTAATCGCACGTCTTATTTGTAGATTTGACAGTTACTGGGAAAGCCCTTGTGAACTATTTTTAGAAACACTTGGTGTTCGGTGTGTCACGTGACCAGCTTGCTGGTCGGACGACACGCGATTGGCTGATTGGAGCTCGTCAGTTGTGACGTTCTTTTGTGATACTTAAACATGCAAATGCGCAGTATTCTGCTCATCCACCAACCCCACTACCGACAACGAAGCCGGGTCTGCAAGGCAGGGACTGGAATCACAAAAGACGTGAGTTCTGAAGAACGCACTTCCGACCTTCCTGGTCGGTGAAAACACGTGACCTGCTTCGTGATTGTTCGGAAGGACACGCGATTGGCTGACTGGGGATGACGTCAGTATTCGCGTTCTTTGTGTGATGCTTTACCGGCAACTTTACAGTCCACAAAACCCCACTACCGACAACCAGGCCGGGTCTGCAAAGCAGGGACTGTAGTCACAGTAGACGGGAGTTCTGAAGAATGCACTTCCGACCTTCCTGGTCGGTGAAAACATGTGACCAGCTTCGTGAGTTGGAAGGAAGGAACGCGATTGGCTGACTGGATATGACGTCAGAGGTCGCGTTCTTTTAAGCTGGCCGGCCGGCTGATGCTTTAAAAGCAGGGGAGCCTGGACCAGTGCGCTCTGAAGATTTGTAGATGAAATTCCTTCTTCCTTTCGTGATAAAACCAGTGAACTGGCCATCCACAACCCTCACTACCGACAACAAAGCCGGGTCCGCAAGGGAGGGACTGATATCACAATAGTAGACTTCATGCTCTTCTGATGGAATTCCTCCAGTGTAGATAAATATATATATATATATAAGCTTGCCGGTCGACTAATGCTTTACAGCAAACATGTCTGGACCAGTGCGCTCCGAAGAAATCTGAAGAATTCATCTCTTGCTTCTGATGAAAAATACTCGAGCTAGGCTGGTGTGACTGATGCTTTACAGCAGAGAAGTCTGTACCAGTGTGCTCTGATGAAGAATGCACCTTGGGGAATTCCTTCTATTTACAGTGCTCAAAACTACGTAGACTGAGGTTTCCGTGATTTCTAAGACGTTACTATGGTGACAGTAGCTGGAAGGTTATAGATTGAACATTCAAACAAAGACACGGTAAAAATACCTGCAAATAGTAAATCCATAATTCCTCAATAATGTCGATCTGCCCCTAACAATACAATGGTTGAATGGGAGGAAACTAGCAAAAATGGCTGCCTTCATAATTCTCGTCGATTACTGCCCTATCATCAAAATAAAATTGAGTCAACTAGGGAGCGTTTCCAGCAGATTTCTAACTGTATATCCGTGCCTGATCAGTAGATAAAACTTCTACACTGAAAACATCCACATATAAGGTTGAAAATCTGTCATAATGAACACTTTTCCTTAAAATATCTGGAGATGATGAAAACACGTCTGCACAGTACACGCGCCAAACGAAAAAGATGCTATGACATCATGTTGTCTAGACAGGAAGTAAATACCATGCGCCACCTGGCGAATGCACAGTACTGGGACCGGCCAGCCGGTGGAAACACAGGACGTCTTTTTCTGGCATTTGGCGGGCCGGTCTGCGCCGACCGGTTTAGCAATTGTCCATTGGATAGGATGTATTAACGCAATAAAAATGATATTTCAGTAGTGATTGAGTAAAATATGAACATAGCTTAAAGTATTAATTTCAATAATTTCTAATAACTTACCAGGCAATATTTTCCATTTATTGTTGTAGTTTATGGGGATTACATTTATTTTTTTGCCAAACATAGACATTGATTATGAGAATTTCTATGAAATTTAATAGCTTCTAAAACAATCTAGTCTTATAGTTAATATACTTTTAAATACTTACTAACAAATGCACAATACATGACCGGCCCTGCCAGTGGAAACACAGGATGGCTTCTGTCATTTGGCGGGCCAGGTCAGAGCTGACAGGATTAGCAATTGTCCACTGGATAGGATGTATTAACGCAATAAATACTTTATTTATATTTAGCTACCTCTTCTTGGTAAATATTATATTTATCTCCCGCCAGGTGTGATATTGTAAAGTGCCTCTCAATGGATGTCTAAAGCTAAATTCAAAGTTTGACATTGATATTGAAATGAAATTTCCATTTCTACACTACTAGCAACACACAGGAAGTTTCTTACCCTGTAACCATAGGAACTCTCACTGTTACTGCTGTCGAGGGTTGTGGTGGAATTCACACTGTTCATGGATCCGCCCCCACACTGAATGTGTCTCTCGAAAGAAAGTTCGTCGAAAGAGGAAGTGTCATCCATATCCCTGCAATCACAGAAAATAAGAGGATGAATTTGAGAAATTTTATCAGGCTAATTTTGATAACATAAATATCCAGAATATCTTAATAAATTTAGATTATACTCATCACACCCTAATTAATTTAAGATCTGTTTCTGGTACTCAACAATTTTGAGGCATCTCTTTTATAAGTCTCCATGTAACTCTTCATTTCAACAAACATCACATATATACTCCCTCGTTTAATGAGCTATACAGACGCAGACATCTGATAGGCCTGCTCCCTGTCATTTAGACCTTAGACAGTGGTCTGTAAAGTCTATATATTACTTCAATCTCAAGAGAGAACAAGAATTTGATTCTGGCGCTGTAGAATTTTGGGACAGTGAAACAGGTTTTATATCTTGTTCAGAGCAGGTAGTGAATAACATTTAATAAGACCAGATCAAATTTGAGAAAAAAGTTTCAAGTGAGCTACGGGGTAAAATAGATGTTCAAACGCCACATATCACTGGGGTTGAAAATATTAAATATTTGATCTGTCTTTTTTTTCATTCTTACTATTATTGTTTCTCATAATTTTGAATAGTGATCATCACATAGGATATTTAAAGAATATACTCAGTCATGAAGTATCCTCTACCTATGCACTGAATGATTAAATCAATTCATCTTCTTGAACACATACACACTTTTTGTGTTTTATATTTTTGTTGTATGTCTTTATTTCATTTCAAAACTAACATTCAATAAAAATGCATCTGTCACAGTTTATTATTGTGTCTGACAGGAAACTGCTGTCCAATTCACTGACCACGGGTGTACGCTAAAGCCCGGCGGGAGATAAAAAATTTGTATTCAATTACTGCACAGGTAAATAAATGTCTAAGTACTGCTTCTTTTTCTCAATTTTTAAAGAGTTTTATTTACAAATTAAACAAAAAAAAACTAGAAAACACTCATAGAGCAGAGACCTCTATCAGGGTGTTTTCTGAAAATTTGCGTTTTTTTTTGTATTCAGACTATGATCTGGATCTTTTCCGAAATGTACTCACTTCTTGCTTTGGCTCAGCCTTATCCATATGAAATATTATAGAAAGATCTTCCCATTACTTTTAGAGTTGCATCAACCAGAAAGCTCAAGTCGTAAAAAATATATTAAAAATGGGACCTTCACAAATTTCAGATTTTTTTTTTGTTTTTTTTTTGTTTCCAGAATATAACCTAGATCTTGCCCAAACTTTTATCAATTCTTTGGCCAGACCCAAACAACATTCATAAAGATCCATTGATTACTTTTTGCGTTGTGAACTCGGACAGACGAGTGGAATTGAAAACATAACCTCTTTAGCAGACATAACAATAGTAAATAGCAACCTGCTGGATCTGCTTCCTGTACTATAAACTTTAGGTAGAGGGGCTGTGGGTGGCTTGAAGAAGTCCTTGGATATCGTCTCATTGAGGGTGGTACCAAGGTACATCAGTCTCTCCTGTATCAGCTCACGCAGACGCTTCACCCACTGTTGTTTGACCTCTAGAGATGAAGCCTGGATATAACAAACGAAACCCTTGCTTTATTACTTAGATATCCTATGGCACAGAATGCAAAAATTTTAGAGTAATTTATTGTAAGTTAAACATTTACCTTATTCTATCTATTGCTATATGTTGCCCTCCATCAACCAAATAAATAATGAAGTATTAGCGGGAACTAGGGACGTGGTTCATGCGCAGTCTGCATATGAGCTGCAGTACTGCGAAGTAGTGCTGCGCCGATTAGTGGTCCATTCGATGCATTGATCAATGACGGCATTAGTTCCAATGCATCGATCAAAAAACCAAAATTCGGGATGCCGAAAAAGGGTGGACTTCTAGTATGTTTCCAGTCAAATCAAACGAAAGAGGAAGTGATTTTCCGTAAAATAAACATGGAGCAGTTTTTGTGCCAAATATATCGCCTTAGAATTGTTGAAATGTATAAAAATATTATCTAAAAGTTTGGATTAGTTATTTACTTTGTAAGTGTTGTATGATTTTAAAGTCTGCCGATGCATCGAATGATGCATCGATCACATGTGGGCGATAATCGAGTGATTTTTGCGGACCGAGTCGCAGCACTACTGCTAAGAATACTTTAAAAATATATTTAAGTTAGTTGTTGTTGATGTTTGCTCTTGCCAATATATAGCAATAGTTTTGCAACAATTAGACGTGTGCTCGATTAATCGTCCATGATAGTGTGCAATCGCGGTCGGTCATTGTCCTTTTCTTATAATCAAATTTTCAGATTAAATCTTCCCTTTCCTAATATACCTCAATATCCACATATTCTTTTAAAAATATTTTAGGCATTATTATTTAATAAATGGACGGATTTGTCACTAAATTCAAGCTTATTTATATCTACTGACATATTTACAGGAAGTGGTTATTTTTGATAGATTCTGAATGTTGAAACACCGTTATTCTTACTGGATTGATCTATACTTCATCCTGGAAAGTGTTTCTTAAATAATGACCAACAATGGAGTAGAATAATCGATTAGGGGCCGATCATTGGTCGGAAAAAATGGAGGAATAATCGACCATGAAAGTTGGAGGCGAGTCCCAACACTAGCAATGGTGAGGATTAGGTAAGGGTATTTTACACAATAAAATGACCACTTTAGTCCCAATAACAATGAAAAACTCAAATAATTGAAGTTCACTGAATTATCCATAAATGTAGGAATTAATTAAAGTTAACTATTCACATCACAGAAGTTCACTTAATAAGAGGTTATTAAGTCCACGCACCCTGAGTATGACCTTGTAATCTGACACTGGGGCCACAGTGCCCGTCCACAGAGCAAATTTACACTCGTCTCCCTCTATGTGTTCTGTAACTCCAATCTCATTTGTCTGTTATATACACAAATATACAGTTAAAATGTGTTAAATTGAATATCCACAAAAATACATCAAAGTAAGTAGGATGTCTGGATAACAGGGCAGATTTCAATAGAAAATGGAGCTTATATTGATGCATAATTAACAGGTTATTCTGTTACAGAGAGATCCCCTTATAAAGGTTAAACTTCACAATTAAAAGGGGGAAAAAATATATATTTTTTTTAAATGGTGGATATCTTTCACAGAAACTAGAGGTGAAAAAAATGCTGGTTTTCAAAAATCAATGTTAATTTGGTAGGTTTTAATGGAAGCTTGCACGTTAGTAAACAAATAAAATTTTGAGCTATCAAAAACTTTTTCTCCTCATTGATCTTTACAGAGATTACATTCATCAAATTGGGATACATTAAATCATTTTAAATCTGTAACTATGTCTAATATTCTGAGAATTCAATTATCAAAACAGATAAAATCTATAAGTGTCTATAATGTTTTAGCCACATTTTACAGACATTTCCACATTTCCCAGATAGGAATATATATTCTGTATTTAAATATTTACGCCTAATAAATACTGACCCTCATTTTGAACTTGAACTGATACTTGACTTTTCCGTTACTGTCTTTGATTTCTTTTGAGAAGATGAGACACATCTCAAACAGGAAGATGTGTCTGTCTCTTCCTTTCTTTATCAACTGTTTGGGGTCCCACACTGTAAAGCTGTCTTGTAGTAACACTTCCCCCAACATTTGCATGCTGTCCTAGAAACACAGACGGTCAACAAGTGCAAACTGAATGGTCTACATATATTAAAATTATTTATACTAGTTAGAAAGCAGAGATCAGTCTCACTCAACAGGAAATGTGCGCTTACTGTTACATCTGTTTCTACAACTCAACAACTCTTATTTTCAGAAATTTTTTCTAAGAACATGTCTTTATTCTGAAAAAAAACCCCTTGTTCTAAGAATGAAAATGTTCATTAATATTGACCTGGAACATGCAGATAACTTGTCAGTTTCTAGAAAGAAAAACTGCGAGACAAGTTCCAATATTGCAAGCATTAGGCATAAGGAATAACAGAATATACATATTTTAACAAATGGACTGTAAATATAACAGGGTTTTAACTGAAAAATATTAAAACTGAACTCAATATTCATCAGTGTTTACACTACACTCAAATATAGCGTCACTAATCAAAAACATCTCACCTCATAGGTCTCTAGCATTGACAGGTGCATAGCATCGTTGGCTTTTTTTGGAACATTTAACATCACTTCAAGGCCATCCTGTGTGAAATAGAAAAAATAAATATACTTTAGTAAAAACTGAAAAATTGTGGTAAACAAATTTGAAAAATTACATCTAATCTACCACTTTGCAGGTACAATAACTTCCCCACAATGGGGAACTCAGTGCGCTAAATTAAAAAAAGAAATTTTTCAAAAAATGGAAAATCATGCAGAATCATATTAAATATCCCCAGAAACTATACACTTCTGGGTAGTTACCATTGGCTGTTAAAAGGGAAGAGACAGTGACATATTAGAGAGGTTGGGAACAACGTTTTATTGAAAATGTAACACAAAAACGCAACATAAATTAAAACAAGATAGGGGAAGGGATCAACATGGCAAGGCTCTTTCTAACGTGAAATATGTAACAGCTAGCATTTTTGATGTGAAATGACGCTCAACACAAAAATCATTGACGTGTAATGTAGCGGAAAATAGATACAGGCTTCAAAAACGTTCGCAACCTCTCTATTGTCCTTATCATTATCCCACCTTTACTTAACTGTTCTGACTCCAGAATATGGATAAAGCTATGTGTCAGCATGATCCCAATTTAAAAGACCAGTGACAGGAAGTATGACCAACGGAAATATATAAAATCTCATTAAAGTCACAAAAAAGCTAAACATGTTGTTGTTGTTCAAAAGGGAGGTTTAAAAATTAAATAACAGCACACTATATTTCACAACGCTTATGAATAATTCTGTAAATGATTTATACTGCTAGTAACCCAAAAACAGTTTTATCTGTTTCCTACCCATGGAAATATAAAATCTATAAACCACATTATCGAGGAAATATATGGGAAAAGAAATTTTTTGTTTCCAATTTTTTTTTCAATGAGTTTTGTTCCTAACAGGGAGGAGTCATGATATCTATTTATACCACATTTGATATGTGCACATGATTATTCATATCAGTTCCTCCACAAACACAGATAACATCTGTAAACAAATCAAGAAAAGAACAAAATGTCCCACTAAAAAGTGGGGAGGAGGAGGGGTTATCAGTAATACTGAATATTTCTAATTGTCCATTACCTTCATCTCACTTTGGCCTTCCTTGCCACATGTGACCAAATCTTTTAGCAGTACACCTAAGCTTTAAATTTTCTGTTAAATACATACTGCTTCTGACTGGCTGTTACTTTTATCTTACCCTTACCCTCCTCGCAGGTGGCTAGGAGGTTTTTCAGCAATCCACTGGAACTCTACATACTTTTTTAATACTGGCTTTTAATTCATTGGCCGTTTGTAGCTGGCTGTTTAGATGATTTCACCTTTGCCCTATTCACAGGTGAGCAAGTGTATGAGCAGTAAAAACCTGAGCTGTACAAATTTTTACTAAACCTGAATATTTGAACTGGTTGTTACCTTTATTTAACCTTTGCCTCCTAAGACAAGATGAGAATGTCTTACTGAAGTAAACACTAGGGTTCTCTATATTTTCAGTGGTACTTACTATTTCATACAAAACTCTCAAATTTGTCGGCTAGGCCAACCAGTACACATCGAAAAACCCCATCTGTACACATCATCTAAAGATACCACAAGCAGATGTCCAAAATTTAAGCTCCCTCAAGTCCCCTTTTTCATATATAAAGTCCACAAATTTGACAAATGTTTTTGCAAGTCCTTCAGTTATAATGCCCCAACTTGTTTAAAACTATATCTTCCTTTTCATCTCAGAACCAATCCCCAAGTAATATCCCTGAAAGAAACATCTTAAGAGTTTCCCTCTTCAACTCAAGCTTTCCCACTTAGTATTTTCGCCTCATTCACACCCCTTAGCCTGAATTACTGACCTAGTAGAACGTCCCTTGGCTATCAATTTGTCAATTCTTTTCTTAGTTTAGTGCACTTAGTGTGGAAGATATTGCACCTACACCCACTTTGGCCTAGTGGGTAACACACTTGCCTAGGAACACAGAGGACATGGGTTCAATCCCAGGTACAGGCAGATACATAGTGTCTCTAAAATGGCAGTCCTCTATCATGGGTTCTATCCCCAGTGGCAGATTAAAGAACCTCAAGGACATTGATAAATGGTCATCCTTGAGCCTCTGTCTTTCAGTTAGGAGAATGTCAGTAATCTGAGAGTTGAGCTGTACTTGTACCGTTGGATGGGTCATATAGCACTTTGAGTAATGTAGTATATAAAGATATTGCGCGGAGTATAAATACAAATACAAATTACATACAAAGCAATAGATTAGAATTAACTAATTAGCTGTTTCTGGTTTTCTCTTACTTACCCTCCATAGCCCAGTCCAGTATGTCTTAGATCAGTAAACATCTGCTCTCTGCATATTTTAATAAATTCCTGATTATTTTACTAACTGGTTGGTGTTTCTGATTGGCTGTTACCTTTATCTCGCCTTTGCCCTCTTCACAGCAGGTGAGCAGGTCTTTGAGCAATAGCTGGTACTTGGTGATCCTTTGTACTGGTTTGATGAGGTAGGAGGCCAGAGGTGCTGCAATATTGTGCTTATGCTGGAGCTCCTACAAAATAGGATTTTCTAAAAATATATATTTTTTTTTTACTTAGAAAGTGTATTGTCTCGGGTACAATTTATGTCAAAATAAAAGCTGGATTCTGTGTTGGGTACCAGTCAATTGTTCTTATATTCCAGTGTCAAGATTGTTTAAATTTAATATCAAAGTAAAACGTTTCAAATTATACATCAACTCTCCATAGTAAGTTAAAATACTGCAAACTGAATGATATATTAGTGGAAAAATCACCTTTTTAAAGTCTGAAAAAATAGCAGTTGAGTGGTGGAAATGCACACGTTTTCTGTCTGGTATGGGAAAAATACCAGAACACAGGTTTTAGGTTTTTATAGTGTATGATAATGAGAAGAAGCTTTTCTGAATGAAGCCTCCAGTAACTTTAACAGGTTCCCACAAGTCAGATTTGAACCTAAGGCCACAGTGATGAGTCTTGTAATCTTTTTTTTTTTTAATTTATTTTTGTAGGTAATAGATCACATCATCCCCTTTTTGGATATTCATTACAACATTCACATGGAGAAATTCTGAACTTCATGTAACAGTAGTAGGAAAGTTTCTCCTTGGTTTTATTAGTTACTGTTGTAGTAATAAAGGACGAGGTTTGAGTACTGTATCGGCGAATAAATCACAAACTTCCGAGCGGAATAATGGACAAAGCCTGATAGGGCTGAGTCCATTATGGCCGGATGTTTGTGATTTATTCGACGATACAGTACTCAAACCAAATCCTTTATGGCTATTATAAAGACCGATATGACTTTAACTCAAAAATGTCTATTAACTTAGTTGATGTAGTTGTTGAGGAACTACATCTTTGCTGAATTACAACCATTTGGACTACTTTTATAATATCACATCCCTCGCATTATAATGTATGCTACCAACGATGCACAGTGACGAGTTTTCGTTCACTGTGCATTTCCTGTCTTTATAATATGGTTAAATAAGATTGCAAGCCAACTGTTTAGGATAGATACACAGTAAAAGTGAACTAAAGTTTACAGATCCAGTTGGAAGTTACATGAGATTTAAAGCTCATGTGTGCAGTCTCCTTAATACAACAACCCCATTTCTACTAAAATTTTACCTCACTTATAATACAGCCCATGAAGTACTTAAATTATTCCTGTGTATTGGTTACCTGCATGTTAAACCATCTATCAGTCACCATATCAATGTCACTATATTAATTTTCACTGATCATGATTGATACGGAAAAAGTAATGTAAACGATTTAAGTTTGGTGTAACTGACGACAGTATTTGAATGTGACTCATTCATTACTGAATAATACAACATTCAGAACATCTGAAAACACAACACACATGACAGTTAACTTGTGCTGCATCAGTCTTAAACAGAATACCGTATTTTTCCAAAATATGGCCCGGGCGTTAATTATTTTCAAATGGTTATCAGACCAGGCGTTAAATTGAACCAGGCGTTCTTTTGAAGTATAAAAACAGTGTCATAAATTGTAAACAGTGTGCTTGGTACCCAGGCGTTAATTTGAACCAGGCGTTTATTTGAACCTGGGCGTTATTTTGGAAATTTACGGTAACTCTTCTTCTACCAATTAGCAGGCTTTTCATACACAAATGGCTTTACCTCAAAGAAATTTCCGGAATGTTGTACAACCAGTTGGTTTGAGTCGGGTTTGTTTTTGCAGTAGGTCACATAAATACTGAACTTTTCGGCCCACGTCACAAAACAATGACCCACATCTTCTGGGAAAGATTCGTACTTCTCTAGTTCCTTCAGAAACACCCTGAAAAACAGACCGTCAAGTGCATCTACTTAATTTCATTATCCACGAGACATATTTGTGCTAAATCGGAAGACATACAGACATAAGAAAACGGTAAATCAGTACAACAATATTCTTGCCGTATGGTGCTTTGATCAGGGTCTTATACTCACTGAAAAGAAGAACCAGTTTGCTTGTCATCTCTAGAGATTTGCTTTTAAAAACTTTTGTCAAAAGCCAAATTTTGCTTTAGGCAAAAATTAACTTTTGTCCAATAATATTTCTTTTAATTTTTTAAATCAAAACAATCAATTTCTGAGTAAACACACAGAACCATTTCTCCCATTTTAAGGGCTTAGATACCCTACCCTTCATAATTCTGCTTGATGTTCATAGAAATTGATTGTAAAAATGGTTACAAGCACAGCTAAACTGTCACCAATAATTTTTACTTCTGTCCATGGAGCCTTTGATAACGTTATATTTGGTTACCATGGTTACATTTTTGCTCTGATCATCGCAGGCCCCTGCACAAGTCATTTACTTGGTCTAGATATTGATTTTATCTCTGGTAATACTTTATAAATTAACAGAAAATAATGACATAAAAATAAACAAACTAAATTGTAATCTGATAAAACCAAGCCACATACTTGTTGTGGAATTCATAAATTTCTCTCATGTTTCCAAAGATGGTTTCCTCTTTTCCAGCAATACCTCCTGGAATTTCATGCTTGGATTTCAGCATTTCTTCTAAATAGCACTGAAACACAAGAAAAGAAAATAGCATCAGAGATGCCCGTACCCCACAGCCTAGGGAAATATTTTTTAACACCATGAGATATAGAAGTACTGTATCAGTACAAAGTTCAGGATACTGTCAGTTAAATAAAGCTCCAAACACCAAACAATGTTTAAATACAGAAAATAATGTCTAAGAGAAAGACAATGCATCTGTGGCTCACTTGATGAAATTCCATCTGTTACAATGGGAAGTTGTAAAAGTAAAATTCTTAATGAATTCTAATATGACTTTAACAGTGCTTAATCTGCATCAAAAGACAGACCCAAAGGTGCAACAAAATTTTAAAGATCAAGGCCAAAGGTCAAATCAAGGTCAGACCATGACGTTGCACACCTATACCCCCTAACCAATGTCCCTACCAAGTATCAACTTCCTACACCTTACAGTTTCCGAGATATAGCCCGGACAAGATTTTCAAACTCAAGGTCATTACAGCAAGGTCAAAGGTCAAATCAGGGTCAGACCATGACGTTGCACACCTACACATCCTAACCAATGTCCCTACCAAGTATCAACTTCCTACATCTTACGGTTTCTGAGATACAGCCCGGACAAACTTTTTCCCACCGCCCGCCCGCCCATTCGGACACCATGGGTGAAAACAATACCCCGACAGCCCTTAAGTGCTGTGCGGTAAAAAAGTACACATTATAAACAATTTTGACATTTACTTATCAATGCTTGTAGTACATAAGATTTCAAAGTTACTTTTCACAAGACAATTTCTGTCTCCTGATACTTAGAGTGTATTATATTAATTTTGTAATGTTAACTGTCAAAGTTGGAGTTTTATGTCCATTTTAAGTTTTCAATAGATAAGGTTATATCTATTACTAACAATGACAGTTTTACTTTTGCAGATGCTAAGTGGGATATACATTAATGCAGGCTTACTGATAATCTATTTTAATTCAGCTGATGCATATCTTTATTTACTTAAGCTAATATAACTCTGATGCAGGTTTCAAGAGCTTGGACCAAATAATATAATGATGCAGGCTGCAAGATCTTTGTTTGCTAACAATAATGCAGATTATGAGATCATAGTTAAAGATTTGAAGTCTTTATTTTACTAACAATATTTATTTTACATCTGTCGATATGCTGATCCTGGAAACTTAGCGTGAAAATATTAATTCGATTCTCAAAATCTTTGAGTAACATAACTATTATAGAGGTTTTCAGATGTTAAAACACTTCTGTTGATAAGCAGGATTCCAGCTTTTTGCTTACTTAAATTATTGAAGATTAGGAAATCGTAAACAAATGTTCTGCAGTCTTTGTTTTACTTTTACTCTTCATTTACTTGCAAAAATCTTCTTTTTAAACTGGTACATGTTAAGAGGTCCTTGTTTACTTACAGTCTTTCTACACTTACAATCACTTCTCACTTGCGTTGATGCAAGTTTCAAGATCTTTGATACAAGTTCATACAGTCTGCAGTAGATCCGCAATGATGAATTCTTTGCTTACTCACATTTGATTACAATCTTTATCTAATTACATTGATGCAGGTTTTGAGATCTTTAACAAAATTTCATTTAGTCTGTAGTAGTTTGGCCCGATAACTGTTTCCACCTTGCAGAACTTCTACTTCCATTAATGCATATCTTTGACATCCTTGGTTATTCACAGTCTTTGTTAATTACCTATGCTAAGGAGGTTCTGTTTTCGGCAGTGTGTATCTGTCTGTTTATTCTCAAAATAACTGTCAGGTTTTAATAAAATCTTCAGGAAATATCGACAGTGACACAAAATATAGATCACTCAACTTCAGCGCATCCAGGAAATTTTTAAAGGATTTTTTATCAGTTCATTCATAAGCAGTATTAGAGGTGTTGGGCCTTGGCGGAGGTATGCACTCTCCAAGTGCTCCTGTTATAATCATTGTATACTTTCATTAATATAGGTATAGAGATCTTCAAAATAAGTCTGCAGTAAGTTCTGTCCTGCAGAATTACACCTACTTTTCAGTTCATGCATGGTCTGATATCTACGTTTACTCCCACTCTTGTTTTAATTACAATCTTTGTCTACTTACGTTGATGCAGGTTTTGAGATCTTTGACGAAAGTTCGCTCTGTCTGCAGTAGTTCCGCCATGATGAATTCTTTGCGTCTTGCAGACCTCCTCTTCTCCTCGGTCAGTTCTTTGGTGGCGGCTTGAAGCTTTTCCTCCAGACTAGAGTCACTCTGACGATCCCCGCCCCCACTACTACTGGTCGATTCATTCTGAACGCAAGATAGAATGTGCATAAGTATATTTCATTAATCAGAATATTAATGCTCTCTGTGGCCTGGTGGTTAGAGCATTGGACTTAAGAGTGGAAGGTCTGGGGTTCAATCTTCAGCCAGGTCATGGTGATTGTATCTTTGGATAAGACCTTCTACACATGTTCCTCTTCACACAAGGGTATACATGTAAATGGGTACTGACATTAGTTGGAGAGATAGACCTGTTTATACACTGAGTTGCTTCATGATAAGAGACACTGGAATTAAGCACAAGCCATACGACCCACTAGGCCCCAAGCATGACTTTACACTTTTAACCTCATGTTTTATTAAGTATTTGAAAGCTAAGAATCTATATTATAGATAATACTAGTTAAGTTATACAGAACAGGAAGTAAAATGTTTATGTCCTACTAGCCATTTGAAAGTTTAGAATCTGTTTAATACTGCTGGCTGACTGATTGTTTACAGGAAGTGGAAAGGGAAGAAATTGTATACATCACTTAAAAAAATCAATCTTCACTTCATTACAACTCCAGATCTTATTCTGAAAAGGAATAAGTTTATTGGTAAAGCCTCAATTTAATGTCAATGTCAAATTATCTTGCCAGAACTTCCAAAATTTGGACCTCAGAGCAATGTCCTCAAATTTTTCAACAGGATTTCAAGTTCTGTCGATAGAACTTTAAATTCTGCTGACAGAAGTTCAAATCTCTCCAAACTAATAAAAGATAAGATTGTAAGTTCTCTTGACTGAGTGTCCAATTGGAAATTTTATTGACAGAAATTGAAATTCTGTCAAATTTTGAAGTTCTGTCACTACATATATATAGGAAATCTACTCAAATAAACAGATTAGTAACGATATTGAAATCACAGAAGATATATCAATTGATACTGACATACTGAAAATTGATACCACTCCTACATTGTATATCTAATATAATATCTATTCAGTCAGTTAATTCTACTCACATCAGCAGTGAGACCGAGTGATGTTTCTAGCCTCATCTTGTACTTTTCCATTCTCTCGGAGAAGTCCTTGTAGCGGTTGTCGACGGCCGCCACCCATTTCTGGATGTTTGCTGCATGAGCGTGACCTTTCTCAACCAGGCTATCTGCAAGCTGGATTAACATTTTCACTTTCTCCTTGGTTTCCTGAAATAGAATCGTACCAAACTTGAATGAAAAAAGTTAAAACTCAGGCGACAACAAAACCCCAGCCTTTATGGGCTGGGATTAAAAACTGTTTAAAGAAAAATGAGAAAATCAGCCAAAAAGGTATAATAGCTGCATCACACCTTCACATTTTCTTTTGGTTTCCTGAAACTGAATCATACCAAATTTGAATGAAATCAGTTAAAAATGTTTAACAAAAAGACAAAATAGACAGATATATATGCTAACTGGATCACATTTTTACATTCTCCTCGGTTTCCTGGAATAGAATTGTACCAAGTTTGAATGAAATCACTTAAAATACTGTTTTAAGGAAAAGCTTTCAGATATTAAATAGGTCATATTCGCCATAGCTTACTGGATTTTGACCAATCATCTCATTTATGTGGTCCTAGAATTTAATCTCAGTTCCAACACTAAGCAGGAAGGTAAACCCAATATTCTATCAATAAAAACATACATTTCAATTGTAGGATATTGAAAAGCTTATGTTGTAATATTATCACAATCAAATAGTCCTGCCACTAACTGGAAGTGAAATGAAAATAAAACATGTTCATTTATTGAAATTGATAGAAAAGCTAAAAATATGCAAAATATGGGATAAAAGTTAGAATTTCATCAGTGCTATTATCTGTAATGTTTCAAGTTTCCAGCCATTTTATATATCATTAACCAAGACACCGCTGTGGCATTTCATTTATTTAATTTCTTCAGATTTAACAATGCTTTCAACACAATGGTAGAGGCTGTAACATTAAGGGTAGTTTTAAAGGGCAGTCTTGAAACCTGTAGATACCAATTGATCAAGATTTTGCTCTGTAAACAGCTATGCATTGGTAAGTTACTACCAACTCTCCCTTATAGTGTCGGGTTCAGGTTTATAAATGCCGACCTCAGAGGTAGGTGTCAAGTGTGTTACCACTACACCACTTAACCCTCTGAAATGGTAATTCAATGAAATGGTCTCTATACTAGTACTACCATCTCTTCCTCATATTTAATTACATATCAAAGACTGCATGCCAAGATTTCTTAATCATTCACCAGTCTAGACAATGACAACATTTACAAACCACAACCAACCTGTTCTGACCAGTCATAGTTTAAATCATCCATCAAATCAAGCTCTTCACTTTCCAACAAAAGTAAACATGTATCATCATTGTGAGATAAGTGTCGTCCCCCATGTTTAAGTATGGACAGACGTTTTGTTTCTAGATGCATTCTTTTCACTCTGTTGGTCACAAGTTCTGCCTGCTTTTTATCAAGTCTCATTGTATTTACACTTTTTAAGTCCTCTACCTTTTTATTTTCCAAACATTTCTGCTCCGAATATATCTGGTTATCATTCTTTACTAATAAATCCTTTCTCTCTGATGACTTGACCCACTTTGTTTTTGAATTTTGACCCTTAAAGGTCGTATACAATGCCATAAGTTTTGGACAGGAATGTAACAGAACCGCACTTTTACGGGCCATCCGTTTTTTCAGACTATCCTTCCTTTTAAATCTAGTGGTACATGGTTCAAGGTCACCAGATGACAGGAAGTCACACGATTCTTCCTGCATGGCTGTCAGGAGGTTGTCATGGCTACTATCCATTGTTGTGAGTCCCTACTTATACAGGTCTAACAAATCACCTTGTAGTAGTCTAATGAACAGTGCACAGTAACCTTAATTAAACAAAGAAAACAACAAACTGATACTGCATTCCGACTTGTGTTAACTTTCACTTTGTACTTTCCACTATCAATCTCGAACATTCATTAATTTCTCAATTAAAAACTTTCATAAAAAACATGCTAGATCATAATCTACAGAATCGATGTAATCTCTCAAGTTCAAGAGAATTGAGAATTTCTGAGAATAGCATATCCAGACAATAAACTTTCAACACACTGACAATCATTGAGTGTTATTTGATGTCACACTGAACATTTTGGAAAATAATTTAGAACTTTACCAATTGTAATATTTGTCCTTCATGACTATCCTCTAAAAAAACAATTCTCTATAATTGAAGCATTTACAGCAAAAAAGTGCTCACAGTGTGTTACAATGGTGTACTTCAAAGGATGGCAATTATAGTCTCTTGTTTTTGTAGTAACTTTGACATGAAGGTCTCAACAGTGTCCCTCATATACTACCGTATAATATCTAAAATACATGTCCAGGTATGTGTTGCTTTCAAACAGCACACAAGTGGTGTTGGATTTAGACACTCTCATTTAAATCATACTGAAAGGGCCAATAAAACAAAATAAAACTAAAATTTTCTTTTGGATATAAATTATTTTGTATCTAGTTAGAAGTCCTTTCTTTCATAAATATGAAATGCAATAATAGTGCCTGGTCTGAAACTTGTCCACCAACTATTATCACTCGAAACTTGAAGTGTGCCGTATTTGACCCAGATAAGGAGGATATATGGACCACTTGGATAATTTTACTGTTACAGCACCCTTAATATGTTTTATACATAAAAAATTTCCTGCTACCCAGTAAATCAGGCAGCATATTTAGATTTATTTTTTGTTTTACATTGCCTTCAACAGCCAGGGTCATATTTCGACGGGTAGTTTACGGGTGGAGGAACCACTGCATACTAGTTGGTCAAGATTCTGCACTGTAAACCACCGGGAATTGGCAAGTAAGTACCAACTTTCCAGCATGAAGCACCCGGGCCCAGATTTGAACCGGCGACCTCAGAGGTTGAAGGCGAGCAATCTAACCGCTACACCACCGAGCCCCCTTAGTCAGGCAGTGAAAACAATCTCACTGGGCACTGGTGGAAACGTATAGAGTAAGAAATCTAAAATTCGCCAGGAATCTAAAATTCGCCACCTCTAAAACTAGGGCTGTGACGGGTACAAAAAAACGGCATCGAGTACTCGCCCTCTGAAAACCGGCCCGAATTCGAGTAACCGCGAGATTTAGTTCCCACCATTAGAAGTCTTCTGTAAACAAATAGTCGATTCCGGAAACGAAACTTTTGAAGAAAAACGTCCCCTAATTAACCAGATATTATAGATTATGGAGTAAATTATAGGTTTTCAAGCGAAAACAACAACTTTAATTGATGTTATGTGACGGAAATGCTGAAATGCAGCATATTTTATACAGTTTCATTACGTGGGCGATAATACAATACGTCGCAAGTAACCGAGTACTTAAGATGGACTCGAGTACAAGGCAAGATCGCCTCATACACCGAGGCTCGAGTACTCGTTCGCAGCTCTATCTAAAACCTTAGTTAATTTTATGAAGAAAATGATGTTTTTGTCTAAAAATTGGTATTTTTCAGTTCAAAAAGCCATAATTTACTATACAGTCAACAAATCTCACCACAATTCATTTATTTTATTAGTATTTTCACATGTGGCAAATTTCAGATATGTGGCGAATTTTAGATTTCTTACTCTATAGATCTCAACATTGTTAACTGCAACTATCAATTGTTCTAAATATGATAAGATTATTTTATTTTATATATGGTACATTAACTTGACTAGTGCTTTGGCAATCTTATCAGTTGAAATGCCAAAATTTCCTGACATTGAACTCATAACTCCATGTGTGGTTTTCAGATTTTTATAATATTTCTAATTTATTTTTGGACTAAATTGTCATTTTTGTAGATATTATCTATGAAATCATTCTTTAATATCTTTAGTTACCACCAACTCATGCACATTAGAATCTTATGCAGATAAAACTAGTGGGTTTTTTTTTTATTTTTTTTTTTTTTTTTTTATAACTTTCAACAATTATATCTATTATCATGGTATTTACTGTACATCATTGCTAAACTTAGATATCCTTTTGATCATAACTTCTTAATTTATTGTCCCAAGGCCAACTCTCAGGTACACTTGTTCCAGCACAAATACCATTTTTTGGTACAATCAAACGTAAGACTTGGCAGTTGGCACAATCCTGTAACACTGAATACAATTGGATGTATCTCTCATTTTCTTTCTTCAACAAAAAGAAAAAAAAAATATGGCTCATGCATTGAATAATTTCATCCCTCAGAAAGACACCAATCATGAAACAGAATAGCTAAAGTTCATTTGGCACACAAAATGTTTTACCTTCATTAAGACACTTGAGCAATACATTGAGCATCTACAGTTTATTATTTCCACTATCCAGTGTAGGTTTTTGTAACTTAAAGTCCCTGGATCTTTATAAAATCACATGTAGCAGTCTGAATACATGTATGTATTTGAAGTGATCAATATGAAAAAGTATCATTCAAATTATGCATGTGACCAATGCTTTTATTACAATTTCCGGCAATGCATATTTAAATATACAGTAACATTGCACTCAAAGCTACTCTAGTTTGAGATAGATGGTAAGATATGGGACTGGGCCTACTTTAGCTTATGGCTGGGCTTATTTTGAGACATTTAAACATTTCTGGAGTGTTTTTATTTACTATTATATAATAACACAAAGTATAGGGAAGGTGAAATTTGCCACTGGGAAAACTGAGGTGAAAAAGGGCAAAATTTGTGGGGGGAAAATATTTAGACAATTCTTCAACTTACACAAAATAAATATGGCCAGAAATTGTTGTAACAATCCCAAATTTGCTTGATTTCCCATAATTCAAAGTCACACAAGGAGGTTTCCCATGAAAAATTTTCTTACAATCTCTCTGTCTTCCACATTGAAGCATCCAAGGTATGAGGGAATGATGTAATATGTATCTCTGTCTCACCATAATTGTAAAACCAATGGCCCCATGTTCTTGTAAATGTTCCAAAAGATCTTTATCAACTGTAACTTGAGGGCAACAATATCAATGACTAAAGTCTACAATTGTCATGGTAACAAACATGAAAATAATCTTTTATAAAAAAAATTTAAAAAGACAAATTTTAAGTGATGTTTTCCAATAAAACTAGAAAGAAGAGGACTTGTCATGATACAAAACTGGCACGACTGTGGCTTGAAATTTTGAACAATTTTTTTTTATGTTCATGCACTTTTGATTTAAAATGTAATCAGGATACTTAAATTTAAAGTTCTTAAATCAATAATGGAACCATATCAGGATTGACAGTCACATGACTACTAGAACGATTCTACAAATAAGGTTCTCTTAATTCATACTGCCATAAATTTATTGTAGTATCATTGGACTTGGCAACAGCCATGGAATGATGATTTTTTTAAAATTGGATTCCAGTGTTGTGCACCTTAGTGTCTGCCTGTCAAAGATTAAGTGCTATAAAAGTACAGAATAAAATGGAATTTTGTTTAAGTTTGGAACTGAATCACTGTATTTTCAATTTATAAAATAGTAAAGGTAACTTTGTGCATGTTCACAAACTACTGCCTTCTCTGTTGGTGTTTATATACATATATAAATAATTCATATTTAAGTTCTTTCTCACTCTCTCTTTTTAAAACATGTGGTAGTTGGTACTTAAATATGTACCTCTTAAATTTAAATCTGCCTGAGCTCAATTTGTTTTATTCATACTTTTAAATTATTTTATTTTTATTTAAAGTATGTACCACATATTTTTAATAATTCAATTTATACATAGTTATTTCAATATCCGTGAATGCAAAACTATAACAGTGTTTTTTAAATTTGAAACAGCTGCTCAACTGTGGTACAAAAGATGGTATTTATTTATCCATTTTTATATGCGAGTGTAATCAGCAATACTTTCAAAATAAGCATATTCCAATCACAAAGATCAGTTTACACTGTAAGATGTTAATTTGATTATTTTTACATAAATAGAATAAAACACTACAACAATTTACATGGAAATTAGTTTAGCAGTTTATCTTAATTCTCTGATAACTATTTGTTCTCATGTTGCTGCCATGCAAACTCTGCATGTTTTACGGAAACAATACCAGTGTAATTTAGATTAATTTATTATCAGTTAAGTGTGAATAGAAAGCCAAATTCCTACAAGCATGCAGATATTACACAGCCTTATTACAGCTCAGAATCTTTCGTCCCAAGATTCATTCATTTTTCATTCTGCCACAAATAGTTGCTCATGGCTCCCATCTACTGTTTAATTTGTTTAATTAGAACTGTCATGTTGAATTTCTTTTTAATTAGAAGTAAATTTCCAATCCTCAGAGGGTTTTTTTTTCATTAAAAAATACCATTTTATTTGGAAGTACTAATAAAATAGAAGTCCTTTTTCTAAACTCTTGTAATTTGACTTACAGTTGTGTTATGTATATCATGGTGGAAAGTCTTACTGACCAGAAGTCCAATTGGACTATCTACCAGGTAAAAGTCCAACTGGAATCTCTAAAAGTAGAATTTCGAAATTCTATGAGATTGGACTATCTGTCATAACATATATATAAAGGCAATAAATTTTACACCGATATCAAACTACTGAAAATTTTTTCAATCAATATTGTATTTTTAACGAATGATCCCTTGCCTAGTTAACACAGATGCTACACTCAAATCAACCAATCAAAATTTAGCTTACTGTCTAATTGGCACTCAGCTTGATACTGTTGGTATGAAAATTCATATAACTGCATATATTCTATCTGCGCCTAATAAAGTCTAGCCACTGGGCTGAATCAGCAATGGTATACACTAAACTGCAAACTCAACTTGCGCTTGCCAAGGGGCAAGTGATGAGGTCAGTTTGGTGTTACCAAAATACTCTGAAATATCGCCCAGCTACAAATGAACACTTGTTTTGTACAAACATATGTTACCTACAACCTTTAATACTCTTTTATATCATTCAAAACCTTGCTAAGTTAATGTCTATATCGTTGATTTTTGTTAATATTGAATTTAAAATAACTTTTTTCAAGCACCATACTTAATAGCATCTAACCCTAAACATAAATCAAGCACTTCTCAAACCATTTTTCCCCATTTCATTGGCAGAACAATGCATGTGCCTCATTTCTTAAATTCTGTATACTATAGAATTATTCTATCAGATTTTTCTAGATTTGGTGTCTTGGAAGGTTTCTGAGCTTTTATTCCATTTTGAAAGCATTTTCCAGATGATCAAACTATATCGAATATCACTAGTCTGTAAAGATAGCACACACTGAATCTGAAATTCAAAGTGACTAATTACAGCACAACTTCTGTAACAGAAGGACAAGAAGAAATATTTATTTTTTTAACATGCTGTCTAAAGTAGATATAAATTGCTTAAACTCATTCTTCTTTCCTTTAGTTGAAAGCACAGAAATGGCTGTCATCCACTTTTCCAACAGAACTACTGTTCATAAATCACCAATAAAGTACAGGCTTGGGGATGTTCTACTTAAAACTGAACAAGGTATTAAATCAGCCATCATAGTGGCCCGGCTACAGACGGAGCAAAAATTGGACAAAATCTCACAAAGCAAGTGAATGAGTCTGGAAACATACAGCTTGGGCACTATTTCTATTAGTTTCTACTTTCTAGCATGTAATTACATACTATAATATACTTACAAATACAGCAAGCAAGAGGGAGAAGACAAAGAAACCCCAAACCAAATAAGTTGGACACTACCACATACTTAGACTTTCGTCAAGTCCTTTTGTCTGAGGTATTATATGAGTCTTTTGTCTAAGGTATTATATGAGGACTGTATGACTTTTTTACCAGAATGTGGGGCTGACAATTGTATTTCAGCAAGAGCAGGATTTTTTCCCTCCTCAAGTGGATACATAATGATTTCATGTATGTCTGATTTGCTGGAATGAGAAATACAAAGACTTGGAGCAAGTCTACCACATACTTAAAGATGTATATTCACATGCTGCACCTCTTGCATCTTTGCATCACCAAACCCACATAAAACCCAAACCCATTGTCAAGAAGTCCTTGCTTTAATTTAAGTTGCAGATTATCACATGCCGCACCACTTGAATCTTTACATCTGGTCACTTTGAAACCAAGTTATCATTCTGAACAATTGTGGATGAGATCTGATGAAGCTTTATACAAATAATAAGACATTTCCTTTATGAATATGAAAGGAACACAATCGGCCCCTCAGTAAAATATAGTTCTTTCTTGTAACTTTAACAGGAATTATTTTTCAGAAACTGCTTTTCCAAAAATATTTGCAAACCAAGAACATTCTCCAGAAAAAAGTTGGCTAATGAAAAAATTATTCAAGTTTAAGCTATGATGGTTACCTTTATCAACAATTACATGTATATTATCATGTCAGGCATGTATCAGACAGACCCAACATCTCTTCCAAAGGCATTACCCCAAATTCAGTACAACTCAAACTTGGCTGGATTTTTCACACTGAACTGATTTTCAGTTAACTCCATCCATATACTCATTATTTACAAAATTGAGAAGCTATCAAACCCTTCACAGTGTACTAAATTGACATTATTATACAGACAAGAAAAGAAGAGACTTGAATTTATGCTCTTTGAAACTTAAAAATAAAAAAAGCAATGGGAAAAAAAAAATCATCTCTATGATAAAACCTACCTCTTGCTTGTCAAAGTAATAGTTATCATTCACATCTTCCAAACAAATCCTTCCCAAGAATTCTATATGCCAGTTGAATTGCTGTACTGGGCAAATATCCACAGCATACTTTCTCAATAAATACAGAGTTGTGAAACAGTTAATGCCTTCTTTTGGCAAAGTTCTTATGTGATTCTCAATACTCTCCACATGTGTCAGTTTATTGCTGTATCTCATGACATGACCATTCAAAACATCCGAGGGACACTGTTGCAGTAGATGCTCATCTAAAGTTTCATCAGTTTTAAGACCATCTACCCTATTAATATTGGGCACTTTTGTATTTACAATTGTAGATGATTCTGGATTTGTCACAAATCCTGGCCTACACTGTTCACATAAAGCATCTGCTAAAAGATGTTGAACTTGACCAGCCACTTGACCACCCACACAAGTAATGGCAAGTTGACCATGTACCACCTTCATTGTACAGTTTTCTGTTTCAGTTCTAGTTTCACTCTGAATAGGAATAACTGGTCTTTCGTTATTCAGATCAGAAACACATTTCGATGTGCTCTCACAACTGTCTGGACTTGACTCCAGAGTTTCATTTTCAATTTCTTCTTTGTTTTCCTTAAATTTCACAACATGACTGACCGGAAGATTTTTATGAACTGGTTTGGAGATAATTCTACTTTCGTCATTTTTCACCAAAACTGAGATACAGCAATCAGTCAATGTTGCTTCTGAATTCTCACAATCTTCACACAATGTTTGACCAGATTTATTTAAATATTCAGTAAACATTTCATCTGATGTGTCACAATGTTCAACCAACTTTTCTTCTGATTTCGCAAAATCCTTGACCAATGCTCGTTCTGTACTTGTCAATGTTTCATCAAATTTCTCAAAATGTTCAATCAATGTTCTAACAGATTTCGCACAATATTCACCCGATGTTCTTTCTGAACTATCATAATCTTCACATGACATTTCATCTCTATGTGTTTCAAATTCTGAGTCTAATCCAATCATATCAGTGATAAGATGATTTCTATGTTCACAGTCCTGCCAATTCAATGTGCATGAGGTACATTGTTCACATAATGTTCCTTGTTGGTCTTCATCCACAGCATCTGCACTGATCCATCCAGTATTATTATTATCAATGTGATTACTACTTGTAATTCCAATGTCTCTATCACATATTTCACCTGAGAGAGAACTTTTGGAAACTGTTCTTTCATTGCTAACAAATGACCCAACATCTGGCGTCACTTCATAAGCCTGTTGATTATTGTTTGTAATTCCAACAATTTCGTCAGTTACTAAATCAGGAACAACCGATTCATCTAAAATATCATCTTTCCTTTTACTGATATGATTTTCCTGATTTATAAAATTTGAAATACCATGTTCAACTACAGCTTCCTCTGGATTCTCTTCAAGTTCTAAAGCTACAAAGATTATTATTATTTATCAAACATGCATCCTATAACTAGACACTTCAATAATGAATTGATGTCATAACAATTCACACAAATCTTTCCTCAAATACAAAAGTGAAAATATTTTATAAATTTACAAATTTTACATTAGGGAAGGGTCAGTTTCAAGAGCAGTTTACTGAAATACTGCGATGACATTTTAAAACTGCTATCTCGTTGGCAACACATATGATTAAAGAAAAACTTAAAACACTTGGAAATATATCCCCAATCCTATTTAATTGGGGGTGTACTTAAAACCCATCATTTTTTATGAACCCAGTAATGAGAACAGTTTGGTACTGGTGGCCTCTCAATATACATATTTTTGATACTGAGTCATCCCTATTTACCACGATGGCCTTTGGAACAGTTTTACCAAAATAATGTTGACTTCACCATTTTCAAAAATGTTACATTTTAAAAACCTCTATTTTCTTCTTATCCATGTTAAGAGCTTTTTAAATTATCCAAAATAGCTACCTTCTTGCAAAGTTAATACACAAAATTTTGCTGGAACATTTTCTTCTGAAAGATGTTATTAACTATCTGTTGTCCCAACTAATATAAAATATTAACAATTTGTATTTTTTTTTCAATGTGCAAAATATTGCTACAATAAAAATTCTTCCACTGGATTTTAAGGAGAGCCAATTTCAACATGAACTTTATTTCAATTTGCTTCTATAGATAAGTGGCAATGGAGTTATATACAAAAACCTCATCAATGTTTTCAGCTATCGGGTAATTTGCACTCAATACCTGGAGCTTCGGAAGTTGTTTGGTGTCCTCAGGCATTTTTTTTCTGATTCAAATAGTTCCAACATTTAAACGGCTTTTAAAGCACAGGTGCTGTTGAGGGATTGAGTTTTTTGGATAAAATACAGTTGGTCTGTATATATTTCAGGGGTTTCAAGGTGGAAGTTAACCTGTCTGCAACATTAAATGCATGTTTCCATGAACATGATTCAAACATTTTAGTGGTCGTTATCCCCAATATCTTGGTATTGAGCATTTTACTAAAATACAGAAGACATTTTACAACCGGCATTTCACTTGTCAACACATATAATTGAAATAATAAAAATAGAATATTGGAAATAATCCCAATTCCGAAGAAATTGCTAAATTTTATCTCATATTTTTGGCCATTTGGGGATTTTTAGTTTTTTACTACCATTTTGTTGCGAGGAAACGTCAATGCTTTTGTTTCTTGAGTTTCACTTCCTATCACTGGCTTATTTGATTGGGGGTGTACTAAAAGTTCTAAAACGCATTTTTGTTTTTGGAATCCCAGAATCAGAATTAGGGGTGTGACGAGTACAAATAATTCGGGTCGATTGCTCGCGGACAAAAATCGAGTCGACATCGACCCCCCACGAAGATTAGTATCCACCATTACAGGAAACAACATCCAATATGGTGGCTCCCGTAAACAACAAAAATATGAAGATAAAAGCTTTGAATCGCTTGAATTAGCTGATGTCACCATATAATATACTTAATATTATGTTTAAAATGGTGGATTATGCGATTTAATGCCAGCAAGGTATGTTATTTATTTTTTATTTCCTAAAAACGTAACCGCTTCAATAGGTATTTATTAGTGGGTGGACGATTAGACGTGTGCTCAATTAATCGTCGGTGACAGTGTAGAATCGCGGTCGGTCACTGACGTTTTCTAATGATCGATTATTAAACTTATATCTTACCTTTCCTGATTTATATCAATATTCACGTATTTTAAAAACTAGATTGGGCCAACTCGGCGCCAACATATCCCCAGACAGGTCATCACTCACGCCACAGGTTTTGATCGGGAATTTTTAAAAACATAATTACCCATTATTATATGAACTTGAGCACATCAATCTACTCTGTTTATATCTTCCCAAGGAAGATGGTGTATCCCCAGACGCCGAATACATAACTCAAATTATATTTTCAATCTTCCTGCAATGATAACTGTAAACCTATTTTCAAAGTATTTAAATGATTGATGATTGAATGTCCATTCTAAAATAATAATCCCAAAAGAGCATATCTGTTTCTATATTTGTTGACAAATAAAATATTATTTTTAACTCAACTCATCATACTTTTCAATCTTCCTTCAAATTATTTAAATGATTGATGATTCAATGTCCATTCTAAAATTCATAATCCCAAAAGCGCATATCTGTTTTTATATTTGTTCACAAATAAAATATTATTTAAAAATAATTATTTATATTATTATTTTATTATATTATTTTTAGAATTTGCAAATTGTTTTCAGTTATTCATTTCCTCTATACCTATATATGTGGTCCATATATATGCAACCTAAATATGTGACACAATCTCAGTTCTGACTCCCCTTTGTGTTATATGTAATGAAGCCCACCACCTCCCACCCCCACCCCTCTCCCCTTCTCCACACCTCTCTCACTATTACACAAGATCTGCAACCCCATTGAGTTCTTTGTTTCTCATCTGATATCATTAAATACCTTTGTTTATTTAGTGTCACTCAATATAGCTGGAGGTCCCAGAGGTGGGTGGGGGGAATCTGGGTGGGGGATGTGGGTTGGGACTTAGTTTAGTTTATTAGTTTATTATAGTGACATGTATTATGTTGACAAGGATTATACAAAAACTATTCAAGTAATACCCAGCCCTATATGGGCTTATAAGTCACTTTAAATAGAGAGTTAATAACAAACAGAGCAAACATATTTTGAGGTAAGATACAGTAAATAAAGACAGCAATTCAATACATAAAAATTAACAATATAATTTACTTTTTCTTTCTTGCCACAAATCAAAAATAAAATTAATAACCATATTGACATTCATATGAGTTAATACCCTTGATAATTGATCTATTAATAATTCAGATTTATCTATATTTAAAATTTTGAAATATTTCATACGAATCAGCTCTAAAGCTGGACAAACACAAACAAAATGTATCTCATCTTCTACATCTTTTTTACACAGTTTACATGTTCTCTCAAAGAGATGGAGTGCTACAGCATAAATGGTAAACAAACAATCTATATAAAAGGGGTACTCAAATACAAAAAGAATTGAGAATTTTAAGTATGTGATTATCAACTGAAATGAGTTCATAACTGTAGGAGCTGTGTCAAAATTAACTGAGGCAAGTTGAATAAAACTGGGCTAGTTGAGGGTTAAAAATCCCCTAGTTTTACTATATAGGGATATAATTTCATTAATATTGGGACTTAAAGCTCACTTAAAGTGTCCATTTTGTCTACTTGAATATGTTTAACTGGCGTTTAACCAGTTTCATTTTAAAAAGTTAAAAACTCAGCAAGCAGAGGTATAACACACAAAAATAAGTTCTTAAAAGACTAAGATAGCCATAACATTATTAATATTCAAAATTTAAATAGACAGGCATTTCCTTTTAAAAATTCAAAGATTTCAGCTCTATAACCCACATAGTTTGACAGTTACTGGGCTTTAAAGTGGCATAATGTCCATAAATTGGGTTTCTGTGGGCATTTTACAATTGTTAAAGAGACCTTAGCAATTAAACTACAGATCTGAAACTTTTTGGGGGACATACATAACAAAAATTATATATAATACAGTTTAAGACTTGTCACACTAAGCATTTCCAAATATCAGGGCAAAATACGGAAAAAATGTCCAAAAAGGCACTTGGGCGAGTGTCTATGGCCCTCATACACAGGTTAAATGTCTACTAAAAACCTTGATTTTCGGCATATGTAAAAAGGACATAATAATGCATTCCCAGATGGGATTTCAGCTCCATCAATCACATAGTTTAACAGTCACAGGGCTTAAAGGTGGCAAAAAGTCCAAATATTGGGTCTCTGTGGGCCTTTTAGAGATCTCGATGTGGCTTTCAAATTAAAGCTTCAGACTTAAAATTTGTTACATACTAAGATTACACATAGAATATGTATCTAACTAGATTGGGCCAACTCGGCGCCAACATATCCCCAGACAGGTCATCACTCACGCCACAGGTTTTGATCGGGAATTTTTTAAAACATAATTACCCATTATTATATGAACTTCAGCACATCAATCTACTCTGTTTATATCTCCCCAAGGAAGATGGTGTATCCCCAGACGCCGAATACATAACTCAAATTATATTTTCAATCTTCCTGCAATGATAACTCTAAACCTATTTTCAAAGTATTTAAATGATTGATGATTGAATGTCCATTCTAAAATAATAATCCCAAAAGAGCATATCTGTTTCTATATTTGTTGACAAATAAAATATTATTTTTAACTCAACTCATCATATTTTTCAATCTTCCTTCAAAGTATTTAAATGATTGATGATTCAATGTCCATTCTAAAATTCATAATCCCAAAAGCGCATATCTGTTTCTATATTTGTTCACAAATAAAATATTACTTAAAAAAAAATATTTATATTATTATTTTATTATATTATTTTTAGAATTTGCAAATTGTTTTCAGTTATTCATTTCCTCTATACCTATATATGTGGTCCATATATATGCAACCTAAATATGTGACACAATCTCAGTTCTGACTCCCCTTTGTGTTATATGTAATGAAGCCCACCACCTCCCACCCCACCCCTCTCCCCTTCTCCACACCTCTCTCACTATTACACAAGATCTGCAACCCCATTGAGTTCTTTGTTTCTCATCTGATATCATTAAATACCTTTGTTTATTTAGTGTCACTCAATATAGCTGGAGGTCCCAGAGGTGGGTGGGGGGAATCCGGGTGGGGGATGTGGGTTGAGCATAAATGGTAAACAAACAATCTATATAAAAGGGGTACTCAAATACAAAAAGAATTGAGAATTTTAAGTATGTGATTATCAACTGAAATGAGTTCATAACTGTAGGAGCTGTGCCAAAATTAACTGAGGCAAGTTGAATAAAACTGGGCTAGTTGAGGGTTAAAAATCCCCTAGTTTTACTACATAAGGATATAATTTCATTAATATTGGGACTTAAAGCTCACTTAAAGTGTCCATTTTGTCTACTTGAATATGTTTAACCAGTTTCATTTTAAAAAGTGAAAAACTCAGCAAGCAGAGGTATAACACACAAAAATAAGTTCTTAAAAGACTAAGATAGCCATAACATTATTAATATTCAAAATTTAAATAGACAGGCATTTCCTTTTAAAAATTCAAAGATTTCAGCTCTATAACCCACATAGTTTGACAGTTACTGGGCTTTAAAGTGGCATAATATCCATAAATTGGGTTTCTGTGGGCATTTTACAATTGTTAAAGAGACCTTAGCAATTAAACTACAGATCTGAAACTTTTTGGGGGACATACATAACAAACAAAAATTATATATAATACAGTTTAAGACTTGTCACACTAAGCATTTCCAAATAACAGGGCAAAATACAGAAAAAATGTCAAAAAAGGCACTTGGGCGAGTGTCTATGGCCCTCATACACAGGTTAAATGTCTACTAAAAACCTTGATTTTCGGCATATGTAAAAAGGACATAATAATGCATTCCCAGATGGGATTTCAGCTCCATCAATCACATAGTTTAACAGTTACAGGGCTTAAAGGTGGTAAAAAGTCCAAATATTGGGTCATTGTGGGCCTTTTAGAGATCTCGATGTGGCTTTCAAATTAAAGCTTCAGACTTAAAATTTGTTACATACTAAGATTACACATAGAATATGTATCTAATAAAGTTTGAAACTTCTCAGACTTACCATTTCCAAGTTACAGAGCAAAATATGTGAAAAATGTCTTAAAAGGGTCACTCAGGTGGGTGTTTAAGGTCCTCATACACAGGTTAAATGTCTACTTGAAGCCTTGATTTTTGGCACATGTAAAAAGAACATAATAATGTATTCCCAGATGAGATTTCAGCTCTATCAGTCACATAGTTTAACAGTCACAGGCCTTAAAATTGGCAAAAAGTCCAAATACTGGGTCTTTATGGGGCCTTCTAGAGACCTAAATGTGGCCTTCAAATTAAAGCTTCAGACTTAAAATTTATCACATACTAAGATTACACATAGAATATGCATCTAATACAGTTTGAAACTTCTTAGACTAACCGTTTCCAAGTTACAGGGCAAAATATGTGAAAAATGTCTAAAAATGGTCACTCGGGTGGGGATTTATGGTCCTCATACACAGGTTAAATGTCTTCTTAAAGCCTTAATTTTTGGCATATATATAAATAACATACTAATATCTTCCCAGATAGGATTTGAGCTCTATCAGTCACATAGTTTGACAGTCACGGGGCTTAAAAGTAGCAAAAAGTCCAAATATTGGGTCTTTGGGAGCCTTTTAGAGACCTCAATTTGACCTTCAAAATTAAAGCTTCAGACTTAAAATCTGTTACATACTAAGATTACACACAGAATATATATCTAATACAGTTTGAAACTTCTCAGACTTACCATTTCCAAGTTACAGGGAAAAAGATGTGAAAAATGTCTTATAAGGGTCACTCGAGTGGGTGTTTATGGTCCTGATACACAGGTTAACTGTCTATTAAAGGCCTAAATGTTGGGGCACATATAAGAAAACACATAGATATATTCCCAGATGATATTTAACTTAGATGAGAGACATAGTTTGAAAGCTACAGTGCTTGAAAGTGGCAAAAAGTGCATAAATTGGGTCTCTGTGGGCACTTTTGAGACCTTAAGTCGACCCCTTTGGGTAAACCTACAGCCCTAAAATTTTCTACAGACAAGGATTACATATCAAAGTTATACCTAGCTCAGTTTGAGACTCATCAGAATTACCACTTCCAAATTATAGGGCAAAATATGTGAAAAGTATAGCAAAAAATCCCTAAGTGGGGGTATTTATGGGCCTCAAACACAATTTTCTCCTCAACTTAAAGTCGTGATTTTCGGCACATGTACTCAGAACATATTAATGTGTTGTCAGGTAAAATTTCAGCCAGCTGAGCATCATAGTTTGTGACCTACAGGGCTCTAAGTGGCCAAAAGTCCAATTTCTGACCTTAAGGTGGCCATAAGTTCTTTTTCACTGGGAGTTTAAGGTCACCTTAAAATAGGGATCTTCCTTTGGGCACCCTTAACATGTGTACCAAGTTTGAAAAAAAATATTAATTTGTTTTTGAGTTATCGCGTCCACAAGGAAATTTTTACGGCGGCGGCGGCGGCGGCGGCGGCGGCGCGACGGACCTGAATCCAATATATCCCCGACTTTCGTCTGGGGATATAATAAAGTTTGAAACTTCTCAGACTTACCATTTCCAAGTTACAGAGCAAAATATGTGAAAAATGTCTTAAAAGGGTCACTCAGGTGGGTGTTTAAGGTCCTCATACACAGGTTAAATGTCTACTTGAAGCCTTGATTTTTGGCACATGTAAAAAGAACATAATAATGTATTCCCAGATGAGATTTCAGCTCTATCAGTCACATAGTTTAACAGTCACAGGCCTTAAAATTGGCAAAAAGTCCAAATACTGGGTCTTTATGGGGCCTTCTAGAGACCTAAATGTGGCCTTCAAATTAAAGCTTCAGACTTAAAATTTGTCACATACTAAGATTACACATAGAATATGCATCTAATACAGTTTGAAACTTCTTAGACTAACCGTTTCCAAGTTACAGGGCAAAATATGTGAAAAATGTCTAAAAATGGTCACTCGGGTGGGGATTTATGGTCCTCATACACAGGTTAAATGTCTTCTTAAAGCCTTAATTTTTGGCATATATATAAATAACATACTAATATCTTCCCAGATAGGATTTGAGCTCTATCAGTCACATAGTTTGACAGTCACGGGGCTTAAAAGTAGCAAAAAGTCCAAATATTGGGTCTTTGGGAGCCTTTTAGAGACCTCAATTTGACCTTCAAAATTAAAGCTTCAGACTTAAAATCTGTTACATACTAAGATTACACACAGAATATATATCTAATACAGTTTGAAACTTCTCAGACTTACCATTTCCAAGTTACAGGGAAAAAGATGTGAAAAATGTCTTATAAGGGTCACTCGGGTGGGTGTTTATGGTCCCGATACACAGGTTAACTGTCTATTAAAGGCCTAAATGTTGGGGCACATATAAGAAAACACATAGATATATTCCCAGATGATATTTAACTTAGATGAGAGACATAGTTTGAAAGCTACAGTGCTTGAAAGTGGCAAAAAGTGCATAAATTGGGTCTCTGTGGGCACTTTTGAGACCTTAAGTCGACCCCTTTGGGTAAACCTACAGCCCTAAAATTTTCTACAGACAAGGATTACATATCAAAGTTATACCTAGCTCAGTTTGAGACTCATCAGAATTACCACTTCCAAATTATTGGGCAAAATATGTGAAAAGTATAGCAAAAAATCCCTAAGTGGGGGTATTTATGGGCCTCAAACACAATTTTCTCCTCAACTTAAAGTCGTGATTTTCGGCACATGTACTCAGAACATATTAATGTGTTGTCAGGTAAAATTTCAGCCAGCTGAGCATCATAGTTTGTGACCTACAGGGCTCTAAGTGGCCAAAAGTCCAATTTCTGACCTTAAGGTGGCCATAAGTTCTTTTTTACTGGGAGTTTAAGGTCACCTTAAAATAGGGATCTTCCTTTGGGCACCCTTAACATGTGTACCAAGTTTGAAAAAAACTATTAATTTGTTTTTGAGTTATCGCGTCCACAAGGAAATTTCTACGGCGGCGGCGGCGCGACGGACCTGAATCCAATATATCCCCGACTTTCGTCTGGGGATATAATAATTTAGGTATTTTTACTTAATAAACTGACAGTTTTGTCTTGAATTTCAAGTTTGTTTATGTCTACCGCCATATTTACAGGAAGTGGGTGCTTTCGGTAGATTCTAAATGTCGGAACACCGTTATTCTTACCAGATTGACCTATACTTTATCCCGGAAAGTGTTTCTTAAATAATAAACAATAATGGAGTAAAATAATCGATTATGGGTCGATCATCGCTCAGAAAAATGGACGAATAATCGACCATGAAAATTGGAGGCGATTCCCAACACTAGTATTTTTTTGCACACGAGTAGTCGACCCTTAAAATTGGGATCGAATTTTCGTGAAGTTTGCCTCGTTCTGCGGGTGTCGACTGCTCGGTCGCACCCCTAATCAGAATGGTTTTGTAATGGCAGCCTCAAGATCTATACATTGCTGATACCAACCCATCCCTAACTCTTAGGCTTTATCTGAAATGATAAGACATCTGTCCCTATAACTGACCATGGTTCATGAGCAGTAAGAAGTTTGACTCCAGCTAAAATGCGAGGCCAGGTATCTGTATTCATGAACCAACTTGTTACAGACATTTCTTTTTTGAAAATCTGTGGTTCGAAATTGATTAATCCACTACTTCTGCTGTTTATAGTGCTGAAACGATTATTCGTACTAATCGATTAGTAGGTTATCAAAGCACTAGTCGACGCCAATATTATAAAATCAGTTAATTGTTTTCTTGTGTATATCACCACATAGCGGATTATACGTGATCATTGGAACTATGAATATCTCGAGTTAAGACCTTAAAACGTATCAAATTAAAGCAATTTATATGCATTTTATTTTTAAAATATCAAAATATTACATTATTGGCCAATTTACCGAATAATCTGGTGAATTCTTTGCTTTTCAGCATCTCGCGATCCACCATTTTGTTTGTTTACATCCGGAACAGACACGTTTTCGGTATTTCTCATACATGCTAAACGTCAGAAACAATTAATCGGTTAGTCGACGGTTAATGCAAGCGACTACCCAGCTATCAAATTTTCCTAATCGTTTCAGCTCTAGCTGTTTAATTATGTTCCTACATATTCATGAATTTTTGTAAGACCTAGTTGACTTTGCAGTCGATAACTACAATAATATTCCAAACCTTTAGGAATGTAAAGATAGATCACCAAAACGACTGACAATCATATAATGACAATTGTTGGCAGGCAAACTCACAATTGTGGATAGGGATATAGCTTTCAAGTATTCAGTATACATGAAATAGGTTAGTACCGTGTTTCATACCAACTACACCAAAATGACAAAATATGATTTATACTTTCTTTTTATACAGATGAGTGTTTTAAGGGTAATGGATAAATTAAATGAGAAAATCACATTTACTTTCATCAGAGTTTCTGTGGGTTTTTTTGGTAAAACTAGCGATTTGATGTGATCTGTGATTAAAGACTGTGGTATCTCTATGATTCACTTCCATAAACTCTTCAGTTCTATCCACAAACTTAGGATATTGCTCGTTACATTTCTTTCTCTGTGTGTACTTTCTGCAATAGCTTTGTCGTATCCACACGCCATCAGACATACTCCTCCGGTAGGCTACATTTACTTTCCCACCATGCATTGCTGCAATCTCGCAGCTATTTCTCCTTTTTCCAAGTGTTCCCATTAAATAGGGATTATCCTCTTTCATGGTTCCATCTTTAATAGCGACAGGGTGATACTCCAGTGGCAACCTTTGTGCTCTCTCTGCTGGGCCATTTTCAGTCATACATTGTCGAATCGTTAAATACCTCTTCACACTTGATTTGGCCATTTATTATCACTTCAACAGAATTGTACATGACCCATTTTTGGACTTAACAGACCCATACTCATAGACTTAGTTCACACTAGACCAGCATTGATATAAATATCTACTGATAATCTCAGTGATTCTCAAAAATATTCAAACCAAAGTTATTCTTTGTAAAATAGCAAAAACAGGATTTCATTTTTTTTTTTTTTAAATATCCATTGTTATCTTTAACATAATATCCACAGTCTCATTTTGCTGATTTCTACAACAGTTCACATTCTGTAAAATAGATAGAGTTTCACTGTGTTATGTCTTCAAGTTATGGCAACAAACCAACACAGACATTGCTAATGTCACTTACTTTTTATTCCATCTTTTTATTTAAACAGTGAGCTTTACATTTGAAAAAAAAATTATTAAAGTTCTTGCTATACATACTGGCTTCATAGACTGGTAAAAAATACAATGCAAACTAATGCACACAGATAATGACATTTGAAACAACAGACAAGTCAATTTTCTGTGTATATTTTAACAGAGATAAAATGCTGGCAAGTATGCCCAAAAGAAAAAAAAATCATGTCACTTATATTATCACTTTTTTATTACATGACTTTTTAATACTGTATTATAAATGTCCAGAAATATAGCATAAATATTGACTATCTTCAAAATTCTACAAATAGCAGTTAATATTTCCACAGTTTCACAGATTAAATTTCCTAGAATACATTCTTCCATGTTACTCTTCTCTTGTATACTTTACTATAGCATTCTTTCAACAGAGTTCCTAGTTTTACAATAAAAGGAAATACCTGAGGGATTACAGAAGATTACTAATCCCTGTCACCCACTTGTTATCATCAAACACTTAAATAAGTAGGTCTATCAGTGTATCTTATCCATAAAGTCATTAGCTTTGGATATTTTGAACACATTTTACAGAAAATACACCTTCAGCCCATTGTCACATGGTTTACTTAGAATAGATTACGCCTCCAGGGATAAGGTAATACTACAAAACACGAACTTCTTCAGACCTTTCTCTCTTAATATATTTAGTCTTGTTTCCGGCTCACATTTCCTCAAAAGAGAGCCACCCAATGCAATATATATATATAGAATCCATTTAACAATAGAAAATGTCTGATTTCTAAAAATAAGCAAGGGATGAAAAAAAGAATTAAATCAAATGACTTCCTATTTTGTTTATTATCATTTTCATATTTTGTGCAAGGTGCCCGATTGTTATAAAATATGTGACAGTAATATCAAATAGATGAAAATAAACAAATCTCTCCACAATAAAATGTGAAATAATTGCTAAAATAATGAAAATTTTGTTGAAAATTGACATAAAAAATCAAATTAGACCTATTATTGGGTTTTAATAGAGAAACTTTACCTCGAAACAATATATAAGCAGTTTATACAGATAACATAAGATTGGCTGGCTGCTTACTTAAGCATGAACGATACAGAGCACGTCACCGGTAATACACAATTATAAAGATATTGTTTTATCTCAGAGAAACATTTGAATTTTAAAATTTTAGACTCTAATAATTGCATAAATATGCAAAACTAAGTTATAAAAAAAATGTAATAAAATTGCTGAAAATGAAAGTTGTTGAACATAATCAATTTATAGTTTTAGAAGAAAAAGGACAAAATCTTATCAATTTTTAACACTTTCGATCTACAGCAGCATATACTTTATAATAAATTACTAATAATTTTTTTTCAAATCTGAATAGATTTTCTTTAAAACTCTTTGTCCAAATAAAGTTTTTTGTCAAAGTCTTTTAAGGCTGTCACTTTCTCGTAGATGCATTTCCATCTGTAACCACCCATTACTAACATGCATCTTTTGAAAACATTCCAAAAGTATTAGTCGTGTTCCTTGCTTTCTCTCTGATGTTTTAGCCATGATTTGTGGCATTTTCTGCATTTTAAACTTACACAAGCTACATCCCTGGAAATTCTTTCATTGACAGACAAAGGCACCTTACATCAATTCATTTGGAAAAATGCTCTCAAACACCGTGTTTTACACATTTAAAAAAAAAACAGGGCTTCTAAAAAATTGACTCAACACGTGTTTCCGCCATCAACACGATTATATCAAACCATGTGCTCTTCACTATGCTAATATCCAACCTCTCTCACCTGAATGTCTTACACAGCTTCACTGAATATACAAATATAATTAAAGCATTGATCATTTTTGGCTTTACACATCATTCAATATTAAAATAAGTTGACAGATCAATCAGTATTGAGACATTGTTTCCTGCTATAAAATATTTAATTTGACTGTTGCTTACCCAACCGTTACCCAAAAATTCTATATTAATACATATATGAACTGATCATAAAGTTAATATAAGCTGGCTATTTTATTTTCATAAAGTATATCTCAGAATTAATCTTCAAGTAAGAATATTGATGACTACAATATGAAGAACTAATAAACCTAAACAACATTTTGAAAATACTTTTAAATGAGATGTCAGATGCAATATTGAAATTGCCATTTTTAGTGACGACAATAAAATTTGGAAAGTTATATCATTCAATGTTAAGTATTAGGTATTTCTTCAATTGAAATATGGTTTTGATGCAATAAAATCTATCATTGGACATTTAATGTGTCATTAGCCTCATTACCAATGAAGTTTGGATAATTTGAATATTTTCCCAAAGCTGTGAAGATATTAAGAAATCTATAACTACTGCATATTTTTTAAAGATCTTACTATCCTAATGAAATACTGTACATATGTATTTGAAAGAATGCCCTTTGTCAACACATATGTCCTTCATATAAAAATAATATCCACTGATAACACCAGCACATTATTAAAAACAAAGAGGAACACGTGGAAAAATCCTCCCCAGTGTATGAAATCCCATATTATGCCCCTGTTCCAAGGATTAAGGAAAGGATTAAGCCCCAATTCTTCCTGGGACCCTTAATCCTTGAGAGTCGGTGAAAAAAACATAAATAATGGGTGGGGCAATGGAATCCTGATCCAGGTCTGGGATCAAACCCAGATCGTCCCCAGGAAGCCTCAGACCTCCTCAGACAACTCACGATCATTCCTCGACTAAGAGGCGATTAAACCACGATTGTGATAGGATTCAACACCGATCCTGTCTGGGACATACCCACAGGGTCTGAGACTGGTCTGAGACTTCCTCAGACTTCCTGGGACTAATAACAGATTTCCTCAGACAGCTATGGCCGAATTTTTGTTTTTTGTTTTGCATAGGGGGTTGGGGATAGATCTGGGATTACATACAGAACTCCTGGGACTAATACAAAGCTGACCTGGCATTAAGTGTCCCAGGAAGTCTCAGACAACCCAAGATTGTGTAAATTTGGGTCTGAGGAGGTCTCAGGAAGTCTGAGACTGGAATATTTGTGGGTAGGGGCAAATGAGGATCGGTTACAGTCGTGAAAAATATCAAACATATTTGATTTTTAAACAGACCCCAACAGATCCAAACAGACTCAAGCAGATTGTCTGGGACTCCACATTTTTAGAAAACAGATCCCCAAAATACCTTAATCGGGGGCCTTAGTCATGTGGTGGAACAGGGGCGTTAGGAAATAATCATAGTCTTACTTAAATCATGTGACATTCTTATCAAACATGAGATTTTTTTGATATTTTGGCATTGTCATCTGAATGGTACTGTATTGGTACACCAATATTTTGCCTTAATTTTAAGGGTATTACCAGTGTGGCGAATTTTGCATACTGTGGCAGAATTCCTCAGGCCTTACTATAATATTCTTGTTATCTCCTACACTTTGAAACATTTTATCCCAAAATAACATTCCAATAACTTCCAGTGCATTACACCAGATTTCAGTCAAGGGTATGGATACCTTTTTTATGCAATTTAAATAATAACAGCAGCCATTAATTTACAGCAGACCCTTGAAATTTTTATTTACAGTGCAGATTGGCATGTCAAATACAGGGCCAAAAATGTTACCATGGTAACTCAACTGTCAAAAGTGTCGCATTTTTTTATTCTGATCCATACAATCCAGGGCCTACTGTGGCATCGATCTAGGCCTCAAATATAAACTTGTGTCCCACGTAATTACTGGTATTTCTTGCTTGTTTAAAAAAACCATACTAGCCAAAGATATTTCAAACTTGTAGTCACTTCCTAAGATTAGCTTACTTGAAGCAATGCTACCCAGATTTTATGTTTGATTTGTCTAAAACGAACAAGTAAACCACTTGGAGAGAGAAGAATTCCTCCAACACCTCCAATATAGTGTGAATGATAAATATTCCTTTAAAAAAATCCTGGATCTGGACAGTAGTGCTGTTATCATCGGCGATTTCCGACGATCGAGGATAGGCTGTTAGAGGCAACTTGAACTCGAGTAAATGAAAAAAATATAAATAACATAATGTTCAAATATTGTCATTACTTGTGTTTAACACCATTTTATTGCTAGGAAAATATATTTTGTTTTACTGGTTAAATTGTTAGATCAGCCATGTAAGTAAGGTAAATAAAAACAACCATTGCTCATTGAATTTGAAGTTTTTATTGATTGATAAACTGCAAAACTACTAGTTTGGAACAAGGTTGGTATATCATTATTTATTTCTAAAAAACTCGAGTTTAAATTGCATAAACCAATGTGATCTCCAAATATCACCCACTGAGTTACGACTCAAGTTTCGGGGGTCAACTCGTTACAGCACTACCAGACAATGATCCAGATCATCTGTCCCGTGCACCACTGTCAATATTTCTTGAAAATTTCATCAAAATTCATTTATAACTTTTGGAGTTAGTTTGCAAACCAACAAGTTCACACCACGATTTACAAATACCTTGTTGTCAGAGGTCAATGAAAAATCACAGCAAAAAGCTATTGTTTAAGCAGATAATAGAGAGTATTCAATATTATGAAGATTAATAAAATAACATTATAACAGATGAAAATACAGATATAACTGTACAGTAGATTTGTCATGTAAATAGAACCAGCACACATCAAATTGAAGTATAAGTGGAATAAATTTTGAGGTGTGAATATCAATATCAGAATTCCTACATTTTTATTGGTAAAGGCAAAGTTAGCCATAACCAAATCCTGTGCATACGGGATGTTCCAGTTACACAGAATCTAATGTACCTTAAATACTTACATGTTCAGTATTAAGTCCAATCACAATGTCCATATATAGATGAAGCATTTCCTCAAACTTTTCAGTCTGTAAACTATACATAATGATTAGTCCTTGGTTGAAAAAAAATCACAGAATTAGGTGCCTCACAGCAACCAATATCTATCCATAAAAACAGTCCAGTACATTCTGTGCAAATGGAAACACAATATTAACCTTAAGATGCTTTCAAATGAACAATTTTGTCGAGGATGAAAATCTTTGCTGAAGACGTAATCCTTTTTCTAGCATTAAACATATTTTTTCTGGCGTTAAACATGCAGTATAAAGTTATTTCATCGCATCTACCATTAAGCCTTTCACAAATTTTATACTTTAACATGGCACTTTTATGTCATCATTGTTAATTAGCTGCCTGTCTCTAGTATCTCCTTTTTTCCATTGTGTTAACTCATTACAACTCTGTCATCAAGAAAAGATGTACAGTTTAATCCCATTAAGTAAAACCTCAAGAAACTAGAATATGTAAATGAGGATTACAGTTTTGTAAGTTGCACACAATGTACATTTAGTGCACCACATAATTCTAGCAACAGGGCAAATTGAAAAAGGAGTGGAAAAGGAGTCGATATAACATCTCAATCATTGGGAAGTGTACTCAACAAATTTCTAATTAAAGGGTTTCACTATATGTCACATTCTATTTTTGAAAACATATGTGAAATATTTACCATTTAATAATCCTTGCAATATGTGTGTGATATCAAACCATGGACCAGTAAATACTGGGCAGAGAAACCCAATACAGAGCAGTGTCAAATATCAACGTTTTTCAAGTCCACTGCTAAATTGCCAAAACACAAAGTCCTGGTGGAGATTTTGAAGCATGTTGGTGGTACATTAGTTAATCTGTTATAACAAGATTGTCTGAACAGAAATATCCACCCATATTTTATTCTGTCATATAATTTTTTTGCGTTTGTACATATCTCTTTGAACATAGTTACACAAACCCCATTATTCCATTGCAATATAGATTTTGAGAATCCCAGATATTTTTGGGATTAAATATAGCGCTCCCTCAAGCACTAAGTCCTTTTTTTCATCACACAGGTAATTGTAATATATCCCAGATATATTGGGGGCTTAAATAAAATGCTCAGCCCATTTTTTCATCAGAAAATGAAGTTTTGATATTTCTTTCACGGCAGTTTACTCCTGGGTAACTCTGTCACTGTTAGTAAGGTCATATTTCTATGGACTATAGGTCTGTATCTGTATAGTATCTTTCAATACACAACTTTCTTTTCCAAGTCTTAAAACCATTTCTCCATCCATGCTTTCTGTATCACATCAACCACAAATGATGATAACTATTACACATTAACAAGCATGTATACAATTCATGTTATTATTTTCACAATATCTGGACTTCCAAAAATAAATCATACACCTTTTTTCTTTCTTTCAAATCTATTTCTATATCACCATATCCATATTAATTCCAACATTGTTACTTGAATGATGATTCACATGCCACATTCTTAAGCTGTGTCAAAATTTATACTGTGCTTTCAAAATTTAAAGTATTATTCATAAAATGAAGAACTCAATGGTCCTTGTTCTTAAAGTGGCAATCACATGAAACATTTTTACATTTCTCAGCTTAGTTGTAGTCTAAAATTTGAGTACAAAAGGTGAACGTCTTTACCATTGCTGCTTGTCTTAATGATAATTAAATACCAAATTGATATCATAAATTATTAAAGATACTTTGAAGTGTTTATCCATGTTTTAGTTAATTTTTTGCTGTATCATGAGAAACAAGTAATGGCAACCATAAATGTGATATATATTGAGTATATCCATGACATATCTTGCACTTTCTAACGGCACACAGTCTTTAAAGGACACTGATGATCTAATGATACATTACAGCTGGTGAAGTCCTGTTTATTATTCATCACATATGCACCAAATCAGTGAACTTTTGAAGTTCAGTCCACTTAAGGAGAAATTGTTACCTCATTAATTTGTACTAAAATACCTATACTTTGCATTAAATGGTTTTGTTTTAACTAAATAACTAAGTGACTACTTGGGAAAAAAATAATTTTTTTATATCAAAATAATGAATACTTCTAGGCAAGCTCACACTAAATCAAAGAGTTATTTTCTGGAAATATATAACTTTTTTGAAAGAACACACAAACTGGCAAAATGAAAAACCATTTCCATCTCAAATATCTCAAAGATATGTATGCTCACTTAATTGTGTTACTGTAGGAGTAAATCTTTTGAAAAGAAAAACTCAAACAAGGAAGATCTGAACATAAAGATTACAGCAGTTGCTTAATAGTTAAAGTAGAAAATATATCCTACTGGATAGCTAGAATTTAGTAAGTAAGAAACACTTATAAAGCACCAAAATTGATGTAAACATCCTCTAAGACACTGATGTCCAAAACGGGATAGTAAGGCAAGTAAGCTGAGTTTTATTAAATCAAAAGAATCAATTACAACCGGCAGCGATTATTCTACACTGGCATGAAATAACACGAAGAAAATGCAAAACAGAAGCGTTCCCACCCACCTAATCCTAACCAGTCATTTTTATCTGTAATTTTTTTAATACACTAACCCATCTAACTAAATATTCAATTGTATTATAGTATTAAAAAGGCTTTAAGGAATTTAGGTGTGCATGGGGCTTTAAGCCTTTATGGAACTGGAAGGCTTTAATAAACATTACATCTCTGTATTGTTTCATTTGTTGTGCATACAACTGTAGATGCAAAACAAAGCTTATTTAAATACACCCTAATGCACTAAATCTGTGTTGCCATGGATTTAATTTTCAAACATCTTTAGTTGCCAAAATTTGATTACAATCCTCCCTTTCAAGGTAAAATGAACTAAAAATGAGTGATTGAAACTAACATCAACTTTGAGAAAGTTTTGCCACAGATTCTGGTGATAATCTAAAAAAAATTATAGTTTTGCATCCAAAATTAATGACCAGATTAATATTTATAATTCAACAGCTGACAGTAATAGCTGACTTCCACAGTAATGTTGTAATATTGCCATTTATATATTTTACATATTTTTGGTAAAGAAATTCTGTTATACAGAGTAATTTTATAACAGTGCCCCATAGGTCCGGTTATATTGGACTGGTTGCGATGGCTTTACGTTTTCTTGCTTTATCACATATTATTTAACTGCATAATTCATCCGTCCTGGTTATTCAATCTACCAGTTGGCTGCATGGAGACACCCACTAACCACACTTAGCCAGAAACTAAATTCCTCATTTGATAATATCTGTTAAGTTGTTTTAATTTCTCTGTTGCATATTGCACTTTTGGCTTTTATTCATAGTTGATTGAATAATTTTTCCTTCCTTGTTATTCAATCTGTTGGTTAGCTGCATGGAAACATACACTAACTACACTAAGCCAGAAACTAAATTCCTCTATCCCTCATAGCCACTAGGTTGTTTTAATTATTCACTATTTGTTGAAAGGATTTTTTTTTTTCAATTGATAGATATTTCTTTATTCATCGATAGTTGATCCAACATGATCCAGCTGCCAAATGATTGTGGGTGAGTATTTCAGTGAAAACCAATCGATCACCTTGTCATCTAATATCAACTCTGTTGCTTTAATGATCCAATTTTGCACCTTCATAAATCATAATTTGTATACCTCTTTCGTCATTGAAAGTTAAGCATTTTCCAACTCAGCATAAACCTTATGCAGCTGACAAACATCCTTAGGTCAATATTGCATGAACAAAACAACAGTATTACATTTAAAAAGCTTGCATCAAATTAACACTCACATCTAGCAATCAGTTTGGCACAGAAGATTTTTGTCGCTTTTTGAAAAGATAAAAATAAATAAAAATAAACCTGACAAAAAACCTTTCCATTTAATCTCACTTCCATCTCAGGATGGAAGAAAGTGTAAAACTTGTTATTTTGTTTTTTTTTTTGGAGTGTTTTCATCACTTCTGTGAACATGAGATCCATCATGGTTTAATCTTATACTCCAGTTCAAGATGCTAAATTTACACATGATGAAAATTATTTATTCAAAAACACTAAATTATCTTAAACACACTTCTTTGCTTCAATATCTTATAATTTTATTGAAAACAAATTAAATAAATTTGACTTTAAGATTAAGTCTTCAACACTTGGATTTTGCATTTACAATGAATGGATAGGATTGAATTGGCTTTGACATCATTTTTGACCAGATTGATGAGTATGCAATGGAGGAACACAGTGTATAATTGTATGAGATTCTCCACAAACCATTTGGTATTGGAAATTCTAACATGACACGGCTGTGTCCGCAATTCTGATTGGTCAATTGCCGTTGTAAAAACGAGCATAACCTCAAGGCCAGTTTTTCAAATGTGAGCGATAATCCCACTTCATATTTTAAAAGTCAAATTACAAAGAATATGCATTACAAATCTTCATAAAATCTTCATGAACTCATAGCTCATTAGAAACACTCAGGCTTCGCTTTTGTGTTTACTAATATCGCTATTCATTGTAAAACCCTGCATAACCCCATGCTAGTCGTGTGTTATTCCTTAAGCAACTACCTTGAGTTCTCACATACTTAACTAAAATGTTTGGTTAATCCTCGCTTTTTCAGCCTAACTCGTATTTTCGGCCTATTATCACATATATTTTAACACTAACACAGACTAAAAATTCATGTTTTTCAACAAATATCAATACATCCACCAATGTTAAGCAACTGTTATTGGTTTAGTATAACCAAATGTGCATATCAATTGGTAAAACTTGCTATTAAAAAACACTATGCTACTTGTTTAATGGGTCGATGAATGGTACACTACCACACATACTCAGGAGGTGAAGACGAGGCCTAATGTCTACGTATAGGGTTTCTTGTTTGTAACAAAATATGAGGTCACTTTGCAGTGTTATGAGGACAAGGTCATGAATGAAAATTTAAATACAGGTCATTATGACCATACGTAATACTGTGACAGGCCTTAAAACAAAAGTCATACAAAAGTATTCACATAACAAAGAAGATATTTTTAAACTCTTAAACAACCTATTACACTAATGCAAAGAAAACTTTTTTTATTAATTAAAATAAAAGTTTAAATACCATAATATAGTCCCAGAAATGTACCAAGAAAAACTGATTTTACTTGAAGTTAAAATAAAGAAAATAACTGCAGTTAAAGCTGTTAGTCTAAGCAATTTTACTTCCTACAATGAGATGTGTAAAGATAATATTACAGTTTGTTTCTTTTCTATTTGATGATCACATAAAATAAGCACCAAAATAAACTTGTTTTTAGTAAACTAGATTTTTTTGGTCTAAATATATGGTCTAATATATATCTAATATATATTTCTCCGGATGTGGCATTAAACTTGATTTAAGTTTATTTGATTAAATCTCATGTTACCGGTTACGTCTTATAAACATTAGTACTGTGACTATGTTTGAAGAAATATGACTGTTCACTGGATAACTCTGGATATTACAGTTTTCAAATATTTTTAACGTAGTTAAAAAGTTTTACAGTATGTTTCTGTACTTTTACTAGTTTTGAAAGCATTAGTCAGATAACGGGACTACATCAAAGCTTGGTAGTCCGTAGAGATAACAAACATCAAACCTAAAACTCTAAACAATTTCACTGCACTGACAAGCATGGGCTATTTTTAAACAGTATTGTTAGTATTGTATTTGTATTTATACTCAATACAATATCTCCATATACTACAAGACTCAAAGCACTATATGACCCATCCGACTGTACAAGAACAGTCCAACTCCCAAATTACTAACATTCCCCTAACTGAAAGACAGAGGCTCAAGGATGACCATTTATCAACATCCTTGAGGTTCTTTAACCTGCCACTTGGGATAGGACCCAATGACAGGGGACCGCCCATTTTAAGTGGTCATTCGAGCCACTATGTATCTGCATGTACCTGGGTTTGAACCGATGTCCTCTGTGTTCCTAGGCCAGTGTGCTACCCACTAGGCCACAATGGCAGGTCATAATTTACACTGCTAGTATTATCATTATTATTATTAGTACATGTATTATGATTTATATTCAGTCAAAAATCAGGAAATATCTTTATAATATTGTTCCCTCTTCTGGCAACTTAAGGGTAGCACAGCTAGAGCCATTTAACTGAAAGTCTTTCAAGCAATTTATATGGCCCAGACAAAGTTTTTAAGGTCAAGGTCACCAAAGCAAGGTCACCTCAAGGTCACACAATGACGCTCCACACCTACACACCCTAACCAATGGCCTTACAAATTATCAACTTCTTACACTCTTTCCACGATATAACCCGGACAAGATTTTAAAGGTCAAGGTCACTACAGCAAGGTCCGAGGTCAAACCAAGGTCACGCTATGATGTTGCACACCTACACTACCAACCAATGTCCCTGCCACATTTCGACTTCCTACATTTTGCCGTTTCTGAGATATAGCCAGACAAGATTTTCAAACTCAAGATCACTACGTCAAGGTCAAATGAACATCACGCTATGATGCTGCACACCTACATCCCCATACCAATGTCACTACCAAATTTCAACTTCCTACACCTTACACTTTCTGAGATACAGCAAGGACAAGATTTTCAAATTCAAGCTCACTATGGCAAAGTCAAATCAAGGTCCCCCCCCCCCCCCCCCCCCCCCCCCCCCCCCCCCTCAATATCGATAAACAAAGAACATAAACGATAAACAAGAAATCAATATTTGTCCCTACCTTAGCGGTCACTCTGAACTCATTGTGTTCTTTCAGCAAGGCTTCGGTCTCCTCCTGACAGTCCCCAGTGTTTGTGTGTGTGGACAAGTAACTTTCTCCAGTGTCATGGATCCATGCCAGGTACTGCAAAACAATATAACCAATAGTCAAAAGACAGGTACTACAAAACAGTATCAACAATACTTAATCTCCAGGTACTACAAAACAGTATTACCAATACTTAAAATCCAGGAACTACAAAACAGTATCAACAATACTAAAAATCCAAGTACTACAAAACAGTATCAACAATACTTAAAATCCACGTACTACAAAACAGTGTCAATAATAATTAAGAGCTAAAATGTCACATAAATGTATACACTTAACTGTTCCTGTATTTACCTGTTTAACTTTCTTTGTACCTGTTTATCACTATTTTCACTGACTTATCAATGTATCTACATTTCATCACTAGAGGTACTTGTAACTCATTCTATTAATGTTTTTATAAAGGCTGAAATGACCAGCATAATTTGGTAGCCAGGTAACTGGTTGCATTAACACATCACACAGGAAATACTAAAAATGTCACAAGAACATGTGTCCTGGATATAAACAAACAATAGGGCTGATTGTAAGATGATCGAAAAGACGAAGATTTACCCAAACTGTTGACTAAATTGCAAATGAACATCATACTTTATATTTTTAGAATACTATCTAGAAAAAGTATTTTGAATTGGTATTTTTTCAAGTTATGACTCCAAATATTAAGAATTCTAACAATTGTGTAAAATTCTACATGAAGTGGTTATACATAAGAAAAGAGTTAACCGGTTCGTCAATATTGATGCCACCTAGTACTTGGGTACATTACTATTTGGTTGGTATGGTAAATTGTTTCAGTCTTAATATTAATCACAATATTTAGCTGTTTGTAGGGCGGGGACGGGTGCTGAAAAACGGCACCGAGTACTCGCCCTCTGACAACCGGCCCGAATTCGAGTAACCACAAGATTTACTTCTTACCATTAGAAGTCTTCTATAAACAGTTGGTTCCGGAAACGAAACTTTTGAAGAAAAACATCATCTATTTGACCAGATATTATAGAATACAGAGTAAATTATACATTTTCAAGCGAAAACAACCACTTTAATTGATATTATATGACGGAAATGCTGAAATGTAGCATATTTTACACAAACGTTTCATTCTATCAACTCTTCTACTCTTCTATCAACTCTTCTATCAAGGCTCGAGTAACCGTTCGGAGTCCTATCTGTTTGTCACAGAATTTATCTGTTTATCTCTTTCTTCAACCATATGTTACTTAATTCACCTGTGTTTAACTGTATTTGCTATCTACCACTCTTGGTCCAGTACTTTCCTTTTTAACTTTCCACCACACTAGAACTGTCTTTAAATTTTAACTTCGACACTTGTATTTGCCTGCATTTAGTACTATTCACTTTGTTATCATTGTATTTACCTGTTTAGCACAGAGTTCTATGTTCAAATCTGATCCTGTTGGCACTGATCCAGTAATTTCTTCCTAACTGTCCACCACTCCAGCACTGTGTTCTATGCTTTTAATCAAACACCTGTATTTACCTGTTTATATTTGTATTTACCTGTTTATCCTTGTATTTACCTGTTTAGCACTAAGTTCTATGTTCAGATACTGCTGACATTGATCCAATGCTTTCTTCCTCACTGTCCACCACTCTAGCACTATGTTCTATGTTTTTAATCACATACCTGTATTTACCTGTTTGTCATTGTATTTACCTGTTTAGCACTAAGTTCTATGTTCAGATACTGTTGACATTGATCCAATGCTTTCTTCATCACTGTCCACCACTCTAGCACTATGTTCTATGTTTTTAATAACATACCTGTATTTACCTGTGTCATTGTATTTACCTGTTTAGCACTAAGTTCTATGTTCAGATACTGTTGACATTGATCCAATGCTTTCTTCCTTACTGTCCACCACTCCAGCACTGTGTTTTCCTGCTGATGCAGATGATCCAGCGTCGCCTTGACCTGTAACTCGGGATTTTTAGCCACTTTCATTCCCAGCGTGTGGATGTTTCTCTGCACATATTTCTGGAACGTTTCAGCAGTTCTACGAGCCAGAGTGCAGGCCTAAAAATGTGATAAAATAAAGCTTTTTTTCTAACATGTGTTAAATATATAGTTAAAATTGTCAAAATAGTAAAAATTTTATTGTAGTATAAACATTTTTTGTTTTTTGGTTTTTAAAATATTCACTTTATTTTGGCAGAATAATCCTAGTTTCCACATACCATCTGCCACTGTGGCCTAGTGGGTAACACACTCATCTAGGAACACAGGTCATTGGTTCAAACCCGGGTACAGGCAGATATATAGTGGCTCGGATGACCACTTATAATCGCGGTGATCTGTAACTTAATTCTAAGAAAAAATATGTTCTGTCTTAAACTTGGTATTTTTTAGTTCAAAAAGCCTTCATGTACTACACATGCAACAAATCTCACCTCAGTTCATTTATTTTATTAGTGTTTCCACATGTGGCGAATTTGACATTTCCTACTCTACTATAGAATACCTTGAGAAAGGCTTCCTTCTGCTCATGATGCTTGACCAGTTTCTTGTCAATGGGTCCCATTTTGTCCAAATCAGCCAGGTCATCACAGCGCTTGTACTCCTTCTCAAGATTGTCCAGCACTGAGCACACCTGAAACAATTGATTCATTGTAGATTCTAGAAATTTTGAAATGTGGGGGCAGTTCCTCTTTGTCTGAAATATGTGGGAGCTCGATCAAACTAAATAGGATCCTGTCCTGAATGATCACTTTATGAAATTTCGATCCATATATAATTTTGACATAAATCACCATTGCAATATTCAGTAATGTACTAAATGTTTACTATTTTATAGGCCAATTGTTACCTATAAAATGAACTGTCAGTTTTTGTAACTGTTTTAAAACTACAATGCCTGGACTTTTTGTTACAAAATGTGATCATTTTCTGGTCTTTTAACATGTTAAAATATCTTAATCTTAATGATTTCACAGTACTATTGAGTACATCTGAAATATCGACTGATTGCATACATTAATGGATCTACTGATTGATTGATCATGAAGTTCTATAACATTCATACTCCTAAAGATTGTCCAGTGCTGAACACATCTGTAAACATGGATAGAAGTACTGATATTACAAATGAGGTATTTACATGCTTCTGAAGGTAAATGATTTCAGAATATTTGCTAGAGTATTGGGCAGGACATTTAACATATTCTATACATAATCAGCACTAATCCATTTTTGTCATTAAATACATTTCAATTTGTGACTGAGTATCTACTTAACTATCAACTTTTGTTTCTGGCAGTTTTTATTTCAGTGAAATCTGTGTGTATGACATTCTAAGTTAAGTATGGGCTACATAGCATTCTAAAGCAATGCATTCTATTTTGAACCAGTTTAGTACAGCCATCACAAACATTTATCCTTTCAATAAATATCATCATCAATTTTTTTTTACTTTAGGAAAATTACATAATTCTAAATGATATGTTAGAGTAAGAAATCTAAAATTCGCCAGGAATCTAAAATTCGCCACCTCTAAAACCTTAGTTAATTTTATGAAGAAAATGATGTTTTTGTCTAAAAATTGGTATTTTTCAGTTCAAAAAGCCTTAATTTACTATACATTCAACAAATCTCACCACAATTCATTTATTTTATTAGTATTTTCAAATGTGGCGAATTTCAGATATGTGGCGAATTTTAGATTTCTTACTCTACCTGCTCTGCAGTTTTAAACCAGTTGAGTGAAGCCATCACTAGTTTCATCCTTTCCTCGGCTCTGAACATAAGCTGTTGCCATTTGGTGGTGATGTTCTCGGCATTAGATCTGACGAGTTCAGAGTTGTAATGCTGCTCTCGTAACATCTTCTCAGCTTTCTGAGTTACCTGTACTGCCGCCTGGTGGGTTTTCTGAGAATTTCAAAGAAGTATTTTAAGCTATATAGAGGTGGTCCGACTATTTACAAAAATCAAAATTTGGTATGTCTTGCAGTGATATGGTGAAAATTAACTTTGATAATGCCATGTTTTTTAACTGGAAATGTCTTCCTGTACTATTTTTAATTTAATGAACTCAATTTTATATAGCAAAAATATCAGGTTATTACTTACACTGGAATATCTTAATATTTTTCCTTTGTGTCACAGGGAAACTTTGACAGTTCTTAAGACTCACCTCAATCGCCACTTGAAATTGTTCATGCTCCTTTTTTAAGACCTCGGCGTCCTGCAGACCGTTTGGACAAACCAATCCCGCAACAATCATTGACTCCCCGGTACGAATCCACTGGATCACCTGATCAAATATACGTTTTATTTGAGTTATGATTACATAAAGTTATGTCTTAACAAAATATAACTTTGTTAGAAGATACTCTAGAAAAATCCCTGTTTTCTTACAAACTTCTCAGAAGAAGAATATTCTAAGAATAAGAAATTCAGTAAATATTTCCAGATTTCCAGACAACTGGGTACATTAAAGGTATTCAACGGCTTGACTAATCTGGTCACTAGACCCAAATATTGTTGCTACCTTCCTTTAGGACTATTTTTTTACTTCTATATTTCAGAGTTTTATTGAAATCACTTTAACTCTGTACAATTCAGAACAGTATTTTGTACCTGTCGTGCCTCATTTTCAAAGTGTCTGAGTTGGACGCACTGATCCAGTTTGATACGTTTTTGTTCAGCCAACTCCTCGAGATCCATTTCCCTCTCGTGTATATATTCCAGTAATACCTGTATCCGGGTCTTGGCATCATATTGAGAATCTGCCATTATTTGTACATTCATATCCTGGAAAACCTAATGAAAGACAAAAAAATGAAAATGTACATACTTTTGCAAAGTGAGACACTGAGAATTAATCAAAATTTATCCTAGATATCTGTGGATATTTAAATGTGATGAAAACTACACTTCTCCTCAAATTTCCGATAAGACGTGTATACTAGTCTTGGCACTGCATTGTGTTTGCTGTGATATTTCCTTTCCGTATCCTGGAAAACCTAAGGAAAGACAATACTAACATGTGCATAATCTTGGAAAGCGAGACACTGAGAATTAATCAGGACTTATCAAAGATAGCTTTGGATATCTACATGTGATGAAAACTACATTTTTCCTCAATACTCCATCAACAACTGTATTCTAGTCTTAAGCATTGCATTGTGTTGCCATGATTACACATTTGTATCATTGAGGAAGACCACAAAAATATTTCTATTTGACAGGGAATCAGAGGTAGCACAGTATATTTCAATGGAAAAGGTCCAATAAGTATCTGGGGCCATATTTAACAAAGGTCTTAGCCATAATTCAGGCTTAAGCTGGCTAGATTTCTATTCAAAACTTAAGCCTAAGACTTCGCTAAAACCTTTCTTGAATATGGCTATCAATATTAATTAATACTCAAAATGGAAGTCTAATTAAAAATAGTTTTTGTTATAGGGGGTTTGAATGTACCAAATAAGATACACAGACAAACTATACTATATACAGAAATTTATTATAATTCAGGGTTATAAACCAATGAAGCCTGGGTGGTTTATTGCCTCAAATCATGATAAATTGTGTGTATGAAATTGTTCGGGAAGGTTATCTCTGTTCAATAAGGAAAGAAAATCTTAACATTATTAATAGTTATAAATTTGACAATAAAAAAGGCTGTTTCATCCATTATATTTTGCATGGGGTAATTATAGGAAACAGTTATCATGCATACAAAAAATTTTACCAAAGCTCTCGGCTAAAAGAATTCACTGACAAAGCCATGTTTAGAATCTAAAATTCATTCCTTGCACCATGGGATATCCGAAATTAAAGACACATAAAAAAATAGACTTTTTTTTCTCATATGAATATTCAAAATTTGAATCCTTAATCTTCATAATGTAATGAGAGCAAATTTCAAAATATGCCATATGCAGTAGTTCAGGGAGTGCTAGAGGGAAGGGCATGCTAGTTGGTCAGTGATTCTACCCTGTAAACTAGATTGGGCCAACTCGGCGCCAACATATCCCCAGACAGGTCATCACTCACGCCACAGGTTTTGATTGGGAATTTTTTAAAACATAATTACCCATTATTTTGCAAATTTAATAAGTAAATTAAATTTTTATAAGTTAATACCCTATCCAATGGACAATTGCTTTACCGGTCGGCGCGACCGGTCCCGCCAAACGCCAGAAAAAGACGTCCTGTATATACTACCGGCAGGACCGGTCACAGAGTGTGCATTCGCCAGGTGGCGCATCGTACTTCATTTCCTGTTTACCTATTGACGTCATAGCATCTTTTTCGTGTCTAATCCTAGTAAGACCCCTAGTAAGCTGATAGCGGGGCCGGTTGGGTGGGCCTTGCCTGTCCATTGGATAGGGTATTAACTTATAAAAATTTAATTTACTTATTAAATTTGCAATTTTATTGCGTTAATACATCCTATCCAATGGACAATTGCTGAATAACTACCGCTTGGTAGGCGGGTAAGCAGCTAGGGACTTATGTGAACTCATAACAACAATTTTTAACAGGCCCATTTGACCTAGGGTCAGAGAAACCTTAAAGGTCAGGGTCGGTCACTAACTCACCGGTTAACCGGGAGCCTACCGACGTTGCCCCCCCCCCCTTTTTCTTTCCTTTCAGAGTTGGTCTGAGTTGGAAAGATAGAGAGAGAGAGGGGCTGAGTTCAGTCCCAGAAGAAATAAACTTCCCAAAGGAAGCAAGTCACAGTTTTTTTTTTTTTTGTTTTTTTTTTTTTTTTTTTTTTTTGAACATATATGTACATTCAACATATTTACATTATGTACATATCTAGCATATTTACAATATGTACATATTTACATATATACAACATCTCCTCACTTCTGGGCCTGGTGGTGCACCTGCTGGGCAGCCACTACAGGTCCCAGATGGAAAAGCTCTGAGTCAGCCCAGGCAACATCCTTCAAATAGAATTGGGTGAAGGTGTTGTGAGATTTCCAGTGGCAGGCTGACAAGATCTGATCTAAGGAGATCCCTGATTGGAAAGCCTTAGAAGCAGCAAAGGCCCTAACATCATGGGCTTTAACCTGATGTAAGGTGAGGGCCTCCTGGTCAGAGAGCTCATAGCACAGAACCACAGTCTGTTTGATCCATGAGGAGATGGTGGCAGGCGAGATGTCTTTATCAAAACCCTTCTTGAAGGAGACAAAGACTAACTCCTTATTCTGCCTGAGGTCTGCAGTCCTGTCCAAGTAGTAACGCAGGGCTCTAACTGGACATAGGGACCTGTCACCCTTGAGTGACCTATCCAGAGATGGTGCCAGGGCTGGGATGACCACTGGTGCCACACTATCTGGACCTTCCTTAGCCAGCTGATTCTTGGATAGGAAGCTGGGTGAAGGGTACAAAGACACCTTAGACCAGTCTGACTGGTGTCTGATGTTCTTATGTAACCAAGCATGGATCTCACTCCTGCGTTTACCTGAACCCAAAGCCAGCAGGAAAACAGTCTTGAAAGTTAAATGTTTCAAGGAGGACTCTTTCAGGGGTTCAAAAGGAGCCTTCGTGAGCTGATGTAAAACCAGTGAAAGGTTCCAGGAGGGGATGCCCCTCCTGCCCTTAGGTCTGTCTCTATGGAAACTATCCAGGAGACGAGTGAGATTCTCATCTTTGCTGACATTAATGGTGGAATTGCCCAGTTTGTCAGCAATGGCTGATCTGTAGCCATCAATAGTGCCTGGTTGTAACTTCTTGTCCTGGAACAAGTGCAGGAGGAAGTCAGCAATGGCCTTCAGAGGTGGTGCCCTGAAGTCCACCTGATTACTGAGGCACCACTTTGTAAAAATGGTCCACTTTGCCTCATAGACAGATCTGGTTGATCTTCTTTGAGGAGCCTCAATTCGTGCTGCCACTGCCTCAGAGAAGCCTTGCTCCTTGATTGCTGAGGCTCTAGGAGCCAGGCATGTAGGTTCAGATTCGACAGGTTCCTGTGAAGGACCTGGTTGAATGGCTGAGACACAAGGTTTGGTATGCTGGGCAGACAGAGTGGGATCTGGCTTGACATTGCTACCAGGTCCCAAAACCAGGGCATGTTGGGCCACCCTGGGGCAATCAGGATTATTCTGTTGCAGGGGTAGTCCTGGAGCTTCTCCACCACTTTGCCCAAGATGGCTGCCGGTGGGAAGGCGTATGGGTCCAGGTACTCCCAGGAGAGACTGAGTGCATCCACTGCCCAAGCCTGGGGGTCTGGCACCGGTGACACGAACTGAGGTAGTTTGTTGTTGAACCTGGTGGCAAACAGGTCCACTTTTGGCTGGTGCCACCTTGCGCATACAGCTTGGAATACTGCTGGATGAAGTGACCACTCTGTTTGAATGGTCTGGCCAAGTCTGGATAGCTTGTCTGCTATCACGTTCAGCCGGCCGGGGATGTGACGTGCCCTGAGGGTTACCTGTTGTCTGGTGCACCAGGACAGGATTCTCCACAGTAGGGCACACAGTGACCCCGACTTCATCCCCCCTTCTTTGTTGATATAGGCAACCACTGTTGTGTTGTCTGTAGCTATCAACACAGTCTTGTTGCAGACCAGGGTTCGAAACTCCTTTAGAGCTAGAAAAACTGCTTTTAGCTCTAAGTGGTTTATGTGCAACTTGCTTTCTGGAAGGGACCAGGTTCCCCTTGCAGTATGGTCGTCCAAGTGAGCGCCCCACCCTTCGTTTGATGCGTCTGTAAAGATCTGCAGAGCATGTTTTAGAGGGTGTAATGGTTGACCTAGTAGCACATTGCCTTCCTCCAGCCACCACCTTAGATGAGGGTGGAGGGACTTGGGGACCGGTATCACCTTTTCCAGTGACTCTGGGACCCTCCAATTGTTTTTCAAGTGCCACTGTATGGGTCTCATGTGGAGTCGCCCTAAGTGGACTTGTTTTTCTGTTGCTGTGAGGAGACCTATGAGGGACATGAATTTCCGGACCGGACAAACCGGATCCGACATCATTGATCTGATTTTGTCTGTCAAGGCCTGCCAACAGTCTTCTGTTGGTCTGACCTTGCCCTCTTTCAGGTCGAACTGGTAACCTACGAAGTTGAAGACCTGTTTGGGTGCCAGTTCTGACTTTTCCTTGTTCACCAGCCACCCTAGTTCCTGACAAAGAGTGACCAGGGTTTGAGTATGCTGGAGACAGGTGTGGAGGGTAGAGGCCCTCACCAGCCAGTCGTCTAGGTACTGGTGGATTCTTATACCCTGTTGTAAGGCCATGAGCTTGACCTCTTTGGCCACCACTGTGAACTCCATGGGTGCTGTGGAAAGACCAAAGGGCAGGGCCTTGAACTGGTAGGAGTGGCCCTGAATGTGAAAACGCATGTACTTCCTGGACTGACTGTGAATTGGAATGTGGAAGTAAGCGTCTTTGAAGTCTATGGATGTGACCCACTCCCCTGCCTGTAGGGAGGTTCTTATTGTCTCTGGGGTCTCCATCTTGAACGACTCTGTGTTTAAAAAGGTGTTCAAAGTGCTCAGGTCCAAGATAGGTCTCCACCGGTTGTTGGGTTTGGGAACCAAAAATAGCCGGTTGTAAAACCCTAGGGAGGTCTGATTTGTTACCGGTTCTACTGCATTCTTGTTGGTTAGCTGAGTCAGTGCCTCCAAAAGGAAGGCCTGTCTTTGGGGGTTTACATATTTGCTGATGACCATTGGTGACCTGGTTAGGTTGGGTCTGAACCGGAAGGGAAGGGTGTAGCCCTCTCTCAGTATTCTGATAACTTTTGGACTCGCACCCAGAGTTTCCCACTTTTTCCAAAACTGTTGAAGTCTTGCCCCTACAGGAAGATTTGTGACAACAGTTTGGACATTTGTGACAATATTTACAAAACTCAAGTGATCTACACAGGAAACATCTTTCACATGGTTTATTTCTCTGATAGATTGACAATAAACGGGATTTACACCTTTCTTTTGCGGTGACCCGCTGACAAAAGGAACACTTGCAACAAAAGAGTTTACATGTGTAAACACAGTCTCGCTCTTGTTTGTCACTGGTGGTGGTGGGTTCAAGCCCTCCATCTTGTCGGATACATTTACAGAGTTCACCAATCCGACCACATTTGCAAAACAGTGATTGTCATTTATGCTTTTTAAAACCTCTGGCCGGCTTCTGGCTGAAGTTTGAGGCTTTACCACCCCCTTTCTGAGCAGTTTGCCGGTCTCTAATCTGCTTCCATGCCGGAGTAGTGGGCTTCCGGTCCGGCTGGTGAGGGGTTCGATTGGAGGAGACGTATGGATGAAAACGTCCAGGTTTCCTTGGTGTGGTACCAGCAGAACGCCTCTCTTCACTACGTAAGATTTCCTCTTCAGCTTTGACCAGTAAGCTGTCCGGGAAGAGTGATAGTTGGTGAACTGGAGACGTATGTAAGGCAGACAAGGTGTCTGGTTTAATGCCACCCCTTATGAACTCTAAATAACTGTCCCGACGGGCCAGGGTGAGATTAGCCATGCTGATAAAGACTCCCTCTGATAAATCCTGCATGGTACGCTGCATAGCCTGTGAAATTGACCGGTTAAACGTAACCAGATATTCCAGTTCTTCAACAGCTTGTTGTTGTTTCTCAGCACTTTTGCCCTTTGAGGAATCGAACCTCAGGGACTTTAACTGGGTGACCATGGAGTCCTGTACTTTGGTGAGGCATCTAGAGAGGCCAGCAGCGTGATTACACATCACTGATTGTTCTCTGAATGACCTCTCCCACCTTCTAAGGGTGTCCTGGCTGAAGGTCCTGGAAGCTGGGGCAGAAGGTAAACTGCGCCTTGCAACTCTAGAAAACATACTGTTAAGCTTTGCCGGTTCCGGAGACCAGTCACCAACAGCCTGGTTAGACGCATCCTTCTTAACAGCTTGCATGTCGTACCACTTGGAAGTACGGGGTGTCTTGACAAATTGGTCACGCAGCAGACCACTGGTTTCTGTATTCCTGGAAGGATAACCTTCAGCAATAGTTATATTTAGTTTCTCCAGCTTTTTACAAAGCCATTCATCCACCGGCAATTTTACTGACACTTTACCGATAGTCTTCACTCTAGAACCGGCAAAGGGATTGTCATCCATAGATGCAGCTGAGGTGTCATAATCCGGGATTTGATGCCAGCCCATGAAACTCCTCACCCCTCTCAATGTTTCCCGGTAATTAGCATCTTCAGAAAGATCCTGGTCAGTGTTAGATTCCGGTACATCACCCTGGTAGTGAACACTAGCCGGTGAAGCCGGTTCCGCATCCACCTCAGCCTCACTGTCAGATTCCCTAGCAACCTCAGAATTCTGGCCAATGGGAGGCGACTGGTTAGACAGCGTAGTTTCATAACCGGAAGGCAGAACCTCAGGACCCGCACCGGGAGCCTGTGGAGGCTGGGTGGCAGTCCCTGCACCGGGAACCAGTAAAGGTTGGGTGGCAACAGTCTCAGAGGTACCGGGGCCCTGAACAGGGTGGGTAGCACTCTTAGTCACTTCCTTCACAGCTTGTGTACCGGGAACCCCCAGCGGAGGTTGGGTAGCCGTCAACTGCGTAGCAACGTCACTAGTGCCCTCAGAAAACATAACACTTGTAGAAGCACCCGGATCAAAGAAGGGGTGTTCTCTGGGCACCACAGAAGCAGAATTCACCGGTCTCACAGGGACAGCAAATGACTGGTTAACCAGCATTGCTTCCAGACGGGAAAATCTCTCACTCCACTTGTCATCAAGGGACTTGAGGTCATCTGAAGTGGGCTTACTGCTGTGCTTCCGTTTACTAGACCTTGGGGAGTCATCAGAACGCTTCTTCTTCTGCTTGGGTGTAGAATCAACAGGAGACTGCGTCCCTGAGTTGACTGGACCCAGCAGTGAAACCTCAGACGGATCAACAAGCTTGGGAGACGTACTTGTCAATTCTTCAGATTTCTTCTGGCTAGAGCGTTCTTTCCGTTCCTTATAGGTGGGGGTTGCTAACTGGTGAATCTGAGCAGGCGTAAACGCCTTACAGATACTACAAGGCAACTTCTTCACACACGGGTCGTCTCCCACCCCCTTGTCACGACAACGCGCGCATTTCTTATGGTTGTCGAAAAGGGCCATAACGTGCCCGCAAGAACCTCGTTTCTGTCCAGGAGACGACATAATGATCAGTAACGTTGTAGAATTACTCCGTACTAATAAAAAACAAGAAACTTGGAAGAGTTCGTTGTAAAACTTCAAAAACATATCTCTGAAGAAAATCTTCTGCACACTCTTTCGCGCCAAACGAAAAAGATGCTATGACGTCAATAGGTAAACAGGAAATGAAGTACGATGCGCCACCTGGCGAATGCACACTCTGTGACCGGTCCTGCCGGTAGTATATACAGGACGTCTTTTTCTGCCGTTTGGCGGGACCGGTCGCGCCGACCGGTAAAGCAATTGTCCATTGGATAGGATGTATTAACGCTATAAAAATATGAACTTCAGCACATCAATCTACTCTGTTTATATCTCCCCAAGGAAGATGGTGTATCCCCAGACGCCGAATACATAACTCAAATTATATTTTCAATCTTCCTGCAATGATAACTCTAAACCTATTTTCAAAGTATTTAAATGATTGATGATTGAATGTCCATTCTAAAATAATAATCCCAAAAGAGCATATCTGTTTCTATATTTGTTGACAAATAAAATATTATTTTTAACTCAACTCATCATATTTTTCAATCTTCCTTCAAAGTATTTAAATGATTGATGATTCAATGTCCATTCTAAAATTCATAATCCCAAAAGCGCATATCTGTTTCTATATTTGTTCACAAATAAAATATTATTTAAAAAAAAATTATTTATATTATTATTTTATTATATTATTTTTAGAATTTGCAAATTGTTTTCAGTTATTCATTTCCTCTATACCTATATATGTGGTCCATATATATGCAACCTAAATATGTGACACAATCTCAGTTCTGACTCCCCTTTGTGTTATATGTAATGAAGCCCACCACCTCCCACCCCCACCCCTCTCCCCTTCTCCACACCTCTCTCACTATTACACAAGATCTGCAACCCCATTGAGTTCTTTGTTTCTCATCTGATATCATTAAATACCTTTGTTTATTTAGTGTCACTCAATATAGCTGGAGGTCCCAGAGGTGGGTGGGGGGAATCCGGGTGGGGGATGTGGGTTGAGCATAAATGGTAAACAATCTATATAAAAGGGGTACTCAAATACAAAAAGAATTGAGAATTTTAAGTATGTGATTATCAACTGAAATGAGTTCATAACTGTAGGAGCTGTGCCAAAATTAACTGAGGCAAGTTGAATAAAACTGGGCTAGTTGAGGGTTAAAAATCCCCTAGTTTTACTACATAAGGATATAATTTCATTAATATTGGGACTTCAAGCTCACTTAAAGTGTCCATTTTGTCTACTTGAATATGTTTAACCAGTTTCATTTTAAAAAGTGAAAAACTCAGCAAGCAGAGGTATAACACACAAAAATAAGTTCTTAAAAGACTAAGATAGCCATTACATTATTAATATTCAAAATTTAAATAGACAGGCATTTCCTTTTAAAAATTCAAAGATTTCAGCTCTATAACCCACATAGTTTGACAGTTACTGGGCTTTAAAGTGGCATAATATCCATAAATTGGGTTTCTGTGGGCATTTTACAATTGTTAAAGAGACCTTAGCAATTAAACTACAGATCTGAAACTTTTTGGGGGACATACATAACAAACAAAAATTATATATAATACAGTTTAAGACTTGTCACACTAAGCATTTCCAAATAACAGGGCAAAATATGGAAAAAATGTCAAAAAAGGCACTTGGGCGAGTGTCTATGGCCCTCATACACAGGTTAAATGTCTACTAAAAACCTTGATTTTCGGCATATGTAAAAAGGACATAATAATGCATTCCCAGATGGGATTTCAGCTCCATCAATCACATAGTTTAACAGTTACAGGGCTTAAAGGTGGTAAAAAGTCCAAATATTGGGTCATTGTGGGCCTTTTAGAGATCTCGATGTGGCTTTCAAATTAAAGCTTCAGACTTAAAATTTGTTACATACTAAGATTACACATAGAATATGTATCTAATAAAGTTTTGAAACTTCTCAGACTTACCATTTCCAAGTTACAGAGCAAAATATGTGAAAAATGTCTTAAAAGGGTCACTCAGGTGGGTGTTTAAGGTCCTCATACACAGGTTAAATGTCTACTTGAAGCCTTGATTTTTGGCACATGTAAAAAGAACATAATAATGTATTCCCAGATGAGATTTCAGCTCTATCAGTCACATAGTTTAACAGTCACAGGCCTTAAAATTGGCAAAAAGTCCAAATGCTGGGTCTTTATGGGGCCTTCTAGAGACCTAAATGTAGCCTTCAAATTAAAGCTTCAGACTTAAAATTTGTCACATACTAAGATTACACATAGAATATGCATCTAATACAGTTTGAAACTTCTTAGACTTACTATTTCCAAGTTACAGGGAAAAATATGTGAAAAATGTCTAAAAATGGTCACTCGGGTGGGGATTTATGGTCCTCATACACAGGTTAAATGTCTTCTTAAAGCCTTAATTTTTGGCACATATAAAAATAACATACTAATATCTTCTCAGATAGGATTTGAGCTCTATCAGTCACATAGTTTGACAGTCACAGGGCTTAAAAGTAGCAAAAAGTCCAAATATTGGGTCTTTGGGAGCCTTTTAGAGACCTCAATTTGACCTTCAAAATTAAAGCTTCAGACTTAAAATCTGTTACATACTAAGATTACACACAGAATATATATCTAATACAGTTTGAAACTTCTCAGACTTACCATTTCCAAGTTACAGGGAAAAAGATGTGAAAAATGTCTTATAAGGGTCACTCGAGTGGGTGTTTATGGTCCTGATACACAGGTTAACTGTCTATTAAAGGCCTAAATGTTGGGGCACATATAAGAAAACACATAGATATATTCCCAGATGATATTTAACTTAGATGAGAGACATAGTTTGAAAGCTACAGTGCTTGAAAGTGGCAAAAAGTGCATAAATTGGGTCTCTGTGGGCACTTTTGAGACCTTAAGTCGACCCCTTTGGGTAAACCTACAGCCCTAAAATTTTCTACAGACAAGGATTACATATCAAAGTTATACCTAGCACAGTTTGAGACTCATCAGAATTATCACTTCCAAATTATAGGGCAAAATATGTGTAAAGTATAGCAAAAAATCCCTAAGTGGGGGTATTTATGGGCCTCAAACACAATTTTCTCCTCAACTTAAAGTCATGATTTTCGGCACATGTACTAAGAACATATTAATGTGTTGTCAGGTAAAATTTCAGCCAGCTGAGCATCATAGTTTGTGACCTACAGGGCTCTAAGTGGCCAAAAGTGCAATTTCTGACCTTAAGGTGGCCATAAGTTCTTTTTTACTGGGAGTTTAAGGTCACCTTAAAATAGGGATCTTCCTTTGGGCACCCTTAACATGTGTACCAAGTTTGAAAAAAAAATATTAATTTGTTTTTGAGTTATCGCGTCCACAAGGAAATTTCTACGGCGGCGGCGGCGGCGCGACGGACCTGAATCCAATATATCCCCGACTTTCGTCTGGGGATATAATTAATGGGAATAGGGAAGACACGACCAACTGTACAAACTGAAGGCCAAAACTTAAAAAGGCTGAGATTCAAACCAATGATCTCAGTGACATGGTAGGTGGGTGAGTTACTGCAACACCAAATTAGTGGGGCCATGGTGGTGTTGTGGTAACACACTCGCCTTCCACCTCTGAGGGCTGTGGTTTAAACCCCAGACCCTATGTATGTGGGAAAGATGGTAGTTTTTTACCAATGGTCAGCAGTTAACATTGCAGAACCTTGACGAACTGTATGTAATGGTTTCCTCTGCCCATAAAACTACCTGTTGTGATACAACCTAAACAGTGTTGAAAGCGACATTAAAACCCAAATAAATAATTAAATAAGCAACACCACATGGCATTTGACCAAAAGTGCCATCAATTTTATTACAAAATCAGATTCAACAGAAAGTAAGTGAATCAGTAATCTGAACTTTAACCCTTTCTCTACTGAAGGAACATTATTCCACTGGACTGTAGCCATATGACGTCATATCACGTCAGAAACGCCAAGTAAAATAAGTAAGTAAAATAATAACTCACTACCTTATACACTTTATTTGCGGTATTTTTCGGCATATTTCATTAGGAATTGATGAAAGTCGAATGGGAAAATTCATGGGAATTCCCCAAATGAAAATAACCACGAGTAAACAATATGCAGCTATATGCGGTAAATACAGCAATATATACATAAACCAGTTAAAATAGGTGAAAATGTTGAAATAATGTGAAAATAAAGTAGAACTTACATATATTTTACTTAAACAATCATTTTAATACTGATACACCAAAGAAAACGTATTGCAGTATACTGAAGGGAAAGAAGAAATCAATATTATTGCCGTCGACTCTGTGTCGACAGACATGGTACCTTGTAATACACATTAGTGTCGACTGCTTGACGTCATAGATGGTAGCGAAAGGGTTAAGCTCAGGGGTGGGTTTCACAAAGCCTCCTTTAGAAAGGACCTCCTTTAGTACAGGAAGGTAATTTTTTTTCCTTCGGCAAGGCCACCTTAAAATTCAGTTTCACAAAACCTCTTTTAATTCCCCTTACCAAAGGTCTTCCTTGAAACTTAAGGAGGGAGCAAATGTTCATTAAAGTTATTACACATTCCTTGAAGGACACTTCCTTAAATTTAAGGTAGGTCCTTAGCTTCCTTGAAATTTAAGGGAGTGTTCAAGGTCTCCTTTAAGGTAGAAGACTTTGTGAAACTGAGATTTTTTAACGTTGGGAGAAATTCAAGGAAATCCTTGAATTTAAGGAGACCTTTATCTTAAGGAGGCTTTGTGAAACCGGCCCCAGTTCTCAGCATGTTTTATTTTACCTGTGCGAGCTCCCCTCCTCGCTTTAGTACTTCAAACACACAGTTCTGCATGTGTGTGAGCCCCTCAGAGTGAGATTCTAACAGTTGTTCAGCCTTCTGTATGTCTGTACTCAGTTCTACATGCTGTAAGTCTTCAGCCCACTGTTCTAACTGATGTGACACCTGTAAGGCCAAAAGGTCAGATACCTATTTCATATTATCACCTGTATCTGTAGATCTGTACTTAGTTTTATATAGAGTAAAAAATGTAAAATTCGCCACATATATGAAATTCGCCACATGTGGAAATACTAATAAAATGCATGAATTGAGGTGAGATCTGTTGAATGCATAGTAAATTAAGGCTTTTGGAACTGAAAAATAGCAAGTTTAAGACAAAACATCTCTTTTTCAAAGAATTATTCAAGGTTTTTAGAGGTGGCGAATTTTAGATTTCTTACTCTAGTAGTCGGTAAATCATTTGGCTGTGTGGGCACCAATATTGAATGTAAAAATATTTAAAAATCCTTTGATATTGGGGTTATAATACTGTTTACTTGTTTGTTGTTTATATCTGCTACTGTGGCCTAGTGGGTAGCACACTCACCCAGGAACACAGAGGACGTGGGTTCAAACCCAGGTACAGGCAGATACATAGTGGCTCGGATGGCCACTTAAAAATGGCAGTCCTCTGTCATTGGGTCCTATCCCCAGTGGCAGGTTAAGGAACCTCAAGGACATTGATAAATTGTCATCCTTGGGCCTCTGTCTTTCAGTTACGGGAATGTCAGTAATTTCAGAGTTGGACTGTACTTGTACAGTCGGATGGGTCATATAGTGCTTTGAATCCTGTAGTACATAGAGATATTGCACTGAGTATAAATACGAATACAATACAATTTACTAAAGAGTCCAAATCCAGGATTCTGAAAAGTTTTATTCTAGCATGTCCCCAACCGCTAACAGTAAGTGATGTTTATCAAAACAAAACATAGTAGTTCCGATAAAAAAAAACATTCAAAACTGGAAAAATATACGATAAAAGTATGCAATTTCTTGAGATTTAGGGTTTATTTCAAATATTTCCAGTCTCAATTTATAGTTATACATAAAATGGTGATATTGATGTTTTTGCACATTGATATCGGCAACAATATCCCAAAGCAATAAATTCAAAGTTGGGGTTTAACGTCCCATTCAACAGCCAGGATCATATTACGACAGGTCATTTGTATTGTCACTTGTGGGAGTCGAACCCACACACAGGTGATAGCCTGTGATACGATGCCAAATTTGCAAAGCACGAGGCCATTGGGAAACTGGCAATATGTAGGAAACTACTGCTTTGTCCATGTTTTACGTATGTACTTATATTTTCTATTACTTACATCTAATGCTTCCCTCTCAAACATGCGGAGCTGCAGACATAGGTCAAGTTTGAGTTTTCTGGCGGCCCACAATTCCTCCAGTGAATCCCGACTCTCTTGCAGCTGGTGGATCACACCTGTAATCACAGGTAACAAACACAGGTAGCAAATACCAGGCAAAATCACAGGTAATACTGTGATCATTATAATTAATGGTAACAATGTAACACAAAACAAACACATAACACAGCTGATGTATTATACCTGTCATACCAGGCAACCAAGTAATCACAGGTAATAATGTAATTACAATTTATAACTCAATTTTTTTCACTTAATATCCAGAAATGATCTAGATTTTGTAGTGGCGTGAATGATAAACCGGTAAGCGGTTTTTTGTACGCTTTTGGTAAAAATAACGAAATCCGCAAGGAATATTTGGGAACCGGTTATTGAAAACGTCATCATTTTAGGCTTTATAATGGCTGATACTTAATCATAAGGACAAAAAATATATATATTTCGGGAAATAAGTTACATTTTTACTTCATATTGAGCAAAAGTCATGTTTACATACTTTTTAATATCTCGTGAAAACCATTTCCAGTTCGTTACTGGATTTTGTTCGTTTCAAAGCCTGGTAACCGGTTTTGATTTCTGTAAACGGTCCCACCAGTAAGATTTTGATACTGAATCATTCCAGACATTTTCTGTAAAAATATAACTCACCTTCTACATGTTTGTAGTCACTTGTACTTTGGGCCTTGTCAGTATCCATAGTGTCACTTGTTCTAAAAGTAAACAAATTATTATTATTATTTATGTTATTATAATATTATTATTTATGTTATTATTATCATCTTTGTAATCATTGAACAAACATGGGTTTTTAACCATACAATGATTGGTTGATTGATTTATTTGGGTGGAACATCACTTTTAAAAGAAGCCATATTACAACAGGAAGTTGAGAGGATGAACGAAAACAGTGTATACAAGTGGTCACCATTCTGCACTGAAAACCCATCCACCAGATTCCCACTTTAGGTCAGGCCAAGAATCAAACCCAGGAACAGCTGTTAGGTTAGTATGCTACTTACTACTCCACTGTGTCTACCTTTATTCACTTTGGATTATTTTTTTAAGTGTGAGCTCTATTGAGGCTCGAGCTTCTACAGATCACTTTTATTTTTCGTTTTGTTTTGCAATCTTTTGTCACCGGACTTTCTTGAATTATGGCACTGCATAATAAGTACCCATCTCATCACTGAAATTAAGCAGCAATTTGTGAGGTTAGTATTTGGATGGGTGACCATCTGAGTTCTAGGCGAGGTATGGCATGTATCTGACTTCAAATTTACTTTTGTCAGAGTTTCATAAATTCTAGTGCACTAATCGTGCCTCTGATGGCCTTGTAGCTCATGCATATAACAAACTTTCAAATTCTGGCTTTTACATCAGCATACTGCATCTGTCTAATTAGCTTATATCTCCTAACATGTATAAGTGCTTTATAAACCTTTCACATTAAAAGGCGGTACACCCTGTGGTTAGTAGGCACTGGACAAAATGCTCCTGTCCTTTATCTATTGCCTGACATCTATCATTGAAGGTCACAACGTCAGTTACTATTAGTCACCGTCCCTTGGCAGCCTTACCACCGTCTCCTTACAAGTGTGTCTCTGTGCCCATCCATCCATTTCAGTGACCTTCCACAGATAAATTTTTCACATGGTTACTGAAGCCGTTGTCCAAGGTTTATAGAAGGTTGTGACCCGTCCTCGTTATGGTAGCAGGTATTTGCCCAATGGCTACCAAAAGTGAGTTGAGGTTGATGGAGGTTGCCTCTCGGTGACCAACTTTTGTCTTACTATCCTCCTACTGTTATTGACAGTCATACACTCTGTCCCATTAGTGGTCATGTGCCATACATTATAGATACCCCAAAATCTGGGAAGATAGGAGTCATCCTGGGAGGTGGTTCCTCCACCAAGTAAAACTTTTAACCACATGGTATACCACCTAGTAGTTGTGAATGTGGCATAATGAATACAAAACAACTGTGTGCATGTTTGAAAATAGCGTATGGAACAAATTTGAGCCTTAATCAAGGCTATCTACAACTAGATTGGGCCAACTCGGCGCCAACATATCCCCAGACAGGTCATCACTCACGCCACAGGTTTTGATCGGGAATTTTTTAAAACATAATTACCCATTATTATATGAACTTCAGCACATCAATCTACTCTGTTTATATCTTCCCAAGGAAGATGGTGTATCCCCAGACGCCGAAAACATAACTCAAATTATATTTTCAATCTTCCTGCAATGATAACTCTAAACCTATTTTCAAAGTATTTAAATGATTGATGATTGAATGTCCATTCTAAAATAATAATCCCAAAAGAGCATATCTGTTTCTATATTTGTTGACAAATAAAATATTATTTTTAACTCAACCCATCATACTTTTTAATCTTCCTTCAAAGTATTTAAATGATTGATGATTCAATGTCCATTCTAAAATTCATAATCCCAAAAGCGCATATTTGTTTCTATATTTGTTCACAACTAAAATATTATTTAAAAAAAAATTATTTATATTATTATTTTATTATATTTAGAATTTGCAAATTGTTTTCAGTTATTCATTTCCTCTATACCTATATATGTGGTCCATATATATGCAACCTAAATATGTGATACAATCTCAGTTCTGACTCCCCTTTGTGTTATATGTAATGAAGCCCACCACCTCCCACCCCCACCCCTCTCCCCTTCTCCACACCTCTCTCACTATTACACAAGATCTGCAACCCCATTGAGTTCTTTGTTTCTCATCTGATATCATTAAATACCTTTGTTTATTTAGTGTCACTCAATATAGCTGGAGGTCCCAGAGGTGGGTGGGGGGAATCCGGGTGGGGGATGTGGGTTGGGACTACAAAGAGATGGTATAGCATAAATGGTAAACAAACAATCTATATAAAAGGGGTACTCAAATACAAAAAGAATTGAGAATTTTAAGTATGTGATTATCAACTGAAATGAGTTCATAACTGTAGCAGCTGTGTCAAAATTAACTGAGGCAAGTTGAATAAAACTGGGCTAGTTGAGGGTTAAAAATCCCCTAGTTTTACTACATAAGGATATAATCTCATTAATATTGGGACTTAAAGCTCACTTAAAGTGTCCATTTTGTCTACTTGAATATGTTTAACCAGTTTCATTTTAAAAAGTTAAAAACTCAGCAAGCAGAGGTATAACACACAAAAATAAGTTCTTAAAAGACTAAGATAGCCATAACATTATTAATATTCAAAATTTAAATAGACAGGCATTTCCTTTTAAAAATTCAAAGATTTCAGCTCTATAACCCACATAGTTTGACAGTTACTGGGCTTTAAAGTGGCATAATGTCCATAAATTGGGTTTCTGTGGGCATTTTACAATTGTTAAAGAGACCTTAGCAATTAAACTACAGATCTGAAACTTTTGGGGGGGACATACATAACAAACAAAAATTATATATAATACAGTTTAAGACTTGTCACACTAAGCATTTCCAAATAACAGGGCAAAATACGGAAAAAATGTCAAAAAAGGCACTTGGGCGAGTGTCTATGGCCCTCATACACAGGTTAAATGTCTACTAAAAACCTTGATTTTCGGCATATGTAAAAAGGACATAATAATGCATTCCCAGATGGGATTTCAGCTCCATCAATCACATAGTTTAACAGTCACAGGGCTTAAAGGTGGTAAAAAGTCCAAATATTGGGTCTCTGTGGGCCTTTTAGAGATCTCGATGTGGCTTTGAAATTAAAGCTTCAGACTTAAAATTTGTTACATACTAAGATTACACATAGAATATGTATCTAATAAAGTTTGAAACTTCTCAGACTTACCATTTCCAAGTTACAGAGCAAAATATGTGAAAAATGTCTTAAAAGGGTCACTCAGGTGGGTGTTTAAGGTCCTCATACACAGGTTAAATGTCTACTTGAAGCCTTGATTTTTGGCACATGTATAAAGAACATAATAATGTATTCCCAGATGAGATTTCAGCTCTATCAGTCACATAGTTTAACAGTCACAGGCCTTAAAATTGGCAAAAAGTCCAAATACTGGGTCTTTATGGGGCCTTCTAGAGACCTAAATGTGGCCTTCAAATTAAAGCTTCAGACTTAAAATTTGTCACATACTAAGATTACACATAGAATATGCATCTAATACAGTTTGAAACTTCTTAGACTTACCATTTCCAAGTTACAGGGAAAAATATGTGAAAAATGTCTAAAAATGGTCACTCGGGTGGGGATTTATGGTCCTCATACACAGGTTAAATGTTTTCTTAAAGCCTTAATTTTTGGCACATATAAAAATAACATACTAATATCTTCCCAGATAGGATTTGAGCTCTATCAGTCACATAGTTTGACAGTCACAGGGCTTAAAAGTAGCAAAAAGTCCAAATATTGGGTCTTTGGGAGCCTTTTAGAGACCTCAATTTGACCTTCAAAATTAAAGCTTCAGACTTAAAATCTGTTACATACTAAGATTACACACAGAATATATATCTAATACAGTTTGAAACTTCTCAGACTTACCATTTCCAAGTTACAGGGAAAAAGATGTGAAAAATGTCTTATAAGGGTCACTCGGGTGGGTGTTTATGGTCCTGATACACAGGTTAACTGTCTATTAAAGGCCTAAATGTTGGGGCACATATAAGAAAACACATAGATATATTCCCAGATGATATTTAACTTAGATGAGAGACATAGTTTGAAAGCTACAGTGCTTGAAAGTGGCAAAAAGTGCATAAATTGGGTCTCTGTGGGCACTTTTGAGACCTTAAGTCGACCCCTTTGGGTAAACCTACAGCCCTAAAATTTTCTACAGACAAGGATTACATATCAAAGTTATACCTAGCGCAGTTTGAGACTCATCAGAATTACCACTTCCTAATTATAGGGCAAAATATGTGAAAAGTATAGCAAAAAATCCCTAAGTGGGGGTATTTATGGGCCTGAAACACAATTTTCTCCTCAACTTAAAGTCGTGATTTTCGGCACATGTACTAAGAACATATTAATGTGTTGTCAGGTAAAATTTCAGCCAGCTGAGCATCATAGTTTGTGACCTACAGGGCTCTAAGTGGCCAAAAGTCCAATTTCTGACCTTAAGGTGGCCATAAGTTCTTTTTTACTGGGAGTTTAAGGTCACCTTAAAATAGGGATCTTCCTTTGGGCACCCTTAACATGTGTACCAAGTTTGAAAAAAAAATATTAATTTGTTTTTGAGTTATCGCGTCCACAAGGATATTTCTACGGCGGCGGCGGCGGCGGCGGCGCGACGGACCTGAATCCAATATATCCCCGACTTTCGTCTGGGGATATAATTATTCTACAAACAGACCTGCTACAAGTAGTAATTTTTATAGTCGAGTATTCTTTTCCCTTTACACTTCAACGAGTACTCTTGTTGTTAGTGATAAAACCAACAAAATGTGCCATTTTTTACTTGAAAAATAACAAGAGATTTATATATTTTCTATTAATCTTAAGTAGGGCAGGGTCGGTAACAATGGTATCTCAGTATCGAGACCAATTCACTTGAATACCGTGACGACACTTCACAACCGGCATTTCGAAGATCAGTGCATAATATTGTGAGAAAGAATAAAATAGTAGAAACAAACCCCAAGTTTAAAGAAACTATAAACTTTTATCTCTTATTTTTGAGTATTTTATCATTTTAGTACCTTTACAGCAATTTCTTTCGGAAGAACCGTCAATGTTTTGTTTTCACAGATTTTACTTCCCATTAGTGGACCTACTCTATTGGGGACATACTAGTACACAATTTTTTTCAGTATCCTGGAATCAGTACGGTTTCACACTGGTGGGATACAAAAATGGAAAACCTGCTGCCGACCCTGTCCTAATTTTGACAAAGTTTATGAAATCACAACTGTTCAAGTGGAAAGAAGTACTCTTTTCTGAATTAGGCACTACAAATAACCTTTTACTCTACCCTTTAATGAATACCCTAAGAGTTCTTTGCAACAGCCTGCTAAAATCCTCTACTTATACTTTGCAAATTTTATTTTGCACATGATACAATTTATGACAGCTCTTCTACTAGAAATCAGTGCCCCCGACTTGGCAAAGTTTAGAGAGAGAAATTGCCGAAGATATTTAATTCATTTCTCTCATCACTTTGACTTCCTTATTTGGTATGCGGAAGTACATGAGGTTTACCGATGACAACATAATATTGACAAATATTATATAAAGTTGAGGCATGTGCAAAGTTCCATGGAGCAATAGACCTACAAAGACACTGCATTTTTTAGTTCCACCTAGTAGTATATTTCACCTTCACTGGTTCTAGGATCTCCCATGATATAAATCATATAAGGGGCCACAGTGGCAGAGTGGTAACATTCTTGCCTCCCACCTCTGAGGCGGGGGTCCGGTTCCCGGCACAGCCTCAAGTGGGAAAGCTGGTAGTTGCTTGCCGTTGGTCGGCAGTTTACAGTACAGAACCCTGACGAACTGTATGTACTGGTTTCCTCTGCCCTTCCAACTACCCATCGTGATATGACCTGTACAGTGTTGAAAGCGACGTAAAACCCCAAATAAATAAATTAAATAGATACAAATCATATAATAAACGCTGATGTTTTATATATAAGTATTATCTGTATGTGTTTTTTTTAAATTATTATGTATTACTATATAATAACTCTAATTCATAATAACTCTAATTCATAGAATGATTATTATTATGAACATTATCAATATAAACCAAAAAATTATCTCAAAATTCCACAAAGTACTGGTATATGAACTTTCACAAGTAAACCTACTGATGAACACTGACAAATGAACTAATATATAGTAAACAAGGCAAGTGACTATTAAAGATCCGGGAAACTGTCTCTGCTCTTTTGTGACCATGCTACAAATGACTACAAACTGAGTACGCTGAAATTCAGCAAAGCTGATACATCAATGCTTATTACTTAGCCAACGAGTGCCAAAAAAATCAGATACTATATATACCTAATTCTGAGAGAAAAAAAATTCCATTCTCGTCTCTATAACTCACCAGATGGACATTGTCCAGACAACTGCGAGCAAATTTACACGTTTTATCAAAATACATCAGTACACACAGACACTTATCCATTACCCATTACTCCTTCCAAGCAAAAGGTTTGCCAAAACTTTTACCAGCAAAATGGGAACAATGTGTTTTGTGTATTATACAATTCACTATCCGCCTTATCTATACAACTTGTATCTACCTGAGAGGAACTAAAAAATAGTCCGCGATGGAATTTACTGTCTCGGCATTAGCTCTCCAGTACAAATATACAAACATAACCTACTGCTATTATAACACATAGAGAAAGAAGAGTGAAAATATATCTATTTATCACAATAGGCAGGTATACATGATCACGGAACTTTGGGTATATACGGTAGATATATCAATTTATGTCATATTTAAAGGTTTATAACAATGGTAGTTGGACAAAATGGGCCCTTGAATGATCACCTATCCCTAAAAACAATAAACATGCCTCCTCTAACAACCAACAATATATACTGCCCTAGAACGACTAGTGACAAAAAATATAAAAACATAAAACTAGGTTGCTTTTACACATCAAAATATAAAGACCACAATAATAGGATAACTGCTTCTGGGAACAGAAATTACTGGCCTTGTACTGATGTGAAAAAAACAACAAAATAACTGTACTTGGCTATGTTAATAGGTGGATCTTTTGGATACTGCTGGGTTATATGTTGTGAATCTGTCATTACCTTTGCCAAGAGGGTGTAAAATTCATGACTATTTATCTGTTTGTTAGCAAGATTACACAAATACTACTAGTCGGAACTTCATGAAAAAAAATTACAAGATGGGTCTTGGTCCAACTTAGATCCCATGGAATTATGAGAGTGCTCCAGGTCGTCACTGCCTGGATGCAGAACAAAAAGTCAAAGATCTCAATTTTCCCATTTATTATTACTGAGCCCGTTTTTAGAAAATCATACATGCCCTGGTGGAGGTTTGTGCTCTCCGAGTGCTCTTGTTATATGTATAACTGTAACGCAAACCAACTTCTCTAAAGAAACCACCTTTCTTTACACTATTTTAGCCGTTTTTCTGATATTAATTATTTTGAAGCAGACCAGGTGTCAATATTGACAAGGAAGGTATTTAGGATAAAGATACTTTTTTTTTAACCAGGTGTAAAAGTGATAATAAATATCTGAAAACAGGTGATTATCACAAATTTATGGAACTGATTATATAGAATTTTGTTTGGTGTTTATATTAATCCTTCCTGGATTGAGGTAATATTAGAATGAGAAGGTTTAACAGTGGAGTGGAGCAGTATTACAGCGGTGTAAATCACATGTTTAGTGGTGTCCATCATGAGTGGAGATATCGCAGATTCACCGGTGATGGAATGAATGGACAATAATTGAGGATTAATCTTGTAAATATATTTAATCATTAACTTTAGCTTATTTTTGAAGGGATTTAAATCATTTATTATGGTATGGTGAACATACTCCAGCTATGTCATTTAGTCAGAGAAAATAAACTTTGAATTTGTGGAAAAACTAACTCAATCCAAAAATGGGTACATATAACTAAACATTTGCTTAACAAGTCAGGTATAATCACCAATTAATGTTTGCCATTAATCACTTAAAGAAACTTTTACTGCTCAACTTAAAGAAACCAGTGAGTATTTTCTGTTTCCTTATTCCCTTGTAAAGATTCTTTATTGAGCTATCGTCTGCTGTAAAAAGGTCACTTTCACATTTTTTAACCTCACTTTAACTATCAAATGTATAATCTGTCATTAGTGTCTTCAAAATAGTTAAATGATAATGTTTTACATGCAAAAAAAATACTTGTAATATGAATATACTCAACAACACAAAACAGTATACAATGTAGCAGCATTTTTATGAATTTTAAGATTAGCATAATATTTTCATGATTTTTCAGATTAACATAATACCATACATTTGGAATTAAGGCTCATACCCACACACTTATCAATATGACACCCTCTGATAAGAATCCTCTTTAAACTGAAGAAATGAAAAAAATATATTTTTCAAAATCAGTTCAGAAATAACAAATAAGAAAGGTTTAGTTATTTTAACTGGACAGTTCTATTTTTATATGTTGACAATATATGCCAATCCGATAAAATTTGGAGAATTCTCCAAAATTATAGTATTGTATTTTCAGCTGTATTTCATGACATCAATAATTTCAGAGAGGGGCTGTGACACATATACTAGAAAAGGTATGTGATATCACTTCTAACTATATTAGTTGGTTGAACTGTATTGCATTTTTGTCACTGCATAAAGTCCTGCATAGTGGGCTCAAATTAGTAGCTTTAATAACGGTAGGTACCACTTTGGCTTTCCTAAGATCAGAAAATATGGCATTTTTTTAAGGTAAAAGTGAGCCATATATAGAGTAAGGAATCTAAAATTCGACAGGAATTTAAAATTCCCACCTCTAAAACCTTAGTTAATTTTATGAAGAAAATGATGTCTTAAAATTGGTATTTTTCAGTTCAAAAAGCCTTAATTTACTATACATTCAACAAATCTCACCTCAATTCATTTATTTTATTAATATTTCCACTAGTGGCGAATTTCAGATATGTGGCAAATTTTAGAATTCTTACTCTAACCAGAAGAAAATCTTGTGCACATTGTATATTCCAGTTATACAGTCTACTACACTTGGACATTTAAACCTCCGACATTGAAATGAGATTATATTGGAGTAACATCATTCGTCTGAGTTGTAGTTGTTTTTGTATTGTTGTTAATTATAATGATGTATACTCAGAAACAGACACAGCATTGTGGTACAAAGACTCCATCTATAGATTCTATACCATGTCCATGATCTAAATTCATAACTTTATAAAAATTTAAAAAATTCATGCCTGATTGGCTATAATATAATATGAGTTAAAGATTAACTGGCTAACAATACTGTGAATTCAATCAAAATACTGACCAAACTATGCATTGAAATGATTAATGAACTTCCATCAAGAATCAGGCTTTTTATTAAGTTTTAGTATGACCTCCTGATTGGCTGGGAAGTAAAGGTCAAGGTTTTTGGACAATAACGTGAAAAGCAAAATTCTGTGTAAAAATGGTGAATATAATCCACCATATAGAGCATGTGAGTGATGTATTTCATTTCATGCAGTATTTTTCTTGGACATGCCAAGGTTTTTAGGTAACTTTAAAACTTAAATTCAAATTCATTCACCATGTGAGTCAGACTATTTTGTAACTCTTCAATCCAAGTAAGTAGTTTGGACTTTGTAAACTCTGATTTAGTAACACTAGGTAACTGTGAAGAAATTATCAAATCTTTTATCCATTTAAACAAGGCACAGTTGAAGACTGTTTTACTCAAACTAAAAGAGACCAGAAATAACATTCTATTTATCTAGGAATTGGACACAGCATGGTAAATTTCAATAGGAAAAGGCTCTTTAGGATCTCATAATTATTGCCACTCCACGATCTTACGTTATTGGTCATAAATTGCCAATATGTCGTTTTGATGTTAATTTTCTCCACTAAAACTCAGTAATTGGTCTAATTTTATTATTTTATATCCATTTTCAACAAAATTTTTCCATATTTTAGTTTTGTCACATTTTACTGTGCAGCGACTTCTTTACCAACGGCATATTTTACTTCCAGCCTGAAACACGGTTTCTCCAAATTTAGGAGTTTTTTCGCAACGCCCGGCTGGTTTTTGTTGTCGTTAACGCCCATCCCCAACTTTTGCAAATATTTGGTCACTTTGCCTGTGGGTGCTTCAGAGAGTAGCTTTAATAATCAAACAAATCTACTGCTTTGCGGGCGAAATATCTTCCCCACAATGGGGAATTCAGTGTGCTACGCTAACAAAAGAATAGACAAAGACGGGACGGTCAAGAAATGTTTTAGGTCAGTAATCCATGGTTGTGGGTATAAAAGTTGGAAAGATGCTAATTGGGGAAACTACAGTGGAAAAGTTAGGTGTTACAGGATATTACTTCAAGAATATGGTTCTTATATAAAGAGGAAAAAGTTCCAAAAAGATGTTGCATGATGGCTGAAAGACTTAGAGAAATGTATGTGGGATATGTGAACTTAAATTCAAAGACAGGACTTGAAAGAACTTATATTTTGAAAGACTATGTCTAGTATTTCTGTACAATGTGAACTAATTCACTGAGGTACACAAGTTCATTATGCCTGAGAATTTTGTAGATGATTGGCCTCAACAGAGTTCCATTTTAAAAGCCTTCCAACAGTGTCTGATAAAGCTTAAATACACCTTCCTCCATATTTTCAAAGGATATTTTTACTCAGGTGAATCAATGGTAATTTACAAAAAAATAATAAGTTTATATAAATGTTTCACTCTTAACTTTGCATTGTGATGTTTTTTATAACCCACCTTATGCACAATTTAGGGACCACTCAACGACAATCTACTAAACTGTGTCTGTGAAACAAAGAAGCATTCAACTCATAATCCCATAGAAAATTGTAAAATTCAAAAACTGGACCTCTTGCTATTTGTTACTTCTTATTTTGATAACTAGTACATGAGAATTCACTATAAAAGAGCACTTTATACTGAATGAAATGAAGAACCAGATTTAGTGTAAATCTTGTGAAAATAAAGACAAAATACTCAAGTTTTGAGGTAGGAGAGTTTGAGATATTTTTACCATAAATAGACACTGGAATATTTATTAGAAACATTAGAGTATGGAACACAATCCATTGTGGCCTTGAATATAATGGGAGATAGAGAATAGCAAATGACTGTTTGGGGACAATAAATAACTGTAGTCTGCATGCATGAGAGCATTACCTCTCAGTCCCTCCCTACATGCACAAACAAAGCAATTTTTAAAACTGGGTTGTAGAAAGAGATGGCTCTAACACCAGAGTAACAATATTACACAGTAGCTTTATAACAATAAAGAGAACAGGAAGATTGAGATATTTTAGCTGCAGTTATCGGTTGTCTAGATGGAACTCTAAATAACTGATGTTCTGCTATACTGTGGTTGAACCCCTTTAAGAAGCAGTGTTAGCTAGTGATCATGCACAATTGTATGGAATCCCTACAACTATATCTGTGTGAAAACTTGAGAGTATGAAAAAATATAGAAAACCTAAAAGAAATATGTTTCACTAATCATATAAGTTTGCAATTAATGTCAGGTGATCATGCAAGTTAATCTGCATGCCTAACATACTTGTTTAAAACTTTACAAAATTTGGACAATTTCAACAGATTCAACCGGGAAGCAATTATCTCTATATAAAATGATAACTAGTTGATTCAGTTACAAATTAAAATTCCATCCTTACTCCTACAAATTTTGAAAACATTCTTTTTGTTTAATAATTTAAAAAGATAGAATCTGTAACTGCAAATTTCATCTGAGAAAAAAATAGAGAACATTCATATTAACCCTGAAATATTTACAAGCAAAGTCTCACTCAATTACAGAGGTTTATTTGGTGAAGATATACTTACTCCGTGTAAAAAAAAAAAATTATTTATAACTCAGCTTGATGACACAAATACAGTCTTTTCCCAATCCATCAAGATAATTACAATTGTTTATATCCCTGCAATAATCCACAACTATAATCCGTACAATCACAAACAACCCGACTTCACTGCAGCAATCAATCCATTCCAATTATGACAAAATGAATTAATAAACAAATTATTATTACTCTTGACACTTGTCCATGTTTTCAATGATAATAAGCAGAGAAATGGTCAATAACGTTACTTTATGCATACAACTAATCTCATTGACTTTTGTAGCACTTAATTTCTGTAATAAGAAGTTTGCAGCCACAATTGCCCTTGGTTAAATAAACACTGATAAAATTCTTGAGACATTTTACAGGGATTTTCTAAAATACAACAGTACACATTAATCAATCGACTTTGCTAAAACTGTGTTACAGTTATCCAATACCGTCTGAACCTTAATATATAAAGAAAACATTGGTTTCTAATCTGATAAAATATTGAATGATATTGATATTTAATACAAAATATTTATTCCATAACTGTTTGTCCAGCTAGAATGTAACAAGTTTGCACATAATTTCAAGACCATTTTCTCACTTAAAAAAGCAGACTTTTTGGAAAAGTAAAACTCTTTAATTCATCACAGTATATAAAATGTCACATTGAGTAAACTAAATCTATTTCTCTTTAATGTGACTTTTTAATCCATATTCGTGTTTCTTTTTGCAATTATATATTAAGTTATTTATTCTATCTCTTGATCAATTTCAATGCATTTTTATCTTCTTGTTGTTCAATTGTATTTCTAATGCGTCAAAATATTATGCTTTTAACTGTATACCAAAGAAACGGTCCACAAAATCTACTGCAACCGATTAATTCAGTAAACTATATACACAGTACACTCTATACAACAAGAATCTCCAATATCCACAGGATCTTTTTCTAGTCGTGGTTAACGTCCACTTAATTAATAATAACAACCTCCTTTATCCAACCTTCAATTATCCAAACATTTGATTTATAAACCGACTTCCACTCTCCTATAGTTGTGTTTGTTTAATACAATAGCTTCTCTTCTATTATCTAATTTAATAATTAATATGTTACTCTCTAAACATGGCCAGATAAAAGAGATTCTGTTGAATCTTCAAAACAGATCCAACATTTGTTTTTTTTTTTCAATGTAGCCACCTCCCAAATGATTCCACTGCCGCATAACTTTTGACTTCCACTTGTTGCTGTTATACAGAGTCCAGTGTGATAGAGTAAGAAATGTAAAATTTGCCACATATCTGAATTTCGCCACATGTGGAAATACCAATAAAATAAATGAATTGATGTGAGATTTGCTGAAGGTATAGTACATAAAGGCTTTTGGAATTGAAAAATACAAAGTTTAAGACAAAACATCTTTTTCATAGAATTAAGTAAGGTTTTTAGAGGTGGCGAATTTTAGATTTCTGGCGAATTTTAGATTCCTTACTCTAATACTGAATAACTGCACTGCGTTGTTATGAACTTGTACCTAATATCTGCACTGCAGTCTCTGGTATTCCATCATAACCTCATATAAATGTCATACATAGATAAGCATTCATTGCCCCTTAAACAGAGGGGGAGCGGAGATATGGCTGGTGATTGGGATACTGTGTAAAAACCACCCAGTAAGACAATCTTACACAGAGGCTAACAGCAAGGGTCACTTTTTTTCTAAGAAATACTATTTTTTTATTATTATTTTATAATTTCCATTTGTTCAGGTTGTTTCATCTCCTATAGATTCATATCAATATGTTTTCATTTCTTCAATGGCAATAATTCCTGATAAAAATTATGGTTTTTCGAATATATGATTTCAACTGACATTAACTGATTTAAACTGATGTAATAAGAATCTATAATTTGAAATCTAACAATGCCAAATAAAAATCCATAAAAAGTTGAAAGCTAAGCAAGAATGAGACATGGTACTCGTTCTTTTCTCCAGAAAAATACCAAGAAATCTAACATAAATCTAACTTTTTTCTTGTGAAAATTTTATAAATCTAATATTTTAGCTGATTAAAAACTACACTAATCAATAGAATTATATAATTTTAATGAAATGTTGAGCAAATAATTTGTTACAAAATTGAGCTCAGACTTAATTTTGTGATATGTAAGAGCACAAGTGATAGTTTCATCTATAGGTGTAAATACTCAGGCATAGCATCATGCTGTTTAATACATCACTTCTTGATAACATAATGTTCCAAATGTTGTTTACATCCTGGCCAGGCTTAGGTCAAATATGTGCCCAACTTTGCACTAGGTATGTTTTTTATTGATTTTTACAGATTCCCTAAAAAATCTGCTACCCGTTGTTGGTTTAATGTTACGTCGTGTTTTAAATAGATCATAAATATTAAAAAAAATAAAGTCTATTTGATAAATAAAAAATAAACTTGCTTGTTTCTTTAATTTTCTCGAATACTAGTAGTTTCTTTGACACACTTTTGGAAGTTCAGGTGATTATGTATAAATGTGCTAACTGTACCATACCATAGAATAAAATAATAAACATATCCTGGAGCCATGAAGTGTAAGTTTCATTATTATTAACACTCGTGATATTTGTATGTCTTCATCTCACAGACGTTATTTTTATTTCCCTTCATTGGCTTCTGATAGTTCCACATTAAATATTCATGTTATCACTAAAACTGATATAAAGTTTCTTGATAGTCATTAATAATTTGTCAAAAGACCATATTCAATGGAAAAAAAAGTTAAACACTTTGAAAGTTGTTCAAGTCCTACATTTAAATCCAGTCTATCTTTATTTCTGTATTTGTGAAATAAACACTGAGGAATTGATTCCAATAAAAAAAATTCTCAGTAGAACAGGATATCAATACTTCCTTATCATTACGATACTACTAACTAAATTCTTTATCTGTTGATAATTTTGCCATCAAATTATTATACTTTTATTAAATCTAACTTTGATTTTCCAGACAACTCCAAATTATCAATAATAACACATTCAATAAAACAAAGACAATTAAAATACCCAGAGAGTTGCTCAGGTCTTTTTATAAATCCATTTCTATTCCATTTCTTTTTTATTCACAAACTTGGCTGAAAAAAATCTCATTAAATAAGAGATACCAATAGTTGGTATTTTAACGGCTGTAACTTCTTTTTCAATGAGCTTTAAATCATCACATTAAAATTCACAATGCCTTAATTGACACAAGTCATCTGAGTGGAAGTGTTGTGTTTCTCCAATGACAAAGAGAACTCCCATTAAATTAGCCTTTTCTAGGCTTAACATTTCAAAACCAAAGACTAAGATACAAAGTCAAAGTTAGAGTTTTATGTCCAATTGAACAACCAGGTTTATACTGGGACAGGCCCTCAGCATTGCTAGCTATGGGGGTCTAGCAGACAGAGATATGACAGCCTGTGATTAGAACCCAAAGTTACTTACCACAAGGCAACTGACAACCTCAGCTAAGGTTTAAATTTCTGATCAACCTTGGCAAAATGAAAACATTAACCAAAACTTTAATCTCACAGTCAGATTCAAATTTAAGCTTACCCCACAAGCACCCACAAACTTTAAGACCCGAAAATCTTAAAAGTGTTACCATGGAAACAGTAGTAGCCAGATACCCACCAAACCCTAACCAGCTGTAGATCCTCTTGGGGTAAACATGTCCTGAAAATTTGAACATCTTGGCAGGGGTTTAGGCTGTGGAACATCCACAACTTCAAGACCCGAAAATATTAAAAGTGTTACCATAGTAACAGCTGTTACCGGATACCCCCCAAAACCTTAGAGCTCTAGATGCTCTTGGAGAAACATACCCTGAAAATTTGGTGAAAATCTGTGCAGGGGTTTAGTCTGTGGAACACCCACAAACTTTAAGACACAAAAATTTTTAAAGTGTTGCCATAGCAACAGTGGTAGTCGCATACCCACCAAAGCCTTATCAACTCTAGATCCTCTTAAGGTAAACATACCCTGAAAATTTGGTGAAAATCTGTGCAGGGGTTTTGTCTGTGGCATACCCACAATCTTTAAGACTTGAAAATCTTAAAAGTGTTGTCATGGCAACAGTTGTCACTGGATATCCCCCAAAACCTAATCAGCTCTAGATCCTCTTGGGATATACAATCCCTGAAAATTTGGTGAAAATCTGTGTAGTGGTTTAGGCTGTGGAAAACCCACAAGCTTTATGCATCACAGTCTTATATAGACATATATATACAGTAAAAGGTACCATTTTGAGTCATTTTAGCAGGCCTAAGGTGACCTTGAAAACAATAGCCAAGGTCAACAAAATGGATCCTGGTACTCCATCATGTACTCAACCTCCAAAGCCATTTTCAATAGTTTCCATGCAATATAGTCAACATTAAGTGTGAAAATATCTGTAAAAAGGCCAAAAATGGCCTGAGTGAGGTACTTTGGCGGTCTGTGGATGACCTTCAATGAAGAGCTTCAAGGTCAAATTTCTGCATGCTTACAGAGGACATGCATATGTATTATATATACCAACCATAGGATGATCTAACTTTCTGTATATGAGAACTGGGACAAAATGTGAAAAAATGGCCAAAATCTGACCTTTAAGAGGCCACCAGTGACCTTGAAATTGAAGATCAAGGTCACAAAACAATAGCGTTCGTGGTATTGCCCATATATACCCACAGACCAAATCTGAAAGGTCTAACTAAAATATTTTTTAAGTTATCATGTCCGAAAGGAAATCTCTGCGGCGGCAGCAGAGTGACCGTACTGAATCCTAAGTATCCCCGACTTTCGTCCAGGGATACAAATAGTAATTTCTTCTTCTGACACCTATTTAAAACTATAGTATATATATATATAAAAATCTAAATTCCGTCTTGTTATATATACACAAACAGGCACAGAATACCTTGATTACAGCACTTATTGAGCCTTAGAGACCAGGCTATATATCCCATGCGTACACCTGACTGTGTGCTGTGGCTTCTCCTCTCATTAAGCCTGTGCTGGATCAGTTTTCCTAGTCCCATCGTCTCTTATTTTTATTTAACAATTAAATTGAACTTTGTTATATAAACTAAATAAATAGCTATTCATTCTTACATGTGAACAGAGTCACATTACTGGAATTTAGTTATCTGCATAATCAAGGTCACTTTTACTATTATGTCAGTTATTAGAAATATTGCTTATTCAATTTTACTGTTATTATAATTAAGTTGTCTCCCAAGTCACTTTTATTATGATATCAGTTTGTTATTGGGATGCGTTGGTATTAAAAATGCATAGATCGAGAGGCAACCAACATAAAACTGTTCTTATTCCAGGATTCCGAAGTTTAATAATCTGTTACTTTAATCCTACAAAAACCCTCTCATTCACTGGGTTAGTAAAAAGACAATTAGCATCGATTTTTTGAGGAATTATACACTACTAAAACAGCATCAGAGATGTCCGTTCCCCACAGCCTGGGCAAACAGTTTTCAACACCATGATATATAGAACGAGTGAAACAGTACAAAGATCGGGATACTTTTAGAGCAGTGTCAGTTATATAAAGCTGTAGATATAGCCCCAACAAAAGTTTATAGGTCAAGGTCACTACGGCAAGGTCAAATCAACGTTACACCATGACATTGCACACTACAAACCCCAACCAATGTCCCCACCAAGTATCAACTTCCTACACCTTACAGTTGTTGAAATATAGGCCGGACAAGATTTTAAAAGTCAGGGTCACTACGGCAAGGTCAAAGGTCAAATCAAGGTCACACCATGATGTTGCACACCTACACCCCCTAACCAATGTCCTTACCAAGTAACAACTTCCTACACCTTATGGTTTCTGAGATATAGCCCGGACAAGATTTTCAAACTCAAGGTCACTGCGGCAAGGTCAAAGGTCAAATCAAGGTCATATCATGATGTTGAACAATATACCTCCTAATCAATGTCCCTACCAAGTATCCACTTCCTACACCTTAGGGTTTCTGACATGTAGCCCGGACAAACTTTTTCCCCCCACCCACCCGAACGCCCGCCTGCCCATCCAGACACCATGGGTGAAAACAATACCCCGACAGCTCTTAAGGGCTGTGCGGTGATAAAACTTATAAACATCAAGTTTACCTTTTAACTGTCTTACTGTGATTTTTTTAATTAATATTCCTATATATCAAACTTCCTATACCTTAAATGCTCCAGCAATCCTTCCCCTTCATCGATGGTGTTGACAAATGCGTTCAGCGTCGATTCCTTTTGCATTATAAACTGCTGTATGAGTTCGTCCGCTGCCTGAACTGTGTCAGCCACGGCACTGCTATGTAAGTCAGATCTCAGATCTTCAAACCAGCTGGTTAACTGGAAAACAAACATATACATGAAAACCAGATAAAACACTGCTATTTAAGTCAGATCTCAGATCTTCAAACCAGCAAGTTAGCTGAAAAATATACCCATACTGAAACAAACATACAGATGCATCTCCTTCGTAAGATTGCAAAACAGAGATCTAACATTTTGCCAAATTAGGCAAAATTTGACACCATCTAATAATAAGCAATTTGCAGTTACCAGTGCCACAGGCTTAGTCTGAAGGGGTTTTGAAAAAATATATATATTCTGCATCTCAAACTGGCCTAATACGATGACATAGATGCAAAGGGTTTTATATCATCTATGCATTTTAAAATATGGGTGCTTGTTTCCTACAAACAATTTGCGAATTAAAAGAAGTATATCAGAATAACAACACAGTAAATTGGCTGGTAGTAAGAATTGGCACAAGCGTCAAACATACTATATTTCATGGCAAATAATAATGCAACTTTCAGGCTTTTGCAATATGCTTGTTTCTGTGTCACTGGTCAATTGAGACACTGTGGCTTAAAAAACTGTCCAAACTACATCATAAATCCACAAAGTAACCTTGAAAGAAAAGGGTTCGAGATCAAAAGCTTTCAATGACAACAAAATGTGCACCCATGATGCACTTGACCACTTTAACACTCTTATAGGGGATAAAAGAACATACCTCAGTGAGATACTCTGGACTTACCTCTTTGACATGACTGTAAAATATGACTGAGAGGTCTAAGACGTTTCTGCGTTTCTCCACACGACTGAGGAAGTTTTGCATGCGATCCTGTAGGTGGCGAGCCTCGCTGTAAATCTCCTGAGGATGACACTCCCCAGTCTGTGCCAACTCATCAGCAGCCTCCAGTAACTTGTCTGCATTGGTGATCGTGTTCTGAAAGTACAAAGTAGTGTTACGATCGAAAGTAAATATGAAAACCGGGTCCCGAAAACAAAAATTCAGTGAAAACCGGATTCGTTCGAATTAGTATACACCAAACTGTAGTCAAGTTGTAAAACTTGCTGTGTGTGTACATGAACAATTATTTCAACTAAAATGCGGTTTATTTGATGATAAAATGGACGCTTTGGATATTATTTTATTGTATATTGGCAAAATATTAGAGAAGTAAATATTTTTAAGCGTTTCTGTGAAATATTTTATACATTTTGATGTGAAATATGTAACATTTCGGGAACCGGTTCTTGGAATTTTGTCACCGGATTTCGTTTACGCTTATATAAATCGAATAGAAACCAACTATCCGGTTTGCCGTCTTTATCACTAGTACAAAGGTTAAGGCTCAAACCTTGTCTGTGCCAATTCATTAGCGCCCTCCTGTAACTTCTATGCACTGATAATTGTGTTCTGAAAGCAGTAAGGTCAAAGGTCAAACCCCAGTCTGTGCCAATTCATCAGCAGACTCTTGTAACTTGCCTATATTAGTGATGGTGTGGTATAAGTCTAAAGGTAAAAGTTCAAACCTTGTCTGTGACATCATTGGCTTCCTATAACTTATTTGCTGATAGTGTTCTAAACTTACCAAGGCAAATGTTAGAGGTTTTGAACTACTGAGTATGACGTATGAAATTCACTTTACCAACTGGTCTCACATTTGAAAAATAATAACTTAAAATACCAATAATATGTGTGAATGGGTCTTAAGTGACAAAAACTTGAATATTTCACTTTTATAAACCACCCCCATTGTTACATTGCAATATTCTTTTCTAAATTTATTAAAATGGGGGGAAAATTCAGCTTGCGAACTAACCCACCCTAAGTTACGCTGTATGAAAATTGAACAAAGTTTCAAAGTAATCTTAAACCTCATTTTTATAATAACTACATATTTAGAATGTTTAGAATATTTAGAACAAACCTGAACCTTAAAACCTAGGAAAAATCATTCCAACTGGGCTACACAATAGCTTCGCACAAAGACAAAATGTTTCAGTATTCTAAAGAAAAAAGCATCAAAACCTGAATAATGGCACAGCTATCACAAGTCAAGGGTTCTTTCACTCAATTATCCACCAGGTCATAATGGTTAAGACTTGCACAAACTGTGTTATCAATGTCCAAGTACCAATAAATATCTCATCTCCTCTTACTAATGAGATATCTACAACAATATTGCACTTTTGTGTCAAAGTTTTGACATCTATGAAATGCCACAAGTGAAAAGACAAAAAACCCAAATCTCATTTTTTTTCAAGTGTGACCTCTAGCACAGTTCCCACTCCTAGAGATTTTTAAGCGCGAGCTTTGCTAGAGCCTCCTGCTTCTACGGATCACTCTTTTTTTCGTTTTTTTTTCCTGTCTCCGGAATTTCATGAATTGTGGCAGTGTGATACGTGCCTGTCTCTTCACTGAAGTTAAGCGCCAATGGGCTACATTAGTACTGGGATGGGTGACCGCTTCAGTGCACTACTTGTGTCTCTGGTGGCTTTGTGGCTCGCGCTAGTAGACAGAAACCCCTTTCGGCCTTGTCTTTTTTTCTGTCACCAAACTTACATGAATTGCGGTAAAGTGTGGCAAGTACCCATCTCATCCCTGAAGTAAACCAGTACACAGGCTATGTTAGTACCTGGATATATGACCGTCTGAGCTCTAAGCCAGCTATGGGATGTATCTTAATTTCTTTTTGTTGTAAGACTTTCATGAATTCTGGTGCACTACTTGTGACTCTGATGGCTATGCAACTCACGTAATTAGACCTTTCAGGCTTGTTCCTTAAGTGTACATATATATGTGCACGGGTTGCGGATGTGACTTACCGTCCAGGTTTTTCTGATTACCTTTTAAACACAACTTTTTAAGCTCATTACAGATATACACAACACAGTGATTCCTATTTATACCAATTTGTTTTCAGCTTTATATGCACACAGTGCTATATATTTATTTGCAGACAAAAATTTAATATATTTTAATGCACATATGAAGTTTATTATCCATATATTTCAGAGAATATTTTTCACCCATGATATAACCACAGTTTAATTTAATTTGCATCCTATTTTAATAGTAACTAGGCATGAAACTTTTATTTTATTATAGTTTTATAAATAATAAAAGCTCACGACAGGGCTTATAACTATCCTTTATTAATTTCTTTGATCTGTAACAGGGCATGTGTATAGAATGTTTCAGCAAGTAAATATTTTTATATTTTGATAAAAAGTCACATATTTCAACTGCTATTCATCAAAGTCATATTTTACTGTTAGGGTTATAACACACAGTATTCCATCTATGGTGTTGTGCACCAAAACACTCCTAAATGTATATTTACAGCTACATATATTTTCATATTTTTGTAGCTCATCACATACTTGAACTCGTACAAAACTTGAAAACCATATTTGACCATTATAATTATGGCATACAACCTTCCATCAACTAACTTGTGTAACAAAAACACTCACTTAAAATGAAGAAAATAAATTCTCAATAACAGTTATATTTTTATTGATTAGTTTATTATTTTTTGGTTGATGGACCAGCATACAAAACACTCTCTTCCCTAAAACATTTCATAAATACACCTGTGTATTAATCATACTACACGTTATTATGTAAAAGAACTATGTACACACCTAGCTCACCACTGGGGCCTGGATACAAACCTGCTAAATTGTAGTACTAACATGTGTCATCAATTTCACATATTGCATATTATTACCTTGCCAAAGTCAAACCAGAGAGACCTTCAATTACACTTCATTTTTTTTTCGGTTCCTAGAAACACCTCTAACACCAAGTGGGTCTGTAAACAGTTAGAGCTGAAATTGCTACAAAGCAGCCTCATCATTCATAAAGTCTCCAATACCAGATTCACACTTCTCTGATACAATACCCTCATACACCTTTATGTGGGATAATTCCAGATAGGGTCATTTTCACTCTCTGTATATACCTCCATTATTAATCATCAGATTACTTAGGAAAACTCTTTTTTAACACTCCCATAATAGTGTACACTGCATCTCAGTTTGATCTGGATCCCTACTAGATCCCAGCAAAATTCCATATTACTATAATCCAGAATAGGAAAAAATAGGGATGAAAACGAGCAGCTTGGCAGAGATCTGCACTCTCCAAGTGCTTCCCTAGTCATATCTAAAATGAAATACCGCATAATGTGTGAACCAGGAATAAGCAGTGATGTCATAATTCTTATTACCTATGGTGGTAACTTGTATTTGTTGTGTGCGAGTCCACTACTTTTTCCAAAGGAAACACAGTTAAGTTTCAGTATTATTACCAAGGTTCAATGAAATGTTCAAACTAAGGCGGTGACGAGTTGTAAAAAATTAAATATCTACCCCAGAAGCCGAGGTACCCAAATTCCTTTCATACTGCAGTATTTGTGTGATTTAGTATGTACATTTTCTTTTCAATAAACAAAATGGTGGATTACGAAACAAAGTCAAACTAGACCAAGGACGCATCTGTGGGCAGATACAAGATGTATCCACCCGAAAAGGCCAACTAACATAGTTTAGAAGATAAACAGCATTTTTCAATAATAAGCAAGTTGAAAGCACTTTTTAATGAGGGTTTGACTATCCTCGTTTGACCTTGAAGCAGGGGCCCAAGGTCAAATGTGACCACATCAGAAGATTCGCAGCCCATGACTTCCTATAGGTTGGTTTCACATTGCCAACCTCTAGGACCAATAATAAGCGAGTTGTAAGCACTTTTAAGTTTGGCTATCCTTGTTTGACCTTGAAGGAGGGGCCCAAGGTCAAATCTGATCACATCAAAGATTTGTAGCCCATGATTTGCTATAAGTTGTTTTCATATTGCAAACCTCTAAGACCAATAAAAAGTGAGTTATAAGTACTTTTAAGTTTGGCTATCCTTGTTTGACCTTGAAGGAGAGGCCCAAGGTCAAATCTGACCACATCAGAAGATTCCCAGCCCATGATTTCCCATAAGTTGGTTTCACATTGCAAACCACTAGGACCCATAATAAGCAAGTTATAAGCACTTTTAAGTTTGCCTATCCTCGTTTGACCTTGAACGAGAGGCCCAAGGTCAAATCTGACCACAACAAAAGATTCCCAGCCCATGATTTCCTATAGGTTGGTTTACCATCCCAAACCTCTAGGACCAATAATAAGCGAGTTATAAGCACTCTTAAGTTTGGCTATCCTCATTTGACCTTGAAGGAGGGGGCCCAAGGTCGAATCCCACCACACCACAAGATTCCCAGCCCATGACTCCTATAGGTTGGTTTACCATCCCAAACCTCTAGGACCAATAATAAGCGAGTTATAAGCACTTTTAAGTTTGGCTATCCTCGTTTTGGACCTTGAAGGAGGGCCCAAGGTCAAATCCGACCACACAAGATTCCCAGCACATGTTTTACTATAGGTTGGTTTACCATACCAAATCTCTAGGACCCATAATAAGCGAGTTATAAGTACTATTAAGTTTGGATATCCTCGTTTGACCTTGAACAAGAAGCCCAAAGTCAAATCTGACCACACCAAAATATTCCCAGCCCATGATTCCTATATGTTGGTTTACCATCCAAAACCTCTAGGACCAATAATAAGCGAGTTATAAGCACTTTTAAGTTTGCCTATCCTCGTTTGACCTTGAACGGGCGACCCAAGGTCAAATCTGACCACACCAGAAGATTCGCAGTCCATGATTTCCTATAGGTTGGTTTGACATTCCAAACCTCTAGAACCAATAATAAGGGAGATATAAGCACTTTTCATGACTGAAAAGAAACGCCCGTGGCGGCCATCTTGTTTTTCAAAATGAGGGTAATGATGAACATATCCTGCGAATTTGAGATCTCTACCTATAATTCCCTTTGTTCTAGAGGGCCAACAAAACTCCTTGCTGAAAGTCGAAAAACACCCATGGCGGCCATCTTGTTTTTCAAAATGAGGCCAAAATTATTCCCAGGGAAGATTTTATGGTTATGAATATAACCTGAAAATTTGAGAAGTCTACCTATAATACCCTGGCCTCTAGAGGGGTAACCTGAAAATCCCTACACACTGCGTCGGCGGGGGTGGCGTACTCATGCATAATCCATAGTATCTACCGGATGCTATCCGATGGATACAACTAGTTGTCAAACACATCCAAAACTTGCTATATTTTTATGAAATGAGAAATATTTATGAAACACCCAATATATAAAGGATAAAAGTTTTAATGTTTTGCTGTGTTATCACGTTTTCTTGTACTCAAAAACGTGACTCAATGAGCACTCAAGATCTTTCCAAATCAATCCCCAATCACGAATACCGATCACCCAATCCTAGATTTACTTCGAATAAATGCCTGATGTAAAATACAATGACTATATAATTGATAATAGTGTTTAGTATTTGATTTAAATTCCTTCTGTATATAAAATATCAATATTTTTGTAAATAATGAATCAGTTCCTATCATCAGTGTGTTGTGCGATACATTTTATGATATGAAAGAATATTTTATAATTGATCAATATGCAAAATCGTGTTCTACAGAAACAGGATAGGAGAGTGTTAGCACTATGTATGAGTGGGGGGTGGGTGGTGGGGCAGCACATCTTCTGTTTTGTTTGTAATATCACATGACAGTTTCTACCAAGTGAAGTTGCAACACTATAATGAGGGCCATTTTAACACTTTACATGACATCTGGACTTTATATGTTAACCATACTGTAATGACAGTATTTTAAAAGACCAAAAGAGAAAGCTATTAAGTACTATATTTCATATGAAACATGAATTATTTCCAAAAATTGTGGATAAAACATCCATTTGAAGGTGTTCTGAACCAGATATTATTTATAATTTTAAGACTTTTTTTTAATGTCAAACTTTTTGCACTGGTACAACTCATATCCAGACAATTTGTATCTGTCCCAGAGTATAGAGATTAGAGTAAGGAATCTAAAATTCGCCACCTCTAAAAACCTTTAATAATTCTATGAAGCAAATGATGTTTTGTCTTAAACTTGGTATTTTTTGGTTCAAAAAGCCTTAATTTACTATACATTCAACAAATCTCACCTCAATTCATTTAATTTATTAGTGATTCCACATGCCGTGAATTTCAGATATGTGGCGAATTTTAGATTCCTTACTCTATCAGATACAAATAGCAATTTCAGACATGAACAAAATACATGTATACTAAAATAAAACTTTAAAGTAGCTCAGCTAGCATCATCAATGGTTTTACAACTGTATATCTCTATTGTTGGTAGTAATAATTGCTAGTCTACACTGAAAAGGTTGAAAGACTACTACTGGTTAATAAAGTTAATTCTAACATGACACGGCTGTGTCCGTGATTCTGATTGGTCGAGAGCTATGGTAAAACCTCGATATACATGTTGGCTGTTCCATTGTCATCCCATCGCAAGTAACAACAACCAAGTATATGCTTCCGGTTCTTGACAGTTAAGGATCAGAACTTATCATTATTCATAAAAGCACTTTTAATTGATATAATTCTGATAATGAAAATAAAATATATAGAACCTAAAAATTTTTTTTAAAAAGTCTTTATTTTCGGCATATTTAGTGAGATAATGCTACTGCCACAATGTACAATTGGTAGAACAGCCTGATTAGTTTTGAACGTTTGTGAAATGGGCATGATTTTTTGCAAAACATAAGGAAATTACAAGTATTTTAATTGTTTTGTCATGTTAGAATAGGCATAACGCCCTCCAAACCATGGTATATGCAGAATTTTACCATGGTTTGAGATTATAAACCCCGAAGGCGAAGGCATGGTTTGTCAGGCGTTATTCCTATAATGAGAGAGATTTTTTACAGCTTATTATATATTCAAAAAAATATATTGTTAGGTCTATTAATAAAGACACTATATATCAACATTAGAGGATCAATCAATAAAGCTTTCTGAATTTCACTATCGATTTCAAAAGTGTCAATTTCAATATTGTTTCCAGCATCTCACTTGAAAGAATATCCTAGATATTTTTTTAATCTGTTTCTTCTACTTAAATAAACATTCATGAATCAAATAAATTTTCCAGGATGAGTGAATTAAGGAGTGACATAACCAATTAAGGAGTGAAATCCCATTTCAATATCAACATGAAAAGACACATTTAGAGTCTGATATTGATTCTACAACTAAATTTCAATCCTTAAACTCTGAACAATTGTCAGAAAAAAATATCTCGTAAGTTCATAACAGAATTTCATACAAACCTTCTTCTTCTTTTTCACTATTTTAAAGCACGACATTTCTATCCAAGAAGTGTGACACATAAACTGATATTAGATGATTTCAACATTAATTTAAGTATCCTTCACATTTTCAATATAAAAACCACACAAATAGTAATCTAACACACAGTTTGGCATTAAAATATTCTCAAACATTTGATTATGATCGGCACATTTATATTGTATAATTTCTGTCTATTCAAAAGACTCGACAACCATATATTTAGGTAACCTTGGTTTCAAGCAAAAATTAAGCCACCAAAGTTTGATTATTATTCTGAAACACAAAATATCCAAAGATCCTATAAGTTTGTTGCAAAGATATCTCTCTCACGTGGGCCTCCTCGCTCATACTCAGTACAATAACACGATGGCATGCAAACACATTTTCAGCTACATTCCTGAGATAATCATTCTTAAAATTTTAATCTTTAAACACAATCCTAAAGTGTATTTTATTGAAATGGCTTTCTAAAATCACAAACAGTTCCTACTGTTATGTAGGTTAGCAGCAAAAACATAAAGCCTGATTGTCAATCCAGAACTCAAGATATCCAAGGATGCTCCAGCTCTGCTGGAAATATCCTTTCATTTGGGTCTACCCGTTCATTGCCAGTATCTCGGGGGTTACATAATAAAAGATTTGCAGTCCTGAATGCTCAGTAAAAACAACCAACTCACAAGATTTGTCCTTGACAAATGAGCGAGTGCCTGGTAAACAGAAAATGCTCCAAACAACCAACATAAGCTCTGTGCTTTTTCTCCCCCTTTACCCAGTGGGAGACCTACCCCCAGGGATTAACACATTCTAATAACAGGTTTTGTCATTGAATCTCTAATGAGTCAGTACTATTTTAACGTTTCACTTAAGTGCGTGTGTGTGTGTTAGATCGTCCATAGAAGGGCATATTTGATTGGTTTAGAAAGATAAAGTAGCTAACTGTCCACAAATGCAACACCCCCTCCCCAACTTCCAATTCGTGTCAAATATTCTCCCCTACCCTGTAAAAAATTCACCAAGACTCAGAGGCTAACATGTTATATGGTGGCCTATTTATCTTCAATAAAAAAATTACAGTTAGTAATGAACTCATGAAAGAGGAAACTTTAAGAAATTTTTTATAGTGGCTTGCCCCCCAAAACACCTAAAAAGACTACTCCAATTAATAGCTTCAGTGTGTGATCAGAACTAGCTTTTAATCTTTTTTTTCACTTCTAGCTTTGAATATTCAACCATAATTTTTTTTTTTTTTTTTTTTTTTTTTTTTGGGGGGTGGGGGGGTGGGGTGGGGGTGGGGGTGGGGGGGTGTTACATACAGGAATTTTTTTTAAATCTCTTAACATTGAATTGGATACACATGAAAAGATGTCTAAATAGAAGTGAAGTGACAGTTCAATTTACAGTGGTCAAAAAAATTAAACCACACCAGAGATCTGAATCGCAAAATACAGAAGTAAGTTTCACAGGGGGTTTATAAATTCTGATCTAGGAAAAGCTAATTACCTAGAATGACCAAAAACTCCCTTATTTATAACTTATTGTCAGCTGGTTAAGCCATTCTTTGTTAGTTTTATAATCTAAATACAGTCATTTCCATGTAATTCAAACTTAATACTATACATTAACCTTAATTTGATTTACAAATGCTCTTACAAAAAAAATTACATTTACTTGATATTTTACATCTTTGTTTTGAAACACTTGCATGTCACATGAATGTTGGGCTGCTAAAGTGGTTGAGGTTATTTACAAGTTTGACATCACTTGCCTCTCTCCTTAGTAGTTCTGGGTTCAACTCTAATTCATAGCAAAAAGTTGGATACAATTAGTGTCTGCCCGGACGTTAGCTGATGTAAAATCCCGTCATTGCTCTAGTCAGAATTAGGCCTCTTCAACAATATTTGATTGTCTTTGGTGTTGGTATGGTAAATTATGCTGTCACAATGCATTTTACATGATTTTATATGTGCAGGGTGGGTTTCATGAAGCCGCTTTAAGATAAAGGTCACCTTAAATTCAAGGATATCCTTGAATTTCTCCCTCCTTTAAAAATTCTTGGTTTCACAATGCCTCCTTCCTTAAAGGAGACATTGAAAACTCTCCTGAAATTTTGTGGAAGCTAAGGGCCTACCTTAAATTTAAGAAGTGTCCTTCAAGGAATGTTTAATACCTTAAAATGAACATTTACTCCCTCCTTAAGTTTTAAGGAAGACCTTTGGTAAGGAGAGTTAAAGGAGGCTTTGTGAAACTGAATTTTAAGGTTGCCTTCCCAAAGGAATAAAAATGACCTTCCTTTACTAAAGGAGGTCCTTTCCAAAGGAGGCTTCGTGAAACTGGCCCCAGATCTATATAATTTGGGCAATTTAATGCATGCAGTGTTTATGCCAATTTGAGTTTATACTTACTTTGTTGGAGTTATGTTCCTAGAAAAACAATTTTCATTCATGTCTGAATGAGTTTGCAATCTCGATGTACTAATGTAAGAAACTTCAAAAGATCAAACCCCCAATACATTTATGTGCAAAGACTAATTTATCGCACTTGTTCTCAACATTTTTTGGTCAAAGAAAACATCAAGCACTGTGGCTGTGTAACATGCATGCCAAAGTTCTAAATCATTTCAGGCTTCAGTGGTTCAGAGCTATTTCTCATTTATTTCAGTTACAAGTTTTTCTGAGATACACGTAAAAAAACAGTTGCTGGAAATGCAGAACAAGGTTAAATTTGTGTGGTTACAGATTACAGAATTATAAATCTCTCAAGTATAAATTTCATTATCTTTTCAAAGGCTCACTCATCCATTGGCCCTTTATGATCTGTTTGATCTAAAAGTCAACTGGGCAATGCAGTTCAAATGAGTTTAATTTTGTAGACACACCTTAAACCTTAAAGGTTCATACAGTTTCTGTGAAAATGTTGCAAGAAAGAGCAAGTAAAAAAAACCCACAATTTTGGTCAGTGTGTCATCTACAAAAACATCAAAGGTCAAATTCACGTATGTGAAGAAACAATTTTCCATCCCAACAAAAGATACATGCCAAAATGCATCTCCATAATGTTAATATTAATATTAAAATAGATACTGGAGGTAAATAAGATCAAAATATGATAGCAACAGTAAGAAAACTTGACTGAAAAGCAAGTAAACACCTTTTTTCAAGGGACACTTAATTATTGCACATATTTTTTTTTCTTTTCTAATCTGTACTTTTTAAACCTCTACTTAATATCTGCCAGGCAGAATCTAGTGCGCAACACCAGAATCCAATTCAATAAATCATCATTCCATAACCGCTGACAAGTACAATACCGTGGAGACGCCGGATAGAATATACGCTAAGTTGGCAATCTTTGTAATTACAATCTATGCCTTCATTTTTTTGAAAAACAAAACCCATGTATTTCAAAATATTTCATATTTTAAAGAATTACAATTTTAATGAGAAAGCTGTTAATTCACATTTCCCTTGTACTTTCAGATAATGGTTATATTTAAGTAGCAGAAAAAAACATAGATGTTGACAACTGATTGTCAAGACTGTAATTTTAAGTTTTCTTTCAATTACATCTATTGACAAGTGAGATGGCATTTGTAAAATGTCATCACCGTATTTGAATAAAATGCTCTAGATAACGAGATTCCTAATGATCTTCAAATATGTGGAGATTAAGTTTATTCATTTTCATATTTATTGTTCATTTACAGGGAAATCATCGTTATTTACTGAAATTCTTGAAGCCCTTGCTATTACATGATATGTGTATTTGGAATTAACTAAGAGATATTTTCAACAATTTATTTAATTTCATATTACCTAATTGTATTTGTTACATTATTCAAAATCTTGGCTTTCCCGAATAATTTTTAGGATTTACATTATCTATTGCAGTCACATGATCCAGGCACTGAATCTTTCACCATCTGGTTAACAGTGTGTAACAGACGCAATAAATGACCATTTATCAAATGAATCACCCTCTTTATGGACATTTGGTGACTTGGATTTCTTTCCAATGTAAAGACACAAGCAGATGCCATGGCGAGCTCAAATACTCAAGTTTCGATGGGACTGTTTCCAACTTGCCATCCATTCATCTTGCAATTGGCAATTTTGGCATCCTTATGAAATTATAATAAGTGGTTGTTTTTTTTTTTTGTTTTTTTTTTTTACTTTTCCTTCTTGCTGAAGATAGTAGTGCACTTTTTTAATTTTCAAAAAAGAAAATCTTGGTTAAATTTCTAACTGTTTATATCAGTATAACAAAGCTGTCAAAATGTGCATACATACAACATAAGAACTAGAAATCCAGATGAAATTAATAATTTTTAAGAAATTTAAACTTAGTGACATAATATATCCAAACACCTTGTATTTAATATGTTAAAAAATACACTTTTTTGAGAATTTGTATTTTAATATTTGATCTATTTAAATGAAAAAATCTTTAACACAATCTAAATATAATCTTCAAATGAGACCAGGTGACAATTAAACTGGCAGTGCTATTGTTTGCATATACAAAAACCCGTTTCCAAGGGCTGAAAATGATACAAAATCCAATATTTTATTTGGTTTAGTATTTGCCCTCATGAGACATAACTACAAATGCAAAAGAGAATGTGAAATATTTTAAAGCTAATAGATATCATATTTAACCATTATGATGGTATTTGATCCAGATCTACAAGGGTAAAGCAATAATAAACATACATCAAACATCACATTTGTTGGCTGTAGATCGTATCCATGGAAACATATCTGAAACCTTGAACAACAAATGTGAAATTCATTCTAAGTGTGAGAAAAAAGCAACTAAAAATTGCAACAAAAAATTATAAAATTTTTTAAATTCCGAAAATTTGGCAAAATATTTCAGGAAGTGAACAAAAAACAAATAAAAAACTATCATTTATAATCAAATTTTAGCTAATCCTTTTGTAAATAAGACACATTTATTGCATGTTAAACGTCCTCTGTCTAAACTGCTATTGGTCAATGAACTCAAACTCAAGTCAAGTACTATTTTAACACTGTTCTAACTGAGTTGTGTAATCATTTGCAAAAATTCATTTTTCTGGGATCCTGAAATGAATGAAATCTGTGTAGAGTAAGAAATCTAAAATTCGCCACATATCTGAAATTCGCCACATGTGAAAATACTAATAAAATAAATGAATTGTGGTGAGATTTGTTGAATGTATAGTAAATTATGGCTTTTTGAACTGAAAAATACCAATTTTTAGACAAAAACATCATTTTCTTCATAAAATTAACTAAGGTTTTAGAGGTGGCGAATTTTAGATTCCTGGCGAATTTTAGATTTCTTACTCTACTTTGTTTGCTTTTTAATGTTATATTGGATCACCTCGCTGAATTCTCCAGAGTTTGTAATTTTTTCAATAAGGTCCTCATTACAAATCCCATACAATATTAACAATATAACCTGTGCAACATTTTGTTTCAAACTTTTCTTCCAGATTCAAAGGAGTAATTGGCTTTAATGAAACACACAAAATGCCACAAACAGTATCTTCTTAAGAATGTGCAACGTTTTCTTCTCTAGAAGTCTCACATAACTAAGGCTGTGATAGGTTACCCAGTTACCAGAAAACAGTCCAACCAAGTACAAAGTGGCGAAGCGGGAACCAAAAAAAGATTAAATATACTTTAGGTCAATAAACTATTTCGGTAAACCTTAATATTCAGTCAGATCTGTCTACTTGGTGTTATTCTTTTCACATAATTTTCCTTATTTTTACAGATATTCAACAATAATTTTCTTAACAACTGTTTTTATCATCTGACATGTTTACTTTACCGGCACTTCAAGTTGGTTACAACTAAAACACAGTTACCTCCATTCGGATTGGTTCGTTAAACATAAATACCGAGTGTCATTTTTAAACACAAGCTCTAGCGAAGCTCACGCTTCTAGAAATCATTTTTTAGTTTTTTTTTATGTCTCTGGACTTTCATGAATTGTGGCGCAGCTTGAAGAGTACCTGGCTCATCACTGAAGTTAAGCAGCAATGGGCTACGTTAGTGCTGGGATGGGTGACCGCTTCGGTGCACTACTCGTGTCTCTGATGGCTTTGTGGCTTGCATTAGTAGACCGAAACCCCTTTCGGTATTGTTTCTAACTAAGTCACAATCTTACCCAGAACAGTATTTTGTTTACATCATCAATCATCAATGATATATGGTATTTTGTTTACACTGTCAATCACCAATGATATATGTTGAAATGTTTGGATTTTTTTCGCCCCATATTTGAAATGCCATACACCAGTCTTTTTAATATAGTCAAAAACTATTCTTACATTTATTGTTTATCCACCAACATCTTTAATTATAGACCAATATATCAGTATTTTGTTCACCTTACAGTGACAATAGCTACATTTTCAAAGTTTTTCTAGCTTTTCAACTAAGATATCGGAATTGTTTGTGGTTTTTCCTGCTGGATGGTTCACTTAAAATGCCAAGAAGCAGTATTTTGCTAGTGACTACACTGCGATACATGCTAAACTTTAAAAGTTTAGTTACTTTATTCCCTGTCTTTATTTATATAAAATACCACAAACCAAACTTTCTCACTAAAGCCTCACTTGCATCCCAACATAAATGCATATACGTGCCTGACCACAGCCAAAAATGGGTTAACTTTGAAGTCATGTGACACTATCAGAGATGCCCATACCCCACAGTCTAGGGAAATATTTTTAACACCATGAGATATAGAAGTACTGTATCAGTACAAAGTTCAGGATACTTTCAGAGCACTGTCAGTTATATAAAGGTCCAAACAATGTTTAAATAGAGAAAATAATGTCTAAGAGAAAGATAATGCATGTAAAGATGAAGTATTAAAACAAGACAATTCAATAACAAGATGAAAGCATTAATCAGTAAACTAAACATTACGACACTTATTATCTACATCTGGTATGGCCGAATTATGGTTTTTTGCTGTTTTGAATATTATCATGCATACAGAAGTGATAATACATTCAATGAATGCTTATGTGTGGTGTTGGAGCAAAATCTGTGGCTCACTTGATGAAATTCCATCTGTTACAATGGGAAGTTGTAAAAGTAAAATTCCTAATGAATTCTAATACAACTTTAACAGTGCTTAATCTGCATCAAAAGACAGACCCAAAGGTGCAACAAGATTTTAAAGGTCAAGGTCACTACAAGGTCAAAGGTCAAATCAAGGTCACACCATGATGCTGCACACCTACAACCCCTAACCAATGTCCCTACCAAGCATCAACTTCCTACACCTTACGGTTTCTGAGATATAGCCCGGACAAGATTTTATAGGTCAAGGTCACTATGGCAAGGTCAAATCAAGGTCAGACCATGACGTTGCACACCTACACCCCTTAACCAATGTCTGTAGTAAGTATCAACTTCCTACACTTCACGGTTTCCGAGATATACCCCGGACAAGATTTTATAGGTCAAGGTCACTATGGCAAGGACAAATCAAGGTCAGACCATGTCGTTGCACACCTACACCCCGTAACCAATGTCCCTAACAAGTATCAACTTCCTACACCTTACAGGTTTCTGAGATATAGCCCGGACAAGATTTTACAGGTCAAGGTCACTACGGCAAGGTCAAAGGTCAAATCAATGTCAGACCATGACGCTGCACACCTACAACCCCTAACCAATGTCCCTACCAAGTATCAACTTCCTACACCTTACAGTTTCCGAGATATAGCCCGGACAAGATTTTATAGGTCAAGGTCACTACAGCAAGGTCAAAGGTCAAATCAAGGTCACATGACGTTGCATACCTACACGCCCTAACCAATGTCCCTACCAAGTATCAATTGCCTACACCTTACGGTTTCCAAGATATAGCTGGGACAAGATTTTATAGGTCAAGGTCACTACGGCAAGGTCAAAGGTCAAATCAAGGTCACACCATGACGTTGCACACCTACACCCCCTAACCAATGTCCTTACCAAGTATCAACTTCCTACATTTAAGGGTTTCCAAGATATAGCCTGGACAAGATTTTCAAACTCAAGGTCACTACGGCAAGGTCAAAGGTCAAATCAAGGTCAGACCATGACGCTGCACACCTACACATCCTAACCAATGTCCCTACCAAGTATCAACTTCCTACACCTTACGGTTTCTGAGATACAGCCCGGACAAACTTTTTCCCGCCGCCCGCCTACCCGCCCATCCGGACACCATGGGTGAAAACTATACCCCGACAGCCCTTAAGGGCTGTGGGGTAAAAAACGGACAGCACATCCTGGCCATAGAAAAGAAATTGGTATGCCAATTGTTTACTGCGAGGTCATAGAAGCAACTAACATGCAGATAGGCACTTGCTTTGTAAGAAAGATTCCCCTACTCCCCACAATCTTATGTTATCGCTAACAAATTGCTAATATGTTGTTTCGAGGTAAACTTTCTCCATTAGAGCCCGAAAATAGCCTAATTTGATTATTTTATATCAATTTTCAATGAAATTTTCCTTATTTTAGCAATTATTTCACATTTTATTGCGAAGAGATTGGTTTACATCAACTGCATTTTACTTCCAGTTGGTGTGTGTTAACATGCGAGTACCTAGATTCAGGTCAGTTTTTTTTCGGAACAGCCAGCTGGTTTTCATTGTTGTAAACCCCTGTCCCCAACTTTTGCAAGTATTTGGTTACATTGCCTATAGTGCTGCGACGATGTTTGTAGAACATTGATAGATTGCTAGTTTACTTCCCCCAAAATTGAAGATCGGTTCAAACATCAGAAATTCGGACAGATTCTATTTTCGCCCATCTATAAGACCTTTTTTTATTGAAAATATGGAGGAATTTATTTAAAATATACATGGATTTTATATTTTTATTAAATTTTCAATGAAGTAATAAGATTTTACATAAGATTTCTACGGTTTAACTGGATCGAAAATGTTGTTTCGACAATCGAACTAGATCGAAGTTTGCTGGCTTGTACAGATACCAAAAATCGAACCCGAAATTCGAAGCAATGTCACATCACTTATTGCCCATGGTCACATCAGAGAACGGATATAGTACTCACCTGTGCTACATTTTCAAAGTGTTCATGACTTTTCTGCTGTGCTTTGGCTTTGTGCATGTTTTTGCCAATAGCCACGTTCTTGTTGAGAAACACCTCTCCATGACTCTCCAGCCATTCTATCACCTAGGTGATTGAAAATAGAACAAATCTGGATTGATTACTTTCAATATACTGTGTAGGTCATCAGTCCCATATACCGAGATTTCTCAGAACACGACAAGTCCGAACAGGTTAGAAATAAATTGTAAAATCTTTAAATTGTACTTTAATTTTATATAAGTTAAATACTTCCTTGATCTTTCCTAATTCTTTTCGTTTATTTGTAAGTAAAATGCATACGACCAACAAAATTATTTAAATTTTCATTTTGGTCCACGCAGTGACCCCTTATCTCACTAACAAGAATTACCTATTAAATATTCCCAGTATACGTTTATATCAATTCTATATTAGTGAGTGGACAATTTGTCAGATAGTTTATGATTCTTTCAAATTAACAATAATTTAAGGTAAATCTTAACTTTTTCAAAAATACATTACCATCTTAGCAGTTTTATTTTTACCCAGTTTTATTTTGTTTACAGCTTTCTGTTTTATCTTTGCTGTCATATTTGCAGGAAGTCACGATGTTCAGTAGTTGGATATTGTCAAAGATCAAAAACAACCAAACCTATCCTGGATGCCATTTTATTACGATGTAGCAAGTCAAGTATTAATACCAAAAGGTCATATGGGCTTTTGGTAAATATAGTAGAACCTCTATTATCCGACCCTCTTGGGAGAGTAAAAATTAGGTCGGATAATAGAAAGTTGGGATAATAGGAAGGCTAAAATAACATGTTTAAATACAGTTGGGAGAATGGGTTTGAGGTTGAACAATTGAAAATTTGGATAATAGAGGGTCGGATAATAGAGGTTCTACTGTATTTCAATATTGATGAGCCATTCTCGCCACACTTGCAGTGTATTCCATACAACAGATGTTTTCCTTTATTTCACCACAGTACCCACCTGTTTGACATCCTGTTGAAATAGCCTTAGTCCAAGTCGCTGGTGTAGTTTGACTTTTCCCTTGTGCCAAATGGTTTCCAGGACTCGGTACTGAGAAAACACCTGAAAATATTGGGCAAGAACTAGGAAATAATTCTTTCACTTGAATACTCTTTCAACTATTTAATGTGTGAAAATAAACACATTTTGTACTATAGTCATGCAAATATGTTAAAAACTTAATGGCATAAGATTTGTTCCTACTTAAGCTAGTGTAACCTTTTGTAATGCAGGGGCCGGTTTCACAAAGGGTTTTAGACTTAGGCTAAGTCAGAGACTTAAATCTGAGTTTTTTGTCTTTGCTAAGTCCTGGACTTAAATGGATTTCACAAAGGGTGACTTAGCGAAGTCCAAGCCTATCATATAACCACAGTGGTTTTCTATGTCATGTGACCTTTATTTCTACTCAAAATATTTTAGTGTAACATATATCCCTTGTTTAGCTCATTTTATCTTTGAAAAAATGCTGTATTTTTAAATGGGAAACCTTATAATCACACAGACATGTCCAAAGAATAATTGAGGGAGGTGTCCTATATATTTATTCTTTATTTTCAAGCATTTCAAATTTTGAAGTGAGAAAAATATATGGCGGCCATATTTAAGCCTTTGTTTACAAAAGTTAAGCCCACTCTTGGGTAGACTTAGCTAAAGCTTAGACTTAGCAGCTCTGTGAAATCCTCCAAGTCTTAGATCACAGACTTAGCCTCATTTTAAGACAAAAGTCTTCAATTTAAGTCTAAGTCTGGGCTAAGTCCTTTTGTGAAATCGACCCCAGGGTTTTTGCTAAGTTAGCTTCCCATTTAATTTTTTAGGGGTTCTCTATAGACTAAGTGCACATACTATGGTCAATATCACATACTGTAGTTAACCTTGTGGTGGTGGTGTGAACGGTAAACCGGTATACCGCATTTCGTTTCGTTTAGGTAGAAATGATGAAATCCGCGAAGAATATTTAAGTACCAGTTATTGAAAACATCATTATATTGGGCTTTCTACTGGTTAATATTTCATCAAAACAATAAAGAACATATATATCTCAGGATATAACTTACATTTTCACTTTATATTCATGGTAAATGAAGTTTACAAACTTCAAAATATCTCACAAATGCATATTTCCTATTGATAATATAGCTCATGTACGCTCGCGTAAAACTTTTTATCATATCTCTGTTAACTTTCGAAATCCCGGATTTTGTTCGGTTTCAAACCCCCGAAAACCGATTTTTGTTTTTAGAACCGGTCCGACCACTACCTTGTGGTAAATTTTACATAGTTTGGTGAATTTGACATACCATATAAAACTTAACATACTTTTATGGAGGGATGGGCCGGTACCAAAAATGTGTACCTTGGAAGGGTCGCCAATACAAAACCGTACCAATTCCAGGACAACATGTTTTAGTTCACCCCAACCCAACGCGGACGTTGTCTCTAAACAACATCGCAATAAAAGTGCCCATATGGACATACTATTAGATAAACATGTACAATTTCTTCAGATTTCTGGTTTGTTCCTAACATTTTAAGTTTTCTTTCATTAAATGAGTTGACGAGCGACATTGAGGTTATAAAGAGTCAACATCAAAACACAGCAGTTCTAACCTTAATCGCCAAAAATTCTACAAATGCATGGAAATATGGAACAAAAACTTAAAATTTCTTCAGATTTAGGGTATATTTCTAATGTTTTAACTCTTTCTTCCATTATATATGTCCTTAGCGAATTGTCAGTTGTAAAATCTCATCAGGGTATTTCAGTAAAATGCTCTCGATACCAAGACACTGGGCTTACCAACCCATCCCTATTTTTATATAATGTGGAATATTTCACAAACCATGGCAATTTAACTACATGTATAACGGGTAAATTTAATATATTTTGGCAAATTTAATATTCCACATTTTTCATATTGTAACAAATTCAAAATACAATGAAGAATTTCACACACATTGTTCAAAACATATCGTATACTGTGAAAAATTTCATAAACTATGGACAATTTTACATTTAACACTCTCAACTGCTTCAACTGATGTTGTTACTTACATTGTGCACTATTTCCAGCACATGCGAGGCTCCCTGTGAGTAATCTGCTTTGGCTGTTATGGAGTTATGACTTCCTGACGACACGGGTGTTTGTAACGTGTCAAGCAAGGTCTTTCCATGTCCACACAACTACAAACATATGTCACAGGTAAATAAAAATTCAAGCAAATTCCAATCTTAGAAGACTAAAATAAATTGTATGTCGAAGTGTTAGCCTAGCCAAATTATATATAAAGTTTAAGGTTATCAAATTCGCTAAAATTACCACAAAAGATAATTTCTTTGGTCATTAATACAGGTTAGGGAAGGGTCATTATTAAAAATATGTAGATTGGGAGGCTGCCACTGCAAAGCCATTCTGACTCCAGGATTAAACAGAAAAATTATCCATTTTAGTACATCCCCAACAAAATAGGCACACATCAGCAAGTGAAAATCATAAAAAGAAGCGTTGACAGTTTTGTTTTGTTTTTTTTTTTTTTTGAAATAGTAATAGTAATCATCTAGTAATTCCATCTTTTAAGGATGTTTTTTTTCTCCGAGTGCAAACATGGTAAAAATTTCATAAAATACTCTTCAGAACTACAATGAGGATGTAATAATTACAAAACTCCTCAAACCAGTGTTGGCATTGAGTTTAGTGACTTTTTATATAACTTGTATTTTCTGACTTTAAATTATTTTTGTTGTATGTTCAATTTATGAACTAATGTCTACTTCTCATAAATTTGTAATTTTCCTGATTACTTAAAAATATTTAACAACCTTTACTGTTTCACAAACCTTCTATTTTCCAAACCACACATTCTTACTCTGATAGATCTGACAACAATTAGAGATTTTAATGTATTATATTCAATGAAGTCCTTACATCAGTGTAAGCCTGTTTAATGGTCTCAATACTCAGCTGGTGGGTGGATATCGCCTCTTCAATTGAGTGGATTTCATCAGGGACTTCAATGTTCTCACACTGTTCTTTCCATCTGGGTACTTCTGCTATGTACTACAAAAATAACAGAAAGCTCAAAGGTTAGACAACCAATTTTGGGTCTTTTTTCCGCAGACAACTCATTGGAGTTTATCACGTTAGAGTATTCAGACTAAATCAGTGGTTAAAACAAAGAAAATATAGCCTCTATACAAGGTTAAATGCAACATAAAAGTACTGACAACATTTTAAGAATACTAGGTTTTTCAGTAAGGAACTTTGACATTTGCACAAGGGTTGGAAGGTTTAAAGCTATGGTTTCATATACTATTATATGAAAAAGAACCCATTGATGCTTGAACATTAAAATCATCAAAATATTTTCGGTAAACTGACAAACTGACACTAACTTTTGAAATTCTGCTTAATAGCAGATTGTGTTTAAAACTTTTTAACCATTTCTTTGCATTCAGTAAACAATCATACAGCCAAAAAAAATCCTTATTTCTTATTTTAAAAAAAAACAAATTCTAAAATGGTACGCTGCGCAATGACCTTGGACACGTCTTTTGCGCAAGGCTGGAATCGTGAATATAGAACGGTAAATAAAACAACGCTGTTGAATTCTGTGTGCATCATCCCTTTGCATACAAATGCAAACAACTAGCGGTAAAATAAAACGTAATTTATATGCAAATATGAAGTCAAATGATTCAGTGGGGATTTTTATCAATATTTCATTTAAAGATCTACTACTCATTAATATTTATGAATTCTGTGGGGTGATTTTCTAACAATATTTTAACCAAAAGGTTGTTTGTATGTTTAGTTAATGGAACAGCCAACATGGCATTGGATTTGTTTTCATTTTTGCTTAAGATTTACCCCTTATTTTGAACAAAATATCAATGTAATAATTTTAACAATAGGAGTAAAAGACAAATTCTCGTACTTATTGCTGTTTTTAAAACATCGATATGCTGTATTAAAGCACTCAGCCCTTTGGGCTTCGTGGGTTTAATATTCAGACGATCAAAAGTTTAAAACCATCATAAAGCACTCGGATATGTCTTTTATTCCTATATTATTGTACTAGAATAGTAAAAATGCGACTTCTATATTTTTATACTGTATTTTCACTTTTTTCATATCATTTATTCGCCATAATCTGTTAACATTTCTGTGAAGAATAACAAACAGTTTAGTATTGTGGTGCTGGTAATTTGATCAAATTTTTGCATACGTATAAACATCCTGTTAAAAGTGAAATTTGTAGTTGACGTGGTAATATTTATTTCTCTACTACCCAATTTATACTGTCTACAAATGCATAGGCATATAATGCAGGGAACTAGGATACGAGTTAGAAATATCTATTTATCTAACCTATTACCCAAGACTACTTCATATGCATCTACCTTGTCTCAACAATTCTTAATGCTGGATAACACAAGTGCCACTTGAAACATCTAGTCTAATCTAATGTGCACTTTTATAGCACTTAATCTACATCAATTGACAGACTGTAAGGCAGAACTGAACATAAACAAGGTGAATAATGGTAAGTCCAATGACAGGACCAGGTTATAACGAAGAAGACGTAGGGGTGATAGGGAGGCAATAGTGGATAGCCTTTTGCAAACAGGCAAGTTTTGAGCTTTTTCTAAATATACTCCAAATATATTCTAAATTTCCACATACACTTATACAGTGACAACACCTATGGTACATTGTAACCAATTTTGTTCAACTGGCTGAACATTTTACATCAATTTATAACATTTTATTACACATGTTTATATTTCTACTGCTCTATTATTAAAAGAAATTGGACCATAGGTTGTCTCTGTGTTTAACACAGAGGTCACTGTTGAACAGCACTGACCACTCTTAAAATATTAAAACAGGACCAGTGGTTTTACCGAATCAATTCAGTCAAACCTTATGAAGGCAATTCTTTCAAAAGACCAAGTCTTGTCAGGTACTTAAGTGCTCTCTTGTTACCTGGCATAAATTTTAACCAATTACTTAAAGTTAATTTACATATTTGGAGTTTTACGTCGCTTTCAACACTCTACAGGTCATATCACGATGGGTAGTTCAAAAGCGCAGAGGAAACCAGTACATACAGGTGGTCAAGGTTCTGCACTATAAACTGCCGACTAACAGCACCAGCCTTCCCACTTGAGGTTAGGCCAGGATTCGAACTCTGATCTCAGAGGTGGGAGGCGAGTGTGTTAACCACTGCGCCACCGTGCCCCCGACTTAAAGTTCAAACACCTTCACTTACAAAATATTTGGTTATTTTCATTAATTCCAGTCCTTACTTGTTCTGCTTTTTCATGAAATATCACAGATAAGGCAAGTACAGTGTTCCTATCCTCTAAAGCAGCAGCAAATGTCCTCCACTCCTTGTCTAGTTTACTGGCTTGTACTCGTATAGAGGGCGCCGCAAAGTGTCCCGCATCACACAAACGCTGTGCCGTGGCCAAAGTGGCGTTTAAACTCACATATGCATTCTGTGGAATACAAAGAATTCAAAACATCCAACATATTATAATGATTTTTTAAATGGTGCGTTATGAGTAACAATGAAATGGCTAATTATCATACTTAGCTTTAAAATTAAGAAATACAAACCAATGAAACTGGGAATGCACTGAAAGAAATAAGATTTAAATCAAATGCTAAACTAATTCTAATTCTAATAGCACTTTTATAGTGCTTAATCTCTGTCAAAAGACAGATTCTAAGGCGCATCACACAAAATCATTGTTCAATATTCAAAAAGCAGAGACATTGCAGGGGTCAGCACCGCGGAGAAAGCAGAAGGAGATTGGAAATTTAGGGTGGGTATGCTTTTCCAAAGAGGTATGACTTCAACTTTGACCTGAAAGAGGCAAGTGAGTTTGCAGAGCGGACCTCATCAGGAAGGTCATTCCAAATCATAGGTGCGTCATACGCAAAACTGAGTCCAAAATGTTTTCGAGAATTGAAAACTGAAGCAAAGTGGGGAACCTCAAGAAATATGCCATCAGACTGACTTCGACGTGTGTTATATGCACTATGTCTGGGAATTAGGAATGGTTCAAAGTATTTGCGGTTACCACTGTGTAGGAACTTAAATACCAGCATGGTAGTCTTAAAGATAGAACGGTACTTAATCGGCAACCAATGTAGTGCTTTTCTAACTGGAGTGATGTGTGAGTACTTGGTGGTGTTGGCAACAATTCTGGCAAGGCTATTCTGAACACATTGAAACCAAAAGCAAGTAAACTATAAAGACGTCTTTACTAATAAACAAAACTAAGCCAAATATTTTAAAGCTTTTCACAGACTTTGCCCTGACTTCTCACCTTATTTTACCTTTCCTTAGTTGTTATTGTTCAGCTTCGAGATCACTTTATCAATGGTGGGAAATACCCAAGATTTTTCTGTTTACATTACATACTTGCATCTTTAGGTTATTTAGAAATTCAACCGATTTAGCAGTTAACCTCTTCAAATGGTTAACCAACCACAAAATTAGAGGAACTCTTAAATTTTACCAAGTATTGCTTAGTTTTGCGCCTTAACTTCAAATATCATGGCAAAATTTTGAAATTTTTAAAACTTCTGACACTAACCATAGCATGGGCTGAGAACTGCATGTGTTCCGACTGCAATTCTGAGGCCATGTGATGAGATGAACCAATCTCTGTATAATTCACCAGGAACAAGTCTTTGTTGTGACCGATCCACTCGAACATCTGAAAATAAACAGAATCAGTGCTAGAATGTACACAGAAACGGGAAACACAACAGACTCTAATTAAGAGTTGATAACATATATTAGTTGTGTGAACGGTAAACCTGCATATTGCATTTTGTTTCGTTTAGGTAGAAATTACGAAATCCGCAAAGAATATTTGAGTACTGGTTATTGCAAACGTCATTATATTAGGCTTTCTTCTCGTAATTCTTCATAAAAACAATAACAAACATATAAATTTGAAAAAACATCTTACATTTTCACTTTATGGTAAATGAGGTTTACAAATTTCATAATATCTCGCCAATACATATTTCCTCTTGACAATATTGCTCATGTACAATATAGCTCACACAAAATTTTCACCATATCAAAGCAAACTTTCGAAATCCCGGATTTTGTTCAGCTTCAAAGCTACAGAAACCAGTTTTTTCTTTTCAGAACTGGTCCGACCACTAACATATATCAATATTGAATATCAATTTCAAAATTGATCAAACTTGAAGATAAACTGATATTAAAATTTACTCATGACTCATTTTCAAAACAGTGGCCATCTTGTTTTTTTCCAGAATGGGCCCAAATTCAACACCATGCAGCTTAATGACATAAAGGACCTCTACAAATACCGTTTGGTATAGTTAACTTTGATTTAAGCAATTCTAGAAACTCTGAAAATACTTTATGCATGTTTAGACATTCTTTTGAAAATTCACCATTACTAGCTGTTAAATCCAATATTTCATGTTTATCGATATATAAAGTAAAATTTGAGTTTAATGTCAATATAAGACAGCATTTCAATCTTTATAGTAGTACTGTGTTCTCCATTTCACCCTCTCAGAATCCCTACTTTCGCAATTAACCCTTGAAAAATTTTCTGATCATGCGATTTTTCTCCAGTGATGTTCCACCTTTAAAAATTTACATTGAAAACCATGGAACCCTGTATTATTATGACCCTGACACATATGTATAGTTAGTCATTCAATAGATCAATCAATCAATGAATCCAGTGGATACAATTAATCAATCAATCAACCAATCAATCAATCATTCAACCAAGATACCTTTTCTACTTCTCCTTCATACATTCGAAGTTGCATGTACTGTTCTAGCTTTGTTTTTCTGAGTTGCCACAAGTGCATCAGATACTGGCGAGCCTCGTGTAGAGTTTCAAGGATGCTCTGTAATGGTTGTGCCGCTGACTGGAAGTCCATGTTACCCACGACATAAACACTCGGCAAACAGCCTGAAACAGTCAGGGGAAGATCAATATTAAACAGTATGCATCTGTTAAGTGAACGGCTTAAAACTGCCGGACAGAAACTGCACATTACCCAAAATTACAAATATCAGGTTACCCAGCAACTATCTGTTTGACAATAGCTTGAAGGCTCCCAAATTATTAATAACAGTAAAAGTAATAGTAATAGATTGATATCTACAATAGTAATAGATTGTAAAGTAATTGGTATACAGAAATAGGCACAATCGCTCTTGGAGCAGTCTAAAAATTATACAACAGATTTAATAGATAACATGAAAATGAGATAAAAGCATGTATTATAAGAATGTCTTTTAAATCAAGACTGAAATGAGAAGATTTGCTACATGATGGACAAATTAACATGTTGTGGCAAATTTTACTTTTTTTTACTCTTTTATTTATTCACAATGAACCAAAATATTCTTAATTAAAATGCCGAGATAAAGAAACCATTTTCTCTTTTCCAAGTGTCAGTCACATTTACTTTACCATATTTTATAGACAAGTCTTGAGATTTGGTTCCAAAATATTACTAGAATTCTGGCTTTTAGGCAAAATTGGGGTTTTATATCAATTTTAACAGTTTTGCTCAAACTGACACAGTCCCTTACCATTTCCCAAATGTTGTTACTAGGTGTGTTCAAAACTATAACCAGGTGAGATCCAAGTGATTTGCTTAACAAACTAAAATAACAACTGGACTACTTAAGATTTTGACATAACTATTCCATGATATGACTTCCACAGGTTCTCTATAGCAAATAGTTTTCAATATGATGTCCATAATACTGTATCAGAAGAATATGCCATCTGAACCTTGAAGAATTAAGCCACATAATGTTCTGTCATATATATTACAATATGGCCTTGGTAGGTGGCTTAAAAATATGACACTTCTTTTATATCCGAGTGAAAAATTGTTTCTTACATTTCCTTCAACTTATAATGGGAGTCCCCATTTGTAGTTTCACAATAGGTAAAAACCAACTGATCATCCATACAATTTATTATGATTAGGCTAGCGAGATCTGTAGGTATATATGCCACTGTAACCCAGCGGGTCTTACACTTACTTAAGAACTCAAAGTACCTGAGTTTGATCTCAAGTATAGAGAGATACTTACATACAGTGGATCAGAAGATCATTTAAAATTGTAGTCCTCTCTCAATGGGGACTATCCCCAGTGTCAGGCTAAACTGTCATCGCCAAGTCTCTATCTTTCGGTTAAGGGAATGTTAGTCACTAGAGTATGGGCTGTATTGATGGAGTCAGGATGGGTCAAATAGTGTTTTGAGTCCAGAAATAAACAAGATATAGTGCCAAATATTAATACAATACCCTGTGACTTGTGCCGACTTCCACAGATTCTTTCCAGCAACATGTGTCCTTCTTTATCCAGCATCTCTAATGGTGATTTCTGGATCCTTCTTTTCAAAGACGAGTGTTCGTCAAGCATCCCAGTAGCTGCATTAACATTATCGGGAGTCTCTGGGCCAGTAAGAATCTCACGCTGTTTTTCAAGTTTTTTCAGTAACTCATGAGCATTTGCCACAAAAACCTCTAGTTGCTGTAAATACAGAATATTTTTGTTTGTTTGTTTATTTACTAATATTTTACATATTCCTTTGGGTGCAATATATGAAACTCTGTGAAGTATCCATGGACATGTAGTGTATATGTGATAGTAAATATGTGTAATCAGTAAATATGCGTATTTACTAAAATTTATATCACAAAATTATACAGCTTTGTCCCTAAAAAACTTTCAGTTGCCAGACAATATTTTTCTCTTCTTGTTTTGTGTTGTGTAAATTTAATACATTGTCTCAGTCTGAATTTTAATCAGAGGTCTTCCCATTTACACAGGCATACAAATTGAGACTAGTTTAGCTCTTACACTAGATGAGTGTATAATATGGAATATAGTCAATGTAGGTGGATATACACAAAAACATTAACACTACGCATGGTTGCAACACTCGTTTTGGTGCAATACCCATAACTTGAGTATTCATGGACACTTGGGGTGTATTTGGAAACATCCTATAATTTTTCTAGGATTGCTTTTGTTAACTAAGGCATGGACTGTAAAATATGGTTGTTCTCTTTTCTAGCTTACCTTCATGATTTCTGGGAGAACAATTGACGCACAAAAATATAGTCCCATGTAAAACTTCAAGTAAGACTTTTGGTGGAAAATAAAGTTCAAACACAGCCAGAAATCCTAGATAAGTACCTTCTTATACACTATATATTTATTTTACACAAAGTCACGTAATTTTCTTGCTTTTGTGAGAAAAAACACTCTATCGCCATCATACTTTCTTCCCTTTTTAGATTTTTTCTTGCATTTTTATAGGACTGGCAAATATTACGCAAAAGTAAAACATCATTCGCTTAACCCAGAATATTTACTTTCATAGTATTCAATTGTTTTTCTTATTTTACTTTTTTTTTTCATTGAACAAATACAAACCATTCGAATGTCGATCCACTCATCATTATCGTATGGCAGTGTGCCATCAAACTCTTGTGTTAACTGTTCAGGTAGGATGACCTTGTGCAGACTGTCCACTGATATCATACTGGTCTATAAAATAAAAATATAGCCTTTAAAAATTATTGTGTAAATTTAAACACTGACACATATGCCCAGACATCCTTAACATTTCAAAACTGCTCAGGTTTGTTAATGCTTTAAAATAACAGAAAATATATAGTATATTTACAGTTTTTATGATCTTAACTGCCTATCCCCACCTTTTGCAAATATTTGGTAACATCTCCCATGGGTGTTTCAGAGAGCTCATATTTGATGCTTTCAAGTAAGAGAACAATATTTATAACTTCTTATAAAATTGTAACAATATCTGAGATGTCCATACATCTGAAACATGTTTTAACTTTTCAGTGGCTCAGCCAAAATTATGATGCATAATTCTATTTGGGATGTGGTCTGATCCAAGTCACAGTGTGGTTTGTCAAAAGACAACTTGATAAGAAATACATCTGATATACATTGTGCAATTAACATAGCATGCCTATAAATTTCAGTTAGATCTAACCTTTTTGCATCAGTAATGCTTCAATAGTTTCTATGAGTCAGGGGCTTTTATATGTAATTTTATTTTCAACAAAGACAATCAAAGAACCAGAATTACATTTTAAATGGGATACAGTTACTTATTGACAGAAACACTTTGCAACTTATACTTTTAAATATTTTTATCCCAAAGATATTTAATTTAAAAAAAAAATGTAATGTGGCATGCACTGACATAATGTTGTAACCACCACAACAGAGGAGAATAACACCAATCAAGGATATGATGTTTTATACTTCTCAACATACAGCTGGCTCTGTATAACTATAACTTCCAATAGTCTACAGATTTGGTTTTAATGAAATAACCAACTTCCAGTGACACTTATCAATTTTGGTTTAAAGTGATATCTATAAAGTGTTTGAAAGGCTTTAAACTGTTAATAAAATTGTGTTTCTGTCATAATTAAAATATTGTATTTTCTGATTTGGAAATCTTAACACTGGTTTTACGGCACTTCCAGGGTATATGGACACAGCCGTTTACAACATTGTTAAGTACTTTTCAAATGAAATGTAGCTACAAACCTTATAGGACATATTTGTAGCCACATTTCAATGGAAAAGTCCATAATGACGTTGTAAACAGCCATGTCCATATACCCTGGAAGTACCGGTTTTACTTAGCTTACTCAGTAACACTAACCAAGAGAATAATGCTGTGAAAGTCATTCTCTTATAACTTTTTTTTTAACTTTAAGCCAATAAAATTGTTCAAAACTTTTTCTATTTTGTGTTTTTAAAAACTATTTATTTAATCAATAAAAAATCAGTTAATCAGTTAATTGATTACATTATCATCTTTTAAAATAAACATCATAAAAATGTTTGACAATGGAAGTTACCAGAAACACCAAATTTTTGATGGAATATTTTTGATCATGATTACATAAATGAGTAAAAATCTACAATTAATCACTATACTTACCACAAAACACTTACCTCTTTTAACACTTATCTCACTTAACACTTACCTCAAACTTATATTTTGCACTTCCAAGACTAGTTTTCTGTTTCTCCCAGAACTTCTCTGGTTTAATTATTAAGGCGATGGTGATACTGTACGGAAAGCTATCCTATAACATTACAAACAAAAACATTCAGTTGATTGTTACAGGTGTAGAGAAATATATAGTTTATCATAAAAAACACAAGATATATCAAAACCACTCTCTGAAGTGCCCATGGGCAATCTAACTAAATATTCACAAAATCTGGGGATAGGCTGTTATAAGAATGAAAGCTGGAAGGGTATTCCAGAAAATTACCCGAATCTAGTTACTCCAAATTTAGGGCTGGGACGGGTGCTGAAAAATGGCATCGAGTACTCGCCCTCTCACAACCGGCCCGAATCCGAGTAACCGCGAGATTTAGTATCTACCATTAGAAGTCTTCTATAAACAGATAGTTGGTTCTGGAAATGAAATTTTTGAACAAAAACGTCTTCTATTTGACCAGATATTATAGAATATGGAGTAAATTATACGTTTTCAAGCGAAAATAACAACTTTAATTGATATTATGTGACGGAAATGCTGAAATGTGGCATATTTTACACAAGCATTTCATTACGTGGGCGATAATACAATACCTCGTGAGTAACCGACGATTTAAAATGGACTCGAGTACTAGCAAAGATCGACTCGTCTATCGAGGCTCGAGTACTCGTTCACAGCCCTAGTAAAGACCAACCGTAAGTGCAGCTGATGTAACCAAATATCTACTGAAAATATAAAATGGGCAATAACAGCTTGAATAAGGAAAATTTTGTTGAAAACAAACATAAGGAAATTGAATCTAACCTTTTACTAGAGTTAACTAGATTGGGCCAACTCGGCGCCAACATATCCCCAGACAGGTCATCACTCACGCCACAGATTTTGATCGGGAATTTTTAAAAACATAATTACCCATTATTATATGAACTTCAGCACATCAATCTACTCTGTTTATATCTTCCAAGGAAGATGGTGTATCCCCAGACGCCGAATACATAACTCAAATTATATTTTCAATCTTCCTGCAATGATAACTGTAAACCTATTTTCAAAGTATTTAAATGATTGATGATTGAATGTCCATTCTAAAATAATAATCCCAAAAGAGCATATCTGTTTCTATATTTGTTGACAAATAAAATATTATTTTTAACTCAACTCATCATACTTTTCAATCTTTCTTCAAAGTATTTAAATGATTGATGATTCAATGTCCATTCTAAAATTCATAATCCCAAAAGCGCATATCTGTTTCTATATTTGTTCACAAATAAAATATTATTTAAAAAAAAATTATTTATATTATTATTTTATTATATTATTTTTAGAATTTGCAAATTGTTTTCAGTTATTCATTTCCTCTATACCTATATATGTGATCCATATATATGCAACCTAAATATGTGACACAATCTCAGTTCTGACTCCCCTTTGTGTTATATGTAATGAAGCCCACCACCTCCCACCCCCACCCCTCTCCCCTTCTCCACACCTCTCTCACTATTACACAAGATCTGCAACCCCATTGAGGTCTTTGTTTCTCATCTGATATCATTAAATACCTTTGTTTATTTAGTGTCACTCAATATAGCTGGAGGTCCCAGAGGTGGGTGGGGGGAATCCGGGTGGGGGATGTGGGTTGGGACTTAGTTTAGTTTATTAGTTTATTATAGTGACATGTATTATGTTGACAAGGATTATACAAAAACTATTGAAGTAATACCCAGCCCTATATGGGCTTATAAGTCACTTTAAATAGAGAGTTAATAACAAACAGAGCAAACATATTTTGAGGTAAGATACAGTAAATAAAGACAGCAATTCAATACATAAAAATTAACAACATAATTTACTTTTTCTTTCTTGCCACAAATCAAAAATAAAATTAATAACCATATTGACATTCATATGAGTTAATACCCTTGATAATTGATCTATTAATAATTCAGATTTATCTATATTTAAAATTTTGAAATATTTCATACGAATCAGCTCTAAAGCTGGACAAACACAAACAAAATGTATCTCATCTTCTACATCTTTTTTACACAGTTTACATGTTCTCTCAAAGAGATGGAGTGCTACAGCATAAATGGTAAACAAACAATCTATATAAAAGGGGTACTCAAATACAAAAAGAATTGAGAATTTTAAGTATGTGATTATCAACTGAAATGAGTTCATAACTGTAGGAGCTGTGTCAAAATTAACTGAGGCAAGTTGAATAAAACTGGGCTAGTTGAGGGTTAAAAATCCCCTAGTTTTACTACATACGGATATAATTTCATTAATATTGGGACTTAAAGCTCACTTAAAGTGTCCATTTTGTCTACTTGAATATGTTTAACCGGCGTTTAACCAGTTTCATTTTAAAAAGTTAAAAACTCAGCAAGCAGAGGTATAACACACAAAAATAAGTTCTTAAAAGACTAAGATAGCCATAACATTATTAATATTCAAAATTTAAATAGACAGACATTTCCTTTTAAAAATTCAAAGATTTCAGCTCTATAACCCACATAGTTTGACAGTTACTGGGCTTTAAAGTGGCATAATGTCCATAAATTGGGTTTCTGTGGGCATTTTACAATTGTTAAAGAGACCTTAGCAATTAAACTACAGATCTGAAACTTTTTGGGGGACATACATAACAAACAAAAATTATATATAACACAGTTTAAGACTTGTCACACTAAGCATTTCCAAATAACAGGGCAAAATACAGAAAAAATGTCCAAAAAGGCACTTGGGCGAGTGTCTATGGCCCTCATACACAGGTTAAATGTCTACTAAAAACCTTGATTTTCGGCATATGTAAAAAGGACATAATAATGCATTCCCAGATGGGATTTCAGCTCCATCAATCACATAGTTTAACAGTCACAGGGCTTAAAGGTGGTAAAAAGTCCAAATATTGGGTCTCTGTGGGCCTTTTAGAGATCTCGATGTGGCTTTCAAATTAAAGCTTCAGACTTAAAATTTGTTACATAATAAGATTACACATAGAATATGTATCTAATAAAGTTTGAAACTTCTCAGACTTACCATTTCCAAGTTACAGAGCAAAATATGTGAAAAATGTCTTAAAAGGGTCACTCAGGTGGGTGTTTAAGGTCCTCATACACAGGTTAAATGTCTACTTGAAGCCTTGATTTTTGGCATATGTAAAAAGAACATAATAATGTATTCCCAGATGAGATTTCAGCTCTATCAGTCACATAGTTTAACAGTCACAGGCCTTAAAATTGGCAAAAAGTCCAAATACTGGGTCTTTATGGGGCCTTCTAGAGACCTAAATGTGGCCTTCAAATTAAAGCTTCAGACTTAAAATTTGTCACATACTAAGATTACACATAGAATATGCATCTAATACAGTTTGAAACTTCTTAGACTTACCATTTCCAAGTTACAGGGAAAAATATGTGAAAAATGTCTAAAAATGGTCACTCGGGTGGGGATTTATGGTCCTCATACACAGGTTAAATGTCTTCTTAAAGCCTTAATTTTTGGCACATATATAAATAACATACTAATATCTTCCCAGATAGGATTTGAGCTCTATCAGTCACATAGTTTGACAGTCACAGGGCTTAAAAGTAGCAAAAAGTCCAAATATTGGGTCTTTGGGAGCCTTTTAGAGACCTCAATTTGACCTTCAAAATTAAAGCTTCAGACTTAAAATCTGTTACATACTAAGATTACACACAGAATATATATCTAATACAGTTTGAAACTTCTCAGACTTACCATTTCCAAGTTACAGGGAAAAAGATGTGAAAAATGTCTTATAAGGGTCACTCGGGTGGGTGTTTATGGTCCTGATACACAGGTTAACTGTCTATTAAAGGCCTAAATGTTGGGGCACATATAAGAAAACACATAGATATATTCCCAGATGATATTTAACTTAGATGAGAGACATAGTTTGAAAGCTACAGTGCTTGAAAGTGGCAAAAAGTGCATAAATTGGGTCTCTGTGGGCACTTTTGAGACCTTAAGTCGACCCCTTTGGGTAAACCTACAGCCCTAAAATTTTCTACAGACAAGGATTACATATCAAAGTTATACCTAGCACAGTTTGAGACTCATCAGAATTACCACTTCCAAATTATAGGGCAAAATATGTGAAAAGTATAGCAAAAAATCCCTAAGTGGGGGTATTTATGGGCCTCAAGGACAATTTTCTCCTCAACTTAAAGTCGTGATTTTCGGCACATGTACTAAGAACATATTAATGTGTTGTCAGGTAAAATTTCAGCCAGCTGAGCATCATAGTTTGTGACCTACAGGGCTCTAAGCGGCCAAAAGTCCAATTTCTGACCTTAAGGTGGCCATAAGTTCTTTTTTACTGGGAGTTTAAGGTCACCTTAAAATAGGGATCTTCCTTTGGGCACCCTTAACATGTGTACCAAGTTTGAAAAAAAAATATTAATTTGTTTTTGAGTTATCGCGTCCACAAGGAAATTTCTACGGCGGCGGCGGCGGCAGCGGCGGCGGCGCGACGGACCTGAATCCAATATATCCCCGACTTTCGTCTGGGGATATAATTAACCTGAGAACAACATATTTTACAGATGCAATTTAAGGGAGATAAAATAAAACTGTTGACAGGACACTTACCAGGACATGTGCCCTTCAGAGAGCCATGACAATAATACCAGACTAGTAAACAACAAAGAAGTTTATTATAAATTCTTTATTAATGTTCCTTTTTATAAGTTTATCATTTACCAATATAGTAATTACGTTCAATGAAAAAAAACTTTTATTGGTGCTTGGTATCAGACTCTATGACTTGTATAGAATATCATCAACCGAAGCCTTTATCCATCCAATAGATATTAATTGAAAATGCTCACAATGACTATAAACTGGTGATGCTTTGTCAAAATTCAACTGATACCCATTCTCCACTTTACAAAAGTCCCTTTTTACTAAGGCTGTGACTTCGTTAGAAAAACGACACCGGGTATTCGCCTCAAAAGAATCGATCCGAATTCAGGTAACCGTGTTTTAGTTGTCACCCAGTGGAAGTGACAGAAAAGCAAACATGGTGGATGATGTAAACAAAACGTTATGAAAAATAATGTTAAATATCTGTATAAATAAGGAAAATTACGTGAAAAACTAACAGTAATTAAAGAAATCTGACAGAATACTAAGGTTTAGCCGAGTATTTCATTGATTTACACTATATTTAATCACTTTTTGGTTACGCGCTTCATCAGTTTGTACCCGGTTTCAAAAGGAATTCGGACCGTTTTCGGGTAACCTATCACAGCCTTACTTTTTACCTCCGCCCAGGGAGTTATGTTTTCGCCCGGGTTTGTTTGTGGGTTTGTGCGTTTGTTTGTGAACAAGATAACTCAAAAACTTATGGACAGATTTTGATGAAATTTTCTGGATATGTCTGAAAAGGTAAAAGGAAGAAATGATTCAATTTTGGGAGTGATCCGGATCACTATCTGGATCTTGTGGATCCATGAAATGTAATTTTTAAAGACAGATAACTCAAAAAGTTATGGATGGATTTTGATGAAATTTCAGGATATGTCCTAAATGGGACAAGGAACAAGTGATTAGATTTTGGGAGTGATCTGGATCACTGACTGGATCCATGAAAAGGTCTGCGCTCTCCGAGTGCTCTTGTTTATTACTAAAATTTGTCTTTCATGCTGAATTTCAAGAATCCAATTTTTGAGATATTTTTCCAAAGATATTTTCTTTCTTATGCTAATAATAACTAGATTGGGCCAACTCGGCGCCAACATATCCCCAGACAGGTCATCACTCACGCCACAGGTTTTGATCGGGAATTTTGTAAAACATAATTACCCATTATTATATGAACTTCAGCACATCAATCTACTCTGTTTATATCTTCCCAAGGAAGATGGTGTATCCCCAGACGCCGAATACATAACTCAAATTATATTTTCAATCTTCCTGCAATGATAACTCTAAACCTATTTTCAAAGTATTTAAATGATTGATGATTGAATGTCCATTCTAAAATAATAATCCCAAAAGAGCATATCTGTTTTTATATTTGTTGACAAATAAAATATTATTTTTAACTCAACTCATCATACTTTTCAATCTTCCTTCAAAGTATTTAAATGATTGATGATTCAATGCCCATTCTAAAATTCATAATCCCAAAAGCGCATATCTGTTTCTATATTTGTTCACAACTAAAATATTATTTTAAAAAAAATTATTTATATTATTATTTTATTATATTATTTTTAGAATTTGCAAATTGTTTTCAGTTATTCATTTCCTCTATACCTATATATGTGGTCCATATATATGCAACCTAAATATGTGATACAATCTCAGTTCTGACTCCCCTTTGTGTTATATGTAATGAAGCCCACCACCTCCCACCCCCACCCCTCTCCCCTTCTCCGCACCTCTCTCACTATTACACAAGATCTGCAACCCCATTGAGTTCTTTGTTTCTCATGTGATATCATTAAATACCTTTGTTTATTTAGTGTCACTCAATATAGCTGGAGGTCCCAGAGGTGGGTGGGGGAAATCCGGGTGGGGGATGTGGGTTGGGACTACAAAGAGATGGACTGCTACAGCATAAATGGTAAACAAACAATCTATATAAAAGGGGTACTCAAATACAAAAAGAATTGAGAATTTTAAGTATGTGATTATCAACTGAAATGAGTTCATAACTGTAGGAGCTGTGTCAAAATTAACTGAGGCAAGTTGAATAAAACTGGGCTAGTTGAGGGTTAAAAATCCCCTAGTTTTACTACATAAGGATATAATTTCATTAATATTGGGACTTAAAGCTCACTTAAAGTGTCCATTTTGTCTACTTGAATATGTTTAACCAGTTTCATTTTAAAAAGTTAAAAACTCAGCAAGCAGAGGTATAACACACAAAAATAAGTTCTTAAAAGACTAAGATAGCCATAACATTATTAATATTCAAAATTTAAATAGACAGGCATTTCCTTTTAAAAATTCAAAGATTTCAGCTCTATAAGCCACATAGTTTGACAGTTACTGGGCTTTAAAGTGGCATAATGTCCATAAATTGGGTTTCTGTGGGCATTTTACAATTGTTAAAGAGACCTTAGCAATTAAACTACAGATCTGAAACTTTTTGGGGGACATACATAACAAACAAAAATTATATATAATACAGTTTAAGACTTGTCACACTAAGCATTTCCAAATAACAGGGCAAAATACGGAAAAAATGTCAAAAAAAGCACTTGGGCGAGTGTGTATGGCGCTCATACACAGGTTAAATGTCTACTAAAAACCTTGATTTTCGGCATATGTAAAAAGGACATAATAATGCATTCCCAGATGGGATTTCAGCTCCATCAATCACATAGTTTAACAGTCACAGGGCTTAAAGGTGGTAAAAAGTCCAAATATTGGGTCTCTGTGGGCCTTTTAGAGATCTCGATGTGGCTTTGAAATTAAAGCTTCAGACTTAAAATTTGTTACATACTAAGATTACACATAGAATATGTATCTAATAAAGTTTGAAACTTCTCAGACTTACCATTTCCAAGTTACAGAGCAAAATATGTGAAAAATGTCTTAAAAGGGTCACTCAGGTGGGTGTTTAAGGTCCTCATACACAGGTTAAATGTCTACTTGAAGCCTTGATTTTTGGCACATGTAAAAAGAACATAATAATGTATTCCCAGATGAGATTTCAGCTCTATCAGGCACATAGTTTAACAGTCATGGGCCTTAAAATTGGCAAAAAGTCCAAATACTGGGTCTTTATGGGGCCTTCTAGAGACCTAAATGTGGCCTTCAAATTAAAGCTTCAGACTTAAAATTTGTCACATACTAAGATTACACATAGAATATGCATCTAATACAGTTTGAAACTTCTTAGACTTACCATTTCCAAGTTACAGGGAAAAATATGTGAAAAATGTCTAAAAATGGTCACTCGGGTGGGGATTTATGGTCCTCATACACAGGTTAAATGTCTTCTTAAAGCCTTAATTTTTGGCACATATAAAAATAACATACTAATATCTTCCCAGATAGGATTTGAGCTCTATCAGTCACATAGTTTGACAGTCACAGGGCTTAAAAGTAGCAAAAAGTCCAAATATTGGGTCTTTGGGAGCCTTTTAGAGACCTCAATTTGACCTTCAAAATTAAAGCTTCAGACTTAAAATCTGTTACATACTAAGATTACACACAGAATATATATCTAATACAGTTTGAAACTTCTCAGACTTACCATTTCCAAGTTACAGGGAAAAAGATGTGAAAAATGTCTTATAAGGGTCACTCGGGTGGGTGTTTATGGTCCTGATACACAGGTTAACTGTCTATTAAAGGCCTAAATGTTGGGGCACATATAAGAAAACACATAGATATATTCCCAGATGATATTTAACTTAGATGAGAGACATAGTTTGAAAGCTACAGTGCTTGAAAGTGGCAAAAAGTGCATAAATTGGGTCTCTGTGGGCACTTTTGAGACCTTAAGTCGACCCCTTTGGGTAAACCTACAGCCCTAAAATTTTCTACAGACAAGGATTACATATCAAAGTTATACCTAGCGCAGTTTGAGACTCATCAGAATTGCCACTTCCAAATTATAGGGCAAAATATGTGAAAAGTATAGCAAAAAACCCCTAAGTGGGGGTATTTATGGGCCTCAAACACAATTTTCTCCTCAACTTAAAGTCGTGATTTTCGGCACATGTACTAAGAACATATTAATGTGTTGTCAGGTAAAATTTCAGCCAGCTGAGCATCATAGTTTGTGACCTACAGGGCTCTAAGTGGCCAAAAGTCCAATTTCTGACCTTAAGGTGGCCATAAGTTCTTTTTTACTGGGAGTTTAAGGTCACCTTAAAATAGGGATCTTCCTTTGGGCACCCTTAACATGTGTACCAAGTTTGGAAAAAAAATATTAATTTGTTTTTGAGTTATCGCGTCCACAAGAAAATTTCTACGGCGGTGGCGGCGGCGCGACGGACCTGAATCCAATATATCCCCGACTTTCGTCTGGGGATATAATTAAGGTTCTCACTTAATAATATCTGTATTGGGTTTTTTTTAATTTAAAAATACTTTATACTTCAGGTAAGTGAATGGTTAAACATCCGAAAGTCATGATTTATACATATATTTTTTTCATTCATATTCTTCATACATGAATATATAAATACAGGACTTTGTACATCAGTCTATTTCATTTAATTGAATTTTTCAATAATTTTTTTTTATCCTGCTGTCACATTTCTATAAAACAATAATAGTTTAAATGCAATAATTTATAATAGAGGGCAATAATCAAAGGGTTTAATTAAAGTCTTATACTTGATACACCTGATGCTGTATACCTCTCTTACCTGTAAAACTTTGAGAACTGGCTTGATGCTGTTCCATGTGGATCCTCTCATGTCAATAATCACTGTAAAGCCCTTCCCTTTGGCCTCGTCCCTGGAAAAAATTAAATCAAAGAAAATCTGTCAGTAACACATCGATAATACATCAAAAAATCAAAAATAATCATATTTTTGTAACTATTTTGAATTTTTTTTCTTTCACATTTTTTTTCAATTTACAAGAGCTAGCATCTGAGTTAAACGAGCCAGAGATGGATCTGTATCAAAAATGTGTAGATCGGGAGACAGGCAATGTAAAACAGTTCTGATTCCAGGATTCCATGTTTAGTACACGCCCAGTGAAATAGGCCATGAACAAGAAGTAAAATTCATATGATCAAAGTTTTGTTATTTTATGAAATTTTGTTATGGTATTTTTGGTGGACACTTAATTAGGAGAGATATGTCAGGACGGAATCACATATTTAAAATAAATGGAAATCAGTTAAGAAATGGAATATTCAGGAATAAAAAGATTGGATATTAGAGTTTTTAGCATACCAAGTTCAAAAAGAGAAGGAATGAAGGTAACTAAAGGTTGAAAAAAAATATATGTAGACATATACATAAAAAAGATATGTTAAATTTTGAAGTTGGTTATTAAAACAGGAAGTAATTACTGCATTATAACAACATTATTCAGACTTGAATCAACCCAGTTCACTTTATCACCTCCACACAATGACATTTTAACAAATGACTTTTTTCCAGTAAAACAGGAAAATGTCACTCTAAAAGGTCTATAGAGGGATCCTATGTCAGTACAATCATGATAAACTGTTTGAACCTAGTTACTTTGGGTAATTTTTTTGTAAAACTGCATGAATAAATAGGTGTATTTGAAATCAATGCAAAGGTAAAAGCATTACTGGACTGAGACTGTATAAAACAAGTATGTACAGTAAAACCTCTTTTATGTGACCTATTATCCATATGTACAATTAAATTAATTTATTTCTACTCTGCAAAATCATTATTTCCTGTTTTGTAATAAAATACTTCTTCCATTTTTTTCATATTTATATTGTAGTATATTATCCAACAACAATGTTACTTTGACAGTATAGCCTGTGATCAGCACTTTTATTGTCTTATACACGCTGTATCTCACTTAAAAGCCAGGAAAGAAAGACAAGGGAATATATTGTCTTTATTCCCAGTGTTTTTACTTTGGCTAATTAACAGTAAGTAAGGTAAAAGATTGTGTAAAAACACTTATGGATAACAAGTAAGGGTGGTACCGTTTAAAATTTTTGAAACCGATTATTGGTGAACACAACAGAATGAAAATTTATGGTTGTAGCCCACTGTAATTCACAGGTAAATAAAACAGTAATAATATCATATGAAAATTTGACATATACAGTCATAAAAAACAGATAACTGTAAATGCAAAAATCTGGGTTTTTCCAACAGTTGACAAGGTATTCATAAAATCAGCCAATCACAACCGCGCGCATACATAATGTATAGCACTGATTGAACGAGAACTTTTGTCAAAAGCTTTTAGTTTATATTTTGCTTACATTTGTGTCTATTTGCATTGTTTTAATCTAATAATCAATTTAAATCTGTTGAAACTGACAATCAAATGAAGTATTACTCTACCAGTTGTTCATATGCACCTTGTAACCAAATTACAACTGCACAACTCAGTTTTCCCATAGCCTTAAATTGTATATAGAGTAAGAAATCTAAAATTCGCCACATATCTGAAATTCGCCACATGTAAAAATATTAATAAAATAAATGAATTGTGGTGAGATTTGTTGACTGTATAGTAAATTAAGGCTTTTTGAACTGAAAAATACCAATTTTTGGACAAAAACATCATTTCCTTCATAAAATTAACTAAGCTTTTAGAGGTGGCGAATTTTAGATTGCTGGCGAATTTTAGATTTCTTACTCTATTTGTCTTTTCTAATGATAAAATTTTATATATACATGTATATATATATATATCCATCAGGTAATCTTCTTATTTTCCTATTGTACTATAATTGTACTGTGTACATTAGTGAGAACATCATTTATCAATATTGGCAATATTTATTGTTTTAGGACAGCGTTGCCAATATGCAAAGATATATGTTAATATCGCCATTTAATATTTACCCTTAAATTTACACTGTAAATATTTAAAATACACCCCAAGTTAGAAGAAATTGTACAGTTGTATCTTGTATCTTGTTGCGTAGCCAAACGATGCAACCACTGGTATACTTATTATCTTGTTACTATATTATTACTATACAGACATGTTAGTGTTGGTAGTACCAACTTGGTACCCTGGGCTGGTATTCACGAAGGGTCTTAGACTTAGCCAGGTCTTAGGCTTAAATCCAGTATTAAAGTTAAGACTTTTGTCTCAGCTAAGTTTTGTCTTAAAACCGTATTCACAAAGGGTGACTTAGCTTAAGTCCAAGATTATCAAATAACCACAGTGGTTTTCTGTGTCATGTGACCTTTCTTTTCTATTCAAACTATACTATTGGTGACATATATCCTTGATTTAATGCATTTTATCCACGGAAAAGTGCTGTTTTGAAATGGAAAACCATGTTACCACATATAAAGTTCGAAAGACTGCTTTAGTGAGGTGTTCTGTATAATTATACTTTATTTACAGCCATTTCAAATTTTGAAGTGGAGAAAAGTTTACGGCGGCCATATTTAAGTCCTCTTTACAAAATTTAACCCCACTACCAACCAGTCTTATAGTTCAGCCCTTGTCTAAGCCTAAGACCGGTCTTAAATTCTTTGTGAATACCACTAAGCCTAAGACAAAAGTCTTAGCAGTTTTTGGGCAGAAACTTGAGACAAAAGTCTCAACTTTAAGCCTAAGCCCCGGCTAAGACCTTTCGTGAAGACGGGCCCTGATCAAGCCCGTGAATTCCATCAGAGCTAAAAAAAAATTAACACAAAGGACACATCTCTGAGGGCTTGTCACTTAAAATCTTCTGAACGGACTTCCAGTTAACTTATTCGATTTGTTATTTTTGCTTCTGACACACAAAACATCTGAACATGAAGTAGTTAAGATATTCACATGTCTTTATTGCCATTCGTGAATACAAAGATATGTTCATTACAATTTACAGGCTTATTTTTTTTATTTTTTTTTATTTAAATAGATTACCAATTAGGTGGTGTTTGAACATAATTATCAGCCCAATTGTGTATTTTAGGACAATACTGTAATGTTTGATATGGGGATTATTAAAAGGATCTCTGTGGTTTGTGTTTTTTCTGACAGCTTTGTCTGACGTTTGTGTTTGTAATAACCACATGTGTCAGAATGCATGTTGTAAGGAAAAACATAGACTCTGACCACATCATCATTTTGTTTTGAAAGGAGTATATCAAATATGTTGTCTTTATAATTTGAAAAGTGTTATTGCACGTTTATGGAGAAGACAGGACAAAAATTTTGTAGACATGTTGAGTTGTTAACTGTATTTTGATATTCTATGTACAGAACCACATACAACAAGAAACCAAACAAAAAAACTTTTAATAATTATTAAACAATGAACTGTATGATCTCCATGGTGCTCCTTTTAGTCTTTTATATTGTTTAATGAGAACTAAATTTTAATGCTTTATTCCATCAGAAATTGTTCTGAATATCATAATCTTCCACATGCTAAAACGCCCCAATGATACTATACAAGCCCATCTACAATAATTAAATTTGAACTACTATGATTTATTATCCACCACAAGCTGAAAATGACCTGTGCAGGGGGATATACAGAATGGGATACCATGGTATATTTATTTTTTATACCCTTACCATGGATAATTGGTGTCAACAAAAGGTCCTTGGTGGCCTAGTGAAATAAGCAAGTTTTGCATCTAATTACAGGCAGTCACGTCTGTGTGGGTTCGACTACCACAAGTAGCAATGCTATGGACCTGTCCCAATATGACCCTGGCTGTTGAAAGGGACTTAAAACCCAAATTTTGAACTTTGTTGCTGTTTCTACCACCACACTTTATTTTAGGTTTAGGATATGGCAATATTCAAATATGTGGTAAACACAGAATTTACATACAGATTTCAAACTTTGGACACCCTTTAACATGTAACTAAAGGTACTTCTGTATTTATTATAAATCCACTTTTCCATTCAATGAAAATTTCTGTGGTTTCTAACTTTCTATTCATATTACAAAATGACATTTGCAGATTGTATAATATTCTAAAACCCTACCATACACTTCCCAAATATAGGCAGGATGGTAAATGTTTTCCAACAAAAGTAGACTAGATACCCATTTATACTTGGAAAAGTAAATGTGATGAAATACAAGAGCTCTAAATTGTTAAAACAGTGTCCTGTACCACACACTGATTTATTTTATATAACATAACTACATCTGATACTGCATCAAACTGAAGAAAAATACTGTATTTATCCTTTTAAATACCCCTGCTACAATGATTTTTTTCAAGAGGGGGCAATTATTGCAGATAAAAACAATGAGTCCAGTGGCAAGAGACGATAATATAGGAATAAATGACAGTATAAATCTCACTAGAAAATTAAAACAAATCCAAGGTTATGTTGGCTGTGCCATCAATGTAACATACATAGTGATTAAGGCTGCAACGATTCTTCAGTTACTCGTAAACGAAACATATCAGTTCAATACTCGAGGCAAGAAAAGTGAACCAACAGACGTAAAATCTACTACAAAATTAGATTTTTCCTTTACATATATTGATATATTTATATATTTTACTAATAAAAGGTATTTCCGTTTCATTTTTTTTTATATTTTAAGCATTTGCAAACTTGTGTAACTAATTGTTTGTGTAACTATGTTTTTATAAGACGGCATTTAATATAACATATAAGTTTCAAAGATGCCTCAAATCTCGCAATATAAAAATGGTTAAAGTTTCCTGTATTTTGCATTATAAATGTGTCCTTTTTCCAAAAGTCAATGAATGATCAACATTCTTTAATGTTGTACACATTTAAACCATTTATAAGGTGTAATAAGTCAAAATATGATGCAGTTTATTTATTTCGTGGGCGATAATGAATTAACCGAGTCCCGAGTCGATTCTTCTAAAACGAGGAATCGAGGCGCATTTTCGGGCTCGCTTGCAGCCCTAATAGTGATGTGTGTGCATGGTACATCTGCAAATTTTAAGTATCTGAAGCAGCCTTTTTATCAAAATATTATTAGGAAACCCCTTACAAAATTCCATGAGTTTTGATCTTCAAATACCGTATTGATACACAGAATTATATGACCTGATATATGATATAATTTATGCCTTATGTAAAGTTATGTTACTGTAACTTGTTTATTTATATCTGTATGCTAAGGGACAAGGTACGTAGAATTCAAATGTGTTACTTTATTTACCGTTCTGTATTCGCGATTTCAAAATTGCGCAAAAGACCTGTCCAAGTTCACTGTTCACTGTAGATTTTAAGTCATTTGTGATCAAAACTGCCATGTTTTATTTTGATTTTCTTCAGAATCCCAGAATTGAAAGGTGTTGGCTATTGAAAGGGATGTAAAAATCCCAACTTGGACATTTTGTAAAGGTCGGGGGTGTTCAAGATGTTCAGATAACAGGAGTAAAAGTCAATGGCAATGGGCTGGTATTCACAAAAGGGATCAGCCATAGACTGGCCATAAATCAGTTCTGGTTAGGGCTGGGATGGGTGCTAAAAGAACAGCTCTAAGTACCAGCACTCTGACAAGTGACCGCACGATTTAGTACCTACCATTTGAAGTCTTCTGTAAACAAATGATAATGAAATTTTTGAAGAAAATCAACTTCAATTTAACCAGGTATTGTTAGACTTGCTCCAAGTCTTTCATTTCTCATTCCAGCAAATCTGACATATATGAAATCATTATGAACCCACTTGATGAGTAAAAAAAGCTTCTGTCTAGAGAAACACAAACTTTTGTCAGCCCCACATTCTCGTAAAAAAGTCATTCAGTCCTCATATAATACCTTAGACAAAAGGACTTTATGAAAGTCTAGGTATTGTAGAATATGGAGTAAATTATACATTTATAAGCCAAAATCACAACTTTAGTTGATACTATGTGGCAGAAAAGAAGAAAATTCAAGAAATGTAGCATCTTTTGCACAAACATTTTGCAGGTGATAACACAATACACTGTGAGTAATCGATTTGTCAAAATGGACTCGAGTACTACTAGCAAAGACCAACTCGTCTATCGAGGCTGGAAAACGGTTCGCAGCCCTAGTTCTAGTATTTGGCATTTTATGCAAAAGTTTAAAATTTTCATCTCATCTTTCACAGATTCCCTTTGTGAATATAGTCCCTTTAATTTATTTCTACTTAGAAGGAAATTCTATTGACCAGAACTCTACTTTGAAGCTTTCTACTGTATTAATATAAGAATGTAAAGCTAGTAATTCTTAGAGAGATAAATATTTGTTATACAAGCTGTAAGTTCCTAACAGAACAACCCTGTCATGTGAAAAAAAAACCCTGACTACTTAGTCAGTGGAGCATAACTCAGTGAGTCAATTATCCCTCTAAACCAGAGCTATCTATCTGTTCTCCATTAATATTAACCACTGACCCCCAAATAACATTTTACTGGCTTCCAAAAGACCTAGCCAGACAATGTTGATTCTGTTTAATCAAAGGAATATTCAAGACTTGTGTATGTACCGTAAAGACTATGATAACTACTACTCTGTTCCAAATTTGCCTAAAACATTGTAATTCTGCGAATCCTTAACTCTCGATTTTATTTCCCTTCAAAATTGATACATCATGTGAAATCAATAATTCTAATTTGCAAAGGGTATTTAAACTATATATTTTATATATTGGGTGTTTTTCTATCTTCAATGGCTTCCAGACAATCTCTAATTTTAGTCACCTTGTGAAATTTCCACTAGTTTCCATTAAGACTTATGCCCCAGTCACATTACAGGCAATACATCCTGCAGTTAGAGGTCTTACTCAGTGGAAGAACTGCCTACAATAACACCTCATACCTTCCAAGCTTTGGTATTTCCATCACAATACAAGCGGCATAATTCCTGGTTATAGGCATTTCGCAAAATGGCCCTGTCCTTGAACTACTGTGTGAGGTCCGTATGCAAAGTAGTGACACAGTGACAAAACATCCTATACCTCAACTCAAAATATGTTGCCGTAGTACACAACCTTATATACCACGGCCCACGGTGGCAGAGTGGTAACACTCTCGCCTCCCACCTCTGAGGCTGGGGTTCGATCCCCATCATGGCCTCAAGTGGGAAAGCTGGTAGTTGCTTGCCGTTGGTTGGCAGTTTACAGTACAGAACCCTAGCGAACTGTATGTACTGGTTTCCTCTGCCCTTCCAACTACCCGTCGTGATATGACCTGTACAGTGTTGAAAGCGACGTAAAACCCCAAATAAATAAAAAATAAATATATACACCGTGGACAAAACCACAGTTACTGTAGCAACAAATTCATAAGCGAATGCTCACATTTATCTGCGCATGCTCGTGGTTCCAAACTCAGAGGCAGAAATTTTAAACATTTTAAACTTCCATGGGATGCTCAAGGATTGGGACTCGCAAGTTTGCAAATGGACCACAGGGGCCGATTTCACAAAGGGACTTAAGCCCAGATTTAGACTTAAATTTGAGACTTTGGTCTTAGATTTTGTCAACAGAATGCCAAGTCTGTGGTCTTAGCCTTAGTGGATTTCATAAAGCAGCTAAGTCCATGAAATTGCTAAGTCACTGGACTTAACTTTAAGTCTGGTAGGTAGTGGGCTTAAATTTTGTAAAGAGGACTTAAATATGGCTGCCATAAACTTTTCTTCACTTTAAAATTTAAAAGGGCTGTAAATAAAGTATAATTATACAGAACACCTCACTAAAGTAGTCTTCGGAAAGTTTATATGCGGTAACAAGGTTTACCATTTCAAAACAGCACTTATCCTTTGATAAAATGCATTAAATGAAAGATATATATCACCAATATTATATTTTGAACAAAAATATTGATATATGATAAGCCTGGACTAAGTCACCCTTTGTGAAATCCATTTAAGTCCCAGACCTAGTTAAGACCAAAAGTCTTAGATTTAAGTCCCTGACTTAGCCAATAAAGGGACTTAGTTTAAGTCCTTTAGTGAAATCGGCCCCAGGTGATTATCGAACGACAGTAACATTTCACCAATGATCATATCTAATACTACCGTGGGTTGTTCCGCCTGTAGTGTGACTGGGGTTTTACACATATTATAATTGTTAGATTCCCAATGCTATTCAGTATTGTCACACCTTTTCACAAAACTGTGTAACTCCCAAATCCTTTACAAGTCAAGTATACTCGTGTTTACAGAAATGATAATTGGAGTGTTAACTTCTGGGTTGTTATATTTACACAGGTTTGATCTTAAATGGAGTTTGTGACTTAGCTACATACTTTTAATACATATGGCTGGATAACATCTGAATTTCATCCAAAAAGTGAAACAGAACAGTGAAAATGTGGTACTTATAATACATCTATATTATAAAGAAAAGGGGAAGTCATGGTTAAACTGACCTGAAATGATTACAAAAATCAGATAAATGATACAGATGCCCTGCAAATCCAGGAAAAAAACATGAAATTCCTCTGTTATAAATTTCATATTCATGGTCAAATAAACTCAAATTACACATTTCCTGGTCCAGATTAAATTTTCCATTGTTTAAAGAAATCAGAATGTAGCATTTCTTCATGGTAAAGTCTTTAAAACTGATTTATTTGTTTCTACACTACCATTGTCTGACATGATATTCAGTCATTTATTTTTAATTTTAGTTATTTGCCTAGATTATATATTTCATTACCTCTAGTAGGTTATTTCTTGGTGTTATTCATTTGTCTGTCTGTTTGTTTTTAATGAACAGATCTTTACAAAAATATTTGTATGGGTAGAGCCAGATCTAAAGGAAGATGTGGTAACATGCTTTGGACTGATAAGAATCATATTCTGGATACAAGAAAATCTGGAAATTTTAAATGTCCAATTTCCAATGTATTTTAAATGACTTTAGCTTTCTGGTTGACATTACGCTATAAGTACTGAACGGACCATTATAAATTTGTATGTAGGCATGCCTTGGCTAAAGAAGAAGTGATTACATTTTAGAAAAGACTCAGATCATATTCTGGTAGTGTTACTATCGAAAGGAAATTTGGAAATCGGGCCCCGAGTACAAAAAGTTTGGGGGAAACCAGATTCGTTCATATTAGTATAAGCCTTACTTTCAAATCTTCTAGAGTAAGAAATCTAAAATTCGCCATATATCTGAAATTCGCCACATCTGAAAATACTAATAAAATAAATGAATTGTGGTGGGATTTGTTGAATGTATAGTAAATTATGGCTTTTTGAACTGAAAAATACCAATTGTGAGACAAAAACATCATTTTCTTCATAAAACTAGATTGGGCCAACTCGGCGCCATCATATCCCCAGACAGGTCATCACTCACGCCACAGGTTTTGATCGGGAATTTTTTAAAACATAATTACCCATTATTATATGAACTTCAGCACGTCAATCTACTCTGTTTATATCTCCCCAAGGAAGATGGTGTATCCCCAGACGCCGAATACATAACTCAAATTATATTTTCAATCTTCCTGCAATGATAACTCTAAACCTATTTTCAAAGTATTTAAATGATTGATGATTGAATGTCCATTCTAAAATAATAATCCCAAAAGTGCATATCTGTTTCTATATTTGTTGACAAATAAAATATTATTTTTAACTCAACTCATCATATTTTTCAATCTTCCTTCAAAGTATTTAAATGATTGATGATTCAATGTCCATTCTAAAATTCATAATCCCAAAAGCGCATATCTGTTTCTATATTTGTTCACAAATAAAATATTATTTAAAAAAAAATTATTTATATTATTATTTTATTATATTATTTTTAGAATTTGCAAATTGTTTTCAGTTATTCATTTCCTCTATACCTATATATGTGGTCCATATATATGCAACCTAAATATGTGACACAATCTCAGTTCTGACTCCCCTTTGTGTTATATGTAATGAAGCCCACCACCTCCCACCCCCACCCCCACCCCTCTCCCCTTCTCCACACCTCTCTCACTATTACACAAGATCTGCAACCCCATTGAGTTCTTTGTTTCTCATCTGATATCATTAAATACCTTTGTTTATTTAGTGTCACTCAATATAGCTGGAGGTCCCAGAGGTGGGTGGGGGGAATCCGGGTGGGGGATGTGGGTTGAGCATAAATGGTAAACAAACAATCTATATAAAAGGGGTACTCAAATACAAAAAGAATTGAGAATTTTAAGTATGTGATTATCAACTGAAATGAGTTCATAACTGTAGGAGCTGTGCCAAAATTAACTGAGGCAAGTTGAATAAAACTGGGCTAGTTGAGGGTTAAAAATCCCCTAGTTTTACTACATAAGGATATAATTTCATTAATATTGGGACTTAAAGCTCACTTAAAGTGTCCATTTTGCCTACTTGAATATGTTTAACCAGTTTCATTTTAAAAAGTGAAAAACTCAGCAAGCAGAGGTATAACACACAAAAATAAGTTCTTAAAAGACTAAGATAGCCATAACATTATTAATATTCAAAATTTAAATAGACAGGCATTTCCTTTTAAAAATTCAAAGATTTCAGCTCTATAACCCACATAGTTTGACAGTTACTGGGCTTTAAAGTGGCATAATATCCATAAATTGGGTTTCTGTGGGCATTTTACAATTGTTAAAGAGACCTTAGCAATTAAACTACAGATCTGAAACTTTTTGGGGACATACATAACAAACAAAAATTATATATAATACAGTTTAAGACTTGTCACACTAAGCATTTCCAAATAACGGCAAAATACGGAAAAAATGTCAAAAAAGGCACTTGGGCGAGTGTCTATGGCCCTCATACACAGGTTAAATGTCTACTAAAAACCTTGATTTTCGGCATATGTAAAAAGGACATAATAATGCATTCCCAGATGGGATTTCAGCTCCATCAATCACATAGTTTAACAGTTACAGGGCTTAAAGGTGGTAAAAAGTCCAAATATTGGGTCATTGTGGGCCTTTTAGAGATCTCGATGTGGCTTTCAAATTAAAGCTTCAGACTTAAAATTTGTTACATACTAAGATTACACATAGAATATGTATCTAATAAAGTTTGAAACTTCTCAGACTTACCATTTCCAAGTTACAGAGCAAAATATGTGAAAAATGTCTTAAAAGGGTCAGTCAGGTGGGTGTTTAAGGTCCTCATACACAGGTTAAATGTCTACTTGAAGCCTTGATTTTTGGCACATGTAAAAAGAACATAATAATGTATTCCCAGATGAGATTTCAGCTCTATCAGTCACATAGTTTAACAGTCACAGGCCTTAAAATTGGCAAAAAGTCCAAATACTGGGTCTTTATGGGGCCTTCTAGAGACCTAAATGTGGCCTTCAAATTAAAGCTTCAGACTTAAAATTTGTCACATACTAAGATTACACATAGAATATGCATCTAATACAGTTTGAAACTTCTTAGACTTACCATTTCCAAGTTACAGGGAAAAATATGTGAAAAATGTCTAAAAATGGTCACTCGGGTGGGGATTTATGGTCCTCATACACAGGTTAAATGTCTTCTTAAAGCCTTAATTTTTGGCACATATAAAAATAACATACTAATATCTTCTCAGATAGGATTTGAGCTCTATCAGTCACATAGTTTGACAGTCACAGGGCTTAAAAGTAGCAAAAAGTCCAAATATTGGGTCTTTGGGAGCCTTTTAGAGACCTCAATTTGACCTTCAAAATTAAAGCTTCAGACTTAAAATCTGTTACATACTAAGATTACACACAGAATATATATCTAATACAGTTTGAAACTTCTCAGACTTACCATTTCCAAGTTACAGGGAAAAAGATGTGAAAAATGTCTTATAAGGGTCACTCGGGTGGGTGTTTATGGTCCTGATACACAGGTTAACTGTCTATTAAAGGCCTAAATGTTGGGGCACATATAAGAAAACACATAGATATATTCCCAGATGATATTTAACTTAGATGAGAGACATAGTTTGAAAGCTACAGTGCTTGAAAGTGGCAAAAAGTGCATAAATTGGGTCTCTGTGGGCACTTTTGAGACCTTAAGTCGACCCCTTTGGGTAAACCTACAGCCCTAAAATTTTCTACAGACAAGGATTACATATCAAAGTTATACCTAGCGCAGTTTGAGACTCATCAGAATTATCACTTCCAAATTATAGGGCAAAATATGTGAAAAGTATAACAAAAAATCCCTAAGTGGGGGTATTTATGGGCCTCAAACACAATTTTCTCCTCAACTTAAAGTCATGATTTTCGGCACATGTACTAAGAACATATTAATGTGTTGTCAGGTAAAATTTCAGCCAGCTGAGCATCATAGTTTGTGACCTACAGGGCTCTAAGTGGCCAAAAGTGCAATTTCTGACCTTAAGGTGGCCATAAGTTCTTTTTTACTGGGAGTTTAAGGTCACCTTAAAATAGGGATCTTCCTTTGGGCACCCTTAACATGTGTACCAAGTTTGAAAAAAAAATATTAATTTGTTTTTGAGTTATCGCGTCCACAAGGAAATTTCTACGGCGGCGGCGGCGGCGGCGGCGCGACGGACCTGAATCCAATATATCCCCGACTTTCGTCTGGGGATATAATTAACTAAGGTTTTAGAGGTGGCGAATTTTAGATTCCTGGGGAATTTTAGATTTCTTACTCTACCAGTGTACATGAAATATAACCACAACTAAAACATGGTTTATTGTGATTAAAATTAAATGTTTACATATCAATTTAAGTTATTAAGCATTTCTGTACAATATTTTTGCCTCTTGTTGTGAAACATGTGGGGGTTTTTTCGGGGAGAACTAGTTCTTGATCTCTGTCACCTGATTTCATTTACATTATGTGAATCATTAAGAGAAAACTTATCTGGTGCCCCATATTTAACACTATATCTTTGATTAAAAAACCCCAATGTTTCAGAAAGGAGCCCCTGGTGGAGGTTGGTGCTGCACGAATGCTTTCCAGTTGAAACTTTATTTCATGTATTGTGATACAGCAAGAGGGGCTAAGTGTAAGTTTTCTTATGTCTGACAGTCACTGGAATTATTTTCACTCTCATTATTCAGGAAATGGCATGTCATTAACTTTATACCACAAGTACTAAAAAGCGACACACCGGCACTATGGATTTAATAGGCTTTATGCTAGTGAACATTCAATGATTCAACATAATATATAAATGGCCCAGGAAAGAAAAAAATTTCAATTGTGTGATTAACTTGTTGACGCTCATGTAACAAAATAAATGATTTGAAACAACTAAATCCCTATTTTAGTCTTCAACTACACCAGGATTATTGAAATCATTTCTTTCATATTACTTTTGCTTGTTGTAAGAATTATCTGGACAATTTGTAGTGTGTTCCTATTCACTGGTTTTGAATACTATAATAAAAGATGTCAAATATAATTTAAATAAGGGTAGTGAATAATAGTTTGACACTCTTTGTCTTGGTTTTCGAAATCTACAAAACTCAAAATAATAATTGGAAAATAAATAAAAAACGTGTTCAACTTTAAGACTTACTGAAATCTCCTTTTATGTCATATAAACATTGTGGCTATAAATCACAGTTTTATTTAATAGTTTAAGATCACATTTGTTATGGAATGTAAAAATACTGTAATATCAAGTAACAGAAAAGTCATAGAATGTATTACTTTTCAATCTATTACTATTACATGTACTACTACTTTTCAAACTTTTAAATCTTTTACTATTATCTTTCAATATAGGAATAAAAGACATATTTGAGTGCTTTATGATGGTTTTAAACTATTGATTTGCTGAATATTAAAGCCACGAAGGGCTGAATGCTTTAATAAAGCAGATCGATAGTTTAAAAACATCATAAAGCAAGAGAATTTCTCTTTTATTCCTATTCTAAAATGGTTACATTGATATTTTGTTCAAAATAAGGGGTAAATTTTACACAAAAATCAAAACAAATGCCATGTTGGCTGTTCCATTAACTAAACATGCACAGTGATCGATGTGCAAACAGCCTTTTGGTTAAAATATTGTTAGGAAATCCCCAACAGAATTCCATGATCTCATAAATATTAATGAGTAGTCAATCTTCAAATGAAATATTGATAAAAATCCCCATTGAATTATTTGACTTCATATTTGCTGCATATAATTTACGATTTTACGTTTTATTTTACCATTAGTTGTTTACATTTGTACGCACAGGGATGATGTACGCAGAATTCAACAGCGTTGTTTTATTTAGTGTTCTATATTCGCGATTCCAGCATTGCGCAAAAGACGTGTCCAAGGTCACTGTGCAGCGTACCATTTTAGATCTATTTCTATTACATATGTACTTTTCCATTACTTTTTATCACATCATTACATATTACTACATTGGCCCCAATTTCTGTATTCAAGTGTTTGAATTGACATTGTAACATCACCCACCATGTAAGGTTTTGTAAAATAACATTTTTCACGAGATATTTTTATGTTTTAAGTTTTATAATTACCAATTAATTTTTTCCAGTTAAGTATTATTGGTTTGGATATTCATTATCGGTTGCTATGATTTTTACGCTATAGATCAGACAATCACTACCAACCAAATATTCAACAAATGGAACAATCATTTCTACCCACTGGCTCTTCTTTGAAAAGTTAATTTATTCTCCAAGTCATCACCAAAACACTGTTTTATCTGCTACTTATTTCCCATCACTGCTCAGCATTTATAATCTAGTACAATGCCAACTATATGTCACTTTACACAACCATTGTATACAGAATTCCACCCATGGTGTATCACTGTTGCCAAATACTAGATGCCAGAAAGACAAACTAACAGATTGTTGGTCTCAAAATAAACTAATTAATACTTGTCTATCTTAGTATGCTTTGCCATTTTTCCATCCACTGTGAAATACACACACTGTAAGGTATAGACATTCTGCCCAAGTTTACATAAATATCACAACAATATGTCCTACATTTTGAATATTGGATATGAAACCTGAGATTTGATCTTTGAATGTGAGATGAAATCCAAAATCAAAATCTGCAATCAAATATTTGTTTTCAGAAATTTTCAAAAATTTACGAGGATGGGCCATTAATTCTTCAAAATGATAACGGTTTGGTTGTAATATGTAGATGCAACAATGAAATGTTGTCCTACAAAGTACTAAACATAATTACAAACAAGCTACAATCAATTTGTTATTTCATAAAAGGGATAGCTCTTTAATAATTTAATATGTGCATTATTATTATGTAACTTAAATAGAATATTGGATTGAACAAAAGTAAAGCCTGAGACTGTGTTCATAAAATAAAGAAGGAATAATAATTATTATTATTATGTATTTATACTCAGCACAATATCTCCATATACTACAGCACTCAAAGCGCTATTTAACCAATCCGACTGTACAGGTACAGCCCCAACTCACAAGTAACTGACATTCCCCTAACTTGAAGATAGAGGTCCTTGAGGTTCTTGAGGTTCTTTAAACTGCCACTGGGGATAGGACCCAATGACAGAGGACCGCCATTTTAAGTGGTCATCCGAGCCACTATGTATCTGCCTGTACCTGGGATTGAACCCACGTCCTCTGAGTTCCTAGACAAGTGTGTTACCCGCTAGGCCACAGTGGCAGGAATCACACAAATATTCCTTTGTCTCTGCGTTAATTATGTATCAAACATTAGAACATCAATTGAGATTCACTTAAGACCTTGGGACTAAGTCTCATCCTAACCAATTTGGTTTTCACAAAAAGGCTAGGCCTATTTGTTTATGTATGCAGACCAAGGCTAAATTTTTAACTTGTGTATGGATGAAGGTTTTTTAGCATTGTAAGAAGTTTTGGTAGCATTATGTTATGAAATTCTGAAAACTTACGATGGAACACTGGCCAGATACAAGATGAGAACTCGTAAATCCTCGGTCTTTAGCTTGTCTGCATTACCAGTGGCTGGAAACATCAGGATTGGACCTCCACGCCTGTCCCTGCCACCTACAAACCAAACAGAAACAACAATGACTTTAAACTACTGCTGAAACCTGCTTGCGAAAGCCCAATTTGTAGTCCAACAATCAATGTCGGTCAAAGGGGCAGTTCCCTACTTGTTATAAGCCTCATACAAAATGGTGTTTGACTACAGATAAATATTTCATTTGAAACCTAAGAAAGTTATTTCACTGGCACACACTTATGGCCAACTGAAAAAAAAATCAGATAGACAAGAACTGAAAAAACTATTTCCTCAAGGCACCAAGAGCCAATGAATATTGTGATAGAAATCCAGTCTGTAGGTTTTAAAATATATGCCATGGTAGAAAGTCCAATCTGACAAAATATCAAATTCTACTGGTGGAAAGTTCAATTGGAGTTTCTAACAGCTTAGCCCCAACCAGTGTCACTACCAAGTATCAACTTCCTACACTTTAAACTTTCCAAGATATAGCCTTGACTATGATTTTAAAGATCAAGGTCACTATGGCAAGGTCAAAGGTCATATTAAGATCACTCCATGATGTGCATACCCACTCCCCCAACCAAAGTCCCTATTAGAAGTTCCAATACCTAACAGTTTCTGAGATACAGCCCGGACAAGATATTTTTTCCCACCCGCTCCTCCAGCCAGACACCATGGGTGAAAACAATACTCGTACAACCTTTAGAGGCTGTGGAGTAAAAACACTGAAAACTTCCACTTAATCTGGAGAAATTATTAACCTTTATCCCATATTTTAATAGACTATAAGATTTTTACAGTGATTTCTAGGAATAGAAATGCAAGTCCTGTTTATGGACCCATTTGGTTTTTTTTTTATTGGTATCCCAGAATCAGAACGGGTTTGAACTAGAAGGATACTGAAATTGAATATGTTACCATTCCATACCATCAGTGACAAAGTCACTGCAAGGATGACTGCTACAGCCTTATATATAACAGCATTACACACAAACTTTAAACTTACTTATTATTCTACAGCAAATCAACTATTAGCCCATTTACTTATTTTTCTACCCCCAAAAAATATTAACACATTTTTATTGCATTTACAAAGACTTTCAACTTTCTATATAATAATATTTAACAACAACTTTAAATATAAGTGTTGGACAATTTGACTTGCTGAAGCTTTGTCCCAAATATAAAACCATCTTTTTTCTTTCTGCCTACTATATGTGAGCCTCCAGGCACCAAATGGTGGATTTCTTATACAGCACTTTAATAAGCAAAACAAAATGCTTTTTAGCAACAGACCATTCATAACATGCAGTTTACTGGTACAAGAACACAGCACCGAGTACATTTTGTACTTAGTCAAGATTTCTACACTTTTAACCACTGGCACATGGCAAGTCCAAAACAAACTTACTCCAGTCATGTATTGACCAATATTCAGATTTTGTCTTCAAAGATGGGAGATGGATGTGTTAAACAGGAGATTACAATGAAGCCTGAAATTATAGTTAAGCACAAGCGAGTTGTAACTACATTATGGTTCATAAACCCATGAAAACATGAAGGGAAATACAACGTAAATTTCAGAATGGTTTAAAACTATGCAAGCTTTCACCTAGTAGCTGTAACTGAACTATGAAATTGACAAATACAAATGCAGGATTTCAGTGTCCAGTGTTTCATTCATTTCAATTGAAAAAAAAAACATGCCAACACAATTTATGTCTTTTATTTCAGAAATGTCAGTGGTTTACATCATACAAACTACTACTGTAGCATTGCCTTCCACTCTCTTGAGGTCCTCAGTTGCCTAGTTGTTAACAAGTTTTTCATCCAATCACTGGTTGTCACTTCTGTATGGGTTTGACTCCCACAAGTGGCAATACTGAGGACCTCTCCCAATATGACCCTGGCTATTGAAGGGGACGTAAAAACACCAATTTTTACTTTACACTTCACTTTGTCCAAGTATTATATATACCTGTCTGGTATAAAATATTTTCCAGAAATGCATAAAGAATTTTTTTCTGTTCCTGTTACTGTATGCAAGCAAGACCATGATAGTTAAGATTTCTACACATTTAACCAAGAACTTACCTGTGAGTATGGCAACTTTCTCTCTCAATAGATGCACAATATCTCTAGCCTGTAAACCTTCAGCTGCGGGAGGAACTGAAACACAAATACAATACAATGTACAATCCAATCCTGACAATTAGAAATCTCTTATAGCAAAGATTAAGTCATGTGACCACATCTATCACTGAAATTTATCTTCTTGTCTGGAGATTCTGGATAAACAGAAATACACCTATACGGTGGGTAATACAGTGGGGAGAAGACTATGTCTTTTTAAGAAATTTAACCAGTTTTAATAGCGATCTCATGGTTTTCACAGATAAAACCTACTTTATTGACAATTTTAAATATTATACTTGATCTGCTAATTTTGATTACATGTATACCATTGCTCAAATAGTGACAGATACTTGGCTAAAAATTAAAAATATGTGTTATTTGAAAGAAAAAAAATTATCTGGTAACATAGCTGTTCAAAAGATCTGTATTTGGCTAGTGTGGATGCACCTATAGTCAGTTACAGTATAAACAGTCCTCAAATACAGATAAATCCTACTTCTTTGAATCACAAAGTTCCAGAGTATATCTGTTCACTCACTTGCACACAAGTAGCATAGGTATAAGAGAAATTGAGAATATAAACCAAGGACTATGAGTAGCAGGTTAGCAGCTTTCCCACTCCTATTATATAGCTACAGAGACTGTAAAGTTCCAAAATATTGCCAAGACCCATGTCCTTGAACAATTCTTGGTTCACTTAATTGTTGGTAGAAGATAATTGGACAGAATTTGTCAAGTTGTGTTGACATGAACCTAAAACTGGAAGTTCTATTAACAGAATCTAAATTCTGTTTTGACATACATACAGTGTCACTTCTACTATCCAACCCTCTTGGGAATGTAACAATTAGGTTTGATAATAGAAAGTCAGATAATAGAAGGGTTGAAATAACAGGTTTAAATGGAGTTGGGAGTGGGTTTGAGGTCGGACAATTGAACTTTTGGACAACAGAGATTCTACTGTAATTGAAACTGAAGCTGAAGCTTGATCAACTGCTAGTGTTTCAAAATAGGCAATGCCTTAGATGTATTAAGTATAAAATACAACAATAATAACCCTGGATGACTGACCTAGATCATCCCTTGAATACCCCTTTTGTCAATTCTTTGGTAATTTAGCACACAAAGTTCCCCTATTTGGGGAAGATACTGTGCTTGCAAAGCACTGAAAACAGTAAATTAGATTAGAATGTACTAACCCCCACCCATCCCCCCAACTCCTCATCTAAAATTTAGATAACATTTCCATTGAAGCATAAATAAATAGAACATCCTTGTAGACTTATAGAGCATTTTTGGTGAAATTTATCCGGATACACTGAATTCCTGGAAAATTAAGTCTTCTTCCAGCCCTTTGCAGTTTTGACTGTTTTAGATAATTTCACTCTTTTACTTTTACTTACACTGATATATAAGGCATAAGAACAAAAACAAACACCATTGAAACAACATTACTTCATTGGACTGAAACTTTATCTAGACAGAAACATCTGAAACAGACCTTCAATATACACAGCAATACAGCAAGAGCTGCTGACTCTACCCCCAAGTAGGCTTGTACATGGTGTTTACTCACCTTTTTCTCTTATATTTTTGTCTCAATAAATATAAGTGTTGTTTATATTTAGTGTCTATAAATATATTCACCTCTGTAACTAAGATGAATGTGAACATCATGTATAACAGCCAGAATATGAACATCATTTATAACACTTGGAAGTTTGTAAAACGACATAAAACTTATAAATGTACAAAAGCAACAGGATAATTTGACAATACCAATTTCACAGTTTCTTTTGTGATGAATGCGGGGAACATTCAGTAAAATGTAACCCATAAAACTCGGAAAAGGCTTAATACATACACTTAATTAATATATGTGTTATGAATGAACTTTAAATTCTGTTGACAGAACTTCCAATTGACAATTTGTTAGCTTACTTGCAAATAATTCTTAAATTACAGGACTATGGCTATTTTTGCATAGTATCAACTTTCGGTTCACAATGACATTGCAATTTCAAACAATGATTCGGCTCACAAATGACATTGCAATTTCAAACTATGAGTCCTTCCAAGTTCCTTTCCAAGGTATGTTATTGTTTTTTCAAAATGTTTTCCGGTAAAATGGGTTCTCAGAGGGAGCTAGGCACTCAAAAAAGGTAGTAAATCAATTTTTTAAAAAGTACTTAATAGCCGAGTAGATATTTAATCATACAATAAGGGGCTTGGTACTTCTGAAATTCTGTCAAATTAAAGTTCTGTCACAACATATGTGTCATGGTGGAAAGTCCAATATGGAGTTTCTACCAAGCTAACTTTGAATCATGGTTATATTTTTGTTATACCAGTTTAGACTTTTTCTAATTTACAAGGTAGACCTTCATGGAATAATATTAAGCCCCTCGCTATTATAGCACTATACAAGAGTGTCAGATGTTTTCTTTGGTAACTTCTGGACGTGATTTCTTAAAATACAGCAAATCTCTAGAGCTACTTTTTTAAATTTTGAAGTGTTTGTTACTCCAGTACCTGAAATATGCACGATTATCATTAATTATCCTCCTCACAATTCAAAAAATCAACTATTTTGCCACACTCGTGTGACACGTAACAATTTTCTTCTCCAATTTTACTTTTCACTTTGCTTATCAAAAAAGCTGATCCAATAAGTCAGAAAGCTGTGTTTTTGACCAGTGCATAATAAATTCTAAAATTATTTTCCAACTTATAAAGGGTTAGACACATGAAATTGACCCAAAATACTAAATAATTTGAACATACAGTCACAACCAGACTGACCAACTCGACGCCAACATATCCCCAGACAGGTCAACTCTCACACCACGGGCTCTGAATGGGTACTTTCCATGAGACTCACCTTCTATATGCCATAATTACTAGGAAAATATAACATAATCACCCACTAATATAAGAACTTCAGCAATTCAATCATCACTATCTTTATTTTCAAAAAGAAAAATTGTACCCCATGCAAGTAGTACATGACAGATAACTGCTATGAAGAATTTTGTGTTTAATTTATTACATTTTCGATCTTCTTGCAGTGATAAGTTTGATCCTTTTTCAAAGAATTTTAAAATGATTATCCATTCTAAATAGGTAATCCAAAAACAGATTTATCTGCTTCTATGACTGAAATATGATAAAATAAATCTATGATTAGATCTTAACAAATCAACTGTTATTTTTTAGATTTTTTTTTTTTTTTTTTCCTTTTTATATTGAATAACTCAGTTATCCATTACCTTTATGTACATACAGTTTAATGCTACATATGTAACTTCCTAAAACATTGGGCAATTATAAATACCATAAAATATTTATGTGTGTAAACTTTGTATCATGTATGGTAAATGATGTGACTGACTGAATATGTTAAGTTTCTGTATAAATACTGTATCATTTGAAATGTCTTACCCCACTTCTAATTAAAACAACCATTTAAAACCACCCTGTCAATTGATCAATCAACCCTGCTTAATGTTTTCCCACTGACTGAAATAAACAACAATTCAGTAGAATTGTACTGTGTCACCAGCTTTGGTTAAAGACTGAAGCGGATGAAATTTGAAAGGACATAAATTACGCTGGATAGACAAAAACAGTTGGCTGACGTGCAGTATTTTAGCAGATCCAGACCATCTTTCAGAAGGACTGAGTCATGGTGAAGCCCCATCTTGTTGAAAAATATAACTTAAACTGCTAGTCATATGACCATACAATTTAATGCATTGTGCAAGATGTCCTGTCTTGACTGTCTCCTCTCTTCATGGAGGAAAGAAGGACTTATATAAGTCCACCTCCTCTCTTCATGGAGGAAAGAAGGACTTATATTTGTCCGCCATTTTATGGGAGAGCAAACAAGCAAGATCATTGTTTAATCTTGTGGAGTGTTAGGTCATGTTACCATACAGGTCTTCTTCAGGACTCTTTATATCCACAATGTAGAAACAGAAAAAAGTGTTGCGATAGCAACACTAGCTGCCTGACATTGCTGAAAAGCTAAATAGCTCCTATTCATGGAGGGGTTTGGAATATAAAAAAATCCACAGAAATATAAGTCAAAGAAACAGAAAAAAGTGTTACCATGGCAACACTTGTTGCCAGGTGTTGCCGAAAAACTAATCATCTGAAATCTGTGCAAGGGTTTGGAATGCAAAGATACCCGAGAAAGATTTTTAAGCCCCCAAAACATAAAAAAGTGTTGCCAAGGCTGTGCAGGGGTATGGAAAACAACGACCCCACAAAAATATTTGTAAGTCAAAAATAAGAAAAAAAGTGTTGCCATGGCAACACTTGTTGCCAGGCATCATTGAAAAGCTAATCAGCACCAATCCATGCAGGGTTTGGAGTGTAAAGAACACCGAGAAAGACTTTTAAGCCAAAGGAACAAGAAAAAGTGTTGCCATGGCAACACTTGTTGCCAGGTGTTGCCAAAAAACCAATCAGCTCCAATCTGCGTAGGGATATGGAAAGCAAAAAAACCCATAAAAATATTTTAAGTCCAAAACACAAAAAAAGTGTTGCCATGGCACTTGTTGCCAGGTGTTGCCGAAAAACTAATCATCTGAAATCTGTGCAAGGGTTTGGAATGGAAAGATACCTGAGAAAGATTTTTAAGTCAAAGAAACATAAAAAAGTGTTGCCATGGCAACACTTGTTGTTAGTTGTTGCCAAAAAACTAATCAGCTCCAATCTGTGCAGGGGTATGGAAAACAAAAAACAAAAAGTGTTGCCATGGCAACACTTGTTGCCAGCTTTTGATGAAAAACTAATCAGCTCCAGTCTGTGCAGGGGTATAGAAAGCAAAGAACCCATGGCAACACTTGTTGCCAGGTGTTGCCGAAAAACTAATCAGCTTATTTTGTTAAAAAGCTAATCAGCTCCAATCCATGCAGGGGTTTGGAATGGAAAGAACCCAAAAAAGATATTAAAGCCCAAGAAACATGAAAAAATGTTGCCACGGCAACACTTGTTGCCAGATATTGCCAAGAAAGCAATCACACACAAACTCTCATGCCATTAAACCTCCACACCAAATTTAGCTGAGACACATAAAAAAACAGTACCTCTAAATGAGCAGCAATGAAGGGTGATTCAGAGGGAAAGGCAAAATAATATCCATGTCCAGCAGGATGGATATAATAATTAAAATAAGTTGTAACCTTAAACTCACTTCTTGAACTTTCAGGCTTTCAGGTTTTTATGGTAACATTACAATAAAGATCCTGTTTGGTCTAGATACATGTACATGTTTAATTTAAATGAAAACTCTTAACTATCACTTTAATTTTGCCAAAATATCATAAAAATTTGTCCTTACCTTAAACTGAATGTAAGCCATTTCAAATGTTAAGAGTTTAAGGTCATATTAACAATGTAGACTCGGTTCTAGGTTACTTATTGCCAAAATTTAAATGTGCTTAAAATCTATTGCACATAATTTAAGATATTATCAAAAATTTAAAAGAAAAGTAATATAATTATGCCATTACTGAGAGTTAAAGGTCATCTCAATGTAGTCTTAGGGCATATCTGTAATATCAGTTACATGTAACTGCATAATATAGATCAAATATGTCATGCCATTTTGGTATACTTTGTGGAATTATAGAAAAACTTGAGCTCAGTGACATTCTTTTACACATGGGAGTTTAAGGTAAGCTTTAAATAGGGCACACATTCAGGACTAGATACATCAACATACCAAATTTAAATTAAATCTGTCATGCATATTTTTAAATACTCTCAAGAAATTGAAAAATTTAAATTCAATATAGTTTTGTCATCACTAGGAGTTTAAGGTCACCTTAAAATAGGCGACACCTTGAAGACCAGTTACACCCCCATACCAAATCTGATTTGAATCTGTGAAGCCATCTTTAAGCTATTGCCCACAAAACGCAAAAGTAAAATTCAATATAAATGTGTTATAAATGGGAGTTTAAGGTCATCTTAAAATAGGGCACATATAGAAAGCATTTCTGGTTTCAGGAAACAGTTGAAAACATACCTTTTTAGATTGGCTTATCCTCCACCATAGCCTATCTCCCCTACCGGACGCTAATATGGAAACGGACATCTTTCTGGAACTGGACTATCCCTTTTTGCACATCAGCGCCTTAGAGGATGTTTACATCAAATTCGGCGCTATATAAGTGTTTCTTACTTACTTACTTACCAGCAACACCCATATACCAAATTTGAAATTTATCCTACAAGCAATTTTGACATATTTTCCAGAAACAAAGTGTGATGACGATGATGTACTATAGGTGATCCATCACAGCTGAGTGACACCAAATTGTCACAACCTTGAACTCATAAGTTTCTAAAATATCAGCAATTTATTGTAACCTTACAAAAGAGACCTATTTCTTTTTGTCTAAATATATGTACATGATGAATATCGATGAAAAAATCTCAGCAAATAACTCCAAACAATTGTCCCAACCTTAAAGTCAATGTTTAAGGTAAGGAGTTTAAGATAATCTTTTCCTGAAGGTTCTGTTCAAAGTTTGTTACTTTCACAACTGACACATACAGAATTGCACAGTATTTGACATACTGTTCAAAAATGGTCAAACTTAAAGTGAATATAATTCTGTTATTACTGGGAGCTTAAGGTCACCCAAATTTGAATTGATTCCATCAAGCCATTTTTGAGATATTGTCCGGAAACGAAAAAACTTAAACTCAATATAAGTATCTTACTAGTGGGAGTTTAAGGTCACCAAACTATACAGCACACCCTGATAAGCAGTTACATCCACATGCCAAATTTGAATTAAATCTGACAAGCCATTTTTGAGATACTGTCCAGAATACAAAGTGTGACGACGACAGACGTTGCCGCCACCGATGACGCCACAAAATTGGATGACGAAGAAATCCCTATATTTGCCACGCAGCATAAATGCTGGTGACACAACAATAACATGTAATCTATTTCTCTTAATAGCTTGTACATAATACTGTTTTAGATGTGGTAACTCGACTTTACTTCCGTGTAGAGCCATGACATATCCCCACTTAGAATTGCAGAGTTTAAGCAGAGTTTAGGTAATCATGTCTACCTGTGTGTATTCCTAGTTATTCATCAGTAAACAGCTGAACACAAAGATAAAAGGTCTTCAGAGATTTGCATATCTTAATGAATACCATCTTAATGGTATAAACAACAAAATTGCACAAACAAACTAACAGATGTCATACGCTTTGTTTAAATATATTTTGTTCTTTAGTTTATCCAATTTTGTTCTTTATACCACTTATATTGGAAAAATCTTGAGAGGTTTTTTATCTTAGTGGCCATTATTCTTTGTGTTCTCTTGTGCATATAAAAATTTGAATTTAATTCAACCAACTGTCTATAAAGCAAATTTACAGGTGTGCTTGTAATACAGCTCTACAAGCCAATTTAGAAAAGTCCCCTTCAGTGTTACGAGCCAGAGAAATTTTTTGAAACCGGGTTCTGAAACTAGATTTGTTCAAATTAGTTAAATCTTCTTTGTTAAATCTTCTTTGTGTATACATGAAACATAAACACAACTAAAAGGCGCTTTATTTGTAATGGTGTCAAAACAACTCACCCCAGGTTTATTATTTTGATTTTATGCAAGTAAAATGCTTTTATGACTTGCACTTGTGTCAATAATTTTTTTTTAATAAAAAGAAATCCATGAAACTATACTCAAAACAATTAACAATAAGGTTTTTGTGTCCAAGGTGTGCCAAGTTACAGCGGGAAGTGATATGCGTGCAAATCGCGACCAAAACGGCTCGCACCCAACAATTCGCACCCAAAATTGAAGTAATTGCTCTTCAAACGGCACTTTTATTTAGGGCATAGCTTGATTTTATTGGTTAATTAACTTAATTACGTTTGCAGACGAAAAGTAGACTGGTTGCCTGGATCTTCTGTTTGTAAAATATGGCTAGAAACCTATCGTGGCTTCATATTTTCTAATGTATAAGCTGCTTTTTATTTATAAAATATTGCTAGGAAGCTACTGCCTTGCTACCAATTATCGCCGGGTACCAATTATCGCCACCACAAAATAAAACATTCATATTTCAGTAATGGTCACATATTTTGAAAGCTTTTCATTGTGTTTCTGTTCTATTCACTGTTGAAATAATTTTACCTTATTTGCTAGACTTGGGATGTACTTGTGGTCAGGTTATGTCAATTTGAATTTTGTCTGGCGATAATTGGTACCCGGCGATAATTGGTAGCAAGGCAGTAATGTTAAAAGGAATCTGGTCAACTCGGCCCATTTCAAAGTCGTAAATTATTTAACTTTTATGCAACATTTCTATTGATAAAATGTTGCAAGGAAACCCCACAGAATTCTGTGACCCTATATTTTTATGTATAAATGAATATAATTGAATTGTGTAAGTCCACGAAATTGAAATATTAACTCGTCAGCTAAGTACAAGTTTCCAGGTAACATACTTGATCTCCCAGCAGCATTTCTATAACATATTGTTAGAAAATCGTAAAGAATACTGTGATTTCATATTTTATACATAAATGTGAATATTATTGAGTTATTCTCATGTTCACTTTGCAGGGGGCCGACTTTGAAACGGGCCGACTTTGAAACGGGCCGACTTTAAAATGGGCCGAGTTTGAAGTGGGCCGAGTTGTCCATAAAACATGTTAAAATGTATATATTTTTGCATAGACATATGTTAAATATTTAATTAAATTAATCACGTTTTTGGGGTGCGAGCTGTGTGTGCGAGTTGTTTTGCCGGTAATTCGCGGGAAGCAGTACACAGATAATTATCTGAAATGTCAATTTTGTCACCCTTATTTTCCATAAAGCCAAAACTAGTACAAACTGCAAAGTATAGCAAAGACCACTAAGTCTTTACCACTAAGTCAAGGTAACACATGTGGTATATTATGTGACTAGAGTTGAATTTTATTTTGGAATGACACATTAGAGCTGAAATCAAATGTCCTACTCACTGCATTGTACAGTAGCTGGACAAAGTCAAAGATGTTGTTTTATGCCCCCTTTAACAGCCAGGGAGCTTGCACACTGAATAAAACAGCTCTGTATTTATTTGTTTGTTTTTCTCCATCAACAATACTCAATATTTAGGGATGGTTCTTATCTGATAACGGCAGGTATCCATTTTTTTCGGACTGAGTGGAAAAGTGAGAAAACATACAGCCTACAAACCTGATTTAAAAACAAATCCTTCCCTAAATTTATCCATGGCTTCAACGTACTTTTTGCTATCCAGATAATGAAATTTTCTTTAACATAAGCAATAAACGACCAATATTTTATAATCTATCCATTGTCTTGGTCCAGATACTCCATTTTCGTAATCTTCCGTGAAAGATCGTTAATCATCGTAACGGAAGTGGATTTATGTCTGAAACCGACTTTTTCCAAGAGCATTAGCTACTAAATTACGGAAACGATCAAGTTCTTTCAAATAACAGAATGACATTGACAGCTTTTGAGATTTATCTTCTTAAAAGTATTTCATTTGTGATGTATAATGATAGCTGTTACAAATGCTGCTAAAGTAAAAAAATTGAATTGACAATGTTGGACTGAAATGTTCACAATTTTGCCCCTTTGCATAAATTAAATTGGAAAATAATACTGTGACGGATCCGAGTGACATAAATATCTCACACTGGCTTTCAACTGGACGGTCCATCCAGCAGTTGTATTCTTCATTTCCCACCTGTACAGGAATTTTGTCAGACTCACTATTGAGTCTCAATCAAGGCTTACTCAAGCCTTCAGAATCACCAGCACCTCCAGGACATCTCCAAGTACTGAAACAGATTCTTCATCAGACACCTCCAGGACATCCAAATGTCAGAAACAGATTCACTCCTGAATCACCGGACATCTCCAGGATCCCCAAGCATCTTAAAACCAGATTCATTACTGAATCTTGTGATACCTTCCATGACCTCCAAATGTCAGAAACATATTCCTGTAGAGAATCACCGGACATCTCTAGGATTTCCAAGTCTCATTAAACAGGTTCACTTCTGAACCTCGCTATACCTCACAGGATATCCAGTTATCATAACTGCATGATCCCAGGTGTAATAAAATGTGAGTGCAAATCTTCATCTGCAGCAATTCTTATTATATGTTTTAACTAAGGAAAGTTACATAACAGGAGGCAAGCAAGCAAGCAAAATCAAGGGATATATAGAACCATTCACATTTATTAACAGGCAATTAAATAATATATATAAATCATTATCATGGAATTGAAATTATCAGGTAATTATTATAAGTTACCATTGACCAGAAGGTTGTGATTATGATAATTAGCACAACTACAAGATAAGATTATAAATACCATCTAGGACAAGTAGATAACAACTAATAACCGTAACATGGCTACTGACAACTATTGGTTACTACTAAGGACTATAGGTAGTGAAAGCTCAGTCGGTTGACGGTCTTCCCTCGGGCTATGTGAGATTTCTGTTAGATTTAGATGGGAAACCTGGCGCTACGAGACACGGGTTCGAAATGGAGGGCACCCTAACCACCAAAGGGTAATCTCTAGGGAAAAAGAAAGACATTTACTAGCACTGCCTTTTCTCATTTTGAGGAAAATATACTTTTAAGGAGGTAACATTTAGCTTTTAGTTATGGCTCGTCTTTAACATGGCAGATAATCCTTCTCACCTTACAGGGGTTTAGTTATTTACTTTTCCCACCACTTTGACTTATAGCTACATTTTTCAGAGACGCAGGTTTTAACCTGAACCAGACTCTACCTGGACAAGATCTTGTCTGTCAAATTTGAAAAGATTCTGTAGATATACAAAACAACTGTAAAAACAACTGTAAACAAAACATGTTTAGAAGCACATGATCTCTCAAACCAGACATGGGAAAAGTACACATGAAAGGAATCTTATGTAAGTGAACGAAAAAATCCAGCCCCAACTCGTTTGGGTATATATCCTTAAGACCCTAGATATTTACTTTCACTAGAAATCTGTCTGAACCAAATTCACTCCAAGGGTATTGAATGTTCAATCGAATCAACCTTGAACCAACTTTTGAAGTCCTCTAACACAAACATTACCTCTTTTCACATTGCAGACATATCAGAGCATGTTAAAACATTGACAAATATCTCAACTGAAGTACCATACCACTGAAATAATAAACCTTGACTGCGAATATATCAAAGAATCTACTCTGAAAGTCTCTAAATTTTAACTTTTGGTATTGTTTTACAACCCTACTCATTTTCGAGAAAAAACAGGATCCAACGCCGACGAATCATCAAATCCCTAATTAGGTCATCACGTGACTAATCAACCTCAACAGACTATATAAGCAATTTCGAGCAAATGTGGGTTCCAATGTCGACGAATTATCAAATCTCAAACTAGATCACAACACAATGTCAGTAACTCAAACGGTATATAAGAAAATTTCTGCAAAACAGAGATCAAGTGTCGACCTATCATCAAATCGATAGAAGCTCATCACGTGACATATCTGCGATTAAATATATATAAAATATGATGAATTTGCTTTTATTAATGATGTATCAGCTGAAAACCTTACATGAATCCATACTATATAAATCCAGTCAGACACCTCTTACAACCACTCACAAAGTATTAGGAAACTGATAAGGGAGAATGTTTTCTAACTCTGGATTTAATTCTGAACAGTCAGATTCGACTGATTCCTCAATGAAAGAACCTGATATTGTGAAACCAGCTGCAAAACCATCATCAAACTCGAACACAGGGGGATTTTCATTGTCAAACAATCATCAAATCAGATATGCCTTTAAAGATCCACCTACATACACCTTTGGTCACAATTCAATGAATCAACCAACTCTTTTGAAAAATTCTGTTTTTAATGACTATATATTTCGATGTCATCCACTGGTTTATCAGAAATATGTCTCCAGATTTGAAACATACAGGACATGGCCCAAATCACATCCAGTGAGACCTGAACAACTATGCAGAGCAGGATTTGTCTACACAGGAGAAGGGGATAAAGTTATCTGTCCATGGTGTAAGATTAAACTGATAGAATGGGAACCATATGACCTACCATTCGAAGAACACAGAAGACATTCAACCTCCTGCGACTTTTTGAAGATGCTGATGCCATAAAGACTATTAATCTGTTTAAAGAATATGTAGCATTGATTGTAATAACTGTAATAATAATATTTAGATAACTGTAGTACTTGTTAAAATATTGTTTCCTAATCTGTAAATAAGAGAAAATAAACGCCACACACTCTTGAAATAAATACAATACCTCAATCCTACCCCACATAATGTACATAACTTTCCACCAACTCCTCTGTCCTTGACTTGCATTGAGTTCGTACAATACAAACACCTATAACAATCATTCCTGAATCCAGGCACTCATAAGGCACATGTCAAAGCAGAGTAATGTGTTTCAACACACCCACCCCTCAGGCAGTATGGTTAATTGAAGTGTATCAGAAAATCATATGAAAGTAATAGTAATATTAATATTTGATATCACAAGCTCACACTTGCGGGTAAGCATTGAACTCTCTATGGTGGAAGATCATGCAAAATCACATCTCAACACGTCCAAGACATCTTAATCTATAGAAATTATATCATAACCACCAAACCCTTTAAAACCATCCATAATACCTCGAACCCAAAGCTAAGGTCCTCAGTGGCCTAGTGGTTAGCAAATTTGGCATCTAATCATAGGCTGTCACCTCTGTGGGTTCGAGTCCCACAAGTGGCAATTCTGAGGACCTGTCCCAATATGACCCTGGCTGTAAGATTAAACTGATAGAATGGGAACCATATGACCTACCATTCGAAGAACACAGAAGACATTCAACCTCCTGCGACTTTTTGAAGATGCTGATGCCATAAAGACTATTAATCCCCAACTTTGACCTTTCGAACCCAAAGCTTTGTACTAGTGTCTAATCAAACTAACAGTCAGGTTAAAATTTGTTTAAACAGAAATCTTTCCCAGAGATTGTGTCTGGTCATGATATTTCTGATGGTAGAACCATTTATTAATCTAACACCAAAACCTAAAAAATCGAACTAGTGACAAGTTCGAACCAAAAATTTCAATGAAGAAATCATGCTGATTATGCCCCCTTCTGAACAATGATCTCCCCCCTTATCTGTTGTTATAAAAACGCCACAGATTTGACAATCTCTCATCCAATCCTCTCTAGAGCTGGACAGACGAACAAGCTGCACAACACACTCTTTGGAAAGCAAGCAGGAAATCTACATCTACCACAGCAATCACCCAGTAGGTACAAGAGTCAGAACTTGTAATGGCAGAGGCTACATTGAACACACCAATGAAAATCTCCAACAGTAAGAAGAGAAAGAACGAGCAATCACAACTCTCAAAAGTGAAGAAGGTCATGTTGATGACACCACAGAATTCTGAAGGGGCAGGAGAACACAGTCAAGCCTGTACTGATATCTCTACAGCATGCAGTGTTATTGCGAACAAACCCTTTAGAAAAAATTATCATTTAGGAGGCAAAAAATATGCAATATTTCATGGGGAAAGGGATGTTATAGATCACATCCAAATTAAAGAGTGGGATGGTAAAGTGGTGTTAAAAGAAGGGGTTAAACTTAATAGGTCTAGATTTGTAATGATTCTTCACAACGTCGAAATTATAAACCACACCCTTGAAAAAATTTTGAAAGGGGAGGATGGATTGAAGTCTAGAATTCACATAGGAGCCTCATATTATCTCTCTGTCAATAGCCCATACAAAACTGTAGCAATAAGAATGTGGAGAAAGGGGGGGAATGGGGAATATTTTCCCATAAAGTGTGGCATAACAATGAGTTGTGGGGAATGGGACGAATTTACTAAAATTTCTAATAAAATCTATTCAGAGAGAATGGAAATTTTTACACACGTTCCATGCTTAATGCAACCCGATCAACCAGGTCATAACAAAGTGTTTTGTGCTGAATGTTGTGAATCAGCCAAAGCACCCATGGGAGAGGTCAATTTTGACATACCTCTGTAACAACTTTTTTTTATCAATTAAGAATCAATTATTTAAACACAAAAGTCAACATTACTGTAATATAAATGTAACAAATTACTCTGAAAAAAATTTTTTTTTTTGTAAAAAATGTACATAGTCAGGACATGGCAATAGTTTAAAATGTATAGTCAGCACTGGGTAATAACAGATTTCCATCCAACCTGTTTGAACTTGTAAAGAAATCTGCAGTTGAAGTGGGGTCCTGGATATTTACGAGTTGAGGCATATCTTAGGTTAGGTCTTTGATCCTTGGGGTTATAAAAACCCCCAGTTCTCAATGATCTGTCATTGATTTCCTGACAATTTTTGGGATTGAGACCTTTACAAAGAACAAGTGCTATATCACACTGAGTTTGACATTGAGTGAATAATAGCTGGTGAATTTTACCTCATTTTATTTTGTTTTTAGAATAAGGCTACGGTTAATAAAATAAGGATGGAATTAGCTCAGATGGAGATGAACCTATTCATGGGTAACAGGTACGACGTGTACTACCCGCTACACATACCATCTTCCATGGTAACCTTTATGCATTTGATACAGCTAATTGAAGTGAAGAACTACAAACAAGCCTTCAACTGCATAACGCTGCTGAATGAGGTGCTGCCAGAGTTCATTATGTAAGTAAAAAAGTTCTCATATAAAGGATCTGATACTAAAATTGTTTGTTTATCTCGATGGGGTATATGATATAACACTAATTATGCACATAGCTGTGTAAACTATAGAGCACTGTATTTAACGTAAATACACCAATGTATGTTCTGTAACAGTTGAAATTTTCTCTAATTAATATCACAATATGTAATGGTAGAAAAAGAGGGATCAAGTGTTGACCAATCATCAAATCGCAAACCAGGTCGTCACGTGACATAAGAACTGCTTTTGCTATATAAGCTGTTTGGGGGAAAAGAGGGATCAAGTGTTGTCCTATCGTCAAATAATGAATTAGGTCATCACGTGACATAACAGTTACTTTTTGTATATAAGTCATTTCGGGGAAAAGAGGGATCAAGTGTCGACCAATAATCAAATCGCAAAGCAAGGAGTCACGTGACGACTTAACTTTATGATATATATAAGGACCCACTATGTAGAAGGGGGATAATGAATCTTATTAGGTAGTCATATCTCAAACGATATAACCGAAGTATAGTCCCTGTCATCCTGTCATTCAACTCTTGGTTAACATTTTATCAACCTGTCCTCACCACCAACCCCACTATTCAAGAATCAGTAACCGAGGATATGTACAAGTATGCCTATTGCTCATGTAATTTCAGGAACAAATATCCAGAATTCACCAGGTATTTCATAGAGGAATTCGAAAAAGCAGTCTGCTGTATTTGCAAAGAGAGTCTACTGAGGGAACAGCTCATTCTATCCAACCCATGTGCGCATTATTTTTGCGCCTCATGTGCCTGTCAGTTGGTCAAGAATTGGAATGAAGAGGGAAGACAAAGACCCAAGTGCCCCCTTTGCAGATCAGTTTTGAGAGACCACCTGTTCGCAAAACCAGGTTTCTTCAGTGCCACCAGACTACACCAATGCTCGCTGTTTGTGTGGGTCCCCACCTCTATATATATTCACGCCAATTACAACCAGTCAATGATTGATGCTCTGACATCAAGAAATTTTATCAAAGCTTTTTATTACTCATTCCTAATGGGTACTACACCCTCAGATGCTGAGAAGATGCTAGCACCAACATGGCCACAGTTCTATGAGGACAGAAAAAACAACCTAAGCTGCACCACCTGTGCTCTTCCAATCAGTTTTGGTCAAGCATTTGCCACAAAATGTGGCCATTTTTATTGCACTATCTGCTCTGCGTACTCTGTCTCCAAGCCGAGAGGATCTCCCCTTCTCTGTCCAATATGTGAGGAGGAAATAGAGGATGAGACCACAGAAATCATCTTCCTTAGACCAATTAAACTTCCCCTAGGTGATTGGACAGAGCTTCCTCAACCTCTCAATTGATATGAACTTTAGGGCTTTAAATAATCATACGTAAGTTGTAATTATAAAATGTTTTTTATTAATATTAATATATTTAAAGGAATGTATTATGGTTAAAATAAGAAACTAATGATAAGAAACATTTTTGGTTAATTAAATAGTTAAATACCAAATGAAATCTGCTGTTTGCTTGCTTAGTGTGGAACTAATTAATTAATAGTAACTCAAACCTCTTGGTTAGTAAATGTGTACAGTTTGAATGTGCTATATTTTTCTAATCACTTGACTTAATGTGTTATGTAAAAAAAATTATTGAGGCGAATTCGATCTACATGTACATTAACCATATAACAGCCTCTGATGTGTTTACCTTTACATTCGAAATTTTACAAATCCCACATTTAAGTAGGAAACCTGAATGGTCTCAGCATGTAAATTTTACAGATATATACAAGTGTATATGTACCAGATTTTTATCTAAATATTTATTTTTAAAGTAATCAAAGTTACAAAATGTATTGTTAACATTCAATACATTAAAGTTAACGAAGAAGAAGAAATGTTTTTTACTCATACAAACAAGACTCTCTCTGAGACTAAAATGTTTGAATCTCTAAGTGTGTGTGTAAGGTCTTTCCAGGTTATATATAAATATATGTATATACATAGGTCAATCTCTATACAGATAATAACCACCTGCTGTATTTTTACTGTCTATCCATATTTACTATTACATGTAACATTAGAATTACCTTTGACTAATAAAGTTGTGATATAAATTACTCATATGCAACAATCTCATCTTATGATAAAATAATCTTATAGAAAAACAAGTTAACTTAAATCCCTTTATAGTACACCTTCCCAGACCTGGTGGTGAGATAAGGTCTCTCATCTTGGTTGGAACTCTGTATTGACTCTATTGAAATAAGAGTATCATCCTCTGTAACATGCTCAGTAAAAAGGTCTTGATCTGAACTGCTATTGCTACTACTGCTACTATAGTTTGAATGTTTGTCACTGTTTATAGTCCAAGAATATGATATAGTATCTGAAGACATGGTCAGACTGACTTGTACCCCTTGATCCCTGGTTTCAATCTCAGAGTGTGACATAGAGGAATTAACTGCATCCTCAGATCTAGTACTATGTATGCTGACCCCACCACCTTGATCTGTTCCTTGATTTGCTGAGTCTATCTCAGAGGAATTATCCAAACCAGTTGAATTATCCTCATGAATGCCGACCTCCCCCACCTGATCAATAATGACATTATCTGTCTCCAATCCACCTGAACTCTGAGTACTAATGGAATTATCATCATGTTTGCTGACTGATATCTCCTGGTCAGTTGAATGAGTACCTGGAACAGAATCACTTGAAATATGATTTATCTGAAGTGTAGATCTGGAATCAGATTTGCTAAGCTCACTAGATGGTTCAGCTGTCATTGGTTGAAATTCGCTGGACGACAATGAGTTGCAGCTGTAGGGAACCAGAGTTTCTGGTGTTGAGGTAACAGATTGGTCTTCCTCCTCTTCCTCCTGCTCCTGCAGTCGGATAAGTCTCAGTATAAGACTTACATCAGTATCATAATTGCTCTCCAATGAAGTTTGACTTATTCCATCATCATCTTTATCATCATCATCATCTTCATCATCACTGCTGTCATTGAAATGAGCTCTGTGGAGTTGATAATGATGATGGTGGTGATACTGGACTTGAACCAGGACTAATTGATATGTCTGAATAATCATCTTCCAGTAAGACACAGAATTTTAATATACACTTCATGACAATTAAACACAATCTGTAAAATAAATCTCTCCTGAATTGATATAACAACCATATCATCACCAATGGTAGCAAAGTAGCTGATGGGAAGATAAGTAGGATATATATTTCACCATCACCTTGTGCAAATGCCTCAATAGCACTACCAGTCGTGTCCTTACTGTTAGACGTCAGACACTCCACCTCCTCTGAAAACTCACACAAATTTAAAATATTTAAACTAACCAAAGGTCACAGTCACAAAGACACAGACAATTAAAATTTTAAAAAACTTACTGAGTCCGTTACACATGCAGAATCTATCTCCACCTCAGTTTTACAGTCAACAACATTAAAGTCTTCGTATATATGCGTCTCACTGTACTCAATATCTGAAGATGAAATGGTGGTTTATAGCACAAGATTTTTTTTTTTCAGTACACATTGAAACCAATAAATACATGATATTACACAGCATATAATCACACAATAGCCCAGATAAATTTTAAATCTGTACATAAAATTTAATTTGAATTGATAGTATTAATATAAGAAAAAAATTACTTCTTTACCTATACTACAGTTAATTACTACTGGTTCTTTCCCATTTCTGCAGGGTGAGGATTCATATCTACAAACACCTGTACATTCCCAATAAATCCTTTGAATGGACGGATAATTATCCATAATTTTATCCACAGGTAGTTCAAGATATCCCACAGCACAGTTTCTGTAATGTAGTATTAATGTCTCGGTATTGCCACATTTTTTTTAGAAATTTGTCAAACTCTTGTTTACCCACAAATCCGGACACAGTCCCGCTGATGCTACCCACTGGAAAGTCGCATGTAACATGGTAGCTGTACACGTTTTTATAAAACAAAATGGTAGATAACCATATCTAAACTTAAACCTTATCTCTGTCATTTTTTTATGAAGATTATGCTTACGTTTGAAATCGAAACCGAAACCATTCCAAGCAAAGGAAATAGTTATGATTACGTCACACCCTCTTGACGTAATGAGCGTAAGCTACCCCGCAGAAAATATTGACTTGTGACGTCACAAACCAAAAAATTCACTGTAAACAGAACCTAGGTAATAAATATGTTCAAATTGTTACCTAATTTTTTTTTAATATTGTTAGGTACGTATAAATATATTATTATTTACCTAATTCCCAACTGAATACTGAAAAAGTGTCCTCCTCAATTAGCTCGGAATTTAAACCCTCAGATAACCTGATATGGGAATGTTGATCTCTGCAACAGGTTGGTGCCAGATAGTAACTGTAATTTTTTGGAATATAAACATTTATATTTGATATCAGCTTGAGAAACAGAAATGGACTTATGGAAAAGAAACTGGCATGCATTTAAAATTAAAACAAAGAGACTCTCAAAGTCACTATACCTTTCATGCATTTCAATACCTTCAACATTTCCCTCATTGACAACAGAGGTCATTTGAAGACCTCCCATATTTCTTACTATGGGACTCCTTCCTCTGCTCCTCCTCCTACATCCTCTCCCATTTTGTCGACACCTCTTGATGTAAACCCTCAGAACTAATACTAATAATACACAGCAAAGTGCACAACCTGGGATTGCAGCCATGAATATTATGTACTTAGGAGTCTTACAAAGACAATGGGAGGAAACCTTCAATGTATCATCCTGTTTCATGGTAGCTGTGATAATATCTGTTCTAGAGTCCTGATAACTTGTCTCTAACAAGTACATAATAGTGGATCTCGACTCGTGGTGGCTTCTAATCGGAAAAGTAGAATCTTGATAGACACTTGTAACTGGATTTTCATTTGAGTTTATAGTAGTAACTACCTCAGATACACCAACACTATTTGTCTCCTCATTGCTTTTCCAAATTGAAGTACTACTGTGTAGTAGACTACTTTCAGGCGGATTACTGGTGTAAGGACCAATGGTTGTTCTCTCAGAGGTGGATGATATCTTAGGTTCAAGTTGGTTAACTGAAAAATTAAATAAATTAGTAAAATAAAAGTATTACTAGAGGTTACAAGATGGGATTACATGTTTTCGTCCTTGAACTAAACAGTTTAACCACGTGACCGCATCATACTATTTGATGATAGGTCGTCATTTGATCCTGTTTTTTCCCAAATTGCTTTATATACTACACTGGAGTTACATGTCACGTGATGACCTAGTTTGAGATTTGATAATTGGTCGACACTTGATCCTCATTTTTCCCCAAAAGTTGTATAGGGAAGATTTCTTTATAAAACCTCATAATACGATTCAATGAGTGGTGCTAGATGGAATAAAAAAGATTTATTCCTTCTTACCTGAGGTGCTGAGGTGTGTAGGTGATGTGGATAAACACATATTTGTGAGAACCACCACATTTGTTGGTATATCTTCCAACCAAATGCAGCTGAAATATTTCATATCCACTAGCGAAATATATTTAAGGTTTGGCAAAGATGCTAATATGTTAGCTATCTCTAGTAATTGTACCCTTTCTAGGTATAACCTTCCAATAGTAGGTCTGTAACTAAAGGAGGGTACAGCCACATCCAAACAAAATATCATATCCTCCCTACAATTACAGATTTTTTGTTCACAACTGGTACAACTGCTGATCGAAAGAATATTTATGAAAACACATATAACCAGAATCACTTGTGACTGATACATTTTCCTCGCTTGTCGTCTGAACAATTGAATGCAAGTGACTCATTCAATTGTAACTGAACACAATATGTAGATAGCTTATCTGAAAAGGCATATAAATAGGGATGATTTAGAGCGATGTTAATCTGTTTTTCTTGGAGAGTGCGTGGGCTATGAACAGTCAATTTATCAAGATGAGTGGTAATAAAATACAGCCAAGTTCAACAACCTCACTGCCATTTACATCACCATCTACAGCAATTATATCGGGACCTACAGCATCTGGCAAATCTACCTTTATATTTAAGATGCTACATAATCTGGAACACATGTTCACAACACCAGTTAAGAAGATATATTACTTCTATGGGGTCTGGCAGAAATTATTTGAGGTAAACTCAGACTTAAATGTGGAATAATCAAGGATATACCCAATGAGCAGTTTCTGGAAGAACTGGAAACTGACAACCATAACTTGGTTATCATAGATGATTTACAAAGTTCAGCCTTAAATAACTCATTTATAGCGAACTTATACAGTAGGGAGGCACATCACAGAAATATCAGTGTGTTTTTAATACTACAAAATTTATTTCATCAGGGAAAGTACTCCAGAGATATATCTTTAAATACTAACTACTTTATCTTATTCAAAAATCAAAGAGATATGAATCAAATTAAACTTCTAGGGAACCAACTAGGTATTGGAAAGAAATTACACCAGGCTTATTCAGATGCAACTACTGAACCATTCTCTTATATTTTGGTAGATTTATCTCCCCAATCGAATAGGTCTTATATGTTGAGAAGCAATATATTTCCTGATGAATATGCAACAGTATATAAGTAGAGTGTTGAGGTCCCTTTTTATCTATTTGAAGAAATTAACTCGAGTGGATCTCATCGCAGGTTGATGAGGTAACTTCATTTCTATATACAGATAATGTCGAAAAATTTATTGAGGTCTAGACATTTCTTAAACCTTTTACTGGAGAAGGACAAGAACCTCAATAAATATTTATTGATACATGCACCAAGGAGACATCTTCAGTCTTTGGCAGAGATATTTTATAACGTTTTTCGTCTACCTTTGAACAAGAAAACCAAAAAAAAATTTAATGAAAATATTGATATTTTGAGGAAGTTCATTCAACATCCTAAAAAAAGACCAAACATTGTTAAGAGGAAGTATAGCTTAATAGACGAGCTACTGTTACTTCTTCAAAAGTATCTGAAGGAGATTCTACAATGAATAAGTTTGTATTAATACACAAAGACCAGTATGAAAAATTTAAGGAGATTCAAGAGAGTAAAGACAAGAGAGCACCTAACAATAACCATATCCCCGAAAATAAATCCGAGACTAATCAATCAGATGAAGATTTTAATGATACTACTAGTGGTCAGTTGAAACTGGTTCAAAAACCAAGAAAAAGTTCATTTAGAGAGGTACCACCACCACCAGGTCTTCCAGACCAATATATAAACTCGTCTAATGCGAAATCACAATCCCAAATTCTTGATGTAGCAACCTCTGGAGGAGCAAATTACAGAGACATTATACAGGTAGGAAATGGAGCAACAGGAAAGGGATCCAGTCGTAGACCAGAATGGCTTAAATTCGGGAACAAAAATATCAGATGAAGAAGATCGAATTCTGACTGATGTGTATTACAACCTCAGGAGTCCTGTCGCATTCAGTGGAATGCAGAAAATTTATAAATTTTTAAAGATGAAGGGTGTAGATTCCATCAAACCAAGGAAGCTTAAGGTGTGGTTGACTAGACAGGAGCCATATACTTCCCATCATCCGACCAGAAGAAGGTTTCAAAGACCTCGAGTAATAGCATTCTCACTGAACTACCAATGGGATAGTGACACTGCAAACATGTCTAGCTATAGAGAGCATAATGATGGTTACAGTCATTTTGTTGTTTTCATAGACATAATTTCCAGATTCCTCTACACAGCTCCAATGAAAACCCTGACAGGGAGGGAAATGGTATATGTAATGAATGATCTGTTCCAAAATACCACAGATAAACCAAAAAATCTCAGGTCTGATCAAGGTAGTGAATACAAAAATAACCAGGTTAAAAAATTTCTCAGAGACAATAGAGTTAATCACATTTTTACATACTATGAAACCAAGGCTAATGATGCGGAAAGAGTTATAAAAACCATCAAATTAAAAATTGCTAAATATTTCACCAGTAAGGAAACATACAGATGGATTGAAATTTTGACTGATCTTACATACAGCTACAATCAGTCTTATCATAGGAGTATCAAAATGACCCCTCAGGAGGCGAAGGAGAAAAATAACTATCAGGTGTGGAAAAACCAATATGCTCCAAAGCTTAACTCAAAAGGAAAAAAGATAAAATCAAGTAATAAAAACCAAAGCAGTAGACACCAATACAAATTCAAACTGGGGGACAAAGTAAAAATTAGTCACATTAAGAAAACATTCGACAGAGAATATTCTGAAAAATGGTCAGGTGAAATTTTTACTGTGGTGGAAAGAAAAAGGAATCAAAATATACCTATGTATAAACTTAAAGACTACAACAACGAGGTGATTGAATCCTATTTCTATGAACCAGAGTTACAATTGGCATACATGGACTCAAATGTTGTTTACAAAATAGAAGAGATATTGAAGAAACGTAAGAGACATGGAATTCCAGAGGTTTTGGTGAAATGGAAGGGATGGCCAGTCAAATTCAACTCCTGGATTCCAGAATCAGACCTACAAGACATAAACTGAGGAAGTAACTTTGTACATATACGCAATCAGCTGTTTTGAGAAAAAAAGACCACGTGACTACAAACGGTATGGTGGGTTTACCCTTACGTTCGAAATTTAGGTGTTTTCCCAGAAGCTCGGAATTTTGGTCTGGTCTTTCCTTGACATTCGAAACTGGTGTATAAAAACCAGCTGGAGATGGGTTATAAGAGGTCACATGGATATTTGCCTCAGCACGAGTCGGAACTAATACAGTTTGAAATTTCATATTTGTCACGTGACACATTGATTCTCCTGCATTTGCTGTAAACCGATGGCAGAATCAGATCTTTATTTCTTCCTAAACTCCACAGATTCATCATTCTATCAAAAGAAAACAAACCCTATGAGTAGTATATATCTAGTCAATATCGAGTCGAGTTTCCCATCAATCATGTCACTTTTTGACAGCTGTGCAGCTGCCTGGGGCAGATGTTAGATTGATGGTTAGATAGGGGAGGGTCGATACTAGCTCTATACAGGTTATTGGGCTCTATACAGGTTCTTGAGACTGGCTCAATGGGGATCTTTGTTGTTTGATAGTTTATAGCTATTACTCTGATGAATCATCACACAGCTGTGCTTTTTAATGGGCCAGCTGTGTTTGTCTGATTTTATGGCTAGCACAGCTGTGTTTAATGGGGCTTTGTCTGCTAGCCCAAGCTTTGTTTTAATGGGGGCTTTGTCTGCTAGATCTTGTGAAATCATCACACAGCTGTGTTTAATGGGGGGGCTATGTCTGCTTAATGGCGCCAGCTGTGTTTAATGGGGCTTTGTCTGCTAGCCCAAGCTTTGTTTTAATGGGGCTTTGTCTGCTAGATCTCTTGGCATGTTCTTGAGACTGACTCAATGGGGATCTTTGTTGTTTGATAGTTTATAGCTATTACTCAGATGAATCATCACACAGCTGTGCTTTTTAATGGGCAAGCTGTGTTTGTCTGATTTTATGGCTAGCACAGCTGTGTTTAATGGGGCTTTGTCTGCTAGCCCAAGCTTTGTTTTAATGGGGGCTTTGTCTGCTAGATCTTGTGAAATCATCACACAGCTGTGTTTAATGGGGGGCTATGTCTGCTTAATGGCGCCAGCTGTGTTTAATGAGGCTTTGTCTGCTAGCCCAAGCTTTGTTTTAATGGGGCTTTGTCTGCTAGATCTCTTGGCATGTTCTTGAGACTGACTCAATGGGGATCTTTGTTGTTTGATAGTTTATAGCTATTACTCAGATGAATCATCACACAGCTGTGCTTTTTAATGGGCAAGCTGTGTTTGTCTGATTTTATGGCTAGCACAGCTGTGTTTAATGGGGCTTTGTCTGCTAGCCCAAGCTTTGTTTTAATGGGGGCTTTGTCTGCTAGATCTTGTGAAATCATCACACAGCTGTGTTTAATGGGGGGCTATGTCTGCTTAATGGCGCCAGCTGTGTTTAATGAGGCTTTGTCTGCTAGCCCAAGCTTTGTTTTAATGGGGCTTTGTCTGCTAGATCTCTTGGCATGTTCTTGAGACTGACTCAATGGGGATCTTTGTTGTTTGATAGTTTATAGCTATTACTCAGATGAATCATCACACAGCTGTGCTTTTTAATGGGCAAGCTGTGTTTGTCTGATTTTATGGCTAGCACAGCTGTGTTTAATGGGGCTTTGTCTGCTAGCCCAAGCTTTGTTTTAATGGGGGCTTTGTCTGCTAGATCTTGTGAAATCATCACACAGCTGTGTTTAATGGGGGGCTATGTCTGCTTAATGGCGCCAGCTGTGTTTAATGAGGCTTTGTCTGCTAGCCCAAGCTTTGTTTTAATGGGGCTTTGTCTGCTAGATCTCTTGGCATGTTCTTGAGACTGACTCAATGGGGATCTTTGTTGTTTGATAGTTTATAGCTATTACTCAGATGAATCATCACACAGCTGTGCTTTTTAATGGGCAAGCTGTGTTTGTCTGATTTTATGGCTAGCACAGCTGTTTTTAATGGGGCCTTGTCTGCTAGCCCAGGCTTTGTTTTAATGAGGCTTTTTCTGCTAGATCTCGTGGCATTGTCAAATCATCACGCAGATGTGTTTAATGGGGGGGCTATGTCTGCTTAATGACACCTGTTTTAATGGGTTAGAACTGTTTAAATGGAACTTGTCTGCTACAAATGTTTAATGGGGCTTTGTCTGCTATCTCTCTTGTTTTAATGGGACTTTTTCTCCCAACCAAAGGCTTTAATGGGGCTTTTTCTCTGCTAGTCATGCTTGTAATGGTTAGATCAATCTAACCTGTGCAAAAAATATGAAACATCCAAGATATATGTAATGGGGCTGGAACAAGTAGCAATAATTTTTTTAAAATGAAATAAATCTATGCATAGCATCAGCATTTGCATTTGGTATCTCACACAATGTATACAAGCGACATTGGAGGTCTAAGGAAAATCCCATTCCCAATTAAAATTAACGTGAAATTTCGAACCTCAGGGTAAGCATACGAATGCAATCTGTCGCCTCATATACAGTCACAGCTTAATATCCTGTTTTCATGTACATACTTTTTCGATTAGGGTTAGGGTTTTGGTTTAGCTTATAATCACTGTATAGACGCAGTTTACTCTCCTACTTTCCTACAGATTATTCATTAGGGTTAGGGCTTTGGGGTTAGCTAATAATTCTCGCCTCATATACATTATCAATATTACTTACCTACTGCTTTGACTTTATGAAAGAAAAAGAAAACAACTACTCTCTATGAAAATTTCAATAAACCAATTCTTTTAGTTTTCTTTACATCATAAAAGATCTTTAAATCAGATAATACACTAGATTAAAAAAATTTAATATCAAATCAGAATCTACTCTCCTTTGTTACTTTATTTGCCTTTATGTTTCCCACCCAATCTGTTACCCTCTCACCTGCTCCCTTTTTATATTTCCCACATCTGCATCTTTGTCAGAAGCCCCATTGTTCTATTAATAAAAATGCGTCACTTATTTTATCATAATTTTTGCATAAATATTATAGCCCTCACAAAGACCTCTCCATCACCCCCCTCACAAAAGTACCCTTTCTTATTTCCCACCTCTATCTCATTATGCGACTGACATTAGGAGCTCATACATTAACTGACAAATACTTAAATAACACCAAGACTTATTTAATTTTTTTCCTATATTTAAACCCTCTCCTTTCACTCACATCTGACTAATAAGCCTTCTTTTATGTAACACGGGATATTTATACTGTCAATGAAATGCTGAGGTTGCTTTTTTATAATTTTTTCTCTGACATAAGGATCCTGACACATTTTTCCGACACAATTATTAAAAATGCTGATAAGACTGAATCGTAACTGTAGAGATTATAACTCCCCAGTCGCTATATAAACCCCTAAGAATTTTGATTTTCTCAAATAATTAATGTTTATCAAACTTGTGGAAATAATCGGAAAATTATTTTCAGCCAAAAAAGAATTGTTAAAAATGTCCCAATCAGGAATAACTCTTAGAGATCTGTTTCTACAGGTGGGAGATATGAACCTTCAGCACCCAGATTATTTTTTAGAGATGGCTCTCAATACCTTTCAGATTAAAAATTGTACATGCCTAGGGGTGTCATTGTTTTATGTCTCATGCTTCATCTGGCATTATCCATCCTATACTCACAGGATTCTTCTCACAGCATTTAGAGGCTACAAGAACAAACTTATTAAATCCTATTTAGGATGGAGAAAGAGGATGAAAACATATTCGACTCAGGCTCAGCAAATGCGAAGAATTATGATTAATAGAATGGTTTCAGGACAGAGAATGTATAGACAGGTTATGAGACAGATGGGAATGGAAATCAATGATTCAGACTCTGAAGACGAAGGCATTCACTCTGTCTAGAAGTCATTAATCATCTGAAATCTTCAACAAAATCAATAATAATAGCAAGACACTCCCCTATATAAACTGGAAAATCTTCAACATATTATGTTATCTCCTTATATTTTCATATCTGAATACCCTCTACCATGGAGTGTAGATGTTCTTTATGTGGCGCTAACCTTCTGAATCAGAAAAATCTACTTCATCACCAGAAGTTTTGTCACCAAGTAACAGATAAGATACAAGAGAAATGCAGGATATGTGATGGACAATTCGATGATTACCAGGCCTTGTGTTTACACCTTCAAAAATGTGGAAAATATATCTGTAGGAGCTGTAATCTTCCTTTTCTTACAACCGAGGCCCTCAACTTTCATGTGGAGACATATCATAAGAAATCTACAGCTGCTAAATCTTACAGATGTGGCATTTGTAAATGCGCTTTTGAGGGTAGGAGGGCACTGTACACCCATAGAATGAGACAACATGGAGGCAACAATGATGACCCTGTCCTACCAGCCTTTATTATAGATAATGAGGACGAAAATTTACGCGACATTTACATTACAAACATAGATCATATACAGGCTGACCATCAAGAGACTGAACTTAAGAATATCTACAATTTTTCAACCAATAATCTGCATGGGGGTTACAGGGAGATTCGAACCCAGGTGAGGGAAATCTATCAAAGCCTACACAATGCCTTCAGGATTAATCTCGCCTTTGGAACCATTTTATTTAACAATGAAACAAGGGAATACAGATATTTTGTTCCACAGTATAACAGTAAGATTCTGCAATATCCTTTTCGAATTTCGAATATGAATAGTATTCGCTTTTTGATGAATAAGTTAGCAGGAATCGATATAATTACACAAGCAAGATCAGATAGACCCTCTACTACCTGGAGCCTCGCCTTCATCACTAATGTGCAGTATGTAGTTTTTAAAACAGACTTTCCCTTGGGGAATGCTGAGGACCTGCCAGATTACATCAAACAGAATAGGTACCTGAAGACAATGTATATCGACAAATGGACTGGCAAACCATATACAGACAATCTGTGTTTCTTTAGATGTCTTCGACAACATTTTAGGGCTAACAAGGATTTCCTCGAATATTTTCGTGTATGGATAAATTTTAAAAAATCAGAAAAATTAGGAAATTGTACTGGACAATTTACTGGTGTGACTATGGACGAGATGATGGATCTAGAAAGATGTTTTAATGTTAAAATTTTGATATATTCTCTGTCTCCAGATGGAGTTGTCTCTAATCTGTATAAATCTGTAAATAATTATGATAGTAAGATGTATCTTAATGTACATGAAAACCACCTTAGTTATATTGTAGATATAAATAAATTTGCCAAAAAATTTCAATGTGAGAAATGTCTCAAGTTGTTTACAAGAGAGTGGAACATGCGAAGACACTACAAAGTATGCTATGATAGAACTATCTACCAGTTTCCAGGTGGCTTCCATAAGTCACCCTTAACCATATTCGAAAAACTCGAATCTCTAGGAATACATACCTCTGAGCAATCTAGATATTATAAACTCTTTGCAGTATGGGATATGGAAGCCATGCTTCAAAAAACAAACCACAGCACCACAGCTAAATTAACCTGGATATCCAAACATGTTCCCATTAGCGTGAGTGTAGCCTCCAACATAACCAATTTTGAATCGCCGAGGTGTTTTATCAATCCGGATCCAACAATTCTGATTCAAAATATGATGGAATATCTCAGACTGATTAGCATAGCTGCTCGTAAACAAATCTCCAGCAAGTATTTTCATGTTTTATATGAGCTGGATGAGCTCATTCAGAAATATAAAGAGGAAGGGGAGCAGATGGATTCGGATTTCGAATCAGAGGACTGGGAAGAGGAGGTTCACTCGGACGAATCAGAATCAGAATCCGATATTGTCTTTACTCCAAGTAAAAAGATTCTGTCACATTTCATTTCCAATATTCAACAAGTGAAGAAAGAGTTTCTTACTTATATTACCCAACTGCCTGTTATAGGATTTAATTCAGGTAGATACGATCTTAATTTAATTAAGACTGATATACCCAAGTATATAAGTTTAAATTACACAGAAAATGAAATCTTCACCATCAAAAAAGAAAACAGTTATCTCACAATAGGTACACCACACATGAAATTTTTAGATATTTCTAATTATTTAGCAGCTGGATGTTCCTATGAGAAGTTCCTTAAAGCCTATGGTTGTGACATTCCAAAAGGTGTTTTTCCTTATGAATGGTTTGATTCTCTTGAAAAATTAGACTACACCTCCTTACCGGAAATGAAAGATTTCTATTCTTCAATGAAGATGTCTAACCCATTAGAATCTGAATCTGACTTTGAAGAGCTTAGAAATCTTTGGAATGAGAATGGTATGAGGACTTTTAGGGATTATCTAATACATTACAATAATCTAGATACTGGACCCTTCTGTAAAGCCCTCACTACTTTCATAGATCTTTATGTATCGGAAGGGATAGACATTTTTAAAGATTACATCACCTTACCTGGCGTAGCTAGAAAAATGATCTATACCTCCTCAGAGAGTAATTTTGCACTCTTCAATTCAGATAACGCAGACCTATACTATACATTTAAACAAAATATTGTGGGAGGTCCTAGCATTATTTTTACTAGATACCAAGAAAAAGGGGTAACAAAAATTAAAAATGTAGAAAATAACTTATGTGAGAGCGTGGTGGGTTATGACTGTAATGGACTTTATTCCTATGCCATCAAGCAACTAATGCCAAGCGGTGTGTATGTGAGAAGATTCCCTGAAAACCATTTTAGACCAGAGGTTAGCGAAAGATATATAGATTCATACGTTTGGTTAGATTATCTCAGCTGTAAAGAGGGAATAAAAATTCGACATAAATTAAATAATCAGAAAGAGGTGAGAATAGGGAACTTTAGGGTAGATGGTTTTTGTTATCAAAATAAAACAGTTTACGAATTTAACGGATGTTATTACCACGGTTGTAAATTTAATTGCTTTATAGTTAAAAACTTAAAAAATAAAACCTGGTCAGAAAGACTGAAAAAAATTCAACAGAGGGATAAGGCAAGAAAGGACTACATAATTTCACAGGGTTATAAATTTGTCGCTATCCAGCAATGTCAATTTATTTCAAAAATTAAACCCAAATGCCTCCGATTTTATGAACATTACCTTCCATCTTACTACAGAAAAAATAAGGGGACTTTAACAGAGTCAAAAATTTTAAAAGATGTTAAAAATGGAAAATTATTTGGCGCATTAGAGGTGGATATCCAGGTGGAGGAGGGGCATGAAGATTTCTTTGAAGAATATCCCCCCTTTTTTGCTACCTGTGAGGTGCCGATGGAAGCAATTGGCTCACATATGCTCTCCTATTGTAACGCCAATGACATTCAATTTAAAAGTAAAAGACTTCTGATCAGCGGGCTTAAGGCTCGCAAAATTTTACTTGCCACCCCCCTTTTGCAGTGGTATTTGAAAAATAACTGTCAAGTCTCAAAAATTTATCAGATAATTGAATTTCAGCCTAAACCCTCATTCACTTCATTCATAGATAAGGTGACCCATCACAGGATTCAGGGTGAATTAGAGGCAGATAAAGCAATTATAGGGGACACCTTCAAATTGATTAGTAATTCCAGTTATGGTTCCTTTCTCATGAATAAAGCTAAGCATTCTAATGTCAGATATCTACTGGATAAGAATAAAGTCCGAAAAATAATAAACTCAAGCAATTTTAAAGATATGCAGGATATTAATGGTGTTTATGAGGTAGAGACTTATAAGTCTAGAATTGTGATGGACAACCCTATACAAATTGGTTTTTTTATTTTACAATATGCCAAATTAAGAATGCTGGAATTTTATTATGACTGCTTACTGAAATACCTTAGACCTCAGTCATTTGAATTAACGGAAACTGACACCGATAGTCTGTATATGGCTATAAATCAATCTGATCTAGATCTTTGTGTCAGGAGTAGATACCAACAGAAATATCATAAGGAAATTTTTGATTCCTGTTCTGATGAGGTGAATGCACTCTGGTTTCCAAGACGCTGCTGCCCCCACCATATCACCATAGACAAGAAAATCCCAGGGATTTTTAAGAAAGAATTCTCTGGATTTCGAATGTTATCACTCTGTTCAAAATCCTATATCATAGAGGATCAGGATGGTAAACAAAAAATATCTTCTAAAGGTATTTCTAAAAAAAATTTAACTGATGCTATGGCTAAATTTTCTCACACTCTAAGCACTGGGGAGACGAGTTTCTCCACCAATTTAGGATTTAGAATGAGGGATGCTAATATCTTTACCTATTCACAAACTAAAATAGGATTCAATTATTTTTATTGTAAGAGAGAGGTCCAAGACGATGGAATCACAACCAGACCTTTAAATATAACCCTCTCACCATGGGAAAGAGAATCCCTAGTAGTATCAGAGGTACAGGATCCATTATCTAATCTGTACTATTCTCACATGAGAGTAGACGCCTTATCTTATCATTCAATTGAACAAATGTTTTATCACCTTCTGGCTAAACATTACAAAAATATTGCACTTTGTCACAAGATTTTGATGGAAACAGATCCCCTTAATGTATACAATCATCTTGACAAAACATTTATCTCAAAAACTAGAAATGAAGAAATTAAGAAGGATATTATGAACCTATGTGTCTCTGAAAAGTTTAGGCATTGTCAAAATTTTCGAGATCGACTAGAATCTGTTAATGGTAAGGTTATTTTTTATAAGCAGGCTAATTACAGTAGAGAGGATGAGACCTATTGGGGTGTCAGTAACCCCAGTAAACTTATTTCTGTGCTTTCCCCTAATTCTCTAGCCGGGAATAACATCATGGGTGAATTACTTATGGATTGCTGTCGAAAATTATCTACTGAAATCTCCATTCCCAATTAAAATTAACAGGATTTTTCGAACCCGAAGGTAAGCACCCGAACGCATTGCCTCTGAAATCCTGTCACTTGTTGCTGCGACAGTACAGACTGAGGAACTCTGTTGAAAATCTCCATTCCCAATTAAAAATAACAGGAAATTTCGAACCCGAAGGTAAGCACCCGAACGCATTGGATCTGAATACTTGTCACCGTATTTTGACAGTACTGACTGAGGAACTCTGTTGAGCAGGTCACAGATGATTCAAGTATGCAAATATTTTTTGAAGAAATAACAGAGAAAATATATTTTAATGTAATACCTTTATTTCCTATAGTGAATTGTTACTTTACAAAGTTATTATTAAAAAAACTAATGATCATCTCCTCGTTACTCTTTAGGTTTACTGAAAAATCTGATAAAATACTTTGCATGGTTCTTCCTCTGCTACTGTGATAGCTATAATACAAACAAAATAATCCACATGTATCTGTCTGATAATTTTGCACTCTCTTATTATTGTATTTGTATGATAATGCATTACTGAATAAATTATTAACTATGTCTCTCTTTGGTTGTTTTCCTGCTGAATCGAAGTGTTCCACAACCTCATTATTCACCCGATGCAATACCACCCAATGGCTTCCCTTATCAGTGGAGTAATCCAGATTAACAATAACTAGGGAGGGAATGGGTAGTTTTTTAGGGATAAGGTCTAGGGAATATACCCCATAGAATTGATCTCGAATTTTTTCATCCAACCTCATATACCTTGCAATTTCGTAGCTATCCATCACCCAACATTTACCATTCTAGCTTGATCTATCTTTAATATTTCAGGGAATTTTGCGTAGACAATAATATTTATAGTTTCTGGAAGGGCAGTCCCAAATCTTAGACTTAATCTCACATGTCCACTTCCGGAAGTTGTCATCACCTGACCAGATAGGAATCTCTGTATGTCGAATTGGTACAATGCATATCCCTTGGGATAATCTGAAAGTTGAATAATCAGTCCATTTTTCCGATCAGAATCATTTGGTACCAGACTTAGATAAGAGGCTACATAATCTTTTTCATTGAAATTGGGTTTAAAGGGTCTATTTGGTACAGGCTGTCCATCCACACTCAATTCCATATAATTGAGATCCATATTTTGAAAGTTAAACGGATTTTTAGTGTAATCTCCAGAATAGGCTGCATTTGAAACTAAGCCAACCACAATCTTGCTGGGAACTTTACCATGGAAAATATTATCAGTCATAAATGTGTGAGAACCTTTTGCAATACTGAAGCTTTTAATATCACTTCTCCAGAAGGGATATAGTGCAGGACTTGTTTTCAAAGGCTCATTATGAGCGACTAACATATCTGGATTCAAAGAGATATAGCAAACTTTTAAAATAGCCTCTGTGATTTTTAACCTCAACTTTTCTTTCCCATCTCTCATTAATCTGAACTCATTGAAGGATTGAAAAAACTTCAAGGTAACTGCCACCCCATTTATTATAGCCCTGGGTTGATCTATTCCAAAGTCTGTATAGAGTAAACCCTCCACACTAGCCGTTCCTCCACTTCTAGTTGGTCTGCCTCTCTCTGTAAAGCCTGGATTACCCCCTGTGTAGGTGATAGCCTCCATAGCCCCTGGTTGATCTTTATGAAACAATGCTGCCTCACCCTCTGATTGAACCATGTTGTTGTTGGTTGATAGAAGAAAATCAATCATTGCCTTGTACGGATAATTAGCACCCACATCTGAGGATACGACTTTTTGATTTAATGCAATATCAACCTGTCTAAAAATTGAATGGAGGGTCAAGTTTATAGGCGCCACCTGGTGAATAGGGGTTGCAGGTTGACCACCTGATGGTGGCTTATTATGAATAGGAACCCCCTTCTCATCTGTAATAATATATTTTACATGTAACCTGGTTTTAGCTAAATTGATGTAATCTACTGAAGTCCCTGGGATATTAAATTCTATGACACTGCTATCTGTGATAGCAGCAATTGGATTGAACTCCACCCAATACTCTTTCTGAATCGTCTTATCTATGGGAGGTGGCTGGAAGATGGTTAAAGGAGTTTGAATTACATCCATAATGAGTGCGAATTAATTTTTTTCTTCTTAGTCTTTACTTTCCCCCCCTTCTGGCCAGCTGATGGTGCTCTCCTAGTGCTCTTACCTTTCGAAATTTTATTTTTATTCTTGCTAGAAATTTTTCTTGAGGATTTCTTTGTGATCTTACTCTTTCTAGTCTTTCCACCACTCTGTCCTTTGTGGGTTCCAGCCATGCTATTTATAGCTTTTTTCAATTTTATCTCACTCTTAGCCTGCTCCACTGTCGCCTCTGTAGGTGTAACTAATGTAACCTCCACGGGTTTGTCATTGACTCTATCTGTTTCTGAATTTTTAGGATTTAATTCATAAAATTTTGGGTTATATCCGACTTTTCCCTCAATACATTTCTTGCAAAAGTTTAAATATTTATCCATTTTCTTTTTTAAGGTGTAATGTGAGCTGTAGTTCCCCCTTTAATGTTACAGCACTGTTAAAACAGCTATCTTTTATATAGATTTTGATTCGTCCTAGATTCGACTGCCTCACCCCCAAATAAAACCTGTCTGAAAAAATTTGGCTTCTTTTATTATTTGGCATTACCATTCTTAAAATTGGTTCTAACGAATCTCTAACAAAACTATAGTCGCAGATATCTGAACAGACCATCAGGGTGTCTGATATTTTTTCATTAAAAAAAATATCACAGAGTGCCACTTTCCAATTTCCTCTCAATTCCACTCTCTCAGGAAGTTCCACAGTGAAGTTATAACCCTTGTTATCTGGATGAAACCTTAAGGAATCCTTTGAACTTAAGAAAATATAAAAATCTCCCTCTGTCATCGTCCCTCTTTTCATACAATTATGATTGCCTTTATGCAAACAGAGGGTAGCATTGAACTATTTATAGATCCTCCATATCACTCTCTGCTATCCAGGAATTAAATTTGCTAGGCCATCCTTTCCATTTCACCAGCACCTCTGATATACCCTTTCTTTTCCTTTTTTTAAGAATTTTTTCTATTTTGTAGATCATATTTTCATCCAAGAATGCTATTTGTAATTCAGGCTCGTAAAAAAATGATGTTATAACTTCATTTTGGTAATCCTTTAGTTGATACATTGGAATATCTTGGTTTAATTTTTTATCAATGATGGTGAAAATCTCACCAGACCATTTTTGAGCATATTCTCTATCGAAACTGTTCTTTAGATAACTTATTTTAACCCTATCACCCACCTTATACTTAAATTTCACCCTTTTAGGGTTAGATCTAGTCTTCCTCATCGTCATTTTTTCATTCTTAATACCCTTAGATTTAAGGCCGTATTGATAAGACCATACGTCATACTGGCTTGAAGTCTGAGCTTTTGTGGGACTCATCTTAATAGATCTATGCCTGGTGTTGTTGTAACTAACCGTAAAATTTTGTAAATTATCCACCCATCTGAAGGATTCATTAGCTGTTAAAAATTTGAATATTTTGAGTTTAATCGTTTTTATTATTCTCTCTGCATAATTGGCTTTAGTTTCATAATAAGTAAATATCTGATCCACCTTTGAGGTTCTCAAAAATTTGGACAACTCCGAATTTTTATATTCACTACCTTGATCACTTCTTATTTTCTGTGGTTTCACCCCTGATTCCTCAAAAATATTAGACATCACTTGCTTCATTTCCTTTCCTGTGAGAGTATACATTGGTCTGGTATAGAGATAACGAGTAAATATATCGATGAAAACCACAAAATAGGCATAATTATCATTCAATTTCCTGTATTTCACCATATTAGCAGTATCTGTATCCCATTGATAATTTTTAGAGAAGGAAAGGACCTTAGGTCTCTTAAACCTTCTCCGGACAGGATGATGTGATGTATAGGCCTCCTGTTTAGCTAGCCACTGTTTAATAGTTCTCCTTAAAATCTTGTATTGACCATTTTTTTTCAAAAATTGGTACAATTTTTCAAACCCACTGAAGGAGGCGGGACTACTGGGGTTATAATATGCCTCTTTAAGCACTATCTCCACATCAGGAGAGATTTTTATTCCAGAATTTAATCCATGCTGGTTTGCGCTCTCTGATAGACTCCCTGTCTCCTCCCCTCTGTTTTCTAGTCGATCCTCCTTGCTGTTTAACCCTTCCTCCATTGGGACCGCCAGTCAATCGCTTATCTACACTATTCTCAGGCAATCCTGGTGGGGGTGACATATATAGGCTCTCATTGCTTCCAGTCTCAGCCTTGGACGATGTTACAGCATTATTCAATTGCTCAGATTCCTCATCAGCTGTATTGCTTTTATACGAGCCTTGTTTTTCAATTTCGAGATATTTTTTAAATTTCAAAAATTGTTCGTGAGGTACCATTACAAATTTATTCATTGTAAAATTTGGTTGATATATTTCCTTATGCTATATAATAATTCTGAAAAAATTGTGTGATGCTTCTTCAGTAATTGAAGCCGCCCTCTAACCCTTCTTAGAAATCGTTTAATCAACCCAGAATATTTTTTAAATTTTGCCTTGATCTTTTTACTGAGTGGCAGATGAAAAATATTGAAGAAAATCTCTGCAATGGCTTTTATTTGTGACTGATTAGCCTCTGAAAAGATATACTTGTTTAAATTTTTATTGTTATCCAATATAACCTTTAGAAAATGCTTTGCTCTAAGGAGATTAGAAGACATACTGATCAGTAGTCTTTAATCTAGCAAGTATTTATAGCTATTTATATACGGTTAGGTACTCATCAGGAAAAATATGGGTACGTAACCAGGAGGTCTTATCTCTGGTAGGAGATAGATCTATGAGCAAGTAACTGAAAGATTCTGTAGTGGCGTCTTCATAGGCCAGACAGACCTTATCACACATTCCTAACTGATTTCCTAAGATTTTTATTTGATTGATATCCCTAGGATTTTTAAATAAAATAAAATAATGTGTATTCAGGGTAATGTCTCTACTATATTTTCCCGAATGGTAGAGATTTTGTAAAATCAAAAAGACGCTCAGATTTCTGTGATGTGATTCTCTACTAAATAGATTGGTAATAGAGGGGCTATTCACTGCTGACATTTGTAAATCATCAATAATAATCAGATTATGATTAGAGTCGGCAATTTGCTTTATTCGAGCCTCATCTGGAACTCCTTGAATAAATTCTAAATTTTCAATTATTTTGTTGTCAAAGGATTTCTGCCATACCCCATAAAAGTAGTACACCTTCTCCACAGGAACCTCAAACATAGCATTTAAATTCTCCAATACCTTAAACACAAAGTTTGTCTTTCCAGAGCCCGTAGGACCTGCAATCATTGCAGTAGTGGGTGAAAAAAATCTGAACATTGTTATCTCTATCTTATCTCGTGAGTCACATAGTAATCAATCAGAAAGCTGGTTAGTCTCCTCTCTATTTATATTATTTTCACTTGCCAAGATTACAATCGCCTGCTTGCCAGTTACCTCAATACCTGCCAGATATCCTACACAAAAGATTTTGTTTTGTATTATTTTCAGGTATTGTTGTGGCATAGAGTACATACAAATCAGAAAATGCAGGCTCAAATATTTATACTCTTATGCTTTTTACCCGGATTAATATATTCTAAAGCTTGTTTCCAGAGAATGTGTAACTGTGAGAATGATATGGCTGTTTGTATAGATGTTGTATGGGTGGAATTTACCTATAATCCAAAAATCCGTATTTTATATCTGAAACAGTTGGAATATCTAGATATCCATCTAGTCTTGAAAAATTTTCCCTCTTTAAAATATTGGGTAATGATGGATATGATGTACTTCAACTGCAGTTGGATTAAAGAAATTCCATTGCAAATTAAAGTATCCACTAATATGTGCACAGACAATGTCCAGAAAGGTGAGTTTATTAACCAATGCAGATAAAAATGTAATCTAATAGTCAGAGAAAAATGCCTTTGGGGTGCTTAGACTCGGGTTCGAAATTTCCTGCTATTTTTTAATAGGGAATGGAGATTTTTAACAGATTTCCTCAGTCTGTACATTCACAGCTTACTCTCATCGCCTCCAAAGAAGCACAGAGGATAACAATGCCTCATTAATATGTTTATGAGGTGCTTACCTACGGGTTCGAAATTTCCTGTTAATTTTAATTGAGAATGGAGATTTTCAACAGAGTTCCTCACTCTGCACCTTCACAGCCTACTGTCATTGCGTCCACAGAGACATACAAAGCATTACCTCATTAATATGTCTATCTGGTCTATCTTCGGTTTCGAAATTTCATGTTAATTTTAATTGTGGATGTAGATTTTCAACAGACCTCTACAGCAATTTTTTCCCTTTTTTATTAGCTACAACAGAGAGTGATATATGGGAGGATACTCAGTCCCTATTACCATCAACAGGTCTCTGGGATTCCACTACCTCTGCCCAGTATTCGTCAAATAATTCTATCCATAATGTGACAAAAATTAGAGATTACAGAGGCAGTCATAGCCAAAGGTACTACTGGATTTTCCTCTCGGGCACAATCTCGTGCATTATGGCTGTATTCCTATTTGCATGGATTTTGAGAAGAAAATTAGTATGCCATAGGGTTCAAAGAAATTTGAATAATGAAGCAAATGCCATGGAAATGACAGATGAGAAACATACTGGGGATGAGGAGGCTGAGACCTACCCATAAAGGTAAGAAATTTCTTATGAAATTGTATAATGATAATTTTATGCGCTTAAATTAGGGATTGTGACGTCACATTGCAGGGATATCTACGTCATAAAATTATGACGCATCTCTTACGCAAATAATAACCTATGACCCTATTTCATCTTGAGTTTTGTTTATCTCTCAGCGATCATTTCATTCATTAGGATTATGGCTTCGTTAATTTATCTTTTGTTAATAGTACTAGTGTCAGATATTGTTACCAGTTATCACATCGAATGTAACTACGATGAAAAGAGTCAGGTTTTATCCATTGTCGGGATCAAGTCTATCCAGGATTTTCAAGATTATGGAATAAAATGTGGTGACTATATGGCTAGGACACTTGAATATCTAGAATGTTATCTTGGAGAAATAAGGTTACCCCTGAAGAAATTACAGGTGAATTATCCCAGTTTGAGACAGATATACTGGAGATGCGCTGGTTACTGTATAACGGAGGGATCAGGGATAGATGTCTTTGGATGTGAAAACGGTAAGACATTTGGGTATTATATTTGTCTCAGATAATATGATCTGTCTTATTCTAATTATGATTTCCTAAAGATTTCTGCTACACTTGCTGTAGGCTAAGCCTCTGTTCTATCCAGAGATAATATAAAAAATATGCAATTTTAATCGCAAAGATTGTGATTGCGTTCTAGGTCTTTCCCTGACGTTCGAAATTTCACGTTAATTCTAATTGGGAATGGAATTTTCAACAGAGTCTCTTCTATTAAATAGACCCATTACATAGGGTAGGTGTGATATTCATTTTTTTCCTAGCTAAAGGATATCCTGATCTTATAAATTTTACACTAATTCCTGTTTATTTTACTTTATTTTCATTTAGACCAGACTGGACAGACCCAGCAGAGGTGTCAGGATGGGAGCTGTCAGGATGAAGATGAGGCTGACAAAGATGGTAAAGATGATGATGATGATGATGATCTCTATGCTCTTTTTGTCATACCTATTTTAGCTATTATTGGTGGAGTTCTGACTTATCTATTTAAAAGATACAGGAATGTGATATTGATGAGGGTTCTTAATACAGTGATGGATTGGATTGATGGTGATGAGAGAAGAGTTTCAATGGAGAGTGAGACTGATCCCAGCACCTCGGAAAGTACATTGGTGAAAGAAAGACTGAGGGTAAATCAGAATTCAGACATTTCTAATTCCAGTTTATCAAGTCATATGTGGAATAATAGGTTGTCAACTGATGCTCAAAAAATATACTTAAATATCATGGAGGATATGACAGATGAGAGTGATCAATCCTCAGGAACAGCTGTAGAGATGAGGGATATTGGAATCCAGATTAGTTTGTCCTCCGAAACAGAGGAACAGTTTGAACCTTTAGACATGTCCATGAGTTCTGATCAAGAGTTTCCAGAGATTGCGGTAACAAGTTTTTTGGAAACCAGATCTGGACAAAAGTATCAAAAAGATTTTATTATTAAAAAGTAGACTCCCATTTCTATGTAACCAAGATGTTTATCCTAGATTTTTACAGACCTTTTTTATTGTAATTGTATATGTAATTTGTATCTTACTGGGACTCTTTTTTCTGTGGGTTTTATTTATTCATTCATTTTTAATCAGTCAGAGATTGTTATCATTATTGTCAATGGTTATCCTGTATAGATATTTTTTCATGTAATTTACTATGTGGAAACTTGTGGTTTACTAATATTGTCAATGATTATCCTGTATAGATATTATTTCATGTAATTTACTATGTGGAAACATGTGGTTTACTAATAGTGTCAATGATTATCCTATATAGATATTATTTCATGTAATTTAATATGTGGAGATTTGTGATCTAAAAATAACAAGAATATCTTATACATTTCAGAATTTTATTAAGCAATCCACTGCAAATCCCTTTTACATCATACATAGGAGTTTATATAGTAACAACAAGAACATAGACAAGCTACAGATTCTTTGACTCATAATGAGACATCTTTGACTCAATTTTTATAATAATAACAATAAATAAATAAAACAGTCATAGAAAGGGTATATTTTGTAACACATACAGATACATAAGATTTATGTATTCATTAAGAATGCCATTGAATTATTTCTTTGTATTACCTCCTTTTACGTAAACAGTTGAGAGGTGATAAATCAGCTACATTATGTAAAATTACATTGAGAGATAGAGAGAGGGATAGCTATGTGATATACAAAGAGGAGAAAAAAAATTTAATGAGCTCTCAGACAGAGTAACCATGTAAATCACCTTCATGATAGAGTAACTATTACATAAAGATCGTAGCAAGTATAAATATTTACATAGGCATATGAAATATGAGGTTAGATATTAACTATATACATATGACTTTCCAATTTCTTTGTTAAAAAATATATTAACCATATGCATATGAAATCATAGTTCTTTGTCAATAGATCTACCTTTTCCGGAATTTATTTAGAGTCCTTCATATGTTCCATCATTCTGTTGAAAACCTGATCTTGATATCCTAGTCTGTCTAGAGGAATGCTGATGCTCTGTATGAAGAGTAATTGTCAATTTTTCCAGATGTGGTAGGAGATTAGGGAGGGGGCCTGAGAGTGGAGTCCATACTTCAGAGCGAATTTTTTTTTTTTTTTAAATTTTTTCACTGTTAACCCTAGGTGTCTCTGGGATTGTTAAAAATTTAGAAAAAAATTTTAAAAAAAAATTTTGACTAGTGTTAAACCCTAGTTGCCTGTGGGACGCAAAATGCTGCAACCACTAGGGTCAGGATGCCATTGAGTGTTACACTCTAAACAGCGACTCGCCCTATGGGTTAAATTTCCTGAAATCAATGCTGCGCATGAGGTACAGTAAAAATGACAACAGGAGCTCATAAAAGCTCTTGTCAATGGTAAATCTATTTTGCAACATGCACATGTTAAGTGGGTAACACGCTGTTCATAATAGGTGGTCCAATCAGGGGCTATCATTGTCTCCACTTCATCTGGTTTTTTGCCTAAAAAAAAGGCGCAACCAAAGGCCATTTCGAGGTCTCTATTTGTTAGAGCCTCAATGAGCAGTTGTTCGTAATTTGTGTTCATATACATGGATGTGGGCACCCATGTAAAGAGTGATGTACTGCTCATTTTGGAGCTCCTGATGGAATAGGCTTTGGTAAATTTGTGTTCTAAAAGTATGGTCCTACATATGGGACAACTCAGTTCAGGCTCAGCCCCATCCTGCCACATCCTTGATAACTGACAAGAACACTCCACACAGAGCAAGTGTCCACATGGGTTGGTCAGTATGATGTCTGCCTGATCTAAGGCGTCTTTACAGATAGCACATTCAGCTTTTTCTAGGAATTGGGTCACAAATTGAACGAAATCTGGATATTTCCGCCTGAAAAATATAAAAATTAGAGAAATTTTAGTTATTTGACTAAATAGCGGAGATTAGTCAATACAAAAATGGGTTGAGAAAAGGAAATTGTGTTCCTGTGCATACCTGGGAGTTCGAATTTCACGTTATTGCTTATTGTGATTGGAGATTATCAACAGTCCTCAACCTAGGGAAATGCCTCCGATTGTTTGTCAGAATACTGCAGTATTGCAGAGCTATGATTCTCTGTTGAAAATCTCCATTCCCAATTAAAATTAACAGGAAATTTTGAACCCGAAGGTAAGCACCCTGACATACATATTAATGAGCTTAAGTCTTCTCAACCTCTCTGGATGTGGTGAGCAACTATACTCAAGTACGAGGAATACTGTTGAAAATCTCCATTCCCAATTAAAATTAACAGGAAATTTCGAACCCGAAGGTAAGCACCTTGACATACATATTAATGAGCTTATGCCTTCTCAATCTCTGTGGATGCTGTGAGAGCAAGTATATCAGAGGAATGCTGTTGAAAATCTCCATTGTCAGTTAAAATTAACATTGACAATTTGCATATTGAGAGTAGAGAAACCCTTTTCGAATATTATCTCTCACTGACAAATTACACATGTTTTATCCAAAAAGCTTCATTAGGATAAAAAATACAAATTAATTGAGATAGTTTAGCGAATAAGGAAATACATCAAATTTAGGAGATTTATCTAACTAGACCCTAAATTTCACCCACTTGGTTTTTTATTAGAGCTGTCATGAGAGAAGATAATTTATTGACATTTATTAACATTTCATTAAAATTCTTACTTCAATGAATGGTGTTACGCTCAGGAGGGGGTCTATACAAAGCTAGTTCTACAATAGCCTCACAGCTCCACCTCGTTACATTGGAATAAGTCCTCTCTAAAATTTTATGTAAAAAATTAAATTAAATAAATATTTGGTACTTACACAATAAAGGCCGGTAGAATGTCGTTGAGCAGGATGTAACAAACCATTGCCTGCTGGTAGTGTCCATTGTCAATCAGCATCAGTAGTTCACAAATGGTTATCATATTGGAAATCAGATGATTGGGTCGAAAGAGATCAATTCTTCTCCCAATTTGTACAAAGTTATCCATTTTGAGATTGATTGAACAGCCTATTTTGATTCAGTAAAATTCTGGGGCCCAGAATGGGTTTGATGCGGGGTTTTATAGTGAAATTTTGGGTTGAAAGCTGTTGCCATTATCTGATAATTAAAAATAAAAAAAGTGATTTAATGTCAATTTGTCCCTGAATAATTAAAGGGGTATTTCCACGTCTACCTCCCCTTTGGCTGATTCATCTAAATGCGAACATTCCTCACATGTCAATTTTGCATGGTTAGGTTGATCAGGTTGAATTAAACATGGAACATATGTATATATTTCCATACGTTCGCTATACATCTGGTTACATACTTTCAAAAATTCTTCCCATTCTTTGGGTTTGCAGGATAGTCCTTCAGTGGTGGGAAACAAGTCTCCCTTGGCATTGGTCTTCCATTTCCTGATACCTACAGATTTATAGGGACTATTACAGGCTACATAGTAGGAGCCACCTATATGTACTTTCTTCTCTATTCCTTTGTCTCCTTTAAGAATAGCCTGCAGTGCATGGTTAATTAGTTCAGAAAAATGAACTAATACAACCAATTTTGAGATATTAATCTTGATCCCTGGGTTGGTGACAATCTGACCATCCCATTCCTTTAAATGAATAGACTGCACTTGACCAGTTTCACCATGAAACACCACATACTTCTTGGAGCCCAGATGAAAGGTTCTTCTATAGGTGACAGATAGAGATGCCTCTGAATAGTTCATTGCCGACATCACCCCATGGCTTTGAGGTTCTATAAGATGATCTTTCTTCTTATTTTTAATCTGTAGAGATAGATCTTTCTTATTCTTCTTCAGAGCAGGTTTCCCTAAAACTTGAGCCTCTGCCATATTCACTGAATGATTTCGTCCTATTTTTTAATTCCTAGATTACAGCTTCAGATGATGTGTAAGGGTTAGAGCGAGAGGGTGGCTTTTTATAGACTTTGAGGTGAGGGGGAGAATATATCAGGATTCAGCATATAGGATCACTTAGTCAGCAAAAGCTTTGTGTAGGAAAAAATACTTACTCAGCAAAGGCTTTGTGTGAGGAGACTTAAAACAGACTAGTATAACTGATCATTAAAAGGAACACAGAAACTACAATAGTGATTAAAAACAGATTTTATTGATAATTAAATGCAGTTAATAGAGACAAGTTTATTACTTAATAATTGTAAAGTTAAAGTAACAAAAAGGTTAGTATATCAGACAGACATCTGCCCGTCCTTTACATCTGTGTCTAACTAGAATTTATAAATAAGTTTTCATCTACTTGGATTTTAGAACATAATGAACATTTATCATTGGTAGAGTACTGTTCTAAAGTCACAGGTGTCTGTCTTCCATCTGTCTTAGGTAGAGTATTTTTGTAAAATTCACAGCTGACTGTCTTCCATATGTCTTATGTAGAGTATTTTTCTAAAATTCACAGGTGTCTTTCTTCCATCTGTGTAAGGTAACATCTCGTAACTATTCAATTCATTCAATAATTTTAATGTCCCTTTATCTTCAAGAGGTAGGAGAGAAAAAACTATTTTTGGGCATTATCATTTTCACAAATTCACAGGTAGGTGCATGCCTTTTATGTTCATCCATTGGTATATCATAGGTCTCCCATTCAATAAGAGATATTTTACACCAGGGGCAGGTAACCTTGTCCCCCTCCCCTGTATAGAGGAAACCAGCACGAGTTAGGGCATCTGGGCGAATGGGGTGAGACTTCAGCCATGTTCTAAATGTAGCATATCTCTCATCATATCCAGAATAATCAGGAACCTTAAATATCCATCTTCCCACGTAGGGTGTGGGTTTATGACATAAATGTAACCCAGCAGAGCTACCACAGGGTGGTTGAATTCTTGGATTGGAGTTATATCTAGCTGAAGAATTCAGTGAAAAACCTCCAACCGAGGCGGCAGAATGAGTAGAGGCAGACTGAAGATAAGATGACCTAGCATCAGTCTGGTCTTCCACTGGTTTACTTGCTGGATGAACTATCTCACTATCCTTATCAGTTATGTTGGATGCAGTATTAGAAAACATGTTGCTAGAAGATGCTGTTAGCTTGATAGTTGGAAAACCAATTAAGTTTATAAACTGAATTTTAGCGTTTATATAGACTGTTAAAATTCTAGTATTCAGCAGTTTTCCAAAGAAAAAGACAGGATTCACTGATTATTAGTTAACCCCAAAGCCCTAACCCTAATCAAAAATGTATATGAAAGTACGAGATTAAACTGTGACTGTATATGAGGCGAGATATTGCGTTCGTGTGCTTACTCTGAGGTTCGAAATTTCCCGTTAATTTTAATTGGGAATGGGATTTTCAACAGACCTCTAATGTAACTAGCATACATTGTGTGATAAATCAAATATAGCTTAAACAACACAGCTGTGCGATGATTCAGTTTTCAGTAAAAATATGATGCAGTAGGCTAGAAGACAAAGTCCCATTAAAAAATGGGGTAGCAGACAAAGCCCCATTAACCATTTGCTGCAGACAAAGGTCCCATTAAAACAGTTCTACCCCATTAAAAAGTCCCATTAGGCAGACAAAGCCCCCCCATTAAAACAGGCTTGGGCTAGCAGACAAAGCCCCCATCAGCAGAAATCGGGCTATTAAACAACACAGCTGTGCGATGATTCAGTTTTCAGTAGTAATATGATGCAGTAGGCTAGAGGACAAAGCCCCATTAAAAACTTGGCTAAAAAAAGCCCCATTAAAACAAAGCTTGGGCTAGCAGACAAAGTCTCATTAAACACAGCTGTAGCAGTCATTAAACAACAAAGCATAGCCAGCAGACAAAGCCCATTAAAGTTCCCATTAAAAAAACCACAGCTGTGTGATGATTGATTTTTTCCAGAAGTAATATTTGATCTAGTATGGGTAGCAGACAAAGCCCCATTAAAAACTTGGCTAGCAGACAAAGCCCCATTAAACATTTGTAGCAGACAAAGCTTCCATTAAAGCAGTTCTAACCCCATTAAAACAAGCGCCATTAAGCAGTTAAAACAAAGCTTGGCCTAGCAGACAAAGCCCATTAAAGTTCCCATTAAAAAACCACAGCTGTGTGATGATTGATTTTTTCAGAAGTAATATTTGATCTAGTATGGGTAGCAGACAAAGCCCCATTAAACACAGCTGGCGCCATTAAGCAGACATAGCCCCCCCATTAAACACAGCTGTGTGATGATTTCACAAGATCTAGCAGACAAAGCCCCCATTAAAACAAAGCTTGGGCTAGCAGACAAAGCCCCATTAAACACAGCTGTGCTAGCCATAAAATCAGACAAACACAGCTGGCCCATTAAAAAGCACAGCTGTGTGATGATTCATCAGAGTAATAGCTATAAACTATCAAACAACAAAGATCCCCATTGAGCCAGTCTCAAGAACCTGTATAGAGCCCAATAACCTGTATAGAGCTAGTATCGACCCTCCCCTATCTAACCATCAATCTAACATCTGCCCCAGGCAGCTGCACAGCTGTCAAAAAGTGACATGATTGATGGGAAACTCGACTCGATATTGACTCGATATATACTACTCCTATGACTTTACAGTTGAATTAAATGAGAGATATAATCTAAAAGGGTTATGGGAAATTGCTTTATGTGACTTCAACCTCAATACCGCTTTAACAGAGTCTGTATATGTATTTAGTGACGTATGTGGCCAGTCCTATGTTCTTAATTCGTCTGAGCCAGTTATTCGACTGATCTATCCTTCACCCTCCTCTACATCACATTCCTTTACAAACAGGTATTATTTACCAATAAAACAGAAAGCATTTACTCGGATACGCATATATATATAAGAGACAGTGACATGACCTATGCCAGTAGATTAACAAATGACATACAGCTGACACTTCATGCTAGGTTAAAGTAATGGATACTTATTTAGATTTTTGTAAAAGATGCAGTCAGGGGATGGTGGGATACAGGAAAGATTTCTATGTTCTCAGTAACAAATATGGTGATAAAAAAGAGAGAGAACAGAGCACAGATATTTCAATTGTCAATCCAACACAGGTTGCTGTTGACCAAGCCAAAAGTGAGGTTAAAAACCAAAATACTATAAATAGGACTAAAAAACTAAATTACAATCAGACTGGAGGTAAGAGTGGAAAGAAAAAGTCAAGCAGTAGTAAAACAAAGAAAAAGGTGGTTGTAAAAAAAAAAGATAAAAAACCAAGGTCTAGCCTGAAGAAAAAAAATAAATCCAGTAAAAAAATTAAAAAAAGAAAGGTTACAGGAGTTACATCCAAAAATTACGGTTCATTATGGATGTAGTTCAACATCTCTGTCTCTATTCATGCCACCTCCCATTGACACTTCAATCCAGAGAGAGTACTGGGTCGAATTCAACCCAATAGCTGCAATATCAGGTGGTGGGGTGATAGAATTCAACATTCCTGGAACGTCTGTGGATTATGTGAATCTAGCTAAAACTAAGTTACAGGTTAGTTATGCAATAACCCATGCAGATGGAACACCAATCGTGGACGATAGAGTATCTGGAGTACCCACTGCTGACAGTGATCAAGTTTGACCAGTTAACCTAACCCTACATTCAATATTTCGCCAGATTGACCTTTCTTTGAACCAGAAGATAGTTTCACCAGATGTTGGAGTTAATTATCCTTATAAGGCCATGATAGATCTATTTTTAAATTCTAGTTCTGACATGATAGAATCACAAGCAGAGGCTGCATTATTTCACAAAGATCAGGCAGAGAGATTTGAAGAAGTTACTTACCTAGGCAACAACCCTGCATTTGCAGAGAGGGCTAGACCTACAAAAGACGGAGGTACTGCTACACTGGAGGGATGTTTATACTTGGACTTTGCTACTGGACAAAACAGAGCTGTTTTAAATGGAGTGTCCATTAACCTCAAACTTTTTCAGGCATCTAACGAATTCAGACTGATGAGACATGGTTCTAAAATTTATAAATTACAAATAAGATCTGCTATCCTGAAAGTGTGTCATGTAAGTTTAAATCCAAGTCTTATAACAGCACATAATGAATCTTTAAAATTAACACCCGCCTTGTACCCATTTTGGAGAAGTAACATAAAAAGTTTCAGTGTGGCTCAGGGGTCGCTAACTTTTATGACAGATAACATATTTCATGGGAAGGTACCTAGTAAAATGATTATAGGTATGGTATCTAATAGTGCCTACTCTGGAGACTTCAGTAAGAACCCGTTTAACTTTAAACATATGGATGCTAATTACTTAGAGGTCACTGTTGATGGTCAACCTGTTCCTAACAGACCATATAAACATAATTATGAGGAAAATGATTATGTCTCATCTTACTTGAGTTTATTAGATAGTGATCTGAATAAGAGAAAAGGGATAATTATTGGATTAAGTGAATACCCTAATGGATATTGTTTGTACCTATTCGACATTCAAAGTTTTCTGAGGGGTAAAATCATGACCAGATCTAACAGTGGTCATGTGAGGTTAAGTATAAGGTATGCTAAGGCACTGCCGGAAACTATAAATGTCTTGGTATATGCCAAATTTCCTGAATTAGTAACCATTGACCACACAAGAAGTGTCAACCTATCTTAAGAGTTTGGTGTTGAAGCGGATGCTCCCTCATCACATGTGACGATGAACTAGAGCAGTGAAGGTTGATTATATACTAAAATTTCGAACGTCAAGGAAAGACCCTTTCAAAATTCCGAGCTTCTGAGAAAGCACCCAAAATTCGAACGTAAAGGAAATCATTTGTGTTGAAAAAGCTAATCAACATCAACCTGAATTTCGAACGTCAAGGAAAAACTGGCTCAAAATTCCGAGCTTCTGGGAAAGCACCTAAAATTCGAACGTAAAGGAAGGCAATTGTGCTCAACAGCTGATTTCAATCACGTGACCTCGATTTTATTATTTCTTTTTAAATGGATAGTCAGACTTTGTCTTCCTACATGGTTCAGGATAAATGGATAAGAGAGAGGTTTCGAGGGATTTATCCTATAGATTTAATTCCAAAGAATCTTCCTATTAGATCTATAATAATTGTTAATCAAGATGTCTCCAACCAGAAGGGAAGTCATTGGGTTGTTATACATTATACAAGTGATGCTATTGTAGAATATTTTGATTCAGTGGGAAAACAACCAAAGGTTGAGGTGCATAATTTATTACTATCACAGGATATGACTTATATGTACAATAATAAGAGGTTACAGTCATATAATACTTACACTTGTGGGTTGTTTTGTCTTTATTACAGTTATTACAGTTGTAGAGGCATCAATTTCAGTAATATACTTAATCGTTTTAGTGATAATCTTGTAGATAATGAATTATTAGTAAGTAGATTTTTTGTAGATAGGTTTCAAAGGACGTAATTTTTTGTTTGGTGTATGTCTTATACCATACTGAAAGGGGCCACGGTGGCAGAGTGGTAACACTCTCGCCTCCCACCTCTGCGGCCGGGGTTCGATCCCCGTCATGGCCGTAAGTGGGAAAGCTGGTAGTTGCTTGCCGTTGGTCGGCAGTTTACAGTACAGAACCCTAGCGAACTCTATGTACTGGTTTCCTCTGCCCTTCCAACTACCCGTCGTGATATGACCTGTACAGTGTTGAAAGCGACGTAAAACCCCAAATAAAATATACCATACTGAAAGCTTGTACTATTGATATTCAGAAATAAATTATTTTTTCCTATAAGACTTGGGTGTCACTATCATCAGGATCTTGTATTGATGTCATGCAAGTCCATGAGTATAACTCCCATTAAGTTATTCCCAGAAATATTTTTTATGTCTAATACAGGTACCAGTTTTTTTGGTACAGTGACACCCCAGAATGTTTCCCGAACCTTATCAAAATTTATTTGTTTGTATGCTATGTGCTTTCCACAATGACTGATGAGTTCCTCTTTAAATTCTTTGACCTGTTGCAATTTCATGGATATAACTAATCTCATGATACTTTCCATCATGTTGTGGGATGGATTAAACTCTTGGAATGAATTCACGAGGGATTGCAACTCAAGAGGATCAGTATTATTCATAATTTTATCACAGAAATTATCCTGATTATATGCTGCTGCAATTAGGTAATGGAACATCTGTTCTGATGAGTGGAATGATTTCTCTTCCATTTGAATCTGGCATGTAAAAAGATTTGACATTGGGTTTTGTGGTTTGTCGACTAAAAAAACCTCTTTCTCCCAAGGCGTTAATACAAGATCAAGGGGTGCTGTGGAAACTCCATCCATCAATACCTTTCTCTTGCAATAGAAATAGTTAAAACCAATTTTATTCTGTGAATATGTAAAAATATCTGATTCCCTAACTCTGAACCCCACATTAGTTGAAAAATTCACTTTCTTAAATTTCAGACAAATTTCTTCATCGGATCTATAAGGTTTCTTTTAGAGATTCCCTTACATGAGATTTTTTGTTTACCATTAGCATCCTCTATTATGTAAGACTTAGAACATAATGACAACATCTTATCCCCCCCCATTCAAATTTAAATGTGCCTAAATGACGCCCATCTAGCGCCAGGTGGCGCTGACAACACCTCCTTGGAAACCATATAGGTGACTTGGTATCACTACAAGATTCAAATATTTCCGATTTATATCTGTCCTTATATTCCTCCCTTATACATTGGTCTATAGTAGGAGCATTTATTGCCATATAAATGCTATCTGTGTCGGTTTCTGTTATTTCAAAGCTGTTATCTATGAAATAGGTCTTCAGACAGTCATAATAAAATTCTAACATCCTTAATTTGGCGTATTGTAGAATAAAAAAACCAATCTGAATGGGGTTGTCTAAGGCTATTGAATTTTTATATGTTTCCACCTCGAACAGATCATGTCTTAAGTTATCTAGAGATTTAAAAGTTGGTGAGTTAATGACCTTGGTTATTTTAATTTTATTCTTCATATATCTTGTGTTAGTATGCTTGGTACGATCCATGAGAACTGATCCATAACTGGAGTTGCTTAACAGTTTATAGGTGTCACCAATGATGGCCATATCAGGGTTCTGATCTCCACGAATTCTGTGCATGGTGACTGTGTCTATGAAAGACTTGAAGGATGTAGCTGGTTGAAATTCTACGACCTGGTAGATTCTAGTGACCTCACAATGATTAGCAAGATACCATCTCAGTAGAGGGGTGGCTAATAAAATTTTTTTTGCTTTAAGCCCACTAATCAAAAGCCTTTTATGATCAAAACTTATATCATTGTCTTTACAATACTGAAGCATATGTGCACCTATTTCCTCCATTTTAACATTACATGTGCAAAAGAATGGTGGAAACTCCTTATAATGATCTTGATGAGACTGTTTGACCTCAATATCTACCTCTACAGCACCAAATAGTTTGTTGGATTGTATATCTCTCAATATCTTACTGTCAGACAACTTGCCTTTGTTCCTTCTGTAGTACGCTGGTAGATATTTATCGTAATATTTTTTGCAATGGGGTTTAATTTTGGATAGAAGTTCACATTCCTGTATACTTACATACATATAACCCTGAGATATGAGAAATTGCTTTTTCCTCTCGTCTTTCTGTTGAACCTGCTTCAATTTCTTTAACCATCTGCTTGATGCTATTTTCTTTACAATATGACAATTAAATTTACAGTGATGATAATAACAACCATTGAATTCGTAGACTGTCTTAGTTTTAGCACAAAATCCATCTACGAGATAATTACCAATTCTTATTTCCTTCTGATTATTTAGTTTATGGAGTATTTTTATCTTATTAGTCTTCATGAGGTAGTCTAACCAGACATATGAGTCTATGTACCTTTCTGATACCTCTGGTCTGAATTTATTATGTTGATATCTCCTTACAAATACCCCAGTTGTCATTTTTTGTTTCAGAGCATATGAGTACAAACCGTTACAATCATACCCGACTACAGCTTGACAGGTGTTACCTGGGATACCTCTTATATTTGTGGTACCTTTTTCATGATACCCATTAAAAATAATGCTAGGACCTCCAATAATATTCTTCTTAATTACATAATACAAGTCACTGTTGTTGAGGTTAATTAGAGAAAAATTGCTTCTAGATGATTCATAGAGCATTCTTCTAGCAACTCCTGGTAGTGTTATGTAGTCCTTAAAAATATCAATTCCCTCATTCTTATATATATCTATAAAATTTTGTAAGGCAATGGCAAATGGAGCCGTATCAAGGTTATTATAATAAATAAGATAGTCTTTGAATGTTTCCATACGTTCGTCTCCATATAGTGAGCAGAGCCTGGTAGTCAGACTCAGTCTTAATAGGGTTATCGTTGGTAAGTCTTGAATAGAATTCTTCTGGTTTAGGCAGATGATTTTGCAATAATTTCTCCTCAGAATCAAACCATTCATATGGAAAGATTCCTTTGGGTGTTTCACATCCATATGCTTTCAAAAATTTGCTATAAGAACACCCAGCCACCAGATAATTCGAGATATCTAAAAATTTCATATCAGTAACTGCGATTGCAAGGTACGAGTTATTCCTCTTGATGGTAAATATTTCATTTTCTTGGTAGTGATCGGTAATATATAGCATTATGTGTCTTTTGACTAAATTCAGATCATACTTGCCAGAGTTAAAACCGATAACAGGCACTTAAGATAGGTATTTGTCAAATTCTTTAATCATGGTGGATACCACATTAGCAAAATGGGACCTCATTTTAGGATCAGAGACAGATTCTTCAGATTCGTATTCCGAATCGTCTGACTCATTAGAATATTGTTCCTTCAAGACTTCCAACTCATGATAGACATAATCATATCTTTCCTTCATTATTTCATAACAATATCTACTAATTTCTTGAATTTTATTCATCATTTTAGATACCAATAGGTTTGGTGAGACTTCAACAATGCATACTGGGTCCTCATGTTGAGGTATATTAGATGCAATACTTACACTAACTGGGATATGCTTAGATATCCATTGTAGTTGGTTTGTGTTTGACTGGTTATCATCTACATTTTTCCTCAACATAGCTTCCATATCCCAGACTAAAAAATAGGGATAATACCTCGAATTATTAGGCACATATATGCCTATAGACTCTAATCTTTCGAATATTGTTGTTTTAGATTTATAAAATCCTCCTGAAAATATGTATTTGGTTCTGTCGTAACATGTCTTGCAATGTGTCTTCATATTCCACAGTCTTTTAAATATTTTTCCACACTTATCACATTGAAACTTTTTAGCAAATTGATCAAAATTTGTAATATAACTAAAATGATTTTGGAATACATTCAAATACATTTTTGATTGATATTCAGACATGGTCTCGTAAATATGACTGACTGTGCCATTAGCATTCAGAGAATAGAGAATAATCTTAACTTCAAAGCATTTCTCTAAATTGATAACATCTTCAATTAGTACACCTGGAAACTCAGTTGGAATTTGGGTATTAGTGAAATTTAACCACATTTTTAAATAGTCTTTTATATTCTTATTCTGGTTATTGAGATGAACCTTTAAACATCTGAAGAAACATAGGTTATCTTGGTATGGTTCCTTCCTGTTCTTATCATAGATAAAATTTCTTAAATGTTTATGGTTTTTGATATATGTGGGGAGTTCTATAGCTTGTCCTAAAGGAAAGTCTGTCAAAAATATATTGTACTGTATATTGGTTATGAACGCTAATGTCCAGGCTGTTGTTGGTCTGATAGCTCGAGCTTGTTCTATGATATCAATCCTGGTTATTTTGTTCATTAATAATCTGATACTATTTCTGTTAGATATTGTATAGGGGTAGGTCAATATCCTACTATTATAATAAGGTATATAATACCTATACTCCCCTGTTTGATTATTGAATAAAATCATGCCAAAGGCAAAGTTTATTCGAAATACTGTTGTCTGATCATCATATATTAAGTTGATTTGTCTTCTGATTTCCCTATAACCGGCGTTTAAATTATTAACAGGAAAATTATATGTTTCTCTTATATCTCCAGCTTCGTGATCAGCTAATATATGATTTCTGTTGGTTAAGTATACTTCTCTAATATTTTCATTCTGCTCTTCGAAAATATATTGGGGAATGTCATTTAACTCATCATTGTCATTGCCTCCATGCTGATTCATTCTATGGCTATATAATTCAGATCTGTCTTTACAAATATGACTACATATTGAGCATTTATACAACTTAATTACGTTAGAATGTCCTTCTTTCTTGTGAACTAGTTCAATGTGAGCATTCAGACTTCTTGAGGTTAAAAAGGGTAGATTGCACTGAAAGCATATGAATTTCCCACATTTCTTAAGGTGAAACTGCAATTCTTGTAAGGAGTTTTTTTTTTTTTTTTTTTTTTTTTTTTTTAAATATATATCTTTATTGGCCCTTTTAGTGCAAAAACCCGGGAAGGCAAGGGTTCAAACCTTCCATCAGGTGGGTTACATGTGCTTATCCCACTTTTATTATACATGCAATAAACAAAAATTCAATCATCCACCAAACACATCACATGCAATTGTTTATGAAACTATATAGCTGTAGCCAACTGTACTGTACTCAATTTTACAATAAGTTGAAGAACCAATTAAAGTAAACTTTCTACAGTACCTCAATGACCATTTTCACAAATTTACTAAATTGTGTTGAATTTCTTTTAACAAGAAGCAAAGAATATAGTGCACTATAGTATTCAAGATTTTTTTTAATATTAATAGTAATGTTCACCTGTGTATAACTTTTACTTTCAAATTTACATCTAGTCCATGAACTATGTATAGAGTATGATATGATTGCGATTAATAAATTCCGTACATACAAATTTTCTGAGTTAATCCAAAATCCAAAGATGATATGTTTCAAATTAATATCTAGATTCAATTCCTTGCCAATCAGCTTCCAGATTCTATTAACTCTTGGGCAAAGAAATAATAAATGTGGTATATTCTCTGATTCCCTGCAAATATCACAATATTTAGATACTTCTTTATTCCATTGGCTAAGTCTTTCACCACAGCTTAAAAAATTCAATAAAATTTTATATTTGAATTCTGATCATTTCCTTGGTTGGAGTTTTAAATTGGTTGTGTAAATAGATATCCAATCCATTCTAAGGAGTTTAACACTGGTTTTATTTTGCCACATTTTTTCTGTGTAAGGTTTTATAAATTTTTTATTTACTAATGTGTTGTAACAGAGCTTTGTGTTTATATCTTTCAGATCATACAGTGAATTTCCTAACATCACTCTCCTTTCAAGAGATATTTTAGCATAGATATATTTACAACACTTTGAATCAAACTTTTTTAGCTAATTTACAAATACATGTTTTAACAATAACAAATTCACTAATCCAATTTGTTTTACATGATAATTTTTGAAATACATATTGTTCCTTAACAAAAGTACCATCATCATTAAATAAGTCTTTAACATATATAAATCCACTTTTTACCCAATGTTTCCAGAAGAATGCATTATTGTTGTACCTAAAATGCTCATTAGCCCATATAATTTGTGAGAAAAATTCAAACTCATTCAACTTTTCAATAGGCTTTATATGTTTGACTGAGTTGTAGGCTGAAATGACAGCCTTATGGAATTCTGAAACTCTATCGAAACCATGTAACTGTTCAAAATTGCGACAGTTCATTTTTAATAGGATGGGAAATTTTATACTACATTCATTAAGCTGTGATTCAAAAACTTTGGAAAGTTTTGAATCAGAAAGAAACTTAGTCATCCAAGAGGCTTTCAGAGCTTTTTCTCTTAAAGCAACATCAGGAACTCCCAAACCACCTACTTTACAATCACCAATTATAGTACCGATTTTTAGCTTATGATTCTTTCCCCATATGAAATTGAAGATCATTCTTTGAATCTGATTCAAGATAGATTTTGAAACAACAAGAACAGATAGATTTAAAGTTAATATAGGTAACGCTAAGGATTTTACAACAGACACTTTATCATATAATGTTATTTTCTTTAAATCCCACTTTACAAGTAGTTGTTCAAATTTTTCCAATTTTGTTTTCCAGTTTCTTGAAACACATGTTGTTTTATTGGTACCAAGGTAAATTCCAAGTACACGTAATGAATCCCCCTTGAAATCAATTCCACATACACATTCTGGTCCTTCTTTTAGAGACCCTAACCATAAACCTTCGCATTTTTTAATATTTAATTTGAGACCAGATACTACAGCAAAGCCTTTTACAATTGACATTGCACTGTGCAGAGATATACGGTTTGACAATGTCAATATGGAATCATCTGCATATTGAAGAATTCTCAATTCTTGTCCACCAATGACAATGCCATGAATTAACTTTGAGTTACTCATTTTAACTGCAAGGCATTCAACTGATAAAATAAACAGGAGTGCAGACAGAGGGCACCCTTGTCTAATTCCTTTTAACATTGGTATCCTGTTCGATAACCAGCCATTATTTTTTATCACTAGGAACGGATCATTATAAAGAATTGTTATCCAGGTCGAAAAGAAATTACCAAAACCAAATTTTTTCACAACCTTTTGCATGAAGTTCCAATTTAGGCTATCAAATGCCTTTTCAAAATCTAAAGATATAATTGCTCCAGGCAGGCCTTGTTTTTCACAAAATTCAATAATTTCAGAAATTAGTCTAATATTTGTAGTCATATTTCGTTGTTTTATGTAGCCAGTTTGGTCTGAGTTTATCAAGCAAGGTATTACAGTCTGAAGTCTTTTGGCAAGAACAAAAGACAGTATTTTATAATCATAATTGCTTATACAAATGGGTCTGTAATTCTGAAGAAGTCTTTTATCACCTTTCTTAAAAATTAAAGTTACAACAGATTTCCGTGCTGTTTCTGGTAGAACACCTCTAAGAAATGATTCATTTATCATATTCATGTAGGGTATTTTCAAGTCACTCCAGAATAATTGATAAAATTCTGGTATTAAGCCATCAGGACTAGGTGATTTATTAGGCTTTAACTTTTGAACAGTTTCTTTGAACTCTGTCTCACTAAATGGATTGTCGCATATTTTTATTTCTTTACCAGATAATCTAGGAAGGTCAATATTGTTTAGATAATCATCAATTATGGGTGTAGAGATAGTATTACCAGAATATAAATTAGTGTAGAATTTTGAAATTTCATTTAATATGTCTTTATCATCGTATACAATCTCATCTTCTACTTTTATTGATTTGATCACATTACTACTTTGACGTTTTTGTTCTAGGGCCTGATAATACTTTGAGTGTATACCATGTTTTATCAGTTTGGCACGTGACCTGATATTACAGCCATTTGCCTTCATTTCATAATGTACTGCTAACTGTGACTGAATTTTATCCCGACGTCTTTCTAGTTCATTAACATCCTGCCCAACAATTTGATTCTCTAAAATCATTTTATTCAGTGAATCTAGTTTCACTTGCAGGCACTGAAAATCCTTTTTCAACATTTTTGCTCTCTCAGTACTGTATTTCACAGAGTATTCTTTGATATTAATTTTTAACATTTCCCACAACAGCTGCTTACAAAGGCACTTTTCATATAATTTACATGTATTTTTAATTTTATGTTTAATACCATCAATATAGTCTTGATCTTGTAAAACAGACTTGTTTAATTTCCAAAATCCAGGTCCTCTAACAGTATTTTTTATTCTGAATGATACAATGATTGCTTTATGATCTATTACACCATTGCTTCTTGGGGGTTGAGTGATATAAATATCAGAGATACCTCCACTTAAGTGTTCTGATAAGAGGACATAATCTAACCTACTGTAACATTTGTGTGTTTTATCATAGTAAGTAAAACCAGGTTTGTCCACATATTTCAAAGTCCTGCAGTCTTTTAGTTTACACTTGTCTAATAAATTTACGAAAAAACCAACACTTTTATCAGTAATATTTTTTTGAGGAAACCTATCAGAGAGTCTAACACAAACATTGAAATCCCCTGCAATAATTACTTTGTTTTCATTAATAGCATTATTTTTCACAAATTTATACAAATGTTTGAAAAACTCAATACGACCCTTTTCAACGTTTGGGGCATAAACAGATAATACTGTATAAATTTCCTTGTTAATTTCAATGTTTACTAGTATGGACCTACTTTTTTCTCCAACAACAGTATTTAATATTTTCCCATTAAAATTTTCATTAAATAATATTGTTACGCCTCTGGCATGACTTGAGTCAGAAAGGGCATTTCTAACCTCTCCCTTCCATGTATTCTTTATATCATTTGTTAATTTATCAGTAAAGAAAGTTTCTTGTAAAAATGTTATGTCAGCATTTTGATCTTTAATCCAAAGAAAGAAGCTTCTACGCTTTTTAAACTCATTCAGGCCCCTAACATTACAAGTCAGGATCTTGAAATTGGTTTCACACATTTTCAGGTTTTAAAGTATAAATTCTAGAATAATAAAAGAAATTGGATAACAAGGATGTTCAGCATGTTTTTACATAAATAATAATTTGATACATTAAATAGTAATTTAACCAGTAGGCCATTAGCATGATTATAACCACATTGAAGAAGTTCTACCATAAATGTAAATGTTAATTTAATCAGAGTAATAGTAGTCTGAGTCAGTCTCACTTTTTTATTCTTCTGACTTGCTGTTAGTAGTATACCTTTCTAGTTTTTGCGTTTGCCTTCCCTGTCATATCTTTTGCTATTTTGGATCTTAATTCAGTAAGGATTTTGCCCATCTTGTTTCTTCCTGGCCAACTGTTCTTCTTCACTACCAGAATGTCATCTTTATGTAATCCGGCCGACCAGAAGAAATCACCAGGTACTGCCTCTGCAATTACTTTTGTTCCTGTGTCTTTGAGAGCCTGCGCGAAATCTTCACACTGCTTTAACTTTTCTGTGATGACTTTATGCATTTGGTCCTCCTTTACAGATTCCCAGTTGGGGTTGAAAGGCAATGCTGATGCAATCCTTTTGGCTTGTAGTGCCGTTCTAGCTGATAGAATTTGGTTAGCAACATCATCGTGGCCACATTGGATAGCTTTTGAAAACTGATAACCGTGCTCTGCTGATTTGACTTCTACTCCAAACACTTTAAATTCACAGGGGTAGTAGTTGCTCAGTGGATCTTCATATCCTTGGAATGGCATAACATTTTTATGCAACTGTTTGGCGGTTCCAGGGCAAGTGGGTTCTCCAGGTTTGTGACCAGGGGCTTTGCATACTACACAGCATGGGTCATTTTCACACTGGTTTCGGAAATGTCCCTCTTGAAAGCAGTTATTACAAAGTGGCTTTTGCCACTTCTTCTGACCTCTGTGAATAATGGTAGCACTGCCGCCACTGATAAGAACTTTCCTTGGTAGAGGGTTTGCAAAAGGCTCAACAAAGACAATGCGGTCACCATTGAAATAGTTTGTCAGTTCATTTTGGTTGTTTCTGACCTTTGCATACTCAACTGGCTTTTTAAGTTTAATCTTTTTCTCATCCAGATATTTTATTATGCCTGTGTTTCCTTTTGATAATGGTACATCTTTGATGATAATTTTGATCACATCATCATCTGACTGACCACCTGTTAGCCCGGCTCTGTAAGGGTTATTGGTGTAGACTTGAACTGTTTGCCCTCTTATGCTGACATGAGAAGTCAATAAGGCAATCCTTGATTCACTATCTTTCACATAAATTCTCCAAACCATACGTATCCTTTGTGTTGCAAGTAGTTTATTCTCTGGTATAACAATCGTTACTGCTTCACAAATTTCATGTTCTTTTACAGTCTTGAAATTAAGTATATCCCGTGCATTTAAAAATACTGGTTCAACCTGAGGCAGTTCCATGTTAATTGTTGTTCAATTAATTATTAATTGAAAATAACACTGAGCCTTTGAAAGGCTACAATATTTCTGTCAAGTGGCTGTTAAATAATACACAGTCTTACACCACACTAGTGTTCACACTTTAGTGACTGCAGAAATCCCTTATTTTCAATCTTTTAGGTCTCTACCATAGCAGACTAATTAGCCTTCAATGTTTGTTTGGTGATTTCACACATTTGTTCTGAACAAAGTGTCACAGATACTGATTATATTGATCTTTATGTTCTTTTGAAAAGTATTTGAATTATAAATTTTTCAAAAATCCATATTCAATTTTGCATAATTCATACACCAAAAGAATCTACATGATTTTCTGCTTATGTTCATATGTAATTTATTCCAGTTCAACAAAATATTCCAGGTGAAAAAGCCACAAAAGACACACAGAAAAAAAAAGCTCCTGTGTACTGTTGGCCACATAAACTGTGTAAATTCTTGTAAGGAGTTAAATGTTTGAGAACAAACTTTACATTCCTCCACCATCCTTCTGTGTGACTGTATGCAGATTGCTTCATGGTGTATTTGGTTGGATTTATTCAACATGTCCCATCCACAAAATGAACATTTAAATGCCATATCTACAGTTGTGGTTTAACTTCTTACTTAGATCCTTGTATAACTTCTTCAAGAAAATTCCAAATATCTTAGATGATGAGAAAGGGTATTGCAATGCATAACACCCTGTATATATAGTACATACATATACTCTACCAAAATTATTAATGTCGATTCTAGAAATGAACTGAGCATAGCCTATGTCAGGATTGTGAGTTTGATTCTTAGGAACCAGCTTATTTATAGTATAACAGAGATGATATAAAACATAGCATTTCTGAGTGATCAGCGTTAACAATTGTATAACTGTCATTGTGAACTGGGATTATATCTTCATGTGTTATCTGTTGTGGCTTGTTAGAGATCGAGATTGAACTTATTCCTTCATGTATGGTGTCCCTTATATACCACATTAGATGTATACATCACGTGACTGCTATATAGGATTTGATGATTCGTCAGCTTTGGATCCGTTTTTTCCTCTAATTTTTTTATATACGCGATTAGTTTCAGGCTGACCTACTTTGGGATTTGATAATTCATGCACACTTGATCCCTCTTTTTCCCGAAATGGTTTATATACCAAAACCTGTTGTAAAGTCACGTGTTGACCTAGTTTGCGATTTGATGATTTGTCGACACTTGATCCTGCTTTTTCCCAAAATGAGAGGCGAAAAGTTATATTACCTTAAAAACATGCTGACAAGATCTTTCTTTGTTCATATACATGCAGATTGAATTTGAATAATAATTATAAGGTCTGGTTTGTGTCAGGTCACCGCAAACAACCTCCCCTATTCTTGTGGTGTGATTATAATAAGTGGCGAGGTTCTGCATATGCCTTACAGGTGTTTCTGTTGTGTAAATATGTGTTGTGTACATACAGAGTGTAAAAGTGTTGTATTGGTCTATTGCTAATACAAACATGACTTGTTCAATTGTAACAGCACAAACATTGGGTGACCTTTTTGACATGACTATGGATCATGTTTTCCATATTCTTAAACCATTCATAAAGTCCTGTTGTTAAAGAGTCAAGTCATTTTCCGTAAAGCTATGTACATATATTCATACATATGTGCATATCCCATGAGGATTAAGTTTCAATTAGGTTTCAAGTTAGAACCCGCGTCTGTGAGAGTTTATCAAGCACAAATATGTAAAACCACCACCATTTGATAGCTACTAAATCTGTAAGTATTCTTATACATGTATGTACAATTCTCAGGGGGATTATAATTCAGGTTAGAACCCGCAAATGCGAGTCTTCATTATCCAACGTGTATGTACATTTCTCAGGGGGATTAGATTATTAGATTTCAGGTTAGAACACGTGAATTCTTCATTATCCCCATTTGAAATATCTTTCCTTTGTCTTAGCATACAAGACTCCTAGTTGGTTGAGATTCATTGCTTTACACTCTTTGGTGGTTAGGGTGCCCTCCATTTCGAACCCGTGTCTCGTAGCGCCAGGTTTCCCATCTAAATCTAACAGAAATCTCACATAGCCCGAGGGAAGACCGTCAACCGACTGAGCTTTCACTACTACTATATCTGCCTTTAAGAGCTGGAATTCTACTGCTCAATGATAAGGAATATTGGTTGGTACTGCCAGGTACTATTGGTAGCTACTGGTGGCTATAGATGGCTACTGGCATCCCACATGGATTAATAGGGTTTAAGTGGCTATTGGCGGCTATATTGGCGGCTACTGGCGGCTATAGGTGGCTCCTGGCATCCCACATGGATGGATGGGGTCTAAGGGGCTATTTGCGGCTGTATTGGCGGCTACTGGCGGCTATAGATGGCTACTGGTGACTATATACAGCTGGGCATGTTATAGTTGAATATATGTGGCTACTGGCGGTTATAGATGGCTACTGGCAGCTATAGGTGGACACCATCTGGCTGAAACCAGTATTCACTGCTGAATACATGGCTTCTCCCCTACTGCACACCTTATGGCTGCTAGTTGGCTGCTGGTGGCGGCTCTTGCTTCTCTTCTGTCTTCTCAGCTCCTTCTTCCTTGATGTAGATGGTGGAATTCACTACTGAATTCTGAAGAATATGGCAATCCGCAGCTCTTATATTCACCTTGTGAGAGGTCACATGACCAGTGGGACGATACTGAGAATGGACTGGAGGGGTGATAGCTTTAAACTTAAAACCAGTATTCGGATAAAATATGTCCAATATTATGCAACATTGCCTAAATTAATAGTTTAACATCATATGCAAGGGGCCACGGTGGCAGAGTGGTAACACTCTCGCCTCCCACCTCTGAGGCCGGGGTTCAGTTCCTGGCATGGCCTCAAGTGGGAAAGCTGGTAGTTGCTTGCCATTGGTCAGCAGTTTACAGTACAGAACCCTGACAAACTCTATGTACTGGTTTCCTCTGCCCTTCCAACTACTCGTCATGATATGAACTGTACAGTGTTGAAAGCGACGTAAAACCCCAAGTAAATAAATAAATAAACATCATATGCACACACATATAAAAGAAATATTACAAACTCCACGCATAAATTCAAATACTTTGCTTACTCCATTTGTTTTGAAAAGCTTTAACCCCCGGCTGATGTTTATATGATGTCACAAATCTCCTCAATCACAGATGATTCATTGATTCATACAACCATATAACCTAAATGCCGCATAAAACACCAAATATCATGAGGTTAAAATAAAATAAGATGAATTTCAGGTTTAACACATTGTTTTTCGCAAGTTCTAGAGTTAAATAGAAGGTAAGATTGATAAAATACTTTATTATCACCCATTTGTAGCCGTGACGGCTGTCAGACCGTCACAATACTATAGCATCCAAATTAACTTTAACTTTAAATATCAAATGTAGAAAAGCGAAATCAGTATATATGTGATATACCATAACTAGTGACAGAACAATTGTATGGAAGGAAATACTGTGCATGATCAGGCTTCTTTAAAACTGAAATTTAGACAATTTATAAAACAGAAAGTAAAAATCCTAAAAGTTGTGTTTTGTGTTGCTGTCATAAGGGGAAGCTAACAAGATGGAGTTATGTTCCAAAATAGACTGTTCTTAAGGTAAGGGACATTAAAACTCAAAAGACACACATCCTTCTACTCTAACTGATATTTATTGCTATTTCAGTTATATATGACACATTCTGATAAAAGATCAGGTTTCTCATCAAAAGTGGGGATTTTAGATGTGTGTATATATACAAGTCATTGCCATGAATGCAGTATTCTTTTTATTTCACTTGACTTATGACAAGTCAACAAAATATGACAAACATCTTCATTGAAATGATAATTAAACCTCTTTTACATGATTTACTCTAATAGAGAATGTATTTGAACCAAGGTGTAGAGGTATGAAGTAAGTTTTAAGTATTTAAATAGAATTTTAACATGACACAGATGTGGCCTTGATGCTGATCGGTTAAGAAGTCATCTAAAATTTTCCAAAGATGGCATGCTTTTTCATCAAATACTGAACAAATAATTTTCTGCTGGTCCAGTTTATTTGTTTTCAAACAGATTTGCCAGGGTGAATTCTCAGAAAGCATTTTATTAAATAAATGAACATAATTACTGTAGATATAATGTTGGAATAGAGATATAGCACCTAAAACAGGCACTAGCTGTCACCTTAAACAGGTGTATTGCAAATACTGGAGGTTGGGTATTTAGAATAAGAAAACCGTGGTAACAAAGGTTTCATATTATACTCTGTCTATCACAGATGCGTAGAAATGGTTATATTGTACATAGCAGCAAAATAAACTGTCAAAGCATATCAATCGACAAGTGAGCAATTCAGTATTACAAAGTCAAATAGATCAAAGTGTTCAATCAGCAAGTTGAGTCATATTGTTACATGTACCAATGATGTCTCACACAGGGTGTGGATAATATTCATCTGAACTTGAGTATATTAGTCTTGCTGTAAAGTCTGCCCTCAGAGAGCTGGTATCTGAAGATTGTATGTACTAAATTGAAGTAATAATCGACTAAGCAGAAAAAATTAAGAAACAGACTTTTTATAACTGAACTGGATTATTTACGTGTGATGTCATTTACAATTAAATAACAGTAAACTGAATTCTCAAGGCACAAACTATAACTTCTATTAGTAACCTTTGAATGTTCTAACACATGTTACTGTGGAACTATAACTGAAAAATAGTAAAGTTCAATAAACTTCATTGTTTTTATTCAGGCAGCATAGGTTATTCCATGGAATTCTATGTAATTTGCTGTCTAACCAATGTTTTCCTCTACTACAGCTAAGTTATGGTCATATTGTAACATCAAGACTTAGAAAAATGTAAAAAAATTTAATAAAGGTCCTGGAACCAGCTTAAAATCATAAAATAACAAACTGTTGCGGCTAGTATTACCATGTGGTTGCAGTGATTACACAGTAAGTGTATGTCTTATATGAGTTCTGCAATCATTGTTGTGGTTGTTTAATGATTTTGGACTTTCCAAGTACCTTTTACTTTTGTATTATGCAAATGCGGCCTTGTCAAAGAAAAGCCAAAAAGCCGCTGACAGCAGCTACTTATATATCAAAAGATTATGTAAAAAATTCATAAAACATGCAAATTATATAAATTATAGAATTGCAAATATTTTAAAATATTGGTTTTGTCACCTACTTTAAAGTCTTGCAGGCGTGATATATCTGTGCAGCAATAATGGTAGCTAGATTGAGAGTTAGAAACTCCTCGAAAGCTAGAATTTTTTTAAAACAAAATATGCAGATGATCAGTGTTTTTTGTTTGTTTGTTGTTTTTTTTTTGGTTTTTTTTGGGGGGGGGTTTTTTTGGTTTTTTTTTTTTTTTTTTGGTTTGTTTTAGTGTGAACGGTTAGTGTGTAATAGAATTTCCTCTATTTCTCAGGCTTTTTCTTGAAATCTCATGTGAAAACCACTTCTCTCAGCTTAAATGGTTGAATTTTTGCTATGTTTGCCATGGTCCATGTTCCCAAACCAACTCCTACACTGTACTTCATCTTTCATCGGTGTTCACATATAAGCTGAAAACACCAATATTTGACATAATATTCAACATTACATTCTTGTAAGCTATCAATATTTGTACATTATAATTATTAAACAATCATTTAACAGCGAAAGAATAGAAAATAATTTCTATCCATGTTTTGGCTTCAATTTTGAGGAACTTATTTCACGGGGGAACTAACTCCTAGCTCCACCGCTCCTAACATGCACCGAAAATGCCGGTAATGGACTCCCTGATGTCGCAAAAATAACACAAGCAACTTGAGAAAGAGCTGGATAAAAGAAAATAAAAAGAGTCGAAATGTCTTTAGCAAGCCCTTCCCAACTGCTTCCTCTCGGTGATTTTTTAAAAATTTCTATATTAAATTAAAATCATTTAGTTGTTTGGTTATTATTAATCAAAAGAATTGGGCGATAAATGGAGTCAATGCTGGTGTGATAGTGAGTTTCGAGAAGTGGCGTTGCCGATTGCCAAACATGGTTCATTAGAATTGAAATTCTACTATTACAGTTATATAGGTTCTGCACATGTGTCTAGAATCATTCCTAATTGCTTAAAAATTGCAAGTTTCTCTTTTGTGAACTGTCATGTATGGTTATGGTGTTTTTGTGTCATATTGGAGTTTTTGCGCACTGTATTTTCTATGCGTTTGCACATTAATTATACTGTATTCTAAATTTCCACATGGATTAATATAAGCGCAATGAATGTTGGTTAACAAATAAAAATAGGGCGTGGCTGCGGTGCGGTAAAACCGTTCCCTAGAAAATAAGCTGCAGTACGGTTTGCCGCACTCTAGAACTTTGTCTTGAGTGCAGTTTCAGAAACAATTATTTTCATTGGTTAATTGAATTAATCACGTTTGCAGACGAAAAATAGATTGGTTGGGTATATATATCCCCCCCATTTGTAAAATATGGCTAGAAATACCGATCTTAACCTATTCCCTTAAGTCCGTGTATCAAGTACCTGCATTTGATATTTTAATTGTAAAATATTGCTAGAAAACTTCAACAGTAGTTGAGGTAAGGGTAAAATATTTGTCTCGAGTGAGGTTTCAGTAACAAATTATTTCATTGGTTAAATAAATTAATCACGTTTGCAGACGAAAAGTAGACTGGTTGTCTAGACCCTCTGTAAAATATGACTAGAAACCCCATCGTGGCCTCATATTTCCTTCACTCCATGGGATATTTAGGTTACCATCTTGAACCGTACTCTAGTCAATTTACTGGAATACGGCAAATGAATGCTACCGTACTGTAGAATTTCTTCTCGAGTGCGGTGATTTACCGTACTCCAGCCACTTCGATAAAAATAACGGTCACAATTTGGGAGAGTAGATATAGACAAGTGTTAAAGATTATGGTTCTGGGGCCGTATTCTGCAACAATACTTTGCTAAGATCACCTTAGATCCAAGTTAGGAATGGTTTTCTACTTACCAAAGTATTACTTAGATTTCATCTTCAACAACCTGTACTTTGTTAAGTATTACTTAGATTATAAGTTAGGAAAACTTCGTATACTTTGTACTGTAACTGTAAACCTGGAAACCAGTATATCTAAGTAAGGAAGAGTCTTATTCCACAATAATTCTTACATAAGTTGTGCTTTGTTTTTTACTGAATCATCTGCTTTGTTAAAAATGGTGAAAAAGCTCATTTTCTTTAGTTAAAGTGCTGTTTTTTATATTGTGTCACAGTCTAATATATCAATAAAATAGGAAAACGTCCCGAATGACATATACAGAAAAAATATATCACGAATGAAGATAACAATATTATACGAGTGCGAAGCACGAGTATTATATTGTTAATCTTCATGAGTGATATATTTTTTCTGTATATGTCTGATGAGGGATGTTTTACTTTTATTATCCACCATTTTGTGCGATTTATGGGTCAAATAATATGAATATTTAATGAGAAAACGTGAAACAGACTGTCAAAAAGAATGAGCAACACTGAATATAAAACTTCAATCTTTACCTTGCAATATCTCAGTCATTTCTGCATGGATATTTATGCAACATACATGAGCAGAAGCGCTAGAATAACACCTTTCTAATGATATATTATACATATTTTTAAGTTACATACTTTCCGAGATATTGTTGAAAAACCGGAAGTTAACCACACTAATATCCATAGTACCGGGGCGCCGGTGTATACAAAAAAAATACATCCCGGTCTGTATTTCCCCGTATTTGGGGCAAATACGTCGCGTGGTGGATAATAAAACACAAGATTCCCTGCAATCCTTGCAATGGCTTGCATATTTTGAAAACATTCTATCCTCTAAGGTTCCTCTGCAGATAGCTTGAAATCTAAGTATAGGTCTAAGGTGACCTTAGAGCTAGGAATGTTGATGAATATCAGTTTGATCTAAGTTAGTAAAAGCTTGATAAAAACTTAGAATCCAAAATATAAAGCCCTTCGGGCCTCGTGGCTTTAATATTCAGCCGATCGATAGTTTAAAACCATCATAAAGCACTCAAATATGTCTTTTATTCCTATAATATTAATAAACTTATGGCCATCTAACAGTAGAAGGGGATTTTCAACCCCAACTAGGTTTTCAGCACATCTCAGTGAAACTGGGCACTTGGCACTTTATGTTTTGTGTACTTGTGAACACTTCTTTACCCTTTTTGAAAAATAAACCCTATTTTTTGGTTGAATTCTTTATCTGCTTTAATGCAAATACTTTGGTTTTGTTTCTTGGTTGTTATACCTTAGAGTCTGTCTTTTGATGGAGATTAAACAATATAAAAGTCATATTAGAATTAGAATTATAGAATGCTGAATGTTTCATAATAATGTGGTTCCCCCAAAATACTCCCATGGAGAATTCCTTAACAAATTCATGTGATGTGAAAGATGGTCCACTTGGGGATATGTTGGCGTCAAGTCAGCGCAGTCTAGCTGCCAGGAGGTTATGGTTTAAGAGGTGTTTATTTGTTTGTCTGTGTTTACAAGCACTCCAAAGGGATGAATGGATGAAATTTGTATGTGGGTATGGGCTACAGAAGGAAGAAGTGGTTCATTTTGGAAATAATCCAGATCATATTCTGGATACAAGCAAATCATGAATTTTAAAAGGTCCCATTTAAATGTATTTTCAGTAACTATGACTTTCTGGTTGACAAAACTCCAAAAATTAATAAGAAGTTGTTCATGAAATTTTTCATATTGGTAGGGCCCTGCCAAATTAAGAAATGATTACATTTTAGGAAAGATCTGGATCATATTCTGGATAAACAAAAATTTAAAAAAATCCCGTATTCTCAGAATGAATTGTGACCTAGTGGAGAACTGTACAAAGGCTTTCTAGTTTAACTTTGTGGGTATGAAGTAACTAAGACTGCATTGAAAGATAATATTAATATTGCAATATCCAACTGGTTTTATGGTTTATTTCATATTGGTTACCTGTATTGTACATTTCCATCATTCATCAACACATTGAAAGAAAAAGACAGGTCCCTGTTTACCCACAAACACAATGAAAAAAGCCTTAATGCTACTGGTTCTTCAACTGCCAAATTTACTAATAGTTTATGTTTTTAAGTTATTTTAGTATTTTCTTTGATTTTATTTTTTTAGAACTTGTGGACAAGTGCATTGGATCCAAAATCCATATCATCATGAAAAATGACAAGGAAATTGTTGGAACCTTGCTTGGGTTTGATGACTTTGTCAGTATCCTTTTAAAGTTGTTTAGTAACTTCACACATTTTTATTTTTACATATCTTTACAAAGTACGAGCAGCTGCATTACTGATAAGCAGTTTTTGATTCTGCAAATTATTGCCGATACTTATATTCGTTAATTTACATTTTATTGCATAATTTTAATCTAATATTGTTAATTTACCATTATATATGTACAATATCTTCCCCACACAAGGGAACTCAATGTGCTAAACTGACAAATGAATAGGCAGAAATGATAGTCAACTGATTGTCTAGGTCAGCAATCCAGGGTTTTGGGTCTGAACTAAGGCAAGATACTAAGTGTAGAAGCTTGAGTTGAAGAAGTGCATCTTGATGTGTTTCTTAAAGAAATTAAAGAATGCTACTGAGGGCTGGTTGTGATATGAAGAGTTCCAAAAAGTTGTTGCATTATTCTAATTCTTATACATGTAGTACTTTTATAGCGCTTAATAATTGGAGGACTTGGAAAAATGTTTGTGGGATTTGTGGCCTTTTTAGTTAAAAGAGGGGACTTAAGGTACTTGAATTTTGGACAGCTGCAACTGATATTTCTAGAAAATGTCTATGGATGGATTTTTTATTTTCACAAAGTTATACCGATTGGCCATGTTTTAAAATTTTATATCTAATAATACCTATTTAGAGATGTTCCCTTTACCTGAAACCAATGGATTTTTATAGTTATACAGTGATGTGAGAAAGCTTGGAGGGACAACCCCTCCGAGTGAGTTTTAAACATGATTGAATTATTCTGAAATCAAGAAATGTGAGTGAAGCAATAGAGAATTAAAGCATTCCAATCTACCACTTAATACAGGATTTGCTAGAAGAACTGATATATTGTGTCCTATGAGGTGACAAATCTTGTATAAAACTCATGTGGACTCGAGTTGACTTTGACTTAGGGCACATGATCAGAGATGGCCACATAGGAGTCAAACACCCCCTGAAGGTTTCTGACATTTACCTTGAACCCTTTAATTCTGTTGTTGTAAAAGTTTCCTTGACAGGTTCTTAGACATGGTTCTTGAAGATGTCATTGAATAGTAAGTATATGTTGCTTATTGTATCCCTGGATGAAAGTCGGGGATACCAAAGTTTTAGCACAGTCCTTTCATCAGCGATAACTTTTACATAAAGTTATAAACCTTTCAAATTTCACATGTGGATGTACATGTATATGGGAAAGACATTCAAGCCTTTGTTTTATGGCCTCAGTCTTCCACTATCAGGCCAATGCTGGCCTTACAGTGGTCAGATTTTGGGTATTTCTTCATATTTTGGTCTGGTTCTCACAAGACAGATCATCCTGTACCTGACATATAACACACATAACACATATATATGTCCCGTATAAGCATGCAGAAATTTAACCTTCAACCTCTTTCTTCAAAGTCATAGCTGGCCTCCAAACATTGACATGTCAGACTTTTTTTTGCTATATTTTATAATTTTGTTACATATTTTCATTTGTAACCACTTTATTTTTGGCCATAGGTGTTTGGAATCTTATGGAAGGGTCATATTTGCCTATAAGACCAATGACATCCATCTTAAGATCACTTCATGCATTTCTTTACACTTTGGCATGGTTCTGGCATACAAGAGGACTGATCATCCTATGGCTGATATACATAACGTATATATATCCCCTATAAGCATCCAGAAATTTGACCTTCAACCTCTGTCTTGAAGGTCATTAACTGGCTTCCAACTATCAATTTGTCTGCCTGTTTTTCAATATTTTTGGATATTTTCATTTGTAACACCTTTATTATTTGGTCATATGGGTTTGGAATGTAAAATCTACTTAGAGGATATCATGGGCTTGGAATTTTATGAAATTGTGAAAAAAGTTGTAGGAAATCATGGTCCATGAATCTTTTGATGACTCAGATTTGACTTTAGATCCCTAATTCAAGGCCTTCCATATTTTTACTGCTTTTGCAGATGTAGGCCCATAGCTGAATGACATGGCTGACTACTATAAGTAATTTGAATAAATTGCTTATAACTCCAGAATGATTGCATTTACAGCATTTCACTCAAATTTATTGCTCAGCTACTTTCTCTGTACTTACAAGGTGGTACCTATTTTTGAAGTCTATCTTAGTAAGTACATAAGTAATAACTATTTTCTGTTTTTGATAATGACCATAATTAGTAAATGTTTAATTGTGTTTTTTTCTCTGACTCCTACTTCAAAGTTACACAACATAATCATAATCTCTATATTATCCAGATATATGGCCAATAAATGTTGGTCACTCTTATATTGTTTTTGTTCTCCAATATCAGCCAAATTTTAATCATAAGTGTATTCATGTTCTTTACTTGCTATATGTATTCGTAAACATACATGTAATATCAAAAAAATATTGTTTCAGTGAAAGCACACCAGAGGGCAGGAGAGTTACACGGCTGGATCAGATATTATTAAATGGAAACAATATAACAATGGTAAGAAAGCTCACTTCAGTTAATATCATAATTTCAGAAACATCAAGAAAACATATACAAAGTTAATTTCTCTATAAACCTTAAATATTGCACAGAATCAGGGTTTATTACAGAAACTTAGAGGGTGCAGCAGATGCTGTTGTTAAAGTAACTCCCAAATGTGGACAGAAAGGATGATCATCATTCACAACTTGTAGCTCTGTAGAGGCCAAGTGGTGTTGCATCGTAACCATTAGTTTGTCGCCTGATTATTTGAGTTAAATCCTGAAAGGATTTGCATCATGTGATCGAAAAAGCTTTCCAGAGAATTTAAAGTTATTTTTATAACTAGGGGATTATGGTGTGGAATGGTATTTAAATTGTACCATTTGTTTCAAATTTCTTTCAGAAGCTCAAATTATTTTTCTTTTTTTTTCACAGACAACTGATATTTGGACTGTTTAATTTAATGTGTTTCAGTAACCTTGTACATAAAATGATTATATTATATAAGGGTTTGATACAAAAACCAGGATTGATATGATTAAAAATATCTTTCCTCAATATAAAGTCAGAAAATATATATCTGTATCATTTTGAAGTCACTTATAAGTTATAACACCATTCCTGGTTTGACTTTAATTCCCAAATTCAAGTAGCTGGTTTTTGCATCCCCAGTGTTTGTTGCTTTGTGAATGCCTATTTTCCAGTGGTCATTTTTACCTATGGTGTGTTTTTAAAAATGCATGATAATGTAGTGGCTAACATAATGTAGTGGCTCCACCTGGCCCTTAAATAGGACAGTAGAAAGTTGCTTGCCGTTGCCTATTGATATAGAGTGCTGAATCCTCACTAATATGGTGTACTGCTATCCTCGATTTTCTCAGCTGCCCATATTGATTCAACCATTGCATCTGTTGAAAGAGTTGTTAAACTCAAAGGTGAAAGTTGGTGTTTTATGTCCCGTTCAACAGCCAGGGTCATATAGGGACTGGTCCTAAGCATTGTCATTTTTGGGAGTTGAACCCACACAGAGATGACTGGCTGTGATAAGATGCCAAACTTGCTAACCACAAGGCCACTCAAATTACTTGAACTCAAATTACTTGATGAAAATAGTGTCAAATTTCCTTTTATCTATTCATTTTTTTCAATTTGTAGTTGGTACCAGGAGGGGAAGGACCAGAGGTCTAGCAACAGAGGAGATTCCTTGTGAATATTGAACTGTTACACTGCCAGAGAAAACTGTTACTGTTCAGAACAGCGATATTGTTGCAATAACTTATCAAAGGAAAAGGGTAGTTTATTTTTGAGACCAGATATAATATAATCTTCATAGAATTCATCTAAAGGTTATTGGTAAAACTTTTTTGCAGAAGCTGTTGTCTTGTTAGGGTACTGATTTTCAAAGATACCGTAGGGCTAATCTTTCATTACTATTGGCATAAAAATACCTCATGAGTTAAAAAATAGTAAACCATTGAATTTTACTAAAGAATGGGTAGTGAACCATAATTGATATATAAATCAATGTGCTGGTTTGTCAATGCAAAGATGTTCTTACACATGTCCGACTGCTTTTGCAAAAGAAATTTGGAAGTTTGGGAGTATCCTTAATCTTTTGAGTCTGAACTGGAGTGATTCATTTTGGCTGAGGAAAACATTCAAGTAAACAAGTGTATTCTTCATCATCTCATTGGCTTCATGTTATGTATGAAATATTTAAGTGAAGTGAGTAATTAATATCCGTTCCACACTGATTAATATATAACAGTAACCTTGTCAATGTGCTTCTGTATGTTTTGTTTTTTTTCTGTAAGAGGAAATTTTCAGCAACATACTACTTCCTTTTTCCAGTCCTTAAACTTTAACACTTTTGATTTTTTATACTGATTGGGGACACTCTGGTTTTGTTTCCAGAATGTTTTTGTTTCCAAAAAAAAAAATTTTTTCTAGTTAGTAATGTTAATGATATTTCCAGCAAAACTATAAGATACTATGTTAGTTGTCAACCCACAAAGGGTATACTCATGGCCAGATAATGGTTCTGAGTAAGTTTATGAATGAGAATAAAAGTTATTATCATATTACAAGTATATTTTAATTTGTTCATTGGCTGCATATGTTCCTAAGAATAGGTTAAAATGTCTGATTAGTTTACAAACTTTAGCTCACAAACTAGTGACAGGTGGTCTGAAGGAAACTTGACACTAGGGCATGCCGTATCTTGAATGACATCACTATGTTCTGGGAGCGAAACAGTTCTCATTGTTTCCAACTTTTCTGGGTCATAGAAGATATAATCAATTGTTCCATAGAAACCAGACACATAGTTTGTGTAGTAAGGATTTTCATATGCACTTTTCATAGGTTGAAAGTCTTTGAATGTCATGCCACTCACAAATTCATCTCTGCCCCCTGCAAGTTTTAATGCAAAATACTTGTATCAATTTGTATATTTTAGAAGAAATAAAAGTGTATTCAAAGCAGTAAAACATACAATCTTGCCAAAAATGACACTTTTTTTTCATGGTTTTAACCTATAAAGTTTGTCACAAACTTCATTAAACAGCAGAAGTAATAGTAATTTATTTACAAGTACATATTAAAGTAGCAAAAAGGAATGAAATACAAAAATGTTGCTCCATTTCAATCCAATACATTTAACATGCTTACCAACAAACCAGTCTGCATGTTTTTCTGAAACTTCTCCATTTGTTAGCAGCTTCACTACACCAGATTCCGGTAGAGAATTAAAATCCCCACAGAACACCACACTCACATCTTTCTCCCTGTAGAAAATTTTGGTGACGTGGTTGATGTGTTGCAAGGCTGTTAAAGTTTGAACTATTCTTATGTTGGCCTTTCTAGCACCACAACTCAGGTGAGTGTTAGCAAGTAACAGCACTTTACTTGGTGTATCCACTGGCTGCAAAGCTGTAAGCTGTAAATATACATGATAGCTGGGGTTTTTATGTCCATTTTAATATTTAAAGCTATGTCCAGAAAGACCATGCATGTATTCCACATGTTGCCTTGAGCTGAATTCAAACCCACGATCACAGCATCAAGAGCCAATAAATTAAAAACTGGAATTTTGTTCAACAAGTCAACAACAAAATTACTTTGAACAAAATAGTTTTCATCATTATTTGATAGTGTTAGCTATCTGTGTTGGGTGAATAAAGTTGGATTTGATATCAGTCTCCTTAGCTTCGATATATCTTTATTGTAAGTTCAAATCTGATTTGGTAAGGTTCCAATGAATAGGGACTACTTCTCTAAAATTATAAATGTTTGTTAGGAGATTAAAAATAACTTTTTAAACCAAAAAGAAACTTCCTTGTTCCACTGACCATTAACATTGTCTGGCGTTGTTCAACTGCATGTTTCAGCATTTCATTTTCAGATATCTTTTGAAGAACATCCTTGTGTATATTTCTTTCTAACAAAGACCATGTCAATTCTACATGGTGACTGCCAAGGTGACTTGAAACACCAAGCAAAAATTAGAATTAAATAAAAATGTATCACAGACACAGCAGCAATTTATCTAAATTTATAATGTGCTTTAAATTTAAAAACGTACAATATATTTAATGAATCAGTTTATATTGGGTACAATCATTGTAAATAAGTCGGATTTGATTTTATGCAATACAGGTTACACCTTTAACATGGCAACAAAGTAAATACTCACATAAATTTGTCTGCTTTGAAGTATATTGCTTCACCCTGAGACAACGTTTTACACCTTGTGTTCATTTCTCCAGAGTAGCCATTCGCTGTGAGTATTGTTTCAAGATCATTATGATACACTTTTTGATCTACTTCTTGAAGACAAATAACATCACACTTGTAACCTGTTATGAAATAGTATAATAGTGTGGTTGATAGTTACATCAAAAGTTGCATTCACACCAACTCTATCTCTGACTCTGATTAAGCATTTAGTTAAGTTTATCATTCTTCATGGTTGTGTCAAACTAGGACATGCACAAAGTGTATAATTTTATCAGTTTAAGACTTAATTTATATTCTAAAACATTATATCCTTGCAAATTATGAAGAGGTGTTTTTACTGCATGCTGTTTTAAGACCAGGGCCATATTTAAAACTTATTTTTACATCAGAATTATCATAAATCAAAAACATTGACTTCTGCCAAATATATGCCTCACTGAAACAAAGATTTTAAAATTACAAAATAATATGGTTGATGAAAAGTAATTTGGCAGTGTTTCATCTTATATAGCTATGCATAGTATAAACATTAATCACTGCTAATAAAATGGCTCCAATGTTTCCAAAGGTGCAAGTGTTCATTCTGTTACATACCTAATATTTCTCTCATAAAAAGCTGCTTCCTGTAATCGAGTGATAATGCATAAGGTGCACAATAGGGATAGAAATAATCCATTGCACTCTTTCTATTGGCATACACATCTGCCAAGATGTTGTAAGTCATGATCCTAAAACTATATTAAAACTATTGATGTTATGCAACACAGATACCATGTCTTAATTGTAAAATGTGTAACAGTTGAGGTATGCTAAATTTAAATTATACTTTTGGTTTTTATGTTATTGCTGCATATTATTTAATTTCATTTTTTTACCTCCCACTTTCTGCCCAATTCATGGTTTCCAACTGCCTCTTTTCAAAGGGACAAATTCCAGGTCCAGTTTGGACAACTCTCTTTGATTCTGCAAACTCACATGGTATGTAAATATTCTGATCTGGAAACACATGTCCTATATCACATGTCACTTTTAAAAAGTATCCCACATCATCTTCTGTTGGTTCATAAACAAATCCGCTTCCGATATATATCCATTCTGAAGATGGTTTCTTGTTCTGTTTATGCTGTACAGTTTCAATGGTGCTCTTATTATCAATCATTGGTTCAGGAATTTCAGTGTCATCCATTTTAGAAAATTCACCGGTTTCTGGAAAGAATAGTTGTTTGTATATTTCACTCATCTTGTGCTTTGGCTTTTTTTTACACTTAAACCACTTGAAGTTACACTTTTCGTGAGTACAATTTTCAATGTATACCTTTGGATATACCATAAACCCACTCATCATGCTCTTTGGTAGTTCAATGTTTTTAATCCTTGGTGGGTTCACATATATCAAATACTGTACAACCACACCACAAATGTCAATCACAAAACAATGGCCATTTTTCCATCCATCAGTATTTGAAGTTGATGTATTTATTTCCTTTTCTTTGTCCATTATCCTAAGATCTACCACCTTCATACATTCCTCAACTTCAGTCTTTGGATTTTGATGCTCATTCTGGATAGGTTCAATTTCATCACTATTTGATGGACAATTTAATGCTTCTGTGGTGTTCACAGCATTATTAGTTTTAACAGACTTGTCAATAGTATTTTCATCATCTAAATTATTCTCAGCGCCAGATTGGCTTTCTCCTACATCTTCAATAACTTGAACACTTGAAAGACTAATGATATCACAGTTACTTTCAGTCAACAATTCTTCATCAAATGAGGATCCATTTGTATTGTGATCCTGTGTAACATTTTGATGCAATCTCAATTTCTTTCTCTCTCGTTTACAAAGTTTCTTTGCTATTTTATGGAGTTTAACCTGCAATATATATAATTCATTTCAAACTTGTAAACTAAATATACAATGTAGATAATTCCCTATTTACACTTTCATTGGTTGTCATATTTTAACCAGCTTAAAAACAAAGGTTACAGTTATGTAAGAATCTAATCTAATGTGGACTTTTATAGCGCTTAATCTCCATCACTAATGGACTCTAAGGCGCAACTGAACATAAAGCAATATTGATAAAAGTATACAAAATTAAGTGTGTGTACCTTGATATCCTCAAAAGCATCAGCTATATCACCAATGGCTGGAAATAGAGCTTTGATGGGTGTATGCTTTCCCATTCCTTCCAATCCATAATAAAATGATATGGACATCATGCCATCATCCTCTCCTTGAGTGGCACACAGGAGGTTAGGAACTTTCTTCTTTTTCGATTCCATTTTATCCATATAATCTAAAATACTGCAATCAGACAATATATATTCTTCACACAGGAAACTAATTATTTTGGCAGTATTTTAGTATATAAGACTCAATCTTTGTAATTTATTATTGGTACTCTTGTATCATCCAAATGTAAAAGTGATTTAGTGATAAAGCATACAAAATTATCGAAAATTTACCTAGAAAATAATAAATATTTCCTATATGTATAATCTATGCCGTGTTCCAGTACACTCTATTATGCGTAAAAGTATTATTCTATTGAGGACCTACTTATATAGAGATAATATGTATGAGTGGTCTCTATTTATAAATAATCAATACGGCTGATGACATTCAGATCCACAGTGGCGAAATCTTTTCGTAATATCGGGTTTACGAAGTCAATTTCAGCTGCCCGAATATAATTTTAGATTTAGGTTTCACGATTATACCTCATTATCGTCCAATAATGTTGAAATCTGTTTTATCGCTACTGAAATTCAACACACGTAACAGTGCATTACCTTTGACAAGACAGAAAATGGAAAGGCTATGTGTCCGATCTATAGAGGGGGATGAGCGGATTCAAATATCTTTATTATATAAACTTGAAGAAAAACAAATAGTAAAGCCTGTTAATGTGGACAGGCCCAAATCCGAGGAATTATCAAAGACCCTTGAAAGATTGGGAATTAATTTAACAAAGAGGCTTTTCAGCAAAAAGAAGCTTCAGGAATTGCCAACAAACAACATCACAACAATGTCTCTTACTGAACCAAATGTTGGAAAAGTTGACGAGAACATTCTAAACTCCCAGGCTTGGTCTAAAGGATCAATTTTAGGGATTAAATTACTGGATAATTCTTATTCAGAATATGAAGTTGTACTTAATCCTCCAACTATTACATCACTTAAACTTCCCAATTGTTTGCTAGCTGGCTTTTCTGTGCGTCCAGAGGTTCATGGGGAATTTATTGATTTGGAGGAGTGTGTTTTCAAGTGGTATCGTGTATCCAGTGTGACTGAGTACCCCACACATAATGAAGACGCAGTCGCTGGTCAAAAACAGGCAAACAAAAAGCGTAGAACTTCTGTCAACCAAGAAAGAATAGAAGTTATAGCCGATGGCCCTCTTTATCTCATACAGAATAAAGATGTTGGCTCTAAATTGAAACTTGTTTGTGTCCCGAGTAATGGTGAGGTTTCAGGAATGGAAGCAGAGGTGATTTCAAAGTCAGAGGTCATAGGATGCCCAGGACATATACCTTTTGAAGAAAGACATTTGTTGACCAAAACATTTACACCTGATGACAGGTATAAATGTGGATTTTATATAGGAAAGAGTCCAGTGTTTCCGTTCCAAATAAATTTTTTTGAATGTGTTTCAGAATTCAGTAGTAATGTAAAGAGTGTAAATTACCACTGAAACTAGTTAAAGAGTCCGGGATCTTATAGTTTTAATTCTGATATAATTTGAACTACTTAATCTTTAAAGCTTTGTGTTTAAATGTTTTTCCTAGCATTCCAACATTTTGTTTTGGAATAATATATAATTTGATACTATATGTTATTTTTATATTGTATGTCATCCAAGTATGTAAATTACAGTCATTCAGGGATAGTGGAAAAGACTTCTGACTCTCTTTAATATTCCGTGCTTTAAAAGCAAAATCTCATGCATTGCTTCAGTTGTAAGCAAGTTACCTAGCTATTTATCATTTTTGTTTAACTTTTGTTGCAATAATCAAGTTGTGTGAACTCCACATTTTTGAGTCTGATTGTAAATATTATCATTGTACAAAACATGCCAATATTTTGTTTGGATTTAACATACAAAAGTCTGTGACATTTTAATCAAACACACAGAATATATGAGTACATATCCATGTATTATAACATTATTTTCATAAAATAAGTTGAAGCTTGAAGTTCATATGTTACAGTCCTGTTTTATTGTTACTTGTTTTTCAGTCTCAGAGTAGTGTCCTACAATATCCTTGCTGATGTTTATGCTGATTCTGATTTTAGTAGGGAAATGCTATTTCCATATTGTCCTACTCATGCTTTAGCTATGGATTATCGGAGAAATTTACTGGAAAAAGAAATTTTAGGTATGTATTCTGAAGGTTTCTATATTATTTCTTTGCAATTTTTTTTTTTTTTTTTTGTGCAAAGTATATTACCGTACTCATTCTGTTTACTTGTTTGTAAGTTTGGTTATTTACAGCATAACTCAAAAACTACTGCACAGATCATCATGAAATTTTCAGGAAGCATCAGAACTGATAGAAGCAAGAACTGATTCAAATTCAGGTCTATATCCTGGATTCTGGAGCAATTTTTTAGTTACATTACCATAGACATCAATCCGATTATTCATTTAATGCCATGCACAAACATTTTGCAAAGTCTGTACTTGGTTTTTCCCTCCGAGTGTCCTTGTTGTTGTATTGTATAATGAATGGATTTTGTTTGATTCATGTGTTCTGTACTTGGCCAACTATCTGAGCACATGACAAAATGTTAATTGTTTAAGGATAAACAGTGGTTAACTGCTGACAAAAAGTGACTTTCTTAAAAATGTAACATGTTACTACTACTTACCAGTCACTTACCACCACTTTTTGTATCCATTGCCTGCAGTGATCAAAATGTTTTTCTCATGTGTTGTTTATTTCAAACACTAGATTTCATTTTTACTTGATGCACATTATTTCTATGTTTCTGGTCAAATTGTGTTAGTTTAAATTTTGATGGTACAAAACCATTAAAAGGAAGAGTGATAAAAGCTAATCTTCCCATTGTCTTTCATAAGTTTCAGAAAGAATTTTCTTTGTTGCAGGGTATAATGCTGACATAGTTTGCCTGCAGGAGGTGGATAGTAAAGTGTTTATGAGATATTTGCTCCCTGCATTTAAAGATCATGGATATGAAGGTGTTCTGAAACTCAAAAGTGGGGAAGTCAGAGAAGGGACTGCTACATTTATTAGAACTGAAAAGTTTAGGTAAGAATCTGGCGAAAATTGAATGAACTAATATGAGACTCATAATTTTTTTTTAAAGACTGGTATTTTTAGCTTTTAAAACTGAAGATTGTTTTACTGCATAACTATATGTTGAAAGTGACATTTACCTGCTGATGACAAGATAAGACCGAACTAATATTTTTATTCAACAGTTTTCTCCTTACTTGGGTAATCTATTAAAGACTATGCCACTGTTTCTTTTATTTGGCAGTTTTTAGCGAAAAGTATCAGATATCTTGACTATGTAACTTTAAGTGTTTAGTTTTACACAATAAGTGGTTTATTCTAATTGTACAACATCACTATACAATCTGTTACTTTGTATACCTGAGTTTATGATCGCCTTTTATTTCTGAACAATTAATGTGTTTTTGTACACAAAATTTCAAAAGAAAAAATTTTAATAATTTGTTTTTATCAACAAGACAGAAGACAATACTTTTTAGCACAGATTTTATTATGCACCATGGAGACACAATTTGAATATATTACTATCATGCCAGTTGTTTTAGATGTACTGACAATTTTTTAAACTATTTTTTATCTTAAGTGTTACTACCAATACAGTGCAGAAATTTGTATTGTCCTTTTTTCATTTGATTTGGTTCAGTTCACTGTTATACATATTAAATACCAGTAGATACACTAGTATAACTCCTTTGCATGAGAAATTGCATTGGCTTCCTGTTGAACATCGTCAACTTTTTAAAATGGCCACACTTGTTTTCAAGTTTCTTCACACTAGTTTATCCAAGTATTTCCCTCCATATCTCTCTTCCTACAGCAGTTCCATAGTACCAGGTGCAGTCAGAGTGGTGGTAATTTTCTGGTCGTTCCAAAGTTCTACCCCTCTATTCATAAATCTTTTAAACAGTTTGGTTGTAGTTTTGCTTTTGATGCCCCAACTGTTGGGAATGCTCTTTCTGAGCCCCCCACCTCCCCAGTGTCTTTCAGGAAGCAGCTTAAAACCTATTGGTACACCAAGGTCTACCCACCTTCGTCTTAATTAACCCCCTGGTGTTGTCTGTGGTGCTTGACCTCTTTTGTGTCCCTGGATACAGAAATTGGTTGACTGTTTTGGTTCTGTTGCGCCTAAGAGTCCCCTTTAAAAAGGGAGAATAAGCACTTTAAAAGTCCAATTAGACTTAGAATACTTAAGAAGTTGTTTTCTTTATATTTTTTTTTAGAATTATAGAGCAACATGATATTAGTTTGAGAGAACAATTACAGAATAACAAAATTTATGAAGAAGTCCAAAGGAAAATAGCAGAAAATGAAAATATGAAATCCAAAATGGATGACAGAACTACCATGTTGCAAGTTTGTACTATTGGTTTTTTTTTTACATAGTAAATTTGTGCTTATTTGTAATTCATTCAAATTTCCAAAACATTCGCCTGGTTTATGTTAGTGGTTTCTGCACAACTCATAATAGTTTTTGTGGACTTAAACTAATGCACTTAAACTAATAAATTGTACAAGTTAATCCTTGATCAAACAGCATGTATTTATATATTTTTTTTAAATGTGTGTATCGTGTTGCACATTTGCTTCTGGTTATATATTTGTATTCAGCTCGGGCCATATTGACACCAGCTGCTCTAATTCTAGATAGCCCAAAAAAAAGGAAATTGTAACCTTGTCATATTGATGCATTTATATGAAAGTTTTGATTTACACAGGTGACAGTTTTAGAAGACGTCAAGAAACCCAGCAAATACATTATTCTTGGCAACACTCACCTTTTTTTCCACCCAAATGCTGGTAATGTACGTCTAATTCAGACCTATGTCTGCATGCAGCACCTCAGTCATGTCAAATCATTGTATCAGCAACAGGTCAGTATTTTACAGCATCAGATGAGAAAGCTTTAGGCCAATTACCAGAAGTCCAAGTCATTACCACAGTTACTTACACATAACCTAACGTAACCCTTACTGGTCACTTATAGGAGTGGCAAACTGGAGTCACCTAATCATGTTACAAATAAAAATCACATTTATTATTTATGTTACAGTTCCACGCCCATAATATAAACAACTGTTTGTAACAATACATAACTTATTGTTGGATTTTAGCTTGGAAATGATCAAATTAAGTAACGTAAACAAGCAGTACTACAACATGACTAAACAAGATTTCAACCTTTTCCATCACTACCAATTCATTTTTTGTGACTTCCATATTTCTGTCTTCAATAGCTTTAGCATTTCTTAAAATTTTAACAAGATTATTTAAAAGAATCTTTGTAGTGCTTGCGATTATATAGTATATAGAATTTATACAGTTGAAATACCAATTATGCAGTGATTTAGCTTTTATGACGAATAATTTTTATAATTTGTGTATATTGACAAAATTTCATAAATTGAATAAGATTTGTTGGACAGTATATTTCTAAATAGATTCAATGTTCCTACATTATAGCTGTAAAATGCAACATAAAATTCCGACTTTGACTCGTGTGTGTACAACATTCGGGTGTATGATTATTTTTTATCTCACTGTTTGAACAGGGTAAAGATGTTAGTGTGGTATTTTGTGGCGATCTCAACAGTTTTCCATTGTCTGGTGCAGTGGAGTTGATTACAAAAGGCTCTGTAGCCTCCCACCACTCAGACTGGTATTCAGGTAAGATGAACTTTTGAATTTGAATACAAATATTATATAGATTTTGTCCAGTTTTATTCTAATTTATGTGTTTCATCAGATGACATAGAAACCCAACTTAATTTTGTAGACATAATGTAGTCTAATACAGACTTTTGTATTGGTAAATCTCCATCATTTGACTGAGTTGAAGACACAACAATCCAGAAACATGTTCCATGAGTTAAGGCAATTCACATTAACATATCACAGAGATTCTGGAAGTGAGATGGCTAAAGTGGATAGGCTTTTGTAAAAAGTTTTAAGCTTATTTCCAAAGGATTCAATGGAGGTAGAATTACATATGTTATTAGTTATTAATACATTTGGAGTTGCAAGTTGCATACATGCATGTTTTGGTTATAAATTTTGTAGGACTATAGGTAGATTTGTATCTGCTATAATGCTTGCCTTTCACTGAAGTTCCTATCTAACAGCTGACCATCTTTAAATGAAACAACTTGTCCTCAAAATTTATCATTATGAAAACTTTGTTAACTTAGAATGGAAAAAGTATTTAGCAAGAAGGGCGAGAGTACAAAGCTAAATGTGACACATAAAAGTATTATCTTTTTGGAGAAAAATATATTGAATACAAAGGTGGATGTAAAAATTATTTTCATTCAGCCTGGCATAAAACAGTAATTTTATATTTAGTGCAATTTTGATACAAAAGCTCCATTTTAGCTAAAGTGAGAATATATAGTCTGTAATTGTGTTTTGGCTGTAATATTTCTACAGGTGGAAAACCACTTCTTCTGGAAGACATGCAGTTAAGGCACGAGTTGATGCTGACTAGTGCCTGTGGATTTCCTGAATACACAAACTACAAGTCAGGCTTCCATGGCTGTCTGGACTATATATTTGTAGAACCAAGTGTGTTCAGTGTACAGACTGTGTTCCCACTGCCCAGCCATGAAGAGGTCACTCAGTTCACTGCCATACCTAACCCTGTCTTCCCATCAGACCACTTGGCTTTAGTGTGTGATTTACAGTATGTTAAAGCACTGAATGATACTGCTTAACCCTTTTATGTGTGTATAAACTCTGTATATGCAGGTCATGACAAGATGTAAGACACACTGAGGGCTTCATCTGATCTTTGGCTTTGTGTCTATCTTGAATTTGTCATGGAAATCATTAAATTGACACAAAATGTATGGGTTTTATAAAAAACAGTCTAGAATGCCCCAGAAGTTGCATTTTTTGGATCTTATTGACCCAATCTGTGCCTTTTTATTTTGTTTTTTAAATAATGACTGATTCATGTTTTCTTAAATGTAAATTAAGTGATCCTTTCGGGCTGAACTTCTGAATAAATACTTTTGTCATTTGGTTGTTTGATTTAGGAAAAACTGTATTTGATAAAGTAAAGACCCTTATGTTAACATATTTATATGAATTGTCTTTTGTACAAAAATGCTTTTAATTAAAGCTATTACATACCATAATGTGTGTTTGTCTTGAATACTTAGAATATGAAGTTAACTTGCACAGTTACTTCCCATCCATGTAAATTTTCATGGTTTCTTCTGGTTCAAGTTATTTGCTGTTTGTTGACTTTTGAAGGCAAATGGTTATTTGGAAATATTAGACCAAATTCAGAATTGAATTGAGAGACCTTCAGTGAATGCAGTCTGGATTTCTATCCATAAGCATTCAGTTATGCTTCTTAAGGTCATTGGCTAACTCTTCAGAACTTCTAGTTTCTCTCCACTGGTTTCATTCACGTGTGAATAGCTCATGAGATTACTCAAAATGGCGATTTAAATGTTCTTTATTGTCTATTCACTTCAGAAATATATTAATAACAAAAGAAGAGCACTCAGAGAGCGCAGACTTCTGCCAAGGGAGCACATATCCTGAAAATTTCATCAAAATCCATCCATAAGTTTTTCAGTTATCTGTGTTTAAATATTACTTTTCATGGATCCAGATAGTGATCCGGATCACTCCCAAAATTGAATCATTTCTTCCTTTTACCTTTTCAGACATATCCTGAAAATTTCACCAAAATCTGTCCGTAAGTTTTGGAGTTATCTTGTTCACAAACCCACAAGCAGACCTAGGCAAAAACATAACCTCCTTGTTGGAGGTAATGAACTAGAAAGCACCTTTATGGTGCAAATCTCCACCAATAAGGATTTCCAAAATTTTGTAATTTTTTGTACCCATAATATCCAGTTCTTTCAAAAATGTAATCACATCTTCCTTAGGGCAGATCATACCCACATAAAAAAATTTCTGAAGATCTGGTCATTAATTTTGGAGTAATGTCAACCTGAAAGTCAGTCACTGAAAATACACTGAAAATGGGGACTTTTTGTATTGAGAATGTGATCAAGATCTTTCCCAAAATTCTGTGTTCAGGAACCTATGGACATGGCAGAAGAGAAAGTTGCTGGTGAATCTGTTACAGTTGTGAGATGACCCTGTCATCTCGTAGTTTACAAAGTGCTTCAGTATTGCTGGGGATCGACGAGTCCGCGAGATTTTTTATTATATATTCTACAGAGTTGTGAAAGGTCTCATTCTGTAGCATTTTATGTGTAGATTGTTTTAAATATCAAATTTAAGCTTGTCACCTAAGATATTCGCAGTATTTTATTTTATTTTTGTTGAATATTGCTGGGATCTGTGTCGTCCATCTTTGTGTGATGACGTCATCACTCTTCGAGTTCAACAGCAATATATATTTCTATTTGTTGTAAGCGATCCAGGACGAACTGTCACCGATGCGGAGTTCGGTGTATGCAAATTAGTTACGAATCCCCATAAGCGGTGCTGAACTGTCACCGATGCGGAGTTCGGTGTATGCAAATTAGTTACGAATCCTCATAAGCGGTGCTGAACTGCCACCGATGCGGTGTTCGGTGTATGCAAATTAGGGTACGAATCCTCTATATAAGGCGCGGAAAAGCCTGTTTTGGTTGTTGTGCATTACCGGCCCAACGGGTACATCCAACTTTCATTTAATCTGACAATTTATTTAATTACTTCGGTTTTACCGTCCATAATCCGGATCCGTTTGTTTTATTAAGATTGTACAATTTATTCACACATTGTCTGACATTTTTTACTAAATTCGGACCATGATTTGACTAATTATATTTCATTTCTGTCAGACAATTGTTTTGGGCCCCAGTGTTTGTAAATAGAAGCACATGTTTTTGACAGCTGTTACTACAGAGTTGTAGTATATTTCCTTGATGGTGTTTTAGTGTGCTTATATCAGTATTTTATTGTCGCCATCACGCTATTGTCGGCATTTATGTAGGGACAATTTGTGAGTTATATAGCCTGATATTTTTCCATGATAAATGGATAATATATCTCACTGTGGACTTAGTTTCTTAAATGTTGTTATAATATATTTCCATTGTATATTTTGTATTTACCATTGTTGAACCAAGTTATATGATTATAATATATTGTTGAAACTTACATCTGATAGTTTTACTATTCATCAACAATACTTTGGCTTCATCGGTTTACTGATACCAGGCTTCAGTAAAATCACCCTGTAAGCCAATTCCAATAAATTACCTGGACACATCTTTGGCGATTGGCCCACTTTGAACACAACGCGAGAACTGTATTGAAAAATACACTTTGGGCTTAAGGGTCGTTACAGAAATTTTTGGTGCCGTGACCAGGATTGGAAATTTTTATCATTAATTTATAACTGGTTCAATGGTGTATGTCCTGTGTATGTTCTGATTTGTTTGGTTTGTTTGTGGTTGAGTGATTACATATACAGTCACTGTTCACATGTAATTTCATGATTTAGAATAGTGACCAACTTATTTAGACATACTATTATTGGGTGTGGTGTGAATGTTATACTGTATGATTGATTACTGTTAACATATATTCACTGTACTAAATGTGGATATTAAATGACATAAAACAGTAATTGTTTGAATGTGGATTACTGTTAACATTTGATGTTTCATGAAGGTTTTTGGCCCTCAAATGAACATTGTCGTGATATAAAACAGTAATTGTTGCTTGTTAACACATTTATTCACAATATTCACCACAAAGAAAATTTATCACTGTTCACATAAAAGTAATAACACAAAAGGGTTTCTTACCTGCGGTGAATTACTAAATGATATAAAACAGTGATTTGTGTGAATGTGTTGTTTGATTTGTTGAAATAACACAAAAGTAACAGCCAAAAAGCCGTTGTTACTGAGGTGTACAGTGGTGTGTATGTCAGTTTGATTGTGGTATTACTGTAACACAGTAGTAACACCAGAAAGTGAATTACTATATGGTGATATAAACAGTAATACTAGGGTGGTACTGTGAATGAGTATATTACTGGCATCACCAGTGACAACACAAAGGTTTCTGCCTTGAGGTGTAACACTTAAGTGAACAACAGTAACATCAAGGATTCACTTCAAAACCGTTTGTTTACAGAAGCGGTCGTCGGCGTCGTGTCTGTCATCAACACTAGTCTTAGATTTCTGATTTGAACATTAGGTTTCTAACATTAGCAATGACTTCTAGGAAATCTAGTAGTTGGATGCAAGTTGTATCTGATTGGATTCCCAAATGGCCTAGGAAACAGGGGAAGGGTCATGAGAATGTGACTGGATTAGATGAGGAAGTTCAGTTTAATCAGATTCCCGATAGGTATGGAAAAGGTAAACTGAATAGGTCAGTCCCAGTCAATCAGAACTATTTCCCAGCCCATGTAGTTCAGGATAAAGGTGATCAGGATGAGGTTGACATATTTTATGACACCTCAGATGAGCTCAGTGACCATGTTATGCATTCAACACCTGTAGGTGTAGGTAGTAGGGGGGAAATCCCAAAGAAAAATTGCAGTGATGGTAGATTAAAACCTGAGGCACAGATATTTCAATCACGGAATGACAGAGGTACAAATGGTAGACCTGTCAACACCAACCAAGGTGTACAAAGGAGACCTGTACAGATTTTGTCTGATCCGATTATGCCAAACTTGTGTAGGGCTAGCGGGAATAAGCAGGCAAGGAATATTCCAGGTGGGCCACTTGGACACAGGTCAAATGGTAGACGGGTTGGGCGTAAACAGCGTGAACCTGACAAATTTGACGGTGAACGAACTGAGTGGAGTGATTATATCCAACATTTTGAAACTGTAGCTGAATGGAATGGGTGGTCCTATGAAGAAAAGGGAATGCAGTTAGCCATGAGTCTACAGGGTCAAGCCCAAAGAGTGTTAGGTGATGTAGCACATTATGGGGGTACTGAGGATTATGAGTGTCTTCTTCATGAGTTGTCTAGAAGGTTCAATCCTGTAGAAAGAGAAACTACTTATAGGATAGAGTTTAGGAATAGGGTTCGTAAGGCAAATGAATCTGTCATGGAGTTTGGATATACGCTTAGGAGACTAGCTGTCAGGGCCTTTCCAAATATTCCACATGATTGTCAGGAACAGTGGGTGTTGGATCAGTTTGTCCTTGGTCTGGATAGACCCGAGTTGAAGAAACATGTTCAGTTTGGTCATCCTAGAACTCTGAATGAAGCTATTTCTTTAGCCATGGAGTATGAGAGTTTTGAGTATGGGGATGGTCAAAAGAGGTTCATGTCAAAACCAGTTAACAGAGGAAGGGATGGTCAAGTAAATCAGCTGGACAAGGCTGGGAGTAAGGATGATTTACTTCAGAAAATTTTGATTTCTCTGCAAAATAGTTCTAGGGAGCTTGGTTTACTGAAAAATGATGTGAATCAGATCAAGACTCGGACCTCTAAGGTTGTAGAAAAGGGAAACATGAGTCAATCCAAGTCCAAGTTTGAGAGTTTGCAGGTTCAGTGTTTCAAGTGTAAGGAGTTTGGACACTATCAGAAGGACTGTCCTAAACAGTTCAAGTCAGGTCAAAACGGAGGACATTTTGGCAAGTCTTCCAGTCAGTTAAACTAAGCAGTGCTGAGATTAAGGCCGAATCTTCAGCTAAGGTGGTTTCAAGGCCAGCAGGTGTTGTTGAGGTTATTAGTGCTTCTTGTTGGTTTGTAAGAGGTGCTTTGGAAGATGTTGTTTCTGATTTTCTTGTTGATTCTGGGTCAACATATACAATTGTTGACATAGGATTTTTTCGTAGCTTGCCTGATGGTGTCAAATCTAGGTTAGTTGATTGTGATGTTTCATTAAGGAGTGCCAGTGGTGAGCTCCTTAAGGTTTTTGGTGAGGTCACCCTTAGTTTAGAGCTAGGAGGTCATGTTTTTGAGACTTGTGTTAAAGTTGTAGCACTAGGGGATAAGAGTACTATCCTTGGTCTTGATTTTATGGAAGAGAATGATTGTATACTGCACATGGGACGAGGTTACATGAGAATGGGTGTACACAAGGTGAACTTGCACCGCAAAGGTGACACACGGTGTGCTCGCATTCAGGTGACTGAAACCTCTTGTATCCCTCCAGATCATGAAGTGATTATTACAGGCCAATTTGACAGTAATCATTGGGTATCACATAGACAAATAGGACTTGTTGAGCCAACTCAGTCAATTACTTCTCGGACAGGTTTGCTAGTAGCTAAGAGTTTGGTTCAGACTAAAAAGTCGGTGGTTCCAGTTAGAGTAGCCAATTTGACTGATAAAGCCATCACTTTGACCAGTGGTTCTACCATTGCATTGTTGCAACCTGTTGACAAGGTGTCTAGCTTTTCAATTTCCAAGGGTCAAGGATCTGTTTTGAGTGTGAGTAGTAATGAAACTTGTAGAGATACCCCTGCTTCACCTGAACATTTGAGGCCCTTGATTGAATCTGTCTCAAAGAAGTTATCTGGTGAACAGATAAGCAAGTTTGAAAAGTTGCTTACTGCTTATGAAGACATTTTTGTGGGACCTGATGGAAAGTTAGGATCAACCACTCTAACTGAACACTGTATTGAAACTGGTGATCACCCACCTATTAAGTTAAGACCACGTAGGTTACCTATAGCCCAAAGGGATGTGGTTCAAAAAGAGCTTGATAAAATGGAGGCTCAGGGTTTGATTGAGAGTAGTGATAGTCCATGGGCATCACCTTTAGTTATTGTAACTAAAAAGGATGGTAGTGTTAGAGTTTGTGTGGATTATCGTGCTTTGAATGAGATTTCTAGGAAATCTGCAGTTGGTTTACCAAATACTCAGGACTGTATTTCTTCTCTTGGTGGTGCTAGGTTCTTTTGTACAATGGATTTAGCCAGTGGTTATCATCAGATTCCAATGTCTGAGAAGGATAAGTGCAAGACAGCTTTTTACACCAGGAAAGGGTTAATGCAGTTTACAGTAATGCCTTTTGGACTGACTACCGCTCCTTCCACTTTTGAGGCTTTGATGGAAAAGATTCTCCGAGGGTTACAATGGGAAAAATGTGTCCTGTACTTAGATGATGTGATTTCTTTTGGTTCAACTTTTGAAGAAACTTTTGAAGGTTTGCAGTTGATTTTTGAAAGGTTTCGAGGTGCCAGGTTGACACTTAAGGTTTCCAAGTGTAAGTTCTTCCAAGAAAGTGTTGAGTTTTTAGGTCATATTGTTTCTGATGAGGGTATAAGTTGTGACCCAAAGAAATTAGAGGCAGTTGTAAATTGGCCTAAACCTTCATGTGTGAAAGAAGTTCGTTCATTTTTGGGATTTTGTAGTTACTACAGGTCTTTTGTCCAGGGATTTTCAAATTTGGCATCCCCACTGTATGAACTGACCAAGAAAAATGTTAAGTTTGAGTGGACAAATGCCTGTGAAGAAGCTTTTGAGAGGCTTAAACATAAGTTAGTGTCAAGTCCCATTTTGGCTTACCCAAAGAATGAGGGTTTGTTTGTTCTTGATACTGATGCTAGTTTGTATGGAAGTGGTGCAGTTCTAAGTCAAGTGCAAGAGAATGGCGAAGAGAGGGTCATTGCTTATGGTAGCAAAAGTTTGAGTAAGACACAGAGAAATTATTGTACAACTATGAGGGAGTTGTTGGCTTGTGTTGTTTTTGTGAAACAGTTTCATCATTACCTGTGGGGTAGACAGTTTTTGCTAAGGACAGATCATGCTTCACTTAAGTGGTTAGTGAATTTTCGTGAGCCAGAGGGTATGTTGGCTAGGTGGTTGTCTGTTCTTAGTAATTATGATTTTGAAGTCCAACATAGGCGTGGGGCTTTGCACAGTAATGCTGATGGGTTGTCAAGGATTCCTTCACGTAGGTGTAAACGTGATGATTGTGAGGAATGTGCCTTGAAACAATCGGACTGTGTGTGTGTGGTGACTAGGGGTCAGGCAAGGAAACAAAGTGTTGCTCAGGAGTGTAAGGGTCCTGGAGATGATGACACTGAGTTGGATGGTTCTGATAGCTCTAGTGTACCTTGTGAGTCTACTAAAGGTGATATGAATGGTGGTTCTAACTCCGCATCAGGCGGCAGGGTTAGTCAGTCAGCAAACCCTGGCTCTAGTATTGCATCTAGGGGGTTCTCAGTTAGTTCCAGGTTCCGCAATTGCAACTGGGTTGATAAATGGTCCCTTGATGAGCTGAAAAACTTTCAGTGCCAAGATAAAGACATAAGTGAAGTGTTAAAGTTGAAGTCTGCTGGTGGTGAGAAGCCACAAAAGGCTGAGCTTAGTGGTCAGAGTGAGTTGTTTAAGTGTCTGTGTGCTCAGTGGTCAGTTCTTAAGGTTGATGGAGGTCTGTTGGTTCGAGAATGGGTAGCTGAGAATTCTAGCAATAGTTCTGCGAATCAGTATGTCGTTCCGTTAGCCATGAGAAAAGAAATATTTCATCATTTACATAGCAATAGGATTGGAGGTCATTTTGGTGTCAGGCGCACTTTGTGTAAGCTTAGAACGAGGTTCTATTGGCCAGGTTACAAACGTGATATTGTGAGATGGTGTCAGAGATGTAAGATTTGTGAGAGTTTTAAGTCAGGTCACAATCCAAAGAAGGCTCCATTGAAACAGCAGTTATCAGGTGCTCCCTTGGAAAGGATAGCTTGTGATATAATGGGTCCTGTAGTACATAGCAAAAATGGCAATAATTACATTCTAGTTGTTCAAGATTACTTTTCCAAGTTTGTTGAGGCATATGGAATTCCAGATCAGACGGCTCAAACTGTAGCTGATTGTCTGGTCACACAGTGGTTCTGCCGTTACGGAGTACCACTTGTGATTCATACAGATCAGGGTCGGAATTATGAGTCGGTGCTGTTTAAGGAACTTTGTAAGTTGTTAGATATGAGCAAAACAAGGACTTCTAGGTATCGTCCACAGTCTGATGGTTTAGTTGAACGTATGAATAGGACTCTTAGGCAGTTACTTAGGGCTACTGTGAATGAGCATGGTAATGACTGGGATGATCATTTACCATATGTTATGTTAGCCTATAGGTCTACAGTTCAGGAGAGTACGAAGTGTACTCCAAATTTACTCATGTTTGGTCGAGAAGTAAGGCTTCCAGTTGATTTGATGTATGAGGCTTGTCCTTCTAGTTCAAATGTTCCTTGTTGTCCAGTAGAATATGTTGAGTGGGTTAGAGATGTGATGAGTCAAGCTTATTCTTTTGTAAGGCAAAACTTAAGGAAAAGTGCAGAGAGGCAAAAACGGTTGTATGATACCAATACTCAAACACGAAGCTTTCAGCGTGGTGACTGGGTATGGGTGTTTTATCCGCCAGAGGCAAAAGAAAAGTTTGGCCGGGGCTGGAATGGGCCATATTTGGTGATTAATAGGTTAGGATCTGTCAATTATAGAGTTCAAAAGAGTGAGAGTGCTCCTGTTGTGACTGTGCATGTTGACCATATGAAAGTTTATGAGCACGCTGATATTCCAGACATCTGGATATCGGGATGTGAGGGTGTAGATGTGGGAGTACAAGTTGAAATAAGTGAATCTTAGGTTTGAGGTGGTAAACACATAACCTAAGATTTTGTCATTTTTTTTTTTTTTGTTGTTAGATTTCATGATGGCTTGCAACGAGTTTGTTATGGACTTGGGGGAGTGTTTAGATGATGGCATGCTGGGAGTAGAAGTAACTGAGGGTGAAAAAGAAGTGAAGGGGAGAAGCTGGAGTAAGGAGAAGGGGAGATTTATATGCCTGGTCCCTGTTTGTAAAAGAAAACAAGTATCTTTTGCACAACGGTTCGCGTTGTACCGACACTGGGAAGAGGTTCACACAAAACAGATCACCTTATACAAATGCTGCACAAGACCGAACTGCCGGACCTTTAAAAGGCCCTATGACCTTGAGAGACACCTTGTGAAGGCCCACCATGTACCAAGTGATGTGGCCAAGAAACATTGCTCCAGTGGGGAGGTCAAATCTAAAATTGTAGACAATATAAATTATGTGGATCCAGGCCACCTATCACCTCCAGAAAGAAAAACTTCGGTACCGGCTACTGTGCACCCGATCTCGGGCACAGTACCTGGAGTAACCGTTGCAGATCTGCGGAAACTCAAAGTTAACTTTGATACTGAAGATCAGGACTTAGATGTGGAAGTCCAAATCAAGTCATCGGAAGGCTCTGAAGAGTCTACCGAAACATCGGTTAATGCTATTACGCCGGCCGTCGTACCAGATCCCCAACCCAAGCTGGTAGATGGTTTTCAGCTGAGTGAGCTTGAGAGACTAAGGAAAAAACAACTTATCTCAGATGTCCTCCAAGCTCAGGAAAAAATCAAATTTTGGTCAAAAAAGGAAAAAGATGCTAAGCAGGAACTGAAACAACTTGAAGTTAAGGAACAACGGGTACGGGAGAAGGCACTAGAAAATCAACTTTCAGAGGAGCGATCACAGAGGAAAGCATTGGAAAGTAAGATCAGAGAGCTGGAAGCAAGGTTGAGCACAAAGTCAGGGAACATTGTAGAATCATTGGACATGGGGGACATTTTTAAGTATGGGGGAATTAGTTTTGGGGATGAGTTCAATTTTGAAGAGTAAATATGTTTAATTTCTAGCAGGGTTAGTTTCATTTTCTAAATTTCATGTCATATTTCACAATTTTACATAGTCACAATTTTACTTGTCACAGTACAGTGGCATGTTTTACTTTTATCAGTTGAAGATTCACGTTCGTCACAGTACAGTGACGTGTTTTACTTTTATCAGTTGAATATTCATGTGTCACATTACAGTGGCATGTTTTACTTTTATCAGTTGAATATTCGCGTTCGCCACAGTACAGTGGCTTGTTTTACTTTTATCAGTTGAATATTCATGTGTGCCACAGTACAGTGGCATGTTTTACTTTTATCACTTGAATATCCATGTGTCACAGTACAGTGGCATGTTTTACTTTTTATCACTTGAATATTCATGTGTCACATTACAGTGGCATGTTTTACTTTTATCAGTTGAGGTCCTCAGTGGCCTAGTGGTTAGCAAGTTTGGCATCTAATCATAGGCTGTCACCTCTGTGGGTTCGAGTCCCACAAGTGGCAATTCTGAGGACCTGTCCCAATATGACCCTGGCTGTTGAACGGGACGTAAAACTCCAACTTTGACTTTGACTTTATCAGTTGAATATTCGCGTTCGCCACAGTACAGTGGCTTGTTTTACTTTTATCAGTTGAATATTCATGTGTGCCACAGTACAGTGGCATGTTTTCCTTTGTTATCACTTGAATATTCATGTGTCACATTACAGTGGCATGTTTTACTTTTATCAGTTGAATATTCATGTGTGCCACAGTACAGTGGCATGTTTGACTTTTTATCACTTGAATATTCATGTGTCACATTACAGTGACATGTTTTACTTTTATCAGTTGAATATTCATGTGTGCCACAGTACAGTGGCATGTTTTACTTTTATCACTTGAATATCCATGTGTCACAGTACAGTGGCATGTTTTACTTTTATCAGTTGAATATTCATGTGTGCCACAGTACAGTGACTCGCTTTACTTTTATTAGTTAAATATTCATGTGTCCCAATATAGTGGCTTGTTTGTACTTTTACTGGTTGAATATTCATGTTGTCACAGTACAGTGGCTTGTTTTATTAGTTAACTGTTCATGTTTGTCACAGTACAGTGACTGGTTACACTTTATAAGGTGAATATTCAAAAGTTAGAGTTGAATACCATTCATTTCTGATAACTGAAATTATTCCATTTTGTGTTCATAAAGTCAGAATCTGTGGTTCTGGTGCTCATTGTAGAGTGAGTTAGTATTAAAAGTATTTCACTTTTTTTTTTGTATTGTTTATATTAGTATTGTTCAATGTGTTAACTGCATATATAGTTATTATCATTTAATCCACAGTACAGTGGGTTGGTTATGAAATGCAGTTAGAATTTTACATGTCTCACCACTCTGGTAGACCTTTTTATGTGTTCATTTAGAGCAGTTACTTGTGATACAGAACTTGTATATTGGGTACTTTACACTGTTGAATTACTTGTTAATTGCTCTGACCCCAAGTGGTCACACTATAAGCTGTTATATCCAAACTGTGTTGCGTGTTATGAGGGCATAACACATTTTAAGTAGGGGGGAGTGAGATGACCCTGTCATCTCGTAGTTTACAAAGTGCTTCAGTATTGCTGGGGATCGACGAGTCCGCGAGATTTTTTATTATATATTCTACAGAGTTGTGAAAGGTCTCATTCTGTAGCATTTTATGTGTAGATTGTTTTAAATATCAAACTTAAGCTTGTCACCTAAGATATTCGCAGTATTTTATTTTATTTTTGTTGAATATTGCTGGGATCTGTGTCGTCCATCTTTGTGTGATGACGTCATCACTCTTCGAGTTCAACAGCAATATATATTTCTATTTGTTGTAAGCGATCCAGGACGAACTGTCACCGATGCGGAGTTCGGTGTATGCAAATTAGTTACGAATCCCCATAAGCGGTGCTGAACTGTCACCGATGCGGAGTTCGGTGTATGCAAATTAGTTACGAATCCTCATAAGCGGTGCTGAACTGCCACCGATGCGGTGTTCGGTGTATGCAAATTAGGGTACGAATCCTCTATATAAGGCGCGGAAAAGCCTGTTTTGGTTGTTGTGCATTACCGGCCCAACGGGTACATCCAACTTTCATTTAATCTGACAATTTATTTAATTACTTCGGTTTTACCGTCCATAATCCGGATCCATTTGTTTTATTAAGATTGTACAATTTATTCACACATTGTCTGACATTTTTTACTAAATTCGGACCATGATTTGACTAATTATATTTCATTTCTGTCAGACAATTGTTTTGGGCCCCAGTGTTTGTAAATAGAAGCACATGTTTTTGACAGCTGTTACTACAGAGTTGTAGTATATTTCCTTGATGGTGTTTTAGTGTGCTTATATCAGTATTTTATTGTCGCCATCACGCTATTGTCGGCATTTATGTAGGGACAATTTGTGAGTTATATAGCCTGATATTTTTCCATGATAAATGGATAATATATCTCACTGTGGACTTAGTTTCTTAAATGTTGTTATAATATATTTCCATTGTATATTTTGTATTTACCATTGTTGAACCAAGTTATATGATTATAATATATTGTTGAAACTTACATCTGATAGTTTTACTATTCATCAACAATACTTTGGCTTCATCGGTTTACTGATACCAGGCTTCAGTAAAATCACCCTGTAAGCCAATTCCAATAAATTACCTGGACACATCTTTGGCGATTGGCCCACTTTGAACACAACGCGAGAACTGTATTGAAAAATACACTTTGGGCTTAAGGGTCGTTACAGTTGCATGGAAATCACAAAAGGATGTAAAAAAATGCAACAAGTTTAAAGTTCCTTGAAAATGAATGTATCCTAAAGATCAAAGTGTCATTTATAGACCTCTTACAGTAAAAATAAAATCTGAATCTGTTTTAACTGGGAATTTTATTCTATTTACCATGTTGATTTGTAACAGTGTAAATACAAATGGGGCTGTGTTATCAAATGTAAGGCAAATGCACTACTTCAAGAAGACAAGTAGCAGAAATATAGAACTTATTTAGAATAATTAAAAACCTGGTTTCAGGCCTGTAAGTATTTTTGAGACATGGGCCACACACAATCAATCTATTTCACTGAGTAAAATACTCGGGCTTGCCACATTATTTAAGTACCAAACTAATAGTTTGAATTACCATTCCATATGTTATGTTTGTTATGTATATGTGTACTACATGACAAACCCACCAAGTGGACTTTACAGAGATATGGTATCACTGTGGCACTAAATGCAATTTTTTTCAGGTGAGAAGGGCAACATTGATGGCTGAAGTTAAAACTTTTAGGGAAAAATCCACAATTACAGAATCACTTATTCATACATCTACATAAATTGGGTTTAAAACAAATAGCTTCTCTTTATATCACTGTTCTATTTATATAACTTTAATATAACCACAGCAAAAAGTTTACGAGGCAGCATCAGTAGGTGTATCGCTTCTGTAAGCAACAGTCTCTCGGTGTGCATTTTCAACTGCTTCTCTCTGAGGCTTAGTCAGAACTTCAGCAGAATGTTCATTTCTCCACTGAGCAAATATATCTGCACCAATTTCATCATGTAATTTTGCCATTTTTTCATGAGATTTTTGTACTTCTGAGTTCATTCTAAAAAAACCAAAGTGAAAAAATGTGAAAATTTAATATAAAAACTTGACAGAACCTTGATAGTAACAAAACCAATAAGAGTTACCACTGGTTCAGTTTGCAATGATTTTATTCTTTTGGGCTAGCATAGGCCTTGAAAGAAAAGAGGTTATCTGTGGTTTTCACTATTTGTCTGGAAAGTTTGCTGCTTCCCAATGCTCTGATCAATTACCTGTTTTGGATGCTAAGTATACATGCTTAAATTTTGGAGATAACGAGTGAAAAAAAATAATATCTAAAACCATAAATTTCCTCTGATGATTACAGCATGACACACAGGCAATAGAATAGGATTTTTGGTAGTCTCTAGTGTGTAGTCACTGTAGTGTGACTATATTTTTGTAAAAATGAGTTAAGTTACCGCTGACTTTCTCCTAAAGCCCTTGAAAAGAAGTTTGCTGTTCGTTCCTCATCAATCTCACAATCCTTCATGTTTCCATTTTCCTGGGAAAGAAAAAAAAGATTTATTTTGCATTAGAAAAATCTTTTACAAGCACCAAATATGACAGGATGGTAACGTTTAGCTTTATGGATGTTCCCATCAAACAACAATTGCTTTGAAAATTATGTGCAAAGGTGAAAGTTGGGGTTTTTACATCCTATTCAACAGCTAAGGTCATCCCACATTTAAACTAATTTTTACCCAACAGCCTTTTATAGGCTGTGTGAGAATTCTTATCACCCAATGTGTCGGGATGGGCAGGTGGTGGGAAAAAGCTTGTTCGGACTTATCAGAAAATGTGAGGTGTAAGATGTTTGAAACTTGGTAGGGACATTGGTTGGGGGGTTAAGTGTACAGCATCACATATCTTATTTGTAATGGTTAAATATCGAAAAGTCCTGACATCTTGAGTATCAGCTAGATATCAGGATCTCATTAGTATGAGGAAATATGAGGACAATGTATGTTACAATTTGTAAACTTGTGCAACTGATTAACAGTAATGTGTGTATAGAAATATGAGATCAAAGAATTCTCAGTATAACCAGGTGACGATGCAATAGTTCAAATTTGCAGACCCTCGTAACTCATTAATCTTTTTATATTCACAGAATTATGAAATCACAGAATTTGGTGGGGTTTCCTAACAATATTTTGTCAATAGAATGCTGCATGAAGATCAAATACATGTGCGTATTTCAAAGTTAGGGTAAATAATATCCCCCAAACAACAATAATAAAAGCCTATTTAGACAAACACGACATATAGTGGGACTTTCCAGCATGAATGACCACTCTTCTTATGATTTTAGTGCTTCCCAACATTTAACCCATGGGCTATATTTAAAGACATACCAACATAAAACTCACCATATATTGTTGTATTATCCACTGGATAGAATCCGGTGGAAACTGGATTATGCATGAGTACGCCGCCGCCGCAGTGTGTAGAGATTTCCTCGTTACCCCTCTAGAGGCCAGGGTATTATAGGTAGACTTGTCAAATTTGCAGGATATATTCATAACCATAAAATCTTGCTTGGGAATATTTTGGCCTCATTTTGAAAAACAAAATGGCCGCCATGGGCGTTTTCGACTTTCAGCAAGGAGTTTTGTTGGCCCTCTAGAACAAAGGGCATTATAGGTAAAGATCTCAAATTCGCAGGATATGTTCATCATTACATAATCTTGACTGAAAATATTTTTGGCCTCATTTTGAAAAACAAGATGGCTGGCCGCCACAGGCATTTCTTTTCAGTCCTGAAAAGTGCTTATATCTCCCCTATTCTTGGTCCTAGAGGTTTGCAATGTGAAACCAACCTATAGGAAATCATGGGCTGCGAATCTTCTGATGTGGTCAGATTTGACCTTGTGCCTCTCCTTCAAGGTCAGACGAGGATAGGCAAACTTAAAAGTGCTCATAACTTGCTTATTATTGGCCCTAGAGGTTTGCAATGTGAAACCAACATATAGGAAATCATGGGCTGCAAATCTTTTGATGTGGTCGGATTTGACCTTGGGCCCCTCCTTCAGGTCAAACAAGGATAGGTAAGCTTAAAAGCACTTATAACTTGCTTATTATTGTTCCTAGAGGTTTGCAATGTGAAACCAACGTATAGGAAATCATGGGCTGGAAATCTTCTGATGCGGGGTTACTTGATAGGATTACATACATTTCTGTATAAGAAACCTATCCAGCAATAAATCGGCTATCAATGTGTAATATTTTATAAAATTTGTATTTAACTGATTTTTTCTCTATGCTCCTGGGCCAATATTCATAAAATTGGCTGAGATTTTTGTCTCGAGTCTCAAGTTTTGGTCTCAAATCTGAGACTGTTTTTGGTCTCAAACTTGTTAGCTATTCACAAAACAGTTGAGACCAAATTTAGTCTCAGATTTGGTCTCAAACTTAAGACTGGTACATAGTTGTCTCAAATATTTTGGTAAAAGTCTCAAGCATTATTTCACTTTCACTGAGATTCATGTTTTTACTTTTTATGGCTTAATGTAAAGTAGAAATAATTTACAACATATATAATACTTAGCCTAAACATTTGTAACAACAGATAGCCCAAACTTTGGTTTCAAAAGTACCTTACTTTGAGACATTTTCAACAGTTTTTTCTGACTGCATAGCAACAAAGAAATAGATCATGTGACATGAAAAATAAAAAACAGTTGACACAATTTTCAATTTATTTTTTATTTTAATAGACAGTATAATTTTTGTTAAGAATTAAAACACACAAAAACTATTGATCTTTTAAAAAATGTTGGAGATATTTGCAACTTTATCGTTTGTTTACATTGGAAAGACTTGAGACTGGTCTCAGCTTGGTCTCAGCTGAGAGCCTGATACAAAGTTGAGACTTGGTTTCAGCTGAGACCAAATCTCAAAGCTGAGACTATTTTTTGTCTCAGACTTAAGATCTCTTTATGAATACGGCCCCAGGTCTTTATTTTCTGCAATTTCAATGGATAGATTTCATAATTAGTTTGTTGAATATTGATGCACGGAATTATGACACGCACAGTATTGTGACAACCCGTGTAATATGCTACTTAAATATCATCTGTCACAATGACAATGGTCATCTTTAATCACAAATCGGAATAAACATCTGATCCAACACATGCTGTTTTTAAGATATCTGTGGAGCCCAACAAATATTGTAGAGAGGATGTTGGGTACCTGATGCACTGCCATTTAGTTTATTTGAAGCCCAAAGTCGAGGGGTCAAACAGCATTTAAGAACCTTAATTCATTCCTCTGTCAATTGTGATGCTAAAACAAGCAAACTAATGTTGCATGGCAAGTGCATTGTAATATACACCTATCTCAGATAAATGACAACTGCCCTGTACAGAAGGACTTATGTGGGAATCTGCTGTTGAAAATTTAAATAAAGTTTGTGTACTTTAAAACAGTAAAAAAATCTGCATCAAGTAACAAAATTCCTTGAGAACATATGCCCTTTTAGTCTGGAAGGAAGAGTTTATCAGTGCTGTCAAAGGTGATATGTTATATCCCAGTAACCTGTGGTGTTTGCTGATATTAGTACATAAAGACTTCAAATGTATGATCTTTGTACATTTGAGGAGATTTTCGTCCCGGGTCGAAAACTTTCCCCTTTAAAGTAAATTTGGAAACCGCAAGGCTGTGTAACCATAGTAATACCAATAAACAAACCTGTTGGTTTTTGTATTGTTCCACTACAAAGTCTTGCAATGATTTTGGAGTCTCCCCATGGTCCTCTTTGCTTTTGTCCGCCATTTGTAAACAAATTCTTGACGATAAAAATATTTACGACCGCAAATATCGGATAGATCTAAAGGAGTCGGTTCACTGCCTTCCTTGTTTATTTTGGTCAATGCGGCTCCAGTTATTACATTATATTAAACCTTTTCAACATGTTTATGTATTAAACATTCATAGCTAAAGCTATATGTAACTTATTTATACCACCTCTAAGTTTTCTACTCATATATTTAAAGAACCTAACCAATCAAAAACATTGATAACGTGCCAACTTGGAGCTCAAATTTTAAGTTGAATGTGCATTCTAGCCCTGTAAAAATGATCTGCATGTTGATTGGTATGATTTTTTTTTGTGTAAATTACATTTATGAATTGCATTTGTATCTTGTTTCTTTTTTCATAAAAACAAAATCCAACTTACTCTGTCAAATTACTTCAATTTAGTGTTACATTCTTCAGTGCAAGCTTACCGTGATTCCATTGGATGTCTCAACATTTAAGAATATATAATTTTTCCCTTTTGCCCACATGAGGACTCAAATTTGGCCCAGTAAGTTACAAACTTGACCCACAATAAACAACTGAGTTAGTAAAAGTATTCTATTGAAAGAAAAACAATAGAAAATGGAAAGACATGTTGTCTGTCATTTTATATAACATTCAGTGATAATGAAAACATTTCAATTTGTTATGTAACGTAGATATCAGTGTTAGTGATGTAAATATAACATATGTAAGTTTATCAAATCTAAAATACCATAATTTTCATCTGCCTATAAAGCAAACATGACCTTTCTCTGATGTCTTAATATGTTAAAATTATACTACACTAAATATTAAAAAATAATATTAATATGAAAGGAAATGAAATAAATACATTTTGAAGAAAAGACGAAATAATAAAACATAGTTGTATAGGTTGATCTAATTCCTTAGGAAAAACCAAGGAGGTACATTTGATGGAGATTACACATGACTCCACAACAACAAAAAGTTTCTGATATAAGGGTCAAATATTACTCCTTTATACATTTTTGTCCACACAAATTAACATTATAACATACATTACATGGTTGTTTGGGTTGTCTTAAGTAAACAAATAACCGATTTAAAGCTACACATTAATATGCACAATACAAAAAGTTAAAAGATGTATAGAAGAATGAACAAGCATTTTGCATATTAATGAAAGTTTTTTATTAACTCTAACCTGATAGATTTTTGTAGACACTATTAGTTTGCATCACCATCATGAATCAGTTTACCTAACAGGTTTTTACTAATTCTGTTTTTGTCAATAATAAATGAATGTACAAAAGTCACAACAAACACAAAAAATAAAAAGAGGTAAATACCATTCTGTGGGTCTTCATCATGAATATGAAAGTCCTTTCCTCTGTCCAAAGCAAAAAAAAAAAACATTTCTTGTACACACTAGAGCCGAACATTAGGTTTTAGATACACTATGCCAATACAGAGCAGTACTGTGATGTCACAAAACTTTAGAGTAAATGAGGGGACCCTGTGTACATTATATATGGGATTGGTAGTTCAGAAGCCTTTAAAAAAAGTCATACACATAGCCCAAATATGTCATAAATACCTTACATTATTGCCTATAAGTTAACACTATCTGGTTGCCAAGGGATTAAATAAGAAAATTACTAAAATCACTAAAATCATAACTTCCATATTATTCAACGTATTTAACCCATTTTGAAGGAAAATTATTGCCGCTGCTGACAATATTTATTTTATGTCTGTGGTGGCAAAGAAGTTTTAAAATTTGATTTAGTTGTTGAAAAGCAAATGCTTTCCAATGGTATTATGTATTAAAGATTCATAGCTAAAGCTATATGTAACTTATTTATACCACCTCTAAGTTTTCTACTCGTATATTTAAAACAATTTGGTTGTATATTGGCCAAAACACCAGATAAAATGTCATGCAGCGGAAGTATGATGGTTTTCATTAATGTGATTTTTCTGTTCTGTAAGTGCAGTATTAGCCGATACTCTCTCAAAAAGCTTCGTACTTCAATTCTGCCCAGTCAAGAAGTGTGTGTTATTTTAATGTTGAGTGATTTTATGGTATTAAATTTCATATTTTCAAAGATTCAAATTAAGCTTTTTGAGTAGTATTTGTACCGCCTTAAATTTTTAACGTTCTTATTTTTTTACAGTGATTATGAAGCTTCCCGTCTGCTAGCGTTTGCTTTGAAAAGAAGGGAGAAAAGTGTTATTTTCTAACATTTATTAAAATGTCAGATGAAGAAAATGATGCAAGAAAAGAACCAGCTGGTTCATTTGAAATTTATAGAGCTGAGGGCGATGTTTTGTTCAAACACGGAGAATATAAGAAGGCTTTACAAAGCTACTGTAGGGTATGTTTACACCTGTATACTGTAGACGTGGTTACCTCGGCTCTATTTTACTTGCTTGTTGAGCCATGGCACAATCCAACGTAGAACTGGAGATTTGCTTTAAAGATATCCCAATTGATTAAAACTTGATAAATGACTTAATTTGGCCTTAAGTAGTTGAAACAATTTATGTCATTTGCACTAGTAATCATGCTACTTAATAAAGAAATATCAATAAAGTATATGATAAAACAAGTCTACATTAAGTTCTCCACAACTATAAAATACTTCAGGCATTATTTATGCTGAACTATGAAGAAAATATCCACTAAAATGCCAAAAAATAATTGTTTGAATGTCAAAGGTTATATGTCACAGGGTTACTGACACAGTTTTCATGCTACATATGTTGGTTATTTTAGAAACTTTAAAATTAAATAATTTGTGCACAATAATATGGAAAAAAAATATAACTGCTGAACTCTGTACATAATATCTGTGAAGGTTGCGCCCTACAAGATTTATAACAAATCCCAGCTCCGAGCCCCCACCTAACAATTTGTTAGGACAAAACTTTAATCACCAATATGTTACACAACAACCTTAAAATTGCCCGAGTTCATTGACCTGACTCCTAATGGAGGAAGATTGACCTTAATCTTTACAAGAGAATAATACTAATAAAATCTTTAGATTTAATGCAACAACTTATTAATAACACCATATTACTATAAATTTGACATTTATTAAATCTAATATAAAATATCCAGCAATACAAGTACAATAACACACAGCAAATCTAAATTAAATGATGTTACTGTATTACAGATATGAAATATAAATATTCCTAGAAACTAAGTTTTAAACTACAAAATTACTACTGCTAGTGATAATAGTAATAACCTATAAATACCCGAACATATGTATTACCGTTACCGCAATATATTACCGTTATTACAACAATCTGTTGTAATTTCAAACAAACACAATACCTGTGTTCTTGACCCAAGAAACCTGTGTAAATTCTTTACACAAATATTATAAATTAAACCAATACTTGGTCTTGAAACGAAATGTGATAGTTACCAGATAAAGTACCACCAATACAACACGGAATGTATTACAAACTATAGCGATAAATATACTGAAACCAATAATTAATCATGTTTACCACTAGCACAGTCTCCGACTTTACGCTCTCTGATACCGGATATATAGCCAGTCTCTGACTTTATGGTCTCTGTCTATAATTACCAATATACTGATTAAAACCCTATTAAACAGTATCCGACTTTACGGTTTCTGAATAATACACAATATATTATCACTAAGAATAATTAACAATTCCGGATGTAAAAATTACTAACCTAAATCTGGTACTCTTCAATCCAGCCAAACACCTTCTGGTAAAAACACTTCACAACTGGTATAACACTAAGGCTGCGATAGGTGACCCGGTTACCCGAAAACGGTTCGAAGTCTGTAAGAAACCGAGTACAAAGTGGCGAACCGGGTAACCGAAAAAGTATTTAATATACTGTAAAGCAACGAAAAACGTGGGTAAACCTCAATATTCTGCCAGATTTCTCTAACTACTGATAGTTTTTCACATAATTTTCCTTATTTATACAGATATTTAGCATTATTTTTCGCAACGTTTTGTTTACATCATCCGCCATGTTTGCTTCTCTGCTACTTCCACTGGGTGAAAACTAAAACACGGTTACCCGAATTCGGATCGGTTCTTGCGAAACGAATACCCGGTGTCGTTTTTCTAACGAAGTCACAGCCTTATATAACACTTCAAATAAAATCAACAACCTGGTAAAACACTTCTTGTAACCTCAAGATTTGAACCCCAAACTCAGCCTGTTAAAACAATACTTCCTACCACTTACAGATTCAAACCCAGAATTAGCATGCTAAAAGTACATCTTATCACCTCAAGATTCAAACCCAGACTAATTTTAAAATCAAATCACCCTATGAACTAATCAGGGTTGTTAAGATGCCTGTGCCTACAGCTGACAACAACTTGACAACTGATAAACTGTATTATGACATCACAGATTTTAAACAATACAACTTATAAAAGTGCTGTAATTCATTTATCTAGCGCCTGATAATTAGCAGCAACATAGGGAATGAAATAGGTTATACATTAAACTAAATGAAGACACATAAAACCCATTATAAAGTACAAAATCCTACCCTTTTTAAGACTCAAAATCACTGTTCAAATCACGTCATCACAACAGAATGTGTACGTAAATGGATACTACTAAATCTCAAATCTCGTGACCGAAAACGGAACTCCTGAAATTCGCCGAGAATCTCGTCGAAACGCCACCATTTCACAAACCTTTCCAATGGTGTTTTAATTTTAAAAAATGGTTATGTATTGACAGATTTATAAGCAATTAAAAATTACAAAGTGCCTAACAAACAGGGACCTGGTCAATAGAAGACGTTGCAATTGAACGGGTTCCGTTTATTCTTTGTGCAAATCTGTATGTAAGGATGCATCAACTAGCCCTTTAATTTCATTGATTCCATGCTTAATTGGTTTATAATAAGTGGGTACTTATTGATGAAATCGTCAGTGTGGCTAGCCCGACTCTGTAAGTATGTTTTAATTAACCTTTTAATTTCATTGGTTGATTATCTGACTTAGGTAATATTTGCCTCACCAAATGATGAAATTATCTGGCCTCACTTAGTAAATTGCATTCTCACGTGATTAATAAGAGGGGTAATTAAATTAGCAATTCAGACTTGAACATATTCTGAGATGATTACTGATTGCTAACATGGGTAAATGATCAGATTATCAAACTTCTCTGCAACTATTTTAACTTACTTAAATTACCTTCAAATATACATACTCACTTGTAAAATATGACAGGGAACCCGATCGTTAGCTAGCATTTTTAATGATCAGGGACCCGATCGATAGACTCTTGCTAAAAATTAACAAAATTTCACATTGCATGGATAAACATTTATTGGCAAACAAACTATTGCATGAACCCAAAATAAGGACTAAAAGAGTTTGACAAGGGATATCAAGTACCTGATTCAATTACAGAAATGATAAATGTATCATTTTAAAGAAAAATAACAGTAGATTTTGTCAGTTTTCATTTGAAGAAATTTCGTTTTATATTAGCTGAGATATTGATAAATATGTTGCAAACACACGAAAACTAGTGCTAGCACGAAAACTGGGCCATGGACCATATAATCCCATTAGAGAATGTGTTGTCTGCACTAGTAGCAAGTAATAAGCTACGTACGTAATGACAAATATCAAGATAATTTAAAATTTTCAAAACTTTAAACACTTCATGCATTATTCTTCTTTTCCTGGTGTGTGTGGTTGGTGAACCCATCCATGCCCCCTGGTATCTGTGTTTTAGAACCTGGCAAATGGAGATGTTGGACTAAGAATGATCTGCAGTTTTCAGAGATTAAGTGATTAAACTAGAACCGTAATTACTTACTTGTCATGGGACATACTCCCCTTGTTTCCATGCTATCTCTTGGTTCACAAACTTTAGAAATTATATTGTTGAACTCTGCAAAAATAATCTTTCCAATGGTGTTTTTCGTAATTGTAAAAATTGGCTAAATATTAACACATTGAAAATCAGTTAAAGAAAAATTTCACTCTATATGGCTAAAAAAATGTTAGCAAGCAAAGTTTTGTTTGGAATCAGAATAAAAACTTAAAGAATTTGAAAAATGATAATTTAGTAAGTAAATTGTTTATCGATATTATTTATTTTGTTAGAACAGGGTTGCTGATATTGATGTGCAAAGACAGAAATCAGTATCAGCATTTTATGTATAACTTTTAACTTACCCTGCAAATGTTTGAAAGAAACCCTAAATCTGAAGAAATTGTTAACTTTTAACTTATATTTTTTTTGTAGTTTTTAATGTGTTTTGATCAGAACTGCCATATTTTGTTTTATATAAACTTTAGTTCCTGTTAGTGATTGGGGGATATGCTGGAACAAAACTTTTTGGGAATCTTGGATTTCAGCTATTTAATAGACAATATTACACCCCAATATAAAATTATATTGAAATATTTTTTCATTCAATATCAGTGTCAAACAATGTACCTACTACTAAGTAATTGATTCAGCTACAAAATTTTTGACACAAATTACAGTAGATTTTAAAGGGTGTCATTTGAACAAATTTCATTTTGTTTTGGCTGAGATATTTTTATACATGTTGTAAACATACAAAATGAATGCTGAGTCATTGACCATAATTTATTTTACACTACTTTTGCATAAAAAGGACATTTCAAATTTTTTAGAAAAATGATAAAAAAATGTTGATAATAGGAAATGTTACTTAGTTTTACTCAACACATGTTTTTTAAAAAGACTTTCCTATTGAATAAGACTTTATTAATGATCAAATTTTGTGTGATGTAGTTAAAACAATTGAGATTCATCCACAAATATGGGTAATATATTATTCTTATTGGCTTTTGCACACAATTTTGTCAATAGCAGCTGAAATCATCAAATATAACTTGAAACTGGGGTAAAAAAATATCCAGTTTTAAGTTGGGTCATGCCATAATTCTACATGTATCTAGAGCTGAGATAACAATATATTTAATCCGTTGGGAATCTTACCATTCCAGTTACAATTATATATCCATTATATTTCCAGAAATCTTTAAGGTTCACAGAAGATAACACACCAGGCACAGTACATTTGTTTCAAATATTGTGAAGAATGTTGATTCAGAACTAATACAAAAGTTGTCAAATAGTGGGAATATGCATTTTTTATTTTATTTTTTTTAATGATGGCATATAAGGATAGATATTATGTTTACTGATACTGACAGCATCTTAAAATTAACGTTATTAACAAACTATTGTATAGAAGGTAACACCCATTATCTATAAAATCTTACACAATTAAACTTGGTTAGGTGCAATTATTTTCTGCATCGTAGATAAAAAACACTAGTACTGTAGTTTAACTTTGTAATATTTGTACCTGAAAACTTACCAAGTAAGACACAGACTTCAGTGGTATACTGGTATATGCTACTGCTATCTACATGTATATTCAACCAATCAAGAAAGTTCATGCATAAAATTTAAATAATCAGCTGTGTCATAAATATAAAATAGAAACCATATTCAGTAAACAAAATCTGTCAGTAAAAAAATCACTATTAAAACGGTAAACTAAAGGACAACTATTCTTATTTGGTTGTTGACTATTGTTTTATTTATCAGTGTAATCAGTTTCATTCATTATCTTTTAGCATAGTATTAATTTGCAAAAGAAAACCTGAGGATTATAATATGTAATTTTTGCAAAATTAATCCAAGAAGGCTTGGTGCATAAGCAGCATTAAGTTGAAAAAGAAAGGTATCCACTAGCTCACTGTTTTATGGGCATAAATTCTACCCATTGTGATCCTAAATGATCAATTGTATTATTGTATAAGCTTGTCAAATCAATTTCTTCCACCTCAAGAGAGAGAGAGCTTAACATGGATTAATGTTGATTGATGCATTTAGATAAATGGAAAAGAGTTCCATAGTTCAAGTATCTGATCGTGTGTTTGTGTTCTGCATGTATTCAAGTGTCTGCTTCTCTCTCTCTCTCCTTAAAATGAATATGTATTTACCCATTTGATTTCGGCTAGCACATCAATGGATCAATTCAGCTTGCCTTGACAACCAGTTGTTTGGATGTGTATTGTGTATTCTGTTTTTATAATGGTGAAAGTTAATACCACACTATGTTCACTCAGGTCTGATTTGGGTTAAATTATTTGTACATTTCACTCATTTATTCTGAAATATTTACAGGATGCTACAAATGTGGTAATTTATTATAACTTTGTTCATTTTTGTATCAATTGTGGTGTTAAAATATATAAATTATAAAATTAAAAGTGAAGTGTTGTCAGAGTTTGTACTGTTTGCCATCACTTGGATACTCATTTGACCCATATTAGAGCTTGGATTTGATACGCAAAAGACAGTTGAACCCACCAATTTTTTATTAGTGATAAAAGATAAATCTACAAAATGCCAGCTCCTGTTCCCCCACCAGCCCCTGGGAAAACAAAACGACGCAAGAGGAAGGAAACAGACAGTATCACTTCTGAATCAGAAGGGGGCAGTTTTGAAGTATATCAGTCAGCTGCTCTAACATTTCAAAACACTAACCAGTTTATGAAAGCCATAGATAATTATAAAAAGGTTTGTGATACATTATAATTGTAGGGCTGTGACATTTATTTATGTTTAAAGTGTTGGATAATGTTTATTTACAGAACTCATAAATTGTGAATCTCGTACATGTAATTTCTAAATCATGTTTTTAATATACAAGACTACAAGTATTACTTGTATTAGGCAACATTGTTTGCTTTTTAATTGTTCGATATAAGAATGCCAAATATCTAGTTTGTTAAAAAAGTTCAAAGAACTTTTTAATATTTATATCTTCATTACAAATTAGATTGAAATAGATTGTTGTAAATCCTCCACTGTTCATATTTAGTTCTGATTCAGTGAAGCTTTAATGGATCCCTTTACGTTTGACTTGCATTACTTTTGCCTCATTTTATGTGTCCAAAATGGCAATGTGTTAACTATAAATAATATTTGTGCACAAAATGAGGTGATGTTTAAATTAACCATAGTGAAACTCTTTTAACTAGAAATTATTATTTGCTGCAGCTAGAAACCCTTTTTTCGGAATTTTTTTCACCTAGCTATCTAGAATTCCTTGTTTATTAAAATATATTTTTTGTTCTGCAGGGATTTCACTTTACATGTGTCAGCTGTGATTTTTTTTCTTTTTTTCTTTTTTTTTCTTCTTTTTTGCAAAAGTATGAGCTGGGATGTACATCGTTTACTACACCATAGTTCACCATGTATGAGACTTACCGTTAGTTATATATTTAACAGCTATATATTTCCTTATTGCAGGCTTTGGAGTTTAGAGAAGGAGACAAAAACTGCCTTGTGGCTCGGTCGCAGTGTTACTTACAACTGGGAGATGCTGAAAAAGCACTAAAAGATGCAGAAGAAACTCTGGTGGATGACAAAAATTATATCAAGGTAAGAACAAAATGGAAAAATCAAGGAAGATGGGAAAAAGTGAAGAAAAAATTCAATGTTAATGTAACATGTGAGATTTATTAAAAGTTTTTTTAGAGAAATAAACAAAAACCTAGTAAAAGTATTCAAATAAGGAAAGAAACACAGTGATTTGTTATTTAAAGACAGTCTTGCAGCAAAATAATTGGTGATGGCCTTAGATACAAGCTGTAGAACATTATTTCTATTGTAGAAACAAGTTATAGTATCTTTTGAAGCAAAGAGTGAGATGTTTCCCAATTTGCTTAGCACTATATCCTTCTTATTAGTTCATTTAGACTAATTTTCTGATTGTATTTAGGCAAAGCAGGTATTGGATGGCTGGAATTGCTCAATCACAGCATTTGTATTTGATGTACATGTATATTTGCAGAATTTATAATTTAGTTTCAGACTGAGATTGTTTAGGTTTTCCAAACACCAGGGGTCGCTTTCACAAAAGGACTTAGCCCAGACTTAGACTTAAAGCTAAGACTTTTATCTTAAAATGAGGCTAAGTCTGTGATCTTAGACTTGGAGGTTTCAAAAAGCTGCTAAGTCTAGGCTTTAGCTAAGTCTACCCAAGAGTGGGCTTAACTTTAGTAAACAAAGACTTAAATATGGCCGCCATAAATTTTTCTCACTTCAAAATTTGAAAACCTGAAGCTAAAGAATAAATAAATAGAACACCTCCCTAAATTATTCTTTGGACATGTCTATGTGATTATAAGGCTTCCCATTGAAAAACAGCATTTTTTTCAAAGATAAAATGAGCTAAACAAGGGATATATGTTACCACTAAAATATAAGTGACCCTTTGTGAAATCCATTTAAGTCCAGGACTTAGCAAAGACAAAAGGCTTAGATTTAAGTGCCTGACTTAGCCTAAGTCCACGCTAAGTGTAAAACCCTTTGTGAAACCAGCCCCAGAAGATTCCAAGGATTTGCAAAGTCATAGCTGTAAAAAAAGTGTTTTTATCTGGTGGATTTTTTATCTTGTTGTCTAAAAAAAGAGATATTCTGGAGATCATATCATAAAATTTTGATATTTTTAAGTGCATAACATTTGAAATATATACTATAAATTATAATTTACAAATGGATTGCTATAAAAACCATTATATTTTAGTATAATTTAAGTTTAAGTACATGGAAATTTGTACGTTTTAAAGCAGTGCAGGCATTTGATCTTGTGTCGTCATAAGCTGGAAATAAACCCCAAAACACAAGTAATTAAATGCCACACCTGTTGATCACTTGACCACTGATCCCTCTGGATCCAATGATGTGTGTGTATAATTGAACAGGGAATACTTCAACAAGCTGAGTCCTACTATCAAATGGGACAGTTTGAATTTGCGTTAATGCACTATCACCGGGGTCACAAGCTCAGACCAGAAGTTCAAGCATTCCGACTGGGGATTCAAAAATCCCAAGAAGCTATTGACAACAGTATTGGAGGTTTGTTTATTTATTTATTTTTTTTTTCAGAGGCCGTATCATATCATGTTCAGAATTCATGTTTCTTGTTAAAATTTCCATAGTGGCAATTAGATGTATTTTTTATTTTTTTTTAATATCATCATCAATGGAAGAAATCACAAAATCTGTAAAGGCCATTTGAGAACAAGTTAAACGTTATTGAACATTATTAATTTAGGCATTCTAATGACAGGTACTTCATAAAAACAATAAAACATATTTTGGTGAAATATGTCAGCTTTGTACTTTATGCTGTGTAAATATGAAGTTTATTCATGTTAAACTGCCTGGCAAATGTCTTTTCCAGTTTTAAGTTATGATATATGATTTTGACTTTTGTAAATGGCTTGACATACAAATATTTACAATATGCAATTTAACCGAGTTGTGTTGCAAGTATGATGTGTTATTTACATTTCATTTCATGACAGTGTAACAAATTGAATGGTATTTTATGTTTGAATTTTTATACAATTTGGTTCGTTTAGTGTGCATTGAATACTGGATGGCATATCTACTGGAAATTATACCCATTAGAGTAAGAAATCTAAAATTCGCCAGGAATGTAAAATTCGCCACCTCTAAAACCTTAGTTAATTTTATGAAGAAAATTATGTTTTTGTCTAAAAATTGGTATTTTTCAGTTCAAAAAGCCTTAATTTACTATACCGTTAACAAATCTCACCACAATTCATTTATTTTATTAGTATTTTCACATGTGGCGAATTTCAGATTTGTGGCGAATTTTAGATTTCTTACTCTAATAATTATTAGGCTTTTTCTCTAAGTGCTCTTGTTTTAACAGTACATTTTTCATTACAGATGCAGCTGGAATCCAGTTAACCAAAGAGGGAGATCTCTCCTACTTTTATGAAGAACAACAGGTTCAAAATTTACTTTATATAATAATTATGTTAATACTGTGGGGGTGGGGGAAAAAAATTGGATCCGACAGATACTTTGGTTTAGCGTTTGCTACACTGGCGCCGCTGTGCTTAGAGGCATTTTCAGCGTTAACACTCTCAGCAGAAAACTGGACCAGCTAGTTTAAAAATATTTGCAGGATATCTTCATAAGGAGGTAAACTTGTCTGTGACTGAAATTAGCCTCATTCTGAAAAACAAGATGGCCACCCTGGGCATTTCTTTGAAAATTATCTACCTTTTTCTACTAGCTGGTTCTCGTAACTAGAAGGTTGCAACTCTTCATAGGTGAAATGTATAACAGATATATATGTCCTCTTCAAGCATGCAGACGTTTGATCTTGTAGCTCTTCATTCAAGGTTATCCACGGAGTGCCAAAGTACCCACGTAGTGGACTAGTGGACATTTTAAATTTTGCAAGAAATGGAAAATGTCGTTTAACTCCATAACCTTAAGAGATAGAGTGATTTGGGGCAAATTTTGGACCCCCTAAGGGCTACTTGTCTAGGACCTCTGAAAAATTGAGACTTTTCCGAATTTTGGCTGCCATCTTGAATTTTGGGGGAAATGGAAAATGTCATTTATCTCAAAAACACATAGTCTAAAGAGTGATTTTGGGCAAGTGTTGGCCCAACTGGATAAGAAGGACTACTCCTTTAAATCGTGTGAATAATGTAGAATTTCTTAATTTTGGCCGTCGTCTTGAAAAATGCTGTTTATCTTCAAAACCATGTTAGTTGTCCTTTTCCAGTGGATACATCTTGCATCTGGCCTCAGATGCATCCTCAGTCTAGTTATTATTAGTTGTACTGGATGATAATAGATCCAGGTTAAGAGCTTCAGTCACTTAGTAACAATCAAGGATTGTTGACACTAAAGCACAGTGCAAAGTGAAAAAAAATCCACTAAAAGCTCCCGAGTGATTTATTTTATTTACTTTGTTGGATATATAGAGGTTTTACACAGTCAACTAAAGTGTGGCAGTAATATATTGATTTTAAATATTACAGACAACAAAAAGACGAAGTATGCTCCCTCGTGGTATGGTCAGTTCAGCATCACCCAATACCTTTAAAAGGAAGGCTATGGCAGTACAATTGACACTTGTATGTCACAAATACATAAAGGACAAACTGGTTTTAAGCATTTGCACTACTGTTTGATCAATTGCAGATTTAGTGTTTGTTTTAGCTTATATTATTTAAGTGTTTTAGTTTTGTTTTACCATTGTAAGTGTAAGCCATTTAAATTCTGTCTATTTGAAACCTTTTGGGGTTTTGAAAAAAAAAAAAATAAATAAATAATGAAAAAAAACTTGATTTTCTGTATATTATATTTCTTATATGTTTATGACATAGTAAAGTTTTCCCACTATTACATGTGCTAGTGGGCATATGCCAGTGATAATACATATATTTTATTTCTGGCATTTCAGCAGAATGGTCCTGATACAGTGATACTTGTGTTACCATCTCATCCTTAATCACATGGGTATTTCTTTATTCCAAAGATGTTTTTATATGTTAAGTATATGTGACTGTTTAAATTACAAACTATATCTTCACCAGTTTCTTCTCAATAATTTACAGAAAGCTACAGCTGCAGCTTCACAACAGAAGCGAGGTTATGGCAGACCTCAAACCAGGTCAGTGATTTTATTTATAAATCTTTATTATGCTACTTCTACAGCTATTAGAAAGAATGGTTAGACTTGCCACTTCAACTCAAGTTTCCCCGCTTAGCATCTTACACACTTCGTTCACACCCACAACCCTGGTTTGCTGAGATAGAGTTTCAGCCAATTATCCCTTTTTTAGGCAGGTTGCATGTAACCCACCCGCCTATTAGATTGATGTGTCCGATGTCCGTCTGCTCGTCAACATTTTTGTTTCCGGACTCTAACTCGAAAACGCTTTTTCCAGTTGAATTCAAACTTGACAGGGAGATAGATCATCATTATAGCTAGGTTCCTTTTGAAATTGGTATAATTCCTTCTGGTCGTTTGTCCATTTTTGTCTGTTTGTCTGTCCGTCAATATTTCCGTTTCGGGACTCTAACTCGAAAATGCTTTGTCCAATCGAATTCAAACTTGACAGGGAGATAGATCACCATCATAGCTAAGTTGCTTTCGTAATTTGTGTAATTCCATCTGTTTGTTTGTCTGTTTATAGCAAAGACACAATTATTTAACCTAGATTACAAGTTTTACATTTCTTGGCACGTTAACACATTTACCTTGACTGGGTGACCTAACATTTCTTTCCTTGTTTCTAAATTTAATTACAGCAGTCGCTAACCTTATTGCTGCCTGCGCAACCCGCCTTTTGGGGCATGTTTGACCCTCTTGTTCCCCATTATTTGTCAGTATAGTAGACTGAGTTCCCCCACTTATTGGGAATAAATTGTGCCTGCACAGCAGTAGGAGCAATTTTACTTTACTGGTATGAGATCCGCCATATTGGTTAATTAAGTGTGCTTTTATTACATTTTAAAACAAAGCCTCCTGAAAAATGTTTTGCAAATTTATATTAGGTATGGATCAGTAGGCCCAGTGTCTCTGTATCGAGAGCATTTTACTGAAATACTGTGATGAGATTTTACAACCTTCATATCGCTTGTCAACACACATATCATTGAAGGAAGAGCTAAAATATTACAAACATAACCAAAATCTGAAGAAATTATAAACCTTTATTCCATATTGTGGATTTGGAGACTTTTATAGCGATTAAGTTAAGAACTGCCATGTTTTGGTTACCACACTTTATAACCTCAATCTCGCTTGTCAACACATATACTGAAAGGAAAACTTAAAATCCTGGGAAATGATGTTGCTAAGAGAAAACCTCCATGTTTGGTTGGGAAGTACTAAAACGTGGAATCTCAGAATCGGTACGGTTTGCATTGGTGACCTATGTACTGACCCATCCCTAATTTATATTATATTGAAATGTTTATACTCTTTGGGTTCATTTGGTAACATGAGTAACTGTTACATTATTATAGAGGATAAAATATTAAAAGCTTTCAATGTGTTACTTCATTTTGTTTTGTTTTGTTTCAAGAGAAAGGAAGAAGCAAAAACAGAAGCGCAGTCAGGGACAGGACCAGAAAACTGTGAAACAGTTGCTAGGAGATCTCTATGCCGACAAGGAGTATCTGGAACAGCTACTAAAAGAAACAGGTTAAATGCATATTGTTTTCACCCATGGTGTCTGGGTGGGCGGTCGGGTGGCGGGAAAAAGTTTGTCTGGGCTGTATCTCAGAAACCATAAGGTGTAGGAAGTTAATACTTGGTAGGGACATTGGTTGGGGACATCATCATGGTGCAGTCTTGATTGACCTATGACCTAGTCATATTGACCTTGAGTTTGGATATCTTGTCTGGGCTATTTATTGGATTCGGTAAGGTGTAGAAGTTTGACACTTGGTAGGGACATTGGTTAGGGGGTGTAGGTGTGCATCATGGTGTGACCTATAACTTTGGCTCTGTCAAAGTGTGTTCACCTGCAAGATTTGAGACATGTTTCTTCTATGACAAAGATATATAGATTGCTGCTACTGATTAGTTTATGTACTTTTATATAATTGTGCTATTTCCATCGATAGGTATACTCCTATTAATAAAATTTACTGATTAATGGTGTCATCTTGCTATTGAAATACTTTGATTTAATACTTTATCTTAACATACATTTTCTTTCTTTTAGATGTTATTTTCTGTACTTAAACATTATTTGGAGCTTTATATAACTGACACTGCTCTGAAAGTATCCACATCTTTGTACTGTTTCACTACTTCTATATTTCATGGTGTTGAAAACTATTTCCCCAGGCTGAGGGGTACGGGCATCTCTGATATACTATTTTTGCCATTCTGTGTTACTTAGTATTATTTTTGTAACACCTGCATTTTGCTGTTTGGTTGTGATCGAAAAGAAGTCAGAAGTGGTTGTTGAAAACATGATTATTTTATCTCCTGAAGGGCTAATTTTTCATCAAAACAATGTTAATCTATAAATTTGTTCAAATATCTCACAAAATTACTTTGTTTAAAGTTTGAACATTAAAGTATCTTGTGGTGCCATTTCTGGTTTTAAATTTCAGCTCAGATGAGTTATAAGCAAATAGAAATATCACATTTTTTTTTTGCATCCTGTCCCCATCAAATTAATTTCTGATCATTGTAACAAGAGTATTCATATGCAATTTATTCACTTTAAACTTATGCATCAATCGCATTGTTGGTTTTCCATTTCTTTATTGGTAATGGTACCAAATAGTTTGTCTTCAATTGTTTCTTTCCTAACAACTGAAGAAAAAATGTTTTTAATCACATAATATGTTCACATATTGTACTTTCTGCAGCATTGGATTTAATCTCCCAATGCACTCTAAAGTTACTTCAATAAAATTGTGGATTATTCAGCAACTATCCTTAGCAATATATATGTTATATACAAGTTGTTATTTTGTACAAGTTGCAACTTTTACAAAGAGCCTGTACAAGTTGCAACTTGTATAAGCAGGTTGTACAAGTTGCAACTCATACAAGAATGGCATACAAGTAGCAACTTGTTCAAAATCTCAACTTGTACATAACATATATAAAATTTGGAGATATAGTTAGGGCAAGAAAACTCAGTAAATAGTATTGAATAAATATGTCTGCCTTGAGAACAGCCTCAATGGTCAAGCTTGTGATTAACAAGCATTTAATAATTTACTTCAAAGTCAGGACATCTATCTTTTTCACAGGACATCTACGTTATGATTTAGTATGATTCACATTTGGTAAGGATGCCATCTGAGAGATTCAACACAACTCAGAGTGCATTTTGCATTGAGGACCACTCTTTGTGCTGTTTGAAACATCTTCCATGACCCCTCCAGAGCTGTACTACAGTATACACACTGGGAAGACAAATAGGGGGCAGGATACACCAGACCACTTGTTTTATTCAATGTCTACTGCCCACATATAAGTTCTCTTTTGGGTTCAAAGTTGGGATTTTACGTCCTGTTCAACAGCCAGGATCATATTGGGACAGGTCCTTAGCATTGTCACTTGTGGGAGTAGAACCCACACAGAGGTGCCAGCCTGTGATTCATGTTAAACTTGTAACCCACTAGGTCACAGAGGACCTCAATTACTTGCTTCAAATCTTGGTATTTGCAGGTTTGAATCCAACTCGTGGGAACATCTGTGATGTACTGAAGGTCTGTGCTGATGTGACATTGGCTTTTTAAAAGGAGACTATTACACAAGTTTGACTTTTGACCTAAGTAGAGTACCTATTGCAATATATATACATGTTTTACACATGGAGGTCACATGATGTGTGTTGATTTTACAGAAAATGCTGGGAACCAGTCTGAGACCAATAAGGAGGTCCACACACTGGCCGAAGATTGTCTGAACTACTTGGATACACGCACTGCATTCTGGCAACAGCAGAAACCAATGTATTCCAGGTAACATCTGAAACAATTAATAAAATAAGCCCTTCCAAGGTCACAATAGTTTCAAAACATGTGGGTTACAAATTGTAGAAACACAGGGTACATATGTGATTGAGTGGTCTACACCAAAGTTTAATGAATCTAATAGAGAAAGTCATAAATGATCTGAAATGGGCTTGATGTTGAAACTGTACTCTTTTTCACCAACTAGACATCTACCATTTTGTATTGTTTTATGGAATACAGATAGTCATTTTCTGAAAACTTGATTTTTATGATCTCATTTCCACCCTTACAGTACTTTATTATTTTCATTGACAAGATGGTATTATCAGTGCCATGGAATCAAGACCATTTTGCTGGAATACTGGAACAAAATATTATTACTGGCATGTCCATTGTCAGCAGATAAAATGGTTGGAAAACACCAAATATCACAAACGTACAATAAACTTCAAGAAATCCTCACCTTTTATCCCATATTTGTTCAATTTGCAATATTTGGGTGGAGTCTAATCTAATCTACTGCTTTGCAAGCGCAGTATCTTCCCCAAATTACCGTGGAAAAAAATGCGTGTAATCAGCCCACCTATTAGATTGGTGTGTCTGATGTCCATCTATCAGTCAACATTTTGGTTTCTGGACTCTAACTGGAAGACATTTCTGCCAATCATTTTGAAAGTTAATACGGTGGTAGGGCACCACCTAGGATAGGTTACTTTTGAAATTGGGTCCATTTGTAAAAACAAGATGGCCTCTATGGTCGCCATCTTAAAATTTTTTGCCAGACTCTAACTCGAAGACACTTCTGCTGATTGATTTGAAACTTAACAGGGTGGTAGGGCACCACCTAGGCTAGGTTGCTTTCGAAATTGGTGCAACTTTAAAAAAATTCATTTCTGCAATCTTGAAATTTCATCTATGGAATCTAACTCAAGACGCTTCAGCTGATCAATTTGAATCTTAACAGGGTGGTAGGGCACCACCGAGGCTAGGTTGCTATCGAAATTGGTGTCACTTCAAAAAACAAGTTGGCCGCCATCTTTTAATTGTTTATATTTTCTAAAATGCCTCTTGGGTTTATGATACATTTTTAATTTGAATAAAATCTCATTCTCCATACAATTTGGGTAACAAAACTGTTGTACACAAAATGTTACAAAATTAATCTTAAATATCTGTATATATAAGGAATATTGGGTAAAAATCTAATAGCAGGTAGAGAGATCTGACATTACTAAGGTTTACCTAAGTATTTTGTTGATTTACACTATATTGAATATTTTTATGGTTACCGGCTTTGCTAATTTATACTCAGTTTCTCAAGGAATTTCGATGGTCTTGGGGTAGTCAGGTAACCTATCACACCCTTAGTTTGAACTCAGGTCTCTGTGTTTCTAGGCAAGTGTTTTACCCACTAGGCCACAGTGACAGATTTTTCAGAAGTGATGTTAAACTCAAATAAATTAAATAATTCTTTTTGGTTTTTCAGAAGAATAAGAAATTAAAAAAAAAATTCTGTATCTAAATAAGCGATTCTTTAAATAGTTAACAGTGCAGTAAAATATATACCTGACTGGAAATAACAAAATATTTTATATAAAATTATGGTAAACCTAAATAGATTAATCACTTGCAATTTCTTTAACTGACAGAAGAAGTGATAAGAGACACAAAGACAAGAGAGTGACATCTGGAGATGGTAAAAGAAATGCTAATGAGTGGGTACTTCACAGACTGGAGCAGATTGACGATGGTAAGTTGCAAACTTCTGTATTGTCATTATTTATTTGTTTAATATGTACTTGGGTACAAATGAGAACACAAACATATGTATACAATTAAGTTACACAATATACATATACAATACATAAAGAATTATGAAACACAGACATATTCTAACATATATTCTATTTCATCTGATGAAAATTCAGCCATATTAAATCTTTAATATTGCTTGCAGTTCTTCCTAAGTTTAATTGAAATATAGATTGAAAACATTTTGAACTTCAAAAGTACACCACACAGAGGCAGATACATGATTTTATGAAAGGTTGATGTGTTGTAGGAAGGGTTTGAACATTTTGTACAAAGTCATATTGTATTGGTACGCTTCATCCCTATACATTTCATATTCAACCAAGGACATTTCATAACTATAGTCAGATGCATATAGCCGTTTGCCATCATGACCAAAATATATTGAAATAAACTCAAATGGTATAGGTTACTGTCACCAAGAGTTTTACAACTGTGTATCTCCGTTGTTGGTATATATGTTACAGTAAAGTTTTGTAACCAGTAATTTCGCGAAATTACTGAATATTTTAGGTATTTCGCGAAATTTCTGATTTGGTCAGTAATTTTGCGAAATTACTGACATATTCAAGCAGGTATTTCATGAAATTCCTAAATATTAACAAAAAGAAGTAATCACTAGTTTCTTTGAACATGAGAGTATTCACGTCCCTGCTTCAAGGTTGTTGAATCTATTGTCAGGAAGCAATGTATTTTTTAAGGCACGAGTCGCAGTTAGACGAGGATAAAACTAAAAGTTGGGGATGTTTAAGGATCTAGTTATACAAATTCTGATGTATTAATGTTAAAAGAGCAATTTTAATTTTCACCTTATAATAAATCACAAACATCAGAAAAAAACAAAAACTATGTATTTCTTAAATAGCTCAGGCAGATGGGCGTTATGAAGAAAGCCTCAAACTTTCAAAGAAGACGTTAAAAGAGGTGGATAAGATGACCGATGATGACCTTCAGAATCGGCCAGAGGTTGTGGCAAGCTTGCATAGTTGCCTAGGAAATGCACATCTGGAGCTGGGACAATTTGGGAAAGCACTGGAACATCACACGAAAGACCAGGAGATTGGAAGACAGCAGTAAGTGATATGGATTGCTCAGTGGCATTTGTATCTCTTATTGATACTGAAACAATGTGGCATCAATTACAACTGCCATCTGGATAAATATATGTGAGCACATATGATTGAATAAGAACTTAAAATATTTAGAAACAAACCCCAGATTCCAGAGATTTTATAAAATTTTATCCCATATTTTTGTGCATTTGAAGACTTTTATAGTGATTTCAGTAAGCAGAAAATGCCATGTTTGGTTTTCATCAAGTTCACTTCGTGTTTAGTTGACCTATTCGATTGGGAATATGCTAGCACATAAAAACCTTTTCAGTATTCCCGGAATTGGAACGGTTAAACACTAGTAGGATACCAAAACAGAATATATGTTAGTGACCCATTCCTAGTGAGTGACTGGAAGCTATGTAGGATGTATTTTAATAGCAAGTAAATAATTCTAAAAAGTGTGTGTTCTTTAATATTTTGATGGAATTTCATTTATAACATCTGTTATCCAAACAAGTTGGGTGATGCCTCTGTTCAGGTAATAGAATGCCTATAACGAGAAAAAATGCTTATTCAGTGTTAAAACATAAGAAAGCATAAGCTTTAGACAATGGAAATAATTCCATATAATTCAGTATTTAGATAGTTATTTGGAAGAAGAGATACAGTAAACCTAATAGATGAATGTCAGAGTGTTTAACAGTTTAAACATAAAAAAAAACAGATCTTGATCTTTGAAATTTTTATGTTTAATTTTTCTTATAAAATGGAATTGATCACATTAGAATCAGATTTTTTGAGAAACACGGTCCAAATAATATTCTACTCTAGCTTCACTCTTTTGACTGCTTTATCTAAATACTAAGAGTTACATTCCTTTTATACAAAAATCTTTTTTCCATAATATTCCAATTTTAAATGACTGTCAACTGAGCCAGTGTGTGTGTTTACCTTCCACTGGTGTATCTATGTGACAGTATTAGTGCTGGGAATCAACCATCGCCATTTCCAAGGTTGATTAATTGCCCATTTTGTCTGACCAATAATCGACCAGAATCAATTTTTGACTATCTTTGGTTATCATAGCATGAAACACTTTCCAGGATGAAGTATAGATCAACCCGGTAAGAATAACGGTGTTTCAACATTTAGAATCTACCGAAAGTACCCACTTCCTGTAAATATGGTGGTAGATACAAACAAACTCGAAATTCAAGACAAAACTGTCAGTTTATTAAGTAAAAATACCTAAAATTTATGAAAAATACATGGATATTGAGATAAATTAGGAAAGGTAATATTTAAGCTGAATAATCAATCATTAGAAAACGTCAGTGACCGACCGCGATTGTACACTGTCGCCGACAATTAATCGAGCACACGTCTAATCGTCCACCCATCACTAGTCAAATTAAGTCAATACTGTTATTGTTTTACACCAAACATACAACATTTTTGACTTTCATAATATTATTTACTTTGTCTATTTAATTTTCATTTGCCATTGATTCTGATATATTTTATAAATCTCAGTATAAGAGATTAGATTTTTATTTTTATTAATTTTTATTTGGCTTTGATTCTGATATATTTTATAAATCCCAGTATAAGAGATTAGACGCACAGTTTTCTTGATATATAGTAATTACTGTATAAAATACATATTTGAATTAAAGTTATATCAGATTGAAAGCAAAGCTAATGTGTTATAAATGGCTTTTTAAGACTCATTTGAACAATAACATGTATATTTTTTCAGTGACATTGAAGAATCTCAGTCAAGGTCACTGGATAATATAGGACGAGTGTATGCCAGGATGGGAGAGTATGAACAGGCGATAGAAGTGTAAGCAATCACACATTCAGTGCTTGCTGTTGTAAATTGCCACGACTGGGACATGCATCTAATCATGGTTGTTTTGTGTAATTTTAATCAGGAAATCAGCTCATTTTCATGGTGTCACCAAATATTTGTTTGTGCCTCCTGGAATTTAAAGATTTAGGCAGTTTTCTGTGTTGATACTGATTGGTTAGAAGCTTTTACAAAACCAGTCTATTATTTTTGCTTGTCTTTAGCATCTGGTTTTTGACTTGTGATTAGACAATTTGGCTGCTTAGAATCTGCTAGTTTAAAGATTAAGTGTTATAAAATATACAGCATTTCTTTTTTTCTTGCCCATTGTATGACACTATACGCACAAGCTTAATAAATACTGTTCAGGCTGTAATTAATGTAGAGGTATCAACTGAATTGTTATTATTTGGCAGTTAGAACTTAAGTGTAGAACAAAACCTGATTATTATAGATGCAGTCTATTTATTTCTCAACAAATCTATCGATTCTTGAACGATTAATGCCAGCAGCTAACCAGTTCTGTCCCCACTCATTTCAACCATCACATCCTGTTCTATTTCTAAATATTTCATTCAGCAAAAGGACCTAATATAATTGTACCTTTACGATTGTTGTCCAATTGCAAATAAATATGTTTAAGTAAAGTGTTATAAAAGAATCCTCCAATTAAAATCTTTTTACTCTTTTGTAAATAAGATGTTGAAAATAAAGTTAATTTGACTCTAACCCTCTCTCTTGTCATAATACAGGTGGGAGAAGAAAATTCCTGTGGTGAAGTCTGCATTGGAATGTACTTGGCTTTACCACGAACTGGGTCGTTGTCACTTAGAATTGGGTAACCATAACGATGCCAAAAACTATGGGGAGCAGTCTCTGCAAGCTGCTGAGGAGAGTGAGGACGAAGTGTGGCAATTAAATGCTACTGTACTCATAGCCCAGTGTGAAGGTAAACATAATTTATAGTCAAATTTTGTCCAAGCTAAGTTTTTATTTGGAGTGGGAGATTATCCAAAATTTTTTGTACTGATGCTTTCCCAAAATACTGTATGCTAAAGATTTAAAAGTACTCTTACAAACTCTTATACGTGAGCTCAGCGCTTCTTTTTTTGTCTCCGGACTTTCATGAATTGTGGCTTAGCATGATGAGTATCTGTCTAATTTCACTGAAATTAAGCGGTAGTGGGCTACGTTAGTACTGGGATGGGTGACCGCTTCGGTGCACTACTCATAGACCAAAACCCCTTTTGGCCTTGGTTTTTTTTTTGTTTTTTTTTTGTCTATGGACTTTCATAAATTGTGACACAGTGTGATGAGTGCCTGCCTCCTCACTGAAGTTAAGCAGCAATGGGCTACATTAGTACTGGGATGGGTGACCGCTTCAGTGCACTACTCATTTCTCTGATGGCTCTGCGGCTCGCGCCAGTAGACTGGAACCCCTTTCGGCCTTGCTTATATCCAATACCCGTGATGAAAAGGCTATTACTATTCAATAATTTGCCCCTAGGATTCATTTTTAATTTTCATCATAAAATATTTACAATGACATATGTACTGTTGAGAATGTTCCCTTTTTTTTCTGTTTTCAGTGAGAACCAAGGAATACCAAGCAGCTGTAGATTCTTTCGACAAAGCTCTAGAAATGGCCAAAGTTCAAGGTGACAAAGCAGCTGAGTCAGCAATAAGGAAAGCAATTGAGGACGTTAATAAGAAGATTGTACAGAGTATAAAAGAAGGCGAGAATGAGGAGCAACAAGGACAGGAAGTAGATGGTGCGGAGGAACAGGAAGTCAAAGGAGATCAACCTGCAACAACACAGGAGGCAGAAGAGATAGGTACAGGAAAATGAATATATGTTTGTCTTTGTCTTCCTTAACTTTATAGACCAGTGAGTTTCCAACTTGCAAAAATTAAAAACAAAATAAACAATTAAATTGTAAATATAAAAAGTGAATAAAATAAAATACATAAATGAATAATCAGACACATTTTGGAGACACAATGTTTTTTTTTTTTTTTTTTTTTTTTTTTTTTTTTTTTTTTTCGAAATGCTGTGCACTCAAGAAATACATTTTGTCTTCTTTAAGTACTCATGTAAATAGCAGCACCTACATTAATTTTTGTATTAAAACTTCTCAGTTTTTTGTGTTTTTTTTATATAGTATTTTACACTAATAAGTTTATATAAAGATAGTTTCATATTTTGACGCAGTGCATATCTGTTTGTACTTTGTAGTATATGGAAAGCTAACAGTGCTACTAAAACATGTTGTCTTTGCATTATAGCATGACATCTTGAAAAAATAGCATGTATATGTTGTGTATCTCCTCACTATATTAAACATTTAACAGTTTAGGTGTTATTATTAATCAGTAGCATATACAGTTTGTTATAGATGCCATCATATATTAGCCATATAACATAAAAGAGGTGTTATATGCTTGTATATTACATTGGACAGTTTTGACCAGCAAACTAAGAATTAAGTTATTTATTTCTCTACTACTTTGTGAAACAAGTTTGTTAGATCTTTTCTGTATCCCAATGTTTTACAGTACTTTGGCATTAATATTATCTGTTCAAACTGACACATAGTCCAACAGAATTCTACTAATCAACAATATACTTTTGATGTCACTTGGCACCAGACAATTAGTGAAATCCCTTTATCTGTAATTGTGATGCTTTCCATTTCTAAAAGATAACTCTAACAGTACTGCATCAAAAACACTTATATTTAGGATATGGATGTACCTGGACCTTGGGAGGAACCCTATTTTATGGTAACCTTTATCCCCTGATGATAAAGTAACAGTCTATTTCAGGTTAAACATTTTGGCAGAGATGACACAGTAGAATTTAGCTGAATTATCATCTGTCAATTTAATGTACTCATTACAACATTTTACCCAAGTTAAGTAACTGATATCTCTTTTAACTTGAAGAGTATAAATATGAACTTTGCCACAGTTTGTTTGTGAAATTTTCCAGTAAGAACCCCTGCCTTTTTTTTTTTTTTTAATTTTTGGGAAATTTTTTACATGTGATTATTCTAACCACATTAGACCTCTGGTTTCTCCTGATGCAAAATTTGACAGAATCGAACTTTTGTTGGGATTTTACTTTAAAAGGGTGCCCCATAAGTGGCAAATTTCATACTTCTTACTCTAATTATTAGGGAATGACAGAGACTACAATGTTAGGACATAGTAAAGCAGACTAAATATTACAGTGCCACTGTATTATTAAACTGTAGTATTTTTTCCATCAATTTAATGCACACAGAAGGAGAAACTACAGAAACTGTCTCTGATCAGCATGTCAGGGATGAAATACTAAGATCCAATGAATATCATTCTATGCGTGATATCAGAGATAATATTTTAGCCACTAATGAAAATGACAAAGATATAACTGAAACTAGCGATAGCTTGCATAATGAGCCAAGTGAGAATGACAACAAAAGTATCAGATCCAGCGTAAATTCTAAAACATTTAGTCAGGAACCTGGATCAACGACAGATATAAAGGATGATATACAACAAACCAATGAAGAAGAAATTGTTGATATCAAAGCACAGATTTTAGCTGAAAATAGAGAGGGGGATTTAAGTGAGGGTAATGGAGAAAATGGTCATGTGACCACAGAAATGTCCGTAAAAGAGGATCAGTCAGATGAAGTCACTGTAGAAGGTGATGCTTATTAACTGGTTATGTGTTCTTGGATTTTTGAATATTTTTGTTGCAATATGGAAAGGGTTTTTGTTCTCAAAATGGGATGTATAATAGGTTTGCCGCTTTATACGTGGTATATCAATGTGTATACTACCCATCAGGAGCCCTTGCTGCTATAACTTTAATTTATCAACTAACTATAGTGTGATTTCTGAGGATAATTTTTTTCAGTTTGCAGAAAATTCATACACAGGTTCAGTTGGGGACAAATATTGAAACAACTGTGTCAGTTCACAATAATTAAAGCATTTTTACCTGGAAATAAAAAGTTATTTCTCACTGTAAGTATATTTTGACTTAGCTTCAGATTTTATCCTCTATGTCATACATTCTTACTTTCTGATGACCAGTACATTATGTATTTTTAAAAGTAAATTCATTTATGAAGTATATTTTAAAATTTTATAAGTCTTGCAGAGTTTTTGTATTGACTTGTCTTGCGATAAAGATATACATCACCTGGGGTACTTTGATAATTGTCCAATTATATCCAGTCTATGTATCCTAGTACAGCATAGAAGTAATGAGCAAGCTACTTTCCAATTACAACAGTATTCAAGAATTGAGTTATAGTGTTGGTGTTGTATGAGTGTTCAGTGTATTTCTGTGTGTTCTGAATGTGTGACTTTAAATGTGACTGGCATACCACAAGCATAAATTGAGCGAGTTTAGCCTCGTCTGTCAACTGCAATAAGGATAATAAATATTGCGCATGCACAGATCGCATATTCTAACATAAGAAGGCAAACTGCTTGGACTATCAAGTAGGATTAAAATAAACGAACGGCAATGGGGGAAACACTCAGTTTAAGTTTGTGCAATAATATTAATGTGTAATAATTATAATAAAAATAATTATAGATGTACTTTCCTTTTTCGTGCACATCAGAATAACAAACGTTACTATTAAACCTGTATTTACTGGTGCTAGAACCTGCTTTGTTTACACCGCCATCTTGAAATTCCGTATGCACCAACCAGTAGTGGAGATTACTCGGCACGGTAAATTTCGTGTTCCGCAGAAGAATTCCGACTCGTTTGGCCTCTCTTCTGCATGTGCCGACACACTCTACGTACAAAGCCAAACTCGCTCAGTGTCAACAGGAGAAAATAAAAAAACGCATCCTCCACTTGAATGGTTTTTATTAATTCAGTTAAGTTTACATGTGATATGTGATTTATGTGCATGTTTTTGGGGGTTTTTTTTTCACAATATTTGGGATTGTTGTGTGTTCATGTTCTCTCCCATTCCCATGTTTCTGTCGAATGTTAGAATTCTGTTGTCTTCTTTTCTTCGTGTATTTAATCTTTTTTCTTTCTTTCTTGCAGTAGTAATCGGGTTTAAAACTTTAAACAGATTCATGTACTGTGACATATACCTCAGCTATCAGGTATCCATGTGCTTGCACTTTACTGGTGATTCAATCACAAAAATATCCTTTAAATAAAGGACTCAGGCCTTCTGCTTTTGTGGATTATAAGAGTATCAGGTATCAAGTATCCATGTGCTTAATCTCCGAAACTAGCAGATTCTAAGGCACGCCATCCAAATCGTAATACATAAATCAGAAGTCGTAAACCATACCAGGGGATCATCACTGTTTGGTAGGGAGAAAAACTAAGGAGGGAAAGACTTCTGAAACAGATAAAAGTATTAACTTAAAGTCGCCTTTTAAAACATGATAGAATTTCCAGTGGCAAATCATTCCAGAGTTTCGGAGCATCATATGAGAAGGACTTGTTGAAATGAACTATAGATTAAAATGTATTTAAATACATGTATTTAAATTACCTTATTTTTTAATTACAATACAGCTGTAGCAGGCTTATCAACACATATTACAAATTTTCTATCTTTAGGTTATTTTATATTAAATGATTCGTGTTATATCATTTAAAAAGTGCCACAAAAATATGGGCGAGAAAATACCGTGGAAACACAGGTTGCAAAGGATATCAAGGAAGAATTAACAGCTCGGGAATCAGCACGCTCACAGCCTGGTGACTCAGACATAGAAAATGGAAACCAGTCCGAGAAGGATAGAAATAAAGCACAGAACGATGATTTCTGGAAAACCTACAACAGCGCTGTGAACGATAAGGTGAAATATGGAGAACTACCCGTTCATGAGGAAAACCCAACCCAAAGAACAAGGAAAAAGGCATATGGTTATCCTGGTGGTTTGCAAATGAAGGCAGCTTCGGGGAAAGGTAGATAGCAACAGGACAACTGATCAGTGATATGCACTCTTCCACTCCTCAGGATTGTGTAAATGTTTGATTATTATTGCGGCACAAAAAAATCCACCAGATTTGAACATTTTACAATATTATAAAACGATTGTGATTATTGCGACGAATGAAACAGGTGTATATACACAGAAGCAAAAGATATTTAAGCTTTGAACCCAAGAACCTTAAAAAAGAAAAGTTTTCTCATTGGAAAACGTAACTCTGCATGTTGTGATTATGCTTTACACGAAACCAAGTTTCATTGGTAAGAAAGTAAAAGACTGTAAAAGGGCTGAGTTAAAGCTTTATACCCCACATCCATCTGATTGTTATAAAAAATTTACTCTGCACCTTATAATATTTATATTTTTATAATTTATTGGAAACAAAATATAATACATTGTAAAATTGCGAAGAATGATTAAAGTACTGTATCATCTACACAGAAGAGACCGATTTTAGGCTTTGAAACCTGATTCCACCGGATGAAGATGATTACATTATTAAAATTAATTGGTAAGAAGATCAGGCATCATAAAAATAAAGGAAAATCTTCAAAAGGGTCGCGAAAAGAAAACTGCAGCAAAACCAGGAACCTTAACTTTGATTTACTGTGTAAAATTTAATAAACCACTTACGATTATCAAACTTGTTTTAACAACAAAGATAAATATGGATTGCAACATAGTAAACGTTGGGGAAAGGTAAGCAGAGTGATTTGTGTATAAAAGAGATTATTCCCAATTAATTCCTCTGCCAATTCTGTTATTATGTGATATTTTTTTCATTACCTAATCTGTTTAACCCAATATCTGTGGTTTCACATGTCGATATTACAAAAAATTATATCACAATCATTTAATGTAAAAGCTGTATACCATTGTATATATTGCAAGGCCCAAGTGGCTGGTTGATTGATAACTTTTAACTGCCTCTTACCTCAGTGGTGGTGGATTTAGTTTAATATGAAAATGTTGAGCAAGCTCAAATTTTTAACACTTTGGCATGAGTACATCTCTCTAAAATTAAGGATTTTCAGGACCAAAAGATTTGGTGGTACTCGCCAAAACTTAATAGTTTACAGTATTTCAGCATTGCTTTCCTTCAGTTTATGTAATTTATATTTATGATTTAACTGTACTATACGGGCCCTTAATGCATTCATAAATCTGAGTAGACCTGTATGGGTACATTGTCTGCCCATGTTTTGTAAATTAATTTTGATTTTATATAATTTCTAAGTATATATGGTGGAATATACTTTCTTGTACAAATTTGTTAACATTATATCAAAAACAGTTTTCTAGGCATGAACATCATGTATTTTATGTGTCAGGTTTATGAAATCCTCACTCATGAGTCATGACCACATAGTGGCTTTCTACCAGTAAACGCCTGCCTACCAGTGAACGCCCACATTATATTTTTTTGTTGGAGGTCAAGAACAAATGCTTCTATATCTTTAATAAATGGGCATTCACTGGTATTTCCGGTTTGCGGTAAAAACGGTCGATAATAGAGATACCTTATTCAAATAAAAAGCTTTGAAACAAATGTGACAACATGCACCTCAGTTATTAATTATAGTGTGTGTCATTTGACAATCTGTTGGTAGAAGAATAAAATATAAAGCTGTCAATGTAAATTAAATTCAATTTATTAACTTCAGCATGGGCGTTTACTGGTAGAATGTCACTATACCGGCATTATTGATGGTCTGTTGGGCTGTTCCATTATAATGTTAGTTTCAATTTTTTTGGGACGTCCGAATTGAAAAGGGAAGTTATGGTTCTGTAAAGAAACAAATTAAATATCAGTGAAAGAATTTCTGGTAATTTTATTATATACCTGTAGTTAGTTTTAAACAGATCTTATTGACAATTAGACAACAATTAATTTGACAATTTTAGCCAATCTTCTTGTTCAATGAAATATATTTACAATAAATATTTAAATGAGAGGATGCTATATTACACGGAGCATACCTTATCTTTGAAATATTTTAACAACACAAAGAACCATTTCTGTCATCTTATTATAGCTACATCCTGTTTGAATGAGACTAATTATATTTTTGCTTCTTGACACAAAAGTTTGTTTAAAATGTTCGAAACATACCTTTTCATTTTCAGCGATTGTTTTTTTTAAATTCCATTTGTACTATTTGAGCACAATTTAAAATTATTTGCAGCATGAGAACATATATGAGTGCATTGTGTTCCCATCTGGAACATTTCTTATGGGGGGGGGGGGGGCGATATAATTTTGAGGAAACATCGGTTTATTCTTGTTCGTTCCAAGAGTACAGACAAGTTATCTGCTTTGATACAGAGATTAAGTTATGAAGACTAGATGCAATTTACTTTATAGTTTGACATATATATGGACAATTGTTTCAGTCAATACAGAAAAACCTGATATATGTAAACTGATGGTTCCCTTTATGAGTGGTTCTAGTATCAATGCAAATGAAAAAAAATGAGAAATAATAATTCTTTTGTTTTCAGGTTTTGAGAAAAATTACGAGTATGACTTTGAAGGCACTCGCACCAAATTTGAGGAAACTTCAGACAGTAATGCCCTCTGTATTATATATAGCATGAATAGAGAAAATGTCATGATGATATAATTACAGTCAACAGAAAATAATATCCAATAAATATCTAACATAACATCATTGGACATAATCTCAGTTTGAAATTAGTTTGATGCCGTACAAATATTTAATCTAAATTTTAATTATCCAAATAATGGGCAATGTATGATTTATCAGAATAACAACTATCTTCCACTCAACTGTGCTAGTATTTTTTTCCTTATGATTTTCTACTGAAAATCCTACACTTCATTTAACTTTAACTTTACAGATCAAATTGTTCTTCCAATATGATCAGAATACAGAAAATGTTTTTTTGATAAAGTGAAACCCCAGCAATGATTTCCTTTAAAATGAAAGTTTAATTTTATAATTTGAGGTACATATTGGATGTTTTAATTATGTAAATACATGTTTAATCTAACTATGGATATTATATTGGAACCCTGCCAGAATATATATTTATATATTTTGAAAAATTAGACAAGTTTGATTTGGAACTATATGAATAAATCAGTGAAATAAAGAAAGTACAGTAGAAGCTTTATTAGAAACCCCAAAGTAACAGGTTTAAATGGATTTGAATCCTATTAGTAGAACCCTGTTAAGTTGAAGTAAATATCAAATCCTCAGGTTATATTTTCCAGTGAAATTTACTGCAATTTTTGTTTAAATGTACTAATTTCTCACATAAGGAATTAGACTTCCCTTTAGAATATGTTTGTACTTTATGAAAACTTTATGTAACACAGTGTGATACTGGAATGTAATTTTCTTCTACTTTATTTTTTAAGCTCTTCACAAGGCGTACACTTCCACAAATCACTTTTTTTCCTTTTTTTTTTTTTGTCTCCAGACTTTCATGAATTGTGCACTGTACTCAGTGCAGTAAGCATGTTTCTGATTCCTGACCTATTTTGAGTCCTATTTTAACTTATTCTTTGGAAATATAAAATATATTGTATAACTGATTTTCCTGATTGAAATATGTTTCTATTTGACTATTTTTTAAAAATTTCTATGATTTATCCATTGTTACAAATAATCTGTATTTTGTGATGTTAAAACCTCCTCAATACTGCCCTTAATTCCACTTCATCAGTTGTAGTTTTATCTGGGTTTATCTGTGGTTCATTGTTGTTTGTCATGTTGTGATTTTATTCTTAACTGTGATGCTACCACAACGAGTCAACATTTACAATAGAGTAAGAAATCTAAAATTCGCCACATATCTGAAATTCGCCACATGTGAAAATACTAATAAAATAAATGAATTGTGGTGAGATTTGTTGACTGTATAATAAATTAAAGCTTTTTGAACTGAAAAATACCAATTTTTGGACAAAAACATCATTTTCTTCATGAAATTAACTAAGGTTTTAGAGGTGGGGAATTTTAGATTCCTGGCGAATTTTAGATTTCTTACTCTAATGCAAATAGAACAGTCCCGCAGATTTTTAAAACTTATCAGACTATCCCTTAAATGTGTGATTTTATAATTGATTTTGTCACAAAGAATCAAGACTGTAGATGTTATATAATTACCTCTATTGACAGCGTTTAATGACCTATACTTTAGCTGAATTTTTAATTCCCATAAATCCAATAAAGGTCTTCATCATCATATCTTTTAAGAAAACTATTCTTATTATTTAATTTGAGAGAGAATATCTTTGGTATAATAATAATTTGTAACATGCATACACTATATAGCCCTGGGTTTTAAACCGGATCCACTTCCTCTTTGTCAGAAAATTTATTTTGTAGTCGTTGTATGCTCTTTATCAATTTGTAGAACTGATTCTCCACTCTAATGATTGCCTTGTTTTTACCTATAAAAGCCTGGGGCCCGTATTCACAAAGAAAGATTAAGCTAAGCCAAAAATTGTATTAAAGTTTACAAAAATGGCTTAGCTAATGTTTGGATTTAATCAGTATTCAGAAAGTTAAGCTCATTTTTTGGATTAAGTGCAGCAGTTTCAAATATACTTACTCCAAAATTTAAACCATTTTAATGGTGGATTTACGTTAGTCAAAACGTTTATCCAAAAATTACTTAAACTTGTCTCTGAATACTAACCTTAATCCTAATCCAATTTTGGATTAATTTGAGCTAATTTTCACTGATCTTTTGCTAATCCCTTTTACAAATGTGCCCCCTGGGTCTTTACCCCCTGGTTTCTTAACCTTCCTGTCATGTAATAATTATATAAAACAAAATATAAGCTGCTGTTTTGTGAAACTGGGATTAGTGAATTAAGCAATATGATGTTGCACAAAAGTGAAAGGCTGGAGTGGTTAACAAGTTTTTCATTTAATGGTCACTAGAATCACCCCGGTGGTTGTGGCTTTAAATCCAGCTCATTTTATAACACATGGAATTAGCTAGGGCATGATGTATATTACTGTAGCTGTTGAAAGGGGGCCTAAAACACAAAGTTTTACTACAATTGACTTCTAGAAGGAGATATTTAAATGTTGTTTTGTTTTTTTAATTCTAGGTGAAGCAGAACCGTCCAGAACACAAGAAAAGACTGAAGAAAAGACTGAAGAACAAACTGAAGAGCAAACTATCGATGAAGAACAAAAGGGTAAAAAAATTTGTAGTTCTTGTCAGTGGTAATCCACATTATTGCACACCATTTTACTGCATTGAATAGACCACTGTTATCCTTACTAATGCTTCTCAAGACAACTCATTTGCATATTGGAGCCTTTGTTGCATAAACTCCCATGAGGTTGCTTCTGAAACAAATTTTCATATTTTCCTTTTACTTGTACTCATTCAGCTTTGAACTCGACAAAACAAAAAGTATTTGTGAGCATAAGGTATTTATTTGACACACGAAAAAGTATTCTTTAAAAATGTTCCCCTGGTAACAGATAAGTATGGGTTGGTATCAAAACGTGTAGAATGGGGGGGGGGGGGGGGGGGGGTGGTGTCACCAATCCAAAACCATACCGATTCTGGGATTCCACGTTTTAGTCCACCCCAACCAAATATGGATGTTTTCTGTTCATGACATCGCAATTAAAGTGGCCATATGCACAAAATACGAGATTAAAGCTTACAATTTCTTCAGATTTCTTGTTTGCTTCTAATATTTTAAGTTTTCCTTCTATTGTTGGAGCTGACAAGTGAGGTTGGGGTTATAAAATTTCGTGACCAAAACATGACAGTTCTGCTCATTGTAATCGTTAGTACTGTATAAAGTCTGCAAATGCATGAAAATTGGGGATAAAAGCTCATAATGTCTTAAGATTTTGGGTATCTTTCTAATATTTTAACCCTTCCTTCCATTATACATCTTGACAAGCAAAGTGGCGGTTTTAAAATCTCATCACCGTATTTCAGTAAAATGCTCTCGATACCGAGATACTGGGCCTACCTAGCCATCCCTAGTAACAGACCAATGGATTATCTTGCAGCATTTTAAAGGTTTATTTTCTTACACGTATTACCACATTTGTTATTTTATGATTTTGTCTTTTCAGAATAACAAAGAAGGATGGTAACCAGCTTGGAACAACAAGAAATACAGAGTAACTGGAAACTTTAACAAAGTAAATAAAACAGAGTTAGGAGATGTTGAAGAACTGTTACCGCTATAGTCAACAAATATTTTGAATTATTGATTGATCATCAATATGTTCAGATATATCTATGTATCCAGGTATACTTACTCAAGGTTCCACACTTAGCGTCATTAGTATGTAAGTCTACAAGGCATTTTGGCCTCAGCTTTGCATATGATGCTCTAAAGATTTGGAATGACTTGCCTGATGATATCTGTTCAGCTACTTCTCTTTTACTCATTTAGAAAAAAGTTGAAAACCTATCTCTTTGCAAAAGCATATCCACCCTAGTTCCTGGTCTTTCTAGTGCTGACCTCTGCTAAGTCTCCAGTTATGTGACTATGGATTATTGCTTTTCTGTATTATGCACCTAGAATCTGTCTCGAGATGGAGATTAAGCACTATAGAAGTACTATTAGAATTAGGATTACTCCTGATTTTTGAAAAGTTATCACATATTTTTTCAAAAAGAAAAAAAGTATTATTTCAAAATAGTTAGAACAAAACAGGGGATGCAAAGAGTAAATGAACAATTTTTAAGTACTGGCTTGTTTGTTATTGACAATTTCGTAAATATTCTCTCATAAAATTGATCAAATATGAGTAATAAGTAATTGTGTATAATATTTACAAGGAAATTGTTCAAACATTGGCAGATTTCTCACCTAAAAGAGTACGTATTAAAAATAGAGAAATGATGGGAGTAAATTAAACTTCTACAACTGCTTGTTTTAACCCTTCAACTAGGGCTGAAACAATTAACTGTTAACTAACCAAATATTAGGTTATTCGAGCATTGCTGGGGCTACTGTTGTTGAAATGGTTACCCGTCACCTCATCTAGTATTTTGTACATGATTGTTAGAATTCTCAATATTTGAAGTCATAAACTAAAAATGTACTAAGTCGGAGTATTTTAAATGTTACAAATCCAAAATATGATGTTTACTAGCAATTTACCCAACAATTTGGATGAATTTTTTCGAGCATCTTATGATCTGCCAGATGTTTGTGTACATCTGGGACACATGCCCGTATTATGTTTTCAGTATTTCTTTGGAGATGCTATACATTGGAAACAATTATAAAGGCTGGAAGTAGGCAGACTCCCAAAACAATGCAGTGCGTATATTTTTTGTGTCCATTTATCTGAAGCAATAATTAAATGGACGATCGTCGATAATAGAGAAACAAATGATAAAGACAAAATATAGTGCCCCAAAAATATCCGAAAAAATTATATTTATAATAATATTAAATGAAACCGGTCTTTAAAATAGAAATAAAGTCCTCAGGTTTGTAATTTATGACCTCTATAAAAGGACGGGACTTCTGGCATAATGGATTCGTGCTACCACGCCCATCCATTATTTGCCGGAAGTACCGTACTTTTTGAAGAGGTCATGAAGAACTCACTCTCCTACGTTATTTCAACATTAGTCATTTGGTCTACGATAAATGCAAGCAGTTACCCGGCAACCAAAATATGCTCAATCTTTCAGTGTTATGTTTAACAAAGAAGATGTCTTTCAAATTTTTGGAAGAAGGATGGGGGGGAAATATTTGTGAAATTTACCAAGATATGTGAACTTTTGTAATGGGAACACGCCTTTAAAATTTTTGTGGCAACCATAAACTTTATGCACATTTTGCAAGAAAGGAGCCAAATAGTGTAACATTTTCCTAAAAGTCAAAATTTCATGACAGTAATGTTCAAGATCTTGAAAGAAAAATAAGGCAGATTTGACCTAGATTTGACTGCCTATAAACACTAGTTTTACTTATACAGGGGCCAAGGTATTGTGGCAAATAACTCAAATGTTGATATATTATCAACATATATCTATCTGTGACTTGTAAACCTTTCAGTAACAAATATGTTAATAATTAGTCTGTGTATTTTTAGACAAAGGGAGACTGAGTGACATTGAATGAAATGTATTGAATTCTTGTCAGATACATCTATTGAGCCAAATATGTGTTGACTTAAATTACTTTATATTCCTCCTTTGTGCCAAATATTTTATAGATTTTGTAACTGCTGTTGTTATGAAACATAATAAATTCTGTGATAAAGTAATGTCTATTTTTAACTGAATCCATCAGATTTATGACAGTTGCAGTGTTAGGATTCTGTTAATTATTACTGTGGCAAAGGTTTTACAGTCGAATCCCTTTATGAATAACTCAAATTTCAAAGCAAGTGGTATGGCACCCACTACAGTAACCAGAATCCTTCAAAGAATGCAGAGTCCTTCTGGTATAATGAACTGGCCAAACTAAACAGTATTTACAGTCATATTGCTAAATCCTCAGGCTTCTTCCAACTCACTGGCCTGCCGGCCAATCTTCCAAGAAACCCCCAGGAAATGGGAAAAATCTGAGTCATTTTTTTATTTGCAACCAGTCAGCCAGCTTCAATAGGTGCCTCAGCAAGGTACCGGACAATATGATGACTAGACTTAAGGTCATTCTGAAGAAACTTGTCTTTGTCTCCTTCAAGAAAGGCTTTAACAAAGATATATATCCTGCCACTATCTCGTCATGGACCAATCAGATCTTATGCTATGAGCTCTCTGATCAAGAGGCCCTTACGCAACATCAGGTTAATGCCCATGATGTTAGAGCCATTGCTGCTTCTAAGGCCTTCCAGTCAGGAGTCTCCTTAAAACAGTTATTATAGCTAATTGTCAATTAGGTAAGGCATTACTTATTAAATTTGCAAGTTTTGTGATTTTATTGCAAAAGAAAATACACCGTTTTGAATAAGAAACCAGCAAAGTAAGGACAATGCTGGCAACTGTTGAATGAAAAGGCAAACTTTCTTGTATTTTATATGAAAATGGATTTCTTTTACGTGATCAATGATAATCCATTATTTTCTCTGGATGCTTCAGTTTTTACTTCATTTCTGACTTCAGGCTACATGAACCACATGACCTTGCAGTATATTTCTCTGGAAGAATTTATTACAAGGTGGAGATCATATTCACAGACTATATAATGAAAAATTCTACCAGATTCCTCACAAATGTGTTTTCAGTGACCTCATGTATGTACGCATGAATGCCTTAGTTAATTGACAGGCATTTGCTATCACATTGGGTTCCTTGTATTCTTTTATTGCCGTTTTTAGTTTTTTTTTGGTTTGTTTGTTTGGTTTGTTTGGGGTTTTTTTTGCCATCACATTGGGTTCCTTCTATTCTTCCATTGCAATTTTTCATTTTGTTTGTTTACTAGTTCTTACATTAAAATTCCATGCTCTTTACCTTTGTGTTGAGCAAAATATTGACACTTATGAAAATTTCTTCTAATTTGAAATAACTGTTCAGCAAATGCATATAAAAATTAATTGTTCTCAAATCAATTTTTAGTTGCTGGTTATCTCAGAAACTGTGAGGTGTAAGATGCTGATACATGATATGGACATTGGTTGGAGGGTGTAAGTGTGTAACATCATGGTGTGACCTCGATTTGACCTTACCGTAGTCGTACATATACATGTTTGAACACTTGTTCGGGATATATCTCAGAAACCTTAAGGTGTAGGAAGTTTCTACGTAGTAGTAACATTGGTTTGGGGGTGTAGGTGTGCAGTGTTATGGTATGACCTTGATTTGACCTTAGACCTTGCTGTAGTGACCTTGACCATGAAAATATTGTCTGGGCTATATTTTGGAAACATTAAGGTGTAGAAGGTTGATACTTGTTAGGGACATTGGCCAGAGGGTGTTGGTGTACAATGTCATGGTGTGACCTTGATTTCTCCTTTGACCTTGCCATAGTAAGCTAGACCTTTTAAATCTTGTCTGGGCTGTTACTCAGAAACCCAAGATCTTGTTACTTGGTAGGGACATTAGAGGATGTAAGTGTGCAACATCATGACGTGGCCTTGATTTAATTTGACCTTGTAGTAGTGATCCTGAGCTTGACCTTTAAAATCTTGACCCAGTTGGGACATGGTGTAGGTGTGCAATGTCATGGTGTGACCTTGAATTGACCTTTTAACCTTGCCATAGTGACCTTCACCTTTTAAATTTTGCCCCAGTTATATTTTGGATACTGTAAAGCATAGGAAGTTGATACTTGCCAGGGGCATTATTTAGAGGTTGTAGGTGTGTAACATCATAACATGGCCTTCATTTAACCTTTGACCTTGCGTAATGACCCTGACCTTTAAAATGTTGTCTGGGCTATATCTCGGAAACTGTAAGGTTTAGGAAGTTGATATATGGTAGGGACATAGGTTAGATGGTGCCTGGCGTGAAAGATTATGTAATTATTTTTTCTGAAAGTCTCCTGATCTTTGCATTGTCACTTCTTCTACATCTCATTGTTGCAAACTTTTTCCCCAGGCTGTGAGGTACAGGCATCTCTGATCCTATTTTTACTTTATTCTTTTTGTTAAAAATTTTCTTGACTACAGAGCCACCTACATACCATGTTGAGAGGGAAGTCTGATCTTGATTGAAGTGTAGCCTTCCAAATGATTCTATGACTTGACATTTCACACTGTTGGAACTACCTAATTATTTTTCACAAGTTTTCAAGTATCATTATCAGAGACTGCAGGGTTAAAAATTGCAAAACAAATTTTTCAAAAGTTTTTCTTTAAAGTATGTTTCATTGTTGTAGAATATACTGCCTGATCTATGACAATTATAGATTTGTTCGGGACAGACTTTTTTTCAAATCTTTTTGGAAAGTTTTTTCTAAAGATAACCAACATCTATCTTGTATCGTGGGTTGTAAAAAGAATCGGCCAATGTGGGCCATCAGTATCAAGTACCAAGAAATTAGGGATGGGTTGGTACCACCAGTATCTCAGTATCCAGATATTTCAGTAAAATACCATGACGACCAGCATCTTGATTGAAAGCACATATATTTGTGGGGAACTTAAAATAGTTGAAACAAACGTTAAATGTTAAGAAATTATAAACTTTTATGCCTCAGTTTTGTAAATTTTAAGACTTTTATTTTGATTTCAAAACTGACCTGCCAGGTTTTGCTCTCATGAGCTCACTTCCTGTTAGTATGCCTATTCAGTTGGCAGTTCATCTTTATTCAGAATCCCAGAATTGAAAACGTTTTGCATTGGCAGGACATCAAATCATAAAAACATGCAACCAACCAATAGGAAACAAACTGGATAACATTTGATAGAATTGGTGTCAATGGATAGTTTGATGGAAATGCTTGCCGATAGTTTTCCGTACTTCCAAGGTATGCTATTACACTAATTAGAAGGATCGGGTGGCCTGGAAGTTAAATGGTTTGTAATCAGTGGCCTATCCAGGCCCCATGATCTAATCCCATTAGCTAACTCTTGGAAAAATGAAAAATTAATTTTCCTAGTAGAGTAAGGAATCTAAAATTCGCCAGAAATCTAAATTTCACCACCTCTAAAACCCTTACTTAATTCTATGAAATAAAGATGTTTTCTCTTAAACTTGGCATTTTTCAGTCCAAAAGACCTTAATTTATTGTACATTTAACAAATCTCACCTCAATTCATTTATTTTATTAGTGTTTCCACATGTGGCGAATTTCAGATATGTGGCGAATTTTACATTTCTTACTCTAATATATTCTATTGGTTACATGACTAGGTTGTGAATCACTGTGGTTTAACAAATTTATCTGCTGTAGCAGTGATTATTCTGGTTCACTGTTTTACCATGTAATCCATAATTTCAGTAATATTTTTATTTATCTAAAATATTTTATACTTTTTCTTAAACCTGGGGCCGGTTTCACGAAGCCTCCTTAAGATAAAGGTCACCTTGTATTCTAGGATTTCCTTGATTTTCTCCCTCCTTTAAAAGATCTCAGTTTCACAAAGCCTCCTTCCTTAAAGGATACCTTGAAAACTCCCTTGAATTTCAAGGAAGCTAAGGACCTACCTTAGATTTAAGGAAGTACCCTTCAAGGAATGTTTATTAACTTTAAGGAACATTTTAAGGTGAATCCACCTAAATATATAGAACTTGAAACATTATTGTCAAACCTACATCCGCAAACAAATAATGTTTTGCTGTTTATTTCATACAATTTGCTTGTTTAATTCTTGAAAAAATGATGTTCAAACTTTTGAAGTGAGAAACGTATTCACAGAGTTTCCTTGGACATAAAGGGCCCCTCCCTTACTTTCGGTAAAAAATTGTCATGTGACCTACTGTATTAATTTGCAAAATATACTCACAACCAATCTGCATTTTACAAATATGGATTAAACATAGATATACTGAGAACAGTGTTACAATAAGGACATTGCCTCCATGAGGTAATTTAGGTACAAAATAAGTCCACAAGTACACATGTAACAACAGTGAAAGAAAAACATTGGTGTGGTTATAGGTTTTGGAAAAAACTCCCAAAAGAAATAAAAATGCAAATAATGTATCTGAAAATTAAAATGTACCAAGTTTAAAATAGTTAAAATTCTAAAATGCAATTTACTCTCTTAATATTTAAAATAAATTGTGTGAAGGTTATATAAGTAATGGAGGGGAAATTCCAAACTAGACCTACGCATCAGAGAACCGATGCAAATTTGTATCCACTGGAAAGACAACTCACCAAAGCCAGTGAACCATCGTTTGACCTTGAAGGAGGGGCCAAAGGTCAAATCTAACATCAGAAGATTCCTAGCCCAAGATTTTGTATGAGTTGGTTTCACATTGTAAACCTCTAGGATCAATAATAAGCGAGTTATAAGCACTTTATAAGTTTGGCTATCCTCGTTTGACCTTGAAGGAGGGGCCCAAGGTCAAATCCAACCACACCAAAAGATTCCAAGCTCATGATTTCCTATAGGTTGGTTTACCATCTCAAACCTCTAGGACCAATAATAAGTGAGTTATAAGCACTTTTAAGTTTGGCTATCCTAGTTTGACCTTGAAGCAGGGGCCCAAGGTCAAATCCGACCACACCAAAAGATTCCCAGCCTATGATTTCCTATATGTTGGTTTACCATCCCAAACCTCTAGGACCAATAATAAGTGAGTTATAAGCACTTTTAAGTTTGGCTATCCTCGTTTGACCTTGAAGGAGGGGCTCAAGGTCAAATCTGACCACACCAAAAGATTCCAAGCTCATGATTTCCTATAGGTTGGTTTACCATCTCAAACCTCTAGGACCAATAATAAGTGAGTTATAAGCACTTTTAAGTTTGGCTATCCTAGTTTGACCTTGAAGCAGGGGCCCAAGGTCAAATCCGACCACACCAAAAGATTCCCAGCCTATGATTTCCTATATGTTGGTTTACCATCCCAAACCTCTAGGACCAATAATAAGCGAGTTATAAGCACTTTTAAGTTTGGCTATCCTCGTTTGACCTTGAAGGAGGGGCTCAAGGTCAAATCTGACCACACCAAAAGATTCCCAGCCCATGATTTCCTATGGGTTGGCTTACCATCCCAAACCTCCACGACCAATAATAAGCAAGTTATAAGCACTTTTAAGTTTGGCTATCCTCGTTTGACCTTGAAGGAGGGGCCCCAAGGTCAAATCCATCCACACCACAAGATTCCCAACCAATGATTTCCTATATGTTGGTTTACCATCCTAAACCTCTAGGACCAATAATAAGCAAGTTATAAGCACTTTTAAGTTTGGCTATCCTCATTTGACCTTGAAGGAGTGGTTGAAGGTCAAATCCGACTACACCAAAACATTCCCAGCCCATGATTTCCTGTAGGTTGGTTTACCATCCCAAACCTCTAGAACCAATAATAAGCGAGTTCTAAGCAATTTTAAGTTTGGCTATCCTCGTTTGACCTTGAAAGAGGGCCCCCAAGGTCAAATCCGACCACACCAGAAGATTCCCAGCCCATGATTTCCTATAGGTTGGTTTACATCCCAAACCTCTAGGACCGATAATAAGCAAGTTCTAAGCAATTTTAACTTTGGCTAACCTCGTTTGACCTTGAAGGAGGGGTCCAAGGTCAAATCTGACATCAGAAGATTTGCAGCACAGGATTTCCTATAGGTTGGTTTCACATTGCAAACCTCTAGGACCAATAATAAGGGATATATAGGCACTTTTAAAGTCCGCTATGTGGGTTACTTCGGCACTCCATGGATGACCTTGAATTAAGAGCTTAAAGGTCAAATGACCAACTGTATGTACTGGTTTCCTCTGCCCTTCAAACTACCCGTCGTGATATAACCTGTAGTGTTGAAAGCGACGTAAAACCCCAAATAAATAAAGGTCAAATGTGTGCAAGGCTGCAGAGGACATGTATATCGGTTATACATATCGCCTATGAAGAGATTCAACCTTCTACCTATGAGAAATAGCCAGTAGAAAAATGTAGATTATTTTCAAAGAAATGCCCGTGGTGGCCATCTTGTTTTTCAGAATGAGGCTATTTTCAGTCCCAGAGAAGCTTACCCCCAATGAAGATATCCTGCAAATTTGGTGAACCTAGCTGGTGTAGTTTTCCTCTTAGATCCAGTGGATACAAATACTATTAGAATTTAGTGTGGTCACATGATTGTTCATAGTATTATTTAGATTTCCTCGTGGCACCCCCACCCATCTTTGTCCTGGTAAATTTCATTGCCAGTTTACATATTTGTAGAGATCTGTAAACTAATTTGAGGCCAGCAGTCTAGCATACCTGCAATTGGGTTTTTGCCCGCATTAATGACCTGACCCAGTATGGCCCCAGCTGTTGAGGATGTTAAAAAATCTATCCGAAAAAGTCCATACACGCATTCATGGTTTATTTGTATGCTTGGGGAGCACTAATATTTTTCAAGTACCTTCCCAGGTCAAAATATTTTTCATAATTGGGCAAATAGTTCTCCGCTCTCGGGTAATCAGTTTGAATCTGACTTTTGGGGAATGTTAAAAAGTTAATCCTGAACAAGATATTGTAAATCTTTGCACCAGATAAATCTGTTTCAAAATATTAGTCACTTTACAGATCCTTGTTTTATGTATATCATTAATGACACTATAAAAACTCTTGGTCCAGATTTTGCACCTAAATTTGTATTTTTCAGCCACTGATTTTTTTTCAAAGTTGACAAATTAAAAATACCAACATGTCCTGGAAAAAGCTCAAGATTATATAAAGAGATTTACCTATACTTGAGAGATATTCATAACTTTAAGTTTGTTATGAACAAAGTTTCCTTGATGCCAGTCTAACAGGACTTCTATGTTCTTTGCACAGCAAGTCACTCCCAACCCCAGGACTTGTGTGCACAAAGATTTTGTTCTATTAATGGCAAAAGGGAAAACAACAAATGGGCATTATTAAATCATACTGATGTTTTAGTGATAAATCTTTATTTGTAATAAAAATATGCACATGAAATGCTAATGAGTGAACAGTTTAATGGAAGAACACCTTAGTAACAAAAACACTCTTTAACACATATGATTGGAACAGGGCCACTCATTTACATATTAACTGAGAACTACTTCGATATACAGATCTTTATTTGTAATAATCCATATCCATATGAAATGTTAATGAGTGAACAGTTTAATGGAAGAACACCTTAGTACAATTAAATGCAATTGTCTGCAAACCATCACAAAACCGTCACAGTTCTAGTTAAGTCCTTCCTAAGTAACTCAATCGACCTGTTTCTCAGAAACAGTAACAAAAACACGCTTTAACAAATATGATTAAAACAGGGCAACTCATTAACAGATTAACTGAAAACTACTTTAATATAGCCGCTCTCCCCACCCCCTATCAACTATTTTTATGAGAGTACAAAATGGTGTATTTTTTTTTAATTAGAGTGAATTTTGGATGAGTTTGCACTGGGACCAACTATTACATGAATGTTTATAATGAATTGGCCATTAATTCTAAATTTTAAAATTAATTCTAAAGCTAACTGGTGTTTTTGTGGAAGAGGATATGAAATTAAAAGAAAACCCTGGTCGCTATTTTAAACCAGACCTCAATTTGCATTAACACAGCAGGCTAAATTCAATAGTTTTACAGCTTATCACACTTGTACAATTCACACGAAGAGCCAATTTATAGCGCATCATTAACAAGTCAAAAACATTCTTTTTCAGTCTGTATCCTTTTCTTTCTTCTTTTTCTTCTTTTTCTTTTCACTTCCTGGAAAATAAGTTAAAAAAGATGAAATTGTAATGCCTAATAACAAGTGTTGATATATTATTATTTTATGAGTGCAATTTTTATCATTTACATGAAATGCTTGTGTCAATTTATTGCCACGAAGATTTGTCTCAGAGGATGACTATTTTTTGGTATTAAATTGTACTTGTTCTAACCACGGCCTTATTACTAATAGTTTTTCTTAATTCAAGAATGTTTCAGTAAAAAAATCAATTTGTTTTGATACATGTCTAATACATTTCAAATGCAGTATAGTTTCATGTATACAATAGTGTAAAAACATAAACATTTCAGGGACTTTTGCTTTTTCTGTGAACAGAGTAACATTTTATTCCGAATTTTATTGCATGTATTTCCAGTCGTCACTCAGTATGTAAGCAGAGTTGAATCAATCATGCTTATCAGTGCGCTGTGAGAAGTTTCATCATTGTGACAACTGTATTCCCACAATCACTTCGGTAAAAGCTACATAACAGTCAATACACATTAACAGAAATATTTTTACAATGAAACAAATTCTTGGCCTGATATACAACAAAAGATGTATAAAGATTTTTAAGCCATCAGCATGGCATGGGGAAAGATTTTTAAGCCAAGAGACATAGTATGGATACAAAATAAAGTCAAAAAAGATAAAAGTGCACTTTACATATTGTGATACAAGAAATTTTCACCATATTTTCAATGAAAACGCAAGTTTTATGTATGGGGGAAAACGGCATTCTATCTTATCTTGGTCATTCCTAAATGTTTTGCTGAGTCCAAATTTCAGATGTTTCAACTGAACTTCATTTTCGGGAGCAATGAGCTATCAAATTTCTACAAAGAAATAGGCTATATTTTAGGCAGCTGAGCTAGTGGAGGAAAGCAGGGCATAAAAAGTGAGTCAAAACTGCTAAACAACCCAATATGAGAAAGTATCTACCAACTGACTTTTTACAACTATAAAACAATGAAAATAGATCAAATATAGACTTTTCAACAATTATGCTTAACAATTTAGGTCATTTTATAGTAAAACCAAAACATCTCACACAATAGTACATCCAACTAGCATAATCTTGGCTATTCTATTATTAAAACATTACCCCATACAATGACAATGGATAACATATTGAGATATTTAATTATGTAAATGCTCATTTTTTTGAAAAAAAATTTACTTCTTTATTTTCAGTCTTGTCACTCAGTATGTAAGCAGAGATGAATCGATCATGCTTATCAGTGCGCTGTGAGAAATTTCATCATTGTGACAAGATGCAAAGTAAAAACCAAAAGTCTTTCCCAATAATAGACCTCGGAATGGCTAGCAGTTGATAATGGAGAATAATAGTAACTTTTATACCATGAAAAGTTCCACTACATAATTCTCAAAGTAATTAAATTTTTTATAATATGGTTCCCCTCAGCTTTGAGGATGTTTATGTTGGAATATTACTTAAATTTCGCTCTTTTTCTTAAACATACCCACTATAGCCCCTTTGTTCATCCTTCCACACTTTGCTATAAAACTTTTCATTGTTATCCTTGGATTATTGAAACTGCAATTTTTTCATTTTTTTATGCCTTTCACGGAGACTAAGCCCCGCAAAAATTGGTCAGGATAGGAATTAGAAATGTCATTATTGTAATTATCCCCATACATTCCACATACCGATAGACGTTTCTAGAAGACTGGCATCTGCTGTTGTGTCTGCATCCTGCTCCACATCTTTACTCTTATCCTTTTTCTTCTTCTTCTTCTTTGGAGGTTCTGCAGAAAATAACAATTAAAATTGACACAAAATGCTCTAACATTTAAAATACTTTATTTTCTTCCATTATACAGGAGCTTCAGAATTTACCCTTATCATATCTTCCTTCTGAATGCTATTTTATCTGCCACTGTGGCCTAGCGGGTAACACACTTATCTAGGAACTCAGAGGATGTGGGTTCAATCCCAGGTACAGGCAGATACATAGTGGCTCGGATGACCACTTAAAATGGCGGTCCTCTGTCATTGGGTCCTATCCCCAGTGGTAGGTTAAAGAACCTCAAGGACGTTGATAAATGGTCATCCTTGAGCCTCTATCTTCCAGTTAGGGGAATGTCAGTTACTTGTGAGTTGGGGCTGTACCTGTACAGTCGGATTGGTTAAATAGCGCTTTGAGTCCTGTAGTATATGGAGATATTGCGCCGAGTATAAATACATAATAATAAAAAAATAATAATTTCAATGTATTCCCTCACCAAAAGTTCACTCATCTTGATACTCACACTTGTTATTGGTTTGTAATTATGTACAACTTACAAAGACCTCTTTGAAATTTGTAATTAGTATTATATTGTAGATCCAAGGACTTTTCATGTAAAAAAAATTATCTGTGATTATAGCAACCGTACTCTCACATACCTCCATTACAGTTAAACCCTTTTAAACAGAATTGTCAAGAAACTGTCTATGAATATTATTATTGAAATTGTATCCAGTCTGAAAAGTGCCTTTCCAATTAAGAAATTTAAAAACAATACCCTGACAGCCCTTAAGGGCCGTGGGCTAAAAATGATAACTGGTTACCTTAATCTGACATTCAATTGTTCAAAAGTTCACTCATGTTACTGCTGAATTAGAATTGCAGGACTATTTGCTCTACATTTGACTTTGTACTTTTATAATCATTATCTTATTTTGCCAATATATACAGATGGGAAGATAACTTGATCGTAAAACATTGTATGCTATAAATATCAATCAGTGTATAAATTTAAATCATAGTTTAATATAAATTTTGAAACTGTGCACTATATCATGCAATGGCAACTGCTTACCGTCTACATCTTCTTGCTTGATCTCGGTCACATCACCCGAGCCATCGTGTCCTTGTTTTATTTTCTTCTTCTTTACTGGGGTCTCGTCATCTTCCATTTTCCGCTTTTTCGCAACTTTAGGAAGTGTGGAGTCTGCACCAGCATCATAGGTTTTTATTTCACTGAAACAAAGTATGTAAAAGTATATTAGAGGGATTTATAGACCCTATAAATAGATATGTGTTCACATTTACACGGACCATCAGTATTTCCCTTAAGTCATCATTATTCAGATTCAAACCCACAACCAGACAGGCGACAGTCCAGTCATTATTTGCCAAACATGATAACCACTAGGCAACAGATGATCAAGCATTAAATAAAATATCGAAACGCATGGGCATTTATATTCTGGGAATATTTTTAAAAAAAATTGTGACAATAGGTATACCAATTATAATATTCCAGTAAAATATTAAAATATGTAAGGAGACAGAGTGACCAAGTGTACCATATGCAAGATAACTAGGTCAAGGAAATCTTCTAGCAGGTTTTTCTTTGCACCTCAATTAGGACTGATGTAAAGAGAGGTACATCCGCCCTTTATTATAAAGCTGGTGCAATTATGTGACTAAAAAAGTATTTAAAAAAAATATGAGGAAATAAGCTTCAGTTATCAAGGTTACCTTTTATTTTCGTACTTGTCCCAATGAGACTTCTGTTTGCCAGATCCAATACTTCTGCGGTTCTAGAAATAGAATATGCATTTAATGGTTTTTTATCACAATGCATAGTTTTCTCCTTTCAAATGTCCAAATACATTTGTTATTCTTAAATCTATAAAAGAGATTTCACTAATAAATGTGTGTTAAATAGCTTTGACTCTTGCTTCCAAGCACATTGGTAGCTTCTGGAACTACCTTAATGATCAAATTGTTCACCACGAGTTAATCAAGTTATCCTTCACCCCAGTGCCATAATCATTGAAAATGTTGTGTAAATATATAGTAAGAAATCTAAAATTCGCCACCTATAAAACCTTAGGTTAATTTCATGAAGAAAATGATGTTTTGTCTTAAAATTGGTATTTTTCAGTTCAAGAAACCTTAATTACTATACATTCAACAAATCTCACCTCAATTAATTTATTTTCTTAGTATTTCAACATGTGGCGAATTTCAGATAAGTGGCTCATTTTAGATTTCTTACTCTACACAAAAAGAGCTTTAACCTTTTTCACACTGACATTTTTATTAGTAGTACTTATGTCTTTTTGTTTTTAATTCTATCAGTACGGCGAGTGGTATATATCTCTCAGTTGAGTTCAGATATTCCCAAAACCGTTTCATCACTTAGAATACATCAATACCAAGTATACATTATATCAGCCTACAAAATATACTATCAAAAATTATAGTTAAAATGGTAGCAAGAATCCAAATGTAAGCAGCATTAGTGAATGTGATAAACTGGTCATATTTGAATAATTTATGGAAATAGGTTTCAGAAAATACACTGATCACAAGAATATTCTTATTAAAACCTAACTTACAGAGGTTTGCTCTATTGCTTTCAGTCTGGCTTCTAGTTTGGCTCTGTGTTCAATACCGATCTCACTTCCAACATCTTCACCCAAAGCATCCACTCTGATAGCCAGCGAAGCTTTGGCAGCAAGCATTCTGGACATCTGCAACAATTATTCACATTTTTTTCTGACTTGTAATAAGTGTCAAAGTTGGGTTAAAGGTTGCAGTTGGGTTTTCACATCCTTCCATTAGTGATGGGACGATTAGACCAACGTTCGATTAATCGTCGGCGTTATGGTACAATCGCGTTCGGTCACTGACAACTTCTAGAAATCGATTAAATCTTACCCTTCCTTATGTGTCTCATTATCCACGTGTTTTTTATATTTTAAGCTATTTCCTTAACTTTCCTTTGATAAATAATGAGATTTGTCACGAATTTGGGTTTGTTTATGTCTACCGCCATATTTACCGGAAGTGAGTGCTTTTGGTAGGTTCTAAATGTCGGAAACACCGTTATTCTTACGGATTGACAAATACTTCATCCCGGAAAGTGTTTCATGATATATTTTCTTACAGTGGAGTAAAAAAGTCGATTATGGGTCGATCATCGGTCGGAAAATTGGACGAATAATCGACCGCGAAAATTGAGGCGATTCCACTCACTACCTTCCATATAACTAGGGTTATATTAAAATAGTAAGTCAGCCTTGTGCCCCTGGCCACCATTGACCCCCAAGACCTCTCCAACACAAGTTACTTACTTTGACATAATTTCCAGATCTCAACTTCATATGTCTTAAAAATTTGAATTGTAGGAGTTACCGAACAAATATGCAAATTTTACAAAGTGAACTATTGGTTTTGCTGAATAACATGTGGCAAATTTAAGGGTCTATCACAATACTAATATTTTTCATACATGTAAAAAAAATCAACTCTTTTAAATTAAGTTTTCACGTAGGTCAGCAATTCATACTGATAAACTATTTTATTCTATCAGTACGGCGAGTGGTATATATCTTTCAGCTGATTTCAGATATTCCCAAAACCGTTTCATCACTTAGAATTACATCAAAACTAGTCCTTAAATTGGCTTCAAGCAGATTTACCACCTACAATATATTTGCGGATAAAATCTGTTCAAAATAAATTGGTTCCCAAAGAAACCTTTTTGTTACAGTTTTAAAAACATTCTATTTCCACTTACCTTTCCCTTGTTCTTTGGGTTGGTCTGTCCGACGAGGGAGGCATGGTATATCAGACCATATTTGGGAGTGTCGTGTTTCGTTTTTAAGGCTCTGAACAAAGCCTTCTCTGCCCCAAGAATCTGAACAGTTGAAGATGGATGTTTTGCTAAATTCATCAAGGAACCTACAGATGAAAATTTTTTTTTTTTTTTAAAAAGTAGTCAACATTTGCCAGAACTAAACCAGATTTTTATTATGAAGCAATTTTTTTCAACCCAAAATAAAAATTTAATGAGCTTTCGACTCAATTTCAAATAAATATACATTTATCTTTATTTTAATCTGAATGATATTTATAAAGGAATTGTAAGTTATTTTTTCCCACCCAAGACACTTTATGCACCACAGCTATTCTCAGTGGTAGTGACGAAATTTGATAAATCACTATTTGCTTCATAGCTATTGAAAAGGTTACATCATTGAATGCTGTGGTTGCATAGTGTGGCGTTAAGTTTACAAGATACTTCCACAATTTACATCAAGGAAAAACCACATTATTATTTTTATCATTCAGATGAACATGTAAAATTCCTACACATTCAGCCCACACTGAAACTTGAAATGGGGTAGAATTAAAAACCAAAGGTCATACCATGATAACTACTTTATTTACAATTTACCTCTTTTTTTTAAGTTTGTGAAATTACACAGGGCACTTGCAAATATTCATTGGGCTATTTAAATATTACCTGCAAAAATTGATAAATTTACATAATTAGTTTCAAAAGCCTTTGAAGATAATCTTTGTTTGAACATTCATCAGGAAAGATATCCAGTCATATTTGAGCTTACTAGTTTGGCTCTATCAGTACGGCGAGTGGTATATTTCTCCACAGAAAATCAGAAATTCCCAAACCATATCATCACTTAGAGCAGACATTAGCCCTGGGACACTTGTTAGTATTTATTTCAGTAGTTTAGTTTTTGTCAATATAATTAACAAAATTCTATCGTTTTTAAGATGAATTTATTAAAATATGAAAACTAATCAATGCAATGTCATGCATTATTATTACTAGCCCAAACATTCCAATTAAAGTTAGTTATATTTTGAAACACAGGGTTACACAATCCAACACATCTTTCTTAATTTACAATACCAATATGGACTACATCAAACCCTATCTAACTTTACTTAATTGTACAAATTGCTCAAATAATTGATAAAAAATTGTCAAAAAAGTATATCGGCTTAGTGTGGCCTTCTTAAATTACGGATTCATTTATTTTTAACCCAAATTTTCCATGAAGTGAAACCTATGTTTACCTCTCTATCAGTACGGCGAGTGGTATGTTTCTTCACTTAGAAGAATCAGGTTATTCCCAAACCATATCATCAGTTAGAGTGACAAGCATAGGATATTTTACCTTTTTTTTTATAACTAGTTTAGATATTTCCACTTAGAATTTAATAAAGTACAGCCCTATGTTATCTTAGGCTGGGAGAAGTCACATTTTTAGATAATAAGTTTCATAAAATAGAGGAGGCATTTTGGTACCAAGCAGCTGGAAAATTGAGGCAAGAGGATACAGGTTCACAGAGTCAAAATAATCGTATATTAGGTCTGACAAAGATTATCAAGGGATGTATCAGAATCAAAAATGTGTAGATTCGGAAGTCGCCAATGCCAAATGGTTACCATTCTGATATTTCTGGCTTTCTTTCAACAAAATTACAATAAGAGTTCCCAAATATACAAAAATTTGTATAAAAGTGTTCAATTTTCCACTATTAAAGTTTCCATCCTTTACATGTGTTGACAAGTGAGACTACTCTATCAGTACGGCGAGTGGTATATTTCCGCAAATATATTTTTTGGATATTCCCAAAACCGTGTCATCATGTAGAGTAATTTAAATATTTTTTTTCTTTTAATTAATGTGAAAATGATGCATCCCATCAGTCACTTTGTAAAAACTGTTTGCCAGTTGAACAGACCAAAGCAGTTGATGAGCCATTGTATTCCATATATCGCCACGAATCAGATTCAAACCTATGACCAGTCCAGAGCAAAGTAATGATACTGATGATTTGAGAGTAAGTCACTGAAGTACTGTGACAAAACTTTAGCAAAACCCCAATGTGTTTTATCATGACTTTCATTTCCTGGTATCTTATTGGAAGTAGTACATAATACACAACAGGCCACAGACGCTACAGTTTCTGAGAAAATTTTCGATTGAAAAAATTCTTGTAAGACAATGATTCGATTTGAAACATTCTAGACCACAATTCTTTCAGTAACCCAGAATTTGAATGATTTTGCATTAGCAGGAATACCAAAATGGAAAATATGCTACTAATCCACCAGTCGATAATTTAATAAATAACACCTGAAATAGGGCTGAAGTAAAAAAAGTTGTTTACCTGCATGTGCAATTAAGCAAGATACTTCCACAATTTACATCATGGAAATACCACATTATTACCTTTATCATTCAGATGAACAAGTAAACTTGCAACAATTGGTTGCAAAACAAACTGTACAAATTCTTATTCCTACACATTCAGTCCACATTGAAACTTAAAATGGGGTAGAATTAAAAACCAAAGGTAATACCATGATAAGTACTTTATTTACAGTTACATTGTAAACAATTTACCTCTTTTTTTAAGTTTGTGAAATTACACAAAACACTTGCAAATATTCATTGGGCTATTTAAATATTACCTGCAAAAATTGATAAATTTACATAATTAGTTTCAAAAGCCTTTGAAGATAATCTTTGTTTGAACATTCATCAGGAAAGATATCCAGTCATATTTGATCTTACTAGTTTGGCTCTATCAGTACGGCGAGTGGTATATATCTCCACAGGAAATCAGAAATTCCCAAACCATATCATCACTTAGAGCAGACATTGGCCCAGGAACACTTGTTAGTATTTATTTCAGTAGTTCAGTTTTTGTCAATATAATTAACAAAATTCTATTGTTTTTAAGATATTTATTAAAATATGAAAACTAATCAATGCAATGTCATGCATTATTACTAGCTCAAACATTCCAATTAAAGTTAGTTATATTTGGAAACACAGGGTTACACAATCCAACACATCTTTCTTACTTTACAATAGCAATATGGACTGCATCAAACCCCATCTAACTTTACTTAATTGTACAAATTCCACAAATAATTTGATAAAAATTTGTCAAAAAAAAGTATATCGGCTTAGTGTGGCCTTCTTAAATTACGGATTCATTTATTTTTAACCCAAATTTTCCATGAAGTGAAACCTATGTTTACCTCTCTATCAGTACGGCGAGTGGTATGTTTCTTCACTTAGAAGAATCAGGTTATTCCCAAACCATATCATCAGTTAGAGTGACAAGCATAGGATATTTTACCTTTTTTTTATAACTAGTTTAGACATTTCCACTTAGAATTTCATAAAGTACAGCCCTATGTTATCTTAGGCTGGGAGAGTCACATTTTTAGATAATAAGTTTCATAAAATAGAGGAGGCATTTTGGTACCAAGCAGCTGGAAAATTGAGGCAAGAGGATACAGGTTCAAAGAGTCAAAATAATCGTATATTAGGTCTGACAAAGATTATCAAGGGATGTATCAGAATCAAAAATGTGTAGATTCGGAAGTCGCCAATGCCAAATGGTTACCATTCTGATATTTCTGGCTTTCTTTCAACAAAATTACAATAAGAGTTCCCAAATATACAAAAATTTGTATAAAACTGTTCAATGTTCCAATATTAAAAGTTTCCTTCCTTTACATGTGTTGACATGCGAGACTACTCTATCAGTACGGCGAGTGGTATATTTCCGCAAATATATTTTTTGGATATTCCCAAAACCGTGTCATCATGTAGAGTAATTTAAATATTTTTTTCTTTCACTTTATGTGAAAATGATGCATCCCATCAGTCACTTTGTAAAAACTGTTTGCCAGTTGAACAGACCAAAGCAGTTGATGAGCCATTGTATTCCATATATCGCCACGAATCAGATTCAAACCTATGACCAGTCCAGAGCCAAGTAATGATACTGATGATTTGAGAGTAAGTCACTAAGTACTGTGACAAACCTTTAGCAAAACCCCAATGTGTTTTATCATGACTTTCATTTCCTGGTATCTTATTGGAAGTAGTACACAATACACAACAGGCCACAGACGCTACAGTTTCTGAGAAAGTTTTCGATTGAAAAAATTCTGGCAAGACAATGATTTGATTGGAAACATTCTAGACCACAATTCTTTCAGTAACCCAGAATTGGAATGATTTTGCATTAGCAGGAATACCAAAATGGAAAATATGCTACTAATCCACCAGTCGATATTTAATAAAAAACACCTGAAATAGGGCTGAAGTAAAAAAAAGTTGTTTACCTGCATGTGCAATTAAGCGGGCTCCAACCAATTCTCCCACTAAAACAGTGAGATTGGGTGCAATTGCTATCATCCTGTTTTTAATGTAGTCGTACAACTGAGCTCTGTAGTCTGTGATTTCAATCACCTGTAATATCAATTTTAAATATACCAGCATATAATACACACAAACATCTGAATTTGTTAAAACAGCTTTTACTCACCAAAAACCATTATTTTGTCAAGTATATCATTGGAAAACAAAATTTCTGACATTTCCAACAAATCAGGGTTCCACTGCAAAAAGAACGCAGAATTCATTAACCTTTTTTTTTCTTCTTTTTTTTTTTAAATAAGAAAAATAATAATGATAATTGGGGACATTCTCACTGGCAATAATTGGTTTACATGAATTCAACTATTTTTTTGTGCAATGATTTTCTATCAGTACGGCGAGTGGTATATATCTTTCAGTTGATTTCAGATATTCCCAAAACCGTTTCATCACTTAGATAAGAATTTCATTGCACCGTTTCCTATTTAATGTTAATTCAGTTAACTCAAACGGTTATCTAGTTGACAAGTGCACAAACTATGGTAAATTTTGCCCATCTTGATCTGATCCACTTTTTACCATTTTTTTAAACGCACCTGTTCACATAAATTCTTGATGTTGTCTATATCTTGCTGTGAAACCTCTGTACCCATGGAGATTTCTGCAGCTTCTTTTACTTCCTCTTCTACGTCCTCAGGTAAAATTGCACTGAAGTCTGTGCTGGCTGCATTTGTACGGAAACCTGAAGATATACAATTATGTCTGACTATTACCCAACTTAACACAACCATTTTGACCGATTATTTGCGACTGTTGAAACAGACCAGCAATTTTTTTTACAGAAACCAGAGCAATATCGGACTAGATATTTTACATATATAGACTGAATCTGTAATTCTGGTTGCCAGTTAAAATTGACTATATCAAATTTTAAAAGTAAATTTGAGAAAGATAAATAGTTCTTGTCCCTGATTATATCTGATACAATTGAACTTATTGTAGTATAACCCAAACCTATCCAAATGAGTTAGTTTTGGACAATTAATTCTTCATAAATCTTCAGCATTTACTATTCACACAAATAAAAAAATCAGCACAATGAACCTACCCATAAGTTCAACAGTTTTAGCAAAGGCCAGGTTATCAGTGACAATTTTTCCAAGTTCTGGGAAATGCCAGCCATACCACTCCCTGCACCGCATGATGTAGTTGTTTAACTCTTTGTCTAGATCATCCAGCAGTGAAATTGCCTGCACTATCATGGTATCAATTTTATCTGGACTGAACTTCAGCTTGTATCTTGACAGACTGCAATTGAAAGATATTGTAAATCCAGCACTTCATAGACTTCATTGTTTTCACAATACATTACTGCACAGTAAATGTACTAAAAATCTACAAAATATCATCTAAGGTTAAAATTCATGGCTGGTTTACTGAATTTTGGATATAATTAATACAAGCATTTAATATGTCTCAGGCATATAATATGTCCAGAGCCATTGTTCTTGGAGACGTTAAATTCACTGCTTCAGAACAAGTCCATCAAATATATTTTCAGCTAAAATGGTGGAGGATTGATAGAATAATGCAGAATTCCTCAGGCTCATTAAATCATTAACTTCCACAAATTGTCAAGATTTAATTTCTCATCATTGGAATTCCAATTAAATTAACCATTCCTTTCTGTATTTCAACAGCTATACTGCTAACAGCAACAAATTAAATGGGCTAAATTATATAAATTTTAAGAAACTTGCAACATTCTTAGCTAAAACAATACTTTCCACTTATGAGACCGTTTGTAAAAATCAAAATGGATTAACAGGGCTTTATAAAATTAACCAAATATAGTGAAACTGAACTGCAAGTGTACATATGTTATATTGAAAACTGGAAGTGGCTTTTGCAATATATAATGAAGTGTTTTAACCCGTGTAAATTTACAACAAGAGATATTTTACCAAAGTTATAGTTTATTTTTTCTTATTGTTTTGATAAGTATCAGGAATTAAAGAGCCTAAAATAATGACAACTTCAACATATGACTCCCAAAAATTCTTTGCAGACCTATTCGTTTCTACCAAAACAAGAAACAAAATTTCAGTTTACTTTCCAGACAAGTAGCTTTGATTTTGATCTAAACCCTGTTAAATACTCAAATTCTTGAAAGCATTTCTTAAACAGGATTTCCAAATGTCAGGTTGAATTTACACAGAAAATGCCCCTCCAGGACGTGACATATACATGTACTTCCACTAAAAATTGAATTTTACTCATGAAATTCCTACTTCCAAGAGGTTTGACCGAAGGCTAGGAAATTATCAACTGCAAAAAAATTCAGGGTCTAGCAATAAATTCAAGTTTTTAATTTTTTTGTAAAAAGGAAACTTGTTTTACCAATTTACCACCCTGTCAAATTTCAAATCAATTAGCGGAATCGTCTTCAAGAGGCCGGAAACCAAAAATGTTGATAGAAGGACGTCAAATAAATCAACGTAATAGGTAGGTAGGTTACATGCCACCCGCCCAATAAAAATCAAATAGAATTCCTCAGGCTCATTAAATCATAACTTCCACAAGTAGTCAAGATTCAATTTCTCATCACTGGAATTCTGAACTGCAACTGCCCTCCGCTGTGACTAAATGTAGAGAATGGATTACTTAATTCTCAGCTTCTACGAGAAATGGACAATCAAACAGCATGTGTGCAACCTTCCCCAAAAAGCTTTGTCTCCCTGTAATCTTTACTCTTTTTTCATCATACACAAGGACAAATATAATGAAAAACATGTCCACTAATCACTTCTAGCACCTTTCCCTTTCTGTTTCAAGCCCACCCCCCATGAGCACTTATGAGAACTACATGGGAAGATCCTTTGTCAAGAAACAAAAACACCCTTTTCACTACCTTGCAATAAATATATTTACCCTTCTCGCACTGTACTCAAGAATAGTCTTTCCCTTAAAACAAAAGTTTTCGGAATTTCTTATTTTTATGTGAGTGGATGGTTCGATGGGGTGTACTGAAACACAATTTTTTTTCTTCAGAATTCTGGAATCGCAATGGTGAAGGTGGTCCTGCAGTTGATATTGGCAGGGGAGCTCAAAGAAAGTTGTCATCCCTAGGCAAGTTAAAAGTCTGTCACGTAAGTTTCGTTAATTATCAAATGCTCTGCAACATACTTCAGGTTTGGGATAGTGGGTTTAAATTTAAATACGGACCTGAAAACAGAAGGCTCTTAGTTGCTTGCCGATGTCTACATTCATCATAAAGGTTGGTGGCTTCCAATTCTTAGTGGTTTAAATGACAGAATCTTGACATTTGTAAACCTAAAATCCCCTATGACCTATAACATAGGTAATATGACATATGCAATGTGGTGATCAAAAGCTTCACTCATTTTACCTGTGGGCAAGACCCAGGGACATTGCAGTGAGTTCCTTCTGTTGTAGACCTTCTATTAGACTGTTACTCTGTGATCTGATGCATCTCATTAACTCCTGAATAGCACTGTTCGATACACAGTTCAAGTTCAGCTTGTCCTGTTAAAATGCACGACAATGCAAGGATCTATGAAGTTGTTAAATCTGCAGAATTAAAACTTGTGTGCAAGATTCATAGTAGCTCATTATATGGCAGCTTGTTAATGGATGTACTGTAAAGATTTGACATTTAAATTTACTTTTAATGAAGTTTCATGGATGTAACACGATTATGATTATTTAAAAGTACACAATTTTATTGGCAAAACTTCCAAACATTTAGTCAGAAATAGGAAACACAGTGAAAACATTTGAGAATAATAATAAACACAATCGGGACTTATACGGGTAATTCATCCACGTAAGTAATAACACTTGCAATTGTTCCATTGTTACGTTTTGCATGTATGTATCCTAAAAACTTGCATTCAGATATAACACAGAAAGGTGTTATTCAAGTATTTGTTTGAAGCTCTTAGTGTTATGACAATCACAAAGACTGACCAACGTGGATACTCTTCAAATTCTTTTACGCCCATTTCTGACGCCATGTTAGTACACATAAAACTAACATGGTAACACAAGGGCAACATAAAACATACTGACATGTGCACACCTCTATTTACTAAATATACTGAGATAAACTTTCTAAAAGTGATATTGTGTTACAAAGATTCTCAGTTATTTCAACACATTTTTCTGTTCTAATACTGGTTCTTTTATTAAATATACTTCCAATCCATATAATTTTTTTAAAATGTCTAATCTAATCTACTGCTTTCTCACAATATTTTTCCCATAATTGGGCACTAAAAGTATTGTTCAAAGAGAGAGTAAAGGCCAATTTGTCTGATATTTTAATATTAAACGCCATGATATGGCAATCAGATGGTTTCTAAGTTACTGACCAGATTAAACTCACCTTAATGCAGTTTCCCAATTTAGCATCAGCAACAGCCAACTGTTCTTGTGTTTCCTTGACCACCAGCTTTTTCAGGAGTTTCTTTAAAGTCTTGCTCATTTTACCCTCAACCGCCGCAGTGGTTGCTGTAGTTTATATCATTGCAAGACTTTTAGAGAAAGGGACGTGTACAGACCATGAGGAGTCTAATAGAGAACATTACTGAATACAAGTATTTGATTTACATGACATTTCTTTTCATACTGAATCAAAACAAACAGAAAAGGATTCCAGTTTTCATACTCACTTCAAAATTTTAGTGATGCAACCAAGTAGATGACGTTCGCTAAATGAACCTTATTTTATTAAAATTCAATTCCAATTTTATGGGTCAAATATAACATAAACTAGACCAAGGACGCATCTGTGTCCAGATGCAAGATGTATCCACCGGAAAAGGCCAACTAACATAGTTTAGAAGGCAAACAGCATTTTTCAATAATAAGCAAGTTGAAAGCACTTTTAAGTTTGGCCACCCTCATTTGACCTTGAAGCAGGGGCCCAAGGTCAAATCTGACCACATCAGAAGATTCGCAGCCCATGACTTCCTATAGGTTGGTTTACCATTGCAAACCTCTAGGACCAATAATAAGCGAGTTATAAGCACTTTTAAGTTCGGCTATCCTTGTTTGACCCTGAAGGAGGGGCCCAAGGTCAAATCTGACCACATCAAAAGTTTTGCAGCCTATGATTTCCTATAAGTTGTTTTTACATTGCAAACCTCTAGGACCAATAATAAGCGAGTTATAAGCACTTTTAAGTTTGGCTATCCTCATTTGACCTTGAAGGAGAGGCCCAAGGTCAAATCTGACGAATAATCGACCACGAAAATTGAGGCGATTCCACTCACTACGCGGCGGCCATCTTGTTTTTCAGAATGATGCTAATTTCAGTCCCAGAGAAGCTTACCCCCCAATGAAGATATCCTGCAAATTTGATGAACCTAGCTAGTGTAGTATTCCTCTTAGAGTGTTAACGCCGAAAATCTCTCTACACGCGGCGGCAACGGCCTAGTGAACACTAAACCAAAGTATCCACCAGAGGCATCCGGTGGATAAAATGACCTTTCTAACATAAAACTAGAGGATCGCTCGCAAAAAAAAAAGATAATGTTTTTGCATAGCAAAAACAAAGCGTCCCGAAAAGGCTATAAAGGTGAGTGCTAAAGTATTAAGAAAATGCTTCGTTTCTAGCCTTATACTGTTGTGGCAACCAAAGTCAGCGCAGTCTGCTCTATCTAGCACGGTTTTCAAGATATAAGCATTTTTGTGTTTTGCAAAAAATAAAAAAATTAAAAATGTCCGCTATATTTGGTGAGACAAAAATATTTTGAAAATTGGCATGGCTACTCTGCAGAGATACCCAGCAGGTCCAAAATTTTGTTGATTTCGCTCCATATAGCACGGTTTTCGAGATATAAGCATTTTTGTGTTTTGCAAAAACTTTGAAAATTCAAAATGGCCACCATTTTTGGGGAGACAAAAATTTTTGTCAAGACCACTGCCGCGGTGTGTATCTCCCGCCGAGCATTAAAGCAGAAGAAATAGCTTTTCCGAGATATTCACAATTTTTCATTTTCGTGTGTGAAAGCTCTTCCAAAAGTAGGTGAATGAGTTATTTGAGAAAAATTGGCTATCTGCAATACTATTAAGAGATAATTCACATTTACTCATTTTGAGTAGGTGAATAATTATCTATGGGTCTGAAACTTCACCAAGTGAAAGCTCTCCCAAAAGTAGGTGAATGAGTTATTTGAGAAAAATTGGCTATCCGCAATACTTTTAGAGATAATTCGCATTTACTCATTTTGAGTAGGTGAGTAATTAGCTATGGGTCTGAAACTTCACCATGTGAAAGCTCTCCCACAAGTAGATGAATGAGTATTTGATAAAAATTGGGTATCCACAATACTTTTAGAGATAATTAGCATTTACTCATTTTGAGTAGGTGAATAAATAGCTATGGGTCTGAAACTTCACAGAGTGAAAGCTCTCCCAAAAGTAGGTGAATGAGTTATTTGAGAAAAATTGGCTATCTGCAATACTTTTAGAGATAATTCGCATTTACTCATTTTGAGTAGGTGAGTAATTAGCTATGGGTCTGAAACTTCACCGAGTGAAAGCTCTCCCAAAAGTAGGTGAATGAGTTATTTGAGAAAAATTGGCTATCTGCAATACTTTTAGAGATAATTCGCATTTACTCATTTTGAGTAGGTGAGTAATTAGCTATGGGTGTGAAACTTCACCAAGTGAAAGCTCTCCCAAAAGTAGGTGAATGAGTTATTTGAGAAAAATTGGCTATCTGCAATACTTTTAGAGATAATTCGCATTTACTCATTTTGAGTAGGTGAGTAATTAGCTATGGGTGTGAAACTTCACCAAGTGAAAGCTCTCCCAAAAGTAGGTGAATGAGTTATTTGAGAAAAATTGGCTATCTGCAATACTTTTAGAGATAATTCGCATTTACTCATTTTGAGTAGGTGAGTAATTAGCTATGGGTGTGAAACTTCACCAAGTGAAAGCTCTCCCAAAAGTAGGTGAATGAGTTATTTGAGAAAAATTGGCTATCTGCAATACTTTTAGAGATAATTCGCATTTACTCATTTTGAGTAGGTGAGTAATTAGCTATGGGTGTGAAACTTCACCAAGTGAAAGCTCTCCCAAAAGTAGGTGAATGAGTTATTTGAGAAAAATTGGCTATCTGCAATACTTTTAGAGATAATTCGCATTTACTCATTTTGAGTAGGTGAGTAATTAGCTATGGGTGTGAAACTTCACCAAGTGAAAGCTCTCCCAAAAGTAGGTGAATGAGTTATTTGAGAAAAATTGGCTATCTGCAATACTTTTAGAGATAATTCGCATTTACTCATTTTGAGTAGGTGAGTAATTAGCTATGGGTCTGAAACTTCACCAAGTGAAAGCTCTCCCAAAAGTAGGTGAATGATTAATTTGAGAAAAATTGGCTATCTACAATACTTTTAGAGATAATTCGCATTTACTCATTTTGAGTAGGTGAGTAATTAGCTATGGGTCTGAAACTTCACCAAGTGAAAGCTCTCCCAAAAGTAGGTGAATGATTTATTTGAGAAAAATTGGGTATCCGCAATACTTTTACAGATAATTAGCATTTACTCATTTTGAGTAGGTAAATAATTAGCTATGGGTCTGAAACTTCACCATGTGAAAGCTCTCCCAAAAGTAGGTGAATGAGTTATTTGAGAAAAATTGGCTATCTGCAATACTTTTAGAGATAATTCGCATTTACTCATTTTCAGTAGGTGAGTAATTAGCTATGGGTCTGAAACTTCACAGAGTGAAAGCTCTTCCAAAAGTAGGTGAATGAGTTATTTGAGAAAAATTGGCTACCTGCAATACTTTTAGAGATAATTCGCATTTACTCATTTTGAGTAGGTGAGTAATTAGCTATGGGTCTGAAACTTCACCAAGTGAAAGCTCTCCCAAAAGTAGGCGAATGATTAATTTGACAAAAATTGGCTATCTGCAATACTTTTAGAGATAATTCGCATTTACTCATTTTGAGTAGGTGAGTAATTAGCTATGGGTCTGAAACTTCACCAAGTGAAAGCTCTCCCAAAAGTAGGTGAATGAGTTATTTGAGAAAAATTGGCTGTCTGCAATACTTTTAGAGATAATTCGCATTTACTCATTTTGAGTAGGTGAGTAATTAGCTATGGGTGTGAAACTTCACCAAGTGAAAGCTCTCCCAAAAGTAGGTGAATGAGTTATTTGAGAAAAATTGGCTATCTGCAATACTTTTAGAGATAATTCGCATTTACTCATTTTGAGTAGGTGAGTAATTAGCTATAGGTGTGAAACTTCACCAAGTGAAAGCTCTCCCAAAAGTAGGTGAATGAGTTATTTGAGAAAAATTGGCTATCTGCAATACTTTTAGAGATAATTCGCATTTACTCATTTTGAGTAGGTGAGTAATTAGCTATGGGTGTGAAACTTCACCAAGTGAAAGCTCTCCCAAAAGTAGGTGAATGAGTTATTTGAGAAAAATTGGCTATCTGCAATACTTTTAGAGATAATTCGCATTTACTCATTTTGAGTAGGTGAGTAATTAGCTATGGGTGTGAAACTTCACCAAGTGAAAGCTCTCCCAAAAGTAGGTGAATGAGTTATTTGAGAAAAATTGGCTATCTGCAATACTTTTAGAGGTAATTCGCATTTACTCATTTTGAGTAGGTGAGTAATTAGCTATGGGTCTGAAACTTCACCAAGTGAAAGCTCTCCCAAAAGTAGGTGAATGATTAATTTGAGAAAAATTGGCTATCTACAATACTTTTAGAGATAATTCGCATTTACTCATTTTGAGTAGGTGAGTAATTAGCTATGGGTCTGAAACTTCACCAAGTGAAAGCTCTCCCAAAAGTAGGTGAATGATTTATTTGAGAAAAATTGGCTATCTGCAATATTTTTAGAGATAATTCGCATTTACTCATTTTGAGTAGGTGAGTAATTAGCTATGGGTCTGAAACTTCACCATGTGAAAGCTCTCCCACAAGTAGATGAATGAGTTATTTGAGAAAAATTGGCTATCTGCAATACTTTTAGAGATAATTCGCATTTACTCATTTTCAGTAGGTGAGTAATTAGCTATGGGTCTGAAACTTCACAGAGTGAAAGCTCTCCCAAAAGTAGGTGAATGAGTTATTTGAGAAAAATTGGCTATCTGCAATACTTTTAGAGATAATTCGCATTTACTCATTTTGAGTAGGTGAGTAATTAGCTATGGGTCTGAAACTTCACCAAGTGAAAGCTCTCCCAAAAGTAGGCGAATGATTAATTTGACAAAAATTGGCTATCTGCAATACTTTTAGAGATAATTCGCATTTACTCATTTTGAGTAGGTGAGTAATTAGCTATGGGTCTGAAACTTCACCAAGTGAAAGCTCTCCCAAAAGTAGGTGAATGAGTTATTTGAGAAAAATTGGCTGTCTGCAATACTTTTAGAGATAATTCGCATTTACTCATTTTGAGTAGGTGAGTAAAATGGCCGCCATTTTTGGCAAGACAAAATTTTTTTGAAAATTGGCATGGCTACTCTGCAGATATACCCTGTGGATCAAAAATTTCGTCGAAATCGCTCTATCTTGCAGGGTTTTCGAGATATAAGCATTTTTATGTTTTGCAATTTTTGCGAAAAATTCGAAAATTCAAAATGGCCGCCATTTTTGGCGAGACAAAATTTTTTTCAAAATTGGGATAACTACTCTGCAGAGATACCCTGTGGGTCAAAAATTTCGTCGAAATCGCTCTATCTAGCACGGTTTTTGAGATATAAGCATTTTTGTGTTTTGCAATTTTTACGAAAATTTCGAAAATTCAAAATGGCCGCCATTTTTGGCGAGACAAAAATTTTTTGAAAATTGGGAAAAGTACTCTGCAGAGATACCCTGTGGGTCAAAAATTTTGTCGAAATTGCTCTATCTAGCACGGTTTTTGAGATATAAGCATTTTTGTGTTTTGCAATTTTTGCGAAAATTTCGAAAATTCAAAATGGCCGCCATTTTGGACGAGACAAAAATTTTTTGAAAATTGGGAAAACTACTCCGCAGAGATACCCTGTGGGTCAAAAATTTCATCGAAATCGCTCTATCTAGCACGGTTTTCGAGATATAAGCATTTTTGTGTTTTGCAATTTTTACGAAAATTTCGAAAATTCAAAATGGCCGCCATTTTTGGCGAGACAAAAATTTTTTGAAAATTGGGAAAAGTACTCCGCAGAGATACCCTGTGGGTCAAAAATTTTGTCGAAATTGCTCTATCTAGCACGGTTTTTGAGATATAAGCATTTTTGTGTTTTGCAATTTTTGCGAAAATTTCGAAAATTCAAAATGGCCGCCATTTTGGACGAGACAAAAATTTTTTGAAAATTGGGAAAACTACTCCGCAGAGATACCCTGCGGGTCAAAAATTTCGTCGAAATCGCTCTATCTAGCACGGTTTTCGAGATATAAGCATTTTTGTGTTTTCCTTATTTGGAAAATTCGTAATGATTAATTAATCATTAATTACTCGGCCATTTCTTGACCAATCAATGCCAAAATCTAATGATTTCCAGATTTTAATAGAATGAATGTATTTGCCAAGTTTCAGGTGAATTGATAAAATTCCTTTCAAGTTATCATCCGGACAAGCTTCCCCATCGAAAAAAGACATTTTTGGTCATGTGACCTCTCTGATTGGTTGAAATGTCACTGCAGCATATTCAAAAAAATTCCCCAAGGCTACTGCCTAAACCTGCCAAATTTGAAAAGAATCCGCCTAACGGTTGCAGAGTTATAAGGAAAACAAAATGCGGAGCCGGCGGAGCCGGCGGAGCCGCCGGAGCCGGCGGAGCCGGCGGAGCCTGAAGCTCTCCCATACACAAACAAGCGTCCCTTGCGGGACGCTTAATGATAGTCATTATTATTTTATATGATACCATCAGCTAATTCTAACGATTCAAGGCTTTTATCAATTTTTCACTTGCTAGAGCTGCCATCTTGGATATTGTTTTCTGTCAAGGAACATACTACACTTTACAAGGGCTTGGTGTCGACCTAAAATTTCATCCGTGAGCTATCGATCCTAATTATTTGTACATGCCAAACTCCTAGTTACTTCAGTGACTATGATTATTGTCAGATTTATTATACATCCATTTTTACAGGAGTTTTTGGATTGTGGTCACTGGATAGTTAACAGTTAAGAATTGAAATTTTATAACAAATACATTCTCGTCTAATCTAAACCAATTGAAACACAGAATGATTGTTTATGTTTAACTTACCAGCCAAAGCAGCTGTTGTGTCCTCAAACTTTGTAAACTGTTTTAGCTTTAGCCTGAAAATAGCCAAGCAATCTCTTACTATATACTTATGGTTTGTAAGAAAAAATTTCGGTCCATTATATCTTATTCTTCTTATTTTTCACACAACACACAAATTTATTTTTTATTCAGCTTAAATCTTACCTTTGTATCTCAATATCCATAAATTTTAAAAATATTTTAGGTAGTTTTCCTTAATAATTCAACAGGTTTGTCATGCATTTTGGGGTTTGATTATATCTTCTACCTTATTTACAGGAAGTGAGTGGTGTGTATAGATTCTAAATTCTGGGATATTGAAAACGTTTTTGTTCTAGCACTTCTCCAATCGAGAACAGGCAGTGAAATTTACAACAAAACACAGCAATTTTCATCAAAATGAAAAAGTCTACAATTTAGGCTTTATTTCAAATATTTGCAGTGTAAGCTTATAGTTTTACTAAAAATAGCGATATTGATATACGCTTTAAGACATTAATATTGGCAACCCTGTCCCAAAACAATAAATATAGGCAATATTGATATACAATGTAGCCACTAATTGGTATATACTTCATTCCAGAAAGTGTTTCATAATAGTCAACAATAGGGGCCAAAAATCGATTATGGGTTGATCATCAGTCGGAAAAAGGGACGAATAATTGACCATGAAATGTGTAGTGATTCCACTCACTAGCTTCAAGCACATTAATTAAGGTCCACTTGACTCAAAATATTATATATTTTGATGTCTATATATCATTTTAGGGGGAATAATTAGTGATACAAACAGTAATTTGGCATTGGATTTTTCATTCCACTGAGGTTGAAAAATGGAAAATTCACACACTTGGGAAGAGGTTAAATAAATTAGAGAAAGTTTAACCATATCAGTGACAAGCATATAAAAACCACAAGTTTTCATTTGTATTAAAGTCACAGAAATAAATTTCAATCTTTGTAAATGGCTTCACCATACAATGTGAAAAGTCGATGTTAAAACTCACAATTTGCTGGCAGATTCAGGAGTTTCAAAATTCTTGTAAAGGTTGTCAACTTCACTGAGCTTTTTTTCATCTTGTAACTGAAACAAAAAGATATCACTTGAAGACCAAAATGTTGTCAATACAAGACTTTATAACCTAGAATTGCATTTGCTCCCCCCCCCCCCCCTATTTTGACATAAAAGATGTGGTATGGCAGCCATTTTATTTTTAAAACAAGGCCAAAATTACCCTCAGGCATGCTTTCCTTGCCACTTACTTTTTGTGGAAATTTGACACAGCTAGCTCCAATATTTTAAATTTTAGAACATATTTATGATTTTCAAGCAATCAGCTATGGCGGCCATGTTGTTTTCTAAAAGGAGTACTATAATATTTTACAGATGTGTTTTCACACCCATAAACATTCTCTGCAAATTTGGTGAAGATATCTTCATAACTGAATGAAATATAAAGCTTGATTTATAAATGTGACAAACCCATACATACAACTGTATTAAAATACTGTATTAAAATGCAACTGTAGTAACATCAGTTTAATAGCGCCCCTTTTTCAATTAAGAAGTTTAAGACTGAAAAGTATTTAAAGCATTTGCATGGTAACAGGTGTTGTCAGATACCCTCCCAAACCTACTCAGCTGTAGATCCTGTTTCGGTTAACATATCCTGAAAATTTGGTGAAAATTCATGCATCGGTTTAGGCTGTGTAACACCCACAAATGTTAAAATTCAAAAACATTCAAAGCGTTCCCATGGCAACAATTGTAGCTAGATACCTCCAAAAAACGAATCAGCTGTAGATCCTCTTGGGGTAAACATACCCTGAAAATGTGGTCAAAATCCATGAATGGGTTTAGGCTGTGGAACACCCAAAATCTGCAAGACCAAAAAATCCTGAAAGTGTTGCCATGGCAGCAGTTGTTGCCACATACCCCCAAAACCTAAGCAGACCTAGATCCTCTTGGGGTGAACATTCCCTGAAAATCTGGTGAAAATCTGTGCAATGGGTTTAGGCTGTGGAACACCCACAAGCTTTATGCCCGCCGCCACAGGGGATGACTATAACCCCAGCCTTTATGGGCTGGGGTTAATAAATTGAGAGTAAATATACATTCTCAACATTCTATAAATCAATTCAAAAATTCAATAGATTTCAAGTTACAAAACTGAAAAATCAGAATGTAGCTATTACTCACTTAGCTATTGGGATAGACACCCTAGTTACTCATCATGTTGTAGCTATGGAAAAAGTAGCTGAATAACATTTTTAACAAAATGCTCTAAATAAAATGCAATACTTTTGAAGTTATAAGTGATTTAGTCCATGATTTCATGAATTTCAATGCATTAAAACTTTTTAAAAAAATTCATAAAAAAATTACTGAGAAACTAATAACTAAGAGAGATCCAGATCTGATATTCACACAAGGGAATCTACTTGTGGCCTAGTACATATATGCAAGATAAGAGAGAAATCCCTGCAATAGTCAATATGAAAATTGTGATAAAGTGTCGAAATTTTCACACTTTGAGTGGGGGTACCTCACTTGTTACTGCTCAGCTACCCAAGTTCGTCATCTGCCTTAAAAACTGACAAGGACCAGCAATTTTGGTGCTGAAACAAGCAGAACAAGTGCTTATAATGCTGATGTATTACTCTATCAAGAAAGCCAATTGCTAATAGGTTTAAATATTGTCAAAAAAATATAGGTGACCAACTTGGGTAGGCGACGAACTTGGGTAGCTGAGCAGTATAGCTCTGGGGAACAGACTAACAGATCTACATGCCTTGAACATTTTTCATCCTTGATGGATAAGGTATCTTTTATAAAAAACATCTCTCTGGGTCCTGCAGTTTTTTTTAAGAAGTTGTTCACGTAGACACAGATGCACACGCCACAGAGTGATGCCATAACTTCATTCAGCTGACATAAAAATCAACACGCCTATAATGGCAAAATTACATCCCACAAGTCTCTGGTTCAGTGTGATTGCATATTCATTCTAAAATATTGTAAAAACATAATCCAAAAACCAGGCTCGAAAACAGTAGAAAATTGGTATGTCCAATATGAAGTCTTGTGTGAAGCTCTTAGTATTATTCCAATCACAAAGAGTGAATAATGTGGATATTCTTCAAGATTAATCTATGCCCAGTTTTGACGCCATGTAAGTATAAGCACTGTACTAACATGGTAACACAAAGGCAACATAAAATAAGGTACTGCTACCCTGCATAAATTGGCCCGAGGCATAAGTTGGCCATGTCTCATCTACAGGCTCCAGAATGACAAATAGGTTATTGTACACCAATGAAAACTGTTGCATATAATAAGTTTAAGAATAATAAATGATTTCAGAGTTTAGTAGGCCACTCATGTTAAAGCCCTGTGAAGGTGTGGTGAGGGCGGCCAACTTATGCAAGGTAGCAGTACAGACAGAACATGTGGTCTCACCACGTGTTCAGGGAGTCATGCTCTAAGTCCATTTCTTAAGAGAACAAAAAGAAAAGATCTACCGCAATATACAAAGCACTTATGCAACTAAATTCACTCCGTGTATACTTTACCTTAAATATTGCATAACCTGCAGCTGTTTCGAATAAGACCAACATCTTTAAAACTTTGTAATAAACTTTGCGGAAGCCTTTTCCACGCTTTTCTGCCAAAAGAAATTTGATTGGCTATAGTCTCCCGCTTCTGCAACCGAAAACTACACTTTATGTTCGAAGCAGGACTGGATAACACTAAATATAAAATTTACGATGCGACTGTGGAATTCCTCTGACCACAGTCACCAGGGTACTTTTGCCATTGGGGTTATTCGATTCACGATCACTTAGTAATATAAATCATGATTTACATGATCAGTCTCTCTCGTAGGATCACTTGGTGTGATGATTTTAGTTGCACAAGAGGCCTGAATCGAATAGAAAAAATCACTTCTGATCACTGAAATCACTTAAATTGTCGTGAATCGAATAAGCCTATTGTTAAAAAAACTGGTGTGACATAAATTTATTCATATACTATACTAAAACTACATTTGGCAACTCACAGATCTGTGGTCTGTCAAATTTTTACCCTTTGTCATTTCATCAGCAATAAATCCAACATATCACACAAAAGAGACACGTATAAACTTAAAAAAAGAAATACTATGCTATCCATTTACAGTATTTATTGCATAGCTGATACAATGTACAATACAAAAACAGACACTTTTAGTATCATTTCCTTGTTTAAAAGTCCATTTTTTTAGTATCGGAATTTGTGGAGGATCACAATCTGCTAAAATGTATATAACCAAGTTTTAGTGACCAATATTGTAATGCAGACTTGTACTGACTTAACTCACAGGGTCATTGACCAAAAGAGCCAAGCACAGATCATCCACATCTCTATGGTGCACCAGCAGGGACATGGTTCATACTTTTGTGTTATTTTTTTTTGACAAATTGTGAATTTAAGATCTTGTTTATGAATAATGTCACAAAATATATTCAATTTAGTGACTTTTTGGCACATTTGCTCAGTTAATCTTCCATATTTAATGGGATTTGGAAAGTGTCACATGAGTTTTTATTAATTCTTTCCTTATATTCTCCAAAATCAAAATAAGTACTTCAATCAAGTTAAATCTGTTGATATGGGAAAATGAATGCCTGGTCACAGAGGTCAACACAGTCGACATAGAGATATATGCACACATAAATATACATGTATTTATATATCAGTAATCGTTCAACAGATTGACAAAATGGACAAGGAAATGTATAGTATATGTAAAATGGACAAAGATATATATTTTTGCAATTGGTTGACAGGTCAACAAAATCGAAAAAAATGCTGTAAATATTAAGAAACCTGAAAGCTTTTCAACCTACTTTATAATTAATTGTTAACTTTGTCAACCTTGTAGAAAAAATGGAGTGTACCTTGGTGAGCTTGTAATTTATATTCATGACTTCATTTTCATAAATATTAATTGGTTTTATTTTACACAAAATTATCATATTTCTATACTTCGGTCAGGGGGGGTTCAGCTAATCTTACTTCTCTTGGAAAAATAAACAAACTCAAATGTTCCTCAATCCTGCAAACTGTTGATGTCATTAGTAATATATATATATTTATAATGAGGGTACCTACCGTTAATTTCTTTATTCAATACTATTTTCTAAAATTTACAAGGGAAAAGTACCCATTACCATTCTATGCTTGTAATTTGATGAATTAATAATGAGTAGAATACAATTCTCACGAATTTTCACTCGTAACTGAAAACTACGAAAACTACAGTTTAACCCTTTGATCTTTCAACTTTGAAAAACCGTTATAGTGTAAATTGATAAAAAGGTAAAATGGTTGACTTTTTCTGTGGTACCTACTGTTAATCTAAAAATCTGTTGCTTAAAAGAGACAGATTCAATGTGTAGTGGTAGATAATAATCAAGATACATACTGTTCACTACTTTATATTTATATACAGAGAAACAGTAAAAGGTAAAGCATCTACTTCCGTTTTACTGTTTTATGGTTTGGGAATACTATATTATCTCTCTTTTCCTTTTGACTCAATCTAATCAGGAAGATTGTATAAGTGTGGTGATTTAAAAGACAAAACAGTTTTTCCCATTTAAAAAGTTTGTGGTATATCTTAACAGTTTAAACTTTGTCACAGCCAATCAACTGAAGGTCATTTCCTTGGTAACCACTGTAGTCTTGGTTGTGACGTCACAATACAAAATGTTAACATATTATTGTGTTTTAAAGCTTTTATACTGGCATATAATGAATTATTCCAAACATGGTTGTTGGAATTTCATAAGTGGATGAAACAAAATAAGGACTTTAAGGTTACCACTGCTTCGTAGTGACCTTAAACTCCCAACAATAACTCTTTTACAGTAACTTTAAAGTTGCCACTTATAGAGCCAATAATAAAACAAATTACTTTGAGAATTTCAGTTATAATTGGTATATGGGTGTTACTTGGACCTTAACAGCTGTGGAACACTGGCATTAGATTGTGACCAAAAAAGCCACTTAAAATAGAAACTTTGCATTAAAGTCAAGTTGTCATTGTTCAGACTTTAAGGCCACCCTAAAGTAGACAGCTTTCAAAGTCCAAATAAAATACAAGTACTAATTTTAGATGAAATTCACCAAGTATTTTTTTTTAAATTTTTGGCTGTGCAAGTGGTAACCTTAAAGTTGCTAAAATAGATTTATTGCCAAGAGTTTAAGGTCAAATTCAGGCAATTTTGGAATAATTCATTTATTGACAATATAAACTCTTTTAAACCCATTACATGTTAAAATTTGCACTGTGACATCACAATCAGGGCTACTGTGGTTGCCAGGGACATGGCCTTTACCTAATTAGCTGTGGAATACTTTGAAGGCCAAAATATACCATAAAGTCAAAGGCAAAAGGGCCTTTTTCTGTTTCAAATGCTGACCCTTATACATTTTTGATAATTATAATCATTCATTAGATAAAGGGTAAGAAAACAGTATTTCAAAACCATTAAACAGTGAAACAGTAAAACGGAAGTAGGTGCTTTACTGTTTTCTGTTTTTCTGCAAATATACATGGGTAAAGTAGTGAATGGTATGTACCTTCATTGACCAACCCTCTATTTACTGGCACAAATCAATTTAAATATGTGCTACTATTTCTTAAAACAATCAAACAGTAAACAGAAAAAGGGGGATTGACTGTTTGTAAAAAGTTCTAAATATGGAATGTTTTTCATATTAACAGTAGATACCTTGTGAGAGGGTTTTAAACCTACTGTTTTGTACTTTTCCATATTCATCACATTCAAATTGATTACAAGTGTGTTTCAGTTTATTCAAACTAAAACAGTAAAAGGGTAACAAACTGTTTACCGTTTCAACCCCAATAAAAAGAGATATAGGTAAAGAAATTAGTGGTAGGTACCCTGATTATTTATACATTGACATCCCTTCAATTTGAGGCTCTAGATGGTTCAAAAATTAACTGAAATAGCCGAATAGGACATATTTTTGAACAAACATCATAATCCGCATTTTCTTATCTCTGTAAAATCACAAATTTGGCTTCTCCTCTACCCCGTAAAAACATAAAATTGCGCAATTAGAGGGTTTTCCAAGTACACATGTAAAGCCAATAATTTAATATATCTTAAGTTGACCGGAAATTTCAACGGACAGTTGACAGGAATATCAACCATAGAAATCGTAAAACAAACTATGGTACTTTGAGTAATTTTTCAACTAGAGCATACAACGAGATCTCGTTTGCTGCGAGTGTTGATTTGACAGATGTAAACAAGGAAGAGGGAATTGATTTTGTGGATGTGAATAAATTATGACCATTCTATCCGCGCAGCAAGCTTAATGTTGAAATGCAATACGCGTGAAGAGCATGGAATTTGCTTGTTTATTGTAACTATTCTGCCTTGGCTTAACACAATGGATATATGCGCGGAAAAGAGGCAAGTAACATTTTTACCGATTTTATTTGTTTATGTTTATGGTAAACAGTTGTAGTAAACTCGTAGTAAAAGCACATGTAGTTGGGATAACAGTTTTGGCACGCTGACAAGATTACCTCACATTGCTTTTAAGCTCATCAACAACTTTGATTCGCATATTTTGATTTGACGTGAAAACTAGTTTGCCAGTAAGGTGGCTTTCCACCTGTTGTATATTACTGTTTATTTGGTTGCAAAATGATAGTGCACTAGGGAGACACAATCTGTGCAATACGACATGTCTAAGAAATTGCCATAGAATGAATGATGGAACTTTGGATACTTTGAACTTTTTTTTTTCAATACACTTCTTAGAAAACTGTTAATGGACGTATACTTTTGATTTGTCTTACCTTCAAAATTTGATTCTGCATTTCACCATTAATATTATATATAGTTGGACTTAAGTGATTATCATTCAGTTTAACTGACCTCTTGCAGTAGTTAACTTTAAGCAAGAGTTTATTGACTGGGTCCCCAAAGATTAGAAATGCTGACTTTTGATGGGATCCCCTGCATTTCAGATATTATTATTTCATAAAATAAAGTAAATGGGATAAAGTTGGGACAGACCATAATAATAGTGAGTTGATATTACAATCATAATTGATATCACAATTAATGAGTGAATAGATATGTGATAGTTACTCTGATTATATGTATGACAACTGCTCCAAATAAAAAAAAAACATAATTCCAGGGGCCGATTTCACAAAGGGACTTAAGTCCAGATTTAGGGTCCCAGGGGCCGATTTCACGAACGGACTTAAGCCTGGATTTGGGCTTAAGTTTAAGACTTTGGTCTTAAATTCTGTCAAAAATGTGCTAAGTCAGCGGGCTTAGACTTAGTGGATTTCACAAAGGGGCTAAGTCCATGGATTTGCTAAGTCAGTGGACTTAGACTTAAGTCTGGGAGGTAGTGGGCTTAAATTTTGTAAAGAGGACTTAAATATGGCTGCCATAAACTTTTCTCCACTTGAAAATTTGAAAGGGCTGTAAAAAAAGTATAATTACACAGAACACCTTACTGAAGTAGTCTTTGCGAAGTTTATGTGTGGCAACAAGGTTTTTCATTTCAAAACGGCACTTATCCTTAGATAAAATGTATTAAATGAAGGATATAAAAGGTCACATGACACAGAAAACCACTGTGGTTATATGATAAGCTTGGACTTAGCTAAGTCACCTTTGTGAAATCCATTTTAAGTCCCAGACCTAGTTAAGACCAAAGTCTTAGATTTAAGTCCCTGACTTAGCCAAAAAAGGGACTTAGTTTAAGTCCTTTAGTGAAATCAGCCCCAGATTTAGACTTAAATTTAAGACTTTGGTCTTAAATTTATGTTAAGTCTGTGGTCTTAGACTTAGCGGATTTCACAAAGCAGCTAAGTCCATGAAATTGCTAAGTCAGTGGACTTAACTTTAAGTCTGGGAGATAGTGGGCTTAAATTTTGTAAAGAGGACTTAAATATGGCTGCCAAAAAGTTTTCTCTACTTCAAAATTTGAAATGACTGTAAATAAAGCATAATTACACAGAACACCTCACTAAAGTGGTCTTTGGGAAGTTTATATGTGGCAACAAGAGTTTTCCATTTCAAAACAGCCCTTATCCTTAGATAAATACATCAAATGAAGGATATATGGCACCAATATTATATTTTGAATAGATATAAAAGGTCACATGACACAGAAAACCACTGCGGTTATTTGATAAGCTTGGACTTAGCTAAGTCACCTTTGTGAAATCCATTTTAAGTCCCAGACCTAGCTAAGACCAAAGTCTTAGATTTAAGTCCCTGACTTAGCCAATAAAAGGACTTAGTTTAAGTCCTTTAGTGAAATCGGCCCCAGGAACCAGCTGCCCATGGCCGCATTTATTGCCCACAAAAAGATGAAGAAATACACAGATTAAGTTGTGCTCCAACAGGTTGATCAGAAGATTAGAATTGAGAAGTGACATGTGCTTAATATATTCCAGGAATACTTGAAATGTTCATAGGCAGTATTTACTTTTTCATGTGAGATGTATCCAAATAGGAAAATATCACTATTTTCATATAGAAAGTCGATTCTTTATGATACTACTATGCCAGTGTTATATGCCACCTGAGAGAAATCAGTGAAAAGAAAGAATCAAAAGTTGCTATTTATTTAAAAGTTTTCCACACTAAATTGTGAGAAAATATTTAAATATTACAATTTTCTGTGATAAATAAAGGGACTTACATATGTGTTCTTTGATGATATCTGCATTTTTATGAGATGTTTAAATATGTGATAGAGATTAGAGAATATACCTCTACTACATTTGACTTTTTACCATGACATATATTTCAATTGATTTTTTTTCCTCTATTTAATCAAAGTATCCGGTGGATACTTTGGTTTAGTGTTCACGTGTAGAGAGATTTTCGACGTTAACGCTCTCAGCAGAAAACTAGACCAGCTAGGTTCACCAAATTTGCAGGATATCTTCATTGGGAGGTAAACTTCTTTGAGACTGAAATTACACTCGTTCTGAAAAACAACATGGCTGCCCTGGGGATTTTTTTTGAAAATTATCTGCCTTTTTCTACTGGCTGGTTCTCGTAACTTCAATGTTGAATCTCTTCATAGGTAATACGTATAGCAGATATATATGTCCTCTACAAGCATGCAGACATTTGACCTTGAAGCTTTTCATTCAAGGTCATCAACACAGTGCCAAAGTACCCCAGATAGACTTTAAAAGTGCCTATATCTCCCTTATTATTGGTCCTAGAGGTTTGGCATGTGAAGCCAACCAACAGGAAACCATGGGCTGGGAATCTTCTGATGTGTTCAGAATTGACCTTGGGCCCCTCCTTCAAGGTCAAATAAAGATAACCATTGTTTAAATTGCTTATAAGTCACCTATTATTGGTTCCAGAAGTTTGGAATGTGAAACCACCATATAGGAAATCATGGGCTGGGAATCTTCTGATGTGGTCAGATTTGACCTTGGTCTCCTCGTTCAAGGTCAAATGAGGATATCCAAAGTTATAAGTGCTTATAACTCAGTTATTATTGGTCCAAGAGTTGTGGAATGTTAGACCAACTTACAGGAAATCATGGTCTAGGAATATTCTGATGTGTTTAGATTTGATTCTGGGACCTTGGAAGGGCCCTTGAAGCAGGTCAAACAAGGGTATCCAAACTTAAAAGTGCTGATAACTTGCTTATTATTGCTGCTGTGGGTTTGGGACGTAAAGCCAACCTATATTTTTGCAAATTTTGAAAGCCATCTGAAATTTTGGTGGAAATTGGAAATGTTGTTTATCTAAAAAAAAAAACCATAAGAGATAGAGCGAGTTTGGGCAAATTTTGGAAATATTAAGGTCTACTAGGAGTCTAGGACCTCTGAAAAATTTAGACTTCGGAATTTAAGCTGCCATCTTGACTTCTGCTGCAACTGGAAATTGTTGTTTATCTCGAAAACTGTAAGAGATAGAGTGATTTTATGCAAATTTTGGACCCCCTGGGTACTAGGGAGTACTCTTCTAGGACCTCTGAAAAATTCAGATTTTTCCGAATTTCAGCTGCCATTTGTAATTTTGACGGAAATGGAAAATGTTGTTTATCTCAAAAACTGTAAGAGATAGAGTAATTTTGGGCAAATATGGGCCCCCCTGGGTACCAAGGACTACTCATGTATGACCTCTGAAAAATTTAGACTTTTCCTTATTTCGGCTGCCATCTTGAATTTTGGAAGAAATGGAAAATGTCATTTGTCTTGAAAACTGTAGCACATAGAATGACTTTGGGCAAATTTTGGTCCCTCTGGATAATAAGGACTACTCCTTTGATTCCTGTGAAAAATTTAGAATTTTCTTAATTTTGACCGCTATCTTGAAAATGCTGTTTATCTTCAAAACCATGTATATTTTGTTTGTCTTCTAGCTTTGTGGGTTTTTTTTCATTTTGTTACAAATATTAACAAACTGATGTGATAACAGTTTACTTTCATCCACAAGCCTGTACACTAAGGCTCCTTAGTAGAACTCTTAATAGTTATGGTTCTCTTTTAACTAGGAATAAATACCAGGTCTTTAGAGGGCACTTCCATTGAAATTTCCCATTTTATCTAGAAATCCTGCTTAAGTAGAAATATTTTTGTGGTCATCTAAGGTTTGCTTTGTTTTGACTAGATTCAACTGTATACACACATATATTATAAAGGTATGTTATTCTATTGAGATATCTTGTTGTATTATGTTTTTCAGTTGCTTTGCTGGGGGCTAGGAGGAACCATTCTGAATGTTTTATCTAACCTGTGGAGGATGATGCATCTCTCCAAATATGTGAGATATTCATGGATAGCCTCATAATGCAGCATTCTCCTAAAGCAGGGGTATTTAACAAACTGAAAAAAAAACTCTCAAAGGGACGTCGATACGAGGTTGGTTCTACTGGGGAGGAAACTGACGCTATAAAGCTACAAAAGTTTGAAGCAATGTATGCAAGGTTTCCCACACAAGGAGATGGAGGACCCAAATCAAGGGACTCTAGTCCTAGTATTATGGATATAGAAAGTCCCAAAAGAAGTGTTTTAGATAGTCCACAGCGAGCTAATTTGTCAGAGAAGGATATAAATAAAACTAACACTTACACAAAGGACCCCACTAAAGAGCAGAAAAAGAATGGATCCCCAACTAAAGAAGTCAAAAGTAACAAGGGAGCTGGGCCTATAATCTTTATTAATAATACATATGATTTACCGCCTATTCTTCCCGTCAAGAAAGGAGCCATAAGTGACAAGAGGCAACGTTCTAAAGAAAGACATAAAGATCAGATTTCTAATAAAGATGGTAAAAAAGGAGATACTGATAAACAGGCTGTTAGAAGTGACAATGCTGAAGAGAATAAAGAAAACAGCAAAGTGGGTTCAAAGTCTCCACACAAGTCTAAATCTAGAGGAGGCTCAATGGGAGGGGTGTCTCGGCCTGAAGCTGGCACAAAAGGGGCCTCTGTTTCTGAAGAAGGAGTTTCAAGTGGCTGCAATAGTTCTGGCAGCAGCGGGGATGGAAAGATCAAGTGTAAGGATCCAGACAAAAGTAGGAAAGATCAAGAATATCTCAGAGATTCTGTAGAAACTACCCTGAAAACATTAATTAAATGCGAAGAAAGCAGGGGTTGCACAAATGGCCAAAATCATCATATTAATGATAGGTCACCCAAAATCATACCTTTGTTAAATGATGAGAAAAGTATTTGGGGGTCAGAAAAAGGGAGGAAAAATTGTAGTATTAATGGGTTTGGAAATAAGCAACAACTAGGTGATGATACATTTGATAGTTCAGTTAATAATGAGAATAATGGGGAAGCTCCAGCCACTGCTAAAGGCCAAGCAAATGAGGCATGCCATGATAATGACCTGGAGCATCAGAAGAATCCACCAGGCATTAAAAAGGCAAATGTACGAGAACAGGGTTATATTGTAAATGGAGATGGTGAAGTTTTGCCCACTTTAATTTATAGAAGTCAGTCTGAGGAGAAGAAAGAGTTGGAACAGCCTCCTGTAGAAAAGCAGGGTCATAAGTCTCCAGCAACGGGTAGTGCTGAGAACAATAAATCAGATGTTGACATTTTGCAGAAGGAGAATGGCTCAGACAAATCCATAATCACTGAAAGGGGGAAAGGTAACAGAGGAGAAGATGGAATGAAAAATAAGGGGGATACGTCACACGCCAAGTTACATGATGTGCCGCTATTTAGACCCCTTACTGGGGCAAAAATACCAGTGAAAGGGGAAGTAGATGAAATAAAGAGCCAGAGTAACAGTAACCAGGGATTAGATGAAGAGTTAGATGATAATGATTCTGATGATGATATGGAGTTAGGATATACTTCTTTGGCTGATGTTGAGAAGATATTTGGAAATAAAAAAGAGGCTTCAGATGCACAGGAGGCAGCTTCAAAGGCCAAAGTAACAGCAGAGGGCCTGTTGCTGAGACAGAGTTTATTTGCTAGAGACAGTAATGGGAATGTAATGCGAGGACCTGGGTGTGTCATTAAATGTGATGTCAATGTACAGGGTTGTGATGTTAGGCCCCTCCTTGTGGATCGTTTAGCATCTGCTCGTTTTCAAGGATGTTGTGACAAAAATGAAACAAAAGTCACAGAAACTGAATTACCCAGTGTTGAAACTGAGGAGAATGAATATGGTTCAATTGGAGATTATTCATCCAGAAATGTGTGCCAAAACACGAAACCCAACACAAACAATCCAAACATGGGTGCAAGACCAAAGCAAAAAACTATTAGCAGAAATAGTACAGTAACTAAAGAGTCTCCTGTTCTAAAAATCACAAAAGAAATGAGCAAACTTCCTGGTTTCCATGGCAGCAGTAGTCCAGAGATACAAAAACACTTTGATTTGAATCTTAATTTGGAAGTGGAAAGGGGCATTAGTCATGAATCAGGATATGAGACTGGAGGGTCTGGACTTCGCTCTCACTCTTCAAGCTCGAATGAATTCATACAAAACGACTCATCCAGTTATAGCTTAGTGTCTGAGCCCAGTGAGGATTCTAGTGTTCCTGTTAGTGTCTCCAACAGTACACCACCAGTGAATTTGAATGACTCCACATCCAGTGAAGAGGCCAATGAAAGTAAATCACGATCAAGGCCAGAATGCCGTGATAATGTTGAGGAATCAGAAAATACTGCAATCTTGGCTAGTTTGTATGCATTTGTACCCAAAGGGTCTCAAAGAGGGAATGACACCAGCAATGTAGATTGTGAGAATGTAGATTCTGAAAATAGTGGTGGTTCGAGTGAGAAAACAGAGTCCCAGCATAGCATTACACGCAGCATACAGTCTCCAGATAGTATTAAACTAGAGGACACTTTGATAGATGATTATGACAGTGAGCCTTATGATGATGTTGATTATGGCTTTGAAGATGGTGATGAAGAAGATGATGATTATTTACCGCCAATACCCACAAGAAACTACGCAAATGAAGAACAGAGATTGCTCGAGATAAAACAGTGTGTGGAAACAACGAGTGGCAAAAGCAAGCCCCCTATGATGACAGTGATTGGGAGCAAGAAATCAAAAGAAGATACTGATAAAACTCAAGTAATAAAACCAGTTGAAGAAACCCAATCAGAGGTGTTAGATTTGTCTGTGAAGAAATTTTCTGATACTGTTGCAGCTATCCCCAAAAAGACAACAGTGAAGGACTTAAGTATAGCAGTAAAGTCGAAGCCCATTCCAATAGTGAATAATCAGAAAAACATTGTGAGTACTGAGTCCATGTCTGCTCCAGACATAACCACAAGCAAATCTTTGTCTGCTGTGAAAGCAGTGAATAAAAGTGTACCAGAGGTAGCTCAGAAGGATAGCATTGTGAAATGTGAACTGAGTGATGTAAAATCTGCAGTTGGTGAAGACTGTAATGGTAAAGTCAGTGCTCAGTCTGGTAAGAAATCCAATCTGTCAAAATCCTGTGCATCAAAATCAGAAACTGAGAAGGCTTCTTGTAGCCAAGTTAACTGTTCCGCCCCTTCTCCTATTGCCACATTGAAAACTACACAGGCTGATGTCCACAGAAATGCTTCCTATTCTCCTGTACGCAGGAAGAGTTATGAAAAGGTTGAGCGCAGTACACCTCGTAAAGAACCAGAAAAGCTGTCTGACAGTGATCCTAAATCTCCTGTATGTAACAGCAGAGAAAGCAGAAGCTCCAGCAGTGCCAGAATGGGGAGGCAAAGAAAGGAGTCTGAGACTGGCAAAGATGCAAAGGACATTAGCAACAAAAATAAAAGTCCAGATCATAAGGCTGGACCATTCCATGATAAGAAAAATATCAACAATAGCAACACAAGCCTAGATAGTAGTAAGGCTAGTAAGGATGATTTGAGAAAGAGTATATTGGAAAATAAACCAGAGAAGAAAACTGGAGATTCACCCAGTAAAACAGATGAACTTTATAATCAAAGTTTCTCTTCAGATTCTACATTAAGCTTAGATCAGCCATTTTGGGCAAGTTTTGATGAGCCTGTTCACATGTCGATGGAAGAGGTTCTGAACCAAGCTAAAGACTTAGGGATTCCTCTGGCACTTCCAAGTGGCTCACCTTCTAAGGATTCCTCATCTGAAAGTATCTGTAGCCACAACCATAGATACAATACACAGACTTTACCGTGTCCCAGACATGGTGTTATTACTCAAGATAAACTTCCCAAGAAGAAACCTGGAACCCTGAAAGACAAGTTTGCAAGTTTGTTTACCCGAAAATCAGGCAGCAGCACTAGTCCCAAGCATAGTGATATTAGGGGTGCAGAGAGTATTCAAAGGAGGAGCCTCCCACCCCCTCCCTCAAGTAATGACCTTGATGTAGTAGATGGCAGCATCAGCCCACAAAAAGGTAGGAGCAGGAATTCAAAGAGTATCTGCGAGATTCATGGGGCCAGTGACATTTCTCGAACTCTTTCACCTAGTCATCGATTTGGTCAGCAGTCAGACAGCTGTTGTTGTCACTGTGATGAATCAGATTGTACCAGCCACACTGGGAGGTACAACAAGCATAAAGTTGTTAGCAGCTGCTACGATCACCAGCAGCCTCATTCTAGTCATAGAAACGCCTGTGTTCATGAGTGTTTATGCCATATTTCTCCCTGTAAGAACACCTGCAAGTGCCAACATGGTAATTACAAATCATGTCATGAAGGCAGCAGTGAGGGTCAACCACGCCACCACCATGGTGTGGGTCATCACACTATGTGCGCGTATCCAAGGCATCAGAGTAGCAGTCGCCATGGCAACCAGTTATCACCTGACAAAAGGCATCGGAGAGACAGGAGCCACTCCAGAGATGTAACCTTGAGGTCAAGATCACCCAACACTCACATTCTGCCTTTGTCCAAGCAATCGTCCAGTGGTCAGAAGCAAGCTTATTTGACTGGCATGCAGCCACGGCAGAGTCGCAGCTCAAGTTCTTCAGGTAGGAAAACCAGAGTGTAGATATGTTGGCCTAGAGTTGTAGATTACTTGGACTATAATTTCATAAAACAGTATCTCTTCTTTCTTGAAAAATACTAATTTTTAAATATTTACAGAATAATTTGGTTTAAATGATCTGTTAATATATTTTTAAGGAAAAACAGAATATTTTATGATTGAGTAAAAAAGTTGGAAGAGTAGTAACAATGAATATTAAAATTGATGACTACTCACAGCAGCCAGACCAGAATAGATACTGAACATCCTCACTAAATCGAAGCATACTCATTAGTTTATATAAATATTACCAAAATGTAACAACCGAAAAAAATGAAATGAAAAAAACAATGTTATCCTTCGGGCCCACCCTTAAATTTTACATTAAGTTTGAGTAATTTCCCATCAACTATAATTTAACCTTTGACCACAGATTCTTATGAGGATGTTAAGTGTATATTGTATGTGTATATTCATTTGTCCATATAGTTAAACTAGCCCAAATTAGTCTAACTATAATAATTCATTCGGGGGGGGGGGGGGGGGGGGGGGGCAATAATCAAATAAAGTATACCCAACTGGCCTGGTATTCACAAAAGGGGTCAGCAAAATAAGTAAAAATTGGGCTCAAGATTGTCGCTTTTCTGTTTTGAGTTAATCCCTTCACTGATTGCTTTTGTGAATATGATGCCAGTGAAGACAGTTGAAATATATGCACTTGTTTTATTGTTTGGTGGAAATATTGGATTATGCTCAATGATTCTGTTATTATTTCCCATTGAAATGAGACTGTTTTTTGCCAATACTCACAAAGACTACCTTGTAAAATCACATGTACATAAGCTGTTTATTGTTGTTAAATGCTATTTCGTTTTCAGCATCAGAAAAATATAAACAAATGCATATGATATTCATAACTATGGGACAATAAAACTTCTGATGATATTCATTATTGGTTGCATCCTCAAAATTAAGAACATGACTGTATATTACTTTATATTGATGTCAACTGTTTTTTTCAGTTACAACTCCATAAGTTTTTGTTATACATGTTAGTGAATACCACCCCCGGTATTGGAGAAGCCAAATAATTCTACATCGCCTTACTTGCATTAATCCAGTGATAACGTTTTAATATAATATTTTATAAATATACCAATAATTGTTGGAGTAATGTTGCTTCTTAATTAAGTTTTTCGTAGAGATAGGGAAGTTTTGGATATTACTTTTCAGGCTTATTTCTCAATTTATACAGCAGCAGATTTATACCATGAACCAGTCCACTTTGGTATAACAAAAGCTTGTGACATCATGTCTTGATTGTAATTTTATCATTTCACTTATTTTCCTTCTCCAAACATTGTCTTTTTACTGTGAGAAACTCTTAGTTAAATGAAGTAAACTTAAAAACTATTATTTCAGCTTGCTATTCTTATAATATGATCTACAGTGATTTTGCTTGTGATTTTTTCAGAGGCTTTTCTTTAATATATAAATATGAAGTTCATCAAGATCTAACAAAAAAGCCACGTTAATCAGCAGCTCCAAATTGTACACAGAAAGAAACTGTTCAAGGAAAATACTCTATCAATTAATAATTGCATTAATAATGGACTGATGGAAGAAGTAAATTTTCTAAGATAAAACAGATTATAACATTTGTAAGTCGGTATTTGTAAGGTTGAATTAAGTTTTGGTACTATAAAATGTGTTGTAAAACCAACTAAAACATCTTCTTGGTTTTCTTTCTTGCTAATTTTGTGCCATCGTTCATAAACCCTCCGATCTATTGTACTTAAATATTTTATAATACAGGTAAACACAAGAAGATGGTTTTACAAAGATTACTTATGTAATTATTCATTATCTCATTATGTGCAGCAACAATTTTTCCATTGTGTTATACATGAGAAAAGACCAAAATAAACATGGAAAGTCTTTAAAATAATGATATGAAAGATTTAGAAAGGACCAAAAAGAAAATTCAATGAGCTGTAATTAATCTTTGTTTTTGTTGTTTTCCATGGATCAATGACAGCCCTTTTAATGGATGACAAACAGTAGTAGCTTACTATCTCCAAAGGATTTTGCCTGGTGGGATATTGTGAAATCAACCTGTGTGTGCTAGTGTGTCATGTTTTCTTATTTTGAGTAATTACTCAAAAACTATGTTGGATGTTGTATATCTGTGGTATACGGATGTACTTAGCAACCAGAAAACTGTCTACTTTATGGTAACCTTATAATCTGAAAGATAACTTCATTTTGTAGTGACTTAAAGGTAACCACTGTTCTGGCAATATTCAAAAATGACTAGAGTAAGAAATCTAAAATTCGCCACATATCTGAAATTCGCCACACGTGAAAATATTAATAAAATAAATGAATTGTGGTGAGATTTGTTGACTGTATAGTAAATTAAGGCTTTTTGAACTGAGAAATAGCAATTTTTAGACAAAAACATCATTTTCTTCATAAAATTAACTAAAGTTTTAGAGGTGGCGAATTTTAGATTCCTGGCGAATTTTAGATTTCTTACTCTACCTGGATGTAATTTATAATTTGTGTGTGGCTTTATCTGTACCCTAGAAAATTCAGTGTGGACTTAGGAATATCTGATAGGAGATAACTGCCATGGCATTGGACCTTGTTTAATTTAGAAAGTTTTCCTTCACAACCAATCTCGCTACACAACAAATGAGAGTGCTTATCAGTAAAACCCTAGTGCAAGAAAATTTTGCTTCCTTGGTAAAACTCTCAATCCCAGCCCCTAGAATGGGGGGTGATTTTCAGGCTATGAACACCCCATGAACATAATACTTTTTCTTTAAATTAAGTAGTCAAGATTCAGTACAAAAATCACACTCAGATAATAAGGCAAATATTTTACCAGGAATCCTCACAATCACTAAATTGAGTTGTAGTACATATTATCATTTCAAACTGTCATATAACAGCTAAATTATTAACAAGCATTCCTTTTATATATATTTCTTGTATTTCTTGTTTTGTGTATGACAAAATGACTGTGTTTTTGTGTATGACAAAATGACTGTGTGTATGAATTAAAAATAATGGATGTATATTTTGCAGTATCATACTGGGAATGGGGAAAGCTGTCTCTGAAATTGGAGGTCTTTTTTTATAAAGTTTATTTATTGTAAGACGAAATCATAGAATTACGTTATGGATTTTTTATTTTGTTTTATTTATGTTTTTGGAAACACAGTTTATTTTTGAATTAGTCCTCATGTGGTGTGTATATTAGTTAGTTCTTCCTGGAAAAACAGGTTAAAGTTAACATTTTTCAGTTTTGTGTAAAATGTAAACTCAGATTTATCCAAAAAGATAATGGATTTCATAGGGTCATGCACTGATTTCTGTGGAAATATTGTTGTTATAACCCAAAGCACTCCTTGTTTTCATGTTCATTCTACCTGTAAATTAGTTTTTAAGTTTTTTCTCTCACCAGCGGCTGAAGACCATGGCTGGGAGATTATAAAACACCTTCTGTATGTGTGTGCGTCCGTTTGTAATTTTTTTACATAAACCTTTATATTGCATTCATTTATATAAAGTAATTTTTATCAAATTTTGCAGGAAAAGTTTATCAATGAGACTGTGTAAAAATTTAATCTAAAATCAATGGAAAACAGTTTAAATTTGATACATAGACTTGAAATTTCAGATATTTTATTATGGTAGATCATTTGTTGTTTTTTTTTTTTTGTCACCAGAAAGGTTCTAAGTATGGAGATTTATGTTTTTATGTATTTATCCATCATTTTACCATTATGTGAAAATGTGATCTTATCCACATGTGTGTAGTTATCTATGAGACACCCCTTTGAGTAAATACCGGGTATCGACTATTTTTCCCCCCAGTTAGTAATTAAAACAAGAACATCAATGTCTTTGTCTGATTTCACTAGTGTTCTCACCATTGCTCATATGAATACACAGACAATAAATATTTGATAGACTGAAAATACAGGGTAATGTAATGTTTGTTAAATTATACCTGAGAGATATTCTTTTGTTAAAAGTTTCCAATATCTTTTACCATTGGGCAGTTGTTCTGCTCTGTGATTTTGGCAACATGTAGAAGCCTTTTTTACATATTTCCATAGAAACACCTTTTACATTTATTCTTACTAAAATAATCGCCAAAACGCTTCAGGACCTTGTAAACAATCCATTATTTTGTGATATTGGACACTTACCTGGCCATTAACCGTTACATAACTGTAATAAACTTTTGAAAATATCACCATTGCATGCGGAGGAAGAAATGGGAAATTCACAAGATTATTCTGAATTTTACATCAGAATATTATCTTCTATTTTATTGACTTTGTTGGAAGTTCTTTACTGATTTTTCATTTTTGTTACTGCAATAGGCCTATGATATTTCTTGATTGGAAATTTGAACATTATATCTTAACGCTCTCGCCCCCTCCACCCAGTGGTAAAGCTCACATCCTGTGGCAAATTTCTCATTTGATATCAAAGCAAAATATACCCACAAATGAATATTGCTGTACCAGCTGGTCAATATGAAGTAAATTACAGGTAGTTTAATCTGTTTTAAGTGGCACTCTATTAATTTGAATTCACAAGAGAGTGACATGCTCCATTGGAAATGATATTTTCTGAAATTTATTGTTCAGCTGAAGTATTTTTCTGGTTTCTTCAAAATGTACATACCAAGCTTCAATTGTTCAAAAGTTGATAGTATTTCATTTTTGTTTTGAAAAATTTAGCCCACAATTTAGGATCCAGAGCTTTAAGAAAATGTAATTACTTAAAGGGAAGTTTACAACGAGACATCTTTTGTTTTTCTGAATATTTCTAGTAGTCCTCTGTGTAATTAGCACTCAGAACTCTTATCGATCACTTGGCAGGGAAAGTAAAAATCTGCAATTGTGTGGAAATTTATCACAAGGAAAAATCATTCTAGTGTCATATGGCAGATATACTTAGTATTTATTTGTGCATCAAAGCTATGCCTAGTGTATCTTCCATAGTTAAAATGTTGTATTCAATATTTAGTATCAGTAATAGTTAAATCAACTAAAACAATATTGAAGGCTGTCCAGGAATATGATGAATATTGACATCATATTTTGTGGTTTCTGGAGAAACCTAAAACTTACTGTCATTGAGAACTGGGAAATATCAGCTTCCTTATTTTAGTTCTGTGAAAGCATTAGCTGGTAATGTTTTTGTGGCTTAAGTTAAGTATTAAATTAGGAATCTTAAAGATCACAGTTACCAATGAAGTCAATATCAATGAAAAATGGTAGATTATTGGTATTAATAATGTCAGGAAAACCTACTTGTAAATTCTACAATTTAGATAAATAGTTTAAGATTGACAAGAAATATCCTATAATTCAAAGTAATATAGGATAGTTACTGTTGTGGCTAATTTCACTTACTGTCACGAACTTTTTTTTTGTATAATCAAGTGTATGATGAAATATTATTTAAAAGTAAAATTATAGTGACAATGTTAAAAGTCAGATATGTATATTAATATGTACACTACTCCAAGTCAAATTTAAGTGTATCTGACAATTCAGAATTTAAGTATAATTGGAACCCCTTTTGATTTCCCAACAACAAAAATGCTATAGTTTTATGGTTACAAGTGGATGTTAGATATATTTATTATTTAATTTTATTGTAGTGACATGTATTATACAATTCATACTATTAGTTGCAATTAATTCAAACCAAAACTCAAAAATACCCAGCCCTCTATTGGGCTAATAAATCATTGTAAGTGTAATGATATTTTAGATATTCATAGTACCTTAGACAAACATAATTTTATTGGACTTTACAAAGCAATTTATCTGTTATCTGACACAAGATTCCGTGGATTTGTGGAGGCTTTTAAGTCAGTACAGATTTTGCTGTATATACGGTTCTCATAGAACTATAATATAAGTTTTAGTCCATCTTTTCCCAGTTATTCCTATGTCTAAACTTAATCAGTGTAGCTTCTGAGATGTTTGCTCCCATTACTGTCAGGCCAGAAAACAAAAAAAAAATAAAATAACTGCAGAAAAAAAAATCTAGAAGAGAGAGAAAAAGACAGGGATCTTTTTTACCAGCTGAGACATTGCCATGGCAACTGGATATCAGCCAAATGGACTCTTGTATCAGTATAGTTTTCAGTTAAACCCTTGACTATTAAAGAAATACTGTAATTTGGAATTGATCTACTATCTGTAGAATATAATCAGTCATATAAAACTAAGTACTACATCACTGTACACTATTGCAGCTGCTTAAGTAAGGGTAATTGGTAAAGGGAAGAAAGAGTGGCTTTTTAAATGTGAACAGAAATATTTCAGTTGATACAACCAGTCTCATACTAATATAAATAAATACAGCTACTTCATCCAACAAATGTTACATCTTCATGTGAAAGTTATTTTTTATAAAATTTAAACCATGTTTTTTCACATGCACAGAATAATGTCCATTTAATATGTTGGGTATGTCCCAGTATATAATAATAACTGGAGTATGAAATATGAAATTAATACTAAACTGATCAACTAACAGTAAAAGAAACAAAAGTGTTTGTAATTTTATAGTACATTTAGTAATCAATTATATTTTATTTCCTAAACAATAACAACAACAATCCACCCGTATGCCCTGAAGAAATGCTAGGTAGATGATTGGTGCATGTGAATTTTAATATATCAATTTAAAAAATGCTTAGAATTTTTTTTGTTTAATGGTTGACATGCTTTAAGGATATGGCCTATAACTATTGTATACAGCTTCATAATTGAGGAGCCAACGATGTTTCAATGATAACTGATGCTGTAAACTCAGTGTATGTTAGTCTGTGTCTCCATGTGTGTGATTTGCGATTTGCTATCGAATCAGTTGCCCTGAAAATGAAGTTCAACTTGACCACTTGACCTGATAGTTTTATGGATCTCCTGGGGCGGTATTCACTAACAAAGATTAAGATCAGATCAAGATCAGATCAAGGGTTTGAGAAAAAAGTTTCAAGTGAGCCATGGGATCATGTAGCTATTCAGAAACCATGGATCACTTGAAAAGATGAAATATTTGATTTGATTTTGTATGAATTTCACACAATTTAAAAGGTTTATTCAGTTGTGAAATACAGTCTGCCTCTGTAATAACTGATTAAAACCTTCATCTTCCCTGAGAAATAAATCTTCTATCAGTTATTTTTGATCTGTCTTGATCCAAAAGTTAATCCATCAAAGAGCATGGATCATAGTTAATCCAAAATTTGATCAAAATATCAGATCAAATGTTTTATGAATACCAATCTGAGCTGATCCAAAAATCTGATCCAAAAGTGATAATTTTTGTTCAAATTTGATCTGATCTTTACTGATCCATGTTAGTGAATACCACCCCAGGGGAATAAGTTCACATGAAATCCATTGATGGATGATTTCTGTTGTAATTAAGGCAGAGATAATGGACTTTTTCTATGGCCAGGGTCTGTGGACTCATGGTGGATAGCATGGTCTGGTTATAGACCTCTCATGGTTGTAATTAATTTTGTAACAATAAATAATTGAAATTATCTGTGGGAATTGTCGTAGATATCCACAAGATATATTTTCTACGTGTTCATTTTCCAAATGCCATTTGGACTTTTTGGTTCCCTTCCAAGAATTTGTTTTAATGGACAGTTAGAAATTGTAAGAGAAAAAAATTTCACTCATTTTGAAATTACTAGAAATTTAAAAAAAAATGGTTTTAAAGGTTAGTTTCTGCAAAACAGATTAATACAGATTTAAAATTACACTGGGAATTAACTTTGCACAATTCAAACTCATTTGTTATCGCAGATCGTGGTCATTGGAACATGGACCACTTAGTGCATCAATAATAACTGATGCTACAGGCATACTGTGTACTCATGATAATTTCTGCTCTGCATGGAATCAATAAAATCCAGGGAAATTGTATTTATTATTCCCACGACCTCATAATGGGATGGAATGCACAGAGTTACATCAAAAATAGACTGAAAAAAACTCGGGGAAAGAGTGACCGTAATTGAGTCATAACAGAATGCTTATCTCTCCAGGGAAAATGACTTATTTATTTGGAAAGCAGGATGTCAATGGATGTGTTACATATTACTTAGATTTCTGGCGAAACCAATTAACCTAATGTATGTTTACTTTTCATATAAACTAAATACACCGTGGAAATTTCCAGACCTTCTGAAAAAGCTATACCATTGTTTAGCATTGAAAGAACCTGGTTCACAATTTAAATATATTGTATATTTGTTAAAGCCAATCAGACTTTGAAAATTGCTCTTCATAAATTGTCTCATTTATTACTCAATTTCATAAAACCTGAAGGACTGAATACATAAGTTGAATTTTATTGAAAGGTATCAGTGATCTACAAATTAAAAAAAAAAATTCAAGTTGAACTATAATTTAAGTACACTTTCTAGTGCCTGGTTTTTGATGTACAAAATGTTATGATATTCTCTGTTACATTCCCTCCAGAGAACTTTTTCAGTTGAAAATATCTTTCTCGGGTGCCATCTTGTCTAAGATCATTGTGTATCTACGCATTACTTTACTTCATATTCGCATGTATTTTGCAATAAATATACCGGGTACTTATATATGTATAATAATAATTATTTAAAATATTTTATATCTATTCACGTAAATATATAATCAATACATATATATTGTGGCAATAAATCAACTGTATGATGTAGTTCTTGGTCAATTCCCAGAATTCCCTGTGCTTTTTGTGAGGGTTTTGTTTTCAGTAAAGATATACCTGTGTGAGGAGGGCTCTGTATTTTACCTTTGGCAATAGATTGATTATGTTAAGGTTCAATAGTTTTGCTCTTTAAATGGTTAATTTTTAAGCTAAGATGATTCCAATATACTGAAACCTAATATGCAATTCATGCATAAAAATATGAAATTTGTGACATGTGGACCTTAAACATGAACCATAAAACTTTAGGATTTATATTCACAAAAGAATAAACAAAAATAAGAAACCAAAACAGCATAGGTTGAGTATAAACAGCGGCATGCTTAAGCTTATCATTTACTAATTCTTTTTTTGAATTCAGCAAAGATATAAGGATTTTATCCAGCAAGATAAGAACTTCACAAAAATATTAATTCTTATCATAGATCAGCAATATTTGTAAATTTTTATGTTTTGGAAAATTTTAGGCTTTCTGGATAATTTTAATTCAGACACTGTGTGTATGAGGAAATCTCATGTGGCAATCTAAGACCTTGGATCATGCTACAGATATAGAACACAAGAGGGTGGCTTGTATCAGAATATAATCTACCAGATGCCTCTTTCATGAGATATTATTATAAAGCTTGCTTATATAATAACTACAGTTAATTTAATGTAATGGTTTATTAGATTAAGGTCAATAAGGTTATCATTAAAGAGATCTGAACTTACCCACAGCATTTGACAGCATTTTGTGTGTAGATTGCCTTGAGTAAAAACATCACTCATATAAAGGTTTTTGCTGGGATTAGTGGGATAACAGCATGTTTTGTGAAATGAAAGACAGAAGAAATCAGAAAGCTTTTCTCAGAAGATAAAAGTCTGTATGTGCAACTGAATGTGTTCAAATAATAAAGGTTATCTTATAATAGTTTGTTTTAATTTATGTATTTTATTTTATGTATTTATCTACACATACACACAAAGATATGCAAATAAAAACAAAAACTATTTTATTTACTTTCTCAGATGAGAAAGTAAATAAATAATTTATTTACTTTCTCAGATCAGGGGCCATGGTGGCAGAGTGGTAACCCTCTCGCCTCCCACCTCTGAGGCCGGGGTTCGATTCCTGGCACAGCCTCATGTGGGAAAGCTGGTAGTTGCTTGCCGTTGGTTGGCAGTTTACAGTACAGAACCCTAACAAACTGTATGTACTGGTTTCCTCTGCCCTTCCAACTACCCATCGTGATATGACCTGTACAGTGTTGAAAGCGACGTAAAACCCCAAATAAATAAATAAAATAAAATAAATAAAATAAAATACTTTCTCAGATAGTAACTAGATCCTAACTATTACTGGCATGATAATATATTTCATCTTAATTCTGCATAAATCGACCTACATTGAGAATTTCGGTTTTGATTGATGAGATATATCATTGTTATTGGCTATTGGCTGATTCCAAAAATTTCGGCTTGTTTTCAGAAAATCCAAATCTTATTTGTACCAATTGAGGATTGTTCTTGACTATGAAGCAATTTGGTCATAGTTTTGCCTTTGATGCTTCTACTATCTGGAATAAATTGCCTAACAACATATGTTATGCTTCCTTTCTCAACTTTTTCAGGGAAAAATTCAAATCATGTATGTTTGCCAAGGTCTTTCCACTATAGCTGCTGACTTACCCAGTGTCAGTGTCTGTGCATACAAACATTGCTGATGGACCATGGACCGATGATTTTGAATGAGGCATATACTTGTTACACCTTAGAGTCAGCCTTTAATGTAGAGATTAAGCACTACGAAAGTCTAGAATAAAATAAAATTTGCAGTTGCGCTTGATTTCAATCAGGTTTTAGGGGCATTTGTCAAAAAAATGAGCTAACAATGTTAAAATTATCCATAGCCATAGCCTCCCCTGTCACTCCTGTGTCTCCTTGGTATGACCTGGCTATGTCATTGGATTAACATTTATTGTATGTTTTATATTCAGATGCGCCTTAGAGTCTGTCATTGATGGAGATTAAGTGCTATAAAAGTCCACATTAGATTAGATTAAAAATAATGCTGGCTTCTGTCATGAGTATTTGCTTCATTAGTATTAGAGACCAGAGTGGTATGCAACCTATGGGTTTTGATGTTTTGTTACACGCCACAGCATGCCTGTTATCATTGTTTTCTACATTCAAGTTCCTTTTTACAGAGACATATGTCTGCAAAAATCACAGACAAAATGCCACATGCAATAAATTCTTTATTGGATAGACCAGTTGGCTATAAATAAAAAAAAAATATTGCTGGCATATTTGCACTGATATATGAATAGAAGTAAATTACAATTAACTCTTAACCGTTTTATATCCTGTATAACAGGTAATGACGTCTGGCAATGCAGTACAGCTAGAGCAAGTAATGTGACATTTTGCCAGAGTATATGGAATGGACCAGTGAGAAAACCTCCTTGTATATTTTTGACTTGTAGGATATTCTTTACATATTTGTGATTTTTGTGAAAATATTGGACTTACACAATGTCCTATTCTACCAAATTGGCAAAATTGTAATTATTTTGTCCTACTTTTAAAGGGTCCCCCCCCCCCCCCCCAATGTGGGCAATTTCACATTTCTTAAACAAATCTCAAGAGGTTGGTTGTTAGGAGAACATACTGTCTCCAAATGCAAAGTTTTTAAAATATTTTTTATAAAATATTTGTATATTTGCATGACATAAAGACATTGTTTTCTGACATCTGTGTTTACAAAATATACATAATTGTAAGTCTGAAATATGTTAAAAATATTTTCTCAGGAGCTACCAATGAGCTTTGACATGATATGGTTTCCCTGCAAACACCATTTCCATAGCATATTCTCAATGGCGTCATTTTCTTCTTGAAGAAAAATGCTTCTCCATTTTCTCTCTGAAATCTAGCCATTTTTACACTCTCCACAAAGTGAGTAAAAGAGAAAAGAAAATATCAACCTACCACCAAATAAGGTTGCATTTTGGTGATATTTTTTGTGGGTGTTCATATTTTTATCCTCTTAGCTGCTGGTAAAATAACAGGATTGTGGAAAAAAAACTGTGTCAGTAGATAGATATTTCAGCGGGCTCACATTGATCAATACTCCCACCCAGAATAGAAAGAAAAAATTTTTTATGTTTAAAGTGTGTTTGTTATTCAGTAGAAGCTGTCCAAATAAGGTGACCTAAAAGTTGATATGAGCCTATATTTAAAAAAATTAAACACAACATGCAACAGATAATGGTGGGCGTAGGGATTTTGTTTTGGCAGTGAATTTGATTTCCAGAAATAGGCCCATCAGTGAATAAAAGAGAAAAACCATGTCAATATTGCTTAGAAAAAAAAAAAACGAAAAAAAAAACAAGTGATGATAAATTTATACTTATTATTTGTGGCTGTCCAAATTGAATTCCCTCCGAGAGCTTGTGAAAAAAGGTGGGACTGTTGTAAGCTTAGCTGAGCTGGCATAAGAAAAATTGTAAATATCAACGTACGCCAAAAGAGCAGAGGATTGTGACTTTCCATTGATAATTTGTTCTGGGTTTTCTTTGAACTGGGCTCTGTGAAAAAAAAGGTCTTTATGCTGATTTTCTGTCCTTTTTAAGTGCTCATATGTAGCTTTGCATCTGCGCAGTCAAATTTGTGGGATAAATTATTTACACGAGGGAGGAGTTTTGTTGGTAACTAACTCTATGGGTGTCCCATAGCTCATGTAATAATACATGCAGCTGTAAGCAGTTGCATACATTTTTTTAAACCTGCATCTCATTTTAACTGAAAGTTTCAAGTGGTTTAATTCAGCCCTCTGCTGTCACCACTAAGTTGTCAGATTGATTTTTTGATGCTTTTTCTCTTTGAATACACAAATTGAGGGACTGTATTATTCAACTATACTTAGACTGTTCCTAACTTGGATTCTAGGTTTTTCTCAAGCTTTTACTAACTTAGATTAAAATGGTATTCATCAACATTCCTAACTCTAAGGTCACCTTAGACCTCTACTCAGATTTCAAGTTATCTGTATAGGTACCTTAGATGATAGAATGTTATGAAATATGCAATCATTGTAGGGAATCTTGTGTTTTATTGATATTAAACTGTGACACAATATTAAAAACAGTAAGAAAGAAAATAGCTTTTTCACCATTTTAACAAAGCAGATGATTCAGAAAAAAAAACAAAGTGCACATTATGTAAGAATTGTTGTGGAATGAGGCTCTTCCTAACTAAGATATACTGGTTTCCAAGTTTACAGTTACAGTACAAAGTATTTGGAGTTTTCCTAACTTAGAATCTAAGTAATACTTAACAAATTAGAGGTTGATGAATATGAAATCTAAGTAATACTTTGGCAAGTAGCAAATCATTCCTAACTTGGATCTAAGGTGACCTTAGCAAAGTATTGTTGAAGAATACGACCCCAGGTGCTGTGTATTTTGCCTTCATACAAATTATTTGTGTGAGACAAAGAGTTCTGAATAAAATTGTGTCATGTATATTTTTTTCTAATAAAAGTTGTGGCTTTTTAAATAAAATATGGCTTCCAGATAAAAATGAAACGGCGAAAAAATATACAAATTTGACCCATAGTTTCCTAAAGTTAGTGTAGATGAGTAAGATAATTTGTAAAAGCCCACACACACTCACACCAATCAGATATGATTTGATAAATACAGATATAAGTTCCTTTCAAGCTTAAGATAATGACAAATAAAAATTGGACCTAGAGTAAAGAAGTTGTCATTATATTGGAAGTATTTTTTTGTAGAGTAAGAAATCTAAAATTCGCCATAAACCTGAAATTTGCCACCTGTAAGATCTTTGTAAATTGTAAGAGTATGTAGTTTAGTGTTAAAATTGTCATTTTCTAGTTCAAAAATCCTCTATCTAATAGACTTTCTACAAATTTGACCTCAGTTTGTTTATGTTATTGGTACAGTAGAACCTCTATTATCCGACCTTCTTGGGAGAGTAACAGTTAGGTCAGATAATAGAAAGATCAGATATATGAAAGCCTAAAATAACAAGTTTAATTGGAGTTAGGAGAGTGGGTTTGAGCTAGAATATTTGAAGTTTGGATAATAGAGGGTCAGATGAGCATGTGGTGAATTTCAGATATGTGGTGAATTTTTGATTCCTTACTCTATATGCAGACAATGCCTACCAGTCTAATACAAGTTGAGAGACTTCTTCAAATTAAAATAACGTCTAATGGCTCTTTGCATTTTCAATGCGTTTATTTTGTCACAGAATTTGACTTCTGCAGTACAGTAGATTGTTTTTGTATGTGATATTTCTAACACTTGGTGGGAGCTGGAAAATGTACTGAAAGCATCTCTAGACATTTTTGAGCAACAGAAGAAGACAAAATTACTGAAAAAAATGAGAAATATTTACTTCTCCTGAATACAGCGAAGCATATGTCCAACACAAGTAGCCATCAATTTTTCAGAGGGATAAAAGGCATTGACATATGAGCTTTCCCCAAGGTTCTGTTGTTTTAATCCCCCCCTTTCATATTTCAGCAGGCAGGAAATGGGTTTTTATAGCATAGATCGATACTTATAAATCAAGTGTGATGCTTTTGGCCCAGTTATCTCTTGGCATTGTGTAGAGTAAGAAATCTGCAATTTGCCATAAATCTAAAATGCGTCACCTCTAAAACCTTAGTTAATTCTATGTATAGAATGATGCTTTGTCTTAAACTTGGTATATTTCAGTTTAAAAAGCCTTGATTTACCATACACTCAACAAATCTCACCTCAATTCATTATTATGTCCACCCCCCTGGGGGGTGGATATATTATTTTTGCTTTTTTCGCCGTCCGATGTCCGATGTCCGGCGTCCGGCGTCCGATGTCCGGCGTCACGCATGGTTTCCGCTCATTTAAAGGAAAAGTATTAGAGCTATTGTCACCAAATTTGGTATGCAGGCTTATTGGGTCAGTAGCTTGCTTGGGATTGCTTTTGGCTGTTGTACCTCTTTTGCTTACTGAGTAATACTTAAGTACAGCTATTTTCAGTACCCATTGGTTTCCGTGCATTTAAGCCAAAATAATTAAAGATATTTTACTACAATTTTGAATACAAGATTGTTATGTCCATAGGTCGCTTGGTATTGCATTTGGGACTGATAGCTTTGTCAGTACATGAGTAATAGCCATTTAGGTACTTCATTGTGTATTTTCAGTACTACTTTTGAGTAATTTGCTAATATCTCAGAAACCGTGTGAGATAGAGCGATTTCGTCGAAATTTTCGACCCACAGGGTATTTAAGGAATGTAATATTTGCAATTTTCAAAAATTTTTCCCCTCCCCAAAAATGGCGGCCATTTTGAATTTTCGAATTTTTGCCAAAAATGGCAAAACACAAATTTGCTTCTATCTCCTTAACCGTGCGAGATAGAGCGATTTCGTCGAAATTTTCGACCCACAGGGTATCTAAGGAATGCAATCTTTGCAATTTTCAAAAAAATTTTCCCCTCCCCAAAAATGGCGGCCATTTTGAATTTTCGAATTTTTGCCAAAAATGGCAAAACACCAATCTGCTTCTATCTCCTTAACCGTGCGAGATAGAGCGATTTCGTCAAAATTTTCGACCCACAGGGTATCTGAGCATTGTACTCTTGGTAATTTTAAAAAAATTTTCCCCTCCCCAAAAATGGCGGCCATTTTGAATTTTCGAATTTTTGCCAAAAATGGCAAAACACAAATTTGCTTCTATCTCCTTAACCGTGCCAGATAGAGCGATTTCGTCAAAATTTTCGACCCACAGGGTATCTGAGCATTGTGCTCTTGGTAATTTTTACAAAATTTTCCCCTCCCCAAAAATGGCGGCCATTTTGAATTTTCGAATTTTTGCCAAAAATGACAAAACACTAATTTGCTTCTATCTCCTTAACCGTGCGAGATAGAGCGATTTCGTCGAAATTTTCGACCCACAGGGTATCTGAGCATTGTGCTCTTGGTAATTTTCCAAAAATTTTCCCCTCCCCAAAAATGGCGGCCATTTTGAATTTTCGAATTTTTGCCAAAAATGGCAAAACACTAATTTGCTTCTATCTCCTTAACCGTGCGAGATAGAGCGATTTCGTCGAAATTTTCGACCCACAGGGTATCTGAGCATTGTGCTCTTGGTAATTTTCCAAAAATTTTCCCCTCCCCAAAAATGGCGGCCATTTTGAATTTTCGAATTTTTGCCAAAAATGGCAAAACACTAATTTGCTTCTATCTCCTTAACCGTGCGAGATAGAGCGATTTCGTCGAAATTTTCGACCCACAGGGTATCTAAGGAATGCAATCTTTGCAATTTTCCAAAAATTTTCCCCTCCCCAAAAATGGCGGCCATTTTGAATTTTCGAATTTTTGCCAAAAATGGCAAAACACAAATTTCCTTCTATCTCCTTAACCGTGCCAGATAGAGCGATTTCGTCAAAATTTTCGACCCACAGGGTATCTGAGCATTGTACTCTTGGTAATTTAAAAAAAATTTTCCCCTCCCCAAAAATGGCGGCCATTTTGAATTTTTGAATTTTTGCCAAAAATGGCAAAACACAAATTTGCTTCTATCTCCTTAACCGTGCCAGATAGAGCGATTTCGTCAAAATTTTCGACCCACAGGGTATCTAAGGAATGCAATCTTTGCAATTTTCCAAAAATTTTCCCCTCCCCAAAAATGGCGGCCATTTTGAATTTTCGAATTTTTGCCAAAAATGGCAAAACACAAATTTCCTCCTATCTCCTTAACCGTGCCAGATAGAGCGATTTCGTCAAAATTTTCGACCCACAGGGTATCTGAGCATTGTACTCTTTGCAATTTTCCAAAAATTTTCCCCTCCCCAAAAATGGCGGCCATTTTGAATTTTCGAATTTTTGCCAAAAATGGCAAAACACTAATTTGCTTCTATCTCCTTAACCGTGCGAGATAGAGCGATTTCGTCGAAATTTTCGACCCACAGGGTAACTAAGGAATGCAATCTTTGCAATTTTCCAAAAATTTTCCCCTCCCCAAAAAATGGCGGCCATTTTGAATTTTCGAATTTTTGCCAAAAATGGCAAAACACAAATTTCCTTCTATCTCCTTAACCGTGCCAGATAGAGCGATTTCGTCAAAATTTTCGACCCACAGGGTATCTGAGCATTGTACTCTTGGCAATTTTTAAAAAAATTTCCCCTCCCCAAATATGGCGGCCATTTTGAATTTTCAAATTTTTGCCAAAAATGGCAAAACACTAATTTGCTTCTATCTCCTTAACCGTGCGAGATAGAGTGATTTCGTCGAAATTTTCGACCCACAGGGTATCTAAGGAATGCAATCTTTGCAATTTTCCAAAAATTTTCCCCTCCCCAAAAATGGCGGCCATTTTGAATTTTCGAATTTTTGCCAAAAATGGCAAAACACAAATTTCCTTCTATCTCCTTAACCGTGCGAGATAGAGCGATTTCGTCGAAATTTTCGACCCACAGGGTATCTAAGGAATGCAATCTTTGCAATTTTCAAAAAATTTTCCCCTCCCCAAAAATGGCGGCCATTTTGAATTTTCGAATTTTTGCCAAAAATGGCAAAACACCAATCTGCTTCTATCTCCTTAACCGTGCGAGATAGAGCGATTTCGTCAAAATTTTCGACCCACAGGGCATCTGAGCATTGTACTCTTGGTAATTTTTAAAAAATTTTCCCCTCCCCAAAAGTGGCGGCCATTTTGAATTTTCGAATTTTTGCCAAAAATGGCAAAACACAAATTTCCTCCTATCTCCTTAACCGTGCCAGATAGAGCGATTTCGTCAAAATTTTCGACCCACAGGGTATCTGAGCATTGTGCTCTTGGTAATTTTTACAAAATTTTCCCCTCCCCAAAAATGGCGGCCATTTTGAATTTTCGAATTTTTGCCAAAAATGACAAAACACTAATTTGCTTCTATCTCCTTAACCGTGCGAGATAGAGCGATTTCGTCGAAATTTTCGACCCACAGGGTATCTGAGCATTGTGCTCTTGGTAATTTTCCAAAAATTTTCCCCTCCCCAAAAATGGCGGCCATTTTGAATTTTCGGATTTTTGCCAAAAATGGCAAAACACTAATTTGCTTCTATCTCCTTAACCGTGCGAGATAGAGCGATTTCGTCGAAATTTTCGACCCACAGGGTATCTAAGGAATGCAATCTTTGCAATTTTCCAAAAATTTTCCCCTCCCCAAAAATGGCGGCCATTTTGAATTTTCGAATTTTTGCCAAAAATGGCAAAACACAAATTTGCTTCTATCTCCTTAACCGTGCCAGATAGAGCGATTTCGTCAAAATTTTCGACTCACAGGGTATCTGAGCATTGTACTCTTGGTAATTTAAAAAAAATTTTCCCCTCCCCAAAAATGGCGGCCATTTTGAATTTTCGAATTTTTGCCAAAAATGGCAAAACACAAATTTCCTCCTATCTCCTTAACCGTGCCAGATAGAGCGATTTCGTCAAAATTTTCGACCCACAGGGTATCTGAGCATTGTACTCTTGGTAATTTTTAAAAAATTTTCCCCTCCCCAAAAATGGCGGCCATTTGAATTTTCGAATTGTTGCCAAAAATGGCAAAACACTAATTTGCTTCTATCTCCTTAACCGTGCGAGATAGAGTGATTTCGTCGAAATTTTCGACCCACAGGGTATCTAAGGAATGCAATCTTTGCAATTTTCAAAAAATTTTCCCCTCCCCAAAAATGGCGGCCATTTTGAATTTTCGAATTTTTGCCAAAAATGGTAAAACACAAATTTGCTTCTATCTCCTTAACCGTGCGAGATAGAGCGATTTCGTCGAAATTTTCGACCCACAGGGTATCTAAGGAATGCAATCTTTGCAATTTTCCAACAAATTTTCCCCTCCCCAAAAATGGCAGCCATTTTGAATTTTCGAATTTTTGCCAAAAATGGCAAAACACAAATTTGCTTCTATCTCCTTAACCGTGCGAGATAGAGCGATTTCGTCGAAATTTTCGACCCACAGGGTATTTAAGGAATGCAATCTTTGCAATTTTCCAAAAAATTTTCCCCTCCCCAAAAATGGCAGCCATTTTGAATTTTCGAATTTTTGCCAAAAATGGCAAAACACAAATTTGCTTCTATCTCCTTAACCGTGCGAGATAGAGCGATTTCGTCGAAATTTTCGACCCACAGGGTATCGAAGAAATGCAATCTTTGCAATTTTCCGAAAAATTTTCCCCTCCCCAAAAATGGCGGCCATTTTGAATTTTCGAATTTTTGCCAAAAATGGCAAAACACAAATTTGCTTCTATCTCCTTAACCGTGCGAGATAGATCGATTTCATCAAAATTTTCGACCCACAGGTATTTCAGCATTGTATTCTTGGCAATTTAAAAAAAAATTTCCCGTCCCCTAAAATGGCGGCCATTTTGAATTTTCAAATTTTTGTCAAAAATGGCAAAACACAAATTTGCTTCTATCTCCTTAACCATGCGAGATAGAGCGATTTCGTCGAAATTTTCAACCCACAGGGTATCTAAGGAATGTAATCTTTGCAATTTTCAAAAAATTTTCCCCTCCCCAAAAATGGCAGCCATTTTGAATTTTCGAATTTTTGCCCAAAATGGAAAAACACAAACTGGCCTTAACCGTGCAAAATAGAGTTATTTCGTTGAAATTTTCGACCCATAGGGTATCTAAAAAATGTACTCTTGGCAATTTTCAAAAAAATTTCCTTTTCCCAAAAATGGCGGCCATTTTGAATTTTCAAATTTTTGCCAAAAATAGAAAAACAGGAATTTGCTTCTATCTTCTTAACCGTGCCAGATAGAGTGATTTCGTCAAAATTTTCAACCCAACCAATGCAAAAAGGCATGAAGCTGAAATAATTTACATCTACACTAACAAATATTTAAGCATCATTGATATATTTTACAAATGAAACAGGGTCTTGTAAGACTACTGTACAATTTGGGCAAAAGGTTCATGGGTGGACATTACACATGATAATGTGTGTTCTTCTATGCTATCCTGTTTCTATTCGCATCTACTATCAACAGGGCGGCCGATTTCTAGTTGTTATTAGTATTTCCATATGTGGCGAATTTCAGATATGTGGCGAATTTTAGATTTCTTACTCTACAGTTTCTTCTATTGAGAAAGTTGTATTTTCTGCAATTTACAATCTGTTTAAAAATTTCCCCGCCAAAAAATAAATAAAAATAAAATCTTGTAAACAAAACAACTAAATCTTGATGAATCTAGAAGTCTTATTTGTGAATCTAGCCAGAATGAGTAAAATATTCAATGAGAGTTTATATTCCCTTGTTGGCACATTAAAAAGGTTGAGTTCTTCACACATTCAGTAATATAAAGGTATTTACCAGACTGCAAATAAGTAGGAACTGAGGTGGTGCTCTTTCAGAGACTATAGCCAGATATCTTCTTCAGTGTTGTATTTACATAACAATATTTGCGTAATAGAAAATTATCTCGCTTCATCCATGGCACCATTTAGTCTCTTTATTGGCCAAATTTTACATCTAAAATGTGGTATTCTCCATTAATCTCAATTAATTTATTGTATGCACCTTAAAATCCCTTAGACTCACCAGTAATAAAAAGCAGTTCAGTCAGAAAATTTATTATCTAACTGATAAAGTCAAACAAAAAGGTAAAGATGAAAGATAAAGACTTTCTTCCAAAGAAAGTGCACCTGATTTTTTTTCAATTCAATTAGATGAAGGAACAGTATTTTCCTTCTCATAAATTGAATGAACTTAAAGAAGCAATAGCTGAAAAAATAGCCAGTTTTTCAATTTTTTTTCCATTTCTAGTTGTAATGTGTTTACTGCCCAATTTTTAGTGCATTAAATATCTTTAGTTCTAAGGTGGAAACCACAAAAGTATATACTTAGTAGTGGTGATGTTCCTAATGTGTACAAAGGCAAAGTTACTGTTGTATGTCCTGTTCAACACACAGGGTCATATTGGGACACAGGTCCTCAGGATTGTTACTTATGGGAGTCAAATCCACATAGAGGTGACAGCCTGCAATTGGATGCCAAACTGGCTAACCACAAGGTCACTAAGTGGGGGTGGTTTCCTGCACTTTACATTATTAAGAAGAGTTAAAATGTTTTTTACCTTCCACTGAAGTTAATTACCCAGCTCCAGGTCAGTGCAATTATAATTGAATGGTAAATATTTATATTAAAATTGCAATGAAGTTGATTAAATCGTCAAGACAAAGTTAAAACTCAGGAAAAAAGCATGTAACAAACTTGTTGCTTTGGAAAATTATTGTAATAGTCAAAAATACTCAGAATTCTAAAGGGCTTTCAGTGACCATCTTCATTTTCACAGTGTCACCTGTGGATGTAGATGTCAGTGACTGTGTGTCAATAACTATGGATTAATATCAATAGAATTCCTACTTCCTGGTTGATAAAAGCATAATAACAAAGAGTAATGGGGGAACGACCTTGATGTTTACATGATATTTCCTCTCAGTACCACAGATTGTTCAGCAATGAGATGTGATGCATTACATTTGCCCTTTGTACAAAAATTGTTTGTCAAGCCGTTCTTCAGGCGAGCAGTAACTACAGCCATGTAATTACTGCATGCTCATTCATTAGGGCACCTGCTTTCAATAACCGGCCTATCCCAGATTCTTTTGAAACCCTTAAAACTCAAAAATGAGTAGAAATATTTCTCCATTGACAAGTGTAGGATGGGTCCCAGGATCAATTTATGTCTGTTTTTCAAGAAGTAAAAGGAAAAATGTAGTTAGTTTAATTCATGTGTTACAATGTGCAGATTCAGTATCACACTATCACAAAACTGTGAGTAAAAAGTTTTCTGTGTCAGCAAATTTGAATGAATATTGTGCCAGTATTGAAATAATTACCAAGAGAACTGAATTTGTTTAATCACATGGTAAATGCTGAACTATGTGGGCCCTTATTGATGTTTGTTCTGTGACAGACCATGTTATCTGCGTATTTTAAATTAAGGACTGAAAGCATTTTAATTGATCTCAGAGGAATTGTATCATATGGAATTCATATCTTATTTGATCATCTTGTCTGAGTGATATTTTTTGATGCATTGAGTAAGGTTTTTAGATGTTATATCATGTAATGTTTCAGAAAGTATGGGTGCTTATTTTGTTTATTACACTCCAACTTTTATAACTAGTTAAAAACCCCTGTAATGGACTCTCTGTTATACAAACACATACTGGGAGAGTTCTGATAATAAAAAGCTCATAGGATCAGATGTTTTTGTGTAAAATTATAAGTAGGAAAGAATCAATTAAAGATGTGAGTTTATAAAATGAAATTCATTTGAGTTTCCAAATTGCACACTTATCCCATATTTTGTACATTAGGAGACTTTTATTGTGATTTCATTGAGAGGAAACTGCCATGTTTTGGTTTCGTCAGTTTCACTTCCTGTCAGGGGCCTCTTTTGATTGGGGGTATTCTAAAATGCATCTTTTTTTCAGAATCCCAGAATTCTAACGGTTTTACATTGGCATGTTGACCCATCCCTACAAATCCCTGAAAAAAAGCTTTTACCATATTTTTCCAAAATATGCCCTGGGTGTTAATTATTTTCAAATGTCATCAGACCAGGCATTAAATTGAACCAAGCGTTCTTTTCATGTATAAAAACATATTGTATATTGTAAACAGTGTGCTTGGTACACAGGTGTTAATTTGAACCAGGTGTTTATTTGAACCTGGGCGTTATTTTGGAAATTTACGGTATCTACTAAAAGTAAGAAATTTGAAATGTATTTAGTTCATGTACATATTAAAAACAAAAGTACTCGGTACTTGCTAGTACATCAAAATCTGTAATTTAGTACATAATTACTTTAGTACAAATGTACTAGTCCCTGCAGCCCTGCACAGAAGCATCTGATGCAAAACTCAGAATTATTTTGCACAGAACTGCAGAATTATTTTCACTACTGTTGTTTTCAATGTTGATACCTGGTCTAAATCAACACTGGGGCCCATTATAATCACTGACGTTACAGTTAATTAAGAATTACATGGGTAAGCATGAAGTGAGTCAATTTTCAGGAACTCCCCCAAAATAACAAAGTAATCCATGTCTTTGTCATCATACTTTAGGAAATGAGTCGTAATACAAAGCTACATTGCAAAATATCAGCTTTGGTTTTTTTATAATATCTTTTGAATTCAATAATGTAAATGATTAATTCGAAATTTTTGCATTACTTGTGAGGGGTAGATTGCTCAGCTAGCGATCTCGTATTGAATATATTTAAAATTGTTACACCTTACATTTTGTCATATAAAGGAGATTAAGCATGGTAAGTTTATGGTAATTTAGATTAAATTAGATATCTGCAGTGACATAATGACATATCAACCAAAAAATATGCATTTTTCATTGACTTATTGATATGGGTGTACCCGAGTTCAACACTCACTTCTCGGTTCTCATTCCAGCCTTGATCTGAGAAAATGCCCGATTTATTGTATAGCGTAAAGTACTCATAGACTGCAGACCTCCGCGAATGCAACTGAGTATATAGAATATGATCCAGATGTTTCCTTAAATGTCAAGAAATATTCTTTGAGTCAGGTAATATGCACATGAAATTTTGTAGAAAGGTATGTTTATTACTTTTGGAATAATCTTAACCACAAACCAAAAATTCATCAAAAATGGGACTATTAAAATTTAAAAAAAAATTTATGTCCAGAGTATGACCTGGATGAACTTTGTATTTTTAAGAGTACTTGAGTATGTCTTGAATTAGTCCAATTGATATAAAGAATAGGAGCTGAAATTTACATCCAAATCTTTGTCAACATATGTTGTTAAACTTGTTATGTACTAACAACTGATCAGCATATATTATGTTTTCATAACAGTAGTTTGGCAAGTACAAGCATGTCTGTCAAAAACAGGCTCCTTGGCAACAGGGCCTAGAGTCAGTCTGTTGTGGATTGAGTCCTTTAGAAAACAACTGATTACCAAGGGACGATATATCACCATTCCAAAGCTGGCATTTTTCATTAATGAGTCCAATGGGTCTTTTCAAATGAAGAAACAGTATCCATGTGACCGTTCCCTTTGTTAGAGATATTCAAAGATACTCTTTTTGTAGCAATAATTCAAGAAAGCTTGTATGCATGTTCCTTATGATTTATGTCAATAAGAATTATTGCAGTTTATTGGTTTTGTTTTCCTTGGTGTTTGAATAAAAGAAACAAACTTTATCCTGATTTTTGGGAATATCCGGCTGTTTTTCAAGGTTGTAAATGCCCATCACCAACTTTTGCAAATATTTAGTCACATCACCCATGGACACTTATGAGTGTATATGGTATTTTCCTTTGATTGGTGAAGACCGTCTGTCCTACAGACCAGTTGGTTCAAACACTCAGACTCTTTTTTCATTGGGTTATCAAAGAAACAAAAAACTCCAATGCATTGAATTTCTTATATCAATAGAGTTAATCCCTGTAAAGTTAAAAGGCCATGGATAAAATACTAACATAACTTGTGAAAAAAATTATTTGAGGTAGCCAGATCTTTCCTTTCACCTGTTTGCTATAAAGTGTCAAAATGGGGTATGTGACACCTTTTTAAAAAATATTCACACTTTTTGTCCATTTTCCCTAAATTTTAACAGTTTTTGTCCATTTGTCCCAATTTTAACACTTTCTGGTGGAGATCTGCGTTCTGTGATTGCTGTCTGGTTATATTTTAATTTCCTTTAACAATAGTATGTCATTTGTGTGCCAGAAATTATTTGAGTGCTTGCCTCCAACCTCTGAGGCCGCCGGTTCGAATCTCGGGCCGGGCGCTTCATGTTGGAAAGTTGGTAGTTACTTGCCGATGCCCGGTGGTTTACAATGCAGAATCTTGACCAACTAGTATGCAGTGGTTCCTCCACCCGTAAACTACCCGTCGCAATATGACCCTAGCTGTTGAACGTGACGTAAAACCACAAATAAATCTAAATCTACAGTGGTCATAAACTGATTTGTGGTTTTAATGTTACCTGCTTCTGGGATTCTCATATGCCAAGGTAAATTTATGGTGTCAGATAAGATATCAGTTATTGTAGTCCAATATACAAGCGAAAGTCCCACTGTAAATATTGTAAATAATTTTTTTTCTTAATACTCCTGAATAAGTGATATTGAATGGGTTATTTTTTTAAAATTCCTTTGAAGATGAAGTAATTTGTTGTTTCTTATAGCAGATTTATAATTTGTATTTTATTTCGCTTTGAATTTGTTACATAAATGGTCCAAATGGGTTAGATTGAGTACAAGTTTGACCTATTGTTTAATAATTTTATGTCTTTTTCATTTCTTATATGTGCCGTACACTTAGAGTAAGGATTTTATTTATTTATTTTATTTATTTGTGGTTTTACGTCGCTTTCAACACTGTACAGGTCTTAGAGTAAGCAGGAATCACTGTTGGGTGAATTCAAGTTGTAAGATGAGCCAGTTTTGACATCTTTGATTTTTGCAAATATAAGTTGAATTTAAGCATTATAATTTAATAACAACCAAATCATGTAGATATTTATGGTTCTAGTCCACTGTACTGTTTATTTGGAGATACCAGTTCACTGTACTTTGTACTTTGGAGCTTCTAGTTCATTGAACACTGAATTTTCTGAGGCCCTAGTTCACTGTACTTTGTTGTTTGAACGTTCTAGTTCAATGTATTCTGATCTGTGGAGATTCTGGTTCACTATACTGTCTCACTTGGAGGTTCTGCTTCACTGTCCTCTGTTGTGTGTCTGTAGTGGTTCACTGTACTCTATAATTTTGAGGTTCTAGTTCACTGTACTCGGTTATTTGGAAGATCTAGTTCAGTGTACCCTGTTACGTGGAGGTTCTAGTTCACTGTACTCTGTTATTTGGAAGATCTAGTTCACTGTACTCCATTATTTGGAAGATCTAGACTAAGTTCAATGTACCCTGTTACATGGAGTTGTAGTTCATTGTACTCTGTTATTTGGAAGATCTAGTTCACTGTACCCTGTTACTTGGAGGTTCTAGTTCACTGTACTCTGTTATTTGGAAGTGCCAGTTTACCTTGCTCATTTATCTGGAAATGCTGGTCAAATAAAAATTAATTTGCTGATACCTGTTAATATGAAACTCAATGGATGAGAAAAACTACTACATTGTACTAATTTAAAACTATCATTGATAACTAAGTTAGTTCCGAACACAGTTTACTTTTCAATTAGGAAGACTCACCAACCCCCTGATATTTCCATGTTCTTAAAAATGGATTACAGGTCACAGAATTCTAAGTAAAAGGGGTTGACTGTATGTAAACCTGATGGGGTCCCCTTATTTATTATTCTCCACCAGACAAGGGTTTTATTTTAGCATTAAGAACACCGACTTCCTACCCACAATCCTTTGAGAGTCTTAGCCAGTGTTGATGGCAAGCTGGCCGCAATTCCCCCTCATCATGCACATGGGCAATAAGTCTGTCCAGTCAGCAGCCATTAAAGCAACTGTCCCAGACAGGGGGCATTTGCTTAGGTGGGGTGAAATATAGCAGTTATAGGACAACATGGGGAAATTTTACAGTGGCAGAAATCCTCTTAGTCCACATTAAGTTTATGTAATTTGTGATTTTTGTGACAGTTTTTGGACATGTAGCATATTTGTTGCAGAACTTCAGAGAATTTTTTCTGTATGTTACATAATTATTTTAAGATACTGTTCCAGATGGGGATGGGGGGTGGGGGAATACTAAGCTAGGTGGGATAAAATATAGAGCTGTGGTAAAGTGATATGAAAATTTGTCACAGTAGGAACTGGGAAACCACCTTTTCTGGAATAGTATATAGTTTTGATAGTTTGTGACTGGAACCTCAAACATACACAGTATTTGGTTCTAGTTTATGGGCTATATAACCCAGAAGGTATTGTTTGATGGTTATTTTTACTAAAAACCTCGTGTAGAAATTTAACAGTTACCACCAAGAAAATATTTCACATTCTTCTGAAGTAATAATGATTAATCGACTCTCAATTTGGTGTTTATTTAGTCATTTTGCTTACATATTTAAACCCAACTATCAAACAAGAATTGGGGTTTACGGCAAAATCTTCGAGTTATACTGCATATATAGCTACACTTACAAAAGAGCTTCTTGCCAGGGCTTCATTACTTCATGTCATGTCACCATTACACTGTCTCAGAAAAGGTCTCATAAATTACAGCTATCTGCGTTTCAGGAAAGGATTCCACGTTAATTAGAACTAAGGCTCAGTTGCCTCCCAAGTTTCTTGGTTGAAGTTTTCTTTAGTTTTATACAATGTCTGATATACATTACAAAGACTGAGAAGACTAGATTAAAAAAACATAGCATTATTTTTGTTGCATAAGCATTAATAGTGTTACTAATTTTAGGTTTTTCTTGCAATAATTTCTCCCTGATGATGAGTTTGTGTGATGAAATGAGATAACCTGTGGCTTGTGTAGCCAAAACAGTGGGGTTAGAATGAGGATTAATTCTCTGTACCGAGTACTTTTTAACCCCAGCCTATAAAGGCTGGGATTATAGTCGTCCCCTGCGCCGTTCGGGCGGCAGTGGCGGCGGCGGGCATAAAGGTTGTGGGTGTTCCAAAGCCTAATCCCCTGCACAGATTTCACCAAATTTTTAGGGTATGTTTACCCCAAGAAGATCTAGAGCTGATTAGGTTTTGGGGGGTATCCAGCAGCAACTGTTGCCATGGCAACACCTTTGAAATTTTCGGGTCTTAAAGTTTGTGGGTGTTCCACAGCCTAAACCCATGCATGGATTTTCACCAAATTTTCAGGGTATGTTTACCTCAAGAGGATCTACAGCTGATTAGGTTTTGGGGGGTATCCAGCAGCAACTGTTGCCATGGCAACACCTTTGAAATTTTTGGGTCTTAAAGTTTCTTCTAAAGTCTTTAATGTTTTCTGTAACCTAAAATATTGCAGCTAGCTTTATCAGATTTGCACAAAATGTAAATGGATAGGAAAGCTTGCCTGAGAGTAATTGTGTTCTTTTTTTGGAAACAAAATGGCCGCCATATCACATCTTCAATGCAAAATAGGAGGGTCACCATATCAAAAAGGCCTTATATCTCCCTTCTAATTGTTTCTTGGGCTTCAAAATATGAAAACTACTTGTAAGAAATCATGGCCTGTGAATCTTTGGTAGAACATTTTGTGGGTTCTCTATACTTCTTACAGCAGAAGTTGTTCCTAAGATTTTCCCAAATCTCAATGTTGTTGGCTGTTTAGCTGTACCTGCAGGCTGGGGTTCTTGCCTGCCGAGGCTGGCTCTTTTTTATTGTTATTCTGCACTTTTTAACAATTAGTCCTCTTGACATTAAAATAGCCTTAATTTGAAGAATTTTAATTTAAATGTTATGAAAAACTAAGCATCTTTGAGTTACATGAGAGTGTTTGTATAACCACTGAATGATGTGAACCCAAAAATGCCCTCACTTGTCCTAATTGTATGATTTATTTTGAACCTTATGTTGAGATATATATATATATGTCGTGACATATATTTTGTGAAATGCACAAGGACATTGAGTTCTTCCATATAAAATGTGTGGAGCTGGTAAAGTTTATTTGTATTTTTTTTTAAGTATACGTAAAGTAAAAGAAAAACGCACGGAAAAGGTGAATTTGTTCAACTGATAAAAAATTTGTAAAATAGTACAATAAAAACTCCCTCAAAAATTGCAAAAAAAAATTGTGTGTCCTTTTTTTTTACAAATTTAAATGAGTTTGGTGTCACTTTTTTCTGCATTCTCATTGGTTAAGTTTTTTTGTTAATTCCAGTATTTAATTTATTGAATTAATTAAAATTTATTTTGGCTTTTTTAAAGTCAGAATACTACTGCCACAGTAGCTAAGGGTTCTTTGCCAAGTTGGTTATATCAGATGTTAAGCTGAAACCTTTAAAGAAACAGAGAAATATTGCACTGTTATACATAAGAAGCCAAGCTAGCTATGAAAAGGGTATACCCTGGGATTTTGAGTACACTGTTTTATCCGTTGGTATTTTTATAGTAACTTTATCGTATTAGACCCTTCCATATGACATTTTTGGTATGGTCTTTCACACAGAAACATAAGCCCCTTGCCTCTCATTATTTTTCTTATGATAAAGCAGTTTTGTAGTCAGAATTTGTGTGATCTTCAGGCCATAAGCTTATCTTATTGTTGCAATGATGCTGAACTGTGATGTATTTGCGTTGATGTATGTGGCTTTTATTCTGAAAGCTAAAACACAAAAGTCATTCCTAGGAGTCTCTGTCGGATTTTATTGGGCCACTTGTGGCATATTAATGAATAGCCTAGATTTTGCACCTATCATTTCAATCTCAACTGGTGATTCATTGACAAGCTTATGCCTCTTATAGTTTGAAACCTTGTCCATTGGAATCTAATTACACACACCTCCCCAAAGGGTCTCTTTGTTTGTCTGTCTGTCTGTCCATGCACATAACTCGAAAACTGTACATCGGATTTTGGTCGTGTTTTCTGTAAGGTGTCATTTTTTTTTACTTGAAACAAAATAATGAAATAAACAATGTGGTCATGTGATCTAATTGGTGGGAGGACTGACTACTGTGACTCAATGGCCTGGTTAAGGTTGTCATATAACCTTAAATTCACATCACTGCGTTGGCCATTGAGTTGGATGTCTCCATCAAATAGCTACTGTTAGGAAATGGTAAGTATTTCTAGTAAAAATTTAAATTGTCATTAAATTTTCCAAATTTGTTATCCAATTTCAGGCCTTGATTAAACTTGAAATGATATTATTGCACCTTAATAACCACTGTAAAAGGTTAATTAATTTGCATTTTTGGGGGTAAATTATTTTTATAACTTACACTTGTGTTTGCATATTGTATTCTAAATATATTGTATTCAACATAAATCTACTTTCAAACCAAAAATTTGGAAGATTGTAAACTTATTGGAAGCATGATCGCCATAGTGGAATAGCCCGATTAAAATAAATTCATGTTAGGATTTTCTGTTCAAGTTGAACTAAAGTAAGACAAGGAACAGTATCTTGTTGGAATTGGACAGGATTGTCTTTTCAATAGATCAAGCAGTGTACATAGAGTAAGAAATCTAAAATTCGCCACATATCTGAAATTCGCCACATGTGGAAATACTAATAAAATAAATGAATTGTGGTGAGATTTGTTGAATGTATAGTAAATTAAGGCTTTTTGAACTGAAAAATACCAATTTTCAGACAAAAACATCATTTTCTTCATAAAATTAGCTAAGGTTTTAGAGATGGCAAATTTTAGATTCCTGGCGAATTTTAGATTTCTTACTCTACATGAAAATATCATGAAGACTTTTTATGATCTTTTGTAATGAAGTATGTGGTGTAATTAATTAACCTGCTAACCTTACCAAGATAATACCATTATCCTGAAGTACATCTGTGAAAAGTTAATCATGCCACATTTTTACTAGGTTTTTTTCATGTGTGTGTGTATGGGTTAATTGGGGGTTTAACAAAAAAGAGAGAAATTTGATCTGAATCTGTATTCACTGTACTGTTGGCTGTTGTGACTTCATGACTAGAAAACTGAAGTTTTAGGCTAGATTCTTTACATATACTTTCATCATATATATCACTGACATTGCAATAATTCAGTAGGTTTATTATAGTCAATATCGTTATTAAGTGCCCAAATTATTGTCTGTACTATTCTCCTATCCTGGAGTCGGTAGTGCAAGTTGTCCAAAATCCTACCTTTCATACACAGTCGGGAGTTTTACTTAGTAGTGTCTGATAATAATGCTTTGGCTTTGACTGCAAGCTGCAGCGTACTGCAGGCCATGGTAAAGTCATACTATGTCATGGATAGCTATTGTAACTTAAGGTCAAATCTTCATGAAATAACATCAAGGCTTGAACATGCGGCATACTGTTAATATGGCCTGTAGCTTATTGTTGTAACAGTTACTGTCAATTCATTATATGTTGGTTGTTTACTAAGGATGTTGAATTGTTACCCTCATTTGCCCATTTCATGTCTTGATTTAACACTGGACGGTTGATACAGTGATAATTCAAGATTTTTAAGCAGACTGTCAAATCCAACATGATCTTATCTAATACTTTTCATAATTCCATTTTCAAAATAACAAGTATTTAACATAAAAACAGTATCAATATGAAATCAAATAAAAGGAAATTTTACTGCATAGAGTCGTGCCACATTTGTATACAGTGAATGCAATAGTCTAAGACCTATTTGTTGTTGCCATTGTGTTCCTGTTTTCTCACATTTACAATTTTCACAGGGGCTTATCAGAAATTATGTGAACAAAAGGCTTATTGGTATTGTTAGCTTATCAGAATTGCAAACACATTGTGAGGATTACTTGATTAAACTTTACCCCTACATTGCATTGCTGCATTGCAAAAACGGACAATAGGGCATATTGGATAGCAGTTTCTCACAGAAGTGTTGGTACTTTTCTTATTTTCTTTTTTATTTTCAAGGTAAAAAGTACTAAAAACAGCAAGAATATTATAAAATTTATATACATGTATTACATTTTGTGTGCTGTGTTCAACTGGAGGAAGTGTGAAAGCCCCTTATATGTAAAGAGCTGGAGCAACTCCATTTAAACATGTTATTGTAGCCCTTCTATTGTCCAACCCTTCTATTATCCGAACCAACTCTTCCTCTCCCAAGAGGGTCGGATAATAGAGGTTATACTGTATTACATTTTGTGTGTTGTGTTCAAATGGAGGAAGTGTGAAAGCCCCTTATATGTAAATAGCTGGAGCAGTTCTGTATGACATCACTGAGAACACTAAACCATTGATTGGTGCACGTCATTGCTCTCCTTAAGTCAACTGACAGATAAGCTATAAGCCTGTGATAGAGAGGCTTAGTGGCCAGAAAGAAAAAATAAGAGTCGAGGCTGTAAATAAAAAGAGAACCAATTGGATCACCAAACTATTGATTACCAGATATCAATTTAACAGATACTATATTAGGCAGCTTCAGGAGAATACGTTACCTCCAACATTTTTAAACACGAGCCTCGGTAGAGCTCGCGTTTCCAGAGATCACTTTTTTTTTGTTTTGTCTCCGGACTTTCATGGATTGTGGCAAGGCCTCAATGACTGTCTGTCTTTTACAGAAGTTGTGGGCGTGGCCACAATGGCTTTGTTTTACAAAAGTTAAACAGTGACGGGCTCGGGGATGGGTTACTGCTTCAGTGCACTACTCGTGGTTCTGATGGCTTTGCACTCGTGGTAGGAGACCGAAACACCTTTCGGCCTTGTTCTTTCTGTACCAAATATTTATAAGTTTGTTGTATTGGTAAAAACATATCAAGAAGTATGAAATAGTTTAAGTTTTGTTACCACAAAAAGGATGCTTGCAAATTGGATGCTTGCAAATTTTATCTGCCACTGTGGCCTAGCGGGTAACACACTTGTCTAGGAACTCAGAGGACGTGGGTTCAATCCCAGGTACAGGCAGATACATAGTGGCTCGGATGACCACTTAAAATGGCGGTCCTCTGTCATTGGGTCCTATCCCCAGTGGCAGGTTAAAGAACCTCAAGGAGATTGATAAATGGTCATCCTTGAGCCTCTATCTTCAAGTTAGGGGAATGTCAGTTACTTGTGAGTTGGGGCTGTACCTGTACAGTCGGATTGGTTAAATATCAATCAATCAATCAGTTGTCCAGGTGCTTAATCTCCGTATCAACGGATTCTAAGGCACACCATCCAATCCGTAAGGCATAAATCATGAGACATTAGACATGTTCCGAGTCGTTGCCAGGGAGGCGGTCCGGTGTTCGGTAGTAAGAAGCTATGGTGGGAATGATTTCTGAAATAGGTAGGTTTTGAGTCGACTTTTGAAACTGGAGAGATTTGGAGCACTGCGTATAGCATATGGAAGATCCTTCCATAACTTAGGGGCATCATATGAGAAACTATTGTTAAAATGGACCTTTGATTTATGGATGGAAGGACAGTAAGAGGGAACCAGAAGGTACAAATTTTTGGGATTGGAACGTCTTCTATTCACGGCAGATTTGTACAAGGAGAGATATGCGCTTTGAGTCCTGTAGTATATGGAGATATTGCGCTGAGTATAAATACATAATAATAATAATAATAATAAAATAATTTTAGAAAAATTAAGTTTCCCTTTGATTATGGTTGCAGAGATTATATGAAGAATTCTGGGAAAATACAGATTATATCAGAAAAATAATTATGGCAGAATTTTTTGTTTCAAAAGCTAGGACTGAAAGTTTAGAAGTATTAGAATGTATCCTATTGGGCCAGGTATAAGTGAGAGCAGATAATAATCTTGTAATTTCAGTATTATTGGAACCAGTTCTGAGGTTCCACCAACATCACTTTGTTTTTACTGGCCTAAGTAGATGTTAGCCACAACTAGACAGATATCCTGTTGGTTATTGAAGGTTCTAATTATAGAGAGTGCACTGTATTGACAGAGTCTGTTGTATTTACAGGTGACAGTTTTTCCCTTGGTTCATTGTGTACATATGACTTTAAATCCTGCATATTTCAACACACAGCCCATTCTTCCATAGCAGTTTCAGAGAAATGGAAGCTTTTTTTCATATTGATGGGGAAAAAAGTGACAGGTTTTATTAGTTGTTTTTCCCTTCAGTGAAACCGAATGTTCCACTACAAAAAATCTCAACATTGAGTTACTGCCTCTACTTCCTTTGTCCCATAAATAGATATGATTTGTGAAAATAACTACAAATTAATCTCATAACTAATCTCTCTCCCATGGGAAGGGGAAGTATCGTGCGAAACAGGAAACTTAACTTGGCTACTTCTGAGATGTTGCCATCCTTATGAAAATATTTCGCAAGAAAGTTTTCCTGGTGTTGTGAAAATATTTATATTGTAACATCACAATTTGCCAATAAAGTTGTTTTAAAGTGTGAATAATGTACTCTTGGTGTGATTTAATTAAATTTATTGAGAAAATATTGTGTGACAAATTTTCATTATCGGCACATAATTTCCAATCCAACCACCTTTTGCCGATGTCAGAATTTCCATTATCGACAGCTCTATAAGTTGGTTAAGATTGCCTGCATTTTTATAGTCCTAAAAGTGGATTAGCCCTTTTTACTAAAAAAAACCCCCTTCCACTTAGTCTTGGGAGAAATGTGGTGTTTACACTTCCTCTATATATGTTTCCCTGTTTCAAAACTCTTGATCATCCAAAGGGTTCTGTTGCATTGTTTTATTTCATCTTTGAATCATTTTGGGGACTTTTTGAAAGTCACTCCACTTATTTTGAATTACTCAAAAATATTGGGGTTGGAAATTACATTGATCAGCTTATACTACAGGAAGTACCACATTTAATCACTTTTCATTGCAATCCGCTTTTTGATATATATGTCATGAAAGAACTTCAAATCTGACAGAATGTGTCTTCGACAGATATTATTGTCCTGATATTCTCTAATTTTGATTTCACCTTCTGTTAACACAAATTAAAACTAGCCCTTGATTTCCTATAGGTTGGTTTACATTTCAAACCTCTAGGACCCATAATAAGCGAGTTATAAGCACTTTCGCAATAGTTTTCAAGTACCACTGATTTACTCAGCAGCGAGAACCTCAAAGTAGCTATTAAAAGTCTGAGAGTACCTATTACTCACTTAGCTATTGGCAGGTTACTCACCATGTTGTAGCTGTGGAAAAAGTAGCTGAACAAAGTTTTTCACCAAAATGCTCTGAATGCAATACTTTATAAGTGATTTGCTGCATGAAATCATGAATTTTAATGCATTGAAATGACTTGTAACTTGAAAACTATTGCATTTACAGTATTTTGTTGAACATTCAAATATGTTATTCACTTACTTTTGGGTCAGTTGTGTGACATAGTAAAATTGCAGACCAGTACCTTGTTGCGTAGGTGAGTAAAAGCTATTTTGATAAACGTCCTTTTCTACTTCCACCTGTACTCTGAAGTTCAGAAAGTCAGCTGATGCAGAGCCCATTGCCGGGCAGTGATTGCTTGTTTAATTTTTGCCTCTCTTATAGCCTGTCTCCCATATCGACTATGCTCGCATTATCATCCATCCTCGAGTTTGCCAGTCGTCCCAGTGAAAGGCCCATGGATGATTTCAGTATTCTAATTCTAATAATACTTTATTGCGCCTAATCTCTGTCAAGAGACAGACTCAAGGCACATAACACCAAAAAACATTGTTCAATATTCATAAGCCAGAGACATTACAGGGGTCAGCACTATAGAGAGAAGAAGAATGGAAAAATTAGGGTGGATATGCTTTTCCATAGAGTTAAGACTTCAGCCTTGACCTGAAGGAGGTAAGTGTCACTGAATTTGCAGAGTGGACCACGTCAGGGAGGCCATTCCAAATCATAGGTGCGTCATATGCAAAAGTAAGGCCAAAATGCTTTCGAGCAAAGTGGGGGGACCTCAAGAAACATGCCATCAGATTGACTTCGACGAGTGTTATCTACACTATGTCTGGGTATCAGAAAGGGTTCAAAGTATTTGGGGTTACCCCTGTGTAGAAACTTATATAGTGATCCCTTTTATTATTCAGAACTATCTTGTAACTGCACAACTTAAATTTTAAGTAAAAATGTGCCATTTTAAAACTATGTTTAGTGAACACGTCAGCCCTGTCTGAATGCAAATGGACCTAGTCTTCTGTGGGAGTATGAACGAGGGCATAAGGCAGTAATTTTCACTTTTCAGTAGCATTTTGGGGGGTTTTTAGGTTCAACTATTGTGTAGGGCCAGCTGAGTGAAAATAGCTGTGGACAGCAATCCAGTGTGAAATGAATGCCCATAAAATCTGCACTTGTTGGTGGATTAGGGAGGCATAGTGATACTGGAATGAGCCAACTATTATACTGAGCTTTGTATAATAAGCCTTTACTCATTTACCAGCCATTGTTCAGTAGAATTATGTCCACCCCCCTGGGGGGTGGATATATTATTCTTGCTTTTTCTGCCGTCCGGCGTCTGGCGTCTGGTGTCCGGCGTCCGATGTCCGGCGTCACGCATGGTTTCCGCTCATTTAAAGGAAAAGTATTAGAGCTATTGTCACCAAATTTGGTATGCAGGCTTATTGGGTCAGTAGCTTGCTTGGGATTGCTTTTGGCTGTTGTACCTCTTTTGCTTACCGAGTAATACTTAAGTACAGCTATTTTCAGTACCCATTGGTTTCCGTGCATTTAAGCCAAAATAATTAAAGATATTTTACTACAATTTTGAATACAAGATTGTTATGTCCATAGGTCGCTTGGTATTGCATTTGGGACTGATAGCTTTGTCAGTACATGAGTAATAGCCATTTAGGTACTTCATTGTGTATTTTCAGTACTACTTTTGAGTAATTTGCTAATATCTCAGAAACCGTAAGAGATAGAGCGATTTCGACAGAATTTTTGACCCACAGGGTAGTAGAAAAGTATTCTATACAAAATTTAAAAAAATTTCAATTTTCGCCACCATCTTGAATTTTTGCGAAAAACGAAAAAATCTTAATATCTCACAAACCGTAAGAGATAGAGCGATTTGGACAGAATTTTTGACTCACAGGGTAGTAGAAAAGTATTCTGTACAAAATTAAAAAATTTCAATTTTCGCCACTTTTGGCGGCCATCTTGAATTTTTGCGAAAAACGAAAAAATCTGAATATCTCAGAAACCGTAAGAGATAGAGCGATTTGGACAGAATTTTTGACCCATAGGGTAGTAGGAAAGTATTCTATACAAAACTGAAAAATTTCAATTTTCGCCACTTTTGGCGGCCATCTTGAATTTTTGCGGAAAAACAAAAAAATGTTAATATCTCGGAAACCGTAAGAGATAGAGCCATTTTGACAGAAATTTTGACTCGCATGGTAGTGGTAGAGTATTCTATGTGCAATTGAAAAATTTCAATTTTCGCCACTTTTGGCGGCCATCTTGAATTTTTGCGGAAAAACAAAAAAATCTTAATATCTCACAAACCGTAAGAGATAGAGCGATTTGGACAGAATTTTTGACTCACAGGGTAGTAGAAAAGTATTCTGTACAAAATTAAAAAATTTCAATTTTCGCCACTTTTGGCGGCCATCTTGAATTTTTGCGAAAAACAAAAAAATCTGAATATCTCACAAACCGTAAGAGATAGAGCGATTTGGACAGAATTTTTGACCCGTAGGGTTGTAGCAGAGTATTCTATGTGAAATTGAAAAAATTCAATTTTCGCCACTTTTGGCGGCCATCTTGAATTTTTGCGAAAAACAAAAAATATTAATATCTCAGAAACCGTAAGAGATAGAGCGATTTCGACAGAATTTTTGACCCATAGGGTAGTAGCAAAGTATTCTATACAAAATTGAAAAATTTTAATTTTCGCCACTTTTGGTGGCCATTTTGAATTTTTGCAGAAAAACAAAAAATGTTAATATCTCGGAAACTGTAAGAGATAGAGCGATTTCGACAGAATTTTTGACCCACAGGGTATGGAGAGAGTATTCTATGTGAAATTGAAAAATTTCAATTTCGCCACTTTTGGTGGCCATCTTGGATTTTTGCGGAAAACTGAAAATGTTAATATCTCGGAAACCGCAAGAGATAGAGTGATTTTAACAGAATTTTTGACCCGTAGGGTGATAGCAAAGTATCCTATACAAAATTGAAAAATTTCAATTTTTTCGCCACTTTTGGCGGCCATCTTGGATTTTTGCGGAAAACCCAAAAATGTTAATATCTCGGAAACCGTAAGAGATAGAGCAATTTCGACTGAATTTTTAACCCATATGGTAGTAGAGGAGTATTCTATGTGAATTTGAAACATTTCAATTTTCGCCACTTTTGGCAGTCATCTTGTTTCGTAGAAATTTTCAACCCACAGGGTATCTAGTCAATGTACTATTGGCAATTTTCAAAATATTTTACTCTCCCCAAAAATGGCGGCCATTTTGAATTTTTCAGTTTTTGCCTAAAATGAAAAAACACAAGTTTCTACTATGTGTTTTACTACTTCTATATCTCATGGTATTGAAAACCTTTTTCCCCCGGCTGTGGGGCACGGGCATCTCTGATGCTATTTTTTTTGTCTTGAATTTTGTGTTGAAACATAATTATCTAGTCTTGAAAATGGAAAGTCTTTTTCCTTGTTAAATGTTTTCTTACTGAGGCATTTTTTCCCAAGAAAAACTGTTTTTTTTTCAGTTAGCTTGTGTGTGTTAAGGATGCTGTATATATATTGAATACTATTTCAAAATTCATTATTTAAGTAAAATGATCACACATTCTCTGTACTAGAAACTTGAGTTTAAAAATGTCAAAAAAATATATATATAGTTTTTAATTGCTTCTGCCAACAGAGTATACAAATTTTTCGTATCTCATGACTCCTGTCTGAGGGACAAGAATACCATTTTGTCCAAATTTCAAGGGTCGGTCTGAAATTGTTCACTCTGATTTTGTCAATTTTTTTGTTTCAATGATAATTTTTTTTAACATCAACCAATATTTAGATCTAAGGTAGACTAGCCTAGATAAAAGTCTCACTGTATATTCCTAAAACTTTAAGAAATTTCCTTCTTGTATATAACTTGGCCTAAAATTTGTAATACATCAGGATTGTGTCAATACTTATTGTTAGAGTACTGTAAATTCTATAAAGTATGATTATGTAGTTTCATTATCTTTCTGCTCCTGTGTATGTGTAAAATCGTTATATTTTTGTGTATATTATACATAATGGATTTTTTTTAACTTTTAAAAAAGTACGGTATTGTAATTAAAAAAGAAATTTAATTGATATTACATTGATGTTTTCCGTCTATGTATTTAGTTCTACACATTTGTTTTTGATTTCTCTACATATCCTCTCTAAATAACCTTTTATTTTCCAGCGATAGAATATTCAGCATGCTGTGTTTGTCTTGTTGTCTTGTATCAAATCTGTACATAGTTTATGCTGTACATAAATGTTGTAAAGTTGTTCACTCAAAATGCTCCAATTCTTTGTCCAGGGCAATACTTGTACAAGTCATATACTTATATATTTTGAATAATCTTAGTAAAAAAGCACAACTTTTGTTCATCCACTCATTTAAAGCTCAAAGTTTGATGTTTAATTCTATGAAAAAATTTATCTATCCTTCGCAAGAATGGGGACTGCTAAAATTTTCAAAACTTTTTCAAAATGTTAGGTGATCAAATTAAAATAATCTCAGCAAATTGTCAGGGTTTAAGAGATAGTTCAAAAAGGGCGGATGTTTTGAACTACCTGCAACAAAAAAAGCCAAATATTATATGTCTACAAGACACACATTTGATCTCTAAAGATATAAACAGCCTTAGATCTCTGTCAAAGTGTGAATGTCTTATAAGTGGCAAGAAGACAAATTCAAGAGGTGTTGCCATCTTATTTCAACACAATTTTGAATATAAGCTAATAGACCATGGATCTGATGATAATGGCAACTTTCTCTATGTGGACATAAATATAGGTTCAATCTCATTGCGAGTCATAAACTTATATGCTCCTAATACAGACACACCATCCTTTTTTCAAGATATCAGTAGTTTAATTGAAGAAAATACCTTGGATCATCTCCTATTGTGCGGAGATTTCAACTTAGTGTTGAGTCCTGAGATGGATAGCTCAAATTATGTCAGCATTAACAATCCAAGATCAAGAGAGGTTCTACTAGACACAATAAATTTGCATAACTTAAAAGATGCTTTTAGACACTTTCATCCTAATATGAGAAGATACACATGGCGTCGCAAAAATCCGATAAAACAAGCCCGCCTAGACTATTTCATTGTTTCTAATGCTTTTACTGACCTTCTTAGTCAATGCAACATTCTCCCAGGATATAGATCTGATCATTCAATTCTTGAGTTAAATATGGAAATCAGTAAATTTGAAAGAGGTAAGGGATTATGGAAGCTGAACTGTAATTTGCTTACAAATGCTGACTATGTGAATTTAGTCAACGATACTATCCAGGAAGTGAAATTACAGTATGCTGTTCCAGTTTACAGCTTAGATTTTCTTAATTCTACTTCTGATTTTGATTTATTTTTTACAATTGAAGAAGACCTCCTTCTTGAAATAATACTTTTTAAAATTAGAGCTAAAACTATAAAATTTGCATCAACACTGAGGAAAGCTGAAAGGTCATTAGAATTAGACCTAATTAATAAGATTGGCGCTTTTGAAAAAGATGAAGCTTTAAAAAATTCAACATTAGAAATTGATAATCTCAAGAAAAAATTACAAAGTGTAAGAGAATCAAAATTAAAAGGCAATTTTGTACGCTCACGGTTACAATGGCTGCAATTTGGTGAAAAGCCATCTCAATATTTTTGTTCCCTTGAGCATAAACACTATGTGGATAAAACTATCAGAAAGATTTGCTGTGATAATGGAGAAATAATAACAGAACAGAAAAAAATATTGCACCAAGTTAAGGAATATTATGTCAAATTATTCAAAAACAAAGATTCAGAGCTGGATACTACTAAACTTTCTGAAGTCATTGATCTATCCCAAATTAAAAAATTAACCCATTCTCAAGCATTGCAATTAGAAGGACCAGTTACTTTGACAGAACTGGGAAATGCATTAAAAAGTATGAAAAACAACAAAACGCCAGGCATAGATGGTTTTCCATCCGAATTTTTTAAGGTGTTCTGGTGTAAACTGAAATCTTTAATTTTAAAAGCTTTTAACTTATCCTACCAAAAGAAGACATTGTCAGTTACACTACGACAATCAATTATAAATTGTATACCAAAAGGAGATAAGCCAAGGCATTTCCTAAAGAACTGGAGACCAATTTCATTACTTTGTGTCTTGTACAAATTAATATCCACTGTTGTGGCAAATAGATTAAAAACAGTTCTTCATTATTTAATTTCGGAATCTCAGTGTGGCTTTATGCAAGGCCGATATATAGGTGAAGTAACAAGATTAATTTATGATATCATGAATTACACTGAAAAAAACAAAATAGATGGATTCTTGATGCTGATAGACTTTGAGAAGGCCTTTGATTCAATATCATGGAGTTTTATGTTTAATGTTTTAGAAAAACTTGGTTTTGGCCAAGGATTCATAGAATGGATCAAAATTTTAAATAAAAATATAACTGCTTCAGTTATACAAGCAGGTGTAAAGTCTGAATTTTTTAAAATTGAAAGAGGCTGCAAGCAGGGTGATCCAATAGCTGCATATTTATTCATTTTATGTACTCAAATAATGACCTATATGATCACCCAAAACAAAGAAATAAAAGGATTAATCATTGCAAATCATAATATTAAACTCTGCCAATTTGCTGATGATACCACCCTTATATTAAATGGATCTGACCAATCCTTACAAGCTGCACTAAATACAATCGAAATTTTTGGCTCATTCTCGGGGTTGAAAATGAATACTACAAAAACTAAAGTGATATGGATCGGCAGGAAAAAGCATTCTAGAGATAAACTAAACGTAACCTCGAAATTAGAATGGGGAACAAATAGCTTTAAACTACTAGGACTGCAGTTTTCAGTTGACTTGGAAAAAATCCCATCTATGAATTATACATGCGCCTTGGAAAAAGCAAGGAAACTCTTACTAAATTGGAACAAACGAACTTTAACTCCTTTAGGTAAAATCACAGTAATAAAGACTTTTATTCTTTCACAGTTCATTCATCTCTTTTCAAATATTCCTTTACCAAACAGAGGTTTTATAAATACATTAAACGGAATGTTTTTTAGTTATATATGGAATAATAAGCCTGATAAAATAAAACGTTTATATATTATGCAGGATTACCAAGATGCTGGACTCAGAATGGTAAATTTAGATAACTTTATCCATGCTTTGAAACTATCTTGGATATACAGACTGTTTAGAGGTGGACAAAGTGCTTTTATCCCAGTTTTTGAACAATCCATATCTCCAATTGATAAGCTTCTTAAGTTTGGTTCAGATTGGCCAAAAATATTGATTAAAAGGACTGGAAATGTTTTTTGGAATGATGTTTTTCATTCCTATATAAAATTATGTGAGAAAACTAAAATTGAGAGTAATGATGATATTCTGGCATCTCCACTCTGGTACAATCCAATGATCTCATCAAATACACTTTTTTTTCCAGATTGGTTTAAAAAAGGGATTATAACGGTGGGTGATATAGTGGATAATAATGGCTGTGTTCTATCTCAACAAGAGATTCAAAGAGCTTTTAATATCCAAAGAATCAATTTTTTAGATTACTATCGTTTAAAAATTGTAATCGATAAATTCATTAAGGAACATAAAACTAGAGACTCCTTTAATTTTTTGCAGCCATGTATTTTAAACTCCATAAGAATTATTCTATCCGGTGGCAAAGGCACAAAGTATTTTTAGGAGAATTTAAATAAAAGACATCTTACCTTAATATTTAAGCAAAAATGGCATGATGATCTAAAAGTGGACTTAAAAGACGATATTTGGAGACAGTTATTCAGAATTTGCTTTAAAACTATACAAGATCCATATTTTAAATGGTTTTGTATTTTGTATTTGTATTGTGTATTTATACTCAGCGCAATATCTCCATATACTAAGGACTCAAAGCGCTATTTAACCAATCCAACTGTACAGGTACAGCCCCAACTCACAAGTAACTGACATTCAGTACAGAATAATGCATAGAATACTCGGAACACAGATAATTCTTCATAAAATGGGTGTGGCAGACTCTAATAAATGCTTACTATGTAGATCCACATCAGAGGAAACTCTCCTTCATCTATTTTTTTCTTGCCCAAAAGCTAACCAATTATGGCATCAGTTGGAAAATAGAATTTTCAATAAAACTGGATTTTACATTCAGTTCAGTCCTGAGGATGTTCTTTTGGGATACATCCATCATAATTCAAATTCTGCGGCAATAAATACATTAATAATGGTTATAAAATGCTATATATATACATGCTCCAGGAAAGGCTTCAATATTAGTATTGATGGAGCACTTATCAAATGTAAAAATATATGTGATGAGCAAAAGTTGCTTGCTTCTCTAGAATTCCAAAGTGATAAATTTCTAAAACAATGGCAACAAATGAAGAATGTATTTTGAAAAAAAAATGTATTTTCGGTGTATTATGGTATTGTAAATTAACCAGTTGTATTGCTTTGCTATGAGTGAACTAAAATAGGTGAATCAATTGAACATAATGTAGATGTATAGTTTACCACTGCTAAATATTTTTTTCTTAAATTATGTAAACTGATGTAATTCAATGTGTAACCTGTACTTTCTTGTATACCATTTGAAATGTTTTTCTTTGTTTTTCTTGATGTTTTAGTTTGTTATTTTTTTTTGTCATGTAAATATATTTTGTTTTTTAAAAAAAAAAAAAAAAAAAAAAAAAAAAAAAAAAAAAAAAGGTTTGCTTCTGTCTCCTTAACCGTGTGAGATAGAGCGATTTCAATAAACCCACAGGGTATCTGACCAGTGTACCCTTGGCAGTTTTCAAAAAATATTCCTCTTCCCACATATGGCAGCCATTTTGAATTTTTGCCAAAAATTGAAAAACAGAAATTCGCTTCTATCTCGTCAAAATTTTCTACCCAACCAATGCAAAAAGGCATGAAGCTGAAATAATTTACATGTATACTAATAAATATTTAAGCATCATTGATATATTTTACAGATGAAACAGGGCCTTGTAAGATTACTGTACAATTTTTGTAAAAGGTTGATAGGGTGGACATTACACATGATAATGTGTGTTCTTCTATGCTATCCTGTTTCTATTCATATGTCGCAGCTACAAGCAACAGGGCGTCCTATTTCTAGTTTTATTTTAAATTAATTTAAGGTCTTCAGTGTCACATTTCATTTAATGTTTTTTTCTGTGATTCCTGATGAAGAAAAAATCCTTTCTACTTTCTAGTCCCTTTGAAATTCCTCTTAATAGTGTGTTGAAAACTGGTGAAAATGTTTTTAATATGTAAATGCTATCAAGTAATTATACCGGAAAGATGTTGTGCCATACATTCACAAATTTTTGCCCAACCTTAATGCTTATTGTTTATTATCTCCAAAGAAACATAATTAAATTTATTTCTGAAGAAAAGTCTCTTAACCTATAACATGTGGTAAAATACAGAAATTGAGTAAAAAAGAAGTTGAAATATTAAAGTGAAAAAAATTGGGACCAAAGAGTTAATTTCTTCTCAAAGTAGTTTCACCAAACAATATTACTGGGTCAAGATGGTTTTCTAGAATTTAAGATCTAGAATTGAAGAGTCAAAGGTCAAAGTTGGGGTTTGCTAATCTCTTGCAAAGGCTAAGATCAAATCAGAACAAGTCTTCAGTGAATTCCATTTATTGTCATAGCTAGATTTGAACCCACAACCACAGAAGTGAGAGCCAAGTAATTAAATGGTGAACTTGTCAACTAGGCAGCCACTTAGGTCTCGACAAAGTTAGCAAGCGCCTCTTAATATTTGTAAGGGGACTCGGTGGTGTAGCAGTAAGAGTACTTGCCTTCAACCTCTGATTTTGTCGAATCGAATCTCCATTCATGTTGGAAAGTTGGTAGTTACTTGCCGATGGCCGGTGGTTTACAGTGCAGAATCTTGACCAACTAGTATGCACTGGTTCCTCCACCTGTAAACTACCCATTGCAATGTGACCCTGACTGTTGAACGCAACGTAAAATAAAAAATAAATCTAAATCTTAATATTTGTACATAATACTGCTGGCTAAATTTGAGTGGGACGTAAACACAAATGTTTGATCTTTACACATATTACTCCTGTGAAAACTAGACCTATGCATCGGAGAACCGATGCAAATCTGTATCCACCGGAAAGACAACTCACCAAAACCAGTGAACCATCATTTGACCTTGAAGGTGGGGCCAAAGGTCAAATCTGACATCAGAAGAATCCCATCCCACAATATCCTGCAAGTTGGTTTCACATTGCAAACCTCTAGGATCAATAATATCGAGTTATAAACCCTTTTAAGTTTGGCTGATCACATCAAAAGATTCACAGCACATGATTTCCTATAGGTTTGTTTCACATTGCAAACCTCTTGGCCCAAGGTCAAATCCGACCACACCACAAGATTCCCAGTCCATGATTTCATATAGGTTGGTTTACCATCCCAAACCTCTTGGACCAATTATAAGCGAGTTATAAGCACTTTTAAGTTTGGCTATCCTCATATGACCTCGAAGGAGGGGTCCAAGGTCAAATCTGACCACATCAAAAGATTCACAGCACATGATTTCCTATAGGTTTGTTTCACATTGCAAACCTCTAGGACCAATAATAAGGGAGATATAAGCACTTTTAAAGTCTGCTATGTGGGTTACTTTGGCACTCCGTGGATGACCTTGAATTAAGAGCTTCAAGGTCAAATGTCTGCAAGTTTGTAGAGGACATATATATCTCTTATATATATCACCTATGAAGACATTCAACCTTCTACCTATGAGAAACAGCCAGTAGAAAAATGTAGATAATTTTCAGAGAAATGCCCGCGGCAGCCATCTTGTTTTTGAGAATGAGGCTAATTTATTTCCCAGAGAAGCTTAACCCCCAATGAAGATATCCTGCAAATTTGGTGAACCTAGCTGGTGTAGTTTTCCTCTTAGAGCGTTAATGCCGAAAATCTCTCTACCCGCTGAGGCGGCGGTATAGCGAACGCTAAACCAAAGTATCCACGGATGCCTCCGGTGGATACAATTAGGCTTGAGAACATATCGTAAGATAGAATTTCACTGTCATACAGGTGGATATTTCAACAGGCTGTTGGATTTGTTAATTCCTGTAGATAACATGATGCTTGTTGATGTTTAAGGATGAGTTAATGTGGTTTTAGCTAATTCATAAGTAAGAATGTCAGAAATATTAAATAGTATGATAATATATGACCAGTAATTTAAAGTTTATTCTTCAATGAAAATAATCAATACAGTGCCCAATGAAAAACTCCCAATGATGATGCTAATTCACCAATAATCCCAATAACTGATGCCCGTTTTTCACAGACCTGTCGATACTTTGACATCCATTTTATGAGGAGATCCGGATTTTACAAAGCGAAATTGTCCAGAAAATGTGCCAATACCATTGATTTATGATGATTAAACTTTTCAGTGTTACGTTGCAGTCCTGGCCAGTAACACTATCCATTGTATCATGGCCAAGTTCATCAAATACTTGCCTGAATCAAGGTCAGAGAGGCAATAGAATTAGGAAGTCCAATATTGTGTTGGTGTTGGTGACATAGCGGACATTTCCTTCCTGGCTAGTAATTTGTGATGGTTGTTGAATGATTATATACAAATAAAGTGTGTGGCAGAATTAATCTACTGGGGAGTTTAATGAAATTAGTGATGGACTTAGATATTTATTGCAAACAGGAAACAGTCATTGATTTACCAAATACAATATAGAAGCTTACCAGGAATGGCCAAGGTCTTTTCATAATGACTGTCACTACTGATAGATTTTCATTGAGAGGTGTCACTCACTAATATTTTGTAGAATGTTGTGAAATTAATGAAATTATACATATTTTATGTAGCATACATGACATATCAAAAATATTTATCATGTATAAAATATGTGTGACCTTGATGAAATCCTTGAGTCAGATATATATGTGTAAGGTTAAAATTTGTGATGTGCTACTTTTAACGAATAAAAATGGTACCTATCAACCATTCTTACATTTTTCGCACTTGACCACTTGAAATTTGAAAGATACATTCAGCATTTATATTGACAAATAATTTAATAATATTTCTGCTGTTAAGTTTGTACTCTTTCTTTAGAGTAAGAAATTAGCCTTTGAATATGAAATTTACTGCTGAAATTGCTCCTTAAAATAAAGTAACTAGAATTAAAATTCAGTTAATTTTGTGATCAGTCAGACAGATTTCTTGTTTATTTCAAGCATCATTGAAGTGTGAGCAATGATCAGTGCTGATGTATTGGTCCTTGATAATGACTTTATCATTTTTTAAAATTTAATTCTACAGATTCTATCACCATTCTGTCATAATATGTCATAGCTTTTGAAAAAGGCAAGCCATCTTTGAGTGAATTTATCATCTCTCTGTTATTTGTTAATGGAATACTCCGGGGGATATAAAGTAATATAAATCTTTTCAGAACTTGCAATAGCAGCTGAAAAGCTGGATAGAGTAAGAAATCTAAAATTCGCCAGGAATCTAAAATTCGCCACTTCTAAAACCTTAGTTAATTTTATGAAGAAAATGATGTTTTTGTCTAAAAATTGGTATTTTTCAGTTCAAAAAGCCTTAATTTACTATACAGTCAACAAATCTCACCACAATTCATTTATTTTATTAGTATTTTCACATGTGGCGAATTTCAGATATGTGGCGAATTTTAGATTTCTTACTCTACAGTATAACATTTCGCCAATGATTTGAGAAAGAGTTATGCCTCTGTCACTTCATTCTGGGACCTCAATTTGCTAGAGCCGTTTTACTTTTAAAGTCCAGAGTAATGGCCTGATGTAACCTTATATTAGGGTGAACAACCATGGTAAATAGCTTTAATAAGCTGTCAAACCTTCTAAAAGATATTTTACATCCATTTGTTGTATTGTTTTTGCTAAACATTTTAGTTGTTGAAAGTACTTGTCATTGCTCCAATTCAAATGAAAAACAAAATTGAAACTTCGGAAACTTAGATTCTATGTTCAGACTTTAAGCCAGGAGTATTAGAGGATTTGTGACAGGACTGTATTGTGGCTAATGTCACCCTGATGAGCAGTGATTATCTTGAGTAATGGATATCATTTAGAATGTCAACCGCTTGTACAGGGTGAATAGTATTTGCTTATTGCAAGTTGCTAATGAAGTTGGATGTTTCAGGGAATACCTGTCAGGACAATATCAAGAACTTATTTTGTTTCTTCAGTTTATATAAGACACCTCAATACTTGCCTGTCAGACTCACCTGTGTTTTATTATTGGACAGTTGTTTGATTTGCACACGGTTTATATAGGTTCCCTGTCAAAACTTGGTTCATGCTTCAATTTGAAACATAACAGAATATAGAATACTACTGACTGCTTGAGATAGACAATTCTTGTGTATTTCCAGGATTGTACCCCCATATATAACATATATATTTTCATTGTTTGTAAAGTACATTTATTACTTGTGTAATTTAATTAAAATAAAACCAGGTTATTGCATATAAAACTGGATAGCACTCAGTAAGCAAAACTTGTCCATGCCACAGTACCTCCAATATGGCTTATGACTCAAATATGGGATAGGGGCCACGGTGGCAGAGTGGTAACACTCTCGCCTCCCACCTCTGAGGCCGGGGTTCGGTTCCCAGCACGGCCTCAAGTGAGAAAGTTGGTAGTTGCTTGCTGTTGGTCAGCAGTTTACAGTACAGAACCCTGACGAACTGTATGTACTGGTTTCCTCTGCCCTTCCAACTACCCGTCGTGATATGACCTGTACAGTGTTGAAAGCGACATAAAACCCCAAACAAATAAATAAACAAATATGGGATAAAAGCTTATAATTTCTTCAGATTTTGGGAATGATTCCAATATTTTAAGCCTTCCTGCCATTATATGTGCTGACAAGCTAAGTGGCGGTTGTAAAATCTCATCAGGGTATTTCAGTAAATTGTCTCGATACCGAGATGCCGGACCTACCGACCCATCCCTACAATGTAGTGCAATGAGTGCAATGATAAAAAATCTTTTAAAAAATTCCTGGATCCAGATGATAATCTGGATTGCCATAAAAATTTAGTGATCTGATTATTGTGCAGTGTAGAAATAATCCATGAGTTATGATGTTTTTACATGGCTTCGTAAAATTATTACCGGAAGTGCCATGATTAAATGCCATGTAAAACCATCATCACAAGTGGATTATTTCTATTCTAACATGACATCAAACCTTATTTAAGAGACTCTTTTCATTTTTCTTTTAATTTTTACAAGGAATAAATTGTTTCACATAGGTTTGTTTACATTCTGGTGACCTTAGCAACCGGCTGTTCCATCCATTTTATTTTGTCAAAATATGTACGCAGAATGATAATAAATAACAAAACAAAAAGAAAAATAAAACAAAAGAAATAATATAAATAAATAAAGTAGTAAATAAATAAAAACAAAATAAAATGAAACAAAGCAACAACACAATATGTACACAGGATGAAACAGCAGTGCGATTGTTATCGGATAAATGTTTCCACATAGAACTAAAACTTGTTTCTGCGCAACTCGTCATGTTAGAATTGTCAGTATTTTCTGAAAATTTCATCAGATTCAGTCTACAACATTTCAAATTATTTTGGAAATAAACAAACACCACCAGTTATACGTACCTCCTTGATAGAGGTTATCAAGTACAAATTAAGATTTTCTGTTCAAGGTGTGCCCAAATTATGGGGAGAACCACCATATGTACAATTTTGCCTGTAAATTCTATTGAAACTTGTTTTGAAATTGGTATCATAGTAGAACCTCTATTGTCCAGTATTCAATTATCCCCCAAAATATCTGTTGTTATAAACACTATTCTAGCAACTCTCCCAAATTAACTCATACCCACTGTGTAAAATCTAATCTAATGAGACTTCTATTGTGCTTAATGGCTGCTAATGCAGATCCTAAGGCATATAGAACAATTACTGTTATTCAAAAATAATAGTAACTCTCCCAAATTAACTGATACCCACTGTGTAAAATATACTCAAATGAGACTTTTACTCTGCTTAATGTCTGTTAGTGGAGGTCCTAAGGGACATAGAACTATTACCATAAATTTTCAAAATAACGCCCAGGTTCAAATAAACACCTGGTTCAAATTAACGCCAGGTACCAAGCACACTGTTTACAATTTATAACACTGTATTTGTATTTCAAAAGAACGCCTTGTTTCAATTTAACGCCTGGTCTGATGCCATTTGAAAATAATTAACGGCCGGGCCATATCTTGAAAAAAATACGGTATTCAACAATCATAATAAACTAGAAAGCATGCTTACAGACCCCCATCCAGGGGTGTTTCTGATAATTTGGGATTTTTTTTGTATCCAGAATATGATCTGGATATTTCCCAAAATGTGAAAAATCGGTCATGTGACCAGGTTCTACCCACATGAAAATTTCATGAAGATCTGTACATTACTTTTGGAGTAATGTGAACCGGAAACTGGAGTAATTTGAACCAGAAACTAATCAAAAGTAAAAGTTATTGAAAATACATTTACTTTACAAACGGAACCTTTGAAAATTCAGGATATTTTGTTGTTATGAAAATGATCCAGATCTTTCTCAAAATGAAATCACTTCTTTCTAAGGTCAGGCCCCGTGCACAAAAAAAACATCTGAAAGATGTGCTGATTACTTTTGGAGTTGTGATGAACACGGACAAGCAAATAAACAGACAAACGAATGAACATATGCAAAAACAAAACCTTCTGGTGGAGGTAATTACTACATACCAAGCATTGGTCATTGACTGTGGAGATACCAGAAGGCTTAGCAGATTACAGTTAAAAATGCTCATTTAATAAGCGGGTTTTTACCCTGTATCTGAAACCAGATAACATCAGTTTTATTCTATGAATCTTCCATCATCCAAATGATATCAGCATGATTGGATAATAAAGGCTGCACTATTTTTATCAAAAGTGATGGCCCAGTGAAATTTATTCTGTTTTGAAAGCATTTGTAAGACCGATTCAACCTGAACACTTCTAATGTGTGGCAGTAGGGTTAATGTGTTTTTAACCCCAGCCCATAAAGGCTGGGGTTATAGTCGTCCCCTACGCCGTCTGGACGTCGGCAGGCATAAAGCTTGTGGGTGTTCCACAGCCTAAACCCCTTCACGGATTTTCACCAAATTTTCAGGGAATGTTTACCCCAAGAGGATCTAGAGCTGAGAAGGTGTTGGGGGGTATCCGGTAACAACTGTTGCCATGGCAATACTTTTAAGATTTTTGGGTCTTAAAGTTTGTGGGTGTTCCACAGACTAAACCCCTGCGCGGATTTTCACCAAATTTTCAGGGAATGTTTACCCCAAGAGGATCTAGAGCTGATTAGGTTTTGGGGGTATCCGGTAACAACTGTTGCCATGGCAACACTTTTAAGATTTTCGGGTCTTAACGTTTGTGGGTGTTCCACAGACTAAATCCCTGCACAGATTTTCACCAAATTTTCAGGGGATGTTTGTCCTAAGAGGATCTGGAGCTAATTAGGTTTTGGGGGGTATCCAGCTACCACTGTTGCCATGGCAACACTTTTAAGATTTTTGGGTCTTAATGTTTGTGGGTGTTCCACAGCCTAAACCCCTGCACAGATTTTCACCAAATTTTCAGGATATGCTTGTCCTAAGAGGATCTAGAGCTGACTATATTTTGGGGGTATCCAGTGGCAACTGTTGCCATGGCAATACTTTTTAAATTTTCTGTAACTAAAATATTGAAGCTAGCTTCATCAGATTTGCACAAAATGTAAATGGATATGAAAGCTTGTCTGAGAGTAATTGTGTCCTTGTTTTGGAAACAAAATGACCACCATATCACATCTTTAATACCACTGAAATAGGAGGGTCATCATATCAAAAAAGCCTTATATCTCCCTTATAATTGCTTCTAGGGCTACAAAATATGAAAACTACTTGTAAGAAATCATGGCCTGTGAATCTTTTGTACAACATCTTGTGGGTTCTCTGTACTTCTTACAACAGGGGTCGTTCCTAGGATTTCCCCAAATCTCAATGTTGTTTGCCATTTAGCTGAACCTGCGGGCTGGGCTTCTTGCCTGCCGAGGCTGGCTATTTTCTTTATTCTTAGATTTACTGTATCACTTCTGGTTATTTGTAATAATTTCCTGGAAACTAATGAGGTCATAGGTTAACTTTCATTTTGTAATTTTACTGTGTTTTGTGTAAAGAGCCAAAAGAGAAATGATGAGTTACCAACCCCTGAAAAAGTAGCAAGGAAAAACTATAAGATCTTTCTTCATTGAAATATACAAGCCCTTGTTGATTTTTCTTTGCAACTAATTTGAACATGTAACTGTTCCATGGTTTCCTTGGCAAAGACACTTATGTTCTATAGTTGTTTCTTCTGCACTTTCAAACTTAACACAAGACTTAAACTCAAGCTGTGGTCACTTTATATCTGCAGTGCACTTATTTGATGTCTCATTGTATAACTGGATTCAGTGCTGAAATTTTGGTGTAACATAAATAATTCTAAACTTAAATCACACCAGTGTGTACCAATGTATAATAAATCTTAAGTTTTAGTCTTGAGCTCCAGATATTAATCAATGTTTCAAGAATTCAGCCTTCAGATATAATTGGTTGTGGTAATTATTTACTCAGACTCATTTATGACAAGTGAGAGAGTGCAGTCCTGACAAAAATAGGAGACAGACCTCAACAACTCCAGTAATGACAGACCTCTCACTCACAGACTTGTATTGCACAGTAACATGCATGAAATAGTGCCCATTTTTGTGTTAAAAGACAAACTCTGACTTGAGGGAAGTGCTGAAAAAAACCCCACAAATTTTGGATTTCCTGCACCTCAATTTTAACAATACAACCCAAATTCCCTAACTAGGTTTTGAGTTTTGTATCCGGAAATTGTTAAAAAAAATCACAAAAGCAATTCCAGATTCACAAAGGGAAGGGTGGGGGGAATACTATCCATATTTAAACTTGGAACCATTATCTATCGATATATAATTGAGATCCCCAGAAACTTTTGTCTATATAATTTTAAACTGTTCTTATCATTCCTGATTTAATTGTTAAGATGATCCTGTGTGTTTCGACCAATTTAGAGGAGTTACTCTTCATCTGTTTTTCAGACACTTGTTAGACCCCAGTTACACATGGCCAGATTTACTGCCGGATCGCGGCAGGTTACCTGATTTGGAAAATGTTGAAAAATGTTGAGTGATTTACGGATCATATTTTCTGTCTGTAAGGGCATCCTTAATGTCCTTGTGAAATCCATAACGGCATACTACGATCCGTATCGGCATGCTTAAAATCAGATAAGATCCCTAGACCATTACAGAAAAATCAAACAGGTAGTCCGTATGGATGCGGTATCCGTAATTCTTCCGTATCTCATTCGTAGCTCATCTGTGAGTGTCCTTATTGCCCATATACCCATCCTGGATGTCCTTGTGGCATCCCTTTCATCTGTGACGATTCCGTGCCCACAGATATCACCCAAAACATAGCCGGATCTGAACGGGTTGACACGGAAAGGGTTTGCGGATTAAAAAAAACAGTCAAAAGGACATCCGCAAACCTGTCCTTGGGTTACTGTAGCACTCCGTAGGAGATCAGTAGCAGATCTTTGGCAGATCGGTAAATCTTTTACATGATCCACCCTCATCCATGTCAGTTTCCGTATATGGAACCGTGGCCTATATCCGTGGGGGATCCGTGAAAAGTGTAACTGGCCCTTTACAGATAGATGCCAGGTTTAATGATGTTCTTTTTAGTCTAGTGTTCACGTTTTATACATAGCCAGGTTGCTTGGTCTACTGTCATGTTACTCGTCCTTTTTTGTTGATGGATTCAAACTATGGAAAGAAACTTAAAACCTCAACTTTCACTTTCACTTTGTCTTGGTTTTCTCTTTGAACCCACAAATGACAATGCTATGGACTTGTCCCAGTATCATACTGGATTTTGAACTGGGCATAAAACCCTGAACTTTGACTTCTTTGATAACAATTCAGATCGAAGGTCCTCAGTGACCTATTGGTTTAAGCAAGTTTGGCATCTAATCAACGGCTGTCATCTCTGTATGGGTTCAACACAAATGTTGTGGGCCTGGCCCAGTAGGTACCTTGCTGTTAAATGGGACACAAAACACCAACTTTGAAAATAATTCCTTGCAGGGCAATATTTATCAGAAATATGGTAGATTGTATTATATTTTGATGAAGCTAACAAGTGGGTTCTTTCGCAGAACAGCCAGCTTTGTGTTTTTTGTTATATGGATTGTCCACTCCAGTAGCATTGCATATGGACGTCCTTAATTGGATTCACTGGGTCTGGTTTATACTTTATGATCTTTAAGACTGCTTTCAGTTCAGGTTTTACTGAATATGATGTTTGAAAGCCAATTAAAGATATACTAGTATTTGGCAAAGTCTCCATCAAATGTTATACATAATGTATAAATTGACAGTTTCAAGAAATATGTATAAATGTCATTAGAAAAGAGACCTTTCTCCAATGACCAAAGCTTTTGATAATTCTTTGCACAATATGTCCAGGAACCTGATAATATTTACTTCAGCCAACAGCTGAAGTTTCTGTTTAACAGTGTTCTACACAAAGGGATTTCACTTTAACACATTCTTAACCAGAAAAGTCCGGTATTTGAAAAGTAATTCTAATAAGAACACTCAGAGAGCGCAGACCTCGGCCAAGTCATGTAATAATAACGTAATGGGAAAATCTGAATTATTTCTTTGCATCCAGACAGTGAACCAGATCACTCTCAAACTTTAATGGGATCTAAGTTGGACCAAGACTTCTCTTCTAACTTTTATATGAAGTTCCAACCAGTGGTATTTGCACAAGCCTGCTAGCAAAACAGATAAATTAGAGCACAAGTGGAGGAAAGCTGAGTGCAGACTTTGCAAAATTTTTGCACATGATTGGAGCAGGGCATTGCTCCAGAATCGAGGATATTGACCCGATCATGCCCAAATTTGAATCAGTTTTTTCTTTGTAATAGTTCTGATCCTCCCTGAAAACTTCATTACCATCCATGCAGTAATTTTGGAGTTACGCAGTAAACGAACTAGCAGGCAGAGTGAGTACTATACTTTGCAAAAATTTTACAAAGTATGATAATAAAAAAATGCCTCCCTTGACCTTCGCTGAGGTACCTAGAGTGAGAGTCTTATAAATGGGTTTATCAGGGGTGTAAGTTTGACCTTCCAATGGGTGTCTTTTTCCCCCAGACTAACTGGACAAATAGTTGAAGGATTGAGTTCATGAATGCAGAACCTGATAAGAATCGTGGATAAGCATGGAAGGAAATTACAAACAATTCACACCGTTTGAGCTTATCAGGAAGGCACACAATTTGCTCCCGAATGTCACCAAATTCTGAATGTGCTGCTCACCATATATATGTTGATATCACTTACCAATGATACCAAGAAAATTAGATATTATTTTAAGACTTACCTTCAAAATTATAAATTCTGAATTAAGTTATGCAGAAACACAAGTCTAAGATCAAACACATGAACTGTTGTGAATCCACATTAGTTTGTCTTAGCTATGCATGTTTTTTGGTATTATTTTCAGTCAAAACCTTTTGCCAATATAAGGAGACTTCAGATCTCGCGATCTCTTGTAATTATGTCTCTAGATCTCGTACCTTCTGATTCAAACGAGATTTTTGGGATATCTACTTTATTAGATCTATTTGTTAACAATAAAATGAGATTTACAAAACAGATAAAATCCCCCCAGTATAACAAACTGTGAGGTTACAATAAATGACCCACGTAGAAACGTGATACTAAAACAACATAAAATATATATATATATATATATTTAGGGGTATGTGGTGGGAGGGAAAGTTCTTTCATGTGCACTAATGTCAGCGTGCAAAATATGGATAAATATAGTAAAACACCCGCTTATATACCCCGAGGTCGTCTGCTATTGGACATAAGGACAGACAACTCTGATTGGTCAACCGACCCTAATGGAAGAGTTTATTATGAGGGCAATCCCATTTTTGACTGATATACAATCACTGCCAGGGGTGATTGCTCTAACAGTCAAAACCTTTTGCCAATATAAGGAGACTTCAGATCTCGCGATCTCTTGTAATTATGTCTCTAGATCTCGTACCTTCTGATTCAAACGAGATTTTTGGGATATCTACTTTATTAGATCTATTTGTTAACAATAAAATGAGATTTACAAAACAGATAAAATCCCCAACCCCAAACAGCATCTATTGTAGTGCATTGGCCTGCGTTTGTAGGGCAAGCGGGAAGTGAAGAGAGTGAGAAGTGTCGCCTGATATATACGACCATATAGCTTCACTACTCCATAGTCCATGCATCTTTATGGATGTTAGTGGAGTATTTGCTTCAAAAGCTATCGTTGCCCCTGATCGGCGGAAAGTGTGAAATCCGTAACCCAGTATAGGTAACCCTAATGTCCTCACAAATGTGGCCAGTCTCTTCCTGATGTTCGATTGCGTAAGCAATGAGAAGTCATCACATACTAGTAATGGGTTATCTTCTGGTAGTACTCTAGCATGCAATAAAGCCTTGAGGGTCTTGGTAGGGCACAACAAGGGGTCCTGAACCTCAGGTAACTTTATGATATGAACTCTCTCTGGGGTTTGCAAGTTTTTGGCCCATTTAATTCGAATATGAGAGCCCGGATATGCAAAAGCAACATCTCGCCTCAACAATTGCTTTGATGAATCAAATTTAGTGTGAGAAGTGGGGGCCACATTCGATATACGTAATAGTCCATAGAAACCCAACAAGAAAGCACATCTATAAGTAAGGGAACTTTCAAACAAGTCACATAGCGAGGAAATCTCGCGAATCTGTTGGAAAGAGAATAATCCCTTGGGGGAGGGGGAAGTATGAACTGACAAAGCGATGCCTCGTAGCAATCTAACCACCAAAGGGTGAGAAAATATCTCACTATTCCATCCATAAGATGTGAATGCAAATTTTAGAGCAGAAACATAATTCAAAATAACTCGATGAGAAAGAGAATTACTAGCCAAAAATTCTAAAAATAACATGATGGTTGTGATGTTATCCCAGATACTGAATTTTTGATGTAACACAAAAGCCAAAAACACACGAAATTGTCTCTTGTATTGGTATTCTGTATGAGGACGTATGCCTTGCTGTAGCCTTGTCATAGTTGATGCCATCAAAGCGTTACTCTGGTGTGATAGACCTAAAATGGAGAAATGACACTAGATATTGATTGTATGCATAATTCTTGTAATTTATCCATTTTTCCCCTAGACAAAGCATCAGCTATCCCATTATCTCGACCTCTAATATGAGTAACCCTAAGTTCTATATTAAATTTGGCAGTAATAAACCAGATTTCTCGCAAGCAAAAATTCAAGAAAGGGTCCCTCGTCTTGCCAGTCATGCAAACAACCACTGCGCTTTCATTGTCACATCGAATAAGGATGCACTGATCCTTCCATTCTGCCCCCCAAACGCGTAGAGAAATCAAGATGTTATACATTTCTAGAAGCGTGATACTGAGACCTATCAAATCACTAGGGAGAGATTCAGAATATGCTCTTTTCCCCCACACAGCCCCTACGGCTTGAAGGGTAGCATCCACGAAAACTTCCTGAAAAACAGGAGGTCTACGAAATTTCACCACTCCATTACACTGTTTTACAAAGTGAAGAAACCAAAGCAAGTCCAAGTAAAAGCCTTGTGATGGGACAATAGTATGTGCATGGTGATGTTCTCGCAATGTAGATAAGAGACGATTCAAGAAAATTCTTGCCCCTTTAACACAACGAGAAATGTACAATAGTTTCCCTAGTAGTTTTTGCAAATCTCGCTTTGTAATGTTTTCTTTAATAATATTTTCTTGACACAGTTCTAAGACTTCATTTAACTTCTCATCTTCAATGCAGAAACTACCTTGAGGTATATCAACCACGATGCCTAGTATAGAGAGTTTCTCACAAGGTGAAAATACCTTTTTTGGGTTAACTGGAAGGCCAATATTGTTAATGACCTGTAGTAAAGTGTGGAAAGCTTCATCTGCTTTATCTTTGTGACAACATGCGTATATGTCATCAATATAGTTCCACACCTGAATGCCTTTGTTTGCTAATATAAACCTAATAAAATTTGAGATTCTCTCAAAAATGGCGGTCCCGTGGACTGCCCCAAAAGCTAAATTTTTATCAATATAAAATTTTCCTTGCCATTTAATACCCAGGTGTAGTGCATCAGCCGGGTCAATGGGAACATTTCTGAAGGCTCTTGATATGTCTACTTTGAAAACACGTGCGTCTGCACCTAAAGATTGAAGTGTGCCTATAAGGTTGTCCAAAGATGGAAGTTTCAAACTAAAAGTGGAATTGTCATAAAATTCTTTACAAGTTGCTTGGTTAACTGAATAATCTCCAAAAGATAGATCAAGTATAACCCTACGTCCAGTACCCTTAGGTCTGGTCAATAGTGGGGCCCAGGTATACTGGGGGTGAGGTGGTTCATCAAAAGGTCCCAATAAAGCCCCATGTTTTAATTCTTCACTAATAAATTCTGATACAGCCTCTGGCCACTCTCTAGCTGACCTGTGGTTATCTCTGGCTGTACTGACAATAGGCGTACTCCTATCACGTCCTAAAGGAAACCCAAAAGTTAAATAATCAAGAAGCCTTTTGTCATGATACAACTCAATTTCTTCTTTTATATATTGCAAGTTGAACACAGACGGAAGAGGTGATCTAATACCCTGGTAATTATGCACACCAGAAGAAATTATGCGATCTACCAAGTTCAAATAAGCATCCCGATCATTAACATTGATAGAAGAAGACACAGGTAAATGTAAAACTTTGTTTTCTTGAGTAACAAAACCAATGTTTTTATCGAATATACAAGTACCATTACTACCTTCGACAGTGGGAGACCTGCTCTCCTGGCTAACTATTATGTCATCATCTTTACTGTTTTTACAATAATTGCCCTTATGCATTGTCCAGTTCAGCAATGGTACACCAACATAACCAAACAGCTTTCTATCAGACAGATTATTATACGGACCAAGACAATGTATCTTTTGAACACATGACAAAACAAAAGAAGCAGATAATAAACTATCTGAGGTATTATCAGTCACAGGGGAACCTGTAGTAAACCCATCACCACGTTTATCTTGATTAATGTCAATGAAAGCACAGTGTAGCGAACCCTAGTCAATAGTTACTGGTTTCTTCTTATTAAGGCAATCTGTTTCAGTATGACCATTGCTTCTCTTCAAAAACTTGAAGCAAAACATGCAAATATGCCTAAACTGTGTAGTTCCTGTTGAATCCGTATGATCCTGGTTGTGAGGGCACGTTCCCTCGTTAAACCATTTGCAAACGACTTTTTTCGCATTGGTAGCAATTTGAGGTGAGTGGGTAGCACGAGGCGACATTGTAGTTGATCCACTGAAAACTGCAGCCTGACTATACGTGAGGCGATTATCTGATAACACTCTAGTGTCCTGCCATGAAAGTTGACCCTCCTCTATTTTATGCATGCTTGCAGCGAAAGCTCCCCGAGCGATAGTCCAAGATAAATTCTCTGATAGTTTCGCAACCTCCATTAACTCCACCAGCATTCTATTTGCTGTTTCCGTGTGATTTACGTCCATGATATTCTGTATAAAGCCCACTACAAATTGTCCAAACGTGAGTTCATCGTATGCTGTTCGTTTCCTAGCTGTACCAATCAGACAACTCTCGTTTGGCCAGCGAAGGTGGGGTGTGGGATTAGGGGTCTCAGATAGATTATATCTGCCACTTTTCTTTCGTGTAGGTGTACCTTGTGCAAGCTCCAATTTCATCTTCGTCTCCAAAAAAGCCACTCTTTCGTCCACCAATCTTTGCACCAAAGGATTTGAACGCAAAGACTCCAATGTGAGCACTGAAGGTTGCTCCACCACAGGGACTTCATTCGCTATTGTAGACTGAGCTTGATCTACAGGAGCTTGAATCTGGACGGCGTTTCCATACTGGTCAGTGAGAATATTCTGGTTATAGTCGCACACAGACTTTTTAATCCCTGGTACTGGGGCAGGCACACGCGAGATGAAAGTATTGTTCTCAAACCCATGACCAGCTGTAGTAAAGGTTGGTCTCACGGGGGTAGCCACAGGAACAAATTTAGTCGCTGGTATATCATGAATCAAAGGGGTCACGCCCAAGTCATTATCACTCTTCTGTTTCTTTAATTTAGCTGGAGTGTCTGGTATTTTTATCATGACTGCTGTATCAGGAAAAGTCTTTTGGAATAAACTACCATCCTGTGCCTGGACGAGATCTCGCACTGGAGATGTAAGTGTATTGATATCATCTTCGTCTGTTTTTCTTCTCTTGCTGTGTGAACGAGACTTCCGACCAGTAGATCTCTGGGTGAGATTTGGATCATCAAATTGAGAAGCTAACCCCGAGATCCTATTCTCCATTGCCGATAGTTTGTCTGTGAAAGACGACATGGTTGACATCATCATTTCGTACATTTTTTCTGAAGGCTCTACAGAACCTTTGCTTTTAGGTGTTTTCTTCATATTGTCTTTACTAGCGTCCCGCTTCTCCTCCCTAGGGACAATTTTTTTATCACATTTATTGCCAACTGGCCGTTCATGGTCGACTGCACACTTCTTGCAGTACGACACATTCAACGTGGCAGCTGATGAATTTGTAGCCATATTAAAATTCAGTGTTTAAAAGCCATAAAAGTTCTTTCATGTGCACTAATGTCAGCGTGCAAAATATGGATAAATATAGTAAAACACCCGCTTATATACCCCGAGGTCGTCTGCTATTGGACATAAGGACAGACAACTCTGATTGGTCAACCGACCCTAATGGAAGAGTTTATTATGAGGGCAATCCCATTTTTGACTGATATACAATCACTGCCAGGGGTGATTGCTCTAACATCATATATCCTTGTACTAATTCTGTTAAATGAAGGGAACACATGTATGATAAATGGTGAAATACAATGACTATCTTTGATAAAGGCACAACCATACTCATTTTTTATTAAGGAGACTTGCATCAGCAGAAGTTCTATTTTTAGTCCAGAAATGATGAAACTCTCAGAAAGGTCTTACATTGCGCTGGTCTTTGTGACAGTTGCCGAGTCAAACCAAATATTCACTGACAGAATTTAAAAAATATATATATATTCTACATTGGTTAATAATATTTATTTAACATTTCAGTATATCTGTGTAAAAATTTCGCTCTGTGGATTTTCTATAATTATATTTTAACCAGAAAGGGTCAAAGGATAATGAATAACCTTGATTGGAATTTAAACATTGTCAGGTAAAGAGGTATAAACTGAAATTTTGTTATTTTGGTCAAACTGGTTAGGTAAATCCAGTGTTTTATTTTAAACATGAATATTCTTAACAATGGCATATCATGAAGGGTACAAAAAGGAATGTGTTGTGATACACTCAACTGCCTGTGAGACATATCTGGAATAAATAGAGAGTTTGCGAAGAACGTTTTTGAAGCCCGTATCTGTTTTCCGCTATTTTACACGTCAGTGATTCCTGTGTTGAACATCATTTCACAGCGTGGAAAGTACCAGCCGTTACGCATTTCACATTAGAAAGAGCCTTGCCACGTTGGTCTCCGCCGGTATCTTGTTTTAATTTATGTTGAGTTTTTTGTGCTACGTTTTCAATGAAACGCTGTTAGCAAACGCTCTAATGATGCAAGTGTGAACTCCAGCTTTTGTCATCATAACATTATCAGCCAGAATCAGCTCAATGACAGAGCTTCTTGTTTATATATTGCTCATCGTTTGATCCCTTTTCTAAAAGTGTCTCTGGGCAATAAAGATTCTTTTGTAATTTATATCCGAGATTATCAGTGTAAGGCAACTTGACTGGTACTCTATAGTTAAGCAGTATGTGAATATTATATGACATTAATGAACATAAATACCAATCTGATGGGAAAATTGTTTAATTACGATCATAAATAAGGAAAGGATGACTATTTTCCATATGGGTGCATATTCATTAACCCCTTTTATTCTTAGAAGTAAGAAATTTTTAAGTAAACAAACATTTTTTGTAAGAAAAATTCTTAAAATAAGAAATATATCTAACAATAAGAATTTCCATATTCCTGAGAAATTAAGATTAAATTTTAAAATTTCCATTATACATTTCAGTACAATAGCCTATATAGAAAAAATCTGACATTAATCTGTCAGTTGTTTGTATGTAAAGGGTTATTTTATTGAAAAACTGTATAAAAAATACTGTTATGACAACCTTTCAAAAAATTATTCTCATAAATTTTTATTTTTCATAGACTTTTTTTCAGAAAATTCACAGAATAAGGGTATTGTGAAATTAAATATATTGGTGAATACAGGCCCAGGTCATATTGTTACCAGATGCAAATATGGACTGTTTCTTGAAAAGTTTTCACATGACCACTTTAATAAAGGGAGCATTATTTTTAAGACAAAACTGGAGCAAAAAACTCAGTATGACACCTTCAGTGAATGCCAACTGAGGAAATTAAATCTAAATTGTTAAATAAATATTACATTTAAGAAAAAAAAATCTCAAATTTCTGACTTGAATCATTTCGTGAGTATGGGCTTGGACTCTTCAGGGAGTATACAATTTTTCATACATGTAATATAGAGAGATCTCACTTATTTTTGTAGAAGTACATACTCCTTAATTTCAACTGCAGGTATGTTTTGTCTGTACGCTTAATTACAAAAAGGCACTAGATATACATCTTTATCATATCATATTATGCAAGAGTATTTGTTGAATGGATTTGCAATATTCACAGAAAAGAAGTTTCTGCAGGGGGGCATTTGCGTCACAGCAAATATCTGCATGATTTAAAGTCATAAACAATGAAAGTCAACGAACCATTCATGTATATATGTAGTGTTACCTTACAAATGAATCTATAGCTGGATGCATTTGGAGAATATCTATCAAGCTATAGTTTCATCTTTGCCCATTTTACAATGTCTTCTTTTGACAATGATTTGTGGCAACATGACATGGGGAAACTGTATTCTGTTCTTTCAAAATTTTAAATTGGTCAAATTAAAAAAAAATGTTAATTCAACTTCTATTGTCTGAATGTTTCTATCTTGTCAAATATCCCTATTTTATCACAATTTGTCATTCATTGTCCAGGTTATTAGGGTATAGAGTAAGAAATCTAAAATTCACCAGAAATCTAAAATTCGCCACCTCTAAAACCTTAGTTAATTCTATGAAGAAAATGATGCTTTGTCTTAAACTTGGTATATTCCAGTTCAAAAAGCCTTGATTTACTATACATTCAACAAATCTCACCTCAATTCATTATTTTTATTAGTATTTTCAGATGTGGCGAATTTTAGATATGTGGCGAATTTTAGATTTCTTACTCTGTATCCTGAAATGTGTTGTATTTTTTTCTTTTAGTTTCAGTTGTGGTGTGGTAGTCTGACTATGTGGGTACAAATCCAGGTGACCCTAAATAGTTGACTTAGTAGTTGCATTCCATTGCAATCCACATTATGGTGTTTTCCTTAAATCATTCTGATTGGCTTTCTACAAGACATCCATATTTGAGGAAAATATAGTTTTTGGTTAAATGCTGTAAAGATGTTCAAACTATTGTTACCAATCCTGTATGTTGTTATATTTTTAAGAAATTAGTGCAGATGTCAATAGAAAATACTTTCTGAGAAAGCAATTAAGAACTTCATTTTTATTTATTTATTTATTTATTTTTTTTTGAAAAAAAGAAAGGTGTATGTCTTATTGATTTCGGTTTCTCAAGATACAGGGGAATCAAGCACTGAACTTTTAATTAGAAGCAATATCAATTGACACTTTTTAGCAATTGACAAAGTAGTATTTTAAAAACTATTGTTATATAGCTGGCAGTACTTTATATTTAATTTTCAACAATTCAAACTTTATATGATTTATTCTGAGATATTTCAATTAATTTAATTGCTTTTATATCCAGCACGACTTAAATTTCACTTTAAATATCAGTGTGTTTTAACATAACTTCGCTTTTTATGCTATGAAACAATGTTTCAATATTGATTGATATGCAAAGTCAAATTAAAGTTTGATAATAATAAAATTGCATTTCATTCCCTGTACAAGCATTCACATTTTGTTGTGTACTACAGTGTAGATATATAGCTGTATACACCTGATGATTGTTTGAAGCTTTGTGAATCAATAGTACAGAGAATCCTCTGTAGCCAGGAAGAGATAACACAGAAATGCATTACCTTTGTTTATTGTTTTCTCCTAATTCATTTCCAGCACTGCACAGGTTAAAAAGCTCTCTTAAGTTTGCTACAATGTAAATAGGCAAAAGGTTGCTATCACACTGATGTATTAGATTCGGAGTTAATTGAAAGTAAAATGTGATAAAAATGTCAAGGTAAAATTGCTTCAGTGTGTTTTTCTTTTTTTTTTTTGAAAAATCTGTGATTGAAATAACCAAAATATTGACGTAGTACACTTGAAACAGATTTTCAAGAAAATTTTTACTGCACATAGTAAATGAGTAAACGAAAAAAAAGGCATGAGGAAAAATTGCTACATTAACAATACGAGCAGGCTCTCTTTCATTGATTTACATTCTCCTAGGCACTCACTTATTGCTTGCAACATTACGTAAAACTGCCTCAAGAGCAAGGAAGGGACAGATGTCTTAAATACTCATGCAAACAACATACAACCTTTATCTGCTCAAGTTTTGTGCCAATGTTGGATCAGTGCAATAAAGAGGTTATAGTCACACTCTTCAGTATGGCATTGTATGACCTTTTTGACCTATTATTTGGGGGACAGATTTTGCCAATGATGCTGCTGCTTCAGTACTTATGTCTCTCTCTCCCTCTGTGTAGTAACACAGTAATGATGTAAGATTGTCCTTGTGGCTTGTCATATTTTCTAGTAAATCTCAGTGATCTATAGTAGAGCTTATTTCTCCCAAAAAGACATTTTTTTTCGTCCCTCCCTCTATCTTGACCATGAGACACCTCTCTGTGATGAATATATAATCTTTGTTTAGTCTGTCTAGAATATACATGTATTCAACTACTGAGTTGATTCATCTCTGTTTGATCAAGTTAGTCCACCTTTTTTCACTTTCATAATAGACTGCTTGCATCTCCCAGTATTAGAAAATGTGTACCTTTCAGACTAATTACCTGAGTTATTAATGGGAATTTGGAAGCATTCCAACAGAGTATTGACTCTAGAGAATATCGTTCATTTTTTTACATGGAAAATACACAGGTTTTATGCTGCACACATGCATGCAAAAAGGCAATGGCATTGGAAATGACTTTATTTCTGCACTTGCCAGGTGAAGGTTTGGGATCAAATATTAATTGGTCTACAACTCTTCGAATTTTTTAAGTTTTGTTCAGTAAAGTCACAATAGAATTGCCTCAATAGCCTCACTTAATCACTTGACCCTTACCTCTGTTGTCATATCTGTATGCATGTCATTCAGGACAATATACAGGATGTACTGAATTCTCAACCAGGTTTAACCACAACTGCAAGTCTGCAAATCCCCCCCCCCCCCCCCCCCCCCCCCCCCAAAAAAAAAAAAAACAAAAAAAAAACAAAAAAAAAACAGATGACAAATGTTGCAATTTTTCAATGATACTCCCCTGGATATGTTTTTTTTCTGAATATACAAGGAGATAAATCTGTCTTTATTGTTATTTATCAAGGTATTAGTGTATGTTCCCATGCACCTGTTTTCAGTTTCATTAATTTTTCTGTATATTTGTTTCAGGCAATGCCAATTGGCAACTGGTGGTGGCAAAAACCATCACCAGTTTACAGTTGGCAAACAGCATGAACAAATTTCTCTATCCAACATCTGTCACACATATATGTTGCCTTTTTGTATATATGAGTATCAATTACCATATTACTTTAAACCAGAGTACACTCAATGTCTTATAGCTTGATACAGCCTTCAAGAAACAATGTCAAAGTTGGGGTTTTGCATCCATTGTGACAGTCATGGTCATATCAGGCCATGAGTGAATCCCACATTTTTGCAATCAAAGTTATGGCTTGCATTTCAACCACCATTCCCTTTCAGGAAGGAGTTATAATAGATACATCATCACTGAGGTTTGGGGTAAATAGTCAACATACATCAATTCACTGTCATTAAGCTATAGCAGTGGAGTACCGGTGCCGTACTCTGCAGTGTCAATGCTTTATAAGCACCCCTCCATGATCTTATGTTATCGCTAATAAATTACTAAAATGTCCTTTTGATGTAAACTTCTCCATCAAAATCCAATAATCGGTCTAATTTTATTTTTTTATATCCATTTTCAACAAAATTTTACTTATTTTAGTAGTTATTTCACATCTTATTTTGGACAAATGCCCAGCTCATTTTCATTGTTGTAAACGGCCATCCCTAACTTTTGCAAATATATGGTCACATTGCCCATGGGTGTTTCAGACAGATATGATATTCAGCAGTATGGAGTTTTACATTAATATTACTGGGAGATAGGATAGTCAACTTTATTTAAGAATGAAGTAATAGTACTTAATAGATATAATTGGAGAGTCAGCTATTTGGAAACATGCATCAATATTTCTCAAGTTAGATTGGTAATTGCAGGTTTTTAGTTTGCATGTGCAGACTGGCTCGATCTTAGTAACGCTCTAAGTAATCCAGGTAACGAGTTGCAACTAATTTGAGAGTTCTCTCACTACGATACTAAGTGGTAATTGTAACACTAAAATAAAAAAATATATGTGGTCTTGGCTGATATAAAAACTCACGATAACTTGGTATCAAACAATTAAATTATGTACAATATATATGTACATAGTATTGTATGCTGTCAATTGCTTTGTGAGTTTCATATTCAAGCAAGCATTATATAAGAATACCTTCAATGCAACAGAATTCATCTTAAGTTTTTTGGACAGTTGTATCAAAGTCTGACGGACTGCGGTGAAATGAGATAAGACATTTCGAAGAGATGGATGTTTCAGTGCTGAAAAGTACCTGCAGCAAAATGCATATGCTTGGAACAACAAAATAATGGGCAGATTTCACCTAGATTTTCTTCAATCTCCAGAACAAGTACCAAGTAACTTTGGCAACAGATCACTTTGCTTAACAATAATAATTTTTCAGGTATAATAACTATGGTAAGAATAATGATACCTGTTATTATAGTTGAATGAGTTTCGTAATATCATATTCACATATAGCATAAATAAGTTACATGAAGAATCGACAATTTAAAGATCTTTATTTGTATAAACTTTGGTATATTGCAATTTTAGTGATCTTAACTGAAAATGTTTCTCATTGTAGGGTATGTGATTTGAAGAGTGTTCCTTCACTTACTTTAAGTTAAAGACTTGGCTTATTCATCATTATTATTGGAAAGATTTCCTTGTCATTATCTCAAGTCTTGGTGTTATTATTGAGAAATAAAAAGCTCATTTTTCTATGGGAAATCTTTGTTTCCTGCTCACCAATATAAGTTGTATGTTTTTGTTATGTCTTGAAAACTGGTTTAAATGATTTCTGTATATTAAGTTAAGTTTCTTAGGTTTTTTTTCATAAAAAGATATGGCCATGATTTTTCAGAAAAAAATTAGGTTACCCAAACATTGTGTTATTCTTATTGTGAAAAATGTGAAGATGAGATGAAAATCATTTACCCCACTTTGCATTGCCAGACTCTTAGCCTCCACATGTGTACTCTCTTTATATAGAGTTGCTACATCCATTAAGAAGGAATATTTTTCCATATTTTCATCATTGTCAACTGCCATTTTAACATTGCTGGTTAAAACAACCAGTACAACAAGGTTATTTGGTAATTTTTTCTGAAATAAATACTACAAAGGAGTTACAGACGTACTCCTTTAAGTAATTTTTTTTAAATTAAAATTTGCCATGTTTTTTGAAATTCCAGTTTAAGCAGGAGTTTCTGTGCCATTGAATTTTGTATGTAAATTTGCATCATTAATTTTTTTTTTTCAAAATTAAATTCTACCTATGAATTGTTTGTATTATTTATACAAATAGGCTTTTTAAATTTTTATTTTTGTCATGACCATTTTATAACTAAGATGTCACTTGTTTCTAGGCCATTGTATGATTCATGTTTAATTTCCCATTATGTGAACATTTTTTGTGCTGAGAGAGTAACAACTGTTTTAGTTTCTAGCCAAGAGGTAGGAACATATCCAAGTTTAGATGTAACAGCTGCATCTCCAAGGCCATAAAGCATACAGTAAATTACAGGAATTTTTCACAAGGCATTCATTTTTTTTCTCAATATTTTAGCAAATTATTTTTTTTTAGAGTAAACACTAAATTGCTTGAACAGTTCTAGTCTGTATTATTCTCTGAAAATATGCAAGCTATTGGTGTATTCTAGTTCTGCTAAATTTGTTGAGATTTGATAATTGGCAAATTTATTTTCAACCCACAATTTCCATTTCTACCGTAAATTACATTTAAGGCTTGCTCATTTTTGCTGTAGCCTCATTTTTTTATAGACAGTAAGCTTTACCTAGATACAGTAGTACTTTGAATGTGAATAAGCATAACACTCTGTTTTGACAAAATATTATGATATCTGAAATATTTACAGTTGAGTGGAAAATGTCCTTGGAAATTTTTAGAATTTAAAATGTTGATCTGCTACTAAATATACAGTATTGAAGATCTGTATGTATTTTCTCAGCTCTCAAGTGTCTTTGTCATTAAGGAGTGTAAGATTTATCTGATATTAGCACATGCATGAAATGATAATGAATTTAAGATAAAATGTCAGTACTTTAAACATGAATATTGTTGTCATGGTTACTGTACTCATATTTCTTTCTAGTGTTTAGTCATATTTCAAATTTATTTTATTACCAAACACAAATCTCAGACTTGTCACATTACATTGATAGCAACACTTTTTCTTATTATCTGTGTGATAGAGTAAGAAATCCAAAATTCGCCACATATCTGAAATTCGCCACATGTGAAAATACTAATAAAATAAATAAATTGTGGTGAGATTTGTTGACTGTATAGTAAATTAAGGCTTTTTGAACTGAAAAATACCAATTTTTAGATAAAAACATCATTTTCTTCATAATATTAACTAAGGTTTTAGAGGTGGCGAATTTTAGATTCCTGGCGAATTTTAGATTTCTTACTCTAAGTTGTCCTTTACAGTTATAATTTTGGTAACCACCTGGCATTTATATTTTTTTTTTAAAAGTAGACTGTTATATAGCTATGAAGACATGCACAATTACATAGAACTTACACTGTGTATATAAGTTTGACGTGTAACTGACCGAATTGTGAAATGATACAGAATGATACACTAAACCATAGGTCCCTGGAACACTCGTACAACAAGCACCTGTTGATGTACCATAAATTGGTAATTTTAACGCTATCACAAACACAGACTGTGTAGAATTTTATGATACTAGCCTCAAAGTAAATTTATTGATTGTTTATTACAGCACATTACAATGTATATTTATTGTTAAAAACTGAAATTGCAACAGAAATTGTCAAATTCATATATCTTGATTTAAATTCATGCAATTACAATCAATATTATAACAAAATGAAATCCATTTATAGTAAGTAATTAGATTACAGGGAAATGAACAGGAAAAGTTGTTGTTTTTTTCTGTTTATTCAAGGCAAGGTGACATTAGTATAAAAACTTGTATTTATTTATTTATTTATTCTTCAATTCGTATTCCAGAGTACAGAATTCTAATTCTAATAGCACTTTTATAGTGCTTAATCTCTGTCAAAAGACAGATTCTAAGGCGCATCACACAAAAAAATTGTTCAATATTCAAAAACCAGAGACATTGAAAAGTTACCAGAAAGCAGAAAGTTACCATGAAATACAGTGAAAAAAGTATAACACAGAACTGTGAAAAAAGAACGAGAACTTCAAAGCATATAAACAAAACATCTACAAAGCATAAAACTCGAAAGAGATAAATAAGAAAAAATGGTTTGTAGAATTATACTTGTACAATCATGAGTGTCATATGTCAATCTGTACAAAGAACTTTAAGCAGACAGTCTTATCACTTCATTAAATTAGTCTGTACATGGCATGGCAACTTTTATGCAGTTTTTCTTGTTTTAATTTACAAGGTTTGTAAAATTGCTGATATTTTTTTATATAAAAAGTTAAAATACATTAACACGATTGTTTAAAATAAATTTTTCACAAGGATAGTCATATTATTTAAAACCCGTATGTAAATGAGTCATTTAATAATATAGATATTTTGAAAATATTTAAATGTCAAGGCACCAGTAAATGCTCTATTTAACCATTGTTACTAAAATGCTGTGATAAATTTCTGTGGAAAAGGTCCACAACGACTCCTTTATTTATTTTTTAATTAAATGTAATTGTTTTTATTAGAGTTCTATTTAAAGAGGTTTAATTTGTAAGTTTTTTTCAATTCGTCTCCATGATGTATCAATTCCAAAGAAAATATTTGGGGTCGGGGATCGATCATTTCCAAGCTGGTGTAATTCAAAACATTCATTCACTGGTTCACCTTTGGAGAAATGTCAAGTACAGATTTCCTACTTCCTAAATGGCCGAACAAATCATTTGATTCACATCTACCCCTTTGGTTACTTTATACACAGCGAAAGCCTGCTGAGAATAAATAAAAGTAAAAATACAAAGGAGAAAAAACGCCTTGAATAGTCAGTAGAATGGAACTGTTAAAGGCCACATGTGATTGAAATATCACCAATCCAGTCCCTCTATTTATTGCTATGCCATGTCGATGTATTATTTCAAGCCGTCTAGCAAGTTAGGTGCAACTTTAAAGTCTTACATTGCTCATGTGCATGGGCATATGGTAATAGGAAAACTTCCCGAATGACATATACAGAAAAAATATATCACGAATGAAGATAACAATATTATACGAGTGCGCAGCACGAGTATTATATTGTTTATCTTCATGAGTGATATATTTTTTCTGTATATGTCTGATGAGGGGTGTTTTACTTTTATTATCCACCATTTTGTACGATTTATGGGTGAAATAATACGAATATTTAATCAGAGAATGTGAATAGGCTGTCAAAAACCACAGGCACCAGTGAATATAAAAACTTAAAACTTTAACTTGCAATAGGGCCTTTATTTCTGGATGGATTTTTATGCAACTCACACGATCAGAAGCGCTGTAAAATGACCTTTCTAATGATATATTATACATATCTCTAGGTAGCACAGTTTCCGAGATAGTGTTGGAAAACCGGAAGTTATTAACGCTTATAATCCATGGTACCAGGGCGCTGGTGTATACAAAAAAAATACATCCCGCTCCGTATATCCCCATATACGGGTCAAATACGTTGCGTGGCGGATAATAAAATTGTATACGTCTATGTATATAGGATTTGGATGCATTGTGATAGTGAAGCCTATGTGTAAATGTTGTCTTTTTTCATGGAATTAACTTAGCTAATACAACTTCTTGAAATGACCATAACTTTCTTACTTTAGTCATAACAATTATTGCCAGAACAAGAAGACAATTAACTTTAAACCAAGACAAATACTATACTAATACGAATATGACTTTTAAAGCTCTTAATCTCCCCCAAAAGACCGACTCTAAGACACAAGAACCACGAAAACAAGTTCAAAGAATTCATTGTCCAAGACAGAGAATGGAGAGAGGGGGGTCAACGTCACAGAGACAATTGGAAAATAACATAACAGCTAGGGTGGGTGGGCTTTTGTGAAATGATCAGCTTTCAGCTTCTTCCAAAAAGATAGAAGAGATGTGGCAGAGTAGATGTCATTTGGCAACTCATTCCATACCTTGGGAGCATCATTATGGGAAAACTGAAGACAATTATAAAACCTTGTTTTGTATAATTTGACTGATTTTGTATCAGTGTCAAATAAGCCTTTGTTTCCACATGATATATTGTCAACATCAGATGCAATACAAATTAAAACCGTCCTATACACTAAGAGATTGAGCGCTATAAATGATCTGTCTGGTGATGTACGCTCAGCCAAAACTCTCTTCATTCAGGAAGAAGTATAAAACCTACCTATCTACAAAGGTATACCCACCCTTAGCTAGTTTTCTGGTTTTTCTCTGTGGCACTGACCCTTGCAATGTTTCTGGCTTAATGATATGTATGTCTGCTTTCTGGTATCATGCGCCTTAAAGTCTGTCAATAGATGGAGATTAAGAGCTACAGAAGTACTATTACAATTAGAATTAGAAAGACAATAGAAAAGACCAAGCGGATATTAGTGGGAAAAATTTGTGTTATTTTATAGAATTATGGACCGCCAACACATCTCATGGTAAAATAAACCAAGATGGCTGTCATAGCATTTTTGCAGAAAATGACCTATCTCCTCAATGTAGATAATCCCCCATGTATTCATTGTCTGGGTTCTCATTTGAATTAGAATTGCTTGTACTTTTATACAGTTTCCACATATTTCTTTGTTGATTTTTTTAATAATACCAAAAAATATACCCAGTATATAACCTGTAAGTAAGAAATGGATTTTTTCTCTTTGTTTTGTGTATGGACTTTTTACAGAGCCAAAAAATATTTAACAATACTTTTGTCATAAATAATGTACATGTTTTGAAAATAGCAATAAAAATATACCAGTAAAAATAACAGCAATCCTATATCTTTTGTGGTTGAGAAAAAGGTAAAGTTATAGAATGTAAAACAGGCAAAAAATAGATATATAAAGAATGTTGGCTGGTATTTTCTGAACCCATCGATATATACTGTGGTAACTCGTACAAGTCACAATAACAATGATTATTCATGAGGGTATTTGAGACAAAAACACTTTAAACAGGAAATTTAAAGAGGATATGGAAAGACAGGGAAAAAGTAAATGAAGGTTAAATGTGTTTCTAGAAACTTGTAATTCTGATGTAATACTTTTGGGGTGTAGATGTGTCTTTCTGTAAGAGAGTTTTGCACGATAAAAGTTAGAAAGATAGATAGCCAAGTCACATGTATGCATATAGATAGCCTACTTTAGGGTGGCCACTTGACATGTAGTCTTTTCTAGACAATGGAATATGGTGAAAATTGCCTATTTAGGGGTTAGAAGGATAATGCCAAATGTGGACATTTAAGTAGGAATGGACCTAAATAGGGGAAAAATTATGGTTTCAGCAGTTCGTGAGACATATGTATATGAGCTGGATGTTTGCAAGTTTTACTGCTTGGCTTTTACCATGTGAACATTTATGTAGCAATAGATATAAATGCTGGTATAGCAGGCAATCCTCCCTGCTCATGAAAATTTCCCCCCCCCCCCCCCCCCCCCCTCTCATGTACCCCTGCCACCAGGAAAATATCCTGCGATTTTCTCCCCTGGCTAGGAACTATTAAACATGTAAAAATAATTTTTTAAAAGTATAACACAGACAATATATATTTAAACTAGTGAGCCAATGATTTGGTATACTTTTTTTAGCAATCGTAGGTCATTGCAGTCACAGATAACTATTGGTAACAAAATTGGAAGTACTTGGGGTTTAGAGTTATTTAGGACTTTGTTGGCACGATCACATTTATAGCTAAGCCCCTTTTTGAGTGAAATTCCCTTTTGAGATGAATTGAATATCTGGCCCTTGGGTGACCTGTCCATTAAATACTGTTGAGTGGAAGGCCTTGTCATCTGGAAGTAATTTGCCTTGTCCTTAACCCTCCTTTGAAATTTGACTTAACAAAATTAAGACTCACCTGTTTCACTCAAGTTTCTGTACTTAACATCTTCTTCTCATTTACACCAACAACCCTGGATTATTAACTTAGAACATCCCTCGGCTATCACTTATTTGCCAATTCTTTTGTAGGCTTTGCACAGAGTTACCAGTTGTGGGGAAGATCTTGTACCTATAAAGTAGTAGATAAGATTAACAGGCTTCACCAGATCTACAGTGAAATCCTAGCAAATATGACTCAGTTTAAATTAGCCTTTTATTTTAAATAGAACTGGTGGATCTTATTCAATGGTGTTCTTAATCTTATAAGTACTCCTATTATTAGGATTTCTGAATAACATAATCTACTAAATGTTTTGTTTGCTAAATCAGTTTATTTATTTTATGTGCCTGGGGTTTGGCCAATATAAAGATTGATTCTATTTTTACCCCACAGCCCTTAAGGGCTGTTTCGGTATTGTTTTCACCCATGGTGTCCGGATGGGCGGGCGGGCTTTCAGGCAGGCGGGCGGGTGGCGGGAAGAAGTTTGTCTGGCCTGTATCTTGGAAACTGTAAGGTGTAGGAAGTTAATACTTGGTAGGGACATTGGTTAGATGTGTAGGTGTGCAACGTCATGGTCTGACCTTGATTTGACCTTTGACTTTGCCGTAGTGACCTTGACCTATAAAAACTTGTCCGGGCTATATCTCGGAAACCATACGGTGTAGGAAGTTGGTACTTGGTAGGACATTGGTTAGGGGTTGTAGGTGTGCAACAACAATGTCATAACGTGACCTTGATTTGACCTTTGACCTTGCTGTAGTGACCTTGACCTATATAATCTTGTCTAGGGTATATCTTGGAAACCGTATAGTGTCGGAAGTTGATACTGGGTAGGGACATTGGCTAGGGTGTGTAGATGTAAAACGTCATGGTGTGACCTTGATTTGACCTTTGACCTTGCCTTAGTGACATTGACCTATAATGCCTTGTCTGGGCTATATTTGGGAAACCTTATGGTGTAGGAAGTTGATGTTTGGTAGGGAGATTAGTCGGGGGTTATATGTGTGCAACATCATGGTGTGACCTGGATTTGTTAAAGTCATATTAGAATTCATTAACCATTTTACTTTTGCAACTTCCATTTTAACAGATGGTATTGCATCAAGTTAGCCACAGGTTTTGCCTCAACTCCACGTAAAAGCATGTATTGCCACATCTGCATGTATGGGTAATATTCAAAACATTCAAACCATAATTCGACCATACAAATGAATATCAAAATGGGAGAAGTCTTAAAGCTTCATAATTTTTAGTTTACTGAATTGTCTTGATTTAATACTTAATCTTTACATGCAGTTTCTTCCTTTTAGATGTTATTTTCTCTACTTAAACATTATATGGACACTGACACTGCTCTGAAAGTATCCCAATCTGTGTACTGTTTCACTACTTCTATATCTCATGGTGTTGAAAACTATTTCACCAGGCTGTGGGGTATGGGCATCTCTGATGTTATTTTTATGTCAGCTGACACAGAGCTTGTTCACGGGCACTGATTACGTGTTGAAAAGATGTGAGTCATATTCTGAATGCAAATAAATCCCAAATTTTTGGAAACATGCCATGATGGAGGTCTGCACTCTACGATTGCTTCCTAGCTTATAAAAGGACACACGATAATCAGAGACTGAAAGTGGCAACCCCCCATCCATGCTTTATAAATGTTTGATACTCACAGTTTGACCGTATACAATTTATTGTGATAACAAGGCAGAAAAATTGTTCGGTCCACAGGAGCTGCAAAGCCATCAGAAACACAAGTAGTGCACCAGAATTTATGTAAGTCTGGTGACAAAGACAAATTACAGGTCATATAAATTCCATACCTTCCCTAGAACTCAGACGGTCACCCATCCAAGTACTAACATAGCCCATTGCTGCTTAACATCAGAAACAAGGGTTGTAGCTATCATGCTGCACCACAATTCCTGAAAGTCTGGTGACAAAAGAAAAAAAAAATGAAAAAAGTGATTTCTAGAAGCATGAACCTCACTAGAGCTTGCGCTTAAAAATGATCAAAATCAACTCTGAATGGAAGTTAAAATTAAACTGTGATTTAATAGTTTGTGACACAATTTCTGTGATAGTAATGTGTGTATGAGTTACCACCTGATGGATCCCTTTGACCTAGACATCATTTTTACTCATTTATAATCAATTTTCTCAAATAAAACAATGAAGAAACAATAAAACACAACCCAGAGACATTTGTATGAGGAAATACTATCCTTTCTGTTATAAACTTGAATACATGCCATATTTACATTGTTAATAGAAATACCATTTCACGCTTCATTGAAGACCTATTGTCACATCGATAGAGTTTGCAGAAGATAAAAAACTTACCGGAGCATTTGAAACTAGTCACCAAACCAATAATGTAAACAAACAATGCAAGTTTTATTTATTCTAGTATTTTTATTCATCTTTAATTACTCATGTAAATCTATATGCATAAGGTGAAGGTAAATATCTGTGGTAAAATTTAAAAAAAAAATATTATCAGTTTTTTTTTCGGATGTTTTTAGATTCTCAGAAAACTGGGTATAAATTAGAACCAGGTGTCAGCTTGTAATATAAACAATATAAACTGCAACAGACTGTCTAGAAATAGAACCAGTTATGTAACTTGAATGTTACAGGGATCTAGCATGAGAAAGCCTGCATGTACACAGAATTTTAGACAGGTTAAAGAGGGAAAAGCTTGAAGTCTATACCTTTGTGTAGAAGCATGTTTGTAAATGCTATATGCCTATGCTACAATGACATCAAAAAAAATTCAGTTGGCCAAAGGCCATTTTTCTGAACATAAAAAACAATATAGATTTATACATTGAACTTCCTTCAGTTATTTTATCATATATCCAGGTGATTGTCTCAATTATGAAATAGCTGTCACAATCCTTTTACCAGGTAAAATATTTTTTCACAAGATTGAGCAAGTCTTGAAAGTTGTTCATTCATATACAGTAGGTGTTATGTAAGTAGAGAGACCAAAATGTTAAAAATTTGAAAAGTCACTGTAAGTCATAATTTGAATCAAATGTTTTTGAAGATAACCAACTTTTACACAGTATGACAGATCTAAATAAATGTAACTTGGGTTAAATTTGGTAATAATTAGGTTCAAATTGTTTTAGAAAAAATACATTCAAGCTACAGTAATGCCCTTGGTCCATGTCCACTATCATTCCTATTCTTAGATCACTGTTATTCCTAAAATTGTCTAAAAATTGGCAAACAGTTTTAGAATTCAGAGGAAAATTAAAAAGAGGAATTAAATACATTTTAACTGGGAATGAAGCAGGTAGCATTTGTAGTATATTTGTTTACCACCATGAAGGTATTTGTGAGTCGTAAACCTGCTTTCAAAATACAATATTTTTGAAGTATTGTTATTCGTTAAACTTTGTTTATAACTTTCCTAGAAAACCCCCATATACACATATTCTGAGATTGAGAATGTTAGTGGATATGTGCTTACATTTACTAAATATAAACACTGTAGATACAGATGCTTTGTATTCTGACTGTTGTAATATCCTTCTATATAATTCTCTTTCATGGAAATCACTGGGTATTAAGAAAGGTCAAAAGCAAAGATTTTGTATGGTGAACCATTAGGTTAATAGAGCTCCCAATATAACCCAGCAGAATAATTATAACGAGGTGCTGATTACAAAGTGATGCTCTTTCAACAAGGTTTTGATCAGAAAAAAAATTATTTTCATTTCTGTGTATTCGCCCTTGAAAGTACAAAATGTTCATTAGCTGATGAATAAAGTGTGGAGTAGAAGCAATTAGGGGTTTGAATTTACTCAAAAATATAGTCCTAGATGAGACAAAGTGCATTCTCTCTAAAAGATTTATATGTCACAATAAGCAATAAATAGACAGGATAGCTGATTAAAGGTGTACTACATATTGTGACTTTCCGGAAACTTATTAATTCACATAGGAATAAAGTGAGACTGCTGGCATTCCGGAGCTGCTGTTGATAATACGTGTAATGAACAATGTGATATGGTCAAATGATGTCTGAACCCATAGAATCCACATGATTGTCATGAACTAAGTCAAAAACTCAACGCAATCATCCTCAATTCTTCCAGTACTAACTCGTTGTAGAATGGCATATTTGGCAAAGTGGAAAAGTGGTATATTGAATTGTCTTTAAAGCATTAACATGAAGAATGGCCAGAAATTAGAAGGAAAAGGGCCAACTGGAGCTGTGAATCTAAATGAATATGAATCCATCACTGTTTGTATAACTTGCCACTGAGGTTATCCCTTATTGTAGTTTGAATTATTTCCATTTCTTGCTTTCACTCTATTACTATTTGAGGCTGTTCATATGCAATCTGCTGCAAAGGTCAAAGTTGAAGTTTACGTCTGTTTTAACACTTCAGGTCATATCAAGACAGATACCCTGCATCCCACATGATGTCATGAGTTGGATTTAAAGTCTTAACCACAATTTACTAGATGGGAGCTAAGCATACATTTATTCACTTGTGGCAACAGTCGGAACTTTGAGGACTGGGGGAAATTATTACCAAGAATTTCATAAAACCATTTGAAATTATAACAAAGCTTTCCCAATCCTTATCAGATTTACGTTATTGTAAACCAATCGTATTGTCATCCTTACATCTTACAGTGGTCTTTAACCTATCTTACAGTTGTACATCAATCTTTTCTATCTTATAGCAATCATAAACCAATCTATTTCACCTGGAGTCCATTGTAAACCAATCGGGTATCAATCAGATGGATCGGGAAACTATCGCAAACCTTTCAGAAAATTTTCTGAGGCAATGGCAACACCAGTCGGGAATCTTTTTGGGAAAATATCTTGTGCATCGGGAACACTTCCTAAACCCATCTTAAACCTATCATAAACTATACCCTGGATGGTGGATTTTTTAAATTAATTCAAATATTGTAAACCTATTGTAAACCAGACTCGCAGAGATGGAACAGGCTCCTATTTAAGATGCTTCCTGCCAGCCCTGCGGTTTGTAGAGTAAGAAATCTAAAATTCGCCACACATCTGAAATTCGCCACATATAGAAATACTAATAAAATAAATGAATTGAGGAGAGATTTGTTGAATGTACAGTAAATTAAGGCTTTTTGAACTGAAAAATACCAATTTTTAGACAAAAAATAATTTTCTTCATAAAATTAACTAAGGTTTTATAGGTGGCGAATTTTAGATTCCTGGCGAATTTTAGATTTCTTACTCTAGTGGTTGCTGCTGCTGCAGGATTTTAGTGATTTTTGCTTTTTACAAAAAATGTTAAAAAGTTGGCCCAATGCAGATTTAAAATGTGGCAAGTTTCACATTTCTGTCTTGACCCCGCTTAGTGACAGATTTTTCATTTGATTTTCGGACACAAAAGAAGAGAGAATTGTGACATAAATTCACAGTAAACTTCAGACAATCTTCCCTCATGAGATTAATTTTGTAAGATTATTTTTATCACATGAAGTCTCTCTTGATGTTCCTTAAATTCTTGTATTCTAAGCAAATTATTAAGGGACAAAATAGTGTATAGTGAAGGTTTCTTTAGATGATTTCTAATATCTTGCCCAGAAGCAGAATTTCCTGATACTAATGTTTGGAAAAAGATACTTAGGATTAGAAATTTACCTGACTTAAGGAGGTAATTGTACTCCAGAGTTCTGTTTAATGAGGATTACTAGTCTATTCCTTTCTATATTAGAATAATTTTTTATGTTTTGTGATAGATTACAAACAAGTTTCCACCTTTTCTAAACAGTCAAATATTTATTATTGTTGGGAATTGGGATGATACGATTTGTGTTAGTGTAGTAGGTTGTTCATCACAAAAAGTTAAGTACAGGAAAATATAGTCATTATAGAGCTCCAACCACACTGTGTTAAACCTCTGTTACAAAACACTAATAACCGGACACACATGTAAGTTAAAAAGTTTCTAACTGAAAGAAAATTTCCTTAGCTTTACATAGATTAATTTTATCAAAGAAAAAATGTCACAAAGGCAGAGTATGACCTTGACTGTTTGCCTTGATATCTGTGGGGCATTTTTCCCAGGTATTCTTAATTGGTATTCCCTGTAGTGCACAGATTTGACACACAATGGGAGAGGATGTGAGTGTTCTAATGTGACAAAGCTTTGTTCCAAAAATGGAAACTGTAATCGTAAACCAAGGCTACTGTTCATTTGTTGAGATGCGAATTTCTGTGTAATTGCTTATAATAACATTAGTAATTCTTTTCTCCTTGTTTTCTTTGTTGCTTTTTGTACTTTATTCCATGGCAGATTCTCTTTTTGTACCATAGGATTTGATAAAAAGTTTTAAGAGAAAATTCTCCCATTTTTCCATGAATGATGTTACACTCTAGAAATGCTGTATTGAATGAAAGTTGTTATAAATTCTCTATAATCTCTTGGGCAAAAAACTCATCTGTTCATTAACCAGATAAAAAATGGTTTTGTGAATTCAAGCAGTGATTTGTTACTGAAACAAGGGTACAAAATATCTGGTATATTTTTTTTCTCTCAAGAGCAAGAAATATTTCAGAATCTTTCAAGTGTTTTGTGGCAATTTAGAACCTTACAGCTGTGATATCTGTGTGTGGTGATTGAAACACTTTTCCATTTCAGAAGTTAGCTTTTAGTATTATCCAACAAAGTTATCAACAGATCCACTGAAATGTGAAGTGTTTGAATGATACCAAATGTGTTCTTGTAACTTCTTGGCTTATCGGAATATGACCTTATTTGGTATATATCAAAGTAATGAAAATCCTAACTTTCGCTTAAATTTGAACTAGAAAAGCACTCGTAGAATACCAGTCTGAAGTTTACTTATTCTACTGGTCTGGTGATTTTGCTAACAAGTTTTAATTCACCGTAGAAATATAAGATATGAATAAGAAATGGAACTTGGTGTTGAATGCCTTGAAGTCATTCAATGTCTCTCTGTCATCATATGGCAGGTGATTTAAATGACTTGTTCCAGCATGCTGGCCTCATTAGTACAGTTGAGACAAAAGATTGATACCAAGGTTACCAGTTGTCATTTTGGAACTTTTTAAAACCAATTGATGGAGGTCAGAAACTTAATAATGAAATAATAACAGCTAAAAAAGAGTTAATTTGAAGTTTAAGAGACTAAACAAATACTTTTACTTAACTGGGATTCCAGATAATAGGATCAATTTTAATGAAAAATTCACTCATATCTCTCCCCTTTTGGATGCCGTTTTGGACCTCTTTTTTGTAATTGAACTAAGATCGCTACTTGAACAATCAGCACATCAGTCAGGATGCTCGCATTCATCGACTTAAACCAGAAATTCCCTAAGATGGATGAATTTCAATGGAAAGGTCCAAATGTACTTTCTACCTAATTTATTTATTTATTTGGGTTTTAACATCACTTTCAACACTTTATAGGTCATATCATGATGGGTAGTTTCGTAATTCAAATGTTCGTCACAATAGTAGAGATGAGTTTTGATAAACCTGAACAAAGTTTCTAAATAACTGTGGAATTTAAATTTTAACCTCAACCAACACTTCCAGGTAATTGTTTACATTTCAGTAGAAACAAGGCCCAATAATTGGCTTATGAATGCAACCATAAAGAATCTTTTTAAAAAATCTGCTTGACCAAAACACAAGTGTGTGGTGTAACTCGACTTCATATAAACTCATGTTGCTTAAGCTCACCAAACATCATACTGCAAATTGTCATCTGAAGAAAAAAGTTTTTAAAAACTCTATATCTTAGTGTCAACAGTATACAAGATTACTTTGTAACTTTATTCCTCGTTCTCAGACATCAACTGTCTGATTATTCTTTTGAATTAAGAGCTGTAAGAGCAAATTTGGCCAAAAAGTACCTAAATAAGCTGCTTTGTAAGATTTACTAGTATCAGTTATAGTGTCCATTTAACTTAGAATAATTTCAAGGAATTGCTTAAACAGTTGTACTGCCACTAAAAATATATCTGAACATCTGACATTCACAAACTTTTAAGTTGTTTGAGAGGGACGGGTTTTACAAATTTGTGATTGCATGTTTGCTCTTGAGTTCCTTCGGTTTTTTTCTAAAGCCAAATCTGGGCTTGGTTATTAAACAGATGACACAGCATTTACCTTGCTATCATAGCACTGTAATGGAGAAGTGAGACAGAAGTTTAAGAGATAAGTGACTGCATTTGCTTGCACTCAATTTTCTTCTATTTTTTTAAAAAACAGGCGGGGCATGGTCATTAAGCAGATGGCACGGCATTTATCTTGTTCATGCTAAAAGGTCAGCAGTGTAAGAGTCTCCTCTGTCATCTACATGTCAGTGCAAAATTGACTAGTCGGTGACAAACAGCGAGGTTGTGCTGTCATTTAAATTCTTCCATCTTGACAGTTTCAGGGCTATAGCATCGGACCAAAAAGTCTTTAAAAGTATTATACTTGAGGTAAGATGGACTTAAAGTAATCAAATTTGGTCCAGTTTACCTATTTTTTTTACAAATCTCGGGATAATTTACAGACACAAGTTAGACTTTACTGTGATCCTAAAATTTTGCCATGTTTGATTAGCCTTGGCATTTTTCCCCAGAAAAAAACTCGATATGTACGTACATATATCACAAGTACTAAGTTGTGTGGCCTATGTCAATAATCTTATGAATAGTATATAAGATTGCAGTATTGGCCCCTCGGAAGTACTTAGGTGTAGTAATATTTTTTGTAAGCAGAATATAGTTCCTTTTAAATTAATAAAGTGGTAGGAATGTAGACATGTAAATGATATAAGATATTCTAATTTTAATAGTACTTTTATAGCACTTAATCTCCATCTAAAATCATGCTCTAGGCACATATAATACAGAAAAGCAGAAATCCATAATCATATTACCAGAGACATAGCAGGTGTCAGCATCGAAATGCTGCTGAAGAGACCAAGTGTGGAACCTTGAGCAACACATCATCAGCATGACTTCTACATGCATTGCATGCACTATGGCAACTTTAAGAAAAGGTACAACATATTTTGGATAACCCCTTTGTAGGAACTTGTACAGATGTAGGGCAGTCTTCAATACTTAGTGATGTTCAATATTCATCTAATGGAGAATATGTACATTTTATATAAGTTTTGTATTTGAACACTATTTTGTACATGTATTATGGTTATTTAGGTACTAGATAAATGACTGGATGGCAGGTCAGCAGTTTACAACATGGGATAAAGTGCTGATCTCCCAGCTTTCTCAAGTAACTACCAATATATAGGGAACTACTTTTAGTTATTTCGGTGTAGGTTGAAATTCAGCTGAACGGTACAAAAGGGAATGTCAATTTGTGGGAATTCAGTTCGATTAAAATTTGATGTTTGTCTCGTGTAAGTAATGTAAAGGAGCATGGTGATGCAATGGTTATTTTCTGGCAATCTCACGTCTGATGTTTTAGATTTGACAGCTTCAGCCCTTGCTTTAAGTGGGAAATTTTATAGCCAAATAATCTTCCCATTTCCTGACAATAGTTCTTTGCTGCAGCCATGAAACTCATTGACAAATGAGATGTGAATTTAAGGTTATACAGCAATTTAACCAGGCAGAGGATATATAGTAATCTTCCCATCAGTTAGTCATATGACCTTACTTGTTTAAAATTTGATTATTTTTGTTGGCCATCAACATTAAGGATTTCTGTTTTGACAAATGCTAAATTGATGGTGGCTTACTTATACAAGTTTGTTTTGCAGTGCCGTATATGGTGGTTTAGTGGTAACGCACTGACCTCCTATCCATAAAGTTGTCAGTTTGAGTCTCATTACTGTAATTAATGTAAAATATGATTGACTATTGATTACAGTGTAATATCTTGAACAACTTCTATGCATAACTTTCCTCTAAACCCTCAGTTACCCACAATAGTTCGATATATCCAATATGGTATTGAAAGTGTGGTGACACCCATACAGATATAGAGTAAGAAATCTAAAATTCGCCAGGAATCTAAAATTCGCCACCTCTAAAATCTTAGTTAATTTTATGAAGAAAATGATGTTTTTGTCTCACAATTGGTATTTTTCAGTTCAAAAAGCCTTAATTTACTATACATTCAACAAATGTCACCACAATTCATTTATTTTATTAGTATTTTCACATGTGGCGAATTTCAGATATGTGGCGAATTTTAGATTTCTTACTCTAACACTGAAGTAGCTGAATTAAAAGATAAAATCATAGTTAGCTGTCAGTTTTCTTCAGTTTCACCTTTAGCAGAAAGACTGCAAGTGATATTTTTTCTGATCATGCTTTCTTCAGGAAAAGTGGGTGATTTATTTTACCCATAAATGGAGAAAACTACCTCACATTGGAACTATTTTCAGAGTTTACAGTCATTGCGGTGCACTTGTTATGCTCCTTTATGAAAATGCTTTGCAAGTCATTGTTAAAAAACTAGCTTTATGCTTTTAGCATGGAAATCTCTACCAAAAATGCATTGAAGCTACTTGTATATAAAAGAGAATAATGTAAGTCCCTGTTTAATACGGCAAGCCAAAGAGAAAAAAATAAAAAATGAAGAAAGCAAATCAGAAATTGGTCCACAGATTTACAATTGTTCTGACGTATTGCTCAAAATTCCAATAGTATTTTTACTTTGAACTTTAGAAAGATGTATATAAACCCCTATAAAATATGAAACAGACAATTGTATATCTGAGGGGTATTTTAAAAACTGTGTTTATATTTGTGATTTTTTTAACATTCTTTTTTTGAAATTTTTTGCAAAGTGTCCTCTAAATTTTATATACCTCTATCAATTTCAAGATGTCGCTATTTTCAATTGTTTAACATTATTTGTCAATTAACATCTAATCTTCACATCAAGGCAGGCAGTGTGGTGTACCCAGTTGTCAAAAAATTGTATCAAAAGTCAGTTCATTAATGTCACAATAATACAGTGTATCTGTCTCCTGCTGCAGTTAACTAAAATACCACATTATTGTTAAAAAGTGACACAAACATGTATTGTAACCTGACTTCAGTATAGTACCTATCTGTTCAAACAGTGCAGTCATTCATATTTGTAGGTCAGTTATCAAAATACTTTGATATGTTATCATGTTAAGAGTATGCAGTAGATATTTGCAAGAATTTGCTGTTGATTTATATTACGGCGGCATTTCTGAAATTTACAATAGTGTGCCAGGATTAATGTCCACAAGAATTTGCAAAAGGGAAAAAGGCACCAACTCTGTAGCCATTTTTCTAAAGAATTACCCCATTATGACTCTCCATGATGGTTTGAGTTAGAGAAAGAGAAAAAAAAAATATCCAGGTTACTTTTTTTCACCCTCAGTGAGTAAGTTGTAGAAAAGTTGTAGGGAGCAAGGCCAGATGTAGGTGATGCGATTAAGGGGAATTTAGGTCTGTTTGGAGTTGAATTATCCATCTATTGATCTTTAGCCCTGTTGTAGTAGCTTATTATGCTGTGTGTCCTATTTATAAGCCAGTAGGTTTCATTGAGAAGAGAAGGTATATTGGCGGGATGTCTTTTCAAAGATCCCATCAAAGTGTGATATTGCTGGGAGTCTAAAGAACCAGAGAATGTTGCAGTTACGGCCTGATATAAGGTCTTTAGATAATGAACTACTAGATTGCATTGGTATTTAAAATGATAATGCTTATATGGTTTAAAAAATTGTAATATCTGAGTTACTATGTGAATTTGGCATACTTCTTTACCAAGTGGAAAGTGTGATTCAAATGGAGGAATGGAAAGGTATAAACTACTCAAGTGGATTGAACTGAATAGCTGTTGCTTAAATATTTAGTTTAGGGGACACAATTTGATTATCAAAAATGATTATCCCTTTTGTCAGTATGTAATATAATTTTTAAAAAAAACGTGTTCAATACTCTCATGTGCATTTCATCAGTGCTTGTTAAGGGCTCGGTTTTGAAATGGGTAAAACACTCGCCTCTCCAGTGGTTTGAACCCCGGACCTGACCATGTGTGTGACAGTTGGTAGTTGCTTACCTGCACCCGGTAGTTTACAGTACAGAATCTTAATGAACTAGTATGTACAAGAGCCATATTCACGAAAGGTCTTAGCCAAGTCTGAGGCTTAAGTTGGCTGTATTTTTGTACAAAACTTAAGCCTAAGACTTGGCTAAGACCTTTCATGAATACGGTCCCTGTTTTCATCTGCCAGGTTAAATCCAAATAAATTAAACCTGTGATTGTATCAAAAGTTACCTCCATTATACCAGAATAATCGTTTTTTTCTCCCTTTTTACAATTTGGTCATTTTCATTGAAATATATTATACAGAAAAATGTTCCAGTAACATTAAAGCATTTAAAAAGACTGCAATCTCTCCTCCATGCTTCTACTCAGAATCATCAATTCTTATGCATTTTACTGACCAAGAAGCAGTTTGGGCCCACATGGCCACAAAAAAGGGGTTAGCTAGAGTGAAAATGGTGTTTTTATGGCTAGCCTGAGTTTTTGCAATCATGCGGTGTGTGCGTCATTGTAGTATTGGATGCGCGGGTGTGGAGTGGTTTAGTTGGATGGGGGTTTTTCATAGCATCCCGAGTTAACAGAGAAGATGCAGACCTTATTCTTCTTATGCTCATCATGTATTCACAGAAAGGCAAAGGGGTGGGAGGGGGAATGCATGCATGCAACAAACTTGTCAACTTTTTTGTCACCTTCTACTGTAATGTGCTTTCACCAGGGTGAATATTCTTGGTTACTTTTCTTAAAGAGAGAGAATTTTCTTTTGATTTTAAGAAGTTGGGACATTTTTTTGATAAAAGGAACTTGAGGAAAAATGAGTGATTACTATTGATTAAGCCAAGGTTTCTTGATATTAAGAACAAGCAGTGGGAGGTTTGCATGCACAAAGTTTTATCACATAAAATAAACTATTTTTCTTTTTACTGCTTCAGCCGAGATAATAAAAGTATAATAATGAAGTTTAAAAAATTTGCACTTACTAAGATTTCTCTCCTAGTTTTACACAATTTTTTCACATTTAAGCGGGGCTTTTTACAAAGTAAAATAAGTATTTCAGAAAACATGAATCATTTTCTGATTATTTCAGATCTGGTGTATTATTTTTAACTGGTGAAAAAAAGCACCCAAACATAATGTCCTCATCCAGGATACTTTGAATTTGTAAGTCCAGTGTATCATATATTTCATATATAGACCGCTGACGATAATTGATGCAGAGTGTATTACAAGATTCACTAGTCAAACTGTAAAGGAGTTTAACATTTAACTTTTTAAAACAGTTAAAAATAACAGATCCTTCACAATTGAGATGTCTGAATCAAGTTAGCCTCACCTTCAAACTTCAAAAACCTTCAACTTCAAAACTCTTTAAAAACAGGGAAACTAAATTTTAAAAATCAAAATTTTCACCAAAATATTTATCATGCTTCCTCACTAACTTGTGTAAAGGAAATGCTTAAAACCCACCTGTTGGTGGGTCTTTTTCATCTAAATTTCTGGTATGATTGCTAATATCTGTGGAAAATAACACACACATATCAAATAATTAAATGACTTTTGAACATTATGATTCTCTTCTTTGCAAAGAATGAGCACTATAAAGAATGATTGTATATAGGGAGGGTGATCTCCCAAAGTCTTTATGTGTAAGTGTTTCTGATTTCCTGGGGGGGGGGGGGGGGGGGGGTTGTCTGTGCACTGTGTCATGCAAATTAAGAAATTTAAAATTGGCCACATATCTGAAATTTCTCACATGTGGAAATCCTGATAAAATAATGAATTGAGGTGAGAGGTAAGGTGGTCATTTTCTTCATAGAATTAACTAGGGTTTTGAAGGTGGCAAATTTTAGAATTCTGGTGAATTTTAGATTTCTTACTCTACTTGTCTCTTTCCTTTGAGGTTTTACTTTCAAACGTTAGCCCTGAGCTTAGGCTCCCAAGCAGTCCCTGAGTAGTAGACAGGTGTTAAAAATCTGACATCCCTAGTGTGAAAACCAGTTTGAATTGATCAAATTGGATCATATTGACACACTTACGACAAATTTTATGGACAGAGTTACACTTTTATGCTTAGTTTTGAAACAGAGGTCTGTTGTAGCATCAGAATAGATTACCACATTTATCCATATAAACGCCCCCTCCCTATAAAATGCCCCCCTCCCCTCTACCTTTGCAAAGGTTAAACTTTGGGGTTTTACATCCCTCTCAACAGCCAGCACCTTTGCAGTTCCGTAATTCCCCAAAAAGATGTGTTTTAGTACTTCCCCAATCAGATTACCACAAAATTAATGGGAAACGAAGAAAGTCGAAACAAAACATGGCAGTTTTGATCACAGACGACTTAAAATGATAAAACGATTGTTGCCTAATTGCTAATAAAATATGTTTAAATCAAAAGTGTAAAATCTACAAAAATACGAGTTTATAATTTCTTCAGATTTAAGGTTTGTCCCTAATGTATAAAGTTCTCCTACAATTATACATGCTGGCAATCAAGATAAAGGCTGTAAACTGTCCATTATCGCCCACTACCATCAGACTCCAGAGTTTTTTGTATCTGTAACAGTCGCACACACACACACACACACACCCCCATACCATAACATTAAAAACTTTAAGATAGGTAGCAGGGGTACATGGTTCCAACACCCTACTTATTTCAATATATGAATAAATAAATGATCATCTAACCACTGGTGAACCCTATCTCCCTGCTGTCTACTGTTTTAAGTGTCACGGTAGATTACCGTTCGGTATGGATGTCCCGTTTGCTAACGTGACCCCCCTGTATACGAATAAATACAGTATATATAGAGTCCTGAATACTACTACCCCACTGGTATTAGAATCAGATGGTGCTGGATTAAAATGATCGGTAAAATAGCTGTAGGACCTGATACTCTAGTAAAATGGGAATTTCATTAAATGGGATGTTACTTAAAGAAGGTTAACTGGTTGAAATTCAGTCGATTCTGTTGCATTCTTAAGGAATTAGTTGAGGCTCCTATTTTCAGGATGACTACACAAACGGAATGCAATAACAGGCTTATTATCATAATAAAACAATCAATACACTGGTAACCAGGCAGGGAATAAAAAAATCCCTTGGAGAGAGACAAAATAATAATAAAAGGTAAAACGAAACAAAAAAAAATATGTTCTCCCTGATGGATCTATGCAAGAGAACAATCCAATATCTGTCTGCTCCATTGCGTTAGTACTGAGGGCAAGGTGAAAAACTTAATTGTGTACAATAATCTGGGCTATACTTCAAATAGAAGGTGGAAGTAGGTTTAAATGGGTGTGCACATTATTTTTAATACTTCAAATAATCCTTTAATGTAGATATAAATATAATGTCTCCCAAATAAGTGCAACGGAATGTCACAGTTTCTGTAAAGACAATAAGTCACTGGTGTACATATTTCATGTATTGTCTATGTATAAATAAGTTCCTAGTTCAGTTGAATGTATTGGAGAGATAAAGGTATAAAGTCTTTAAAGGCTGTATGGGTATTGTTTTCACTCATGGCCTCCGGATTTGCATGAGGGCAGGAAAAAGCAAGTCCAAGCTGTATGTCAGAAACCATGAAGTGGGGGATGTTGATACTTGGTAGAGACATTGGTTGGGGGTGTAGTTGTACAACAGCTTAGTGTGACCTTCATTTGACCTTGACATAGTGACCTTGTTCCTTAAACTTTTGTCTGGACTATATCTCAGAAACCATGAGATGTAGGTAGTGGTGTCATCATCTGGGTATATGAGGTCTCGATACCGTGAACAAAACAGTGAGCGATATCGCGGTGCCATCGTTTCACAAATTAAACCTAAATTTGCTCTTTAAATAATGTGCATTGACAACTAATACTGAAATAAAATAGATTTTATGTTTCATATGTGCTGTCAGTTGTTAAAATAGTGGATATTTGAAGCAATAAAAAGTAAACAAAACTTATGTTTTTCCACTTCCTGGAAAGGGTCATCACCATAGTTTACATCTCATATCAAAACAAAACCACATAAAAGTAGAAATTAGATGAATATTTCACCATATTTTTATTAAATCCCTTCGAAAATAAGCTAAAGTTAATGGTTGAATATGTTAATGAGATGCATCGAGGATGATCATTAATCCTCGATTATTGTCCATTCTTTTCATCACCCGTGAATATGCGATATCACCGCCCGTGATGACACCACTAGGTGTAGGAAGTTGAAATATGGTAGGGATATTAGTTGGGGGTGTAGGTGTGCACCATCATGGTGTGACCTTGGTGTAACTTTTGACCTTGGCTCTACCAGAGTGTTTCTGCCATATTTGAGATATATTTATTCTATCACAAAGATATATGGATTACTACAGACTGATAATTTTGTGTACTTTGTACTTTTACCTTATTATACTATCTCCATTCACAGTTAGACTTCAATTAAATTTTACAGCTTCATAACTTCTAAGTTACTTAAAGTCCAATCTCAATAAACTGTTTGATAAAGCCTTATAGTTAAGAAAGAGTTACAGAGAAGATGACAAACTTCAATAAAACCCCTTTTAAAGGACTTTGTTGCTCAGATGACAATCTGATAGGATGCTATCCCAAAAACAGACAGTGCCTGAGAATGTGAGAAAAAACCCCCAAAAATATCAGGATGTTTTATCCAGATACAGATTGGGATCATTAATTTGGATCTGGATCATCTTTGTGAAGGACTGAGCTATTGGTCAGATCCCACATTATGTGAACATATGACTCCAATCCAATTTATATTTGCTCAAGTTACATGCAAGGAAAAGCAGACAAATGGATGTGATTACCATCACTCCTCCCCTATGGGCGGTGAGAGTAATTAAGCTGGAACGGATACGATATCCTTTATCTATAAGTATGGATGATGATACAATATGAGCCATTATAAAAAAAGGTTTTATTTTTAAGTGTTCTATGATAATTATCACATCACTAGGTATGGTCAGCATTTGACCATTGAGCTCTACTTAAAATGGTCAGAATTTTCTTATTTGTGGTCTGATTTTGAAAAGTTGGTGACCATTTTCTTCTGTTTGAAGAGGGACTATGTCTGAGTGTATCACTATTGGAACCTATCAGATCAGTTTGGTGTTTACAGACCAATAGTAACCTGATCAGACGTCTTCTCAGATGCATTTCACAGTGTAAGAAATTCTTTCTGCTGAGACTAATTTTAGTTTAAAAAAATGGTAATAAAAAAACTGATACCCGAGATAAGACCACCCGATAATGGGTATTACTGAAAGGAGCAGCAAAGCAAATTCTTCTCCACAAAATGCCAACCTAATGCCATGGTCAGCAGTCGTCTTGACTGCTGTAATTCTTTATCACACAACAAATTAAACATCAAGAGACTCCAGAGTGTTCAGAATATCTTGTGTTGTATTGTGTGTAGGCTGAACAGGTTCAATCGTGTGGCACCTTTCTTATATAAATACCACTGGTTGACTATTGAGTACCAAATACTGTACAAATACAACCGTCTCATATACAAAGGAATAAATCTGAACCAATCTCTATATCCTTTGTCACTGATTAAACCCTAATGGCTTCACACAGGGCAACTACCTTTTTGTCTCCTCAACAAGACAAAATAAGTACACAGGGATGTGTAGGTTTGCTGTAGACATCAGATGCTAATACAGAGGCAGACTCTTTCTGGTAATTGAACTATCCCTTTTGAGACATCAGCACCTTAGATAGGTTTATATCAAATCGGTACTTTGTTAATACTTCTTATCATTGTGTATAATGACAAAAACTTAGTAATAGAAATGGGTCCCTAGATATCAGATAAAATAGAATATATATTTAAATAATTTAATACTTAAGCATGGAATTTTGTACAGTGGTTGACTTCTTCAATAAAAGTATGGAGTTAGGGGGGATGGCGGTGGGGGATTTACTCCATGTATGAACTCGGAATCTGCCTCTACAGAAAATTATTAAAAAGGTTAACCATTGGAGAACAAAGAACAGAATTCTTTGAAATAGTATATTTAATAACTTCCAGATAGAAAATTACTGTCATGTAGGTTGATATTGTAGAAATATCATTTTCTCAGATGACAGTGATATCAATTCTACCACAACTCAAAAACTATGTATTTAGAATTAACAACTGTTTCAATGTTCTTGTTAAACAAATTTAAATATATACATATAAAAATTTTAACTGTGTTGCCAAAACAGTCTGTTTACAGTTATATTATCCTCATTATGACAATATCATAATTATTTACTTTTTTAAGCTTCAAATGGTATGAAAAAACCTAGTCAGGAAATCTATAAAGGTGTTGCCTCCTGGCATATGTGTAAGTTTACTTACATGTACATTTGGAAAAAGTGCAACAGAAAAACGTAAATAAAACCTATTCAAAGGATGGAATCAGAAACCCTAACATGAAAGCATCCAACATTAAAGGATGGCTGTTTCATAAGCATTGCGTCAAACATTTCATGGCATGGAATTAACCAACTTGCTGCACATATGTGGTATTTGCCTGATATGAGCAGAAAGCAACCACAATATGTGGGAACAGAATGAAAAAGTGGTAAAACAAACTGCAGGAACTCTATTATCCAAACTTCTATTATCCAAAAATTTCATTTTATATACCTCTTTGGTATTTCTTCTGAGCTACCTCTGACATGCTATGACCATACTGTATTATCATATATAAAAATCTGTCATTCCTACAATGGTGTGGTAGTAACGGCTGTGGTGTATATGTTACAGTAAAGTTGTGTAACCAGTAATTTCGCGAAATTACTGAATGTTTTAGGAATTTCGCGAAATTCCTGATTTGGTCAGTAATTTCATGAAATAACTAAAATTTTCAGTAATTTCACGAAATTCCTGAAGCCTCTGCTAATATTTTACACTTCTTTACTGATGAGCATTCAGTAAATATGTGAAATATTGGAAACGCATTTTTAAGGTTATTTATGTGAAGAATTATGAAAAACTTAACTATGTTATAAGCTAAAATTGACTTTTAAAGTATAAATTATTATACTAATGTGCATCTAGAAATTTAGAAACTGATATACTTTTTGTTTGTAATAATAATAGTTTTAGTCAACATTTAATGTGATACCTTTACATGGGTTTATTTAAGTACATGTACTTTCATAATTGGTCTTGAAATTACTTGTTACACAACTTTACTGTAACGTATACACAGAAAATGATGATAACTGCAGCAGTTCATTTAAGTGAATGGCAAGTGTATTCAAGGAACTGGCCATACCAGCATCCTAATAGTATTTTTTTTTTAAAAATGACTTTAAATTTATTCATTAGGCAATAAATATATTACTCAGACTTTTGAAAATTTAAAAGAAATAGTAATATTGTTCTATAATAATGTCATAATAATTTATAAAAACTCAGTTATAATCTATTCAGTGGACTTTTTCAAATCTAAAATAAATCTTTTCCTCAAAAATAATTAAATTATATCAATATTTTATCAAGTCAGTTGAAACTACCAACATATATCTTCAGGGGCAAAGAAATGAAGATAAAAGTCTTCAGAAATGACAGCAGACATTTAACCTGAGGCTGTTTCAGCTACATGTACAACATGTCCTCTACATCAGTAAAACGATTAGTATCAATATAGTCAAAAGTACCTATGTGAAATATATATTACTCAGGAAGTCACATTGTCTTATAAAAGTAAATTTCAAGGACATTCTTAATATAATTTAATGAGTTGAGTGACAATTTTAAATGAGGCATGAATAAGAAAACCTGCAATTCACTAAATTTTATTAAATGCACATAATCATAGAATGTCAAATTTATTACCAAAAAACATTTGCATTATTTCTGTACATTAAATATACATCCTGGGGGACAGTTTTGATGAACTTATGATTTTTGTAATACTTTTAAGATATTCATCATATTACCTCCCCCAAGGAGGTTATGTTTTCGATGTGTTTGTTGTCTCTCTGTTTCTGTTCATAATTTCACCAAAAGTACTGAACAGATGTTTATGAGAGTTTTTATGTGCAAGGGACCTGACCAAAGGGAAAAATGATTGCACTTTAGGAAAGATCCGTGTCACATACTCTTGTATTTTAGTAACATTTTAAACCTTCAAACGTTTAGATTCATACACTGCATAATTTATTCTTTCAAAATTTATGAACTTTAGTATAGTTTTAAATTTATGAACATTCCAAATGCTTTATGTATATTTACACAACTTTTTGCAGAAATTGAGCCATTACCAGTTGTTGAATTAATAGTGGATTTTACAGTGTTAAACAATATTTTAATATCAATCTGCAAAGTTAAATAAGATTTCTATTTCATCAGTGCAGATTGCATTTCAGTTCCTTCACTACCTTACACATAAATTTATGTGCTGTACCAATCAATATCAAATCCCAACTGGTGGTGAATTTTCCAGTATATGTCCCTTTTCACTCCATTTACAGTAGTAAGGGCGACAGTCTTTAGATGGTAGCAATATGTCCAGAAATAGAACCTTTCTCTTGTCGTTCTTCTGATGCAGTGACTTGGCATCATATGTTAAAAGTTCACCCTCTGAGGGCGACCTTTAAACTATTAGGAGAAAAAGGAAGTTCATTATTGTTACTTTATCCTTTAATAGTCATAACAAAAATGATTCAAGGACCATAATTGCTTCTTTTATGTGAGGCTCAGTAGTCATAACTCTGATGTATATGAGTATATATCCATGTTATGATGGACTGATTTATCAGTGTTTAGACCTATGGTTAGATTTTTTTTCCATCCATATTGGTCATAATTTTTATGAATATTTTTAGCCTAAAAAAATAGGAATATGGTAATAAAAACCCCCTTCGACTGGAGACAGTAAAACATGTAATGAACAATAGTTAGAGTAAGAAATCTAAAATTCGCCAGAAATCTAAAATTCGCTACCTCTAAAACCTTAGTTAAATTTATGAAGAAAATGATGTTTTTGTCTAAAAATTTGTATTTTTCAGTTCAAAAAGCCTTAATTTACTATACAGTCAACAAATCTCACCACAAGTCATTTCTTTTATTAGTATTTTCACATGTGGCGAATTTCAGATATGTGGCGAATTTTAGATTTCTTACTATATGTAACATCTGTGTTACCCAGTTTGGGGGATATCCTAAGAAAAATGCTCAAACTGAGGGCTTGAAGTGACAATAGAACTTAAATTAGCATGTGTAACTTACATAAATAATATAATTACATGTATTTAGGTGAATTACATCCTTAATAAAAGCCCCTATAATCTCCCATTACATGTGGCATATAATGGTATTGATGTCATTTTACTGTATATTTATAATACTTAGCCCTACATTTTAGGAATCCCAACCCTACTGTTTTTTTCTGTCTTGTGACATAAGGTTTCTGGGCTGGTATTCACGAAGTGTCTTAGACTTAGCCAGGTCTTAGGTTTAAATCCACTCTAAAAGTTAAGACTCTTGTCTCAGCTAAGTTTTGTCTTAAAACCGTATTCACAAAGGGTGACTTAGCTAAGTCCAAGATTATCAAATACCCACAGTGGTTTTCTGTGTCATGTGACCTTTCTTTTCTATTTAAACTATGCTATTGGTGACATATATCCTTCATTTGATGCATTTTATCCAAGGAAAAGTGCTGTTTTGAAATGAAAAACCTTCTTACCACATATAAACTTCCCAAAGACTGCTTTAGTGAGGTGTTCTGTATAATTATACTTTATTTACAGCCATTTCAAATTTTGAAGTGGAGAAAAGTTTATGGCGGCCATATTTAAGTCTTCTTTACAAAATTTAAGCCCACTACCAACCAGTCTTAAAATTGAGCCCTTGGCTAAGCCTAAGACCGGTCTTAAATTCTTTGTGAATACCACTAAGCCTAAGACAAAAGTCTTGGCAGTTTTTGGGCATAAACTTGACAAAAGTCTCAACTTTAAGCCTAAGCCCTGGCTAAGACCTTTCGTGAATACGGGCCCTGGGTCATATTGGGACAGGCCCTCAGCATTGCCACTTGTAGAAGTCTAACTTAGACGTGACTGCCTGTGATTAGATCACTAATTCACATTGACTGACACATTTTTACCTTAAATTTCAGAGAATTGCCAGAATCTCCCCTCTTGGACCCCTACACCCAATACCTGCATTCTCAAGTAGTTGCCAAAATGTATTTAGTTTTTCATTGTATTTCTCATGATACATTTTTCAAGTATATCTAGGTGACAAATTTTGCAGTGATGAATCCCCTACCTCTGCTAGGAATTCAGATAATTTTCAGATATTCAAAAACTGGTCACCATAGTTTCAGCAAGTTTCCAGAAATGCTCCCAACTTATAAGATTCTTTTTTTTCCAGAGATTTTACTTTAATGTTAGTCGTTTTTAGTTGTATTGTTCTCTATTTCTCAATATTTATGAATATTTGTCACCATTATTATCAGGATTTTGGAGAGATGCCCTCTGAAACATATCCCCGTATGCCATTACATCTCGTGTTCTCCAGTATTTCTTCAGGTTTTTGCACTCAAACTATTTATGTTATTTTATTTATGTATTTGTAGGAATCTCACAGAGATGTCCGCCAAGTCCTGCTCCATCTGCCGGTACGTCCAGTGTCCTATCAGCACCGAGTGCGTTCACCTTCCCACAACGCATTGCTTCACGTGACCTTTCTCCAACAAGGTCATCATCCAGCCAATCAAATCCCAGCATCAATGGAAATGCAGATTTCATAGCCAGCTTGAGTAAACTCAAAGACGTAAGTGTTTTTAGAACTTAAATGGTGGTCCTTTCTGTCAGTGGGTCCTATCCCCAGTAGCAGGCTAAAGAACCTTAGGGACATTGATAAGTATCATCCCTGAGACTCTGCCTTTCAATTAGGGGAATATAAGTAACTGGAGAGCTTGGCTCTACTGATGTAGTTGGGATGGGTGGCACCTTCAGTCCTGTAATTAAGGAGATATTACTCTAAGTATAAATAGACAGGACAATAGCATATTAATACAGAATCAAACAAATTATGTGGAAATTCAACTCTGAGGATACTCTTTTATTTACTTTGAATGGTTGGAAATCCTACCAAATTTGTGAATTATGTGACATGTTTTATTTTAACAATTTCATGGTCACTTAAATAGGTCTATATCATCAGGCTGTTGGGAAAGTAAGAGTATGTTCAGGTATTATAAGGATCATAAACTAAAACGGGCATTTTGAAGTCAAACGGCAAGGAAATACAAATACAGGAAAGTGGAAATGATTTCATAAAATTGAACGTGTGGATACTAGATCATTGAAACTAAAGGTTCTACTCTACTGGTGGTGAAATACTGACAGAAGTGTCCATGACAGGAGAGAAAATGGATTGTTTAAGTCATCAATGATATGTCAGCAGAGCTTCCATTTCTCTTTGAATCCTCTTTACAGTTTTGTTTGTTTTCTAAACTTAACTGCAATTACAGTATCAAATAAATTAGTAAAAACAAATAACCCACAACCAAGTGGGTAAAGGTAAAGTATTAAAAATATTCACAAATCAGTTGGTTAAAAAAGTTAAAATTTTTCTATGCAAGGAGAAGTTTTGTGAGACAAAAAGTACAATAACAAGCCCTACAAAAAGCGAGGGTTTTTGTAAAAGAAAAAAAAAACTACAATTTTGTGCAAATTGGCAATTTGATACATCGTGTATTATTAAAAATTTACCATTGAGTAAAGTCATGGACACAGTGTTAGCACACAGCACAGATCACAAGATGGACGGGTGTCTCGCCATTTTTTCTACAGTAACAAATGTAAAATTTGCCAGAGGATGTTATATTCTCCACTGGGGACACACACCCATTAAAATGAAGAGAACAGAAGCAATATTAGTGGAAAAATTATGCAGTAGATTAGATAGATGGCCTAGCATTGTAAAAAAAAACCACCAAGTTGATAAGAATTTCTCTAAAGCTAAAGTGAGATAAGGAGATATCTTCAGTATTAAGTCACATCTGAATATTTAGTTGTTACTGCACATGTTCATGCCGGAGAGGCCATTGCTATTGCAGTTTAATGATAAGTAGGATTTTATTTTGTTTTGGTTTTGTTAGGTATTGATTTCTCTTAACAGTCCAAACTGTAAGGGGTTTAAATTCTATGACAGCTCTAAAATACCCCACTTGTCACAATCTGGGAATACTTAAGGCAAAGTAGGCTTTTTAGCTGGTCATTTTTTTGTACACTTTTATTTAAAAACCTCTTACAGCAGTTGCTCACTAATTTTAGTCACTTTTATTGATTTGCTTAAAAGGGCTTAAAATTGTGGAAAATAATAGAAAATACTAGAATTTTTAAATAATTTTCACGTCATTATTTTTAACAGCAGGCAGTACAGAAAAGTAGTCCTGTGCATTAAAAGCTGCAAGGCATTTTATGTCTTTGACAAATGCATTTAAAGTATTTCTTCCATTATCTAGACCATTTATCTTGCATACAAAACATCTACAGCATTTAATGGATCTTTTGTATGCCTGCTGCTGTAAAAGTTACCAAGAATAATGGCGACACACTATAAACTTGTCAAAAAATGCGTTTTTAATTTTTGCAGTTCAATTTCAGCTGACAGGAAATAAAATTCTGAAAAACAGTATTGTTTATGAAATTATTGGCTTATTTATTGACACTATTTTAAATTTACTGGCATTTGTTCTTACCAATCATTATTTTATGAATATAGTGATATTACTCAATAATTAGCTATTAATCTTACGTTAGTGTGAGGGGTGTTTCATGTGACATTTCATTCATAGCCAAGTAAAATTGAACCCTCATCACCCCTAAAAAATTTACAACATAAATTACAATTTTATGTTAAACTAAAATGTTATGACTCCTTATGCTATTTCTGCTTAAGATGTTTCTGCTCATTATAAATGGATGTGAATAAGTACTGAAATTCTAAGATGTTTAGTTTTTTACCTTTCCTTGATGATATGGAAATGTGTGATATGACATGTCTCGTCTTTTCTGTATACACAATGAAAAATCCAATTATATTGTCAGCATACAGCACAGAAATACATTTAAGAATGTCCTTATTTCTGGGTTTCAATTTTGAACATTTTTACAGGTCATATCTGACCATATTGTATTGTACAATATCAGATTGTGGTGTTTATGTCTTTAAAATGATAAATATGAAATTTGCAGATGCAGCAATATTTCATTATTTTGCAAAAAGAAAAAAGGGTAATTAATGAATGTATAAATTCTGATGAAGACCAGTAAATAACTGTAACTTTGACTTCAATTTAATACCATATATTGGAAAATGACTTAGGACGCCATTCCAGGCAGTGGCTTGTTAGATATTTTTGTGGATGATAAATGAGTTGTTTTTCTCATACAGTTTCTGCTGTACTAAGTAGAACCCTGTTCTTTCAGTGCAACTCAGTAGGAATGCCAAAGGGATATTGATTAGTTTTGCACCAAGCAACAGGGAATTTTAAGATCCGGTTGTTTGATTACTCCTTGCATTCCCAGAGAAAAAAAAATACTAGTATTTTGTTGACTAAAATTACTCTTACTTTTTCCCGTGTTGTCCACCTATGGGTTTTTTTTTAAAAGAACAGACTTGCACGTTGCATTAAGGTCCAGGTAATGCCAGCCTTAGTGTTACAGTATTAGGGCCAAGTTTGGTATTATTTAACTACTTGACTCTCTCATCAGTGGCCTTGAGATCTATTCCAATTTGTGGCAAGCTTTGTGGTTCATTAAGAGTCTGTCCTGATCTAACCTTAACTGTTTGTAATTAGTACAAAACCTTAAACTTTGTTGTTTTGCAGAACATTGAAGGATTATGTGTAATTTTAGTGAAAAATGTCTTTCAATATAGAGAGTGAAAATCTATAAATACAAAGGCTAAAATTGTGGTTTCACTTCCTTTTTAAAAAGCTAAGGTCATATTAGGACAGGTGCTTATTGAATCCTACATGTTGTCATAAGCTGGATTTGAACCCATCACTACAGAGGTGAGAGAGATTAGGGTTCAAATGACAAACTTGTTAACAAACTCGGCCATCAAGTCCTCTCTAAACAAGGTCGAAAAGTGTTTCAGTCTACATGCACGTGCTGCAAAGCCATCAGAGACACGACTAGTGCACTAGAATTTATGAAAGTCTGGCACCAAAAACAAATTCCGAAAAGATACATCTTGCCTAGAACTCAGACGGTCACCCATCCAAGTACTAACATAAGATACTCATTATGCTACACCAGAAAGTCTGGTGACAAAAAAAGAAAAAAAAAAGTAATCTCTAGAAGCAGAAACCTTGGTCGCGCTTATAAAAGTTAAACATACATAAAATTGCAAGTACATGATGTAAAACATGGTATTGCAGTATGAGAGCAGTTAAAAAGAATACAGAAGAGAAGAAGGAGAATAGGAAAAAAATATAAATACAGCAAACTTTAAACCTGAAGCAATTTGTAAGTGTCTCCAATGTTAAATTATTCAGACAATTCCTCCCATTTAATACAATTAGATATGTACATGCTCGTGGTGTTATAAAGGAAACTACTTTTTTTTTGAGATAAACAATAAAAATTTGGTGACAAACAAGAAAAATATATAAATAATAAAAAAAATTCTGCCAGAACTGAATACTTATAGATCCTTATGAAATGGAGTCTCGGGGGACAAAGAAATTGATTGTGGTAGTTAACCAGGAACTCCAGATGGCAAGTAGCATCTTGTGAGAAAGGCATTCTGAGAACTAGACTCATCTTTTAACTCAAAGGAAATTCTGTTAAATAGAGCTTTACTTAAACAAACTTAACTGTATACTGTTTGTATGCATTCAGAGTACTTTTTCACAAATAGTTACAAACTACAGTAAAATTTACTTCTGTAACTCTTGGCTTTAAAAAACTCCACTGGTTGACTGATGAGTACCTTTGTGTATTGAAAATTGCTAACTATCTATAAATTCCTTTATAGAGGCTCTGTGTGGTATTTTGGACCTTCCATGTTTCTCAGCAGGTGTTCATATACTGCACCAGACATGGTCATCCTGACCAGAAGTATTTGGCAGTTCCATATTTTCACCCATCTGTTCATAAATCAGTCCAAGAGTTGAGCTAGAGTTTTGCTTTTGATACATCCAGAATCTAGAATGATCTGCTTGATAACATACCTGATTCCAACTCTATTGCCTCATTCAGAAATAAACCAAAAACTTACCGTTTTGCAAAAATCCATATGCCTTAGCCCTCCCACCTCCTGTATCCTCGTGGCATGACACAGCTATGTAAATAGACCACCTCTTATTGAATAGGTTTATATAAGGATTGTTGTGCCTTAGATTCTGTCACATAATGTAGATTAAGTGTTGTACATATTTGTATTAGGTAGATTAAATATAACACTATGCAGACTTATCAATTTATCTTGACACCAATGCTTAGAATTTGGCCAAGCTTTAATCTGCCATCAGTATAAAACTCAGACATAATGTCATAAACTGTAATCAAGGTTAAATCCACCATGCAATAAATATTCATTTTTAAACCAGAGAAATATTTTCAGAATCTAAATTTAGTTAATATCCTGAATATGCTACCTTTAACCTCACAGGTTGACAAGTTTGGTCAAAATTAGTTCAGTAATGTTTAGACATTACTGAAAGAAACGTATAATTTAAACGGCCAACAGAATTGCAAAGGTTTTAGCAGAATTAAGCATCCTGCAAGGGACGCCTGTTTGTATATGAGAGGATATCTGGCTCCGCCGGCTCCGTGAGCTCCGTTTTCTTTTCCTCATAACTCTGTGACCGTTCGGCAGATTCCTTTCAAATTTGGTAGGTGTATGCAGTAGCCCTGGGGAATTTTTTTGAATGTGCTGCAGTGACATTGTGACCAATCAGAGAGGTCACATGACCAAAAATGTCTTTTTTCGATGGCTAAGCTTGTCCGGATGATAACTTGAAAGGGAATTTATCAATTCACCTGAAACTTGGCAAATACATTCATTCTATTAAAATCTGGAAATCATTAGATTTTGGCATTGATTGGTTAATCTTGAATTTTTCGCAAAAATTGCAAAACACATAAATGCTTATATCTCGATAACCGTGCTAGATAGAGCGATTTCGACGAAATTTTTGACCCACAGAGTATCTCTGAAGATTATTCATCCCAATTTTCAAAAAAATTTTGTCTCACCAAAAATGGCAGCCATTTTGAATTTTCGAATTTTTCGCAAAACTTGCAAAACACTAAAATGCTTATATCTCGAAAACTGTGCTAGATAGAGCAATTTTGACAAAATTTTTTACCCACAGGGTATCTTTGCAGAGTAGCCATCCCAATTTTGAAACAATTTTTGTCTCGCCAAAAATGGTGGCCATTTTGAACTTTCTAATTTTCTGCAAAAATAGCAAAACACAAAAATGCTTATAGGTCAAAAACCGTGCTAGATAGAGAAATTTCGACGAAAGTTTTAACCCACAGGTTATTTCTGCAGAGTAGCCATCCCATTTTAAAGAAATTTTTGTCTCACCAAAAATGGCCTCCATTTTGAATTTTTGGCATAAATTTCAAAACACAAAAATGCTTGTATCTCAAAAACCATGCTAGATAGAGCAGACTGCGCAGACTTTGGTGGCCACAACAGTATAAGGCTAGAAGCAGAGCATTTTCTTAATACTTTAGCACTCACTTTTATATCCTTTTCGGGACGCTTTGTTTTTGCTGTGCAAAAACATTATCTTTTTTTTGCAAGTGATCCTCTAGTTGATTATAGTTTTCACACTTTTTTTTAGGAAGGAAATAGTTAAAACCTTAATTACCCCCTGAATTAAACCTTGATAATTAACTACATGTTTCTCTTCAATCACGAAAGTCCATCTCATAACCAGTAAAATTGTTCTGAATTTAATTTCTGTCCTAGTTATTTTTCTCTTCATGGTTTACTTGTATGATTGGATAAAGCCTGACCTTTGTTCCGAGAAGAGCTACCTGCAGTGTATTAAGGCATTGTCCATTTAACTAATTCAGAGTCCATGACATGGCCACAGGTTAAGTATTTCAAATGGGTTAGCTAGACCCCATTAAGTTTAGAGGTAATATGCTCAGTCCATTAGCTGTATTAATTGCCAATTTGACCAGTATTTCTATGGGTTATATTTCATCCACATTATGTGATAAAATTGCATGACAAAGAGCGGTTGTTGAGCTTATTCTCCCACAGAATCCCATTATATACATGAGCTGAATCCATCCAAGAACCAGGCTAAAGACCCTAGATATAATTGTATAATGGGATTTGTCCCCCGGTTGCCCTCTGCCGAGGTAGCAAATGTTAAATGTAACAAGATCAGTAAAGAACAGGGTTATTCTAATCTGTCTGGCTTCCCTTTATTATAATGTAACACTAGACCTTTCATTTAAATATTGATGTTTAACTCAGACCTTAATGTGTAGCTTCTCTTTTGCTTCAAGGCTCTTAAAGAAAATTCTATATGTGGTTGGTGTTTTTGTTGTACAATGGTAAAAATAGTGTTGAACCAGTTATTTTCCATATATAGAGTAAGAAATGTAAATTTCGCCACATATCTTAAATTCGCCATATATAGAAATACTATATAGATTCCTTACTCTAGTTGTCACTGAAATCTTGACAACTATTTTGATGAAATTAATTTATTTTAAGTTATATATCTTTTGTATCATTGCAAGAATCTAAAGACAAGATAAATAAAGTAATGCTAAAATTTATCACAATTTATAAATCAATTAGTGGGGGATTTCATATTACTGACTCTGCCTGCCAGATTGCCAATCATGATGGGAGGTCTTGATTTTATCTTTTTGACCAATTTTTTGTGTGCTTACACTCTTCCTGGTTCCTTTTCACTGTGGCAAATAAATTGGCTATCATCAGCAGTGGGCAAGTACATGTAAATAAGTTACCTAATATAGGTGTCAAATATTTGAATTTTTGTTCTTGTAATATTGGTAATAAATCCTCAAAATGGATTTGTAAATAAGAAAGTTATGGTTTAAAAACTTTTAAAATTAAGTCTTTTGCTGTATAAAATATAAGATCAACCTTTAATATCTGGTGTGTGAAAACAGTATCATCGATGATTGAGCCTTCAGTAGATGGTATTGAGGAAACACAGCTATTACACTTTACAATAAAACTTTCTTATCTTTCAATATATTTGTTTAATTTATTTTTGATAACCTTTTTCTTATATTTTATTTTCCAAGGAGCCATCTAATTCTAATTCTAATTGGACTTTTATAGCGCTTAATCTCCCCAAACAAGAGGACTCTAAGGCGCAACAAAACAAAAAGCAGTCAACAAAATTCTGTGTCCAGGGACATAACAGGGGTCGAACACCACGGAGAACGCCAGGAGGATGATTCAGGCTAGGGCGGATATGCTTTGGTGTACAGGTAGGTTTTAAGCTGTTTTTTGAAGGAGGCCAGGGATGGAGAGGCATGAATCACATCAGGGAGAGTATTCCACACAGTAGGAGCATCAAACGCAAAACTATTACCAAACTGTTTGACAGATTTATGAACAGAGGGGCAGAACTTTGGAATAACTAGGAAATTACCACCACTTTGACTGCGCCTGGTACTATAAGAACTGCTGTAGGAAGAAAGATGTGGTGAAAAATACCTGGGAAAACCTGTGTGAAGATACTTATAAACAAGTGTGACTGTCTTGAACACAATGCGCTGTTCAACAGGAAGCCAATGCAGTTTCTTTAGCACAGGAGTTATGCTGGTGTATCGACTGGTGTTTGATACAATTCTAGCTGCACTATTTTGGATGCACTGTAATTTGCGTAGATTGAACTTGGACAGGCTCCTGAAAAGTGAGTTGCAGTAATCCAACCGACTACTAACAAGAGCGTTGGCTACAAGCACAGAAACATCATGAGTAAGAAACCGCCTGACATGTCTGAAGTCACAGAGTTTAACAAAACAACTTTTGCAGACATTCTGAACATGATTGGACAAAGAGAAATCTGAATCAAGACCTCCCATCACAAGTAAAAGTTAGTAAATTTGGGGTTTGCACTATTTTGTGTTGATATGCAAAGATGTACAGATTTTCCAGGAATCATGTTACCCTTGTAAGCTTCCTTGTATTGGCCAAACTTTGTGTTTTATTAGTTGTGATGAAAACATTAAAACCAAAAGATATTTGGTGAATATTATGCGTAAATATACCAGAGATGCTTTGAATTTGTACTTTTATTGCTATTACATATTTTGCAGATGAGTATGTTGCAGATAGAAAGGACATATTTTTGTGTATATGTGAAAATGCGAATATTCGCTTGTTTTCCACTCATACTGTTACCAAATGGCATCTTTTCCGGGGGGCGAAATGTTTTATTGTGGGTTTTATGGGTGCTGGTGTCCTGTTTCAACAAGAAACTATTGCCAGTTCCCAGGAAGCTAATTGCTGTCTGGAAAGTGGTCTTCGGTCTACTAATATATATATGCATAAAAATATGATTGTCTATATGTATCCCGGACCTGTAGCCACATTACAAAGGCAAGTGGGGTTGCTTGGAAACATTTGATGTATATTACCTTTGCATTAGAGCAGCTGCAGCAGTATTGCTTGCACTTTTCATTTATGTAAGGGAAAGGGGATCGGTTTTATTTGCAAATTAATGCCTGGTTGATATGTCCCAGAATTATATATCTTTGTCCAGTATTAAGGATCATCCCTTTATTTTCCTAAAGATATTGCAGTGGCATCAGGTAGAAGCTCTTAAATGCTATGTCTCCATAAATCATGATTTTGCCTGGGTAAAAACAGTGTTAATAGAGTTTTATATCAAGTTTCATAAAAAGGGTGAAACAAGAAATATAAAGGCAGTTTAAGCTTTGAATTCTGTTGAAAGACCATGCTCACTGTTAACTGTTCCTGTCTCCATATGCTATTGACAAGATTACTAAACTTTAAAGGATCTTTAAGTGGGTTTAAAAACATAGTCTTTGTTATGCATTTCATTGTCATTTCTCTGGTAATTGTCTGAACACGAGGGATGTGATATTTTCATACAGGTCTGTTGTGTAGTTTTACTAGAATTATTGAAAAGTTTCAGGAGGCCATGACATAGCTATTAGTCATCCTATCCGTAACTGTTCTGTCGTGTCTTCAGGTACAAAAAAATCTAAACACAAGCACTCCGAGAGTGCATACCTCTGCCATGGCAAGCATGATTGTTTAAATGGCTCGGTGATAAGTAAATGGAAAAATCCAAATCTTTGATATTTTTGTATCCAGATGGTTATCTGGATCACTCTCAAAATTAATGGGATCAAAGTTGGACAAAGACACATCTTCAGATATTTTTTATTTTATATAAAGATCTGCACGGCAGTATTTGTGTAATCTGCTAACAAAGAAACAGACAAGCGTTCATGAATTTTATACCACCCTGGCGGAGATAATTTTTTATTTTTAATCCAGTTTGACTGACTTAATCCTATGTACATCATTTATTTATTTATCTTGATCTTTTTTGAATGTTTTATGATATATTTGTCTTTACATTTAAATTGACTTTTATCATTAAATTTCTCTCATTTATCTAGTTGGACTTGTACTGTGGCAAATTGAGTTCGGAGTAGGATTTTATCCAGGTCATATGGTATGATAATAGTTTTATGGTTTATTGTAACCACCGGAAGCATCCGGTGGATACTTTGGTTTAGCGTTCGCTCCGCCGCCGCCACCGCCACGCGTAGAGATTTTCAGCGTTAACGCTCTAAGAGGAAAACGACAGCAGCTAGGTTCACGAAATTTGCAGGATATCTTCATTGGGGGGGGGGGGGGGGGGTAAGCTTCTCTGGGAAGGAAAATAGCCTCATTCTGAAAAACAAGATGGCCGCCACGGGCATTTCTTTGAAAATAATCGACATTTTTCTACTGGCTGTTTCTCATAGGTAGAAGGTTGAATCTCTTCACGGGTGATATGTATAACAGATATACATGTGCTCTACAACCTTGCACACATTTGACCTTGAAGCTCTTAATTCAAGTTTATCCACGCACTGCCGAAGTAACCCACATAGCGGACTTTAAAAGTGCCTATATCTCCCTTATTATTGGTCCTAGAGGTTTGCAATGTGAAACCAACCTATAGGAAATCATGTGCTGCGAATCTTCTGATGTTGTCAGAATTGACCTTGGACCTTGGAGGTTAGCCAAACTTAAAAGTGCTTATAACTCGCTTATTATTGATCCTAGAGGTTTGGGATGGTAAACCAACATATAGGAAATCATGGGCTGGGAATCTTCTGGCGTGGTCGGATTTGACCTTGGGCCCCTCCTTCAAGGTCAAACGAAGATAGCCAAAGCTAAAAGTGCATATAACTCGCTTATTATTGGTCCTACAGGTTTGGGATGGTAAACCAACATATAGGAAATCATGGGCTGGGAATCCTCTGGTGTGGTCGGATTTGACCTTGGGCATAGCGGACTTTAAAAGTGCCTATATCTCCCTTATTATTGGTCCTAGAGGTTTGCAATGTGAAACCAACCTATAGGAAATCATGTGCTGCGAATCTTCTGATGTTGTCAGAATTGACCTTGGACCTTGGAGGTTAGCCAAACTTAAAAGTGCTTATAACTCGCTTATTATTGATCCTAGAGGTTTGGGATGGTAAACCAACATATAGGAAATCATGGGCTGGGAATCTTCTGGCGTGGTCGGATTTGACCTTGGGCCCCTCCTTCAAGGTCAAACGAGGATAGCCAAAGCTAAAAGTGCATATAACTCGCTTATTATTGGTCCTACAGGTTTGGGATGGTAAACCAACATATAGGAAATCATGGGCTGGGAATCTTCTGGTGTGGTCGGATTTGACCTTGGGCATCTCCTTCAAGGTCAAATGAGGATAGCCAAAGTTAAAAATGCTTATAACTCGCTTATTATTGGTCCTAGAGGTTTGGGATGGTAAACCAACAGATAGGAAATCATGGGCTGGGAATCTTTCTGTGTGGTTGGATTTGACATTGGGCCCCTCCCTCAAGGTCAGATGAGGACAGCAAAACTTAAAACTGCTTATAACTCACTTATTATTGATCCTAGAGGTTTGGGATGGTAAACCACCATATAGGAAATCATGGGCTGGGAGTCTTCTGGTGTGGTCGGATTTGACCTTGGGCCCCTCCTTCAAGGACAAACGAGGATAGCCAAAGTTAAAACTGCTTATAACTCGCTTATTATTGCTCCTAGAGGTTTGGGATGGTAAACCAACCTATAGAAACTCGTGGGCTGGGAATCTTCTGGTGTGGTCTGATTTGACCTTGGGCCCTTCCTTCAAGGTCAAACAAGGATAGCCAAAGTTAAAAGTGCTTATAACTCGCTTATTATTGCTCCTAGAGGTTTGGGATGGTAAACCAACCTATAGAAACTCATGGGCTGGGAATCTTTTTGTGTGGTCAGATTTGACTTTGGGCCCCTCGTTCAAGGTCAAAAGAGGATAGCCAAAGTTAAAATTGCTTATAACTCGTTATTATTGCTCCTAGGAAATCATGGCCTGGGAATCTTTTGGTGTGGTCGGATTTGAGCTTAGACCCCTCGTTCAAGGTCAAACAAGGATAGCCAAACTTAAAAGTGCTTATAACTCACTTATTATTGGTCCTAGAGGTTTGGGATGGTAAACCAGCATATAGAAAATCATTGGCTGGGAATCTTCTGGTGTGGACGGAATTGACCTTGGGTCCCTCCTTCAAGGTCAAACGAGGATAGCCACAGTTAAAAGTGCTTATAACTCACTTATTATTGGTCCTAGAGGTTTGGGATGGTAAACCAACATATAGGATATCATGGGCTGGGAATCTTCTGGTGTGGTCGGATTTGACCTTGGGCCCCTTCTCTTCAAGGTCAAATGAGGACAGCCAAACTGAAAAGTGCTTATAACTCGCTTATTATTGGTCCTAAAGGTTTGGGATGGTAAACCAACCTATAGAAAATCATGGGCTGGGAATCTTCTGGTGTGGTCGGATTTGACCTTGGGCCCCTTCTTCAAGGTCAAACGAGGATAGCCAAAGTTAAAAGTGCTTATAACTCGCTTATTATTGATGCTAGAAGTTTACAGTACGAAACCAACTCATACGAAATCTTGGGCTAGGAATTTTCTGATGTTAGATTTGACCTTGGGCCCCTCCTTCAAGGTCAAACAGTGGTTCACTGGCTTTGGTGAGTTGTCTTTTCGGTGGATACAAATTTGCATCGGTCTCCGATGCGTAGGTCTAGTCTATTTTGGCTAATGTAATTACACAATTGCCTTTATATAGGTGGGCTGGTACTGGGGCCCACTGAGTTGGGACGATGCGGAGGCGAAGTTGGGGAACAAACCAGATGGAGCATTTCTGGTGCGGGACAGCTCAGATGACCGCTACATCCTGAGTCTGAGCTTCAGGTCTCAAGGCACCACACACCATACACGGATAGAGCACTATAAAGGTACTGATGTAATAAGCAGGGCAAAACTCGACCACTTTCCCAGCAATTACTCTCACTGCAGAGATTATAACCACCCGATTGTATTATCTCCAGCCTTATAACTTTGGGTAAGCAGACACTATTTGAAGACAGTAGATCCATTCAAACAACTAAGGAAATTAAATTTATCATAATTACTAGAAGTTGGGCCTCAACAAGTAGAATAAATCTTAGAAAATATGCAAGGTGACTGTAATTTGTGGATTGACTATAATTGCCATTGAAAGTAGTATTGTCTCAGCTTTTGTCATCAAGTTTTCAATTTTAGGCACCACACCATGCTTATATAGGTCACAGCAAAGGTACAATAATTGAAACTCTGTGGTCTGTAAAATATTCAGTTCAATGCAACACAGACCATTCTAGCACAGATCAGTGCAAAGGTAGTGTTATAATACTGCAGCATCATATAGAAGAGATATGTTAGCCCAAACCAGCAGCAAGTAGTTAATCTGAGAGAGTGTTTGGATAATAGAAATTTAAATAGTATAGGCTTTACTTTAAAAGTCGAATATTTTGTTAATGCTTGAGGTTCATGATATACAGAGAATGTATACAGAGAATGTATAACTTATGCAATTTATAGCATTTGTTAAGAAATGGAAAGTATTTATCTTACCAAAAATAACATTTTAACAAATGTTGTCAGTTTTATAGGGAGGTAACCTGTTGGTGGTTAACAAATCTAATGAAGTAGACAGACATAGTCCTGTGACCTATGGATGGTAGGATGGACTACTGATGCACATTGAAGTAAAGTGTCTGCAGATAAAATTTAATTATAGTTAAAATTTCAGTTAGGTGCTGAAGCAAATTGCTCCTGATTTTGTTTGGTCCTGTCACTTACGTATTACTGTTTTTGTTTATTTTTTTTCAAGGGATGTTCAGCTTCTACTCGCAACCTAAATCCCATGGAGCAGCTACAATCATAGAGTTTATTGAGAAGGCCATGGACCATTCCCGCAGTGGAAAGTTTCTCTACTTCTTAAGACCGAGGGCTCCAGGTTTGTTATACAGTCAAGAAATACCTCATCTAAACCTGACATATATATAATTTCCTCTAATTTACTGGTATAACACAACAGTGTATAGTTCTGCCATAAGTCGATTGTTACTATAAGCAGAACAAATTTCCAAGCCCCCTACAATTTCAGTGCAGAATATAGGGATAACTAGAAGTTTGACTCACAGCAAATCAACATAACTGGAACCTATTTTAAGGCACCAAATGCAACTTGGCAATAAAAAGGCAGGTTATCTACATGGGTAGAACTTGAGCTTTTGTTTGTGTGATAAATTGTCGCAGTTCACACAAAAGTTAGACAAGAACACCATTGTGTTACTGTGCACAATATTCCTTATTTAATGGATTATCTAGGTGTGAAATTAAGAATTAAGTGCTTAGTGAGAAGTAAGTAAATGTTTGGAACTTAATGTATCACAAAGTTTATTTTGCAAGAAATATCCTTAAGTAGATGAAAACTCCTTACATTTTGCATCTTTGACTTACACCAAATTCTCTGTATACAAATGACAATTGGATTTCTTGACCATGGGTATACTTAATTGCACTGCTTCAGCAGGTGTTTCACATCGGAGTGTATGAGCAAGAATGTTCTCAAGTTGATGCTTATCTAAAGAAAATCTTTTAAAGCTTGCCAAATCAAGTGTTCTTAACTTATCCTTATTCTTTCATGTGAAGATATTAAGTATTCAAACGACACCAAATTAAATTGCTGTAACATCTTTACATTTTTCTCCTCTCAGAGACATCTGAGAGATATATATTATATTGAGAGCAATCTAAGAGGTTTGGATGGCTGCTAAAGCTTGTCATGACAATTTGGAATCTAATATCTAGTAACAGGCACTGGTGCTTTGAAGAAGCAGAAATAAAACTGTTTCCTTCAATTAGCTCTGTGTCAGGCAAGAAGTTGAGAGGGAAAGTCAGGACATTTTTTGCATCAGCAATCAATTAATTTCAGTATTGCTACAAGTGATATACCATGTGGTCTGTAAATTGATTGATGGAAGTGACTGGAGATTTATGGCAAACAACTAAAAAATATCAGCATGGACAGAATCACTAGGAAGTAGAAAGTAAATTCTGTTGTTTAATATACACCACTGGTTGCCTTACTAGCTTCCTTTAAAAAAATTTTTAAATATATTTCTCTCAAATTTTCTTCCATCTTTTAATTTTTGTATTTCAAAGCAAGCACCAATGGTTTTAAAGTTACAACCCATTCATAATGACTCAATTGTAATGTTTCTTGATTTCTGGCTACCTTTGATAGTGCATCTCAAAATCTCCTAGTACAAAAAAAAACATTTGTCAATTAATGGTGGCTTGTTCCCAAAATAGATGAACTTCAAAATTCAAATAAACCCATCAGATACTAGTATTTTAATGTTATACCCCGACGATTGTGGATAACAACCCAGTTTTATATGCTATAATATGGGTTACATAAGCCAAGTGATTTACACAACATTTCACCCACAATAAACAATTATTATTATTATTATTATTATTATAGTAAACAATTATGATTACAGTATGAAACTCATCTGAAACAAACCAAATCATTGTCAAACAATGAGATTCCTGGTTACATTTCAGGTTTCCCATCTCCCCAAGTCCAGATTCTATAGAGTTAAATAAATCAAGTTGTTATCAACTACCAATGAGATTCATTATAGCTCTTGATTTAGATTTTGTAAACCTAAATAAATCATGTCCTTATCTCCCAATCAGATTTGTTGTTACTTTTTAGACCTACCTTCTTTTCCAGACCTGTTTATGTTAATTTGGTAAATCAGGTGATCAACCAGTGATATCCACTTTCTTTAAGTAAATCAAATCATCAACAACCAATCAGATTCTCTGTTACATTCTGAGCCTGGCATTTCCTGCAGTCAAGTACCAATGATATTCTCTGTTACATTTCAGGCCTACCACCTGCTCCGGTGCAGCTCTTGTATCCAGTGTCACGCTTCCAAACCATGCAGACTCTCCAGCATCTGTGCCGCTTCTCCATCTTAAAACACGTTCGCCGTGATCACATCGACCAGCTCCCCGTGCCCCAAAGAATTAAAGATTACCTGGAAATGAGCCAATACTACATAGAGTACTTGGGAGAAGATATGGGATTCCGACAGTGATATCATGGAGAAGTCGTATTACAGAGAAAATACATCAAGAAAATATTGAGTCTAACTTGCACAAAAATATAAGAGATCGTATATTTTATTTTCATCTAATTATTGTGTTGATAGAAATTACTTTCAGAGGCCCAACTGAATGAGGTTTTAAATTTAAATATAAAAGTGTTACACCAAGCATATTTTTGAACCTACCCAGTGTAATAGCAGCGTTAAAATATATTTAAAATTCCTATTTCTGACAGGCTATTATGAAAAAACATGACATTTTCTGATGCCATACTCCCAGTGTTCTTGAGTCATAAAATAATGCACAGGATTCATTGGACAACTAGGCAAGGATATATTGAAGTAGAGTGTAGCATTATTTATTTAAATTCATTAGTAAATTATGGGATATGGTTCAAGACTTTGTACAACTTGTAGCGTTAGTAGTTATGAGCTATAAATAGGGATGTACATAGAAAAGATATGCTGGTTAGAATTTCTCCATCTTTTATTTATCTGATAACAGAGTGTGCTGGATGCTTGGCGGACCTAAACAAACTGATACAATATATGTGTGTTAAACAAGAAAACGATTAGCACTTGGATTGAAGTACAAGTGTGCTTTGTTAAATTTATTGTGCCATACGATACTTTGCACACATATGTACTTAGGTTATGAATAATACATGGTTTAAATATGGCGGATGGCAGTTGAGAGGAAATTCAATGTAACTTTATCCGGGAGAGGAGGTTGTCAGCTGATGTGATTTTGATGATCATGTGATTATGTTTGTTACTTGGAATGGATCAGGGTTGTCATGGTAACAGTGGATCAATAGCATATGAACTGGTTTCCATGGAGTTACCTTAACAACCAAGAAAGCTGTGATGATTTCTTTGAATGGAAAGGAGGAAAGCGATTATAAATGTGTAAAAAAATGAGAGTAAATGCATTTGATAAAGTCTACAGATTTATTCTTAATTGTTGTGCAAATACTGCTTTAGTATTTGATGTGGTGCAGTTGATAAGAGACTGAAGGGAATATACTTCTTTATTAAAGTAATGCCCTACTTCCTTTTGTGTACAGTCATGTGAACTGTGTGATTTTTTTCTGAAATGTTTGAATTAATTTTTTTGTTGTAGTTTATACTTTTCAAATTCATGGTTTCAGTTCTTTGAGACTTGAAATTGTTGAAACTTTCACACTTTTTTCATAATTTTATTTCTTTGGTGAAGTTAGAGTTATGACAAGGTCAATGTGATTTCTGGTAAAAATATTCATTGTAAATGTATAACTTTTTAAAACATATTCAACAAAATTGGAAGGTGCTAGAATATTGTTGGAAATGAACTTTACCCCAAGAAGTAAGAAACAACTACAAAGCACTCATAGAGTGCAGACCCCCGCATCATTCTCCCGCATCATTAACTTCTATCTTTGACTAGGCCCTACCCATACATAAAATTTCATGAAGTTCTACTCATAACTTTTGGAGCAATGATAAACAGAAAGCCAAAGTCATCAAAAATGGGACTTTTGAAATTCAACATTTTTTTCAATATCCAGAATATAATCTGGGTCATTCCTTAAATTAATCACTTTTTCCTTTGGTATGGACCTGCCCACTTCAAATTTGGAGTAAACCTGAACACAGACGGACAGAGACAACAAACGAACACAAAAACATAACCTCCTTCATGGAAGTAACAATAATACTGACAAACAATGTAAAACATTTACTCAAATCTTCCCATTTCCTGAAAAGTTTCAGTAAAATTCTTATCAGCCTTAAAAAGGAAACATTTAGAGTATTTAATTAAGTCCATCTCTTGTTTTTTTTAATAAATGATGATATTTTATAAACAGTAATATTGTTTATTATGATTGAATGTTTTCAATCTCACAAATAAATGCTAATTGATCACATGACTGGCATCTGTGACTCTTGATATATTGTAACTGTGCACCAGCATATTGAATAATAAATTAATATTCAATGGATTTGCAATTAAAAATTGATTTCCTTTCCACCTGTGTAATCAGTCATTTGTTTACTTTTTATAAACACATTTTGGCAGTTTTAATAAAACTAGATATCTTTAATATCCCTAAATTGCAGATATTATTAGTCACAATGAAAAAATTAATAGATATAAATACTCTTTGCTTGATTTTCGGTTCAATACATAGACAAAAGCATAAAACTAATAAATATTTGTTTTGACTTTAAATTGAGATATTCAAATTTATAAAATCAGAATTTTTAACAGAAAAACAAAACTTTGAAATTTAGAAGTGAAAAAAAAAACACTTTGTTTGCAGTTTTGTATGTTAGATGTTAAAATTTATTTTACTTTTCTCATATTCTTAAGCTGAAATCTGTGAAATACCAGTATTTGAACAGTAAAACATATGGTCAAAGCTGAGACTTGAATTTGAAAAGTTTATATTGTCTGTAGAATTTTGGGGGTTTTCTATAATAATCTGTAATATAGAGTGCCTATCTGAACTTTGGTCCAAATTCAATCTATGTGTATTTAATATGTTTATATATCTTTGCAGTTCTCATTCAGTGCACATGTGGATGTATTCTTTATGTTATTGTAAGGCAAAATCACAGTTTCAACTTTGATGACAAATAACTTATTAATTAATTTATCTGATTTAACTTCTGCGCACAGTATTTTGAAAATTCCGTCTTTTAAAATCTTTTGTTATACAGATTGTATATTTCAAAATATATCAATACTCTGAGATGTTACTGTGTTTGTGCCTGGGTGTATAATTATGAAGAATATTTTACCATATTTTCTTATCATTCCAGATCATTCTCTTTTATAAAAGAATATCAGTTAATGCCTGTACAATTAATGTTATAAAAAAATAATTCAACAGCATTTTTATAAAGTTCCATGCTATTCAGAGCTGTGTGGATGTATTTAAACAGACTAAAAAGCTATGCAGTACCTTATTTTATGGTTCATTAACGGTTAAAGTCAAGCAAAAGTACAGGCAGGTTAATTTAATAGAATAAAAAAAAAATTTAATTACAGTAGGCTCTGTACAGTTAGAGCCTCAAATATCCACAAGACTTGGTTCTGATTATTACTAACTGACACTGACTTATACCAAAGTACAGGCTTTTATGAATTTGGTTCTATTTATACATATATTCAGCTTACAGTGGTTATTACCTGTGGAGGGTCTACTGAACTAAATTCTTTACGAGAGCTATCATATGTTTGACAATTTTGGGAAAAGTGGGGTCAGCCAATCTACATACAATATATATCTTTTAGTGAATGTAGATAACCATTGAATGTATAGATTCAATGGTTATCCACATTCAATACAACATATATGTCATGGTAGAAAGTCCGATCTGGTAGAATTTGAAATTCTACCGGCAGAAAGTCCAATTGGAGTTTCTACCAGTAGAAAGTCTAATTGGATAACATAGATAAACTTGGTAGAAAGTCCAATTGGAGTTTCTACTGGCAGAAAGTCCAATCTGGGAGATTTGGGTATTGCTCTGGGGACCGAAATCTTATAATTTTGATAGATAATCAAATCTCAGAGATTGAGGTATTGCTCTGTGTACCAGTATGTAATCTTTGTACAAAAAGTGGGCTTTCTATTCATATAAATCAATCTTTTAAGCAATGTGCAGCTTTCAAAATTAAGAAAATCCATATTAAAGAAGATATTTTTCTATAACACAGATTTAACATAATCAAACATGACAGAAACTGAAATTTTCAGTCTATTTCAAGAATTTTACAATCAACATCAAATGCCATCACCATTTTTCAAGGGAAATCTGTAATATGGACATTACTGATGTAAGAGTTAAATGTCCTATAACAAGTGTTATACAAAACTACAGCTTTAGGCATTTAAATTTTGACAGTAGTCACTTACTACATTCCATTTAGTTGAGGAATTCACACCTATGCTTCTGCAGCAGCATTTATAAGATTTTGGACCCCAGGGCAATACCCAAATCTCCTAGATTGGACTTTCTACCGATCGAAACTCCAATTGGACTTTCTACCAAGTTTATCTTGGTAGAAACTCCAATTGGACTTTCTACCAGTAGAATTTCAACCAGATTGGACTTTCTACCAGTAGAATTTGAAATTCTACCAGATTAGACTTTCTACCATGCCTTGCCATTTTCTGGTCTAATATCTTTGATCTGTCAAACTGCAACATAAAGTACACACTGGTGAGTCTTTTTAATTTTGTAAATTCAAATGACAGTCAAATTTGTAGAATTAAATTTAATACCTAAAATTAACAAAAATAAACCCAAAAAATTAAAAAGTCTGGAATGGTTAAGAAACAAACATGTGACTGTTTGAGAAGTTCTTTTCAAGGCAGCCAATATGTACTTGTATATAAGATACACTGTAACATGCTTAATTAGTAGTATTGTTAATTTGTTATGTGTGTGTTTGTTGATGGGTCTTATTCTGGCTTTGAGTTATTCGTGTATACATTCAACATGCATTTGCTAGAAAGTAAGAATTAGTAGTTTTATTGGAATTGAGAAAAATAGTAATTTAGAGGTGTGTCATTTACATAATAATTACAAAATGTATGATATTCAACTAAATTTCATACTTATATAGAGTTGAATATATTGAGTATATGCAAACCCGGTTATTTAAAAAATGTTTTCATAGAAAGGTAGTAATTATACAAAACACATTAAGTAGATATATGTTAGATTGAGATCATTATTTGCCGTATACTAAGTAGTTTTTAGCAACCCAAAGCATAAAAGACTTCATAGATTACTCCAAATCAAATAAAACATTCAGGATTATAAAAGGACAGAAAGGGTTTTAAATTGGAAGCAGAGTTTTGAATTTTGAACTGAAAATCCAGTTCTTTAATTATCAGAAATGTAGGCTTTTGTATTAACAGTCTAATTAAAAAAATGCTTGTCTAATTATATGTGACCGGTGCCCCACTAAAGAAAGGATCTCCCTATGTTGCAGTTGTAGATTAAGGTTTATCATATATATTTTTGCTGCCATACTTAGTTTATTTGTTAGTTGTCATTGTATCAAAGTGGGAAGTTCATTCACATTTCTTATATTTCTCTATTCTTTTTTCTTGTTGTATATTAAGTCTGCACATTTCTATGTTATAAAAAGTCAGTTTATAAGCCTTTTTTTGGTGTAGATGCTTATAAATCTGACTCTAAACTATCATACCAAGTCATCTCGCTGATTTATTTATGAGTTGTAAGATCTGTTTTGTGATTTTGTGTATATTATTCTGTATATTCATGTGATTTTTGTGATCTGTCTCACGGACTCTAAAGTGCTAAAGCTTGAGGCAATGTTTATGTTCCTGTCGTGCAATATTGTATTCATTGTGGCTGGTAGAGTATTAGATATGTATAATACATATTGTTTGTAAATATTAAAGGTCTCTATATACCACCAGCAAAGCTTGATATTATGTCTATGAAATTAAACTCTCTTTACATTAATACTTTTTAAAGATAGAAAAATTTATCAAAATCTTCCAGTTATATCAACTTACATCGACTTGTTTTATTATTTTAAAATGATTGTGACCGTTATCATTTATTTGATACATTTTTTTGTGGCTAACATATAATATGGGAAATTTCATTTGACATTTTTCTTAAGTAGTCTTTTGTTATCTTTTAATTTTATACTGTAACATTCAATGGAAACTGGTTTATGACTGAGCAAATAATTCTAAAGATGAACAGTAAAGACCAACAATCTCTATTTTAAGTTGTACAAAATATTCTTTTGATCACCTGTGAGAGTAAAGGACTTAGACATGTTTCGTAGCATGGCCAAAATGAACCCATATATTTAAATGAATATATGTCCTGCAAATCCATAAGAGATAGAAAATAAATATCCTCACAATGAGAAGTGGTGATATAGTTAAAGGGCAAACAAGGGAGAACCTTAGTAGGAGTAATGTTAAAAAAATGATGAAATTTAGTCCACATTACAATTTTTAATTGATTCTGTATTTTGGCTAGCCTTGATAATATACTTATAAAAAGACAATATAGATGATAAAATAGAATTAATTAAAAAAATTGAAAATTTCTTTTTACTCTGTTTATTTTACATGGGTGTTTAAAAGGTTTTTCGTGACCAATACAATTTGCTGTTACATACTGGTTACTGTGTGTTACAATACCATATTTGGTTGTTTTGTGAAGTTCACCTGAAGCAGTGTTGGGAATCCCCTCCAATTTTCATGGTCGATTATTCGTCCATTTTTCCAACTGATGATCGACCCATAATCGATTATTTTACACCATTGTTGTTTATTATTTAGGCCAATCCAGTAAGATTAACTGTGTTCCAACATTTAGAATCTCCCGAAAGCACCCACTTCCTGTAAATATGGTGGTAGACATAAACAAAGTCGAACTGCATGACAAATCTGTTGACTTATTAAGTAAAAATTCATAAAATATATGAAAAATATGTGGATATTGAGATAAATTAGGAAAGGTAAGATTTAAGGTGAATAGTCGATCATTAGAAAACGTTAATGACCGACCACGATTGAACACTGTCACCGAAGATTAATCGAGCACACGTCTAATTGTCCACCCACTACCCTGAAGCTTGACCAGTCAGATTTTCTGTTACATGCTAGTCATTCATTTTGACATTTGAAGTTTTAATAACTGCGTATAGTATTTCTTCATTAGTTTCTGTGCATTAATATGTATGGAAAAAGTATTATTTTTGTTTGTTTGATTTTCTAAATTGTACAAATAATGCAATGTTTTTGCTTAACCTAGTTGTAATATACATTTTGCTGTATATGTGTATGAGATATATGTAAATGATCAGTCTAATTTATTCAGTCTGTTTTTTTTTGGCTTGTTAATATGAACTAGGTATGTGTGATATTGTGTACATATAAGTGTACAATATAAATGTATGCTATAGTAGTACAAACTTGTGAAGCTTATACACTAAATATAGTCTTGAATGCTGATATTATAGCTGAAAGAGAAAAAAATCTTTATTGAAAAATAAGTTTGCATTGTTAAATTTCTTTTTAAAATTGGTATAAATTGTTAAAAAGTTATTAATATTTCCATTGTGATTTTTTTAAAAATTTTCTATGTATTCTATCTTTAGAAGATAATTGACAATTGTTAAACAGTATTCAACAGGAATATTAAACTTCCACATGGATTTCCTCACATTCATGTCAATGACAATATCTAGTACATGTACATGGATTCTATCATTAAAATGTCTTTGTCCATCTTTATTTGTAAGGCCCTATCCCAAATTTTACAACTTCTTTAGGTTATACCAATCAAATGATGTCCAAAGTTTTTAATTATAGTGACTTATTTTGAAAAAAAAATTCAACCTTACTGAATTTTTGGAGAAATCATTGTGAGATGTGTACTGAGCCAAATGACTTTCACAGTTCTGTGTATTTTGATCAGTATTTTATAGCTAACAACAAAGTTATCATTTTCATACAATTACTGGCTTGAGAAGATTAGCAAAATTGGAAAAGTCTGTATCCAAGGTGGCTGACAAAAGTAAACAAGTTAGGTGACTAAGTTGGTAGGATGTTGGACCGCTGTACACCTCTCAACCTGTTAAGGTAGTTCTGAAGTGTAGAATTCACATATCTACTTACCATTGAGTTGGATGGCTCCAACAAACCGTGGTTATTAGCAATTAAACTGATCACATTCATGGTTGTTCATTAGTGCAGAAAGAAAAAGTGATTCAGACTATTCCGTGTTTTGTTTTAACCCATGAAATTTTGTTAAAACTTGACAAGGTTGAAGGTAGATTTGAGATAAATGATTTGTAGGTTGCTTGTTCAGTATTTCTTGCTGTTTTTGTGTAAGCTATTTAAGTTTGTGTTATAACCGTTATTTGAAATATAAATCCTGTTTCAGTTTGAGTTTTTTACTTTTTTTCTGTTTCTATGGTTTCGTTATTTTTCATGTTATGTTTAAATGAGGCATTAAAATCTGACCGTGTGCAGAAGTGTATGCTGAAACGTTATGACTAAATTTCTATCAGTGGCTAAATAACAGTTATTTTTTGTTGATATTTGGTAACATAAATTACTGCAATGATATAGTTATGTTAATAAACTGTAAACAAATGGTAATTTGAGAGAATCTGGTATGTACAAACATTAGTTTAATTGGTGTGTGTAAAAATTAAGTCTAATTTTAAGAGAACAGAAAATATACATTTGTCTTACAAAAAGGAACTACGGTTAACAGCTGAGATATCTTCTGTGGATCTCATTATTACTTCTAGAGTAAGAAATGTGAAATTCACCAGAGTATGTAAAAATTGCCAGTTCTCCAAACTTGGGTCCTTTAATTCCTTTCCTGTGAGTTCAAAGTTTACAAAACTCATATATCATCATTAAAGTCTGGCAGTCACTATGCACCTACTTTTTAAATTTTTTTACCTTTGTTATGAACCAGGTTCTTAGTAGCTCCTTATACCCCATTCACATTACAGGAGTATCACCCATGGTAACCCACGTTTGGTGAAATGTCCCTGTCCTTGGATCACTGTCTGACACCCGTGTGTGACCTTGCTAGTCAGTGGCGAACCATCCATTACCTTGCGCGTCCCGCAGTTGTTTCCAAAAGTTTCAAATTTCTGCTTCTGATTTCGGTATTGTGAGCATGCGCAGACAATTTAGCACATTCTAGTACGAGTTTCTTACAATGGTAACCAAAGGTGTGATCCACGGTGTACATAAGGTTGTGATTCGATCGTCTTGGTGTAATACGGTGACACAAGGTGAGTTAAGGTATTGGTCGTTTCATCCGATGGCTACCAAAGGTGAGTTGAGGTTGCTTCACGGTGACCATCATTTGTAGCATTGTCATTCTACTGTTATTGGCGTTACAGAAACTGAGTCAAATCAGTGGCCGTCCGCCTGTAGTGTGAACGTCTTGGATGAAATGGGGCGACCTGGACGCGGTTCCGCCGCTGAGACAAACTTCTCACAGTGGGACATCCAGCCTGTAGTGTAAATGGGGCATTAGGAAGCACATAAGAGTTAAATTTGTGCTTTACTTCTCAAAACCATTTGCAGTGTCCTTTTGTGTCCTTCTGTACTTTCACTTGTACTCTGAAGCTCACAGCTGACACAGAGCCTGTTTATGGGGAGTGATTGCTTGTATCTTACTTTCAAAAAGTATAAAAGGGTGTCCCCCAGCGAGTAATTTCACATTTCTTCATCTACTTGTAAAATAACTTTATGCTGTAGAGTTGACCTGGAGGGGTACCTCTGTATCTTCTTCAATAACCAGCTGGAAGTGTGAATACTCAAGTGATAGATGCTGAAAGAAACTCTCGATTGTTTGAGACAAAATGAGAAACAATATAGTTTTCAATTAAAAACTATTCCCAATCCACTAGTTTTCAGTTATTAAACATACTGAAAGTGTAAAGTTCTTTATCAATTTTGTGTTACAAAATCTGATTTGGAGCAAACAAATTATTTAAATTTTAAAATTCATATTTGCAAGGACAATAAGGAAATAGTCAAGGAGAGCATAGTTTATTTGCGCTAAATAAACTACTTACTCATTGTCAGAAATCCTATTTCAGAGCTTTGCTATTTAATAGTGAGCTGTAAGTACAATAAAGGAAAAAAATAGTGGTTGCTTTGTAATATTGTTTGTCAATATTGTAATAGTGGCATTTGTTTTGATTTTTACATGTGGCACATGCAGAATATGCTAACCCCTTCTCTATATCTTGTATATCCACACAAAATGCTTATTGGAACCCTACACAGTCCATTTTTGGGTACTGTATAAATAAGCTATCTAGTATTGTATACTGTGTCGCCATTTTTAAGATTTTTTTCTCCAAGTTGGCTGTATTTTTATAGAGCTTTACTGTTCTATGGTTCCCGTATGCACTTATATATTTATAGAAACAGTCTGGATCTATATTATGTGTGACCTTTATGTTGAGGTAACATAAAGCGTGTCTGTTTATATACTGTCTGGGTGAGAAACATAAAAGTTACCACAGCATGTGACATTTGTCCGTGTGGGCCATCTGATGAGTACCAACAGTGAAAACTCATTCATATTCTCAAGCATATAAACATGTATCTTCAAAAGATTGCACAAACAATTGAAAAATGTATAGTAAAAATAATGCACAACTCCAGCTGCCAAGATTAGACATTCTGCAAGCTCTTTTAATAATAGTAATAATAAAAATAATAATTCAAGGTAAAATAACAGCGATAATTTGGTCAGTGGAATATTTCACATACTGTGATAAGTTTCATGTTTGCTACTCCATATGTGTGTCTATGCTCTATGCCTTATGAAATGCAAGGTGCAATTGATTTCAGACATGTTTTCTGGTGTTTATTCTCTCTCTAAATGTGCTGCAAATCCCAATAAAAGAATCCAGCTTAAATTGAACTCTATCTAGTCCAGTACCGTTTCTATGTGTGGATGATTAGATATCCTTATAAATACAAGAATTTTTTTTCAATTATTTTTTATTAAAAGAAAAACCTAAGAACACCAGTAATTATATTTCAAATTTATCCATGTTTAAGTTTACACCAGGATTTCTGGTTTCCTAAAAACGTTACTGCCTGACCCATATTTTTGGGCTGTATTGAGGGGTACAAAGATTTGTTATAAAATAAGTAATTGAGATATATTTAATGAGCTTCATAACCTTGTTTGCATTCTCACTAATGTTGTATGTGGCAAGTGGCACTCAAATAATCCTGGCAGAATGCATATGTTTAGACAAGGCAATGTAATGTTCACTTATTTGTAACGAATCGAGAATAATAAACTAATAATACACGGATGAATACAAATAAACAATAAATTACTATTGGAGGATATAAAATTAACTCATTGTGCTGTTTAATATATGGTTAAAGGATGATGTTTGTAAAGTATTGAACCCTTGGCTAGCTATGAGAAAATATGCCATTTTTATGTATAAAGGCACTAGATTACCCAGGTATAAACTTGGATGGAATGATACCTTATATATATATATATATACATGTATATGTAGATAATAAATTTGCAACAGAGAAAAGTCAGCTGTTGTTGTTATAGTTCTTTATAAAGATCTGTATGCACCAAATTAATTTGATACTTTCCAATACAGTAATTAAGTTAGAATTGACATGGAAAACCTTGTGTAAAAGCTCCATAAATAAAGCATTTTTATTATTAGATTGGTACACAGCATCACTAAATACAACAAAATTCTTGAACTTAAATGCCCATATCTTCCTTATTTGTGACCTGATTTTTAAATCTTCAACACCATTTTTTTCAGTTTATAGACATTTCATATTGGAGTGTATCATATCTGATCAATTTGGTTCATTCACCAGGTAGGCACAAGCTATCCCTGAGTGCAAGTGCTGGACTGTGAGAAACTCGTACCGTAAAATCTCATATCCCAACTGATATGTACTGGAAAAATTGAATCCTTTAAATCATATGAAAACTGATTCCATAATATCTCTAGTTTACCCTGCAAGCAAATCATAAACAATCAAGTATAGTCTGTTATTCCCATTAGAGTGAAGAAGTAAATGTCAATGAAATTCTCAGGTAAATCTCTGCTTATGTATATGTTCTGTGAAGTCTGAAGATTTATAAAGACACCAATGTTAATATTTGCAAAGTATGTGTTAGAAAGAGCATGCAGTGACCCTCAATTATCCAAATGTCTGTTTTGTGGCCCATAATTTTTACCTTTCACAGATATATTTTTACAAGAGTAGTCTTTTATATACTTATAAATCCAATCAATCTTCTTCAATGGAAGTACTGCAACAATATTTGGCTGCCCCTTTATAATAAACATTTGTAGAGATAAGGGAGGTCACACTGCATCTATGTATAAGTCCTTAGATTTGCGTCCATTTTGTTTATTAAATCAAGTTTAAGTTTCTCCAGTTTCCACACATGCACTGAAATTTCAGATATTTGTGAAAAGCAAAATAGTTTTTAAAAAAGTACATTTGGTTTGCAAGTAATTATGAAATCATTAAAAGATGGAGGTGTATGTGTTGAAAATGGGTATTTAATAATTAATTATTGTTTACATATTTATGCTTGTTCATACAGGCTCTTCAAGAAAATACCACTAGATTAGAATAATGCCATGTTTCAAATTGATGCTTGCTTGAAATGAACACCAGTAACACTTGTGGTGTTTTCCCATGGTTATTATATGTTATCTGTTCAATTATGTAAACTCTTGCACATGCATTTTAATTTATTCTAAATCCCAGTGGACAAAGGACATGTTGTAACTGTAAAGCCGGGATATTCAGTCAAGTAGCCAGGATTAATGTTCACACAGTGCACACTGTATAAATCAGAACGACCCTTCTCTGTACAGTTGGCTATTACTTGTGCTATATTAAAACCAAAATTATATACCAGCATTTATATCATATGATTGGCTTTATTGTGAAAGTTTATTTTTCTAGCTTGAATGTTAGATCCAAGATTATCTAAAGGGAATATCCGTCTGGTCTTAAGATTTTCTTAAATTCATCCTTTTAAGGCTTGGATATTCAAATTGTGTACGTTAGATGTTTAAGTATGAAAGCCAGTAGATGGTATGGGTGTTACTAACAAGGAAACATGCTTTATGGTACTATGGGCATTAAGATTATTTTTTATTTCAGATTCTAGTTGTCACAAATATTGAATACTGTAGATTTCTGTATTATTACCTCCATCACCTATATCAATGAAATACCCAGTTAAGAGCATGTCAAACATATTTCGAGACAATCTTAAGACATCAAAGTAAAGCATGATTCAAGTTAATACCTGATGTACCAAATTTGAAGTTAATTAATGACCAGGTCATAATTCAGCAAGCTTTGGTACACTGAACAAAATTTCAACCGTTATTAACTTGTGTTTGTGTGTTCTGAAAACATATTCTTTATTCAAGTATTTTGGTTAGTTAAATTAGTGGAAACAACCCATATGTATCACTTCATGCAGACAGATTTGTTCCTCAGGTATTTTATTATAATCAAATTCCATAATGTTCAAATATATTTATAGTTTCTAGTATTTTTGAAAATTTGTTGTTTATGTACTCAAATGCAAATTGGCAATTCTTTTCATTGTTTGAAAAAGTTAAAATGTTTACTCATGAGTTTGATTTAAATCATTCAAGCTTTTCAAAATCTTTCACAAGTTAGCTTATTATTGGAAAGTGTTAATAGCTTGTGTAATTACAATATGAAATATTGCTTGCTTGTAACAAGTACTTGTGAAAGGCATAAGAAAGTATAAAGAGTGTATCTAGTATGTATGACAGATATGTGGAAGTTGTGTACAATCCTTCACCATTACACAGTGTCATCTTCATTTATGTAAAATCTTGATCTTGTGTACTATTTTGTTGCTTCAGTAAGATATAAACTGAAAGTGTTCTAAATCAATGCAGTTTTTGGATTAAGCTTTTTTTTCTTTATATTAAAATGCAAGTTTTTTTGTTTGAGGAATCATGTGTTCTTTTTTTCTCAAAATTTACAGTTTTTTTAACACACTCTATTTTAAGCAGTCTATAAAAATCTGTTCATGCAGAAACTAATTTATAAAGAGTATCTTTTAAAAACTGTTGTTTGTTGCTTATACATTGTAAATAAACTATACATGCCACCCATTGTATTTCTCCTGTGTGCTTCCATCTACATCATTGGTAACTATACCAATCCAGAAAATAAAATCGCCATTTCTTGACAATTTTCCTAACACTGACACTTTCCACTATCTTGGTTCTACATCTTTGGTTGGTTATCACCCCTAAGCAACCTGTATCCCTGCAGACAGTTTGCATGAACGTCTCATTGAAACTTGGTTTTCAAGTTTTCAGAATGATCATCAAGGTCTCAAAACTGTGGGTATGGGTTGCATTCAACTTGTGGCAACATGTAAGAGATACCACAGGCAACTTGACCCTTGTCAAGAAATAGGACAAAACCTAAAGAGCTAGCCTTGACTGCAGGCAGCTCAGAGAAAGATGTATTCTCTTCTGGGTGGTTGTGGATATATACATGCTCACTCCAATATTACATGGATAGAAGGTGCATGAAAATAGTTTAAATAGTAAAAAAAAGATAGGTATATTCATACAAAGGCCATTTGCTCAATATTTTAGCAACTTTTACAGGTTACATGATCAAAGTTAACTTTCTTAAATTATTTTCATATGTTTTATAATGCACAAATAATTTAACAATAATTGATATTCTTCAAGATTAATTGAGGTTTTACGTCACTTAATTTCAACACTGTATAGGTCATATCACGATGGGTAGTTGGAAGGGCAGGGCAGAGGAAACCAGTACATACAGTTGGTCAAGGTCCTGTACTGTTGACTGCCGACCAATGGCAAGCAACTACCAGCTTTCCCACTTGAGGCCGGGCCGGGAACCGAACCCCGGCCTCAGTGGTGGGAGACGAGAGTGTTACCCCTTTGCCACTGTGGTCCCTTCAAATATTTAAACTTGCATTTACAAAGCAATTCATGTTCTTTTGGGAGAGGAAACTTAACTGTCCAATGCCCAGTAAATTTGTGGTATGTTCCATCCTGTTTATAAAAGTAAGTCTCAGCAGGATTCATGGAATACTGGGCTAACATTAAACTGCAAATAAATGTTAACATGTAAGGTTCAAAGAGCTTTTTTATTCTTTTATATTTGAAGTGGCGCCTGAGGTTACAAAAAAAAAGTTTTAATCATCCCAAGCATGATCTATTTTCTTTTATTACATAACAACTTTCAGTTTATATTTTGGATGTAAATGTACTTATGTGAAACATATATTGAGCTTGTAATAGTTCAGATGATTTTATTTTCCCTTTTCCCAATATTACTTATCCTGGTATGACATAGGCACAAAATCGCTCTATAATACTGTTTCTAGGTCTTAGAGAAGTTTTCAATGAGATGCGCACAATATAATGGACCTTGATTTGCAGGGTAACGCAGCTTTACACTTTTGCCCCCCCCCCCGAACAAACATAAAAAAAAAATTCCGGGGTTTTATCCCGGATGGTCATTCGGTATCATTCTTTCGTAGGTCTACAAAGTGCTCGGTAAAAGAGAAGACCTGAATCGTTTGCTGGAAAACTTTTGTACAGGAATATCATTGTATTGCCACTTACTTTATCGTAACAGGCCAGTCAAACTATGTCGGATGTGTGAGTTTATTTAATCCCTTCTGTCCATATGAATTTTACCTATTTTAGCAGCACCGATTCTTTGTGACGTTGGCACCACGTTTGTGTTGTTCCCTGACGTTTCGAAACACTGGATGCTTCCGTGTTTACAGACTTTTTCTTGTGTTACTACACGGTACAGTAACGATAGTAACACAGTTACACAGTTGATTACATTAATTGTGAAGATAGAGGCGTATTCAGTCGAAACGCCACTAAAACATGGGTCGAGGGTGGGAGATCTTCCGTCGGTTTGCCGAGCGGCGCCTCTATCTTCACTTGTCCCCACAAAGTGCGGAGGACAAGTTACATAAAGTATTTAAATTGTAGACATGGTGGTTAGATAGGCTCTGCTTGCGTGTAGACACAAGAATTTCTGTAAAGTATCGCCGCACTTTCAAAAAGATGAGATCTAAGCAGGTATGAAATTTCATAATATATGTAAACATACCTCAAAATTAATGTAGATACTAATGCTCTTTTTTTTTCAAAATTTTTGATGCTTTAGATTTAAAATATTTTATAAAAGTTTCTGTCGCCAAGTGCATTTCTCTCCAGCAGAATTCTGTTTATTTTTGTTCCAAGCCAATAAATAGATGTACACTGTTGAGAATGGGGTGTACTAAACCTGTAAAGGTGATCTGGCCCTTGTGGGTCCTCTCCCAGAAAGGTAAAAATTGTTTCTCAATCTTTTTTACTACTTTATTTTAAAAGAAGGTTTTGTGGGATATTATTCCAGAAAATTCTGACCATCTTGTCAAAAGACGTATGCTTTATGATGCTGATCATCTGACCTTTGCCTTACAAGCTGTTCTTGAGGAAGGTCATTCAATTAGAGGCGCTGCAAAGTTGTACAATATACCTTATACCACTCTTTGTGACAGAGTTAAAGGGAGAGTACCAATTAACAGTACCAATCCAGGTCCCTCACCAATCTTAAACCAGGTGGAAGAAAAGAAATTGGTTGAGCATATCATATATATGTCCAGTATTGGTTATGGATATTCCCGGGCTGATGTAATGAACATTGCAGGAGAGTATTTAAGCAGTGTGAACAGACGTAAACCATCTAAGGCAATGTCTGGTAAATGGTTCTACAACTTCTTGAAGCGCTGGCCAGAGCCTAGTGTCTTGAAGCCTAGTGGTTCAGAAATGTTAAGTGCCAGAAGTAGCAATCCTAAAATCATTAGAAAGTATTATGCTGAACCGAGTGTCATTCCCTGAAATCATTAGAAAGTATTATGCTGAACTGAGTGTCATTCTTGAAAAATATTATTTGACTGATAAACCCGAATGCATTTACAATGTGGATGAGAAGGGGATCAATAGTGAACACAAACCCCCAAATATTGTAGGTTGCCAAAATACCAAACCACAAGCACTGATATCTCCTAAAGGTACCACAACCGTGATTGCAGCAGGAAATGGAAATGGAATGTGTATTCCTCCCTTCTTTGTTTTTAAAGGTGCCAGAATCATGCCTGATTTCTTTCTTTAGTTAACTTTTTTAATGGGCAATAATATAATTTCTACTTCAAATGAGCGCCCCAGCTTGGCACTATTTGCATACAGAAAGTACCAAAGATATTTAATGTATTGCTTTCGTCACATCTACTTCCTTATTTGGTATGCGAAAGTGCACGAGTTTTGCCGATGACAATCATATAACAATAAATAGTCTTTCTTCCGGTGTGCCAAGTTGAGGTGTGTGCAAAGATATGAAGCCAAGCAGTAAAGTCACGGCATAAAATCATAAAGTCATGATAACTCAGTGAATTTATTTGCAGTACATTTTAGTGTTGGTATTGTTTATCGATATTGAAATATTTATCAATCCATGCCAAGTAAGCTGATATCGATCATGTAGGGCCCAATATCGGAATCTTGTACTTAATAGATGCAACTATGCTGTTTTCCACTCAAAGTACAAAATTTGAAGAATATATTGGTTTTCATATTATTTTTGTCAACTTTCACTTTCCGCTAAAGCGGAAACGCCATATTTTGTTTACGTTTCAGGAAACTACTAAAACTTTTGAAAGAATTTGGAATATCAGTCGATACAAAAGGCAAAAATATGGTTTGATATCAATATACATATTATTATTCGATACCAACACTAGTACATTTGGTTGAGAATGAAACATGAGGTCATGGAATTCCGTGGGGTTTCCTAAAAATAATTTCTCCTTCAAGATTAAATACTTCAAATTCGAGAATGGACTGTACAACTGGTGACTGGAGTACTCGCTATCAGGAATTGTCGCTACAATTTTGGCATTTTCGCTATTTGTCTTGGAATATTCACTACACAGTCATTGAAATATACGCTATATACAATAAATACAGTTTATTGTAGAAATAAAGTCTGAGGTTTTGTGATTTATAACCCCATATAATTCACAAATTTCCGGCGAATAACAGACGAGCGCTACGCTACGCGCTCTCCCGTTATTCGCCGGAAATTTGTGAATTATATGGGGTTATAAATCAAAAAACCTCGGACTTTATTTCTATTATAAAGACTGGTTTCATTTATTAATCCATAAATATTATTGTTAATATGTTTCTAAACACACCTAGTTGTCGCACTATATTTTGTCTGTATCGTTTGACTCTCTATTATCGGTGATCGTCCAGTTATTGCCTCAGATAATTGTACGCAAAAATATGCGCACTGCATTGTTTTCTGTAGTCTGCGCACTTCCGGTCTTTACAATTCAAGTTGAGGACATAGGTTAAATATATGGCTCATTTAGAAACAGAAAACTATGTCTCTGTGAATCTAAAAAGAAATGAACGCTCACCTTTAGCTAAGTTAAGATTTGGAACTTTGCCATTATCAATAGAAAAAGGTAATATCAGCAAAAGCCTGAGCACAAGTTATTGAAATGGATACACATATAACTAAAAACATTTTTAAAAATGTAAACAACAGTTGAAATTAGAATCTATATCCTTTTAGGGTATTCATAAATATTATGTTTTCTTGCTTCTTTTTAAGTGAAGCATCAGTTACACATTCTAATCCCTTAAAAGAATGATTGATGAGGTCACAGAAATCCATGGGATTTTCCTAGAATTCCATGGTGTTTCTTAACAATACTGTACTTGAAGATTAAAATTCCATGAAGGACAACTCATTAATATTCATGAGGTCATGGCACTCTGTGGGGGACGTAACAAATTTTTTTTTTTTTTGTGAATTGCTTTTATTATGGCAAAATTCGTGATACTTGAAACCACCATACCATGACTGGAGTCACTTCAAATTTTATCCCCTAAAAGTATCTTGTAAAAGATAAAGATTTTTAACATTTATTTAAAAAAAATGAACACCACATATTTTAATTATCTATCTTTGTTTTAATCTATTTTTACCGACATTATACTTTAATTCAACAGCCAATATTAGTCCATAAAGTTATAAAATATTTTGTAATATGGATGTGATAGCTCTGAAACAGAATTATGACCCGTCCTTGCCATTTCCAAAGACACTGAAGGATACAGTCGTGGTGGAACAATTCACACCAATGTACCCATTCACACCCAGCCTCAAGTTTCTTAAAGATTTATACTTTTTGATAGAAAATACATTTACCACATCACAGATAATTATAAAATTGATCATGTACATTGGTAATTTATTGTGTAACTCTGATTATATTTAAATTAATTTAGGGTCAGGCGTGAAAAGTTTTAAATTTTGGAGATGCATTATATGTTGAAAGAATTACAAGCAATTAAAGTTGAAGAAAATTTCACCTTGTATGGGTAAAAGATATGGCAAGTAATTTTTCATTGGAAACCAAAAGAAAGACTAAAAAGTGTTTGACATATGTTATCCAAATTAATTACTCGGCAACAAAAATGATTAATATGTTATTTTGAAAACAGATTATAGTAGATTTTGACAGTTTTCATTTGAAGAAATTTCATTCTATATTGGCTGAAATATTGTTAAACATGCTGCAGACACTCAAACACTAGTGCTAGCATTAAAACTAGATTGTCGACCATACTGCTCAGCTAGACAGAGTTTTTGTTCTATTGCCAATTGCTATTGATATACTGATAGTCATAATAGTGAGGGGCAGAGTTTAAATGTACTTGTTTTCTGTGTAAATCTTGAATGGCATATTGGTACACATATCACCACAATTAAGTGTTATTTGCATTCTTTGGGGTACATGTATGTGCTGTTCAATAACATTCAATGACTGTCCAACCAATATACATTTCAACACATTTTTAAAATTCAAACAATTTTCACGATCCGTTCCTGCTGCCATTTACGTACATTAGTGTAACTGATGTCCAAAACGTCTGCTGAATATATTCTAATTTGTTTAATATACTGTGAAGGTTGCACTCTAAAAGATTTATCATAAGTCCCAGCTCTGAGCCCACACCTAACAATTGATGAATATGTAAAGCAACAATCTTACAGTTCATTAAAGTGACTCCGAATGGAGGAAGATTGACAAACAAGCCACAACTAGAAAACTGGTGCACCAGTGCTGACACAGTACACATTGGACATAGCTTCTCTCTCTGCTAACTTTTTCGCTATCAAAAGTCAGAATGGTTTTGTATTGCTAGGATACTAATTTGGAATTAATCTGATGCTATACTAGAATATCATTTAGGTATTAAATTTACTATTAATGAGTTTGTACATTGGTATTGTAGTGTACAGTGTGTTTATAAACATGTCATATTATTTCCAATAGATCTGACTCCAGTGAGACGAGTGGTAGTAGTTCGTCAGACAGTGATTCCAGTGATTCTGAATCCAGTACAAGTGAAAGGATGGCTCATGGTGTGAGAAGTACAGTGACAGCAGTCCAGGTAGGGATACGTACAATTCTATAGTGGCTTCAGAGATATAATCTGTGAGAAACAACCTGTCTCCTGCCTCTTGGAACCATTGTTCAAATCACCGCCAGGACATACCCTGGAGAACATGAAAGAAGATATTATATTAGGGCAAATGATTTGAATTATGTACCATATTTCACAGAGTACACACCTGTATTACAGATAAGTAACCACCCAAGTGTCTGGTGGCAATGGGCGACAAATAGACCTTTCCATAGGCCACGCCCACTTCCTGGTTTAGTCATTGTAGTCTGACAAACAAACGGAAAAAATGGCGGGAAAGAAAATGTAAAATTTGAGAAAAAAGACATTGTGAACAGTTAATAATTGTTATAAATGGTGGGATATGTTGCAGAAGTCATATATTAGTATAGAAACGTACACGTGTAAATATGACAAATATTATAAAATATTTTTTAAATCATTTTCTTTATTTGGAAACACTTCCTGATTTGGGAAAATAAGGGGAATCTTGACGAATTTATGGGATTTACAGCGACAGCCAATATTTTAAAATAGTGAGGATTAATTATTGAATTTTCATACCCAATAATGTTGTGTCTACTCGTTATGGTCTAGTATGAGTACAATAATATTTACAAATATTTAACAAAAAATTGTCACATTTTTCTGTTTCAAAATGGCGCCTGTCCTTGACCTAAGGAATGCTGTAATATGACTGGTTGTTGCCGTTGTAGTAAACGGCTTGTACACGTGATATTTGCGGTAATTTGATTGACACCATGGAAAGGTCTATAGAAACGGCCTGCATCTTGATTGTCAGCACATATAATTGCAGGAGAACTTAAATATTAGGAACAAACCTTAAGTCTGGAGAAATTATGAACCTGTATATCATAGTTTGTCGATTTGAATGTATTCTGAATCAAACTACCATGTTTTGTTTGGATCTTCTTCATTTCCTGTTAGAAGTTATCTGAGAATGAACTAAACTAAAACACCATTTTTTGGGAATCCCGGAAATTCAAGAGGAAGTCTGGGGGAGGGGGGAGGGGGTGATACTTGATAGGAAGGGAAATTTTTATGGTGAAATACGGTAAGTCAGGGCAGCTACTCTATATCAATAACAAAATTGATTGAAAACAAACTGGCAAGTCCTGTGGCTCAGATAAAAAGAAAATTTCAGAATTGGAAGTATTGGAATTTGGTCACTGAGAAAAATATTCTCACGAATCATACTGCATGCTGTCAGAAAATCAAACTGGCAGTCCATTTTTTTTTTCTACATTTGTAAAAATTCTTTAATTCTGTTTTAATTTAGAAAAATGTAATTACTACATACAATGAGGACAAGAGTGAAGACTGTAGGATGTATTTCCACCATATGTTTGTTACTTAACAAATTTATTTACATTTTCATTGACTGTTAAGATCCATTTTACTCTTTTGTGCACAATTTTATATTTTTTTTTACAGAAATCACAAAGACCCAGGTCTCCTTCACAATCTCCAAGGTATGTTTACTCTAGATTGTACAGTTGTTTCTGGAAAATGCCACTTCTTGATATTTTGTATGAAAATGCTTATTCAGGTTATTTATGGCCCCAGAATCAGAAATATTTAAGCTTAAAAATTGTATTCATAGTGGTTTTCACATTGAATCTTTTTATATTTCTGGCTGTGCCCCCTGTGTGAAAGCTCTATGAATTTAAAGAACTGATTTTGTTTACCTTGTAACGTGTTTTAAAGAAATTCCATTCGTTTGTTTGGCTGTTTGTGTTTGCAGTTACAGTAGAACCTCTATTATCCGACCCTCTAGGGAGAGTAACAATTAGGTCGGATAATAGAAAGGTCGGATAATAGAAAGCCTAAAATAACAAGTTTAAGTGGAGTTGGGAGAGTGGGTTTGAGGTTGGATAATTGAAAATTCGGATAATAGATAATAGAGGGTGGGTAATAGAGGTTCTACTGTACTTCAAAACTAATGAAGACATTTTGTGAATTTTGATTTTATGTGGGTACGGCCTAACCAAAGGAGGAAGGGATTAAATGTTGGGAAAGTTCCAGATCATACTCTGGATACAAAAGAAATTCCAAATCTTCAACAGTGTCATTAATTTTCAGTGATTTCTGGGGTGTGTTTTGTGGTTGAGGTTACGCCAAAATTAATGTACAGATCTTATATAGTTAAAGAATTTGATGAGTTATGTAATTAGTCATCTGGATAAACTTTTTTTGTTGGTTTATCTACATACAAAGATCAAGACACTGAAAACAGGGCTCTCTGTGTTCTTTGGTTGTTTTAAGAATTCTTTTATTTGCCTTTCTGTCTTACAATTCTGTTAGATATTTATATAATAAGAATAATGACTAATTCAAATGTTTTTGAATCTCCAAATTTATATGCAAAGATATTTCACTAGTGTCCAAACAGTCCAATACGAGGAAATAAACTAATGTTACAAAAACATCCAGACAAGCAAACATCAGTGTCTCAGGTGTCTGTTGCCAGGGCAACTTCTGCAACCAGTGACTATTCTGTGATCTGATGAGTTTTGTGTGGAGTTAATGCCTGCGATAGTAGCTTCAACTGCAATTCTTTTCTTGCAAATTCTCTTATTTTACTCAAATTGAGAAAATCATTGATTCTACCAATTAAAACTATCACAGGGGTAGATGTGGGCAGGGGCTTAAAAGTTGACCAAATTTTCTGTATCAATTAAAGTTTTCATCAAAAGAAATAATCCCAGCATTAAACAGATATATAAATCGTGGATACAGTTCATTTTTATGAACTTATTTATGAGACCATTTGCTTTGTAATATTTAAAAATTGACCTACTTTTAAAGTACTGAATGACTTCATGCTAAGCTCTGTACACATTGAGTGTTTAATTATTTTAAATGTAGCGAAGATGAGGAGAAGAATGAAGATAGAGTGAGAAATGGAAGTCAAGAAAATATGAGCAAGAGTATCAAACAGGAAGTGAGGGAAAGTAACGTCTCTGACGTGGAAGATGGTGAAGCAAGGTATGTGTTTTTCGACAATCAATAAGAACGATTTTCTTTTTTTCAAGGAAAAATCTTATAGATATTCATAAATATAAAAATTTGTGTTTTATTGGACAATAAAGTTTATTTTTCACTCTGCAGCCAAGGTTTCTTGTATATAAAATTTTTGATGATTTTTTTATTGATCCATATTGGAATGTTGATTCTGGCTGTAGAAGCATCAGGTGGTTGTTAATTAATTTCAAATTTGGCTAAAAACTTTAGAAATTAGAATCGATAAGTGTCATGTATTTTTCTCTAAGCTAATTCAGTAAAACTGTTCAGAATTTAAGCCAATTTTTTATCTTTTCCCATCTATCTTAAAAAAAATAGTGTTTTCTCAGTGACAAAGTTAATATTTGTGATGAGTGTGGATTTGGGTCCTCTACTTTGTTTCTCGTTCTTTAATATTATCTTTTCATCTTATGTTTCCATAGAGATACCTCTCCTGAAAGTGATCGTCAGTCCAGATCCAAGGAGAAATTTTATCGTGAAAAACAAAGCCCAGAAAGAAGTGACAGAAGGTCAAGATCGGATTCTAGGTCTAGGAAAAGATCAAAGAGATCGAGGTCACTATCTCGGTCAAGAAGACGATCAAGGTCAAGGTCACTGTCCAGAAGGTCAAGGTCAGGATCTTACACAGACAGGAAGAGAATAAGAAGTAAAGTGTACAGGTAATTATGGTATTGAATTTTGTTTACAGAGCCATTTTGGGTTGGTTGCATATAACCAATACACCTATTAGATTGATGTGTTCAACATCCGTCCGTCAACATTTTGCTTTCTGGACTCTAAATCAAAGACGCTACTGCTGATCAATTTGAAATTTGACTGGTTGGTAGGATATCTCTTGGACTAGGTTGCTTTTTAAGTTGGTGCCAGTCAATGCATCTGTCTGTCCATTTGCCTGTCTTTGTTATTCAGCAATTTTTGTGTGAATTACCAAATGGTCAATTTGCAGACCTCTTACTCGTTGCGTAGCTTAGCAAAAACTACCGTCAGATTCACACAAAAGTATTGTAGTTTACCAATTCCTTTTAAATATGTTATTCACCCATGTTTGGGTGATCTACCTCTTTAAGGATCTATCGCTATAGCTAATCCATGTATTGCCATTTTCTCATTTTAAGATCTTAATGAAATGAGTAAGTTTCTTGTGCCTATACCTAGCAAATTCCTTTTCTGGCTGGAGCTAAACATCAAATCCTTGTTGTTATGTAGTATGTTTAATCAGGGCTATATTGTCACACAAGGTGGGATCTGCCCTTAAAGTGAATCTGGTTCTGGATTTGAATTGAAATGCTATAATTTTTGTGTGTTTTTTTTCTTCAGCACTACATGTGTTCAAGGGTTTATACTTTTTAAACACTATTTTTGGGGGATTTTGTTTTTAACTGTCCAGCAAGTTTTTATTTATGTAAGCTATTATCGCCAAATAGTTAGTCAGATCGCCCATGAATTTTCATAGCAATGACAGCAGGAGCAAAAATATGTGGATTCAAATGAAGACAATAGAACCCGGAAATTAAGCCCTGTTTGAACATGACAGGAAACCACAATATTAACATTTAAATATATTGTACACTATTTCAGGGTTGAGTGGAATAAAGGTCGTAACGACTACAATCGTCGGAGGGATAATTCTCGAGAAAGACGGAGGCGAGATCATGACAGAGAGAGGCATGAAGATAGGGAGAAAGAAATTGCAAGAAGGCGGAGGGAGCGTGAACGCAGGATGAGACAGCGTGAAGAGGAAGAGAATGAGCGAGAGGCGGAGAGGAATGAGAGGTGAGATTACATTCATAAAACAGTGCAGAGCTGAATGCTGAGGTTATACTTGTAAAGTTGTTAAAAGAGCAGTTTTTATATGTTTTTATTGTGCGTTACTTCACTCACTGATAAATCTCTCAGTATGCGAGAATTTTGTTAATACAATCTAATATAAAGTATGTTGTTTAAAATATTATATGTGGGAATGTTTCATTAAGGAATATGTGTGCCTTTTGCCAAGTATGAATTATGTTAATTAAGTATTTTATGTATATTTCTTTTTAATAAGGTTTATGTTCTTGATTCACTTCCCATAAAAATTTTATTCAAGAAGTTTTTTAGAGTATTTTCAGAAGATTTAACTATAATTTACAAATGTTACTGGAAATCCTACAAAACAATTATTAGAAATAATAATGTTAATCTTTTTGTTGTTTTTTTTAATAATTTTCAGAAAGCGTAAACGAGAGGAACAAGAAAAAACACCTGCAGAGGAAGGGGAAATCACTGGGCTACCAAATAGTGAGGATTTGGATTACCTGAGAAATAAAAGAACAAAGACAGATGATGTACTCACTACTAGAACAGGTAAGAACAGGTAAAAATATGTCATATTGGGTACTGCTTCCCGCCATAATTTGGCACAACTTGGACACATAAACCTTATTTTTTCTCGTTTCAAATGTGATTAAGTGGATTTCTTTCAAGAAACACATTCATTGCAGGTGGAAGTGGACAAATTTTACCGATGGCAATCAAATAACAATAGATATTCTGTCTTCCATTTTGTGCCAACTTAAGTTGAGTGCCAAGATACAAAGCCAAGCAGTAAATATTAAAGGAGAGAGTACTGGGTTGCCTGATAATGAAGATTTGATCTAAGAAAAAGGGACATGATATGCTCACTACTAGAATAGGTGAAAACAGGTGTAATATATATTGAAGGGGGAGAGAACAGGTATGTCAGCTATATTTGAAGAGTATTTTGTTAATTTTTCCTTTAGGTGGAGCGTACATCCCTCCGGCCAGACTTAAAATGATGCAAGCTGCGATACAGGACAAAGCCAGTCAACAGTATCAGAGAATTGCTTGGGAGGCACTAAAGAAAAGCATCAATGGTCTGGTGAATAAAGTCAACGTCAGCAACATTGTGCATATAGTGCGAGAACTGTTTCAAGAGAATATAGTGCGGGGAAGGTAAGGCAATTGACCTCTTATAGTCAAACTTGTCGATACCTGCTGGTTTAAAGTGTAGAATCTTGAACAACTAGTATGTGTTGTTTCTTCTCTTCAAATAACTGTCAAAATCTGATCTTTAGAGTGTGTTGAAATCAGTGTTCAATCCAAATCAATTAATGAAGTAGTACATAGTGACCGCTTTCGGTGAAACTATGAAATTTAGTGAAATTCCTATTAAATAAAAATACAGTGGAACCTCTATTATCTCCCCTTCCCTTGGGAGAGTAACAATAAGTCGGGTAATAGAAAGGTCCCATAATAGAAAGCCTAAAGTAACAGGTTTAAATGGAGTTGGGAGAGTGGATTGGAGGTTGGATAATCGAAATTTTGGATAACAGATGGTCGGATGATAGAGTTTCTACTGTATCACTTCCTCGGAGAGACTTTCTGTTGAAATTGCCCTGTTATTTGGAAATTTTGATGACTTAAAATGTTTTTTATCTTGTCCCTGAAAATTTGAGTAAATAGAGTTCAATTTTCTGTGACTCTAGACATAGTTTTGATGATGAGCCCAAAATATATATAACTTCCTCAGAACTCCATTGGTTTGAATTAACAGGGGACAACCTGCACATTTCTGAGCAATTGCCATTCTAAGCATTTGAAATATTTGAAATTAACTTGCTTCCAGTGTAAGCAATGAACATTTAATATTTGCTTCCCAGTAGAAAACATGGAGTAAATAAGATAATTGGAAGTCTTAATCTTCATCTCTGCAAACATTTAATATGGTGTACTGAGTAAATTTAGGTATATATTTTTTTCTGTCACAATTAACAGCCTGGGTCGTATTGCGACGGGTAGTTTACAGGTGGAGGAACCAATGCATACTAGTTGGTCAAGATTCTGCACTGTAAACCACTGGACATCAGCAAATAACTAACAACTTGCCAACGTGAAGTGCCCAGGCCAAGATTCAAACCGGCAACCTCAGGTTGAAGGGAAGCACTCTAACAGCTACACCACCGATCCCCCAGTGTACTGAGTTAACGCAGGCCCAATTGGGACCAATTGAATATTAATATCTATTATTCTAAGGCATATTAATTGAATGTAATAGAATATATTTAATCAATTAGTTATAACTATCAAAACCAGTTTTTGATGCAGTTATAAATTATTTTGGTATTTTTCAGAGGTTTGCTTGCCAGATCCATAATCACAGCTCAGGCGGCTTCAATAACATTCACACATGTGTACGCTGCCCTGGTGGCCATCATCAACACTAAGGTAAATAAATAAAAATCGATTTGTACTGGATTATTGGTGTGATTCAGGTAGAAAAATGGCAAAATAAATGTCCCGAATCCTGTTACCTATGTTTTTAATTTAGCCCATTTGCATTTACCTAAATTTATCCCATTGTTGGTAGAGGTGCAATTTGTTTAAATTTTCCAAAACCAGTTTGTTCCCAAAAGACAAATATCTGGTTACAAACCATTTTTTAAAATTCATCAAAAATGTCTTCAAACACTATAAATCTTCTGCTTCATCAAAATGGTGAAATTTTGCAGTAATGTTTATTCAACAAAGCCAGACAAGGTTAAAAACATTTGATATTATCAAATAGGTAGACTTTTATTACCTTTTGACTAGGGGTGGAACGGGTGCTAAAACACGGCATCGAGTACTCGCCCTCTCACAACCGGCCCGAATTCGAGTAACCACGAGATTTAGTATCTACCATTAGAAGTCTTCTCTAAACAGATAGTTGGTTCCGGAAATGAAACTTTTGAAGAAAAACATCTTCTGTTTGACCAGATATTATACAATTACACGTTTTCAAGCGAAAATAACAACTTTAATTGATATTATGTGACGGAAATGCTGAAATGTGGGATATTTTACACAAGCATTTCATTACGTGGGCGATAATATAATACCTCGCGAGTAACCGAGGATTTAAAATGGACTGAAGTACTAGCAAAGATCGACTCGTCTATCGAGGCTCGAGTACTCATTCACAGACCTACTTTTGACCTTTTATATAAAAACATTTCCAATTATACCATCAAGTAACTAGACTTTTAAATCTGTAAAACAGTAATGTATAGGAAGTGGTGGTGGCATCGGAATCAAAACCTGTTACAGAGGCTTTAAAACAAAAGAGATCTGATATTTCATAAGCTTGTCAGTGATATAGTGAAAATTAAACGCAAGTGTACATGAGCCATAATTTTCAACTGGAAAGAGGCTTTTGTTAGATATTGTGAAGTGAGTAAACATTAAAGTTAAATTCTACTTTAAATGTATTTGTGACATTTCAAGAATTGATTTGTTTATTTTATTTTTATTTTTTTTTATTTTATTTATCTATTTTTTTTTTGCAGTTTCCCCAAATAGGAGAGCTCATTCTGAAGCGATTGGTACTTCAGTTTAAGAAAAGTTTCAGGAGAAACGACAAGCCTGTCTGCCTCTCCTCTACACAGTTCTTGGCACATTTAGTCAATCAACAAGTGGTGAGTTACACTAACACTTTCTATTAATTAGTTAAGCTTTTATGTCGCTTTCCATGCTGTATAGGTCAGGACGGGTAGTTTTGTGGGCAGAGGAAACCAGTACATACAGTTGGTCAAGGTACTGTGCTGTAAACTGCTGACCATCGCTAAGAAACTACCAACTTTTCCATTTAGGGTTTGGAGTTTGCACTGCCGACCTCAGAGGTGATAACACGAGTGTGTTACCACTGCACCACCATGGTCCCTACTAGGGGTGGGACCAAGCAGTCGACACTCACCAAACGAGGCAAACTCCACAAAAATTCGATCCCAATTTTAAGGGTCGACTACTCGTGTGCATATGAATACCTATTGAAGCGGTTACGTTTTTTAGGAAATAAAAAATAAATATCATACCTTGCTTGCATTAAATCGCATAATCCACCATTTTAAAAATAATATTAAGTATATTATGTGGTGACATCAGCTAATTCAAGCGATTCAAAGCTTGTATCTTCATATTTTTGTCGTTTACGAGAGCCGACATATTGGATGTTGTTTCCTGTAATGGTGGATACTAAACTTCACGAGTGCTCAATGTCAGGTCGATTTTTTGCCCACGAGCAATCGACCCAAATTATTTGTACTCGTCACACCCCTAGTCCCTACTAACAATTTGTAAAACAATACCACAAATTTAAGCAAAATATTACCTCCACTAAATAGGCTATGTTTTAAGGTGCATTTGTTTCACTGTTTCTCTGTTTTCACGATTACTTGAAAACTAATGAACACATCTTTATGAATTTTCTGATGTGGGTAGCTCCTGACTCATGGTTGTGCTATCTCCTCTTAAGGGTTAAAATATAAGTGCAGTATTTGAGTGAAGTTACAATATGGGTATACACAACTGCCTTGGCGGAGATCAACACTCTAGGATCTGCTTTCTAGTTAGTATCTAGAATTTATTTAGTCTGAAGACGGGAAAAAAAGAAACGGAAAGAAAAAACAAAGGTGATCTCTAGAAGCCGAGCCTCGCAGGAGCTCGCGTTTAAAAATGTGGCTGTTGGGTACCGGATTTATTTTTCCTTCCCTGGGTACTGGATATTTTTTCTTCCCTGTGAAAGACTTAAAATATACTAGTAGATGTTGGTCTAGACTAGGCGAAGCATCTACACAAATCGAGCAAATTAAACTATTAAAAATTCAGCAAATTAAATGGTTTACCCACGATCAGTGACCCCTTGGTGGATGCTTTAAACATGTGGCCTCATAACTAATTTGTAATCACCATAAGAATTTGTTTGGATTATGTTAGTATTTTTATTAAAAAATATTCAGATAACAAGTTTATGTGATAGAACAACTGTCGTGTTAATTTTTTTTCATTATTTGAGAGACTGATGCATCAGTTGAATGTATAAAATAAATGTTTTAACTCCAGGTGCGTTCCTTAAAAAAATCTGTATAAGGTGCAGCATATATGTTACAGGGAATCTTTGTAATCGGGGAAACTCATGAAAATCTCGAAATAGACCAGTGACTTTGTGAATTGGTGAAAAAATTTGTAATGAATTTATCAAATCACTGAAATTTTACCCAGGCATTTTTGCAAAACCCCTGTACTTATCATACTTTGATAGATAGAGCATTTTCTCTTCTAACTCTTATTGCACACCAAAAGTTCTTATACTCATTTTATACTTGTTGGCACCATTGTAACTGAGATATTGGTGTTGCCAAATCTGCTCTAGTTTTGCATGTGACTACGCCATTGTGTTTTCTTCATTATCACTAGGCCCATGAGATTGTATCGTTGGAAGTCCTCTTTCTGTTGTTACAAAACCCCACTGATGACTCCGTAGAAATCGCCATTGGTTTTCTGAAAGAATGTGGACAGAAACTCACAGAAATTTCTCCAAAGGCAGTACACGGTAAGTGGCGTGTCGTTGCTGATGTGCAATCTTTTGTCACAGATTTTATGAGTTTATGCTTGCGTTTGTAAGAGGCTCTTTTTATCGACTGATATCGATCCTCTTTGAGTTATTATTGGATAATAAAGTGCTTACTGTTAATATGGCTAAATGGTGTTATGTTTTTTGGGAAACCCCCTACAATTTTCTTGATACATGGAATTTTTTTGTTTTACACATTTGTGATTCTTTCTAATTACATTAGGGCTATCAACTCCCTTGATGCGAAATTGACAGAAATTTTATTTTTTTCCTTCAAATTGTCTCGCCTTACTTTCAAATGATACCTTTATGGCAAATTTCAGGTACTGTTGAGGACTTTTGCATTATTGTTGCAGTCTTGTTGAAAATGAGAATAAATGTATGATTGTGAAACACTAATTGGTTGTATTTGAAAGTTAGAATTATAAAATTGTAATTTAGACTGGATATTAAGTAAGAGTTGTAGTAAGTTAATATTTGTATTTATTTTGATCAGGAGTTTTTGATCGGCTGAGGACAGTCCTGCACGAGAGTAAAATCGAGCAGAGAACACAATACATGGTGGAAGTGATGTATCAAGTGAGGAAAGATGGTTTCAAGGTAAACGAGGAATTATTATTACTGTATTTATCCATATAAACGCCCCCTCCCTATTAATAGCCCACCCCCTCAACCTTTGCAAAGTTCATATTTCAGGGTTTTACATCCCCCTCTACAGCCACCAGCCTTGCGATTTGGCGATTCCGAAAAAAGATGCGCTTTAGCACTTCCTGAATCGAATACCGCTTACTAGAAATAAAGAAAATAACAACAAAACATGGCAATTTTGATCACAGACGCATTAAAATCTGTAAAAAACGTGGTTATGTTCATAATTTCTTCAGATTGAAGGTTGGTTTCTAATAGTTTAAGCTCTCCCGCCATTATACATTATACATGCTGGTAAGCGAGATCAAGGCTGTAAGTGTCCATTATCGCCCATTGCCACTAGACTCGAGAGTTGATTTTTTTTATCTGAAATACATATGTAGTAGCGGCCCCCCCCACCCCCCCTTTGAAAAATGCATCGCCCCCTGGGGCATTTATACGGATAAATACGGTATATGTTTTAAAAACATTTCAGTTTTATTATATAATTATAGAAAGTCTTAGATATTTTTTTTTTGCATGTTTCGATATTCGGAGATAGATGAAATATATTCAGCATAATAGGTAATTACAAATTGAAAAAATATAAAATCAATATGTCACTGTGGCTATGGAATAATTGAACCTGAAGCTTTGTTTTTCTAGGACCACCCATCAGTGATGAGTGAATTAGATTTAGTGGATGAAGAGGATCAGTTTACTCACACTGTTAGATTGGAAGATGTTGTGAATGGAGAGGACATACTTAGTAAGTAAATCAGTTATTTTATTTTATAATAATGTAGAGTAGAACCTCTGTTATCCAAATTTTCAATTATCCGACCTCAAAATCACTCTCCCATCTCCATTAAAGCCTGTTATTTTAACCCTTCTATTTTTTAAAAAATTGTATGCGAGATTTATGATATTTCAATCAATAATTGCTTGAAGTTATTTCCTTTAAATATGACCTTCGACTCTGAAAATGAAAGCTTGACATACACGGTTACTATTGACATCTATAATGGCTTTTTGATGTTCTGTACATGTAGCTCGAAGTTCTGAAATTTGACGTAACTGGAAAGATGACGTCATCAGTTTGATTAGTCATGCAAGTTGTAATGTCTACTTGTATCCGAAACTCTGTAGTGACTAGTTCACTTATACAGTCAGATTGAAAGTTGTGGTAAATGGAGAAGATATACTAAGTAAGCCATTGCATATGATACTGTAAGTGTACAAGGTGGCAAAGTGGTATAATGGTTAGCACATTTGCCTCCTAACCCTCAGGTTCTAGGTTTGATTCCTAGACCTGCCTTACAGTAGGAAAGTTAGTAGTTACTTACCATTCTGTGATGTGTTTAATTGCAGAATGGTGACCAACTAGTATACACTGCTTTCCTCCGTCTCCTTAACAACTCGGTGTGATCTGACCTGTACAGTATGTTAAAAGCTTAGACAAATCCAAAACTATCAAAGCTAAAGAGATTCAGATGTGGTACTAATTTTAATGAGATATACTATTTAAATCACTGAATCAATTGTTGATTACAAGTTAAAGTCCTGACCAATATGAAACAACTAGTATGGCTTCTATAGATCTGCCACTGTGTACTTACGTTGTCAGATGGGTCAAGTAGTGCTTTGAGTCCTGTAATACATGGAGTTATTGCACTGAGTGTAAATAAACAATTACAATACAGTAAATGTACTAGTCTTTTATTTAACAAGGAATTTTGAGGAAACCCTACAAAGAAAATTGCAGTGTACATGTGTTTTGGTCTTTCTAGATGTCTTCAAATTCGACCCAAATTATGAGGAGACTGAAGAGAAGTTTAAGGCTTTGAAGAAAGAAATTCTGGATGAGGGAAGTTCCGATTCTGATGGAGACTCGGGTTCAGGATCTGAATCTAGTAGCGAGGATGAAGTCGAAGGTATATAATTTAAATTGAATAGGTGTCATTATCCAAAGTACAGCTTCAGTTTTACTGAAAGTACCAAAGAAATTCATGTTAATGTAAAATCCTCTATTATGTTACTCGTTTGGTGTAAAAATTCACCTTGGTAAAAGTGGTGAACGTTGAAAATCCGCAGATAGAAAATTCTTGGAAATCTGCAGACCCATAGAAAGCCCCCCAGATGCGGCTTAGAAATTCCCCAGATCAAAAAATTCCCTAAAAGTAAGAGTGAAAGATAAGGTACACTTTATTTGGAGTTACTGAACTTTACACACATTCGGGTAGGGTATATTGCTGCACTGAATATTAAGCTTTAAAGCTGATATAAAAAGTACATCTTTCTTGAAGTTACTGTTAACATTTCCCTTGATACAATTAGTTCCTGAGTAGGTTTAAAATCTCCTTTAAGATGCCTTTAATCTTATCAACCCTTAAAGACTTAAACGGTGTTTGAATGGGTTCCAGAGCATACATTAAAGTGCTTAAATGTGGAGTTAGTCTTTTGACATCCTTCCTGAGCAGTTATCAAAGAATCAGCCTATTTATCTATAGACAATGGGACAAATAAAAGCCACTTTCTCAGATAGCAGTTAACAGTTAGGGCCACACTTCATACAGGTAGCTTAAAAAAAAAATACACTTATAAAATAGTTCTTTAATAAATTAATCCATGGATGGTTACAAATCTGATCTGATTAATTGGAAGCCACATTCATTCCCTGGAACTGGTAGATTGAAGACTACAGCTAAAAATGGTTTCTCTATTCAGTGAATAATAGAAAAAAAAGGGAGGGCCACAAAAATTGGTTTGAAAATGACAGGAATGGGAAGCCACATATCACAGATAAAAACAAAGACAACATAACAATGCATTTGTCAATGTGAAGACTACAGTTAAAACTGGTTTCTTTAATCAATGAAAAACAAAAAGGAAAAGGGAGGGCCAAAAAAATTATTTTGAAGATCCCAGGAATTGGAAGGCACACTATGGACAAAGACAATATAACAATACATTTGTCAATTGTGTTGTATTGGGGATTTTTGATATGAGGATTTTCTAAGCCCCATCTGGGAATTTTCTATGGGTCTGCAGATTTCCAGGAATTTTCAATCTGGGGATTTTCATATACAATCCGTGAAAGTACCTTGGTTTTAGACTAATATTTTTAGTCGGTGAGTTACTTATATTCTCATGTTTTTGTTGTTGTTTTTTTAAAAAGAGAACAGCCATTTTCTTAGAAAGAAAATGTAGAAATGACAATAAAAACTACAAATTCTAGAGAATAATTTGGAAATCTAAAGTCAATAGGGACAAATAGAATGGCCTAGTTATATAGACAGTAGGTGACATTAATTTTTAGGTGTGGACTATCATGAAGGTATTGATAGAGGAAATTCTGTACTAAAAATACACTTTTATGGTAATTCTGAAAAATTCTAAATAATTGTAATGTAAAAATTACTATTATGAAGACTTGTATTGTGTAAAAATTCAGTTTTAAGGAAATAATAATAATTGAAACATTTCAAAAGTGGCAATGAACCTTCATATTGTGTAAATATTCAGTTTTATAGAATTTTAGTAATAATTGAAAGTTCCAAACAGCCTCATATGTTTTTTAAAATATAGTTCTTTGGTCACTATTTTCGATATAATTTGAATAGATAAGGAGAAAATATAACCCATAATCAATATAAGTCTGTATGGTATTAAAGTTTAAAGAAATTAAATGTTTTTCATCAGGTATGTATAACCTTATAACAATTTGCAGATGCTGACAAGATCAAGGACATGACTGAAACCAACCTGGTGTCGTTCAGACGAGTGGTATACCTTACCATACAGAGCAGTCTGGACTTTGAGGAGTGTGCCCACAAACTCATGAAGACGGAGATTAAGCCAGGATACGAGGTAATATAATCCCGTCACCGAAATCGTAAAAAGGACAAGTGATTACATTCAGCTATAAAAGCAATTCAGTCCTGTTTTGAGAGCAGAAGTAATTAAATTTATATGTGGAATAATTCATCCCGATGAAAAGCTAATTATATTCGGATGTGACATATTTTAATATATATGGACTTGTTTGTTAGACACATTTATTTAGATCTGATTTGATTTAGTTGGGTTTAACATTGGTTTCAACTCATTATATAGGTTATATCATGACGGGTGTTTTAAGGGCAGAGGAAACCAGTACATACTAGTTGGTGAAGAGTCTGTACTGTAAACTGATGGGCATTGGTAAGCAACTACCAACTTTCCCACATAGGGTTGAAGGTTTGAACCTCAGACCTCAGAGGTGGGAGGCGAGTGTGTTACCCACCACAGCATAGACCCCCATGCATGTATTTAGAATATAAAATATGTAAGATGCCATCTTTCTTGGAAGTAAATTTTACAGTTCAAATTTCCGTACTGCCATCCAATAGTCTTTTCTTAACTTTGTAAAATGTACTACCACACAGAATACAATAAAACTTGCATTCTGCTTACACTTTAATACATAAATTTCTGCAGCATTTAATAATTTTGACTCACTTCTTCATCAGGGCTGCTTCGTTTTTGTTAGGTAAAAACCTTTTTCTTGTTTAACCCTTGTGAGTCAGATTTGTTAATCTTTATATCTGTTTACTTTTACCCTTTCATATTCATAGTGAAGGGTTATAAGTTATAAACCCATTAAGCCTGGAGAATTTAATCTATTTGACCTAAACTCAGGAGGCTTAGATTTTTGATAATTTAGGCCCGTTACAGCTATATTAAAGTTTTCAGGTGTAAATTTTTGATTGTGGATATTTACTTTTGAATATTTTATAACAAACTAAATGAACATGAAAGGGAAAGAAGGGAAAGTCCTTTGTCCAAATAGCAAAAGAACTGGCAACTGGCTAGGCATTTAACTGGGCCATAAACAAGCAAGTTTTACAGGTAAACGGACAAAACCACACTGGGCATAACCCCACTCAGACCAAACCCCATCAGGCAAAACCCCTCTCCGACACAACCCCACTCAGACACAACCCCACTCTTTATGAAAAAAAAACAACATTGATTAAGTGCAGAGTTTTAATTGATACAAATACAAAGTCATGACAAAAATAGACATTGAGAGACATTTGTATGAAGAACTTAATGCAAAACCATATTATATTTAAGCAGTTACAGTTTGTACCACTGAACACAAAGCCCACTTCGACATTAGCAGATTTAACTGTTCCGTTAAGGATAAACGCCTGAGCAGCTAGTACAATAAAACATGATGGCCAATTTAAACATAAGATTTAACTTAACATTTAAAAAAAACATCTTCAAATATTTAAAATATTTTTAAAAAATGGGATTTTGTCCAGAAATTAAAATAAGTGAGTGGACTTATGTCTGAGTTTGGTTTTGCCTGATGGGGATTGGTCTTAGTGGGGTTATGCCCAGTGGGGGTTTTGCCCTGGATTCAGTTTTACATGGTATTATGAGGACACTCATTCAGTCAGTTTCATTCATTATAAATATATGTTCTATGAAGTTGGTTTTTTGTTTTTTTTTTCTCTTTTAGACAGAACTCTGCAGTATGATACTGGACTGCTGTGCACAACAAAGGACTTATGAGAAATTCTTTGGACTTCTGGCCCAGGTGAGATTTGTATTGAATTTACACCTTTGGATTCACCACTTGTGGATTTACACCTGTCAGCACATATATGTGGATGTATACATGTTTTCATACCTGGGGATTGATACCTGTGTATTCACACATGTCTGTGTCTTTCTGTTTAGTAGAACTTAGTATGATCATATAAATTGTCATGTATACCAAAAATTACATATTTTTTCAAAATGGTACTTAGATCACTCTGTTTAACGCTGGTTTTATGAGCTACAAACAAGCATTAAATATTCAACTCGTCAGTGCTTGTTTTGAATGAATGTGTTTTGTGTTTGGGTTGTAGCCATAAGGTTTAATAAGTCAAGCTCTTGGGTAGGATGGCTGAGCCTAATGTACACACAGGAAGGATTAAGGGTGGAGGTGTGGAATAGCTGTATAGGGTGGTTTGTTTTTAACCGTGCGCCACCCACATACAAGGTCCATTCATGGAACAGTAACGACAAGATCGTGAAGTAAAATCCAAATACAAGTAGATATGACCCCATGTAACATTGTGAATGGTGATAAGAATCCATATTTTAGTGTACACTTAAATTGATTTAAGATATTCTAATGTGTTGCCTGCATACTAAGAATGTTCTGCCCATCCTCAAGAGCTTTCCAGAGAGCCATTTCTTCAGTTTTGCCTATTTATTTATATTTTATGTATATATGTTTGACAGCGGTTCTGCATGATAGACAGGAAGTACATCGAGCCTTTCCACAGCATCTTCAGGGAACAGTACGAGACGATTCATCGACTGGAGACAAATAAACTGAGAAATATTGCAAAGTTCTTTGGTCATCTTCTGCACACCGACGCCATCTCCTGGCAGGTAATGTGACTAAGCTTGTACATTGACCTGATTTTAGAGAATCAGACAATAAGGTTATTCATTTAAACCTCTATTATCCAAGCTTTCTGGGAGAGAAACATTTTGTTCAGATAATAGGTCATTGTAAATTACAACAGGCATTTTGAGAAAAAGTCAACTGGTAAAATATATAACGTTTGGGAGACAGACTAGAACCGTGTCAAAAGATCTGAAAGTTAAGACAAGAAAGTTATTTGTTCAGAAAATTATTTGTTTAGTTGCCATGTTTTCAGATTTTAAACTCCATTTCAGCCGCTGTATGTTAAGGACACTTGTCTGTTATTATACCTATTGTTTCTTTATAAAGGTTATAGTTACTCCCCAGCCCAGTTTCAATACATTTGCATCGTTCTCCAATGAAAGTGTTTTCGTTGGTTCAGTTTCCCATTTTACGAAGATCTCTTCTACTCTGAGTCCCCAGTGTGTCAAAGTTACCTGTTTTCACAACAAAATGTGACGGAATATTATGTGACGGAAATGCTGAAATGTGGCATATTTTACTCAGGCGTTTCATTACGTTGGCGATAATACAATACCTCGCGAGTAACCGTGGATTTAAAATGGAGTCGAGTACTAGCACTCGTCTATCGAGGCTCGAGTACTCGTTCACACCCGTAATTATGTCCAGTATCACCCATTTTCAAAATACTGTTTTACTCGGTAAAAGTATCCATTGTCTTTTGGTTATCAACAACGATTATAAAGAACTTCTCAACAACTAAGCAATTGAATAATAAGCCTGTGCTGTTTAATTGACACCAAAATCTATGAACTAGGTAATGTATCCGTATGCACATTTGACCATGCGTTTTGAATATGGCGACTAGGTTTGGCCTAACTCACTTTATGTCTGACCTTGCAGTAGTCAAGTGAGATATATTCAACAGAGGAACATATTTCACAACACTATAATAACATTGCATAAATATTTGTGTTTTGTTCCAGATCATGGACACCATCAAGCTAAACGAAGATGACACAACTTCTAGCAGTAGAATCTTCATCAAGATTCTATTCCAAGAGCTGTCAGAATACATGGGTCTACCCAAACTTAATGCTAGGCTACAGGATCAGTAAGTGCTGAACTTGTGGAGTCATTGTAAATTTTGTGGTTAACTATCGATGCTATATACTAAGGATGGATCGGTATCAGAAATTTGTAGATCAGTAGGGTGTCAATGTAAAACCATTCCCATTCTGGAAATCTGCGTTTTATTACAGCCAAATCAAAGATAGACAATTCCTGTCTATTCAATCGTACCCAAATGTGCAAAAATATGGGATAAAAGTGTGCAATTTTTTCACATTGTGGTTTCCAATATTTTAAGCTTTCCTTCCATTATATATGTTGACAAGCAAGATTGAGGTTATTAAGTGTTGTAACTTTTAAACACAAATCAGGGCTGCGGCAACGGATATAAAGTTTGTGGGTGTGCCGCAGTTTAAACTATATATGGATTTGCACTAAATTTTCAGGATATGTTTACACCAGGAGGATCTAAAAACTGAAAGGTTTTTGGGGGTGTCTGGCAACAACTGTTGCCATGGCAACAGTTTCAAGACTTTGGGGTATTAAACTTTCTGGGTCTTCTACCCCCTAAACACATGCATTGGTTTTTACCAAATTTTCAGAATATGTTTACTCCAAAAGGATCTTGAGCTTTATTAAGTTGTGGGGGTTATCTGACAACAACTGTTGCGATAGCAACACTTTTAAGATTTTGGGATATTAAAATTTTTGGGTGTTCCACAGCCTAAACCCACTCATTCATTTATACCAAATTTTCAAGATGCGTTTATCCCAAGAGGATCTGGAGTTGATTAGGTTTCAGGGGCTATCAGGCAACTTCTGTTGCCATAGCAACACTTTAATATTTTGATTTATTAAAACCCTGGGTGTTCCGCAGCCTTAACCCATGCATGGATTCTGTCCAGATTTCAGGATATATTTACCCCAAGGGGATCTAGAGCCAATTAGGTTGTGGGGTTATTTTTCAACAGCTGTTCTTTTGGTTTTATACTTCTTAATTAAAAAGGGGGCACAATTAAACTCAAGTTTCTAGAGTTGCACTTTCATATGTGTATTAATGTCAGATAAACTGTTGCTTCATAGTTGACATCCTGTAGTTAAAAGAAATCCTCAGATCATGTACGAATAAAATACATAATTTTCCCCCTTCTTCAACCATGTGAAAGTTCTTACATCTGCCACTATCTCGCTGGCTCTGGATACTTTACAATTGAAGTTGTTCCTGGCATTTTCCCAAATTTGCCCATTTCATGGTACCTGTGGTCTAGGGATCTTGCCTGCCGAGTCTGGCTATTTTCAGTAATAGTTTATACAAGTGTTGATATTTAAATATCGTATTAATCTCTAGTATGTCTTTCTATATAAGTCAGTATTAAAAAGTCACTTCTCATGGTTTTACAATCACACTTATGCTAAATCGTTTGGTGTGTTACTAATGTATATTTAATCAGTACTTTGAGACATCAATTTACATCTAAAAGTATTAAATAGTTATAAATTACAGAACTGTGTTGAAGTTAATAATTAATTTGTTGGAATTAATATTTGTGTTCACTTTATTTAATTGATTTAAATTAATTACAATGTATTTTAATTTTGCAGAACTTTGCAGACCTGTTTTCAAGGGATTTTACCGAGAGACAATCCCAGAAATACACGTTTTGCCATCAACTTCTTCACTTCAATTGGATTGGGAGGTTTGACGTAAGTTCCATTTATCAGATGTCTAAAGTATGTTGACTTGCGGGGGTTTTCCATAAGTCCTTGTTATATTTTAATAGTTTTATGAGTAGTCTGCTAGCTCCTGCTTGATTTGTGATCACAGTTTGACCAATTTGGAGCACCCTACCACAGCGTTAGTACAATTTTATTGACAAAAAATACACTTTGTGGAGGAAGTATTCACTTCTATTTAAAAGAATATTTTACATACCAGAGTTAAAGGGATTTCAAATGTACTTAGTTTATGATATTTTACCTTTCAGAGAAGAGTTACGAGCTCACTTAAAGACTGTACCAAAAGTCGTACCTCAGGTGGTTAAACAGGAAGAATCAGATAGTTCAAGCTCAGACTCAAGCTCTGACTCCTCATCTTCAAGATCAGGTATGATTATTTCAAGTTTAACGTTTAAAATTTTAAGCCTGCAAAATATTTTATGTAAGTTAAAAAATTGTACGGTTGACTAGGTGTAAAAGTAGAACCAATGTAAGATAAAAAAGTAATTTGAGTTCCCTCAAGAGTGGCTTAGTGGGTACAACACCCAGTTCCCAATTTTTAAATCATGGGTTTTTATCTTGGCAAGGATATGAAGTGTGATATGACTTATTTGGCTACTGATTCCGGATAGTTTTTAGTATATATTTTTTTGAGTAAGTTTACTTTTATCTTTTACCAAAGTAAGTTTATTTTTATCTTTAATTTTTAGACTTATAAAAGTACTTTTATTGGACAATCTGATATTTTACCCGAATTGAAAAAAAATTGTAATCTATTCCATTGCTCCATGATAAATTGGTGAGGTTATTGACTGGGATTATCCATGTTAAACGGTCAGTTGATTATCTCTACGCTTCTTTTGGTTCTACTTTTACTTCCTAGAGTTGATTTAACAATGTTTTAGAATTGCTACACATGATGTGTAGTGACTCACTTTTATTGATTTAATTGGCATGCGTATAAGGCATGTGATGTAAGATTAAAAGTAATAGAAAAATTGATGTAAAAAAAAAGGCTTTTATTCCTATTATTTTCGTCATATATTTTGGGCATGATATTGTTAAGTTTTAAAGTTTGAAGTCAACTAAATTTAAAAATGTATTTAAGATTGAATTTTTAACTTGGTCCTCTTCCCAGGAGTTGAACAGAGTCGGACACAAGTTTCAAATAAGTAGATGATACAATATAAATATAGCACGGTAATTACAGAAGAGTCTAAGTTCCAGTCATACATTTTCCCCAAACTTATACATTAAAAAGAGAAACATCAAAGCGACATATTGAGAATAATAAAAAGGTCAAATTATAAATTAAAATCTTAATGCAATGAATTAACTAAAACACAATAGAAACATCACAAAATAAATATATAAAATGAAAATCAAGCAAAGAATACTAAAACTAAAAAAAATGCTAAAGCAAATTAACTTGTACAAGGTTATATCTATATATCTATAACCACTAATAAATGCTACAATAAACCACGTACTGACTGTATAATCTATGAAAGAAATCTGACTAGAGATCTGGTTGCGTATGAAGTTTATTAAAGGCCAATGTTTCACTGATGAAAAATACCATGTATAAAGGAACTACCATGCAGTAAAGAAAATAATATTTACGATGTAGAATAATCCTTATATAATAGGATCTTTAAATTATCAACAAAAATTATCAGAACCAACTGATTGGTTGATGTTAAGTGCCTGCAGATATTGCTATCGACATAATCCAATTGGCAACTGCAACTAGAATTGACGCAGGTACGAAAAAGAAAAATGTTTTATTGTGTATATGCTTGGCACTGGATGTACATTAGACCTTGTTGGAAGAGCAAGGTTTCGGCCGGATAGTGGAGTCGTAAAATGGAAGAGATATTTTAGTATTAAGACAACAAGGATATAGCGAGTCAGTGGAAGAGAGGCGACAAACTCAAATATTCAAAATGTTGAAAATAGAAGGTCTGTAAATGGATGTTCTACTGTACAAATAAAGAGTTAGTGATAGGGATGTTCTTTCAAATTATTTTCCCAAGACATATTAAGTTACCTTGAATTAATAACTTTACCCACCAAAAAGCATATTACGTTGCTCTGACAAATTAAGGTTAGCTGAAACAGATGAATTAGTTCACACATATTAAATTACTTAAAAACAAGGCTGAAAGCTTCTTCAGCCCCCTAGCGCAATCGCAAAGCCATCAGAGACACGAATAATGCACTAGAATTTACAAAAGTCTGGGGAAACAAGAAATTCCAACTCAGACACATCGCACAGCTGGTCTAGTCACCCATCCAAGTACTAACATAGCCCATTGTTGCTTAACTTCAGTGAGCAGACAAATAGTCATGCTGCGCCACAATTCATGAAAGTCCGGAGACAAAAAAAAAAAAAAAAAAAAAAAAATGAAAAAAAAAAAAAAAGATTTCTAAAAGCACGAGCTCTTTTGAGGCTCACGCTTAAAAATGAGTTTAAAACTGACCTAGTAAGTTGCCCTTCCTGAGTAAAAAAAAATAAAAAAATTAAAACATAACATAATTAACACATAATTTTATAGGTGCAAACTTCAGCAGTCCTTTCAGCTTTATACACTTTTCACCATTGGAGGTACCAACAAAGATATTTTTTAAGGTTTCAGGCTTTTTTGAGAACTTTTTGTTTTTATATACTCATGCTCATGGCGCATCCTGCTATGAGCCTAGCTTTTGAAAGATACCTATAACCCCCAGTTTGACCTTTGCAGATTCAAGCGATTCTTCCTCTTCTTCTTCTTCTGAAGAGGAAGAAGTTACAGAGGAAAAGGATGTGCGGCCATCTTGGATGAGAGAGCGAGTTGGTGCCAAGGATCATTGGACTTTAACGAATAACAACTATGAAGAGAAGGTAAGAATTAATTAAATTAATTAAAAATTTGTCTTTCTTCATGCATAATAAAGCAAAAAAATCTTTAAAGAGGAGGGAAGTATTGATCTAAAGATTAAGAAATCCCTAAATGAACTTCTTGTGAAATCATTCGAATTTTATAAAAGAAAACTCACAAATGTTTAAAGTTTGTGTTACAATTATAGAAAGCACTTAGTAAATACTAAGTTAGTATATGGCAATCCACCTTTTATAACAATGTGTAAGGTCCTCAGTGGCTTACTAATCAGCAAGTTTGACATCTAATCACAGGCTGTCAGCAACAAGTTTAAATATGGAGCCCCTGCCCCAGTTTGATTGTTGAACAAGACCTAAAACCCTCAACTTTGACTTGGCATTCCTATGCAGTGTATTTTTATGAATTAAAAATAAAGAATCTGTTTCTTATTTATGTTGAAATAAATTAAATCAATTAAATTTCTTATGTTGAAAATTGGCTTCCTCTGTCCAGAATTTGGTGTCGTTATATTTCATGATTAATTGCAATTTAATTTTTCTTTCATACTTTTCGAATTAATCTAGACCTTTTGTTAAAAGTATCAAACTTAAATGATTTCTTAAGCTATTTTTACCCACTAAGGCGAATGCTCGGGCATTTAAAAATAGTGATTCTTTTGTATAATTTTACAGAGAGGAAAGAATAAAGTCAACAAGCATATGAAAAAGGAAGAAAAGATTCCCAAAAAAGAGAGAAGCAACGATCGCAGTAGTAGGAAAACTGAAGATAACAGTAAGGGACGAAAAAAGGACAAACCGGACAAATCAGGAAAGTCCAAGCACAAGTCTCAAGATAGTGACAGTGAGGAATCAGAACATGAAGCCAATAATGAATATAGTCGAGAATATGAAGGAAGGGATAGGGCAGGAAGGAGGGGAAATGAAAGGGACAGGAAGCAAGATGAGCGACGAGATCAGAGAAGATATAATCGGCAAGATGAAAGTGACGAAAGAGATAGTGAAAGGGATTATAGAGATGAAAGGAGGGATAAAAGGAATAAGAGAGATAAACGAGAAGATGGGCGGGGCGAGAGGGATGATAGGCGGGATTTAACGGAAGATGGGCGGGGTCAAAGAGATGATAGATGGGCTTCAAGAGAAGATAGGCGGTATCAAAGGGATGATGACAGAGATGATTGGCGGGATCAAAGGGAAGAAGGGCGGAGTCAAAGAGATGACAGACAGAGCCGGAGGGAAGATATGGAGAGTCAGTGGGCAGATAGGAGAAATCAAAGGGATCGGGGACGGGGCCAGTGGGACAATGGAGGGGGTCAAAGGGAAGATAGACGGGGTCAGATGGATAATGAGCAGTATCAAGGAGATGATGGGCGGGGTCATAAGAGAGAAAGGCGGGGCAAAAGGGATGACAAAGATGATTGGCATGATCCAAGGGATGAGAGACATGAACAAAGGAAAGACCAAAGAGGAACTAGGGGAGGTCAAAGGGAAGGTCGGGAATATGAAAGAGAATATAGAGAAAATCAGAGAGAGGAGGGTCGACGAGATCAAAGAAGAGGCAATAGAGATAGGGCAGAAGAAGGAATTGAGGCAAGAAATGGACAATATAGAAGGGACAGTAGTACTGACCAGCAAGAAACTGACCATGAAGAAAAGCATAGACAGAAACAAAAGAAGAAAAAACATAAGAAGAGAGGCAGAAGAGTGTCAGGCAGTGGTGAGGAGTTACATGACATGGCTAGACAGGAAGTGAATGTCAGGGACTTTTCTTCTGAGGAAGATGAAGAAATTTATGCAAGAAATGATCATAGGGAGAGAAGAAATGAACGTGATGATACTGATTCTGAAGAGAAAGTAACACAACAGGAGGTGAGAGAGAGGCACAAAAGGAGTAAAAAGGACAAAAAACGTAGAGAAAAATCTGAGAGAAGTAGTGTTGAGGAAAGTGACTCAGATAGAGAGAAAAGGAGGAGGAATAAAAAGGAAAAGAAGGAACGAAGGAGACAGGAAGTTGAGGAAGAACTGGAGGTCAAAGATAAGAGAAGGCACAGACACGATTCTTCTGACTCTCAGGAAGATGATCGACAAAAAGACGTAGCTAGTGGTGACAGTTACCATAGCGACAGTGAGGAGAGGGCAAGGAAAAGTAGCAAGTCCTATAAACAGAGTAAGGTGAAAGAAAAACACAAAACTGACCGTAGAGACAGGACTAGACGAGATGATAGATAGAAGAAAAAGTATACTTATACTGAAACGTGTATTAAATTATATAATATTGACAAAATCCTTCCAAGTGCTTCTTGTTTTGTGAAAGTTTTAATGATGCAATATTTTTGGAAAGCAGTTATTTTTTCTCAGTAAACTGTAATTGCAGCTAATGTATGTCCCAAGGAAAATGGCATTTGTGAAAATATTCTATGTAAAGTTCATTGAAAAAGGTGGAGACTTGAACAAGTGATACAAAGTAATTATTCCCGATTCACACTGTAGGCGGTATACCCAGCGGTTAGAAGTTTTACTCAGTGGCGGAACCCCCTTCGAGGACATCTCATATCTTCCGAGATAAGTTAATCACGTCCGTGGCCACTTATTGGACATGGTGTGTAACCATAAATAACAGTAGAACTACAGTAGTCTAAACATATGTCTAAACATATGTCGCCTTGAGACAACCTTGATTTACTTTATATTACCGTCAGACTAATGTCTTACACCGAAACACGACCAAGTCATAGCCTTATATAAACGGCGGGTCGCACCTTGAGCTACTGTATGAAAAATTCTTCTGGTCATGCTCGCGGTTCCAAAATCAGAGGCAGAAAATTTGAACATTTTAAAATTTCCATAGAACATTCAAGGAATTGGACCGTTCGCCACTGTGTCACAAGTTCGCATATGGATGTCATGATTATCCAAGACATTCCGCCTGTAGTGTGAATAAGAGAAAAATGTGAAATTAACCACTTTATAAAAGTCACTGCTTCCTTAAATTGACCACAATGTAAAATTGGCCCACTAAGAAACACCCTTCGTCATCTCTGAATTATAGTAAAATCTTGTCACATAAGAGATTTGCGTGTCTCTCTTATAAGAGATTTGCGTGTCTCTCTCTGATAGTATTTATGTAAATATGTTGTAGAAGTGAGTTGAATTAAGGTCTACTGTGGCAAATTTCACTAATTGTGGTGGATGTCACAAACATAAAATTTCACATACTATGGTGAATCACACATACTGTGGTGAATTACACATACTGTGGGGAATTTCACAGACTGTGGTGAATTTCACAGACTGTGGTAAATTTCACATACTCCGGTGAATTTCACATACTGTAATTTCACATACTGTGGTGAATTTCACATACTGTGGGGAATTTCACATACTGTGGTGAATTGCACATACTGTGGTGAATTACACATACTCCATTGAATTTCACATACTGTGGTGAATTTCACATACTCCGGTGAATTACACATACTGTGGCGAATTGCACATACTGTGGTAAATTTCACATACTGTAATTTCACATACTGTGGTAAATTACACATACTCCGGTGAATTTCACATACTGTGATGAAATTCATATACATGGTGGTGAATTACACATACTATGGTGAATTACACATACTGTGGTGAATTTCACAAACTCTGGTGAATTACACATATTGTGGTAAACTACATGTACTGTGGTGCTTTTCACATACTCTTGTGAATTTAACATACTTCAGTGAATATCACATACTGTGGTGAATTTTTCATATGCAGCAATTATTGGATATAAACTTACCCTGATACATTACAAGTTTGTGTAAATAAATAAACTGTCCTTTTTTTCCTATAAATAGATTTGACATATAACTGACATCCTTTAAAGTGCTTGTTTAAAAGTATAATTGAAGTAAGTGTATAAGTCTTATTTGGACAGTGTTTTACCCCACAGCCCTTAAGGGCTTTCGGGGTATTGTTTTCACCGTGATGTCCGGATGGGTTCTGACAGGAAAAAGTTTGTCGGGGCTGTATCTCAGAAACCATAAGGTGTAGGAAGTTGATACTTGTTCGGGACATTTGTTAGGAGGTGTAGGTGTGCAATGTCCTCTTGTGACCTTGATTTGACCTTGCCGTAGTGACATTGACCTACAAAATCTTATCTGGGCTATATCTTAGAAACCATAAGGTGTAAGAAGTTGATATTTGGTAGGGACATTGGTTGGGGGTTGTAGGTGTGCAACATCTTGTTGTGACCTTGATTTGACATTTGATCTTGCCGTAGTTACCTTGGCGTATAAAATCTTGTCCAGGCAATATCTCTGAAACCGTAAAGTGTAGGAAGTTGGTACTTGGTAGGGACATTGCTTAGGGGTTGCAGGTATACAACATCATAGTGTGATATTGATTTGACCTTTGACCTTGCCTTAGTCACTATGAGTGCAAGGTGCAAGTGTTGAGGTCAAAAAGCTAACTTTGAAATTAGACCCAGTGTTTAGTTAATATAATATTAACAAACCTAACAGAAATTGAGAAAATAGAGGATATAATGTACATAAAGTAAGTGATGTTAAAGTAGTGTATTCAAATTTATAGTGCATTGTCCTAATTAGGGATGGGTCGGTAGGCCCGGTGTCTCAGTATCGAGAGCATTTTACTGAAATACCATGACGAGATTTTAATACCGCAACTTCGCTTGTCAATATATAATAATGGGAGGAAGAGTTAAAATATTTGAAACATACTCAAAATCTGAAGAAATTATAAGCTTTTATCACGTTTTCGTACATTTCCAAACTTTTATAGCAATACATTGAGCAGAACTGCTATCTTTTGGGTACGACACTTTGTAACCTCAGTCCCATTTTGTCAACACGTAAAATGGAAGGAAAATATTAAAATATTGGATATAAATCAGAAATATAAAGAGATTATACACATTTATCTCATATTTTGTGTATTTAGGGACTTTGATTGTGATGTCGTTAAGAGAAAACATCCATGTTTGATTGGGGTGTACTAAAATGCGTAGTCCCAAAATTTGTATGTTTTTTGCATTCACGACCTCCCGATGTACACATTTTTGGTACCGACCCATCCCTGGTCCTAATCATCAGAATCATGTTGAGAAACTTGTCAAATTGCAGAATAACTCTCGGGTAAAATATACCAGAGCGTGTTTATTGATACAAGCACAGGTCAATCTATGTTATCAGACCATATTATGACAGTAACATAGTGGTCAAATACTAGAATGTTCATGAAATAAAGAGGAAATTATATATGAACCAATCAGGAAATACAAATTTTAAAGAATCTAAATGAGTTTGATGAAATTAAATATCTAATTGTGTTGATTTCTTTTGATTAAAATATGTATTGACAGAAGCATGAGGTATAAATAATTTTTACCCACAAAAAATCAAAACAGTTAAACTTATACACTGTTTTCTCAATAGTTGATAACACAATTTCTTTTGCATTCATCGCCCAGAATTACCACAAAACTGTGATTCTGTACCAAAAAATCGCCCAAAACAAACACCTTATGTCTGTTGTCTTTTCGTGATTACCTTTGGCCTATTTGATATGGTCCATTTTGTAGAAATGCACCAGGTTTGCCCGTGATTACCAACTGTCTGTTCTTTCCTGTTAATATTTGAATAATAAATTCATCTGCAAGATGAGTGTTGTCAAACCAAAATTAGGATATCAAATACCCAGATTTTAGCATTTGTTTAGTGTTGTCAATCCAAAATTAGGATATCAAATTCCCAAGAGGAATATACTTTTAAAAAAATCAATATTGATCGTGTGTCAAATTCGTACAGTGGGCAACAGATGTTTTGTGTTGGTATTGTTTTTATCAAAGTATAAACAATAAGTGCAGGGTCGGTAGCTGATTTTCCATTTCGGTATCCGGCCAGTGTGAAACCGTACTGATTCTGGGATACCAAAAAAAATTGCTTTCTAGTATATCCCCAATCGAATAGGCCCACTAACAGGAAGCAAAGTTTGTGAAAACAAAACTTTGACCGTTCTTCTGAAAGATACCACTATAGAAGTGCTAAAATATGCAAAAATATTAGATAAAAGTTTATATTTTCTTCAGATTTGGGGTGCGTTTCTAATATTTTGCATTTTCTCACAATATTATGAACATTCAAAATTCTGGTTGTAAAGTGTTGTCTCTATATTCAAGTGAATTGGTCTCAATACCAAGATACCAATGTTTCTGACCCTGCCCTGTAAACAATAAAAAAAAAATCTTGGATGAAAATATTAAAGTACTGGCATTGGTACCTTCACTAGGGAGGTTATGTTTTTGATGCATTTGTCTGTCTGTGTTCATGATATGTGAGCAAAGGAAGAAGTGATTAAACTTCGGGAAAAATCCACATCATTGGATCATACTAGAAAATTCAAAAATTTTCAACAGTTGTCATTTTCAATCCTTCCCATCGTGGTTATGTTTACCAATTACGAGGATTAATATAAAAAGACAGTGTATTTGGGTAAGTTTACAATCTCGAGTTACTCGGCTGCCTTGACCTTGTCTAGTTGATATGTGTTTTTATTGCGTTAATATATCTTACCTAGTGGACAGATGCATTTGTCCGGCGCACAGCCGGTCCCGCCAAACGTTAGAGAAAAACGCCTCGAGCTGGGCTCTGGCCCGGACCGGTAGTGTCCTGTTTACTTGCCAGGTGGCTGTATAGCCTCCCTGCCGGTGCACTGCGCGTGCGCGCGCATGCGTACTTCCTCCTTTGTTTGGCGCGAAGACGAGAGGTCGTCTGTTTTTTGGAGAAACTTTTATTTTATATCTGTTACAGGATATATTTTGATAAATTCTTTGTGTAGAAGTGTTGTTTAATAACTATGGATTCACCAGGACAAAGGCGGGGATCGTGCGGCCATAAGATGGCTGGATTTGATATGCATGAGAAGTGTGCTAGTTGTCGAGACAAAGGTCTGGGTAAAGATCCCTGCATTGTGGGAGGTGCGATATGCAAGATTTGTGACAATTTTACAGCAATTCAGCGTGAGATGCTGGCCACTCCACAGTATCAAATTCGCAAGGACAAGAAAGCAGGTTTGCTAGTGTCACCACGAGATGTATCTGTGCTGTCTCCAGTTAATTCTTCTCAACAGCCAGCTAGTACTGCGCATGCTCAGCAGACGATTTCTGAAGATGACAGTGCGCATGCGCAGGACCTCCCTGGGGGTAGCGATAATGTGAGTTCTTCAGATTTTGTTTCCAAAAAAGATTTTGACAAATTAAGTGACCAGCTAGACGAGAAATTCTCTCGTTTTGAAGCACTCTTATCAAGAGGCAATATATTTGCTACCCCCAAAGTACCGGTTCAGGTTTCAAACCCACCGGTTTCTGATCAGCCATTCATAGATCCTGCCTCTGCCCGAACCACCGGTCCGGTGCGGTTTCCGGCAGTACAGGCTAGTACTGGATCAGATGGCAAGAAAGATTCAAAGAAGAAGCACAAATCTTCTCATCATAAATCTTCCAAAGCAAAACCGGTTCCGGTTGAGGAAAATACCGGTCCGGTACAGAAAAAGCCCTCTGACACTGCACTTCAACAATCTAAACCGGTACCGGTTGGGGAGATGACCGGTCCGGTCAGGGCATACCAAACTGACACCTTTGTACCCAAGGAACCGGTTCCGGTTGTGGATGGACCTTTTACCGGTCCGGAACCGGCTGCACCGCCTGGGGAGCCGTTTATGAGAAACCTTGCTTCTGCTGGTGGCTCAGATGATATGTCCAATGTTGAACACCCCTTAACAGATGTCTTGCCTGTGGCTTCAGATGAACCACTCTTTGGGGATCATACATCAACAGATGTTGTGGATAGGGATCATACATCACCAGATGTTTTGGATAGCGAGGATGGTGAACTTTCTGAATCAGACACTGATAAACCAGAAAAGAATGAAGAAATGAGTTACAGGGAAACAGTTCGTTCCATCAGGGCCTTTATGGGCTGGAACTTTATCCCAGACTTTGAGTTTGAGTACAGTGACCCGGATAAGTCCAACAATCCGTGGCGTGGAAAAAATCCGAAAACAAGTTCTAAGGTGTCAGTAGCCATGCCAGCAGACGATTGGCTCTGTCAGAAGCTGGAGAGGATTAATCTGACTGTAGCTGAGGGTTACCCTTCCCGAAGTCAAGAAGCAGGTGGTTTGCGTACTGACCAATTCATACGCACCCCTAAACCACAGGATAAATGGTATCCCATGCATAAGTTAAAGACAGATGGTCCCCAGCGACCAGGTAGAAAGCTGTTCAACTGGCATGGTTCTGAGGCGAAACTAAATGCTCAATTCTCAAGAATTGTCAAACCAGCTGCATATCTTGCAACAGGTCCCGTGTCTCGTCCCATATCGCAAGAAGTACTACGCAGATGGGAAAGGTGCGCCCGAGAGGGTACTTACACAGTGAACCATGCAGCTGGTTTCAGCAGATGCACTAGCGAGATTCAAGATCAGATGGCACATCACATAACTTTCCTACAGACTCATCTCAGTAAGGGCAAGTCAGCCAAGGAGGTGTCTGAACCACTTAAGGAGTTAAGGGATTTATGTGCTTTCCACCAGAATGTATCCGTCTCTCTTGGGACAGCTCTACAGCACCTGGCTGATAGCCTTTTTGTGCAGCTGGGGAACTTCATTCTGATGCGTCGGGACTCTTATGTAGATCATGTTCGTCCCGGTATGAAGATGGACACTTGGAATGAACTGAGGAATGCTGCTCTTTTTGGATATGGGTTATTTCCCGACGCGGCCTTGAATGTCGCGGAACAAGATATCAACAAGTTTGAGACACAACATGTGTCGGTCCAGTCACGAGTTGGTCCCCAGCACCAACAGAAGACCAAGTATCGCTATAAACCGTATGAGAAGAAGGAGGCTAAGACCATGGTTCAGCCGTCATCTGCTCCTCAACAACCTTGGCGACAGTTTGGGTCACGAGGTCGTGGCCGTGGGCGTGGTTCTACTAACCACCGTTTTTCCAAGTATGCCCGGGGTGGCAAAAATTATAAATGACAATCATTGTACAAACCCACGCAACCAAATAATTCCAAAACTAGTGGGTCAAAACATCAGCTCTCAAAACATTTCAAAGACTGTATACTCAAGAACTGCTGTAATTCCTGTTCCTATTGTTGTCGGTCCCGGGCAGCCGCAAAAGAAAGGCCTAAGTCCCGATCTTTGTCAGACAGAAATGAAACATGTCAAAAGTGCTTCTTTTGTCTCTCCTTGTCGTTCTGTCCCTCATGTACCAAATGTCCACAGTGTTGCAGAAAATCCTCCTGTAGGATGCAGGTTGCACAGGTTTTGGGAAACGTGGCTCAGCCTGGGTTCAAATCCTCGGGTAGTCTCCATCTTGAAGGACGGTTACAACCTCCCTTTCAAGATGAGGCCCCCATTGACCAGGTGTCCTCTGATAATCAGCGGATACGCCAACCCTCGCAGAAACAAGTTTTTGAAGGAGGCGTTGCAGTCCCTGATTACAAAACAGGCCGTAGAAAAAGTAGTGGTTCGGGCTTCTCTGGCCTTTTACAACCGGCTGTTCATAGTTCCCAAACCAAACAACAAATGGTGTCCAATCTTGGATTTGAGCAAACTCAATCTTTTCCTCCACTCGGAAACCTTCAAAATGGAAACTCCGGAGACCATCCGGCTATCCCTTCAAAAAGGCGAATGGGTCACATCGCTGGATTTCAGCGATGCCTATTTCCACATTCCCATCAACCCAAGGTCGAGGAAGTATCTCCGGTTTCACCTGCACGGTCAAACCTTCCAGTTCAGGGCTCTGCCGTTCGGCCTAGCGACGGCTCCTTTGGAATTCACAAAGGTGGTGAAGGAGGTGAAATTGATGGCCCAGTCCAGGGGTATAAGGATCCACCAGTACCTAGACGACTGGTTGCTTCGAGCGCCCTGTCGGGAGGCTTGTGTGAACCAAACGCGGACCCTGATGGCTCTGTGTCAGCAGTTGGGATGGTTAGTCAATCTGCAAAAGTCAGAACTTGTTCCCCAACAGGAGTTCAACTTTGTCGGTTATCATTTCGACCTCTCCAAGGGTCTAGTAAAGCCGACTCAGGAGAGGTGGCAAACCCTAACTCAAAAAATAAAGATGCTAATGAACAGAGGCCATTGTTCGGTCCGAGAGTTCATGTCTCTCATAGGTTTGTTGACAGCCACAGAGAAACAGGTGGTTTCGGGGCGCCTTCACATGAGACCGATTCAGTGGCACTTGAAGAATCACTGGCACGTGCCAGAGGTACTAGAGAAGGAGATTCCTCTTCCCAGATCTCTATACCCTCATCTGCAGTGGTGGCTGGACGAAAACAATGTGCTCAGCGGCCAACCTCTTCATCCTCTGCAACATGCTCTGCAGTTGTTTACCGACGCCTCAAACGAAGGTTGGGGCGCGCACTTAGGAGACCACACGGCAAAAGGAGTTTGGTCGGACTCAGAAAGCCAGTTGCACATAAACTTTCTCGAGCTAAAGGCTGTCCTTCTGGCCCTCAAGAAGTTCGAGCAACAGTGTTGGGGCCAGATCATTTTGATAGCCACGGACAACACAACGGTTGTCTCATACATCAACAAGGAGGGGGGTATGAGATCAGGCTCACTTTGTGCCCTCCTCTGGAGACTGCTTTCCTGGTGCAATCGCAGACAGATAGTTCTAAGGGCCAGGCACATTCCGGGAAGGCTGAATGTGATAGCAGACAAATTGTCCAGGAGCACTCAGGTTATTCAGACAGAATGGTCCCTCCTGCAGGAAGTCTTCGACCACTTATGTGCCAGGTGGCACACTCCTCGAGTGGATCTCTTTGCAACAAGGTACAATCACAAACTACCCAAGTTTGTGTCCCCAGTACCCGATCCACAGGCATGGAGAGTAGATGCTCTCAGCCTGAATTGGGAGAATATGGATGCCTACGCGTTCCCTCCTGTGTCTCTTTTGGGCAAGGTGGTGTCCAAGATCCTAGATCAGGGAGTTCACAGGTTGGTTCTGATTGCTCCAGGGTGGCCCAACATGCCTTGGTTCTGGGATCTAGTCAGCATGTCTGTTCAGATTCCTCTCTCCCTTCCAAACGTGGAGAACCTGCTGACCCAACCGTTCAATCAGTGTCCCCACAGAGATCTCCTAGGGGTCAACCTCCACGCCTGGCTCCTAGAGCCTCTAGCATACAGGCACAAGGATTCTCTGATGAAGTGGCAACGAGAATTGAGGCTCCTCAAAGACAATCAACCAGAGCCATCTATGAATCGAAGTGGTCCATATTTGTCAAATGGTGTGAGCCACACAAGGTGGACTTCGGGTCACCTTCTTTAAATCAGGTAGCGGAATTTCTCCTGTTCCTTTTCAAGGAGAAAAATCTTCAACCTAGCACCATAGATGGATATAGAACTGCTATAGCCGACAAAATTGGTTGTGACAAGGTTAATTTTGGTAAAGACGAAAACCTTACCCGCTTGCTAGACAGTTTCCATAGAGATAAACCCAAGGGTCTTCGAGGAGTCCCTAGCTGGACTCTGTCTCTGGTCTTGCATCAATTAACCCAGTACCCCTTTGAACCCCTTCAAAAGGCGTCTCTGAAACATCTTACCTTCAAAACGGTGTTTCTCCTGGCTTTGGACTCGGGCAAAAGAAGGAGTGAGATTCATGCCTGGGTACACAGGAACATTAGACATCAGGAAGATTGGGCTAATGTTTCTTTATTCCCTTCTCCTTGTTTCTTGTCCAAGAATCAGTTGGCTAAAGAAGGGCCTTCTTCAGTAGCTCCGGTAATTATTCCGGCCTTGGCCCCTACGTTGGATAAGTCTCTCAAGGAGGATAGAACCTTATGTCCAGTTCGGGCTTTGCGTTATTACCTGGACAAGACCAAAGACCTCCGTTCCGGCAAACAGTTGGTCTTTGTGTCTTTCAAGAAGAACTTCAATAAGGACATCGCTCCTGCTACGATTTCTTCTTGGATTAAACAAACCATCTTGTTGTGCTGTCAATTGTCCAATGAGGATGCACAACAATTGCATCAGGTCAGAGCCCATGATGTGCGGGCCTTTGCAGCTTCTAAGGCTTTTCAAGGAGGTGTGTCCTTGGACCAGATCCTCTCAGCCTGCCACTGGAAGTCGCACAATACCTTCACCCAATTTTATTTGAAGGATGTAGCATGGGCTGATGCTGACCTGTACCATTTAGGACCAGTGGTCGCAGCCCAGCACATACGCGAGTAACTGGTATCCTTGAAAGGATAACTTGTATATAGTGTAAAGCGTTTAGAAGGAGTAGTGGGTTGTTTTTAGTTGGCTCCTTCTTTTTTAGTTATCTTGTTTTGAAACCCCAGCGCGCAGTTCTCAACCGGAAGGGCTGGTGTGGGGTATGAGTTATTTCTAGTTTATCCTATTCTGCTTCCTCCGGAATCCTTGGGACTGAACTCTTACCTCCTCTCTCCTATAATCCTAGCCCAGGTGGCTTGGTAGACGGCAAAAAAGAGGGGGGGAGAACCAACTATGGTGTAGGGTATGGGAAGGATCCCTAACCCTTGGGCCGGAGGCCCAGAGTTCTGACAAGAGTCCCTGTTGAGTTTAGCTGCCCTCCATCCAATGGGTAGTTATTCTGCATCTGTCCACTAGGTAAGATATATTAACGCAATAAAATGGAAAATTTAATAAGTAAATTAAATTTTTATAAGTTAATATCTTACCTAGTGGACAGAGGGATTCCCACCCTGCCTACCCCGCAACAAACATTCCCAGGGGACTCAAACAGGGTGCAAACAAAAGGAGGAAGTACGCATGCGCGCGCACGCGCAGTGCACCGGCAGGGAGGCTATACAGCCACCTGGCGAGTAAACAGGACACTACCGGTCCGGGCCAGAGCCCAGCTCGAGGCGTTTTTCTCTAACGTTTGGCGGGACCGGCTGTGCGCCGGACAAATGCATCTGTCCACTAGGTAAGATATTAACTTATAAAAATTTAATTTACTTATTAAATTTTCCAATTTGCTTGTGTTAAAAGAGAGATTTTGGATGTTGTGTTTACAGTTACATCTCATAGATAATCATACTTGTAAATGTTAATATTGTATATTTAACAAGAGTGATTTCCTCTGAGAAGCCAAAGGTGTAAATGGACAGGTTTATTTCATCAGTCTGTAGTTTCATACATTATGATTGTGAGAAAATGTTCTGTTAAAGCTGTTTCCTCAGTATGTGAACATACCTTCCTGTTGTCCGAAGTAATTGTATCCACCGGATGCTATCCGGTGGATACATGGATTACACATTAGTACGTCGCCGCTGCAGTGTGTAGAGATTTTCTCGTTACCCCTCTAGAGGCCAGGGTATTATAGGTCGAGATCTCAAATTCGCATAATATGTTCATCATTACAAAATGTTGACAGAAAATATTTTTGGTCTCATTTTGAAAAACAAGATGGCCGCCATGGACGTTTCTTTTCAGTCATGAAAAGTGCTTATAACTTGCTTATTATTGGCCCTAGAGGTTTGCAATGTGAAACCAACCTATAGGAAATCATGGGCTGCGAATCTTCTGATTAGGTCAGATTTGACCTTGGGCCCCTCCTTTAAGGTCAAACGAGGATAGCCAAACTTAAAAGTGCTTATAACTCGCTTACTATTGGTCCTAGAGGTTTGCAATGTGAAACCAACCTATAGGAAATCATGGGCTGCGAGTCGTCTGATGTGGTCAGATTTGACCTTGGGCCTCTCTTTGAAGGTCAGATGAGGATAGCCCAACTTAAGAGTGCTTATAACTCACTTATTATTGGTCCTAGAGGTTTGCAATATGAAAGCAACCAATAGGAAATCATGGGCTGGGAATCTTTTGATGTGGTCAGATTGGACCTTGGGGCCCTCCTTCAGAGAGGGTAGCCAAACTTAAAAAGTGCTTTCAACTTACTTATTATTGAAAAATGCTATTTATCTTCAAAACTATGTTAGTTGGCCTTTTCCGGGGGATACATCTTGCATCTTGCCACAGATGCATCCTTGGTCTAGTTTTGAAAATATCTTAAATTGGCACAAAAATTATGTAAACAAAATCATTAAAACACTTGAGTAATCAGGATTAAAAATGCAAAATAATGTTTATGAACTAAATGTTGATTAAATTCTGTGTTGATTTAGGGTGCCAATGCCGTGAATTAATTAATTAAATTATCCGCCCTTAAAAAACACTCTAAAAGGTTAATTAGCTGTCATATTTGGATATAATGTAAATTTATACGTTGCATGCTTGTCTTAGTGCAAACCAGTTGTGCCAGTTTATGGTCGAAACTGACAAACATGGGTGATATTCACCAATAAATGCCAGCATTGATTGAAATTATAGGCAGGGTTATGTTCATTTTGATCCATTGGAGTATCTTTTGCTATTTCTTTTTCTTTTTGGTACATATTTTTTGCGTTTTTCTCATTGTATGAAATTTGTGCCAATATATGTTGCACACATTACTTTATGTAAAATAACTGATACAATTATTGAAAAAAATATAAAAAGTGACATTTTTGAAATGTATTCTTTTATTTTCCACTTGAACATCCCATTGAGAAATTGGATATTCCTTTCACTGCCTTCTTTATGGCAGGGGGTTTTGGTGACCTGATGGTTGTTGAGCTTGGCAAAGGATAACTCTGCCCTAACCCTTGTGCTTGTAGGTTCAAATCCAGCCAGTAACAACATATATAAAATACTAATGGTCTGCATCAAGGTGAACACAGCTGTTAAAGGGGACACACATAAACCTGGACTTTACTCAATTGCAAACTTTATTAGTTTGAATTTATTCCATCCTTTTGTTGGTAGTTTGAAGAGGTCAAGTGTGAATGACCAACTATTGTATTCATTTCTTTGTCCTCTGTAAGTAAGAGCAAGTCTAAAGAAATAGAAGGCTGCCAGGGGTGATTGTTGTGTGATTTCTGATTACAATAAGCCATAGTTTATGAATACTATGATGAGAAAATTTTACAGTTTTTACATGCATTACATGTTTCACTGCATTCAATTTTTCGAAGTTTTCAATCCATATTAAATTTTATTTTGCATAGTCTAGACACTCAACCCAGATTGAGATGAATTTTAAAATCTCCTACCATCAATTCCTGTTGACTGGGACTGTTTGATTAAAATCTTGCCTCCATTTAGCAAATAACCTTGAGTGCAAGTGACATACAATGATTTCACAAATATGTCTATTGAGAGTTTTTGAGACCTGTTAATGCAAAATTATTAGTATTATGTAGAAATAAAGTCTGAGGGTGAGTACTTTATGACCTCTATAAAAGGACGGTACTTCTGGCTGATAATGGACGAGCGCGGTAGGAATTATCATCCACAAACAGCTTCTAATTTTCCAACTCAGACCCAGGAAAGAACTTCAGAGTAAAAATGGGGGTTTTACATCCCGTTCAACAACCAGGGTCATATTTGGACAGGTACTCTGCATTGTCATTTGTGAGACTCGAAGCCACAGAGGTGACGGCCTATAATTAGATGCCAAGCTTGCTAATGACTTGGCCATTGGTAAGAAAGGGCTTCGGACCTTCATCTTTACAGTTAGGAGATTGGCCACTAAACCACTAAAAGCCTTCATGCACAAACCCAAGAATTGAGCTGATACAATATTCTACAATGAAACTGCTGCATCAGTGAATCTGATTGGGCCAGAGCCATTGTGAAATTTCATGTATACATGTTTGTCATTCTCGTAATGACCCATGCAAAGTACAATGGATGAAACAGGTTTGTTTTATCGTGACGTTTCCAGCTATTAATAATGTTGAAAAATTTATTCCAGAGGAACAGTTATGTATGATGGAAGAGTGGATTTAGTCCTTGCTATTGAAATAATGTGTTTTTTGACCATCAAAGGAGCATTTTTCCCATGCTTTCCTTCATGTAACTGACAGATACATAGAATGAAGTGGATAACATAAAATAGTATTTAACAGAACATCAAAATTAAAACCAAAATAAAGTAATAATTATAAAAATAAAAATTGCTATTATACATAAAATAACAAGCCCCCCCACCACCTTAAAATTTTACCCTTTAATTTTATCATCGGATATGCAAAAGTTTGATTTTTACAGATATGTATATCAGAAACTGAAAGATGTAGAAAGTTGATACTTGGTAGGGAGATTGGTTAGAGGGTGTAGGTGTGCAACATCATGGTCTGACCTTGATTTGACCTTCCTATAATGACCTTTAGTTTGAAAACTGGTCCGGCTATATCTCAAAAACTGTAAGGAGTAGGAAGTTGATACTTAGTAGGGACATTGGTTGAAGGTTGCAGGTGTCCAACATAATGGTGTGACCTTAGTTTGACCTTTGACCTGCCATAGTGATCTTGAGTTTGAAAATAATATCTGGCCTATATCTCAAAAACTCTTGGGTTGTAGGAAGTCGAAATTTCGTTAGGACAGTGGTTAAGAGGTCCAGGTGTACAGCATCATGATGTGACCTTTGACCTTACTGTAATGAGCCTGACCTTTCAATTTTTGCATGGGCTATGTCTCATAAACCGTAACATATAGGACACTTGGTAGGGATTAGTTTGGGATGAGGGTGTGCAATGTCATTGTGAGATCTTGATTTGACCTTTGACCTGGCTATAGTGACCTGAAGTTTCAAAATCTTGTCCGGGATAGTATCTAGTGATCAGTGTCCATTCTCTTGCAATATTTTTTTCTCTTGGAAAAACAAACTTTTGTTTTCAGTAAAAAAAACGGACACATTTGATGGTGATCAGTGCCCATATTCAATAATAATCTTACAATTATGTTTATTCTTATATTTTGTTACAGAACCACCATTTTCTATAATAATTCTTAAAATGAGGGGGAAAAAACAATAAGTTTTTTTTTTTCATTCATGGAAAGTTTAGACTACTGTAAGAATAATGACAAATTGGATGCATTAGTTGTGTAGAAAATAGGTAGCATTAATATTTTACTACTAATCAACGTAAAAGTATTTTTTGTAGAAAATAAATGTACAAATATACTTTTTATAAATATTTAAAAAAATTCTCATTCTAAGATAAGAATGTTAGTGAATGCAATATGAATATTTGCTCAGGTGTCAAAAGACTAATTGACCTGTTAACTGATGCAACTTGATTCTCGTGACACCCATCTTACTTAATAGAACTGAACTTGATATTATAAATCAAGTGTCCTCTCATGCTAATTAAGTTAAAGACCGAATATTCACGAGCACATCAACACATGGTAATCATCACAGTTTCAGTGACAGAACCATAAAATATGAAATGGATCAGGGGTCTGTTGGTAAGTTCAATTGTTAATTATGGCTCTACAGTCACTGTAACATTTAAAGTGTTCACCCTAAAACACAGTTCAGAATTAAAGAAGTTTTACTATGTCTTCCCATTTCTACATCCACCACAGATGCAAATGCACAGGACAAATTAATTGTAATAGTTGTGAAAAATTTACTTGAATAATTCACATTAGTGACTATGATAATATAATTGTACCATTATATTAGCCTAATAAAACAATGTCACCACAAAATAAGATTTACCAGTCAGATATAGTATGTGAGAAAGAATTTACGTCATAACATACTTCCCCACAAATCCATGAGACAAATTGTATGATAAAATGACTTAATTTCAGTCATTTAGCCAGAGTGAATTGGCAAAACACACCAATATGTCAAGGTTCTAAACTTCCTGATACTTTATGGGACATATTACTGCTACAGTGTTGATATTTAATCAAACTTAGACATTTTAATATGTTATGAATACATTCATCTCTGTTTCCAATCTGACAAAGTGATAGAAATATAGTCATCCACAATAGAAATTACAGCTATTCATTAGTCCGATATCTTTTGTCACTGATAAGGGTGAGAACTACAGGGACATCACATTTTATAGATCAGAGAAGTGTGAACCTTTGTAAAAGTTGACAATTAGAAACACCCTTTTTTTCTTTTTGGTTTGTCCCTATTAGTCTGACAGAGGTAACGGTATAACTGTAAAAATAGTTACATTCTATGCAATTATACTCTGGCACAGACAAGGGTCACATGATGGGATAGGATTGGCCGAGTGGCTTTTGGCTTGCCTTCCATTTTCAAGCGTCAAATTGCCATACAGTCCAAGTAAGAAATATGAATTTTGCCACAGTTTGTGAAATTTGCAAGTGAGGAAAAATCCCTTCTATTTCTATGACTTATGGGTAATTCTTCACACATTTGTAATTTTTGTGACATAATTAGGGTTTTGATCTTCCCTGGTAAATTGGACAATAAAAATTAGATTATTTTGTCTTAATTTTTTTTTTTTTTTTTTTTTTTTTTTTTTTTTTTTATTCACATTTAAACATATAAAAGACAAATATTACAGTAAACAATACGATAGCAATAACAAAAAAGACACGATACAACTTACATATACATGTATATATGTGTGCTATTTCTACAATATTTTTGATATCATATTTTAGTTATAATTGTTATCTATTCATTTTTTTAACTTTGTTTTCAATTAGAGTGGAGAAGTCACAGTTACATACAATGCACACAAACAAAATACAAAACACATTACAATGGTACAATTTCTTATCAATTGTTATTCAAACTAGATACCAGCTATTCCATTTAAACATACAATGAAATTCACATATTTGTGATAAGCACTGATTATGAACACTATAAAATAATGAAGAAATTAGTTACATACCTACAAATATTTTACTAAGGCTCTGCCACTGTTTTAGGAAAACATCATGTTTTTCGTCCAGCCTGGCCACATATTCATGTTCTAGGTATATTTTCTTTAAATAATTGATAAAATTGTGCAAGAATAGTTGACTATTATGCTTTGAATTTTGAAATATGTAAGTTTTTGCTGCAAAATATATTTTGTCTTAATTTTAATAGGGTAATCCAGTGGCGAATTTCATATACTGTGGTGAATTTTGCATTTCTTCCTGTATTTATATTACGTAATGTTATAGATATTTATTGACCAGATACTTGAATTCCCTGATCAAAATGGTACTGTCGCTGTTACAGGTTATCTCACTAATTAAATCTGCCTGTCCTTTGCATGTGTGACCCAGGCTGTAAAATGTGATCTGAAGAACTCTATACTCAACTAGATTGGACATTATAAATCTGCCAAACTTGTATAAATCTTAGCTGTACTCCAACAAAACAGAAAATATGTGTTTCTGGCAATGGCTGACCTTTTAAGGCAGCTTTCACATTTTTACAAGCAATCAGTTCTATTCTTGTGAAAAAGGCTTAAAATTAAGCTTTTTCATTAAAAGAGATCTGTGGTCGCAGGTTGAAGACCTTAGCTAGGCTAACAGATATGATTTCGGGTTTTTCTAAAGGCAGTCAAAGAGGCCGCAGAACAAACATCACCTGTCCAGGCAGTTCAAGCCAGAGCGTAGCCCAGTGTAGGACTATCAAAGGCTAAACTGTGACTGACATGATTCCTACATTTATGTACAGAGTTAAAAGTGACAAACCTGCATAAAAAACTTTCCATAAGATCTGCCACATCTTGTGATATATAACCGCTATTAGAAGGAGTAAAAAATGACTGAACAAAGTAAAAACGGAGATTTAATCTGGTGACAGATGTGTTTTGTTCTGACTCTAATTCTGTGGAACTGACTGCCAGAAGTCCTAAGAACTCTTCAAACTGTTGCATGTCTCTGGAAATCTCTGGCAACATTCTTATTCAAATGATCCTTTGAAAAATGACATAAGAGAGATTCCTATCCACACAATGCTTTTGAACATGTTGAGGAAAGGCGCTGTGTAAAACTGGGCCTAGTTTTACAAACGCCTACTAAATGTAGAAGATAATATGCTATTAAATCTACATCTTAGTAGGCCCTTATAGTAATCACTAACAAAGTGTTCCACTGAGCTGGTGCCAGGGAACTTTTAAATTCCTGAGATAGCAGGCCTTCTAGTGAGGAGAGTCTACTAATTACCATAGTGAATACTATCTCAGTGAAACAGATAGTAGAGACTTAGTAGACTACTAGCACTTAGTAGCCTACTAAGGAAATACAAATGTAGTTGGTCTTTATGAAACTGGGCCCTGGGTATTATTATTAGAGTAGGAAATGTAAAATTCGCAACATATCTGGAATTTGCCACATGTGGAAACACTAATAATATAAATGAATTGAGGTGAGATTTGTTGAATCTATACTAAATTAAGGCTTTTTGAGCTGAAAACTACCAATTTTAAGATAAAATATCTTTTTTTCATAGAAATCAGTAAGGTTTTTAGAGGTGGCGAAATTTAGAATTATGGCGAATTTTAGATTCCTTACTCTACCTGTGCCAAGAGGGTATGATGTTCATGACTGTTTATTGACAGGATTGTACAAACACTACTGGTTGGAACTTCATGATAAAATGAGAAGATGGTTCTTGGTCCAACTATTAGATCCCATTAAAATTTGAGATTGATTTGGGTCATCCTTTGGATATGAAAAACAAAATCCAGATTTCCCCATTTACTTATCATTATTACATACCTTGGTGGAAGTCTGTGCTCTCTGAGTGCTATTAGAGTAAGAAATCTAAAATTCGCCAGGAATCTAAAATTCGCCACCTCTAAAACCTTAGTTAATTTTATGAAGAAAATGATGTTTTTGTCCAAAAATTAGTATCTTTCAGTTCAAAAAGTCTTAATTTACTATACAGTCAACAAATCTCACCAGAATTCATTTATTTTATTAGTATTTTCACATGTGGCAAATTTCAGATATGTGGCGAATTTTAGATTTCTTACTCTATATTAATTTACATTATTGAGAAACTTACAGTAAAGCATGGCCATCTTAAAAAAAAGAAAAAAAAATAATCTCAACACCATAAGTTATACTTATTTATATCTGCCATCAAACGAACTCTATGACAAGTGTCCACATGTTATGTTACAAGCTGTTTAATTATGGGCACTAGTTACTTTTGATTGTGGGGATGCATCCTTGGAGTATCTTACAAGCTGTGTTAATTAAGGGCACTAGTTGCTTTTAGCTGTTAAGAACTGTGATGTGTCTATGTGATAGTTTAGTGTTTGCACAACTAACTTAACATGTGCTTTTAAAGATGCTTTTAAAATCATACAGAGTCTTCAAAATTTTACAGTTTTATATCTTTTGTATATTGAACATACTAACCTAAAAAAAATTTCCTCAGAGTTTCTCTAAACTTAGCTCAACATGACTTTTCACCTGTAGTTTCACCTTTTGACATCATTTCATCCTGAAGGGGAAATCCAGAAGAAGAGCACATTTAAATGTATACTTCTGACACTTTTTTGTGGATTGTGCAAAATGGAGACAGATTTAATTTAATAAAAAGAATTAAATGTGGTAGAGTAAGAAAATATAAAATTCGCCACATATCTGAAATTCACTATGTGAAAATACTAATAAAAATAAAATGAATTGAGGTGAGATTTGTTGAATGTATAGTAAATCAAGGCTTTTTGAACTGGAATGTACCAATTTTAATACAAAGCATAATTTTCTTCATAGAATTAACAAAGGTTTTAGAGGTGGCTAATTTTAGATTTCTGGCGAATTTTAGATTTCTTACTCTATTTAGCTTTTAATTTTGAATAGCTCTGTGTTGTTATAATAAGACAAGATTCTTTTACTTACAAGATAAGTTTTTTTTTTTACATTTGACCTTAATAGGTATAAGTTAATGTATTTTTTAGACATGCAAACCCTAAATAAAATGTCTGGTGCAGTTTTGGATGATGCTATTGATTAAGAAGTATCACATTCCTCAGTGAGCAGCTTTAATGAGATTTAATGGACTTTATTAATGATAATTAACATTTATCATGGCATAGGCGAGAATGTGAGAGCCAATTGATTATTTGTTATAATAGTTAAACACACAATTAAGTCAATGTACAAGGGTTTAGAAATTTAGAGTAAAGAATCTAAAATTTGCCAGAAATCGAAAATTCACCACCTCTAAAGCCTGAGTTAATTCTATGAAGAAAATAATGTTTTGTCTTAAACTTGATAATTTTCAGTTCAAAGAGCCTTAATTTACTGTACATTAAACAAATCTCACCTCAATTCATGTATTTTATTGGCATTTCCACATGTGGTGAATTTCAGATATGTGGCAAATTTTACATTTCCTACTCTACTAATGCCTAATCAAGAATACCAAATAATGAGGAAAACGGCCCTCCAGGAACTGGATATTTACTTCTGCTTCAAGTTGAAATTATACTAAAAGAGGTTCAATAAAAACTAACTCCAGTCCATAAAGATTATAATACCCATCCCATTCTGATTAACAGCAAAAAGACACACATTGTGTGTCTGCTAAAGACAGTTTATTTGATGAATTTTTACCCCAGTCCATAAAGGTTTGAGTTACTTTTAGTTCCCATGCTATTAGGGCAATAGCAATGAAAGGAGAGGCTTTAGTTACAAATGGCTATAATTATGTAACCAAAGAGGGGGTAATCTGGACTAGTCTAGTTACTTCTTTATGATTAAAGTACAGCAATGCTCTAGCTAAGTGATTAGGTAAATAATAGTATTAAATGATGAAAATTGCACAAAACTGCTTTAAAACTGTGATTAAAGGCAATTACAAAATTTATGGGGAAGAAATCTGTAGTAGAAGAGTTATATTAAAAATTATAATAAAAATGATGCTTGGTAAACATTTCTAATCATACAATATTTCTTTAAAAACTTGAGACAAGTAAATGGAATTTATAAAAACTTTCCCTGAAATGTATGATTTTCTAGAATCATTTTGAAATAATTCTAAAATATTGTTATTATAATAAATTTATTTTCTCAGATTTTTTTCGTTCAAAAAGATATTTTCTTAAACACTTATAGAAAAAGAGTGTACTGAGAATATAAATGTTAGCGAATATGGGTCATTCTAAGTCTAACAGTAGTTTTAGAGAGCTCAATCTCCACGTACCTAAAGACAGACTCTAGGCGCATAATTCAGAAAAGCAGAAATCCAAAATCATTTAACAGAGACATAGCAGGAGTCAGAGCCATGGAGAAACACTGGTTACACAATCTATTAGGTTAATTATATTACCATTGACTGGGTTCATGCCCACTGGCATTGTCTGTTTTTAATTAAAAATGAACCCTTGACAAACCAGATCTAAAGGGATAAGATAACTTCCTCTACTCAAGAAAGAAAGGACAGAATAGATGTGGGATTTTTGTGAATACAGGCCATGGTTTTTCTGTTAAATTTGGCATATATTAATTCTGGGTGATATTTTAGATTAAGATACTAAGTATGAAACTTTTTTTACTTTTTTTCACAGAATATAGGATCGAAAGTATCTACTGTGGCACTTCACCAGAAGTTAACTACTCAATACTAACTCAGCTGTGGTAGCATCAGAAATATCCAGGTAAACATCACTTGACATATTCAAATGCCAAAATAGATCCAATATTACATTAATGTCACTTTTGATGTTCCCCCAAACTCCTTTCTTTCTTTAGTTTCAATCAACTTAAACTGACTGGGTAAATGAGGTTTCAACAACAAAACCAGTAATTATTTCCAGAAATCAGATACATTAACATCAAAACATAAAACCTTCAATTTGAGAGCAATAACTTGTGTGTCTGAACTGATGAAAATTACCTACAGTCAAAGCTTTTCCTGGTTTATAATAATATAATCTTTGCAATAATTGTCACATGGCAATGCATTTTTGTTTTTTGAGGAAAGCAGGAAGAGGGTGAGACAGGGTTATAACAACAAAAATGTCTCAATCAGGCTTGAACATATTTACATTTACTTCAATAGGTGCAATAGGTAAATAAAATAGCTGACAAATTTTATAATGCCAGGTATCTGGCTGCATACTCATACATCTGAAAAGAAATACATTAGGTGATATTAGGTGTATTCACAAAGATAGCTCAAACTCAGCCAAAAGTTAGCTTAAATTTTGATAAAATGTAATCAACTGAGAATTGTCTCAAACCAGTAGCTGAGCCAAATTACTGAGAACTTATCCCTAGCAATATGACATAAAGTGATTTTAAAATACACTAAATTGTTCAGTAATTTTTTTCTCTAAAAAGTATGAATCTTAATGTCTTTATAGTGAAAAAAAAAATTCTCTTTGATAAACTTAAGCTCAGCCCACATTTGATCCAATATTTAAACTACCTACCTTGATGGATTAAACTTAAGTTACCATAAGCATGAGCTGCTGTGATATACTGTTGGAGAAATTCTAGAGCAGAATGACGATATTGTGTCAACAACTTTGTTGATCCTCTTACTGCACTTCTCATTATATTCATCCCATGAGTGCATGTTTCCATATATCTGACTGTAACCAGTTAGCAAATTTAAGTTTTTCACTTCAGGAGTCAAATGATTGTTTGGTCATTGGAGCTTTATGTCCAAGTTTATGCCAATGTTTGTTGAAAGTTTATTAAAGATGGATAGGGAATATACCAGTTGTCCAATCTCTCCAGCGCAACTCTTTCATGGGGTGGTATTTAAACAAAATAATGTGTTTTATTATCCACCACGCAACGTATTTGCCCTAAATACGGGGAAATACAGACCGGGATGTATTTTTTTTGTATACACCGGCGCCCCGGTACTATGGATAATGAGCGTGAATAACTTCCGGTTTTTCAACAATATCTCGGAAAGTATGTAACTTACAAATATGTATAATATATCATTAGAAAGGTGTTATTCAGTATTGCTCATGCTTTTTGGCAGCCTTTTTCACGTTCTCTCATTAAATATTCATATTATTTGACCCATAAATCGCACAAAATGGTGGATAATAAAAGTAAAACACCCCTCATCAGACATTTTCAGAAAAAATATATCACTCATGAAGATTAACAATATAATACTCGTGCTGCGCACTCGTATAATATTGTTATCTTCATTTGTGATATATTTTTTCTGTATATGTCATTCGGGAAGTTTTCCTATTGACTTTCGCTGCTAAGCCTATACATTAATGCAACTGAAAGGGTTTTTATACTAAGTGTTTCTGTTTAACATTGGTACGACTTCAGGAATTCATTTGTTTAGAAATGTTGTTTTCTAGTTATTCTTTGAAGCAGTAGTTACAATTTACCAACATGGGTAAAGTAAGACATTGTAGTCTGCATTTGTTGATCATAGATTGTGTAGGTGGAAGCTGTGTTTTACGTGCTTTGTTAAAAAAAAACCTGATAGCTGCTCCACAAAGATGCTGTCTAAAAAGAAGACCCTTTATTATCAGGTTATGAAAGTTTCCCTCAAAAAGAATGGTTCTATTCCATTCATAAAAACATTTTCTACCCTGTTTAGAAAGGTTTTATGGAACCTTTTAAGATAAATTCATTGCAAATTAGTTTTCAGAAACTCTAAGAAACCTGCTTTTTTAGTTTAAAACATCAGTGAAATTGTCTACAAAAGGAGCATAAATTAGTTCAAAGATAAGGCAGATCTGGACTGTTTACTCTGTTTTAATAGATTGTAAAAGAGCAGACTGACACTGTCTTAAAGGAGAATTAGTGAAGGTCACGTTACAATTTAAACTAGATACGAGGTCCTGACATCAGGGTTGTGACAAAAACAGAGAGAAGATTATAAGTACAGGTGAATTTTAGACCCCTCTTTGGGAAAGTCAGTCTTCTTGTTTGAGTGTTTGTAAATCACAATCTTAACACTGAGGAGATTTGGTGCAAGTTTAGAAATGTTTTGGAGCCAACCAAGTGTATACCAGATAATTTCAAACTGTTTGAATTTGTTGTAAACTTTCAGCAATACTTATCTGATTATGCTTTTGGGAACCTAATCCTAAACTTATACCTATCATGATGTTTGTAAAGCCCTTTTTTTATAGAAACACAGTGTTAAACCTATTTTGTTGTTCATAAAGATGATTGGGAGCAATTTCCAGATCTGCCAGTTGTAATCTTAACAATTCAATCCCAAAGCAATAAAATTTGAACTACAGGCTAGGTTTGAGACATAAGTGTGCCAGAAACACAGGATGCTACAGAGGCTATCAGGGGAGAGGAGATAGAGGAGACTGAGGCTGTCATAGCTGGATAAGATACAGACTCTGAGCCACCAGTTTAAGACAGAGAAGAGGCCCGCAGTGACTTTTACTGAAGATGAGAAGGTGGAAGTTTTAAGAGAAAATGAACTGATTAACAACAAATGATCTGTGGATTAGAAGGATACTATGATGAGGGAGGCCCTATGGGATGAGCTCTCTCAGACTTTAAATGGGCTGGACAAGTAGGTCTGCAAGAAGTGATTCCAGTCCCAAAAGACTATATTGGAAGTTGACACACATGAAGCCTGACCAGAGGACACCACATTTAAATGGTTTCCAGATCTTGCAGCCAAGAAGGTCTTATGTCCCTGCCCAATGATATCCCTGAACACAGTATCCAAGACACCCAGTGCTGGACCATCACAGTCATCTCAGCAACCAAGAAATGACAGTGACATCGGCAGTTAAGATGATCCCATCAACCATATCTTCCCGCACACCGCCAGTTCAGCCACCACTGCAGCAGCCACTTCATCAGTTTCCAGAGCTAAAATCAGAACCTTATGTGTCCAGCACATTCCATAGCCTCATGCTACCATCACCAATGACCACCAGCTGCCTAATCAAACCAAAATGATTATTTTAGGTATGTGTCAAAACTTTAAAAAAGCCCCAAAACACATACACAAAATGTCAAAAGTCATTATCTCATTGTCACACTTTAACTAAGTCCCTCATTAGCAAATAAAAATCTCTGGGCTTGTCTTGGTCCTGTAGCTCATCCATCAAAGTATGGTAATGCCCTTGATCTTCCGTTCTTCTCAGTCACTGCCTGACCGAATAATGTGGTAGTGAAGCAAATCAACATCTAAGTCTCATTAACTGGTCATCCAAGTAGAAATAGTACAAGTATCAGTAACATCTGATAGTGATAAGATCCATAGTGGTCAAGCTTGAAAAGTAATCAATGACCTTTGGATGAACCCTTTTTATATGATCCAGACTGAATCATAAAAAAAGATTGTGTCAAACAGCAGGGAGAATTGCCAAGCTATCTTAATAAACCCTATCTTTTCAATACTTTTTACACAGAAACCCCACTTTTTCTGTTGTGTACTCGTTTGTTGTGATTGTATAAATAGTAGAGCGATCTCTCAGCCACTATTGCACAAATTTGGAAATTTTATTTTAAATGTAGCTTTTATAAGCTACAATACCTACCTATTGTAACCATATGCTTTACTGGTGGTTGACCAGGGAAAGCTTCCAACCGGAGTAAAGTTGAAAACTATTACCCGTGAAATTCAGATAGACGGGGCTATCTGGAGTACTGGTCACGGGGAATGCCGGTGATATAGTACCGCTGCGGGTAAGCACGCACCTGCTGGCATGGCCACGTGACCTAGGGAACCTATCAGATTGCTCCCATGAGCACTTCCTCCTTTTTGTTGGAACCAAACCCCTTGCCCAGTGTCAGTCTGGAACAAGCGGGGAGGACCAGGGAGGACCTGTACTATGGTTACAATAGGTAGGTATTGTAGCTTATAAAAGCTACATTTAAAATAAAATTTCCAATTTTATTATGCTACAATAGTCCTACCTATTGCAACCATATGCTGAATCCCAGCATTCTGGATGGCTGGGAAGACTGTATACTGGCTAGAAAATTATATCTGGCAAAGGTCAAGAAAACAGAAAAAGTTAAACTTAAATTACATTCTTAAGAAAATTGGAAAGCAAAAACTCCTGGTAACTACATCAGATGCAGGTATTTTATGTGAAAACAGCAGGTAAATAAGTGAAGTAAGAGTAAAAAATTAAAAAATCAAGTTACCTTAAAAGGGGTGAAGACCCCGCTCTACGGTGTCAGAGGGTTCTGACACTCCCCGTCTAGGTGGTTCCCGGCGTTGTGCCCCCCCTCTTTTCTTCCCTGGAACTTGGTCGGAAGGAGGCATCACCTGCTGTGGTGCAATGAAGGCGCCTAAGTGGAAGGAGCCCTCTGATTGGTCTTGTCCGGCAAGATCTCTGAGGTAGAATCTGGTGAATGTGTTGTGTGATTTCCAATGGCAGGCCTGCATAATTTGATCCATGGAAATTCCCCATAAAAGGCCTTGGAAGCCGCAAAAGCTCTGACGTCATGGGCCTTTACCCCTACAAGGTCCATGTCTGCATTGTCTCCCTTGGTGTAGCAAAATTTTATAGTGTTTTTAATCCAAGACGATATAGTGGAACACTGAATATCCTTAGAATGGCCCAATTTATAGGTGATAAACAATAACTGTCTACCCCCTCTGGAATCCTTAGTTCGGTCCAGATAACACTGAAGGGCCCTGACAGGCAAAGTAGGATATCTGTGTCTGGAAAATCTTGACTACACTTCAAGGTTGGAATGACCACTGGTGAGATAGATTGCGGTCCTTCCTTTGCTAATTGATTCTTGGCAATGAAGGAGAGAGAGGGGGACAGCTGGATCTGATCCCAGTCGCCCAGGCATAAAAGTCCATCTAGGGTCCAGGCATGAATCTCCCTCCGCCTCTTCCCGGAGGCTAAGGCTAGTAAGAAAACTGTCTTCCATGTTAGGAATTTTAGAGCTGCTTCCTCTTGTAGTTCAAAAGGAGGCTGGGTGAGTCTCTGTAAAACAAGGGACAGATTTCACTTGGGAATGGACCTGGAACTCTTGGGTTTATCCCTGTGAAAACTGGCAATCTCAGTCTGCAATCTCAGGGTTAGTACTAATGTTTTGTTTAGTATTCCCAAGGGTATCTGCAATGGCTGTTCTGTAGCCTTCAATAGTAGAAGGGCATCTATTTAAGTCATTGAACAGATACCAGAAGAAGTTGCAGATGTCTCCTATAGAGGGACTCCTGAAGTCCACCTGTTTTTCTGTGCACCAACGTTGGAAAACGGTCCATTTGGATGTGTAGATGGATCTTGTTGAGAGTCTCTGCCACTTCTGCAGTGAAACCATGTTCTTGGAGTCCTGAACTCCTAGATACCAGACGTGGAGGTTCAGGGATATTGGGTTGGCATGGTAATGGTTGTTCAGTGGTTGTTTTAGCAGAGTGCGTGTGGGTGGTAGTTGTCTTGGAATGTCCAGAGACATCTCAACCAGGTCCCAAAACCATGGTTTTGTCGGCCAGCCTGGGGCTATGAGAATTATCCTGCATGTTTGTGATTGAAGTTTTTGTACAACCTTGGGCAGCAGGGCAGTGGGAGGGATCGCGTAAGCAACCATGTTTTCCCATGGAATGTTGAGGGCATCTACTGCCCATGCCTGAGGATCCGGAATCGGAGTGACATATGTAGGAAGTTTTTTGTTCAGACTGGTTGCGAACAGGTCCACTTGGAGACTCTTCCAAAGTTTGGAAATTTGTTTGAAAATCTGTGGAGAAAGGGACCACTCTGTTGATTGGATCTGGTTCCTCCTTGAGAGGCCATCCGCTATCACATTGAGTGAGCCCGGTACATGTCTTGCTCTGAGTGTGACATTGTTTAGGTGACACCAATTGAGAATTCTCCACATTAGAGCACAGAGGTCTGCTGTTTTTTGTGCTTCCCTGTTTGTTGATATAGGTCACCACTGAGGTGTTGTCTGAGGCGATAAGGACTTGATTGTTCCTGCAATCTGTCTTGAAGAATTGCAGAGCCAGAAGAACCGCCTTCATTTCTAATAGGTTGATGTGAAGGTGCTTTTCTGAAAGAGACCAGAGCCCTCCTGTAGAATTTTGACCTGAGTGAGCGCCACAACCTGCGTTTGAGGCATCTGTACATATCAGTTTTTCGTGTTCCTTTGGGTGAAGATGTTCTCCCTGTAGCACATTTTCAGGGTCTAACCAGCATTCCCCGCGTTGTATCATCTTCTGATTCCAGGGGATCGGTGTGTCCAGAGGCATCGGATATCTCCAATGAGTCTTGAGATGCCACTGAAAAAGTCTCATATGCATCCTGCCCAATTTCACAGTCTTCTTCGTTGATGCAAGCAATCCAATGGTGGACATAAGAGTCCTTGCACTGATAACAGACTTCAAGGAGAGGCGATGGAACATCTCCTGAAGTTTGGTCCACCTGTCGTGCGTGGGCTTCACAAGAGCCAAATCCAGTAAAAAATAGTAACCCAGGAAGTCGAACCTCTGAGATGGTCTGAGTTCTGACTTCTTGAGGTTTACTATAAAGCCCAAATCCTTCACCAGCTTTAGTAGTTTTTGTGTTTGAACCATGCATTGTTCTGAGGGGGCACGGATCAACCAGTCGTCCGGGTATTGGTGGAGTCTGATTGCAAAGCTATCAGTTTTACCTCTTTGACTATACTGGTGAAAATGAGGGGGGCTGTTGCTAGCCCGAATGGGAGGCTGGTGAACTGGTAAGTGACGCCTTTGAAATGAAACCTGAGGTATTTCTGAGACTGGGTGTGAATAGGTATGTGTAGGTAAGCGTCTGTGAGATCTATGGATGTGACCCATTCGCCCTTCCTGAGGGAGGCACGTATGGGCTCTGGGGTCTCCATTTTGAACTTTGGGATGGCCAGGAATTTGTTTAGTGAACTTAAGTCTATGACTGGCCTCCAGCGGTTGCCTGGTTTTGGTACCAGGAAGAAACGGCTGTAAAATCCCAGACTTTCTGGGGTATGAACGACTTCGACTGCTCCTTTCTGCAGCAGGTCTTGAATAGAGGTCCATAAGGCATTTTGTTTGTCAAAGCCTGTGTAACTGCTGATTATGCAGGGTACCCTGGATAGGTTTGGGCATTCCCTGAAGGGCAACTTGTATCCGTCTCTTATGAGCCCTGTGATCAACCGGTGGGACCCATGTTTTTCTCACTCCGGAAGGAACTGCCTTAATCTGCCCCCCACTGGTAGATCTTTCGCCTTTTCTTGAATATATACACTTTTGAACTGAACTAGATTGGATATATCCTGAGACTGTACACCCAGAGTTTTTTCCCTCTCTGGTGGGGACTGTACACACGAAGTCTTTCCCCCTTCCGGTGGGGACTGTACACACTCAGAGTCTTCTCCCCCTCTGGAGGGGCTACAGGGAAAACACAGTGTCAGGGATCTCCTGAAAGCATTGCCAGTTCTACTCCAGGGTTTTGTGAAGGTATTGAGTGTCATTGAGGAGGTTGCTGCTGCTTGTTACCACCTGTGCTGCCTCTGCGGCCGCGACCTCTGCGACCACCATGTCCTCCTCTCCGACCACCTTGGGGTGGAGGCTGAAAGAAGGGTTGCTGCACCATATATTGTGGAGCCGGCATGGGTTGGTAGTAAACCCCGTGTGGAGCTTGTTGACGTCCACCCCCACCCCTCTTGCTTTTCTTATATGGGTGGAAACGCTGCTCCTTCTTGGATCCAGACTTCACTCCTAGTCCTATCAAGTGTTGCTCATACTCCTGCATGAGACTCCTCTCAAACAGGTCTCCACCTGAGACTGGGGCGGCGCGAAGGTTGCGTACCCTAAAAGCATCCAGGTTGGGGTGAGCATGGCATAGATAGGCATCACACCCGAGAGGCACCAGGTTTGTGAGAGTGGATAGGAAGTTGGATACCAAGTCTGCATAGGCCTTGGACATACTCCTACTTATATCCAGCATAAACTGCATCTGGGCAGATTCCTGTTGGGTCATGGTAAACAGCTGCAACATGATCTGCTCTCTGGTAGGCCCATCCGTGGTTGCACGGAACTGGTCAAACAATCTCTCTCTTTGGTCCCTGAGAGACGAAGATTGTTGAGACACGACTCGCTGGCCATCCCGAAGGTGGAGAGGAAATTAGCAATGCTGATGTTCTCTCGAGTCATGTATTCCAGCTTGACTAGATCCTTCTGTTGGACTGAAGCTGGGGGTCCACTCCTGTAGCCAGGCTTTGCAATGTTTGAGAAGGCCTGGGGAACCACCTGTGGTGTCTGTGCAAATTTATCGTCCACTACACTATACCAGCTTCCCTTGTGTGGTGGAATACCTGGAAATTTTCCTAACTCCAGAGTGTTTGATGTGCTCGCTTTTACTGAGTCGTCCTGGGCAGTCTGAAGGCGAGATAGGTCAGCAACCATTGGAACTTTTCCTGCTTCAGGAGAAGAGGATCACGTCCCAGTGCTGAGCCCAGCTTGTAGTCCTGTTCTGCTGCTGGGTCAGGAATGGACACGAACTCGCTAACCTTTTGGACCAGTTCTCTGAAAGGGAGGTTAGGGGGTGCCGCCTGTTCTCCAACTTCCGTAGGGTCTTCTGGCTTTGAAGTGGAAGAGAAGGAGGAAGCTGAAGCATCAGTCCCGTATTCCTCTTATTCCAAGGCTTGAAGAGGAGATGCGAGCCTTGGAGCAGAAGCAGCCGTCGGCAAAGAGGATGGCTGTGTAGAGGGGGTGGTAGTGGGTACTTTCACTTGAGAGACCACCGCTTGAATGGACTGTTGAGCAATAGCCGAGGAGCCCTTAACCTTTGAGAGACCCTTCTTTACCTCAGGAGGGGCAGGTTGAGTTGGAGCCAAGTCCATTGGTTCCTTTGTTTTGGCAGGCGGTATAGCAGACACCGGTGTGATTGACACAATATGAGGTGGCAGCGTTGTAGATGTAGCTGCTGGAGGTTGAGTTTGTGCCGGGCCCAAACGGTTAAACATCTGCTCCATGGACTGTTGAAGGAATGCCTGCAGCCCTGTTTGTAGCTGAGCAGAGAGATCCTTGATTTGTTGCTGGTTTTTTTGCTGCAGAGAGCTCATCATCTCAAAATTCTGCTGCTCCAGCTGGCTCCTAATGAGTTGAGTCCTAGGAGTCTGTGGGATCTCTGTTGTTGAGACAGCCCTCTGTGGTTGTGGGAATGACAAAGCAGCCATTCTATCCGCAACTGATTGCCTGCCAGGAGTTGTATGTGGTAGGTATCCTGAAGGCGGAATGTCCTGTGTGACTGTCTGAGACAGAGGGTGCGGCGCCCTGAAAAGGGCTGAAGAATCAGTCGTAGACTGTTGTACTGGACCCATAGTAAAAGAAGTCGCCGGGACATTCTGTGCGTGTAATGCAACTGGTAGGCTAGTAAGAGGGCTGATGCTGGTGAGAGGTGCACTGGTACCGGAGTCTTTCAGTTTAAGATCTAGGAGAGTGTTGTCCACCCGTGAGAAATCTTCACCGGTCCATGCTGGTTCTTCTGTCTCCGGCTCCTCAAATGAGTCACCCTGCGAGCCGGTTCTATGCCTGTAAGCGGACCTCTTAGCAAAATTTTCTCTGAGGTGGGACCACTGCTTTTCTGTCAGTGAAGCACACACTGAACACTACGTGGTGTCAGCTCCTTGGGCACAGGGATCCAGTCCCTTGCACTTGGCTCTACAGCCAAAGCAGGAGCCATGACTATCAAATTGGGGCATAAAATGTCCACACTTGCCCCTTTTCTGGTAAGGAGGTGTCTTAACCATGTTACCAAACTGATCTATAAACTGTTATGACACAATTTAATCACAATTTAACTGCCTACCCACAGTTATATAGCGGTAGCAATTCACTAGCCAAGTCAAGCCAGCAGGTGCGTGCTTACCCGCACCGGTACTATATCACCAGCATTCCCCGTGACCAGTACTCCGGATAGCCCCGTCTATCTGAATTTCACGGGTAATAGTTTTCAACTTTACTCCGGTTGGAAGCTTCCCGTGGTCAACCATCAGTAAAGCATATGGTTACAATAGCTAGGACTATTGTAGCGTAATAAAACTCTCATTTTCACTGGGACACACTCAGGGAACAATCAAATAGTGATCTCATTCTTTTTATTGGCCATAAGGCCCCACCCCCCTTGGCTCCTGGATCAGGGGCTGCAAGCCCAATCCAGGGTTCTTTTCAGTCATGAAGTAGGTTACAATCTGATTGCCATTGTGGGACAGCCACCTTAGAATGGAAACACAAATACAGAGATTTCAAAATAAATACAATATCTCCTCTTGTGAGTTGTGAGAAGAATTAGAATTTACCTTCAGATGCACAAAAAGGGTTGATGAATCTGTTGATCCTGTCTCATTTTTGTGCCATTTTGAAAGGATTATCACTCTCTGGTTGTTTGTTCCAAAATTATCAAAAACCTGAGAATTTTCCATACTTTGCCACTTATAATAACTAATTGATGGCTTACATTAGAAAAAGCCACATTTTGCACACTGAATGAGAAGTTATTCATAACCAAAATCAGGTATGGTGAGGTTTAAAGGTTCTAAGGTATACAGTAGACTGATGGTTATGTTACCATCACAGACATTATAATACTGACAGGTCCCTTTTTGCTGCACACCAGTGCAAAAGAGTGCTTTAAGTCACTTTTCTGGTTGGTATTAATTCTATGAGGCATATTCCTCTATTATGGTACAAGAAGTTATTTTTGTTTTAAAAAGATTAAACCAGAGCTCTTCCTAAGTTCCTAAAGTCCTTACCTTAAGTACCCAACTACGCTCCGTGCCTACGGAGCGGAGCGTAGTTAGGTACTTAAGGTAAGGACTAAAGTTCCTAATACATTTGTACTGGCAAATTGCCAGTGGCAATCCTACTTACTACCCTTTCAAGGATGGAAGGATTTCTTTTCCAGGAAAATAACATCATGCATTTATGGTGATGTAATGTTTATAAATCCCATTACTAACATTTGTCATCTTTTGAGCAATGTATTAAAGAACCACTTTATCACACTGATTTGATTGTCCAGACTTCAGTTGGTAATAACAGCCTACTGTTTTTACAGTATTTTTATGGAGCTTCTAAGTTTTGCATAGTTGGTCTTAGTGAATGATTTGTTGGATGATCTTTTAATAAAGGTTTAATTAAAGCAGAATGTCAGTTCATAGTCCGCCACATATTTTTCTGTATTTACATTCCATAATGTGGATATTTGACTTAATGAACCTCTTTATACTCTCACAAATTTATTATTTGCCCACTGTTTTATACAAAACTAGCTCTTCTACTTATGGACCTTGTATTAATTACTAAAGCAGTATCTCACTCCCCAACCTGTTTGGTAATGTATCCAAAATAAACAAAATTCAATTAGTGAACCAACATACAGCCATCCTTGATAAATTACACAAAGAAATTGCATAATGAAGGAGTTAAAGTTTTGAGCTTTACAAGAATAATAAATAAAGCTTTATTTTTTGTTTTATGTCACACCTAGTACCCTATTGGTTATATTGTGAGGGGTAGTTGGAAGGGCAGAGGGAACCAGTACATTTAGTTGGTCAAGGTTCTGTCCTATAAACTGACGACCAGCAGTAAGCAACTACCAGCCTTCTCACATGAATTTAGGCCGGGATTCGAACTCTGATCATAGAGGTGAAAGGTAAGTGTGTTACCACTGCGTCACCTTGCCCCCCCCCCTTAGAATAATTGAATAATAATAATAAATAAGTGTATCGATCAATTAAATATGTAGGTAAACAATAAAATAATGCTGAAAGAGAATATCATAAAGTTAATAACTTACATAGAAATATCCTCTCAACTACCAGTTAATAATTTAAAAAAATGAAAAATAAATTTTTTTTTAATACATGAAAGATTTAAGACATGGTTTAAGATTACTACTATAGAATGAATGTGTTAAAACAACAATGTTGATATGAAAACATGAAATATCTCATGCCATGTAAAATGTAGTGCTGGACCCACCACTAGAAAGAAGCAAATTTCCCTCTAATCCTGAATCCACTCAACTAAATGGTCTGACATTGTATTGTAAGTGACAAATAGGAAAAGAATGTTCAATATTACAGCAAAGCAAGTGGAGAATTACCTCAGTGGCAAGCTATACAGTTTGTCACTTTTGCGAATGACATCTTTTTTATCCAAAATCACACAATGGGACAAAGTTGCCCTTGTGCCAATTAAAAAGATGGTAACAATGTGGTATTGAGTTCTTTAAATGTTTACATGAAAGAATGAGACTCTAAGAATGTCTCAGTTTACATGTGCAATAGAACTGTTATGATCGCGAAGTCTGGATAAACAAGGAGTTTCTTTAGCAAGGAAAACTTTGTAAAACCAGGTAGGGTTAATAAGTAACAATTAAGCTGATCTGGTGTATTTAAAAGTAGAAAAGTGGAATAAGTTTATGATTTTTAGTACTACAGAAAAAAAATTTTTAAGGGCTGATTTATTTTTAAGTGACCTTCGTCATAGTCTATGGCATTGGGACTCTTTAATTACTGGTAAAATAAATGGAAATGAAAAGTCTCACTATTTATGATAACATAATTGTCATGAAACATCCATTATACACTGGTTATCAATAACGTAGTTAGAATACAAAAGAAAACAAATGTTTTCAGAGCTGTAGTCCAATTAGATTGGCACAAAATTGGGATAAAATATTTGTGCGGGGTGGAAATGTGACAGTAAGTGAGTAGCTGCTAGTCATGCAACAGTAAATACTCTTGGATTAAGTAACAGTAAAATCTATCTGGAAGGTATGGACTTTAAAATGCTACTTCTGTGAAGGTGAGATGGTACAAGATGACAGGAATGGAAGTTTTATGTTATAGACATTGAACATGAGACATCGTACTGCCGGTCACAAAGATCACTTTGACTTGAAGTGTAACATTAATAATAGCAACCCCATGGTGACATACACTATCTCACTTGAAAGTATTGTGGATATCGGACACCCTCATTGTGACTACTTAAATAGCACTGGATTTCAAAATGTGTCCCTAGCTTGTCTTCAAGAAGATTCAAGTTTGGGGGAGTCCCTGACTTCCCTCAACTCAGTCTTGCAATGGTTTGGTTATGTTACGCTGCCTGTATTGCTTATCACTGGAGTGGTGGGCAATACCATGAGTATGGTCATTATGCGTAAGCCAGTCTTCAGACATATGTGCTTCTCTGTACTGATCACAGCACTCAGCATCTCTGACATAGTCATTTCCATCATGATCCCCTTCAACAAGCAGGTGGTCATGGATTTACTGAAGTGGGATATAAGGTCACAGGGCTGGTTTGGCTGCAGGACCTTCTTCTGGTTCTGGCGTACATCTAAAATGACCTCCTCATGGCTAGTGGCCCTTATCAGTGTTGAAAGGTTCATTGGAGTTTGGCTGCCAATTCATGTGAAACAGATTTGCACCAAGAAAAATGCTTATTTCAGTGTGGGATGTGTGTATGGTGGCATTGGGATCTTTGTGCTCATCTGGAGTTCGTACTGTGACAATATGATCCAGGGTAGATGCTTACCTAATTACCCAAGGTCTGCTGACTATGTGGCCTTGACGAAGGCATTCATTATTGCAGGATCCTCTATCTACTGTTATGTGCCAGCTCTGCTGATATTAATTTTCAATGTATTGATCATTTGGAAAATACATATGGGCTACAACCCTGCCTCAAAGTCTGTAAAGTCAAAGAGAAAATGTGGCACAAAAACTTGGACAATGCTGGTTTCCATATCTGTTGCCTATTTTGTCCTGGCTGTTCCCATTGGTGTTGTACATGGGTATGCAGTTTTTGCTGGGGTGCCATTATTTGAGAGTAAAAATCCCACCATTGTCTTGATTCGGGAAGTCGCCCAGATTTTGGAGCAGGCAAACCATGTGGTCAACTTCTTTGCTTATGTCTTGTGTAATCAGAGATTCAGGAAGGAAGTACATGGACTGGTGTCAAAAAAAGTGCCAGTATTAAAGTACAGAAGTAAGCTGGTTCCCACACAGCAAACTAGCTTATAAGGATAATCACATTAGTTACTAGTGAGCTATAGTCATGTACAGTTTAACCCTTTTAAGTTGAAACCTCAAGGGGAGAAGAAAGATACTTCTACACAGCTAGGAATTTTTGATAATGAGATAATTTTAAGCTGAACCTACTCTGTAATAGAGTAAGAAATCTAAAATTCGCCACATATCTGAAATTCGCCACATGTTGAAATACTAATAAAATAAATTAATTGAGGTGAGATTTGTTGAATGTAGAGTAAATTAAGGCTTTTTGAACTGAAAAATACCAATTTTAAGACAAAACATCATTTTCTTCATAAAATTAACTGAGGTTTTAGAGGTGGCGAATTTTAGATTCCTGGCGAATTTTAGATTTCTTACTCTACCCAGATCAGACTGTTCTCTGCTGGTCTCACAAGCTGCATACAGGTGCAAAATATTTTAACTTGTTTGGGACATTTTTCTGACTCAGTGCAGTTTGTTCTGTGGTAGAGTAAGAAATCTAAAATTCGCCAGGAATCTAAAATTCGCCACCTCTAAAACCTTAGTTAATTTTATGAAGAAAATGATGTTTTTGTCCAAAAATTGGTATTTTTCAGTTCAAAAAGCTTTAATTTACTATACAGTCAACAAATCTCACCACAATTCATTTATTTTATTAGTAATTTCACATGTGGCGAATTTCAGATATGTGGCGAATTTTAGATTTCTTACTCTAGTAGTATCCATAACGTTTAGGAAGTCAGCATTTGTGTTTGGATTGGACGTATTTCACACAACACTGTCAGTATTTTCAGGGCATGATGGGTTTTTCAAAATGTGTAAAACACCTGCCACAGGTTATCATATATGGCTAATCCTCGTATATCTGGCCTAACTCATATTTTCAACCTACTATGTGTATTTTAACATTAAAATAGAGCAAGAATTCTTGTTTTTCAACAAATAATAATCATCTATCAACATTAGCACCTGTCATTATTTTATTTTAATCAAACATGCATATAAAAGTCCTATCAAGCCCCAAAGTGAAGCAAAATTCAAATACATGTTGATACAACCACATGGAACATGGGGCTTAAGGACTTGATATTTAGTTCTACTTAGTTGGGAATTTAACTTATTAACCCCTTCAAGTTTACCTCCATTATTTTCTTTTGACTTTAGAGAGATTTTCGGCATTAACGCTCTCAGAGGAAAACTACACCAGCTAGTTTCACCAAATTTCCAGGATATCTTCATTGGGTGGTAAGCTTCTCTGGGACTGAAATTAGCCACATTCTGAAAAACAAGATGGCTGCCAAGGGCATTTCTTTGAAAATTATCTAAAAGGCCTTAAATATGTTTTTTGTAAACACTAACTGATCAAAATCAGTTCAGCTCATAACTTAAGCAGGCATACAAAAATGGTTTTCTGTGTTTACATGACCTTTCTGCTTAACAATAGCATATGATTACAACAGAAACATGATTTGTTTATTTCTGATAAAACCAAAGTTACATAGTTTTAGCAAAACTTAAAAGATGATTATAATGCTGAGTAACATTTTTCTTACTCAGTATCAATGCTCACTTTTGGCATAATTTAGATTTGAGGTTATTCCAATTAGAGTTAAAAGAGATAATTTTGATACCATTATTGATTCAATTACTTGAACTTTTTGAAATTTAAACTACTGAGACATTGATGCGAGTTTTTGGATGCAGGATGTGTTGGATGCAGGATACTAATGGTAAGACACTGTAAGAATATAAGAATGTAAAAAATAAACTACACATATCAAGAACAAAAATCAATTTATTCATAACTATGGATTGGAACATTTCAAAATGTAAGGTCTTGACTATCTATCTCTCCAAAAGAGAATTCTACAATGCTTTGTCTTTTCAGTTGGAACTGTATTGTAATTGTACTTTTCTCTGTATGACTCCACTTTGATATTTTATCCTGATGAGTTGGGGGAAGATCAAGGGTCCCCTGTAAGAAATACTCCTTTCTGTCACAAAATTTTTCAGTTACTGTACTGACGTGGAAATTGATACTCAAGGCCCTTTCAAAAGCTGATGGAAATTACACAAGAGATAGGCCATTAAAATTTTGTTGGTATCTAATTGAAAAAATAAAAGGATTCTATGATTTGGGAAATATAAGCTTCAATGCTTATGAAATTATTGTGTGTTCACCACTCTCTATCAGTTTCAGGCCCAGATGTCATTAATTGTATTTTTGGGGGCAAATAATATCACATAGTTTTAACAAATTAAACTGAAAAGGGAAAATGCAAAAAAAATATAAAAACAGAAATATAATTGACATAAATGAAGCTAAATACAACGAAAAATTTTAATTTTCATTGTAACATATTACTGACGTTACCTTGAGAGACATATATTGGTGTTTAGTCATTTGTTTCAGTCTCAGAAGTCATTTGAACTTCCCCTCATGACAATACGAAGTTGTATGATGTATTTGAACAAAGGTTGTGTTTGATTCTCTATAATTATATTAAAATATTCCTGTTATAAAACACTGTATCCTTTAAAAGTATAATTTCTTTTCACCTCCACAAAGGAGGTTATGCTTTTGGTGGCGTTTGTTTTCAAAATAACTTGAAAATTTACCAACACATTTTGAAACAGACAATTGTTTGCGGGATGCTTATTTATAAACAGGAGAAAATTCATGTGAAAGGGACCACCTGCTCCCGTATGTTCTATTGGCTATGGCTCAGAAACCACTAGGCAGATTCTCTTCAAATTTGGCACATGCATGCAATAGCCCGGGGAGTATTTTCTGAATATGGTGTAATGACATTTCAAGATTCACTTTTGGCAGTGATCCGATGCAAAATGGCTGACTTGTTAATGACTAATTAAATGTCACAATTTTTCCTGATGATGAAAATGAGAAAAAACCTTAATATCTTGGAAATGGTGGAAGATAGAGTGATTTAGACCAAAGTTTTGGTGTGAAGGGTATTCACAGAGACATCTAACAGTTTTTACCAGAAATCGTTTTCCCACCATATTGGCAACCATCTTGAATTTCTACATGAAACAAATTTATCTCATAAATAATCTGATTTCAGCCAAACTTTTGGTCCAGAGGGATGCACAAGTCTTCTGCCTATTTTTCAAGAAAGCATTCTCCTGCTATTTTTTGCAACCACCTTGATTTCTTATATAAAGCAGAAGATCACATTAATCTTTAACAGAGCAAGATATGTATACAGTGATTTCAGCCAGATCACTATAGTTCATTCAGACACTTTGTTGTGTTGTTTTTCTTGCTGTGAAAAAGCAATTCTCCTTTCTTTTGCAAAGCGAATTCCAATTTGGGTGATGATCTGAATCATCATTTGGGTCCAGGAATTTTTGGAAGGATTTTTCATCATTGTCTTCATAAGCAAAAAAAAATAGAGGTTTTGCCCCTGGATAGAGGTATTCACTGTACAAGTCTTATTGTTTAATCCTATAAACCACTCCAAGACATCTTATCTATCTTATTTAATCAAGTCCAGCAGTCTTGCAATATCTGTTTCCTAAGTTCTCCCCAAACGACTGCTTTGCCACACCAATGGAATGGATGGGGTTGCCACAAAATTTAAGACCAAAGCATATCTTGTTTCAGAAGTCAGTTAAAGACTATCTTTTTCAGACTTGCATGCTCATATCTCAGATACACACTGGCTTGTACATTGTGGGTAAAGACATATTAAACAATCTTTGTTGGGAATCCAGTGCATTAGAGGACTTTCATCAATTTTGCGCAATATCAACCCTATAATTATTATTACTATGAGGTATTGAAAGGGACATAAACTCCAACATTGATAATTATACATTATACTTAGGTAACATCTTTCCATACTAAAGTCATAAACCACAAATGAACAGGCTTGTCTAACTTCATTTGTGGTTCAGTCTGCCTCATAATTGGATAGGATACAGTCAGTGCAATTTGGTTAGATTCACCAGTTTTCTGGTCGGTTTCAACCACGATCCTGTCGTACACATACCGACTGGGTCCCAGGACGCCTCAGGCCTCCTGGGACTAAGCCCCGACTAACCCCCGATTAAGTGGTTAGATTCACCAATTTTCCCCCAAAAATTGCTCTGCCACCATTTTTGGTGGCCATCATGAATATCAGCATAAACTAAAATGCATTTATCTCGGAAACAGTACGAGATAGAGCGATTTGGAGGGTAGTAGGTAGAGTACCTGCCAGTTTTTCAAAAAATTATTCTCCCACCATTTTTTGGAGCAGCTATCTTGAATTGCTGTGTAAGATGCAAAAACATATTTATCTCAGAAACAGTGTATGATAGAGCCATTTTGAATGAATGTTTGGTACTGAGGGATATATGCAGAGTCATCTGCCAATTTTTCCAAAATATTATTCTCAAGCGAGTTTTGGTGACCATCTTCAATGTCTACCTAAAACGCAAAAACAAAGTGAGATAGAGTCATTTTGACCCAAATTTTGGGCCAGAGGGTAATATTAGGAATAGTCATCTATCGGTTTTGCCAAAAAAATTATTCTTCAGCCATTATGCAGTCATCTTGAATTGCTTTTTAAAATGCAAAAACGCATTTATCTCAGAAACAGTGCTAAAATATAGTCACTGTGATTTGGGCTGATTTTTGGTCTGGAGGGATGAACAAAGTCATCTGTCCATTTTTCAAAAAAAGTGTTCTCCCACCATTTTTAGCAGCCATCTTGAACTAATGCCTAAAGCAGTAAAACACATCATCAATCTTAGAGAAAGATTCAGTAATTTCGGCCAAATCACTATTGCTCAATGGGATGCTTGGTTTTTGCTGTGCAGTCAGGAGGTTGGGTTATGACCTACTCTTGGAACTTTAATGTGTATTTCGGTACTCAATTGAGACTACAGAATTAAGAAAAGAGTACTACACTTTTCTAAACATTCGCTTGAAAATGAACATGAAATGGGTTATTTTTTTTAGTTATAAATGGTAGAAAAATAGTGAAAGAACCCTTGGATATAAAATTATTTCTTATGTCAGGCCTACTGTAAACCAAAAGAGACTATGAACTAGTTTAAAGAGGGATAGTCATTGGACATGACTTAAAAAGTGGAACAAAGTCATCTGTACTTGCTTTATGTGTTACTTGAAAAGAATTTTTTTTTATCCTGATACCCTTTGTCTGGGTATAGTTTAGACATTTTGTCCCAGTAAATAGTTCTTGTAATTATAAATATTGTCACGACCCAACATATAACAAAGCTAAATCTGTTCTAGTTTTATATCAGAGTACATTTGTCAGCCTTTTCAAAGACAAGATGTCAAATTATTAATCTCTTTGAAGATCATAAATGTTAATTAAATGCAAGTTACCTCTGCCCACTTATTTTCTTTTGCTCTGGAGTGCAAATCATTGACTGAGTAAGGCTCTGTTTCTTGAGTAGTGGTACTAATCACAGATAGAGTAAGAAATCTAAAATTCGCCACATATCTGAAATTCGCCACAGGTGAAAATACATAATAAAATAAATGAATTGTGGTGAGATTTGTTGACTGTATAGTAAATTAAGGCTTTTTGAAGTGAAAAATACCAATTTTTAGACAAAAACATCATTTTCTTCATAAAATTAACTAAGGTTTTAGAGGTGGCGAATTTTAGATTCCTGGCGAATTTTAGATTTCTTACTCTACTACTGTTTGACACACTAAGGTTACACTTGTACATATAATAACAAAACTCGTGTGTCGTTGTGTTAAAGAGCTTGTGATGTGTCCTGACTTATTTAGCTTTGGACAGTACCTGCAACCTTTGGTTTCACAGACAGGGGTGTTCGTGGGCCACAGGGTTATCCTTGTTTTTTGGGGGTTTGGGTGGATATTGTACTTTTGCATTCACTAACATGTCCATATAGATGACTCTATTATCATGAAGATATTTAGTGTCATTAGATTTCATTAAGAAATCCCAGTTTTTTCTCACTATGTCCTTCGGGCCACCCCATTCGGGTTGGTAAGTGATTATAAGGAACAGGTTGGTATTGGCCTGTGGTTTTGTTTTGGGTAGAGGTTCTAATAGGTTATCTCTGTACCTACTGCGTGCCAGTATGTAGGCTTCTTCAATGAGGTCTTGTGGATAGCCCCTTTGAAGGAAATGTTGGGCTAAAATTTTTGAATGTTGGTCAAAGTTGTCTATAAAGGAACAAATTCGACGGATCCTCAAAAACTGGCTATATGGGAGGCTTGATTTGCAGTTTGAGGTGTGTGCAGATGTATATAGTAGGTAGTTATGTGAGTCAGTGGGTTTACTATGCTATGTTTATTTAAAAAATAGAAAAATATATGGCTAGGAAAGTTAGCCTGATAGTAATTTTGCCTAGTTTCGAAAAAAAATGGCCGTCATATCACATGTTTAATGTTAAATGGGATTATCCTATTAAAAAGGCCTTATATCTCCCTTAAAGGAAGTCTTGGCCTGAGACTTTTCCAATTGGTGACTTTTAGCTTTGACCCCTTTTTCAATGTTAAGTACGGTTATCTTACTACAAAGGCCTTATATTTCCTTTAGTTCTCCATTATTACTGATTCTAAGACGGGAGATAACTGCTGTGGCAGTGGCCTTGTTATTTGTGCATTATGATCGGATGGTGTGCCTTAGAATACTCTAGTTCACAGATCAAGCACAAGGATACGTGATACCTGATACCTGAGAAGTTTTATTTCAGACAAGTTCTCTAAATTGTCTGAAAAGCAAGTCTTATTGCACTAAAATATCTTACCTAATGCAGTGTTTCCACTGGAACTGACAAGCCGGTAACTATGCATTTTGGAGAGTTGGGACCAATGTTTACATGGTCAGATAGGGGCGGTTTTAAGTTCCCCGGCCTGTCAGAGAGAGTCGGTGAAATATCAAACATGTTTGATATTTCTATGACCGTTACCGACTCTTATATCCGACCCTAATTTCAGCCCCATAGGAACAGGCCTGTCGGTCAACTTAAGGGCCTGTTGGTTACACTTCCAGGCTTGTCTGTAATCCTTCCAGGGTTGTCGTTATCACTTGCAGGCCTGTCGTAACATGAAGCCGGTTTGTCTTTTGCAACTTTAGTACTGCTCATTTGTGAGGTAAATATGTGATCAAAAATTATGTGAAGAATGACAAATAAACAGTGCAAGTGATCATAATTTTCAGGTGAAGTTCCACATATATGCTATAATTAATCAAGAAACCTAAACAAGTGTTTTTATTTGGTTAAATAAAAACCAAATCCCAGCTTATTTCAGGAAATAAATTTTGGGGCAAAAAGAGGATCAAGTGTCGAGCAATCAACAAATCTAGATTACTAAAACTAGATTACTAGTAAATATTTGGATCCCATCACGTGACCAGAACTACAGGGCATTTACCTTTACGTCCAGAAAAATGTGCTTTTTCAGAGGCTCGAAATTATTTGCTATAAATGTGTAGGAAAATTGCTCAGAGGGATGGAATTTTGAAGTGGTCTTTCCCAGAAGCTCGAAATTGGAGTATAAAAAGCAGCAACAAGCAAGAGGGTTTTCATTGTCACATGAAAGATTGTTAGAAGCACCTCTCTCCCTACTTATTTGCACAGGATATAACATTTTTAATGAAAATTTCATATTTTAAGTGGCTTTTTCGTTCATAATCTGAAGCAGACATACATTGATTTATTTCTTATATAACATTAAAGCAAAAAACGTGAAAACTATAATTAAAATAACAAAAAATAAATTTGGACATTTTGGTCACGTGATGGGATCCAAACATTCAGCCTTCACCTAGCTAGTTTAAGAATTGTTTATTGGTCGACACTTGATCCTCTTTTTTCCCAAAAATTCATCAAAAGCTATAATGAAAATACCGACTGCAAGTCTGGTCGTGGGATCTGGTATGTTTCTCTAGTCCTCTCTGTTTATCAGTACGGCTTGTCGGAACCTCGTAAGGCTTGTCTGTTAGGGGTTTAGGGCTTGTCGTAGTACTTCTACGACTGGCTGTGCAATAAATGTCCCCAACCCTACATCTTGTCGGGAAGGTCATTACCTCCTGTTTGTAAGTGTACCGTCCTGCCAGGGATTTCATAACCAACTCAGCATTTTCGCGCCTTTTTCTATGACCTTACGACTTTTGCAACCGACCCTAGGGTCGTAGAGTCAGTTACAGGGTCGGTTCCAGTGGAAACACTGCATAAAAGAAAAGAAAAAGTATATAGAGTAAGAAATCTAAAATTCGCCACATATCTGAAATTCACCACGTGTGAAAATACTAATAAAATTAATGAATTGTGGTGAGATTTGTTGAATGTATAGTAAATTAAGGCTTTTTGAACTGAAAAATACCAATTTTTAAACAAAAACATCATTTTCTTCATAAAATTAACCAAGGTTTTAGAGGTGGCGAATTTTAGATTCCTGGTGAATTTTAGATTTCTTACTCTATCTGACAACAGGCAGCCCCCCAAATACCACAAAAAATACATCCTGAGGTTTAAGCCTCTACCAGGGACTGGTTATTCCCAATCCCAAATGACTTGTACAATGGTGCCGTCTAAAAACTAACCCTCAGAACCTGTTTACTATAATGATGTCATTCGTAAGGAATTCCCCAAGTGCACCTGTACTTCTGTTGATATGAGCTATCATGAAAAAAACGAAGTATTTTACATTTTATTTTATTATTTAAAGCAATGAGAAACCAAAAGACACTTTGATGGACAATGATTATTTACAAATACAGACTCTTAGTGAGATAATTGTCAAAATGTGTGACATATAAAGGAAAACATATCACTGGTAAAAAACCTGCTGGGAAGGTTGATATTTTAAAATATCAACCATCCTAACCAGGTTTGGCCTCACAGCAATTCCTGTAACAATAATAACAATTATTAAGCGTCCCGCAAGGGACGCTTGTTTGTGTATGGGAGAGCTTCTGGCTCCGCCGGCTCCGCCGGCTCCGGCGGCTCCGCCGGCTCCGCCGGCTCCGCCGGCTCCGCATTTTGTTTTCCTTATAACTCTGTAACCGTTAGGCGGATTCTTTTCAAATTTGGCAGGTTTAGGCAGTAGCCTTGGGGAATTTTTTTGAATATGCTGCAGTGACATTTCAACCAATCAGAGAGGTCACATGACCAAAAATGTCTTTTTTCGATGGGGAAGCTTGTCCGGATGATAACTTGAAAGGAATTTTATCAATTCACCTGAAACTTGGCAAATACATTCATTCTATTAAAATCTGGAAATCATTAGATTTTGGCATTGATTGGTCAAGAAATGGCCGAGTAATTAATGATTAATTAATTATTACGAATTTTCCAAATAAGGAAAACACAAAAATGCTTATATCTCGAAAACCGTGCTAGATAGAGCGATTTCGACGAAATTTTTGACCCGCAGGGTATCTCTGCGGAGTAGTTTTCCCAATTTTCAAAAAATTTTTGTCTCGCCCAAAATGGCGGCCATTTTGAATTTTCGAAATTTTCGCAAAAATTGCAAAACACAAAAATGCTTATATCTCGAAAACCGTGCTAGATAGAGCGATTTCAACGAAATTTTTGAGCCACAGGGTATCTCTGCAGAGTAGTTATCCCAATTTTGAAAAAATTTTTGTCTCGCCAAAAATGGCGGCCATTTTGAATTTTCGAATTTTTCGCAAAAATTGCAAAACACAAAAATGCTTATATCTCAAAAACCGTGCTAGATAGAGCAATTTCGACAAAATTTTTGACCCGCAGGATATCTCTGCGGAGTACTTTTCCCAATTTTCAAAAAATTTTTGTCTCGCCAAAAGTGGCGGCCATTTTGAATTTTCGAAATTTTCGCAAAAATTGCAAAACACAAAAATGCTTATATCTCGAAAACCGTGCTAGATAGAGCGATTTCGACGAAATTTTTGACCCACAGGGTATCTCTGCAGAGTAGTTATCCCAATTTTGAAAAAAATTTTGTCTCGCCAAAAATGGCGGCCATTTTGAATTTTCGAATTTTTCGCAAAAATTGCAAAACATAAAAATGCTTATATCTCGAAAACCCTGCTAGATAGAGCGATTTCGACGAAATTTTTGACCCGCAGGGTATCTCTGCAGATTAGCTGCCAATTTTCAAACAAAAAATTTCTCGCAAAAAATGGCGGCCATTTTGAATTTTCGAATTTTTCGCAAAATTGCAAAACACAAAAATGCTTATATCTCGAAAACCGTGCTAGATAGAGCGATTTCGACGAAATTTTTGACCCGCAGGGTATCTATGCAGAGTAGCCATGCCAATTTTCAAAAAAATTTTGTCTTGCCAAAAATGGCGGCCATTTTGAATTTTTGAATTTTTGCGCAAAAATTGCAAAACACAAAAATGCTAATATTTCGAAAACCGTGCTACATAGAGCAATTTCAACAAAATTTTTTATCTTCAGGGTATCTCTGCAGAGCAGCTATCCCAAAGAGCTTTCACTTGGTGAAGTTTCAGACCCATAGCTAATTGCTCACCTACTCAAAAAGAGTAAATGCGAATTACCTCTAAAAGTATTGCAGATGGCCAATTTTTCTCAAATAACTCATTCACCTACTTTTGGAAGAGCTTTCACATGGTGAAGTTTCAGACCCATAGCCAATTACTCACCTACTCAAAATGAGTAAATGTGAATTATCTCTAAAAGTATTGCAGATAGCCAATTTTTCTCAAATAACTCTTTCACCTACTTTTGGGAGAGCTTTCACATGGTGAAATTTCAGACCCATAGCTAATTATTTACCTACTCAAAATGAGTAAATGCTAATTATCTGTAAAAGTATTGCGGATACCCAATTTTTATCAAATAACTCATTCATCTACTTGTGGGAGAGCTTTCACATGGTGAAGTTTCAGACCCATAGCTAATTACTCACCTACTCAAAATGAGTAAATGCGAATTATCTCTAAAAGTATTGCAGATAGCCAATTTTTCTCAAATAACTCATTCACCTACTTTTGGGAGAGCTTTCACTTGGTGAAGTTTCAGACCCATAGCTAATTACTCACCTACTCAAAATGAGTAAATGCGAATTATCTCTAAAAGTATTGCAGATAGCCAATTTTTCTCAAATAACTCATTCACCTACTTTTGGGAGAGCTTTCACTTGGTGAAGTTTCAGACCCATAGCTAATTACTCACCTACTCAAAATGAGTAAATGTGAATTATCTCTAAAAGTATTGCAGATAGCCAATTTTTCTCAAATAACTCATTCACCTACTTTTGAGAGAGCTTTCACTTGGTGAAGTTTCAGACCCATAGCTAATTACTCACCTACTCAAAATGAGTAAATGTGAATTATCTCTAAAAGTATTGCAGATAGCCAATTCTTCTCAAATTAATCATTCACCTACTTTTGGGAGAGCTTTCACTTGGTGAAGTTTCAGACCCATAGCTAATTACTCACCTACTCAAAATGAGTAAATGCGAATTATCTCTAAAAGTATTGCAGATAGCCAATTTTTCTCAAATAACTCATTCACCTACTTTTGGGAGAGCTTTCACTCTGTGAAGTTTCAGACCCATAGCTAATTACTCACCTACTCAAAATGAGTAAATGCGAATTATCTGTAAAAGTATTGCAGATAGCCAATTTTTTTCAAATAACTCATTCACCTACTTTTGGCAGAGCTTTCACTCTGTGAAGTTTCAGACCCATAGCTAATTACTCACCTACTCAAAATGAGTAAATGTGAATTATCTCTAAAAGTATTGCAGATAGCCAATTTTTCTCAAATAACTCATTCACCTACTTTTGGGAGAGCTTTCACTTGGTGAAGTTTCAGACCCATAGCTAATTACTCACCTACTCAAAATGAGTAAATGCGAATTATCTCTAAAAGTATTGCAGATAGCCAATTTTTCTCAAATTAATCATTCACCTACTTTTGGGAGAGCTTTCACTTGGTGAAGTTTCACACCCATAGCTAATTACTCACCTACTCAAAATGAGTAAATGCGAATTATCTGTAAAAGTATTGCAGATAGCCAATTTTTTTCAAATAACTCATTCACCTACTTTTGGCAGAGCTTTCACTCTGTGAAGTTTCAGACCCATAGCTAATTACTCACCTACTCAAAATGAGTAAATGTGAATTATCTCTAAAAGTATTGCAGATAGCCAATTTTTCTCAAATAACTCATTCACCTACTTTTGGGAGAGCTTTCACTTGGTGAAGTTTCAGACCCATAGCTAATTACTCACCTACTCAAAATGAGTAAATGCGAATTATCTCTAAAAGTATTGCAGATAGCCAATTTTTCTCAAATTAATCATTCACCTACTTTTGGGAGAGCTTTCACTTGGTGAAGTTTCACACCCATAGCTAATTACTCACCTACTCAAAATGAGTAAATGCGAATTATCTGTAAAAGTATTGCAGATAGCCAATTTTTCTCAAATAACTCATTCACCTACTTTTGGGAGAGCTTTCACTTGGTGAAGTTTCAGACCCATAGCTAATTACTCGTCTACTCAAAATGAGTAAATGCGAATTATCTCTAAAAGTATTGCAGATAGCCAATTTTTTCTCAAATTAATCATTCACCTACTTTTGGGAGAGCTTTCACTTGAAGTTTCAGACCCATAGCTAATTACTCGTCTACTCAAAATGAGTAAATGCGAATTATCTCTAAAAGTATTGCAGATAGCCAATTTTTCTCAAATAACTCATTCACCTACTTTTGGGAGAGCTTTCACTTGGTGAAGTTTCAGACCCATAGCTAATTACTCACCTACTCAAAATGAGTAAATGCGAATTATCTCTAAAAGTATTGCAGATAGCCAATTTTTCTCAAATAAATCCTTCACCTACTTTTGGCAGAGCTTTCACTTGGTGAAGTTTCAGACCCATAGCTAATTATTCACCTCATCAAAATGAGTAAATGTGAATTATCTCTAAAAGTATTGCAGATAGCCAATTTTTCTCAAATAACTCATTCACCTACTTTTGGGAGAGCTTTCACTCTGTGAAGTTTCAGACCCATAGCTATTTATTCACCTACTCAAAATGAGTAAATGCTAGTTATCTGTAAAAGTATTGCGGATACCCAATTTTTATCAAATACTCATTCATCTACTTGTGGGAGAGCTTTCACATGGTGAAGTTTCAGACCCATAGCTAATTACTCACCTACTCAAAATGAGTAAATGCGAATTATCTCTAAAAGTATTGCAGATAGCCAATTTTTCTCAAATAACTCATTCACCTACTTGTGGGAGAGCTTTCACTTGGTGAAGTTTCAGACCCATAGATAATTATTCACCTACTCAAAATGAGTAAATGTGAATTATCTCTTAATAGTATTGCAGATAGCCAATTTTTCTCAAATAACTCATTCACCTACTTTTGGAAGACCTTTCACACACGAAAATGAAAAATTGTGAATATCTCGGAAAAGCTATTTATTCTGCTTTAATGCTCGGCGGGAGATACACACCACGGCAGTGGTCTTGACAAAAAATTTTGTCTCCCCAAAAATGGTGGCCATTTTGAATTTTCAAAGTTTTTGCAAAACACAAAAATGCTTATATCTCGAAAACCGTGCTATATGGAGTAAACTCAACAAAATTTTGGACCTGCTGGGTATCTCTGCAGAGTAGCCATGCCAATTTTCAAAATATTTTTGTCTCGCCAAATATAGCGGACATTTTTAATTTTTTTATTTTTTGCAAAACACAAAAATGCTTATATCTTGAAAACCGTGCTAGATAGAGCAGACTGCGCTGACTTTGGTTGCCACAACAGTATAAGGCTAGAAACGAAGCATTTTCTTAATACTTTAGCACTCACCTTTATATCCTTTTCGGGACGCTTTGTTTTTGCTATGCAAAAACATTATCTTTTTTTTTTTGCGAGCGATCCTCTAGTTATAATTTTTGTACCCTGCCTGCATTAACAGAAGACACATATGCATAAAAATTATCAAACTATATGAAACAAAAGCACTTGGAGAGTGCAGACATCCGCCAAGGCATGTAAAAATAAGTAAATGGGAAAATACAGATGTCTTATCTTGTATCCAGATGGTGATCCAGATAACTCTCAAAATGTAATGGGATCTAAGTTGGGCCCAGACCCATCTTCTGATTTTGTTCATGAAGGTCTTAACAGTAGTGATTGTGTAATCCATTAATGGGAACCAAAGTCTTTTTAGAATCCAAACAGTGATCCAGATCACTCTCAAAATTTAATGATCTCAGTTTGACCAATAAACCTGGTCTGATTTTTTTCATAAAATTCCAAGCATATGACTTGTGCAATCCTGCTACCAGATGGATTGTGATCAAAACTAAATCACCTTGACAGAAGTAACTTGTCAAAAATTCATTCAAGATATTTTATACATGAAGGAAAACATATTATTGCTAAAAAGCTGCTAGGAAGGTTGATATTTTAAAATATCAACCCTCGTAACCAGGTTTGGCCTAGCAGCAATTCTTGTAAGCATAATAATAATAATTATAAATTTTGGACCTTGGCCGTATAATTAGTAATAAATATGGCGAAAATATATAAAACTAGCCAGAAATATTTAAAGAAATATGTTACATATCAAGAAAATTATATTACTGCTTAAAAGCTGCTAGGAAGGTTGATATTTTAAAATATCAACCCTCCTAACCAATTTTTACCCAACAGCCCTTAATCGGGATATTGTTTTCACCCATGGTGTCCAAATGGGCGGGCGGGCGTTTGGATGGGCTGTTCAGGTGTCTGGAAATGGTTTTTCTGGACTATATCTCGGAAACTGTTAGGTGTAGGAAGTTGATACTTGGTAGGGACATTGGTTTGGGGGTGTAGGTGTGCAACATCATGGTGTGACCTTGAATTGACCTTTGACCTTGCCGTAGTGACCTTGATCTATGAAATCTTGTCTGGGCTATATCTCAGAAACCATAAGGTGTAGGAAGTTGATAGTTGGTATGGACATTGGTTTGGGAGCGTAGGTGTGTAGTGTCATGATGTGACCTTGATTTGACCTTTGACCTTGCTGTTGTGACCTTGACCTATAAAATCTTGTCCTGGCTGTATATCATAAACCGTAAGGTGTAGTAATTTCATACATGGTAGGGACATTGGTTAGGGGTGTAGGTGTGCAACCTCATGGTGTGACCTTGATTTGACTTTTGGCCTTGCTGTGGTGACTTTGACCTATAAAATTTTGTCTGGGCTATATCTCGGAAACCGTAAGGTGTAGGAAGTTTATACTTGATAAGAGACATTGGTTAGGGGGTGTAGATGTCCAGCATCATGGTGTGACCTTGATTTGACCTTGCCCTAGTGACCTTGACCTATGTTGTCTTGACAGGGTATATCTGGAAAACTGTAAGGTGTAGGAATTTCATACTTGGTAGGGACATTGTTTGGGGGTTTTAGGTGTGCAACGTCATAGCGTGACCTTGATTTGACCTTTGATCTTTAAAATTTTGTCCAAGCAATATCTCTGAAACTGTAAAGTGTAGGAAGTTGATAGTTGGCAGGGACATTGCTCAGGGGTTGCTGGTCTGATTAATGCGGTCATCTTGGTATTGAATTATCTTGTTTTAATATGTTTTCTTTTAATTCAAATTATATATATTTTCTTTCTCTTAGATGTTATTTTCTCTACTTAAACATTATTTGTACCTTATATAACTGACACTGCTATGAAAGTATCCCAATCTTTGAACTGTTTCAATACTTTTATATCTCATGGTGTTGAAAACTATTTCCCCAGGCTGTGGGGTACGGCATATCTGATGCTATTTTTCTCTTACAGCAGTCATTGTCACAGTAATAATCAAATAATAACCCTCGTAACCAAGTTTGGCCTCACAGCAATTCTTGTAACAATAATAATTCTTATGATTTTGGGACCTTGACTGTTTCACAATATGATATATGCGATAGAAATTCATGAAACAGAAGCATTTGGAGAGTGCAGGAATCTGCCAAGGCATGTCCAAAAAGTCAATGGGAAAATACAGATGTTTGATTTTTTTTATCCAGATGGTGATCCAGATCACTCTCCAAATGCAATGGGATCTAAGTTGGATCAAGACACATCTGATTTGGTTCATAAAGATCCAACTATGAGTATTTGCATAGTCCTACTAACAGACAAACAGTCATGAAAACAAAACTTCTTTGGCAGAGGTAACAAGCCAAAAATCCATTCAAGATATGTTACATTATTGATCAAAGCTATCACATTTTTGGTCATAAATACCTGCTAACAAGGTTGAAATTTAAAAAATATTAACGCTACAAACCAGGTATCGCCTTACAGCAATTATTGTTGCAATAATAATTATCATTATTTTTTTAATCTTGCTTTTATTATGAGAAGATACATGTAGCAAAATCAACCAGAATTTGATTCAAAATATGTTATATGTTTAGGAAATCACATTTTTGGTTATTTATTTATTTTAAATATCAACCCTCCTAACCAGATTTGGTCTAGCAGAAATTATTAAATCTCCTTGGCAGAGGTAACTTGTCAAAAATTCATTCAAGATATGTTATATGTGATGGTAATTACATTATTGCTTAGGAGCTGCTAGGAAGGTTGAATTTTAATATATCAACCCTCCTAACCAGATTTGGCCTGGTAATTTTAGGACTTTGGCTATACAATTAGAAATAGATTCTACATGTGACAAAAATTTATAAAACCAGAAATTTATTCAAACTATGTCTTATATTGAGGAAACCACATTAGTGGTTAAACCCGCTAGGAAGTTTGATATTTTAAAATATCAACTCTAGCAACCAGGTTGGGCCTAACAGTAATTCTTATAACAACAACAATAATTATAATTATAATTGTTGAACCTTGCCTGTATTAATATAAGATACAAATCATAACAAAGTATAAAATTAGCCAAAAATATTTAAAGAAATATGTCATATATCAAGGAAATCACATTATTCCTTAAAAGCTGCTAGGAAGGTTGATATTTTAAAATATCAACCCTCCTAATCAGGTTTTGTCTTACAGTAAATGGGAAATAAGTAAATGGGAAAATACAGATGTTTTATCTTGTATTCAGGTGGTGATCCAGGTCACTGTCAAAATGTAATGGGATCTAAGTTCGGCCAAGGCCTATCTTCTGATTTTGTTCATTAAGGAACCATCATTAGTGATTGTGCAATCGAATAATGGGAAAAAACAAAGTTTTCTGTCCTGCTAACAGACAGACAGACAGACAGTGATGAAAACTAAATCTCCTTGGCAGAAGTAACTAATCAAAAATTCATTCAAGATATGTTGTATATGAAGGAAATTCCATTATTGCTTAAAGCTGCTAGGAAGGTTGATATATTAGTGTATCAACCCTCCTGTTTATGTCTTACAATAATAATAATTATTATTATTATTATATTTGTGGTCCTACCTTGTGTTATTAGAAGACACATGATAAAAATATATAAAACTAACCAGAAAGTTTTTAAAGTATTTTTTATATCAAGGAAATCACATTATTTTTTAAAAACCTGCTAGGAAGGTTGATATTTTAAAATATCAACCTTCCTAACCAGGTTTGGCTTTACAGCAATTATTGTAACAATACTGATAATAATTATTATAATTTTGGAACCTTGACTGTGCACGAGTGAGATATATGTGATAAAAATACATGAAGCAGAAGCACTTGGAGAGCGCAGAGGTCCACCAAGGCATGTAAAAATAAGTATATGGGAAAATACAGATGTCTTATCTTGTATCCAAATGGTGATCCAGATAACTCTCAAAATGTAATGGGATCTAAGTTGGGCCCAGACCCATCTTCTGATTTTGTTCATGAAGGTCCCACCAGTAGTGATTGTGTAATCCATTAATGGGAACCAAAGTCTTTTTAGAATCCAAACAGTGATCCAGATCACTCAAAATTTAATGATCTCAGTTTGATCAATAAACCTGGTCTGATTTTTTTCATAAAATTCCAAGCATATGACTTGTGCAATCCTGCTACCAGATGGATTGTGATCAAAACTAAATCTCCTTGACAGAAGTAACTTGTCAAAAATTCATTCAAGATATTTTATACATGGAGGAAAACATATTGTTGCTTAAAAAGCTGCTAGGAAGGTTGATATTTTAAAATATCAACCCTCGTAGCCAGGTCTGGCCTTACAGCAATTCTTGTAAGAATAATAATAATAATTATAATTTTTGGACCTTGGCTGTATAATTAGTAATAAATATGGCAAAAATATATAACACTAGCCAGAAATATTTAAAGAAATATGTTACATATCAAGAAAATTATATCAGTGCTTAAAAGCTGCTAACCGCCTAACCAGTTTTTACCTAACAGCCATTAATCGGGATATTGTTTTCACCCATGGTGTCCAAATGGGTGGGCGGGCATTTGGATGGGCTGTTCAGACATCTGGAAAAGGTTTGTCTGGGCTGTATCTCAGAAACTATAAGGTGTAGGAAGGACATACTTGGTATGGACATTGGTTAAGGGATGTAGGTCTGCAACGTCATAATATGATTTTGATTTTACCTTGCTGTAGTGAACTTGACCTTTAAAATCTTGTTCGGACTATAGCTCGGAAACTGTTAGATGTAGGAAGTTGATACTTGATAGTGACCTTGACCTATGATGTCTTGACAGGGTATATCTGGAAAACTGTAAGGTGTAGGAATTTCATACTTGGTAGGGACATTGTTTGGGGGTTTTAGGTGTGCAATGTCATAGCGTTACCTTACTTTGACCTTTGATCTTGCCGTAGTAACCTTGATCTTTAAAATTTTGTCCAAGCAATATCTCTGAAACTGTAAAGTGTAGGAAGTTGATAATTGGCAGGGACATTGCTCAGGGGTTGCTGGTCTGATTAATGCTGTCATATTGCTATTGAATTATCTTGTTTTAATATGTTATCTTTATATATATTTTCTCTCTCTTAGATGTTATTTTCTCTACTTAAACATTATTTGTATTTTTATATAACTGACACTGCTATGAAAGTATCCCAATCTTTGAACTGTTTCACTACTTTTATATCTCATGGTGTTGAAAACTTTTTCCCCAGGCTGTGGGGTACGGCATATCTGATGCTATTTTTGTCTTACAGTAGTCATTGACACAGTAATAATCAAAATAATAACCCTTGTAACCAGGTTTGGCCTCACAGCAATTCTTGTAACAATAATAATTCTTATACAGATATTTAACACCTATTGGAAAAATAACAATTATAAAAACACTGATAGTCTCAATATTTACCCATTTATTTATGGTAATACCAACCCGTATAGAAACAATATAAATAAATTACTCTTTAATTTCTTGTGGGATGAAAAACCAGACAAAATTAGTAGGGATAGAGCTTGTACCACCCAGCTAAATGGAGGACTGAAAATGATAAATATATATAAATTTGAAATGTCTATGAAAATAAGATGGATAAAACAAATCTTCATTGGAAGTAAAAAAGGTTGGTTTAACCTGCTATCGCATGATACTGATCTCTCTCATCTCCCTACTTTAGGGAGTCAATGGTGCTTATCTGTTGCAAACAAGCTTAATCCTTTCTGGAAAATGGTATTTGTGTATTATAACAAATTTTGTCAACATTTTTTGATGTGCTAAGCTCAAGTATCTGGCTAAATGCACATTTGGGATCAGAAAAAATATATTTTGTAAATTGGTACAAGAATGGGATACATGTCATTGGAGATATTGTAAATCATCAAGGTCACATCCTCACCCTTTAAGAAATAAAGACAAAATTTGACTTGAGAACAAATTATCTGAACTATTTTACTGTGAGAAGCCTGGTAAAAAACTATATTGAAAAAAACTGTACTGGGTTTAATTTGACTTTCTAAGACCACAAGTACCACTGTGTATTAGAATCCTCCTTGGATCTGGTATTGGTAGTAAAAATATTTTTCAAGTTCTTTGAGAAAGTTGTACCATAACATCAAAAAATGAAATAAAATGGGACACATATTTCAATATAGACTACAGCCATAGTCTTTGGAGGACTTTCTATAAAATTTGTTTTTATTGGATTCAAGATAATGAATATATATGGTTTTAATACCGTATTTTACATAAAATACTTGGGGTCCGTGATTTATTATTTAAAACAAAAATATCTAATACAGACAAATGTAGACTATGTGGAGATTATTCAGAAATAATCCCTCACCTCTTGGCTGACTGTCCCAAATCAGTCACTCTATGGGAAAACCTAGTATCTTGGATTCATTCAAATAATGTTGGCAGAATTCATTTGGACAGAATAAATAAAATTTTGGGGTATACAGAATTAGACCAAAATTTCTGGCCTTTAAATTTTATATTAACAATTACAAGATTCTATATTTTAATCAGTGCAAACGACTCTAAACAACTCAACATCTATTGTTTGCAAAACTTAATTAAAAAGAAATATGAGGAGGACGAGATTTTATCAAAGTTAAACAGCAATGAAGCTTCCTTCCGAAAAAAATGGTCTGTTTGGTCAAACATTTTCTCAAACATCTAAATTGTTCTCAACAATCCTGTTTAATAGGTTGAAAACTTATAGTTGGTATTCTGAAATGTGAAATTTCAAATGACTTTACTGCTGCTGAAATAGATGCTACAATTTATGCAGGAGAAAATTTGCATTCAAAGTGTTAGAAATGTAACAATTGCTTTCACTTCAAATATATGTATATGCAGTTACCGTTTTTTGGGGTTTTTGTTTTTTGGTGTTTTTTTCGTGCTGTGACTGTACTGTATAATTTTTTGTGTTTTGTTTTGTTTTTCTACTCTCTACACACTTTTGTATATACTTATATACCAAAAAGACCAATAAAAAATAATTCTTATAATTTTGGGACATTAATTGATTCACAATATGATATATGCGATAAAAATAGATGAAACAGAAGCATTTGGAGAGTGCAGGAATCTGCCAAGGCATATCCAAAAAGTCAATGGGAAAATACAGATGTTTGATTTTTTTATCCAGATGGTGATCCAGATCACTCTCCAAATGTAATGGGATCTAAGTTGGATCAAGACACATCTGATTTGGTTCATAAAGATCCAACTATGAGTATTTGCATAGTCCTGCTAACAGACAAACAGTCATAAAAACAAAACTTCTTTCACAGAGGTAACAAGCCAAAAACCCATTTTCCATTATTGATCAAAGATATCACATTTTTGGTTATAAATACCTGCTAACAAGGTTGAAATTTTAAAAATATTAACCCTACAAACCAGGTATCGCTTTACAGCAATTATTGTTGCAATAATAATCATTATTATTTTTTGAATCTTGCTTTTATTATGAGAAGATACATGTAGCAAAATCAACCAGAATTTGATTCAAAATATGTTATATGTTTAGGAAATCACATTTTTGGTTATTTATTTATTTTAAAATATCAACCCTCCTAGCCAGATTTGGTCTTGCAGAAATTATTAAATCTCCTTGGCAGAGGTAACTTGCCGAAAATTCATTCAAAATATGTTATATGTGATGGAAATTACATTATTGCTTAGGAGCTGCTAGGAAGGTTGATATCAACCCTCCTAACCAGGGCTGGTATTCACGAAGGGTCTTAGACTTAGCCAGGTCTTAGGCTTAAATGTGGTCTTAAAGTTGAGACTTTTGTCTCAGCTAAGTTTTGTCTTAAATCCGTATTCACAAAAAAGGACTTAGCTAAGTCCAAGATTATCAAATAACCACAGTGTTTTTATGTGTCATGTGACCTTTCTTTTCTATTTCAAACTATACTATTGGTGATATATATCATTCATTTAATGCATTTTATCAAAGGAAAAGTGCTGTTTTGAAATGGAAAACCTTGCTACCACAGATAAACTTCCCAAAGACAGCTTTAGTGAGGTGTTCTGTATAATTATACTTTATTTACAGCAATTTCAAATGTTGAAGTGGAGAAAAGTTTATGGCGGCCATATTTAAGTCCTCTTTACTAAATTTAAGCCCACTACCAACCAGTCTTAGAGTTGAGCCCTTGGCTAAGCCTAAGACTGGTCTTAAATTCTTTTTGAATACCACTAAGCCTAAGACAAAAGTCTTAGCAGTTTTGGGGCAGAAACTTGAGTCAAAAGTCTCAACTTTAAGCCTAAGCCCTGGGTAAGACCTTTTGTGAATACGGGCCCTGATCTGGCCTGATAATGTTAGGACTATGGCTGTACAATTAGAAATACATGTGACGAAAATTTATAAAACTAACCAGAAATTTATTCAAAATATGTTTTATATTGAGGAAACCACATTAGTGGTTAAACCCACTAGGAACTTTGATATTTTAAAATATCAACTCTAGTAAACAGGTTGGGCCTAACAGTAATTCTTATAACAACAACAATAATAATAATTATAATTTTTGAACCTTGCCTGTATTAAGATAAGCTACATATGATAACAAAGTATAGAATTAGCCAAAAATATTTAAAGAAATATGTCATATATCAAGGAAATCACATTATTCCTTAAAAGCTGCTAGAAGATTGATATTTTAAAATATCAACCCTCCTAATCAGGTTTTGTCTTACAGTAAATGGAAAATAAGTAAATGGGAAAATACAGATGTTTATCTTGTATTCAGGTGGTGATCCAGATCTCTGTCAAAATGTAATGGGATCTAAGTTCGGCCAAGACCCATCTACTGATTTTGTTCATATTAATACATGTATATTAATATATCAACCCTCCTGTTTTTGTCTTACAGCAGTTATTGTCACAGTAATAATAATAATAATAATTATTATTATATTTGTGGTCCTAGCTTGTGTTATTAGAAGACACATGATAAAATATATAAAACTTACCGGAAAGTTTTTAAAGGGTTTTTTATATCAAGGAAATCACATTAATTTTTAAAAACCTGCTAGGAAGATTGATATTTTAAACTATCAACCTTCCTAACCAGGTTTGGCTTTACAGCAGTTATTGTAACAATACTACTAATATTTATTATAATTTTGGAACCTTGACTGTGCACGAGTGAGATATATGTGATAAAAAACACATGAAACAAAAGCACTTGGAGAGCGCAGAGGTCCACCAAGGCATGTAAAAATAAGTAAATGGGAAAATACAGATGTTTTATCATGTATCCAGATGGTGATCCAGATCTCTCTCAAGATGTAATGGGATCTAAGTTGGGCCAAAACCCGTCTTCTGATTTTATTCATGAATGTCCCATCAGTAGTGATTGTGTAATCCAGATCACTCTCAAAATTTAATATGATCTCAGTTTGACCAAGACCCTCTTCAGATTTTTTTTCCATAAAATTCCAAGCATTAGTACTTGTACAATCCTGCTAACAGACAGACAGACAGTGGTGAAAACTAAATCTCCTTGGGAGAAGTAACTAACCCCAAATTCATTTAAGATAAGTTGTATATGAAGGAAATCAGATTATTGGTTAAAAGCTGCTAGGAAGGTTGATATTTTAAAATATCAACTCTCCTAACCAGGTTTTGTCTTACAGCAGTTATTGTCACAGTAATAATAATAATAATTATTATATTGGTCCTAGTCTGTATTATTAGTAGACGTGTGATAAAAATAAACAGAACTAACCACAAAGTTGTGTAAAGCATGTTTTATATCAAGGAAACCACATTATTTTTTAAAAACCTGTTAGGAAGGTTGATACTTTAAAATATCAACCCTCGTAACCAGGTTTGGCCTTACAGCAATGATTGTCCCAATAATAATAAAAATTTTTGTACCTTGCCTGTGTTTATAGAAGATACAAATGATAAAAAGTTTCAAGCTAGCCAGAAATAATCAAAGAAATATGTTACATATGAAGGAAATCGCATCATTGCTTAAAAGCTGCCGGGAAGGTTGATATTTTAAAATATCAACCCTCCTAACCAGGTGTTGTCATACAGCAGTTATTGCCACAGTAATAATAATAGTTATAATTTTTAGTGATGTACTGACTTACTCAACAGTGAGAACCTCAAAGCTTTTGCTCAGCTATGCCATGGGTTACAGGTCTACAATTTCACTATGTTATAGCTGACCCCAAAGTAGGTGAATAACATATTTAAAGAAAACACTTTAAATGCAATAGTTTTCAAGTTATAAGTGATTTATTCAACAGTGAGAACCTCAAAGTAGCTATTATTCAGCTATGCAATGAGCTACAGATCTGTGTAGCTGAATAACATACTTATACAAAATTCTCTAAATGCAATAGTTTTCAAGTTACAAGTGATTTTACTCATGGAAGATACTGAAAAATCAGAAAGTAGCTATTACTCACTTAGATATTGGGATAGACTCCCAATTTACTCACCATGTTGTAGCTATAGAAAAAGTAGCTGAATAAACTAGTACCTAACCCAAAATTCATTTAAGATATGTTGTATATGAAGGAAATCAGATTATTGGTTAAAAGCTGCTAGGAAGGTTGATATTTTAAAATATCAACCCTCCTAACCAGGTTTTGTCTTACAGCAGTTATTGTCACAGTAATAATAATAATAATTCTTAAACATGATCTCTCTCAAGATGTAATGGGATCTAAGTTGGGCCAAAACCCGTCTTCTGATTTTATTCATGGATGTCCCATCAGTAGTGATTGTGTAATCCAGATCACTCTCAAAATTTAATATGATCTCAGTTTGACCAAGACCCTCTTCAGATTTTTTTTCCATATAATTCCAAGCATTAGTACTTGTACAATCTTGCTAACAGACAGACAGACAGTGGTGAAAACTAAATCTCCTTGGGAGAAGTAACTAACCCAAAAGTCATTTAAGATATGTTGTATAGGAAGGAAATCAGATTATTGGTTAAACGCTGCTAGGAAGGTTGATATTTTAAAATATCAACTCTCCCAACCAGGTTTTGTCTTACAGCAGTTATTGTCACAGTAGTAATAATAATAATTATTATATTGGTCCTAGTCTATATTATTAGAAGACATGTGATAAAAATAAACAGAACTAACCACAAAGTTGTGTAAAGCATGTTTTATATCAAGGAAACCACATTATTTTTTAAAAACCTGCTAGGAAGGTTGATACTTTAAAATATCAACCCTCGTAACCAGGTTTGGCCTTACAGCAATGATTGTCCCAATAATAATAAAAATTTTTGTACCTTGCCTGTGTTTATAGAAGATACAAATGATAAAAGTTTCAAGCTAGCCAGAAATAATCAAAGAAATATGTTACATATGAAGGAAATCGCGTCATTGCTTAAAAGCTGCCGGGAAGGTTGATACTTTAAAATATCAACCCTCCTAACCAGGTGTTGTCATAGAGCAGTTATTGCCACAGTAATAATAATAGTTATAATTTTTAGTGATGTACTGACTTACTCAACAGTGAGAACCTCAAAGCTTTTGCTCAGCTATGCCATGGGTTACAGGTCTACAATTTCACTATGTTATAGCTGACCTCAAAGTAGGTGAATAACATATTTAAAGAAAACACTCTAAATGCAATAGTTTTCAAGTTATAAGTGATTTACCCAACAGTGAGAACCTCAAAGTAGCTATTGTTCAGCTATGCAATGAGCTACAGATCTGAAATTTTACTATGTTATAGCTGACTCAAAAGTAGCTGAATAACATACTTATACAAAATTCTCTAAATGCAATAGTTTTCAAGTTACAAGTGATTTTACTCATGGAAGATACTGAAAAATCAGAAAGTAGCTATTACTCACTTAGATATTGGGATAGACTCCCAATTTACTCACCATGTTGTAGCTATAGAAAAAGTAGCTGAATAACCTAGTACCTAACCCAAAATTCATTTAAGATATGTTGTATATGAAGGAAATCAGATTATTGGTTAAAAGCTGCTAGGAAGGTTGATATTTTAAAATATCAACCCTCCTAACCAGGTTTTGTCTTACAGCAGTTATTGTCACAGTAATAATAATAATAATTCTTAAACATGATCTCTCTCAAGATGTAATGGGATCTAAGTTGGGCCAAAACCCGTCTTCTGATTTTATTCATGGATGTCCCATCAGTAGTGATTGTGTAATCCAGATCACTCTCAAAATTTAATATGATCTCAGTTTGACCAAGACCCTCTTCAGATTTTTTTTCCATATAATTCCAAGCATTAGTACTTGTACAATCTTGCTAACAGACAGACAGACAGTGGTGAAAACTAAATCTCCTTGGGAGAAGTAACTAACCCAAAAGTCATTTAAGATATGTTGTATGGGAAGGAAATCAGATTATTGGTTAAACGCTGCTAGGAAGGTTGATGTTTTAAAATATCAACTCTCCCAACCAGGTTTTGTCTTACAGCAGTTATTGTCACAGTAGTAATAATAATAATTATTATATTGGTCCTAGTCTATATTATTAGAAGACATGTGATAAAAATAAACAGAACTAACCACAAAGTTGTGTAAAGCATGTTTTATATCAAGGAAACCACATTATTTTTTAAAAACCTGCTAGGAAGGTTGATACTTTAAAATATCAACCCTCGTAACCAGGTTTGGCCTTACAGCAATGATTGTCCCAATAATAATAAAAATTTTTGTACCTTGCCTGTGTTTATAGAAGATACAAATGATAAAAGTTTCAAGCTAGCCAGAAATAATCAAAGAAATATGTTACATATGAAGGAAATCGCGTCATTGCTTAAAAGCTGCCGGGAAGGTTGATACTTTAAAATATCAACCCTCCTAACCAGGTGTTGTCATACAGCAGTTATTGCCACAGTAATAATAATAGTTATAATTTTTAGTGATGTACTGACTTACTCAACAGTGAGAACCTCAAAGCTTTTGCTCAGCTATGCCATGGGTTACAGGTCTACAATTTCACTATGTTATAGCTGACCCCAAAGTAGGTGAATAACATATTTAAAGAAAACACTCTAAATGCAATAGTTTTCAAGTTATAAGTGATTTACCCAACAGTGAGAACCTCAAAGTAGCTATTGTTCAGCTATGCAATGAGCTACAGATCTGAAATTTTACTATGTTATAGCTGACTCAAAAGTAGCTGAATAACATACTTATACAAAATTCTCTAAATGCAATAGTTTTCAAGTTACAAGTGATTTTACTCATGGAAGATACTGAAAAATCAGAAAGTAGCTATTACTCACTTAGATATTGGGATAGACTCCCAATTTACTCACCATGTTGTAGCTATAGAAAAAGTAGCTGAATAAACTAGTACCTAACCCAAAATTCATTTAAGATATGTTGTATATGAAGGAAATCAGATTATTGGTTAAAAGCTGCTAGGATGGTTGATATTTTAAAATATCACAATGTTATAGCTGACCCCAAAGTAGGTGAATAACATATTTAAAGAAAACACTTTAAATGCAATAGTTTTCAAGTTATAAGTGATTTACTCAACAGTGAGAACCTCCAAGTGGCTATTGTTCAGCTATGCAATGAGCTACAGGTCTGAAATTTTACTATGTTATAGCTGACTCAAAAGTAGCTGAATAACATACTTATACAAAATTCTCTAGATGCAATAGTTTTCAAGTTACAAGTGATTTTACTCATGGAAGATACTGAAAAATCAGAAAGTAGCTATTACTCACTTAGATATTGGGATAGACTCCCAATTTACTCACCATGTTGTAGCTATAGAAAAAGTAGCTGAATAACCTAGTACCTAACCCAAAATTTATTTAAGATATGTTGTATATGAAGGAAATCAGATTATTGGTTAAAAGCTGCTAGGAAGGTTGATATTTTAAAATATCAACCCTCCTAACCAGGTTTTGTCTTACAGCAGTTATTGTCACAGTAATAATAATAATAATTCTTAAACATGATCTCTCTCAAGATGTAATGGGATCTATGTTGGGCCAAAACCCGTCTTCTGATTTTATTCATGGATGTCCCATCAGTAGTGATTGTGTAATCCAGATCACTCTCAAAATTTAATATGATCTCAGTTTGACCAAGACCCTCTTCAGATTTTTTTTCAATATAATTCCAAGCATTAGTACTTGTACAATCTTGCTAACAGACAGACAGACAGTGGTGAAAACTAAATCTCCTTGGGAGAAGTAACTAACCCAAAAGTCATTTAAGATATGTTGTATGGGAAGGAAATCAGATTATTGGTTAAACGCTGCTAGGAAGGTTGATATTTTAAAATATCAACTCTCCTAACCAGGTTTTGTCTTACAGCAGTTATTGTCACAGTAATAATAATAATAATTATTATATTGGTCCTAGTCTATATTATTAGAAGACATGTGATAAAAATAAACAGAACTAACCACAAAGTTGTGTAAAGCATGTTTTATATCAAGGAAACCACATTATTTTTTAAAAACCTGCTAGGAAGGTTGATACTTTAAAATATCAACCCTCGTAACCAGGTTTGGCCTTACAGCAATGATTGTCCCAATAATAATAAAAATTTTTGTACCTTGCCTGTGTTTATAGAAGATACAAATGATAAAAGTTTCAAGCTAGCCAGAAATAATCAAAGAAATATGTTACATATGAAGGAAATCGCGTCATTGCTTAAAAGCTGCTGGGAAGGTTGATACTTTAAAATATCAACCCTCCTAACCAGGTGTTGTCATACAGCAGTTATTGCCACAGTAATAATAATAGTTATAATTTTTAGTGATGTACTGACTTACTCAACAGTGAGAACCTCAAAGCTTTTGCTCAGCTATGCCATGGGTTACAGGTCTACAATTTCACTATGTTATAGCTGACCCCAAAGTAGGTGAATAACATATTTAAAGAAAACACTCTAAATGCAATAGTTTTCAAGTTATAAGTGATTTACCCAACAGTGAGAACCTCAAAGTAGCTATTGTTCAGCTATGCAATGAGCTACAGATCTGAAATTTTACTATGTTATAGCTGACTCAAAAGTAGCTGAATAACATACTTATACAAAATTCTCTAAATGCAATAGTTTTCAAGTTACAAGTGATTTTACTCATGGAAGATACTGAAAAATCAGAAAGTAGCTATTACTCACTTAGATATTGGGATAGACTCCCAATTTACTCACCATGTTGTAGCTATAGAAAAAGTAGCTGAATAAACTAGTACCTAACCCAAAATTCATTTAAGATATGTTGTATATGAAGGAAATCAGATTATTGGTTAAAAGCTGCTAGGAAGGTTTGATATTTTAAAATATCAACCCTCCTAACCAGGTTTTGTCTTACAGCAGTTATTGTCACAGTAATAATAATAATAATTCTTAAACATGATCTCTCTCAAGATGTAATGGGATCTAAGTTGGGCCAAAACCCGTCTTCTGATTTTATTCATGGATGTCCCATCAGTAGTGATTGTGTAATCCAGATCACTCTCAAAATTTAATATGATCTCAGTTTGACCAAGACCCTCTTCAGATTTTTTTTCAATATAATTCCAAGCATTAGTACTTGTACAATCTTGCTAACAGACAGACAGACAGTGGTGAAAACTAAATCTCCTTGGGAGAAGTAACTAACCCAAAAGTCATTTAAGATATGTTGTATGGGAAGGAAATCAGATTATTGGTTAAACGCTGTTAGGAAGGTTGATATTTTAAAATATCAACTCTCCTAACCAGGTTTTGTCTTACAGCAGTTATTGTCACAGTAATAATAATAATAATTATTATATTGGTCCTAGTCTATGTTATTAGAAGACATGTGATAAAAATAAACAGAACTAACCACAAAGTTGTGTAAAGCATGTTTTATATCAAGGAAACCACATTATTTTTTAAAAACCTGCTAGGAAGGTTGATACTTTAAAATATCAACCCTCGTAACCAGGTTTGGCCTTACAGCAATGATTGTCCCAATAATAATAAAAATTTTTGTACCTTGCCTGTGTTTATAGAAGATACAAATGATAAAAGTTTCAAGCTAGCCAGAAATAATCAAAGAAATATGTTACATATGAAGGAAATCGCGTCATTGCTTAAAAGCTGCCGGGAAGGTTGATACTTTAAAATATCAACCCTCCTAACCAGGTGTTGTCATACAGCAGTTATTGCCACAGTAATAATAATAGTTATAATTTTTAGTGATGTACTGACTTACTCAACAGTGAGAACCTCAAAGCTTTTGCTCAGCTATGCCATGGGTTACAGGTCTACAATTTCACTATGTTATAGCTGACCCCAAAGTAGGTGAATAACATATTTAAAGAAAACACTCTAAATGCAATAGTTTTCAAGTTATAAGTGATTTACCCAACAGTGAGAACCTCAAAGTAGCTATTGTTCAGCTATGCAATGAGCTACAGATCTGAAATTTTACTATGTTATAGCTGACTCAAAAGTAGCTGAATAACATACTTATACAAAATTCTCTAAATGCAATAGTTTTCAAGTTACAAGTGATTTTACTCATGGAAGATACTGAAAAATCAGAAAGTAGCTATTACTCACTTAGATATTGGGATAGACTCCCAATTTACTCACCATGTTGTAGCTATAGAAAAAGTAGCTGAATAAACTAGTACCTAACCCAAAATTCATTTAAGATATGTTGTATATGAAGGAAATCAGATTATTGGTTAAAAGCTGCTAGGATGGTTGATATTTTAAAATATCACAATGTTATAGCTGACCCCAAAGTAGGTGAATAACATATTTAAAGAAAACACTTTAAATGCAATAGTTTTCAAGTTATAAGTGATTTACTCAACAGTGAGAACCTCCAAGTGGCTATTGTTCAGCTATGCAATGAGCTACAGGTCTGAAATTTTACTATGTTATAGCTGACTCAAAAGTAGCTGAATAACATACTTATACAAAATTCTCTAGATGCAATAGTTTTCAAGTTACAAGTGATTTTACTCATGGAAGATACTGAAAAATCAGAAAGTAGCTATTACTCACTTAGATATTGGGATAGACTCCCAATTTACTCACCATGTTGTAGCTATAGAAAAAGTAGCTGAATAACCTAGTACCTAACCCAAAATTTATTTAAGATATGTTGTATATGAAGGAAATCAGATTATTGGTTAAAAGCTGCTAGGAAGGTTGATATTTTAAAATATCAACCCTCCTAACCAGGTTTTGTCTTACAGCAGTTATTGTCACAGTAATAATAATAATAATTCTTAAACATGATCTCTCTCAAGATGTAATGGGATCTAAGTTGGGCCAAAACCCGTCTTCTGATTTTATTCATGGATGTCCCATCAGTAGTGATTGTGTAATCCAGATCACTCTCAAAATTTAATATGATCTCAGTTTGACCAAGACCCTCTTCAGATTTTTTTTCAATATAATTCCAAGCATTAGTACTTGTACAATCTTGCTAACAGACAGACAGACAGTGGTGAAAACTAAATCTCCTTGGGAGAAGTAACTAACCCAAAAGTCATTTAAGATATGTTGTATGGGAAGGAAATCAGATTATTGGTTAAACGCTGCTAGGAAGGTTGATATTTTAAAATATCAACTCTCCTAACCAGGTTTTGTCTTACAGCAGTTATTGTCACAGTAATAATAATAATAATTATTATATTGGTCCTAGTCTATATTATTAGAAGACATGTGATAAAAATAAACAGAACTAACCACAAAGTTGTGTAAAGCATGTTTTATATCAAGGAAACCACATTATTTTTTAAAAACCTGCTAGGAAGGTTGATACTTTAAAATATCAACCCTCGTAACCAGGTTTGGCCTTACAGCAATGATTGTCCCAATAATAATAAAAATTTTTGTACCTTGCCTGTGTTTATAGAAGATACAAATGATAAAAGTTTCAAGCTAGCCAGAAATAATCAAAGAAATATGTTACATATGAAGGAAATCGCGTCATTGCTTAAAAGCTGCTGGGAAGGTTGATACTTTAAAATATCAACCCTCCTAACCAGGTGTTGTCATACAGCAGTTATTGCCACAGTAATAATAATAGTTATAATTTTTAGTGATGTACTGACTTACTCAACAGTGAGAACCTCAAAGCTTTTGCTCAGCTATGCCATGGGTTACAGGTCTACAATTTCACTATGTTATAGCTGACCCCAAAGTAGGTGAATAACATATTTAAAGAAAACACTCTAAATGCAATAGTTTTCAAGTTATAAGTGATTTACCCAACAGTGAGAACCTCAAAGTAGCTATTGTTCAGCTATGCAATGAGCTACAGATCTGAAATTTTACTATGTTATAGCTGACTCAAAAGTAGCTGAATAACATACTTATACAAAATTCTCTAAATGCAATAGTTTTCAAGTTACAAGTGATTTTACTCATGGAAGATACTGAAAAATCAGAAAGTAGCTATTACTCACTTAGATATTGGGATAGACTCCCAATTTACTCACCATGTTGTAGCTATAGAAAAAGTAGCTGAATAAACTAGTACCTAACCCAAAATTCATTTAAGATATGTTGTATATGAAGGAAATCAGATTATTGGTTAAAAGCTGCTAGGATGGTTGATATTTTAAAATATCACAATGTTATAGCTGACCCCAAAGTAGGTGAATAACATATTTAAAGAAAACACTTTAAATGCAATAGTTTTCAAGTTATAAGTGATTTACTCAACAGTGAGAACCTCCAAGTGGCTATTGTTCAGCTATGCAATGAGCTACAGGTCTGAAATTTTACTATGTTATAGCTGACTCAAAAGTAGCTGAATAACATACTTATACAAAATTCTCTAGATGCAATAGTTTTCAAGTTACAAGTGATTTTACTCATGGAAGATACTGAAAAATCAGAAAGTAGCTATTACTCACTTAGATATTGGGATAGACTCCCAATTTACTCACCATGTTGTAGCTATAGAAAAAGTAGCTGAATAACCTAGTACCTAACCCAAAATTTATTTAAGATATGTTGTATATGAAGGAAATCAGATTATTGGTTAAAAGCTGCTAGGAAGGTTGATATTTTAAAATATCAACCCTCCTAACCAGGTTTTGTCTTACAGCAGTTATTGTCACAGTAATAATAATAATAATTCTTAAACATGATCTCTCTCAAGATGTAATGGGATCTAAGTTGGGCCAAAACCCGTCTTCTGATTTTATTCATGGATGTCCCATCAGTAGTGATTGTGTAATCCAGATCACTCTCAAAATTTAATATGATCTCAGTTTGACCAAGACCCTCTTCAGATTTTTTTTCAATATAATTCCAAGCATTAGTACTTGTACAATCTTGCTAACAGACAGACAGACAGTGGTGAAAACTAAATCTCCTTGGGAGAAGTAACTAACCCAAAAGTCATTTAAGATATGTTGTATGGGAAGGAAATCAGATTATTGGTTAAACGCTGCTAGGAAGGTTGATATTTTAAAATATCAACTCTCCTAACCAGGTTTTGTCTTACAGCAGTTATTGTCACAGTAATAATAATAATAATTATTATATTGGTCCTAGTCTATATTATTAGAAGACATGTGATAAAAATAAACAGAACTAACCACAAAGTTGTGTAAAGCATGTTTTATATCAAGGAAACCACATTATTTTTTAAAAACCTGCTAGGAAGGTTGATACTTTAAAATATCAACCCTCGTAACCAGGTTTGGCCTTACAGCAATGATTGTCCCAATAATAATAAAAATTTTTGTACCTTGCCTGTGTTTATAGAAGATACAAATGATAAAAGTTTCAAGCTAGCCAGAAATAATCAAAGAAATATGTTACATATGAAGGAAATCGCGTCATTGCTTAAAAGCTGCTGGGAAGGTTGATACTTTAAAATATCAACCCTCCTAACCAGGTGTTGTCATACAGCAGTTATTGCCACAGTAATAATAATAGTTATAATTTTTAGTGATGTACTGACTTACTCAACAGTGAGAACCTCAAAGCTTTTGCTCAGCTATGCCATGGGTTACAGGTCTACAATTTCACTATGTTATAGCTGACCCCAAAGTAGGTGAATAACATATTTAAAGAAAACACTCTAAATGCAATAGTTTTCAAGTTATAAGTGATTTACCCAACAGTGAGAACCTCAAAGTAGCTATTGTTCAGCTATGCAATGAGCTACAGATCTGAAATTTTACTATGTTATAGCTGACTCAAAAGTAGCTGAATAACATACTTATACAAAATTCTCTAAATGCAATAGTTTTCAAGTTACAAGTGATTTTACTCATGGAAGATACTGAAAAATCAGAAAGTAGCTATTACTCACTTAGATATTGGGATAGACTCCCAATTTACTCACCATGTTGTAGCTATAGAAAAAGTAGCTGAATAAACTAGTACCTAACCCAAAATTCATTTAAGATATGTTGTATATGAAGGAAATCAGATTATTGGTTAAAAGCTGCTAGGATGGTTGATATTTTAAAATATCACAATGTTATAGCTGACCCCAAAGTAGGTGAATAACATATTTAAAGAAAACACTTTAAATGCAATAGTTTTCAAGTTATAAGTGATTTACTCAACAGTGAGAACCTCCAAGTGGCTATTGTTCAGCTATGCAATGAGCTACAGGTCTGAAATTTTACTATGTTATAGCTGACTCAAAAGTAGCTGAATAACATACTTATACAAAATTCTCTAAATGCAATAGTTTTCAAGTTACAAGTGATTTTACTCATGGAAGATACTGAAAAATCAGAAAGTAGCTATTACTCACTTAGATATTGGGATACACTCCCAATTTACTCACCATGTTGTAGCTATAGAAAAAGTAGCTGAATAACCTAGTACCTAACCCAAAATTCATTTAAGATATGTTGTATATGAAGGAAATCAGATTATTGGTTAAAAGCTGCTAGGAAGGTTTGATATTTTAAAATATCAACCCTCCTAACCAGGTTTTGTCTTACAGCAGTTATTGTCACAGTAATAATAATAATAATTCTTAAACATGATCTCTCTCAAGATGTAATGGGATCTAAGTTGGGCCAAAACCCGTCTTCTGATTTTATTCATGGATGTCCCATCAGTAGTGATTGTGTAATCCAGATCACTCTCAAAATTTAATATGATCTCAGTTTGACCAAGACCCTCTTCAGATTTTTTTTCAATATAATTCCAAGCATTAGTACTTGTACAATCTTGCTAACAGACAGACAGACAGTGGTGAAAACTAAATCTCCTTGGGAGAAGTAACTAACCCAAAAGTCATTTAAGATATGTTGTATGGGAAGGAAATCAGATTATTGGTTAAACGCTGTTAGGAAGGTTGATATTTTAAAATATCAACTCTCCTAACCAGGTTTTGTCTTACAGCAGTTATTGTCACAGTAATAATAATAATAATTATTATATTGGTCCTAGTCTATGTTATTAGAAGACATGTGATAAAAATAAACAGAACTAACCACAAAGTTGTGTAAAGCATGTTTTATATCAAGGAAACCACATTATTTTTTAAAAACCTGCTAGGAAGGTTGATACTTTAAAATATCAACCCTCGTAACCAGGTTTGGCCTTACAGCAATGATTGTCCCAATAATAATAAAAATTTTTGTACCTTGCCTGTGTTTATAGAAGATACAAATGATAAAAGTTTCAAGCTAGCCAGAAATAATCAAAGAAATATGTTACATATGAAGGAAATCGCGTCATTGCTTAAAAGCTGCCGGGAAGGTTGATACTTTAAAATATCAACCCTCCTAACCAGGTGTTGTCATAGAGCAGTTATTGCCACAGTAATAATAATAGTTATAATTTTTAGTGATGTACTGACTTACTCAACAGTGAGAACCTCAAAGCTTTTGCTCAGCTATGCCATGGGTTACAGGTCTACAATTTCACTATGTTATAGCTGACCCCAAAGTAGGTGAATAACATATTTAAAGAAAACACTCTAAATGCAATAGTTTTCAAGTTATAAGTGATTTACCCAACAGTGAGAACCTCAAAGTAGCTATTGTTCAGCTATGCAATGAGCTACAGATCTGAAATTTTACTATGTTATAGCTGACTCAAAAGTAGCTGAATAACATACTTATACAAAATTCTCTAAATGCAATAGTTTTCAAGTTACAAGTGATTTTACTCATGGAAGATACTGAAAAATCAGAAAGTAGCTATTACTCACTTAGATATTGGGATAGACTCCCAATTTACTCACCATGTTGTAGCTATAGAAAAAGTAGCTGAATAAACTAGTACCTAACCCAAAATTCATTTAAGATATGTTGTATATGAAGGAAATCAGATTATTGGTTAAAAGCTGCTAGGATGGTTGATATTTTAAAATATCACAATGTTATAGCTGACCCCAAAGTAGGTGAATAACATATTTAAAGAAAACACTTTAAATGCAATAGTTTTCAAGTTATAAGTGATTTACTCAACAGTGAGAACCTCCAAGTGGCTATTGTTCAGCTATGCAATGAGCTACAGGTCTGAAATTTTACTATGTTATAGCTGACTCAAAAGTAGCTGAATAACATACTTATACAAAATTCTCTAGATGCAATAGTTTTCAAGTTACAAGTGATTTTACTCATGGAAGATACTGAAAAATCAGAAAGTAGCTATTACTCACTTAGATATTGGGATAGACTCCCAATTTACTCACCATGTTGTAGCTATAGAAAAAGTAGCTGAATAACCTAGTACCTAACCCAAAATTTATTTAAGATATGTTGTATATGAAGGAAATCAGATTATTGGTTAAAAGCTGCTAGGAAGGTTGATATTTTAAAATATCAACCCTCCTAACCAGGTTTTGTCTTACAGCAGTTATTGTCACAGTAATAATAATAATAATTCTTAAACATGATCTCTCTTAAGATGTAATGGGATCTAAGTTGGGCCAAAACCCGTCTTCTGATTTTATTCATGGATGTCCCATCAGTAGTGATTGTGTAATCCAGATCACTCTCAAAATTTAATATGATCTCAGTTTGACCAAGACCCTCTTCAGATTTTTTTTCAATATAATTCCAAGCATTAGTACTTGTACAATCTTGCTAACAGACAGACAGACAGTGGTGAAAACTAAATCTCCTTGGGAGAAGTAACTAACCCAAAAGTCATTTAAGATATGTTGTATGGGAAGGAAATCAGATTATTGGTTAAACGCTGCTAGGAAGGTTGATATTTTAAAATATCAACTCTCCTAACCAGGTTTTGTCTTACAGCAGTTATTGTCACAGTAATAATAATAATAATTATTATATTGGTCCTAGTCTATATTATTAGAAGACATGTGATAAAAATAAACAGAACTAACCACAAAGTTGTGTAAAGCATGTTTTATATCAAGGAAACCACATTATTTTTTAAAAACCTGCTAGGAAGGTTGATACTTTAAAATATCAACCCTCGTAACCAGGTTTGGCCTTACAGCAATGATTGTCCCAATAATAATAAAAATTTTTGTACCTTGCCTGTGTTTATAGAAGATACAAATGATAAAAGTTTCAAGCTAGCCAGAAATAATCAAAGAAATATGTTACATATGAAGGAAATCGCGTCATTGCTTAAAAGCTGCCGGGAAGGTTGATACTTTAAAATATCAACCCTCCTAACCAGGTGTTGTCATACAGCAGTTATTGCCACAGTAATAATAATAGTTATAATTTTTAGTGATGTACTGACTTACTCAACAGTGAGAACCTCAAAGCTTTTGCTCAGCTATGCCATGGGTTACAGGTCTACAATTTCACTATGTTATAGCTGACCCCAAAGTAGGTGAATAACATATTTAAAGAAAACACTCTAAATGCAATAGTTTTCAAGTTATAAGTGATTTACCCAACAGTGAGAACCTCAAAGTAGCTATTGTTCAGCTATGCAATGAGCTACAGATCTGAAATTTTACTATGTTATAGCTGACTCAAAAGTAGCTGAATAACATACTTATACAAAATTCTCTAAATGCAATAGTTTTCAAGTTACAAGTGATTTTACTCATGGAAGATACTGAAAAATCAGAAAGTAGCTATTACTCACTTAGATATTGGGATAGACTCCCAATTTACTCACCATGTTGTAGCTATAGAAAAAGTAGCTGAATAAACTAGTACCTAACCCAAAATTCATTTAAGATATGTTGTATATGAAGGAAATCAGATTATTGGTTAAAAGCTGCTAGGATGGTTGATATTTTAAAATATCACAATGTTATAGCTGACCCCAAAGTAGGTGAATAACATATTTAAAGAAAACACTTTAAATGCAATAGTTTTCAAGTTATAAGTGATTTACTCAACAGTGAGAACCTCCAAGTGGCTATTGTTCAGCTATGCAATGAGCTACAGGTCTGAAATTTTACTATGTTATAGCTGACTCAAAAGTAGCTGAATAACATACTTATACAAAATTCTCTAAATGCAATAGTTTTCAAGTTACAAGTGATTTTACTCATGGAAGATACTGAAAAATCAGAAAGTAGCTATTACTCACTTAGATATTGGGATAGACTCCCAATTTACTCACCATGTTGTAGCTATAGAAAAAGTAGCTGAATAACCTAGTACCTAACCCAAAATTTATTTAAGATATGTTGTATATGAAGGAAATCAGATTATTGGTTAAAAGCTGCTAGGAAGGTTGATATTTTAAAATATCAACCCTCCTAACCAGGTTTTGTCTTACAGCAGTTATTGTCACAGTAATAATAATAATAATTCTTAAACATGATCTCTCTTAAGATGTAATGGGATCTAAGTTGGGCCAAAACCCGTCTTCTGATTTTATTCATGGATGTCCCATCAGTAGTGATTGTGTAATCCAGATCACTCTCAAAATTTAATATGATCTCAGTTTGACCAAGACCCTCTTCAGATTTTTTTTCAATATAATTCCAAGCATTAGTACTTGTACAATCTTGCTAACAGACAGACAGACAGTGGTGAAAACTAAATCTCCTTGGGAGAAGTAACTAACCCAAAAGTCATTTAAGATATGTTGTATGGGAAGGAAATCAGATTATTGGTTAAACGCTGCTAGGAAGGTTGATATTTTAAAATATCAACTCTCCTAACCAGGTTTTGTCTTACAGCAGTTATTGTCACAGTAATAATAATAATAATTATTATATTGGTCCTAGTCTATATTATTAGAAGACATGTGATAAAAATAAACAGAACTAACCACAAAGTTGTGTAAAGCATGTTTTATATCAAGGAAACCACATTATTTTTTAAAAACCTGCTAGGAAGGTTGATACTTTAAAATATCAACCCTCGTAACCAGGTTTGGCCTTACAGCAATGATTGTCCCAATAATAATAAAAATTTTTGTACCTTGCCTGTGTTTATAGAAGATACAAATGATAAAAGTTTCAAGCTAGCCAGAAATAATCAAAGAAATATGTTACATATGAAGGAAATCGCGTCATTGCTTAAAAGCTGCCGGGAAGGTTGATACTTTAAAATATCAACCCTCCTAACCAGGTGTTGTCATACAGCAGTTATTGCCACAGTAATAATAATAGTTATAATTTTTAGTGATGTACTGACTTACTCAACAGTGAGAACCTCAAAGCTTTTGCTCAGCTATGCCATGGGTTACAGGTCTACAATTTCACTATGTTATAGCTGACCCCAAAGTAGGTGAATAACATATTTAAAGAAAACACTCTAAATGCAATAGTTTTCAAGTTATAAGTGATTTACCCAACAGTGAGAACCTCAAAGTAGCTATTGTTCAGCTATGCAATGAGCTACAGATCTGAAATTTTACTATGTTATAGCTGACTCAAAAGTAGCTGAATAACATACTTATACAAAATTCTCTAAATGCAATAGTTTTCAAGTTACAAGTGATTTTACTCATGGAAGATACTGAAAAATCAGAAAGTAGCTATTACTCACTTAGATATTGGGATAGACTCCCAATTTACTCACCATGTTGTAGCTATAGAAAAAGTAGCTGAATAAACTAGTACCTAACCCAAAATTCATTTAAGATATGTTGTATATGAAGGAAATCAGATTATTGGTTAAAAGCTGCTAGGATGGTTGATATTTTAAAATATCACAATGTTATAGCTGACCCCAAAGTAGGTGAATAACATATTTAAAGAAAACACTTTAAATGCAATAGTTTTCAAGTTATAAGTGATTTACTCAACAGTGAGAACCTCCAAGTGGCTATTGTTCAGCTATGCAATGAGCTACAGGTCTGAAATTTTACTATGTTATAGCTGACTCAAAAGTAGCTGAATAACATACTTATACAAAATTCTCTAAATGCAATAGTTTTCAAGTTACAAGTGATTTTACTCATGGAAGATACTGAAAAATCAGAAAGTAGCTATTACTCACTTAGATATTGGGATACACTCCCAATTTACTCACCATGTTGTAGCTATAGAAAAAGTAGCTGAATAACCTAGTACCTAACCCAAAATTCATTTAAGATATGTTGTATATGAAGGAAATCAGATTATTGGTTAAAAGCTGCTAGGAAGGTTTGATATTTTAAAATATCAACCCTCCTAACCAGGTTTTGTCTTACAGCAGTTATTGTCACAGTAATAATAATAATAATTCTTAAACATGATCTCTCTCAAGATGTAATGGGATCTAAGTTGGGCCAAAACCCGTCTTCTGATTTTATTCATGGATGTCCCATCAGTAGTGATTGTGTAATCCAGATCACTCTCAAAATTTAATATGATCTCAGTTTGACCAAGACCCTCTTCAGATTTTTTTTCAATATAATTCCAAGCATTAGTACTTGTACAATCTTGCTAACAGACAGACAGACAGTGGTGAAAACTAAATCTCCTTGGGAGAAGTAACTAACCCAAAAGTCATTTAAGATATGTTGTATGGGAAGGAAATCAGATTATTGGTTAAACGCTGCTAGGAAGGTTGATATTTTAAAATATCAACTCTCCTAACCAGGTTTTGTCTTACAGCAGTTATTGTCACAGTAATAATAATAATAATTATTATATTGGTCCTAGTCTATATTATTAGAAGACATGTGATAAAAATAAACAGAACTAACCACAAAGTTGTGTAAAGCATGTTTTATATCAAGGAAACCACATTATTTTTTAAAAACCTGCTAGGAAGGTTGATACTTTAAAATATCAACCCTCGTAACCAGGTTTGGCCTTACAGCAATGATTGTCCCAATAATAATAAAAATTTTTGTACCTTGCCTGTGTTTATAGAAGATACAAATGATAAAAGTTTCAAGCTAGCCAGAAATAATCAAAGAAATATGTTACATATGAAGGAAATCGCGTCATTGCTTAAAAGCTGCCGGGAAGGTTGATACTTTAAAATATCAACCCTCCTAACCAGGTGTTGTCATACAGCAGTTATTGCCACAGTAATAATAATAGTTATAATTTTTAGTGATGTACTGACTTACTCAACAGTGAGAACCTCAAAGCTTTTGCTCAGCTATGCCATGGGTTACAGGTCTACAATTTCACTATGTTATAGCTGACCCCAAAGTAGGTGAATAACATATTTAAAGAAAACACTCTAAATGCAATAGTTTTCAAGTTATAAGTGATTTACCCAACAGTGAGAACCTCAAAGTAGCTATTGTTCAGCTATGCAATGAGCTACAGATCTGAAATTTTACTATGTTATAGCTGACTCAAAAGTAGCTGAATAACATACTTATACAAAATTCTCTAAATGCAATAGTTTTCAAGTTACAAGTGATTTTACTCATGGAAGATACTGAAAAATCAGAAAGTAGCTATTACTCACTTAGATATTGGGATAGACTCCCAATTTACTCACCATGTTGTAGCTATAGAAAAAGTAGCTGAATAAACTAGTACCTAACCCAAAATTCATTTAAGATATGTTGTATATGAAGGAAATCAGATTATTGGTTAAAAGCTGCTAGGATGGTTGATATTTTAAAATATCACAATGTTATAGCTGACCCCAAAGTAGGTGAATAACATATTTAAAGAAAACACTTTAAATGTAATAGTTTTCAAGTTATAAGTGATTTACTCAACAGTGAGAACCTCCAAGTGGCTATTGTTCAGCTATGCAATGAGCTACAGGTCTGAAATTTTACTATGTTATAGCTGACTCAAAAGTAGCTGAATAACATACTTATACAAAATTCTCTAAATGCAATAGTTTTCAAGTTACAAGTGATTTTACTCATGGAAGATACTGAAAAATCAGAAAGTAGCTATTACTCACTTAGATATTGGGATACACTCCCAATTTACTCACCATGTTGTAGCTATAGAAAAAGTAGCTGAATAACCTAGTACCTAACCCAAAATTCATTTAAGATATGTTGTATATGAAGGAAATCAGATTATTGGTTAAAAGCTGCTAGGAAGGTTGATATTTTAAAATATCAACCCTCCTAACCAGGTTTTGTCTTACAGCAGTTATTGTCACAGTAATAATAATAATAATTCTTAAACATGATCTCTCTCAAGATGTAATGGGATCTAAGTTGGGCCAAAACCCGTCTTCTGATTTTATTCATGGATGTCCCATCAGTAGTGATTGTGTAATCCAGATCATTCTCAAAATTTAATATGATCTCAGTTTGACCAAGACCCTCTTCAGATTTTTTTTCAATATAATTCCAAGCATTAGTACTTGTACAATCTTGCTAACAGACAGACAGACAGTGGTGAAAACTAAATCTCCTTGGGAGAAGTAACTAACCCAAAAGTCATTTAAGATATGTTGTATGGGAAGGAAATCAGATTATTGGTTAAACGCTGCTAGGAAGGTTGATATTTTAAAATATCAACTCTCCTAACCAGGTTTTGTCTTACAGCAGTTATTGTCACAGTAATAATAATAATAATTATTATATTGGTCCTAGTCTATATTATTAGAAGACATGTGATAAAAATAAACAAAACTAACCACAAAGTTGTGTAAAGCATGTTTTATATCAAGGAAACCACATTATTTTTTAAAAACCTGCTAGGAAGGTTGATACTTTAAAATATCAACCCTCGTAACCAGGTTTGGCCTTACAGCAATGATTGTCCCAATAATAATAAAAATTTTTGTACCTTGCCTGTGTTTATAGAAGATACAAATGATAAAAGTTTCAAGCTAGCCAGAAATAATCAAAGAAATATGTTACATATGAAGGAAATCGCGTCATTGCTTAAAAGCTGCCGGGAAGGTTGATACTTTAAAATATCAACCCTCCTAACCAGGTGTTGTCATACAGCAGTTATTGCCACAGTAATAATAATAGTTATAATTTTTAGTGATGTACTGACTTACTCAACAGTGAGAACCTCAAAGCTTTTGCTCAGCTATGCCATGGGTTACAGGTCTACAATTTCACTATGTTATAGCTGACCCCAAAGTAGGTGAATAACATATTTAAAGAAAACACTCTAAATGCAATAGTTTTCAAGTTATAAGTGATTTACCCAACAGTGAGAACCTCAAAGTAGCTATTGTTCAGCTATGCAATGAGCTACAGATCTGAAATTTTACTATGTTATAGCTGACTCAAAAGTAGCTGAATAACATACTTATACAAAATTCTCTAAATGCAATAGTTTTCAAGTTACAAGTGATTTTACTCATGGAAGATACTGAAAAATCAGAAAGTAGCTAATTCTAATTCTAATTGGACTTTTATAGCGCTTAATCTCCCCAAACAAGAGGACTCTAAGGCGCAACAAAACAAAAAGCAGCCAACAAAATTCTGTGTCCAGGGACATAACAGGGGTCGAACACCACGGAGAACGCCAGGAGGATGATTCAGGCTAGGGTGGATATGCTTTGGTGTACAGGTAGGTTTTAAGCTGTTTTCTGAAGGAGGCCAGGGATGGAGAGGCACGAATCACATCAGGGAGAGTATTCCACACAGTAGGAGCATCAAACGCAAAACTATTACCAAACTGTTTGACAGATTTATGAACAGAGGGGCAGAACTTTGGAATAACTAGGAAATTACCACCACTTTGACTGCGCCTGGTACTGTAAGAACTGCTGTAGGAGGAAAGATGTGGTGAAAAATACCTGGGAAAACCTGTGTGAAGATACTTATAAACAAGTGTGACTGTCTTGAACACAATGCGCTGTTCAACAGGAAGCCAATGCAGTTTCTTTAGCACAGGAGTTATGCTGGTGTATCGACTGGTGTTTGATACAATTCTAGCTGCACTATTTTGGATGCACTGTAATTTGCGTAGATTGAACTTGGACAGGCTCCTGAAAAGTGAGTTGCAGTAATCCAACCGACTACTAACAAGAGCGTTGGCTACCAGCACAGAAACATCATGAGTAAGAAACCGCCTGACATGTCTGAAGTCACGGAGTTTAACAAAACAACTTTTGCAGACATTCTGAACATGCTTGGACAAAGAGAAATCTGAATCAAGCCACACACCCAGATTTTTTACTGAATCTGCAGGGCAGAGTGAGTTGCCCAGGATATCAATTGGAAAACATGCTTTCAACTTATCCCTTTGTCTCTTCGAACCAAAGATGATAAACTCAGTCTTATCAGGATTCAGTTTGAGCTTACTAGTTGTCATCCACTCTTTAACATCATTTAGGCACTTATTTAGCTTTTCAAAGGCAGCAGATGCATTCTTCTGGGATAAATGTATATAAAGTTGGCTGTCATCAGCATAGAAATGAAACTTTATTCCATTATGTTTACTGATAATGGAACTGAGGGGGGTAGTGTACAATGAGAACAACAAAGGACCCAGGACAGAACCTTGGGGAACACCAAATAGGAGTTTACAAACATCTGACAAAGTAGAACCAATTTTTACTGATTGGTAACGGTCCATTAGGTAGGATGTGAACCATTTCAGAACGGAGCCACTGACCCCAAACCAGTTTTGGAGGCAACCCAGAAGAGTAGAGTGATCAATGGTGTCGAAGGCAGCAGACAAGTCCAGCAATACCAAGGCAGTGGATTCACCTCTTGACAATGATAAGTGAACCTCATTTTTTATGTAGAGAAGAGCAGTCTCAGTTGAATGGCCCGCCTTATATGCCGACTGGTACGGGTTGTCTAAGTTATTGGCATTAATATGTTCTAACAGCTGCTTAGCAACCACACGTTCTACCAATTTAGATATAAAACTGAGACCTGATACAGGGCGATAATTCTTAAGGTCATTTGAGGGAAGATTTGGCTTTTTAATAAGTGGAGTGACCACAGCAGATTTGAAGGCATCAGGAACGCATCCTTCCATGAGTGAGCAGTTGACCAGCTTTGTAAGGGATGGTAGCAATATATCAATGCATTCCTTAATCAGGAATGTCGGCAGAGGGTCCAACAGGCATGATTTTGTTGGTGATGCTTTAATTATTTTATCAACAGCATCTTCAGAAACTTGCCTAAAGACAGTAATTTGGGGAGGATCTGAAGGAGGGTTAACATCATATTCAGTGCCAGAAGAAGCAAAATTATCTCTAATCTTCTTGATTTTGTTTTTGAAGAAGGAGGCAAACTGGTCAGCCAATGACTTTTCGGACTCATGAGATGGAAGTGTGGCATCAGAAACCCTGTTCAGGGTCTTATGGAGCTCACGCCAAAGTTTTCGAGAGTCATGACTATTGTCTGAGATCAGTTTGCTATAGTAGTCTGATTTATCTTTATTTACAAGTGCATTGCACCGAGCAATCTGGCGACGAAGCCTACTCCTGTTAAGTGTACTTTTAGCCCTACGCCAGGTTCTCTCAAATTGGCGCCTAAGGGACTTTGCACGTCGATAATCATCAGACATCCAATCGGCGGACTCCTTTTTCGTCAATTTAGATATAAGAGGTGCATGCCTATCCAGAACATCACTCAAATCATGTACATATTGATCATACAGATCGACAACAGCATCAGCTGGAGACTTGACGAAGGACGTATTTTTGAGATCTGAGCGGAAGTCAGACATATTGATACGGTGGAACCTTCTATATTGAACTACATTTGGAGTATGAGACACTTGACAAGGGAAGGCAACTGAACATTTGACTAATGCGTGATCGGAAACAAAGTCACAAATTTTAACATCAGCAATGGTGTCCTGATCACAGGGAGATAAAATCAGGTCCAATATGTGACCATGTAGATGAGTAGGTTTATTGACTAACTGTTTGAGGTCACATGAATCAAGAAAGGTAGTGAATTTCTGACCGTCACCAACTGGAACATCAACATGAATGTTGAAGTCGCCACAAATGTAATATGAAGAATTAATAGATGAAAGGTAACCAACAAATGACATGAATTCTTCCAGAAAATTACAGGTACATGATCCTGGAGGGCGATAGATGCAGGCAAGCAACACTGAGTGGCCATGAAGCCCGATTGACACCACTATATTTTCAAATGACTGATAACAAGGAGTTTCAATTATATGGGGTCTGTAGGAGGATCTGATGAAAAAACCCACACCACCACCAATACCTGAGGGACGAGGCTTGTGAGGAAAGTTAAAATCGGGAGGAGTTATAGACCGTAAGAAGCTGTCAGAGTCAAATGGACGTATGTGTGTTTCCGTGAGGCATAGAAGATCAAGGTCGTATGAAGCCACCATGTCGGCAAGGAGAGGACCCTTGTTCCTTACGGATCTGGCATTCAAAACACCGAGTGTAAACGGACCAGGGTTGAGGGATACATCTCCACCCAGTAACAGTAACAACATGAGCCCTCTTCCATTAACCATGGTCGGAAATTTTCGGCAGGAACACAAATATGATAAATTTTTCGCAACCCGTGTCAAAGGAGGACATGATGTGTAAGATGCTCTGGTACTGAACCAATCATGCCTGTGGGCCAGTGCCACTGCAAACAGTGCCATGAAGAGGAGTAACCGAGGACTGAACATGACTGGTGGGGTTGTACATCAGTAAGAGGCCCTAGTCTAAGCTCAACAGTGGGGAGCCTCAATAATATAACCCTACACCTAAAAGTCACAACTCTTCGTCCTGTGGGCGACTCACAGGCACCCTAACACCCCACACTACAGCCTCACCTTAAGCTAAAAGACAACACCACCAGACACCAACAGGAAAATGTCTATATACTGATTGGAAATAAACTTAAAGTGAACTTACAAGACACAAATTAGATTATAAATAATACCCAGTACTTGAAATAGGGGAATTATAGATCAAATTACTACGGTAATTCCCGGCAAATGGGCGATAATACCCGCTTTTATATAGAAGTTGATACAGCAGTGAATTGGGGGAATATATACATAAAACAGGCAGATAATAAGAAAGTAAGATGAAATTAATATATAAGATAGTGAATCCGTCTAAAAATGTGCTACATGTACATAAAAACGACCATTATTGTAAAGAGAATTCCAAAAAGCGTCTCCGCGGTGCGTACTAAAAACAGTGAGCTATTACTCACTTAGATATTGGGATACACTCCCAATTTACTCACCATGTTGTAGCTATAGAAAAAGTAGCTGAATAACCTAGTACCTAACCCAAAATTCATTTAAGATATGTTGTATATGAAGGAAATCAGATTATTGGTTAAAAGCTGCTAGGATGGTTGATATTTTAAAATATCACAATGTTATAGCTGACCCCAAAGTAGGTGAATAACATATTTAAAGAAAACACTTTAAATGCAATAGTTTTCAAGTTATAAGTGATTTACTCAACAGTGAGAACCTCCAAGTGGCTATTGTTCAGCTATGCAATGAGCTACAGGTCTGAAATTTTACTATGTTATAGCTGACTCAAAAGTAGCTGAATAACATACTTATACAAAATTCTCTAAATGCAATAGTTTTCAAGTTACAAGTGATTTTACTCATGGAAGATACTGAAAAATCAGAAAGTAGCTATTACTCACTTAGATATTGGGATAGACTCCCAATTTACTCACCATGTTGTAGCTATAGAAAAAGTAGCTGAATAACCTAGTACCTAACCCAAAATTCATTTAAGATATGTTGTATATGAAGGAAATCAGATTATTGGTTAAAAGCTACTAGGAAGGTTGATATTTTAAAATATCAACCCTCCTAACCAGGTTTTGTCTTACAGCAGTTATTGTCACAGTAATAATAATAATAATTCTTAAACATGATCTCTCTCAAGATGTAATGGGATCTAAGTTGGGCCAAAACCCGTCTTCTGATTTTATTCATGGATGTCCCATCAGTAGTGATTGTGTAATCCAGATCACTCTCAAAATTTAATATGATCTCAGTTTGACCAAGACCCTCTTCAGATTTTTTTTCAATATAATTCCAAGCATTAGTACTTGTACAATCTTGCTAACAGACAGACAGACAGTGGTGAAAACTAAATCTCCTTGGGAGAAGTAACTAACCCAAAAGTCATTTAAGATATGTTGTATGGGAAGGAAATCAGATTATTGGTTAAACGCTGCTAGGAAGGTTGATATTTTAAAATATCAACTCTCCTAACCAGGTTTTGTCTTACAGCAGTTATTGTCACAGTAATAATAATAATAATTATTATATTGGTCCTAGTCTATATTATTAGAAGACATGTGATAAAAATAAACAGAACTAACCACAAAGTTGTGTAAAGCATGTTTTATATCAAGGAAACCACATTATTTTTTAAAAACCTGCTACACATTATTTTTTAAAAACCTGCTAGGAAGGTTGATACTTTAAAATATCAACCCTTGTAACCAGGTTTGGCCTTACAGCAATGATTGTCCCAATAATAATAAAAATTTTTGTACCTTGCCTGTGTTTATAGAAGATACAAATGATAAAAGTTTCAAGCTAGCCAGAAATAATCAAAGAAATATGTTACATATGAAGGAAATCGCGTCATTGCTTAAAAGCTGCCGGGAAGGTTGATACTTTAAAATATCAACCCTCCTAACCAGGTGTTGTCATACAGCAGTTATTGCCACAGTAATAATAATAGTTATAATTTTTAGTGATGTACTGACTTACTCAACAGTGAGAACCTCAAAGCTTTTGCTCAGCTATGCCATGGGTTACAGGTCTACAATTTCACTATGTTATAGCTGACCCCAAAGTAGGTGAATAACATATTTAAAGAAAACACTCTAAATGCAATAGTTTTCAAGTTATAAGTGATTTACCCAACAGTGAGAACCTCAAAGTAGCTATTGTTCAGCTATGCAATGAGCTACAGATCTGAAATTTTACTATGTTATAGCTGACTCAAAAGTAGCTGAATAACATACTTATACAAAATTCTCTAAATGCAATAGTTTTCAAGTTACAAGTGATTTTACTCATGGAAGATACTGAAAAATCAGAAAGTAGCTATTACTCACTTAGATATTGGGATAGACTCCCAATTTACTCACCATGTTGTAGCTATAGAAAAAGTAGCTGAATAAACTAGTACCTAACCCAAAATTCATTTAAGATATGTTGTATATGAAGGAAATCAGATTATTGGTTAAAAGCTGCTAGGATGGTTGATATTTTAAAATATCACAATGTTATAGCTGACCCCAAAGTAGGTGAATAACATATTTAAAGAAAACACTCCAAATGCAATAGTTTTCAAGTTATAAGCGATTTACTCAACAGTGAGAACCTTAAAAGTAGCTATTGTTCAGCTATGCAATGAGCTACAGGTCTGAAATTTTACTATGTTATAGCTGACTCAAAAGTAGCTGAATAACATACTTATACAAAATTCTCTAAATGCAATAGTTTTCAAGTTACAAGTGATTTTACTCATGGAAGATACTGAAAAATCAGAAAGTAGCTATTATTCACTTAGCTATTGGATAGACTCCCAATTTACTCACCATGTTGTAGCTATAGAAAAAGTAGCTGAATAACATATTTTAACAAAATGCTCTAAATGCAATACTTCTCAAGTTATAAGTCATGTAATCCATGATTTCATGAATTTTAATGCAATTGAAATTATTAAAAAAATTCTTAAAAAATTTTTAAAAGATCCAGGCCTGATACTCACACAGGGGAATTTACTTGTACCCTAGTACATATGTGCAAGATAAGAGAGTAATCACTGCAGTAGTCCATGAGAAAATTGTGATAAAGTGTGAAATTTTCACACTTTTGGTGGGGGTACCCCACTTGTAATAATGGCTCTAGCAAACAGACGAACAAACTGATCTGTATGCCTTGAACAATTTTTCATCCTCAAAAGATAAGGTATCTTTAAAAAAAACAGCATGTCTCTGGGCCTTGTGGTTTTGGAGAAGAAGTTGTTCACACAGACGTGGACACCGCAGAGTGATGACATAATGTTAGCTCAGCTGACATAAAAATTTAAAATTGCACAAAAAGTTCCAAAACAAAGTAAACAACAAGCTTCAGGAATTTAGTTCAGTCCATGAACTTCCACACACTAAGTCCTCTGCTTTAACTATTGTCAATAGTGAAAGGTAAGTTTAGTATAAGGTGACACCTAATAGGTAAAATGCTTGAAGCAAAGATTTGAAAACATAATTTTTTTTCTAAAATGTCATAACCTTGCAGCAACAATACAACAGACTGAGTGCTCTATCACTAAGCTATGATGTCTTTTTTTCACATCACTGGGAATCAAACCCAGGCCTCTCAGTCTGAGGTGACCCTAAAATTTTTGTATAAGCATCAGACTTTGAGTAAATTATACTTAAGGGCTGTGGGATAACAAGACCACTGCAGCGGTATGTATCTCCCGCTGAGCATTACAGGGGAAGAAATACCTTTTCCGTGATATTCACAATTTTTTATTTTCCGCTAAAATCCAAGATGGCTGCCAAATAGGGTGAATATTGAATTTTTCCCCTTTGCATAGGTACTCTTGTACTACCCTGTGGGTCAAAAATTCACTCAAAATCACTCTATCTCTTACGGTTTTCGAGATATTTTCAATGTTTTATTTTCCGCTAAAATCCAAGATGGCCGCCAAATGTGGTGAAAATTGTAATTTTGCCCCTTTTCATAGACTACTCTTGAACTAACCTGTGGGTCAAAAATTCACTCACAATCGCTCTATCTCTTACGGTTTCTTTTCACATTTCACTAAAAGTAGCAATAAAGTAACCATTACTCACTTGTACATTGAGCAACAGTTGTGAAACTTAAATATGTTACAGTTCACAAAAAAGTAGATGACTAACATATTTGAGAGAAATTGTGTAGCTGCAATACTTTTGAAGATATAAGTCATTTACTCATTATGGTTATCATTAAAAATTGACAAAGTAGCTATTACTCACTTGCAAAATTCCGAGTACTTCACGTATTTATATTGTGTCTGTTTGACAGATGATGGAATATCTCTTGTGAGCTATATTTAGAAAATCTCTCGCGCATGTGCAGTTTAATATCAGGTTCTGATGGCTGGTTTTTAGACGGCACCTTGTAGAACACATACAAAATATACAACAGGTAGCTAAACCTTTGGGCATATCTTCCACCCCCACCAACCTACAGGACCTTGGTGTAAATAACCACCAGGAGGTGGGAAAAGTCACTCAAGTACATGTGTAACCAGGTGGCTGGATTCAATTAGTGCATTATTAAGTTTCACAAGAAAATTCAAATCAATCTAAGTATACTTTTACAGGGCTTCTCTGAGTCAGCCTTTTTGTTGAAGCTAGAAAGGCCTTAAAGTTATTATGGATCTTTCATCCTTCAACCAGGATGTTTCTTATTGCAGGGGAAAAGCCATGCAACACCTATCAGAGTCCCTCTTCATAAGCACGGCTTATGGTGCCTGGATATTTCAACTGGTTGTTTTTTGTACTGTTTTGTCTTAGAGTTCACTTTTAATAAAGGGGACATTAAGCACTGTAAAAGTCCAATTTGAATTAGAATCGTCTCTTTGTTATATTTTTGGACATAATTGGTGTAATAGGTAACAAACATTCTGACAACATTAATAATGGAAGGTTCTGATGGCTTTATTCCATTCAGTGGGAGCAGCTATGGAAAAACTGAGCATAAAAGGCTGAAATCCCATGAGTAGACTTGATGAGACATGCAATATATGGAGGTTTGTTCAGTCTGATTGCTATGTAGGTAGTATTTTAAACCTAAAGCAGTATTCAGTGAGCATCCTTTTCATGCATGGTGTCACATGAAAATTGTACTAAGTCTATCCCCCTAGAGTCTAACACATTTTAGGGACAATTTGAAGCAAAATTAGAGAGGGGTGTTGATTATAGAAATTATGGTATATGGTAAAAGCATGGATACAATAACAGGAGATAGCTCATAAAAATGGACTGAAAATCCCAGAAACTGTGACCCAGAAATGTGAGCATTGCTCTCCAGATAATTGTCATGTTTTGTGGTTAGACCATAATACTTCATTGCAGTGTCTTACAAAATGTTCTGTAATCTAGTTAGTTTAGTCACATTGTACTGTGCTTTAGGGTATTAATAATTGTACTGTGTGTATGTACATCAAATGTGAAAATTATATTAATATATTCATTGGGAAAAATAATATAATAAAACTTTGGAAGTTATAGTAATAATACAATTTTTACAACAAATCAATACCCTAAATTTTCACTTGACAAATCAACATACGACTTACAAATAGTATTCACTGCATTTCTTGGCTATTAAACCAATATTATTATGACCCACCACAATTGGGATAAATGTACTCATGATGTTCTTTATGTGAGAATTAGAGTAAGAAATCTAAAATTCGCCAGGAATCTAAAATTCGCCACCTCTAAAACCTTAGTTAATTTTATGAAGAAAATGATGTTTTTGTCCAAAAATTGGTATTTTTCAGTTCAAAAAGCCTTAATTTACTATGCAGTCAACAAATCTCACCACAATTCATTTATTTTATTAGTATTTTCACATGTGGCGAATTTCAGATATGTGGCGAATTTTAGATTTCTTACTCTAAAGAATGAGCTGGGTAAAAACCTCAAAAGTTAAACTTCTCACTTTGAACATCAAATGTCACATGCACATCAGTTTGGAAGGTAAGCAATGTGCCAAATTACAAACAGTAAAGGTCTTCACTCACCAAACCTACACAATATGATCTGAAACTGTAAGCACAGATATCTGCCCTCTTTAAACTACAGACACTGGTGGAAACATATTAAACACCAGACCAGAAATAAGGAAGTAATAATGAGTTTAAAAGGATGTTCATGCAAAATGCGGACAACACCTTCTGATTCAGATGAAAGTTTAAATTTAAATCTAAATTTTATCATTTTTTCAAAGTGAAAATTGTTTCATCTCAGTTATATTTGGCATGAGAAGACAAGTTATGTACAATTTTCAAACTTCATTATTGGATCGGACTCTCTTGTCTCCTAATGTGTCACTGTGTATGGGGCTTAAGAAAGATTTAAAAGAATTCTTAATGCTTAACAGAAAACAATTAGCTCCCGGAAAAGCCAACAGATGACAATAAAAGACCCACTTCACTTTATCATAATAATCAACAATAGAAAAGGCAGTCTTTTACAATCTCCCACCCCACCCCCATCCTACTAAATCAATAACCAAACAGAATAACCTTTTTCTGTATCGTACTTCTGAAATGTCAATGTAAATCTAACCAAATGTGTAGGGCCTAAAATATTTGTTTCCTTATTTCTGGTACTTGCTGCAAATCTAATCCAATTATAGACAAATGTAAATTGTAAAATGTAAAATTAGAGAAGCCATATTACACACCACATGTCCAGGCCCAAGGATTTTAATCTGAAGAAGGCAGGAGAAATCTTGGAAGTGAAGGACAAAGTTCCCAAACTATACATAATGTTAGAGTAAGGAATCTAAAATTTGCCAGGATTCTAAATTTCACCACCTCTAAAAGACTTACTTAATTCTATCAAAATAAGATGTTTTAACTTGGTATTTTTCAATTCAAAAAGCCTTAATTTAAAATACATTCAATAACTCTCACCTCAATTCATTTATTTTATTAGTGTTTCCACACATGGTGAATTTCAGATATGTGGCAAATTTTGAATTTCTTACTTCACAAGGATAAAGATCCAAACTAAAGATGTTGTCCTGGCAGAAGATGACTGCTACTGAGAAGCCATGAAGACTGTTAAAGACTCATTTGAGGAAATTAACAAAATGGTTATTAAGTTTGAAAATATAAGAGCAAACTCTCCTTTTTTATTTAATTTATGAAATGGGCAAGTCATCTCTCAATTGATTGTTCATTTTACTGTGTTAATACATCTTACCTAGTGGACAATGCACTTGCCAGGTCCACTGCCAGTTTCGCCAAATGTTAGAAAAAATGTCTTGAGCCGGTCTCTGGCCAGGACTGGTAGTATCCTATTCACTCACCAGGTGGCCAAGTTGTCCAAAGCTCTTACTAGATGGAGCGAGATACCTCCTCTTTTTTGTTTAAATGCAGGAAATTTAAGAGATACTTTATTTTATTTTACTTCTTGCAAACAGTGTTGTTTTATGAAGATTTATTTTACTTGTTGCAAACAGTGTTGTTTTGTGAAGATTTGTGTGTGAAAGAAGTTTTTTATGGTCATGGCGTCTCCAGGACAGAAAAGAGGTTATTGCAGTCATATTATGGCCACGTTTGATGGCCATGATAAGTGTGCACAGTGTAGAGAGAAAGGTGTAGGACAGAATGTGTGTACAAGGAAACCCCTGCCACATTTGTGACAATTTTACTCCGGGGCAGAAGGATATGCTGGCTACACCTAAATATCAAATTGGAAAAAAAACCCCAAAAAGATGGATAGTTAGTTGATCCTAAAGAAGTTACAATAGTGGGCCCCATGGAAGACCAGGTAAAAACCCTTAACAGTGTAATTGTGTCTTTTGCACAACCTTCTGCGCCTACCGGTAGCCCCCAGCCTGGTCCATCCAACTATGTCTTCCAAAGACTTACAAGATCTGGATGACAAGTGGGCAGAACATTTGGCCTATTTTGAAGCATTGTTGATTAGAGGAAAAATCATCTCTACACCTAAAGTTCCTGAGCCAGGCTCTTTTGCTAAGAAGCCTCCAGTTTCTGATAAACCCTTTTTGGAGCCAAATACAGCCTTGGCCACTGGTTTGGTGATGCTCATGGCTATTCCTAGGGATCATAAGTCAGGGGAGAAATCTAAGCATAAGAAAGATAAACATGATAAGAAGGATTCCAGGAGCTCTAAACAAAGCCGGATCCGGGTTCCTATACTGGTTCAGTGAAGAAGAGTAAACAGGATGTAAAACATGACAAAACATGACCGGTCAAGGAAACTTCCTCTTTTAAATATGCCCCACCTACTGGTTCAGCTCAATCTATCCTCACTGCCCAGTCTTCTGTTGGTGTATCTGCCCAGGATGTTTCCCTTCACATAATGGTACTGCCTGATCGGTTTGTACTTCTCCACTGACCATTCACCAGTTCCCACCGGTTCACAAGATATTCATGGAGTTTGTTACAATGAGCCTTTGTTTTCTTCTGGTCATATGTCAGATAGTGACTCTCAGTCTGGTGACGAAAGGGAACTGTCACTGACTTTGACTGAAACTTATATTGTTAACCAGGCAGCTGGGTTCAGCCAATACACCACTGAAATTCAAGAATGGATTTTTGATAGTATCTCTATACTTCAGGGTGAACTTGGGAAAAGAAATCTTCAGCCAAGGCTTCTAAGACTCTATATGATCTTTAAGACTTGACTAGTTTCCACCAGAGCATTTCTGTGGCTTTAGGCACATCGGTCCAACACCTGGCTGACAGTCTTTTCTGGAAACCATATGAGAAGAAAGGTTTCAAACAGGGTTCTCAATCTGGAGGTTGTCACAAATCTTGGAGGCAATTTGGTGTAAGGAGTAAAGGCAGATATTGGGGCATGGAGGTTCCAAGCCTTAATACTCTTCTTATCAGGCCTGGTAAATCAAGCCTTATATATGACAATTACTGTGTACTTCCAAATTTGTTGAGTCAAAATCTTATATTGGACAATTGCTACCAGACTCACAAAGTCATGTATCATTGCCAAGTGTTGTAACTGATACACATTTTGCAGACTTAAGGGGTCATCCACAAAAAGGTGGAGACCCACAGTTTAAAAGAGCACAATAAAGCATGTCAAAGGTATTTCTTTTGTTGATCATTATTTTGGTGCCAATCCTGCTCCCAGTGTCCACAGTGCTGCAAAAGAACATGTGACAGGAGGACGGCAAAAATTTTGGACAATCTGGCAGTCTCTGGATTCAAATCCATAGGTAGTTTCCATCTTGAAGGAGGGCTACAGTAAACCTTTTAAGATGAGACCGCCTTTGACAAGGTGACATCTGATCATAAACGGATATGCAAATCCCCTCAAGAACAGCTACTTCAAGGAGGCTTTGCATACCCTGATAGAGAAACAGGCAGTAGAAAAGGTGATTCAGTCTTCTCTGGCTTCTAAACAGGTTGTTTCTGGTTTTGATATCAAACAAGTGCAGGTCTATCTTGGACTTGAGCACCTTGACTTGTCTCTAAAGATAGAAATTTTCATGATGGAAATCAAAGAGACTATAGGACTCCCCCTTTAGCATGGAGAGTGGGTCACCTCCCTATACTTCAGCAATTTCTTTTTTTCACATCCCAATAAGTCCACAGTCGAGGAAATATCTGAGGTTCATCTAAACCTACCAATTCCTGGCCCTTCCCATTGGCCTAGCAACAGCTCATCTAGAGTTCTCTATCATACCTCTTCCCAGATCTCTCCATCCTCACCTGTTGTAGTGGCTAGATGAAGACAATGTGTTTTGTGGCCAATCTCTGCACCCCCTTCAACATGTTCTGCAACTGTTTACAGATGGGTCAAACAAAGGTTGGGGTGCACATTTACAGGACTGCACTGCAAATGGCCTCTGGTCAAAGCCAGAAAGCAAATTGCACATAAACTTTCCAAGTTTGTATCCCCTGTTCAAGATCAAACATCTTGGAAAGTGGGATGCGTCAAACCTTTGCTGTTCAAATGAGTATATTTATTTCGCCCAAGGACAATTCTTCTGTAGCCAAGCGACCTCTTTCTACAGATTCTTCTCCGAGTCCCAGTGTCATAAAACCTAAAAAACTGCAAAGGCCTGACTGCAAAAGTCATAATTTTGATACACCATCTATAATGGCTGCCATGAATCTTAAAGAAGGTGATATATTAGGACAAACAGTGAATGAATTACAGACAACTACTGAAAATGAACTAACCTGGGAAATGGTAATAAAAGCTCTCCATAACTGCACAGTTGAAATAAATAAGCTAAAAGAAGAAAATAGCCAATTGAAAAACAAAGTCTCCACTGCCATCGGGAGAACAGTACGCCTTGAACACGATCTGCAAAAGGCAAATGATAAATTAGTTGAACTAGAATGGCGAGAGATGAGACAAAACTTGGTATTTTATAACATTGAGGAAAAGCAAAATGAAAATATCCGTGAACTCATACCACAAATATTGACTGATACTCTTGAGATCCCACCTCATCTGATTTCAAACTTGGAAAATAACAGAGGTGCTATCGCAATTGATATCGTTCATCGACTTGGCAGGAAAGTACCAGGTAAAAACAGACCAACCGTTGTGCGATTCACCACACGAGCAGGAAAAGATATTGTGTTATCATACAGTAAGAAAAAGAAAACTAGTGTTAAGGTGGCAGAGCAATATCCACCTGAAATGAAAGAAAGAAGAACAGCACAAATAGATGCTTTAAAAAATTATCGTGAGATCCATAAAGACAGCAACACTAGCGTTAAGCTAGTGAAGGATAAGCTCCTTGTTGGCAACCAAGTAATTGATAACATTTTTAACAAAAATAAACTACAATCATCACCAACTGACAGTGTACCTTCAATTGCAAATGTAATCCAAACCCCTGTGAAAGAAGTACAAAGAAGCTTTTTTCAAGGCCATGCTACTAAGGTGTCAAGTATTAAAGATGCATCAGCAGCCATTCAGTCCCTGTATCAGTCCTCGCAGATCGCCAACAGTGATCACCTTATGTATGCCTACACTGTAACAGATGATAACGGAATGCGTATTTGTGGCAACTCTGACGACGGAGAATGGTCGGCCTCTCGTCTGTTGCAAGATCTAATTGCAAAGAGATCACAGTCCAATATCCTTGTAGCTGTCTCAAGGCGCCATGATGGCCCCAACCTTGGACAAAAAAGGTTTTCCATCATTTCTTCTGTAGCCTCGGAGGCTCTCCAATCCGTTATCAACACTGACTGAACTTAAGAAACTTTATAATACAGAGAAAACAGCTCTCTGTAGACATCATTTCTGTCGCCAAATCTCCTCTGAACACTTAAAACTACAGTAATATTGGTGTACCTGTATACAACTGGATAAATATGTCACTGTTTTTCTAGTCTATTAACTATATATAGAACTGATTCCGTATAATATAACATAATTAACTGTTAAAAGTTCAAGCCTTATGTTGAGTTTTCTATTGGAATAAAATAATGTAATGCTCACTTCATTTGGGATATTTCAATATTACCAAATAACTTACCAGCTCTATTTCTTAATCTGGTAAATGTGACAGGTGTATGAAAATTAGCTGAATATAATGAGTGTATAAGCCTATTTTATCTGTAATATCAACCCACTACAAATATGGATGTGAAATCAAGCATTATTATGAAATCCTAAACAAGTATCACTGGGGAAAATATAGATACTGTGAGGTATTAACTGCAATTTATTTTTTCATGAATAGTGTAATAAGCTGTATCTTTTTATTGTACAGTTACACATATATACATTTGTAAAATAGATGTTCCAGTCAAACTGTTTCATGTACTTGTTACATGTATAGCTGTATAACCTTTTTATCTCATTCTCTGTGGGATGACTCTTTGATACAGCAACTTATAAATCTTAAACCAATTCCTCCTGGGAATATACATGAAGATAAGTTAGTTGACAAACCCCTAGAAGTTTGAACCTAGTGTAAGTTCTCATTTAATGTAAATTCTAATACAAATGCCATTGAGACAATAGATGCCACCAACATAAGGTGTAATCAATGTATAAGCATATTAGTCAGATGATAGTACGCCATCACTCAGTGGTGTACATGTCAACATCTCCTAAAATTCAAGGCCCAGGCACATGTTGTTGATCACTTGATCACAATTTTCTCATCACAATAGTATGTATATCTCTCTTACCTTGATACTTCTGTGTGAGTATGAGATCCGAATTTTTTTTTTTTTTTTTTTTTTTTTTTTTAATGAATGTGTAAACAACTTTAATGCACTAAAGTTCATGTCATGATACACTAAACCACTTATAACTTGAAAAAGTATTCCAAGAGCATTCTAAAATGCTATTCAGCTACTCTTTGCATCGCTATAACATGGTAAGCCAAGAAAGTAATAGCTATCTTCTGAATCTTTAGTACCCCCACAATGAGTAAAATCACTTGTTACTTGAAAACTATTGCAAATAAAGAATTCCGTATACATATGCTATTCAGCTGCCTTTGGGTCAGATATGGAATAGTAAAATTCCAGACTCTCCATAATTGAGTGCTGGATACTTTGAGATTATCACTGTTGAGTGAGTTGCTTGTAACATAAAACTTGCATTTAGAGTGTTTTGTTCAAATATATTGTTCATGTACTTATGGGTCACGTACGGCATGGCGAATTTGCAAACATTTAGCTCAGGGCATGGCTGTATTCAGGTTCTCACTGTTGAGTAAATCAGCTCCAGCTTGAAAACTACTACATTTATAATGTTTTGTATAAATATTTAGCTCACTTCCTTTTGGTCATTTTTAAGATAGTTAAATTACAGGCCTGTGGGTCATCGCATAGCTGAGCAATGGCTGTTTTGGTATTCTCACTGCTGAGAAATCAGTTGTTACTTGAAACATATAGTATTGGGAGTGTTTTTCTTTAAAGAGGTTGTTCGCCTCCTCATTGGTAGGCGAAAACATAGTAAAGTTGCAGTATTGTGGCTCTTTGCATAACTAAATATTAGCTACTTTAAGATTATCACAGTTGAGAAAATTGCTTGTAACTTGGCAATTTTTGCATTCAGAGTGTTTCTCTTTATGACTTGTGATTCTGATACGAAGTCAGATATGGAATGGGTTGTAAAACTCAATTTAAGATAAATCATCTGAAACTGTATTAATAAACTTAAATAAGATAATCAACCAGAACTGAAATTTAATAGTTAGCCTCGAACTCTCCTAGATTAAAAATCTGGATCACACAATTCTACGTATACTTTAGTATTGACATTTGTCACTAGAATTATGTTCTCTGATACCAATTGTCATTTTGATACATCAGATGTTGAATGGGTTGCAAAATTCAAATTAAGATAAATTGTGTGAAACTGTGTTAAAAACCTTAAATAAGATAATCAAGAGGCACTGATATTTAATTAATTGCTAGCCTCAAATTCTCCTAGATTAAAAATCTGAATTACAGAATAAATTATATGTGTATATTTCAGCACTGTCAATTGTCACTAGAATTGTGTTCTTCGATAGTAAACCCCACTTATTAAATAGTGCTTGGTAGGATTAAAGTACAATTCTACCTCATGTGTAAACTTCAACACGAGTAAACTTCACCAAGCCATTAATTTGTATGTTCACCTAACAGGACTTGGTTACATTTACGAGACAAATTGTTATTGCCATAGTAGTGTGCTTAATGGGCATAATTGACTAAAACAAACTAGTTCACATGAAATGTAACATGCGTAGAAAGTATTATAACTTTTATTGCAACATATTACATGAAATCATTTGCTGATAACATTTTGTTATGAATGAACATTGCTACATTAATATACCAAATTATTTGTTAAAATAAAATTTGACACCTTTGGTAATACTTGGTATAGCCTTGTAGTCCTGAAATGTCTCGGTAGACAAATGCATAAGTTACATGTTTATAAATATAGGTATGTTATGTCAACCAGTTTGCTAAGTTTACATTTAAAAACCTTTCTTGTTTCCTGTTAGTTTGTAAAATTGTAAATATGTTCCTGTTTAAAGTTATTAATATTTTAATGTTCTTCATTACATTACCAATTATATATTGTCTTCCTTTAAAAGAAAAGTCTGTGGTTAAAGTTTCATATTCAAATCCAAAACATTTAGATTCTATCTTGAGTAAATGTATGTTTATGTTCAAATTGAAATGTTTTGTTACTGTGGAAAATTGCTTCAACGCAAAATTTACCAATAGTTTTCAACAATATTATACTTGGAAAGCTAAAAAAAAATTATCTCTCTGCAAGGTACCTACATCTGTGTATGATGATAACACCCGAAAATAACTTTTTGGTGTCGTCTGTAAATTGTCAAGGCCTTCGTGATCGTAAAAAAAGAGTAGATGTCATAAATTATCTAAAAGAAACGGAATCACATATTATATGTTTACAAGACACACATTTAAATGAAGCTGATACAAAAGATTTTAAAAATATTTATAATGGTACTTTCTACCTTCATGGCCGCACCACTAACTCTAGAGGAGTTGCCATTTTATTTAGAAATAACTTTGAGTTTAAAGTCAATACAGTTCATAAGGACAAAGATGGAAATTATCTAAATTTACAACTTGAGATGTATAATCTGAAGGTCAACTTGATCACAATCTATGCCCCCAATGTTGACAACCCAAACTTTTTTAGAACTATTGAAAACCTGATCTTGCTTTCAGATGCTGACTATAATTTACTTTGTGGAGACTTCAACTTGGTTCTGGATCCCTCAAAAGATGCTTTTAATTACCATAGAATAAATAACCCCAATTCTAGGCGCTCAGTTCTTGAAATAATGAATGCAAACAACTTGATAGATATATTTAGACTTTGCCATCCAAATGATAAAAGATATACATGGAGAAGAAAGAACCCTATTAAACAAGCAAGATTGGATTACTTTTTAATATCAAACTCCATGTTTGATCTTGTCAACAGATGTAATATTAAACCGGGCTACAGAAGTGATCACTCAATTATCCAATTAGAAATAGAATTTTCTAAATTCCAAATTGGTAAAGGTTTATGGAAATTTAATACTAGCTTACTTAATAATCAGGACTACTTAAAAGTCATTAAAGATGTGATTAACGAAGAAAAAGTTAAATATGCACTACCCGTCTACCAACTAGATTATATTGAGGATACATCAAGTAACGAATACCTACAATTCGTAATTGATGATGATGCCTTCCTCGAACTTTTGTTTCTGAGAATTAGGGGCGAAACTATAAAATTTTCTTCTATACTTAAGAAAAATAATAACTCAATGGAAAAAGCTCTGAAGGATGATATTGAATATTTGGAAACTCAGTCAACACATAACGATCAGATTTTGAATGATAAAAAAACAAGAACTCCAAAATATAAGGGAACAAAAATTAAAAGGAGAATTTGTGAGGTCACGATTAAAATGGATCAGTGATGGTGAAAAACCAAGCAAATACTTTTGTGGCTTAGAGAAAAAAAACTACACAGAAAAAACAATTCGAAAACTAGAACTTTGTGATGAAACAGTAATTACAGATCAAAAATTGATTTTAAAAAATATAGAGAAATTCTATGCCAATCTCTTTAAAGATAGAAGTTCAACCTCTTTCGCAAATTACCCACTAATAGAAAAAGATATAGAAACATTACTGCAGAATAATAAAAAAAGTATTGTTACTAGTGTCAACTTAGGCCATGATCTGAAGACTTACGAAATCAGTCAAGCATTAAAATCAATGAAGAATAATAAAACTCCAGGAATCGATGGTATACCTGCAGACTTTCTGAAAGTCTTCTGGTACTACTTGAAATACTTCATTCAGAGATCACTTAATTGCTGTTTTAGGAAAGGAAAACTGTCCTATAGTTTGCGCCAATCTATTATAATATGCATACCCAAAGACACTAAAGATAGGCGCTTTTTAAAGAATTGGAGACCGATCTCGCTACTATGTGTAACATATAAATTAGCTTCAACAGTAATTGCAAACAGAATGAAGCCATATATTGATAAAATTGTATCCAAATCACAAACAGGATTTCTTTCTGGAAGAAATATTTCTGAAAGCACTAGGCTAATATATGATATAATGCATTATACTGAAACCAAAAACATCAATGGAATCTTGCTACTTATTGACTTTGCCAAAGCTTTCGATTCAATTTCTTGGACATTCATATATAAAACTCTTTCATATTTCGGCTTTGATAATGAGCTACTAAAATGGATAAAAATGTTCAATAACAACATAATTGGAAGAGTTTGTCAATCTGGATTCCTATCGAACCCAATAAATATTGAAAAAGGGTGCCGCCAAGGTGATCCAATTTCATCCTACTTGTTTATACTCGCTGCGGAAGTTCTAGCCATTCTCATAGGCCTCAACCCAGATATCACTGGAATAAATATAGGAAAAACACAATATAAGCTAGTACAATTTGCAGACGACACCTCTCTTATTCTTGATGGCTCACTTAGGTCCTTGCAGACTTCACTTAATGTCTTAGAAATATTTGGTACACTATCTGGCCTGAAAATAAACCATGATAAAACAAAAGTAATTTGGATTGGGAAAAAAAGACACTCAAAGGACAAACTAAAAGTACCAGTTAAGTTGAACTGGGGTGAATCAGAATTTAAATTGTTGGGGCTACATTATTCCGTAGATATTGAAAAAATACCTGAAATTAACTATATAAATGCTACTAATAAAGTATGTAAGTTAATTAATTTATGGAATAACAGAAGTCTCACCCCTCTTGGAAAAGTTACTGTTATAAAAACGTTACTTCTGCCTCAATTTAATCACTTGTTCACATCACTACTGACTCCAAAAAATATTCTTGACAGTATAAATAAATTATTTTTTCAGTTTCTATGGGACAAAAAACCTGAAAAAATTCGTAGAAATACCATATGTAGAGACTATAATCAGGGAGGCATAAAAATGATAAATGTCTATCACTTTGAGAATTCACTAAAATTGGGATGGATAAAAAGATTAATATCACAAAACTCAAATGATCCTCCACCATGGTACGCTTTTTTGACAAATTTAGTTGGTGATCTAGGCAAAATAACAACTTTGGGTGGAGACTGGTGTAAATTACTAGAAACAAAAATTGAAAACCCCTTCTGGAAGCATGTTTTTAAACAGTGGGCATACTTCTGCATTCAAAGAACACCAGAAAATAATTCTGAGTTAATCCAGTCACCATTATGGTTTAATTCCCAGATCTCAACTGTCACTCTGTCTCTGCCATCATGGAGAAATAAAGGAATAACTGTAATTGATGATATTATCAACCACCGAGGAGATATTATGAACTGTGAGGATATAAAGAATCTATATCAATTAAAAAACATAGAATTTGATTACTATAGAGTTCGGTCTTTGATAAGAACATTCATAAATAAGTATAAAATAGGTAATAATTTTGTTTGTGAGAAACCTCATATACCAACCCACATTAAGATTCTGATAAAACCAAATAAAGTAAGTCGGGACTTCTATCAAAAGCAAAATAAATTTACTTCTACAGACAGTCCTTTATGTGAATTTGCATGGAACAGAAGTTTAAATATTTCATTTAATAAAACCCAATGGGTTAATGTGTATAAAGCTTGTTTCCAAGTATCATCTGACAATAGTGTTGGGTGGTTCCAGTTCTTGAATCAAATTTTAGGAACCAGATATCGACTTTTTAAAATGAACCTATCCACAAATAGTTTATGTGGACTATGTAACTCTAATATTGAAACTATTCAACACCTTATGTCAGAATGTTCAGAAAGCAATGCACTGTGGTTTAACATATGTACATGGATAAAAAATAGATTAAATATGGACGTGTGTCTATCCAGACAAGACAAAATATTAGCCTATGTTTCAAATAACAACAATTTTGTTCCTTTAAATTTTGTTCTCATCCACTCACGTAAGTATATATTCTGGTGTGCCAAAAATACATACAAGCTCAACTTCTATATGCTACAACAAATATTGAAAAACTGTTTTTTTGAAGAAGAAAGTTTGGCGAAACTGCATTTTAAATTGGATAGGTTTAATCGTATTTGGTCAAACTGGAAAAAACTGTTTGTGAATTGTTAAAATATATACTTCATTCCATAACCGTCAACATTTATGTAACCAGATAGTAAATACCAATTACTGTGATGTCCAGTTAACAGTAAGACACAGTTTGAACAGTTTCTAATTAATGTTTTATATTGCTGTAATCTTAGAGATTTATAGCAGAAATTGGAACTTATAGTTGGCTTTCAGCCTATAAATATCTGAAATGGAAGACCCTAGCTGCCGGGAACCTCTTCCACTCATTGTAAATGGCAGATATTAAAAAAAAATAAATATAAAAAAAAAAAACCTTTGCTGGGATGAGTTGAATGTTTATGCCTATCTCTCAATGGCGATTATAGGCCATGTGGTCACCGAGGTGTTGGACCATGGTTGCCAAAGGATGATCCTGATTGCTCCAGGCTGGCCAAACATGCCTTGGTTCTGGGATCTGGTCAACCTGTCAGCTCAAATTCCATTGTCTCTGCCCAAGTTAGAGAACCCTCTGACTCAACCATTCAACGAGTGTCCACACAGTGCCTCCAGAACTTGAATCTTTATGCTTGGCTCCTTGAGCCACAGCCATCCAAAAACAAGGCTGCTCTGACCAAGTGGCAGCAAGAATTGAGGCTCCTCCGAAGCGTTCAACCAGAAGCATTTATGAGTTGAAGTGGTCCATTTTTGTCAAATGGTGTGAATCAAGTCAGGTAGACTTCAGGTCACCCTCTATACAACAAATTTTAGATTTTCTTCTATGTTGGTTCCAGGTAAAAAAATCTCCAGCCAAGCACTATTGATGGCTATAGAACTGCTATAGTGGACAAAATGATGAAAATTATAGCCTCAACGTTAGTAAAGATGAAAACGTGAACCATCTCTTAGTCAGTTTTTATCATGATAGACCCAAAGGATGTAGGGGTATTCCCAGTTTGAATCTTGGTCAGTTGACCAAGCCACATTATGAACCTCTCAGAAAAGTATCTGACTTTCAAAATTGTCTACCTCCTAGTGCTAGGTTCTGGCAAGCAAAGGAGATTCATGCTTGGCTTCACAGAAACATTAGACACCAATAGGATTGGTCTAATGTCTCCTTATATCCTTCACCTAGCTTCTTGCCTAAGAAGCAGCTGGCCAAGGATAGACCAGATTCTGTAGCTTCAGTTATCATTCCAGCTCTGGCATCTGCGCTTGATAGGTCTCTTAAAGATAATAGAACACACTACCCAATCAGAGCATTATGATATTAGCTGGACAAAACCAAACACCTCAGGCAAGGATTTGGTTTTTTGTATCATTCAAGAAGAGCTTTGCCATGGATATTGTTGAAACAACTATTTCTTCTTGAATCAAACAGACAATGCTTTTGTGCTATCAGTTTTTGGATAAGGATGCTCTGAAGTTGCAATAAGTCCTCCCCCATGATGTCAGGGCCTTTGCAATTTCCAAGGCCTTCCAGGGAGGAGTCTCCTTGGGTCAAATTCTGTCAGCCTGTCACTGGAAGTCTCACAACACCTTCACTCAATTTTATTTGAACGATATGGCTGGGGCTGACTCAGAGCTCTATCATCTAGGTCTACTTGTGGTGGCACAACCGATCCGCCAGTAGATGCCCTTCACTGTTGTGCACATAGTGTAGATAAAGAAAGAATGCTTCTATTTTGCTTAAGGACTTTATGTCCCTGCCCACTGATTTGAACAAAAGTGGTAGACAAGGGTACAGATTACCACCTCGGACATTTATTTTTTTTCCATACTGCCATGAACAAAAGTTGCAGATGAGAGAAGGCCTTCTTTCCTGTTCACCTTCCTCAGGAATCCTTGGGACTTAACTCTGTTTGTTCCTCCTTTCCTTCTCCACTCAGGTTGTGTTGTAAAAACGGGAGAGGGACACACAGGCTGAACTGGTAAGCAGTATAGGGATGGCTTTGTAATCCATTTTCAGCATCATCACACTTTATTTCTTGGGAGTATCTCAAAAATGGCTTAACAGATTAAATTCAGATTTGATATGTGGATGTAGCTGGTCCTAAAGGTGTGCCCTATGTTAAGGTAACCTTAACTCCGATCCATAAAATAGTTACATCAAGAAAGTTTTTTGGTTTCCATAACACCAAAAATGGTTCAACATTTTACTTTTTCGTAATTTCATGGGTGTTGTGGTGATGTTTTTTAAAAACTATAGTCAGGTAACCAGGCTGTTCCTTTGTCACAAGAAATATCTACACATCAAAACCTTTGCCCTGCCCTTTTTTCCAGGATAGAAAGTCAGTCAACTTAATTAAACTGCTAAAGTTACTGAAAATTCTTTCCTGGCCCAAAACTTTAAGTTATACCATTGTTCATTCACCAATTTCTGCAAAATAAAAATGAACACGACCCAGTTCCATACAATTGTGACAATTAAGCTGTCATTATATTCTCAATCTGAATATCTTTGAAAATGTTCTTGGTCAAAACTACTTTATAACAGCAAAATAATTTAATAATGTCACCATTCTGGTACATTATATTGTATGTGGCAATGTATGTGTGTTATAAATGATAACCAATCCTGCAGTATTATTCTGTAATCCAGTTTGTGCCAAGTTTAGGTGTGTGCCAAGTTATGACACCAAACAATACTTCATAGTCATTTGAACAACAGATGTGTTTTTTCCAGAGTGTGTAGGTTATACCAATACATAATCAGTGGCAGTTTGTTTATTTGACTTGCATCTGAAGAAGGTTTTGTCTGTTGACTTCTTATGTACCTTTGACAATCATAGCATAACTTCTCCCCAATTCTTATACACTTGATGTTCTCTATAAATATGCCAATTAACCATGTGAAAAAAGTTACATGAAATTGACTTGGAAAAAACCTGACCTTAATCCACTTAGACAAGTGATTGCAATAACATAGTCACTGATTGAAGTTTTCCAGTGACGTTTTAAAAGTTTGTTGTTTTTTGGGCTTTTTTTGTCAATATTTGAAAATATTACATTCAGCTGGCAAATCTTTACTATAACTTACTACTGGCTCTTCTGGTGTGTTATTTATAGGTCACCTAATAGAGTGTAGGATTTCACTTCTGAGGGTTATGGGTTCAAATCCTCAGGAATGTTCCTTTCAGTCATGAGTGACATCATTTCACATATACTTTATTTGATAATTTTACTTTCGCATTGCTTTAGTAATAAGCATATTTTACCCACAGTCCTATATTTCAAAAACCTGACCTTTCTTTTGAAAATGATTTAAAAGAAAAAAACAAATTGCTTTTACAGTTCCACATAAAACTTCAACAAAATTCTTTGGTCAGATCCTTTTATACTGAAGGTTGACTGGCTGGACATTTGGATTCCCGTAACCACTGACTAACCATATGCACAGTAACCAGAATCACTGTACAGACTGTAGTAAGCTGTTCATTTGGTCACCCAGAATAAAAGCAAATGTAAACCACTGAAAATGCTATAATTCAGTTGATATCAGTGGAAATCCCTTATAAGTTGAGAATTGTGATGAAGTTAAAGATTATTTTGTCCTACTTTTATAATAAAGTTAAATCGTTTATTTTAATGAGTTATTCCTGAAGTAATATGAAAGTAAAATTATCAAATTAAATATATGTAAAATGATATCTGTTATGGCTAGTTTCCTGATGGTTTGAACCCTGAAACCTGAGAAGAGAAGTCCTGCACTCTATACAATGACCTGTAAGTAACATAAACACTACCTGAGTCAAAAGTAAAGCCTTTTTAGCTGAATGTAATATTTTAAAGTGTCAATGGAAAAAAAATCAGACTTAAAACTGAATCGAATAATAGTTGTTTACAATGTAGAAACAGTAACCAAATTTCAATATTTTAAGAAGTGAACAGTAATGCAACCTATAAAATTCATTGCAAAATTTAATAACTTTCTTTTAAAATGTAAAGTTAAGGCAAGACAGGAACTGGTTTACAAAGTCCTCCTTCGCTTACCAGCCATTTTTGTTCTAGACCAGGTGATTTGACCATGTCAGTTCAGAAATTTCTCAATATTATATTGGTTTCTCGAGACAAAACTAACTCTTGCTTTAAAACTCTCAAAAACAGGTACCAATCTGGTTGTGATTTCAGAAACCAGTTCAAACTCTGGTAGCTGAAATGCTATCTTTATTCTTGCCTTAAAGCTTTGAATTATGATTACCAGCACACCCGTGTTGATTTCATTCCAAAACCAGTTTAAGTACTTTAATGCTAATGTAATATTGGGGCATGTTGACTGGTTCCTAAAGCTTATTGGAAATCAGTTTAAATTTGTACAGATGTACTTTTAGTAAGTACTTGAGGTATTCAGTACTCTAAGCTGGTGGTACTCCCTTGTATTTTAACAGGCTTGCCATGAGGTATGCTTTTCTGAAAGACTGGTTTTGGGCTTGTAGTGTCACAAGTAATTCTAGCATATACAGAAGCACTAATTACTGGGATAATTACAATAAAATATTACATGTACTGTTTGCGAAAAGTATGGATAATGACGTTTATTTGGAAGAAAACTTTGTTTACCAAACCTGTTGGATATTGTGTGGAACAGTTGGAGTGAACATTCAGTGTGTGCTGTTACAAATGTTCAAGCAAGTGATGCTACAAGTAAGTAAAAGTCTACTTAGCATTCAGTTAAAGTGCAGTTTGGTTATAGGTCTTCTTTGTTTTAAACTTTGGTGTCACTGGCAAGCTGGTCTATCAAATTGTTTTAACCATTGGAACATATACTGGCTTGCTGTCAATTATTGCCATGTGCCAATTTTTGCCCGGCAGAATTCAAACCGACATAACTTGGCAAATAGAACCTTCCAATCCAGTAAATAAGGTACTGAGTTGCTGCCAATTATCACCACCAATAAATAAAATGTTGACATTTCAGTAAAGGCCACATATTTTGAAAGCAATTGTTTGTGTATTTGTTCTGTTCACTTTGGAAAACTGTTTTACCTTACTTGTTTGACTTGGGATATACTTTTTGACTGGCAAGTTATGTCAGTTTGAATTCCATCTGGCGATTATTGGTACCCCCTAGTAATTGGTATCAAGGCAGTATACTTCTCTCCAAACTGAATTTAACAAAGATACTGCCTTGCTACCAATTATCACCGGCTACCAATTATTGCCACCAGAAAATAAAACGTTCATATTTCAGTTATGGTTATATATTTTGAAAGCTTTTTGTTGTGTATTTGTTCCATTTACTTTGGAAATAGTTTTACCTTATTTGCTAGACTTGGGATGCTACTTTGGTGAAGTTATATCCATTTGAATTCTGTCTGGCGATAATTGGTACCCGGCAATAATTGGTCGCAAGGCAGTACTGCTTCTGGGCATAACTTGGCCGCGGACATAAGTTGGCCGCCATCATCATATTTTGAAATTTCTATAAATCTAAAGCCCTGTATCATTCTTGAATGGTCTATTATAATAAAATTAATGATAAATACCACTTTTAAACCCTGTGCAACCACACATTTGTCTGTTTAACACATTCAAATGAGTGGCGGCCAAGTTCTGTCCTTGGCCAAGTTATGGCTAGAAGCAGTACACCAAAAGGCTCTGATAACATGTGGTCGTTAGTGCCATACAAACATGTTATTTAATGGTGGCAATAACTGGTACCTAGTGCTAACTGGTAGCAATGCAGTAATCAAATTTAGGGTTTTATGCCCATTCAACCGACATGGTCATTTTGAGTGAGACCCTCAGGCCTTCAGCATTGCCACTTGTGGGAATGAGGCAGTAATAGCAGCAGTAGTAGGAGTGGTGGTAGACCCTCAGCAGTTAATATCAAGCTGAATTCTGTACACAGCCAGTGAATTTCTTCACCCAAATTTAGTTTGTCAAGTTTCCTAAATCTCTCAAGTACTGGTAATATTGGTACCAACAGTGATGCATAATGGTAGAATGTAAAATAAGTGTTAAGGAGTTTTAATATTGTCATCACATGCAAGTGACAGACTTTTCTCTGGGAGAATTTCACTCTAGGTATGTCAAACCTACACTTATCTCCACAAAAATAGAATGTTTTTAACATTGAAGCCTTAGAATGATTCCAGATGAAGGTAAATATTACTAAACTAACTACTTACTAATGCTTACTTTATTCTGAGTAATAAGTAATTACATGCTAATAATAAGTGTATGTACAATTTGAGTAACCATAGCACTACCAAGTGACAAACTTTCTATTTTTGTTTGTTGAGAATTTGTAAGGTGAAACTCAAATATTGCATTATGGCAGTAGTTTTTCATGAGAAAATATTGTTTACCAAAGTAATAATTGAAAATAAAACTGAAAAAATATCTATCAAGAAACTGTTTGATTTATATAATGTCGTTGAGGTAAAATATATGTTGAAGCCGTTTCATAGTTGCAGGAACTAAAGCTGTTGTTAAAGGAGCTGAAGCTGTTGTTATGGGGGAAATGCTTTCTATGTATATGTTTTGTTCAGAGTGGACTGTGTTGAGTACTCCAGTAGTTGTTAATTAGCAGTTGTTTTGTACACATAAGGCTCTGATGGATATCCCAGTACTTGTTAAAGTATATAGAGTAATGATCTATTTGGAGTAAATGTATATTAGAAAACATTACTCTTTGCTTATTCGACATCAGAGGTTGTGTTGAATAATCCAGTAGTTGTTAATTAGCTGATGCTTTGTACATATTAGGCTGTGTTGAGTACCCCAATGCTTGTTCAGTAGCAGATGCTTTGTACACAGTGAGCTGTGTTAAGTACTACATTACTTGTTAAATTAGCAAATGCTTTGTACACGGTAGGCTTTGTTAGGTACTCCAGTGCTTGCTCATTAGCAGATGCTTTGTACACAGTGGGATGTGTTAAGTACTCAAGTACTTTCTATTTAGCAGTTGCTTTGTACACAGTAGGCTGTGTTGAATATCCCAGTACTTGTTAATTAGCAGATGTTTTATAAATAGTAGGCAGTGTTGAGTACCCCGGTACCTGTTAATTAGCAGATGCTTTGTACACAGTGGGCTGTGTAAAGTACTCCAGTACTTGTTATTTAGCAGATGCTTTATACACAGTAGGCTGTGTTGAATATCCCAGTACTTGTTAAACATAGAGTAATAAACCATTTGGAGTAAACCTACATCAGCAGAGATTATAATTATATTTTTCTCCTTAGATATCAGTGGTTTTGCAAATGTTCCCACACAACTGACTTCAAATGAGGCATTCTCTTTGAATTTTAAAAAAAAAACCATGAGGATAGATTAACTTTTATTGGATGTTTCATCCTTTTAACTTGTCTTGACAAAATTCCCAGCAGCTAAGGTCTTCCTTTCTAATACTATTTAAAATTTATGTCATAAATATTTCATTACAAATTACAGATAGTACTCTATGTATGACTCATCCTGTTTAACTGGAATTTGGATGAGTACATTAGAAAAATGTTTCTAGTAAATCATGAATTCTAGATGACATGATAAAAGTCAATCAAAAAGTCATTGGAAAGAGTTGGGCCTATGTTCCCTATAGAATATTTCTAAGGTTATAGGCAGTTTCTTTGAAAAACAATAGAATAATTTTTAAATATTGTAAGAATTAATTTTTTCAAAATTTTTATGAAAAGTGTATTTCCAGTATTTTTTTTTCTCACAAAGAATAATGTTATATTGATCAAAATGCTAAAATACTGATGCTACCTATGTCCAAATATTCCTAGAAATTAAAATTTCTATCACTGTGTTTTAGTACAACTTTTAACACCGTATTTTTTTCAAATTATTTTTAATTATTTTCAAATGGCATCAGACCAGGCGTTAAATTGAACCAGGCATTCTCTCGAAATACAAAAAACAGTGTTATAAATTGTAAACAGTGTGCTTGGTACCAGGCATTAATTTGAACCAGGTGTTTATTTGAACCTGGGCATTATTTTGGAAATTTACGGTAACTTATGTCCTGTCAGGACAAGCAGTCAACATATACCCTAAAGCCCCAATTCCATATACGCGTGATGCGGTATACGGCATGCGGTATGCGGCTATTCAAAGTACTAGAAGCCTGATGAGTTCTACATAAAGTATAAGTACTGGATCTGCATACCGTACACGCATATATAGAAACACCTCTTACATTTTTATTGTAAAGTTAAAATAGCCGCATATCGCATGCCGTATACCGCATGCCGGATCACGCGTATATGGAAATGGGGCTTTATGTTGCAAAGAGCTGGAATCAAACCCAGAACCGCACAAGACACAAGTCAAGTCTTTGCCACAGTGAGAACTAGGTATTTTTCATACTGTCCTGCTGTTTCTTTTATTTCTGGAGTATTAAATTGGAGGCGCACAAATATGGCGAATACCAATTTTTGTAAATTTGGTATTGCTATATTTGTGTACATCAGACTTAACAATAGTTTTAGAATTGTCCGTCATGGTGAATTTCATGTAGCCTTGCATGTGTACATTGTGTGATAAAACACAAACTGACTCCATAATGAGTCCATACAGAATCTTTATTGTAACTGAAGATGCACATATCGTTCAAATGGAAATGGAAATTTCTGTTGTATATCACCAAAGTTGCAGATTCCTTTTGTATCATGAAAGTCTTTAAGCATGACCCAAAACAGTCACCTTCTACATTTGAGATGCAAGAGGTTTTAATAAAACATAATCTAGAGAATATTTTATCATTGAACCTTGAAGGGGGTTAGGATATTGTAATCAGATCTGTTTGTCTGTCTGTGAATCAGACTTGAAAACCATACATCTGGGCCATATTTTTATAACAACCGAGGTGTAACAGTGACTCAGGCCTCCTCAAACCTGATCTGAATTTGCACCTGACTATATATTGATTTTTTTTTGGTGTCAGTACTACCCATGTGTGGGTTTGTGTCATTCTAAGGATTATTATGGATATGCAAGTTCTCTTATTCAACTGCCAGGTTCATAAATTTCACAAGCATTTTTTTCAAACTCCCATAGCCATTATCATTTTGGCATTCCCTGTCCATATATAAGATCTATTAACTAACCCCTTCAAATCATGGTTACCCATCTACCATTATCCCGCTTTAAAACTCACAACCCTAGATTATTAGCCTGGTATGTCCCTTTACCCTGTGTTAACATTTTAAGCTACTTGATGGATATGTCAGCTGACACAATGCCCATTAGGGCACTAATTTCTTGTTTCTTAATAATGTCAATTTTAGAGAAAAAAAATCAGTACACCTATTTATATTTATCAAAATTAGCCTACCTAACAGATAAACCACAGGACACTGTGGCATTGTTGTTTCAGTGCACTCTCCCCAACTGTTTTATTAACCTGAAATGAGATGAGAAAATCTGGACTGTTGCTCCAATCTGAGCCCATCTGGGAACTTGTGGAATACGGGAGAAAAGCCCTACAGACAAAAGCCCTATAGGAGAAAAGCCCCACACTTTTTGACGCCCGTGGAGACAAGCCCCACACCATTTTTGCAAACCGTGGAGAAAAGCCCTACACTAATTTCTCAGACCGTGGAGAAAAGCCCTACAACCCTAAAAATTCAGTAGCATAGAAAAACTTAAGGTAAAACAGCTATTGAAAAGCCCTACACTAATCACTGAGACTGTGGAGAAAAGCCCTATAACTTAAAAATTAAGTAGTATAGAAAAATGGTAAAAACAACTGTGCTTGTATTTTATTTTGATATAAGCAAAACTTCAATACACAAAAATATGAAAAAAGGAACAAACTATATTTATAAGTATTCACACACTTACTAATTAGAAAATACAGTACAATTGACCATTGGAATTAGAAATTACAGTGTAGAACATTTTGGATAGCAGTTAGAAATCTTGGAAATGTCTTCTGATTATTCCTGAAAGGTCATCTCTTTGATTAGCAGGTTCAATAGAAAAAAGAATATAGATTCCAATTAAAAATGTCACAATATAAGAGGCATATTCTCTTTTATCATTCATCAAAGATGTGAGACATAAGCTCTACACTATTCACTATTAAACAGTGTGAAGCTTAGGTGCAGGTTTGAAGACATTGCTTTTCATCATTCATCAAATACACAACAAATAAGCCCTACACGACACTATTAATTGTTCAATGTTCAAAACCCTGAGCAGCCAAATTCCTTCTGATCCTTTATCATATAAAGCCTGAGTAGTTCCAACCCTGAGTAGGTCTTACTCTTTTAATCATTATTTATGAAAGTTCACAGGAAAAAAGTAGAATAAACTTCTGAATTATTTATAAACTACCGTAAATGACCTATTTAGCGCATCCGCCCTTGTAACCGCACCCTACCTCTTTTTTCCAGCAATATAGTCGGTGACAGTGCACAATATCCACATATTTTCATATATTGTACGTATTTTTACTTAATAAATTGAATTTTTTGTTGCGACTTTTGAGTCTGTTTTCATCTACCGCCATATTTACAGGAAGTGGGTATTTCTAAATGTCGAAACACTGTTTTCTACCGGATTGACCTATACTCCATCCCGGAAAGTGTTTCATGATGGGTGCGCTAAAAGGGTAATTTTTCCCACCAAATATTTAATAAAAATAGACTTTGCTTAGCGCACTGTGCGCTAAATAGGTCATTTACGGTATTTAAAAAAATGAAGTATTTATGAAGCATATCTATATGAATCCTACACTACCCCTACACTTAATTCGATAGGTTTGTTTTTTTAGTTATTGATAAACTACTTAAGAATATAAAGTAACTATGGAATTTGCTTATATCAAAATAAAATACAAACACTTTTTTGCCATTTTTCTATACTACTGAATTTTTAGGTTATAGGGCTTTTCTCCACGGTCTCAGAGATTAGTGTTGGGCTTTTCAATAACTGTTTTATGTTTTTCCTATACTACTGAATTTTTAGGGTTGTAGGGCTTTTCTCCATGGTTTGCAAAAATGGTGTAGGGCTTTTCTCCAAGGACGTCAAAAAGTGTAGGGCTTTTCTCCTATAGGGCTTTTCTCCGTACACCAACTTGTGTGTAGGAGTGTATGAAGGCAACCAGGTCACACCCTGCAGCAGACAAAGATAGAAGAAACATACTACAAAGACTCATTTTCAAACACTGTGAATATTGTGATGTCTGATCGGAAAAGTGTGACAGTAGTTTGGCCACACGCTATATATAATATCAGTATACAATTGACCAAACAGAGAGTATGTTGAGCAAGTGTGTACATACTGTTCTTACCTTATTAAGTGTTTAAGTAAAAAGTAAATATATCTCCTTCACACAAGAGTGCTACTGAATAGGTAGAGCCTCTTGCATACACTTGGGACTTTTGTGGTAAATTTCCTGTATTAAAACATTATCACCAAAAGAGCGCTAGTTTTTCATAGGGGTTTGGTACTTATATTCAAGAGCTATATGAGATCATTCTTTTAGTATTCTTGTAATAAATTACTGAAATACTGTTGTTTATGAGTGAATTAATGATTGAATTTATTAACAGAAAAATGTCTATAAATTATTGTCACAGATGATAAATTTAAGTAGAAATTGATTAGACAGGTATAATGTGTAGAATAAAGCATTTGTAACTTATAAGTACTGAATTATTCTTGGATAGAGACATACTAGTATATTTATGTGAAATAAAATATGAGACATAGTTAATATGTTAGAGTCCCCCATATATGGATGATAACATAATATTTGAGATTGAACACACAGGTACAACCGATCTAGGGATAAATGCATAAGGATATTGTGCCATTTGTGGTTGAATAATAGAGAAGGGTTAATTAGGAAAAACACACACAAATAGATGCAAATTTCTAACTCACATGCAATAGCACACACACAAACACCAACTGGAGCAATGTTTGTGTGACAGCTTAGACAAGCTGTTGTACAAATATATTGTTGTGAGTGGTTTTTGTACATAATTGTATTTCATAGTGAAACAATAGCCAAACAATATTGCCAAATCCTTCACTTATATGCTGCACATGAACTAGTGGTGTTCACAGTAGCTACTGTTATATTTACCAGACATGATGAAGAAGGAAAAACTGTGTTGCTGGATTGTGGTTTGCATTTGTGTAGTTTTTGGTGTTTTATTGACTGATTTCACAGGGATTTTTAGAGTAGCCAAGCATACTGGTACTGGATCTAATTCCAAGGAGATACTTTCATCTAAACATCCCTCAGGCAGTATGAAGGCGGAAGTTCCTCTACGAATATCTATAAAGACATCTAATTCTAGTGGCTCTTCACAAAAACCTGGTGTTCAGTACAGGAGTGATGGACATTCTGTGTTTACAAACTCTATTTTACCAAATGATGGAAAAGTGAGGAACTGTATATCTGGCAAGGTGATATATGTGAATGCCAATGAGGATACTGCACATAATAAACTGCGGAGCTATACCAGCCTCTCATTGTCAAACAGGAGTAAATCTGAAACACTTGAGGACAGAAAATCATCTTTTAAGAATGTGTTTCAGAAGAAGTTATGGGGAGGGGAAAGATTACCTGCCCAAAGTGAGGCGATTAGAGGCTCAGGTAAGGAACACTTATTATATGTATTATAGAAAATTTTATCAAAAATTTGGGGATTTTTTACCACTTTTTATATGCCTTTCAAGAGGTATATTTGGTCATATTAGGTCAGGTCCTTCATGTTGACATGAACTGGATTATCAGAAATTTAGGGATTTTATATGCCTTTCAACAAGATCAGACCAGAGGCTATATATTCTACAACAGTACTTACCTTAGATCTAAGTAAGGGAATTTTTCTCACTTAAGTTTTTCTTGCACTTTGTATTCAGGAAACAAATGTTAGGCATATTAAGTTTCATCATTTCTTACTTGAAATCTAAGTTAGAAATGATGCAAGTATATTGTTGTAGAAAACGGCCCCAGGTCCTTGGTAAATCATGTACATATTGGCATGGGGTGGATGCAAACCCACTAGCACAGAGAAGGGAATCCAGTGATGAAATGTTTAACTTTTTAGTCTTTATGATTTACACTCAAAACCCTTTTACAAAGAGCACTGTTTAGTAGATTTCCTGTAAGACTGTGTTTCTATCACTGTATATATAATGGGCCTTTTTTGACGCTGAGATGCAGCCATTAGCTATGAGCTGTGATCTATGGAAAATGTTGCTGTCATTATAATAGAGAAGAGTTTGTTACACTGTTGTTAATCTGTACCTCAGTGGCTTAGTGGTTAATAACATGCAACCAATGGGTATGAGCTGTTATCTATGTAGCATCTCACAGTCATTATAAAACACTTGCTTACAAAGAGAAAAAAATTGTACATTGTTATTAATCTGTGTGTCAGTGGCCTAGTGCATATTAAGTTTTATACATTATCACTTGACTCCCAGCCCTGTGGCCATATATGGTTTGAATCCCAGTTATAACTGGAAAGTACTCATAGAATGCAGAACTCCACCATGTGAAAATTTGGGATATTTTTTATGTAGAATATGATCCAAATTTTTCCAAAAAAGTAATATCTAATATAACTGATCCTAATGTGCTTTCAGGTCCTGGATCAACCTTAGATTTCAGTCAGGAAGCCATTGGAACACTGCATGCCCTCATCAATGCCATGAAGAAGAAACTGGGGAAGGACAAGATATCGTTTCTGGACATTCCTTGTGGAGACATGGCTTGGATCAGTCGGTTTCTGGATACTCGAGATGACATCATCTATACAGGAATGGATATTGTACCCGAGATCATAGAACACCATCAGAGAGTGTATAGGAACTACAATAGATACAAATTTATCTCTGCAGATATCTTAGATAACAATGTTCAGCTGGAAAGATATGACCTGATATTAAGCCGGATGATGATGCAGCATCTTTTTGATACTGATGTTCAAAAGTTACTGAAAAAGATATCACAGAGTGGAAGTAAATATATACTCATGACAACATTTGTGCATCTTTCAAGTAATCAAAATCTGGGCAACACATTGTCTTATAGGTTTAGGCCACAAAACCTACAAATCCCACCATTCAGTTTGACGTCACCAGTTTGTCTTCAGAGGGATGGTCCTCCACACAAAGAAGACCACTATCTAGGCCTGTGGGAGCTACCTTTGCAAAGTATAAACAATTGTAATGTCCAGATGAAAACCACACCAAATTTACCAAACAGATTCTATGTGTGTTAATTATTCAGGTTGTTTAGTTTTCTGCTGCAGAAGCATAGCTTATGTAGAAGCCAGTATGCCCATGTGAACCATATTGTTTGTGGAATTAATTATGAGATATACCATTCCTATCCCTGAACAAATTTTGCATTAAACTACAACATTTTGAAAAATGAGGGAGTACCAAATAAAGAATCCTAGGTGGTCTCCTGCAGTGTATATTACCCCACAATTGACTGCATTAACATTCCAGTACTGTCTTTTGAATTGTATGGTAAACCGTTTCCATAGCCACATTACAGAAGAATACAGAATCTTGACCAACTAGTACACACTACTTCCCTCAACCAACCAGCCAAGAAATAACCTACATGATGTGTTCAAAGTAGCACTAAATCTAAGTCAATTAATCAGTAATAATTTATGCTACAAAATATGACCTTTTCTGCTTTGTAAGCATAAAATATGCTGTTAAACTTCACCATGTCTCATCATATTTAATGCACATAATTTTTATGTTACTGTTCATCTCTCATAGCAGTCATTATACGTACCAAAGAAACAGTTCTGTCACTCTGCATAATACCTCAGACAAGCAGTTGTAATTTTTAATTAAGCGTCCCTGAAAGGGCGCTTATTTGTTTTCACCTCAATTTCCTTGCCGCCGCCGCCACCGCATTATGGTCTCCCTTGAATATCTCCCTTATTATTACAAGGTTTCAAACCATATTTGGCAGTTATATACCTTAGGCGTGGGAAAATTTTTCTGCATGCTTAAATTTGACCTTTGACCTTTATGAAGGTCACATGATCAAAAACAATTTTTTTTGAAGTACACCCCCCCCATCATCACAGTTCAGGAAAAACTACTTGCTACACAGCCTTATAATTTGACACACCTGTTCATACTATCAAAAATGCGGACTGATTAGATTTTGGGAGCAATCCCGTGAAAAATGTCTCATTTATGAGTGATATTCTGACACCTTCCAATCTGAATGCCTTAAATTTATCTATTATCTTCTTAAGTATTGCATTTAGAGCCATAAAATGTACTGGGAGGTAATAGGAAACCATATGTGGAGAGTCTAAATAGCCGGTCAGTTTTACCCCACGGCCCCCCCTTATGGGTCAAACTGGGGTCATAAATAGCTGCTTTGGAGTTTTTGCCTTATATCTCCTTTATTGTTGCTTTTATACCTTCAGAATGTATTAAGAGGTATTGGGAAAGCATATGTGAAGAGTCTAAATAGCCGGTCAGTTTTACCCCCGACCCCCCCCTTCTGTGTCAAACTGGGGTCATAAAAAGCTGCTTTGGAGTTTTTGCCTTATATCTCCTTTATCGTTGCTTTTATAGCTTCAGAATGTATTAAGAGGTATTGGGAAAGCATACAGCACAGCTTTGTGCATTCTTAGCTTTACAGCATGCTTATTAAAACCACAAAGCATTTTAAACTTTCTGGGATGCTTCGCTTTTGTTAGCAAAAGCATTCCTCTAGTTATAATGTTATTTTATTACTGGAAATATGGTCAAGTTATAAAAGTTTTTTATTTTAAATTTTATATTTACAGAAAAAAAATGTTTTACATATGAATAAAGTTGGTTCACCTATTTAGTGAAAAGACAATGAATTATACTTTACATATAAAGAATGTATTTGCTTTTTTGAAGCGCTCAGGGGCAATGTGAGTAAATATTTGCAAACATTGGGGATGGGCATTTATTACAATGAAAACCAGTCGGGTGTTCTCCCCCCCCAAAAAAGATCCAAATTTAGACACTCGCATTTTAGCATACACCAACTGAAAGTGAGATAAATGTTAAAATGTTGAAAATTTTGTTGAAAATAGATAAATATAATCAAAATTAGATATAACATGGGGTTTTAATGGAGCAAGTTTTTCCTGAAAATGTCAAATTAATAGGGTGGGGGGGGGGACTCTTCTAAATGCATGGGCAATACAGAGTGTGGCACCAGATGTTTAACCCTGTTAAGTCAAACCTCAATGGACATACAAGGTATACTTTTACATAGTCTGACAGAGTATATTTTGATAGAAAAGAACTTTATGGTAATATATATTTAAATGTATATTTACCCCAACTTGTAGAAAGATCTCTGCAGAGGTCTGTTTATTAATAAATGGGTTTGACAAGATTGGATTGGTGCCATAGTAAAAGCACAAGGTCATCTACTACTCATTAATTGATGTACTTTCATGGATCTGTGTATGGTGAAATATGTACAAGCTTTGATATTGTGTTATTGTTGTATTTGACATGTCACATGTACAATACATTTATATAATGGCTCAATAAATAAAAGCTTTTAGAAAGATGAAAACATGACTTATTGGTTTGCATTTGGTTGACTGAATGGGAAAAGAAACTTAAGCTGATGCAAATCTATTAATATATACAGTGTAATAATATATGACTTATTTTATTGCAAATGTTATGAAAACTAGAATTTTAGCAACTCCTACATCATGCTAAAAGGGTTAAGCAGACACATGGGTCCTTTGATTTTGTGAAATTTTAGACCGTGGGCGGTTTGTGGTGGAACTATATATTTGTAAGTGTGTCTTGCTTACAAAGCCAGTGAATTTTGTGGCCTGACTGTGTGTCAGTTAACTTTGTGACAAAGCAAAATTAATTAGCATTTCAATTTTCACTCATGGGTCATGGTGTGCTGTTGTGGTGCTCAAATATACCTACAGAAGACTAGTTGTCCACTTGCATGTCACTTGCAAGTTGACCCATTTTTTCATGTGGCCAGCACATAATTACGGAAGCTCTGGACTGTCAAACTTTTTTTATTTTACTAACTTGAAGATACCATTTTATTAACTTGAATATACCAGTTAGTAACTAGAATATATGAGTTAATAACTGGAATATACCAGTTACTAACTTGAACATACAAGTTAACTAACTTGAATGTACCAGTTTGCTAACTTGAATGTACAACTTGGGTAATTGGAATAGTATACCAGTTAGCTATCGTGAATATACTAACTTGAATATTCCAGTTAACTAACTTGAATATATGAGTTAACTAACTTGAATATACGAGTTAGCTAACTTGAATATACCAATTAGTTAACTTGAATGAACCAGTTAGTTAACTGGAATATACCAGTTAATAACTGGAATTACGAGTTAGCAAACTGGAATATACAAGTTAATAACTGGAATATATGAGTTAATAACTGGAATATACCAGTAAACTAACTGGAATATACAAGTTACCTAACTTGAATATATGAGTTAGCTAGCTTGAATATACGAGTTAATAACTGAAATATACAAGTTAGTAACTGTAATATACCAGTTAGGTAATTGGAAAATACCAGTTAGCTAACTGGAATATATCAGTTAGCTAACTTGAATATACAAGTTAGCAACTGGAATATGTGAGTTAGCTAACTTGAATCTACTAGTTAGTAACTGGTATATTCCAGTTAGCTAACTTGTATATTCCAGTTACTAACTCACATATTCAAATTAGCTAACTTGTTAGTTAACTGGAATATTCAAGTTAATAAGTTGTATATTCCAGTTAGTAACTTGAATATTAAAAATTTGGCAGTCAAAGTATGAGAAATTCTCCACCTTGTGCTAGCTTTGCATCAGGGGAGATGAGAGGCACTAACCCCCCCCCCCCCCCCCCAAAAAAAGACAAAAAACACAATAATAATAATAAATAGATAAAACAATTGTAAATGAAAAAAATATGAAGAAGGGCTTTCCCTAACTTGCAAATTTCACATTTTTACTGTAAAAGACCAGAAGCAAGTGACTTCTGTGGTAGAATTTGAAAATCAAAACACTGCCAATCATGTAGATTTAAGTTAGTATGTATCAAAACTGTCATTTATCAGGCTAAATTTAAGGTGTTTAAATATCTATTAGGGGGATTGTTGCTTGACTTGATAGAGTAAGAAATGTATGTAATTCACAATAATCTACATCTACATGCCAAATCTGCTCAGCCATTGAGGACCTCTTAAATTATTCCTCAAACCTTCCAGGAAAACATATAAGATTAGCATGTAACAAAGTATATTGCTTTATTTTTCTTAACAGTAAACAAAATTCAGTTCAAACAATTTTCCATTTTTATTATTAATACTTAAGTAGTTTAGTGACACTATCTCTTCTAAACTATCCCTACTTAAGACAATGTCTTCAGTCTGTGAGTGTTTGAGTCATAACACAGTGTATTCTTGTTGAGGCTGGGTATCTATTCTTCACTCTAAGTCACCACTTATGATAATGTCATTATTGAGTGAGTAGTTTTGCCTGGCCTTCACCTGGTCCTGTTTCCTGGGATGAAGTTTCTGGGAAAGAGCTTTGTGGGAGGAGTGTCTCCCAGTACAGAAGTCCTGTGTAGTAATCTCAGTCCAATTTCTCGGCGAGGCAGCTGACTGTCTGGGTGTGCAATATGACCCACAGCAAGGTTATCAGTAATCAGAAAGTCCCCGACCTCCCACTGAAAAGAACGGACAAATGTGTGGAATAAAACTTCACAGAAATTGGCATCAATGTCCAACAGGCTTAAGTATAATAGAATGATGAAAACTTAAATAGAGACTTTAACAGAAAAGAAAACAAAGGACAAATTTACAGTTTAAGTCTGTGTCCTTGTTATCTGCTCAGTGAATATTTTTCCAATAAATTTACAGATTCCACTTGACAGAGTTTATTCTGTATTAGGAATACTAACTAAACTGATAATGATAAAATGTACGCTGTTGATTCTCTCAGTTTTACTGGGCTTCAGGTTAGTCTGTTGTCTGCTGTATGATGTTACTGCGACTACATTGACTGTTTGTTGAAGTCTACATTGACTGTTTGTTGAAGTCTGTATAAAGGACTGAGATGAGGTTTTTATACATAATAACAATGTCCAATTAACACAGCACTATGCAGCTAGTTTTTACCTTGTGGCTGTAGTACCAGTAGCCATTGTTCTTGTTGAATTCTCTGATGATTGAGTGTATAAAGGACTGAGTCTCATTTTGGGACACCTTGCGTCTGGTTTTTGTGTTCAAATCTAGAAACATTTCTTCTATGAAGTTTAAGTTGAAGCATAAAGTCTGAAAAAAAATGCAAAGTAAGAAACAAATCACTGAACTTATCATGATAGTATTCTGTTTGGCAGATAAAATGAAGAAAGTTAAAGTTGAACAGTGACATGTAAAGTCCCTTGCACAGAGTCGTGATGCTGCCTCTAGTGAGGTCAGTAAAAAATGTGAGAAACCTAATAAGATATATGGGGTATGCACATTACCATAATTTCTATAGTAAATCCTTTGGGGCTATGCATTTTTACAAAAATATTTCTTTAAAGTTTTTTTCTTTCTATACTTGGATGGCACTTTGGTGTAATTGTGTAATTATAATCATTTATAAAGTGATCGCACAACAATGTATGATCACTTAGTAAATGATCAACAATAGTTTGTCATCACTTCAGAGGACAAATTTTACCTCATCCAAATATACATAATGTGATATATTTAAATATCCAAAAATCTTTGTTTTATACAAGATTTATTTACAGAAGAGTGTTGCATAATGATATATGATCAGAAAGATTTTTCTATTGCAGTAACACTCTAATTAGGTCAGGTTATTTCCTTTCTGTATAGTGATCTAACCATCCGAATTCGTAAAGACAACCCTCACGTTTCAATCAGATCTATTTGAAGCTCCCAACATGTTTCCAATAATAACAGAGGTCCCCACTGGCCTAATGGTTCGCAAGTTTTGCATCTAATCACAGGCAGTCACCTCTGTATGGGTTCAACTCCCACAAGTGATAAAGATGAGGACCTGTCCCAATATGACCATAGCTGTAAAACACCAACTTTGACTTTGATTTTCACTAATAATTGTAATAATAACACGTGTGTTAAAATCTGATACATTCCATTTTACCTCTTTGCCTGTCTTGGGATGGTTGTATATAAAAGGGTGTAGGACGTGTGTATTGACTCGAGACCTGAACCAAGCCCTATCCCATAATGCCTTGGTCTCCTTAGGAAGTTGCCTCACAATGTCGTAGAGTGGAATAAATACTGTCAAATAAAATACAAAGAGTTATGAAAAGAATAATGTATTAATATACTTGGGTGATAGAATTTGATATAATAAAGTACACAAAACAACATAATCATTGTATTATAAACATAATGTTTTACTTTTCAAAACTGAAGAAGATTCAACAGCTGGTGACAGGTGTACATATTCAAATGGGACATACAAATGCAATACATGGCCATGTATTTTGTTTTGATAATTCTAAATTAGCCCATAAATGGACAAAAATATGAATTTTACAGAATTCAATTTAAAAACAAGCATTGCCTGAGAAATTACAAACCCTGGCCAGTGGGTAGTGCTGAAGAAAAGTAAAAAAAAAAACAAGATCTGGATAGGAATCATTATTTTAGATTATTAGTTTTAGGGAGAAACAAATCCACAGGTAGACCCCACATGGGTATGAAAAATGTGTATGCACTGTAAACTGCCGACCATCGGTAAGAAACTACCATCTTTCCCACACAGGGTTCGGGGTTTGAACCGCCGACATCAGGGGTGGGAGGCAAGTGTCTGAAGATTTAACTAATACACTGCATTGAAAGCACACCAAACTGAAGCCACTCACAAGTGTTTTCTTCAACCCCCTCAACTACTCCTATTGATATAACCCATTAAATTTATCCAAAACTATGGACCGATGAAATTTATCAAAACTCACCCGTGTTGCCCTTTCTTGCAACATGTGGCATGTAGTAAAGCACAACTGAATGAGGGCGTGGCGTAAAGAAGCCGTCAATATGCCAGGCTTTGTTTCCCACTTGAGTGTAGCCTTCTTTCTCATCATTAGAAACTCTGCAAAGTAAAGCAAAAGAAATTGTGAAATTTGTCAAGTCAGAGAACAATCTGTAATTTTACTGTAAATTGTTGAGAATATTTCTTAACTTTTTTGTTTTGTTTGTCTTGCTTAAGGCTCAAATTGGAGAAGCCCTATAATTTTGGGGCACCCAGAGAAAGAATTCCTACACCATTGTTTCAGAATGTGGAGAAACGTAAGAATTCTTAGGGGTTAAAACGAGTTATGGTGTGTGCTCTTTATGTGCATGTATTTATGTATTTACATTTTTATGTAAGGCTCTTGTAAAGCGGTTGAACTATTGCTGTGAGACTTCTCGACACAGCTGTAAGGGGTTTTTCTCCAGGATTCATTTCAATGCGATATATTTAGTTTTATTTAAAAGAGAATTCTATGTAATAGGATATTATTGATTGAAATGCAAGATGTAACAATGAAATTTCAATTTGCTGCTTTTGCAACAAAACTGTTATAATTCGTAAGCACCTCTGAATCCTCAGCATTTATTTTAATCAAAAAACTTTTACAGAGCCTGTCATTATTGCCTTTTATGTCGGTGCTTGCAAATGATATCCCAGGTTTTTAAAAAGTTTCATTGTAACCCAGGGGACTTGATTTTTATATAACACACAGGAAAACTCTGTGTACATAAACATGCAGTGAAACAACTTTAAAGCCAGCATCCCTGATGGGCTTAGATAACTTGTGTAAACTGGCTGAGACCCCAGTTACACATAGCCGGATGTATCTCATCCGTAGCTACAGATCTGCTACGGACTGACGTGGACAGGGTTTGCGGATTAAATACAGTCATAAGACCAATCCTTGGTCCAATCTTTTCATCCGCAAGCCTGTCCGTAGTGGTCCGTAGCAGATCCGTGGAAGATCTGTGGCAGTTCCGTAAATCTTTTACATGACCACCCCCATCCCTTGTACATCCCTATCTGTTACCATATATGGAACCATGGGCTATATCCGTGGCACATCCGGCTATGTGTAACTGGCCCCCTACGGATGAGAACTATTGGAAGTGAGGAGGGGTAGAGTAAGAAATCTAAAAACCACTAAAACATTAGTTAATTCCATGAAGAAAATGATGCTTTTTGTCTTAAACATGGTAGATTTCAGTTCAAAAAGCCTTCATTTACTATACATTAAACAAATCTCATCTCAATTAAATATTTTTATTAGTATTTCCACATGTGGTGAATTTCAGATTTCTTACTCTACATCCAGCTTGAGAGGCTGGTTGTGAAAGTAATTTTATCATGTTTATTACATAAGGTTTTTAGTGTGTTTTGAGGGTTCTAACTGCAGGCTATGTTTACAAATGCACTAGACAAATACAATGCAAGATAAGGGATACTGGTTTCTGATTAAAAGGGAATTCTACTAAACAGAGATGTACCAATAGGGTTCAACTGCATAGTAACCCATGGCAACCCTGTCACACAGTATGTAGAAGTAGGGTTCAACTGCATGGCAACCCTGTGACATTCACACATTGTAGCTAACTTTGTACACTTTGTATATGTAGAACCAGTATAAGTTGAATGTATGTATAAGCAGAACTAGCCTTAAAACCCCAGTGTCAGAAAATGGTGTAAGTTTGTGGGTCAAAGGGGTGAAAGTGTATTTTTTGATATACTTAATTTTTGATAATTGTCTATCCGTTACACAAAAGCTTCCCTTGGCCAAGCCAATTCAAGTTATTTTTGGAGTTTGTCATCCATCCATTGGGGTGACAAAGTATACCAAACTAAGGTAGATAATTGCCTGAATTACACTACACTTTATAGCTGACATTTCTGATTTCTTTGAACTATTTTTAATAATACATTTGGGGATACAGCGGCTGATTATTTTTCTGAATACAAGTGCACCAGGACATTTACATAAAGATTTGTACATTGATGATGTTGATGCAGAGTGGGTAATTTGTGTGACCATGTTTTACTTGGTTGAACATAAGTCTATAAATAGAATATAGTGTGAACATTTAAAATTAGGGAATGGCCAAGGTGCAAATTACATAAAGTTCAAGGACACTGGTTTATCAGTCACAAAGAAAAGAAGAAAGTTTCTGGGTTGTAAGCTGCCACTTTGGTGTAGTGGTTAGCATGCAAGACCTTGTCTGGTTTAAAAATCCACTAATGTGGGTTCTACCCCAGCTCAAGGCCTAACATTTCACAGGAAAAACATTCTAGCACCCCTGCCCTGTTACAAAAAAGTAAGGGTGGGGGTAGGGAAGGAGTGACATTAGGTGGGGGTTATACTGGGACGGGGGTGGGTCAACGGAGATCATGTAAACTGGGGGGTTTTACTGGATAAATATGTGACATACAGAACCATTCTGAGGGAAAAGTGAAGTAATTTCTATAAAAAGTCAAATCATAATTTGATTAACTTAAAGAAGTGATTCATAACAAATGTTTAATTTATTTAAACAACTACAGTCACTGTGCAACATATAATTTTTTGTTGGTATATTTTTAAATATGTTACCTGATCATTAAATGGTATTTCTAAATTAGATATAATAATTTACTTTGGAAAAATTATATTTATTTTAAATGACCTCTACACTATAAACTTGTGGGTTCTACCCCAGCAACAGAAGTAACTTTTCAAGTGAATTTTTGTTTTTGATTTATTTCATTTTTCTATGTTCATTTTTTTAAAAGTTTTTCATCCCAAATTTCTAACTAAGTGACAATTTATATTGAATAACCTTTTAAAATTCCACAGTTTTGGGTTCCACCCCTGCATGTGCATTCCATTTAAAGGTGTGAGTTCAAACCCAGCTCAGGGCAAAATATCTCACATGACTTTATTTATATTTTTTTCCTTCATATTATTTTTATGTATTTACTTTCTTTGTAGTTTTTCAAATTTTGTTTTATAAGATCTCACCTTTGTGTTAAATAGCTTTGGTTTCAACATCTATTGCTGTGGGTTTCAGTCCAGCTTAGAATACAATATTTTGAATGAATTTATTTTGTATATTTAATGGCCATTTTTAGTTTCCATTTTAAAATTTCTTTTACACCATAACTATATGTGTAACCAAAACATTTGTGACAAAAATATTTGATGTTCAAAGATTTGGGTTCTACTCCTTGCATGGGGCATACCATTTTCACAGTTTCATGACACAGGTGTTCAGCATTTTATCAAATTCCTTAAAAACCACTTGTTGCTGACGCCAAGTAGTTGACTACCTGAAGACAGATTTGTCCACTGCTTTTGGATGCTGTCTGTGCGTGTTGTCTAGTCCATTCCCAAACCACAGGGAGATCTCCTTCTGCCGTTCTTCAGAGATGGGACCTGTCAAATATTAGTCAGATATGTTAAGAATTACCATGAACAGACGAGGGTCTTTTTCTGAGTTAGAACCTGTCAGCACCACTGAATTCTAAGGAATTCTATACTGCTTTTTGTAGTTTTTAACAATGCAACATTTAAATAAAATTTTATCATCCTTGAAAATTGTGATACGTTATACATCAGTTTCAGATTAACAATTGGCACATGGGAATAGCTACAGTAATTCAACACTATGCTATAGTGTAGTAGCAGGACTTTCAAGGACATTTATTTTTCTTAAAAAGTATTTGTGCACTGCAAATTAACAAGTGTATACCTGTCTGAAACACCGAAGTAATAGGTCAAAGCTTACTGAGCATGATGTGGACTATATTATTACTATATTAGTGGAATTTTATGACAAAAGGTTGAATGAAGAAATAACAAATCTGGTAACAAAAACAGGTTTTGTGTCCCAAATTTAGAAAAAATGCAGGCTTTTTGACACCCCCCCCCCAAAAAAAAAAAATAAAATAAAAAAAAATTTAAAAAAGGAGAAATAAAAAAAAAGTAAAATAGTTTGTCTGGTATTCCAGTAGTTATGCCACATATACAATCATATAACACTTAAAATAAGTAGAAAAAGCATGAAGCTAACGTCTGAATGAAATTAACAGTGAATTGTACATGTGATGATAGCAGAAACAATCTGTTACCCAGACATATAGAAGATGAAAGTGAAATCAACTGATCAATGCTTTAATGTCTAATTCAGTGTTATAAACAGCATTACAAAATCATATGCAGTAGAAATAAGCTCACACAATATACAGTTACATGTATATTGGACAGCAATAAAATCTATATGTGACCTGCTTTATGGAAATCTGTTTCTTGATAAATAAGCTAAATGCTATTGGACTTGTTAATGTGTCTGCTACATAATGTCTACTGTTAAACTACATGGTAAGATTACGTAGATTTGCCTTCTTTGTATTTGTGTCCATTTAAGCTAAACAGATATATTTGATTTGGAAACCTACAGGAGTTCATTATATACCACAAGCAGTCTGAAGTAAGAGGGATAGTTTCTGAAAAAAATTTTTTGAATGTAGTCTGCCTCTACAAAAGTCATACATGGTGAAAGTCTGAAGAGTTGTTAGCTTCCCTGCAATTTTTAAAAGTCACTTTTTGACAAAATGATGATTGTCCATGTGATAATCTCTCCCCAAAATGAAATATTGTTGTTTTTCAAATAAATATTTTATCTATTTTTTGAGATTAGTCCATGGTTTGCCGTCTTTGGAGAGTCTATCAATTTGTAATCATTCTTCAATGCACTGCATTGAAGGTGAGATTTGATGAATGTACAGTAAAATAAGACTTTTTGAACTGAAAAATACCAATACTTTTTTTTCATAGAATGAAGTAGGTTTTTAGAGGTGGCAAAATTAAAATTTCTGGCCAATTTTAGATTCCTTACTCTATATGTTAGAGGGTTGGGATTTATGATATGTCTGGAGTTCTACATGATTCATTGTCCTCAGATTACCAAAATCCCAACTGTTTTTTGATTGGATGTTATTGGGTTTAGCTTTCACCTATCAATAGTGGATTGTTTGTGTGTATGGAAGAGAACATGCAAAAGTAGCTTACCTTGGTTTTTGAATACCATAATTTTATGTTTGGTGATGTCGAGTGCTATCTGGTCCCTCACTTCTTTAGGCTGTGGTTGACTGAGATCCACCTGAAATGTATTTGATGTACCATTGGCCTCACTGTGAATTACATGTGATTATACGATGGATTCGAACCCATGACCACCGAGGTAACAGCCCAGTTGTTTATAATATGAAACCCGCCATTCAGTCACATGATGACTCGGGTTTCGGCTCTGTTGCTCTGGGTTTCAAATAACTCATGACCACATATGGCAAATATTGATTGTGAATTCCCAGTATGATTGGCGGTTAAAGTAGACATAATAAAAACCCAACCTTACGACTTTGTTAAGTGGAGTGTTGTCATAGCTAAAAAGACTTAGTGCCTTGTAGCTGATGGCAAAATCTGATCCATTGAGAAAACCTGTTGAGAGAAAATTTTATATTACAAAAAGTCTTCTGTTTTGTTTTTTTATTAATCCTTATCATGTTTGCCAAAAGTACATCTTATGCCATAAAGTCACAAGGAAATATTGATAGAATTTCATGCATTTCTTCAAGTCATCATTTATCCTTCTAAACTTATGACGGTACAATTACATTAAGACAATATGTCACATTTCCTTTATAGTTCTTACAATGTTATTCAGTGAGCCTACTTTCTACAACAGCTTATGCCAACTCATTTTTTGGGACTTAGCCAATTTTGTTTATGATTGGTTGGTAATTCAAATGCAACTATCAATGTATGGTTTTATATATTGGCAGGGTCTCATTTAGATGAAGATATGTTTAGGAAGTTACATTAATGGGCAAGGTCCATTCCTCTTACAAAATAAGTTGTATGTTGAAGAATATTTCAAGGATGTTTTGAGTATGTGTAAAATATAATGGGTCTGTTTCCTTTTGTGTCACATATGGTTCAAATCTAGTGTATTAGTGCAGATGCTGAGGGATATCCTCAACATTGTCAGGCCTTTGAATACACCAGAAAGGATGTTTATTGATTGGATAAGACCAGCATTTTGTCCACCCTGCCCCAGAACTGACTGGGATTTTGTCTGCCATCTCAATCTTGACTGGCATTTTGGGCACCGGTATTTTGTCCTGCATTCCCTTTACTGCGTACAAGTTGTAAATCATAAAGAGAATTGTCTTAAGGTAATCCAACACTACTGATATGACTTCTGAAATGAAATGCAAAGTGATACCAAAAAGCTTTAGAGATCTCACCCCTTTGATGATGGAAGCCATGTGGAGTCCATTGCGTTTGCTGTACACGGGTTGCAAATCGTACAGATGACCATAGTTAGGTAATCCAATGGGAAATGACAGGTGAATTAAGATGATGAACAAATCCACTAATGCCGTGTTATACCAAGGCTTTCTTGGTTCTCTGTACACCACATCACTGTCAACTGTCATGATGAGGGTGCATGAACATCCAGCCTAAAACACAGAAATGTTCAATTTTATGAAGACTGAGTGAAAAACACAGTGGAACCACTCTGATAAATATGTTAACAAATTTTTCTTTTCATGAACACCATACTAAAACACAGAACAACTAGTTAATAAGATTTAATTTCATGAACATTAAGTTACAAAAAATCAGGACAATCCCTTTTATCAGAACACATTAAAATGTTTAGTTTTACGGACCTACTATAAACTGAAACCAAGAATAACCTGATAAATGCCATGAACTTTTGAATGTCTGTCAATTTCATTAAATATAGCATAGACTCATCACCTGTTTTATCAAAACATATCCCTCATTTTAATAATTACAGCAAAGATTTATAAAGTGCTGGAACTTCTACAGCTTAAATATGTTTCTATTTTAAGAATATTCCATTGAATTTCAGACTATGTACCATATCCTCAAGTAACATGCTCAAAATAACAAGATATCTTAAAGCCCAAATATGGCAGAAATAATGAAACTTTTACCAAAATTACCCACTTGTCCACTCTTGGATGATGACCAGTGAATGTTTATTTACATTTATTGACAAATCTAAACTTTCTGTATTTGGTAGACTGGACATAGACATTTAATATGATTATATGGGAAATCTATATTCACTGTATTGACCTGTATAGCCTGTTTATTCATGAGGAATTATGAACAATGGCACATATAGAAATTTGATCACTGGTCACTTAATAGAAGTGGTCATCTTATTGTGTAACACGTTTGAACATGTATACGCTAATCTGAAGGATAACCTTTTGATTTTCTTTTTATAATTGTTTGGGGATTACTGGGCAATACATGCGTTTTGACAATTAAATGTCTTTGGCATATCTAATTTACATCAGTTTTTGTGACAACTGTGAGATGTTACCACTTTTAAATAGCTTAAAATGTACTCTAGTGGAGTGTTGAAACTGATTGGTTACTGTTAACTCATATTAGGCCTCCATATGTGACATCCAGGCTTATGTAAGTCCTGCCCAAATGGATTTTATTCACTGTATCATGTTCTCTCAACTCAGTGGAACATTTCATTCATTTTCATAAATCCATAACGACCTCGTGTAAGCACTTTTGTATTTTAGGGGTGCGTAATGAAGTGACGTTTTTTCATTTTATATTAACTGTCCATTTTCAAACATCTCTGTAATTTCTGCACGATAACAAAAATTTAAAACTGCATGTTTAATATATAAAATAAACAAGATGATGGGATTCAAGTTGAGCAGCATTTATGGAAGCTAAAATGCCAATATGCATGAGTTATGACTACTTATAAGACTGCATTTTATTTCATTACAATTGATGAGAAGGTTTTTCCGACTTCAAAACTGTACTGAATAATTTACGTATCTAGATTTAAAAACTGATAAACAAATGATTATGATAATTGCATCAATAAAGGGTGAATAACAAATTACCACTATTTACAGCACAAACCAGTGTCCTTCGGGGTGTAAGTCCATGTAATCTCTGAATAACTGTGAGGTTAAAACACTTCACACATGCTGTACATGTCTTTTTTCACCAATGAGTAACTCAACTCACTGGTTGTGTAGCTATAAATGGGGTTCTGAAATGTATGTAAGATTTATAGCTGTGTCTGTTTAAGATTAATAACTGTACTTCTAGAAATGTGAATATGATTTTAAAGTCTTCCCAATGACTCCATGTGGAAAAACTCCTAGTTTTCATAACAGAAAGCTGTAACTTGTATCCACTGACAATAAGATGGCCAGAAAACACAGTAACCCATCAACTGATAAATCTATCAGCTCAGATATTTATTAAAGAAATGGGAGAATGTGTTGGGAATTAAAGTCAATATATAGATTTCACTTTTATAATTTTAAGATGGTATATTTTCCACATATTAATCCTGCCATCAATGGTTTTATACATTGGTAAAATGGCGTAGAATTGAGCTTCAGGGAGTCATCTATGTATTTTGTTTTAGTGTTAACTGCAATGTTTTCAGACACAAATAATTAGAACGTTTACACAATTATTTGTAGAATTCTCTGGTAACTTTGAGCGTAGGAAAGTCTATTTTTGAACGTGTTTTGTTGCGTTGATCATCAATAACTTCTCATGTTTTTGCTCAGAACATTTGAGAACAACCAGAAATCCAATATTTCAATTAAGTTGGAAAGTCTCAGGATGTTGTCAAAGGTACAATAAACTGGCGTGATAGATGGGAGAGAATCAACTGAAGAATTCAAACCTCGGATGACTGGAAAGACGGGCGACTCTGCCATATTTAAGAAATACCCGTGTTCTGCACTGAATACAGGTAGATCAGCCTCCTTTTCATTTAATGTTTCCTCAGGAGGACTCGGGGAGGACAAAGTTCTGCCAAGGAAGAATTCAAGACACAAATGACACGAAGACGCGAGACTCGGCCATATTTTACTGAGTACAGTTAGATTAGGTCCCTTTTCATTTATATGTGTGTATTTAATAGTACTCGGGAAGCACACAGCAAGGCCCACCACCTACATTACTGATTATGAGTGTGGTAACAAAAACCCCATAAAACTTAAGTTACTTCTGTGTTAGACCACCTGTGAACATTTCATTTAAACCTGTCTAATCATTTTGTCGCTACAACATTTACTGCTTATGCCCAGGTCAGGTAGTGGGGAATTTTAAAACCCAATATCTGCAAATGTCAAATTATTCAATGTTTTTGGTGGATTCCTCATTATTCTCCTTTGTCTTTTGTCCTCTTCATCTTTTCTGACTTCACAAAGACAACAACCTGATGGTCAAAATTGTTGTCGGTATTTGCCACCACAGTAGCTGATCATATTCTAACACGTTGTAGCTCTGCTACACTGATGTCCCCAACAAAGCATTCTAGTTTTCTGTCCTCAGTAAATTCGTCAGATGTTCCCAACCTATCCTTTCTTTATTGTAGAAACGTCTTTACAGATCTCATTATTTCTCGCCTTTACGTAGCGAATCCGTGGGCTAATTGTATTAAAATCGCCAGATATCTCCACCAGTTCGTAGGGTTTTCTCAGTGTGATGTTTTGTTGAGGTTTAATCTCTGGACAGTCGAAAAACTTGGTGGAACAGTGTAGAAGTACGAAGAGTTTTTATCACTTTCTTCTCTATTTGGACAAATTTTTGGCAAATTTGAAGTAGGCTACATTCTTCTATATTCGTTGAGATGATTGTAACACTCTAGTCAGTGTGTGACCTGGGGATTAGCCACTGAAGTTTGTCACCGAGTGATGTCCGTCACTTGTACTTTATCATAATTTTAAAACGATTTTTTTTGCTATGAACTTTCAGCATACAATAACACCTGGTGTGTTAAAACAGTTGTTCCATTTATTTAAATGTGAATGTTACTTGACCTTGAGTGTTTTTACGGCAGGTGACGAACTTCACTGACTGACCAGTAGCGTGATTAATCGTATGCCCCCCTCGTCAGATATAGTAGATCTAACGCATTGAGCTTAAATATATATTTTAGTATATTCAGTATGAATGTAATATATATTAACATATGTTAAGAAAATGTTATAGTGTAAACTGTTGCAGGGTTGGTGGAAAAACACACGACAGCAACAACATGGTTTTAATACGCCAAGTAACGACATTTTACGAGGTCATTGTGGGTTTTAATTTGCAGAACCTACACGTTGACACTACACGTGTACACGTATTTACTAGTACACGTATTTAATAGTTTAAGCACATGTTTATCTGTTATATCACACAAAATAGAGAAATAAATACAATATTGGATCTTATTATATAACTTTCGAAATTTTAAGCGTGGAATAAATAAACGGGTTTGATTATTACAACATTCCGTTTGATAATATACGTATTAGCGTCCAGCTGAAAAAAAGATTTACTTTGAAATGGTAATCAGCAAAATGTTGAACACTGAAAACAGCCAAAAAGCCTCACGTGGACAGCAAAATATGAACAGTTTGCATTGTGAATTTCTTAAAAAGCCGGTGTACCTATTTTACATATACCTTGAATTAATTACGATGTTAATGACCTTTGGAAACTCTTCTGAGACATAAAATCGTCTCTTAAATTTTATTAAATTTAAAACATATACTTCCTTATCTTCAACCATACGATGGTCTGAGGAAGAAAGAAAGTTATATTTTCGATAAAAAGATTACAAAATAAACTTACAATACCTGTCTTAACGTAAGGTTAAATGTTTGTGAATGTATATATTTCCTACAGTAACAAACTAATTGTCATAAACTCGTGACTGGAGGCGACAATGTGAATGTGACACTGCTGTATAACATTAAAATTCAAGATTTCATGTATTTATAAGAAAGGCACTTTGGTAGAAAGTCTGTATACTTCAGCTAACTATGTTGATGTTTGACTCTAATATAGCCTTTGACAGTATGTGACATCAGTTCTGTTATGTTTACAGTGTTGCTTAGCATATTACTTCTAAGATGTAATCCATACTAAGCATGTCTTAAACTTTGTAGTTGTTTTAAAAGAAAAGTTACGTCACTTGTACATCAGTCCTTGGTATCAAATTAGTCGGTGGTTTACAGCAAGTGAACATTCATAGTTTCACTGTGTTGGTGCAAGTTATAACTTTCTTGGACTTTTGGAAAGCATTTGATGATGTTGATCAGACTTAACAGTTCAGTGGTGGTTGTCTCCAGTACAAAATATGTTCTGGCAATTTTCACACTCGTTCTGCTGGCTGCAGGGATTATACTCATAAACAGAAACACCAGACATGAATTACATAAAGAACCTGATATACCTAGCTCATCAAAGAAACAGCAACAAGATTTAGAAACTAGGAAATATTCCTCAAATCCAGGTAAGCGTTTATTTTCTTACATGCAGTTATGAAATTTTTATGTGGATCAGCCTTTGATTTGAGGGTTAAGTAACAGATAAAACACTGGTCAATCATTTTATATAGAAATCTATATAGTAAAATTCGTTATAGCTAGGTATAAATGCTTCGTCAGACCCTTTCCACAAAGATTTACTTTGTTGTCTTGAAATCGGAGAAGAGGTCCTTATTGTCAAGTGGTTTATAAATTTTTTAATTTAATCATATGGCTCTTAGGTGCTTTGTATGAATCCAGCTGACTGCAACATGAGATTTACAGAGGGCTTGCTATTAAATGTAAAATCTGAATTACTAACGTAAATACTCTCCTTTACATGGGTTGTTATTTTTATTGCAGAAGAGAAAGAATCAACACAGAATTATCCATTAATACATGTATTATAATAAAATGGATGGTCACATTAGACAGTAGTTCAACTGCACTTGTTCTCTCCATAATTTATAGGTGTCCGCATTCGTGAAGGCGTTTGTTCCAAAGGCATCCCACCATGGACTAATGAATGGCTGCTGACTCAGTTGGCTCCATTTTTATCAGCTTACGACAAAAGACCTGCAGATAACCGCCTGGGTACCCCTCTCATGCACCAGTTTGCTCTATGGTGTATCATACGTCATCTTCAGCCAAAGCAGATCATAGAGAGTGGAGTATGGTCTGGGTTGGGGACTTGGATGCTGAGACAAGCAGCTCCAGATGCTCAGCTCATACTCATTGACCCCAAACTACAGGCACACATGCACTATGTGGACAGGAAGAATGACACCATCCATTTGACCAATAAGAACTTCAGGGACCTCTCCACCTTTAGGAACTGGCATGACATTAAATTCCACGACCTTGAGAAGACCTTGGTCTTTGTGGACGACCACCATACACCGATGAAGAGAATCCCACATGCCAGAAGGATGGGTTTCAAGCACATGATCTTCGAAGACAACTATTGGCTGGGATTTTCAGATTGCCTAAGCCTGAAGCAAGGATGTGGATGTCTTCTGGATGAGCCAGAGTGTAAGCAATTCAAATACAAAGATGCCTGGGGAACCACCAAGAGGAACCTCACCAGGGATGACATTGAACACGTGGCAGAGATATTTGAGGGTATAGAGATCTATGCAGAGTTTCCTATGATCTGGAATGTATACAAACAAGGAGTTAAAATGGTATCCAGCAGATCAACAAATTACCTCTTTAAAACACAAGATGGCGGCAAGCTTCTCCGGGACTTTGGCCTCAAATGGCTGCCATTTCGTTCCATGCTTGATGGAAGCTACACATACGCAAACCTGGCATATGTCAAGCTAAAATATTGAAATTGATTGTTTTGAAGGATACAGATATATGGTTGTGTTAAAACTAAGGATTTAATTTGCTAATTGGCTGTTAAAATTGATGAAAACCACCAAATTTTGCAGAACTCTTGATCAACCAGTGCATCCAGTTCTCACATCAGTACACTGACCACCACAATAAGACTATTACAATGCATTCAAACTGAACGTAACATTCTAAAGTATTGTACATTGTCAGAATTTGTGTAACATAACCATAGTCACAGGCATCTACAACTTTAGTCACCAGTGCATTTCCCTAGAAGTCATAGTTGTTAATCATATTTAATTAATTGCTTTTAATATAGATTCCTGGGGGCCAGGCCTAGATGTTCACAAATTTTGTTGTTCACAAATGTTGTAATAAAGAGACTAATCTATAACATAGCATTTTCAGAATTACAAGAAATGGACCATCTACGTGTCTCAACTTTTTTTTGACAATTGATATATATTTGTGAAATACAGTTTTTATTTGTAGTGAGTCAATGACTGTAAAAAACTGGAAATCCCTGTGTTTTAAAGCTGTCAACCTAAATTTGATCTTTGACAAACTTTATTAGGGTAAAGTCACAAGGCAAAGAGGTTTTCAGTATTACTCCATAATGTCATCTTCAATATCAATGCAATTCGGCATTTTAGTTGGCCACAGCTTTTCAAGCACAAAAAGTGGTCCATTGCTGATAGTTTGCTACCAATATGTATTAAAACTTGACTGAAGAATCTTATGCAATACACATTAAACCTGACGTAAAACGTAAAGCTCACAATACTAGCCTTTCTCCACCTAGAGTCTATCCACTTGATAACAAAGATATTGGACAGAGAACATACAAAAAAGTGTTCTGTCTTTTTAATAACCAAAATAAAATGAATTAACGAATTTTATGCATCCAAAATACAGTTTTTTAAAATTATGTATTTGGATATTTCATTTGTACTACAATCAATTTTGATTTGAAACTTTGCTGTTATAACTTTTGGTTGGGCTTTAATACTGAACTAGCTTTCGTTCCAATTGACACCTAAGTTTGGCTGAGAATTCTCAGCCCATGTTAAGGCTATGTGATCAGTTTTCTGGGGTCCATTGTCCCTGGCCCAAAAACCTGCTTGGTCATTCAGAACAAGCCATGCGTCCAAGTGGCAGCCATTTTTAGATTTGCTATGTTTTAGAATCCATTTTGAATTTGTCGCATGGTATGTTAGGTGGTGACATTTTTTGTGTGCAGAGGACAAAGACACATTTTCAACATGGCCAAAGAAAAGTTGATACTGCCTTGCTACCAATTATCGCCGGGTACCAATTATCGCCAGACAGAATTCAAATAGACATAACTTGACCAAGAGTACATCCCAAGTCTAGCAAATAAGATGCAACAATTTCCCAAGTGAATAGAACAAATACACACGAAAGAGCATTCTAAATATGTGGCCATTACTGAAATATAAATATTTAATTTATGGGCGGCGATAGTTGGTACCCGGCGATAATTGGTAGCAAGGCAGTATTTATTTTCAAAAAGGTAAGTTATCATTACTTGATATATCACTAAACTAAATTACCGCCAATGTATGAATATGACGTGTTACGTACTTAACAAAATAACCATGCTACTTTAAAAATAACTGCCCTTGGTTTGTGTTTAAGGCAGCAGAAATATCCAATAATTGACTATATCTGATATTTGGTAATTATTTAACGCCAATTAACAAGCATTCTCTGGACGCAGATATTCTGGGACAACCCGGACTGGGAACTCCAGTGAGTTTATTTGCTGGTTCACGGGGTTCCAAGTCCAGAATCTGGACAAAACAGTTTACATTACTTTTAACTAATATACCCTCGGTAACAACCTACACAATGTGTTAGCAGCAGTGTTAAACCCAAATTAATAAACTCTACAATGAAAGATACAGTAGTGGTTTGTAATAGCGTCATAAAATGCAAGTAACAAAAGTAACTGGCTTTAGTAATGCTTCTCAGCAGTAAAGTTACACCACGCGTAACACACGTCTTATGGGGAAAACTACACGTAGTGAATGCGTATTGGTGGTGGACCAATTCATGCCCCTGTACTGCTCAGCTACCCAAGTTCAACTGCCTTAAGAACTGTAAAGGATAAGCCATATTGATACTAAAACAACTAGAACAAGTACTTGTAACAGTAATCTATAAGTCTACAATGAAGATGGTTGTAAACGGGTTTAAATGTTATCATAAATTCAAGTGACGAACTTGGGTAGCTGAGCAGTACCTATTCACGCCCACCCCTAAATTTATCTAAAACACAGTGGCCTAATAAATTACAAATGTATATTGCCAATTTGAGAATGATGTGGTAAACATGTTCTCTATGAAAAATTATAAATCTTTGAGAAAAATTGAGGGTGGGCGTGAATTGGTCCACCGCTACTATGCTATATGCGTTATGTATTAACTCTTTAAAATTGTTTAAAAGTATAAGTTTTTATCAATGCTTCCAGTTTAAGTAAAATGTACTGGCTTTCTACCAATTATCGCCCGGTCGCAATTATAATAAGATGGAACGTTTAAAAAGTGACAATTGCTACAATTCCCTAATCAACTGCACTTTCACAGAAAAAAACTCAAAGGAATAACAACATGCAAACAGGATATTTCCAGCAAATCCAGCAATTACTTTTTATTTCTTTTTTTGATAAAATTTGAGCAAAAGGGATGTCTAAGAAATGTTAACGTTATTATTAAACAAATAATACTGTACAAATAATACAGTAAAGAAATAGACAAGAATTTCTGTTCAAAGGCATACTTTTTGTTCAGATTTGAACCAGTGAATTTTCCACAGAAAAAAAAACATTATTTGAAAGATTGATTCCTGTTTTGGTTTCTCTATTGATACATTAGCAATGTCCCCAACCATCTGTCCTCGCCCCCCCCCCCCCCCCCCCAACTACCCATCTTTAACAGAGCTCCCTCCCACAGTACTGCAAACCTGAGTGTGTTGAATTAGCAGTTTTCGCCAGACGTAATTATGTATCGCGGACATATTGAATTTTTGATGCTACACTACTGTACTGCTTTCTAGCTCATACAAAATGGCGGCCGCTCGGCATTGAGTAAATATTAAAGCTTGTTTTTCCTCTGTGATTTTGGTGGGGTTTACTCGTACACTATGTGGATTTAGAGCCAAGGGGTCCTGTTTGGATAAGTGGACCGGATCTCGCTGCACTATGTGTGATTTTCTGTGCAGTTTTCAGCCAGGATTTGGGATTTGTTTGCTGGGGGGTTGAGGCGTTGTGCTGGAATATTGAGGTGGAATGTCTGAGAGGGTTTTATTAAGCGATGAGTAAAAACACCAGTGTAAATACTAACAAACATAAACAAATCTGTGTGTACTGTAGTGCTTCTGTTGCCTTGAATGTGTCTGCAATGGCTACACTTACCCCCACAGATAAACATTGTGGATGTACTTGCTACAGGCACACGGGTCGTGACTGACTCAATTCATTTTGTGTTGTACGTTTTAAAAATGTCTCATAGGATAATAACTCTGTCACCGTGGTTGAGTTTAGGTTCTGTAGATCTATTGTGAATATGTTGATTGTATTCTGTGAATTATGGATACGTGTCTTTAGCCATTTTTGATACACAACTGTAGAAAAATTAGCCTAGTTCTGCTGGGGAGACATGTGATGGGCTATATATTCCCGCTAGGTCTAGTCAATTAGGAGTGACATAAACACAAACATGGAAATCTTATGGGGTTATTTAACCGTCAGTCTGATATATTTGGGAATAAGACATTTATATGGCGTCTCTGCGGCCACATTGGATACTAGTCACAACAAGGAACTATTGAGATCTCTGGGATTAATAAATAAACATCAGTTTCCTCTCGGTAGTGATACAAACAGTATTGGAAATAGTGCAGCAGACAGCAGCAGTAGTGATACTTGGAATATTGTATTCACTCAAGATGGAAAAGGGGTCAATACAAGACTTAAAAGAGATGCCACTGCACTTAGCTATGGCTCTGCTAGTATTGACAAACGAATGCAAGATACTACATCGAGGACGGGCGTCAAAACGATTGTCAAAGGAAATGAGCGGGTATTGGATGGGGTCGTTTCGAATAGACGTAAACGTGGCACAAAAGAACGCCCCCAAAATTCCTGGGTGTCTGATTTACCCTTGTTAATTGAGAATGACACTAGTTTAGCTGTGTTGCAGTATATTGAACAGCTTTCCAACAAGACAAGGGGCCAAAGGAATTGTCAAGCCGATTTGACTGGAGTTGGCAATATTAATAGTCCCATTGTCTCTTTACTTAACAGGAGTATTTCACACGAATATTACAGCAGTATATTTTCTCCTCAGGTGGAAGCTGCTGTGAGAACTTCAAATTTACTGAGCAATATCTTCAAAACTTGGGAAGTACCCAATGGAACTTTATATAATGAGTATTTCTACTATTCCCTGGTAAGGGCTTTGGTTGCGTCCAACACTACCGTTGTTGGCAGTACAATTGCGTTTGACTGGAAGAACTTCCGGTCTGGTAACTCAGATTATTTTTGTCCCCACGTGTACAGGCGGAAACCTCACGATAGGTATTCTGCTGGGAACAGTAAGCTAGGGTTTATAAACCTGGGGGTGAAGAATGAAGGCTTTGAACTGTGTTCAAACCAGAGCTGGTTCAAAGATATGAGATTTGGGAGCAATACATTCCTATGGAAATTGAACCACAGCAAAAACATATGCAAAAAATACAAAGACAGAACTTTGACGGAGGATGTTCAGACTCACGTAGTGACCTTGAAGGAGGGACGTTGGTTTGGGCCACAGTTTATTTGCCAAGATGGTTTACCAGGGCAGTGGGTTGTCAGCTATTCCATCCCATTCTATGGTTGTAACCAGAATGATACATATTTTTTCAAGTGAGTGAAACATTACATGCAGAAATTTAGTGTTATTGCTTCATTATTTTGGAGTTAACAGTGTTTCTAACATATATATTGGTCACATCATGTAGTGGGGAGGGGGTGGGGAGTAATGCATACTTGTTGATCAAGATTTACCACTAAAAACTGTGACTAAAACACAAACCTTTGAACACTGTTTTTCTGCCACAGTGGCAGAGTGGTAACGCTCTTTCCTCCCACCTCTGAGGCCTGGGTTCGGTTCTCGGCCCGACCTCAAGTGGGAAAGCTGGTAGTTGCTTGCTGTTGGTTGGCAGTTTACAGTACAGAACCTTGACCAACTGTATGTACTGGTTTCCTCTGCCCATAAAACTACCCTTCGTGATATGACCTATACAATATGTTGAAAGTGATGTTAAAATCCAAATAAATAAAATAAATTTAAAATTAAGGATTTGGTTTAAGTTAGAGGTCAGTTTCCTGGAAGAACCATTTAAAATTTTGAAGCAACATGCCTGGTATGCCTCGGTTTGCTGGGTTTTGGGTACACTAATGCTTGGTCTATTAAGTTGAATGTGATCGACTTTTCATGCTTGAGAAGCTACTTGAAAAAGCTTTTGAGAAAAAATGAATAAATCATTAGCAGAATATTCAGAGCCTTAATGAATTGGTAGTGATTGTTTTTGAAGTATTGATTGAATGAATCAATTCTGTTGATGCAGTTTACCTCCTATATTCATTTAGATGGTTGCTGTTTCTTTATTCTCTGACATTTACTATCCTTAGATCTATGCTAACATAAGTTACAATTAAGTTTAGTCAGTTATACATTTTAATGAAATTCTTTTGAAAATCTTGGACTTCTTAGCATTTTGGCTTTTAATTCCTGATATTGTATGTGTAAGTTCACAATGCAAAGCTTCTAACATACTAGTAAGTGGAGCTTCTTTTGACTTTTAGACATTTCCTGTACATGAGCATTTCGGTTAGCAAGTTTGGCATCTAATCATAGGCTGTCACCTCTGTGGGTTCGAGTCCCACAAGTGGCAATTCTGAGGACCTGTCCCAATATGACCCTGGCTGTTGAACGGGACGTAAAACCCCAACTTTGACCTTTGTACATGAGCATTTCATGGGATTGCATCACATTGGTGCAGATAGACCTTTACTGTTTTTGTACAAGTCAAATAAGTACCTGTTTTAGATTAATCATGTAATGGCCAGGGCCATATTTTGGTAATATATGGTACAAAGGGGATCTTCGAAAAACTAGGATGGTATGTAATTATCCTGAGGGTTAGATTCCAGATAAATGCTACTCTTTGGAAGAGGCCAGTTGATCTGTATAGACAAGGCTTTATATATTTGCCCAATATCCTGTTCAAATAAATCATTCTTTGTCACTGTGCTGTGAGGCATTTTACGGTCCATCACAACTCCTTCCCCGGAAAGTTGTAGAATAACTGGATGTTGAAAGTATATTTAGAATTGTGCAGCATGGATTCTGTCAATTACATGAAGCCATCTACAATCTTAGTGCAGCATGGTTTCTGCCAGTTACCTCAGGCCATCTACAGTGTCCAAACTTCAGAAAACCATGACTTCACATATGTGGCAATTTTTACAGTAATAATGTGGTGGTTATGTAAATTTTTCAATGTTTTCAAATTATGTTGTCTTGACACAAAGTTTGTGGAATATTTAGGTTGTTTTGTAATACACCAGTTGTGTTCTTACTGAAACTAAGACTTGCCAAAGATTTGTGTGTCTAGTAACACACAAAACTTAGCCAAATAAGTGGGACTTTAGTCGTCCATATTTAGTAACAGTTGACATATTAATATCGTTTTAACCAAGAATGTAAAGTAATATATATTTAGCTCAGGTTTCCTTTAAATTTATTGGTCAAAGAAGTCATTTGAAGTCATTGTGTCTGGATCTGATTGTAAATGAGTTCCAATGTTAAATTTACATTTGATATTATTATTATTAACATCACATGTCATTTGTTCAAACGAACACTAAAAGTAATAATTTAAATATTTTCTGCAAAATAGTGTTGAATTTTCCAACTAATGAAAAGTCTAAAGAATTTTGAAGTGAGAAGATTAAGTAATATTGAACTACATGAAAGTTTCAGCTTCTGTAGAGACAATTTACGTGTAGTCTGGATCAGTTATAAGAATTTATGAACTTCTCTGGTGTTTGAGGAGTGCAGATCTATCTCATGTTTATCCACATAGTAAGTTTAAGTGCTCTAGGTGATGCCTTTTTTAACCATGGCTTTCTATGGACTTTATAAAAAAATGCAGTAGAAATCATACAAACGAGCAACTGATAAAGCAGGCACATTTATAACACTGGATTTGTTGAGTGCTTGTGTGTATCTCTCCACTCCTGTGTTTGCTTTCCCTCAATAAGCTGGCCAATTATTGCACAGATTACCTAGTGAAATGATGTGTGAAGTTCTACAAGCTACCTCTATGAAATTTTCATTACTCCCTTGTTCTAGCTTGTATTTAAGAATTCTTCAAGAGAATCTGTTTTTTTGATTGGGGAGTTGTTCAGCTATTGGTGTTGATCATTTTCTGAATTTGTGGTCTATTAAAATCTGGACTACTGTTGATTTTATTTGGTGATGTGGTCGAAATCCTTTAATTATAGCTCCTTTAAGTGCTACCATCTTAATATTGGGGCCGTATTCACAAACAATGCCGGATAAGATGACCTTAGTTCTAAGTGAGGGAAGGTTTTTCACTTGAGTAAGTTTTTCTTGGAATCTTGAAACTCAATATATTAGTGCAAATAATAAACTTGAATCTTTCAAATTAATATCTTAGTACAAATTCTAAGATCACCTTAGAGTTAAGAATGTTCATGTTTATGGGTTTTTTCATAATTTCTTAAAATCCAAGTAATACTTCAACTCGTTCAAAATGGTCTTCGTTAGGTCCCACATCCTTGAAGGATGTTCTCCATTGAAATTTACCTATTTACCTATTTAAGTAGAAATGAATATATTCCAGTTTGTGACCTGGTATGAAGTGATTTGCACACTGAAGACTACTAAAATGAATTGAGTGTAGTGAGCAAGTTGTTTGGTTTCATTCCATTCTATCACCTTATATTACCTGATTAAGTTTTCACATTTTGAAGATATCTTTTCTTGGCATCTCTTCACCAAGAAATCAACAGAGAATCACTAATGTTTACCACTTTAAAGATCTTGTTTACCCCACAGTTTATGTTGAGGTGAATTTGTTTGTGCTGTTTGTAGTGTTTATTTACAAGTTTAGCAAGTGGCTATTCTTCAACCACTCTAATAACATCAACACAGGTGGTATAGTTCATTTAGTATTCATTTTACAGGTGTGACATTTTTGTTCAACTCCATTCCTGTGTATTCTTAGCAGATCAACTCAGATTGGAAAATATTTCTAAGTAAACCCTGCTTGTTTTCACTATTGACTGATATGGCCAATACTAACCAGTACTGGACACTTTCTCTCCATGATTACTTTGGGGGGGGGGGGGGGGGGGGGGGAATTCATTTATTCCTGTAAAAAGAGGGAAAAAGAGAAATTTGGGGACAACTATTGTATATCTTGGGACCAGGAATCAAATAGAATATAGAGTTGGGGTTTACAACAGCCAAACTCTTCAAAAGTGGCCAATACCAGAAAATATTGAAAATCTTGGACCTGTCGGGCCTCGCTCTTCAATATTTTCTGGTATTGGCCACTGTTTGGGAGTTTAACTGTATTAATATTAGGGTTTCAAGTCAGGTCCAGTAGTAGTTTTTGTACTCCAATACCTTCACCATTAGTGTATCACCAGAACTTATAACTGTAGGCCAGAATCAAGTTTACAGAGATCTCGGTATCTGAGAGTATCTTATCTGACCATATCGGATTGGTTTGGTTCTTATGGACCTATACAGGACTGTTTTTATACATTTCAAGGAAATGTCCAGTTCAGTGAATTATGGTCTATCTTGCTGGTGTCTGATAATACTCAGATCTCACTTTCCTTTGCATTTCTTTTGAGATCAATATTTTGAAATTGTTGGGAAAAATCATTGTTAAAACAGAAAAGAATAATCTTTATAAATTTTTTATTCAAAATTTCTTAGTACTTTTTCACAAATCTTTGGGCACTTAATACAATGATTTTTCATTTTGAATTTTTCGTGACTAATTGATTGAAATAAACAAATGAAAAATAGTGTTAAACTTGGAGAAATTTTTGTATATGGTGACTTCACTATTGGTATATGTAAAAAAGTTTTAATTTGAGAAATTATGCAGAAAACCTTTCAAGGAATGTAAATGGTGAGAAAACATTAACATCAAACAGTTACTCTTTGTGCTGATTTTACTCTAATTAACTGAAATCGCACTTCTGTTTGATCACACATACTTTGCATTTCTTGCAATAAGTCTGACTGCTCTTAAAACATTTGATTCTGAACTAGGTTACATGGTTAGGAAATGTGTTTAAAACATTCTCAAACAAGAGCATTCCGAGAGCGCCGGCCTCCACCAAAGCACATAATGATATGTAAGTGGAAAAATCCTGATCATTGGTTTCTTCTGTATCCAGATGATGATCCAGATAAGTCACAAAATTTAATGGGATCTAAAGTTGACCAAGATCTATCTTCTCAATATCTATCTCCTCTGTAAGTTATAGTTTATGAGATTAAGGAAAATTAGTTTTCAGGCCAAGATGGCAGAAGCACTGAGGTTTATAAGTATCAGTAGAAGTTTACCATAATCAGAACAAAATCCTATTGATATTATTGGTTCTGCATCCATCAAGTGTGCTATATTGAAGTCCCTCTATATGTATTTATACTTTTCTATTTCGAGGTTTTATTTTGTTTTGGAAATAAAGTATTTACGTGACTTACAAGCCATTTCTGAAATTAATTATGGAGCAGGGAGTATCCAGTCAGTTCCAGCATGCCATAAAACCCGAGAATTACCGACAAGAAGGGTGTTGGTTCTTTTATCCACTGAAGTCTCTATTGATTTTTGAATCAATCAGTGAAACACCGTTAAGCAACACCAGAGGTCTCTATCGCATTCTGCTACATTATTTTTTGCTCCATTTTGTTACAGTACAACACAAACTCACTGTTGTCATTTTGAATCTAGAATTAGAGGAGAACATTTACTGAATCTGAAAAAATGTTGCCAAAAGTGTTTTCTGCTCAGGGTGGTGTCTCGTCAGATTACTTGTTCATATAGTGAAATGCCCAAAACTAAAAATTTGAGTTAATTTGTGTTGGGCTGTGTAGGATCCTCAAGTAAAATTCCATAGCTGTTGTCGGGTGCAAGTTTAAACCACAACTTTGTTCTTTGCGTTCAGGTACATTCCATTTTAGTTTGACTCCATTATAAGGCTCCTAGAAATAAATGCTATCCAACTACCAAAGTCATTCTGCTGTTGCAATGTTGATTAAATAGTTTCTTTTCATGTATGGGAAATCAAACTAGATATTGAGGTTCAAGGATTGAGTTGTGAGCAGTTTTATAACAGTTTATTTGACATTGGTACATGCTAAATTTAAGGGTTTTTTGGTGTAAAACAAAGTTGTTAAAATAGCACATGGTAATCCTTTAAATTGTAACCTATTTCAGTCGTTATCTCTTCAGTTGGGTTTTATATCTTGGCCATATTTTGTATTTTGGGTTTTATATCTTGGCCATATTTTGTATTTTGGGACCTTGCTGAAGGTAAGTGGTTGATAGTGTAGAAATCTTGAGTAACAACCGCCCTGCACTGGTTTCCTCCATCGCTCAATAGATAATAATAAAAATAGGATTTATAGAGTGGAAAATTGATACAAATCCTCTAATGCTCTAATACACTGCATGCCATGCCAAGGTGCTTTCTACCATACAGTGTTTTTACATCAACGAGTGCAAACGTTTCATTATTGCTGATATAAGTCTGCTGTTTCACCAGCGTTACTGATAACTGAAGTGGTAGAATACACTACAAATTTATCCTATATTAAAATATCAATGTACTGGTAAATTATGGTTTATGTAGAATGTGACCAAAACGTGTGTAGTAATTTGTTACCAATCTGTCGTTAACAGGCCTAAATTTGATTAGTATACACTGTTTCCTGTGTACCCTTAACTACCTACAATGATATGACCTATACAATGTTGTGAATTTGATATTATACTTAAATAATCTACATTAACATGTGATTTTATAGAGTCGTAGTGAACACCAAGCTACTTATGGCCTATGTGGACAGAGACCTCTGTTGTACAAATTTGGCAATTTATTTACTAGCAATAGATGATTCATATAGTTAATTTTTCTATATTTTACAGAGGAGTGGTGAACACCAGGCTGGATCTGAGCCGTGTCGACATAGACCAGTGTTCTACAGACATGTCCCGTCCATTTGCAGACACTCACAGGTGTAGGAGGGAATCTACACAGGTAGGTACCCTGTGTCCGGATATCTACAGGTCCTGTTATTATAGTTTTCTGGTTTATTGTTTTTAGGTCAAATATCCTGTATTTAATGTATTGAGTACTTGAGTAAAGTGACATGTTGATACAAGTTTGCAGAGCTATCAATGGTGTTGGAACTTATGAAGATTGAGAGTCTTCTAGTTTAGATATGTTTGCAATATTTAGTAAAATAATAACACACATAAAACAACACAAATATGTTGTATAGTACATATTAAAGTTGTGTACATATGGGATTCACCAATACCTTACAAGAACATAAATTAACATAAAACACAATGTCCTTCAGTCCTTATGATATGAATTAAGGTCCTTGATTGCCTAGTGGTTAGCCAGATTGGCAACTGATCACAGTTTTCACATCTGTGTGGATTCGACTTCCATAGGTGGCATTGCTGAGGGCATGTTTCAGTATGACCTACCTATTGAATTGGACATAAAACTCCAACTTTGAACTGTATATTATGAATCAATACATTGAAAGTGATGTTGAATTCATATGACTTAAACCATCGTTTATCTTTTCAGTGTGAACATGTGCCTGGCTATGGCTTCAGAAGGGGAGGTTATAAATGTGTGTGTAAACCCGGGTTCTTCTTCAAAACTTCATCTTCCACCACCAGTGAGGAATACTTCAATGGAACTGTGGTAATTCCTGTGATTTTTATCCCCAAAAGCTAATTAGATCTTAGTCTTAATCATCTTAATACATTTATTCAAATTGTATTTCTTTCGCAAGGGAAATTCCTTTATGTAGAAATCTATCGGTATCATCTATATTCTAACAGGACAAAAATTTTCATTTGCCAAATGGCCCCAGGCAGCCTTGTGTCCTTAAACATAAAGACCAGTAAACTCCATTTTAAGGTAATCCAGCTGGCAACTTTGTTCAGTGGCAAAATGGCATGTTATAACTATACAATGCATATGTTTGAAAGTTCATGTACTGGATTTTTACTCTGTATTTTACCAGGTTGAAGTATGCCAGGACATTTTTTGTAAAAACTTTATTGATTTGGTGTATAATCTTCTTACTGCATTTAACATAAATCTTTATCTTTTTGTTTTTAACTGAAATCTTCTTGTTCTCTGTTTAACAGATCGAGACAGATTACCTTCTGTATGTACTGAACAAGTCTAAGGTCTATATAGAAGAATTCGAGTGTCTTCCATGTAACAAAACGTGCACCGAGTGTACCGATAGCAGTCCTTGCTATGTGGAGTACGACTTCCTGATGAGAGTAGTGCCTCTAGGGCTCACCGGCTTCTGTATGACCATTGTGCTGGTCATTGCCTACTCACTAGTCAGATTACGCAAGTCTAAGGTAAGTTGACCTGTGGTAATTGTTGTACAGTAAGCTTAACACCATATTGAGATAGTGGGTCAGTATGTATAACCAATGGTGCTGGTCACAGTACCTCGGCTGATCAGACTGTGATAGTTTTAGATAAGTGAAATCTATTGTATTGTTAATTGTATGGAGTGGATACATTGATTTATTCATCATTATTCTCTTACATCTCCTGCTTCTGGAGATTTTTGTCGGTGAACAAGTTGCGTTAAACCTGAGTTTTCAGTAAACCTAATTGTTTTATTTGTTTTGAAATAGTTAACAAAGACGGCAGTTTTGCAACAGATTGTGAAATTTGTTACTAGGGGACAGGGTTTAAAAGAACAAATCATACATTGTGCAAATTTTGCATGAGAGGAAAGCAGTAAGAACAAATCATACTTTGTGCAAGTTTTGCATGGGGGGAAAGGAGAGGCCTAATCTCGTCACAAATATGCAGAGAATTTGTCACAATTTTAGAGTTTATACAGGTATATATTTCAGAATCTGACAATTTGTTGTGAAATTTGAAGTTTTTAAACTTATGCAATATGTTGTACTTTTGCAGGTGATGAAAGCCAGCTTTTGGTTATTGCTTGAAATTTTCATCATTGGTGCCCTACTGCTGTACTCCACTGTAAGTCCACACCCAATGAAATCTTCATGGATTTATTGTAAAATATTGTACTATAAACTAATCTTCATTAATTTATTGTACAATGAGATTTCTTGATGTACAAATGGTATATAAAACTATAGCTAATAACTGTAAGTTACACTTTGACTTTTAAGCATGAGTTAATTAAAAGTTTATCACTTATCATAATGAAAAAGAATGAAGAGTTTTAAAATTTAAATGAGGTAAGATGAAGAATTAATTAATTTTACATTGAGATAGAGTATTTACTCTGCTGTTTATGTATTTTCAGATAATTATTCAGTATTTTGAGCCCACACAGTTCTCGTGCCTACTCATTCCTTGGTTCAGGGAAGTGGGCTTTGCTATTGTATATGGTGCTTTAGTGCTCAAAATTTATAGGTAAGCTATGCCTTTATATAAGTCAATTTTACAGTTGTTATAATTTGTTTTACAAATATTTTTAAGAGAATGAAAAAAGTCACGGTTGAAAGAGTCAAAAGTGCTTTAAATCAATTCTGTACATATAACATCGAATATAGTAAAAAGTTGTAAGCATTATCTTATGTAGAAAAGCCATTGTGGACTGTGCAGTTATATTGTAAAAGGTGTAATAAATTGTTTGTCTTTATATGTACTGGTAGTATGCAGTTATTAATGTAATTCCTTATAATTGGGATATATCTTACTAGTTTGGTAGAGTATTTTTTAGAAAAACTATACTTGCCTTGATAATTGATTTTTTTGAACATTTTAAAGTTTGATAGAGTAAGAAATCTAAAGTTTGCCAGGAATCTAAAATTCGCCACCTCTAAAACCTTAGTTAATTTTATGAAGAAAATGATGTTTTTGTCTAAAAATTGGTATTTTTCAGTTCAAAAAGCCGTAATTTACTATACATTCAACAAATCTCCCCTCAATTCATTTATTTTATTAGTCTTTCCACATGTGGTGAATTTCAGATATGTGGCGAATTTTAGATTTCTGTAAGTTATATTTTCTATTCATGTAACCATTAACACATTGACACTGACCATTCCAGTGGGTCACTGGGGTGGAAGAATTACTTTATACATAGTATTACTTGCTAAATTTCTGTCAAATTTCTTGTGATGTTTGTATTTTTGTATCTAGGATGATGTTCCTTGTTTTATGAATACAAGTATTCACCGACCATTGGTTTGTTCAGAAAAGCATAAAAATCTTAATCGATCCCTTGCTGATTGTATTTTCAGAGTTTTGGCGGAGTTTCAGTCCAGAAAAGCCCATCGGGTGCACGTTCGAGACAAAGATTTGCTCAAGTGGTTGTTGTGTATTGTGTGTGTTGTTATTGGCTACATGTCGGCGTGGACGGCGCTAAATCTGGACCATGTGAAAGACGGCAGCTCAATGCTGGATACGGGAGTGACGCCAGAGGAGCTCAAATATAGAATCTGTAAATCCAGCTGGTGGGATATACTCATAGAAATAGGTTAGAGCAGCAAGAAACTACTACCTTTATAAACAAAAGCTTGGGGAGTACTCCTATAGAGCGCATACCTCCTCCAAGGCAACAGAATATCCATATTTCGTAATTCCACAAAATACTGCTCATTTAGTTTAACTCTCGTAATGGGCATGACCATAAAATGAAAGAAACAGTAATATTAAACAATAGGAAGAAAGCATTCAAAAATTATTCTAACATGACGACCTGCGCAGAAACGAGTTTTGAGTTCTATGCGCACACAATTATCCTGCAACAAACGCACTGCCCTTCCATCCTGCATTCATATTTTTTTACAAATTTTATAATGTCAAATTTTATAGTTTGAAGTAGTGTCAGATTTTATTATATTTTATTTTATAGTGATATTTTATGGTGATTTATATATTTTTGTACAGATTTTGTATCAAATTAAAGCTACAATGGATGGAACAGCCGTTTGCTAAGGTCACCACAATGTAAACAAATCTACGTGAAACGATTTATTCCTTGTAAAAATTTAACAAAAAATTTAAAAACCTCAAAAGTACGCTTAAATGTCATGTTAGAATAGTAATAATCCACTCGTGCTCATGATTTTACACGGCATTTAACCATGTCACTTCCGGTAATAATTTTACGAAGCCAAAGGCCATGGTTAAATGCTGTGTAAAACCATGATCACTCATGGATTATTTCTATAGTGAAAATGATTCGGATCTTGCCAAAAATTTAATCACTTCCTTCTTTGGTAAGGCCCTACCCATATTAAATTTTTATTAAGATCTGTTAATAACATTTGGTATCATTTTTGTGGAGTAAAATCCATTACTGAGGGAATTCAAGCATTGACCGTTAAAGTGGGTCACTGGGCTGGAAGAATTAGTTTATATGTAATATTAATTGCTTGAGTTTTGTCAAGTTTCTTGTGATGTTTGTTTTTTTTTATATTAAATTTAAAGCGCACAATTTAATCAATTTGTACTGACATGTAACTAAAGTCAAGAATTACATATTTTCAAACTTCTGTCTTGTGCAGATAGCTTGTTTTGCAATACCTATGCTCTACGTTTTTGTTTTTGTTGTACTTTCAGGTGAATTTATCTTTCTTTGGTTTGGTATCTACCTTTGTTATTGTATACGGGCGGCCCCCTCAGATTACCTGGAGACGAGGTACATTTCCTGGGCTATATACAATGAAACTTTCATCTCAGCTATTCTGCATATCGCAAGGTAAGAATACTTGTATTTTATATTTTCAAATTTCTTGCCTTCTGTTATATTGTATTTAACACGTTGATTAATTTAGAGTCGTTGTCTGAAATTAGATTATGCTTTTATCTATATAAAGTTGATTAAATGAGTGGTGGTGTGTGGAGTGTGAGGTGGTTAAATTTGAGATCATGGTTTATGGTACTTACCACAAGGTTCTCTGGGAACCTAGTGTGTTAGGTCTGGCAAAGGTGAGGACCTATCCCAATATGACCCAAGCTGTTGAATGGGACATAAAAACCACAACTTTGACCTTTGGTAGTTGACCAATGCAGAATCTTGACCAATTAAGATGGATTAGTGTGCTTCCTTACCTAAAATCTCTGTTGTGATTGTAGTTTGTTGGAGGATGTACCAAAATGTTAAATGATCCCAAATTAAACAAGTGAAATGTAGAAGTTGCTGTATATGTTTTGAGAAGCTTTAAACAACTGCTAGTTTTCACGATGGTTGTTATTTACAAGTCCGTAACTCGTATGTAAGTTGGGAACGAGATTTTCCTCTGTAATGTCTCTTTAGTACTAATCCAATATACATGAAAGGGAAAATAAAATCACCAATGGTCCAGTCTATTATTTTATTCATATTCATTTTCAAAACTTAAAAATTATAAATGCATATAGTTTTTGTTCATTTTTTACAGGCTTATATCTATTTCTGTTTTGTATTTGTTGTATTTTCAGGCACATTTTGTGGTCAATCACCAATCCAGATTATTTGTTTCTGATGTATTTCATCAGATGTCAGCTTACTGTCACTGTCAACGTAGCATTAGTATTAGGTCCTAAAGTAAGTGATCTTATTGATACATTCTAATATCACATGTAATTATTCCTATAGTGGAACCTCCATTACTCGATCCTGCTGGGGAACCCGATGTTATTGGGATAACTGATGGTTCACAAAATAGAGGAGGTTTTAGTATAACAGAGTTTCTAAAGTAAAAAGTTTTGGGGATGAGAAAGGAGTTTATAAATTGAATATTTGGATAATGGAAAATCAGATAATAGAGGTTCTGGTTAATTAGAATTAGATTCATGAATTTCCTTCTTGAAACAACATTTGAAGGTTATCAGCTGGGTCAGCTGTAAATGTAAAATTCACCAATCTTCTGCAATCTATTCAAGATAAATGTCAAAAGTTTATCATAAAGCATCATAATTGGTGAATGTCCTTTTTGTTTTCTTGATTTTTCTTGAATTTCCTAGATTTCCAAAATGTACAAGTCTTGAACCCATATGGGAAATAATGACAGCTTGCCAGAATAGAATTTTATTGGTCATAGGGAATGAAAAAAAAAAGTTTGATTGTAAAATATGTTGAAACTGACAAAGAAACTAATTCTTTTTCATAGTAATATCACTCTTCTGGATGTTCCAGTCATAGTTGCTTGCTGTTACACATGTGATGTCTGAATTTCTTCTAACGTGTTATAATTATATGTTTGCAGATTTATTATTCTCACCATCCGCCTGAGGACGAGTCGTATCGTAACCGTGCTTACTCCACGTCAGACGCACAGGACAATGTGGGCCCCGAGTCTGTGAAACTGCATGTGGGAATTAACTCCAATGGAGACGTAGATGTGGGTGAAGTGAATCTGTCTGACATGGACCCAGAGGATATTAGAGTGAGTAGTAGGTTGACAAAATGTTAAATAACTGGTCGTCTTGTCTTTGACTTTTGATGTTGGTAGCACTAACTAGCTCTTAATACACCTCTTGATGAATCTAGCAAGTACTTGTGGTTATGATTGATATAAAATATGTACTTGTCCAATTTTATTCTTTATTGCCTCCATAGTGTAATCAGAACTTTTATAATGCTTAATCTCCATTGTTAATGTATGCAGCTTATACGAGGAAAGACATTAATGTCGGGTGGATAAGGCCAATAGGCTTTTTGCAAATGGTTAAGTTTTGAGCTTTTATCTGGAGGAAGCAATTGAGGTTACATGACAACATGTAGGATTCACTGAAGCCTGCCCCGATGTAACTTTAGCTGGCAAAACAGTTTTAAAACCTTGAATATCACATGGAGAATTAAATATTATATTGTATTGGATATTGTAGCTGTCAAAATACTCAAACAATAACAATAAACAAGTTTTGAAAATCTTTATTCTGTACAACGTAATATACATACGCGTTAAAAACTCAAAATGTATTTTCCATTGTTATATTCTACAGACTGAACTCAAGCGCCTGTACACACAGCTACAGATCTATAAGACAAAGACAATGCGTAAAGACAATCCTCACATATCTAAGCGTCGCGGGGGCCGCAAGCATACGCACCGTCGCTTTAGCCTGCAGGCATTTCACCACAAACACCGCCATCACCACTCACACCACGCCCCCTCAGCCAGTGAAGTGAGCATGGACCACGACACAGAGATGTCACGCACTCCAGAGGAGTCGACGAACTCCAATGAAGGCTGTGGATACTCCATGGAAGAAAGTACATGTAGTGTGCAGGAGGTGAGAACTCCAACTGTCACCTTCAAACCGGGCCATAAAACCATCTACTGAAGGGAGTGTGTGTGCGTGTATGCTTATGTGATTTACTGGTATTTTGTGTATGTATATACAAAGTAATATTTCTACTGAGGATCAGTTGATTGTATGGTTCAGTCAAATTATATGGTTGTGAAACATTTTGTAGATATCTCAGGTTATGAATTTACACCTATCCCAGCTTTTGCAACTAGTGACTTGAGAAAAGTGTTCATATATTTTTCTATAATCTCTGAAATTATTTAGGGACTAAGACCACCACATTCTTCCCATAATAGAAAATAATATTAAGCCATATATTCTTTAGCACTTGCCATTAGACCAATTTTCAAAATGAATATTGATTTAAGCTATATTAAAAGAAGGCCAAAAGGTGTTTTGCTGTGTAACGCGTGCACAAAGCCATCAGAGAGACGAGTAGTGCACTAGAATTTACGAAAGTTTGATGACACAAAGAAATTCCAACCCAGACACATCCTACAGCTGGTGTAGAACTCAGATGGTCACCTATCCCAGCATTAACGTAGCCCATTGGCGCTTAACTTCAGTGAGCAGACAATACTCCTCACGCTGCGCCACAATTCATGAAAGTCCGGAGACAAAAAAAAAAAAAAAAGAAAAAAAAGTGATCTGTAGAAGAGAGAGCTCTATTGAGGCTCACACTAAAAAAAATTATCTTAATAATAACTAATTGTGTGGATCTGGAAAGTTTTCTGGTAAACTTTGCACACTGACAACTATACAATTCCTTTCAAGTCAAATGTCATCATTCAAATTCTATGTGTTGACTAGAAATCTGTTATGGGGAGATGTTCATGGGAAATACTTGCATGTAATTTTGTTTAATTTACATGTGAAATCTTATTCATAAGGATCCTCAGTATCTGTTATTTTGTGTATGCATACACTACTATTTTATGCTAGAGCTATGTAAACTTTGTGTTGATTTTTTTTTTGTTTTGCCAGAGATGGTGAACAGTTTGGTAGAATAGACTATACCTTATGTTCATTTAAACAGGATTTCAAAGTTTGGTGCAAAGTTTTATTGGGATTTGTAAAAGCACTAATTATGTAAAAATAAAATGGCTTTACATTGGTGGTCTCCTGATGTATACATTATGGAAACCAACCCATCTGTACTTTTGATGCCCATCTCAGTGTTCCAAAGGTTTGATGTACATTCAGCCACTTCTCTCTAATTATTCAGAAAAAAGCTCAAAACCTATGCATACTCGCCCTAATTTCTACCTTTTTTGTCCTGTTCTCTGTCTCTGTGGCGCTGACCCCTGCTACATCTCTGGTTAATGGTTATAGATTTCTGCTTTTTCTGTTTGTTGTGCCTAGAGTCCGTCTTTAGATGGAGATTAAGCTCCGTAAAAATACTATTAGAATTAGTTTCAATTTTTGGTGGTGATTCAAAGACTTGTAAACTGTTGTATCGTTTAATCTCTTGTAAAGCTTAATCTCCAGAGATCAAAGTACTGGATCTAGTAGATCTTTATAAAAGGTTATGTTGGAGCCAAGAATTGGAGTCGGTATAGCTTATTTGTAAAGGTCGGACATGAGAACTAGATAATACTTCACCATTCTAATATATACCAATAGTGGAATTGATAATGGAGCCAATATATCTGAAAAAAATGGAGCCAGTACCAATTATTGGAAAGAGTGTATTACTTGGATATTGGAGCCACTTCCTCAGATATATGGATAAAATACCAAATGTTGGAGCCTGTGTCATATTTATTTGGACGTTGGAGCCAGTTCATGTAATATATGGATAAAATACCAATTTGAAACCAAAAATACCAATTTGGATATTGGAGTCACCTGATGTATGGATAAAATACCATCCATTGGAAACCGTATAATATCTATGTGAATATTGGACCCAGTTCATCTGATTTATGGACGAAATACCAATTATTGGATTCCGAGTAATAATTTGGACATTGGAACCAGTGTAAAAGTTTACAAGCACCAAAAATTGAAACTAATAGAACTAAGAAGTAAATCTACAAACAGCAAATCTGAAGCGAGGAGAAATGATAGGTGCCAAATACAGGGATGGGTCGGTAGCAAAAATGTGTATCAGAAGACTGCCAAGACAGTAGTCAATTATAATAGGACATGGGCTATTTTGGCTACTTTCACCCTATTCCCACGGTCATGAATAGCTATAAATTATTCCAAATTCAAATTCACCTCTTTTGTTTTACACTTTTATTGTATTTTAGCCATAAAAGAACTGAATGTGTAGTCATGTGATATAAGTATAATGACACCAATTGTAGTGTACTCTGTCAAATGTTGATGTATTTAAAAATAAAAATTGTAAAATTGTAAAAATTTAATTCAAGCTGTGAAAACTTGATCATAACCTTTTTACAATATTTCATCTGTCCACAAATATATTAAAGTTACCTAAAACTGATGAAATTGTTGTTGGGTTTATCATTGTAGCATGTACAGTAATCTTTAAATACTTTTACCAAGGATCCAAGTTATTATTGCAAGTAATCTCTTGAAAAGGGGATGTTTACTGGTTTTACCCCGTTTTCTGACAAATTTCTAAATGGAATATCTCCCTAGTATAAGGCCTATCAAATGATTTTTGGCAGTTATAATCTATAGGGATGGGAAGTTTTTTTTGACTTTGATTAAGGTCACACAATCCAATTTTTGTTGCACTTCCTTTTTACCAGATTCTCTCAAACTACTATTCAAGGATCCAGAAAATTTGGAGGACGCTTTCCTATCATCAAAATCTTGATGTAGGTCGAATTTTGGATACTTTGGGCCATAATTGACCACTTGAGAGTAGATTATCAATTAGTAAAACAAAAACATTCTGAAACTGACCTGTGCAGATCTACTCACTTTGAGGACCTTACACAGGTTATGTAGCTTCAAAAGATTCTCATGTTAAGGTAACCTCCAAATCAGGGGTCTTTGCAGTATACAGGCAGAATAGATTTAAAAATGTCCACTATCTCTTTTATTTTTGGATTTTAAGCTTTGAAATGTATTCGGAGGTCATAAGAAACCTGGCCTGAGATTCAAAAATCATAGTCAATTTCATGACTTTATCTTTAGCATTTCTTTAACGATTATTCACTTTCTACTTTGTGATGGTTGGGTTTGCCCTGGCAAACACCTTTTTCTAGTTGCACTTCAAATGATTGTTTATATTTAACAAACAAAACAATTTAGTTTTTATGCTGAAATCTGAAATATGTAAAATGTATCAAATCACAAGGGCACTTGGTTTTAGGGCAGTTTTTTTAATAATCACAACATTGTTATGTGCTTGGGATGAATTTTTCATTGACGGTATTTAAACCGTATCAAAGTTGAAATAAGTATTAATTTCATGAATGTGTAGTTACCAGTTGATTCATAAATAAAATAAGAAAAAATAAGTAAAAATTTTCCATCATATAATAATATAGTATCATACAGTCATTTAATTAATTTTATATGATTTTATTTATTTTTTTAAATACTTTTGAAGACCCTGTTCACTTTTCCTGAAACAAATTTTAAACTGAATCCCTTACTAAGGAACCAAGGAATCATTGCATCCTTAATATTTACCTTTCATCTTTTGATGCAGTTTTCTACCTCTACTTCTGCAGTATGTAAACTGTAGGTTTCATGGACTTGTATATGTAATATTAATTTTGAAACCAAACTGTCAAATTCTGTTTAATTGGGCACCACGGTAACCGTTATTCTCATACACCAATAAAAATTTCTTTTTATTGGTGTTTACATTTTTGTATAACCGTACCTCTTTGTTACTGTTCTGTTACATGTCATTGATGATTTGAACTTCACCTTCATTGCAGGTGCTTAAAATATTTTGCGTAAATGCATTATTCAAGTTTTTGTACTCGCTGTTTATCAACAGATCTGAACTATGGACTAGATTATGTGAAGTTTATATTTTATATATTTTATGTTATGTAGTTGCAGTCATGTCTTGGAAAGTGTTCAGTAGTTTCTGTATATTAATATTAAATAGTTAAAAAATGTAGTAGAAATGTGATGAAACGATTAAAACTAGTCAAATGGTCTCTTCTGATAGTTCGTGAAATTACTGGCTATACCTGTATGCATACCTGTTATTACATTCTCTCACCAGTTCTTAAATGGTCAGTTCTTCCCATTTATTTCTGTCCATGTACTAGAAACTTTTAAGCATTGATACTGTGGATAGAAACATTTAGTTTATTTCAATGGTCTGGCCTTGAATATTAATTGGTATTGATACAACTGCTGCTGCTGAAACCATTTTAATGTATGTTCAATGATATGTATAGTTTTGAGATGGATCTCACCAAAGCCAATATTGTATTTTGTCTTTCCAAAAGTCTGTCATTATGATATATTGATCCTCAGAATCATCTCAACCACTTGTAAAATTCAGTTAAACGTTGTAGGAATGGGCACATTGATCTTACTACTGGTAAACCTATATTTGCTTTTTAACCACAGTCCTTTTTGTTCTATTACAAGTATGAACAAAATTGAAGAACCTTTTACAATGCAATAGTTTTCAAGTTACAGATGATTTACTCAACAGTGAGAATCTCCAAGTAGCTATTGCTCAGCCATCCATGAGCTAAAGGTCTTCAATCCTTCAATTTATTTTTCTGTGGAATAAATATTGTAAGGATAGCTCTCCTGGTGTACTGCTCTGTAACTTTTGTAAATTGGTTAATTTATATAACAGTATTATACTATCTGCTATAATATTGAAAGGTTGTGTATTGTTACTACATCTAGTCTTCTATATATTTTTTCTCTCATCAGCCCTTTGTCAGAATGAGTATTATACTAATTTAATAATTTAGTCCATCTAAAATTGTAACTATATTTCAAGGTATAATAGCAATCAAATCTGAATTTTTTTTTCAAAAGTTAAGATGCATGTAAAATAAAAATTATCATTTCTGAACAAAAGTTTAATTTTGTGAACTGTTTGATTTGTGAATTGTTGTGTAGTTGTTTAAATAATACTATACACCCATATTTAAGCTCTCTTTTTTATAACCGCATGCACTATATATTAATAATTGTTTATAGATTTTATGAAACACCTGTTAAAACACACTGTGATTTCATCTGTCATTCAAATTACAAAGATTTGGGAATATATTGTATGTATAAAATCCTCATATTTGTAGTTGTTTCAATTCTTTGTATTCTTGTGGAAACTTTTGTTCAAGAACTGGTTCCATATTCAAGAATGCTTACGACACAGGTTCAAACTTCAGAAGTTGGCTAAAAAAAGTAGGCAAATTTAAATATATCCAGTCTCTGCTTACCAAACCCATAACCTAGGTTCACTAAGTTGTTGACTTTTCGTAAAATATATCCAATATATTCTCCCAAATTTTAGTAACCATTGTTGAAATTTTGATCCTGACTTCATTGTCAGAACTAAATTTTTGAATATGGAACTACTGGTTGTACTTTAGAACATGCCCATTGGTTGAAGGTACTTCATAAATATTCTCTGAAATAGTGCTGTATTATTGCCTTTGTACTTCCACAGTACTGGTGGTGTTTTTTCTGTAAATAATTTCATTGTAAGTAAATTATCTTGTCATTAATTAAATTAGAAAAATACCATGAATTTTAAAGTGACCATAATTTCTCACCTTCCCAAATTTTGTTTGTAGACAACGGTAATAATTCAAAGAAACAGCCCCTAATACTTACAGCAAACATTACATTTTCTTAAAAAATGTCACACCAGTACGAATTTGCGAATTTTTATATATTTCTTGTGAAATTTCTCACCTTGTCTTCTCAAGGTCAACCTCCAGCATCTCTCCTTAGAACCAAAAGACGGTAGATTACTCTGTCCACTTTGACAAGCCGAAATACTTAGAGCGAACATTTCATTTTGAACCCAAAGCTCTTTAATAATGTCATGTCAGTGCGACTTCGCAAATTTTTTTTTAAAATTTCTCACCTTGTCTTCTCAAGGTCAACCTCTAGCATCTCTCCTTAGAACCAAAGGATGGTAGATTACTCTGTCCACTTTGACAAGCCGAAATACTTAGTGAACATTTCATTTTGAACCCAAAGCTCTTTAATAATGTCACGTCAGTGCGACTTCGCAAATTTTTATTTTTTTTTTCAAATTTCTCACCTTGTCTTCTCAAGGTCAACCTCCAGCATCTCTCCTTAGAACCAAAAGACGGTAGATTACTCTGTCCACTTTGACAAGCCGAAATACTTAGAGCGAACATTTCATTTTGAACCCAAAGCTCTTTAATAATGTCATGTCAGTGCGACTTCGCAAATTTTTTTTTAAAATTTCTCACCTTGTCTTCTCAAGGTCAACCTCTAGCATCTCTCCTTAGAACCAAAGGATGGTAGATTACTCTGTCCACTTTGACAAGCCGAAATACTTAGAGTGAACATTTCATTTTGAACCCAAAGCTCTTTAATAATGTCACGTCAGTGCGACTTCGCAAATTTTTATTTTTTTTTTCAAATTTCTCACCTTGTCTTCTCAAGGTCAACCTCCAGCATCTCTCCTTACAACCAAAAGACGGTAGATTACTCTGTCCACTTTGACAAGCCGAAATACTTAGAGCGAACATTTCATTTTCAACCCAAAGCTCTTTAATAGTTTCACGTCAGTGCCATTTCGCAAATTTTTATTTTTTTTTTTCAAATTTCTCACCTTGTCTTCTCAAGGTCAACCTCCAGCATCTCTCCTTACAACCAAAAGACGGTAGATTACTCTGTCCACTTTGACTAGCCGAAATACTTAGAGCGAACATTTCATTTTCAACCCAAAGCTCTTTAATAATGTCACGTCAGTGCGACTTCGCAAATTTTTATTTTTTTTTTCAAATTTCTCACCTTGTCTTCTCAAGGTCAACCTCCAGCATCTCTCCTTACAACCAAAAGACGGTAGATTACTCTGTCCACTTTGACTAGCCGAAATACTTAGAGCGAACATTTCATTTTGAACCCAAAACTCTTTAATAATGTCACGTCAGTGCGACTTCGCAAATTTTTATTTTTTTTTTCAAATTTCTCACCTTGTCTTCTCAAGGTCAACCTCCAGCATCTCTCCTTACAACCAAAAGACGGTAGATTACTCTGTCCACTTTGACTAGCCGAAATACTTAGAGCGAACATTTCATTTTGAACCCAAAGCTCTTTAATAATGTCACGTGAGTGCGACTTCGCAAATTTTTATTTTTTTTTTCAAATTTCTCACCTTGTCTTCTCAAGGTCAACCTCCAGCATCTCTCCTTACAACCAAAAGACGGTAGATTACTCTGTCCACTTTGACAAGCCGAAATACTTAGAGCGAACATTTCATTTTCAACCCAAAGCTCTTTAATAGTTTCACGTCAGTGCGACTTCGCAAATTTTTTTTTTTTTTTTTCAAATTTCTCACCTTGTCTTCTCAAGGTCAACCTCCAGCATCTCTCCTTACAACCAAAAGACGGTAGATTACTCTGTCCACTTTGACTAGCCGAAATACTTAGAGCGAACATTTCATTTTCAACCCAAAGCTCTTTAATACTTTCACGTCAGTGCGACTTCGCAAATTTTTATTTTTTTAAAAAATTTTTCACCTTGTCTTCTCAAGGTCAACCTCCAGCATCTCTCCTTACAACCAAAAGACGGTAGATTACTCTGTCCACTTTGACAAGCCGAAATACTTAGAGCGAACATTTCATTTTCAACCCAAAGCTCTTTAATAGTTTCACGTCAGTGCGACTTCGCAAATTTTTTTTTTTTTTTTCAAATTTCTCACCTTGTCTTCTCAAGGTCAACCTCCAGCATCTCTCCTTACAACCAAAAGACGGTAGATTACTCTGTCCACTTTGACTAGCCGAAATACTTAGAGCGAACATTTCATTTTCAACCCAAAGCTCTTTAATACTTTCACGTCAGTGCGACTTCGCAAATTTTTATTTTTTTAAAAAATTTTTCACCTTGTCTTCTCAAGGTCAACCTCCTGCATCTCTCCTTAGAACCATAAGACGGTAGATTACTCTGTCCACTTTGACAAGCCGAAATACTTAGAGCGAACATTTCATTTTGAACCCAAAGCTCTTTAATAATGTCACGTGAGTGCGACTTCGCAAATGTTTATTATTTTTTTTTAAATTTTTCACCTTGTCTTCTCAAGGTCAACCTCCAGCATCTCTCCTTACAACCAAAAGACGGTAGATTACTCTGTCCACTTTGACAAGCCGAAATACTTAGAGCGAACATTTCATTTTCAACCCAAAGCTCTTTAATAATGTCACGTGAGTGCGACTTCGCAAATGTTTATTATTTTTTTTTAAATTTTTCACCTTGTCTTCTCAAGGTCAACCTCCAGCATCTCTCCTTACAACCAAAAGACGGTAGATTACTCTCTCCACTTTGACAAGCCGAAATACTTAGAGCGAACATTTCATTTTCAACCCAAAGCTCTTTAATAGTTTCACGTCAGTGCGACTTCGCAAATTTTTATTTTTTTTTTTCAAATTTCTCACCTTGTCTTCTCAAGGTCAACCTCCAGCATCTCTCCTTACAACCAAAAGACGGTACATTACTCTGTCCACTTTGACAAGCCGAAATACTTAGAGCGAACATTTCATTTTCAACCCAAAGCTCTTTAATAGTTTCACGTCAGTGCGACTTCGCAAATTTTTATTTTTTTTTTTCAAATTTCTCACCTTGTCTTCGCAAGGTCAACCTCCAGCATCTCTCCTTACAACCAAAAGACGGTAGATTACTCTGTCCACTTTGACAAGCCGAAATACTTAGAGCGAACATTTCATTTTGAACCCAAAGCTCTTTAATAATGTCACGTCAGTGCGACTTCGCAAATTTTTATTTTTTTTTTCAAATTTCTCACCTTGTCTTCTCAAGGTCAACCTCCAGCATCTCTCCTTACAACCAAAAGACGGTAGATTACTCTGTCCACTTTGACAAGCCGAAATACTTAGAGCGAACATTTCATTTTGAACCCAAAGCTCTTTAATACTTTCACGTCAGTGCGACTTCGCAAATTTTTATTTTTTTTTTCAAATTTCTCACCTTGTCTTCTCAAGGTCAACCTCCAGCATCTCTCCTTACAACCAAAAGACGGTAGATTACTCTGTCCACTTTGACAAGCCGAAATACTTAGAGCGAACATTTCATTTTCAACCCAAAGCTCTTTAATAGTTTCACGTCAGTGTGACTTCGCAAATTTTTATTTTTTTTTTCAAATTTCTCACCTTGTCTTCTCAAGGTCAACCTCCAGCATCTCTCCTTACAACCAAAAGACGGTAGATTACTCTGTCCACTTTGACAAGCCGAAATACTTAGAGCGAACATTTCATTTTCAACCCAAAGCTCTTTAATAGTTTCACGTCAGTGCGACTTCGCAAATTTTTATTTTTTTTTTTCAAATTTCTCACCTTGTCTTCTCAAGGTCAACCTCCAGCATCTCTCCTTACAACCAAAAGACGGTAGATTACTCTGTCCACTTTGACAAGCCGAAATACTTAGAGCGAACATTTCATTTTCAACCCAAAGCTCTTTAATAGTTTCACGTCAGTGCGACTTCGCAAATTTTTATTTTTTTTTTCAAATTTCTCACCTTGTCTTCTCAAGGTCAACCTCCAGCATCTCTCCTTACAACCAAAAGACGGTAGATTACTCTGTCCACTTTGACAAGCCGAAATACTTAGAGCGAACATTTCATTTTCAACCCAAAGCTCTTTAATAGTTTCACGTCAGTGCGACTTCGCAAATTTTTATTTTTTTTTTTTCAAATTTCTCACCTTGTCTTCTCAAGGTCAACCTCCAGCATCTCTCCTTACAACCAAAAGACGGTAGATTACTCTGTCCACTTTGACAAGCCGAAATACTTAGAGCGAACATTTCATTTTCAACCCAAAGCTCTTTAATACTTTCACGTCAGTGCGACTTCGCAAATTTTTATTTTTTTTTTCAAATTTCTCACCTTGTCTTCTCAAGGTCAACCTCCAGCATCTCTCCTTACAACCAAAAGACGGTAGATTACTCTGTCCACTTTGACTAGCCGAAATACTTAGAGCGAACATTTCATTTTGAACCCAAAGCTCTTTAATAATGTCACGTCAGTGCGACTTCGCAAATTTTTATTTTTTTTTTCAAATTTCTCACCTTGTCTTCTCAAGGTCAACCTCCAGCATCTCTCCTTACAACCAAAAGACGGTAGATTACTCTGTCCACTTTGACAAGCCGAAATACTTAGAGCGAACATTTCATTTTCAACCCAAAGCTCTTTAATAATGTCACGTCAGTGCGACTTCGCAAATTTTTATTTTTTTTTTCAAATTTCTCACCTTGTCTTCTCAAGGTCAACCTCCAGCATCTCTCCTTACAACCAAAAGACGGTAGATTACTCTGTCCACTTTGACAAGCCGAAATACTTAGAGCGAACATTTCATTTTCAACCCAAAGCTCTTTAATAATGTCACGTCAGTGCGACTTCGCAAATTTTTATTTTTTTTTTCAAATTTCTCACCTTGTCTTCTCAAGGTCAACCTCCAGCATCTCTCCTTACAACCAAAAGACGGTAGATTACTCTGTCCACTTTGACAAGCCGAAATACTTAGAGCGAACATTTCATTTTCAACCCAAAGCTCTTTAATAATGTCACGTCAGTGCGACTTCGCAAATTTTTATTTTTTTTTTCAAATTTCTCACCTTGTCTTCTCAAGGTCAACCTCCAGCATCTCTCCTTACAACCAAAAGACGGTAGATTACTCTGTCCACTTTGACAAGCCGAAATACTTAGAGCGAACATTTCATTTTCAACCCAAAGCTCTTTAATAATGTCACGTCAGTGCGACTTCGCAAATTTTTATTTTTTTTTTCAAATTTCTCACCTTGTCTTCTCAAGGTCAACCTCCAGCATCTCTCCTTACAACCAAAAGACGGTAGATTACTCTGTCCACTTTGACAAGCCGAAATACTTAGAGCGAACATTTCATTTTCAACCCAAAGCTCTTTAATAGTTTCACGTCAGTGCGACTTCGCAAATTTTTATTTTTTTTTTTTCAAATTTCTCACCTTGTCTTCTCAAGGTCAACCTCCAGCATCTCTCCTTACAACCAAAAGACGGTAGATTACTCTGTCCACTTTGACAAGCCGAAATACTTAGAGCGAACATTTCATTTTCAACCCAAAGCTCTTTAATAGTTTCACGTCAGTGCGACTTCGCAAATTTTTATTTTTTTTTTTTCAAATTTCTCACCTTGTCTTCTCAAGGTCAACCTCCAGCATCTCTCCTTACAACCAAAAGACGGTAGATTACTCTGTCCACTTTGACAAGCCGAAATACTTAGAGCGAACATTTCATTTTCAACCCAAAGCTCTTTAATACTTTCACGTCAGTGCGACTTCGCAAATTTTTATTTTTTTTTTTCAAATTTCTCACCTTGTCTTCTCAAGGTCAACCTCCAGCATCTCTCCTTACAACCAAAAGACGGTAGATTACTCTGTCCACTTTGACAAGCCGAAATACTTAGAGCGAACATTTCATTTTCAACCCAAAGCTCTTTAATACTTTCACGTCAGTGCGACTTCGCAAATTTTTATTTTTTTTTTCAAATTTCTCACCTTGTCTTCTCAAGGTCAACCTCCAGCATCTCTCCTTACAACCAAAAGACGGTAGATTACTCTGTCCACTTTGACAAGCCGAAATACTTAGAGCGAACATTTCATTTTGAACCCAAAGCTCTTTAATAATGTCACGTCAGTGCGACTTCGCAAATTTTTATTTATTTTTTTTTTCAAATTTCTCACCTTGTCTTCTCAAGGTCAACCTCCAGCATCTCTCCTTACAACCAAAAGACGGTAGATTACTCTGTCCACTTTGACAAGCCGAAATACTTAGAGCGAACATTTCATTTTCAACCCAAAGCTCTTTAATACTTTCACGTCAGTGCGACTTCGCAAATTTTTATTTATTTTTTTTTTCAAATTTCTCACCTTGTCTTCTCAAGGTCAACCTCCAGCATCTCTCCTTACAACCAAAAGACGGTAGATTACTCTGTCCACTTTGACAAGCCGAAATACTTAGAGCGAACATTTCATTTTCAACCCAAAGCTCTTTAATAGTTTCACGTCAGTGCGACTTCGCAAATTTTTATTTTTTTTTTCAAATTTCTCACCTTGTCTTCTCAAGGTCAACCTCCAGCATCTCTCCTTACAACCAAAAGACGGTAGATTACTCTGTCCACTTTGACAAGCCGAAATACTTAGAGCGAACATTTCATTTTGAACCCAAAGCTCTTTAATAATGTCACGTCAGTGCGACTTCGCAAATTTTTATTTTTTTTTTTTCAAATTTCTCACCTTGTCTTCTCAAGGTCAACCTCCAGCATCTCTCCTTACAACCAAAAGACGGTAGATTACTCTGTCCACTTTGACAAGCCGAAATACTTAGAGCGAACATTTCATTTTCAACCCAAAGCTCTTTAATACTTTCACGTCAGTGCGACTTCGCAAATTTTTATTTATTTTTTTTTCAAATTTCTCACCTTGTCTTCTCAAGGTCAACCTCCAGCATCTCTCCTTACAACCAAAAGACGGTAGATTACTCTGTCCACTTTGACAAGCCGAAATACTTAGAGCGAACATTTCATTTTCAACCCAAAGCTCTTTAATAGTTTCACGTCAGTGCGACTTCGCAAATTTTTATTTTTTTTTTTTTTCAAATTTCTCACCTTGTCTTCTCAAGGTCAACCTCCAGCATCTCTCCTTACAACCAAAAGACGGTAGATTACTCTGTCCACTTTGACAAGCCGAAATACTTAGAGCGAACATTTCATTTTCAACCCAAAGCTCTTTAATAGTTTCACGTCAGTGCGACTTCGCAAATTTTTATTTTTTTTTTTTTTCAAATTTCTCACCTTGTCTTCTCAAGGTCAACCTCCAGCATCTCTCCTTACAACCAAAAGACGGTAGATTACTCTATCCACTTTGACAAGCCGAAATACTTAGAGCGAACATTTCATTTTCAACCCAAAGCTCTTTAATAGTTTCACGTCAGTGCGACTTCGCAAATTTTTATTTTTTTTTTTTTTTTCAAATTTCTCACCTTGTCTTCTCAAGGTCAACCTCCAGCATCTCTCCTTACAACCAAAAGACGGTAGATTACTCTGTCCACTTTGACAAGCCGAAATACTTAGAGCGAACATTTCATTTTCAACCCAAAGCTCTTTAATAGTTTCACGTCAGTGCGACTTCGCAAATTTTTATTTTTTTTTTTTTTTCAAATTTCTCACCTTGTCTTCTCAAGGTCAACCTCCAGCATCTCTCCTTACAACCAAAAGACGGTAGATTACTCTGTCCACTTTGACAAGCCGAAATACTTAGAGCGAACATTTCATTTTCAACCCAAAGCTCTTTAATAGTTTCACGTCTGTGCGACTTCGCAAATTTTTATTTTTTTTTTTTTTTCAAATTTCTCACCTTGTCTTCTCAAGGTCAACCTCCAGCATCTCTCCTTACAACCAAAAGACGGTAGATTACTCTGTCCACTTTGACAAGCCGAAATACTTAGAGCGAACATTTCATTTTCAACCCAAAGCTCTTTAATAGTTTCACGTCAGTGCCATTTCGCAAATTTTTATTTTTTTTTTTCAAATTTCTCACCTTGTCTTCTCAAGGTCAACCTCCAGCATCTCTCCTTACAACCAAAAGACGGTAGATTACTCTGTCCACTTTGACTAGCCGAAATACTTAGAGCGAACATTTCATTTTCAACCCAAAGCTCTTTAATAATGTCACGTCAGTGCGACTTCGCAAATTTTTATTTTTTTTTTCAAATTTCTCACCTTGTCTTCTCAAGGTCAACCTCCAGCATCTCTCCTTACAACCAAGATTACTCTGTCCACTTTGACTAGCCGAAATACTTAGAGCGAACATTTCATTTTGAACCCAAAACTCTTTAATAATGTCACGTCAGTGCGACTTCGCAAATTTTTATTTTTTTTTTCAAATTTCTCACCTTGTCTTCTCAAGGTCAACCTCCAGCATCTCTCCTTACAACCAAAAGACGGTAGATTACTCTGTCCACTTTGACTAGCCGAAATACTTAGAGCGAACATTTCATTTTGAACCCAAAGCTCTTTAATAATGTCACGTGAGTGCGACTTCGCAAATTTTTATTTTTTTTTTCAAATTTCTCACCTTGTCTTCTCAAGGTCAACCTCCAGCATCTCTCCTTACAACCAAAAGACGGTAGATTACTCTGTCCACTTTGACAAGCCGAAATACTTAGAGCGAACATTTCATTTTCAACCCAAAGCTCTTTAATAGTTTCACGTCAGTGCGACTTCGCAAATTTTTTTTTTTTTTTTTCAAATTTCTCACCTTGTCTTCTCAAGGTCAACCTCCAGCATCTCTCCTTACAACCAAAAGACGGTAGATTACTCTGTCCACTTTGACTAGCCGAAATACTTAGAGCGAACATTTCATTTTCAACCCAATGCTCTTTAATACTTTCACGTCAGTGCGACTTCGCAAATTTTTATTTTTTTAAAAAATTTTTCACCTTGTCTTCTCAAGGTCAACCTCCAGCATCTCTCCTTACAACCAAAAGACGGTAGATTACTCTGTCCACTTTGACAAGCCGAAATACTTAGAGCGAACATTTCATTTTCAACCCAAAGCTCTTTAATAGTTTCACGTCAGTGCGACTTCGCAAATTTTTTTTTTTTTTTTTCAAATTTCTCACCTTGTCTTCTCAAGGTCAACCTCCAGCATCTCTCCTTACAACCAAAAGACGGTAGATTACTCTGTCCACTTTGACTAGCCGAAATACTTAGAGCGAACATTTCATTTTCAACCCAAAGCTCTTTAATACTTTCACGTCAGTGCGACTTCGCAAATTTTTATTTTTTTAAAAAATTTTTCACCTTGTCTTCTCAAGGTCAACCTCCAGCATCTCTCCTTACAACCAAAAGACGGTAGATTACTCTGTCCACTTTGACAAGCCGAAATACTTAGAGCGAACATTTCATTTTCAACCCAAAGCTCTTTAATAATGTCACGTCAGTGCGACTTCGCAAATTTTTATTTTTTTTTTTTCAAATTTCTCACCTTGTCTTCTCAAGGTCAACCTCCAGCATCTCTCCTTACAACCAAAAGACGGTAGATTACTCTGTCCACTTTGACAAGCCGAAATACTTAGAGCGAACATTTCATTTTCAACCCAAAGCTCTTTAATAGTTTCACGTCAGTGCGACTTCGCAAATTTTTATTTTTTTTTTTTCAAATTTCTCACCTTGTCTTCTCAAGCTCAACCTCCAGCATCTCTCCTTACAACCAAAAGACGGTAGATTACTCTGTCCACTTTGACAAGCCGAAATACTTAGAGCGAACATTTCATTTTCAACCCAAAGCTCTTTAATAATGTCACGTCAGTGCGACTTCGCAAATTTTTATTTTTTTTTTTTCAAATTTCTCACCTTGTCTTCTCAAGGTCAACCTCCAGCATCTCTCCTTACAACCAAAAGACGGTAGATTACTCTGTCCACTTTGACTAGCCGAAATACTTAGAGCGAACATTTCATTTTCAACCCAAAGCTCTTTAATACTTTCACGTCAGTGCGACTTCGCAAATTTTTATTTTTTTAAAAAATTTTTCACCTTGTCTTCTCAAGGTCAACCTCCTGCATCTCTCCTTAGAACCATAAGACGGTAGATTACTCTGTCCACTTTGACAAGCCGAAATACTTAGAGCGAACATTTCATTTTGAACCCAAAGCTCTTTAATAATGTCACGTGAGTGCGACTTCGCAAATGTTTATTATTTTTTTTTAAATTTTTCACCTTGTCTTCTCAAGGTCAACCTCCAGCATCTCTCCTTACAACCAAAAGACGGTAGATTACTCTGTCCACTTTGACAAGCCGAAATACTTAGAGCGAACATTTCATTTTCAACCCAAAGCTCTTTAATAATGTCACGTGAGTGCGACTTCGCAAATGTTTATTATTTTTTTTTAAATTTTTCACCTTGTCTTCTCAAGGTCAACCTCCAGCATCTCTCCTTACAACCAAAAGACGGTAGATTACTCTCTCCACTTTGACAAGCCGAAATACTTAGAGCGAACATTTCATTTTCAACCCAAAGCTCTTTAATAGTTTCACGTCAGTGCGACTTCGCAAATTTTTATTTTTTTTTTTCAAATTTCTCACCTTGTCTTCTCAAGGTCAACCTCCAGCATCTCTCCTTACAACCAAAAGACGGTAGATTACTCTGTCCACTTTGACAAGCCGAAATACTTAGAGCGAACATTTCATTTTCAACCCAAAGCTCTTTAATAGTTTCACGTCAGTGCGACTTCGCAAATTTTTATTTTTTTTTTTCAAATTTCTCACCTTGTCTTCGCAAGGTCAACCTCCAGCATCTCTCCTTACAACCAAAAGACGGTAGATTACTCTGTCCACTTTGACAAGCCGAAATACTTAGAGCGAACATTTCATTTTGAACCCAAAGCTCTTTAATAATGTCACGTCAGTGCGACTTCGCAAATTTTTATTTTTTTTTTCAAATTTCTCACCTTGTCTTCTCAAGGTCAACCTCCAGCATCTCTCCTTACAACCAAAAGACGGTAGATTACTCTGTCCACTTTGACAAGCCGAAATACTTAGAGCGAACATTTCATTTTCAACCCAAAGCTCTTTAATAGTTTCACGTCAGTGTGACTTCGCAAATTTTTATTTTTTTTTTCAAATTTCTCACCTTGTCTTCTCAAGGTCAACCTCCAGCATCTCTCCTTACAACCAAAAGACGGTAGATTACTCTGTCCACTTTGACAAGCCGAAATACTTAGAGCGAACATTTCATTTTCAACCCAAAGCTCTTTAATAATGTCACGTCAGTGCGACTTCGCAAATTTTTATTTTTTTTTTCAAATTTCTCACCTTGTCTTCTCAAGGTCAACCTCCAGCATCTCTCCTTACAACCAAAAGACGGTAGATTACTCTGTCCACTTTGACAAGCCGAAATACTTAGAGCGAACATTTCATTTTCAACCCAAAGCTCTTTAATAATGTCACGTCAGTGCGACTTCGCAAATTTTTATTTTTTTTTTTTCAAATTTCTCACCTTGTCTTCTCAAGGTCAACCTCCAGCATCTCTCCTTACAACCAAAAGACGGTAGATTACTCTGTCCACTTTGACAAGCCGAAATACTTAGAGCGAACATTTCATTTTCAACCCAAAGCTCTTTAATAGTTTCACGTCAGTGCGACTTCGCAAATTTTTATTTTTTTTTTTTCAAATTTCTCACCTTGTCTTCTCAAGGTCAACCTCCAGCATCTCTCCTTACAACCAAAAGACGGTAGATTACTCTGTCCACTTTGACAAGCCGAAATACTTAGAGCGAACATTTCATTTTCAACCCAAAGCTCTTTAATAGTTTCACGTCAGTGCGACTTCGCAAATTTTTATTTTTTTTTTTTCAAATTTCTCACCTTGTCTTCTCAAGGTCAACCTCCAGCATCTCTCCTTACAACCAAAAGACGGTAGATTACTCTGTCCACTTTGACAAGCCGAAATACTTAGAGCGAACATTTCATTTTCAACCCAAAGCTCTTTAATAGTTTCACGTCAGTGCGACTTCGCAAATTTTTATTTTTTTTTTTTCAAATTTCTCACCTTGTCTTCTCAAGGTCAACCTCCAGCATCTCTCCTTACAACCAAAAGACGGTAGATTACTCTGTCCACTTTGACAAGCCGAAATACTTAGAGCGAACATTTCATTTTCAACCCAAAGCTCTTTAATAGTTTCACGTCAGTGCGACTTCGCAAATTTTTATTTTTTTTTTTTCAAATTTCTCACCTTGTCTTCTCAAGGTCAACCTCCAGCATCTCTCCTTACAACCAAAAGACGGTAGATTACTCTGTCCACTTTGACAAGCCGAAATACTTAGAGCGAACATTTCATTTTCAACCCAAAGCTCTTTAATAGTTTCACGTCAGTGCGACTTCGCAAATTTTTATTTTTTTTTTTTCAAATTTCTCACCTTGTCTTCTCAAGGTCAACCTCCAGCATCTCTCCTTACAACCAAAAGACGGTAGATTACTCTGTCCACTTTGACAAGCCGAAATACTTAGAGCGAACATTTCATTTTCAACCCAAAGCTCTTTAATACTTTCACGTCAGTGCGACTTCGCAAATTTTTATTTTTTTTTTTCAAATTTCTCACCTTGTCTTCTCAAGGTCAACCTCCAGCATCTCTCCTTACAACCAAAAGACGGTAGATTACTCTGTCCACTTTGACAAGCCGAAATACTTAGAGCGAACATTTCATTTTCAACCCAAAGCTCTTTAATACTTTCACGTCAGTGCGACTTCGCAAATTTTTATTTTTTTTTTCAAATTTCTCACCTTGTCTTCTCAAGGTCAACCTCCAGCATCTCTCCTTACAACCAAAAGACGGTAGATTACTCTGTCCACTTTGACAAGCCGAAATACTTAGAGCGAACATTTCATTTTGAACCCAAAGCTCTTTAATAATGTCACGTCAGTGCGACTTCGCAAATTTTTATTTATTTTTTTTTTCAAATTTCTCACCTTGTCTTCTCAAGGTCAACCTCCAGCATCTCTCCTTACAACCAAAAGACGGTAGATTACTCTGTCCACTTTGACAAGCCGAAATACTTAGAGCGAACATTTCATTTTGAACCCAAAGCTCTTTAATAATGTCACGTCAGTGCGACTTCGCAAATTTTTATTTATTTTTTTTTTCAAATTTCTCACCTTGTCTTCTCAAGGTCAACCTCCAGCATCTCTCCTTACAACCAAAAGACGGTAGATTACTCTGTCCACTTTGACAAGCCGAAATACTTAGAGCGAACATTTCATTTTCAACCCAAAGCTCTTTAATACTTTCACGTCAGTGCGACTTCGCAAATTTTTATTTATTTTTTTTTTCAAATTTCTCACCTTGTCTTCTCAAGGTCAACCTCCAGCATCTCTCCTTACAACCAAAAGACGGTAGATTACTCTGTCCACTTTGACAAGCCGAAATACTTAGAGCGAACATTTCATTTTCAACCCAAAGCTCTTTAATAGTGTCACGTCAGTGCGACTTCGCAAATTTTTATTTTTTTTTTTCAAATTTCTCACCTTGTCTTCTCAAGGTCAACCTCCAGCATCTCTCCTTACAACCAAAAGACGGTAGATTACTCTGTCCACTTTGACAAGCCGAAATACTTAGAGCGAACATTTCATTTTCAACCCAAAGCTCTTTAATAGTTTCACGTCAGTGCGACTTCGCAAATTTTTATTTTTTTTTTTTTTTTTTTCAAATTTCTCACCTTGTCTTCTCAAGCTCAACCTCCAGCATCTCTCCTTACAACCAAAAGACGGTAGATTACTCTGTCCACTTTGACAAGCCGAAATACTTAGAGCGAACATTTCATTTTCAACCCAAAGCTCTTTAATAGTTTCACGTCAGTGCGACTTCGCAAATTTTTATTTTTTTTTTTTTTTTTCAAATTTCTCACCTTGTCTTCTCAAGCTCAACCTCCAGCATCTCTCCTTACAACCAAAAGACGGTAGATTACTCTGTCCACTTTGACAAGCCGAAATACTTAGAGCGAACATTTCATTTTCAACCCAAAGCTCTTTAATAGTTTCACGTCAGTGCGACTTCGCAAATTTTTATTTTTTTTTTTTTTTTCAAATTTCTCACCTTGTCTTCTCAAGGTCAACCTCCAGCATCTCTCCTTACAACCAAAAGACGGTAGATTACTCTGTCCACTTTGACAAGCCGAAATACTTAGAGCGAACATTTCATTTTCAACCCAAAGCTCTTTAATAGTTTCACGTCAGTGCGACTTCGCAAATTTTTATTTTTTTTTTTTTTTTCAAATTTCTCACCTTGTCTTCTCAAGGTCAACCTCCAGCATCTCTCCTTACAACCAAAAGACGGTAGATTACTCTGTCCACTTTGACAAGCCGAAATACTTAGAGCGAACATTTCATTTTCAACCCAAAGCTCTTTAATAGTTTCACGTCAGTGCGACTTCGCAAATTTTTATTTTTTTTTTTTTTTTCAAATTTCTCACCTTGTCTTCTCAAGGTCAACCTCCAGCATCTCTCCTTACAACCAAAAGACGGTAGATTACTCTGTCCACTTTGACAAGCCGAAATACTTAGAGCGAACATTTCATTTTCAACCCAAAGCTCTTTAATACTTTCACGTCAGTGCGACTTCGCAAATTTTTATTTTTTTTTTTTTTTTTCAAATTTCTCACCTTGTCTTCTCAAGCTCAACCTCCAGCATCTCTCCTTACAACCAAAAGACGGTAGATTACTCTGTCCACTTTGACAAGCCGAAATACTTAGAGCGAACATTTCATTTTCAACCCAAAGCTCTTTAATAGTTTCACGTCAGTGCGACTTCGCAAATTTTTATTTTTTTTTTTTTTTTTTCAAATTTCTCACCTTGTCTTCTCAAGCTCAACCTCCAGCATCTCTCCTTACAACCAAAAGACGGTAGATTACTCTGTCCACTTTGACAAGCCGAAATACTTAGAGCGAACATTTCATTTTCAACCCAAAGCTCTTTAATAGTTTCACGTCAGTGCGACTTCGCAAATTTTTATTTTTTTTTTTTTTTTTTCAAATTTCTCACCTTGTCTTCTCAAGCTCAACCTCCAGCATCTCTCCTTACAACCAAAAGACGGTAGATTACTCTGTCCACTTTGACAAGCCGAAATACTTAGAGCGAACATTTCATTTTCAACCCAAAGCTCTTTAATAGTTTCACGTCAGTGCGACTTCGCAAATTTTTATTTTTTTTTTTTTTTTTTCAAATTTCTCACCTTGTCTTCTCAAGCTCAACCTCCAGCATCTCTCCTTACAACCAAAAGACGGTAGATTACTCTGTCCACTTTGACAAGCCGAAATACTTAGAGCGAACATTTCATTTTCAACCCAAAGCTCTTTAATAGTTTCACGTCAGTGCGACTTCGCAAATTTTTATTTTTTTTTTTTTTTTTTCAAATTTCTCACCTTGTCTTCTCAAGCTCAACCTCCAGCATCTCTCCTTACAACCAAAAGACGGTAGATTACTCTGTCCACTTTGACAAGCCGAAATACTTAGAGCGAACATTTCATTTTCAACCCAAAGCTCTTTAATAGTTTCACGTCAGTGCGACTTCGCAAATTTTTATTTTTTTTTTTTTTTTTTCAAATTTCTCACCTTGTCTTCTCAAGCTCAACCTCCAGCATCTCTCCTTACAACCAAAAGACGGTAGATTACTCTGTCCACTTTGACAAGCCGAAATACTTAGAGCGAACATTTCATTTTCAACCCAAAGCTCTTTAATAGTTTCACGTCAGTGCGACTTCGCAAATTTTTATTTTTTTTTTTTTTTTTTCAAATTTCTCACCTTGTCTTCTCAAGCTCAACCTCCAGCATCTCTCCTTACAACCAAAAGACGGTAGATTACTCTGTCCACTTTGACAAGCCGAAATACTTAGAGCGAACATTTCATTTTCAACCCAAAGCTCTTTAATAGTTTCACGTCAGTGCGACTTCGCAAATTTTTATTTTTTTTTTTTTTTTTTCAAATTTCTCACCTTGTCTTCTCAAGCTCAACCTCCAGCATCTCTCCTTACAACCAAAAGACGGTAGATTACTCTGTCCACTTTGACAAGCCGAAATACTTAGAGCGAACATTTCATTTTCAACCCAAAGCTCTTTAATAGTTTCACGTCAGTGCGACTTCGCAAATTTTTATTTTTTTTTTTTTTTTTTCAAATTTCTCACCTTGTCTTCTCAAGCTCAACCTCCAGCATCTCTCCTTACAACCAAAAGACGGTAGATTACTCTGTCCACTTTGACAAGCCGAAATACTTAGAGCGAACATTTCATTTTCAACCCAAAGCTCTTTAATAGTTTCACGTCAGTGCGACTTCGCAAATTTTTATTTATTTTTTTTTTTTTTTTCAAATTTCTCACCTTGTCTTCTCAAGCTCAACCTCCAGCATCTCTCCTTACAACCAAAAGACGGTAGATTACTCTGTCCACTTTGACAAGCCGAAATACTTAGAGCGAACATTTCATTTTCAACCCAAAGCTCTTTAATAGTTTCACGTCAGTGCGACTTCGCAAATTTTTATTTATTTTTTTTTTTTTTTTCAAATTTCTCACCTTGTCTTCTCAAGCTCAACCTCCAGCATCTCTCCTTACAACCAAAAGACGGTAGATTACTCTGTCCACTTTGACAAGCCGAAATACTTAGAGCGAACATTTCATTTTCAACCCAAAGCTCTTTAATAGTTTCACGTCAGTGCGACTTCGCAAATTTTTATTTATTTTTTTTTTTTTTTTCAAATTTCTCACCTTGTCTTCTCAAGCTCAACCTCCAGCATCTCTCCTTACAACCAAAAGACGGTAGATTACTCTGTCCACTTTGACAAGCCGAAATACTTAGAGCGAACATTTCATTTTCAACCCAAAGCTCTTTAATAGTTTCACGTCAGTGCGACTTCGCAAATTTTTATTTATTTTTTTTTTTTTTTTCAAATTTCTCACCTTGTCTTCTCAAGCTCAACCTCCAGCATCTCTCCTTACAACCAAAAGACGGTAGATTACTCTGTCCACTTTGACAAGCCGAAATACTTAGAGCGAACATTTCATTTTCAACCCAAAGCTCTTTAATAGTTTCACGTCAGTGCGACTTCGCAAATTTTTATTTATTTTTTTTTTTTTTTTCAAATTTCTCACCTTGTCTTCTCAAGCTCAACCTCCAGCATCTCTCCTTACAACCAAAAGACGGTAGATTACTCTGTCCACTTTGACAAGCCGAAATACTTAGAGCGAACATTTCATTTTCAACCCAAAGCTCTTTAATAGTTTCACGTCAGTGCGACTTCGCAAATTTTTATTTATTTTTTTTTTTTTTTTCAAATTTCTCACCTTGTCTTCTCAAGCTCAACCTCCAGCATCTCTCCTTACAACCAAAAGACGGTAGATTACTCTGTCCACTTTGACAAGCCGAAATACTTAGAGCGAACATTTCATTTTCAACCCAAAGCTCTTTAATAGTTTCACGTCAGTGCGACTTCGCAAATTTTTATTTATTTTTTTTTTTTTTTTCAAATTTCTCACCTTGTCTTCTCAAGCTCAACCTCCAGCATCTCTCCTTACAACCAAAAGACGGTAGATTACTCTGTCCACTTTGACAAGCCGAAATACTTAGAGCGAACATTTCATTTTCAACCCAAAGCTCTTTAATAGTTTCACGTCAGTGCGACTTCGCAAATTTTTATTTATTTTTTTTTTTTTTTTCAAATTTCTCACCTTGTCTTCTCAAGCTCAACCTCCAGCATCTCTCCTTACAACCAAAAGACGGTAGATTACTCTGTCCACTTTGACAAGCCGAAATACTTAGAGCGAACATTTCATTTTCAACCCAAAGCTCTTTAATAGTTTCACGTCAGTGCGACTTCGCAAATTTTTATTTATTTTTTTTTTTTTTTTCAAATTTCTCACCTTGTCTTCTCAAGCTCAACCTCCAGCATCTCTCCTTACAACCAAAAGACGGTAGATTACTCTGTCCACTTTGACAAGCCGAAATACTTAGAGCGAACATTTCATTTTCAACCCAAAGCTCTTTAATAGTTTCACGTCAGTGCGACTTCGCAAATTTTTATTTATTTTTTTTTTTTTTTTCAAATTTCTCACCTTGTCTTCTCAAGCTCAACCTCCAGCATCTCTCCTTACAACCAAAAGACGGTAGATTACTCTGTCCACTTTGACAAGCCGAAATACTTAGAGCGAACATTTCATTTTCAACCCAAAGCTCTTTAATAGTTTCACGTCAGTGCGACTTCGCAAATTTTTATTTATTTTTTTTTTTTTTTTCAAATTTCTCACCTTGTCTTCTCAAGCTCAACCTCCAGCATCTCTCCTTACAACCAAAAGACGGTAGATTACTCTGTCCACTTTGACAAGCCGAAATACTTAGAGCGAACATTTCATTTTCAACCCAAAGCTCTTTAATAGTTTCACGTCAGTGCGACTTCGCAAATTTTTATTTATTTTTTTTTTTTTTTTCAAATTTCTCACCTTGTCTTCTCAAGCTCAACCTCCAGCATCTCTCCTTACAACCAAAAGACGGTAGATTACTCTGTCCACTTTGACAAGCCGAAATACTTAGAGCGAACATTTCATTTTCAACCCAAAGCTCTTTAATAGTTTCACGTCAGTGCGACTTCGCAAATTTTTATTTATTTTTTTTTTTTTTTTCAAATTTCTCACCTTGTCTTCTCAAGCTCAACCTCCAGCATCTCTCCTTACAACCAAAAGACGGTAGATTACTCTGTCCACTTTGACAAGCCGAAATACTTAGAGCGAACATTTCATTTTCAACCCAAAGCTCTTTAATAGTTTCACGTCAGTGCGACTTCGCAAATTTTTATTTATTTTTTTTTTTTTTTTCAAATTTCTCACCTTGTCTTCTCAAGCTCAACCTCCAGCATCTCTCCTTACAACCAAAAGACGGTAGATTACTCTGTCCACTTTGACAAGCCGAAATACTTAGAGCGAACATTTCATTTTCAACCCAAAGCTCTTTAATAGTTTCACGTCAGTGCGACTTCGCAAATTTTTATTTATTTTTTTTTTTTTTTTCAAATTTCTCACCTTGTCTTCTCAAGCTCAACCTCCAGCATCTCTCCTTACAACCAAAAGACGGTAGATTACTCTGTCCACTTTGACAAGCCGAAATACTTAGAGCGAACATTTCATTTTCAACCCAAAGCTCTTTAATAGTTTCACGTCAGTGCGACTTCGCAAATTTTTATTTATTTTTTTTTTTTTTTTCAAATTTCTCACCTTGTCTTCTCAAGCTCAACCTCCAGCATCTCTCCTTACAACCAAAAGACGGTAGATTACTCTGTCCACTTTGACAAGCCGAAATACTTAGAGCGAACATTTCATTTTCAACCCAAAGCTCTTTAATAGTTTCACGTCAGTGCGACTTCGCAAATTTTTATTTATTTTTTTTTTTTTTTTCAAATTTCTCACCTTGTCTTCTCAAGCTCAACCTCCAGCATCTCTCCTTACAACCAAAAGACGGTAGATTACTCTGTCCACTTTGACAAGCCGAAATACTTAGAGCGAACATTTCATTTTCAACCCAAAGCTCTTTAATAGTTTCACGTCAGTGCGACTTCGCAAATTTTTATTTATTTTTTTTTTTTTTTTCAAATTTCTCACCTTGTCTTCTCAAGCTCAACCTCCAGCATCTCTCCTTACAACCAAAAGACGGTAGATTACTCTGTCCACTTTGACAAGCCGAAATACTTAGAGCGAACATTTCATTTTCAACCCAAAGCTCTTTAATAGTTTCACGTCAGTGCGACTTCGCAAATTTTTATTTATTTTTTTTTTTTTTTTCAAATTTCTCACCTTGTCTTCTCAAGCTCAACCTCCAGCATCTCTCCTTACAACCAAAAGACGGTAGATTACTCTGTCCACTTTGACAAGCCGAAATACTTAGAGCGAACATTTCATTTTCAACCCAAAGCTCTTTAATAGTTTCACGTCAGTGCGACTTCGCAAATTTTTATTTATTTTTTTTTTTTTTTTCAAATTTCTCACCTTGTCTTCTCAAGCTCAACCTCCAGCATCTCTCCTTACAACCAAAAGACGGTAGATTACTCTGTCCACTTTGACAAGCCGAAATACTTAGAGCGAACATTTCATTTTCAACCCAAAGCTCTTTAATAGTTTCACGTCAGTGCGACTTCGCAAATTTTTATTTATTTTTTTTTTTTTTTTCAAATTTCTCACCTTGTCTTCTCAAGCTCAACCTCCAGCATCTCTCCTTACAACCAAAAGACGGTAGATTACTCTGTCCACTTTGACAAGCCGAAATACTTAGAGCGAACATTTCATTTTCAACCCAAAGCTCTTTAATAGTTTCACGTCAGTGCGACTTCGCAAATTTTTATTTATTTTTTTTTTTTTTTTCAAATTTCTCACCTTGTCTTCTCAAGCTCAACCTCCAGCATCTCTCCTTACAACCAAAAGACGGTAGATTACTCTGTCCACTTTGACAAGCCGAAATACTTAGAGCGAACATTTCATTTTCAACCCAAAGCTCTTTAATAGTTTCACGTCAGTGCGACTTCGCAAATTTTTATTTATTTTTTTTTTTTTTTTCAAATTTCTCACCTTGTCTTCTCAAGCTCAACCTCCAGCATCTCTCCTTACAACCAAAAGACGGTAGATTACTCTGTCCACTTTGACAAGCCGAAATACTTAGAGCGAACATTTCATTTTCAACCCAAAGCTCTTTAATAGTTTCACGTCAGTGCGACTTCGCAAATTTTTATTTATTTTTTTTTTTTTTTTCAAATTTCTCACCTTGTCTTCTCAAGCTCAACCTCCAGCATCTCTCCTTACAACCAAAAGACGGTAGATTACTCTGTCCACTTTGACAAGCCGAAATACTTAGAGCGAACATTTCATTTTCAACCCAAAGCTCTTTAATAGTTTCACGTCAGTGCGACTTCGCAAATTTTTATTTATTTTTTTTTTTTTTTTCAAATTTCTCACCTTGTCTTCTCAAGCTCAACCTCCAGCATCTCTCCTTACAACCAAAAGACGGTAGATTACTCTGTCCACTTTGACAAGCCGAAATACTTAGAGCGAACATTTCATTTTCAACCCAAAGCTCTTTAATAGTTTCACGTCAGTGCGACTTCGCAAATTTTTATTTATTTTTTTTTTTTTTTTCAAATTTCTCACCTTGTCTTCTCAAGCTCAACCTCCAGCATCTCTCCTTACAACCAAAAGACGGTAGATTACTCTGTCCACTTTGACAAGCCGAAATACTTAGAGCGAACATTTCATTTTCAACCCAAAGCTCTTTAATAGTTTCACGTCAGTGCGACTTCGCAAATTTTTATTTATTTTTTTTTTTTTTTTCAAATTTCTCACCTTGTCTTCTCAAGCTCAACCTCCAGCATCTCTCCTTACAACCAAAAGACGGTAGATTACTCTGTCCACTTTGACAAGCCGAAATACTTAGAGCGAACATTTCATTTTCAACCCAAAGCTCTTTAATAGTTTCACGTCAGTGCGACTTCGCAAATTTTTATTTATTTTTTTTTTTTTTTTCAAATTTCTCACCTTGTCTTCTCAAGCTCAACCTCCAGCATCTCTCCTTACAACCAAAAGACGGTAGATTACTCTGTCCACTTTGACAAGCCGAAATACTTAGAGCGAACATTTCATTTTCAACCCAAAGCTCTTTAATAGTTTCACGTCAGTGCGACTTCGCAAATTTTTATTTATTTTTTTTTTTTTTTTCAAATTTCTCACCTTGTCTTCTCAAGCTCAACCTCCAGCATCTCTCCTTACAACCAAAAGACGGTAGATTACTCTGTCCACTTTGACAAGCCGAAATACTTAGAGCGAACATTTCATTTTCAACCCAAAGCTCTTTAATAGTTTCACGTCAGTGCGACTTCGCAAATTTTTATTTATTTTTTTTTTTTTTTTCAAATTTCTCACCTTGTCTTCTCAAGCTCAACCTCCAGCATCTCTCCTTACAACCAAAAGACGGTAGATTACTCTGTCCACTTTGACAAGCCGAAATACTTAGAGCGAACATTTCATTTTCAACCCAAAGCTCTTTAATAGTTTCACGTCAGTGCGACTTCGCAAATTTTTATTTATTTTTTTTTTTTTTTTCAAATTTCTCACCTTGTCTTCTCAAGCTCAACCTCCAGCATCTCTCCTTACAACCAAAAGACGGTAGATTACTCTGTCCACTTTGACAAGCCGAAATACTTAGAGCGAACATTTCATTTTCAACCCAAAGCTCTTTAATAGTTTCACGTCAGTGCGACTTCGCAAATTTTTATTTATTTCTTTTTTAAACCCAAAGCTACTTCCTTCACCACTACAAAAAGCCAAATTAAAATTCGACATAAAAGTCCGCTATTCCAACACATGACTCTCTACCAGAACTATGGCGTCAGTGTTTTTGACATTGAGCAGCACAGAAAATGCTTCCAAGTTAATCATGTGGAACAGCCTAATGTTTTCAATTCCTATAATAAAAACTTCGGATGATTATATATTGGCATATTCACCATTGTGGAATAATATAAATCATCAGTGTTGGAACATTATACACAATCATAGTCATATTAGCTATTTACAAACACCTTGCCTCCTCATTCTAAGGTTGTGAATATGAACGTGAAACTTTAAAGTTTGGGTATATTCCAATTCTAATATCTTTAGACACTCTTAGTGCATCCAACATGTTGTTATAAGTTGGATTCAAAGCTGCAACAGTTTAATATAACCTTAACCTGACCTTCACTATCATCAATGTGTTACTCATACCCATAAACATTCCCTGCCAATTTCATTCACATATTAAATTTTATACAAAAACATAACATAGCCAACATTTAATCTCTAACATTAACGCCACACAATTACACTCTAAACTTCCACCCCCCCCCCCCCAACAAACATCACAACCACTTACTACCATCTCGTACTTACTTTCAAATACCACCCTTAAAACCTAAACACAACAAATTTCATATTTTTAAATATAAAATGCATATTTATCAATAAATGTATATACTTACCATATGAAAACACTTGCATACATACAACGTCTTGTCTTCTCAAGGTCAAGCATTTCATTTTCAACCCAAAGCTCTTTAATAGTTTCACATCAGTGCGACTTCGCAAATTTTTATTTTTTTAACCCCAAAACTCCTTCCTTCACCACTACAAAAAGCCAGATTAAAATTCTACATAAAAGTCCGCTATTCAAACACATAACTCTCTACCAGAACCATGGCGTCAGTGCTTTTGACATTGAGCAGCACAGAAAATACTTGCAAATTAATCATGTGGAACAGCCTAATGTTTTCAATTCCTATAATAAAAACTTGGGATGATTATATATTGCCATATTCACCATTGTGGAATAATATAAATCATCAGTGTTGGAACATTATACACAATCATAGTCATATTAGCTATTTAGAAACAGCTTGCCTCCTGATTCTAAGGTCTTCAAAAGAGGAGCAGGCGGGAAGGCGATTTGCTATTTTCATATGGTAACTATATATAACAAAGGCCTACACCATAACTCATTGCCACAAAGTGCTACACCTTGCACAAAACTGAACCAAACCAGACTAACATAAGTGCTCCACTAGCCAATTGAGAAAATAATCAACTCATAAGTTGCATCCTCATAGTTTCCATTATATCTTTTTCAAGGATAATGCAACAATTGAAATTATTACACATTATGCTCTCACATAATAATATTCAAACAAATATCTACAAGAAATGTATAAACACAAATTATAATACCTATATAACTCCATAAACAAATTAATTCACCGCAAAAATGAATATTTACAAACGCTCTCCCCTCATATTTTAAAATCTATGTATGGTCTACATAGCGGTCACCGAACACCAACCAAAGCTTATCCAAGTGTTTTCATATTGTATAGTATATTTACATTTTTATAAAATAAAATACTACTTTCACAAAATTACAATCCACACCTTATCATTCCAAATATTAATCACACACATTACAATTGCCCACAAATGACTTTACACTTTTCCATTCACAAATCCTTCTCCTTATCAGCCATTACAGGAGTTGACAACTGTAGAGATTCTACACCTTTTTCTTTATTCTTTTTTTCCAACAATTTCTACAATACAATAAAAACAACACATCCTCAACAATCCACTAAAAATTAAAATACCATCACCAAAATTCATTCAAAGCTTTCATCAAACCCACATAACAATCAATCACTTACACCCCCAACAAACATCAAAATTGATGTCACCTAACTGTGTCTTCAGTTTCACAAAACTTTCACAATATCTCCTAAATCGGACAACAAACAACTAATTACATTTTATCACTGATCCAGATTAAACTCTCCAAGTACTGTTTCTTTCACTATCTTACAGCTGACCCAAAATTATGTAAACAAAATACTGTAAATCCAAAACCACCTAAATAACATACTCTTACAAAAATTCCCTAAATGCAATAGTTCTTCACTTACTTATTTCACTTGTTATGGAAAATACTGAAAACTCAACATATAGCTATTACTCACTTACCTATTGCGACACTCAACAGCTATACTTCAACTATCCAATAACCTACACGTCTCCAATTTTACTATGTTACACCTCACCCAAAAGCAGCTAAATAACATACTCTTACAAAAATTCTCTAAATGCAATAGTTTTTCAGTTACATATTTCACTTGTTATGCAAAATACTAAAAACTCAACCTATAGCTATTACTCACTTACCTATTCCGATACACACCCAACTTACTATGTTGTAGCTGAATAACGTATCGTAACAAAATGCTCTAAATGCAATACTTTTCAACTTAAGATACCTTATTTTAATGCATTAACAATTACTTCAAAAATTCAGGCCTCATAATCACACAACGAAATCTAATATTGACCCACAACACCAACACTTTCTTAGCCTCAATAGTAAAGGTATCTTTCAAAAAACATAAAAAATGATTCATGCAGACGCCAACACCGCACAGTCACAACATAATCACTCAGCTGACATAAAAACTTACAAAAATTATTTCTCTTCACTCACGCACGAAAGCACACATTCAATTATCTCACAACAACTTAAAATTTCAAACCACTTCGCTTCAAAAACAAGTATTCATCCAAATATGAGGCTGAATTCACCACATTCATTCTGCGTATATAAAAACACACATTTAACAATACAAAGAACACGAGCCAATATCCTCACACTTTATTTATAAAGTAACATACAACTATGCCACATAAGAAATGCCAATCTAATCATGGTATACATAACATTTAATATGTAACAATTCTTCGGTATCCACACCTCATGATACAGAAATAACCAACCCTACCCAATAATAATATCTCATGAATTTAGAATTAACCTCTTTCATTTATTTATTTATTTTTGGCCTTATAACATTCAAGAATTACAATTACTAAAACACAAATCAAATCAAGATAAATTTTGAAGCCCCAAAAACTTATTTTCAAACCAAAATCATACAATGGCACATGTTATCCCACCTTCCAAACGTCAATTACAGCTACATACTGTAAAAAAGTTTTTGCATTACATATTCTCGCTTCATATTTCTCCCAACAATATTGCATAATCAAAAAAAAAAACATTACCTTTCTCTAAGCATCCATTGCTTTATTTTATATAGCATCAACAATCAATCAGAAAAGTTCATTACAATCGATAACTTTTCACTTTAAAATAAAAACAGTCACAAAAAAACATCGAGTCTTCCGCATCATACATAAACATCACAGGCTCAATACTATTCAATTAAAGTCAATGTCTTTTTCTTTTCCTACTACTACTGTCACTACAATGCTAATTATCATACAATAGTCTTGTAACTGTTTTTTCTGCATACACGTAAACACTCAAGGCTGTACACAGTTCATATACTCAAGTAACTCCAGGATGAAGTAAAAATGGGTGAAAGGTCATAGAGCATGCACAGAATGTAACAGCATAGTTGACTGTCGCCTCGATGAAGAAGCAAACTCTTTAGTTTTTTCTAACCACTCCTTTTTCTTTGCAAGAAATTCCTAGAAAGCAATGACATACACAATAGTTACAAAATTGCTACCAATTCACATATTACACTTACATCAATTCCAAAATTAAATTCAACAAACAATATGGAATTTAGAACTAGTATTACCTGCAATTTCATTTTGCTCTCATACAGAAATTCAGAAATTCAACTTAGTTCATTGTGTCCCCTTTTCCCAAGTGCAAGCTTTTTCCATACTTCCCCTCGTCTTGGCCCATTGCAATAACACAAAGGAGTAATTTGAATGGTATATTAGTGTCCATGGGATTTCAATAAAATCTTAAAAGAAACATTAAAAACTAACAAAATTAAACCTCAAATCAACATGGTATGATTAAAAAGTATTAAAAGTGTAAAGGCAAGCTTGCAATTGGGATGCAAAATATTTAAAATGAAATCATTTTTCATAGTAGAAAACAAAACAGAACACGATTGGACCTCCATGCAGTCGGATCTAATTGCATTTCATCCTTGCAATAATATCCAAATTGTACAATATTTACATCAATTACAATGTAAAAATACTAATAATGATCTCCATCTGATTGGCTAAATTACCATTTTCAACTTGCAACTTAACAAACTTATGCATAATTATAGTATATTAATTGGTAAAACTGAATTTGAACAAACACCATGCGACAAATACATAAATAACAATTAATGAAAATTTCAAAACCTGATAGCATCAAAACAGTACATATTGTCTTTAAAGTCAAGGTAAAAGGCTGCAAAAAGACTTCTACTCAATTATACTCACAAGATACTCCTTATCTTTAGTCTTCATGATTCGTCTTCGTTTACAAGCCTACAAGCATAAAAAACACCATCTGTTATGTCGCTGCATCACACCAAAACATCACCAAATCACAACCTTATACACACCATACACCACACCTTTGGTTACCATATTAAGAAATTCATACATGCTTTAGTGAAATCATCTGTGCATGCTCACGGTACCGAAATCAGAGGCAGAAATTAGACTCACAAGGTAATGGAGGATTTGAAACTCATTCGCAAGGTCGCATACCGCCTGTAATGTTAATGGGGAGTAAGAATATTGCCCATTTCTCACTCTCATTGCACAAATTAAAAAAAGAATCAATAATTACATCTAAATAATGCCCCTTTGGTATAATCACGTCTTAAACTCAATGTGTAAGCGCATACTATTTCTCCTACTTTAATCAATATTGATCCAGGTTAAATACTAATATCTTTTTCCCGATCATGTAAATGTATCTCAAAGTGTAGAATTTACATCTGTTGCTACTTCACACACATGCCAATAAGCTGCATTTCAACTCATAACCCAAATAGAACATTGGATTACATACAAAAACGTGCCACCACTCATCCACACAGCTCTTATAATTATTCACAAAAACTCAATAAATTATTTAAGTATATCAAAAAATGACTACTTACATCAAAGTACAGCCAGAAGATGAACACGAGATGGCAAAGGACATAGATGATACAGAAAGCAATGAAGACATCCCTCTCCAGCGTCAGGAGGAACTGAGAACCGTAGTGAGTGAAGACAGTGACCACAGCATGCCATATACTGACCACACACAGAATAGCCAGTGACAGTAACACGTACTTGTCCTGTAAACACAAAACAAAACAGAGTCAAAAATTCCAGTAATGGTCAGACCATGGCAGAGTCAAGTCCAAATACACAGTACAGAGCCTAAAGGTGGGTCAAAAGTCTGGGTTGAAAAATCTCAAACATAAAACCTAAACCTATTTTAAATTCATATCGGTTTCAGCACATACCAAATGAAATCTGTCTTATATAGAAAAGCTAAACTATACATCACTATACTTTTCCACTGACTGCCACCTGACAAACTAGACCGAGTTTCTGTCCCATCGCGCATTGCTGTTGATATTTCTGATGGTACGCAATGGCGAGGAACATTGCTCATGTGTATTTGTTTTCTGAATAAATCTTGAAGTACATATTTCTGTTCCAGTGGCCAATTATTCTTCTTCCTTTGAATTTGCTGTAGGTGAACAAATTATAAATATATTTACAAAACATTTCAGACATTACTCTAACAGACATTTAAGAGTAGGGAAGTGGTGCAACTCCTAACTTCGTTTATTTTTGTTGGACAAATTCGCTCAAATTTAAGTGAAAACAACAAGTAGCCATATGAACTCAAAGTAATTAAATCTTATTGGATACACCAAATTATATGGTATATACTAATGATGATGGGGTGTAGATGTAAAAATTTAATTCCCCTTTTGGCATTACCGGTTAAAACAACACAAGTAATATGACTCGCACTTCTTACCTGTTACAAGGTTAAGATACCCGTTTCATTGAACTACATGGGATGCACAAATATTAGATTTTTCCAGCTGCAGAGTTAGAAGGCTAAAATGGCTGTTTTATGTTGCTTTATGGGATGTACAGGGGTTAGATTTTACAGTGGCTGAGTTATAAGGGTGAAATGGCTGTTTTATTGGAACACATGGGATGCACACAGGAAGGTTGGCAATGATTTGTGACAAAGATCCAGCTGATGTATGGAGGTGACTGGAACACAGGAAGGTGGCTCAATCAATGGCGAGTAATGGATGCAAAGCTCTGCAGGTGAGCGAGCTTTTATTGCAGTAAAAAGTCATCAAAATAAGGCTAAATTCAACATGTCATTATTAAGACTTACCGTATTTTTTGTAATAAACGCCCCGGGGCGATGCATTTTTCCAAAGGGGGGGGGGACTATTACAGATAAATAAAATCATATCTCGAGTCCAGTGGCAATGGGCGATAATGAACACTTGCTGCCTTGATCTCGCTTGCTGGCATGTATAATGGCGAGACAGCTTAAAATATTTAAAACAAACCTTAAATCTGAAGAAATTATGTAGTTTTATCTCCTATTATTGCAGATTTCAATGCGTCTGTGACCAAAACTACCATGTTTTGTTTTTATTTTCTTTATTTCTCGTAAGCGATATTCGCTTGGGAAGTACTAAAATGCACCATTTTTCGGAATCCCGGAATCGCAAAAGTGTCGGCTGTTGAGAGGGATGTAAAACCCCGAAATATGAACTTTGCAAAGGTAGAGAAGAGGGGGGGGGGGGGGGCGATTAATAGGGAGGGGGCGTTTATTACAAAAAATACGGTATGTCTCAAATTCACAATTGCAGCATATAAAAAATATACTTCTATCTCTAATGATATACTTTGATCCCTAATGCCATAAAAGGTTTTCCAAAACAAATCATCATAATAGCAAAATTCATCAATACAATTTCTACAGACATAAATCAATACTTCAAACATAACTTAATGTAAATTTTATAAACATAAAATTCACATCTTTACAATTCTGATGAATGCTTGCAACTATAGAAATATTTCCCTTGATTTTCACATTAAATTTTAGGGTAATATGACACTTAAGCTGTAAACATGGTTTCTTTTAATGCTGCTGCCATTTTGATAACTTCTTCTGTTACCTAACCAGAAAACTTAGGATGCAGAGGAGAAATTTTAACATTCTCATCAGGTGAAGGTTACTTTCCTAAAAAAAATTACACAAAGTAGCTTAGGCAATTTACAGAAAATTTGAGATCAATTTAAAATGCATAACCTAAGTAGAGTATATTTTTATCAAAATAGAAAAACATTACTTACATGATAAAATGCTACTTACCATATAGGTTAAGTATGAGATTTTAGGAAGACTCTGGTTTATCACAAACTTAAAAGCGACTGAAGTGAGCAGTAAGGTGAAAGACAGCTGAAGTCTGTTCTGTGGCAGTTCAGGACTCACAGCAAAAGTGGCAAATGACAGGGCACTGATGAAAAACTGTGAAAAATATAAAAAAACGATGGATAAAACACAGTAGAAATATACAGAATATACACTGAATATATATACAGGTGATAAACAATAAAACTCTGGTTACTAACTTGTCAAATTTGACAACTGAAAAATTTTACCCAAAAATCTTTTTTCTTAGTTTTATTTCAAGCTTTTTACTTAGTTACTATTACTTATCACAAGAGTTCTCATTCAACATTGTACAAATGCTACAAAGGTAGAAGGTATGATGCAAAAAGACTGAAATAAATAAATCAACATTGCATGATTTCAAAGATCAAACTTTGGCTTTACATATCCCTTTCAACAGCTATGTGTAATTAGATGTATACAAAGTAAAACATTTGATGACATTGTCTTTGAAATAGTTTAACAAAGAATATATGCCTGAATTTCCATATACATCACATTAACTCATGCAGTGCATTAGTCACAATTGTAAAGCTGTCTTAAGATAAGGGATATTTAGAGTTGGAGACTGCAGTACATTGCCCGGACTATCAGTGCAAACTGGGAGTATTGGCTGCAGTGGTCACAATGACATTATGGCATGCAATGTCTCACTTAACACACTCACTAGGCTCTTTTATACCTATCAATGGACCTGTAACCTCCACAAACACAATGGAAAAAAATGAAAGCTACTGTCAACTCAAACTCCATTCAAACACAGTAAATCAGCCCTGTGTCTTCCATCAATTTATATCAAAATGACAGTGTTTTTATTTCCAACAAAATCAAAATTAGTTCATATAAACTCAGCAAATATAACCATAATTGAAGATAAAAATTCTCAAAATATGTCTGCAGTGTATAAACTTCATCATTACACCTTCCGCAGGATTAGCAGAGAAATTTTTGGTCTTTGTTTCCCCTGTTGCAGTTTTATCACAGAATTAAATATTAACGATATCCCTCAGTCACTTGCGTCCTATTTACAAGAGTCATTTGTGAAAATATTCCTCCAAGCATGAAACAGTCTCCACATTAACTCTAAATACTTTTGTCCCAACAATTAAAGGGATGAAAAATATGAAAAATGTACAATTAAAGGGATTTTATGAAGAGTTTTATCCCTGCCTTTTAATATCAAGCTGAATACAACGTAAAAAAGCCCCAAAACATGAAAATACACTGCCCAATTCACAGTTACGGCTGTTTGCAATTGTATCGATGAATACTTATTTTTCTCATCTTCTCACCATGACTAAGAAGACATTCCAGTAGAAGTATCCAGGTCGCCTGGAAGCACGGCAGGTAACAGACAGTGCCGGGTGACACCGATTAGAACTCGAGTATTCCTGTGTCATCATCTTCTTAGACACCTCAATGTGTTCGTGTAGACGCCACTCCTACAATACAAGGTCAAACAATTTTAAACACAAAACTTTTGTCTCCTCCTTAATGCAGCAAATGTCATACAAGGACATAAACATGTGGCCACAAATGTAATAGCTAAGTGATACCATGGACACCATCTTAATGGTTGATATATGTATAAGCCATTAAAATTTTAACCAATTCACGCAGTTAATGGTTGGGTTAAAATCTCTTGTTTTATATACACAACATCGTATGATTACAGTTTAACTGGAACATTTTTGGTAAGGTAGAAAAGAGTACTGCCACTGAGCAACCTGTCTCAACCCCTTATCTTTTAACATGAGTAAGCAATTTGGCATGAAAGACACCATATATGTGAACAAAATTACCCATTAAAATAGAACAGGATAGCCATTAATCACTGCCTAGGGAACAAGTGCTAAGGATTTATCGACACAGAAGGACTGGATACTATTAGACAAAGAAATGCGATGTTCATGTAATATGTGAAAGTAGGTGCATCTGGCCAGTGAGGCAAACCCTGCCTATTTGCTTTATTTGTGGGAAACTCTTGTGACAGTACTGGTCCTCTTATCTCACCCAATGCAAAATTGGCACCAATTTGGACAATACTTTTTCAGGGTGCCCCATAGTGGCAAATTTCACATACTGTGGCAGAAATTACATTTTTTACTGTTGAGTAGAAATGATGTTAAGTTTTGTGTATGTTTTTCTGTTTGTACAACACTGTCAAACCTTGACTTTTCCAAAACTCAGAAATCAAAATTTGGTTGAGACTGATTTGCATTGGATGTAACAATTTCATTTCATAATTTCACTGATTGCAAATACTACATTGTAATTACAAAACCCATCAGTTCTGATAAGCCTAAGGCAGAAATTCCATACAAGGTCAATTTAAATTTAAAAACACTGATATGTACTATGTCATACCGCTAAAAAGGGAAATCAATTAACAGACATTCAAAGAGGGTTTTGATAGTAATTTACAATATGCCTTTGATTTTTTAAATACTCTAATTTTATGAAAACTATAAAAGTATCAAATTTTTATGAGGGTACAACTTCAATATCAAAATAAAAACTAATGATGTCTTTGTAACAACATATTTGTCAAATGAGTTCTGAAAAAAAGCCTTTTTAGCTCATTACCACATATACTGGTAACAAGTTGGCTAATGGAACTAGGTTTTTAGTTTCTAAACAATCCAATGAAAGAAAGAAACTTTTCCACACTTGGTGTGTAATTCGATATGATAAGATGTACCAAATTTGTGCCAATTTGGCACAATGGTAGAAATTAATTTGAAGGTTTAATGTAATCACAAAAATAAGAAAACATTTAAATCACTTGGAACAGGTAAAGGAAATAGCTGAGGATTTATGGACATATAAGTGGCTTCACATGTTTCAAAATTCTAATACTATGCCAAATTTGACAGACTGTACCAAATTTCTTACCATCTCTATAAAAAGAAATATGGCTGAAAAAGAATAATTGGACTATTTGTACCATTCAAGACTATTTCATGAATTCAGAGCTCATCCAGAAACAGGAAATATACAAAAGTGTAAGGCTAAAATAGGATTAATTCCAGGTGTAATGTTTAGTCTTGTATGGATGTTTCAGGTATCAGAGCCTCACAAAAGTCAAACTGTATAAAATTAAAAATTATTCTTAAAAGATCAATATATTCTGGTAATTTTGTACATTTCAATTATTTATTCTAATTTTTCTGCTCCTGTTTTAGAAACATTATATTATGTTCAAAATAAAATATCCTAATATGATCAATGTCATTCTATTAGTACATAAACTAGCATGTAACTACAACACAGCATTATTAACAAACTCATGCTTTAGCTTTATGTATACTTTTGGAGGCAAAGAAATATAGTCCAAGATGCCAAATGCTAGAAGTGAGTTTGACAAAGGGAAACATGGCAAAAAGTCCTTTGGGGGCAACCCATCTTTTTTGAGCAGTGTATAATTTACAGTGGCAATCAAGCAAAGATGTAATACATCATTTCAGTTGTTCCTCCTTAGAGGACTATGACCAGTGACCTTATTGCAGGAATTTCTTTATTGAGAACAATAAAGATAAAGCGGAACACTTATTCCTCTCTCACTGTTGTAAATACAATTATACTTCTCCCATTGATATTTTTAATTCTCTCTACATTTATGCTATTTAGAGATTTTCATTTGATTAAATTGTCTGCATTATTTTTCTTTCTCAGATTTGATTCCCCTACAATCATTGAACAAATGAAAGGATCGTAGGGCATTCAACTGGCTGTTATATGACCACAGTAGGTTGTAAAGCCATACCACTCTCTCAGATTCCAGACTACATTCAAATCAATACTGCAGAGACTAGAAAGGTCAGAGTTGGGGTTTTACACAACTAGGATCAAATCAGGACACGTCCTCAATGCTTCCCCGATGTTGCCAAGGGCTGGATTCAAACCCACAGCCTGGTCATATTTAAAAACTTGATAATCCCAGTCATCCAGTATTCTGCTATTCCACAGAGGTGTATAGCTTTACAACAGTTGCAGTTCCGTTGGTAAAATTCTATTTATAGGCACCTGTAGGCCAGTACTTCTCAGTATATGTCAAAGTTTTAAGTATCAAGAATCAGAACCTATTTCTCTTTTCAAGTTTTGGCTGTTATGTTTATTACCATCAGGTTCAAACCATGATGGAATTTGTTACAACTGCATTAACTTGTCCTCTAAATGTTATAATTTTTGTGCAAGAAATTAGTTATTCTAATCTAACCTAGTCCCAATCGCTGCTTTGCAGGCACAATATCTTCCCCACATGGGGGAACTCCGTGCACTAAACTTACAAAGGAATAGACAAAAAGTTAAACTCAAGGGACATTTTAAGTGAGAAATCCAGGATTGATGGTGGGAAGAGGGGGAAGATATTAAGTGGGGAAACTAGAGTTGCGAGGTGGGTCTTAATCTCTTTCCTCAAGGTTATACATGTAACAGAGGAACAGATTCTTATATGAACAGCATGATGACAGAAAGTGATTATGGCATTTGTAGATTTTATAGTTAAAAGAGGGGGTTTGAAGGAACTTTCATTCAGACAATTGCTTCAGGTATTTCTAGATTTTAAGCTGTAACTTCACACTATTAACAAGTGGAATCCCATTTCAAGACAAACAAGCATGGGATTTTTTCCTTAAAATTTACTCTAACATGGAAATCCTAAAGACGATGTACTTCTTCTGGTCCAATGATTGAGACTTCACTTAACCCTGTAAATTTATTAAGCAGCAGCTTCTACCAATATTTTAATACAAAAGATGAATTTGACAATATGAAAGATTATTCAAAGCCCAGAGTTACCTGTTGGTCTACAAATGTCTGCACATTAATCCCACTCATTTCATTTTCATCAGGAATGAGGTCTATTTCTGTGTCAGGTCTTTCAGAGGTAATGGTTATAGTTAAGTCCTGAAAAACAGAAGTAACACAAACTTATATTCACAGATCGAAGCTTGGTTTTCACATGGGCCGAAAAAAAACGGACCAAACATCAAATACGATGGCACTGTAGATTTTTTGTGGATATAACGTGTACTTTGGTCTTGATTGATAAACACAAAATTCATGAGATAAGTTAAGCAAGATTTGTTTTCATAATAACCATGTATAGGGAACATAAAAATATGGTGAAATTTTCCCTCCCCCCAAATAAAAACCAAACCATCAAAATAATTCATAATAATGAAGGTTACTCTATAAATACACAATACAGAAATATATGCAAAAAAGAAATGCCATACATGTATATATTATCATTTATTCTTTATACAACTTTTGCTTCTTTTTTGGTTAAGTATACTTCCAGCACCAGGTTAAGTATTTGTTAACAAAAATATACTTTAAAATAAACTATGACTTACTTTACGGTCAGTTGCTAATGAGAGCTATAGTTTTCAACTATAATTGTAACAGTTACTTAAAGGATCATTTTGTGATATGCCATGAATACTTCCCACATTGTCATTATCATGAACGTGATTCAAACCCTTGACCATAGAAGGCAGAATCAAATACTCATTTGCCAAACCTGATAACCCCTGGGCCACTGTGGCCTTTTCCTGCCAAACATAACAAGTACACAGAACCTCATTATCCAACATTTTACATTGTAGTTCTTTATAGAAATATGCAATTTTTAAAATAAAACTCATTTCAACTCTTTAAAGCAAGCATTTCTCTGTTATTTTATAATAAAATGTCTCTCTATATTACAAGTCTATTTTTCAGTTCACATCCTACTCTCCCAATAGAATCATATTATAAATATTAAAATTTGTCCTATTTGACTTAACCGATTACCCCCTTGTGAGTTTTCAGAAGACTAGGTTAGAGTGTGTATAACCTTTGAATCTCTCTCCAGATGGAATGATGTCTGTAATGTGGGTTCCAAAAGGAAACTGATCACACACGAAGATTACAAATGGCATACAATACTGTAAAGCCATTTTCTGATACAACTACAGATCATTTATTCAACAAAGGATGTAAATGTAGCTTTTAATAAAATAGTCCATAATTGATATTTAATTGCAGATTTCTTTTAGATAAGATTTTATGAGGACGCTTAAGGACTATTCTATATTTTGGAGACGTTGGTCTTAGATTAACTATTATCTTAACAACAATAAACAGATCTTTGTTTATGCTATTATAACCAGATGTCCACCTCATTTTTGTATTGACCTTACAGATGAAAGAATAGAGGAACAAGAAAGATGAAAACCAAAATTTAAGGTCATACTTAAACACAAATATATATCTTTCACATATCTCTCAGTGCAAAAGAGCACCAATTGATATTGATAAAGCAGTCTATTGTTGTCTTAAGATTATATATTCTATTTTTACCTCAGCCAGGAGGTTATGTTTTTGCCTGGGTGGGTTTGTTTGTGAGTTTGTTTGTGCGTTTGTTTGTGAACAAGATAACTCAAAAACTTATGGACAGATTTTGATGAAATTTTCAGGATATGTCTGAAAAGGTAAAAGGAAGAAATGATTCAATTTTGGGAGTGATCCGGATCACTATCTGGATCTTCTGGATCCATGAAATGCACTTTTTAAAGACAGAGGTCTATGCTCTCCAAGTGCTCTTGTCGTCTATATCTTCATGGACAAAGAAGTATGTGGTTCTACAGCTATGCTTGGCACATATTTCGGATGACATTTCAGATTAAATGCCAAATAAATATAAAAAAAACTCTAGATCTTATTACTGCTATAAAATCTCCATTACCTAGCTTGTTTTAGGATCCTCAATCTTTAGTTTTATTATGATTTATATCACTTCTATATACAATAATAAACAACTTTTGATCAATTTTCCATTTACATTTTCAAATAACACAGTATAAAACATTTGTATTGCATTAAAGAAGATGTCAAACTTGAGTAAAATGTAACAAAACTGGAGCAGACTACTACCTTAAACAGGTTTTATGTTTGAAAATCTGCAGAAAACCTGTTATCAAGTATAGACAACCATTTGGAGTCGAGCTAAGGCTTATCTTTAGGTCTGAAAAGGGGGTTCACTGAGAAAAGTGTGTTGTAGGAAATGTAAGCCTGGAGCTCACTGGTTTGAAAATGTCCATTTCATAAAACCTTTGCTTAGCCCTAAGTCAGATGCAAGTATTTGCATGGAAAGGTCCATAGTTCAAGGGGGTTACTTGGAAGGGTCCATAGTTCATTGGGGGTGTTAAGTCAACTGCTACCAGAACTGTAGAAACTGCAGCTTTGTGCTTGGCACAGGTAGCTAAGGATGTTCCTATTTTGCAATATGCAATATATTTTTTACCAAAAAAGCTCATCTGTATACAACAGTACAGAGTGTGTAGGTCAAAATAAAAATAAAGTCTTCAATTTGAGGAAAAATATGGCCAGTATGGAGGGGTGGGCGGAAAGCAAGTGGGATGTAATATATATTTACAAAGGCAACATAAACAACGGCAGCTATCTTAGATGGCCTGGATAAAAGGGTATGGGGGGGATCACCTCTCTCTTAATTTGCCAGATTCAGGCTTCTTACTTTGAAATATAAACGGATGCTGCGATATAGCCAGATGTAGACCATGATTAAACTGGCAGTAACATCACATTTACACCAGGATTTCTGAAGAGTGCTTGGCATAAATTTCGCCATAAAGATTGCAGAATTGGTTGGGATCTGATCCCCAGGAATGAACTTATGAAAATATATTCCTTTGGTTAACCAACGGGTGAAAGTATGTCCTGTAAATACATGCACCAGAAAAATTGCATAGATGCAAATAACTATGTGGGTTCCTTTATTCTTGTCAAGAGTAATTTGAAGTTTGCTTTTCCTTTTCAATGAAAGAATAAACTATATAAAAATGGCTGAGTTGAAATAAATGTTTAAGCTAAAATAAGTAAATCAATTTCAATAAATTCCCATGGGGAAATTTACATTTCTCCCTCTGTGTACAAACTGGGAGACTCACAATTTTTGTGACCTAACTTTATTGCAGCATTTCTGACAGTTTTGCTTGTGTTGTTGGTTAATTTGAATTTGCACACTTTACATGCTGTGGTAAATATCGCATTTCCTACTCTATAACATTGTACCAAAACAACTTGCTTTCTCCAGAAAAATAAGTGTCTGCTTTCCATTATTCAGAGTGAATTTACTCACTGCAACGTCATTAAAAGTAAGGTATTACGCCACACAAGGAAGCTATGTCTTAAATCTAGATCAGAGGTGTTAAAGCTGAACATGTGTATAAACATATACATGTACTCCACTGAATGTATGCAGCTACTCGAGTTGAGAAAAAACTTCTTTTACAGAGATGGCTACTGGCACTACAAGGTATTCCTGTGTCAATGGGTTTAGCCACTTGTGGATTTAATATATCATCAATTATGTGAACAGTACTCCACATAATCCTTCTATATAATCAAAAATACATTTGAAGTTTACTTCACATAGCTGGTGTTGTATTCGGATGGTATCCGAGTGGAAAACTTTGACTTAAATTGTATTCAAAAGCCAAGTATTATTTGAAATTAACAAAAAATTGGTCAAAACTTGTTTCATGTAAGTAAACTGTTTTGGCATCCAATGAAGCTATTTTGACAGCAATTTTTGAGTAATTTTACTTTTGAATCCTTCAAATCAAATACCACAATGATCCAATGTCAATTGTTTCAATGTCATTTGACTCAGGAAAATAATTTTGAAAATATTAAAAATAATGGTCAGGGTAAATTGGGAGCCATTTTGATGGTTAAAGTAGAAACTTTTGCAAATGGAAAGTACTGCTTACTAGTTCGTCATGATTATGGTAACTCATTCTGACACAGGGCATTAGCAAATTAACAAACTGTCAGTGTTATTGCAATAATGCTACAGACCAGAGAAGAAGCAACCCTGTATCATACTTTCCAAAAATTCTGAGAAAGTATAACATTCTTTAGGTATAATTTGCAGTATACTTAAGTGTGAAACAATGAGGTCCCAAAGGCAATACTTGTTTACTTAGTACATGGTAACAAAGGTGAAATTTGCCACAATATCTGAAACATGCCAGATAGGATGAACAATTACCTTAACTAGTGTGAAATTATTTGGACATTAGTGGCAAATTTAAATACCGTGCCAAATTTCACATTTCTTCTTTTGGAGAATTTTTGTTGAAAAGCCTTTCACTTAGTGAAAAAAATGCCATTATCCACCAGATACTTTAAGTGGCAGTATCCTGATTGCAATATAGGTAGATGGGTTTGAAGTATTTGCTTTAAGCTTTTTTGGTAAGATTTAAATTTGTTGTAAATCTTTTGCGAATCCTCATGTTCCACTTCAATGAGTGGTGTGAATGACTCAGGAATAGAAAACACAAGGGCTTCAGGAAGTTTGTACCGACTTCTGTGTGTTTCTAAAGGTATTTAACCATCACATCAATCCTTGTAAAAAATTGTACGGATGTAATTTTCTAAGACAGCTCACCACAGCCTTTGTCGTTATAAGATCTTCTTTATAGTTGTCATATTCAATTCATGATTTTTATCACATACATTTAATCCCTAATTAAATCCAATTGCTATGCCCCAAAACAGGATCAGTGCCTATGCCATTCCTTCCTGTTGTAAAAAAATCAGGAAGACATAACCTTTGGGAAACATGATTTTTATAATTCTGAAATCGTTACTAAGTGGTTCATAGAAAGACAGGATTTGCTCCAGAGTGGTAAGGATCAGAAAACAAGGGTTATTGGTGGAGGTTTTGCTAGGATTAGTGATGATGGAATGGCCCCTTAAGAGATACACAGTTTTTTCACATGCAGATAGGAAAATATCAACACCTTAAGGACTCATTAGAAGAAGCAGAATAATAAGATACAATTCTCTCACCAAATGAAAAAGAAATCTACACTCTGTGAACTATGCCGCCCACCAGCAATTCTAAACTGCATCTTTAATAGTATTTCATGTTAGGTTCACAATTATCTGGTTTAACTTATCTGATGTTTTTCTAACAGTATAATTGGGTGGATTTTATCACGTTTCCTTAAAATCTACAAAATCTCATTATTGAGGATGAATGGATCCATATTTGTTCTAGCTTTGTCAAAAGTAAAACGTAGACATAGTAGTTCTAACGTGTTGGAAACTATAACTAGCCTAGGCCAAATATTGACACTGTAATGAAAATACATCCCCAGAGTAGGTTTTACGTTAGTTTTAAAATTAATTTCAATAACTTATAATATCTCAGAAATTTTCAACACGTCTAAAAACAAGCTTGTCACACGATTTATAAAATGATATAACAGATTCAATAATATGATTAAAATGGGATATCTTGTCACGCAAGTGTGAATGTGGCCAAATAATAAAAAAAAAAAAATATTAAGACCACAGCAATTCTCAATTCTATTATTAAGATGGTTCTTCTTCCTTTTTATTCAGGTGGTTTGAGTCAGCATGACAAGGACAAGTGATATTAAAAGAAGGATGTGCCTTGAAATGGCCTCAAATTAGCACACAATTGACACAAATGTAACTCAGAATCCTACTCTGATTGACACTAATAGAACATGAGCAGGAAACCTAAGTTTTTCTTATGTGTACAAATGGGTCTGTAAGTGAATATCTGCTAATGTGAAAGGACATTGGTAAGACTTGCAGTGGCAACCTCTTGAATAAACGGTGACAGTTTCTGTGGATTGAAGAGCTGGAGGAAAATAGTACCAAAGACATGGAACCTAAAATCTGTCACATAAATTGAACAGCTTCTTGTGAGAATCCACTGGATTAGATCAAGGTCAATGTTTATGTCCTCTTTCATTTTTATTATTTGGGTTTTAACGTCGCTTTCAACACTGTGTAGGTCATATCATGATGGGTAGTTTTATAGGGAGAGAAAACCAGAATATACAGTTGGTCAAGGTACTGAACTGTGAACTTCCGACCAGCAACCACCAAATTTCCCACATAGGGTCCGGGGTTTGAACCACAGACCTCAAAGGTGGGCGGTGAGTCTAACCATTGTGCCACCATGGCCCCTTTATCCTCTTTCAACAGTAAATTATATGATCAGGATGAGCACTTTAGTTAATTTCTCATGTTACCATGAGCTGAATTCAACAGTATGACAATAGAGGCGAGAGTAAAGTTAATAAATGTAAAATGCCTTAGGCACTCCGCAGGTGAAGAAGCCACATTTGTGTAAATACTTTATCTGATGAGATAAAGAGACCAAAAATAGTCTGTAAAATCTGAATTTTCATTTGTCGAGCAGTCTTAATACGCTGGGACAAATGCCACTTTTCTTTGTGTTCTCCGACTCACTCAATGTTTAGAGAGAGAGACACATCTTGAGTGTAAAAGATTGAGCAGGAGCTTTTTCTCATAAAAACTGAAACATTCTGGGCAGCAATCAGGGGCAACAATAGTTCAAATTTAATTAGACAACGTTGCATGACAAAACAGCCAATGAGGCACGGGTGAGGGAGGAGGGGGGAAAACCCGAGCTTTAATCTGCACAGAAAGAGGAATTATTTATATCAGTCCATTGTTGATTTCTCTAAAGAAAACACATCTCATTGGCTTTGAGTGGAATGCCAGTATTCATAAAGGTCTGCTGGTGGAATTTTTACATGCAAGGAAAAGAAAATATATCTGTGTTTGAATAGAGGATTTAAGAGAGTATAAGGCTGGGTTTCCAAAACCCCAGATGTCATGGTTTCAGAATACTCAAAATTTGTGGCTTATAACTCTCTTATCTTGTAAAATCTGCATTTTCCTAAATTGGACATTTGTCTTATTATTTACTGATTGTTTATGTAAATCATTTTTCTATTATAGTGTATAAAAGCCAGGACCAGCATCAGCTATCATCCATATATGTAAACCATGGTTGAATGTGAGAAAATAGTCCCAATAAAATCAGTGAAAGGGATGCAACCAGAGTTTGCCATCATCAGTTATTTCTGTGAAAAAATCCACAAAGTAATATTTAGCACACATTAAAATGGAGAAAAGTTGGTATGTCTTTCTCACCTGTAAGATTTATTGTTCAAGTGAGCTTTGATATGTGAAAAAATCCTTTATTATCCGTTACAATTATAATTATTCCTTATTTAAGCGTTACAAAGCCATATATGGAGTTACTATTGCCTGATAAAAGAGACTGTGATATCGCATTCAGGATTATCTGTATTGGAAAAAGCTCAATAAATATTTGTCATTATCGCACCTCTGGTGTGACACTGGCTGTAAAGGGGTTAATCGCTGAAGGAAAAATGTTTCAGACGCTAGACATAAAAACCAAATGGCAGAAAATGACAGACATTTGCTTTTAGTCTAAGGGAAGAGACTTAAAATGTTAGATGAAGACATTTCTATGCAAAGTACTGTATCAACCAGAATGCTCAAGTATATGAACAGTTTTGCAGCAAATGTTCTCAATAATACTCCAAGAATTGTCCTTTACGCTTTGGGTCTTTGGAGATATCCAGTGTGTATATTTAGTATTTTACTACATTGATTTTTGGGGGGAAATTTATATTTTTCTACACCAGCTCTGTGGAGTGAAGTAATGCCATTTGGTTAGAACTTGTCAGACAAATTGAGTGAAAAGGATGGCACATTCTTTGTCCGAGGGGCGAAGTTAAGGAGGAAAGGGGTCCGTATTGAAGACAGATTCAGAAGCGATGATATTAAACAGAGGAAATAAACCTCCCAAGTGACTTCATCTTGTTGGCTCACAAAATTGCTGTAGCCTTGGAGAGGTGCTACATTCTTTATTCATTGTTGTCTAAATCTTGACATTTTCTTCAGAACGAGTGAATTTTTTTCTACATTTTTACCACCAACAAAGGGGCCGAAATTAAAATACGCATTATAGCATAGTGATACAGTCTAAAGCTATTTTAGTAAAGGACTATTTCTCACCATATAATGCTATTAAATGAGAAATATTTTTTTCATGAGATTTGAGGCAATATTTCTAGTATATATCCTAAAAAAATTTTATATTCTTATACCAGCAATAACATTTTTAAAAATTGCAGATTGTATGTAAATTGCAAAGCTCTTGTTTGTGGAACAATTTGATGATATTCAAAGATAATGTGCTTCACCATTAACAGCTCTAGTCATAAAAGCAAAGACAATCCAAAAATCTTCTATGGTATCAAGAGTAGGAAATCAAAGACCCCATACTGGCAGGTGAGAGCCAAGTGATAGCACTTTGTCCAATTTTAACCACTCAACCATGAATCCCTAAAAATTCAGCTGTAATTTGGTTTCTGTTGTTTTCAACACATTTTGTATATCATGTCACAATGGACAGGCAGAGGAAACAGTGGCAAACCAGTAGGTCATCATTATGTATTATAAACCTCTGAGTAATCTTATATCTGCATTATGGCACTATATAATGCACGGGGGCCACGGTGGCAGAGTGGTAACACTCCTGCCTCCCACCTCTGAGGCCGGGGTTCGATTCCCGGCAGGGCCTCAAGTGGGAAAGCTGGTAGTTGCTTGCCATTGGTCGGCAGTTTACAGTACAGAACCCTAACGAACTGTATGTACTGGTTTCCTCTGCCCTTCCAACTACCCGTCGTGATATGACCTGTACAGTGTTGAAAGCAACGTAAAACCCTAAATAAATAAATAAAATAAACTATATAATGCACTGCTATTGAAAAAGTATACGGTTTTAAAACATGCCCTCAGTTTTCAGCGTCTGAGAAAGACTCCATGGTTGTATATAAACACATGGAGACAGCCCGACAAAACCCTTCAATGTGAGGAAACCTTTCAACAGTGTCTCATCAAACCCACAGAAATGCCCAGATGACATTACTTTAAAGGTCACCAAATGTACTGTTTACAAAGTGCAGCAGCAACGAGGACATAAGCTTACACAAGGCTCAAATTTTAAAATGGAGCATATGACATGTAGAGCTTGTTTATACCGTATAAAAAATCTCCCCTTGATGTTGTGTAATTTCATCTAATCATATCTGTACAGCGCTCTGTCACAGCAGACACTATGGTGCACAAATTGTACAGAATCATTGCATGGAATTATCCCGCAATTAGGCATACACAGTTACAGCTACCAATTAGCATGGTCAAATATTTGTACCAGCTGTGTCTGTGATTTTTTTATGCCATTGCAAGTTTTTTCTCAGGGTGTGAACTTTATTGACTGAGATATGGGACATTTGTGACCAAAGAAAAATCTCCTCCTTTGACTTTACATTATGGAATATCCTTTTTAAATTATGGTTTTTGTTGATAATTAGAGCCAATTGATCTGATCTGTGGAATAATTTCTGTCAAATTTTAGATATTTTTTATAATTGTATTAGGCGAGCCCAGTGACAAATTTTACATTTTCTTCCTGGAGAAAATACATAGAATGACAGGTACCTGGTGGTCTAGAGAAAAAGGATTATCAAGTTCCAGGTATTCCACCGTTATTCTGTATGTCCTGTTTGGTATCCCAAATACTGGTTGTATAACAGTGAAGTATAGATCCTACGAGAAGTTATTATAAAGAGACCATTACTTATTAGCTGAGACACAAGTCTCATTGACCCAGTCCAAGCACTGAACCCCAGATCTTCTGCTCTAAAGTCAAACACTAACAACTAAGGCAACAGAGATCACAAAATGGTGCTGGAAGAAATTGAAAATCATTTCCAGCCTGTATAAATACCTTGCTATCTCTCCTACTTTGGTGCAACAATGACCATAATACTTTGCTTTTGACAGCAAAAATAATTAATAGGTGACCTGAAACAATATGTATAGTTACCTGGCAGTTGCAAGGGAAGTTGTTAAGTATGAAGTTCTCCATGAAGATCCCCCTGCTTGACACAATAATGGGGGTTGTAACCTTATAAGGTATATAGTAAGTTGGTTTTTACAAAGATTTACCTGGCAATCGAGAGGGAAGTCGTTGAGTTCTAGGTTCTCCATGAAGATCCCACGTATTCTCCTCCTCTCCAACACAAAGGCCTCTCCCCGGTTGTTACAGGTCGCTGTCAGCCAGGTGGCCTCTTTGGTCTCACTCAGGATGTTCTCTATGTACAGCAATGGGTTCCAGAACTTGTCCAAATCTGTCCGCTTCAACTCCTGCAAAAATTTAAGTTAATTTTGATGCATCAATTTACAATAAAATTGTTTAACGTCAAGTAAAATTATTGTATAAATGTTTGTAAATTCTGAAGTATTTCACTCCAAACACAGTTGGAAAAAAGGAAATTCTACGAAGTAAACCAGTTATGAAATTAAACATTTTGAAAATAGACTCATTCGGATAATGTAAGTTTAACCATATTTGAGTACAATTCAACAGCATATGTAACTATATCAAAGGTTTAACTTTGGGGTTTTATGTCCTTTGAAACAGTAAAGCTCATTTCAGGACAGGCTGAATGTATAGTGTATAGTCTGTTTATACAATTGTATATATTTGGGCAATGAAGGTTTAGTGTGTTCCGTTGCTGTAACACATCACATATATTAATAGCAGCGACAAAAATTCTCTGAGAAAGCACAAACCCTTACCCAGAGATCAGAAAACAGATATTATTAAAGAATCCATAAAATTCCTGATATCCCAAGGCAGATCCAGATCATTATTGTTAATAATTTAGTGTGTTATGAAGTAGATATTAATGAAAAATCCCTTTGTGCCCAGATCCAGATCATATTTTGGAAGAATTGAACCATAGGTAGACCCTGCCTTGTGTGAAAATATGCTGAGGATCCGACATATTGTTTTCCAGTTAAGTACATCTACAAACAGATGTGATAACAAAACCTTCACCCATCCCCCTTTGGGGGTTGTCGTAAGAACCAGTTCCACTACCTCTATAGTTTTTCCGTCCAGCCCAGGCTCCCTCCATTTTGCCTGTATGAAGGTGTCTGCACTGTACTGCTCTTTTAATGTGTCAATTTCCCCAATTTTGAGGAAGACTACCCTGAGTTCAACAATCACCTGAAAGTATAAAAAGATGTCATGTAAGACTTGGCTGATTGGATTAATTAATTTATTTAGTATTTTACATCATGCCAAGAAAATTTGTATCGCTTATATTTTGACAGTAGTTGTAAGAATGGAGAAAACCTGATGTCAATGAAACTCTTGATTAATTTTCATCTACTGTTATATTTCATCTACATACTAAACAATCAAGCTTGCTAATGGCCCTTAAATGATTTGGTCAATGAGTACAAATCATTTTATAATAAAAATGGCCCATATCTGTAAAAAATATGCAGAAGCAATTTTACATTCACATCCATGGCTCCATCAAAGCATCTTAACCTTAAAACTTTGTTACATCACCAAATCAAATCATCACCAATACTACCCTATCTTTTGGTTACACGTATCCTATGTTTATATTTCATAATAATGATAACACTAGATAAACGTACAGTGATATAAATTAATACAAATTTATAACCATTTGAAGATTTTTCTGTGAAAACTTAGGTTAAGGGCCAGGTTGCAGAACCTTATCAGGGTACTGATGATCCTGAATAGGCTTTACTATGACAGATTCCTCCCAATTTTCATATTAATGCATTAATCATTCTTTTTGCTTGCCCTTTTTTTTTGTTTTAACAGAAAAGCTGTTCCCTGTAGAGAAACCATAAATAATTGACTAAAAGGGCCTAACATCTCCCCAAATTCACTGCCAACTTAAGTCCTTATTGTCAATCTTATGCTATGCTTCTTTTATTCTAAAGGAAGTCTGAAAAAGGGAAAAAGAAGGTTGAATTAAAAAAAATCCATTTGGGAAGACATTTGAAGAGAAGGGTTTTACACGGATTTTGCTTGGTGTGGTAGGAAGGGCAGCGGATGTTCAGTTGATAGCTTCAGTGAGTGTGAAATAGTTATGCTATTTACACAAAGATGTCATTACCATGGTGACAAGGCCCTATCTCAAAGCCGGGCAATTTGCTTGCACTATGTAACTTCAACAGAACATTACCGTTAAAACTGCTGTTATCAACTTATTTTCAAAAAAATTTTATTTGATTATATTTTTTATTTTTCCAATTTGGGATTATATTTTCGATTTTTCCAATTTAGGATTGTTACTGCTTCAAGCTTTCTGCTGTTTAATACGGCTTTCACTATTTCAGACTTAAGTGACTCTGATATGTTGAAAACTTATTATCTGAGATTTATCTTTCACATTTCTGTTTAGGATACCTAATGTTTTAGGCTGTCTACTGTTTTAGGCTCAAGTGTCTCTTCTATAAGCTGAGCTTATTCTTACACATTTCCAATTTAGAATTGTTACTGTTTTTAATACAAAGGTTGGTGAAAAGAGCTACAGAATGTTTCACTGTGTAAAAATATGGTTAAAGTTAATAAATGGGTCTTACAAAAAGTTATCTGCCATATGAACCTAAATCCCAGTAAAAGAGGCTTTTTCAAGGACTTTTTTTACACAATACATATATATGACTTTAAATGCGTATTGTAAGACAGAGATATCCCAATGTGGACAAACACTGGAGAACTATATGTCACATTGCATAAATACAACAAATCTTCTGGGAGATATTGTGGCCTTTATGTCTCCAATTCTATTCCAAAAAGGGACTTTCTGGTCTACTTTTTGGGTTTATTTGTACATTATTTTTACGCTGTGTAACAACTATCATGTGTATTAAAAGTGAAGAGTTGACAAGTACTTTTGTGTTACTGGACTTTCTCGCATAACATACAGTTGGACCTCATGATGGAGTTCTGTTGAGAAATCTCTTTCTCGCATAACATACAGTTGCACCTCATTATGGAGTAGATTTCTCTAAGTCCAAGGGCCATATTCGTCAACAATACTTTGGTAAGGTCACCTTAGATCCAAGTTAGGAATGGTTTTCTATTTACCAAAGTATTATTTAGATTTTGCATTCATCAACTTCTGCTTTGTTAAATATTACTTAAATTCTAAATTAGCAAAACTCCCTATACTTTGTACTGTAACTGTAAACTTGGAAACCATTATAAAGAACGGAATGCGCAGTGAATGAAAACCTGTCTGTGCGCATAGAATCAGCTGGGCTTAAAACATGCGATAACCGCCCGCTGAAAAATGGAAGTGCTGTTTTGAATTGCTCGATTGTATGTTGGTAGTAAAATTGTCTGCTTTTACGAGAGTGATCATGCATTCAAAACAATATGGCAGTGCTCTGGCATTATTTGGAATTTTTGCCGGGCGTATATCCTGTAAGAAACACCCTCACAATCGGTATTTATTACTACAGTATATCTAAGTTAGGAAGAGTGTTATTCCACAACAATTCTAACATAAAGTGTCCTTTGTTTTTTACTGAATCATCTGATTTGTAAAAATGGTGGTATTTACTAACATGGATCAGTGAATATCAGATCAAATTTGAGCAAAAATGATCAACTTTCGGTCAGATATTTGGATCAGCTCAGATTGGTATTGACAAAACACTTAACCTGATCTTTCAATCAATTCTGAATTAACTTTGATCGCTTCACTTTGATGGATTAATTTTTGGATCAAGACGGATCAAAATTAGCTGATAGGAGATTTCTCAGGGAATGTTAAATCAGTCATTACAGAGACAGAGGGCATTTGTCAACTGAATTAATCCTTTTCCTGAGTGATGAAGTGCATTTAAAATTGTGAGAAATAATAAAAAAACATCAAATATTCGATCTTTTCACCTCAATTGATTCTTGGTTTGTGAATACCTATTTGATCCACTTGCTTACTGGAAACTTTTTTTTTCAAATTTGATCTGATCTTGATGTATGTTAGTTAATACCACCCAAGGTAAATATCAGATTCCCAGATGGCCTTAACCATTAAAACTTACAGCTATCTAGAATTCCTGCTTCAACAGAGATATATTTCTCATACATTGAGGTTTGACTAATGCCAACATTGTCTGCAAGTTCATAAAAGAACAATGATGAGTGAAAAGCCGCTTTTAATATTCTATGGAACTTCCAAGGTCACTGTAAATTCTGAATGATGCTTTAGAACAATCTTTCCTGTGGTCCCCAGAGATTTGATTTGTGGACCCAACTGTAATTACAGTAAACATCATGCCAGTTGTTAGGCCTTTTTGTTTTTATTTCTCTAAACAGTTCTAACATAACACTGGTATTTGTTTACCTCGGGGAAGTCCTTAACATATTGATCTGCATAGTTTCTACCACTGCCATTGTACAATGGATAGATTTTTGAATGAAAGACTCTATTAAAATGAATGGTTGCTTTCCATGTTTTGCTCCCTCTCTATTGTATTTGATTTGAAGCAGCACATAGTAATCTGCGCAAATCGCTGCACAGCAAATTGATTGAATATGGACTCCAATGATGCTTAAACTAAGTGATTACAGCCCCAGGCATGAGTCATTTAGTGGAAGGGAGTTTACCCACGGTCAAAGAAACAAAGTTTTTCATGAAAGCCAGAAAACAACATCTGATTCTGTAATTTCAGAGGTTGTTTGCCTTGGAATCTCTCTTGGACAGTATCAACTATTTAACAATGACATTTAACAATTTCAAGATGGCAAATGACTTAAATTCAATCAAAAGGTAAACAAACCAAATCAAAAATTCCAAAAACATAAATACATTTATTGTACCCATAGTACAAATAATTTAAAGTTCAAGAATAAGAAAATCTCAAATTACTTCTGCAAAGTCACAAATGTTCACCTCCTTTAAAAATTCTCAAGGATAAGCAATAGTGATATTGAAGCAACAGAAAAAGTACTTATAACAATAATGCAAAACTCTATAAAAGAGGGAATTGTAAAGAGGTTTTAATGTTATACAAGTGACAAACTTGGGTAACTGGGCTAGAGTAAACTTACTTCTACTTTCCCAGATGGCCTCAACCATTAAAACTTTCAGCTATCTAGAATTACTGCTTCAACAGAGATATATTTCTCATACATTGAGGTTTGACTAATGCCACTATTGTCTGAAAAGAGGTTAATTTCTAACAAAAAATGTGACCAAAGCACCCAGTGTGTAAACACACTTGCAGGTGAATTAAATAGAACAGAATTTTATTCAAAGGATCCTGACTGTAGTTTGACAAATACATTTACTTTACTCTTTAGACAACCTTTGAAAATTGAAGGCTTTTTCATTGGTATGGCATTGTATTGATAACCTCAATGTAATCAAAATTGTGATGACAAAGCCAGGCTGGTATGCCTTAACTGAAGTTGAAAACCTATGAATAAAATTCTGGCTGAATGCACCCGATGACCATCAATAAGAAATCACTATTGACACTGCTACTGCTACCCTGCATAAATTGGCCACAGGTATAATTCGGCTGTGGCTTATCCACAGGCTCCAGAAAGACAAATAGGTTATTGCACACCAATGAAAACTGTTGCATATAATAAGCTTAACAATAATACATGATTTCAGAGTGTAGTAGGCCACCCATGTTAAAGAACTGTGAAGGTGTGGTGAGGGCGGCCAACTTATGCAGGGTAGCAGTACAGTAAGACACGTGAAATTTGCAATGGGAAGTGAAATAAGCCGTGGAGAATAACCCCTGATATTACTTTGTATCACAGGAAATTTTAAGAAATTTATGATTTATGAATGGATTTCAATACATTTGCCTTATCCAATGTAAATTTTTGTGAATAATACTATTTCACTGATAATTTTAAAGGAAGTCCTGGTTGGTTGATACTTTTCACTCTACAAATATCATCCTTATGTCACTGTTCCTTATCAGCTTATTTCTAAAATTAACCTTTTTCCGCCACAAGTCTGTTCTGTTAAAAGTGCAGCTGGTACAACTATTATTACCAATGGCCCTTCATGCAGTCACAATAAAATTATAAGGATGTCAATTTATGCAAGAGTTATGTATTACGGCTCAGCCAGTGAAGTTCGTCACCTACATTTTATGACAATATTAAAGAGTTTTTACTGTCCAGTTACGGCATATATGTATACCTTGCTGTTGAAAGAAGCTATTCCATTTATTTAAATGTGAATATTGCCTGTCCTTGAGCATTTTTACGGCAGGTGACAAACTTCACTGGGGTGACGAAATTCAACGGCTGACCAGTAGTAATAACCTACAGCACTCCAGAAAATGTCTGTGGGGTAAAGTATTCAAATACCACTTTCATAGGCTTCTCATTACAAAATATGTACAACTTTACCTTTATAATTTATAGTCCTGTACTAAGTTGCACTTTTCCTTGAGATGGTAATGAAAAAGTAAGTTTCAGAAGCTATGTGACAAAAGGTCTGCCTTCAAGCAATGTCAAGAAGCATGGTGTGCCATGTGACAATATATGTCACCTTTCAGCCACATGACAGTGTTTGTCCAGGCTTTAACACATCCAGCACAGTTCACACCTTATATGCATGCTAGCCTTCGACAGAGCTTAAAGTTGCTAGCGATGTCTTAGACTATTTTGATTTCTTTATTTAATCAAACTTGAATTTTTTAGTCCCTTTCAACAGATAAGTACACATCTGGGATCAGACTTCATCATTTTACACAGGTAAAGGTCAACTAATCATTGGTCATTGTTAGCAATTTATTCATTTGGTATTTGACATCAAGCCTACACCAAATAATATTCCTTTATGTCGGTTATATTGCGATGGTAGTTACAGGGGTGGAAGAAACCAGTACATACAGTTGGTGGAGATTCTGTACTGTAAACTGGAAGTCAATGGCTAAGAACTACAAGCTTTCCCACATGAGGTCAGGCCGAGGTTCAAACTCCGATCTTAGAAATAGGAGGTGTGATAACCACAATGTAACCATGGCCCCACAATCACTTGTTTGGTAAAGTCCCAATTTAATGTTCCTTCTAACAGCTTGGGTCTGGGTGATATCACAATTACCTCTTAATGAATGTCAAAAGTTACCATAAGTCATATTTGAACCCAGAACCAAAAGGGTGAGATTCCAGTGATTACTGAAGCTTTATTTTCTAAAATTCATCTGAACAAAGTCAAGCACTGAGTTTATTGATCTTGTTTTAACAGTTAGGGACATGTTAACTAAACTATAAAATCACAGGAAAGCCAACATAAATTTACATATTTATGTGATTTTTATTCTTTATAGGTGAAAAATGTGGCAATAACTTGTCAATGACATGATACTCTTCTATGTCTTTACAATACCCATAACTTGGTTTAAATAAATAGGATTGAATTGTCATTTACCTCTGTAACCCATATTCGTCAAATGTAAGTGAATGACATAAACTTTGTAATGTGGCTTCTGCTTTAAAACTGCGTCCACAACAAGACTAATGAATCTGATATATAAGAATAAATATTACACAACACCCATAGAACTACCCTGATAAAATACAGAGAAAACCAGTATTAAAAATTTGAACTTTCTCACCCATTCAAATACCTTCAGTGGTTAATTAGGTACATTGTGGCTAAGGTCTTTTTATTTCTGTGCAACAACCTGAGAAATTGTAGCCTGTGTCCACAAGAAACAATCATGGAGCAATATTACTTTTCACTTTCTTTCATGGCCAAAGAAAGAGTAAACAAATTTTTAAAGAATTTATGTTTGAACAATTTCTGGCTGTGATAAAAACCCAGAAAACACATGTTTCAGATATTATATTCGGACCCTTAAAAAGCTCTTTCAAACATAAATAAATTGCAAATTTTAGTACAGCTAAAATTACTTTATTTTACATAAAAGAGCAGGACTCTTTGTTTTTGGGATTAAATATATTGATTTACATGGAATGTTGCTTTCAACACATTGTCATACTAATCCAGGCTGCATACAAGGCATCAGGATTGTGCACTATAACCCATCAGCAAGACATTGATCATAGTGAAGGTCAGGTTAAGGTCATATTAAACTGTTGCTGGTTTGAATCCAACTTATAACAACATGTTGGATGCACTAAGGGACTGTCTAAAGATATTAGCTTTTAGAACTGCCATATACCCAAACTTTAAACTTTGACCTTGATATTCACAACCTTAGAATCAGGAGGCAAGCTGTTTCTAAATAGCTAATATGACTATGATTGTGTATAATGTTCCAACACTGATGATTTATATTATTCCACAATGGTGAATATGCCAATATATAATCATCCCAAGTTTTTATTATAGGAATTGAAAACATTAGGCTGTTCCACATGATTAACTTGCAAGCATTTTCTGTGCTGCTCAATGTCAAAAACACTGACGCCATGGTTCTGGTAGAGAGTCATGTGTTGGAATAGCGGACTTTTATGTCGAATTTTAATTTGGCTTTCTGCACTGCTCAACCAATCAGAATAGTCGACACAAGTGTATCATATTAGAATATTAATATATGGCATCCTGAGTCAAAGTTGTTTTTTATGTGTGCCTTTCAACAGATAACAGAAGTCCTTGGTGGCCTAGTGGTTAGCAAGTTTTGCATCTAATCATAGGCTGTCACCTCTGTGGGTTCGAATCCCACCTGTGGCAATGCTGAGGACCTGTCCCAATATGACCTTGCTGTTGAATGGGACTTAAAACACCAACTTTGACCTTCAAGAGCTAAGGTCAATTGAAATAGAGACAGTCCCTAAGAGCATCCCACATATTGACAGTAGTGGGATTCAAACCCATAACCACAGAGGTGAGAGTCATGTGATTAAATGACAAACTTATTAACCACTCAGCCGATGAAGCTTCCTTATGGTAGCCACACCAGTTTATTTTCTTAATGATCAAAGTGAGTTTACATACATCAATCACAAAGTGTTAATATGTGACTCCAGATGATACATGTGCTGCAATCTTCTATTTGTAGGAATATGGAAGGATTGGTTACCACAATGAGATTTCATTCAAATAAAAACTGAAAGACAAATGAGTCATAGCAAGAACTAGATACTGTATAAAAATACTGAAGTCACTGATGGAAAGAGTACACAAGCCATTGAAAATTTTACAGATATTATATCACATGTTTTTTTAAGATGGTTTATCTGCCTGATCTTACTACCAATTTTTCAAAGCTTAAGTTCAGAGGGACAGCAAAAACCCCCAACAATGATTTGACAGCTGTGTGTAATCTATACAGAATCATAAAGTCAGCAGGTGTTAGTGTAAGGATATTATTTGGCATAGGAATACTAAATCAACACATCAGGTCTACAGTGGCATCAGGGCATTTTGTAATCATTTCATATCCATGTCAATCACTGAAATCACTAGGTTGCCATGGCTTCGCTCTGCACAGAGATTTCCATTATTTATAAACAGTGGTTGCCTCACCAACGACCTCTGATGCCCAATTTCTGATCAACAATGCTTAATCTATCCTTTTAAAATTTGATTTTAGTGGTTATGCTAATGGCTGACACAAATCCCAGTGTTCTATAGATTTACTGATTGGAGGTCCACAAATAATTAATTTACTAATGTAACAAAGCTATAGTTATGTTTCAGTGTACATGCAGATATCTGGTGTCAAATTAAAGGTCTATTATACCTCTATCAAGGCCTAACACCTCCAACATTGCTTATGAGTGCAATGATGAGGAATTCTTTAAAAATTCCTGGAACCAGACAGCGATGTTGATCACCACCATGAATCATCTGTTCCTTATGTCATTATCAAGATTTCCTGGAAATACCATCAAGAGGTCCACAATGGCCTAGTGGTTGGCAAGTTTGGCATCTAATCACAGGCTGTCACCTCTGTGTGGGGTTTGACTCCCATAAGTGGCAACACCAATACCAGCAAAATCTGTTTATAACTTCTGAGGAGTTATTTTGCAAACAAACACCCCAGCAAAAACATAACCTCCTTTGCGGAGGTACTGAACATGCCAAAAGACCAACTTGAAGTCTTGTTCATACACAGTCTGTTATACAGTTGATAATTGGCAACCTGGCATCAACAAATGCAGCTGAGGAAACATTGGCTTATGATGCAAAACATCTCCTTTTCGCCAGATGTTTATGTTGTTATTCTAATATGTGATAACTTTACATGCATTGATTGAGTTTGACGTCACTTTCAACACATACTCTATGTCATATTGCAAATAAAAATTGTAAAGCAAACAAATCAATCACTGGCGTAATCTGAACCAGCCATAATAAATATTGTGTGACTGCCTGAATATAGGTTGCCATCATTGAGGATTGCAAACTCTAAGCTATAATAAAAGTGCATCTCCTAGAAAGCACAAGCAAACATAACAGAGAAAGTACATAAATTTAATGATTTCCAGAATTTTGAAATACAGCTGAACTTCCCATAATATCAGTAATGTGGGACACCTTGGCTCCAAGTATGTTATCATTAATGATATTACTATTTCTTATTGTTGAGATTATCAAACACTGATAAAAAGTATATTAAAAATGTACAGACAGGTTCCATTTGTGTATTGTTAAATTTTCTATTAACATACAGGTGAATATCTTTACTTTAAACCCTGATGAATAGAAAAGCCAGTGTTTGACTGGTAATATTTTCTGTAATAATCCACTTTTAAACATGATTAATTGACTTTCGAATTTAAAGAATCCACGTTATATAACTTGATTAATTTAACACAATAAACTGACTTAGGAAGTCAATAAATTGACTTCTAGACTCAATAAGTCCAACTCTGGACTCAACTCTGGACTTCTAAGTTCAATAAATAATTATAAAATCAATTTATGGACTTTCATATTCAAGTAACCCAATTTAAAAGTTAATTGAGTTTAAAATCAAAATAATACTCCTTACAAAATACTGCCATGTAACCAGAAATTCTAGATCACAAGGGAAAATTCAAAGAGTAAAAAGCTCCAAAGAATTGAGCCTGACATCTACTTAAAAATACATTTGTTTCAAAATGGTTTTATTGAACAGAGATTCTGACTTGAGCAGGTTATACAAGTCATTAAAATCTTTAGTGGCCCCCATTTCCTTTGTTTGTTTTTAAACAAAAACTTATTTTTCTAATTTATTTTTACCTGCGGACTAGAAACAACCATTTGAGTGAGACTTTTTTTCTCATACATCTCCCTCCAAGTCACGAACTCAATTACTTACAACAGAACATGGCTGTAATGATAATACAATAGTCTTGGGTTTCTAATTTAACCTCAGAATAGCCGGATATTACCAGTCCTGAAGAGACCTTGAAAAAATTTGTTGGATACTATTTTTCCAGAGTGCTTACTGTAGGCACTGAAAAAGGGATGCTCCTGTCATTTAAAGACACCTCTTGAAATGATTTAATGAAGTTAGATTGTCTCAAACTTGAATCGTACCTGTAACACTTGAAGACAACACATTAAGTATCGACGATACTGTTTTTTGGGACCTGCAGTTTTGTTAAATAGTCCACAGTAACAATTTGTTAATTCTGAACATTTACCAAATAGATAGATATAGATATTTATGAATTTGTCCATCTATTAACCAATTTCAAACATCATAAGCCTACATATTACATATTAAAACACACTGTATAATTATACAGAATACTCTGTGCCAGTGGTAACGGTGTCAGTTAAATTTTGGTGTGTTACTAAATGGAACTCAGTCATGATTGTGGTATAAAAACTTACTTTAAACTTATTTCCATATTTCCATGGTAACACAAATTCTAAGTTGCCAAGGCAACAATTTGGCTAAAATCAGTTAGTCTGTGAACAGATGATGTCATGCAACATGCTGCATTCTATAAAGTAATGGAAAATATGTTCTGAAAAACAGTTGCCTTTATACATTTTCTGAAGGTTGATATTGTGAAACCTAGTTACAGGCTTGGTTGAAGTTTGGACAATCACAATAGTGAAAGAGCCTTTGCACTTTTTGAGGTATGTATATAAAAATACTGTAGTTATAAAGTTATAAGCAGAGGTGGGCCATAATGCTACAACCAGACTGAGTGAATTTTACAGCCTCTAGTTATTCATAAACAATATTTTATTGAATATTTTTATTGACTCTAGTTATATGGAGTCCACTATGTAGTATTCCATCTCAACAGCTACCATAATAAGGCAGGTTGGCTGATTCGGTGCACTGTCTGTATCCAAACAAATACACACAAGCATGTTTACATCAAGTAACAGCCAATTTACAACAAATGTCAAATTACCAATCCAGATAGTAACCATATTTAACATACACACTTTGTAAGTCTTCTTTTTGAAGGGATAATTGTGAAGGTCCATTAACAGAAAAAAAATGGAACAGATCACAAGTATAGTGTTACAGCTCTATGTGGCCATCAATCTAGGTTAATTACAAGCTAGTTTAAGGACAGGCCTTTAACATGAGGAACAGTTTTATGATACCAAATAAAATGTCAACACTTTAATTAGCCAAGAAGAAAGTCTTACAGTTACCTTGTCGGCTGACACCAACTCGTGCAAGTAATCAATACCATCAATGCTTCATAACATGAATGGTGTAACCGAAGTTAGAAAGAATTGCGATCAAATGTATATAATCTAAACATGGTCATGCAACCTGGAAACATGTATCACTGAATATCCTGAAGTTCTTTTCTTGAGATTGTAGCTAGTTTAATGAACAAGATTCAAATCTTGAAAATAGATTTGCTTCACATTTTAATTGTCACACTCAAGAAAAGCTTTTTATTTTAATTTTAAATCAGAATTCAAATGATGAAAGCTTATTATCTCCCGCCTACGGCCAAAGGCCATGGTCTGGAGATTATAAAACGCCTTCCGTACATGCATGCGTCTGTCCGACACGTTTTTGCATAAACCTTAATATCTCATTCATTTATGAAGATATCTTCACCAAATTTGCAGTGAATGTTTATGGTTATGAAAACCTGTCTCTGAAACATTTTAGCCTCATTTTGAAAAACAAAATGGCCGCCATAGCCAATTGTTTGAAAATTGTAAAGGTACTCTAAAACTTGAAATATAGCAGCTAGGTTCATCAAATTTGCAAAAAATATATATGGCTAGGAAAGTTTGACCCCCTTCTTCAATGTTAAGTGGTGTTATCTTACTACAAGGCCCTTATACCTCCTTTAGTTCTCCATTATTACAGATTCTAAGGCGGGAGATAACTACTGTGGCAGTGGCCTTGTTTATATTTATTCTTTTGCAGAACTTTCATTTCTATGAGGGATTTTAACATTACAAGTTTTTAGTTCATTTCAGTATTTCTTTGCCCATATCTTTTAAGAATTATTCTCTCTTTTAAAGAAAAGTTTTATTATAAAGAATAATAATATTAAAGCATCCTAAGTTTTGTTATTTTTCAATGAAACATAAATTTTTAATTTGACTGTGTTTTTGAGGAACAACAAACAAATGTGTCATTTTCTGTGAACTATAATAATTATTCCATCAAAATTATCAAGAAGTTCAACAAAACTATTATTTTTTTATTAAAAAATAAGCATAATGATGTACTTTAAATACATATTATTTTAAGCTCTTTTTGATTAAAAAAAAATGAACTGATAGGTGCATATAAAGAATAAAGAAAATTAAGCACTTTTTTATTGCTAAAATTATGTTTTAATTAACAATGTTCCAAATATTGTCCACAATAATAAACATGTATATCATTGAAAAACTTAAAAAATATATTCCATATGAAACTAATTTTAAGGATCCAATATTTTTGTCAGTGACTGCAGAACAAAAATGTTATGCTACTGATGGAGTTGCCATATATGTCATAAAAACCTTCAATCTTTCACCAAATTATGGGTAAATTTGATTCAATTTGGAGATTTTTGGACAGGCTTGGTTCATTTGTCTAGAAAATTGTATCTAATTATTCTACTGTGTATTTTCAATACAGCATGAATAATTTGATTGTAATTTTTCATTAATGTCCACGTCAACTTCTCACAAAAAATCATGTTGAAAGACACTAGACTAGTGGTGTTTTGCGTGCATTTTTCAACATATATTTCATTGGATTTACAACCATCCTGAAATTTTATAGAGACATGTACATACATAAAACTCTGTGAAAGTTTCAAATTTTGTTCAAACATTTTATCTAGCAGAGCAGATATTAAAAAAAATACTGATGAAACTTGTCAAGTCAAATGTTAAAGGGTTTCAAAAATATTTCCACTTTAACACAGGTTTCCAGATATTTACACTTAGTCAATCTGATAATTATTTCTACTAAAGAAAAAAATTCTAAGTTCTATTCTTATTCAAAGAAATATTTCAAGCATAGCTTGTGATGCACCAAGTGTCTGGAATAAGTTGCCTAATGACATCCAATCTGCCGCATCTCTTACATCCTTCAGATTAAAATTAACCCTTTCGCTACTGAAGGAACATTATTCCAAGGGACTGTAGCCATATGACGTCATATCACGTCAGAAATGCCAATGAAGTAAAATAATAACTCACTACCTTATACACTTTATTTGCGGTATTTTTCGGCATATTTCATTAGGAATTGATGAAAGTCGAATGGGAAAATTCGTGGGAATTCCCCAAATAAAAATAACCACGAGTAAACAATATGCAGCTATATGCAGTAAATACGGCAATATATACATAAACCAGTTAAAATAGGTGAAAATGTTGAAATAATGTGAAAATAAAGTAGAACTTACATATATTTTACTTAAGCAATCGTTTTAATACTGATACACCAAAGAAAATGTATTGCAGTATACTGAAGGGAAAGAAGAAATCAATATTATTGCCGTCGACTCTGTGTCGACAGACATGGTACCTTGTAATATACATTAGTGTCGACTGCTTGACGTCATAGATGGTAGCGAAAGAGTTAACATCCCACCTGTTTTCTGAAGCTTATCTACCTTAGTTTCTGTTCTTTCCCAGTGTCTCTGGCTGATGAACCCTCTCAAGTCCCCACATATATGATGTTTTTGGACTGGGCCTACAGGTTTTGTGGTTGTTTGTAACTACTATAGTCAGGGGGTAAAGAATTTGAAAACAACAGTGATGTAAATACTAATTTGAACCAATATCTGCCTAAGTTGTAAAAAAGTGGTAAATTACCTAAGGAATTTGGCCTCAATTAAAAAAAATGTTCTTTTAACTTTTTATTAGAAATATGGAAGGATTGGAGCATTCCTCTACCCAACGTACACAGGTGTAGTAATATATATAAAGTGGTTAATATAGTTCCTTTCAAGTTTATTGGACTAAAGGTTGACAGGTAGACATGTGTGCAGGTAGACTATTGTACAGGTCACTAGGTAAACATGTTGGCTAGTACAGTGGACAGATTGGTAGGTCAGTAGGTTTCACTGTTTCAAATTACATCTGCTAACATGCCAACCTGTCTACCTGCCAACCTGTCCATAACACAGCCTACATAATAACAATAATTTAATAAATGTATATGTAACTAATAGATGAAACTACTTCACTTGCTTCCGGGAGGAAAATTCTGCATTTAAGATCGAAAAACTCACCATTTCCAAAGAATGGCTGTTGGTTGGAACTCATTGTCCAACTCATTGGCAAAGAATTATTAGCACAGAAATGCTAATTTAATGTGTTATAACAACCTTAATCAGGCCAATGAGATACATTAGTCCACCTTCCTGTAAATAGGTCACATGACCACAATTATTTTCATTATTTTTTATCAAAATTCAGTACATTGGCTTGTGCCAGGTGATACTTTGGAAATCTCCAGCAATTTTCTCATATCTTAGTGCAAAGGTTTTTTCCCTTTGTTATCTAAGTGGCAATCAGAAATTCTTCTTCTCCAAGTATTCCATAAAGTTTTGCCGACTTTTGTTTGTTCTGCTGTGGAATTTTTGTGCAACACATTTATGTTTAGTTGACTCAACATAAAAATAACTTTGCTAAAAGGAATGACTGTGTACTCAAAGAAATCTGGCCAAATTGCTTCAGTAAATCATGATCAATTGCATATCTTCACACTTAACTAAAAAATGGAAATTTTTACAAGGCATTAATTTTAAGTACTTCAGGTAATAAGTTCAGAGAGTGACATTTTTGAAGGAAATCTTAAATGGGTAGCCATTTCTTTATCAGAAATTCATCATTTTTGAATATTAGTTCCTATTAACCACTCAAGGCCACATTTTCTTGAGGAAATAAAGACCAGAGCATTTTTTTTTCACATGTGGCAGTGTCCTATCCTTGTGTTTGGGTGCTTTTTGACATGTAATACATTGAATGGAAAGTCTATAAATTTCAAAATAAGTGAGATTTTCTTCAAGATAAAAGATTTTATGTGTACAGATTGGCAAGTAATCAGCAGACTACTTTGTTCTTGAATACTTTTCTTTCAACAGCAAAAAAGCCAAACAAGTAAAACAGTTAAGTCAGAAACTAAGACAGAATACAAACTGTGGGGCCGATTGTGTACAGAATTATGATGAAAGAGTAGCATAAATTAGGAATCTGGTGTAACAGTATTAATTGTTGAGAAAAACATGCTTAGTTATATATTGTGTTTTCCTTTACTAGTAGGTATATTGTTAAACTCTTGCAAATAATTAGATATTATTATCTGTATTTTGTTCTTTTAGTATGTCAAAAGTGACATATAAGTCCATTGGGGCTGGGCAAATTGTTTACTGTCTTATTTGATTATTGTTAAATGTATTTGCATGTCACTATAATAAATATATTCTATTAATTCCAAAAAAGGTTTTCAGCAAAAAAGGCACCTACTGTGTGTTGTTCTGGTACACCAAGCAACATGTATTATAACTACATTATTATTATTGCAAAATTGTCATGGAATTTACAGGGGACGTGTGGTCTAAAATGTGCTTGGTACAACAAAATGGCATACCATAGTTTTTTTGTCAAAAAGTTTTCATCAGAACAATGCTTGAATTATTATCTCATGAAAAATCATTCCTGAAGGAATCTATCTCAATCAAAAATCATTTTGTCTGTATAAGTGTTCACCTACATACACTTTTACTTACGACAAGTAATTAAATTATAGCTATTTATTTATTTAACCAAAATTATTTCTTTTTATTTCTTAAATAAGAAAAATTATATTGTTGCATTTTTACATTGATATAGTAGTTTGTTAAAATACCTAAACACTTTGAATTTTTAATAAATGAGTAAAAATGATACATTCAGAACTAGCACATGCAGTTATTATCACACCCTTCCATTTGTATTTTTGAAAACAACCTATATTTACTCATGTGAATACAATGCAGTGTTTTCCCTTAACTGCCATTATACACAGCTTCAATGAGGCAAGTACATAGAACAACATGCTTATGCCTGGTTCCCACTGCTCTGATCTATCACCATATGGATGCACACTTGCATAATCTTATTATTGTTCTTATTATTAGACACAATGGGAACTGAGATTATTGTTCTAACATTCTTGAATGTACTATAAATACTGTTGTGGTAATGTTAATGGATCCCTAAAGTGTCAGAGGAAAGTCTGGTGATGCTTGTGGAATTAAATATACAAAAAGCCACATTTCAGGTTAATGCCATGATTGTTTAAAACATTTTAACACAGCTCTGCACAATATTTCTTTTGGATCCAGAGAATGCACAAACCATACTTTAGAAATAGGGTTATGCAGTCTCAGACATGTTTCAAAATGTGTACATTGGGGCGTGTTATCAGAAAAGTGTGAACAGACCATTAAGCAGGTATGAAGGGCAAGGGGCAAACTCTGTTTAAGTGACATCACAGATGTTAATAGTTCAGCAGAGTGACGTCATTGATACAATGTCTACAGTAAACAGTGAAAACCAGACAATAAGCCCACAAAAATGTCAATACCACAGTAACAAAAGCCTAAATCAAGCATGAATCTATTTCTGTTAACAAATGTGAAGTGTTTTTATGGTTTTTGTTTTGGATTTAGACAGCTTTGCTGATAATAGATTTTTTGTTTTCTTGTTGAGTTAAAGTTATTGATGATATTTGATAAGACAGTTTTTTGAGAGAAATATTATGCAATAATTATTGACACAATAGAACATATGAACAGCTTGGATAATTTGGCTTGTTTTACTTAAGAAAATACTGAAGCAAATTTGAAGTTGAGTGAGGAATCTAAAATTCGCCACATATCTGAAATTGGCCACATGTGGAATTACTAACAAAATAAATGAATTGAGGTGAGATTTGTTGAATGTATAGTAAATTAAGGCTTTTTGAACCCAAAAATACCAAGTTTAAGACAAACATCACTTTCTTCATAGAATTAACAAAGGTTTTTAGAGGTGGCAAATTTTAGATTCCTGGCAAATTTTAGATACCATACTCTACTTTTGAGAAATGCACCATTTTTATCCCACAGCTCCTAATGTTTTCACCCATTGTGTCCGGATGGGCGGGTGGGTGGGCTTGCTGTTGGCGGGAAAAGTTTGTCTGGCCTGTATCTCAGAAACTGTAAGGTGTAGGAAGTTGATACTAGGTAGGGACATTGGTTAGGGGGTGTAGGTGTGCAACATCATGGTGTGACCTTGATTTGACCTTTGACCTTGCTGCAGTGACCTTGAGTTTGAAAATCTTGTCCGGGCTATATCTCGGAAACTGTAAGGTGTAGGAAGTTGATACTTGGTAGGCACATTGGTTAGGGGGTGAAGGTGTGCAACATCATGATATGACCTTGATTTGACCTTTGAGCTTGCCGTAGTGACCTTGACCTATAAAATGTTGTCCGGGCTATATCTCCGAAACTGTAAGGTGTAGGAAGTTGATACTTAGTAGGGACATTGGTTGGGGGTTGTAGGTGTGCAATGTCAAGGTGTGACCTTAATTTGACATTTGACTTTGCTGTAGTGACCTTGACCTTTAAAATTTTGTCCAGGCAATATCTCTGAAACTGTAAAGTGTAGGAAGTTGATAGTTGGTAGGGATATTGCTTAGGGGCTGTAAGTGTGCATCATAGTTTTTAATTTACTGATTAATACTGTCATCTTGCTATTGAATTGTCTTATTTTAATACTTTATTTTTGCATACAATTTGTTTTTCTTAGATGTTATTTTCTCTACTTAAACATCATTTAGACCTTAATAAAACTGACACTGCTCTGAAAGTATCCCGATCTTTGTACTGTTTCACTACTTCTATATCTCATGGTGTTGAAAACTATTTCCCCAGGCTGTGGGGTACAGGCATCTCTGATGGTATTTTTACATCAGTCAGATCTTTGTCAATTTCCGAATGTTCAATTTTATTAAATCATTTCCACTCTTAGACTATAAAGTATACACTATGCTTCTGTTTTACATTGAGTTATCACTTCTGATAGTGACTGAATTGTTATAACAAATTACAGGATTTTGCTGCAAAGACTATTCATAATTTTCTTGGGAATGATATTGAAACCTTTTATCAGTTGGAAGTGAACTATTGATGTATGACAAACAGCACTAGTCTCAGTGAAGCTCATGTGTTGCTGTAAATTTAAACCTACTACAAAAGTAAAAACAACATTTTAATCCTATCCCAATGCATTTGGATAATAGAGACTCTCTTTCACCAATAATGCCATTTTGTATAACATTTAACATTTTACCATGTACCAGACATTACTTTCCATGATTAATCGGTTGATCTTTGCTAATAATTCATATGTACAAAGAGAGAAGCTCGTAAACACATTAGCTAGGAAGCACTTGCGGAGTGCAGGCTTCCACCCAGGCAGCCGAGTATCCCCACATTGTAATTTTCTCCAAATACTGAGTTTTTTTTGTTATTTTGCAGTAATCTTAACAGTAAACTGAAAATTACTGATGAAAATGGGACAGGCTTTTTTTTGTTCAAGAGTGTGATCCTAATGTTTCCCCCAAATGTAAATACTTCTTCCTTTGATCAAGTCCTACTGACATTAAAAAATGTCATAAAAATGTCTTCATCAGTTTTAGAGTAATTGTGAACACAAACAGACATATAAACAGACAAACGAACGAATACACCCAAAAACATAAACAGCCTGGTGGAGGTAACAATGCCATAGCAATGTCACATACTACAGGCTCTGCTATATCACATATAATATACCACTTTGATGCAATAAAACAGAGAAACAAAAACCTTAAGCAGAGATACGACAAAGTGCCTGGTTCAAGGCCACACCAATCAGCTTGTGTAAACAATACACACGGCAGCAATTTGAATAAATCTTTGTCAATATGGAAATCAGGCCAATTTCTGAGGAGAAGATGAAAAGAACTGGAAGGAATTGTGGCAAAAGATGGCTCTTCTGGAATGTGGACCAAATACTGAATTCTGAAATGACTGGCATATCTTGTTCCTCATTTTAAAGTCACATAGAGACATCTCAGTGGCTGAATACTTATACAGCCTTCACACTTTTCTGATAAAACACCCAAATTACCCAAAGTTCAGGTCTACCACTCACTATAACAATACTTTTTAATCTTCTGGTCCTTGGCTTTGGGATCGGGACACAACTTGAAAGGTGCTTTTACTTCGCTGTGTTTAGTCCAATGAGTGTCATGTTTTGGGATTTCTAGCTAATTATGCTTATGCTATAACTATGGAATATGGACCTGACGTATAAAGGAAACAGTTTCCATTCTAGGGTGGAAGTATCCTATTATCTCATATTCAACAACATTGTCAATCTCATTGTTTTCAAAAGTTATAATCATTTTTCTAGGAATAAGAACTTATCAATTCTTGAAAATATTTGAATAATAAAGATAACAGTTAACTAATTGGATATAATAGACAGTATCTGTATTTTAGCTGTTGACCAGTATCAATATATTGTCTTTGCAAAAACAATTGCGTAAAATACACTTATATGGCAAATCTGAAAATTCTTATGCTCAGAGTTATTTATTCTCACAATTTTCTATCCTTATTTTATAAAAATAGTTTAAGAATAAAGAAATGTTGGCCAAGGCTAAGCAGAAGTATTTTCTGGTATTATCTTATTTGACTTAACACACTTCTGCTTTTGTTTATTCCTATATACATACACTAGACACTTCATATGTTGATGACTGGATGGAGTTATGACTTCAAGGTACTTTTTTTATTTTTATTTTCATGTAATATTGCTTTTTTGTATCTTTCCAAATGACATATCGGTGACAGAATTTATCAGTTGAAAATTCAGCACAGTGAAAAATACATTGTAAGTGAAAACAGTGTACAATAAAATACCTGTAATAAATTCATTGCAAACAACACTGCAAGCAGTATTCAATATCGTGATAAACTTTCCACCAAATACTGTGAGGTTAAGGATGACAATTTTATCAAAGATTTGTTGAGCTAGTGGGATTGCCACCCAATAAGAAGAGAACATCATGCGGATTTATGTCTAAGCACCCTTATATTTCCATGTGCCACCTTGGTATCTTGAAGGTCACAGAATCCTTGGAGCACTGCAAATTCCAGAGCAGTTCTGACATCCATTATGTCACTGTGTGAGGCTTTCCATGTGTTCCTACTTCATACAAGACAATTTGTAGATGTTATATATGTATACCCAAACGCCCTTTATATTCAGCTTGATCTTAATCCCAATGCAAAGTTCATTTTGAAAAGAAGAAACATCTGATTGCTTTAGTGCCCAATATGTCTTCCGACCCTGACTGTCAAGGAAAATAGAGAGATTACAGAGTATTAACACCACAGAACACAGTTGCCCTGTATCTTTATTGGTACGTGGGGAACTCATAAACTTTCCTCATTTTTGGCTGGAAAATGTAACATTCGGCTAGACCTAGATACAACTCAATAGAAATGTCCAAAGTCAAGGTTTTCCTAAGTAGTCACGTCTCTGCACTCTGATCTGTTGATTTATGGAGAATATTAAAGACTTTGACTCCATGAGGCATATTTGCCAATGGGTCTGGATTACCAGGTGTGACATTTCAGGAAAGATACACAGAGGTGAGCCACATTAGAGCTCACTTAATGCCTACTTAACTCTAGCTATAGTTTATCACTAGTATCAGACAAGCTCACTTCTATAGGCCACCGCTTTAAGTCACTCCACAACGATAAATCTGCTCCAATGGTCAGTTTTAGTAGACTCTGTAGTTTCCCTAATTATACCTGGCTTCTGAGAAGGGACTGATGCAATAAACGGCTCCATTACTGTTAATATGTATGTACTTCAAGCTGTAATGCTGATGTATTGTAAAGCAATTAAATTTTGCAGTTGTAGATATATTTGGCTACATTTCTGAGACACAATAAGTCTTGGTAATCATGGTTTCCACATTTCTTTAACGTGTTTCACACAAAGGCTTTTCACTTATTTATTACAGAGAACATTTCTACCTTAAAGCTCCTTAGTTGCCTGGCATCTGGGCAACAATCCACAAATATATGATTCAGAAAAATATGATAATTATGTTTTTATGTGCCTTTAAATCTATCACAGATCAATTTCTATAAATTTTTCATTATATTTACTGAATCTGATTGAGTTTCTCCACACATATCCTCAATAAATTAACTTTTCCCCTGCTGGGAAATGCTATATGTTGCTGACTCAGCATGTCTTCAGATTTACAAATCATGGTCACCTTGTGTTGTTAGAATCTGTCATTCAAGGAACTAAGCAGGGGGCCACGGTGGCAAAGTTGTAACACTCTCGCCTCCCACCTCTGAGGCCGGGGTTCGGCCTCAAGTGGGAAAGCTGGTAGTTGCTTGCCGTTGGTCGGCAGTTTACAGTACAGAACCCTGATGAACTGTATGTACTGGTTTCCTCAGCCCTTCCAACTACCCGTCGTGATATGACCTGTACAGTGTTGAAAGCGACGTAAAACCCCAAATAAATAAATAAATGAAATCAAGGAACTAAGCACTGTAAAGGATTGCATATAATAATAATAAGTACAAAAATCATAATAATAATAAAATTACATATATTATACTGACAAAGTGAGTTGACTAGGTAAGGTTTCTACACAGGATACTGCTGGTTTGTGCAGTTCAGTCACCCTTAAATCCTTAAATCTTATAAGATACACTCCTATAAGTGCCCTCGTTAAACCACACAAAATGGCGAAAGAAATGTTTAATATCAGACATGAAATAACAAAGTTCTATGGATTTTAACTGAGGTTGATGGTAGAGTAAGAAATCTAAAATTCGCCACATATCTGAAATTCGCCACATGTGAAAATACTGATAAAATAAATGAATTGTGGATAGATTTGTTCACTGTATAGTACATTAAGGCTTTTTGAATTGAAAAATACCAATTTTTGGACAAAAACATCAATTTCTTCACAAAATTAACTAAGGTTTTAGAGGTGGCGAATTTTAGATTCCTGGCGAATTTTAGATTTCTTACTCTAGATGCTGATGATACCTACCAATAGTTGAAGTACACAAGGCAAGTGACATTTGTTGAATTTTAGATATTTAGGTATTTATAAAAGGTTAGACTTTTTTATTGGATTGAATCAGCTGGTATCATATTATTGTCTGTGGCTTTTTGATAAGGCATGTCATATTATTTCCAAACTTTACCATATTTTCTATATAACATACCAAGTCATAATCATTTAAAGATATTTGAAGTAAATAATAATAATAATGATAAAATACTTATTCATGGCAATGGGAAAAACAAGGAAGCATGTTAAAACAATGAGAATACTTTTCCATTTCTGTAAAACATGTTTCATATCCCGTAAATGTTAGAATGCATCCCTCTGTTGAATTATTCAATCTCTCCATACATAGGACATCAAACATCCCGACCCTGGCCTTTCTAACTATATTAGCAGAAGAAAGCCTGCTCTAAAATGTTGAGTTTATCAATAATTCAAATCTCTCTATCGTGCCATAATGGATGCTGTTATAATATATCAGCAATTAAACCATTCATTCTGTTTGACTGCTCAGGGTACACTTTGAAGACACATTCCAACTGATCAATCTTTTGATGCATGCAAATAACAAGTTGACATCCGATCTTCAAATTCTGACTTACCTCAATCATAAAGTAAGTTTCCAAAATATCATCTGCACTCACTTTTACATCAAATTTAAAAATTGATACTTGGTTCAAAAACATGATGTGGGATTTTCATTACCAAGTGCAAACCTAAAAAATTTAATGAACCTGCAAAATGTATTGCATTATTATATTAAAGGTCAACAAATTACGTAATACTTTTCAGGGATGGCAAAGAATGGCTTTGGGAGATTTGTACATTTTAAGCTTGATGTAGCAACTAAAACAACTCCTGGATATCTAAAAATACATTTTTTCTTAAATGTTAAAGAAAAAATTTAAAAAAAATTCCAGTAACAGAGAATGAAGCAATGCTGGTTAGTTTGCACAGAAACTGTTCTGTGAATATGGTGTTAAAAATATTTCATGTTTTTGAAGTTACTTTCTCTTTTTTGTTGTTGTCATAATTACTTTCTTCAACATGGCAGAGGCCTTGCTTGTATTTGACAGATGTTACCCTTTTCCAGTATAAACAAAGCCAGATTTTCCACCTTTTAACTTACAACCTATTTCTTTATTTAAATGGCGGCAGATTGCCGACTGCTGAAAACTAATGCTTGGCCATTGATTTTACTGAATTTTATTAGCTCATTTGATGTCAAATATTAGAGAAATACAGAATATACAAAGTGAAGGAGTAAGAGATGTGAAATTCACCATAGTATACATGTGAAATTTGCCAATGATGTTCCTTGATCTGAGGAAACATCTTCATACATTTGTCATTTCTTTGGCCAATTTAGACCTGATACAAAATGGGCACAAAATTTGAATCAGCAGTGTCAGCCACGTTTATCGGAGACTGGTCTCATCGAAACATACATTAAGACTGAGCAAAACCCTATATACAGCTTAACAATGCTATACCATAAGGTGAGATACAATGACTCCTTAAACCAGAAAAAGTGGTGAAAGAATAAGCAAGTTACAGTCATTTTAGTTGACACATTCTGTTTTATATGGTGATGATGCCTGTCGATTTTATAAAAGGTTGGAAAATCTTCTAATATGAAAATCTATTTGTGTTTCAACTTTATAATCGGACTGTGTCAGACTAGTTTAGTACATACGATCCTTTAGACTGGATTTGCTCAACACCATCACAAACAAAAGTTTGGAAATTTCAAATTTTGTTCAGATTTCTGTTCTGTCATGACATATATACATTATCTATCTATGTTATGTACAATTAAAGATTTTGTACAAGTTTAAACTTTTACAAAAATCTGTACAAGTTGCAACTAATAAATGAGCAGCCTATTTATACGAGTTGTGCAAGGAGGTTGTAAGAGTTACAACTTGTAGAGTCTTACTGTGCAAGTTACAACTTATGTAAAATCTCAACTTGTACATAACATATATACTGAAACATGTGTGTTTCTTCTCGTCTATTATGTACTGTCCGATTGCCTATTTTCTAGCAGCTGATATTTTCACAACTTGCCTATTATTGGAGGGAAAACTTAAATTGGCATCAGTAATCTGCATCAGCAGACATTGGGAATGAGGAAAACACTTGAAATAAGAAATCAGAATAATCAGAGTTATGAAAACACCCATAAACTGAAGAACAATATAACAAGAAGAGAAGTTTGTAATTCTGTTCAAATGGACTGAACAGATTGGAACATGAGATGCAACCCTGCTGGTAACTTATAAACGTGTTCTGTACTTTTATCACTCTGATGGTCATCAAAAGCCAGATGCATATAAAACTCTTGGGATAACTAACCTGTAGTACATCTACGGAATATAAATGTGAATTCTGAGGAGATATTGGCTTGCAGGTTGGTCTGTTTAGAAAACAGAGACTGTCTGAGCAAGCATAACAAGAATAAAGTCCCATATAACTGGACATAAAATTTGAATCATCAGCCCTCATCAGTTAAAGATGATGGTTATCGATATTAATATTCATGTTTAAAAATAGATCAATTTTCCCCAACATTTATTTTATGGCTATTGTCATGGCAATAGCTACATAATGTGTTAAATTTATACAACATATCCCATTATTTATGATAACCACCATTTGTTTTTCAACCAAATTTGTCCATTGTTATATATCATTTCCTACCATTTCAAGACTTTGTTGAACTAAACTCCTTAAGAGGCTGAGTGTCTGCAGAGTTCCATTCAGTGCTTCAAATAATATATTATTATCAATATATATTATTAGTAACTAAAACCCCCAAAACCCTACTTCAGATTTACCAGAACTGTGTCAACTAGTCTGAATTATTGCAAGTAATGTGTCTCACAACACCAATTTGCAGAGATGTCACAAAACACTGTTATTTTCCTGTTTGATACCCTGTACTTTTTCTCAACCAACACCTTATCACCTCAACTGAAATTGCAGATTAGAATATCTCTAATTCTAATTCTAATTCTAATAGTACTTTTATAGCGCTTAATCTCTATCTAATGATAGACTCTAAGACGCAGAAAGCCAAAATCAGAGATCGTAATCGTTAAATCAGGGACATTGCAGGGGTCGACACCACGGAGAGACAAAATGAAAAACTAGGGGTGATCTAACATGTATTGGTTTTAAACAAGATGCTAGTCATTTTCAGATCCAAGAATCAACAATTTTCAACCAAAGTGTCATTTTTGCAAGATTTAAACATGGGTGAATTTGAGGGGGAAAGATTACATGGTCTCTGAAACATGAAATGCTAATCAGACATGGTTACACAATAATTGCTTATCATGTGTTAGAAGGGTGTCATGTTTTTATGCAAGATTATAACATTTGGAATAGAAATGATTTAACCCTGGTGAGTAGAATCTTATCTAAGGAAAGTACATGTAAGTTCCAAAGGGGCAAATTATAAAATTATATTATAACTTAAGCTAAATATTTACCTATCTTCACTAGCTCTTGATGTTTGAATCCATCAATCTCTACGTCTAATCTGAGCTTTTTTTGAAAATATTATTGCCCTCTAAAAAAAATACTTCTAAGACTTCAGGGCAAATGATTAAAAACAACAAAAACACTAATGGAGGGGGATTACACACTATCTTGCAAAACAGAAACTTAAAAATCTATGGTCCGAGTAAAAGCACACAAAAGCATTAAACAACTCACCTTTTCTGAGTGTCAATTTCTTGTTATCGAGGTTCAAAGGTACAAATTTGATCAAAATGAAATGGGTGACTTTGTAAACAACTTGCTGATTTACGGTTTGCATATCATTGAAGTATTTGTAAGGAATCCAGACCAAGGCTTATCTACAGGGAATTGTTTATGGTAAAAGCTTTTTTAATATTACTTTCATGCTTCAGTGTACAATGTCATTAATGGAATTATTTTTTTCCCTCTGCTTTATTCCAGGAAAGGAACTGGCTTTATAAACTGGATTTTTGACATTTCCAAAAAGATTATTTTTGCTCGTTCCTTCCTAAATTAATGGCGGATATCCTTGATAAAATGTCGTCCAAATGAAGTAAAGTCATGTTTCATTGCTTAACAACAACATTAAGGATTTTGCAATAGTCGCCAAGATCTTTGGTAACATGGTACGATAAAAGCCAGACTTAAATCAAGTGTCTATCTCCAGACAATTGAATAAGCTGCACTGAGGAGTACTGGAAGGTTACTGGCACCATGGGCTGATTTCAAGAAGGGTTTCAGACTCAGTGTCAGGCTGAGCCACTGGCTCAAAATGCAGTTTTTGGTCTCAGTTGAAATTTGGGCTTTAATCTGTTTCACAAAGGATAGGTTTGCTGAATCAAAATTCTAAACTATATGCTATGTTTTCAAACACATGTACTTTGGACTATACATGATTTAGAAATATAAAAACAATCAAGAATGATTGACACCGATGTGATTTCATTTGACTGTATTGAAAATAAGCTTTGGAACTGAGACTGAGTCAGGATTTTTGAGTATTGTCATGCATGAGAATACCTGGAAAGTAACATGTCGACTTTCTTGAGTTTATTTGTAGTAACAATTTTCTCTGTGGTTAGGTTGCAAATTACAAGTACACACGTACAAACTTTAAAAAATTACAAAAACGTATAATCCTCTATATATTTATTGTTTCAGATGCCACAAAAATTTTAGGCTTGAGACTCTGGGTCTGACAACTTGGGCCATCTCCTTGCTAGCCTCAAAATTGTGCCCACAACTCCGCCAAATCTACAGTTCAGTGTCTGTAAAATACTTTGAATCTGAGTCTGTGGGCTCAGCAAAATAGTGCCAAATATTTGAGACTAAAGTCTTTGGTCTGAGTGTGACACCAAACTTAAGCCCTTCCAATTGAAATCAGGCCCTGGATTCTCGGAGGTCAAAATTGATCCCATCACTTACTGCATGCACGATCGCCTGGTTGTTGGATATACAACAACACATGGCAATATGTAGGATTCAGTCAGGTGATGTCTATTTATGAATTTAGCTCTTTGAAACATTCTTAAAATACAAAATTTACAGTTATCATAAATCACCCATAAAATATCTTTGCCAACTGATTTTAAGCTTAAATGTTTGCTAAAATCATGAAAACAAACCCAAATTCTTCTTGGACCTTGATCAGCAGTTGATCAGGACATAAAACAGTGAGAACCCCTGTTTAATCACAGTTAATAGCTTGAAGTTCTGTCTGTGCCACAGCTATGTAGAATTTGAACTGAATGAGATGGCCATATGCTTCATCATATTTCTTAGCCATTTCTCTTCTTTACCCAATACCTTGTTCACACTTTTCTGATAAGACATCTAAAGGTACCCATATCTAAAGTGGCTGAGCTTATGTCGGAATGTTTGCTACAGCACACAACCTGCAGCTGTTTTCAGATTTATGAGAGAAGTTGACTTGAACTATTAAAAGCTATTCAATTTGGCACTGTGGCCTCATGGGTAACACAGAGGATGTGGGTTACACCCCAAGTACAGGCAAATACATAGATGCCTTTGATGATCACTTAGACTTGTGGTCTTTGGGTCCCATGCCCAGCAGCACATAAAAGAATATTGGAACATTTCTCAGCTTTGTCACTTGTGGAAATCGAACTCTCACAGAGGCAACAGCCTGTAATTAGATGCCAAACTTGTTAAGCCACTAGGCCACTGAGGACCTCATTATGTTAAAGAAGACAATGCACTGAGTTATAAATACAAAATGCCAAAAAAAAACTTTGAGAAAAAGGAACCCTGTCAGAATTACATATGAGATGACAGACAGGAGAAGTGTGAACTATACATTAGCAAGCCATTAGGCTGATTCTGTCTTGTGACTGGGCAGATCTCTTACAATGATAACTGTGCATTTGGAGCAAATCATGAGGGAGGTGGTATTTCTTTAGAGCTGACGTCACACACAGAGATATGACATCATCAGGTTTCTTCTCTAGTTATCGGTCCATTTCATGGTACCAGAGGCACAATATTTTAGTTACTGAACATCCAATATATCAAGGTAGCATGCAATTAGCAAAGCAACAACTGAATTCCCTTTGAAATAGAGCTCTGTTCAATAAGGTAATCCAAGACACCTGCAAAAACCTAGGATGATACCATTTTTGGAGTATTTGTTTTGCATTATATCAAAAAATCAATTATGTTTGTTATTATGCTCAACTCACAATGCATACTCACAATAAATCATTTTCTATTTTGATTCTTAATTTCTCTACTGGCAGCATTGTACTCCAAAACTTAGTTTTCAACAATATTCATTATTTTCGCTTGCTGTTTTATATTTCCTGGTCAAAATGGGAAGCATTACTGTTCCCTGTTGTAACTTTCCACAACTTGAAGACAAAATCATTACTTGTGCTTACATAGATTTCTTGCTTTTAAGATGCATTAATTAATTTTAATACAAGTACATGTTGCACTGTAATTTAAGTCAAAAATCCAAAACTGCAAAGAGAACTTTATAAGGGTGACAATAAAAGTTTACTTGCAATAAGCATCCTGAACTGGCACTCAGAAATTCTCAAAAATATTAAATTAATTTCTCCTGTCATTTCGGCCATCATTTATTAAATATATTGAAATGGGAATTCAATGCACATGAGTACTCACTGAAGTATACAAGTTTTGCCAGTTATAATGAATTCTCAATTAGTTTTCTCTATTTTATTTTGTGTGAAGCTGAGGCCAGTGCTAAGCTACCACAACATGCTGGTAAACTATGCACCAAAAATCTACATATTAATGTCCAGGGGCCGGTTTCATGAAAAGTCTCAATTTGAGACCAGTTTTGGGCTGAGTCTTGGTCTCAAATCTGAGACTTTTGTCTCGGCTGAGTTTTTGGCTCAAAATGATTTCACAAAAGGTGACTCAGCTGAGACTGGTCTCAAGTCATAGTCTCAACTTTTAAATTTCATTTAAGACGCTTCCTTGGTTTTTTTTTTTTTTTATGCAAGTGCATTTATTTCATCGTCATTATCGATTTAAAGTGCATTAACACTGATAACACATGAAAAAAGTGATATAATATTATTGGTAACAAGCCAATTGTCCGAGACTCAACTGAGACCGAGTCAAGCTTTGAGTCCCCTCTTGAGACTAGTCACTTGACAACGATCAAAAAAGCATGTCAATTCCATAGACTTTTCTTATTATGAATATTGAATATGTAGTTGTAATTAGTAAGCAAAATAAAAATATAATATTTCAAGGTTCAACAAATTCATTTTCATGCAAATTATATTGCTTTATACACAAGTATTTGGATGACAAACTTAGGACTCAAAATTTGAGACACCTCCTTGGTGGGCTCAAAATTGAGCCCATGACTGAGCCAAATCTCAAGTTGAGCCTGGTTGTGAAATGCTTTGAGTCTGAGTCCACAGACTCAGCAAAATATTTACAATATTTGATCCCAAAGTCTCAGATTTGAGCCTGAGACCAGACTTAAGTCCTTTCATGAAACCGGCCCCTGAACTTCTGTTGTTTCACAAAAGTGTGTAAGCTTACTAAATATCTTTAGTTACCGTATTTTTCCAATATATGGCCGGGGCGTTAATTATTTTCAAATGGATTCAGACCAGGTGTTAAATTGAACCAGACATTCTTTTGAAATACAAAAACAGTGTAAACAGTGTGCTTGGTACCAGGCGTTAATTTGAACCAGGCGTTTATTTGAACCTGCACATTATTTTGGAAATTTACGGTATGTGTTCTGGACATATTTGAATGCAGTAAAAGTGTGACTGGAGGGCAAGTTAGCAAAAGTACACTAACATTAGATTTAATATTCACTTTTTAAAGTTTTTAGTGGTTTGTTATTGCACTGTCCAACTTCTTAAAGATGACCTTTGTAAATACATATGTCACAAGATGTGGATCATTGAAACTAATCACTGTCAGGTTATATCCTTCAAACTGGTTTTAACTTACACTCTGTGTAAAATAAAGTACAGTAGAACCTCTATTATCTGAATATTTGCTTTTATGAATTCCTTTTTACTCACAAAATATGTGTAATTCTACTGATTTATACTGAAATAACTTTTCTATTTTACAAACCATGTTATCTAACCATAGTATTACTCTCACTGCTTGGTCAGATAAAAGAGGTTGCACTATAATTAAGTTGGTAAAATGCACCTGATAAGAAACGTCTAACAACGCTTAATCCATCAAAAGTCAGACTCCAAGGGACAACAACCAAGAAACAAATCCAAATATTCAAAGTCCAGGGCCTGTATTCACGAAAGGTCTTAGGCTTAAAGTTGAGACTTTTGTCTCAAGTTTCTGCCCCCAAACTGCTAAAACTTTTGTCTTAGGCTTAGTGGTATTCGCAAAGGATTTAAGACCGGTCTTAGGCTTAGCCAAGGGCTCAACTTTAAGATTGGTGGTAGTGGGCTTAAATTTTGTAAAGAGGGCTTAAATATGGCCACCATAAACTTTTCTCCACTTTAAAATTTGAAATGGCTGTAAATAAAGTAAAATTATACAGAAAACCTCACTAAAGCAGTCTTTGGGAGTTTATATGTGGAACCAAGGTTTTCCATTTCAAAACAGCACTTTTCCTTAGATAAAATGCATTAAATGAAGGATATATGTCACCAATAGTATAGTTTGAATAGAAAAGAAAAGTCACATGACACAGAAAACCACTGGGGTTATTTGATAATTTTGGACTTAGCTAAGTCACCCTTTGTGAATACGGTTTTAAGACAAAACTTAGTTGAGACAAAAGTCTTAGCTTTAAGACTGGATTTAAGCCTAAGACCTGGCTAAGTCTAAGACCTTTCGTGAATACAACCCCAGAGATGTAAAAGAGTGGGGGGTCCACACTGCAGAGACAGCTGGAAAAATATGATGAACCTAGGGTGGATAGGCTTTTACATGTTGTTTCTTCCTGAAAGATAGAAGAGATGTGGCAGAGCAGATATCATCTGGCAACACCCATACCTTGGAAGCATCACAGGTAAAACTAAAACCCAATTGCTTTGTTGACTTAGGAAAAAATGGAATAAACTGTGACTAAGGCACTTTATCACTGGCTCATTAAAGGTTTTCAAGAAATAACCATATATCAAGGATAAAGACAGCCATTGCAGTTAATTGTTTTTCTCTTAGTCAATTTGAGATCTTGACCATTTGTTAATACCTACAGTGCTTCATCAGTTAGCACAAACTAGAAAACTATGAATGATGCCCTCTGATGAACCAATCAGATATCTTCTTATATTTGTGTCAAACTGTATGTGGCATCCATAAGTATGCTACAAGTACACTCAGTGGTCAGATTCTTTAATGTCCTTTCTGCTCTATTTTTTCTATATTATCAAATGTCTCACTCGATCATGTAGCATGAAGCAACCAGCCACTAATAAATTATGGCCCAGTAGTATGCACAGCTAGTAATCCTAGGCCCTGTAGAAAGTATTAGAGTGCTGTAATATTTTAACCACTTCTAGTAGACCATGTTTATCCACAGGGAAAGTATAAAAAATTTAAATGTACTTCGACTTTCACAGCTTTTGTTACTGGTTTCGTGTAACTTGTATAAACATGAAAATGATAGTATGATATGAACGCAACTGCCTCAGTTAAGTTTGTGAGATCCTAAAACCTTTCCAAATAGCCACAGACATGGTGCAGGGTGAGAACAGTGTAAGATCAAGTTTAGTGATTCCCTGTATCCGTGGACTACAGATGAAGCTGGTGAGCCTGTCAGCCAAGTACAAAAGTAGGCTGGTTACTGCCCTGAAGGAGTCTGTTAAGAAGAGACTCTCAACCTTTGAAGATGACAAGTCCTTCATTCTTGCCACAGTCCTTGACCCTCATTTCAAAATCAGATGGTGAAATGATGCTGCGGAAGTGACAAAAATGAATGTTTTACTAGATGCTACAGAGCATCTGGATCACACAATCTCTGCTGTGAAAGTAACTTCACCTCCTTGCAAACGAACCAGATTGGAGGATGATGACTTGTTTGGATTTATGGACAGTCCAACCATGGCACCTAACAACAGAAGTTCAGCTGCCACTGAATAGATTGAAAATTATCTATCTCAGCCATGCACAAACCGCAATAGTTACCCTCTGGAGTTCTAGAAATCACAGGGTAAAAACATGTGATGCCTTGCAATCCTTGCTGAGAAATATCTGTGCTTCCCTGCCAATTCAGGACCAGTTCAGTACAGCAGGAAAGGTTTTTCGACCGGACAGGTGTTTACTAAAGGACAAGACATTTGAGGATTTGATGTTTGTGAGGTGTTGTCATTCACGGATGAAAAGTACTTGTACTCGTACTTCAGTACTTTGAAAAGTATGAAAAAAGGACTAGTACTTGAAAATTAACAAAGTACTTGTACTTGTACTTAAGTACATTTCAATGTACTTGACCCCAACCCTGAATGATACTAGTTGAAATTTTGAGCAATGTACAACTAGGAAATTATGCATATTCTTGATCTTGCAAAAATATTAAGAGAAACCAACATGGAAAATTTGACAGTTTGGGGTCATATTACTACATTTTCAAATCAGTGAACATGAGGTAAAATCAGTTTAAATTTTAACATAGAATGCTGTATAACAGAGTTGAGTTTTCAGTCATCTTAAGCTGACCTCTTTAGTGAAAATTACTGGTAATATTCTGATTGTATAAAGAAGGTTAGAGTAAAGAATCTAAAATTCGCCACATATCTGAAATTCTCCACATGTAGAAATATTCATGAAATAAACAAAGTGAAGTCAAATTTCCTGAAAGTCTAGTAGATTAAGGCTTCCTGAACTAAGAAACACCAATATGAAGATAATACATTACATTCTTCTGTAAATTTGCTCAGGTTGTATAGGTGGTGAATTTTAGATTTCTGGCAAATTTTAGATTCCTTACTCTAATAAACTAGAAGAAGCATTTAGAATAAAAGAGAATGGAAATAAAACTATGGGAAGGGTGTGTATAAAAGCAAACCAGTCAGATCAGTGAAGGCTGCAATTCTAGACATTCTGGCATATTTTAAGAATAATACGGTACACTATGGGACAGATAAGTGACAGGCTTGGCAATTAAGCAATCTTTTCAGCAGTACAAATTGCTTTTCCTTCATCAGTAATCATGGAATGTGTAGCTGTAATTAGATAGGGTTAAAGGTCAGATAATAACCTGGTGTCATGGGAAAGGACTTTATTGGAAAATACTGTCAATATGGATGACAATTTTGTTGATGATATGTCACAAACATCTTTAGTTATCCAGAGAAAAGAAAACTTATATGGTTGCATGATATTAAAAAGCTGTATGTCAGTTTTTCGCTTGGTGAAATATGTACATAAAATGGGTGCAGATCAATGTTATAAATAGTATGAACAATATGATTTCCTGAATTAAAAGTTTTACTGTCATTTATGCAGTTTTAAGTATTTTAAGATAGCTATCTTGGCAATGAGAAATTTTGTATCTTTCAAAATATTTTATCTCAAAACTTATATTCATTCATTCTTTGGCACTATGTAGGTTTTATTGGATGAGCACTATGCCCATTCTTATTTATGACTTTAGTTTAAACTCCCACTTAGTAGAATTGTAGAGTAAGAAATCTAAAATTCGCCACATATCTGAAATTCGCCATATGTGGAAATACTAATAAAATAAATGAATTGAGGTGAGATTTGTTGAATGTACAGTAAATTGAGGCTTTTTGAACTGAAAAATAACAATTTTAAGACAAAACATCATTTTCTTCATAAAATTAACTAAGGTTTTAGAAGGTTGCGAACTTTAGATTCCTGGCGAATTTTAGATTTCTTACTCTATAATGTTAAAACAGACTTTTTCCACAGTTGCACAATTAGATATAATTTTATCACACTCAAGGAGAGTTATAAGTACATGTATTATAAACCATGGTAAAATGTCTTAAAATACCCAGCAAAAGTGTATTTTCTAAAGAAACCCAGTAAACATAGCAAAGGTTTATAAACGTTTATGAACGTTTAGTAAACCTATAAACGTTTTTTAAACCAAATATAAACCTAAATATTGACAATTATTCAACATTATGGGTTTATAAACGTTTCAGCAACATTAGTTTGGTTTATAAACGTTTATAAACGTTTATACACAAACATTTACAAACGTTTATATATAAACGTTTATAAACGTTTATGCATAAACATTTATAAACGTTTTTAAACGTTTACAAAGAGTGAAGAATATCTTAACCTCGCTTTCATTTGGGATAATGACATCAGCACAGCCATTTTGAGAGAAACTTGAGAAATATTTCTGTAAGTATATCTTGCTGCATCACTGTTGTTTGAATCCATCATTACATTCTAAGTAGATATATAGAAGTATCATTACATTCTAAGTAGATATATAGAAGTATGTCAAATTACATACTTCTATATATCTACTTAGAATGTAATGATGGATTCAAACAACAGTGATACAGCAAGATATACTTACAGAAATATTTCTCCAGATTTTCAACACGTGTATAAACGTTTATAAACGTTTACGTATAAACGTTTATAGGCAAACATTTATAAACGTTTATGTATAAACGTTTATAAACGTTTACAGGCAAACGTTTAGGGACCCATCATTTTAAACCTAATCTAAACCGTTGCTACTTAGGTTTATAAACGTTTATAAACGTTTGTAATGTTTACTGGGAAGTCATACTGACAAAAAATCCAAAATATATTTCTTGTGTAACAGAATAAGAAAAGTTTGATCTCCTAAGGTGTCAAGCTGACAAAAAGTAAACGTATAATATGACCGAAGAAAATGGAAGTTTCAGAAGTGTGTGTTTCTGTATTTTGTCCACAGCTCTTTGCAGTTTAACACTTATTAGTAGTCAGTGCAATGTATAAGATAAATAACCCCAAGAGACAACCAAATGCTATACATATATAACTCCCCAGAATGGAACATCCCCATTTCATCATTTAGTCAGAAAGGTCAGTTTTCAGAAAGTAGGTTAGAAATGACAGATGCTAAGGATTTCTGATGAGCTACTAAAAGCATTAGAACTAGAGGATAAGGGTTGCATTTGCTAGGCAGTTAACTTTGCATAACTAGAATCTAAAATATCCAGAGCAAATTCTGGCTAACTTCCACCAGAATCATTAGACTTTGTATAATTAAAACCTCAAAAATATCTGCACGATACGGCTTCAGTTCAATGAATACCTTCTACTTACATCTACAAAAAGGTATCGTTTATAATGTTGGAACCTCAAAAGTGGTATAGATTATATCTTAGCTTGGCTTAAACCTGGGTCACACCTTTCTGTGTGGTCATATCTGTATGTATATAATTTCTGCCTGACGATTTCTCATCTGTATGTCTCCAAACCGACAACTTGTATCTGGCTAGTGCATGTTCCCATACATCCATACTTCCCCTCTTCTTTACATCTCCAGTGTGTACATTGTAGTACAGCTTATGAAAGGTAACGGGCGGTTTCTCAAACATTTTTAAAAAATGGGCACGAATGCAAATTGGTGTCTGAGCTGTGTGGAATCTCCCCAAACCTCATCCTACCCAAATGCAAATCCCTTCCAAAATGCATGGCTTATGGAACCAAAAACGAAGGTAGACAAATATGTTCATTCCCCCAGCATGGTCCTTGTTATACAGTCTATGGTCATCCCCAACTGTATTCCTTTATATTAAAGTCAAAGTTGGGTTCTGCATCCTGTTCAACTGCAAGGGTCATATTGGGACAGATATTCAGCATTGTCGCTTGTGGGACATTGTATTAAAAGGTGTTCTTACCAAATCGTGATTTTTTTTGTGGCAAGTTCAGAGCATTTTGTAAGGAAAGTTAATCTGACCACTTTGGACACACACCCCTCTTTGTTTTTCCTTAATTATGGGATAGTTTTACCAATTTTGTCATTTCTGTGACATTTTTGGCCATTTATGTCATATGACAGTTGGGTAGTGGTATAGTAAGAAATCTAAAATTCGCCAGGAATCTAAAATTCGCCACCTCTAAAACCTTAGTTAACTTTATGAAAAAAATGATTTTTTGTCTTAAAATTGGTATTTTTCAGTTCAAAAAGTCTTAATATACTGTACATTCAACAAATCTCACCTCAATTAATTTATTTTATTAGTATTTCAACATGTGACAAATTTCAGATATGTGACGAATTTTAGATTTCTCACTCTAATAGTAAAGTCATGGTAAGTGCTGATCATGATTAGGCTTTTGACCAAAATATATCAAGACATTTTTTAAAGTCTGCCATTTTGTTGAAATAAACTGTTGAAAATGCAGGCAATTTGATCTAATCTGTTGCTGATATTTCCCTGTTAATTGTCAGGGGTTGTCCTTATCGCTATTTTCATATTCATGGCATAAATTCAGATTAATTTATTTTTATATATTATACGATAAGAGAGCAATAAAGAACTAACTCAACTGTTAGAAGAACTGCCTCAAATCACTGAAATCTGAGGAATCATTTGGAAGTAAGATGCTCCAATAGACTTTGTATTGGAGTTCTCAGAAACTAATCTATTCCACTTGAAAGGACATAGCGAGAGCAAAAGAATACAAAAAACACTGGCGTCTTTACTTAAAAGAGGAGCATAGATCTAAAGAAAGTGATGTATTTGATGCTTACAAGAACAAATGAACCTGTTTTTTGGGATATATGGAACAGAAACACTTCCAGGTCATGTGACCATTTCCAGATCAAATGACCTGGTTTTATAAGGAGCTCATGTGGGAGAGAGATCTATATTGCAAGTGAACAAAAATTTTTTTGGGTGCAAAAGTATGTAAAATATGGATATTCACCCATATCAAGCATTAAGTTAGTACTCATAAAGTAGACTTGGAATGCTACCTATACACAAACTTTTTGTTGAATATGAACACATAAAAAAGTAGCCAAGAACCAAAACAAATATCATAAAAACTCTAAACCACTTGTAGAGCCCAAACATCCACCAAGGCAGCTGAGTATCCCAAACACTGCTTTTTTCAGTATTTTTGGAGTGACCTAACCTTAAACCAAGGATTGTTGAAAATGGCAAAACTGAAAATTTGAGATTTTGTTTTGTTTTCAATGTAGGAGCCAGAACTTTCCCAAAATTTAATCAATTCTCCATTGGTTAGGCCTTAGAGTAAGAAATCTAAAATTCGCCACATATCTGAAATTCGCCACATGTGAAAATACTAATAAAATAAATGAATTGTAGTGAGATTTGTTGACTGTATAGTAAATTAAGGCTTTTTGAACTGAAAAATACCAATTTTTGGACAAAAGCATCATTTTCTTCATAAAATTAACTAAGGTTTTAGAGTTGGCGAATTTTAGATTCCTGGCGAATTTTAGATTTCTTACTCTACCTACATCACAAAATTCATAAAGATGTCTTTGTTAGGTTTAGAGCAATCACAAACACAGATAAACAGATAGACATAGGAACACACCCCAAACCACAGCCTCAGTCATGGAGGTAATAACTATCCATTAAAATACACTCATGCACTCTGTATTTTAATGTTAAATTAAGTTCAAAAGATTAATTGCCAAAATTTTAATTTATTCAAATTAGTCATTGTCACAGGTGTTTGTTTTGTTATGAAGACAAAACTTTATAGAAACCATGAAATATTCGTAACAAATTTGTACAAAGTCTTGTTGACAAACCTGTACCTGTTGTGTGCATAGTTATTTGAATGCAAAAAAGATATATCCCACTGTTCATGTCCCTCTATACAGGCCAAATATATCTTGTGGAGGGTAATAAATTAAAGTATATATTTATATAGAAATATTATACAATAATGAACGATGGTACAAGTATAAATTAAAGAGGTGTGTAGATGTACAATAGACAATATACACTATACAGTTTCTGCCAGATTACTTTCTTTCTTATACAGTTTCTGCCAGATTATTTCCATTTAAGAAAGAACTCTTTCAAGAGAATAGAAAAGTAGATTGAGTGAAAATGAATTTGTCATATTATCCTTAAAAACAGAGTTCCATAGAAGAAAGAAATGGAAGTTCATTAAGAATTACACTTTTGTGTTTTTTTTAAAATAAAATTGTATAGAGCTTTTTGTGTAGATCATGCAGTGTTAATGTCTTTGACACATTGTACATCTTGCTGTAAAAAAAACTGCTGCTCAGCATAAACAATACACGATAAAATAACAGATAGTTTGAATTTAGAATTATAAATAATCTTCAGTCACTGCAAACATCCAACTGAAACATAAGACAAAATTCAGTTACACAAATCAAAAATCATTTTTAGTGAAATACAAAAAATCTCTCAAATCCTTACAACTCAAATTCAGGTTAATTGATTTTGTAGCTTACATTAATCTAGAAGAGAGGTGCTGGACTGGCTATATAGACAAGTTATACAGTAAGAAATAACAAATTTCCTTCAGGTTTGTATATCAAAATCACCACTGACAAAAATTCCCTGGTTTTTCATAGAATCTTGCGAAATTTTGGTTAGTTTGGTGATATTTCTGCAATTATTTTAGGCCAAATTTCGAACCTACTGCAGAATTTACTTGAATTTTGCTTAGTTTTGAACATAATTTCAAGGAGGTTTGTGCATTGGTAAGTTTTAGATACTTCGGCAAATTTCTCCTTTGTTACTCTCTATATGTCTAGATATTGATGGATGGCCACCATTATGACTTCCCTGAGTAGCATACTCTGTAGGTTGGCACACTTGAGCTGTGTACCAATACGTGACCCCATAATGTTCATAATTAACCTGATTGTGCGATTCTTGATGGACACTTTGATGGAAAGCCACAGCAGAAACGTTAAGCCAATGTCTCCACATTACCAACTGTCAATACTCGGTTGTTAATACTAGTGTTTCCCCACACCTGTTTTGTATCTGTATACATTATGATATGTTATTATCATCAAAGTATTTTGATATTGTTTTATATAATTTCGGCATTTTCAAAAACTTCCTCCTTCAATTTGTATCCAGTTTGCTTTAACACAGAGTTTTCTCATTTCATAACACATTTCAATGATTGTTTTTACATGTATCTTAAGTAGGACAACACAAGAGATGTTAATAGCACATATATGTATACACATATGAATGACATTTTTCTATTGCATAGGTTGGTGTTGACTTTCTGGGTGTTTCCATGTTGCTGACTGCCCTACTTGCTAGTTACCAAGAATGGTGCTATCCTAGGTATCAGATCAAAGGAAAATGATGTTATCCTAGGTATCAGATCAAAGGAAAATTCTAGAATTTTGAATCACTTAATCAATTTGATAAAGAATTACACATATTCAATAAAATGTTCGATGAAAATTTGTAAATTTCAGGTGTTACTGAGAAGATAAGGTGCACATACAAAATAGCAAAAAAACATTGTTATACATTTTATACATTGTTATTGTTCAAAAGAATAAGGAAATCATGGATAGTAAATGGAACCCTTTGATACCATTTCTGGAATAAATATAAAATTAAATGGAGGTGAATTAATAGTAAGCAATTTCATAATGCAACACTAGTCTGTATAGGTTTTGGTATTATGTTATGTCTTTGAAATGAAAAATCTGTACGCTTAGTGTCCCGCTAGTTCACCCTTTTTTTGTCTTTTATACATATAGATGTAAAATACAGTTCTTTAATGGAAAATAAACTAGTTATTATATACAGCTAACAGTATTTAAAAAAATTAATGTAACTTTAGAAAATTTAGAAATTATTTTTATAACGCTGGTATGATTGAACTTAAAACCTGTGTATAATCATATTGTGTTATGATTGAAATCGTAAAAGTATACCCCTGATGGGGGTTTTCTACCCTTGTCCTTCTAGGCAACAACATGTAAAAAAAGGATGAAAAAAATACACTGAACTGAAAACTAACCCAAACAAAATAACAATGATGCTATCATTTTTAATGATTCTGATGTTTTTCCTTAATTCCAACGCTAGCTGACACAGATGTTAATGAACAGAAGCCACTGTTACCATTAAAACCTTCTCTTCATGTAGCCCAAAAAATTGGGGAAAATGTTGACAGTCAGGAAGTAAATTGATACATATCAAACAAAACTAAATGTGTATTTCATATTATCATATCAGAAAGTTTTATATCAAAACATGTTTTCTTGTCATACTTAGGACTGAAGGTACTAAAACCATCTAACTGACTTAATACAGTGTACAAGAAGATCATGCAAAAACTGAAAGATATTCTGGTTCATCTCCAACATCAAAAGTGTCTGTCATCAAAAAGCAATAACCTTAAATACAGGACCATGATACTTAATGGCAGATGCCACTGGTTTTCTTCATAAATTCCCAATATATATACATGAATACATAACATAAACCTATTAAAGTCAATTAATTAGCTTTCCTGTCAAAGAATGATGGATGGTGAGATAAAAAAAAGAGATGACTGAAACATACTTTGAAATAAAGTAAGATGGTTTAGTTGTCCAGTTTTTCTTATTTTCATTAGAAACAACTGATGAAGGCAGTCATTACAGTGTCTATGTGTTTCTCCACTAGAACTGATGAGAACAGGAAATGTGATATTCCCCATTTGGGGGCAGAGAATTAAAATTAACAAACTTGCTGGAAAGTCTATAACAGTAAATAACAAGAAGCAACATTTGCACACATTTTGCAATAGATTAAACAGACTAAAGGCCTGTATGTATCCTATAATCTTCTTGAAACTGGTCCATCATTCCTTGTCTATGCATAAAAAAGACACCATGAGCCAATATATTCTTCAACTGCTATCTGAATCAGATTATACCACCAACATAAAGCATATACGTCAATCTGAAATCGTTATTAGTTATTTTTGATTTTGAATTTGTTTTCATTACATTCTTCAGCTTTTATCTGGATGAATTGTATCACATTGGTTTGATCCATGCAGACCTTAAAAGTGTTACATATGTTATTTACTTTAACTTTATAACTGACTTTCCAAAATTCAAAGAATAGGTTTCTCTCAATGGGGAATTTTTCACTAACTCTTCCAAAAATATTGGCCACTATAACAAAAGTTTTATAATGCCTACTAGGTATATATAAATTAATTACACAAAATCTGATTGACTTTAAAGTGCTGCTTCAATGAATTTGTTGATCCAGCTTATGTTAATTTTTAAGGAGAATTCGATTTATTGCCACATCTACAAGTATTTATAAGCAAGAGGTTTTTTATTTTAGGTTTCTTAGAATCAAAATACGCTTCCTATTATGCTGAAAACAATGGTAAATGAGATAACAATTGAGAAAGCTAAAGCTATCCATTTCAATTGATTTCCAGCCAATGTAGAAAAAAATTATACCCAGTCATAGGCTGCTACTCTTGATGTAACCTGCATGCATGGAAAAATACTTTAGTGACCTCAGTTGAGATAAAATATTCGAAAGTAACCTAGATAATGACAAAATACCAGTCAAGTCAATCATTTACAACATTTTTTGTTCCGAGATGGAAATAAATTTTCTCAGGACATAAAGGGCTTTGTGTATAGGTCACAATGACTAGCAAACTGTAACATTACCCCTCATGAGGGTTCAGCTAAAAGGTATATGCAATGTTCAGCTACTTCATCCTTGTGCAATTGTAGATGCTTTATTTTATTCCATCACACAAAAAAACCCTCATGAATGTCCAATGGTGAATAAGTTCAGTGTTTAATCACTTGGTTCTCGTCTCTTTGGTTGTGGGTTCAAATCCAGCCCTAGAAAACCTGTGGGATCCTTAATGATCTGGATCTGGATGCTTAATGAAGCCCTAACTGAAATATAGCATGCTATATTTATCTCAAAATAGATAGCGAGGATTATGCTGTAGATTATGCATTGATTTATCAGGCATTCATTTTCAATGCAAATTTGGTACAATAACATGTAACCTAGGGATGGTAATACTTGGAAAATTGCTAGTTGTTACTACATTTAGAAAATCTGAGCATTAAACTGAAGTATTGAATGCACTATAATAATGGTAACTGCACAGTTACAAACACACAATTCCTTCTACAAGTGACCACAGAAAGCAAGTCATCAAAGATATTGTTGCTACTTAGACATATTTTGCGAAGTAAGAAACAAAGTGTATTATCTTGATTGTGTATTGATTAATTACTTATTAAAACAGTTATTCTCATAATATCTATGTGACTGAAAAATATCTTAAGTTTGTGACCGCAAATAAGTGGGCAGTGTTTTTACACTTACTGTTAAATTAGTAAGGTTTTAGTACTTGCATAAATTTAACTGTGTTAATTGAACTATTTTTATAATGTTGTTCTTTCAATTAAAACCTGTTTGATACATCAGAGTACTTATTTTTCAAAGCAGTCATATATTTACACAGTAAATACCAATGCAAAATGAGAGTAATGTATCTAATATCACGTTGATTGCTCAAATGAATGATTTGGGTTTAATGTTATTTTCAACATATTGTACAGGTCATTGATTGAGAGGATGCAGAAAAGTAGTTTAACCCTTTCGCTACTGAAGGAACATTATTCTTAGGGACTGTAGCCATATGACGTCATATCACGTCAGAAACACCAATGAAGTAAAATAATATCTCACTACCTTATACACTTTATTTGCGGTATTTTTCAGTATATTTCATTTGGAATTGATGAAAGTCGAATGGGAAAATTCGTGGGAATTCCCCAAATAAAAATAACCACGAGTAAACAATATGCAGGTATATGCCTTAAATACGGCAATATCTACAGAAAGCAGTTAAAATAGGTGAAATGGTGAATTTTTTTGTAAAATATATCATAACTTTCATATAAAATACTTAAAAAGTCGGCTTAATACTGATACACCAAAGAAAACGTATAACATTACACTGAAGGGAAAGAAGAAATATATATTATTGCCGTCGACCGCTAGTCGACAGACATGGTCCCTTGTAATACACTTTGATGTCTGTCGACTAGCAGTCGACAGACATGGTAGCGAAAGGGTTAACTGGTTGGTCAAAATTCTGCATTGAAAACTATTTGGTAGTGGCAAGCAAGTACATGTACGAACTTTAGATCAGGCCAGGAATTAAAACCAGAACCTGCAAGGATTTGAGGTGAGTGTGCTACCCACTCTAATATTGCACCCGTAATACTCCTTTCATAATTTCTGCCTCTGAATGTGGTCCTGTGGGTATGCACAGATGAATTTCTTGCTACAGTAAATGAAGGTGTAGTCCACGGTGTATATAAGCTTGTGACTCAGTCATCTTTCGGTGTAATACGGCAACATAAGGCAAGTGGAAGTACATGGACGTTTCATCACTGTGTCACAAGGTAGCACATGAACCTCGGGCAGTAGTTGAAGGACAGGGGCATTAGGCCCAATACCTTGTAATTAATTACACTGCCTGTAGTGTGAATCCTACACCAAATCTTGAAAGGTATGGGGCGTCCTTAGAGGCAGTTCTGCTGCCGAGTACCGCGGGAGACATTGCCTGTAGTATGAATGCAGCATTATGCAGAATCACAGTAAGTGCTTTGGAAATAAAAATTTCTTATCATCTAATGCTTCAGCTATTTTGGCTGAAGATTTTCAAAGTATTTTTTCTTACCGGCTTCTGGTCACTAAAACCACTTAGCAATATCTGATTAGTGGTTTTGGCCAGGCATGTAAAAAGCAAGCATTTGTGTATGCAGATGACTGGGTCCTGTTGCAACTAATTATCCATGTGACTGGGCACTGCATTAGAGTGGTTAGTACAGAACTTTGCCATGTGTGTAGTCAGCTTATGCAACTCAATCTCATGTTTATGACTGATTTCCAATTTTATATACACTTACAATTACTAAACAACTAACCTATTCATGCAGTCAATTCTTTATTTTTTTCTCTATATTAAAATATGATGTCAACTTATTTCTATCTGTATGTAAAATAGAGACCTTAAATTGTGTGTGAGGATATTCAGGCTATAGATGTTTGGCGATTGCTACTGGAATTTAATGTATCGTGTGAAGATGAAGGTCAAATTGTCACTTTGAGTTATGTAAAACTATGGGATGGATCAGAGTGCCCCAAATAATGCCCAGTACATATAGCCTTGATGGTGTGAGTATAGCATATTCCTATCTTAAAACTTGTTTGTGTATTACCTGAAAAAGTAACATCATCAGCCCAAAATATCATTTCATTATAGTTTCCAAGTTATAAGCAAAGTATTGATTTATCCGCCAAGTATGTAGGTACGCTAAGTACTATACCTAAATATCCAAACCAACAAAGTACTATTATAACTAATTTATAAGATAGAAATATTATTAACCAACCTTATAGCAAGATATATCGAAAATATATCAAGTGATTATTAATTAACTGTTCCTTGAAGATGGACATTTAAAATCACAGTGAGAAGGATGTATTATTGAGAGTTTTATGAAATAATCTCAGATCAAGCTGGCTGGTTTGTGGGAGATAAAAACCCCATGGCATTCAGGACTTTGAATTACCCAGTCAGGGATATATACAAGTCTGTGGCCTTGTAATAATAATACTTATTATTATTAATTGTTAAAGGCAGGAGTCTTACAACAGACTAACCGAGGCAAGGATCTGAGTCAGTGGTTGTGTGCATTCCACTGCTGTTGTTGGTTTTCTCTCAAAGCCGGCAGTTCTAGTTACTTGTTAAGACATACCATTAGTCTAAATGTCAAAGTAAAGTAACATATACACAGCACCTTGGGTCACTAGCTCCATCTATAATGGTTAGCAAGTAGGATTGTAGCCTTATGTGCATAAGTCTCAGCTATGTTGCTGTAACAATGGTGCATTGGTTGTCTAAATTTATTTATTTGGGGTTTTACGTCGCTTTCAACACTGTACAGGTCATATCATGACGGGTAGTTGGAAGGGCAGAGGAAACCAGTACATACAGTTCATTAGGGTTTTGTACTGTAAACTGCCAACCAACGGCAAGCAACTACCAGCTTTCCCACTTGAGGCCATGCCGGGGATCGAACCCCGGCCTCAGAGGAGGAAGGCGAGAGTGTTACCACTCTGCCACAGTGGCCCCTCATTGGTTGTCTAAAGGAAAATGATTCAAAATTGGGATTTACACATTATAGTGATAGTTTAGTTCATTTATAAAACCCTTGAAGTAGAAAAAGTTGATTTTCTATTAAAGTAAAATAAATAACAGCTTCTTAGATGTTGTTCTCAGTAATAAGTACTTTTATGACCTTTGAGATTTAACTTAATTTTAAATTTACTGATAATTAGTACAATTTCTGAATTTGAGATTCAAACATCAAATGGAAAGAATTAGAATAAACCATAAAAGACATTTAAAGGGACAAGATTTTTGTTGTGCAATGTATATTATGGGAAAAAGTGGGATGAGGAAGATTTTAAGGTTTGTACAATAACTAGGATAAAAAGAATGATAAACATCAATTAATTTGGAAATTTATTGAGTTCATAAATTAAAATATTTATAGTGATTTGACAGTTGGTAACTTACAACTTTTATTAGTTTGGGCTTTTGAATTGCAGCAGCTGGAGGGTATTTGAATATGTAGAGTAAGAAATCTAAAATTCGCCACATATCTGAAATTCGCCACATGTTGAAATACTAATAAAATAAATTAATTGGGGTGAGATTTGTTGAATGTAGAGTAAATTAAGGCTTTTTGAACTGAAAAATACCAATTTTAAGACAAAATATCATTTTCTTGTAAAATTAACTGAGGTTTTAGAGGTGGCGAATTTTAGATTCCTGGCGAATTTTAGATTTCTTACTCTATAGGACATACTGGGTATTCTGCTTATAACTTAGAAACAAAGAAATTCTAATTTTACTTTTATAGTGCTTAATCTTTCAGGCCCACAATGAAAAATATAACATATAAAGAATAGTCCAGGGTGAGTGTGCTTTTGTAAAGATGTAAGATTTTAAAAAAGAAAAGAGGTGGCTGTGCAAACATCATTAGGCAAATCATTCCAAGTGTTTGCAGCATCATAAGCAGAGCTAAGACCAAATTTCTTATTGGGCTTATATGTATTGATGGAATAATCATAAAACCATCTGCATCAGTTCTATGAGTATTGTAGACACTCGGTCTGGGTTGAACGAAAAGCTCCAAATATTTAGACACAATTATAGTTTAATACTTGTCAAGGTAGTCATGTGATCTTTAGCTTTTAGCTTGGTGTTAAGTCACCATTTCAAAGATTAATCAATCGAAAAATCAGTTCAGAAAACTGTGGAAACAGTCGAAACAGAGTAGGGAAGCTCTGTACATCCATATCAATACAATTCTCCAAATTATTTTGCATTATTAAAAGTATGACCAGGTTATTTATGCTATCTGATTTCTTCACAGATATTGTATCAAACTCAAAACAATTTTAGGAATTGAAAATACCTACTTAGATGTTTCAATTATTTTTTGTTTAACTTTTTCAAAATTTTATCATGATTTCTATTACCATATTGATATCACTTTTGTAGTTTACATTATCAAGTTATTGTGCACAAGTTTTACAAAAGTAAGTTTGCCGTGGTTTCATACATCAGGACAAACAATTAAAACTGATATTTACATGCTATGTTTGTCAAACTTATTTTAAGACCTTATTTGTGAAATCTGGTAAATTAACAGAAACACTGACATGCTACATCTGGCATTATACACTAAAATTCTAAACAATCATTTTCCTCAGGGATTTCAGTATTACTAGAAATTTTAGCTAGAAGAAAATTCCATGAATTCTTCATTTTTCAGGAATTCACTAGAATTAATTTTCACTAATGGCTACTTTCTTCTTGAGCTATTAATACAGACTTCAAATTTATCAGGAATTAATGTTCACTACCCAAGCTTATTATTTAAAATAGGTAAAATTAATACTTAATAAAAATTTCAACTGGAAATTCAGCTCATGGGGGGGGGGGGGGGGGGGGGGGAGGGCTTGGTTATGTCTCTTTCAATAATTACCAATTGAAATGAGCTGAATTCATTTGATTTTGTGTCTTACATTGCTTTCAATGCCTAATTTGGGCCATACAAAAAATAGATATTTGATGGGATTTCGGAATGCAGTTGAGATTTAGGGCACTAAAACAGATCTAGCAAGCAACTACTAAGCTTGCCACTTGGTGTTGAAGTGGGGATTCAAATCCATGACCATAAGGGTGAGAGTTACGTGATGAAATGTCAAACTTGTTGAGTGCTTGACCATTGAGGCCATGCTATAGCCATACGAACCTCACTATTGTTCACATAATTTTAATTTTTTAATTACATGTCTAAGACCTAACCTCACACAAGGCTATATTGGAGTATTAAGCTGTTGTCTATAAACCTTGTGTAAGACTTAAGCTTCATTAATGAAATTTATTTAAAATACAGCCCCAAAACCCAGGACACTTATGTATTCATCCCATGGACATAAAAAGAAAACAATTAATAAATCATTATCTGTACTTCTAGGTTATGCTTTAACTTTTATAGAAAACATTTCCCTCATGAGTTATTGTTTTTAACTATTAAAATACTTGTTGAGAACAATTAAATTATATAATAGTTACAGTTCAAATTTTCACACAATTTCTCTGAACCAAAGTACTATTTGAAAGAAAGATATTTTTAATTGGAAGATTTGTTACCTTGTAAAAGATTAATTTCTAAACCATCAGACCATACAGACATAAAAATAAATCAGATGTAGAATCTTTCTTTGCTGCCTATCCACTAAGTAAGTTATGATCTCTTAGTCAAGATTACTTGCAGAACACCTGAAAAAAGCTTGTTTGCACACGTGTTCTAGGCTACTGCAATTACTAATAGGTAACTGAATCAAGTCGTTTTTCACTCTATGGACACATGCTCCTCTTTGAGTATGGAGAATATACAGTAAGTTTTTACAGTTAGTCCATTACTCCAAGATAAATATACTAAATCTGAGATAAAAAATTGCAAAACAATTTGCTTTCTAACAAAAACAAATAAAGAACAACTACCACAAAGTAGTGGTTAGATGTCTTTAAAAATCTCAAGTAAAATATTGTATTTGCCACTGTTCACTACAATGGATAATTTAATATATTTCCTATAGATTAAGGTCTTATTCAAGGCATAATTTACATTACTAAGGCCTGTAATATTCTGATAACATCACAATACAATCCTGTAATAGAGTTGGTCGCGGTTTGACATACACCTTGTCTACATGCACTACAAATGTTGCATTACAAGCATATACAGAACTATTTTTTATTCTCCTACTTTTATTAGATCATTGGATATTGTCATCACATAGTAGAGATCTCCAGTTCAAAGGAACAGAAATTTTCAAATTCTTTTTTTTTGACGAGTGTATTCATCTTTGATTTATATTACAACCTTATTGTGTGACATCCTATTGCTTCAGTTTGGTGTACACGTGCCTTTGGTGTATGGTTCCACATTGAAAATTTATGGCTGCAATTTGGCATTTTGTGTTTCTACAGGTGTGAATTTTTTATGTAATTGTAATTGTTGATTTTAACAACAATAATCAATGGCAATCTGTCTAAATTAAGTTAATTCTGGGCAAAAATAGACATAAACATTCAAAATCACATGTTTTGATGGAATCTTTTCACTAACGGAGGCAAAGAATTGCAAAAAAATTGCATTGATAAAGTAGAAACAAATCTGTCATAGATCGGAACTGAAATTCAACACATCTTATCTAATGGTATGTCTTTCCAAAAAATTCTCAGATGCTAAATTACTGTGCTTGTGATTATTCTACATAGCATTTTATAATATTTAGTATTTTTGCAATATTTATGAGTAATTTGTTAGCATAAATGTGAAATACCAGCTCTCAGTACAGCACACAGTACCTAATGAACACCTTTGAACCTTTGTTATTGCACAGTAAGATCAATATGCCACACCAGCTATTAGAGTTAATTAGTAGGCTCAGCCTAGGCAGTGAGAATGCACACAAAACATACCCCTAGATATAATAATAACACTATCAGATAGCATTGGCTCACTATAAATCATCTTCTTCAATGAGTGACCGCATACAAATATGTGAATTTCACTACTGGCGAGGGAGAGCGGATGCATCACTTAAAATAACGCACACAGAAGCAAAAATTACAAACTGGTGATCCATGTGACCAATATGAAATTGGTCGCATCTCTTGAGTTGGCATGAACCTTATATTATCATCCATGAAATAGAATTTAAATAGCAAAACTTACAAAAAATCAGCGAGATGCTATGTAAAAAAGTTTTAATAGTCATAGACGTTATGTAATTTTTAAAAAAATTTCCAATAACTGAAAAGAAAAAAAAAGAAGGTTTCTTTAAAATTCTCTGGCTACTAGATATTAGAGTAAGAAATCTAAAATTCGCCACATATCTGAAATTCGCCACATGTGAAAATACTAATAAAATAAATGAAATGTGGTGAGATTTGTTGACTGTATAGTAAATTAAGGCTTTTTAAACTGAAAAATACCAATTTTTAGACAAAAACATCATTTTCTTCATAAAATTAACTAAGGTTTTAGAGGTGGCGAATTTTAGATTCCTGGCGAATTTTAGATTTCTTACTCTAGTGTTGCGGTCACCCTATTAAAGTATAAACATGTTGTACAAAGAACTGTAGTAAAGAGTTGGAAATAATATATTTATGCCTCAAATGGCTTACTTCTCACTCATTGTCTTCTTATTGTAAAGTTCTGGATACTGAAGCAGGTTTCTTATTTTTAAAGGGTGATAACCCCCAGTGGTGATGTCACATGCGCTTCAACATCTCTTACTCTAGTTGTGTTTTAACTAAGTCTGGATGAATTACTAAATTTTCTACTCCAATACAATGTTCCCCTATTTCTACTCTTTGGAGAGTATTTGTGTAAGTTAACATTAGTCAAAATTTGTAGGATTTCTTCATAAAATTTGGGAGTTACAACTCACATGAGCTCTGTAAATTTTGTGTATAAGCTAAAAAGAGGTTTTCCAACATGGCAAACATACAGTCAAAAAGTGATGAAAACACACCCTTCTTTATCTTTTAAAAGCAAACAATGGACCTTTCTTTTCAACTTCTGGGGACAATCAGGCTTTTGGCTGCCTAATTTAAATATTAAATAAACTAGAATTAACTAACAAAAAGTAAAATATTAATGAAAACATCACCTTTCTCAATAAACTCAGAGCAAAGCTAACACAGGAGACTTCTACTTGAACCTCTGGAGACAAACAAGCTATTGAATGGATAATTAATGTTAAATATACAAGAAAGAGGCACCTTATTGCATAGAACCTCAGGAAAACATGTGGGTGTCTGGTCACATTAAACACATAGATGAAGTGATAATTAATGCAACACATGCAATGATGACAGAGGAGCAATATTACAGTAAATAATTACATATGGTGAATCGGTGAAATGTAAGCCAAAAATTAGCTTAAATTTGGTATAAACAGCTGTATACTTCAGCTGATTTTTTATCGATGATTATTTGACTGACTCCTTTTATGAATGATGATTCAGCAGCCATGTGAACCTTACATTGACTGGCACATACTGCGAATAGAAATTGTATTCTTCTTTCTTATTATTATTTTGAGTATTTTTATTACAAAGTTATTTTATAGAGCTTCATCTTGGCGGCTCAAAGGGCTTCACAAAATTCAGTATGATATAGGAGTACATCAAAAGGTACAGTGGCTGTATCACACCTAAAACTTACAGCAAAGAGGTAATGGACTTAATTACAAACAAAGTAATTATTGTGAATTTATATATAAATATACAGGGCAGAAAGTAGCTGAATATATGTTTTATTACCTAAAATTTTACAAAAACCTGGCAATTTTTAGGTTACCATGCAAGTTCTGACATAGCAGAAATGGTTTAATTGAATAGTCAGTTTATTAAAGTAGCCTCCATCTACAATTTATACATCATAACATAGGTGTTGTTGTTCCTCAATTATTTGGGCACTGACAAATAAATTTTACTGTATTTTCTGTGAAATGCAAATCTTTATCAAATTCCTTGTATTTCCCTGGTACATGCTAAATGTTTCTACCCATTTCCCCAGTTTCCTGTGGGAACCCTGTACTATGGTTTAAGACATATATATATAACATTCTATCAACCCTTATCTTGAGAGATAGCATTTCATCTTTGCCAAGCAGTGCAATGCAGTTTGCCTGTCAGGGACTATTTTAACATTTACTCACTTTTAAGGTTCAACTCCTTAGCAAAGTTCAACTATCATATTGTTAACGTTTCATGTAAAGTAGTCTCTGTTTAACCAGAACCTCTAATAACAACTAGATTTGGTTCTAATTTAGCATAATTTCCACTCATAGTTTCAAAAATACTTTGTTCTCTGGAGTAATGAGTTCTGAGTCCAATGTAAATGACTAACAATAAAACAAACACAACATCTAAATTAAAGAACATTACACTTACTTTTTCTTTCCTGATGCGTAGTTTTTCATCCTTGCCTAACATTGGCATCCCGTTTGCCCGTGAGAGTGATGGCATGCCTGACGTGACTCTGCCTGCACCTGCTTTGCGTCTGCTGCGCTGTCTATGAGCAATACTTGTGTTCTCTACGATGGCTTCGCGTAGCGACTCCACTGCCTCGATAAGTCTTTCAGTAGGGTCCATATTTATCTTTACTTCAGGCAATGAGCGGACGGATCCAGCAGGGCATTTCGTATCTCCCCCATCTTCTCGATGCGACTCATATATGTTATCCAAGGAAGGCGCATTGGAGTGCACTGGGTCATCTTCTTCATCATGGAAATCAAAGGTATCCTGATAAACAGTAGAAGGGTGTGGGGCATTAGAAGAGGTTCCCCCCATCATAGAGGACACACGGCTATACAGCATAGTGCCTGGCTAATGGATTATTTTGAATACATACATATAGTCACCTACACATTGTTATATAGCTAAGTTTATCCTTGACTTAGTCATAAGTATCCAGATTATGCATAGAATTCGGTATTTCAAATTTCTTATAATTAAAAATATATGAATATATAACCAGTATGTACATAACTTTCCAGAATATGGTTGTAGAAAATTCAGTGATTGAAAATTCTTCTTACTTTTGAAACATCTGTGTATACATTACAGCCACATGTACAAGTCAATGTAGAGCTTTGTTTTATAGAATTTGCTTTTTGCTAAAGGTATATTTCTAGTCTTCTGAAGGTTTGCCCTAGTATCCTTCAAGTGCAGTTGAGTAGAAGTGTTTTCTCTTGTTCTTTGGGAACAACTATAACAATATTTAACCATACATATTCCTGGCAAAAAATAATATAAACCTTTACTGCCTTTACAAACACAATTTGCATTATGTTATGTCATCATTAAGTAACATTATGTATTTTTTAATGTTCTGTCAACAAGACTGTATTGTTTTCAGACATAAAGATACACATCCAAACACCATGATACCAAAACAGGCATACTCCTACAAATTATCCCATTATGACAAAAAGTAGATATTAGGGTGTTAAGTACTTGAAGTTTATCTTTAAACTTGATTCCGCAATAAATAAGATCAAGTTCATAAAATACCCCAACATGTCCAATAAGACCATTTTGTCAATGACCGCATGATATTACTGGTTTAATATCTGACTGCGAAACTGAGAATATATTAATGTACATCAATCTGAACAACACAATTGCACCAGTTGTCAAACCTCACTAATATCCAATACATGTTATGGACATATTTCCAATACAGCTGTGCACCAAAGTTTGTGTCATCAGTAAATTGAAGGATCTTTGGAAGAAGAAACTAAAATAAAAACTAAGGAACCTCCTTGTAACATCAAAATATCAGCACTATTATTATTCCAATATCTCTTCTCCATTAACACTGGAGAACTATTAAGACAGAAGCCTGCACATGCAGGTTAAGGTGAGTAAATGATGTTATTCCAATCATGTAGAAACATTAAAATTAATTATTTACACAGTATTTTTATATTTCTCTCATCCCAGTGCTCTTGCACTTAATGAAATAAACAGAAATTTTGCACACAAAAAAATTAATCAATGGAGATTCATTTTTTCATAGCAACCTGCAGTAGTCTTTACTATGTCACTAACACTGAGTTGTGTGTTTTCTTTTGCTCATTGGGAGTTCCTTAGTAAAGAGGAAGGGAGAGCAAAGAAAAGGCATGGCCTTGATGAGGCTGTAAATGTAAAACTTGTCTCAACTTGCAAAATCTGCGGATGAGGAAGTATTGTCAAGCTGAGTTACAGTATTCCCTTCCCCAAAATAAATGAAAGTAGTTCTGTTCATAAGATATATACATGAATGTATAAATATACATAGTAAAATGTTTACATGCCAGTGAATGACGAAGGAGTCAGTCCATCAATATTCAACATGTTTATGCCTTCTGTTATTATATAGTTTCATTTATAAGACTGATGACTGTTATTGTTGTCTATAAAATATGCTTTTGTCTTTGTTGTGATGCACATGACTAATACTAATGTAGTCAGATGAGAGGTCTACCTTCCAGAATAGATACTGAAAGTACCTTCGAGTCAACCTTCCCACCATTTTATATTTCATTTACCTGTCTGGCTGCTTACCTCATGCTACCATGTAATTTAATTTGAAAGGAACTATATTCTTATGAAAATTCACACAATAAATATAACAACACTCATGTCTTTCTGCGAGGAGAATACTGCAATTTTTCCTACTATTGTTTTTTTCACTGAGTGATGTGAACTTGCTTCATTCAAATGTGTGATCTCAGGTGGGTCAGACAGTGTCTCACAGATGAGGCTGCTATCCTGGTGGCAAATGCACTGGTGAGTAGTCACCTGGATTTCTGCAACTCTCTTTTCACAAGTCTGTCCAGTTTATACATGTACAAATTACAGTGTATTCCAAACACATTCAGTAGGATGCTGAAAATACTCACGGGCATCTCCTATTCTCAAACAAGTCCAGTGAAGTTGCAAAAAGATGAATTTCACTGTATTTTCAAAACTGCCATTTTGATTTAAAAGATTCTCCACAATGGTCATCTGAGCTAATTCGGTCCCCCTTTGTCTATTTGTTGTGGAAGGTATGGCACAAGATAACTGTCTAGATAAAAGGTTCCTACCCATCTGACTAGTGTACACAAATCCAAGAAACAGTTCAGTCACAGTTTTGTATTTGATGCTACCAGATTTTGGAATTATTTACCCGATGATGTTCTTTCTGCACCAACTCTTGCCTGTTTCAGAAAAAAGCTGAAATCTTATCTCTTCGAAAGAGCTTTTCCACCTTAGCGTGTAAACTATCTGGCATCTCGGTGGTATTGACCTGGCTATGTCTATGGAACGATGATTACTGAACTGGTAGTGGTGATGCATGCTAGAGTCTGCCTTGGCAGAGATTAAGCGCTAGAGTAAGAAATCTAAAATTCGCCAGGAATCTAAAATTCGCCACCTCTAAAAGCTTAGTTAATTTTATGAAGAAAATGATGTTTTTGTCCAAAAATTGGTATTTTTCAGTTCAAAAAGCCTTAATTTACTATACAGTCAACAAATCTCACCACAATTCATTTATTTTATTAGTATTTTTACATGTGGCGAATTTCAGATATGTGGCGAATTTTAGATTTCTTACTCTATAAAAGTACAGAATAGAACAGAACAGAACTTCTTGCTAACTTTATGATAAGTTTTTTTGTTCTTTACTTAATCCAGGACTATTACTAGTGAAATTACTTACTTTTCAGGGATGATATTTAGATGTTTTCATTGGTCATTGAGAGTTTCTCAAAACTCATAATTTTTCAATTGTCAAATGTCCCTCAGTGTGCAACTTTCACCAGTGAAGAAACAGACTAATTTCTCAGTGAGTTGTGGGAAATTCTAATCAATTTTCTGATTCTTGTGACTGTTTTTTGGCAATTTATATTGTTATCTCTTCCAGAATTTCTGTTACTAATATTGTTTCTTTTTAAGGGGTTAAACCAAAGTGTCAAGTTTTTTTCTTTGCTCATTGGGAGAGCCTGGGAAAGAGAGGTACATTGAGCAATGATAAAAACATAGCCTTTCTCAGGAATTATAAATTGAAATTTTCAAAATTTGAAAAGAGAAAGCTTAATTTTTCTTTTATTAAATTTTACAGGTACTGTATTAAGTTGAAATTTCAATTAGAAGATAATTTCATTAATTCTTCATTTTAAAGAAATTCAATAGAAGTAATATTCATTAATTTTGGTAGTTTCTACTTGAGATGTTAATACAGATTTAAAACTTCACTAGGAACTAATTTTCGCTATCCAAGCTCATTAGCTAAAATAGCTAAAAATAATGTCAAGTGAAAATTTCAACGTATACAGTATCTCAAGTGGTGAGTTTTACATGCTGTTGTAAACATCACATTTCTTACTTGGCAAACATTTGATCTGAATTAATTTGAAAACAATAAGAGTAAGAAATCTAAAATTCGCCACCTCTAAAATCTTAGTTAATTTTATGAAGAAAATGATGTTTTTGTCTAAACTTTGATATTTTTCAGTCTAAAAAGCCTTAATTTACTATACAGTCAACAAATCTCACCACAATTGATTTATTTTATTAGTATTTTCACATGTGGCAAATTTCAGATATGTGGCGAATTTTAGATTTCTTACTCTATATAGTGTCAAATTGATGTGAACATCCTGCTGATGTATTGATTTCCTGGATTTATTGATTTATTTATTGTTCTACATCATGCCTAGTACCTTAACGGTTATATACCACCTATAAAAAGTCATTAAAAACATAGTTATTTCAGAGAACTTACAGCTTAAAGGATAAACCTGTGGCATAGCAACGGTCATTTTGAAACACTTTTAAGACATTTTAAAACTATAATTATGGACCAGTGTAAAGCCTAGCCATCTGAACATAATGGAAGAGTGCTATAAAAATAATCTACTTTATTATTATTATTATTATTATACTGTGATGTGTAGTTGTAAGGGCAGAGGAAACAAGTACATACCATTAGTCACAGTTCTGAGGTTCTGTACTGTAAACTGCTGACCAATGGCAAGCAATTACCAGCTTTAACCTATATAGTCAGGGTGAGATTCGAACTCTGATCTTAGGAATGGCTCAGGTGGGAGGCAAGTGTTATCACAATTATCAAGAAGGCGAGTGTTATCACAATTATCAAGAAGGCGAGTGTTATCACAATTATCAAGAAGGGATATAGTCCAATAGCCAGAATGAGATCAACACCCAAAAAGAGCATCCACCAGGGTTGATAAATGGTTATGGTAGAGTCAAGTCGGTAAATATATTGTGCTCGTCCCCCCCTTGTTGCCTATCACTCTGATTTATAAACAAGGGAGACTCAAAGAGTGCAAAACTCTGCCAAGGCCCAACGCCTCCAATATTGCTTATGAGTGCAATGATAAACAATCTTTTTCAAAATATTTTTGTATACAGATGGTGACCCAGATCATGATCAAGATTTAGTCATATTTAGCATTGGCTGTTGTCAACATTTCCAGAAAATTTCATCAAAATACATCCATAAGTGCTCAAGTTATCCTGCAAAAAAAACCAAATACCGTATTTTTCCAAAATATGGCCCGGGCGTTAATTATTTTCAAATGGCATTAGACCAGGCGTTAAATTGAGCCAGGCGTTCTTTTGAAATACAAAAAACAGTGTTATAAATTGTAAACAGTGTGCTTGGTACCAGGCGTTAATTTAAACCAGGTGTTTATTTGAACCTGGGCGTAATTTTGGAAACTTACAGCATGCCACCAATTATATAACCACCTTGGAGGAGGTAATTGTCCTTTGTTGTGACTTATGAATAAGACAATTGTGAAGTTTATTTCATTTGTTCAGAATTGCTGTGAATTTTGTTTTCCTTGATGATATTTTCCAAGGGGATACACAGTTATTAAAGTTACAATATTTTCACTATAATCATTTGTACATTTATTTATTTCTCCAGCTCAGGGAAAAGAACTACAGAGATAAATCTTTGAAAAAGAACACAGTGGACAGCCTCCTAATCTTGTGAAATCATTCATTGTGCAATATTTATTCTTGTGCTGTAAATTTCTTTTAAACATAGACTTACATTGATAATATTTCTTATTTTTTTAATATTCCACTTTATTTTCCACTACAGATTGCATTGCCCATATCTTTCCCGTTTTACATTGTCAGCGAAAACCGATGACAACTGGATACAATTAGTTATCCTGGTTAAGAGGTCTTATTTTCCAAGCAAAAGATTTTTCCTTCAACAAGTTGAACAGATGTTACAACAACAGATTTTTTTATACTATCCATCTTCTTAAACCATTTTGTGTTGAGATTTTATTTAAGACAGGGATTCTTTTTTCAATTAATATATTTCTGTATTATAATCATTTGAAGATTACAGATTATTTCTTACAGTTACACTGCTGTTCTCTGTGGTTAATTGGCACAACTAGAACACAAAATAGTTCACTGTGCTTGTTTTATATAAATGTGTGTGGACCTCTTTTGAATAAAATATGTATTTACATGAGCACAAAATATAATATGATTTACAGGAGAAACTGCCAACATAAATCCTTTTAGATTGCTTTTCAAGGGATGACAACACAATTTCTGCTTAAAATCAGAACACAAAATTGATACACCACTGATCACCATACTGCTTCTAGGCATAAGTTGGCCACGGTCATAAGTTGGCCGCCATCACCAAATCTTGAAATTGCTACAAATTTAAAAGCTCATTGCAATCGTAAATGGTCCATTATTATTACATTTATGCTTTTTATTCGTTTTAGACACTGTACAAAGACTTATTTGTCTGTTTGGCCCAATTAAATTAGTGGCGGCCAACTTATGACCGCGGCCAACTTATGCCTAGAAGCAATATAGTTTCCAAATGATGATATTTGGTATCATGATCACAATTATCCAGGCTTTGAAGTCATTGTTTTTCTTTATTTGATCAAAGTGGCCTGGACATTAAATATTTTCAAATATCATCTGTTTAGGCTTTAAGTTTACAAAGTTATTTTATTTTAAATACAAAAGAAATGGTAAATTTCAACAGAAAAAGCCTTCTATGAGAGTTGTGTTTAAATGGGGTTGACTGTATTTTGCAATTTTAACCTTAGTCCAAGTTTCCATGTACAAGACTTGTGATTCGTTGATTTATAACCACAATTTATTCAGAAACATTTTTTCTGGTATTTTCGACAATATTAAAAGATTATAGTTTCTTCCGCAAGTAGTGACTAACCACAGATCATAATTATGTGAAAGAGAGACATGCATTGATAGAAACACTTTGTAAAAATTTAAAGGGTTGGAGAACACAGCTGTCGAAAACAGCATGCTTGGAAATATGGACTTATTGTTTCCCTCAGATATTTGTTCACATCTTCTCCTAAATGACATGCACATTTAAGGTCTTTTTGACCTGAACTGCAAATGTGTTTCTTGATATTATACACTGTTCATCAATGAAAGCTATCAATAATTAAATACCTGGGGAGAGAGACCTTGGCAAATGCTACTGTATTCAAATATGAAGAAACTAGTCTGCACAGCTGTTGATAATTTTAAGAATTACCATATTTTATACACAAATTTGATGATCATCGTTATCATAACATGTCAAAAAAAATGTTGAAAAAATATTTTCCTTTTATTCTATAGTGGTTTAACAGGTGTCTTGTGATTATCTGGCAATGTAATAAATTACTAACATCATACTGATTTAATTATCACTGCTAAGCTTTCAATGACCATGTGTAAACTGTAACTGAAACACTGCTGCACACTCTGAATAAACACAGTTAAAACACAAACTGCCTTGCTTTGTCTTGTGTAAGTTTATGTGGATTTCCTTAGATAATAATATGTATCATCATACACATTCTTTGTAAATTTACGTTTCCACCAACAAATGCAGACAAATTAATCTCTTAAAGTACTCTTAAAGGGGTGTTAATACAATTTGCTACCTTAAATCCTTTTGAACCTTGGATGACCACTCAAAGAGAGCTTACTAATCATATTCTTTTTACATTTGTTTTGCGGAATGGCTGGAATTTAAATTCATTCTGGTGCCCATTAGAGGTGTGTGTCAAGTTATCAATCCTGCAGTGAAATAAAACAGCTACAATTTATACTTAAATGTTTCTTTTTCTAGTTGGACTTTCTCATCTATTTCAAATCTAATTTCAATCCATTTACACCTTGTATGGCTAAGAGTTTGTAAGGTACAACATTTAATAAACATGGAATAACCAGTGGTTTAAATTACACCACATAGCTTTCCTCCATCTGACTATTGCGAAAGTTATCATTTCAGGGCCTAACCAAACCCAGTGTTATTTAATTTCACTGATCAGACAGTTGCACCACATACACATGGTTTATTTCTCTGTCAAGTGACAACTATTCATGGCCCTCCCTCCAGCCATAGTTTTTACTAGCTAGATGTTACAATGTTACTAAGTCTGGTTAGCCAAAAACAAGGCTATGAAAATAGCAAAACAGGCAGATGGGGAAGCAGAAGAAAAGTAAGTGTTTTTATTCTTATTATCTCAAGTCTTCCTCTTGTGGTACTTGGTGAGAAAATAAGAAATACACTGGTTGTAAAAAAAAACATGTGAGTGTGCACTGATAATAATTGTCTCTGCTCTGTACACCAAGCCACCACCATGAATTAGACTGGTAACCAAGGCAAGAGATTTCTTTTGTTTTCTTCTGGTATTCAGCCTTTAGCCTGGGTCCCATCATCTGAGTAAACAACTGACTAGCCAGATGGATAAAACCTAACCTTAACATAAACCTAAAATAAACTCAAATAAATAGTTCTTGTTGTAAACATGAATTGAAGTTTTCAGTGATACAAGAATATTATAAAAAAAGTTTTAACATCAGTGTTTACTAATCTAAAGTTCATTGTTTCTTTAAATCTTCATGCACACAGAATTAATGTCTTTAAATAAGTGCAACCGTAATTTCACAAAATGTGAAGATCTTTTCCTTACTATCACAAGTAATATCCCAATACCATGATTAATTATAGCAGTACAAATATATGTTTAATTGCACAGTGAAGACTCTGTATAAATAGAACCTAACTGCATGTCAATCAAATATAGGTGAAGCTGGAACCAGGTTTGAGTTATAAACATTAGAAAATACTGCAATATTTTTAGATATACAGTGAGAGTTAGATATAAGTAGAACTAAACCCTGTGGATACTGTAGTTGCAGGCACAGCTTTACCAATTGTCAATCATAGATGTTTTTCATGAAGATCTAGTTCTTCAGATACAATTAGCTAGAACTAATAATAAACAATAGAAGGAACTTTAGGATCTTTCAATAAATACAGGTCATGTGACCTATTGAAGAAATACTCAAGGGCTCTACTCTTCCTGATCTTTTCAGCCTCTATGATATTATGTTACATTTTAGGATATTTATCCCAACTGTGGTAGAACTCATGACCTTTGCTACTTATTGCTTTATTTAAAGGGTTGTTCATATGCAATATATTTTCATTCTTTCATGTTTCATCAATAAGCAAAATACTAATGCTGCAGGTCTTCTACACACCTATAGCATCCAATGTGACATTATTACTGTTAGAATGACTAAAAATTTCAAACGTTTCTTTGTGAAATGAGTTGTTCATGTTTATCTCAGTTTCTAAAAAATGTCAAAAAAGGATAAAATGACATTAAAGGGTAGAATACTTAGAAGTAAATGCTGACAAATTGTTCTGATACAAATAGTGTTACTAAATTATTCATATTTTTATTACATTTGATAACTGGAAGGTCTAGAAACAAAACCGTAAATAATTGAACACACCACGAGACAAAACCTAGCATTTACTGTTGTATTCATTTTTTAAGTGAATAGGCAAAAAGCCTTGGTATTAGATTAACTAACCAAAGTCATAGACCAGTTACTAGTAAAACTAGCATTCTGAACTCGAGGTACAGAAATACTGTATTTAGCCATGTAGAAAGTAGAAAAGCACTCAGCGAGTGCAGACCTCTGCCAAGCAACTTTTGCTAGGATCTGGCTCACACTTAGGTATATTGTAGATACCATTGCACACATAAACTGAAAATGGCCCTATCTGAGCTATCTCACAAAAATAAAAGATGATTTAAAACATTCTAGATCCAGATGGTAAACTGAATCACCACCAAAATCGAATCATCCGTTCTATGCACCATTGTCCACATTTTCTGAAAGCTTCATTGAAATCTGTCCATAACTTTTTGAGTTATTTTGCAAAGAAATGGAGACAAATGCACAACCTCTTTTACGGAGGTAACAAGTACAGTAACATCTACTGGTAATGCCATAACTAGCAAAATTGGACTACAAATTTTAAAAATTTTATGGTAATTTAACTTTTTGTAAGTTAAATACTTACCTTATCCTCACTGTTGCTATAAGCTGGCAAGAGCTAACATCCATGACCAACTTCAATATTTACAAAAGAATTATTGTTGTCGGTACTTCCTTGCTGCGCATATGTAGACTGCGCATGTATCGCATCCTTAGTTCCCTCTTATACTTCATAGTTTGTTTGGTCGTTAGAGAGTAAAGATCGACTTAAAAAACCATTTACCATTTTGTTTATTTCAAATTGGCTGAAGCTTAATAAGTATTAGAGACAAACTGCCATTTGTTACATGTTTTAAGATAGATGCATCTCTGAAGTGCTTCTTTTGTGTAATTTAACATTTTTAAATTTTGATTATAAATATGCATTGACACAAGTGCACCATATAAAATACTTTACATAAAAACCCAACCAATTAACATTAATTTTAGAGTTTTTTTAAACAGGCATAATGTGAACATGAAACCAGTGTCCTAAATCACTGCCTAACCAGTCAACATTGAAATTATGAAACCATTTTTATAAAACAAAGATCCAAAATTGGCTATATACTGAATATGTTGTTTTCTTTAATTTTCTGTCAATTTTAGGTGTTTGCCAAATTTCCAAGCAAAGTGGTATTATCCAAACAAGTTTGCTTTTAGCTTTGACTATGCAGCTCCAAGAGTTTGGAATAAATTGCCTGTTAATATCTTTTTAATTTGAGTTTACAATAGTTGTTCCTTCAGAGTCTGCATCAGTGTGACTCACATCATGCCTTTATTATTTAGAAAAAGGTCAAAGTTCACATCCGATGCCAAGGCCAAGGTCATATGAGGACAGGCCCTCAGTGAATATCACATGTTGCAGGGAGATGGATTTGTACCCATGACCAAAGAGTTGAGCACCCAGTGATTAAATGCCAAACTTTTTAACCATTCCCTCCTAGAAGCCTTCACATATGTTACATTCTGAAAGCCTTCACATATGTTACATTCTAAAAGCTTTCACATATGTTACATTCTAATAGCTTTCACATATGTTACATTCTAATAGCCTTCGCATGTGTTACATTCTAAAAGCCTTCACATATGTTACATTATAATAGCCTTCACATGCGTTACATTCTAATAGCCTTCACATATGTTACATTCTAATAGCCTTCACATATGTTACATTCTAATAGCCTTCACGTAATTGTCAACTCAATTATAACCCACATAAAAAAGTGCCATTTAAAAGCAGATTTATGTATAATTTAACCCTTATCATATTAGAATAGTAATAATCTGTCAATGGTTGGTTTTACTTATTTATTTATTTGGGGTTTTACGTCGCTTTCAACACTGTACAGGTCATATCATGACGGGTAGTTGGAAGGGCAGAGGAAACCAGTACATACAGTTCGTTAGGGTTCTGTACTGTAAACGGCCGACCAACAGCAAGCAACTACCAGCTTTCCCACTTGAGGCCGTGCTGGGAATCGAACCCCGGCCTCAGAGGTGGGAGGCGAGAGTGTTACCACTCTGCCACCGTGGCCCCTCTGTCAATGGTTGGACATAAACTACCAATCAGACTATGATTCGGCATAATGTCTGCCCAGTGATGGATTATTACTGTAGTATTTGTAATATAATTAATTCTGTTTAACAATTTACTATCAGTTCCTTATAGGATAATTTCACTGAAATTCACAGGAATTCCTGGCAATGTGGAAGTATTTATTTGGTCACTTGAGATTTGACATAACCGGGTTTAACTGTGTTATAACTTAAGGGGAGAGTCATCAAATGTCACACTTATTAACAATTGAGACATCCTCATCTTTTGTATGACTGCAATATAATTTGAATTATTGGATTTTTCTATGCAGCACTAAACATGTCAAAATGTTGAGGTTCAACATATATATCTGTCTCTCATTAATGTTATCACATAATACCATTTAGAAAATTATAGATCAACAAAGTATTCCAATACTCTGACCTTTCTCACCTCTCTTGGGTCGGTCATTACATTAAATCAATGGTGTTGTTACAATGTGAGTTTCTCAGCCTAAAACAGTGAAAATGTCATAAAACTGGTCCCTCTGATAACTCACATGATCTGACTTATGACTAGGAAACTAAACCAGAATGTTTTCTCACTTTGAAATGAGAGGTCAATTCCCTTTATTGTTCCGTTACTGGCCGACTTTAGAATAAATCATATTTCTCATTGTTTTTAATTTAGTTTTGCAAAAAAGCAGATATTTTTTCAGGCCTGTGTGTACAAAATCAATCTAACCTGATCTTATCTAATCTAATCTCATCTATTCCCATGCAAGTCCTCTTCAAGCTGTAGAATATGCGGAAACCTTCCAGAAATTAATCAAGAAAAACACGTTATGGGCATTTTAAGTGGAGGTATGGTGAAGATACCTTCCGCTTCTGACAACAGTTTGAGAATTATTTGAAATAAAAAATGCTTTATATATGCTTGCATTGTATTGTTGTTCATGTGAATAGCCATATCTATGAATTCTAGCTTTATTATCAGAGTGAATCATATCATCTTGTATGACCCACCACAAGCTATAGATCTACTTGGTTCAAACAGAGGGACAAACAGAGTGGGACAGTTTTCTTTTCTGTATTCACTGGTGCCACTTACTATGGACAATTAGTGTTACAAGCTTGCCAACAAGTACATAATTAGACAGTATTTCCACAGAGCTTCTGTTCATTTTTGTATTTACAATCCCTGTAGAAATGGCAGAGAAATTTTAAGAGAAATATGCTTATGTGTCTTTTTAGTAAGGATATCAACAACACTTCAAAACTTATTTCCTGTGCTGTGTAGTGGGTGATATTGGTATTTGCTGATATACAAGCTTTCACTATTTCATATATCCACCGAAACAAGTGATTTTTATCTTAATGTCAGCCACCATATAGGATTGTTTGATGTTGAGGTATGTAATTACGAATCTTACCACTTGGTGGAAAAAATGACAAAAAAATCTTAGCTAATTACTTTGGTGAGACTTTAAAGATGTAGCTTGTATTTCATTAACAGTAATCCCTAATTCATGATTGCTGTCATACTGACACAGCTGTATTTAACCAAATCCTTATTTTTTTGTTATTTGCCATTTGAATACATTATGGGTTCATTTTTCAAAGCTATAACATTTGTATCTGTTTATGTATGGGATTTAGACAAGTCTTACACCTGTCTCCCCAGTCTGCCAAGATATGACACCAAGCATGTTTATGTATAATGACATACACCTGTAGACCTTAATTTATTATATTCTTCCTTACAATTTGTTTTTCACTACATGGGGGAAAAATCTATGCCTGCTATGAGCAATCAGCAATCTGCCTTAACTAACATTGGGTATCAGGATTAACATTCAAATAAAAGTCATTAAAATGTCTGGTGTTAGTCATCCGTCATTAGGCACTGAGTGTTGTGACACTGAAAGGTAAGAGGTCAGTGCTCTGACTACTCTGAATACAATATTTTTTATCAGGAAAAAACATTTTAATCTATTCTTTCATCTTTAGGATTTCAAGGAATTCCGACATCTCCTTTTAGAAATACGTACATTAATATAAAGAGACTAACAGAAAAGTGGAGCAGTACACTTAGCACTCCCCCTACTGTAAATAAAATGAAGACTATGAGAAGTGACCTCTACATGACCAAATTTTACTCACATGTGCTGAACAAAGCAACTTATGTCAATACCTGATACCAATATAATATGAACAAGCCACATAAAAAGGACTCGTTATGAGAAATGAATGCATCAGTAAAGTAAAAGACACAAATATAATGAGATACAAAATACCTTTAATCAGAGTATGTCTTGTAAGGAGAATGCTTGAAAAAATTACTAAGGTCCAAGGGTAGATACCAATGAAAATCAGCCATGATTAGTGTATGTTCTTATACTTGTCTCCTAAAGGTGATGTTACACACAAGAACACATGAAGGTGTTATTTTCAATTTTGCCTTCTGTCAGAGTACAAACAGTGTGGAATGTCTCTTGTATTTCAAGTAGGACAATCAGTTTATTAATGTAAAGCCCATGGGTTCATATTGAATAACATTTTTTATCTTTAAATTTTCTCAGAAAATTTCCTGGAATAAGAAAAATGTCAAAGAAAAAGAATTTTTAAATTTCTGACAAATTAGGATGTAGTAACTGTGCAGAAAACAGAATTATAATCTTAGTTTTTGACAATAAAGAAGGTTCTATATATGGAAAACCTGTAAAGAAAACACATTTGTAGCAATTTTTATTTAGCAAATTTATTTATTTTTTATTTTTAGCAAATTTATTATTCTTAAAACTGTTTTTATGCTTAGAAATTTTTCTCAGAAAACACTTATCCTCTGAGTAAATTCTTATGACAAGACTATTCTAAGAATAAGAATGTCAGTGACCATGTACCCGGATGTGCTAAATGATTGTGCTCTAAAAATAATCCATTACAAAAAAAAGCCAAAAAAGCACAAAACAATCACGAAAAGCCATAGTCGGTCAATGGAAAACTGAAATAAGAAGTCACATTGTTCCTGAATGCTAATGACTGAAAGATGAACTTGAAAAAAAAACAGTTACTTAATGCAAATGAGAGATCATTTGTACTTGATCATCACTCAGCTTTAAGTAATTTTGCTAGAGCAGTATAAGAGGAATATTCTGTGAACTACTCCAAGACAACTCTCAATCTTAATATCAAACCCTCAATCTAGTAAAACCCTTGAAGTGAAATTAAATGTTCATTTGTACAAGATTATTGCTTTCTGTTCATGATAAAATACCCTAAAATCTTAGTGATTATGTTATGCTCAAATAAAATTAAAGTCCAGAAACATGCATTGCCAATGTTGTCTTTAGGCCACTACGCATAGTGTGGTGCTCCTTATGGCCAAAAGAATTAGCAACAAAAGTAACACTGCCCTGCTTTCATGATTGCTTATAAGCCAGATGGTGTGTGGTTATTTCTATTAAGAAAATTTCATAATATCACCCATATTTTCACAAGCGATAAACGGAAATGGTCGATCCTGTTCTTTTTTACAGACTGCAGTGATAATTATTACCCATTTTGCATATTTAACCGTTATGAAAATATAAAGAATGATCAAATTACTACATAAAATATTATGTTATGTAGATGATAAGGTTAAGTTATCTGCCCAGGAATACTGTATAAGGGGATATTTCACCTATGAATTTATTTCTTCAGTAGACCCTGGACATCAGCGAAAAATCAACTTTAATGAACATCTTAAAACTTCTGTTCCAGCTTAAATTTTCACAATATTGTACAATTACTGTATGTACAAGCTCCTTTATACTAACATTACTTTGGTCTTCTAATGTATTAGACCTTGGCTTTTTTACAATGATTTCAAAACCACTGTAGGATAAGAAATATGAAAGTCACGATTTTTGGCGGGGCATCCATTTAATGTAAGACAAAATACAATATGTGTCAATTTTGTATCAGGGAGGATCAGAGGCCTTAAGTAGTCTGAAGAATTTCCCATCACTTAATGAAAGAGAAAGGTGGTTTCCTCACCAGTAAATTCACATACTGTTGCAAACTTCGCATTTCTTACTCTATATTTTTGTATTGTATTGTGTATTTATACTCAGCACAGGATCTCCATGTACTACAGGACTCAAAGTGTTATATGACCAATCCGACTGTACAAGTACAGTCCAGCTCTCATGTTACTGACATTCCCCCAACTGAAAGCCAGAGGCTCAAGGATGACTATTTATCAACATCCTTGAGGTTCTTCAGCCTGTCACTGGGGATAGGACCCAATGACCCAGTTTAAGCGGTCATCCAAGCCACTATGTATCTGCCTATGCCTGGGTTTGAACCCATGTCCTCTGTGTTTCTAGGTGAGTGTGTTACCCACTAGGCAACAGTGAAATTTGAAATATGCTTTGAGGTGAAATAATCAACTTGCAACAAAATTTGTGACTGAGGTGTCGTCTGCTAGTGTACCCAGTCATTTGATTCCAGGCAGTAATTATCAAACTTACTGTAGTCGGGGGTAACACTAATGCTCTGACTTCCTGTTGATGAAGGCTAGACTTCTTCAAAGGTGACAAGTACAACTTCACTTGGAAATGCAGAGTAACGAATATGAAATACATCACTCAATTTGAAATTCACGTATTGGGGAAAATCCCCTTATTTTTCTTTGAATTATGGGATTTTTTTTTCTTCAAATTTGTGAGTTTTGTGACCCTTGTTGGTAATTTATTTTGAGTTTCAGTGAACATTGCTGGTTTTTCCTTTAGTATAATGAGAGTCCCAAGTGGCGCATTACTGATACTCCGGCAAATTTCACATTGATTTCATTCTGCTTTTATATTTTCAACAGCAAATGCATTCGTTGTGACCTTTTTGTTTCAGCTGAGGCCAAAAATAAGTACGTCCTTTTTCATTTCTAGTGAGGCATTGTGTTATAGTTATTCCACACCCAGTTTTTAATGATTATTTCAGATTCGGGTCATTGTCAGCAAAGACTTCAAAAGTTCCTTGATATGATTGATTTTTATGGTAATTAAGAAACACTCTATAATTGCAACAGTTTTTCATTATGACATGGATATTGACTGTCACACTTTTAGCTGGTGTAATAAATATTTATTTTTTCAATGTAAAGTACCAGCCTTGATAACATTAAAGAGTATATATTCAACGTTTGACCCGTTACAAGTTAACTAATAGTATCTGCACTTAAAGTATATAGAATTACATACTGTAAAGCCATCTTGAATTGTTTGAAAACAAGTTTGACTTATTTTACTGATAGTTTGACACACTGCATATAAAGCAGAAATTTAAGCTGAAAAAAAAATTCACTAGGTTTGATTTTTCAGAAATTCACTTGAAGAAGTGAAAGTGTAGCATATCGGAAACGGTTTACATTTAAAATTAATAGAGCAAAGACACTTTACTGCACATAGGTTTTGTAACACATTTAAGAGGGATGTGACTAAGGTATTAATTTTAATCTGACTTACAGAATTTTTATCTACCCCATTTCTACAACATGTACATAAATTGTAAGGAGGGCACAACTTTATCAAATTTTATAGAGGTTTTAAATAACATTAACTCTTTAATTTTTACACTAAAATGCAATTAAATCTAACCCACCAAAACTGCTACACAGGAGGTCTCCATAGTTACTGAATATCCACAAATCTATTGACAACATCCTTTTGCTCATCAGTTCTTTGACTGTTTATAGATAGCTTATTTTCATGTTCATCAACCACCCAATAATGTCTCATGTTTGTCAACATCATGATTTAACTGATTAAAAGTACCTTTGTCATTTCTAAATGTACTCAACCATTGTCAACAGAAGTTCTGGTTATAATTGAAGAGAAATACATAGCAATATTAACAGCAATATTAACAATAGAAGATGTATTATCCAACATATTATTATGCAAATATTTTATTTATGAACTCATTTGCGGTCTTCCAAATATGTATTTCCTTGTCGCTTTATACTAACATGCTTCTTCTACTTTTACAACCCTTCTGTAACAAACTGTTACTCTTAAAGCATGTTTCAGACAACCATGCATTTTTGCTCAATCAGAGTAGTATTTTTTCTTCATCCATTTATTCAAATTCCATATATTTTAAATTCGTCTTTTTTTTTCAAGTTCAGCATGAGAATTTATGTGGGACAATATGTCAATTATAACAAGTTCTTTCTATATAAAAGATACTTTCACCACACTGACAGACTCTTACACACAATGTTTTATGCATTTCAGTTTTCTGACACAAAAGGTGTACTTTTTTGTGATATTTTTAGAGAATACTATAGAAGAAAACCAATGTAACTTCTTATGTGCATCTTAGGATGGAGATATTAAATCAACCAGGAAAAATACCCAGAAATAGTGGAAGCCACAACATTGCTGCATCCTTGTAATGGTAATTTTCCATGAAGCTGATTGCCAACTGCTGATGGTCAACATCAGATGCTTATTCTGTCACTTGTTTTCAGCAGAATCTTCATTATCAGCCCTTTTTTCAATCTGATTTACATGTTCTAACCACTGTGGTCAAGGATGTCTACCACTGTGGCCTTGCAGGTCACACACTTGTCTAGGAACATAGAGGACATGGGTTCAAACCAAGATAAAGGCTAGGATGACCACCTGAAATGGTAGCTTTTAGCTGTCATTGGGACCTATCTCCAGTGGAAGGCTAAAGATCCAGAGTGACAATGATAAATGGTTATCCCTAAGCCTCTGTTTTTGAGGTAGGAGAATGTGGGTCACTAGAGAGTTTGGGCTGTATTTGTGCAGTTGGGATGGCTCAATTACAGTTCTTAATACAAGGAGATATTGTGCTGAGAATATGTATACAGTACAATACACCAGACTGTCTCTTGTATTTTATGAACCTTTAGTTATCAGATCAAAAAACAACTCTACCAAAATTATCACATTATGTAAGTTCTGTACTTTACTTCGTATATTTCTGTGTACAAGACACTGAGTGTCCAACAGCCGATAACACCCAAATTGTTTCCGCTAAAAATGGACCTCTAAAGAGTTTGAAAAATATGTGCTTCATTTTAATAATTTTTAAGGTGTTTTCTTATTTTTCTTTCACTTTGTATCACACAGTGCAATAGTAGGATCTAGTACATAGAAACACTAAAATTTAGTGGCTGTCCCTTAGTGATTAGCTTTCAGTAATCAAAAGTCTTCTACATGGAAATAGAGCCTTATTAATTGTTTCATGGTTAATTTATAAGCCTAACCTCAAGTAAAATAGGGAAAAATGAAACTGCGTACATCTACAGCCATTATGATACATGTGAAAATATCAGCAATATTGCAGGGTTTTTATTTATCTTTCATATTTAGTTGTGACAGCAAGCTCATCTATCAGATTATATTCAATCTTTGGTCTTCAATAAGGGTATGTAATCTGTATCTGCCAATGTAGATTTCCCTAGCTTTTCTATACATCATGGTCTCACAAACAACTACAGCAATACTCAGAATAAGATCTCTTGGATTGTGTTTTTGAGATGAAATCTTTGGTCTGGAAATAAAACTGGTAATCTGTTTCTGACAACATATATTTGCATGCTCTTTTCACAAATATATTTATTTTTTCAAATAAATAGAGAAATACGAAGAGCAACATGGCAGATCTAATAAATTTGGACAGCTTGCACTAAAGAGTTCAATAATTACAGTTTAAGGAAGGTTTAAATAAGTTAAAGTTTCAGTTTAAACCTTAATGTTTCTTATGCTCATTGCAGTGCTTTTCAGTCTATATTTATAGTATATAAAACTATTTTGTGTAACTTCTGATATGGCTACAAGCACATCATCCTGGGTTTACTACCTGAGCAGTACACGTGATTATATGTACACCTGTTACCAGCCATTACTCCCAACATAGTACTTGGTGAAAATAAGAGACTCCTCTGTATAAACATATAGAGTTAGTCATGTGAAATTTGTTATGGACTAAATCCCCTAAAAACTATGCTTAAATCAGAAAGTTTTGCCAAATTTCTCCACTATGCTTGATAAAAATGGCCTAATATAGTAACAAGTTTGCTTGCAGTTTCTTATAGTGCCACAAAAAATATGGGGGTAACCTCAGAGGTAAATTTCACATACTGCAGGGAATTTCTGATTCTTTACTATATATAGAGTAAGAAATCTAAAATTCGCCAGGAATCTAAAATTCGCCACCTCTAAAACCTTAGTTAATTTTATGAAGAAAATGATGTTTTGTCTGAAAATTGGCATTTTTCAGTTCAAAAAGCCTTAACTTACTGTACATTCAACAAATCTCACCTCAATTCATTTATTTTATTAGTACTTCCACATGTGGCAAATTTCAGATATGTGGCGAATTTTAGATTTCTTACTCTATATTTCATACATAGTTCAAGGATAAAGCTTGTAACTTTATCATATGATTATTGTGCCAGTGTGCATCTCTATTACTATCCTCGCTGTCACTTTACAGTTCCGTTATTATGGCATTTAGATCGCCACCAGTTTACAGTGCAAAACCAACTACTACATACTGGTTTCCTCTGCCCTGTGTTGAAAGTTTTGCATGTCCCTTGACATTTGATTTAACCAGGTTCAACTGCAGCATTTTCCAATGTTAAAACCTGAAAACTTATTCTACATAATATACTTTAACATTAACTTTACATTAAACGCTCTAGTTTTAGTGAGTATACTGTACTGCAGTATACTCTCCTAATGCCTCTCAGGCAAGTATAGTTCAGTGAAAGCAAGCCATTCATTTTCTTGTCAATCTGACATAGTAAAATCTCCAAGGTCATTTTTGTGCAATATGAATTCTGATTAATATACCCAAATATATACCTTAATAAGCTAACTGATCATTTTATATTTCTTGATTTTATTTGCTAACAACATAAATAATTGTTTATTCAGCCTAAAAAGTCACTGTAATAACCTGGAGAGTTTATTAGCTTGAGTTTGCCTTCTGGTGAATTAATACTGTGATGTCACACTTGAATATAAAATTTCTATAAACACAAGATCAATGTTAAGAGACACCATAAACAAATCATTTTCCCATTAAATCTACAGCATGCCAAAAATGAATCCTGAGTATTTTTAGGCTGATCTAATACTATTTAATGTCACATTTTGTCCTCTGAATACAAATTTCTACTGTTACAAGATTAATATTAACCTTTCATAGCCACAGTATTATAAGTTTTCCCCTAGAACCATGGTAATTGCAGTTATACTACATAACAATACCCTTAATACACATAAGTGACCACTCTGCTACACAGGTGAACAGTCTTACATCTGAAGAGTCCAAAGACACAAAAACAGAAAAATGTGTGATGCAAACGTACACTCGGTATCCAAATAATAATAATAATGAATGGTTTAATTATGTTGTATAGTTATTTCATCCATATATCTTTGGTGCCCACATGAAATGAGAAGTTACACAACATTAATTGCATTACTACAGCTTTAACAGTTTCAGTTAATTAAAAAATAGCTTAATGGTGGAGGGGCGTCATTTAACTGAAGAAAATCGTGATTTTGTTTTTCAAATTAGGGCATGAAACAAGTTCTTGCCATTTTAACTAGAGTTCTATGGTGTATATTGATAAATGAATGTCAGAGAATTCTTAAAAATACAAATCACTTAATTGTTCACATTTATTTATTTATTAATTTGGGGTTTTACGTCGCTTTCAACATTGTACAGATCATACCATGACAGGTAGTTTTGTGGGCCGAAGAAACCAGTACATACAGTTGGTCAAGGTTCTGTCCTGTAAACTGCCCACCATCAGTAAGCAACTACCAACTCAGAGGTGGGGGCAAGTTGTACACGTTAATATGTGTAGACAAGATACATCACGACAGTTCAAACACAGGGATCAAATCAGACTGTATCATCATTTATACATTCAGGCTTGAGTATTTTCAGAATCACACAAAACAATATTTACCAATTTGCACAGAATGTCCACGGAAATTTGAAAACCAATATTTTGCTGGAAAGAGACCCCCTTTCTTCCTTTGGGGCTACAGAGGGTTGCAGCCCAGGGGAGGTAATTAGAGAATACACCACAGGAAACCGTCTCTTATGTGGTAATTTAAATTAGCGATTCCTTGGCCACAGAGATTCACCGTCGTAGCCAAGATCTTACACCCATCATCAAGTAGACTTAAACTAAAGGGTCTTAAACTGACATATTTCATAAGCTATATTTATTCTATCCTCCAACATTTGTTTCATTACAGAAGGCTTTTGTATAATACAATAAAGTAGTACTAGCACAATTAATAAACTTTGTATAAATTTGTTGAAATGCTACTAGATAATAAATATTTAACATTTGGCACTGATATAAGTCTTCACTGAAAAGTTTTCCAGGAGAAAACTACAAGGGATGAAATATCAGTAACATTTAGCTTCATCAGTAATAGTAATTACATCTTAAATACACCCTCAAGCAGACTTCACAACAAAAGCTGCCATGTCTGTGATATTATGGGAGTTACACATGAAAACATCTCCAAGAGAGGTAAATGTCTAGATATCGACTTTAACTCCTTATACAAGAGACAATGTCTGTGTGAATACTTCAGCCAAGTCCCTGGATAAAACAAATCCATTCCACGTCTTTGTCTTACAATTGCTTGTTTTTCGATGTACAGAAGGTTTAACTCCAAAATTTAAAATACCACGCACATTGTTATGTTGAATGGAAAGCAATCTGTAACTATTTCTACTTAATCTTTTGCTACAATTTTAGTCTATCGTTTCCAATGCATGTTGTTTTAATTGCTGTGTAGCGGGTCTGTCTACCCCTGTTGATGCTAGTAAGTATATGGATTACCTTTCTTCAGCCATTCAGACTAAGTACAAAATTTCTCAAGTATAAGGCTGTTGTAGCAATGATGTATGCTTGGTTTTAGATATTGCAATGTTATTTTGAATGCATTTCATATCATTTTTACTGTTTTGATGTGTTTGATCATATTTTTCTCACCGGATTTTGTCATGGTATTGTATAGTGCATAATTTTATACAGAGGGACCACTATATTAGCACTGTTCACAATAACTGTAAAGTTACTGGTGAAAATGACAAAGTACAGCGCATCACAAGCTATAGAAAAGATTGAACTTGGAAGCTGAAAAAGTAATAAATACATTGGTTTTAGTTGTTGTATTACGACCTTTATGGCATATCAAGTCCTTTTTCCTTGCTACAGGCTACAAAGTGACTCTGACTAGGGAAAGGTTAACCAATATTTCTCAATAACAGTGTAAATTTCAGTGAGAGAGTCTCCAAAGACAAGATTTTTACTTCTACTTAAATTGGAATCCTACTTAAAGGTGTTAATTTCATATCAAATAATATAGAAAATATTTTTATGCGAAGTTTCACTGAAATACTTGGTTAATTAGGGACGAATGAGGTAAAGTCGGAAATAACTCAGCTATTTAAGCAAAAGCAGGCAGGTAAACTACTGCCTTTCTCTTATCCACTGTCACTATACTCATTCTCAGGTTAAAACTTGAAATATGAAGAAGTCTCAAAATACATTCTGACATATTTAGAACATACTACAATTTCTTGGTACAACTCTCAATTTCACCTAAAAAACAATAATTTTATCCACATTTTCAATGGCCAAAGGTAAAATGTACTCAAAGAAGAAATACTGTACACACGCATTTACTGGCTAGTGTGTAATAACATTACTAGGCTTAACACAACAACATGTTTCCAAAATATGGTAACTGTGTGGCCTGCCAATATAGGTTGAACCTGCATGTGATTCAATTTGTCAGTTTCTAAAATTTCCTGGCAGACATCTATAATTACATGTCTGTAATCAATTTCTGCTGCTATCAAGTCACTGCAGCTCTGTTTTGTTTCACTTTCCCTTTCTGTTTTAATTTGCAATATGGGTAAGATTAAATATTTGGTTAAAAATATTGCTTCACAGTGGATTAGACCTAACATTGTAAAACAGTTCAAGTTGTTTCTGTCAAATGTTTTCACCAACTTGATACAATTTGATAATTATATGATACACCTAATCATGCATTTGAAAACAATTTTATTTCAACAGTTTTGTGGCACCACAGAATTCACCCTGAAGCATTGAGACATTTATGAACAAAAAACTCCAGTCAGGTGTATTTAACACAGTCTGTTAACAAACTTCTAGATCTTGTTTGGGATAATTGGTACTTTCAAATGGTAATTGTACACTGCAGCAATGACTGAACTTTTCGGTGAAGCAAATTATCTTCCTCTTACCAAAGGAATACAGTTGACTAGTATTCAATTTACATAATAGTAGAATGTTCAGGTGCCAACATCAGAGGTGGTGTTGCAGTTATAGTGGAAGTTGTAGTTATATAAAGTAAACTCTGTATATATGTCTCTGTCTGTCTGTGTTTGTGACTATTCAAGAAATGAATGCATCTTTATGATTTTTTATGTAGGTAGAGTAAGAAATCTAAAATTCGCCAGGAATCTAAAATTCGCCACCTCTAAAACCTTAGTTAATTTTATGAAGAAAATGATGTTTTTGTCCATAAATTGGTATTTTTCAGTTCAAAAAGCCTTAATTTACTATACAGTCAACAAATCTCACCACAATTCATTTATTTTATTAGTATTTTCACATGTGGCAAATTTCAGATATGTGGCGAATTTTAGATTTCTTACTCTACCACATAACCAAAGGAAGAATTTATTAAATTTTGGGAAAGTTTGGATCAAACGCTCCATACAAATAAATCCTGAATTTTCAGCAGTCCCATCTTCCATAACTCAACTGTCTTGGTGGAGGACTGAACTCTAGGAATGCTTTAAAGTGTAGAGTAAGAAATGTAAAATTCGCCAGGAATCTAATATTCGCCACCTCAAAAACTTTAATTAATTTTATGAAGAAAATGATTTTTTGTCTTAAATTTGGTATTTTTCAGTTCAAAAAGCCTAAATTTACTGTACATTTAACAAATCTCACCTCAATTAGTTTATTTTATAAGTATTTCAACATGTGGCAAATTTCAGATATGTGGCGAATTTTAGATTTCTTACTCTAATGAATATTATTCCCTCTTAGTTAATACTAATTCATGTCTCAAAAATCTTTGAGATTTAAAGGTTGTTAGGGGCAATTATTACCCTGCAGTAGGTTTGCTCTATTACTATAATTCATCTGACACTACAGGCAGTTTCTCAAGTATCCTCTGACCACAAATTGAGGGTCTACAGGAAGAGAAAAATGTCCATGAAGAGACCGTAAAACCAGCTACTGACATCAGTTTAGTGCCACCACCACAAATATCTACTTCCTTTATTGTCATCAATGGTTTCTGCTGGCCTGTTTACTCAGTGATCTCACACCATTTTATACACACAATTTCAATCAACGACACAGAAAACTTAAATAGTTCAGAATCAAACAGAATGGCGATTAGTCAGGGCATACTTAGCATTGCTGAACTTTTCATCTACTTTTGTCACAAATTGAACTTATTAACAAGGTCTTTAGGCACTGTTTCCTCATATGTTGCCATGGTAATGAGGTCATGGCTACAAGTAAATATAACTGACATATTGCTCAGCCAGTGATCTTTGTTACCAAATAAAGTTCATCACTTACATTTTATGACAATATTAAACCTTCTGTATAATTGACTTTATTTTCAGAATTGCTTATTTTCTTTCAATTTGTGAGGACCCTTTTTTTTCTTTTTGATTTAAAGCTTGTCCTTGTGAGTTGTTGGTGCTCATCCCAAACTTTAATGGCTAATCTTGTTTAGATTCCTATTGGCCCCTTAGAACCTCAAGCTTAAGAAAACTGTCCCTTTGAAATTAAGATAGTGCCAAACACAGGGGTTTAATATCACTTTCAAAGAAATGATATTCAGTCTTGCATGCAGTTAGTGACAGAGGGGGTTAGTGCAAATTTTTATGTGAATATATAATCGGTGTAGTATTTATCAAATGCTTCTATGATTATAACACCCTCTACACCACATAAGAGAATACACCACTGGAAACAGCCTACATAATATAAATTAGCAATTTCTTGGCTGCAGAGATTCACTGGTGGTTTATTTATTTATTTGGGGTTTTACGTCGCTTTCAACACTGTACAGGTCATATCACGACGGGTAGTTGGAAGGGCAGAGGAAACCAGTACATATAGTTCGCTAGGGTTCTGTACTGTAAACTGCCGACTAATGGCAAGCAACTACCAGCTTTCCCACATAAGGCCTTGACAGGGATCGAACCCCGGCCTCAGAGGTGGGAGGCGAGAGTATTACCACTCTGCCACCGTGGCCCCGAGATTCACTGGTGGAGACAGGCTGTTTAGTGATCATTAAGTAGACTAAAACTAAACATCTTATGCTGGCACATTTATAAACAGTTACTATATTTTGTTTCATTGCTTTATGTTTCTATATAACATACATTTTTGTCTATGATATGACACAACAGTGTCTGTGAATCTGATTGGCAAAAAGCTATGGTCTAAATTGTCACTGACTTTAGCTTTTGAAACCTATCTGGTTCAAGAGATGGAATGGCCATTTTATTTTCTCCCAAACAACTATAAACAACAATTTTTTTTACATGTAATGGTGAGTTTATTAGTTGAAAATATTTTGCATAATGCTAGAATTGGGGTAATACCACCAAAAACCTATGATCTATGCCAATTTAGACCATGCACTGGAGGTGTAAACTTTAAAAGTGGAGCCAGATCATAGATTTTTGTGGTGTATTGCTATAATAACATAGTACTAGCACAGTCACTAAACCCTGTATAAAATCTGATTTGGTAAAAAACAAAATTCCGACTACCTCACAAACAAATATCAGTCCCTCAGGGAGCTTTTGAATTCAAATTTACCAGATCATCTGGGTTTCCCACTGAAGCAGGAATAGTTTTCTGGTCTTTTAAGATTGAATTTTACAGGATTTAACTGTAAATGTAATCATTCCTCTTCAATTTTTCCACTTGGAATAAGATAATATAAACCTTTCATTCTTCATCAATTGTCTAAGTATGAAGACCAAAGTAAGAGAAAATTACTACGGAACAGTAATAACAGGGCCTAAAAGTACTGGACATTTTTTGACAGCAAATTTCCGAGGGTGTTTTAGATATGTAAGTGTACCTTCTTAGTAAAAAATTCCTTTGTGTGTTCGAAGGATATGAAAGAACCTATTCAGCCAATTTTAAACACTCAAGGTCAGTGTCTTAAAATAAGAAATGATTCACATGATACCGTGACAACAAAATGATATTGAAGTTTCCTTATGTTATATGTTTCTGTAATTTTAATATTTTATAGAATCTGTATTTTCTCATTAGAAGGTGGTTTTGAATCTGCTACTGTATTTAATTTATGTTAGTGCATTTTTGAATCTTAGAAATATATAGTTTAAAAGATGTGACAAATAGAGTGAATTACATGAATACCCTAATGTGACACAAGAATTGCCATATTTTGTATTTGTAGCATTTTATTCAGGCACAGAATTCACTCTTTGTGAAAGAAATTCTAGAAATAAATCCAAATATTAAAATAAGTAATTGAATGGTGAAAGAAACTGTGTTATTGTTTTAGCATACACTCTGGCCTGAAATTCTGGCAACCCTTTCACTTCAATTATATTCACTCACTTGTAATACGCACTTCAATCTTTTCCAATAACCTGACCCAATGTACCTGCATTTGGAGATTGGTTTTGAAGAATAACACCACAACATATTATTTTCAAAAGTGTAGATGCTACTAATTCCTTTTTGGATCCTTGAGAAAAGTGCAGCCAGATAACTGCTGGTGTTTTTAATGTTATTTGTGGTCATCTGATGGTTACATTTCATAACATTCTTGATACTTTAGGGATCTGTCATTGGCTACAGTGTTGACATTTAATCTACAGTGGTGTTAAAATTCTGTTACTCTGTTAACAAAGATTACTATGCTATTACTAAGATAAAATAATCAAAATTTGTGCTAACTTTGCAACAGGGTAAATGTGTTGAGGATTTCCCACAATTCATGGAAAATTAATGGGGTTTCTTCACCGGCAAATTTCCCATACTATGTCAAATTTCACATTTTAAAGCGCAGGCTCTAGTGAGGCTCGCACTTCTAGAGATCACTTTTTTCTTTTTTTTTCTGTCTCCAGACTTTCATGAATTGTGGCGTAGCGTGATCAGTACTTGTTCACTGAAGTTAAGCAGCAATGGGCCATGTTAGTACTGAGATGAGAGACCACTTCAGTGCATTACTTGTGTCTGATGGCTTTGTGCTCGAGCTAGTAGAGTGAAACTCTTTTCGGCCTTGTTTAGTAAATGCATCCCAACTCCATCTGACTTGTTACAAACCCTGTCAGAATTCTATCGGACCAAACAGACTAGTGCGAACCTGGTATAAACCAAATGTAAGTGTCATGACACAGGAAATGAAGTAAGCATGAGATAAATATCAGTTTGTTTGAGTAAGACTGTACATGAGAAACATGATCCTGATTAAATTGTAGCCCTTTTCTTGAATATTGGCTGTGTAGCAAGGTCACACAGTTGTTTCATTTCATGGAATAATTAAATGCTTGTTTTAATGAGCCAAATAATGGTTTAAAAAGTGGTATTTTGTGATTATGTGTTTAGGTGCTACATGCTGAGAATGAAAATTATTTGTGATTGATTTGCCAACTGGGAACCTTTAGAATCTGATAATAAGTATTTGATGAATTTTAGTTGGATGTAAATTCGCACATCTGAGATACTCAATACAATAATGAAATAAATTTATCTATATTACAATGTTGCAGCCTGAACCTTTTTTTTTATTAAAATCCAAACTTTATGTCTACTTGTAAATACAAGGGAATAACAAAGTGAAGCATGTAGATGTACTGCAGGTCAAATTGTATGTATGATGAACTTTCTGATCTTAACGATAATATCTTTATCTTTAAACAGGTGCTATCTAAAGCTCACATTACAAGAATTTAAAACAGTTATCATATCATTGAAATCAGTTTTTAGTATGAATGAAACTCTTAAGGACCAGCAATTGTGTTTGTACCATGTACCTAGTATCTTGTGAATCTGTAAAAAAATAGGGTACTACAGTATAAAAAATAAGCATAACTAGCAAATGGAAAATTGTCTCGGAGTCTGTGGTTAAGGTGTTGGACTTTAGAGTGGAATGTCTGGGATTTTGATCCTTGGCCAAAAATGACTTTACATACTGTACTACCAAAAATATGATAAGATTGCATATATAAAACAGTTTAAAGATTAAAGGTAGATATTGTATACCTATACCCCATGCAAAAACCACAGAAATAACAGTACCAAATTGCCTGTGCAACCATGTCCTAACAATTTGGTTAACATGGAGCACAGACAAAGGTCTTAAAGATGTACAGTTTTAGCACTACAGCTGACAAATACTCAATGACATTATTATGTCCAACTTGACCTTGAACATTATATAGTATGAGATGCGTAAAATACACGTCTTTACAAATATTTTATGTCTGCTGTTTTGAGTGGCCAAATTTACCTAAACAATGCCAGAATATTTGTTTTTCATATTTTCTCTACATACCAGTATTACTGCCATTGTGTGTGTCTAAGTAACTGTATGAAATAATCAATACATGACACGTCTGTAAAAAAGTGCTCAAGTAATTGTAAAAGAAAACAAAAATGATTTATTCTGAGTGAAACTGGGAAAACTGGTACTTCCCTCTTGTTTTATTTTAGTATTTTTCAAATAATCTGTAATAATACAACTAACCTAAAACATGCCCATATTTCGGCTTTTAAATGAAAATCATGTAAATTTTTTTCTATTTTTATGTGAAATATTACACTTTACACAAGAGTAGGGTAATTGTAAAAAAAACAGAAACTTATGCAAAATTTTTTACTCGTCATTCCAACTCTCATTAATAACACTCATTTTATCAGCTTGTTGTGGTGCTGAAGGGAGACTGCTTGTACAGATTACAAATGCTTGAAACTTTCATTTTTCAACTTTAAAGTTTTATGCCATTTTGTTTAGTGTGCTGAGGAAAGATTTTTGAAAATACTTAGTTGTGAAATATAATAATAGACACTGACCGTATGCACAAAACTCATTATAAAACACTCTAGAATGAAACTGTGTTGACAAAGTGATAACTCACCTCTTTAGAGCCTGTGCCCAATTTCCGCAACATGACAAGTGGTTGCGTCATTAATCCGGTGAAATCAGAGAAACTGCATATAATCTATGACTCCTCATACCCTATCTTTAAAGACAGTTTACATTTTCACTATTCAATAAATTGCTTTCACTGCAGAGTAACACATATGAGGTAGAAAAGTATCTTTTGTTTCAGTCAATATACAGAATAATACATAAATTACACTGAACTATTTATACACTGAGAATAGTCTTTGTTGTTATAGTGTAGTCAGGTTGCAATTAAATTCCATTTTTAATGAATGTGAAATATTTTCGCAGAATCTTTAACTTACTCGATGTTAATGATCACGAAAAAGATTGTCACACTGATCTATTTGTCATTTTGTATCTGTATCTTACTGTAAATACATATTCGTCATACTTTTACAATAAATGTACAGTAAATATTATAGTATTATGATACAGAGTATTATTACATAACAACTATTAACATATAACTTCAATAACCAATTCCAACAAACTGAGATGCCTTAGCAATATTTTTCTGTATTTTGGTTTTGAGTGACGTGTTGGGCATTTTGTTTTGTAAGCATTCGGCACTTTCCCCTCTTTAATGGGTAAAATATCTCACTTATTTAGCACATCTTATCACAAGGCACTGCAAATTTATTAGTGCATGCCATAGTTATACTTGCTCAGTTGCTATCGTTGCTTTTTTATTGAGGTTTATCCATTTTTATCACACATGACAGCTTTTCACTAAAGTACATACTCAAGTACATGAAACTGTTTCTATTAACGAAAAGAAACTGTTTACAACACTTGCAGTATTTTCTCACCAGCAAAACACCCCTCTCCTCATAGCTGTCATGTACACACCACTGCTAAATATATATATATATCACTTCAATAAAAAATTATCCAGGATTTATGTAATGGTTTGAGTAAAATCTTCAGGTAACCTACAAATACCGACTATTTACCGGTAAGTCTGAAAGTGCAGGGAACAGTCACCAACAGGTAATTCCCGCGTAATCTTCTCAAGTTATTAGTACTTCAGATTTCCTATGATCTTACATACTAATGTAACGTTCAGTCAATCTGTCCATCAATGCAGCCTCATTGTGTCTATCCATTTGTGTTTTGTAATCTTCATCTACTTACTAAGTACTAATTAGTGGTATATACAACACCTAAACTAAGGTCCAACAAATTTTTTTGAATACTTTTTTCTTTGCCTCAGGTGTAGGAATTTATATAAGAAATTCACTGGCTGAAGCATATAACTGAAGAGTATCACTGCAACACTGTTGCTTCTTACAGAGGACGAGTCTCTAAAACTTGGAGCAGCAAATTGCAGGTCTTTTTCATTTTTCTCCAAAACACGTAGGTCTGTGAAAATCAGCCCTTGCTGCACCAAAACCTACTGATATGAGGGCCATCAAAAGTCTGAAAACAAAACCCTGTCCTCTCATTTTGAAGCATTCATTATTATCATAGAGTAAATTATTCATCCTTGATGAAGGGGAAAGTCTCAAAGCAATTCTATTATTACAGGGACACAATTCCCTTACAGAGCATCAGCCATTGCATTGCACTGTTCCTGCACATAAAATTCTGTGATAACGCCATCAGTCCAAAAATAGACCTCCCCTCTGATAAAATAGACACACTTTTCAAATATGTGCTCCACAATGAGTATCAAGGGACACACTGTAACACCATATCATACAATGTGGTACATTAAAGCCAAACTGTTAGATATTCAAAATGTGATGAAAAGAATTAATCCTTTATCACTCAGATGAGTGAAAAGTGCAGAACATCTTCTGTATGGCAATATTTCCAGATAGGATGATCCTTATATACAAGTGCATTGTTTGACAAAAAATGCTCAAGTATATGGTCAATAGTTTATATATACTATAATAAAAACATCTTCAAGAAGATGACAGACAAAGTCCAATCACCTGCTATTAGATCAGTCTGCAGACAGTATTCTGTGTCTTTGCTGTGAAGTTATTGCTAATTGTTTACAAATGCTAATCACTCCTGTCACTTGTTTCAGTAGCCACACAGTAGTAACGTGGTTACATTAAGGCAATAGTTCTCCCTTCACTGCACACAATAGCCTTCTGGCAGATTTATTCAATCCGTTCTTTCTGTGGAGAGAGGAGGGGTGATGGGGACGATTGTTTCTGCCCCTAGCTTTTTCCCTTTAGTTGATGCTGTTTATATTTATTATTATACATATATTCTGGGCACCCCCTCACTTACTTGGTTGCTGAGCAGATTTTCAACAACTGGATGCTTGGAATCAATACAAAAACCTGCGGACTCTCACTTTACTAGAATGCCATTTGGATTGCAAACACCCTTTGTCGTGTGGTTATTTTTAAATACAAACTCCCCATCAGTTTCTATTGGTTTATTGCCAATGCATCGTTTCAATGCGGTCATGTGTAACCCATAGGTTTATTTGTAACACTTACTCACACAATGATGTATTTCATCTATTGGCATAATACTATTCTTTGCTGCTGTTATTCTGATACTGATTCTATAACAAGATACATTTTTTCAAACCAATATAAATCTGTATATTTTGTAAAATACTGTTACACTTAACTATTCAATCTCATTGCTCAGTGCGTCATTTTTTGCTGCTGTTATTCCGATGCTTCTGTTGATCAATGAGTTCAATATCCCGCAGCCCAGTCTTGTTGTTTAATTAGCTGTACTCCTATGATGCAATGAACTATCCAATTGTACTAGTATTGCATTTTATCACTTTATGACAAGTGTTTTCTCTGTCCCAGCATGGACAATATGTTCTCATTGTATTTCTTGCTTTGAGGCAAAGATTCCAAATCGCTTCAATGTATGACGTAAAATTCCAATAATCTGTATGCTGATGACATAATTATCTTTTGTCTGTATTGCCATATTGGAGTACCACATCAACTGATTAATTGAAAAATTCACAGAAATCTAATCTGTTTGCCACATCAGACACACATCCAGTAATGCTGCTAATTTTTTCTCCCTCTCCAATATTACTGAATATGACAGTTCAATGCATAAATAGTGCCAACAAAAAGCCAATGCTGCAATAAATCGAGGGGGTTGGGCTTTAATTACTCAGCAATTCCAGAATAAAAGCTAGTGTCGCCTGTGTTGTGTTTTTCAGCTCTTCTGGCTTTATCACAGGGGATGTAGGATACCACTCTGTATTGCATGTATACAGTAAGAATGGGGAAATTAGCTGCTGGGAACATACAAACTTAAAATAACTCATAAAGATGCTGAATTCATGGAATCATGCATCACATAAGATAAAAGGCCTAAGACAGATACCAAATCATATTTTTCACCAGAATTTCCCATAATGCAGAAAAATATCATTTTTTTTGGTTGCTCTGTGGTGAATTTCACATACTGTTAGGAGTGTCCTATTTCTTGTTCTATGTGGAGACTCCATGCTGCAGTTACTGTTGCTGTGCTGTTTGTCATGCGCATTAGGAGTTACCGCAAATTCTTAAATTCAACTCTTGCTTAATACTTATATTTGGACTTGTATATACAAGTCCACCACATAACCTGCACTCGTAAATATTCATTTTGATTGACCTTTCTATGCTTAATTCAGATATGGCATGACATTTTATTCATGTCCCATGTTTAAAGTGATCCAAAGGTAAGGTTTTGATCCTAAGTATGAGTTTGAGTTGAAGAGTATGTTTAAGCCCAGGGAAACAGGTTCCTATTTCTGCTGCTCACTTAGTTATTCAACCCGTATATTGCTGTTGACAGAATACTCTCTGACAACATACATGTACAGCAAACACTCCAGTAGTCAACTATTTCATGTGTTTATTGTTTTAAATACAGAGGTATGCATAACATGATTTGTGGGTTTAATATCAACAAGTTCTAGGGAGTTTTTATGCATAATGTTTTTTCACTATCACCATTTTTTTTCTTTTATATGTTAGTAAACTAACATATTTCATGACAAAAATTGATACATAAAAGATAATAGAGAGGTTGAATCATACATATTTAACTGTTCAAGTGTAGACCCCAATATATGTACCAATGGAATAACAATTTTATCAATTCTAGGCAATCCAGGCTCTAAATATCAACCATATGTTTTTCATCCTTTTCTGTGGAGATAATATGTAAACAAAAGCATTTTCCATTGAAATTCACAAAAGCAAATTTCTACTGTGGTTGAAGCAGTGAGGTACCACGGACATTTTCACGGGATGAAAGCAGAAGAAAACAATGATCTCATTTAGACATGTCAAATTATTCTACACTTTAGAAGCAGCAATACATGTGTCAGTAGTTTTCTTGTATTTTGAGACTTAAATAAACATATTTCTGCAATAACAGGTACATGGACACTTGACACAGGATGAAACTGAAGAGAAAAATGGGCTCATTTGCACACTGTTCAGACATTTCCAGTTAATTATCTCCAAATTTTGTAATTCTGATATGGTTTAAAGGGACAGCTTGGGTCAGGTCATGTTCTTAATAGACTTTACCCACAATATGAAAGTTAACCTTCCACAGTGCTTTGTTAAGATTGATAATACAATTTCTACATGTAATACAAGCCCCAATTTGGAGCAAAAGTCCGAATGTGCATCTGGAAATTCCTGAAATGAGTAAATTTATATCCATTGTTAGTTTGAGGGACCATTTTTTCACCTTATATGATAGTTTAAACTCTTGAAACACACAAGTGTTGCCATGGAAAACCTTTCAGGAATTTGAAAAACATATTCTGTTTTGTGCCAAGTTAAGATGTGGGGTGAGTTTTCTTACAGATCTGAAAGTGAGCTGATCAGAAACGATGTTGGTTGACTTTAAAAATATGTTTCAAAACAGGGGTACACTGGGTATTCACCTTATATGATAGTTTAAACTCCTGAAATACACAAGTGTTGCCATGGAAAACCTTTCATGAATTGGTATAATATATTCTGTTTTGTGCCAATTAAGATGCGTTTTCTTCAGTTTGAAGCATCCAGGGTGAGTTTTCTTACAGATCTGAAAGTGAGCTGATCAGAAACGATGTTGGTTGACTTTAAAAACATGTTTCAAAACAGGGGTACACTGGGGCTTCTAATCAGAAGAGTGTGAAATATGGCAGTAGCAGAGGTCTTCTCTGATTTAACCTGTTACCATGACAACAAGTCCAGGGTGAAAATAGCTTCAGTTAAAAGTGTACACGTAGAAATTTTCACTTGGCATCAATTATATCTGATACAGTTAATGAACATGGCTAGTGAAAATTAATTCCTCGTGAAATTTTAAATTTGTGTTAATTTTCTTCAATATAAAGTGGCTATAAATAAAAATTTTTGCAAAAGTTAAAAAATTCGTGAAATTTAGGGCCAGCTAAAATGTCAACTTTTACAGTATAAGACACATGCATACACATATAAACATGAATCTACAGAGGAAATGAAATAATCCATTCAGTATGATGTGGATACTTCAAAAGAAGCATATTAGTAAGAAAAAAGGAGTCGCTCTTTTCCAAATGGAAAACAAGGAAATATGATTACTTCTTATTAATTCGATTTACTATCTGATGTAGTGAGGAGTAATAGGGCATTCTTACTTCTGTAGAGGATTTGCTAATTTATAATTGCATCATTACACATTTATATAAAGAGCCAGTCATTAGTAATGCCACGCTAATGTTTCAGTCTACTCATCACTAATTGGTCACAAATAACGAAGTTGTATTTATCTCCCTTGTACAAAACACCCTTAAAGGAACCTGATATATTCATTGATACATTGAAATGAATTAATAAATATCCCAAATGTTATAAAAGTCACTTTCTATTTATTTATTTGGGTTTAATGTCGCTTTCAACACAGTGTACAGGTTATATCATGATGGGTAGTTATAAGGGCAGAAGACACCTGCACATACTAGTTGGTCAAGATTCTGCACTGTGAACTGCAAGGCATTGGTAAGCAACTACTAACTTTGCCCTGTGGTCAGGTCTGTGTTTGAACCACTGACCTCAGAGGTGGGAGGTGAGTGTGTGAACCACCAACCACCAAGCTTCCAGTTACTTTTCAAATCCATCAACACATAAATTTAGACATTAAAATACTGGGCTGGTATTTGCTAACATGGATCAATGAAGTTAAGATCAAATTTTAGCAAGCACCGTATTTTTTCAAAATATAGCCCGGGTGTTAATTATTTTCAAATGGCATTAGACCAGGCGAACAAGGTGTTCTTTTGAAATACAAAAACAGTATTATAAATTATAAACAGTGTGTTTGGTACCAGGCATTAATTTGAACCTGGGCGTTATTTTGGATATTTACGGTATGATCAACTTTTGGTCAAATATTTTTAACAGCCAAGATTGCTATTCACAAACCATTTGATCTGAATATTCGATCGAATTCTAGATTTACTTTGATCCATGCACTTTGATGGATTAATTTTTGGATCAAGATAGCTCCAAAATAGCTGATAGAAAACTTTCTGAGGGAAGCAAAATGTTTTAATTAGTCATTACAGAGACTTCACAGGGTACTTCACAGTGAATAAATCCCCAGTAAACATCAGAAATGTTTTAAAATGGTTTAAACATTTACAAAGCATTTTTATAACGCATTTAAACCTTATCTTATGTTTTTCTAAACGTTTCCAAGTAAATGTTTACACTGTAATATTAAAAAAACGTTTTATAAACATTCTCTAAACAAATGTTTTTACTGAAAACATTTATTAAATGTTTATAAAATAACTCAAGAAGCTAGGTTTGACTGGAAATGTTTTTAAACATTTATAAAATAGCAGAAGAAATGAAAGTTATCATCATGAAATGTTTGATAAACAGTGCACATAAATATGTTTAAACAACATTTGTTGTCAATGTTTTGTAAAAGTTTACTCTGAAAATGTTTTACAAATGTTTAAAGCAAGTGGTTTTCATATCCATCATTTTAAAATATTTTTTCAATGTTTTTTATAAAATGTTTTAAAAACATTCTATCAAAAATGTCTTTTTAAACCCATATTTTCAGAATGCTTAATAAAGTTAACCTTCACCTTCAAACATGTCCAAACAAAGATGGCGGTGAGCAATAATAGGGGACTTTAGAAGACTTTGTCAAAAACTGCCCCACATGCAATCCCTAAAAGAAAGTAAGAATTGAATGGGGGCACAATTTTTAAGTCACTATCTTACAATTTTAGACATAAAAATAGTATTTTTATTAGTGAGCAACCTTAAAAAGATATCGAATCGGACCTCTGACCCCATTATTATTCAGATGTTATTATTTTCATTTGTAGCATTTTTCTAACATTTATCATTAAATGTTCAATAAACGGTTTACATAAAACATTTTAATTACATTCTATTATAAATGGTTTTCATATCCGTCATTTTTTAACCTTTGCCAAACATTTCCTTTCAAACGTTTGCAAAACCCAAAATGTTTACTGGGCCCTTCAGATTTCCTAAATTATGAAGAACTCAAGTCCAAATTGAGAGAAAAACAGAACAAATATTTAATCTTTTCACTTCAAGTGATCCAAAGTTGTCAAAAATCTATTTGATCCACTGGCTCAGTTGAAACTTTCTTCTCATATTTGATCTGATCTTGATCTGATCTTAATCAATGTTAGTGAATACCAGCCCTGATTAGTAGAACTCTGTTTCTACTGAACAGTTATCAATTCATTATTGAGTTTCTTCATGCAATCTACTCAGTTATCTGTAATTTATGATAAAGTGGAATTTATTTAGTGTTTATGTCACACTTAGTACCTTTCTATTTGTGATATTGTGACGGTCAGTCAAAAACATATACTTGATAGCTTTGTTAACTTTTGTTTAAAATATGTTGTGTCATCACATATATTGGCACATCCTCTCATATATTTACACATGTTGTGCTACATTTAACAAGGAGCACAACACTCATAAACTGTTGGAAACACACTACTACCGTATTTATCCATACAAATGCCCCTCCCTATTAATCGCCCCCCCCCCCCCCTCTCAACCTTTGCAATGTTCATATTTCGGGGTTTTAACATCCCTCTCAACAGCCAGCATCTTTGCAATTCTGGGATTCTGAAAAAAGATGCGTTTTAGTACTCCCCAATCAAATATTGCTTACATGAAATAAACAAAATCACAACAAAACATGGCAGTTTTGATGACAGACGCATTAAAATCTGCAAAAATATGACATAAAAGTATAGAATTTCTTCAGATTTAAGCTTTATTTCTAATATTTTAAGCTCTCCGGCCATTATACATGCTGGCAAGCGAGATCAAGGCTGCAAATGTCCATTATCGCCCATTGCCACTGTACTAGAGAATTGATTTTTTTATCTTTAATAGTAGCCCCCCACCCCCCCATGAAAAATGCATCCCCCCAGGGCGTTTATACGGATAAATATGGTATATTATACTGTGCACAATGCTGTTCTCTGTTTTCAAAGGACATAAAACTCATTGCAATATCAAGAATTTGCGTCAGATATAACTGACATGATGTCTATAATATACAAATGCTAAGCAAGAAGAAATAGTTTTGAGTACAACTTTTCCTCCACTTTTCAGTTGTACAGTTCAAATACTTTTCATTGTCATCAATAAGTAACCCAAAGCTACTTTGTTCAGCAAATTGCAATTTGGATGGAGCACGGTTAAACATAGGGACACTCAAAATATTCACCACCTTTTAGCTGGACACTGAAGAATTCCTCCAAATAGAGAAACAGGAATAAAAACTGAATGTGTTTATCTTTCTTCAAAAACAATCACAACTGCTAATAGATCATCTGATATGATCAAGCGAACAATCTGAAATGTATTGAGCGGTAGGGATATAATTATAAAAAATCAACAATAAAAATATTTGCAAATATAAACTCCCAATATAATTGGGAATAAATATTCATCTGGTATTCTCAACCATTTCACCCCTGAAGTGAAAACAGTCACAACTGCACATAGATTGTCTCATAGTAAACAAGGATTTCCAATGCATGTACACACAATGCAGTACACATTCTAAAAAACGCAAATAAAGTGCAAATATAACCCACCTAATTTTGAATATTCATCTCCTATTCTCAGGAGATCATTTCACCCTGCAGCTGTAATGGTCATCAGTCTTTGTAAATTGCATTCGGATATTATTTCAAATGGATTCCAAATAAAAATCACATTTGCCAATTTCAAACCATGTTTTTTTATATATGAGGAAACATACAATGACTATGAAAGAAGTCACACACTTTAGTTAAATCAGTGATGTGTAAATTTTTTGAGTGTCTGAACTTTAACACCCACAACAAGAAATCTCCTATTATTCTTAGCATTGCGGGATATTTTTTATTAAATATACATTTTTTTAAATTTTAAGCTATTGCCACTTTAAGCTACTGTCCATGAATTTTTCTGTCTGACTGTTTAATTTTTATTGATTTTTTTTCTGTCCAAGTATTTTCTACAAATGTTTATTACTGTGGTGACAGATTTCAAATTTCAATGTTTGTGTCTCCTACAGCAGTGATTTGACAGGCATGATGATAAGTTAGATGTAACTGTATTGACCCTCCAAACAATTTTGCAGCAAGTTGCTACTAAAGTTTTACAGATGCTTGCACAGGTACATCCCCCCTCCAAAAACAGGGCATGAATGAGTCATTCTTTAAAATATAAAAAAAATAATTTAAAAAGTTAGAATCAAGTAGTTGTTATCCAAGAAAATATTTCTCAACTGAGTGTGAATATAAATTCAAGCAATATCTCATAAATTTACAGTAGTCTGCTAAATATTTCCTGACACTACAGAAATCTAATAATCCATACCTAAGTGAGGAAGATTACAATAATAGCACTCAACAGCTCATCCTTTTTTGGGAGAATCTTCTCATTTTAATGGCAGGGTCCCACACTAATATAACTGGTACACATCACAGGAAAGTGCCTGCTAGTACTGGTATCCTGTGGGACACGGCTAAAAACTGGCAAATGAATGACTGAATTGGAGATCAATAATAATTAATGCATAATTTGGAATGAATTGGGAGTCGTAATACATGACCTCGGTTGTAGATTGTTGCTGTTTATTTCAAAGAAAAACACTAGATAAATCCCAAAACATATTTTCTCTAAAGTCTAAAACAAGAGAAAAATAATTTGAAAAACCTGTTTACTATAATTTAATGAGAAAATTCATAAAACATAGCATACAGTTTGTAAAATATTAATCCCTTCACAGTCTCTGTGCCCAATTCCATACAGCAAGATTCCTGAGGTGCCTAAAGCTTAAGCACCGATTTTACAAATTTTGTTATATTTTCAGTAATTTATTATTCAAAATCCATTATATTACTGTACTAACACTTAAAAATTAAAACATTTACCTATGTCTACTGTGGACATGATATATATTGTTGGGAGGTCTGATTCTGTGTTTTTCAATCATACACAATTCATAATAATGTAAGTACTGGTTGTGTAAAATGACACATAAACACACCTCCAGCTGCATAGAGACATACTTCCAAGTAAAATTTTAATAGACTCTTCAGAAAGACTTCATAATTTCCATGATCTATTTATTTTTTCCTTGACTGTATTTTATACAATCTCTAAATATTAATCCAGGTCATTTTATATCCTTAAAAATATAATATTATTACTCAAGGTCTAACATTTTTAGTAACACTGTATGAGCCTACTGCAGTTAAAAGGTGAAAATGCTATAGAAAGACTTAGTGAGGTTTTACGAAAGTATCATACGTACGGATTGTCAGTGTCATGCACTGAAAGGTGTTTTGCCTACACACTGATGCATCCAGTAATAATTGGTATATCAGTAACTAATCCTGCTCTGGGTTGAAACTTTTACTTGGTTGTGAAGGAGTTAATTTAGAAATGCATAGATGGGCGGAAAATTCCTCCACCATAATCAAATATAGAGTGTTATCATACCAGTTTTAGCCAAGGTTATATTCTAAATAATGGACTTCCTTGCCTTATTTTTCCTATTCCCTATCTCATGTCATATCAATTTTTTGGTATCTGATAGAAACCAGCAGTCTCAATATGGTCAGAAATCACTTAAAAATAAAAAATATTATGATATATATATTTAACTATAATTATACTAGTTTTTACAGGTATTATTAGTGGAATGATATAAGTATTATGCTTATCTGGATTATATCCTCCAATTATGGTGAACAAAACAACAAAACCATTTGTCAAATTGAACCCTAGTGGGCTGAATACGAAGGAACTTTGAAAATGCTTCTGCTTAGCCAGGAATTCCAGATAAAGAGGAAATTGTAACAAAATAGGTCCTCAAACAACCTGATACAGTGCATTTGGTCTAAGCCGTCTTTAAGAATATGAAGTTCTGAAACATAATCATGCAATTTAACTTCATGCTTAATACTCGAGTTATCACTCCACTCAGTAATTCATTTGGTTGGTGTTAAAGCTTTATGGCACAACAGTGTTTCAACAAGTTATTGTTAAATGAGCAATCATGTACAATATTCACTGACATTATTTTACTTAGAATTATACTTGTTCTTACTTATGCCTCCAAAAGTCAAAATTGGGTCAACATTCACTAACATTATTATACTTAGAATTATTCGAATAAAAGTACGGGGCCACGGTGGCAGAGTGGTAACACTCTCGCCTCCCACCTCTGAGGTCGGGGGTTCGATCCCCGTGATGGCCTTAAGTGGGAAAGTTGTTGCTTGCCGTTGGTCGGCAGTTTACAGTACACAACCCTAGGGAACTCTATGTACTGGTTTCCTCTGCCCTTCCAACTACCCGTCGTGATATGACCTGTACAGTGTTGAAAGCGACGTAAAACCCCAAATAAAAAAAATCAAAAAAAAATCGAATAAAAGTATTCTTCTGATAAAAAACCCCAAAACAACCATTTTATGAGCAACATTTTTAGAAGAAGAAAAATTTCTAAGAACATTTAAATTCATGGATATTTTAGACTTCTTAAGATAATACTGATATTTTAGACTTCTTAAAGTGATACTGGTAATGATAAATTTGATGCAATATATTATGAAAAAAATGGATTGTAACCTACTACCCATAAGGTATTTCCCATTTTGAAGAGTGATACTTAAAGGAGTCGGACCACAATTGTCTATTGGTTCACATTTGAGACAATATTGTCTGAAACTCAAGTGCCTTACACTGTTTGCCCAACAACTGCAAGAGTGTCTTATGGTTTGTAGTGTGACACAAACAATGCCATTCAGTGTCATCCTGCCAGGAAATTTAGGCACTCAAAATAAATTGCTGAGTATTGGGATGAGATAAATTTAATCTTTTATATGCCATAAAAGAGAAAGGATCAAAACACAAAAAAAATAACGCTAAAAACAATAACTAAAAATGTTGATCTGCCAGAATAAAGGTCAATGTGATGTCACTGAGTCCCAATACAACAGTACAGAATGATAATACATATCTTTATCCAAAGTTACAATTCACATATCAATACATTAACTGAAAATAGTCCCACAAGTACAAAGGGACAGGAAAGGATAGACCCCATAGGAATTCAACTCAAATTGCTTTTTGCGGTCGGAACACCATTTGCAATATTGGAAGTCTGTTATTAAATATGTTTTATGAGTTGCTCTCCTTGTTTGAAGGGAACAAAAAAGGATCAAAGACCTTCAGAGATGTTAGAATGTAGGAATGGTGTATTGTACTAGTAGGGAGTTACAAAGGGCAGGATTTGACAAGCTGGATCAAGACCTCAGAAAAAGGTGGTGAGCATTTGGCATCAACCTCTTGGAAGCTTGTAGAATTTTTAGATCCACTGACCTATGCAGTTTTCAAATATCTGAAGCCTGTGATACATGCTTGAAACCATCTGATTATATAATCTAAAATGTTGAAGAGATTATAAAAATCCAAGAAATACACAGGTAACCGCTTGGAAATCATCTGTATTCCTGCATGCATGTTGTCAAAAAACAGGGTGGTGCAAGTGCAAAAGGGAACAGATTTTGTCCCATTCAAGTTCCTTCAAATATTTTCTTTCTACAATAAAGTCTACAAATCCCAAAATATTTTTCTAGGTCTTTCAGTCATGGGGTACAAACTTTTTGTAACACTGTTCTCCATGAAGAAAAGACTGGTTCCTCAGTAATATCCTTAAGGACATTAAGCAAGCATCTTAAGACTACCCCTTCAACTTAAACTTAGCCACTTGACTATCTTTTTCTCATTCACACTGACCACCATAACTTACTGACCCAAAACGTCCCATCACTATTGCTTTTTTGTCAAATCTTTTGTTAGTTTATGGCACTGAGTTCCCCCCATGTGGGGGATGATATTTTGCCTGCAAAGCAGTAGTTTAGATTACATTAACTAATTGAGGAAACTTTAACAATGGAGATGTCCACCTGGAGATGTAGGAAAGCCCTATTCACCACTCATACTGACTTCAGAAATTTAACTCTCCATTTAAACTTATGTCTGAAATATTTACCTTTTAAATACTAATTCTTTGTTGGAACCTTCCTACCTATTGGCTAACGCAGCTTGCAATTTAAAATAAGGATTTCTAATAACCTGCCTATAGGTCACATGACCACACTTGTTTGCTTTGTTATTTTTGTTGGCCATCAACATCATCATTGAACAAAGCAACATCAGTCAGGAATGCTTTGGGTTTGTTAATAGACAACTAAATGGAGTGTTAATTCATAAATGGAAAGCACTTGTACAGACTCATACAGACACACTACCACTGAGCCACACAAACACTTACATATTGTATGGCTGGGTGTCGGAACCTTTATCACAATGAGTTCAGCCACTCTGTCTGTATTATGATACACAGAATTCATATGGCTGTTGATTTGTAATGTAAATCCCAAGTTGATAATATTTCCACTGAAAATTTAGTGATGATGTCATTTCTAAAGAGCTCACATTTAAGTGGTTATCAAAACATGCTTTCAAAAGTATTTTTTAAGCTTTTGTAATTTCATTGCAACCAAATTTTTGGGCTACAGTAACTACAATTACATATATTTTACAAAAAAAAATAGAATTTTTTTGTAACCATGTAAGGATAATCATCAGTTTTAAATGAATAAACTGCTCTCAGCGACAAAACTGACCACTTGGACAAATTGTAGCAGTAGCTTGATCCTTTCAAAACTTGATTTAAATGACTGTTTTTTTTGTTTTTTTAACAAGTAAACACAGTTAAACCCTGTTAAGCCAGATCTTAAGAAATCTTTTCCCACTTACTGAAGTAGGATAAAATTTACTGTAAAACAGACCTGGCAAAGGCATACTAACTACATGTATAGAAGTTGTATGCTACTGAATTTACACCAAAGTAGATCATTGTAGTAGTAACCGAACTGTTCACCTAAGCTCACACTTAAAGGGCTAATTTAAGTAAGCTTCTGATAGCCTTTCATTCATCATGGTGATGCAAGGTCACATGATATGCCAATACTATGTTTAGTAGACTACTACATTTAGAGGCTACAAAATATTTAGAACTCTACTGAATCTTTAGAAACCTACTGAGAAGGTTCTACTAAATATTTATCGGATTGCAATTTTTAAGTTTGTGAAACAGATAGAAGACATTTAGTATTTGGATGGGTACTTGGTGGGTGGTAATACTTTATGAAAACTAGCTCAATATTTAGGTTTACTTAAAAGTTTTTTACTTGAAGGAATAGGATTCTAAATGAGTTTGAAATTTTCAGGAATGAACGGAAACTAAGCTCTGGTGTGTTGAGCATCATGTGTTCATAATGTACACTTGTAGTTCATCCTCGTATATTCGGCCTATCTCATGTTTTCGGCCTATTATGTATATTTTGGCATTAAAATAGAGCAAGAATTATTGTTTATCAACATTAAGCAACTGTCATTCTTTTATTTTAATTAAATGTGCATAGAAGATTGTGAAACTTGCCATTTAGTGTCACATTTACGACTTGCTTAATGGGCCAATAAAATGGTAAACCAGCATACAACAAAACAGCACAGTGCAAGAAAGGCTTTGATTTACAAATATTTTGTATATTTGTTACAATTATTTTGTTGAGCTACATTATCATCAAAAATGTAATTTTTTCACATCTATTAACTACAAAACATTTTGGCAATTATTTCGACAAGATGGAAGATTTGAAACACAAAGAATTAAATACTCTCAGTTCTGTACTTTTGAAGTGTCCAGAAATATATAAAAAGGACAAAATTATTTTCTTGAGATAAAACCCAAATGAAATGTATTTCAGATTTCTTAAAAAATGTGGCAAAGTACATAAATTACTAAAACTCTACAAAAATAAACACCTATTACTACAATGTAACTAAAATACATGTTTAAGGATTCTTATCACAAAAATGGCGGCCATAACTGCCTCTAATGATTACCAAAATGACGTGGCACAGAACTATCTGTGTGGAGTATATTTTCATTAGCGTGATTTGTTTCTGTATCTTCTGACTTTAAGTCTTCATAAATCCACCTTATGTGTCTTTCTGCGAGGCTTTTTTGTTTTCGACTGGGACAGCCTCATTTTGACAGGAATCCACATCTTTATTTTCAATCATCTCTCAATGGTTTGCTGACATAACCTGGTCCCAAAGCTCTCTTGTTCATTTATATAAAGTTGGGATGGTTTTACATTGCCTTTAACAGGTAAAATCATTAAGTACAGGTCTTCAATAAATCCCACATGTTGCTATGGGATACCTTCAAACCCACGACGACAGAGTTGAGAGGCATAAAGTGACTAAATTCCAAACTAAATATTAAGTAACCTTTTAACATGCTTTTTAAAGGCTGATAATGCAATTTAAAAAAAAAACAATTTTGCACATGATCAATTAAAACACTGCTTACAAATCATTTTTTTTATATCAGAGATCCTGATTGGCTGAGAATGTATATGTTACAGTAACTATGCGAAATCAGTAAATACACATATTTACTAATTTCACATATTTACTGTAACATATACACTATTTAAATAAAATTAGGCACAATTTCAGGCTTACTCTCTCTGAAACAAAAAAGTCATCATCACACAGAAGTTGCATCACAATAATAATGACCAAATTTTTCATAACTTCTTTAGACTAATGTTAATTTAAATTAATATCAAATTGTGTTTATGATTGCAAAAATCTTTGACTGGGGAATAAACTAAAAGTGAGGATATTTCAAATATTTCAAAATATTTTGACAAGATGCATACACCTCATACTATTTTGATAGCATTAATTTAAGTATCAGATTTGAAATACTTCACAATTGTATCACTATATTGTGATTGAAAATGATCGTCAATCAAAATATTGTGATTGCTTTGACTACCTTTTATTGCTGTGTTTGTCCAAGAACTGTTTTTTACCTCCACCAGGTTATATTTTTGGGTGCATTTTTGTCTGTCTGTCTGTTTGTTTGCTCACAATAACTCTAATATAAATGACTGGATCTTCTGAATTATTGATGTGGATAGGACCTCATTAAAGGAAAATTTGGGGAATCATTTGGATCATATTCTGAATACAAAAATATCATGAATTTTCAAAAGTCTCATTTTCAATGTATTTTTTAATGATTTTGGCCCTCTGACTGGCATTACACCCAAAGTAATGAGGGGATATTCATGACATTCTTTATGTGGGTGGTGCCTGGACAGAAAATGATAACATTTAGAGAAAGATCTGGATCATATTCTAGATACAAAAAAAAAAAAACTAAAATTTTTGGATACTCGCCCAGTAGGAGGTCTATCTTGTATGGGTGGTTGCTCTTTTTTAACAAAGTTATTTGTATTAATGGAACTTAGAATCTGGTAGTATTGATGTTAAGTAAAATCCTAGTCTAATAACATTTGATCTCTATATACATGTACCTATATGTAGATAAATATTTGTAGTCACTGAAAGAAAAATTCCAACAGTGACCGTTCCATAAAAGAACAAACTTGAGATGTTTATGGAAAGGCTAGAGCTGAAATAACCTGCATAATTAGGTTTGCTTTGCCCTGGCACATTTTTGTGGCTTCAGATTCTAGCCATCTTGTAGAAACAAGTTATTACCTAATTAATGATAACTTTTATGCATTCTTATGTATATACTTATTGGAAGGGTTTTAACGGTGGCTCTTGAAGTAAATCTCACATGCTGTGGCAGATTTTGAATTTATATGGGGGTGGGGTGTGTGTGTGTGTGATTTTGGAATTCTTTACATCTTACTCTATCTCCACTCTTTTTGTGATTACTTTTGCTCTCATTTTAAATGTATTTATTAGTTGAGATTCTTTCATCACAATCTGTACACATTATGCATTTGATGAGATATATTGGAAATCGTAACTTTAGTTTGAACTTTTTGTGACACGCAAGTACTAACTTTGGCTGCCACCTTTAAGGAGGGTCTGTAAAGGTTCTGAAACATTCATTCTATGACCTATATACTGGTGACAACCTTTTCACAGACCTGTGAAATGTAGAGCTCTATTTGGGAGAAAAATAGGCTTTATGTTCCAGGCACATGAAAAGGACTGTTTACGACTGTACTAAAACATGGCTAATGGGTTTTGAAAAAATTTACTGACATTCTTGCACATGATGAGGTTCCCATATGAAGATTACTGAGAAATATTCTCAAAAATAAATATGCATTTAACCCCTTTACAGCCCACCATGTGACATGTCTTACTAGTTACTGTTAGGCTGTGTTTCCTCAATGCCAATTGCTGACTCCTGTGGCCAGTGTCACAAATTTTAGTCCAGACTTAAACAACCAAGTCAAAGTAGGATTGTAAGTCCCATTCAACAGCCAGGGTCATAATGGGACAAGACCCTCAGCATTACCACAGATTGGAGTTGATCCCATACAGAGGTGACAGCCAGTTATTTGATGACAAACTTGCTAAACACTAGTCCACTGAATAATATGACAGCCATAAACTTTTCATTTCAAAATTTGAAATGGCTGAAAATAAAGTATAAATATATAACACACCTCCCTCATGTAGTCTTTGAAAGTTACAAGGTCTTCGCAAACAGCATTTTTCATTAGATAACAGAGAAAAGATATAATTATATTACCGGCAGTATAATTTGAGAAGAAATAAAGGGCTATATGACAGATGAAACCACTATGGTTATTTGATCAATTAGTTACTGATTTTAATGTTTCCACCATACAGATATTATGGGCAAATCTTGTATATTATTTCATAATAAAAATGCATGAATTTTTAAATCATACATTTCTCACTTCTAATCTGTTTAGTGGTTCCTATACCTATGATCTCAGTATGACAGCAATGTGACACCAAATAGGCTTAAATTGTAAAAAAATATGTATCTTACTATTATTTATTTGATATTTATCTGTTATTTATTAAACCAGGATTGGCCATCTGTGCCAGCCATTGTTGAGTTTAAACAAACACTTTCCTTAAGATTAATTTTGTGAATGGCATAAAATTGGCATCAGCCATCTGGTGTTGGTGGTTGATGCTTTGGAAGCATTCGCTTGCGGTGGTTACATGACAGAAAAGTACATGAACTATAAAGCCAGTTGCTGAATGTTTATTTGCTGATATTTTTATCTGATTAATTAATTTTAACAGTTTTAATGATCCCTCATTTTGCACTACAATATTTTATATATTTACATCATAACCTTTTAGAAATTTTAAATTCAAAATTATTTCTCAAACAGTATTTGAAAAATTAAAGTAAATTGAAAAATAAAATTCATTTATGTTTTATTATTTAGACAACATTGACTGACCCTTGATTTTTACATGAAGCTCTCCAAAATTCTTACAAAGTTGGTGAGTGTCTCAAAATTCAAAGTAAAATAATGATATTTTTCATGGGTCTGAATTTCACTTACTCAAAAATCTATTTATATGATGACATAAGCGCGACTGTTTCACAGACTCTGTCAATTCCAACATAAGCTGGTCTAAATGTTAATTATTAGGACAAAAACACACCAAAATATGCATATCTTATGCATACTAAGGGACCACAGTAAAAACAGAATGTAAATAGAACCTGACACTCTTGGGAATGGTTTGTTAGTGGAAATTTCAGCTATTTTACACCTTTTTAGGTATTTGTCATCATTGTGAACTTAGTTGTGCAATTTAATATTCACACAGTTTGGATTTTAAAATTCAAGAGGAAATTTTTCAAGTTTAAGTTAAACTGCCATGACTGTCAGAGGATTTGGGCCTGATGATCAAAATACCACACAAGCTGTCAACTCACTTAGGCTTCATCCTAAATAAATCAAATCAAGGCTTGAAATGATAATTAGCATGATAAGTTATAAGGTGAAACCTATACACATTTATGGTAGCAAGACATGATAGTTCGAGAAGGAAGCCTATTTGGGGTTGCGTAGGGAAATAACCTTGTTTATCCTCCATGTTAATCCTCCTTGGATTTAGAGGAAAAATGTGATTTTTTGGGGGTCACAGTATATCAAAATTATCCCGGGGTAAATAACCATTAAAAGTTATCCTAAAAGTTGTACAAAATAATCAAAATTTTTGTCAATGTTGCATCAGGGAATATAAGAGGTCCAATTTAGTCGCAACAATTATAAATATGTTATGATGTGCCCAGAATTCAAGGAAATTGGAGGGTGATTCCATTTTGGCAAAACTGACATACTGTGGCAAATTTCATACTTCTTACAAATTGTCATATATCATATATTTATTGATCTGTAGAATCATTACCCCCATAAAAATATCTAGCTCTGATGATTAGTAGCTCAAATATGCTTCAAAATATTTCCCATAACAAGGGGATGTGGCCCTGTTAACAAGTCTGGCATAACTTCTCTGGTCTGGTGTTTGAATCCAGTTCATGACCACGTGTAGTATTGAATGAGGTTCTTTCCTTATGTATCCATAGCTGTTGAAAGGGATATAACATTAAAATAACACCAGCATTGACCTTTCTTACATATATTATATGCTATGCATGAAAGGACAAGATATTGAACCCAGCACCTAAGTCAGGTTTGAGCTTCATTTGGGTTTTACATTTTTTTTCTTAATGCTGGTTTTACCTTATTATACACTTTATATAATGACATGGTTGAGAAAAGTAGTGAATAAAGGGTGCCATCTTTCCCACTTGAACCCGAAAGTTAAAGCGTTAAAGGTGTCAAGAATATCTCATTGTATTTATTTCCAGGGTATTAATCAAGATGTACACTTTTTCTTTGCCTTAATATATGAAATAGAGCATTTATCTTGCCCTCAAAAGGTTGTTTACAACAAACATAAAATCTATTTCAAGGATTGAAAACTTTTCTTCGTTAACAATTTTTATAGTAAACTGCATAAATTGTACATAAAAACCATTTTTACCAGAAATAGGATTTGATGTGATTTTGGTGCATGATCTATATATACTAGTATGTTACAGTAAATATGCGAAATCAGTAAATACGCGTATTTACTGAAAATTTTAGGGAATACACGTATTTACTGAAAATTTCAGTAACTACGTGTATTTACTGATTTCACATATTTACTGTAACATATACATAACGTGGTGAACAGAACTTTTCTGACTCCTCACTACTCAGCAGTAGCACTATGCACTAGTGTACATCACATGTTCCATGGTTTTGCAACCAGACAATCTGGATTCAGAATGACTACATATAGTACACTTCATGTCAGGATAAAAATATTGATAGCAGCAATACGGGTATTACAGTGATTATGACCAAAAGAATGCAGTGAAAATTAACACTTGCCACTTTAAATATTATTTTTTATTGACATGAAGAAGCATTTTTTCACTTGCCCAGAAAAAATGTCTGATTCTTCATTCACATTGATATCTCAGAAGATATCCTCTTGAGATTTGATATTTCTCAATAATATAGGTCACAATCATGCTTAGGTTCTTCAACAGAAACAAAAAAGGGATATATGAGTGAGGAGTATAAATATTTGATGTTAATAAAACAGCAGTTGCACTTGAATTTTCAAGAAAACTCTGAACAGGAGATATGGAATGCCATGGAATACAAAGTCAAACTTAGTGTTTTATGTCATGTTCAACCACCAGGGCCATGCTGGAACAGGTCCTTATCACTGTCACTTGTGGGCCAATGGATTTCAAATACCTACCTTCTAGTTTATTTTATTCTATTGTCAATGTTTACTGTATTTTTTCGTGGATTCTCTTTTGAAAATTTATGTCTCATTAAAATCATGCAGTTAAGCTTACAGAAACACTTTCATTTACAAAGTAACAACAAATTTATTTCTAACTGCAACTTCTGTAGATTTTGATACTTGTTTAATATCAACACATTGGTATTTAAAAATTAAATATTGTTACACTATTTCATCAATGTTCAATACACATTTCCAAAATAAGTGTATCTGCTTGATAAATTAAGATTAATATTTTCAAAGCATTAATCCCCCTCATTTCCTACTATTCTACATAATAATCTGATCTAATGTAGACTTTTATAGTGCTTAATCTCCATTACTTGACAGACACTAAGGTGCAACTGAACAAAACCAATGTGAATAATCATTAGTCCAATGCCAAAGGTGATAAAATCATGTAAGGTAAATTCAATTATACAACATGAAGGTACATGACCAAAACCAGATCTTGAGATATGAAAACATATCACAGTAGTCATTTATAGCTTTTGTGGCAAAGAAACGTTTTCTTCAAAAAACAATATCGTATGTGACTTACAGTTGCACTTGTTTTTTATTTTACAAAACCAGTTGTTAGTATCCAAAAACAGGCGATAACTGGTTGTAATTTGGTTTTGAAATTGTGTGAAAAATCTCTTCAAAAACTACAAAGCATTATTAACAGCTTCATCAATTTAGTGAAACTTTGTTGTACTTTTTGCTAATAAAAGCTATGTAGGTTAAAAAAAGGTTATACCATCAGATTTGTAGCCTTATATAATCTCCAATAATATTTTTGACAAAAAAATTTCACAAAAAAAAATTATATGTAATGTTAAAACCAACAACTGGTTTTGAAAAGATTATACCTGGTTGTTGGTTTTTTTCTACAAAACCAACCAACAACCAGAGAAACTGGTTTTCCAGTTACAACCTTAATTTGACTGTCAGTGAATGGTCATCTATTTAATACTTAACCAAAAAGCAAATACAAGTGTTATTAAAAATGAATAATGAAATAAAAAAAATATGAGCTTCAAAAAAGTTATTCTTTCAGATTAATCCAGTACTCAGCTGATGTTAGTTCTGCTCATATTTTGTCAAGATGAATAAATGCAAGAAGGACCTCTGTTCCTTTTTAATTTGGAATCTCTAAGCTGATAAATTAAGTATCTTGTACACACAACTCAGTATCTTGTGTATATGACTTAATAAATTGTATATTTAACTACTATATTATTATAAAATAAACTCTTGAAGAGACTAAAACATACATAAAACTTAACTCATATATACAACCTAAAATTCAAATGTACAAGCCTGTAAATCACATATTCGAGGTCAGGGCGATTTTCATAGTTTATATTAGCCACATGTCCACACCTTCATCATCATAATAATCTGTTCATATTCTTTTGTAAATAGTTCTTCCTGTGAGAAGGCTTATTATAATCTTTCTTGATTTTGCCTGATTGCTTCAATAAAATATTGTTTATGAAAATTATTCGAGATAGTCTAAGTCATGTACATGACTTAGGAAGTTGCATATATGCCTTAATATCTTATATCCTCAGGTCACTAAGTCAAATATATGGCTCAGTATCTTTATATCCAACTTAATAAGATGTATCTGACTTACTGTAATGTAGAATATACAATTTAGTAATTTTTATAAATGACTGCAGAAATTTATATTTAAAGGCTCACATCAAAACACCAAACAAACTTATCAAATGTCATTCCACGACCCCATTACCTCAATGCAACTACGGCTGAATAGCTAACTAAAAATTTCTGAGACAAGCGCCAAACTTCTATATATTTTTCTGTCACTGAGCCCTCAATACAGAAGTCTTATTTCTCATATCTGTGTCTTCCTCATCACACTTAGTCTTATTAATAATTCAAACTCAGTAACAGTATCAACTTTTCTTACAGAACCTGAGACAGAGAATAAACTTCCTGGTCTGGATGAAGGCTTTAACAAGGAAGGCTTTAACACTCAAATAAGTGGAGTTTTAGGTCAAAGTTGAAGTTTATGTCCCTTTCAATAGGTGAGGTCATATGTTGACTCCGAGGACATCTGACACATGAAGCTGCCCTCAAGGCTGCCAATGCTCTGGTCGGAAGTCGTCTTGATTACTGTAACTCTCTGTTCAGAGGTCTCTCAGCTCTGGATCTGCGCAAACTTCAATGTGTTCAGAACAATCTTGCCACAATTGTTGCCAACACCACCAAGTATTCACACATCACTCCAGTTAGAAAAGCACTACACTGGTTGCCGATTAAGTACCGTTCTATCTTTAAGACTGCCGTGCTTGTTTATAAGTTCGTGCACAGTGGTAACCCCAAATACTTTGAACCCTTTCTCATACCCAGACATAGTGCATATAACACTCATCGAAGTCAATCTGATGGCATGTTTCTTGAGGTTCCCCACTTTGCTTCAGTTTTCAAGTCTCGAAAGCATTTTGGACTCAGTTTTGCGTATCACGCACCTATGATTTGGAATGTCCTTCCTGACGAGGTCCGTTCTGCAAACTCACTTGCCTCCTTCAGGTCAAAGCTGAAGTCATACCTCTTTGGAAAAGCATATCCACCCTAAATTTCCAATCTCCTGCTTCTCCGCGGTGCTGACCCCTGCAATGTCTCTGGTTTATGAATATTGAACAATGTTTTTGTGTGATGCGCCTTAGAGTGTGTCTTTTTGACAGAGATTAAGCGCTATAAAAGTGCTATTAGAATTAGAATTAAGACATCCTACATTAGGTCATGAACTGGATTTGAACCAGTGACTAGAGAGGTGACAGCCAAGTGACTAAATCTCAAACTCTTCAATTACTCAGCCAATGAGGTCTTCAGAGTTGTGCATCCTCATTCATAAGTGTATCAATGAGGTAAGAAATATAACATCTGCCACTGTGGGTGAATTGTCACTATGGAGCAACCTTTTAAAGTAAGACACACTGATCAAAATATGTGCAAATATTGCCTGAGGGGTAAGCAGAGGCCTTAGTCACAAAAATGGCAAATGTGTAAATAATTTTTCAAGTCAAGGAAACAGACTGGGTTTTCCTCAGTAGTGAATGTCACATCTCTTACTTTACAAAATGAAGATAACAATATTATACAACTGCATAGTACAAGTATAATTGTTAATATTCAATCGTGATATATTTTTTCTGTGTATATCTAGTGAGGGATGTTTGACTTTTATTATCCACCATTTTGTATGACTTGTAAGTAAAATAAATCCATATTTAAAGAAAGAATGTGAAAATGGCTGACATATATGCAGAGGCACCAATGAATATAGAAACCTCAATATTTAACTTGTGATTACCAAATTATACATCATCATTAACTATTACGTTAAACAGACACATAATAATTACACTATGAGTTATATATATAGTCTTCATTGTAGGATACTTTATACAATAACATCTTTTCTTTTGTAAAAACTATTCCTGTAATTTGTTTCATTATTGTTAAATCATGACTTTGCGTGTCATTAACAATGAGATTCCAATGTTGAAAATGCCAGCCAAATAGGGAGTGAGCTTTGCATCTATAGAAACAAGCAGTAAGCCATACTCTAATAATGTTTTCAAATAATGCTATCTGGCATATATTAGTCATTCTAAACTTTGAGTTCTTTCCACAAAAATCGAGTATTTTCAGATGTTGGAACATGGAAATCAATTCCACTTATAGATAAAATTCAGCTTACACTGTTTCTGCTTTGTCAGAGTGAATTATTGTTATAATTACAGTGGAATCTCTGACCTTCTGTTATACGAACATTGGATTTACTTATTAACTCATTTCTGTTCTCTCAATTTTTTAAATTTATTTGTTGCTTTATGCTGTTATAATGATTCTTCTTTTATTAATGAACTTTTGATTATCTAACTAAAATTTTATTCTCCCAGCACAGACTGATAACAGAGATTCCACAGTAATAACTAAAAGGCAGAATTTATAATGCAGTTACTTTAAAAAAATTGTGACCAACTTGTTGCACTGCAAAATGTCAATGTTGAGACAAATGATCAGACACTCATTTTTTGTGACAATTATGCATCTAAATAAAGACATCTGGGATCACATGTCTTTACTCAAAGCTGCTTACTGTCGTCATAATTTTAGATTATTTTTTTTGAGTTGGGATTTTTTCCTTTATTATTTTTACCCTCAAAGTCAACCTTTCATTAATTTTACACATGACTGTCTATATTTAGTACACAAAATTGAAAAAAAAACAAAACAAAAAGAAAAACTGTCGAGTTGGACAAAATAAGTACAATCATACAGACTTAATGGGGCTTTCACACTTCCCATGTCAGAGGTATCTGTTCTAGAATCTTATGGATTAATCAGGCTAAACTAAATGGGACAGAAAAGTAGTGAATTGTTAACAAGTGTGTCCCTATTATTTAAATTTTCAATTGTAACATCAAAATGTCAAACTTAGCTTCATAGCAGTTTCACAGCCTTGAAGTACCAAAAAAAGTGATATTATGTTCACCAGATAAAAAGCTGGCATATTTTGTTATGCAATAGGTGGAATCACATATTCATGCTGCATTTTTGAAAATTGCCATTACAGCATATTCTATTGCAAAAATGGTTAACATCAAAAGTCATTTAAGTTGGGTGTTAAATTAGCTAACGCCATAACAGGACATGCCCCACAGTACATCAGAAAATGTGCTTCATGAGGGTTGTTTTAATTTTATTATCCACCACTTTCCTTGGATGACAAATACAGTAAGTCAATCTTTACATCATTTGATTTATATCAATGTGAATGTATAGTCCAAAAGGGATCAGTAAGTATAAAAAACTACAATCATAACTGGCCGCTAACACAAGTTGTAAGAGCTTCTGTTACAATTGGAAGATCACTGAAAAACTTGGCAGTGAAAACCATTTACAACTATTTCCTTTGTGGCCTTACACGAGGATTTGCAAGGATCACTCGAAACTGAGTGTGGCCAGCATATGAGATCACATGAGATTTGAAAGGCACACCTGACTGTAAAATATTAGAGTAAGAAATCTAAAATTCGCCAGGAATCTAAAATTCGCCACCTGTAAAACCTTAGTTAATTTTATGAAGAAAATGATGTTTTTGTCTAAAAATTGGTATTTCTCAGTTCAAAAAGCCTTAATTTACTATACATTCAACAAATCTCACCACAATTCATTTATTTTATTACTATTTTCACATGTGGCGAATTTCAGATATGTGGCGAATTTTAGATTTCTTACTCTAAAAGATTTGTTTAATGGACACTTTCATTACAGGGGAGAAGCTTGAAGTTTTCATTTACTATGACCTGATTTTTCAGAAAGTTGTGGTTATATGCAATATTAGGGGATGGGGTATTGTATATTTTTCATCAATGATTCCACTAACGAAATGGTACACCTGGGTGTACTGGCTTATACATAAGCCATGTCCCTGCATGAGCACAGAATAAATGGTCTTGATGAAGTGTAACTGACCTCACTATTAAGTGTTTGTTTATTTTTATACTTATACCTCCAAATTTAAATCTGCCTTTCTGGTTTGCTATTTGCTATATGGGGTTGATTTATTGCCACTATCTGCATACACTTCTTTGCAATCAATTTAGGTATAAAAGTACCTCCCTCTGAACTCTCTCAGGACTGATCAAAAATATAACAATTAAGTTGTTTTGCAGAGTAATATTTTCTAACAAACAAATCATTCTGTATTATTTCCAATGTTCCAGTTTATCTCGGTTTTGTGAAAAGAAAAATTGCCCAGACACACAGAAATCTAATTTTATAAATTTAGGAGCAAAGTCAAATAGAAAAGACAAATGCAACTGTCTTATGGCAAGATTTGTGTGTATGAAGGTAGCCTTTTCAGGGCCTGAAAACAAATTTTATGGATCCTCAGTGCTTTTGTGCACTTATTTAGCTTATTTTTGGTTTAAAAGTTGCTTTTCAGATATTGTACAGGTTATATCACTACAGGATGGTAGAAAGCAGAGTAGGATATACCTGATGAGTTCTGGCTCTGATCTGAATTGGGAAAGTTAACGAGTTGCTTGCTGGACACATCAACTTTGACATGTCAATTCATGTGCTATATCTTTCACTGAATCCATAGCCATGGTTTTGTTGCATAAATATCCATGCAGAAATGAAGGAGAAATTGCAAGTTAAAAATTGAAGTTTTTGTATTCTCTGGTGCCTCTGTATATATGACAGCCTTTAAAACATGCTCTCTTTAAATATTGATATTTTTAAAGTGATAAATCATACAACATGGTGAAGAATTAAAATGAAACATCTCTAATAAGACATATACAGAAAACTCATGAAGAGTGCACTCAAATAATATTGTCATCTTCATTTGTGATATACTTTTTCTGTATATGTCATTCGGGAAGTTTTCCTACTGTATCTTCCACTATATACCCCCACTACCTCCTTTTCCTCATAATGGTAAAATTTAGAAATAAAAATCCATGGAGGGTGAGGGTGTTAAACCTCCCATCAGGTTTGTTATATTTTTATCATTTCACAAATACACTCAATGTTTTACTTGACCTCCAAAAGTTTTCTAAGGAAAACAAAGCAACAAAACCAGCAGAAATTAGAATTATTATTGTTATATGATTTCAAATATTGCAAATAAACATACTGATACCAACAGTAATTTTAATCATTCTTACATAGAATACTTTGTATTTACCTGTAAGCCATTGAAGTCTCTGGTCTGGCTAGTTGGAACCTTAAAATGTAATCTCTCTTTCCACTCCACTTCACTCCCATTCCCTTTATTACTTTGCAGGGGGCACTTTTATTACGGTAATATATGTAAAATATGAGCAATTCCCTCCATTCTCCTTATTTTAATCTAAAAGTTTGGTATTGTTTCCTATGTCAGACTAACTAGTGGGACAGATATATATTGTGTCTGGATCTGTGTAGGGCGTCTGGATCTGAATTCCTTTCCAATTTGCTTACCATTGCAATTACTCATGTCAAAAACCACAGCTTCATTACAATAAAATTTGTCCTAAACTGAAGGAAATTAGAATAAAGAGCTTTTTCAATGTGTTCTGGATTATTGCAAGATATATAGAGTAAGAAATCTAAAATTCGCCACATATCTGAAATTCGCCACATGTGAAAATACTAATAAAATAAATGAATTGTGGTGAGATTTGTGGACGGTATAGTAAATTAAGGCTTTTTGAACTGAAAAATACCAATTTTTAGACAAAAACATCATTTTCTTCATAAAATTAACTAAGGTTTTAGAGGTGGTGAATTTTAGATTTCTTACTGTATGTATAAATATTTCTACTAAAAAATCTTTCATAAAAAATTATTTTTTGTTTTTGTTTGTACTTACTGTTGTCATACTAAGAGTTGTTCTATACAGGGATAAATACATAAGCTGGATGCTGCCATATTGTACTTCATTAATTTCACAGTTAGATCCTCTTGGGTTCACTTGCTGTATTCTATTATCACAATCAATAATTCTAAAACTTATGTCATTGATTTTGATTGATTGAAAGCTCTGGTACAATTTAGAACACATTTCAAATATCTATATTGACAAAATACATTGCCCTTCTGAAATTGAAATTTTCCTGGACATAAGTCAAATAAATTATATCTTATCTATCAGTATTATAATAATCATCATGATTTTTTGTTAACTTGTCATCAAAAAGTGAGTGGTAATGTCAGCATTATAGCTGCAATGCACTGAAAATCCCTACTACCAGGTTAAAAATGGTCTCTAAAGGCATGTTACATCATCTCTTGCACCATCTTTAACAACCTTTGCCTCCCTGCAAATGTCCTTCACAGAACAGACTATTACAAATATCTAAAAACTGGTGCCAAGTTTCTTTTGCAAACTCCAAAAATAATGGATGTCAAAGCGAGAAAGAGTAAAAGCAAAATGGGATTTATAATCATACACTTCCTAAGCAATGTTTGTTACCAAATATGGTCTTGCAATACCTTAAAGTTTCCAATATACAGACTTGAAAAAGATGCAGCTGCCATTTCTGTTATTTCTGGGGACCACTGTGTTGGGGTGCTGAGTTCTAACTATCAACAAGTAAGTGTACAAAACTTTTACATAGTTTATATTATGGTAAATCAACCATAAACTGTTTCAAACAGGTAAGGTTTTGTATCAAATATATTATACTAACAGCAAGCCAGAATCAAAAACTCAGAGCAACACTTTGCAAATTTGTAGAAAATTTGGCAAGCCTAGATGGTCGCTGTAAATGTCAAATTTAATTTAATTTCCAGATTGTGCCCAAAAAGTATGGAAACATTTTCTGGTATATTGCATATCTTGCTCTATCAAAGAATGCTTTTAACCCCCTTGTAAGATTCGCTTTTTGCTTTTCTCCACTAGATTTCTGAAAGCCATTGATTATGGACAGATGTCATCCACTGAAGCTTATAAACTGGTAAAACTAAGCAGAGAAAAGGCGGGAATTAGTAAGCCGCTCACTGGCACTTCAAAGCAACTAGTAAAAGAAGCTTGTCAACAGCTGATTGTGTAAAATCAATGACCCTCTGCTAGCAAATCCCATTAGTCTGTTCACAAAGTCTGGGTATGCCCCAAACTCAAAAACCTTTGCTAAAGATGAAGGCTTAAATATCGCAATTAGATATGTTGCCTAAGAGTAATGACCAAATTTGAGACTTAAAAAAGTCTAAGACCTTTAAGTTATGGCAACAGTATTAGATTTGAGACAAAGATGATCTTAAGTGAATATATTATATTGATATTTACTGCTGCTTAAGGGGAGTCTACTTATCAGTGCTCTATTTAAAGGTTTTTTTCTCTATCACATTTTAAAGTTAACAATACACAAGGAAAATAAAAAATCTGGGTAAGTTTAAAGGTTTAAAGAGCCATTTCTATCAGTCCATCGCTCATATTCACAGATGTCACTTAAGTGAATCCTACTTCATAAAGCATTGGAGTAAAACATTTCATAAAAAATTTTCTGCTTTTCAAAATGCATGCAGTTAAAAAGATTTTAATTCATCTTAAAAGAATGATCTCAAATATTGGGCAGTTTTGGATTATTCTGGTGACCTAATTCTTGGACCAGTACCCTCTTGGTTCTCACCTCTGTGTTCAGGGTCGGCAACCCAGCTCATTATAACATGTGAGAAATACAGTAGGAAATCGTCCCGAATGACATATATAGAAAAAATATATCACAAATAAAGATAACAGTGTTTATATGAGTGTGTAGTATGAGTATTGTTAATCTTCATGAGTGATATATTTTTCTGTATATATCTAATGAGGGATGTTTTATGTTTATCATATTTACAGAGAGAATGTTAAAAAGGCAGTCATATATGCAGGGGCATCAAAACTTCAATGCTTAACTTGCAATATCTCAGTAATTTCTGCATGGATTTTTATGCAATAGAACGAGCAGAAGTGCTGAAAAATACCTTTCTAATGATATATAATTTCAGTTGAAGTGGTTTGCAAAAAGGTTGCCTTCACTTGACAACATGTGACAGTAGCAAATAGATTTGGTGATCAGGGAAATGTATGTATTTATTTGCCACAAAACGTTTTATCACAAATGGAGTTCAGAAAAATGGAAGGTTAAAGAAAAAGAAAGGAATTTTAAGTTTAAATGACAAGGAAAAAAGTAAATATTTGGAGAGTAGAGATGGATCATAGAAAATTACAATAAAAGAACTTCTCCTGTGCTTTTGCACAGAGGGCCAAAATACTTAAACTTACAATATTTCACATTATAAATACACCTGGAGAGATGCATTTCTAAAAGAGGAGGCGTGGCTTCTTTACATAAAAAAAAGTCTTGAGTCCAGTGTCAATGAGTAATAGATATTTTTATCTTTTATTTTTGTAGATTATTGTATTTTTCATAAGTATTTCATTAATTATATATAAGCTGCAAATACGTCATATGCTTCATTAGAAACAAATTTTTACAGAACTTCCACTAATTTTATTACATTAAAATTTATGCTAAAACAATGGAGAAATCTCAAGCAAAAAAATTGAAGTTTTTATATTCACCAGTGCCTGTAACTATAGATATGTTTCGCAGTTAAATTTCTTAATTATTTTAGTAAATATAGACTAATTTCACTTATCACGAAAGAAAAGTGGTGGATAATAAACATCCCTCTTAGAGAATATTCATATGTAGACCTAGTAAACATTAGAGACGTTTTTAAATCGTTTAAACGTTTACAAAATGTTTTTAAAACCTAATTAAACCATATCTTTGGTTTTCTAAATGTTTCTAAGTAAACGTTTATGCTGTAATGTTTAAAAAACGTTTTATAAACATGCTCTATATAAATGTTTTTACTGAAAACATTTATTAAACATTTATAAAATAACTCAAGATGCTAGGTTTGACTGGAAATGTTTTTAAAACATTTATAAAATAGCTGAAGAAATTAAGGTTTTGTTGGAAACATTTTGCAAACATTCATCATGAAATGTTTGATAAACAGTACACATAAAAATGCTTGTCAAATGTTTTAAAAACATTCTATCAAAAACGTTTTTTAAACCTATAATTTTAAACCTTCAAACATGTCCAAACAAAGATGGCGGTGAGCAATAATAGGGGATTTTAGAGGACTTTGTCAAAAATTGCCCCACATGCAATCCCTAAAAGTTAGAATTGAGGGGGGGGGGGGGGGGGGGGGGGGGGGCACAGTTTCTAAGCCACTATCTTACAATTTTAGACATAAAAATAATATTTTCAATAGTGAGCAACCATACAAAGATATGGAATTTGACCTCTGACCCCATTATTATTCAGACATTATGTTTATTTATAACGTTTTTCTAACATTTATCGTTAAACGTTGAATAAACGGTTTTCATAAAATGTTTTAAAAACATTCTATCACAAATGGTTTTCGTACCCATCATTTTTTAACCATTGCCAAACGTTTCCTTTCAAACGTTTACAAAACCCAAAAATGTTTACTGGGGATTGTATTGATTTGTCTTTACTCTTGATAATATTCTAAAATATGCACCACTCGGTTACTTTCCTGTTAAATCTCACCAAGCTATGGCTAACAGAAAATTTCGCACTATATACAGACTTTGCTTGTGGATAAATGAAAACCCTGTCTGATGGATAGGCTCTTGGAATATAATCCTGGCTGATTAGGTTTTTTACTTAAAAACTAAAGTGGAATTTTATTTGCTTTTCTCTCACTTCATTTCTACCTCTGGATAGCTTTTCACTTTTTTTCTTAAACTCAATTAACATATTGACACACAAACCTTATAAACTGTGGCCATATATGTTATCTCTGATATCTGAGAAAAAGAAAAAAAAAAACTGAAAAAACACACTACCAGATCCCATGACCATAATAAAGGTATTTTACTTGAAGAAATAAAAACCAGGCTAAATTTGGTAAGAGTTTTTTTCGGTTGTCACACCAAAACGGTAGAACAGATGGTGAGAAGACATGGGAACACATCTCAAACTCTTGTCAGATAAAAGATTTGTCACAAACTATTCGCTTTCAATTTAGTGACATGTTATTAGAGAGAATTGGAATGAGACAGGTAGAAAGAAACTAAATCTGGTGTTTCCAGAACTTGATCAGCAATGTCATTGGCCTGTTTTATATTTTGTCCAGTCTTAATTAATTTAACATGAAATGACTTCAGGTAAATCACATCTATGTGACATAAGTTCTTAGATCATGACAACACTGTACAGGTGAATCATGACCTTGTCCTGGACTTCTTCACATTTTTCACTTAAATATAACTCAGTACATCATTGTGATAACGTCAAATGAAACCATTTGTTTAATACAACTGCTAAATGTAATTGATGTTCTACATGAAAAACCTATACACAGCTTTTAAACTAGAAAGTTTTGAGACATAAAAAACGTCATAATTTGCAAAACATTTTCACAATCATGAAAACATTTGTATCAAGACATTTCAGCTGTAAAATGATTAAAAGTTATTTTTCTCTTGTTGTAAATCTATGCATTCTCAGATAAATTTAATTACAAAAAAAACTGCACCACCCCACTGCTCTAAAACCACAAAGAGACTATATTTCAACAGCAGTGAAACAAAATCTAGTGAGAAAGAATGCCTAACATCAGTCATAAATAGATTCAGAAAAGTATCTGATGGAAAAAACAACCCCTTTTTGATGCTCATGTTGTACAAGTTTCAGTTAATTATTTACTGTGATAAAGGAAAAAGCTGAACTGACGTCATAAAGTCATGGCAATTTGTGTCAGGTGAGTCAGGATTAAAAGCCAAGCCATATCAGCTCACTGAAATAATGGAAAACAAGAACGTTTTTTTAAAAAGACAGGTTGAAGGAAATAATATACACCCCATTGTAATAACCCTGGCATATTTTAATGACACCATGGCCAAAATATCTGAATAGAATTCATCACTGTACACAATTCCTGAAAATCTGGTGTAAATCCATCAAGCTTATGACTTCTAACACCAACACAATACCAGGTATTTCGATTAGAAATGGCCAGTCTATTTTTGTTTAAAATATTTTATTTATAATAAAGCTTCATTACATTTCAAAACTACACAGTTCAAGTGCTAACATATACCTGTCTTGTGTACATTTTTTAATGAGCATCACTGATGGACTGTGTAGCAAAAGGAAAAAAAATGAACAATTTGTTTTAGCCTCAGATGATAACACAAGAGAGCTGCTATTTGTTCTTAAACACCAAAAAGTGGGTTCAGTTATCCGCTAATACTGAAAAAGACTTCTGACAGAATTAGAAGTACAAGACTGTGATAAAACATACAATGAAGCCAAAACACAAGTAGCACTTTGGTTGCATAATATTTACAGTACAGATAAGCTATCACTAGTCCAACAATATTTTTCTTTTCCCCTAATGTTTGTCAATATGACACAATCCATAAAATTAGCATCTACATGTATGTCACAAAGGATGCCTGTCACCTAAATTTAACCTATAAATATATCTTATTTCAAGAAATATGGCCCCAATTAGGATTTCTAGCTGCCTACAATCACCTAACTCTGGAGTAAAAAACTATAAAGTGCACTGCTAATAAACCTTCAAATTAAATGAAAGCTATGTCACCTAAGTTTTATGTAGAATTATATGTGAAGTTCCTGTACCTGTCTTTTAAACATATAGGATAACTGCACCAGTATCATATGGCTTACCGCTACACTGGCAAGCATGGATACAGAGCAAAATAAAATGTACAAAATATAATATGAACAGCCCTGCCAATAGGTAAACCTGTCTACTAATAAGAAGTTTCTGTCTGTCAAAGTTCTTGCCAGACAAATTCAACAGATGACTGCTGAGCATCATTTTTCATTGATTATTTTTCAATTAAGCAAATATATCAGCCGAATCAGACTGAAGTACTCCCTGTAAGATGAACCTGAGTAAGGTCATACTCTATTAACCTCCATTGTTGCTAGGTGTAAAACAACTTGATTATGCAAGAGATTGTATGAATTATTAGAACTATTATGTAACTTCAGATACTAGGTGATGTATTACAGAAAAACGGCAATGGTTTACTTGCAAGTTATTTCACAATCAGTCAAAATAAAGCATTTCCAGACACTTATATGAATGAAGATGGACAGAAAATGTGGAAGGTATAAAGAGTCTCTCATAGGAATCGGGGTGATGGGTATAAAACATGGCTTACTGTTAGAAAACTGACTGTTATGTAGTTTTTTTGGGTAAGAAGGAGGGGGTGATGTGCTTGAATAATGCAAAAGATTTTCAGATTTCCATTGATGCTGTATGTTGAGCATTGTGAATTTGTCCTTTTATTTTATTTATAAAATTTAGAATAAAGGTATCAAGATGGGATAGTGCTTAGTATGGCAACTGCCAAATAATTAACTTCAAATTTCATATACATGTAGTTAGTTTATTCCTGGTTATAATTATTTATACCGGTTTAAAATATATGATTCCACTTATCCAATTTGTGAGAGTAATTTTTATATTCTAAACGATTACTACGTGTTGCTTGGCATGCAACTGTGAACTTTACACTTCAACAGCGAATAATTGCAAGTAAAGAGACAATTTTATTCATACTTGGTCATTAATGATTTATTTCTGGGAAATTTGTAATTATCATTTCAAAAATACATGCAAAAAATGAAATTTATGTACATATATATACATATATATGTATGATAATACAAAATTATATGGTGCAGTCAAAATTTACATATCACAATTCAAGTACACAGGTTTATCATCTAGACATATTTTACATCAGATCATTAGCATCAGTCCTGTACAGTAAATGAAAGAAATGCAGTTTTGTCCTTTTAAGCCTTTACCTATTTACAGCTTGCTTGGGTGGCAAATTCTTGCTTTATTAGCAGGGGTTAGTATCACACACTATATCTTGTTTATGAGGTGTCTCTTTCTTTTGCACATGCATGTGAAAACAATGGGTCTCCAAATCAGTAGAGCGCCGTAAGTGTCATGATTTTTAACAGTGAAAACATCTGCTGGCAACAAATTTACAAGTGAGTGGATGAAGCACAGGAGTTAATAAATGGCTGGTTCAAAACAAGGGCACTATTGTTATGGTGAAAATTAACACCGGTCTCAAATTAATGCCTTTTCTGATGATATTATGACAAAAATTAATTTAAACCTTTATAAAGAAAACTCTGACAGGTAGAATTTCCTTTCAACTTTATTTATTTGGGTTGTAACATTGCTTTCAACACTGTATAGGTCATATCACGACGGGTAGTTTTATGGGCAGAGGAAACCAGCCCCTCCTTTCAACCTGAACCAACCAACCAACCAACCAATCAATCAATTAATCAATCAATTGTACATTTTTTCCTAGTAATGCTCATTGTGCATATTCACAATCATTTTCATATTACTTAGGATAAGGATCTTCTGAGAATATTGGCATTTTCTCAGGAATAATTCTGTGAACACTAATAAATATCTGATAATAAAACTTTTTCAAAATTTCAATGCAAAGTGTATTTACAATAATTTTTTTCAAAAATAATACCTTCATACTGATAAAAAACAAAACATTAATGCAACTTGGTTTCTCCACAGCTTTTGTACACAATTTTTCATTATTAATTTTAGAATAATAAAAATTCCCATGAATTTAAAAAGTCCATAACTTTTCTTATTCTATGACCCAGGTATTTGAATGGAGTCTTTCAACAAAATTCCTCCTTTTATTTGGCATTTTTGGTTTAAGTGGAAATACAGGGCCACTGCATTTCTACATAAATTACCAATACCGACAAATATTCTGGAAATCTGAAAAAAGATACAAAATCAAAATATTTGATAACTAGATACAGACACAGTCTCAAAGTCCCTCTGTTAAAACAATAGCAATATGAGTAAAACAGAGTCCCTTTATCCGCTGAAAGAACCACAAATATTCTGTGAAAATAAAGCCAAGATGTCAAGTGGGATCCTATCCTTCTCACAGAACTGGGATCATTTGGGAGAGGTAATCTGAGTGCAATTTTCTCCACTGGTCATATGTCATCATTAAAGCTTGCCATGGAACAACTTCTTGTCTAGCATCATTTCTATTTTAGTTCAGTTTCTTCAATATGGATATTTTGACCATTTCTTTCACCTATAAAGAGGACCAATGTCAATCAATGTATTTCTGTTAACTGTTTTTCATTTTTTTCATTATGTGAATGCCAAAGTATGCCTTTCATTGTTTCAAAACCAGTCAATATCTTGGAAATTTATCACATATTTCATGTGTACATTGAAGACATATTCGTGGTTATTTACATACCATTTTCATTTATCTTCACTCTAATTATGGAAATTGTAATGTAAGTTGTTTCCAGGGCTAAACTACTTTATATTACAAACAATTTAACTTTTAATGTCTGATTTATCACTTACTGTTTTGCAAGCTGTAAAGTCCAGAGCTACATATATGCTCAATTAATTCAATGGGCTTCAGAGAGAGAGAGAAAGAGATACATATCACTTTATCAGATATGCCAGATATAAATCTGATCTGCAAAGGCCATCTCAGAAGCTGGGCAACCCCTGAGATTTTGGTAATCAGGATATAATGTCTAAGGTAACAGTTTGAGTTTGAGTTAAAGAAACATTTGTATTGGAGATGTTACATGTTTTGTACTGCTCAAACTCTGTTTTGCAGACCAATCTATATTGAAAAGAAGTGACTACACAGTCCTCAGAACTCCTTTCAGCAGAAGTATTACCAGATATATCTTTTAACTGAATACTGTGTTGACTATAAAATTTATTAGTTTACCCCTTTAATAAGAAACAAATAATGGGTTTTAACAAAGCCATTGCAATTGATCTTATTGTCTGAAATTCAAAGTTCCTTATGAGTCCCCTTTACAGGTTTCAGCAGTCTCAACTTTTACAGACACCAGAAAATGTGTAACTGAGGCAATACGTGGCATATCATAGACACCCATGCTATATACATTAGACAGTTTTTACACTATATTGTTTTGCAGACTTCAAAGGCTCCTTGGTAAAATATAGAAATAGACAACGACGAGCGAGGGGTTATAGGCGATTTTACAACGATTAGCGATATTAGGATCACGAAGGCGAAGCCTGAGTGATTGTAATCCGCTAATCGTTGTAAAATCGCCTATAACCCCGAGCTCGGAGTTGTCTATTTCTATTCTAACATGATATTTTAAAATTATCTCATAAAAATTAGTTTTGAAGCTATTTTGTACAAAAATATACGAATATTCTGTAAAGATTATTTGTCGAATGGTGCAGTTGAAATATTGGAAGAGCCACAAAATAAAATAACCCTTTCTTTGTTAAACGTCCTTAAACTTAAGCACATTTGTATCAGTATATTCTATTTTTAAATGTAAGAATCCCTGAATATCGTATTTACCATTATTTGTTTATTTAATTAAAAAAATCCAGGCTGTTACTTTAAGTTTTCTTTTTGCGGAGCAGCATTGTGAGCGATAAAATAGAACTAATGAAGTTATGCGGGGTTTTACAGAGCAAATTTTCGCGTCTTAGCCAATCAGAATCGCGGACACAGCCGTGTCATGTTAGAATACCATTTTGCAGGAAGAGAGCTAGATACGATTAATAAACAAGTAAAAATATAATATGTGATAAAGTTTTGTTACAACTGTATAGCAGTAAAACCATTGACTTTGTGCCTGGTTTGACTCTGCATAATGCAGTTATTTTGATAGTGCAAAGTGCTGGAGACAAACCCACTCAATTACATGCATTAGCTTTTGCATTACAACTTGGGTTCATTTACTACTTCTATTGATGTTTACTTCAGCTAACTGCAATCTACTGTAAACTTCATGAATTTTATACCCCACAAGCATCTGCTTCCATAGTGGTTAGTACTGTAAGGATACTCCTATATTACCAAAATGATTTTATCAAATCATACAGTTCCATCACATCTAAAGGCTCCCAGTAAATATGACTGCAGCAATGAATTGCACTTCTAAACAACAATTTTAGGTAGATTGGAAACTGGGCAAAATTTAGCAATAATTACTTCATTTGGCCAGTATTCTCTTTACAAATTTTACACTTATTTATAGTGTCTTGGTCAGCTGGTTTTTCCACATGTTTACTGCGCTCATTAAGGAGAAATGGCTAGATATTTATGTGGCCATTTACATGATTAGCTAGCGCTTTCAGTCTGAGTATTTCTTGTGTCAATGGAACCAAAGCAATACACCACTGTGTCAGAATACACAATTGCGAATGTCAGTTACATGAAAAGCCCTGGTTCATTGATTATTCATCAACCAAAACTGAGTTTTGTGAAATGACTAAATGAATATTGAGATATTCCAGGGTTCCATGCTTTGAAAGTATGGCATGACATTGACTGACATGCAAATGAATGATAGAAACCAGAAAGTGAGAAGTGGATTAAATCACTTTCTCACTGTGCTGGTATCTCCTTATATTCCTGTTCCACTGTCACGTGTTTTCTCCCTAATACCTTGATAACAAAATCCCAAGCAGAATCTTTCTTGTTGTATGGCTTATATTTTATGTTCATTGTTGTGAAGGTCAGTTGCATAAAGGTGCTATGACCTATCGACCTGGCACTTGAGAGGATTACTCATAAGGATATTAAATCAAGCATCACAACTGATTGATCAGTGAGTGATTTTGAATGCTCTTTGACCTTCTGACCCTGGCTATATTAACCATACTGGTTTCAACTCTGCTTACAATGCTGCAAAATTTTGGAATGAATTACCTTCTGATGTCTGCTTGGTTGCCCTAACATTTAATCTAACATCACTTATTTCTTACACGCATGTGCCTTTTTATATTACAGAAGACTTTGCCATGTGCCAAAATACAATAAAACAATGTAACTATGACTCCAATGGGGGACAAATAGTTCTACTTAATAAGGAATTCTAAATACCAGGGTAAGTCTCACAGCTGTCTTAAGACTGAATATTTATTTCTACTCAACAGAGCTCTATTTAAATCATGTATTCAGACATATTTGGATGTGTATAATCTATGGTTTATCACTTCCAAGTCAGCATAAATAGCAGACCTCTCCCATTTATCATGTGAAATTAGATCGAAATGACAACCACTTGCTGTATATTTATATGAAGACCCTGACACAAGCAAAGATGTATTACTGACAATCCCTGTGTGACTTGCAATACTTGAACAAATCCTCATGATATTCAGACTCCATAGAGCCTAGAAAATGGGATCAAGTGACATGATAATTCAGTAATGGCATTTTGTAATCCATATACCATATACTAAACAAGTGGGTCAGAGATGCCCCAAAAGGCGGGTTGCGCAGGCAGCAATAAAGTTAGTGACTGCTGTAATTAAATTTAGAAACACGGAAAGAAACGTTAGGTCATCCATTTAAGGTAAATGTGTTAGACATGCTAAGAAATGTAAAACTTGTAATCTAGGTTACATAATTGTATTTATGCTAGAAACGGACAAACGAATTGATGGAATTACACCAACTTTGACTGCAACTTAGCTATGATGGTTATCTATCTCCCTGTCAAGTTTGAATTTGATTGGACAAAGCGTATTTGAGTTAGAGTCTGGAAACACAAATGATAATGGACAGACAAACGAACAGATGGAATTACAAAAATTTTGAAAGTAACTTAGCTATGATGGTGATCTATCTCCCTGTCAAGTCTGAATTTGATCAGACGTAGTGTTTTCAAGTTAGAGTCCGGAAACAGAAATGTTGACGGACAGACAAACGGACAAATGAACAGATGAAATGACACCAATTTCAAAAGCAACCTAGCTATGATGGTGATCTATCTCCCTGTCAAGTTTGAATTCGATTGGACAAAGCATTTTCGAGTTAGAGTCTGGAAACGGAAATATTTTTTATCTTTTTTCATTTTTTTTATTTCTCCTTTAAAAACATCAATTTTTACATATCCAGGGTTATAAAAATACATTTTTTATTTAACATTGCAGTATATTATTAACATTACCTTTAGAGTGCAGTATACTACTTGTAATTTGTCTTTTAATATACCACATCATTTTTTACACATCCACCAATTGTAACTAACAAGTTTTTCTTTTTTGATATCACTAAACATAACCTATACTTCTTTAAACATTACATTTTGTGTACAGTATACAATTCATTCTGTTACAGTACTCATTACTCAAACAAAGGCCTCCACCTACCAAGATTCTTATTAAATTCTTCGAATTTATTGTTTATCCTGGTAAGCATTTGCTGTTCATTGAAAATTGATTGAAAATAATATTTAAATTCAGGAATGTTGGGTAAAACACCAGAATAAGCACAACCCAAAAGATATTTCTTTGCCACTAAAAATACAGTACTGACAGCTTCAAAATGTTGATTATGTATTAATTACCCCATTATAACAGTCAAGATATCGAGTGGGATTTTGAATTTTACCTTATTTTCAATAAACTTACTCAAATCTTTATATAAAAAATTTTTGTTTTGGAAACGGAAATATTGATGGACAGACAAACGGACAAAAAACAGACAGAATTACACCAGTTTTAAAAGGAACTTAGCTATGATGGTGGTCTATCTCCCTGTCAAGTTTGTATTCGATTGGACAAAGCGTTTTGAGTTAGAATTCAGAAAGAGAAATGTTGATGGACAGACAAATGGACAAAAAACGGACACACGAAAGGATGGAATTACACTAATTTTGAAAGAAACCTAGCTATGATGTGATCTATCTCCCTGTCAAGTTTGAATTCAATTGGACAAAACGTTTTCGAGTTAGAGTCCGGAAATGAAAATGTTGACGGACAAACGGACAAAAAACGGACAAATGAACGGACCGAATTACACCAATTTCGAAAGGAACCTAGCTATGATGGTGATCTATCTCCCTGTTAAGTTTAAATTCAATTGGACAAAGTGTTTTCGAGTTAGACACATCAACAATCGGACACATCAATCTTATAGGGGGGTTGGTTACAGGCAACCCACCTAAAAATACAATTAAAGACCTTTAAATTCAACTCTGTTAAATAAAATTTCCATTTAAATAGATTAAAAATCAGGTTCTTGTAAGACCTTTTCATTTGAAAAATACTTAGTTATCTGAAATTCCTGGTTAAGCTGAGACAGTTTTCTGTTTAACAGCGTTCAAGTATTTAAAAAATATTAGATTTCTTTTGTAGGCTATGAGATACCTTGATATCAAATTGCACTTGAAACAAATCAGCCTTCTAAATCTAAATCTACTGCCCCGAAGGGGAACTCAGTGCGCTAACTAATCATATATAATATCCGAGTCATAGTGGGGGACGTGTCCAGGTCTGTATTCCGATGGTTGTGGGTGTGAACGTGGGGAAGAAAGCCTTACAACGCATATAATTTGATTAATGGCATTTTACTTAAACCTGTCTTTTAGTTTACCATAATTTCAGATAATCCTTGTGCCGTATTTCAGTAATATCTAACAGTTAAATTGTGTTGACTGGGTATTAAGAGATCATAAAAATACTTCTAGTCATCCATGGTGTAGGTTTCACATCTACGGCAGAACTTGCCAGAATTTTGTCTCAAATCTAAGAACTTTTTTCAGCAGACTTTTTTCTTGCTCACTGCAAAAAATTGACACTCAGTATGAAAGCTTTAGTGGTTTTGGTATATATTTAAATTCAGTACAATATCTCCTTTTACTAGGACTCAAAATGCAATTTAACCAATCCTGACAGCCCAAGCTCTGGTGACTTAACAGAATTAAAATAGGATAACTATTTATCAACATCCTTGAGGAATTTCATCCTGCCATTGGGGACAGGACCAAATGGCAGAAGACTCCCATTGTAAGTGGTTATCTGAGCCATTATGTATCTTGAGGAGAGAACCAAATGGGAGAGGACTGCCACTGTAAGTGGTAATCTGAGCCACTATGTATGTTGGGGATAGGACCAAATGGGAGAGGACTGCCATTGTAAGCCATAAACTTAGCCACTATGTATGTTGGGGATAGCACCAAATGGGAGAGGACTGCCATTGTAAGTGGTAACTTGAGCCACCATGTATCTTGGAGATAGGACCAAACGGCAGAAAACTGCCATTGTAAGTGGTAATCTGAGCCACTATGTATGTTGGGGATAGGACCAAATAGCAAAGTACTGCCACTGTAAGTGACAATGTGAGCCACTATGTATCTTGGGGATACGACTAAACGGCAGAGGACTGCCATTGTAAATGGTAATCTGAGCCACTATGCTTCTGCCTCTACCTGGGTTGAGAACAAGGTTCTCCATCATTTTTGGTGGGTGTCTAGGCAACAGGGAATGGCAACCGAAAGAAGATCATAATTTTCAGACAAATCATTTGATTTCTGGAGTCTCATCTTTTGTAAAAATTCAATTAAGAAAATAATCTTTCATTTAGGGCAAAATTCAAGTTTTGTATATCGTTAAACGGAGATTTTTAGATTACATTTCTGTGAATTTATAAATACAAAATGCAACAGTATTTTAAAAGTGTAATTATTTTGCTCAACACACAAAAAAACTGGGTTGGATTCTTTGAATTATACAATTTTCTCCCCAAGATCTGACTGATCGCCAGGTTTGTTTTCAGGGCTGCATTACAATATACATGTATGGCAGATTTAGCTCTTATTTTATTTGTTGTTTTACGTCGCGTTCAACAGACAGGGTCATACGACGGGTAGTTTTACAGGTGGAGGAAACCAGTGCATACTGCACTGTAAACCACTGGGCATCAGCAAGTAACTACCAACTTTCCAACGTGAAGGGCCCGGTCCGAGATTCGAACCAGCGGCCTCATAGGTTAGAGGCGAGAACTCTTAACCACTACACCACCGAGCCCCATATTTGGACAAGGTCCTAAAATACACTTGTTCACTGTGGTAACTGTGACATACAAAAGCAATACAGAAGAGAAGTAAGCCGGTGCTAATTTCTGTTTTCTATGGTATGAAGTCTCAAGAATATTTCTCTTCTCCTGAACAGGATTGGGGTCTGTTATAGGTCGATGTCCCTAACTAGTGCCTTGCATTATAATCCTGATGAGGATCGATCCTCAGACCTTCACTCTGTACACCTCACTCAGCCATAGAAACCATAATAGTAATGTAAAAGGGACAGGTCAAATCTTAGAAATGGCAGATTTTAAGAGGATTTACAGTAAAAGTTGACAACCTTCTTGCCAACCTGTTTTCTCAAGGGTGAAAGGAAGTAATGAAAACAGATAATGGAATTTATCTTGGGTTTCAAGATGATTGATTGATTAACTGATAAAAAGCATCAAATGCTTTTTATTTTTATAAAAAATGGAGGGACTGATTAGCCCTATCATTGGCAACAGAAAGATGCTCATGTCAAATGCCTCAACAAGAACTACAAAAAAAGTTTACTTTTGCAAACCTATTGTAATAATAACATGTACGGTTATATATGCCATTCATATGCAATCATATTGCTCTGATAGCATACAAGATCCATCTTGTCCCTCAGATCAAACATGGATTATTGTGGCCCTGATACACAATTTATAATAAGCCTCTATATAGATGCTTAGCCGATTGTGTAATGGATAACTTGTGTGAATAGGAATTTAAATGACACCACTTGTTACCATGGCAGTGTTTAGCATGGATTGTTGGTCTTGCTTTAGACCGGCTTTTTGATGTCAAATGTACTGTATTTATCTGGCTTTTCCTTCTTTAGGTCTGTATGTGACGGAATGTGTACAGTTTCAATTCAAATCAAATAACAGCACATAATACAGAGCATCTCATCAAAACACTATACATTGTGGATGGATGAGAAATGCTGCAATAACCATGGCCATATAATGTCAAAAATTTGATTATAACATTACCATAAGAGTGTAAAAGGAAAACTAATTTATCTGGTTATTTTTGGTTTTAAATTTTGCTTTTTTTTCTGTTTTAGTTAAATAATATTAAATGGTTGTTTCATGGACATTCCCAAAATCTAACAGCAAACTCTGATAAACAGAATTCCCTTCAAGTAAAAGTAAAATTGTAAAAAATTTATTGTAATTTAACATTTGTAAATTACATGCTTATCTTATCCTCACTATTGCTATATGTTGGTGAGAGCCAACATCAACGACCAACCTAAATATTTAAAAACATATTCTTGTTGATATGATGTAGAGTCTGTAAACCCCTTTCATCCCTTTTGCTTCACATTAATTTTGGTTGCAAGAGTATGTACATAGCACTAGTGAGGATAAAGTAAGGCCATTTCCTGCCATAAAAATAATATATTGTTGGAGGGTCTTTTCCACTGAAATGCACCCTTTTATTTAGAATTTACAAATCTCCAATAAGTAGACCTATTTTTCTGTTCCCTTGAGATTTGAATTCATGAGGATTTACTACATGTAGTTTCTAATTTGTTATCTTCAATGTCTTAATTTTATGAACAGCGATTTTGAGTGAGACATTTACATTACCATTTCATGGCAAATCCCCGTAAACAAATAAACATAAACCGAATATTGATAAAATAACATACAGTTATGTTTTTAGTCCTGATAGTAAATATCACTTACATTATACACAAAAAAACATGTTTACTAACATCTATAAGACACAATTAATGTACAAACATGTATTGGTTTGCCAGTATGAATTGGGAAACCTAGAAATGGTTTCATTAGACAATCCCAAAATATTTAGTAAAACGGTAAAAACTATGTAAATCAAGAGACAGTGCAACATACAGCAGCCAAGATTCATGTATATATTAATGCATACATTATCTTACAGAACCTACTCTTCTGTAAGAAAAACAATGGCTACAATGAAATAGCTCGAGAAATGAAATAAGTGGCAGCCACATCGTGACAGGGCTGTCCCAGTGGAATAAATACAAGGCCAATCTTAAATATACAGTCTGTTTCGAGGGAGCAACTATTCAAATTCTTGTGTTTCAATAAGTGCATGACTATACAGCACATTTAAAACCTTTAATATATAATACTTGTACAAACGCAGGAATTCCAGCCAATCAAAAATACACTAAGACCTTATTAGAATATAGTTTTTCTGCAAAAAAAATTGCCATGACTATGCATATTTCAAAATAAGAATAGAACTTTTTTCCATAAAAAGGTTTTTGCAATGCATGTTTTCTACAAATATTACCTTCGTGTTTCCTAAAACCCAAAAATACTAGTGCATACTAGTTTTTAAACAGCTATTGCACTCAATTTTTCATCATTGCCTTAGGAATTTTACATTTTGTCTTGAATTTAAAAATTCTTATTTTTAGAAGTTTATTACCAATAATTTTGTACAAGTTAAAACCTTTGCACAATTTTGCACGATGATGAATTTTTACAGTTAATTGATCATATAAACTTAAAAACTATGGTATGAATGAGTCAATCACTATAACAAATATATGGTTAGTGCAGTTTTTGATACTATGCACATACTTTAATTGACAGCAATTCAACCTGAAACAAGCCCATCCGTTTGACCATGCTGGTTGCTTATTTCTGAGAACTCCACCTACACTGTCTTTTGTCACAGAAAGCTGTATTGGATATCGGTTCACTGCTTGATAAAATATTTATCATAGTAACTTTTGGTTCAGGAGGATTATATTGTACCAAATTAATAATTATGAATTGCTATTCACTTAACTCTGACTTTGAAATATAAGATTTGAATAAACTTAATTAATTTTTTTGGGGCCGTGCATAATAATTCACTGAAAGCATTACAGAAAAGTAAGTTACTTTTTTGCCTATCTTATGAAGGAATTACCTCAGTTAAAAATTTAAATTATTCCTTATTTCATCAAATGATTTTATTTGCATGATCAGGTAATATCATACACTAGCAATGGCTTAATTTCATTATGGCTAAACTGTAATAATTTTGTTGTAATTTATCCTTGTATAAATAAACATAATCAATACTGTGCAAATGGGGTCAGCATGAACTGTATGATATAGAAAGTACAGTAGATGAATACTGTATTTTTGTTGGTACATTCTACAAATTGAATGTGCATTATTTAAAATCCAATCATGTTGATAATATATGTTTTACTCATGTAGAGCCTATTGTATGCCATCCTAGCTTGTAGTTTTTCGTACAGGATTAGCCTGTCTTGTATATGGTAGATATGAATACCACAAAACTCAAACTTTGCTTTCAGACCCTGTAATAATCATTTCTTAACGAAAAAGTTATAACTGAAATGCAGTAAAGCAATTGAGTTGAGACCAAAATCCAATAAAACACCATGTTTTACAGCATTGCATATGAAGGGCTGGTAAAATAAAAGTAAGCACCACTTGAGATTTGCTTGTCACATAATGATACAATAAAACCCAAGAGCCACTTTCAATATCTTAATGCCAAATATAACTCCAACTTCCAGACTTAGATATTGCTAATGGAAGATAATATAGATATATAAAATAGATTATATTGTTAGAAGGGTGGATGAAACCAGTAGATGCAGCTAGTCAAGGTTCTGTACTGTAAACCACCAGTACATACATTTAGTCAAGGTTCTGTACTGTGAACCACTGACCAATAACAAGTGCTACCAGTTTTCCCACTTGAGGCTGGACTCAGATTTGAACTCTAATCTCAGAGGCGGGAGGCAAGTGTGTTACCACTGTACCACCATGGCCCCCATTACAAAATAGTAGAAATTTTTGACATTTTTTAATCTTAAAACTGATTCCACTTGTAACCTTGACACTTTTTTCCCTTAAGGAGTCTACTGTATACTCATAAAAATTGCTATCGTACAATTTTCTTGTGCAAAGTACTACTGTATGCCACTGACATTTGGACAGAACATAACAAAAATTTACAATTTTCTATGAAGTTTCTGAAAGAGGAGAAGAAATACTCACTGAGGAATTGAGACTGGTGATGCTCCCATTGTACTTATACTGTCTGACTTTAAGGTAGTTGTGCATTCTGTTAAAGCTGGAACATTGGCCGGCATCTGCCGTGTCCGAGGACTGAATGGCCTCTGAATGAAACAAGGTTGCTGTCCGAGACTCCATGGTAACCAGATAACAGACCATCACTGGCATACCTGCTGCATTGGGGCAACGGTAGCACACAAGTTCGAGCCTCCGAGTGAATTAGTAAGATGCATTATTTGTAAGATACAAAGGCAGGCAAAAACTGTTCCTCCGCTAAAAAGTCCAGCAAGTGTAAGAGTGTATGTGGATTTTAAAATTTACAGTTTGTGGACTAATCAAGAGTGAAATTCAACATAGATTAATCAAAAATTACCTTTGGGGAATATTCTAACTAGACTTTAAAAATGAGCAGTGAATGGACAAAATGCCAGTTAATTAAACAGTCTAAACTCTCCATTAAATTTGTGATTTTTCTGAGTTTTTATAAACAAGTAGTTTACGGATATTATTAAACTAGAAAAGATACATGCAGCAGACTCTTGTGGTATCCAAGTCAGATGAAAATAAATGAGTTGATGTCTGAACTGGTCAGTTTTTTTAATGTATGTATTTTTAATGGTCATGAGATATGCACTGGTAAGAGACTATGACTAAAGACTATGAATATCCACTTCAGTTGAGACTTTATATCAGACATATGTACTAGATCTGGATCAAATGCACATGCTCATCTAAGATACACAAACACATTTTTTTTTTCAATCAGGCGAAAGCAAGAGGATTAAGCTACTGTCGCTATTTTGTTTAATGCCTGTTGTCTAACAGTATTTATGTTTATCATAGAACTATCCAAATTTCAGAAAAGCAATCAGAGCCAACAAGTAATTGCTACTGCTAGAACTATTAACTTCATGTTTAGTACAATTCACAACCAATCCTCTGAACATTGCATCCATTCAAGTTACTTTCAGTTCTTTTGAGCTCTCATCAAATAGAACATTATATATAGATATGAGAGTACTTGTTTGTGTCTTGTGAATGTTTTCATAATCATCACCTGCAGGGTTATACGTAAATGTATATTCCAATTTCTTGTATTTTGTGGGATTATTTTTGCAGAGTACTGCTCCTAGTTGTAAGTAATTAACAAGGCCAAATGGCTGGTGCTGTCACTAATGTTGTTAATTGGAGCTCCAGCACACACTTTTTTATGTCCAGCCACATGACCTGCAAAGAATCCATCTTTCTTATGTAAATTTTCCATAGCAACGTCCATTTCACAGAGGAAATTGTCAGCATCACAACAGGTGCTGTAGTTTAAATCGCTGAACTTGTTGTTCTTCAACATACACAAATATTCTTGTTTACTTCATCACATTCATTGCTTTTGGTGGCATTCTAAAGAAATTTCCATGTATTCTAAAAATAATCCCTTGAATATTTTCAAAAAAAGTTTCAAATGTACAGGATAGGAAACTCTAGTTCACTAGCTGCACATCCAGATGAGGCGATCATTCATGATGCATGTATCATAGTCCCCCACACATGTGATTAGTAAAATAATTTTCTGATTAAACACCACATGAATGTTAAGTATTCATCTAAATACATACACGTTCCTTGTGTTACTTTCTCTACTTTATTAACAAATAACCTACTATCAAAAACCCCCCCAAAAACAAGCTGTGTGAATTCATTAACAAGAATATCCTTCAGTTAGAGTAATTATAACATGACATCACAGACGGGCAGGTGCTGGTCTATTTGCCATAATGAAATCTCCGAGAAGGCTCTTCACTGCTTATATAAAATGGCACACCCCTGAGAGTATCCATTTTACATAATAACCTTGTAGTTGAATTAAATTTGTAACTCGACATATTTTTATACCACATGCAGTAAAGAAAGTTTATTGTTTTAATATTTCAAATATTTTTTTCAAGTGTAAATTACATAAAGGTCTAGCAGTCTCATTTCCTCAGCAATCATTTTATTAATTACTTTTACATGCTGAAGACATAATATTCGTTCACATGTTAAGTGTCATTTCAAAATTTTTCCAGGAATTTATGAACAATATTTCTTTATTCCTTTCTTCACTGCTAATCTGCACAAATATGTATTTCCTTTTCTCTCTCAAATCTCCCATAAAAACATCACGCAAAGCATATTATATAATTAACTGAGAACAGCCAGTTGTAATTCCTGGCATTAAGCCATGCTATTAAACCTCACATCTTTCCCGATCTCTGCTCACTGAGTTCCTTTATTGCAGACACTTTGCAGATGCTGCTTATGCACTCACCCCATGCAAACGATACATAGCCGAGATATTGCATCTTTATCTCCTGTATTTTGGTGTGTAACAGTCATACAGATATAATCGTGTGTAAGCATTTTCATACTCACAAACCAGATGCCTAAAAGAACAGATGCATTTGTTTTGTCCATTGCAAGATTATAGCAGTTCTTTTCATTTGCTCATTAGATGAATAGTATCACTTGGAGAAGCCTCTATCTGTGTGTGGTGAGGTGTCTGCATATTCTAAAGCCTGAGAGTCTTAAAGCTTTAACTGTATTCATTTTGGCTTTGTTTCAGCTTTATTTAATACATGTATACATATCCACACTATAAACAATAATTTACATATATAGAGATAATAGGTATGAGTTTCCTGTGAAAACATGAATAAATTTAATAAATTTTTGGTTGAAAACTGAAGATTTTATTGTGATGTATAATTGTTATAACTTCACATTAGAGTGCTAATGATGTAAAAATAGTTAACTACTGAATTTACAAATAATTGACTTATTAAAAAGTCTCTTACCTGGCTTTACTATAAAAATGCACTAATATTCTGCATAAAGTACTTTTTAATGTAATGGACAGTTCCATGGTAGCAATCAAACTTATCTAAACTGACATAGTTCCTGTTTACCTAAGTAATTATTAACCAATCAAATAATGACCATTCTTATGTCAAGGGTAGTAATTTTTCAACCTTGCCAATATCATGATTTCCACTTAAAAATCTGCAAAATTTTGTCCTAAAAATGTCAAAAAATCTACTGGCACAATATATAATTTTTAAGTCTCAATCTCTGCCATTTTATAACACAAATAAAAAAGTAAAATATCACAAGAAACTCTAAAAAAACTGGAAATTATGAATGTTTGTGCAAACCAGGAACCAATGTCAACACATAAACTGAGCAAATAACTGCAAATATTATAATGATAAAAACAAAATGCTTATGTCATGTTTTAATTTCTTATATATTCTCCAATTTTCGACTTTATATAAGTTAAAGTTGGACATTTTGTTTTTCAAATATTATATGATTTCCTGCCATTTTATAAGTTTATTTGACAGAGTCATCATATGGTTTAGCAAGAATCTAAAATCAAATTAGTATATTCCCCTCACAGAAATAAGCGAAAATCGTTCCATCTATAAAATCTATATACATATGTAGAAAGAATAAAGTGGAAGGTCAACAGATTGTCTATGTTCCGACTGCAGACCCTACACAGCAGATGCTTAAGGTGCCAACTGACTAACCTTATCTAATATTATTTACCTGTCTCTACCAGTCAGGCTGTCTAACACTTTATTTAATTTAAAAGGAATTATATCTTCTTGCGAAAAAAATTGCACAATAAATATCACCACATTTATCCAGGAGGTTAATATTATAATCCTTCTAAATCTAGCAGTGGACAGAGCCTATTGAAAGGTCTCTGTAAGTTTCGGGTTTCAAAATAGTCTTAAAAAACTTCATTACTATGTACAATTCATATTGTTTTTAAATTATATCAGAAAATTACTAACATTTGCTTCATCTTATGTGAGAAATACAGTATGAAAAAATCGCACTCGTGTCAAAAGACATCTGAGAACAAACATAAAAGCGCACACTTGGCACAATGAGGCAACATTTGTCTGAATTTATAGTATGATGATGTTTGGTGTTATGGTAAAGCTTTTCCCAAGTAATTATCTGTATGGTACTTCTCACATGCTGTGAAAAGCAACCGGAGAGATACAAAATATAATAATATAATTATTTCTACTTTTGTAGTTGTTTTGGCACTAAAATTTTAGACCAAAACCCTTAAAACTTGTACTACTGTTATGTACCAAGGATGTGATGGTTCAAGACGATATAACACAATGATACAGTTGGGGAGCTGGCACGCCATGATTTGTCTACACAGACCAAAAACAGTGCAATCTATATTATAATAGAAACATTCATGAAATGCAAAAATGATAAATTCCTCTAATGCACTTCAATTCAAAAAGGGACAGTCCGAAACCAGGTACATGTCATAACCCAGTAAGTGCCAGATATGAAACGATTTTTGTTCTAAAGAATTCTTCAGCTTTCATTAAATATCATCAACATACATCACTGACCTCCAGTTAGGATGACCAGAAATTGATTATTTATATTCAGATTTTGAAAATCTTAAATTGGTTTGATGTATTCAGAGCCGAAGTAGTTATTGTACCGGAGAGGATTAGTCAGATATTCCTATTAGTGTTAGAACTGATCTTTTCAGGTAAGATGATCTTTCAGGACTAAATATCACCAATTTTGCAAGAAAATTAGTTGCAGCATGAAAAGATTGAAAACAGAAGTCATTACAAGTAGGAAAACTTGGATATGACAACTCGCAAAGGTTTTTATATATATACATTGAATAATATAGGGAGGTACAGTTGGGCTCCCAATAGTCTGGAGTGTCAAAAGATGTCATATTACCTGTATGATTTTGCTCCTGGCTGTTTACATGTGTGTCCAAGAGACCGTTTTTCAAGTGGAAACGGGTTAATTTTTAATTATGATACCTGTTCTAAGTTGTTTCTTCCATAAGTTTTACTTATGGTCCAAGATCAGTATAAGTTGTTTCTACTTATGCTTAAGTTCAACGTTTGGCCAAAGATCTGTGTAAGTTGTTGTTCTTATGATTAAATTCTTCTTATACCTGCTAAAACAAGTGAAATTTGATTTCATTTTATATTTATTCTACCAATTATGGAGTCAGTTTTATCTATCTAGGTAAAAAAAGTGATGTGAAAACACTTGGGCTAGGACTTACCATAGCTGTCTTTGAATCAATACTTTGGTAACTTTAATGCAGTAGATTTGAGAGATGCAATACTCACTACACTATGTAAAATCCACCCCTAAGGAACCCTCCTTATCTGACCTTGAAATATAAAATATGATTTAAACGTGTGATTTTTGAGACACTTTTTAATGCTATTTTTACAAATTTTTTTGCATAATTTCCACAGATTTCAATGTTCACCAAAGCCCTTCCCCTAGTGGCAAATGCCACATTTTCAGCATGTTTCCCATTCTTTACTGTAGTACTGCATCACACAGAGAAGAGTTGACTGTTATACCAGAAACTGACTGCTGCAATTAAGACGAGCACACAATGTGGTAATAAGTGTTGACTGTCGGGATGACATCGCCTAATAAGCTGAGTAATTCATGTGCTGGACTACAAGTTAAGGCTGAGTGCACAGTAGGCAAACCTTGTGATGAGTAAACCTTAGTATACTAAGCTTTTATTTTACTAAAACTGAGTTCATAAACATGATATACTACATTATAACCAACATTATAATAGTATTGATGTATTCAATTTTACAAACCGATTTCCACCCTCTGACATGTTTAATTTCTTATTTTTCATAACGTGAATAATAATTGTTTAAAGCTATGTAATTTAAGACCTACATTTTTTTCTTTTAAATTTACACCATACCTTTTATACATTTATGTAAAAGTGTATATATTTCAGCATCTAGTAACAGCGGTGTTGGCCATTGGCCTAGCAGGTTGGCAGTGCTGAAACCAGCCTTATTTTACATTCAATGACTGTGATATATATTTGCAAATTGGCGATATGTTCCTTTAATATAAAAATTGATGAATGATAATTAACATTTCATTATAGAAATATCATTGAAAAAAAATTATAGAAATACTGAAACTATCAGCTACAGTTGAACCCTGAGCTCACAACTAAAGAGTTTAACCTGCTTCATTTAAAGGCCCCATCAGTATAAGTCCAGCTAAAACTGTTTTAAATAAGGGAGTTTCTAACACTAAATATAATAATACAGCCAAGTATCAACATATTATAATTTCACCCAAATACTTTTTTATTTTGACCCTCATAACTGAATGGCGTGGCCAGGGAAAATATAAAGAGTAATTTTGAACACAAAAGCAAAAGCATTGAAAATTCAGTGAAAATGAGACTTCTGTACATTTCGTATCCAGAGTATGATCTTTCCCCAGATTAAATCCCTTGTTACTTTGGTAACGCCCTATCCATATAAAAAATTTCAGAAATATCCATTCTTTAGTTTTGGAGTAATTGTGAACAACAAACAAACAAAACAACCTGCTAAGCAGAGATGAGAAAATGACACCACTGCTCAACACACCCTTAACCTTAGGAAAGCTGTTCTAATATATATCGGATTCTGTAAAGCTCTGCTGTAAATGGGAAGAGACTCTTCTGTAGAAAGTGAAGTCATAAAAATGTTCAATACAAATAGAATTTGTGAATCAAGAATATCATCATTTTATCATTAGGAATACATTCTGATGGTGAAGCAAGCAACTGTTACATTAGCTCACTAAAGTCTTCCACTGAGCATATATATTTGTCACCGGTAGTAAGACCCTTTTTAAGTTGGGTATAATAGTGGTTTATAAAATCTACACTCCTCTATTAAATGGCCATTATCATCCAAACATGCTGAGAGATTTTGTTCAGGTAATAGAAAACTATGCAAAATAGAATTGTCATGTTAGTTCACAGTAATAAGGCAATTAACCCCATGTTCCGAACAAGTGCTTTGTAAACAGCCTTTTATGAGGCTTTTTATTTTTTACCAGGTCTTGCACGGCCTTACACAATGTTTTTTTTTTATTTTACCTTGTATAGTGAGATGTCATGGAGGCTTGTTCACATTATGCATTACCATAACCCAGGTGTATATAGTAGTGTAGTCAGAGAGGTAGTTTTATGCAGAAAGTAGTTTTTAACTAAAAAGGGTACAAAAACTTGAGGTGGCCTTAACGTGCAGACAAAACTAAGAATCATTAGGGTAAGGTAAACTTAAGGAATCCTGAAACTAATATGATGATGGATATGTAATAAATTCTCCAAATGCAGTATTATTATTATTTGTAATTCTACCTATTTCTCACTAACTAAAAAATTATTATGAAACCTCTATTATGTAGCGAACATGATTTGGCAAAAATTTGGTAATTTTCAGGTGTCGGCGATCGTTGGGATCTCTTTCAGGTTTTCACGGTATAGTATTGCTCGGAAATGCCCACTCAGTAGACCATAGCACTTTGTAAAGACATGGATCTGGAGGTAGAAATTTGTAGTCTCAATGGGTTTTTGAAAACCCTGCACCCATTCAAAAGTCAACTTTCATTCATCACAGCCATTCAATTCATTTGGGCAAGATTCCCTCAAGTCCATGGGGCAAAATTTATGGAGGTTGGGGTTTCAGGATCAGACTCGGGTGGTGAGATTTCAGATGACTGAGTCGTGGTTTGTCTGTTGACTAGGTCATTTGGAATTTCTGTACCTTAGCTGAATGGGTTCACATATGGTGGGTGTTTGAGGGTTTCAGGTAATTTTGGTTATAGTTTACAAGGAGTTCCATATGTTGTTTAATGTAATTGGTTTGTATTTTTTTATTGAAAGTCTTTGGATAGTTTTAGTCATGACAGGTCAGTTTGATGAACATTCTGCTTTAATTTAACTTCTGTTTTGACCTACATTTTCATACATATTTGATAAATCAGTATACTTGGTAAAGTGGTGTTGTTCCTGCTCATGAAATGTTATTAAGTATTTGATAATAAATCAATACTAAACCATTCAAATAAATCACTGAATGTAAAGTATTAAAGTAATTAATAAATTAGCTTTCTAAAAGATAAAACAATAATTTCTGAAGACGTTTGTTTGACACTCACACTGTCAAAATGTGTCAGTTCAGATCAAGTTTTGACTTGATTCTGGGGTGAGGGTGATGGTGGGAAGGATACTTGGGGTAGCTCGCTCTGCAGTGTGTACTATCCAGATGAAAGGGACGCTTTCCAAAGCTACATTAAGGCTGCCAAGTGGAAAACAAATATGTACAGACACAACTGTCAGGAAAGTTGTGACTTGGCCAATAAATCCAGATGAATGTATACCGAGGGGCAACAGTGTATATAAATTCCTGAATGACATACACAGAAAAAATATACTTTGCAAATAAAGATTTTTTTCAATGTATTTCTTTAACCTCTTATAACAAGGTGCATCAGAACTGGGCAGGCAAGGATAACAAACTTGCAATCAATTCCACTTTACAGTGCCATTCATACACAGTATGAAATTATATATGTAAAGCTCTTTTAAAGCTGTTGTATACAAAACAATATATCCCAGTCTGTATATCCCCCTATATGGATCAAATATGGCTTGCGGTGGATAATAAATATATATTACTATGATATGTATCACACAGTGTAGTGAATTTTATTTAAATAAACTGGATTTGGCCTAAGTCAAAGTAACAAAATGTCAGCCATTTGCTTCTACTTACAGAAACTTCCTAGTTATACCCACTTTAACTGTTAAGAAATTTTAAGTTATGAAGAGAGAATATAAATAATAATAACTCTCCTAAAATACTTGATACTTGTAATCATTCTACCGGGTAATCTCTATGCTTTGTTTAGACTTAATAGCACAATGTTGCTATTTTGTCACTTCTTTCAAGGATTTCGACGCATCTGTACAAACAAGAATCTTAGGTTCTAATTACACCCTATGATTACCATTGACAAGTAATACTTTTTGTGTCAAGTTAGGTTTTGCTAATGGCCACTTTCTAAAAGTTGAACTTGTAGTTATTCTTTTATGTTGCACTACTAATTGCGGGTAACCTACAGCATTTTGAGTTACACCAAATCAACTATAAACCAATTTTCTGCTATATGGATCAAATACACGCATGTGGTAATACGTTTGTTCTCCTGTATGCTCTATAGAACAAATTCACTTGCCAGTACACAATAGATATAAGAATTCTATGTCAGTGGCTTACTTTATCAGATGCAATCAAGCCATGTGTCTAATGCCTACTTGTCACTGGTCTGCATGGTGTGTTGTTATAAATAAGGGAATTGCATGCCTTACAACTGGGTATTATACAGAGTTATTGGACGGCCACATTCCATACAATGGTACAGTGACAGCAGGAATGTACGAAGCAGAACAGAATCTACTGAATAGATTTATATTTTATTATGCTGACTTGTGCTATATATATTTATTATACGGCCATATTTCTTGGATAGAATTTTCAGCTGTCATGCAACCTTTACTAAGACTAGTAAGGATTCAAAGTGTCTGGTTGCCGTTATTATATGATTAACATGTAAGAAAACCTCACAACATCCAAAGATTCCTGTCATTTCCGCTCGTGAAAATTGTTAGCAAAATTAATATACAAGCTGTTACGATGGTAGGGAACAGTATGAATGGGCTCTAACAGTCAGGCAACATATTGGATTATGCATTATCATCTGATAATCAGTGTGAAATTAAGTTTTATCACTTAGGTACACAACATACTCATTCCTTTGTTTATCTTCACACTGACAATAATAAGGAGGAAAGTTAGGCAATGGAGTCTTATAAGAATATTAATTTTATATCCAGTGCAGTGTCATAAATGCAATCCACCTGCCTATGGTTTCCGGGACACATTCATTTTCACATAAATTCCTTTTCATACCAAGTTCAGTACTTCTTTCATTAATTCGTTCTCAAAGTCCTATTCCTGTCAGTATTTTTCCTTAATTTGTTTCTGCACTCAGCTCAATATTTCCATTGCTGGCAAGTGCACAAAATGCTATTTACTACTTAATCAGACCCTATTAAGTGGAACTCTGTAGCATTAGTAGAAACCCCATTTATACACACAAAAAATGTAAATTTCAACTCCTCAAAAGACCCTTTCCATTAAAATTTACCGTAATTTGTGAAAGTCTTGTTTCAGGGGAGGTAGGTCTTTTATTAGAGAGTTTGCGAACAACGTTTCACAAACGCCCCTTGCAAAAATACGCAACATAATTAATCAATAGGGGGGGAGAAAGCCATTAGGGGGGAGTTTTGTTTGCGAACAGCGTTTGAACCATGAATTTTACAAGTATTTCTTTTAAATATATTGGGAGTTATACAAGTCAATAAAGATAAATACACTGGTTTTAATCATCTACAGTTCTGAATGAACTGGGTACTGATATATATTACAAACTGTATTGACCCAATAGCCAATAAACCCACAATTTTAGTAGCTTGTAAAACAAACGTACATAAAACTTTGGAGGATTGTGTGCATTACTTCAAAAAAATTTATGACAGGGGATGAAAAAAGGCTGGTCGTTGTACACTTGGGTTTTTCAAAAATTGACAAAGTTGCTAAAAATAATCTACAGTCTCTCAAGAACTCTGTACGGACATGTATAACACACTTTATTGCTCCAGTAATTAATAAAGCCACAAGGGAAATAGATTACGTGGCAAAGCCGTTTGCCACGTAAAAAACGTAACCTTGTGTAGTTAAAACCTTATGAAATGACATCACACACAGAAATCAATGACGTGTAACGTAGCGGAAAGTAGATACGGGCATGAAAAACGTTGTTCACAAACTCTCTACTCTCTTCAAAATTCAACTTAACATGGTTAAGTTGTACATATTGGGTGAAATTTCTTTTCATACTCAGTCTTACAGTGTTTACTAATTGCTTGCTGCTCTCCTAAGTGTCACTGCTCATCCCCTGCCTCCATTAAACTAGTGTATTTAACAACCACCAGTAAGTGACATCTCCCTAATTGAAAACAGGTTTGAGATGATCCTTTATAGCTGTCCCAAAAGCTCTTATGATTGTCATTGGTGACATGCTTCAAGGCCAGGAGAGTACTTTTAAAACTCACCTGTTTTCATGCAGCACTGAAATGTCCATTGTCTTCAGAGTGGTATTGTTGGGCACCTGTGTGGAAAACATAAAATAAGGTTCTTGGGTGAGGTGGAAATAAATTCTAATTCCAATTGGACTTTTATTGCGCTTAATCTCCCCTATTCAAAGGGGACTCTAAGGCGCAACAAAACCAAAACAATCAACAAACTTCTGTATCCAGGAACACAAAAAAGGCCAAGCACCACAGAGAATGTCAGGGGGTGAGTAAGACTAAGGTGTGTATGCCTTAGTGAGGGGTGGATCAAAAGCAAAACTATAACCAATCACAGCAAAACAGTCATATTTTGGCACTGAACGCCAAAAAGACTTGTACATCAATAGAATAGTGGAAGATCAGCATTTATTTCCACTGCAATGCAAACACTGAAATTAGCCAACACAATATTTTTTGATTAATTTTACAAATTATGGATTTGGGTTTTAGAAAATATGAAAAACTGAATCAATAATTAATAGATATCAGTATCGCTGACATGGAATTAGTCTCAGTGTTGATCTTTTTGTCCACCGGTTAATTGTACCCGTTGACTATATCAGCAGATCCAGCAATGGTTTTATGAGCTCAGCTGTAGTAAGAGAAACATATAAAAAACAAACTAATTTCCAATCTTTTACAATCTGTCAGTACTGGGGTGAAAGCACTTAGAAATTCTGATTGGAAGAGGCTAAAAAGCTTGCCATCTCTCTGATACTCTGTTCTCAGATGTACAATTAAGATGGAGATTATAAGACAGTTCCAGGCCTCTGTGCCAAATAACAACTGTACCCTTTGACACTGGGATTTAGAGGAGAAAATTTGTATGGAATGAAATTAGAAATTGTAACTTAGAAGTTACAAATTTATTAAATGTTGGCTTAAAATGAATTTTATTCTAAGTGTGGTATCATGCTAATTGGCACTTTCCATATTTTGGTGTCAAGTGAATTTTTAGGTCAGATTTTAACACTGACTCAGAAGTGTTGTCAACATATGGGCCAGTGACATGAAGATGGATTCAGGAAATGTCTGCTTCAGTAGTGGTACAGTATATAAGAGGATATTATAGAAAATAGTTGGATGAACAAAGAAATACATTAATCCAGACTGTGTTTAACAGCTTCCAACATACATAATTGTAGAAGAACAATTAATTCTGGGAGGTAATTTCACTCACAAAAATTGCTATGTATAGCATAAAATACTTTACACTAATAATTCCAAATTATTGTAGCTAAACAAAGGTAATCTCTTTGACAATACAATAAGCAAATGAGGACCTTGTCATTATTAGTCACAACAATCTTACAGGAAAATACTTCATGTGTCAATAGGATATTTAAATATTTCACAAAATATGATTTGGATTTTCAGGTTCCTGGTATTTTATAAAAAAATAAATTGTTAACCCAAAATCCCAAATTGTAAGTTAAAGCTTTTATTATCTATGTGGAAACAATAAACTTAAACAATAGTAAATTTTTCATTATCGGCTGTATGAAAAATGTTTTAATTTCATATCTCAAAAAACAGTTTGAACCTCTTTTCAAGTAGTAATTTCTTTAATAGGATTCCTTTTAAGTAGGAATAGATATTGGTTTCCATTGAATTTATTTTCCCCATCATTTAAACCTACTGGTTAAGTACTTGTTTGGTTCCTTGAGCTTTAAATTAAACTATTCAACTGATATATTTACATAATGTGCACTTGCACTAGGGTGGAATAGAGAAAGGAGTTACTTTATCAAAATGCTGACACTTACCAGCAGGGAACTCATTGGACAAAAACTGTACTGAGTAGCTTGATGACAAGTGGCATTTTTACCTTAGATGGTCTTAAAAAGTCACCTGCCAAGATTGCTTATCTCTGGACAGCAAAGATGGCTAAAACCCAATGCAAATTTGTCCGAGAGACAAAAGGAACTATGTATCTTTGAATTAAGTAAAAATATATGACCTACTTGATGCACATTGTTTTCACTAGAACCTCCTTTATGTTGTACTCGCCAGTAGATCTCTATATCAGGTTTCGCTCCCTTTTTTTCTGCTGAGTACGCCAGTCATCGGAGAGTTTTCATCTCTCAGATTTTTTTCCTAATGTTACATTAAAAGAGAACTGTTAATGATTACTGGAAAGGTGAGAGATTGCTGCAGTATTACCAAAGATAGAATAACACATTAAAGTTTCTGTGTATGAGCACACAATATAATAACTGGTTACTTTCTAGTCTTTCATTAATTTACAAGACACTTTTTTTCCTACCTTACCGAAATTCTTAGTGACTTCAAAATAATGAATATCATAGATTCATCTGGAAATGTTCAACTTTGGTAAGTTGAATTCGCTTTTAAGTGAAACATTTCAGGTCCTAATTGAATGTTTTTCACTGACATTTAACTCGTTATCTGGAATTAATGGTTAAGAGCCGGTATTTTGCTGGTCTCGTAAAATTTGACAGTTTTTAAATGTATTCAATTTTGTGAAGGCAAATGCTGTAATAACAGTATCAGTATACCAGATTTTGAAGACAATAAAACTAACAAAAATATCTGCCTAATAAAAATTGCTAGAATAGTATTCAGATATAGTTTCAGTTTTCCTATGTATATGAACCAATAAAAAAGGCATCATTTAAAATGAGCTAAATTCTGCTAACCAGAAATCTATTTTAATGCTTTTGACCATGTCAGATCCACATTCAATTACATTTTGTAAATAACTACTATTTGGCATTATTCTTTGCATTATCATTTTTTTTTCAATTTATATATATTTTTTTACAACAATTAGTGTAAGGTATGGCTGAAATGTAGTTATTTTTTCAATCAGAATTCATTAGCAGAAAAGCTGCTAGTGTTTCTATTAATATCAAACAATTTTGAAGTCTTTCCTTCCCTCGAGTCCATTTTAGGCAACCAATGCCTGCCATAAAGTCTGCTTATGAGAGAAAGGGGAAGAGTTCTTATCCAATAAGCAGACACTCCTGGGGTTTATAATACATGCCATAAAACTAACTAATGTTTCTATTTAATGTCATATCCACTGCATATCAAGAGACTCTGGATACTCTTACCATACAATATGCATAGTCTTGATTATAATTTGCTTTTGCCATCAGATTACTGTGGCACTTTCTGTGGTTTAATCAAAATTGCAAGATATTTAACTTGGTATTGGTACATGGTCATGAATGTGGCAAATTATCCCGATGGACTTTCAAATGACTGATGAATGGTTTTTAAAAGGTCAAATTTTGGTTAATTAATACACAAATCCTTGCTTGACCAATGGACTTAATGAGCAACCCAGGCAATCAAGAATCACTATGGAGTGTCTGTGGTCAGGCCTAGTGAAACTACAATGCATGAGGCTATGGTGGAGGTGCATTGGTGATCTTGCTTAAATTAACAAGAAGAAATTATTTAATATCATATGTATCAGACTATACTTGAAGTACATTGATGATCTAACTTAACTTAGAAGAACTTATTTAAATATCGTGCGTATATGATCATCAGAATACGCAAATCTTCCCAATCTCATTAGAAATTTTGAGTCATAGCAATTCTATGATCACAGTTGAAACATATTTAAGTACATTTTTGTTGAGAGAAAATTTATCTGAAATAGAAGCAATTTGCTGGTCCCCATAAGGCAGTTTTCCACATTATGGAGATGTACCATCCTAGGCTTTTGAAATTTGACTTAACAGGAATCAATTAATTTCAAAACAAGACCAACAAGGCAAACTTGTGTTACATTACATATTTTTACAATATTTGCTGATTTGAAAAGACAATTCTTCAAGATGCACAGCAATAAAGATGAACTTCACATATAAATGTAATGGAACTTGCCAATATCAACTTCAAGGATGATGCTTCACATGAATCACTTGCACCAAATACATGTGTTTGCCCTTGAAAGGAAGCCTCTTTACCAGAGGATATTTCTTTTGCTATATTTATTCAGTAATATCCACAGATCCAGACCCTTTCTGTGACCCCATTCATCTGCTAAGCTTTGCTTGACAGGAGCAAATTTATGATCCAATCTACAAATCTGTCACAGCATATTTCTGGGATTTAACCAAATTTTCTCCCTTACTAGATATTGATGCTTTTCTTATTTAAGTGATAGAGTTTTAAACAGACTTTTTGCATATTACATTTTTTCACCACATGTATAATACCTTATAACTATTCCTATCTGACTTGAAGTTTATTTATTCAGATTTATGTGAAAAGCTGAGCTAACTTTTCAATATGAAGAACAAATTCAGAATGACAATCTAACAATATAAAGGTTGTTTCATCTGAGAGACCACCATTATGTCTGATACAGTAAAACCATGTCAACTTTCAAGGGAATTCCAGTGAGCAGGATGCATTTCAATTAAAAAAATAACCTTTCTTATATCTGGAACCAGGTTCTACTTAAAAAATTCTTCATAAGAGGGATTGGCTGTATAATTTGTTTTTTTTTTCAGTCCATTATAAAAGCTGAGAATAATTTTATTTATTTGAGCAATGTATTCAATTTTGTTTATTCTGGGGATGATGGAATTTACCCGTAATACAAATCTTCTACAATAAACTGTGTAAGCTGACAATGGTAAAGCTCAAAAACACCATCTCAAAACCTGAACCTCAGCCCAAAACCTATCAGTACACCAAGGCATACCCACCTTAATCTTATTCACCCCCTGGCATTCTCTGTGGTGATTATGGCCCTTTTTCTGTCCCTGGATACTGAAATTGGTTGACGGTTTTGGTTTTGTTGGGCCTTAGAAGTCCCCTTTAAATAGGGGAGATTAAGCACTATAAAAGTCCAATTAGAATTAGAATGGTAGAGGTCAAAGTAGGGGTTTATGTCTCTTTCAACAACTAACAAAGGTCATATCAAGACAGGTCATCTATGAATCCAATCTGCTGCAATGGGCTGGAATCAAACCCATGATTTTGTCCAGTCATTCAATGTCAGCTTGTTAACCACTTGGTGACTGAGATCTCAGTTCAACAATGAAGCTTTATTTATTTCTACTGGAATGAAATATAAAAAAATACATATCTTCTGCATTTAGCTATGAAAGTTAGCATTACTGATATTATTAAAGGGCATCAGTTATGATGGCCTCGCTGTTGTGACACTCACTTGTTTGGCTTAGGCAAAAACTCTAAGACATATACATCTAAATAAGTATACATACAGTGTCACTCAAGCAATCACTTAAAATAATGGTAATGTGTCATTTGGTCCACTTTCCTCTATAGCCAAGGGAAATACATTGGAAATATTGATAAAAGCCTATGACACTTAAAGCCAAGGAGTGACACATTTACAGATAGGTAAAGATAAATTTGGCTACTCCATAATTATTGATTATATTGTCTCATATTTTGTGTCATATATTGAGAACAATCGATGTCCTAGTCTGACAGCCATGACTTAAGTGTCTGATGTTTCATTTGCAAAAGCCCAAAGATAGGTACAATAGAAGCAACATTAGTAGAATCAGTTTAAGTTGAATTCTGGTGAAAATTGACCTAGTACAGAGGTCCTAAAAGCAAGAAAGTGCTGTAGTTTTGTTGGTATAAGTAGAAGTTCAACATAACTTAGAGCCAAATTCAGTGGATATTAGAAATTCTGGTTATACAGATTCCACTGTGTTTACCAGAGCCAAGAGACAGATATAGAATATGTTTCTCTTTAAAATTTAAAATATGGACACGTTCAGCCACTTGCCTGTGTCATTTGGGGATGCCCCATTTAACAGGAGATGTTTTGGGAATGGATCAGTTCATTAGACAAGATATGCGATGAAGACATAATCTAAATTTATTAAAACATAAGAGAAAAATACCAAACTTGTGCCAAATCAGTCATATCTAACAACAAAAATTGTAAACATCACAAATAACAATTATCTTTCGCCGTGTTTACGCTTCTTTGGTTTCATCTCTAATGTAATTCTGACATAATTTAATGGGCCACAAGAAATTTGCCACAAATTGACAAAAAAATCACCATTGTTGATGAGTAGATAAATATATTCATAATTATCTATTTTTGTTATAAGAGAAACAGTGATGATTGGGATGATAAATAAGAAAAAAATATGTATCACTAATGTAAGTCAAATATACCAAGAACGTTGGGAAACATGACCCTCAATGAACCAAAAACAACCACTTTTCAGATTTGTACCAGGATAGCATTGAATGGTTTAGAATATCAGAGGTTACTTTTTTAATAGATCCAAAGCAAGTGTTTCCAAACAGGAGTACATTTTTTCACCTGAACAGGGTATTATCTAATTATTATACCAGACAAAAACCATTGCAAGTCTGTGCTATTTAATCAGCCATACTAACCAATAAAAATACGTCATAAATACCACCGGTAACATTCATCCTACTAATAGCATGGGAATTAAGCAATAAACAGCCATACCTTAATGTGTAAAATGTGATGAAAAATCTGCTGTCAATATTTATCTAGTTTTATTACTGGTGATAAAGACTTCTAATAATATATAGAGAGACAAAACAAAATGTTTTGCATTTTATAAAGCATAATCCCTTACATAAATATCATATTTTGGCATAGACGGAAAGTAATTTCATAAAGACTATTGGTACATATATTTGGCTCATAGATGTCATTATATGCAATAACACTGATGAGAAAATTAGACAAATGCCACACTTATAAAGTGAAATGTCCACTGTCCTCTTGCTTGTGTACAAGTGTATGTTTCCAAATATGCAAACAGGCACTCTACGGCTGTGCTTAACAAACTTGTAATTTGCATGAATTGGGCCACAATTAACAGCACATTGTAAATATGGACAGAAACAAAAAAACTGCACGTTTATATAACATTAAAACCATACAATTACAACTATCATTAGAAAGCATGGAATTAGTTTGAAAGAATTCAGAATATATGAAAAAAACATGCCAGACTGCAAACCGTGTATATGTAAACATATAGTAATGCTGCCTAAAACAAACCTGCTCAAGCTGCCATTAATCTTACAACATCCTTACAAATTGATATTGAATATAAACTGATGTTATCACCCATTTTAGTGGAGATGTTGGCAGGCCTATCACAGAAAAATGCCATTGTGATTTAGGAACAACTTTAACTAACAGCTATTAACGCTGTATAGAGTATTGTACATGTCAATATATTTGAAAAAAAAAAAATCTTGGCTACCTTTAATGACACGTTTACAACTATACCAACAACAATTAAAGCCATATAGAGTATTATAAATGTCAATACATTTGAAAAATAAGCTCGGCCACCTTCAATGACACTTTTACAATTTTAACTGACGGTTAGCAGTAATTGTAATTTTACTGTGAAATCAGTTATAACAAGTAGTTCAGATCTGATACATACTTTAAACTTTAGAACATGTTTTATTACTAGTAAAAAAGTTTGTTTTTGTTTTCTTGATCTGTAAACTATTTACTGGCATGGCTCACTTTCAATCATCTACAACAGTAAAAGGACTTGAAATCAAATGATCAACTTTTGCGTCTCTCAAGTTCAGGTGAAAAGCCAAAGCATTGCTATTCCAGCATTTTTTTGCTTGCAAATATTTACCTTAAAACTGACTGAATATATATTTTCTCACTTGAAGACTTTGGGGCACACATGCACCCCCTTTTGGAATAATCACTTTGAATAACCATATACACAAAGGATGAAACTGTAAGAACACATGATCCAATCTGATAACAAGAGTACTAGGTTTATTTTATTTTTTTAATTTTTTGTTTTACGTCGCGTTCAACAGCCAGGGTTATATTGTGACGGGTAGTTTACCGGGTGGAGGAACCATTGCTTACTAGTTGGTCAAGATTCTGCACTGTAAACCACCGGGCATCAGCAAGTAACTACCAACTTTCCAACATGAAGTGCCCGACCACTCAAACCGCTACACTACCGAGCCCCTTAACAAGAGCACTAGGAGGCAAGCTGAGTGCAGACTTTGCAAAATTTCTGCAAAGTAGTATTTATTCTGTTTGTTTTGATATTGATCCGATCATGCCCAAATTTGAATCAGTTTTTCTTTGTACCAGTAATGATGCTCCCTAAATATTCCATTACCATCTTTGCAATACTTTTAGTGTTATGCTGTTCGTGTAAACAAACAATTAAACAAAAGGGGCAAAATTTTGCAAAGTTAAATAAAGTTGGAACTCATACAGCACACCATGTCACCAAGGGAACTCAGTGGTGTAGTGGTTAAACACATGGCTTGGCCTTTACCCGATTCCACGTGCGAAAGTTGGTAGTTGCTTACCGCTGTCCCAAAGTTTTCACTGCAGAATCTTAACCAAGTAGTATGTATTGGTTTTCTCTGCCATTAAAACTACTAATTGACATATAACCTAAAAAAATTGTTTTTAACTTAAAAATAGTATTGTGTTGAGATAAATCACACTTTAAATAATAGCTGATGGAACACTTTTTATTGTAATTTTTCTTTTATTGTTTTTTCATGTTTATCTGTTTAAAGTTAATTTATTTATTTGGGGTTTTACGTCACTTTCAACACTGTACAGGTCATATCACGACGGGTAGTTGGAAGGGCAGAGTAAACCAGTACATACAGTTCATTACGGTTCTGTACTGTAAACTGCCGACCAACGGCAAGCAACTACCAGCTTTCCCACTTGAGGCCGTGCCGGGAACCAAACCCCGGCCTCAGAGGTGGCTGTTTAAAGTTAAAAGACATAGCAACCAAGTTTATGAAGATTTGTAAACAGGAGAAGCCTTTTTGTCAGGGCTTACATCTCCAGTGTTTGTGGTCTTTTAACTATTTGTAATAAGTGCTAGAATAAATTGTTTTTGTTTTAGGTACCAAAAAATAACAATAAAAAAAAGAGATATAAGCTGTACAATCTGTTGAAAGCGACGTTAAAGCCACATAAATAAAATTTAATGTGTATCAACAATACAACATAAGCCAACAATATAATTTTTATTTTGAAGAATTCCGCAATTATTTGATCAGAAGGTAAATTCAATATATACCATAGAGTTTCAACCCAAATGACCAAAACTTACTAATTTGTGGACCTGACTTTTGACAGCTTTTTTATTTTAGGATGGCTTAGTAACTAAATGGATCATATCAGACTTTTTCCTATTGGTTTGGTGAATGAGCCATAAGGGTTAACATTTAAAAGATAGCAAGTACAACACATTACACTATTTGTTTGTCCAGCAATACCCTATTTCTGAAAAACTCATTGGGTATTAAGCAGCCTGCTTACCATAGTTCTAACATACATTGCTTATGTTCAAAGTCCATGGAGAATCATCTTTTAGCATATAAAACCTTTCATCTTCCACTGTTGTTATATCGTGAAAACTGTGGCTAGGGAGATTGGGGCCAGAACAAACAATGTGCTATTTACATGGAATGCTCAGGACAGACACATGGCAAACAAATCCCCAATTATCAAAATGTCCCAGGGAAATAACAGATAAAGCCATCTACATGCCACAAGTTCCTTGTCCCATGCACTGGAAATATTTTCCAGACTTATGGAGAGATTTACATCTCGGTTTGATAAATGGACAAAGTTTTTCAGATGAAATGTAGAATATTTAAAGGCTTAATTTTCAAACAAAGGGCAAATTTAAAATGACTATTTTACAATAATATTGTGAAATATTATTACTGCTATCTCAAAACGTAACTTGTCAGGAATTCAACTGTAAATTAATATTTTCCTATATTGTCTAATATGATGAATTCATTGTTCACTGGATTACCTGAGTTCAATTGAAAATACACTCGGACACTTTACATACAACTCTATTCAGCAGAATGTTGTTTCAATTAGTAATAAATATCATTTATTGAGAACTCATTCACTGACATTGTTCATGTTACCTAAAACTCTTATACCCTTTCACACTACAGGCGGTATCACCATATCACCCGCGGTAACCCGCATTTGGTGAAACATCCCTGTCCTTGGATCCCTGCTGACGTCCATTTGCAAACTTGCGAGTCAGTGGTCCATTGTCCTAATCCTTACGCATCCTGCGGAAGTTTTGAAAAGTTTAAAATTTCCTCTCTGAGTTCGGAACCGTGAGCATGCACAGATAATTCCACGCATGCACGCATAAATTCTTACTACAGTTACCGAAGGTGTTGTCCACAGTGTATATGTTATAGTCAATCTGTGAAACCAGTCATTACGCGTAATGACTAAAATTTTCAGTCATTTCACATAATGACTGAAAATAAGGTCCAGTCATTATGTGTAATGGCTGAATTGTGATAAATAGCTTTAAATACTTGCTTTACTAAAAATTAAATTGTCTGGCCTCACTTAGTAATTTAAATTGCATTCTCATGTGATTATTAAAGAGGGGTAATGAAATTATCACTTCAGATTTGAACATATTCTGACATGATTACTGACTGATAACATGGGTAAATGATCAAATTATCAAACTCTTCTGCAGTTATTTTAACTAAGCCCCACTTCTTTTAATTCATGTCATAAAAATGACCTTCATATATATGTACTCCCTTGTAAAATATGAAAGGGGACCCAATGGATAGGTAGCATTCCTAACAAACGGGGACCCGATCTATAGACTCTTACTAAAATTTAGAGTTCTGTGTAACATGTATGTCCAACTGAAGAACATAGGGTAAATCAAGTATCTTGAGGGTTATTTATTGTTACAATGGTACTCAGGTGTGAGTTAGAGCTCTAAGTTATCCTACTCAGGCTTTAATAACTATTAAAAGGATGGATTAAGTTGTCCCAGTTATTTTAGAACATTAAAGGTCAACTCCATCTTTGATAAACAGGCTCTTTGTGTGGAGAGGTCAAACAACAGTAACAAGGCCTGAAAGAACAAAACAGGATAAAGTAGATAATGACCCCTGTAGGTCACATGGTACACTTCTCTGATGTAATGGTTTCATCAAACAGACGTTGAATAAAGTATTGCTGTGAAAATATTTCATCAGAAAACAAATAAACATTGTTGAGAGAAGTACAGAAAGGATTCTCTGCTGCACTGCGGGCTGTTGCTATTCTTTGCAATTCCTGGATAGCAATAAATACACAGATGTTATTCCTTTCTAGACTTCAAAGGTAGTTGCCATTTCACTACAAAGTATGTTGGTATAATAGTAGCAGGCTTTTGTAATATTTATTCAAATATAACTTGTGCTTCAAAACCAAAGGTTTTCTTAAAATGCACAGTAATCTTGCAATACCTATAGTTTATTAGTAAAAATTAAACTTACTGAAGGGTGTGTTTCCTCAATGACAATGACACTTGATCACAAACAATACCTTAATCCCCTACAAAGAGACCAACATTTTGAAATCAAATAAGCCTGTTGAATGGGAATATTACCCAGGTGATGCATATTTTGAAGGTTTATCGTGAGAGAACATATTCAATCTGAGTTCAGAGGATGAGGATTATGTGTTCTGTCTTATTGGGTGAAAAGTTTTTAAAAATATGTTAAGTTATATTTTATATTTATTCACCATTTTTTAGTAATTGGGAAAATAATTCAATATTAACCTAGCGAATGTCAAAAGAAGAAACACCTGTGATAATATTAATTGTAACAGACACCAGTGAATATAAAATTTTTAACTCCAGATTTCTCTTTCTGTATACATTTTAATGGAACAAACACAAACATTAGGGTAAAAAAAACCTTTCTAATGATACATGAAACATATGTACATGTTACATAGTTATTGAAATGTTTTGTAAAAAAATGGCTCTTGCTTACACATTCATATTGTAATTATTTATCCATCGTATTAAGGTCAAATATGGATATTACTGTGGATAAAATATATATATCTCTAGTCTGTTTTCGTTTTAGAATACAGAAACAATGAATATTTTACAATGCTGAAGCAACAAGGCTGCCAGTTGCCAATTTCAGATAAATTTCAGGTCTTGAATCATTTATTATCTACCACAGCAAACATACCAACACTTTTAATAATATTAATAATACACAATATAATCTAAATAGTATACATTGTAGAATTTGAAAAAAGTTTCTTAGTGATTCAAATGGGTCATGACTCATAACACACTCTCTGCATTTAAGAACTGGAAACATTTCAGTAATTGTTGCATTAAATGTGATAGAACTTCAATCATCATGCTGCTTAATCTGCCACAGAGGATGTGGGTTCCAACCCAGGTACAGGCAGATTCAAGGACATTGGTAAATGGTCATCCTTGAGCCTCTATCTTCCAGTTAGGAGAATGTCAGTTACTTGTGAGTTGGGGCTATACCTGTGCAGTCGGACGGGTTAAATAGCGCTTTGAGTCCTTTAGTATATGGAGATATTGCGCTGAGTATAAATACACACTACAATACAATTAATACAATTAATAATAAAAGAATTATGTGTAAGCATGCTACTTTTGATAATTTTTGTAATCGTTTTGTTAATATTTCTTGATATGAGTGGGTTTCCTGTGATTTTTGTAGGATGTGTAACAAAAATTTACATATATGGAAATCTGCATAAAAATTGATAAAGACAAAAACATAACCAGTTGTAGTTCTAGATTCCCCACAAGGTAACTATAGCAACACAAGCCTCTCTGTAAACAACAAAGTAACCTAGGTTGCAGATTTATGTCAGTACTAACATAAGGTCATGCAACAGAAGGTAATAGAGTGAGGTATGAGTTAGATTATAGATTCTGCTTTTGATCCCCATGTTGTTTACTCATTAATATTCATAAGTTGAATTAGGAATTTAATATTCATGGAAATTTACAAGTAGTGTCAATGAAAGCTTGTGATTATTCTGTATTGTATGGCACTATACATTTATACTTGGCACAATATTTCCCCTTCGCTACAGGACTCAAACTGCTATTTTGATCCGTCCTGACTGCACCAGCACAGACCAAGCTCTAATAACATTTCCTATTTGAAACACAGAGTCTAAGAATGACTCTAGTAACAAATAATAGCTGTAGTAAATTTTACATCTGATGTAATGTTTTCTTTTTGCTTTTACGTGTCCAAATAAATAAAATTTATTTTTATTTATGTTACTTTTATACATATACAATTATATGACCCTAAGAGATGATTTACATACAACTTCTTAATGCAGTGTTTATAGGACACAGCAAGATCAGTTAATAGTAATTTTATCACAGTTCAGTGGCAAAAGATATTAGTACCAATGAAAGAATAATGATGAATTAATGAAAGCCTAACGCTGAATTAGATACCAATTTCAAGGTTGCAATTTATTGCTATGACTGAGAGGATCAAAGCAATCAAGGGAGTTAATCAAAGCAGGACCTGGCAATGACCATAGAAGCATGAACCCCTAAATGATAATGCAGAAGAGTAGCCAGTACATATTTGCAATAAAACATACATGGGGCTTTCATATTCCTCAGCTTTAGAAAGTACAATGAAATAAAAGGACACATTTTCTGATGGTAAATGCCAAAATGATACCTTAGTTAAAACAGAAACTTATCTTTTGGATGGTAAATATTTGTTTGGTGTTATTTGTGATCGTAAGAATTTTTCATGAAGAAAGATAACCAGGTCTATGTCTATGAAAAGATATTAGCCTGAGTGGAGCCAACAATTCATTCAAGTGAAAAATTAATAAGCCACACACTTCTGCCGATTTATTAATGATCTTTCACATCTAATTTTGTGAATAATTTTTTTTTCTTCTATAGTTGCGGAACTTTAAAGACCCAGTTTCTAAACAAGGGTACATTAGGATGCCTTGGGCCCTTGTTTTATGTTTTGATGATAAATCACAATATTTGGCTCATTTCCAAATCTTTCCCATGCTATGAGTGATTGAGAAAAAAAGTGCAGGAAAAATATAATATGTTAATTAAGCACATGATGCTGCTGCGACTGAACAGACAAGTCTTACAATCTACACAAATTAGAATGAGTAGTTGGGACGATGAGTCGTATTGCCTTGCAAATTACATCCCAACCTTTACAATTTAAGGAGTAAAAAGAAACTCATAACATCAAGATACAATCTGTCTTGGCAGGAGAGAAGATCAATTGTGAGCCTTAAGACTTATCTATGTAGAGAATAAGGTCACTCTGCTCAAAATTGTTTCTTTTTTATGTTCCGCAAGGGGATTCAGAATGCAATATTTGCAAAAATCAGTAAAAAATTGTGGAGTTCCAATGGGGATCTGGATTATCTTTAAGGTGGAACGAGCCACTGTTAAACCCCACCTTGTAAAATAGGAAAACTTCCAGAATGACATAGACTAAGGTATCTAAAATTTATTGCATATCTTAAATTCACCACATGTACAAATATTCATAAAATAAAGTGAGGTCAAATTTGCTGAAAGTCTCCTGGATTAAGGCTTTCTGAACTAAGAAATACCAATTTTAAGACAATACATTACTTTCTGCTGTAAATTTACAAAGGCTGTATTGGGGACGAATTTCAGATTTCTGGCGAGTTTTAGATTTCTTACTCTATGCAGAAAAAATTATCATGAAGATGACAATATTATATGAGTGCATAGCACACGTATTATATTGTAAATCTTCTTGAGTGATAAAATTTTTCTGTGTATGTCTAATGAGGGGTGTTTTACTTTTATTATCCACCATTATAATGACTTATGAGTAAAATTAAGCTATATTAAAGACACCAAGCAAAAAAAGAGACTGTCATTTAGATGCATGCACAAATGAATATAAAAATATGAATTTTAAACTTGCAATTTCTCAGCCATTTCTACATGGATTATTAGGCACCAAAAAGGAGCAGAAGCACTGTAAAGGGATCATCAAACGATATGTAATACCTATTTGTAGGTTAAATAGTTTCCGTGATATATTATAGAAAACCAGAACATGTAGACACTAATTATCCATGGCAAGGAGGTGCTGGTTGATGTGAAAAAATATATCCTCATTCTGTATATCCCGCTATATGGTTCATGTATGGCTCGTAGTGGATAATAAAAAGATATTCGCCTGTTTCCCAGTTATTCACACACCACACAAATGGACATGGGTGCGGGATGTTAGCCCAATACTTTCACAACAGAGTTACTCCTGCCAAGGAGGTTATGATTTAGTGAGTATTCATTTGTCTGTCTGTTTGCCTGTGTTAGCGATTGGACTAATGCAGCGTTCTTACCGGCCGTAAACACGACCTCACAGCCTGTAAATTGGTCAAGAACGGTCTCACAGGTGGTATATACCACTCGTGAGTTGGGTACCTCCAGAGACTTTCCAAACTTTGACCTTCACCTCTAATGACAACAAAGATGCAGAATACACGTGCTTTCGCTATAAAAACATGTTAAATAAAGTGTTTCGGTACTCTGGATTTTGATAAATAACATTGGAAAAGGTTTAACAAATGAAATATGCATCATTTGCATGGCGGATAGCGAAATATTATGATTTCTTTTCTTTCTCTTTGTGATTTGTGTTTGTTTACATACACACATAAACACACAGGCGGTGAATTGTTAAGAACGGTCAAAACTTTCCCCTGTACTCACAGGTGGTGCGCACCACTCGTGAATTTCCGTCTGAATACAGCATAAAACTAATGACCGTACATTTGATGAATTTTTATGTGGGTAGGGTCTAATGAAAGGAATAAGTGATTGAAATTTGGCAAAGATCATGATCATACTATAGATAGTATTACAAAAAATCTTAAATTGACAAACTTCTTATTTTCACTGAATATTCATTGCTTTTAACTTAGGTTCTACATTGCCCTTACCATCCAATTAGGAGGTAAAATAAAAGAGCACTATTTAATAGGTGAAATTACAATACTGGGATAACTGGCCATCCTGGTGGAGGCCTGTGCTCTAGGAGTGCTTCCTAGTTGTAGATAAAGTCTAATCAAGGTAATTGTATCTGGCTGCTATTTTACTTTAACTAAGCAGATATTTTTATGGCTGTCGGTAGATAGATCATCATCAAGTCTACAAGTGGATAAATTATGGTAGAAAAATAATAACTAGTACCCAGGGGTAAAACAATCAAATGTAACAAATTACCTCAACCAGTGGAATGGCCTTGGATGATCAGGAAACACATCATCAAAGGTCTTCCCGCGTGGTCTTTTGATTTAGCTGATACAAAGCCGCTTACTACACCAGTGTGGCTTTTATTTTCACTCGAGTCTTTTTTCTATTAAAGCAGACAAAAACTACAGTAGCATGTGCTCTGTGATTCCATCAGAGTAAATGTCCCAATGAACATTCACGTCCACATAAATAAATGTATTCCCTAATTAACTATTATTCAGGATTTTTTCATGTGAATTCTTTACCTTTAGAGAATAACATTTTATGTTGGATTATTGTTTTACACAATGTTTAATTGCTGTCTTTCTTTGCCGCACCTTCCCTTATAAACTATTACTCTCAGAATCCCCTGATAATGAAAGGTTTAACATATCAAAGGTCAGAATTGGGACTTTACAACCCTAAGGTCACATCCAGACAGACCCTCGATTAATCTCACGTATTGTGAAGAGCTGGATTCTAGCCTATCACCACAGAGTTCAAAGCCAAATGATCAAATCTAATCTTATTTAATCTACTGCCTTGCAGATGCATTATCTTCCCCACGAGGTGGCACTCAGCATGCTAAATTAACGACTGACAAAAAGGACAACATTGTTGAACCACTTGGCCATCCAAACCTTACAATATATCAAAGGCCAAAGTTAAGCTTTTACATCCTGTTCAAAAGCCTCAAAATATATATTATCCAAGTAGTCAACATAAAATTGTATATGATATAAATGACTTTAACTATTCAATGATTTTTTATCTGATTCCGTCGAGCCCATTTAAGTAGAATTGTAATAAGTATAATTCCTTCCCTACAAGAAATATATGTAACATCTTATATCAGATCCTTATTTAGTTTCAAAGTCTTTTCCACTGAAAATTTATCCAGTTACCTGGATGTTTTTAGTTAAGCAAAGATTCTCCTCTGGTCTTTGACGATTTGACTTTATATGGTTCAACAACATTCACAGCAAATGTTTCACAAAATGTTTCTTCTTTTGTTCCCATCAATTTGTCAAAAAGAAAAAAATTGTGAAAAATCTTTAAATACCAGGGAAAGAAGAAACTTAAGAAAATGCAATTACAGTAATTAACTGTAATGCTTAAATATTATATCTTCACACCTGTGCAAAATATGATACATAAGGCCATGTTTCATATTTTTTACCCTTCCTGTTTTTAAATATAATCATTATAATACATGAAACATTATCGATATATGTTTGACTACAAAATATGAGAAGTTATTGCAAGTGTCAACTGTGGGCTTTGGGGAAGCTTTTAATTGGAAAGTGGCCATTATTTACTGAGATTACAGCATGACGTCACTGGGTCCCTTGGGTTTAATATCTACCCCAGTAAGTGACTCCAGGGGTCCAGGATAAAACCAAGTGATATTTCTAGTATTTGTCACATGTACAAGGACACACTAACCCAAGGAGATGGCAGTTTTCAAAAGGAAATAGCTTGTGTATGAACCGTCCAAATGAACAGTCACATTTATGTACTTGACAAACTTATATTGTTCATATTGAAATCATATATTATCAATGAAAGGCACAGTCAATGTTTGTATTAAATAATTTTACTTATAAACTTGACAAGAAAGTTCAAGAGAAATCTTTGTTGATTTTTCATCCTGATAAAATTCACCTTTAATTACAAAAATATAGAGGGTGTTGAACATCACAATAAGACAACAGGGTGTTGATCATCAAGAGAAGACAAAAATTATTATGTTAAAATCATGCAAGATTTTGCAGCCAGTTAAGGTATGTTTCCTCACTGTTAATTAGGGGCCACGGTGGCAGAGTGGTAACACTCTCGCCTCCCACCTCTGCGGCCGGGGTTCGATCCCCGTCATGGCCGTAAGTGGGAAAGCTGGTAGTTGCTTGCCGTTGGTCGGCAGTTTACAGTATACGAACTATATGTACTGGTTTCCTCTGCCCTTCCAACTACCCGTCGTGATATGACCTGTACAGTGTTGAAAGCGACGTAAAACCCCAAATAAACAAAAAACTCACTGTTAATTGACATATTGAATGCCTTTGAAATTTCCTTTACAATGTGCATGAAAAGTGTGCATTGACCTTGGCGATAGGTCATCTGCATTGAATATGATTAGATATGAGAATACACCATAAGTGACGGCCATTGACAATTTTGTCTCTGTGCTTTACATACAACAAACTAGAGAAGTTGCACCGACTACAACATAATTTCTGTAAAAGTACAACATTAAATTAATTTGAAGAAACAGATAGTTCACACAAGTATGTAGATTTTGAGGGTTTTTTTTGATAATCTGTGATTGTTTCTTCCAAGTCAACACACTAATTGGTAAAACTACTAGTACCCATTAACTTACTGGTTTATCTATGTACTATTGTTATTACAACAAAAATGGTTTAGTTTATATAAGGCCAAGACAAAACTTTCCAACTCGTGTAATACCCTGCATTGTTGGGCTTATTAGTATCTAAAATTAAAATAAATCTAATTCTAATAATGCTTTTATAGTGCTTAATTTCCATCTATTGACAGATTCTAAGGCACATAATACCAGAAAGCAGAGATCATAATCATTAAGCCAGAAACATTGCAGGGGCCAGTGCCATGGAGAAAGGCTGACACAAGACCAGAAAACCCAGATGGGTATGCTTTTGCAAAGAGCTAGGCTTTCAACTTCTTTCTGAATGAAGAGAGAGATTTGGCTGAGCGTACATCATCAGGCAGATTATTCCAAATCCTTGGGGCATCATATGCAAAGCTGAGGCCAAAATGATTTTTAGACTTACATACTGATACAAAGTGTGGGACCTCAAGGAGCACACCATCAGATTGACTTCTGTGAGTTTTGTACACAATTTGTCTGGGTTTCAGGAAAGGTTCAAATGATTTAGCATAACTACTTTTTAGGCATGTGTATACCAACAGGGCCATCTTGAAAACAGAGTAATCATCGATTGGCAACCAATGAAAAATCTTTCTCACAGGAGTAATATGTGAGAACTTGGTGGTATTGGCAACAATTCTAGCAAGAATTTTCTAAACACACTGGAGGACAATCTGCACTTACCCTACAGAATTTTATATGGTCTGTAGATTGAAACTTTGAAAATTTAACATTCAACATGGATTACCATGGCAAGCAGGGAATGCCACAATAAGTCTATAAAGGAATGAGGAGTTATATAAAATGCCTATAAACAAAGCAAATACTGCCCATAGTGTGACTGGGGTGATGATCAGACTGACTGAACAATAACCTTGTCAATAAAGCTCCAATGCAATTACCATGGTAGATGAACCTGGCACTGGATTTGACAGGTACACAATTATACAGCTAACCAAAGAATTGACAGCTACTCAGTGTACAAAGAGAATGAGATGGCTTGTATACACGGTGTGAGTTATGCAACATTTCACTGCTCATTACAACACACAGCCTTAACAGAACTGATGAGTTGTCTTGCAGGCAATATTCTGATGGCAGAGGCTTTTCCTCGGACTTAGACTGAACACATCCAAAATGTAACCTCCTTGGTGGAGGTAATGACATTAGGTGAATTATTTACTTACAAACTACCAATATTTTTCTTTACAAGAAGGGAAAATAGTATCAGTCATCTGCGTTGGTTAACATCTTATGAAGGAATCTATCTCAAATAACATCAGTGGAAAAGATTCTTTGGCATTATTCTCTGACTAATTACTGTTAATTATTGTTTTATCCAGCACTAAAAATTTATAATAAAAATGATATTTTCATGAAAGAAAATAAAAGAGAAATTGTTAAACTGTAGACACTAATTTTTTAACAATTATGTCACAAACTACCAAATTTACAGCATTAGCTCATTCTTAAGCTATTTTTTTACCCCTGAGCTAACCACCCTTGCAATTCACAAATCATCTTTAATGTCTGAAAGGTCACAGTTCTCAATGCATATTATTTGATTCAGGTACTTTATTTCCTCAATTATAATCCACCGAAGACTAAATACTTTCTTTGCTTGACAGTGCAAGATCATTGAAACTCTCCTGCTTTTAAGCACATTAATTAAAAGTGTGAAATTCACTCCCCAAGATGAATAGTTGTGTAAGTAAATCAAAATCTAGTGACATTGTGTCGACAAATGACCTAAAAGTGTCACAAAAACTGCAAATTTAATAGAAATGTCCCACAATGCAAAGAAAAGCATGGGGGAGTTTCCTCACAAGCCAAACATTCCCATTTCTCACTCTGGCACAGATCCTGACTCTGCAATTACCAGGAATAATGACATAATAAGCTGGCAGGGGAAGACTATGTAAAGGAAACTTATGAAATTTGCTCCAGTTCATAAAATTCTCCACTGGGAAAACCCCTCTTTTATTTTGCTTTGAATTGTGGGAAATTCTCATCTAATTTGCAGTGTTAGTGACCAGTTTAGGCATTTTATCTAATACAATATAGAATTTCAATGAATATTGGTTATTTTGTATTAATTTTTAAGCAGGCGACCTCAGTATGGATTTAACATAGTGTACCATAGTTAAAATTTGTTACTGCAATAAGCTCCTAGGGGTTGACCCCGCGTGTCAGGTGCTTACAAGCAGGGATGACTGACTACTTCTCTACTTGCACTGATGTGAAATGAATCAAAATACTCAGGGAAAAAATACACACTCCTGTTCAAAGGATTTACAGAATGGAATGAGTGGAAGATATGTGTTGTAGAAAATGGCCGCAGAAAATAGCATTAATTTCAGAACGTATAGGTTATGTAAATTCTACCAAAACACACATAGGCATGTTGATATGACTGATTCTTATCACACTGTGCATTCTTTTTTCATGGCAATTTGTACTGTCATCTGTTAGCATTTTCCTAAAATCTTAAACCTGAACTTAATAGGGGTGTGAGACTAAATGTATATCTAACATAGGTCATCTTACATATGAGATGATAGCATATGTATAATTAAGGCAGTATGCCCAGGCATACCATTTTGTTAGTAGAGTCATTAAAGAGATATACAATACTCCATCCCCTAAGAAATATTGCAAATAACCACAACTTTCTCAAAAATGAGGGTGCATAAAATCAAAAATCTTAGCTTGCCCCTGCATATTGTCCTCAAAAGATATCACTTTGAAAAAACAGGTAATTTTCACATAACAAAAACTGGAATTTAGATTACTAATTGCTTTTTGAATGATCACTTTCTTTGAAATAATATCATTGGAAACCTGTGTGCAGATGGGTCTCCTGTAAAATTTAAGCTTATAGCAATTTCAGCTTTTCAGAATTTTAACCCTTTCGCTACCATATATGATGACTAGCAGTCGACATCAATGTGTATTACAAGGTACCATGTCTGTCGACCAAGGGTCGATGGAAATAATATTGATTTCTTCTTTTCCTGAAGTATACTGCTATACGTTTTCTTTGGTGTATCAGTATTAAACGATTGTTTCAGTATTTTATATGGAAGTTATGCTATATTTTAAATAATTTTACCATTTTCACCTATTTTAACTGGTTTCTGTAGATATTGCCGTCTTTATCGCATATAGCTGCATATTGTTTACTCATGGTTATATTTATTTGGGGAATTCCCTGGAGTTTTTTCATTCGACAATTCATTAATTCCTAATGAAATATGCCGAAAAATACCCCAAATGAAGTGTATAAGGTAGTGAGTTAATAATTTACTTTATAGGCATTTCTGACGTGATATGACGTCATATAGCTACAGTCCAGCAGAATAATGTTCCTTCAGTAGTGAAAGGGTTAAATTTAAAATATTTTATGATATAAAACAAGTATGGCTGTATCAATATACATTTATCTAACTACAGAAATCCAAATTTTAAAAATCATAATAGACTCTTCTCATGTTTTACCTTCAATGTCCAAGCTTTAAAAGATGTTTAACATGCATAGTTGTATCAATTTTATAGAGAGATTTCTAAACTTTTGATGAATAGTTTACGAATCTAATCAGCTTTAACTTGCTTTGATATACAAGAGAGACAAGATAAATTGTAAATCCAGATAGATCAGACAGGCGAATGGAGAGGTACAAATAACTACAGGATCACCCACTAAGAAAAACATTTCTGTGGAATGCTGAATTAGTGCATGCTTCCATGAGGGTGATTTGCGATTTTTTAATGTGCGATTTATGACTGTAAATTTTTCTCTACTTTAAAAATTAAATGCTTCCAAAACTACATGTATAAGTGAATTTTGTCCTCTAGATATGGAGCATACTAATAGAGTGTTTATGAAACAAAAGTTGGTTGTCGTGGCTTTTAAATAAATAACATAAAATATTTCTTGTCAGTGATATGGTGAAACTTAACCACGATTGTACATGATATATATTTTATAACCAGATATGTATTTTAAGATAAACTCCATATTTATCAAATCTAAAGTAAAAATGTAACATATTAAGATTCATTTCATTAGTTTTTCATTGTTTTGACGAAATATTAGCTATTACAAAAGCTAAAATGTTTACATTTTAAATTACCAGTCCTGACATATTCCTGGAGGTTTTTGTTATTTCTGCCACAAAACAAAAACATACACTGGTTTACCATTCACTTCTAAAATAAAAAAGCATGTGTTTTTCTTTTTGTCCTTTTTGGTTAATTTTTTTTGTTATTTTAATACAGATGAGTGCTATGTTTAACAAACAGCTAGAATCTGTTCAGATGAATGTTAAGGGACAACGAAAATAATGCCAAGGAACAGAACAAACTTAAAAGAAAAAGTTCCCCTGAGGAGCTGATATTTATGTTTACTGATTCTACTTAAAGGAGTTTAAATGAAAAAGTCTTCATTATTCTTTGATTAAACATATGAGTTTATAAAAAAATTGTTTATTGACACATAAAACTTGGCAAAACAGAAATTTTCATGGACAGAAAGTTTGAAAAGAAAAGTGAAAAAAAGAAAATAAAAATAATCTTACATACTGGCATTAGTTGGATGTAAGCTCATGACCACAAAGGTGACAGCAATGGAATTAAATGCCAAATTTGTTCACTCGTTTACCACTCAGGCCATTGAGGTCTTTCCTGGAAATCCTGAGTTCCTTTCTGAAAGAAGTCAGAGGAGTAAGTGATGAAATACAACCAGATGTCTATTAGGGCCATGGTCATAATATATAAACTTAGGAACTTTAAGGGAAATTGTTAACAACTAAACCAATCGCAAACTGTAGCATTGTAAGAAATTGAAGACCATTGAAAGTAAAAATAACATTTTGAAGCTTGTCAATTCTGGAGCTAATAGAAAAATCAGCCAAAGGCATGGCAAACAGTCTTGCAAATGTAATGAACTATTGCAGCAGCTATAACATACTATTTTTCCATCTGTACTTATAAGTTTTGTTTGATATCTATTTTCTTCAGAAATTAATAAAACCTTGTGAAAGCAAATTTACGTAAAAGGAACTGAATACAGACTTTGCAAGGAGAGTAAATTGCTTAATGTACGGCAGATTAAGTCTTACAACTTTCAGATTAACTGCCTGGCTCACAGACATCTACCTTAGTTACGTTGGTCTATTGTAAACCTTTATCATTTGACCTTCCAAATTGGTAAATGTCCTAATGCTAGTTCACTGAAAACTTACAGACTCTGACAGTATTTCAATTTAAGATAAAGATATATTGACTAAAATAATCCAACTCTGTACTTTCAATCTTATTAAAAGTAGTTCCATGTCATATTTACAGGCTGAGTTTAAGTTTACATTTTTTTTACAATGTAGGTGTCCACGCCCTCCTAAAAATTCAGACACGCAAACCTATCAAGCTTCAAATTGAGCTAAAGTCTGTTAAATAAGAACAAAATAGTCATATATCAACTTTCTGTCATATTCATTTAGTTAATATGTTTTAAAAAGATGACTAAAATGGCAATCTTAGTATGGAAAAGCATCACAATTTATAACTAAATGCCACTGAGATAAATTATCGGTGTAATTTTTGCATCTTACATTTCAGGCTTAGGCTGTTCAATCTGCAATCAAGCGTTATTATAGTAAAACTTGCATAATAAGTCACCTCAATTTTATACAAAAGAACAAGGATGCATCGTCATATATCACTTGACTGAATTGAAATTCTGCCATTAAAAAATCTTGTGAAAAAAAGAAATTGACTCTGTTCAAGCACAAAATGACAGATGACCCACTCTGGGGAAAAGTGACATTTAAATATGGTATGTTCCTTGAAAAGAATTCATATTCAAATGTATGAAGTCATAACATTTCCCCCCACGAGACCTGATCTTCCTTATTCTGTCAAAACCAATTCCATGAACAGCTCTTTTGCAATTCAACCTGCGTTTTTGCTGGCGAGATTCAATTTTATGGTTCTTCAGATTCTTCTGGATGGATTTCCAGACCTTTTCCCTCTAACATAATCTTATTGGTACAAGTATGGTGCTACATATATATCTAGGACAAGTCTTTGACAGTTTGCCGTTTTAATTGAAAGTAAGCATTGTAGTTAGCAATTTACTGGTAAGTTAGCTTACAAAGTATTACAAATACAGAGAAAGAAAGCATTTCATGTTTTCTTTTCAAGGAGATCGAGCTGTCTTTGAGGGGTGGTTTAGTAAGCTATTAGCTAAGGGTTGGGATTCTGTGACTGTGCTCTGAATACATATGACACTATCTCTCACCAGTATGTGCAGCTTGTATATTCAGCAGAGAGGAAAGACCCAAAGTGCATTTGCAAAGTACATTTGTTCTGTGCCATAAAGTGTAGAGGTTTTATTTGTCACAAATAACATTTTGTCAAATCCAGTTTAACTAAGATCTTCCTTTTTTTCAGACACTTGTGAGAATTAAAGTAACTTATATAAATATATTAGTTTGTTTCAAACTTAATTTATTCATGACAAGGAATTTCGATCCGCAATGTTATGCAAACCCTGATACTTTAAAAACACTCAACCAGGATTTTCAGATTACAGACTAAACTTCAATGATCATGGGTCTTCTAAGAGACCTGTTATTTACTAATACAGTAGATTTGGTGTAAGTAGAGTTGCTATAAGTCAAATGTTGCCATAAGAAGAACTAATTTTCCCTTTTGTGAATATGGGCTCAGAGTTTTATCTTGAGGGACTCAACTGTAACCAAATTACAACTCGAAGTGATTGTCCTTAAAAACACAGTCATCATACTTTCATTGATTTCAGAGGTAGACCCTTTTAAGTGGAAGTCTGCTAAGTCAACACCAAAAGCCAATTTTATCACACAATAGCAAATGTTAAACTTGTTGGATTACCGTAAAAACCTATTTAGCGCATCTGCCCTTGTAACCACACCCTATCTCTTTTTCCCGGCAATATCGTCAGTGACAGTGCACAATATCCACTTAATTTTTTATATGTTGTACATATTTTTACTTAATAAATTGACATTTTTGCCATGAATTTCGAGTTAGTTTATATCTACTGCCATATTTACAGGAAGTGGGTATTTTTAGCAGATTCTTAATGTTGGGACACCATTATTCTTACCAGATTGACCTATATTACATCCCAGAAAATGCTTCATGATGGATGCGCTAAAAGGGAAACTTTTTCCCAACAAAATATTGAATAAAAATAGTCTTTCCTTAGAGCACTGTGCGCTAAATAGGTCATTTACGGTATGTGAAATCAAGTACTAGATGAATCTGATAAGTGAACCCCAGACGACAATTTTGTCACACAATAGCAAATGTTAAACTTGTTGGAGCATATGAAATCAAGTACTAGATGAGTCTGATAAGTCAACTCCAAAAGCCAATTTTATCACACCTTAACAAATTCAGATACTAGCCTATCAGATCTTTAAAGAGAAGAAAACGGCAATAATAATTTCACAATATGAAAGTTGGATCAGAAATAGTAAGTACCGCTTATTTTAATCGAACCTCTATGCTATATGCTGATGATACATACTCACCTGATAAAACCTGGAGAAAATTATTTAAATCGAAAATCTTTTTACTTCAGCTCATATAATTTTCAACGTGTAGAGTTACATGTGTGTCATATCAGTTCAGCAACTTTATTATTGAATTGCATCACATCATCTGCTATTGTATTGTATCACTGGTGCATATATGGGTCTTTATATCAATATGTATGAGCAATAAATACATATTATATAGAGTAAGAAATCTAAAATTCGCCAGGAATCTAAAATTCGCCACCTCTATTTTTCAGTTCCAAAAGCCTTAATTTACTATACGAGTAAACAAATCTCACCACAATTCATTTATTTTATTAGTATTTTCACATGTGGCGAATTTCAGATATGTGGCGAATTTTAGATTTCTTACTCTATATCTATTAGAGTGTGGCATAAAAAGACAACTTCTGAATTTAACTGACTGGGAACAAAGAGATCCCATGATGCACTCAATGGTATATCTAAATAGCAAGAAAAAGTTATTTGAGTTAAACATCCAAGATAATTCTTTACAAGTGTGAAATTCATAAGAGTACGAGTAAATCTCCTCAAAACTCAAAAATAAAGTATAATTCAAGGACATCCAGTAGCAGATGTGTTAGACTTCTTTATTGTTGTAATTTTTGTTGTATGAAAGGAATAGTTAAGAAACAAAATGACAGACAACAGAGGGGTAAGCACAATGTTTGTACAGTAAGTTAAATTAAAAATCTGCCACAGCATGAGAGTTCAAAGTCTGGTTTTTAGGTCCTGCTTAGCAGCCAGGGTCATATTGGGACAGGTCCTCAGCATTGCTATTTATGGGAATAGGCCACTGAGGTCTACCATCGCATTAGGGATATATTATAAAATGGATAAAAAATGGAACAAAAACTCAAAGAAATTCTCAATAAAAACAGATAAACATTCTAAAATTGTAACAAAGATCACAAAGTTCACTGTATGTGAAATTATCAACTTGAGATACTCCTTTAAATAAACAAAATAGACCAGAATTCAAAGTATTTCTGCATGCGATTATATTAAACCTCCAAACTTTTCTAAGAATTTCCCATAACTCATAGGAAATTGAGGGTGTGATAATGGTGGGAATATATTTCCACAGATGTTCTTTCATCAGACTCAGACAAATGTGGACAGACACCCTTAATCATAGTGTTAAAAATAACCAGTCTGATATGATGAGCAAAGGCAGGTTTTACTAGGAGCCTGCAATCAGGGTGCCAATACATGGTTTAAAGGGTGGGCCATTTGTCATATCTCTACCCACTACAGTACCCAGCCCCAAGCCGACTTTCCCCTTGTATTGGGATGACATTGACAAACCAATCTGACTCTTCAACTTTTCCTCTGAGATAAAAGCCCCACATTTGAGTTGAACAGGAGAAAGAAAAAATATATACATAAGAGAACCCTGGATTTCTGACTGACGTCATCAGTTTGGAGACACCATTATCAAAAATGACGTATATTTCCTTACTTAGTCATTACACATTTGTGACCTTGTTGCTACAAGAGCTTGCTTTTGATGTAATTATGTTATCTAGGCCAAGCTGGTGTAATTGTGCAGTTTACACACAATATGGGAGGGAATAAGTATGACAGCATTGTTTACTACTGCAAAATTCAATTCAGTGGTCTTGAATATTTCTTGGAATGAGTATAAAGTCATTAACAAAAAATATTTTGTCACAATTATTGTGAGATTAAATAGCAATAAATGTTTAAGTTTTGTGATCTATGCCACATAGTTATAGGAGATATCCAAGAATGACCTGATTACTGCTTCACTGGCATGGTAATTTGGCACAGACCTTAAATTGGCATGAAATTGATGTTTACTATGAATTCAATCTGTAGCAAAATCTAGGTCACTGATACAATAACAAAGGATTGTTTGTTGTATGTTGATTGGTTCTGTGCCAATTTTACGTAGAAATGATGTGATTGGCACTAGAAAAGGCCTCCAGAAGTTTAATTAGGGCTGTTCGTTTACAGTATTATTTTGTTAAAGTATTATTTACAATTTGCAGTTATACCAAAGCATATTCTTATCAAATGAAAGCCTTTCTTCTTTTCACAAAACAAGTGTAAAAAAACAAGATTTGTGCATAAAATGTGCCAAATACTGGTGGTAGTATTGGCATTCTAACTTGCATTCTGAAAAAAAACCTGAAAGATCTTGTATTCTTTCTGTAAGGAAAGGGAAGGATGGTGGCAAAGTCAATAACACCCTTGCTTCCAACCCCTGCAGTTGTGGGATTGAATATGTAATATATTTAAGTGGGAAAGTTGACAGCTGACTGTCAAGGCCCAATGGTTCAGAACTCTTTAGTCAACTCTTTTAACTTCCTATTGTGATAAGACCTATACAACCTAATCTAACCAGGCATTGATTCTGCCTAATATCTGTACTATTAGATTCTAAGGTGATCAGGCTGAAACCCATGGCCACAGTGATAATTTGCCACTGAATTCCCTTTAGTGGTACCAGATAACCATAGCAAGATAGAACTTGCCTTAAAGTGCAAAGTGGCCATAGAATTTATGTAAACCTGAGCAGCAGTGTAGTGTTGCCTTTCCAAACACAAGATAAATCAATGTCCAATGCATTAGGTTTCAGTGTGATGGCAACAGTTCTCTGAAGGATGACTTGAGAACATTTGGAACAATTTAAGGTTAGTTTTGAAGGCTAATAATGTCAAGATAGAATGGATTACACCGATAAAATGGATCTCAACCTTGCCCCTTGGATCAGAAAAAGTAGGAGCTGAAGCACAACCTTATCTTCAGAAAAATATCTGTTTTTTACTTTAAAATACCTAGTAAATTGAAGAGATATAAATATATATTATTAGCTACATTTATTATTTGTTCCTCTAAATTTGGACAATTTAGTACATTTACGATTGGTGCTGTATTTAATATTTTGTCCGATTGTACATTCCTTTCCCAAACACTGCTTGCTTTAATAATATGTGTATTTTATGTAGCATGTCACTTAATGTTGTTAAATGAAAGTTTTGTGTGAAATTAATTAACTGTTGTTTATATATCTCTTAAAAGTACCCAGAGCAAGCATGAGTTTAATCACTGATCAAATTCTATTAAATAATGTCCCCAGTTATTACTGCATACATAAAATTTAGATATAGTTATACAATTTTTATATATACAAGGCCAACTTAAACAGTAAGTTTCTTGTCTCCACAAGAAATGACCTTACTTATTGTGTTACATCAATCTCTGCAGAAGTACTTTCCTACTTTACTCCATAAAACTAGGTTAACTTGCTTTCCAGAACCATATCTAGTTAATCTGATTGCCATTGACTTGGTAAGATCATGCTTTTCATTTCAATTGAAAAGACCCCTGTGTGATTTGGGTTGGGTCAAATCTGCAAGAAACCATTGCTCATTACATTTGGGGTGACACCCATATAACCAGGTTATACCCATTTGCAAATGTGTCTTTAAAGTGTGACACTGCATCAATTGTTTTATAAAGTGAACCATCAGCTTACCTTCAGATACATTACAAATGCAAACCTGGATATTTTAGACTGTTTTTAACTGTCATGGCATAGACTCCATATATGGCTGTCTTTTGGTCGAGCGAGGACCATGTTTCTAGATTTCTCTGTTACTTTATGGAGTCACAACTGTTCCATGGTGTAAATCAAACTACCGCAAATTGACATGTACCTTGTTTACCAATTTGAAAGTAGATAGAGGAAACTAATGACAGACAACATTTTGATGATTTTAATCAGAATTTTATACATATTGTGGTTTTCTGACTGGATCAAAAAATGTTTGCAATATTATTGGGAATACAGTATCAATCATCAGTCCTGTCCTGTTCAGAATGGTAGATAAAGCAATGGTACCTCCAAAATGGTTCAGATTATCTGATTTTTTCAAACCAGGAAAAAGTGTTTCTGAAATAAATTGTTAAAAACTTCATTTTATGGCTAATATTTTGGCAAAAGACATAATGACATATCTTTTTATCATTATTATGTTATTATGTGTAAATTATTTCTCATATTTTTCAGACATGGTGGACATTAAACTACCAAAAGATAGTGAGTAGACTGGACCTAATGTACAGCCCACCTACAGTTGTGATCCATTTTAGGGACCTAAGTGCATGGTAAATGTGAAATTGTGCTCCGTTCAGGGAATGAACTGCAGTGACCATACCATAGCTGCACTTCAAGAACCCAGAGTGTTGTTTGAATACTAGAAACAATATTATCAGAACTTAAAATAAATAAAATATGCACATAATCATCCATTTTGAAATTCTTTTTTTTTTTTTTTTTTTTTTTTTTTGAAATTTTGAAATTCTTGTCTTTTTTTGGTGTGCCATGTTTAACCAGACATAAAATAAGATCTAGCTCTTCTTGACAAATGTTGGCATTGTTTTGAAACATCATTTACAAAAAAGTAGAACCACTGATATCGGCATGATTTGAATCTAGCCACAGCTGTATTGCACTTAGGACTTTAACTGAGTAACAGCATATTCTGACATAGGGACCTCAACACAATTGTTTTGCCTTTTTTACTGTGTCTAAATTTGGCTTACACTGGCCCAGTTGTATACAGTCTACTGAAAAAAGGGTTGCAGTATGCAGTTGAACTTCGTTTTGTGAGATCTCAAGGGATCAAATAAACATTTCTACTTAAATGTGTTTGCCGGATATCTGGGTTAAGTTTAATGGGAAAAAATTCATCAAAGGACTTGACACTAGCTACTACTTAAAAGAGAATTCTACATGCTCAATCTCTTAAGATGCAATATATTCCTATGACTATATCAATGGTGAAGGTTTACTTTCAAAAATATCACCAGTCATTTTGGAGTTGAAAGTAATTACTGGTACTCAAAGTAGCTACCAGTGCTAATATTCACTTAGCTATGGACTTATGTCTGCAAAAGCAGCAAAACAAATGGAGGACTTAAGGCAACAAAAAAAAAATTCCTACAGCTGTCATTTTAGAGATATCTGCATGGTTACAACAAATACATACACATACAAGAGGTATTTTAAAAAATGTTGGAAGGACAATCAGCTATATTCTTGATGACCTGTTCGTAGGTGGTACATAGTCCAATCCAATCAGAATTCTCAATTTGGATTCAGCAATATATTTTATTGTTGTCACAGAGATGACAGTTTTGTACTAATGAATACCTAATTACTAATGTAAAAGCATATATTTTTTCCATGGGGAGTTTATAACCACAAAAAGAAGTAAACAGCTACTGGAAAATGTTCCAATTTGGTTTCTCTTTCTCTGTATTTTTCCCTAATGTACTTCCTGCAGGTCCAACAGTTATCAGACATGGCTGACAAAATTAATATTGCAAGGTATGTTAATGTTACTACAAACTGTTAAGTTATTGGAAAAAAGTGGTACTATTAATTTATGTTTGATTAACACTTTGCTATATTTGTACGATATATAAGATCCTCACTGAAAAACTGAAAATTATCATCTGAATATCTGAAAATTGTTATTATTAAAAGAGTTTGATGTCATTTTTATAGAGAGGGCATTTATTACAGAAATTTTGGTATATATATTTTTCTTTTTCCTTATTAAACAAATATCTGCATTACAAAGAGTGACTATATTTTCACAAAGCAGGACATATATAGTCTGTTGTCACATGAGAACACAATAGCAGTAAGTTTCTTTTCATTCTTACTAGATTTCATTACCTTGTCTGCTGTTACAGCTCGACACCAGCTTGCATTGTCTTGTTTTGTGGATTATATCTGAGCAAACCATCGGCTTTACAGATATGTAATATGATATTAGCACATGAATGGAGAGCTCTGTTGTTGTCTGTATATGTTACAGTAACAATATGCAAAATTAATAAATACAAGTGAATGTGAGTGGCTTTTACTGACAATTTATCACCATAATAAAATGCAGCTGCATATTCAATGAAAATATGTTTCTGTGTAATTTGTGTGACTATACATTCTTCTATAATCTCTGAACATGATTTCATGGTATAACCTCAAAATGAATTTTTAAAACAACCAGCAAAGTGCTCTTATTGATTATTAATATAGAATGATGTTTTATAATAGAAATGAACTACTTCTCCTTGGAATTTATTGGAGATTCAATCACCGATAAAGTCCGTGCAGTTGTAATTTAATTCTACAACATACTGTCTGATGTCTGTTTTACATATGCGTGTCAACAGGATATGTGGTATGAATACCTCAAGCATATCAGAAAACAAATATCACAACACAACTAAAATTTAGAGTAAATATAGTGAACTTGTATAAGTAGATAATGTACAAGTAGCAGTTAGGTATAAATGAAATCAGTTTTAAGATTCCAACCAGAGAAAATGCAATATTTTGGGAGGCTTAAAATGAAGTTAGGTATTACTAGAACTAAGTCCTGTAGAAAGTCCAATCTATTTTTTTCAGACACAATATCTGATATTGCCCATACATGGAACTCCGTGTGCACAGTTAACAATCCACACTTGAATTGTATCACAGCAGTGTCTCTAATCAGAATAAAGTGAAAAAGCATCAGAGATGCCCTTACCCCACAGCCTAGGGAAACAGAGTGGGACACTGTGAGATATAGAATAGGTGAAAAAGTTCAACCGATAAAGTGTCTTCCAGAACACAGTGTAAATAGTGCAAAGGTACAGGAGAAATAATGCTTAAAAATGTAAGACAAGAAAGTTTCAAAACAAGACAATGTAATGGCAAGATAAGGGCAGTAAGTTGTAAAATAACAGTTATGAAGCTGTAAAGTTCATTACCTGGTATTGAAAGCAACTGTCAATAGAGACAGAACAATTAGCTAAAACGTACATCTAATAATCAACTACAGCAATATTTATGGCTTTGTTGCAGTAGAAATATGTCTCAACTGTGACAGTGGATAATATATTCTGGCAGAGCCAAGGTCAAAGGTCACACCAAAGTTGCACAATAACTTCCCCAAGAAATATCCCTGCCAAGATTGAACTTCTTTCAACCTTTAAGGTTGTGGAGATCTGGCCCAAACAAGCTTGGCAATTAAAACTTTGCCATAACCAACACAGGTTCTTGTGTATACTAGAGGTGCTACTTATACAGAGTCTGCTGTAGGACAATGTACTACACAGTGTGCTGAAATGAAATGAATAGTCACTTACCACAGGTTTAAGGGGGAACATCTGTGTTTTCACAGCCTGAATCTCTACATGTACAGCAGCTCCCATCACACAGATTGAGGTCAATTCATTGCTTCAGACTCTACATGTATTATAGGAAATTACACAACCTGAGTTTTGAGCACAAGGATGGTGTATTTTGTCTTCTTGAGTGAAAAAAATTTTAAAAATGTCATAAGGGTTAATTTACATTCATTATTCAACATATTCAAGGTAACATAGCAGTTACACTGCAGCATCAAAACAAAACACATTAACTGAAGAATATTCATAAACAATATGGACATAAAAATACAGGAAATGACAAGATAAAATTTAAAGACAAAGACTGAGCAGAAATAAAATACATATAGAGCGGAACCAAAAAAATAAAGTATAAAGATAAAAACATAAGATGAATCCAAAAATCCAAAATCTTCTTTTTGAATATTATATTTGAATAAAATAAGTTACTGTCATTAATTCATTGGCAAACCTGGTTCAACATCCATTTTATACATCTATACTGTCTGCCAGCCAAGTTAGTTCTTGCTCAAAGTAAGGATTTACCTGAAAGTCAACCTAAAATGCATGTGCAACATCTAAGGTCATAATTGGTCATGAACCAGATTTCAACCTTTCATTCCATAAGGGTGAGTCAAGTTTTTGTTTCTCACAAGATCTACCCTTAATTATTACTACTTACACATGTAAGGTCAAACATCAAATTTGGACTTCTATGTCCCTTTCAACAGCTGAATATCACATGTTGTCATGAGTTGGACTAGAACCTACAACCAGAGAGGTAAGAGCCTAGTGACTATAACTGATCAGCTTGATACTAAGCAACACGCTCAATTTAGATTTATTTTTGGTTTTATGTATAATTCAACAGCCCAAGTAGTTTACCGGTGAAGGAAACAGTGCATACTAGTTGGTCAAGATTATGCACTGTAAACCACCAGTGTATTGGCAAGTAACTACCAACTTTCCAACATGAAGTGCCCAGGCTGAGATTCGAACCAGTGACGTCAGAGGTTTAAGACAAGCACTCTAACCACTACACCACTGAGCTGCTTGTAACAATCTTAAAGGAGACACTCAAGTAACCATCGGTAACTGAGGCCCCAGCGTTGTCTGTAGGAAAAGGGAAATCTATAAAGAAAATTTTATAATGTACATACTGCTCAGCCACTGGTGTTAATCTTCCAGAGAAGTTGCCACCTACCCTGAAAATACAAGCAATGTAGATGCATTAAACTCTTTGTGGCAGTAAGGCATGATTCTAGATTTAAAGTTGATCAGGGAGTAGAGCTTCCCTGGGTTGGCAGTACAACAGCCACCTACCATATCCAGAGGATTTAATTTCAGCTATGGCTACTTCCAATAGTATATATAAAAATTAAAAAAAAACAGTTTCTAATGTTGGAATTTCAAAGTTAGTTCTACATATATATAAAAATTCGACTTACATATGTTCTATTTATACATAGCATATTGCTTACACTGAGTTTTAACTGGCTTCATTATTGTATGACACAATGATTCTACTGACCCATCTATGTGTAAGGTTTGACCTACCTTGACAGCTTAATTTACTTAACAACCCATTACCTATAATTTGGACATTTGAATATAATAAAGTCTCAACATGAATCTGTAAAACTAGCCTGCCATTAATCTGAACCATAACCTTGATTCAGTCTCTCAAACCTTTGATTTCTTATAATATTTAAAACTACGTTGTACTTCACAATTCAAGATATGTCTTTGTAAGCACCTGTAAATTAATCAATGGACTAGTTTCATAGATAGAAATATTTTATCATCATTAAATTTATGTCAAATCAAAAGTAATATTTACAAGAATATATTGACAGTTTATGTTTGAACAGCCTTACAACTGGCTATTTGTAAGAAAATATGACTGGATTATTGTTAAAATAACAAACCCATATAAGGACATTTCAAAGGCTGATATAGACATATCACCAATAATACAGTGATTATATGTCACAAGATTGATTCAAAATATGATGCATGCAAAAATTTTAATAGTAAATATTTTCAATAAAATATTTCAATAATAAATATTTTCAATTATATTAAACACTGCAGGACTATTTTATTTATATAACTCATTTCAGTTAAGATAGACTTAAGGTCTTATAAGGATAAATATAGACAAGTAAGATTGAGATACAAGTGGATAAGGATAAATATAGACATATATGGAGACACAATTGGATTATAAAGTTTCAATACTATGTACACTGAATTGTATCATCCACTTGAATACAATATAAATACAATCTAAATAGAATGAAGAGCTTCCCTTTATTTTTCTCCTATGATACTTTGGTATTGTTATTTTAAAGAGTTTTTTAAAAAAATTGAAAGTGGTTTTTTTTTAATTTTTAAAGATTTTTTTTTAAAGATTTTGAAAAAACTGCTTGAAATAATTAGTAAACTACAACCTTTAACGAAAAATTAAATAATTGCTACAAAGTTGTAAATTATATCAAAAGCCTTCAACAATTATTATTGCAAGACTTTTTTTTCTGAGCTCCCAGAATATGCATCATGCAAAGAGTTATGACCCCCACACACAGATAGTTTTAATCTTAACACTAATTTACGACAGCAACATGTATTGTAAAAACTACTAGAACCCATAAAAAAAATATATCTATATATATATATATATATATATATATATATATATATATTGTTTCTAAAACAGTAAAATTTTACAATTGCATTTCTAAAATTTGAGAAAATCTCAATGTTGATAAAGGGAAAACATATGGGTTTTATGTTTTGCGGTGAAACCTTTAAGAGGACGTTGTGAAATGTTTGACTCCTGGGGCCGATTTCACAAAGGGACTTAAGTCCAGATTTAGACTTAAATTTAAGACCTTGGTCTTAAATTTTGTCAAAAGAAATATTAAGTCTGTGGTCTTAGACTTTAGCGGATTTCACAAAGCAGCTAAGTCCATGAAATTGCTAAGTCATTGGACTTAACTTTAAGTCAGGGAGGTAGTGGGCTTAAATTTTGTAAAGAGGACTTAAATATGGCCGCCATAAACTTTTCTCCACTTCAAAATTTGACATGGCTGTAAATAAAGTATAATTATACAGAACACCTCACCAAAGTAATCTTTGGGAAGTTTATATGTGGTAACAAGGTTTTCCATTTCAAAACAGCCCTTATCAAATGAAGGGTATATGGCACCAATATTATATTTTGAATAGATATAAAAGGTCACATGACACAGAAAACCACTGTGGTTATTTGATAAGCTTGGACTTAGCTAAGCCACCTTTGTGAAATCCATTTTAAGTCCCAGACCTAGCTAAGACCAAAGTCTTAGATTTAAGTCCCTGATTTAGCCAATAAAGGGACTTAGTTTAAGTCCTTTAGTGAAATCGGCCCCAGTAAACTGTTAGTAGTTTAAAATTGAGAATACTGTGGTGTACATGGGTGATTCAATGGATATAGTGGTAAACTACTTGTTAATCCCTTATACTGTCCATCCTAAGGCTGTACATTACATTAGTAAGATGCAAACTCATATAGATATGTTTAATACATATAATATCACGTATATGCAGCAAATCTTTCAAATTTCTCATTATGGCATAATCAGATTCTGAGTACAATTGTCACACACAGACATAATAATATTATTAAATTTATCAGGCGACATACACGAGATTTATGCATTAGTTTATGCCCTTGCTTGTATTTCCATCACATTGCAAGGTTTCATTTTGAAGGGTCAACAGTGAAAACTGTACGAAGACGTTGTACAATAAGAGACAGTATCCATTATGAAAGACAGCAACATATTGCCAGTGAAAGCTTTGATCAGTTTAAAACACGGCTCAAACTATGGACGAAATGAAAAAGAAAAAAAAATACACCAATATCTAATAACACCAATAATAAATCAAAATAGGGTATATTTTGCTTTTATTTTCTGAAAAACAACAGTTAAAATGGTGTCCATTAGATGCTGTACGTAACTTTTTTTTAGAGAAGAAACTAGATGCTGTACGTAACTTTTTTTTAGAGAAGAAACTAAAAATTAAATAAAAAGCAAAACCATACACAGAACAGTATGACAGAGCATAAATTTGGAAATCAGTAATGAATATATGCAAACATTAAAAAAGATCTTCTTGAAAACCCTTTAACGATCAAAATTATATGGGGACTTTATGATTGTGGGTTCATGTGCAAACGTAGTGTGAGAAAACACAGATTGGGTCATTATAGGGGAAATTAGAATCTCATCGCCTGTATATTAAAGCAAGGCATTGGCTTTGATCCAACAAGGAAACGGTACATTACCAGGACAACAAATTAAATAATTTAACCACAAAGCTTTTTTTTTTTTTCGTGCGTTCAGAAGGAATTCAAACATGGGAAGGAACAGAACGGCTTTTATCATTTCCGACACAATAGAGCAATTTGTCATAGTTTGCTGCTGATATCATTTGCTGTACAAAACCTGTAAGTAATATAATATCAAGTTTATGTAAACCAATCAGTATTTTTATTATTTATTTTGTTTGTTTAGTTTATTTGGTGTTTTACGTCACGTCTACTCTCTTTGTACTTTTTCGACTTTTAACAAGTAGAGGGGTGGATGAAACCAGTACATGCAGTTGGTCAAGGTTCTGTACTGTAAACAACGATTTGGACTATACCCTAGATACCCCCTGCCCAATATTTCAATAGTACAATTTTCAATGATATTGGGTTTGTGGCTGAGATTTTTTTAAAAAGTTTTTTTTTTCAGTAATAGCCTGACCACAGAAACTATTCATTACATTTCAGGAAAGATATGGATCTTATTCTAATCTAATCTACTGCTTTGCAAGCGCAATATCTTCCCCACAATGAGGAACTCAGTGCGCTAATTAAATAAGATAATTATTCTGTACACTTCTCCCATGGTAGAGACTGCAGTCTCAGTGTCGGAGAGCTTTTGTAGTTTTTGGGGGGAAAGTTTTAGGACCAGGACAAAAAATCCTTTCAAAATACAGTGTTGGCATCTTACCAGGTGTTAATCTATAACAATCACCCAACCAAACTGGCTGCTGTGATATTACCGTTGAAATACTAAAGTTAGTTATTTTTAAATACATGAGACTATAAAAAAACTGAAGTTTTGGTGAAGAATTGCATATATATGTCGGTTCCTAGCACTTCTACCATATATATATATATTGTCCTTCAGAATTATAGCAGTATGGGATGCACTGGGCAACTAATTAGCATATCACATCTCTGCGACAGTAATATCCTCTACTATCAACGCTTATATACTGGGGAGTTTCACTGGAACCAACCTTTCCCGACGTTATGGTCTGTTTGCAATGTTTACAGTGTCAGGCGTTCTCAGCTTCACTTGGTGGTTCGGCTTAAATAGCGAACATATTTGAGTTTCACCGACACTCTGAGAGTCCTTATCCCGACTGTGGCCATGCCCACTAGGAAACTCTCCTGTCCTAATCACTCCAACTCTTGTCCCAGTCACTGTCCCGACTTCTACTGGTCACTTTTAAGTTTTATCCTACCATGGAACCAGCTTCTCCCTGTCGCGTTATGTCTTATCCTGCTCATTTGCAGACCTGTTCTAGTATGATGTCGGGTAAAAACATGTGATTAATGTGGAAATAATTAGTAAAAACAGTAATTAATCAGAATCCTGAGATAAAAAGGTAGAAAAGTGTCTTATTTTTGTCACATAATAATCGAATTCTCAGCCAAAAAATCCCCAAACTAGGCTAAGGACAGTCAACAAAATGCTTGGATCCCATCACATGACAAATTTTTTCAAGCTGTTTAACCCATCAGCCATTTCTGATCAAGTGTCGACCAATCAAAAAATCGAAAGAGGACCATGTGATAAAAATTAGGACAACAAAATATTTTGGATCCCATAATGTGACAAAGAAACACTTGCACCTGTTCCTAGCTTTTATGCTCCAAATTCAGACTTCTGGGAAAGGCACCTTCAAAATCTTGTATCTCTCAGCACTTTCTCTACATATTTCTACCAAATAAATCCTTGTCTTTTGGAAAGACACAATTCTGGTCACGGAATGGGATCCAAATATTATTTTGACTGTCCTTGACCAAATGTTATTGAGTTTTTGATTGGCCAATACTTGGTCCTTTTTCCTAGAAATTGCTTCATTGAAACTGGAGTGGCGCACTATCAACTGGAAGTCTGGTCATGGTGTATATACTTCTGCAGTCTTATCGGGAAGTCACTAGAGCAAATCGTGATTAGGTATGACTTTCTGTTATGCCCCTATGGCTTGTCCCCACGTTTTCAAGGGCAATCTTACAGGAAACAGCCAAGTCAGGTCAGAGGTTGATCCAGACAGGCCAGGATGCACTACGTCCTATCTTGGAGATGAAACCAACCTTTCATTTTCCCACACTTTTATAGCTGACTCACCTAACCAACCCTAGAGTTTGTAAGGGTCAGCTCCAGTGAACCTCCCCATTAACAGTATAACTGCTTTAATATGTGTATAAACTGTGGCACTGCCCTGTGCTTTCACTTCAGCATTACATTCTACACAGAAATAAATAACCTGAAATCCTCTTTGACCTTGTGACTTCTGGCTTAAAGCAGAACTCACAAGGTCACTGTCGCACCAAATCCTTGAAATGGAACAATTTCATAATACTTGGACATCCTCAAGTGCCTGAAATGGACCAACTTCATAATGCTTGGGCATCCTCAGGTGCCTGAACTGGAAGAATGACAATTTCATAATGTTGGGCCTTCTTAAAATCCCTCAAATGGCAAATCGGATGGAGTTGTGTTGTTATGTTAAGCAGATAAAGAACTAGGTTATTGGTATTGGTTTGTATATTAGCCAGTTATTGGTATTAGTGTCTATATAAATGTAATATACATGTGTATCACAATTGTTTTTAGTGTAAAGTATATAAAAGTATAAATATTAGGTAAAGCTGTGAACTGGTGTAAAATTAGCTGTTGACCATGGTTTCTGAGGGACCAGTTTCCAAAATAAAATAATCTCACATATCAGAGGGAATGATTTTGGGCTGCCTTTCCAGTCAGCTATTCATCGAGAAATATTTGTGTTTTATATTGGTTACCAATACACTGGGGTAAACAAACTTGTCGCTGCTATCTATTGTTTTTGTCAAGATATTGAAAAGTCTAAAACTGCAACTCTCCCAGTGATGTCACAGGAAGTGAAGTGAAGGAATTTATTCGTCCAGCACTTGCTGTTTGGAAATAAAACTGTGCTAAACCTCAATTAATTCCAGGTCCCTTGCGTGACATGAAGTCATCAACTGCACGGCTCCTCCAGGCACATGTAAGTGAAATGCTTCATAAAAACATCCTGTGTTGATTTGTCTTTAAATTCACCCGCTTTATGTTCTGTCATAGCTTTAAATCTCATTCTCTGCTTTATGCTTATCTCCCATGGTCTAATGGTTAGGGAGTTGGACTGTTCTTCAGGATGTTGCTGTTCTAACAATAAAATTCTAGATTGCCTACAGAGACAGTTTATACTGAAATAAATGCTTGCTTGCTTGGCATGAGAGTTGAAGAAGAAAATAACAAAAATATTAAGCAAATTGCACTACTTTGTAATTATGCATGCATCTCAATTTTGGTACAAAATGAAGTAAACACTAAATTTAAACATTATCCAATGAATACTGATATAAAATTATTGATTTTAAGTGCAAATTGTTTCATGGGCACTTGTTACTAACCCAAGAAATCCTAGATATCAGTCACATACTAGAGAGGTTACTGCAATTACCTCGGAGAAAATATGAGAATTAAGGCAATTTGAAAGTAAATAACTGTGAAAGAACGACACAAAAACAGTAGTCAGGTGAACAAAACATTCAGGTTTCTACGACGTTCTTCAACTTTTGAGTGTAGAGGTTAAATCTAAACAAAGTATTATTATGAGAATTCCCTACAAACTTGTGTGAAAACATTAGCAATGAATTTGCTACGGTTAGGCAATAATGAAAGTGGGATGTGAAGATTCTTACACAAAGAATGAGTTGCAAATAAGGAAGAACATCCAGAGAATTTACTGAGAACAAGATGCTAGCATGGTATGAAAGAATGGGCTACCTATTGTGGTGGACTGCCGAGATGAACGTCAAAGGTTAAGAATACCTGCAATAGTTTTGGACAGCAGGTTGTTGTTGCCATTAGGTGACAAAAGATGAAGTGGGTTGGACAAAATGGAAGAACAATAGGAATCAGTCATATAATCAAATTTCACACATATCTGCCATTAAAATTCATCACTGTCTGACCTTGGCATTACTAATTTTTATTTGATAAAGCACAAATAATGCTTCAATTTATAGCAAATTACTTATTTAAGCAGTAGCTGTAAATTGAGCTCTTAAAAATGTTACTTTGTCCATAAAATATCTTCCTTCATACAGAAACTTTGATCTTTTAATTTTTGGACCTGTCTGCTTGATTGTCAAAACTGACCTTGCTTTGACTTCAGACGGAATGTGACGTTTTCTTGAATTTGTAAAATACCCAAGATTCAAGGTTTCATTGATATTTGGTGTATTCATAATGTTACCTTAACCATAACAACAAGATTCATAACAACATTTGCCCATTTTGATAAACATTGGGGCCCCTGAAGTTGCTTGCAATGTATCAAAATTCGCAGAACGAGTGTCGGGTAGGTATACTTAACACTTGAGATTTTTTGTAAATGTTTTTGTAACTTTGTTTCCCTATCATTGGTAAACTGTGCTTAATTCACTGGACCAATGGTCAATATTTTAGCTGAACCAGATTCACACCATAAATGCTATCATCTCTAGCTGTGGACAAATGGTCAATGTTTTACTTGGACTAGATTCAGTGTAAGTGAAACATTTACATCTGTTCAACATCTGATATAAAACTTTGGACAGGCATCCAGCATTTGGCACACTTTGCCATTTGGAGGATGAACCAGATTTGAGTCCTCCACTCCAAAAGGGACAGACACGTAAGAAACTTGACAAGCACTAGTGGACAAAGGTTTTCTTTTATGTTTTACAATCTGCCAACTTCAGGATATAAGGTTCATTTTCAACAGCTAGGGTCATATTGTTATTGGCTACAAGGAATTCCCACATGATTTAGTCAGTTAGAATGAAACCGATGATCACTGAGGTGAAGGCCATGTTGTGGAAACCACTGGGCTAATAAGGTGACACACAATTAACTGGCATGCCAAGAAATGTGATGGACTTCAATGAATTTGGGCTTTACTGCCACGCCTAGCACGTTTTTTACATACTTATTTGCCCTGCAAACAAGCAATTTCATGAACAATCTAGCTGATGGATGGGACGTTTGTGCCATTGGTAAATGCTACAGTGGCCAACTTTACAGAATGTCAGAGATTTTAAGACTGTGCCAAGAAAAATAAGGAGCTTCTGTAATTGTTAGTCATTTTTGTATTTTGTGACGAGAAGATGATGCTGTGATGACAATTATATCACGTTGAGAAGATCATCTGGCAATCAAAATCAGAGGTGATCACCGGGATAAAATTCTACAAGATGATGTGGTGCTCATGCGATAAGTAGTGAGCACAAGATAATAGATATAGTGACCAAGAGATAAAAAGTAAACAGCCTACGATAATAACTAGTGATCAAAAGATAATAAGTATTTATCATGATAATAAGGTGTGATCACAAGATAATAACTAGTATGCATGAGATCATTTGGTGCTCATGAGACCTTTCTGTGAGGAGAAAATAAGGCATGATCCTGAGAAAATACCTTTAAAATAAATGTCTCTATATGGGATCTGTAGAAAAAAAATCTTTTTTTTTAATCGTTATCACTCCTTTCAGCTGAGTGAAACTTCATAGGGTAGAGCATTGTCCATGGTAAGTAACTTAAGTCAACCCTTTCATGCTTAACTTAAGTTTTTACATGATTCTTCATATCCAAACTAGTGTCTTGTGTCATTTTGGTAATCTTGAATTATTCCTGATAACTGAAACCAACTCTAGAAACTGCAGTGTGTTTCTTACGGGGCCCAGGAAGGGACGTAGAACTGTTTTCCTGTCATTTTTTTTATCTCGTTACCACAAGATAGCAAGTCGTTTCCACAAGTTAGCAAGTCGTTACCACAAGATAGCAAGTTGTTACCACAAGTTAGTAAGTTGTTACCACAAGTTAGCAAGTCGTTAGCACAAGATAGCAAGTCGTTCCCACAAGTTAGCAAGTTGTTACCACAAGATAGTAAGTTGTTACCACAATATACTAAGTCATTCCCACAAGTTAGCAAGTCGTTCCCACAAGATAACAAGTCGTTCCCATAAGTTAAAAAGTAGTTTCCACAAGATATAAAGTCGTTACCACAAGATACTAAGTCATTCCCACAAGTTAGCAAGTCGTTACCACAAGATAGAAAGTCATTACCACAAAATACTAAGTCGTTACCACAAGCTAGCAAGTTGTTCCCACAAGATAGTAAGTAGTTAACACAAGATAGAAAGTCATTCCACAAGGTAGAAACTGGTTCCCACAAGATGGTAAGTTGTTCCCACAAGATACTAAGTCATTCCCACAAGTTAGAAAGTTGTGGTAATGAGATATTAAGTAGTGGTAATGAGATACTAAGTCGTGGAAATGAGTTGTTAAGTCGTGGGAATGAGATACTAACTTGTGGGAACAAGATACTAAGTGGTTACCACATGATAACAAATCCTTGTTTTATTTCATACCCACCACTTATCAAGTCGTTCCCACCACTTACTAACTCATTAGTAACTCGTTCCCACCATTTAATAACTTTCCCACCACTTATTTACTCATTCCCAGGGACCAATAATATGCAAACAGGGGTTAACAATATTTATTATACATAAGTTATAACAGTGACCACTAACAGCTTGGCAGTATTAGCAATTATTACATAAACTAGTAAATAATACATAAATTCATTGTTACTAGATAAAAAACAGAAAAATTATTTACAACATACATGAGCACATAACCGTGTGGTTCCCCCTGAAGGTGCCACATGCAGACACTATAACCCAATTAGTAGTAAACTTCTACATTGCCCATACCCATACTAGAAGAATTTAGAAATTTAGACAGGAGGTTAAGACCAGGGCAAAAATGGCAAATTTTTTGTAAGAAAATAAAGGTCTAAAGAAAGGGTTGAAAATAAGACTATGCAATTTACAGAATGAAAAGACTATGCAAATTGCAGCACAGCAAACACGAGTTTTGCTGTGTTCAGCTTATATGAGAATCCGATGGAGATCCTGCAAGGTATGCTGTGCCAAAAGGCACCCAATCCAATGTAACATACTAAAACATCTTAAACGAAGGAAAGTACCATAAACAGGCACCTCTAAAAGACAGTAATGCAATATACCTGTAACAATAAGTAGGTGCCCTCTGAAGGTCACTAGGTAGGTAAATAAGAAGAATAACCAGTAAAATTACTAAAACGATAGCCATAATGGTATAAAAGTTGGACATGTAAAGTAATAGGAAACATGCAACCTCTGAAGGCCACTAAAAGCCTACAGACATATGTAAACTTGAATGGTATGCCAGTAGATGGGTGGCCTCTATATAAGTTAGGTATCATAGAAATTGCCTGTATATTGGCATTAAAGCATGACTTAGTAAAACTTGTGGGAATGATTTCATATCTTGTGGTAATGACTTGCTATCTTGTGGTAACAACTTGCTAACTTGTGGGAATGAGTTAGTATCTTGTGGTAATGACTTTCTAACTTGTGGGAATGACTTGCTAAGTTGTGGGAACATGTTAGTATCTTGTGGTATCGCTTTGCTAACTTGTGGGAACGAGTTGGTATCTTGTGGTAACGACTTGCTAACTTGTGGGAACGACTTAGTATCTTGCGGTAACGACTTTCTAACTTGTGGGAATGACTTCCTAACTTGTGGGAACGACTTTCTATCTTGTGGTAATGACTTTCTAACTTGTGGGAACGACTTAGTATCTTGTGGTAATGACTTTGCTAACTTGTGGGAATGACTTAGTATCTGGTGGTAATGACTTTGCTAACTTGTGGGAACGAGTTAATATACTGTGGTAATCACATTGCTAACTTTTGGTAACGACTTAGTATCTTGTGGTAATGACTTTGCTAACTTGTGGGAATGACTTAGTATCTTGTGGGAACGACTCTGCTAACTTGTGAAAGCAACTTTCTATCTTGTGGTAACGATTTGCTAATTTGTGGGAATGAGTTAGTATCTTGTGGTAATGACTTTGCTAGCTTGTGGGAATGAGTTAATATCTTGTGGTAATGACTTTGCTAACTTGTGGGAAGGAGTTAGTATTTTGTGGTAACAACTTTCTAACGACTTGCTAACTTGTGGGAATGACTTGCTAACTTGTGGGAACAACTTTATATCTTGTGGTAACAACATAGTATCTTGTGGTAATGACTTTGCTAACTTGTGGGAATGACTTAGTATCTTGTGGGAACGACTTTGCTAACTTGTGAAAACAACTTTCTATCTTGTGGTAACGACTTGCTAATTTGTGGGAATGAGTTAGTAACTTGTGGGAATGACTTGCTAACTTGTGGGAACAACTTTATATCTTGTGGTAATGACTTAGTATCTTGTGGTAATGACTTTGCTAACTTGTGGGAATGACTTAGTATCTTGTGGGAACAACTCTGCTAACTTGTGAAAACAATTTTCTATCATGTGGTAACGACTTGCTAATTTATAGGAATGACTTAGTATCTTGTGGGAACGACTCTGCTAACTTGTGAAAACAACTTTCTATCTTGTGGTAACGACTTGCTAATTTGTGGGAATGAGTTAGTACCTTGTGGTAATGACTTTGCTAACTTGTGGGAATGAATTAATATCTTGTGGTAATGACTTTGCTAACTTGTGGGAATGACTTTTTGTCTTGTGGTAACGACTTTCTATCTTGTGGGAATGACTTACTATCTCGTGGTAATGAGATAAAAAAATGACAGGAAAACAGTTCTATGTCCCTTCCTGGGCTCTGTAGTTTCTACATTAGATCATGTTCATTTATACAGGACCTTCAGTTGAATACAAACTTCATTTGTAAACAGAATTGGTTCAGTCTGCAATTTAGTACACCAATGTAATTTTATTTAGTCTTTCAATCTAGTAAGAACCACATCTATGTCAAAGCTATATTACACTTTAATCCTGTCAATCATAATATAATAAACATAAAGAAGTTCTACTAAATGCGTTGCAGTAGTGAAATTCATGGAAGTGCAATTAACGTCAACAGTATCTTCAAGTTTAATGCAGCTTTCACCACTCCCTATGTCTTTTTAATATTTGAAACAACCCACAAACCTTGAACATTTATTATACCATTATGAACATTTATTATACCATTATGAACATTTATTATACCATTATGAACATTTATTATACCATTAATACTAAATATTGCATTTTAACTAACAACCAGCATAAATCTTTGGCACTAAGTATGCTAAATTTCAACTAAATTGTGGGCTTGTCATATAACTTGCGAATGTCCCTGACTCAAAAGTACTCAAAATCAATCTGTTTAAGATTTGTTTAAACTTTATTTAGTTTCAAAGACAAAGTTAGCAGATCACATTTTGACAGTTGTCTTTGAAGTTGAGACTGCTGCAGTAAAATGCCCCTGGTAACAGTCTATTGCATCATGGGAAAGAAGAGAAAAAAAGAGACTGAACACGTCCCTGGATGTAATTGTCACACAAAGAACAGTTTCTCCAGTAAATAGCAGAGATGTTTGTCTTTTCTTATATGGTCTGACTTGTCTGCCACCCTAAAACTAGGAATTGCAGCCTGCAAAGTCTCTCATATTTCAAAACTGAACCAAATATTGAATAGCAGTGAATTTACATAGGCTAAAGTTAATTAGGTATTGTGAATAAATAAATTTACTAGAATACCTTTGTACTTGGCTTTTAGATCACAAAAAGTATTGTATTTCTTATGGATAGAGATTGCTAAGTCACAAACTACAGATTTTTTGGGCTAAACAATATTGCTTCAGGATAGAGATTTTAAGATACTTCGTCAAGATTAAATGACCTTGGATTTGAGCTAAAAGCAATTTTACGCAATGGCTTTTAGTCTTTTTATTTTGAGAGACAAAAACAAGCTTTTAAAAATCTTCTCTGATGCTGCTTTTTCTCTCTGATACCGCAATGATTGAAATAATATTTTGTTTTATTTATGTATTTATTTCTGAGGAATCGAAACACAGTTATCACTACTCATATCAAACTATTTTACACCTGTAATATGACTTATATTTTGTTTTCCATGTTTTGGTTTTGACCATAAAGTAGAAAGTTAAAATACGTATCCTGATACCGTCTTTTACGATGATAACTCAAAATTAAGCAACTTTCCACGGGACTTTCATTCGTGAGCTACATCATTTAATGGTAAAGCCTCCTGTATTCAGTGTTGAGACCTCAGAGATAAGACTAAGTGATACAGGATGGTCTAAGACTTTGTGTTATGCAGACTGCATGCCATGTTGTCCCAATAACCAAATGCTGGATACCTATAGACAACAGTGATGCAGGTCATCTGAAATAGTGCCAACATACAATTGCAACATAAGATGTGTATGTCATATTATTATATTTCTGAAATTTTCAAAGATTGTCCTGTGTTAAGAAAACTGATATGTTTAGCAATCTGGCCTTAAGTGAAGGATTTGGGAGTTTCTTGTGAGAATTGTGTGTCCCCAGATTAATTCCATTACTCCACAGGACAGCTAGGTGAGAAATAACGACCATTATCAGGGGACCAGTGTTTTTTCTGTTAATTTCTATTTAATAAATGTGTTCATAAACATTAAGTGGTTGCCTGTTTTATGGGCACGGAACGGGCATATTTATGGCAGCTAGTCAGTGAATGCATATCTGGACTCCCACTTTATCCTGACTGATTTCCCAACACTGCACTCTACCCTCAACAACAATAACATGGAAAAGACACATCCATAGAAAGCAGCTCTTTCAAAAACTACTAGCTCACTCACTTTTTTTTTTAGATATTTAAGGTATTGTGTGTTGACATCTCTGCACAATTGAGTTTGTTTTTAAAACACTTAAACATTATATGATGACTATTTTATTTGACATAATCTTTTAATCTGCTAGATTAAAAATTATTCACCCACAGAAGCTTTTTGAAAAATAACACAAAAGAATGTGTTTTTTTAAATCACAAATGAAATCAAACGTTTCACAATTTTGTGTGGTAAAATGTACTTGTGTCATGGACAGTATATTATTTAACAAAAACAACAGAAACCGCCATTTACGTCAAGTATCATATATGTATTTGCTTTTACAGCTAAATTCTGTTAATTACCCCAGCTAACTAATTTACAGATACAGTTATATACACAAATTATGACCGACACATACGTTTGAATGTGTAATGAACATTTGCATAACAAGCCTTAGACAGAGTGCAAGGGGACACGGTGGCAGAGTGATAACACTCTCGCCTCTCACCTCTGAGGCCGGGGTTCGGTTCACGGCTCTACCTCGTGGGAAAGCTGGTAGTTGCTTTCTGTTGGTCGTCAGTTTACAGTACAGAACCTTGACCAACTGTATGTACTGGTTTCCTCAGCCCTTCCAACTACCCGTTGTGATATGACCTGTACAGTGTTGAAAGCGACGTAAAACCCCAAATAAAAAAATGAATAAATGGACAGAGTGCATATCCAACGGATTAAATCTAATCTACTAAAGACAGTGTTATTGTTACAAGACACTCAAAACTGATAATTAAACATACCATCTTTAATTTAACAGGAATTATTTCTTCTGTTCCCTGTATCCACAAATCCCTCTTACTTTTTAGTAGCTCGGAGCATGTAAGCTACATACCAAAAAAAAGTGTTATTGGCCCTTATAACCCAGTTTCTACCTCCATGGATCAATAACTTAAGCAGAAATACACAAGACCACTTTAGTTCTTTCCTTTAACATACCCAACCCCTCTACTCAGTCTAGACCCCACTTACTACTCCCCCCTCCCCTCTCAGTACGTCAATATCCAGGGTAGTAGATGGGTTTCCTTTCCCTGGTCCTAAATATAGTTACCTCCCCATCACAGGAGTGGGAGAGCTACGTCACTGCTGACGCCACATGGTGACGTCAAAGGAATACCCAAACAACCTTTGTCAACTTCAAGAAAGGACTATAAACAGATGGGGACATCCACATATGACGTCATTTCTTTGAAAAGAGGGATTCCCCTTTGTTACCTTTCCTCCATTTGTTTGAAAGGGTGTTTTCCGGGACTAAAATAGATCTACTCTTTACAATGGACACGTTTATGGAGAGGTTACCTTGGGCAATTAGTCAGAGGGAGTTTGATGACTTTCTCACAAATTAAGCCAACACAAATGTCAACTGGTGCTATAAATAAATTGATGAAATGTGAACTGGATTTACCTGGCCAAGGTTCCGGTAAATCGGATACTTGTATACATACTTCCATTTGTAAATGTCTGCAAAATAGACATAGAATCTGTGTGAAAATGTGTGAGTTTGAAAAGAAATGCCAGTTAAACCCGACAAAGTTGAAGATTAACTAATCCACACAATGTTTCATTTCATACACAATCCTTCTTTGAACTGTAAACAATAAACTTTTGAAAATAAAATTGGGCAAGTTCTCTTTATTATCTCCCGCCAGCGGCCAAAGGCCGCAGTTGGGAGATTAGAAAACACCTTCTGTACATACGTGCGTGCGTCCGTCCGTCACGTTTTTACATAAACCTTAATATCTCATTCATTTATAAATATATCTTCACCAAATTTGCAGGGAATGTTTATGGCTATGAAAACCAGTCTGTGCAAAATTTTGCCCTCATTTTGAAAAACAAAATGGTCGCCATAGCTAATTTTTTGAAAATGATAAAGGTGCTCTAAATCTTGAAATATTCCTGCTAGCCTCATAAAAAATTGCACAAAATATGGACACGCAAAATACACTTATATGGACATTGACCTCTTTTTGGAACTGGACTATTCCTTTTTGGACATCGGCGCCTTAGAGGATGTTTGCATCAATTTCGGCGCTTTAGAAGTGTTACTTACTTACAAAAGCTATATGGCTAGAAAAGCTAGCCTGATAGTAATTTTGGACCAGTTCAAAAAACAAAATGGCCGTCATATCTCGTGTTTAATGTCAAATGGGGTTATCCTATTAAAAATGCCTTATATCTCCCCTAATATTGCTCCTAGAGGTTCGGAATGTGAAAAACAATTTGTAGGAAGTCATGGCCTTGGAATCTTTTCCAGGTGTTAAATTTGACCTTTGACCCCTGCTTCAAGGTTAAATGGGGTCATCACACTAAAACGTCCTTATTTCTCCCTTATTATTGGTGCTATGGCTTCAGAATGTAAAGACAGACCATGAAAAGCGAAGGCCATGGTCCGGAGATTATAAAACGCCTTCCGTCCATCTGTCACATTTTTACATAAACCTTAATATCTCATTCATTTATAAAAATATCTTCTCCAAATTTGCAGGGAATGTTTATGGCTATGGAAACATGTCTGCACAAAATATTGACCTCACTTTGAAAAACAAAATGGCTGCCATAGCCACTTGGTTGAAAATCATAAAGGTGCTAAAGTAATTTTGGCCTAGTTTGCAAAACAAATGGGCCACCATATCACCTGTTTAATGTCAAATTGGGGTTATACTATTAAAAAGGCCTTATATCTCCCCTTATATTGCTCCTAGATTTCGGAATGTAAAAACAACTTGTAGGAAGTCATGGCCTGAGACTCTTTTCCAGGTGTGCAATTTGACCTTTGACCCCTGCTTCAAGGGTAAATGGGGTCATGGCTTCAGAATATAAAGACAGATCATGAAAAGTCCTGGCCTGCAAATGTTTTGGCTGAGAAAAATTTTGGCCTTATTTTGAAAACAAAATGGCCGCCATGGCCATTTATTTTAAAATCATTAAGCTGCTCTAAAACTTGATATATTGCAGGTAGGTTCATCAACTATGCTCAAATATATGGCAAGGAAAGTTAGCCTGATAGTAATTTGGCCTAGTTTCAAAAACAAAATGACCGTCATATCACATGTTTAATGTTAAATGGGATTATCGTATTAAAAAGCCCTTGTATCTCCCTTATCATTGCTACTAGAGGTTCCAAATGTGAAAACAACTTATAGGAATTCATGGTCTGAGACTCTTTTCCAATTGCTGACTTTTACCTTTGACCCCTTCTTCAGTGTCAAGTGGGGTTATCTCACTACAAAGATCATATATTTCCTTTAGTTTTCCTTTTTAACTGATCCTAAGGCGGGAGATAACTGCTCCGGTAGTGGCCTTGTTTTACATGGAACTAGGTGATATGTTGACAATACCTACTGTTCCCCCCAACATTGGAAACTTTGTCAAAAGAAAAATGGCATCTTTGGCGAGAATTGACAGGGTAAATAAATTCAAATGTTATTATCGGATGGTATTGTCTGGTCCTTGGCGTGTGAGGGCCTTGCAACCTTGTTTCATGTTTCCATGGTTAAGAAATTTGACAATCACTTTGCTCCCATCTTTTGTAACCAAAACTATTAAAAATGAAGCAAAAACCTTATGCAACAATATTGCTTATAAAACTAATGTTCCCTAATTTAACAGATTATCGACCAGTGCATTTCTTGCATGCCTTTTATTTGTTTCTTCCTGATTTGAAATGTTGCTTATGATTTAGGATAATTTTTCATGGATTTCAAAAGCTACTCAAGCCTCCATTATCCAGTGAAGGGAAAAATTCACTAATTGGGACAAAGGTTATGTATAATACATGATGGCTGCGCAAACATGAATTTTTTACTCGGAACTGTAATGAACAGATACAACATGTTACATAGTTCAAAGTTGGGGTTTTATGTCCAATTCAACAGCCAGGGTGACATTAGGATAGGTCCTCAGATTTGTCACTTGTGGAAGTCGAACACACACAGAGGTGACAGCCTGTGATTAGATGCAAAACTTGCTAACCACTAGGCCACTGAAGACCTTGCAACTCGTTACAAATGTAACCATTTATCATAAAATGGGTTTCTTTCATCTGCTTTATGTAATACAACAAGGAAATATGCATCTGCTTAGTTCAACTCAAGCATTAGAATTCAAGAAATTAATAAATTAATTTTGGATTTTAGGACTGCTTATACAAAGTCAAAGTTGGGGTTTTATGTCACGTTCAACGACAAGGGTCATATTGAGACAGGTCCTAAGCATTGTCACTTGTGGAAGTCAAACCCACACAGAGGTGACAACCTGTGATTAGATGTCAAATTTGCTAATGACTAGGCCACCTCAGGACTGCTTGTAGATCTGTAATATGATCTTTATTAGTTGTATTTGTTCCAATAAAAACAAGCAGTGCCCAGGAATGCACAAACCCTCGCATACAGGTAGCACTAGAAAATCCCCAAACAATTCTGGATACACGATCCAGATCAAGTTGGTCTTTGAGGAGGGCCGAGTCACCATTAGACTCACCTTGTGTGAAAATATGACCCTGATTTAATGCACAGTTTTGAAGTTGTGCACACAGACAGACAGACAAATTCATCTAATTACAACAAGCCCCCAGAGAGAGGGTAACTAAGACCAATAATATTTCAACGTGATTTACACAGTTACCAGTGCCCCCTATAATTTATTCGTATCATATTACAATCCACATATACACTGGATATTGCCATTTACATGTCACAGAGTTTATGTTATTTAAATTTAAGTCGCATGTACATTGATTATATTGAAAATGTGTATGGTATATTTTGTCATTTACATTTCAAATATACAGAGTAAATAGGCTGAAGTCCAACTTAGGTCTCCAACATATACACTTTATATATCATATATTGCCATTTATATTTTATATATATAAGATACAATGTAATTTATATTTCATGCAAATGTTACATACTATCATTTACGTTTCACTTTATATATATTGCCTTTCTGACATCAACACACATTCCAGATCCTTAACAGGGTTTCAGCCAGCTGTAGCCATATTGATGATGACACCCAAGGTTCACTCTAGTCTACCACTATTGGATTTGGATTTACTTTTTTTTATCATTCCACAACCACGGTATTGTGTGTGTATTTTCAGAGGTTATTGAATAATTGCAACACAAAAACAGCTGTCATTGTTCTGAGGCTTTCTGACAAGCCCCACAGATAGTGGATTTTACCCATCTCTGAAGTTGCAAACCTTCGATTACCAATTCTTGTCAAAAGCACCCATTTCAACTTTTGTGGTGATTATTTAAAAAAAATGTTCAAGTGCCTGTATCTTCCCATGTTTGCGATCTGATTTTGAATAACACAATTTGGTATGTCTCTATAACCATGTGCGCATATTACCAGCAAGATGGCAACATTCTATAACCATAAATATTCTTAAATAAATATTTAAGGGGTGTTCATAAGAATAACATTATAATCATTTTTACATCAGAAGTAATTTCCTTCACTATTCTCACATTGCAATTGGATAGTTGAACACACTGCTTATCATTTCAGAATGTGAAACAGTATTTGACTTAAATGATATTTTACTTTTAAGAATTTCAGTGAAATATTAGACTTGTTACTCTTAAGTAAAATACACTTACTCCAACGCTGTTTATTACAACCAGTGGACAACACTTGAAAGATAACTTTGTTGGACACCATATATAATTAATGTTAACTCTGTTCATTCATGGGTTCAACATCACATTGTTTTAGGTTGTGGGCAGGATGGAGGAAACAAAAGCATACTGTTTGTCAAGATTCTGCAGTGTTAAACATTGCGTACCAGCAAGCAACTATACCACCTTTCCTACATGTGGCATCGGTCAAGACTGCAACCCAGAAACCGCTAAATAAAGAAAAATACACTCTCACTCCTATAGCCTTAATATATAAATCTTCCCCCCAATGTACTATGGCCTGCCTCTCTCAGAGAATACGAGATTGCTTCAGAATTTGCAAAGAGGATTAGTTTATGGCAATAATTACTTGCAATGTTTATGTAACCTATTTGGACCCAGCTTTGCTTTGACCATCCCCTGCAAAGGCTCTCCCACTGAAAAGAGTGTTATTGCCCTTAACCTAATAAGTTATTCAGAAATAAGAGCCATTTCCACCCCACCCCCACACCCCAATCCGTTTTATTAGTGATAGAGGCCTTAAATAACTCAGGCCTTCAAGGACAGCCGTCCATTCAAGGGGATTCTTCCTGTAAATGGATTTCCCTCCTTTGCATTCCAACAATAAAAAAACTAAACGTCGGAAAAGCCTTTTTGAAGCTATTTTTAGCTGGCTGATGACGTCAGAGAGGGATCCCTTCCACGTAAATGACGATTCTCACAAGTCATTACAACATTATCATAGAAACTCACTGTTAAAGTGTCCTCTATCAAGGACACTACTGTGCTTTTGAATTAACTCAGCATCTTTTTATCTGCCAACTTAAAGAATGGTCAGGAGTATCATGAGTGTAATTCTGATGATCTAATGAGTTGTTTTGGCGACCTAAAGATCCATAATACTGGTGAACAAAGTAAATATAAAAAATGGTGAAAATGAAACATATAACCTATCATATACAGTATCCCAAAATAATCTGTCTTAATGAAGTGAGTTTGCAGGTACTCGAATACTGAGACTTTTTCTCACTTAAAATATTATTAGTGTTTAAACATACCTGAAAGAATAGAAAGCAATATATTGTTCAATATTGTTTGAAAACAAGCAATAATTTGACACCACATGATTTTTGTTCTGGTGTATAATAAACTTAAACTCACATTTGTTATTTGGTAATTTTCACTCATCACACCCAATCCTACACTGACTTTTCTGGTAGTGGGCGAAAAATCTTTAGACATAGCTACAAACATATGCTTCCCTCTGTAGCACCCAGTCATATTGAACTGGTGAACAGAACCAATACAATAGCTCAGATACACACATATATACACATACAATACTCTCTCACTCAGTCTTACATTTTCATCTGCATTGTGAAAACGGAAAACAACAGAGCAAAAAAAAAAATAAGAGAAGAAAGAAAAACTGAGCGAAAAAAACCCGAGTAAACTGAGGGATAAAAATAATTACAATATTGACTTTAGTGTCCGGGATTTTGTTTTGTGTTTCTGCCCTCACTCCCCCTACCTCTTCCTCTTCTCAATTTTATCTTGGAGGGAGACCTCATGTTAATGTTGTGACGTCGCTGATGACGTGTAATGACGTCATATGTTCCCCCAGGTTCACAGCTAATGAAGGATTTCTTGAGTGTTCCCTAATAGACGGACTTTTACCAAACACACACAAACAGCACTGGTTTGAATTTCACTTTTACAAAGGAGTAAAGAGCTGAGGGTTGTGGTATCCATTTCTGATGCTAACCACAACAGCTTTAGTGTTTATGTGTGTCTTGTCTAAAAGGAGGGGGGTAAGATTTATACACCACGTGACTTAATTTGGAGGTCGTGCATGACGGATTAAATAGGTCACCAATGAAGCAATAAGAGGATTTGAAAGCAACAAGACCTAAATGTTATTCTGAATAGTAGCACACACGGTTATGCCATGCATCGATATACTTTGGGAATTTGTTAAAGTTAACTGTTAAACTGTTTTTAATTCGTTGGAATTTAACTTGGAAAAAACGTGTAATTTGACAGTCATTGTTCAGGATTCGTGGGAGAAGGACAGGGAGAGAACTGTGATCAAAATACAGGTAAGTTTCATCAGCAACACTGTATCTGTTATTGTTTTACATGTAATTATAAAATACATTACCTATCACATGTTTATATCACACTTTGTAATATCACAGCTTTACGTGATAACCACACATTATCATGTAGAATGTACCCTAATGAAAAAACAAGGTTCAACAAAATAATAAAACTTGTTACTGCGGTGTAATTCTAATTGTATGCTCTCGTAGATAAAAAAGTCATTTTGACACAAATTGCAGGGTTGGTGGAAGGGATGAATGCACTATGTCTCCTGTTCTGTGAAGGCTTGTGCAATAGGGAATAACAGTCCAAAACCTGCTTCTACCTTTACTATGTCTACATATCTACAGTGCGAATTTCTTTGAGATTAAATCACGGGTTACACGTTAATGTAATGCTGAAGCTTTTTTTGTTTGTTTGCAAGCTGTTTATCCAGTCTATTCAGTATAGTTTTTTAAAGTTGGCCAAAATATTTTTTCCCTGAGATTCTCAAAAAGTGGATATCTCGAGACTGTTAAGTTACGTTTTGTTTGGTGTTGTTACAATTTAAATTTAGTTATGTTTTTCTCTAGTACTTTTTGTTTGTATTTTTACATGAGATAAAAAAAATCTTTTAATAAGGCCTCTCTTTTCATTTTCGTAGTATTTAAAAAAAATCTCTGATACAAAATAAGATAAAGTACATAATCTTTTGTCTTATTACTGTTTGGGACTTTCATTGCAAAACCTCCTTCTCTACTAGATCATGCATGATTTGAGAGACATCTCACATGTTGGGAGTCTGAATTACTGTTGCTGCACCCTTCTATAAGCCCAGAAGGAGCTTTATGGTGTTATTAATAATTACATGTAATAAGTGGCTTGTATTGAGAAACACTTTTTTTACACAAGACGAAGGCCAGGGCTTCAATGGAAGTGGCTTCTGAGGAAGACAGAGTTTGCATGGTGAACCAGCCCTAAGACAACCACATTGCGTCACTTGTGAAAACACTGTAAAAGTCTCAACTGCTGATATTCCGTAACTGAATACTGCCATTCCTAAACTAAACGACTACTGGTGTAGAATATTTATTGTTTTTACACCCTATCTAGAGTTTTCATAATTCAGTTCAACTGATCAAGGCATATGCGTTAAGTTGAAGTTTTTCCTGTCAGAGAATGTAGTATGCGTTTCTGTACCCCAAAAGAGAGAGTCTACTTGTGGGTTATTGCAGGAGAGGTAGCAAACAACTTTAGCTGATAAATATTGCATCATATTTGGGAAGGGGTTTCGTGATGGTGTTACTTTGACCCCTGGCTAAAAGGAGAGAGAATATGGGAGAGTGGATGGTACTGAGGTATATTACTACATGCAGTCTTGGCTGGATTATTGTGAAGATATTTAAAATCTGCAATTATTTGGAATGACATCCTCTATATATTTGTATGCGAGGTAAATGTGCATTACTGTTAAATTTCTACTGTAATTACAAATTTATTACTTAAAAAATTATATTGAAGCTAATTTTGTCCAAGACCTTTCCCGTTTCTCAGCAAGCACACAGACACCAAAACAAACTTATCTGAAACCCTAAACTCATCCCGTTTGAAAGCATTTTCATTTTCAAGGTAACACGAACTTTATGAGCCACAGTTTGACCACCAAGTGATGTCACTAGCTCTTCTATACAAGTTCAAATGCAGCTTTTTCAACACCTTTGATTCAGTGAGAGTCTGTCTTGATGTAACCTTAGCTAAGTTAGGCGACAACTTAACTTTGACCCATTGTTTTGGCTAGATACAACCATGTTTTCTATCTTACTATGAATAGCTATAACTCCGATGTTGGGGGACCATGGTGGCAAAGTGGTAACACTCTCGCCAACCAGCTCTGAGATCAGAATTCGAATCCCAGCCTGAGCTGAAGTGGGAATACTGGTAGTTGCTTGCTGTTGGTCTGCAGTTTACAGTACACAACCTTGGCCAACTGTACGTACTTGTTTCCTCTGCCCCTAAAACTATCTGTTGTGATATGACCCATACAATGTGTTGAAAGAACTCCTACGTGGTACAGGTTACAACTCTTTCAAACTTTTCACTTCCTGAAAAGAGCATCTCATAAGTCATGCAACACTGTGCCTGATGGTCTATGCATTCCATTGTCAACTGGATTTCTCCCGCCCAGCAGCCGGCATTAAATGACTTGTCTCATATCGTAACTATCAACAAGATCGATACTGACCAGTTCTACAATGACCTCTACAGTATCGAATTTGTATCATCTCCAGGTGGAACTGCCTCAGAACTATATGATCAGAATGTGGATGGTCTCACTCATTTGCTGGACAAGCCTGCACCAGACATCTCACGTATGGCCAAAAAACAGTTGGCAAAAATGCAGTCGGCAGAGTGGTTGTCCGATTCTTTCCTTATGGCATGCTCTCTAAGTCGACAATTCGAGTGGATGTGGAGAAAGCACAAGGCACAGCCAAACAGATAAAGGCTCTGCAAGCAAATTGCCTAGTGCAAATGATTGGCCAATAACGACAAAGGTTCCTAATATACCAATCTCATCTCTGCTAACAGAGATGACCCCAGGAAGCTTTGCAGTTTTCTTAGAAGATATTGCACCATAACTGAGACTATTCTGCCTTCTCATACCTCAGATAAAAAGCCTTGCAGATATGTTTGCTTTAATTTTGTGATAAACTTAGCAAAATTCAGGATGCATTGCAAACTTCAGGATGTGCTACTGATGCCCCTACTTTGGCACTCTATACCCACATTCCTCCAAAGGGATTGTCTCAATAACCTTTTGCCATACATGGCAAAGTTGGTAAATTATTCCCTCAGTGAAGGTTTATTTTCGGATGCCTTCAAAAAGGCTGTTATCAGCCCTCTTATAAAAAAAGGCTTTGCTTCCTGATTATGAAATTAAGAATTACCGTCCAGTACCTGTATCTGCTTCCGGTCCAAGTTGGTTGAGAGGGCTGTAGCTAAGCAGTTAACATCCCACATTAATAGCAATAAACTGGACAATCCTGTGCAGTCTGTTTACAAACCAGGTCATTCTACAGAAAGTGCATTACTGTCTATCAAAAATGAGGTCCAACTCTCTCTGGCACAAGGTCAACCCACTGCACTAGTGCTGTTTGACTTGTCGGCAGCTTTTGACACTATTGATCATGATAATTTTCTTGGCTATCCCAAATCCCCGTTTCCTGTCCTTAAGTAGTCTGTCTCTTATCTGAGCAATCGTTATCAGGCCATTAAGAAAGTTCTACACTATCTGTGAACCTAGCAAGCTCATTTATGTAGTTCCCCAGGGTTCTGTGCTGGGTCCATTGTTAATTCCCCTTAATACAACTCCACTAAGCGAAATCATTGGCCTCCATCCTGATAAAATGTCAACTTCACTCATGCAAAACTAAACTATATGTCTCTATATATCACAAGAATGTTTCTACTGCTCTGACCAAGCTGAATAATGCCTGCCTACTGATTCTAAGATTTGGAATGCCCTTCTAACGTGCCATATCTATTGCCTCCTTCAGAAAAAGCTCAAAAGTTACTCCCTGCAAAAGCCTATCTGCTACAGCCTCTTTGTCACCCCTGTATCTCCTTGGTATGATCCTGCTTAGTTATTAGACTTATTCACATTGCTTTTGTTAGTTGCACCTTAAAGTCTGTCAATTGATGGAGATTAAGCGCTATAAATTCCACATTAGATTTGATTCGATTTGGGGAAATAACTTAGTGATGTGGAGATATGAAACAAGTCTAACCATATGTTTAGGAGAGTATCTGCCTGAGAAAAAAAGCTAGACATATCAAATTTCCAACATATAGCTGAACTGATTAAAATATTGACTCCCATATTAAAGAGACTTACTGGAGGTATATGTCCAAATAAGTCGGTCTTAAAGTATTATAACAATGTAAATACCAGAATTAATGATACGTACCCACCATAAAAGTTGACAAACAATCCAATAAATAGGATTTAATTCCATGTCTTGGGGAAAACGTGTTTGGTCTGCTTGAAACACATGGAAAATGGCATTTAACAAATTTATACCCGGAAGCTATGGGTTTAGTGAAAAAGTTATTGGTTCTAAAATATATTAGGCATGAAAATAAAATATAATGTATAATTTTTTTTTCAGAAAACAAATTTCACTGGAAATCTATACTGTATTTTTACAAACAGTGGCTTTTTACTTAAGAAAGCAAGATAGAACCTAATCAAACTAGCCAGACAATGTAATTCAAATTGCTTAAGAGTCATTTTAAGGGTAAGATAACAGTACAATATCAATATGGATCTTGCCATGTGGTCATATTTTAGAAAACAAGCATGAATAGGTGAAGTCACAAAATCCTACGTTAACTACTGGGAAAATCGGAATCTATTTTCACTTACAACAAAATAATGAATAACCAAAGCCCGTCTCTCTGTAAGAGAGGTACACTTGGGATGGATGTATTTCTTAAAGGTGACAAAAGCGTCATTTGACAGACATATGTATGAGTTAGTGCTATAGCAAGTAGGTGGTACAAAAGATTTGTGAAAAGCAAGAAAACAGGCTAATAAATTATAATTCACTTTTACACTCACTTGAAGGATGACATATTAAATATGTTTCTTTTGAGGAATAATGAATAAATATTAGCAAAATAAGACGTTATCGTATTTATTGTGATATTAATTACCTTTCTGAAACATGGGAAGGTACCCCAAGATTTTGAAAAATACAAATGTAAAAAAAACGTGGATAAATTTATTAGACAACCACTGAGTGTTATTCTTTGGAACATAACATATGGAACCTAAATATAAGAATCACAAAGTAGAAAAGAGAACATTGAAAACCATATATTTGAAATTTTGCAAGATTAGAATCCTTGGCCATAACAAAGAAGCCATGGTACTTGGTTAGAAGTTAAACATATGTTTTAAAAGCAAATTTATTTAACAGGGAATTTTTGTTGACATATAACCAGCTGTATCATTCTTGTTTGGTTTACGTTTAGGCAAAATGTCAATATTTTACTGCATCAAACTTAAGAGATTGAGACATATTTTAATAGAGTGACAACAAACATATGGAAAGAAACATGAAACTTGAGGAAATGAAGGAGAAATTAAAAAGCATTAAAGATGATTGATTAGAAAGGTTGACAAAATAAAATATAGAGTTAAAAAGATTCTCATGAAATTTTAGGAAGCATAAATTTAAAATAGTGATTTTAAGATTAATTGATTTAGTAAGAAATATTGTATGACATAAATAAAATACAACCTGTTTATAAAGACTATATCATGATAAACGTTTTGAGAAGACAAAAGGCATGTTTATAATAATTTAAAGATTCAAGTTTTCGTTCTAGGAAGAGTATTACAATGTTGATGTATTTAAAACAATGCTGCTTTGCTGAGGTTTAAACTATCACACATGTTGCAGAGTTGATGGCCCCCTTTTCCAATCGACAGGGCATAAATCCTAAATATATCTCTATAAAGACATAATGTTAGTATCACAAAACTCAAATCCATTTATGCTACTTTCCTTAAATGGATATCAAAACTTTAATGTATTTTTTTTCGTATACCTTTATTTCCATAACTATTTCTATCAGAAATCACAACTACAATGTTGACATACACATCTCCATGTTTTAATAACATCAAATAAAAAACGTCGAAGTCGAGACAACCTAAAGAAATGTTCATTTTATTTGTTGCTTGTAAATATACCAACCCTATGCCTGAAATCTGACAGGATACTGTACAGCTGCGTTTTAGTGCTGAACACAAGCTTAAATCTCTGTTGAATGCTTTATTAAGATCAATGATCACCTCGCTGGTAAAGTTGTTTTTGTGAGTTTTTATTTTGCAAAACATGGCTTGTGTTGTACAACTTGGGGACAGAATGAAAGACTGCAATTGTTATGACAATAATAGGTTGAGACTGCTGACAAATTGAGGTATTATATCATGATGACAAGCCATACAATGGCTGCACAGCAGTAAACAACTATTGCACTACACTCAATATCCATAACTTAATGGCCAGATGTGTGTAATGGCCTAATGCCTTCATTCATTAAACCAATGTCTCCTCTTCCTTCTGTTCTCAACCAGACAAAATCTCTGCAGTCTCCAAGATTTCATGATGGACCATCTTAAGTTTATTGTTAGAGTTTGTAGTACATCATTATGTGAGTATCCCATTATTCATAACACAGAACACATGTAGTATGGCAGAAAAGCTAAGTGCTAAATTTACTTCCATGATGTTGTATGAATAAAGACAAACTAACTACCAACTCAATGTTTAGAAGCATTAGCTAAATCAAATGCATAAATAGATTGTAGATTTTTCAAAGCAAAAATGTGATTGCTTATGTCCCTTTCATGAGCTAAAGTTATATATTAGGGCAGGACTAGTTCTTCCCATATATTTCCACAAGCTGGATTCAAAACCACGGCAGGTACTATGTGCGATGTTAGAATCAATCAATCAGTCAATTAATCAATCAATCTGTCGATCAATCAAAACCAACCAATCAATCGAAGCCGCAACTTTGGAAATAAGAGTTAAGCGATTAATTTGAAACTTTGTTGATAACTGGACCACTAAAGACTCTCAATCCAGTGCATACAAATATTGTTGATTGGTCAAAATATCCCAAAGTGATATGTGTGTAAACATGTGTACACAGTCTTTCTGTTTAAGTCTGAAAGCAATGGATCATCTCGATTTCCCTTTCCTCACTAATAAACGGCAGTGAGGGGTTTGAGGGTAATGCACTCCAGTAGTAATTGTGGTATCATGTGCAACTAGAGGATTTCCCTGACCAATTTTACACATGGCTGCTTGCATCAAAATCCCCTCCACAGGTCAGATGACAAAGATTGGCTTTACAATAAACATTACCACAATTTCCATAATAACCAGATTCTTACTTTTTAGTTTCATATTGTTAAATAAATTACAGACGTATCCCAAAAATAACTTTCAAGTCACAGGAGATAGCCATAAATTTATATTAATTCAATCATCCAATGACATTGCTGTTTATATGGAAGGAAAGTGTGATTTTGACAGAAAGATTAACAGTAAGCCCTGGCTAAAAGTCTTTGGTTTTCGTGAAGCCACTGAGAAACCCCTTGTAACTGAATGAAGCCCCACATTTCCGGAGTTTTACTATGATCTACACATAAGAAGCTGGGTATTTTCAGCGTATTGCACAACCTCCATTTAGATAGTCTTCTCTTTGCTACCTAAGTCTATTCTCTCCCAGCACACAGGTAGGTCAGTAGCCTTCTGCAAACTTCAATAGACAGAAACTTCAGCTCTCTGGCTGCAGCCAAAACATCATTTCTCTTCAAAGAATGTTATTTCAGCCATATATATTGTACAGAATGTATTTACTAGCAGATAAAAACACCAGTGATCTGGTAGCTTTAAGTCTTGTCATGTTGGTAACACTACTTCTATTTCAAGATTAGGCATAATTTGACACTTGGATGTGACACTAACGTTTAAAATTGAACAAATGAATGGCTTTACCCATTAAAGAAAGTATAACAATTGAAATTTAATGTAAGGATCGCTTGAATAAATGCTAAGTTAATAAAATAATAACATATAGAAGATGCTAAATGACATTGAAATGTACCACTTATGGTTATCATTGAAAAGTTACTACTGGTTACCTTGTTTGAATCAGTCTGTTAACAATCATTCAAGTTTTGAAATCCAATATAAACTGTAGAAGAAAGTAAAACTGCTTCAATGTATTGAAATTTAAAGCTTATCTTTATTTTTTAACAGTCAACACACACGAATGCTAATTGAACGTTATCACATTTAACCATATCACTTTATCATACATTGCTGAATTCGTGGAAATCTGTTAGTTCGGGGTTCTGGAAAGGCTTGGTACACATAAAGAGTGATGATCTGTTATACTTTTGAAGAACAGCCTGCAAAATAAAAACAACAAAGGAGATACAGGCCAGGAAAAAAACTGAGTGAGTCCCAAATGCTTTGAATGATAACTGTATCAATGGGTCTGTGAGGAATTACACAACACATGCAGTTGTAGCCTTGTAGCTCTTTCTTCCTGCAAATATCTCCAGCTCACAAGTATGAAAGTCTTCCAATCTTCACCCAAACAATCTGATAATAGTATAATAGATATGGAGAAGATGGGCGGGAGAATCTGATAAAACACTGGCTTGGCAGCCTTGAGTTAAAAAAAGATTTTAAGAAAATGAATACCACTAATTACAATAAAAGCAATGGTGTCTGACCAGTGTAAAACGTTATTACAGAAAAAATTCTGTATGGGTTACATATTCCAAGGAATAACAGTTTGTTTCTCAAAAGTGACATAAAGATTTTGGCATCAAAACTTTTTACTTTGTTTTTAATATTTTTTGGACCTGAACTGAAAAAATCAAAAAGTAAAGTTTTTCAACAGTTTATTGGATTTCACAACTTGAATGATATATAATTCTTTTCAATTGAACATACGTATGTTACTTGTTTGAATGGGGGAACTGAGGGCATGTGTTGATGTGATAATTGAACTACTGGGATGACAGGCTTATTTCATCGTAGTATTACAGGGGTGTAAACATTATGTGATGGATTATCACATGTTTGAGGAAAAATCACTGTATTGAGTAAATATTGGCACATTTTTAACCTATATTGGTAAACATGTGTAGAGAGGTTTTTTTATTTGAGGTTTTATGTCGCTTACAATACTGTACAGGTCATATCATGACGGGTAGTTGGAAGAGCAGAGGAAACCGGTACATACAGTTGGTCAAGGTTCTGTACTGTAAACTGCTGATCAACAGCAAGCAACTACCAGCTTTCCCACTTGAGGCTGTGCCGGGAACCGAACTCCGGCCTCAGAGGTGGGAGGCGAGAGTGTTACCACTCTGCCACTGTGGCCCCTACACGTGTAGAGAGAGAATTTTTTATTACAGTGACAAGTACATTAACATATACAATGTATTAAATATTAAACCATTTGTACCCAGGACAATTGGGGTTATTTGTCACTTCAAAGCAAGTATCTGTCAGTGTGTTGTAGCTTAAATAAACAAAAGTAAAATATATATTTGGACTTTTACATCCCTCCCAATTACCAGAGTGGTATCTGGACAGGCTTCCCATGGATTCTGTATGTTGCTATGAGCTGGATTTGAACCTATGACAACAAAGGTGAATGCTAAGTGCTTAAATTCTTAACCTGCATTTCTCTCAGCCTCGTGTCTTCTCTCTCTTAAGACACAAAAATACTTCCTCTGTGAAAAGTTGTACATGTTAGTATATCCAGGACACTATTTTATTCTAAGACAAACTGACAATGTCACACTGCCCTTTTTCAGATATGTGCAGTGAGTACATATACTCTGCATACACTTTGTCCACCTGATTCAGATGGTAACAAACCAATGTAAACTAAGAAGTTTGCAGAAATTGCTAGTTTATTCCTGTTACCAACTTTGTGCAACAACAGAACCTCCATTATCTGAACATGCTACAGAGTTATTTGTTAGTATGACAGAAAAATATAATACAGGTTATTGTAGGGTCAAACAAGAGGAACTAACTGATTTGGGACAGCAGATAGGTGTTTTCAATCGAATTAGAGGATTGTATACGTTCAGACAACAGAGTTTCACCTCTAGACATATCTATTTGTTGACATTTGTTTCAGTGGGTGTACCAAACACACCTTATCTCCACTGCATACCTCATATTGAAGTTATCTTCAAAACTTCCTCTTGCTTTCCTGATTTTATATCGAGGATGTAATATATATATCTGCCTGTATCTGTAACATTTTTTGCACTGTGGGATGGAGGGGCTATAACCAAAGTTCCTTAACCCCACTGCACAGTTCATATTCAATTTATCTGTAAACCTAAAATGTTTCTGATATGATATTGATTATACTGTCGGTGGCAGGTAGTCTTTGAGACAATCTAGTGACCAGACTAATACAGATAAAACACCTCTACAAGGTCACAAAGTGAATTCAATCTCTTGCCATCCCTTTGCACAGTCCTGTGTGCTTTCTAGAAGAAAACGTTGCATTATGTCTGCCACCATATGGCAACCTTAGCAGCATCTTGGAATGGTGTTTTTCAGTGACATAAGTTACCCACACAACCTGGTATAAGAGGAGGTTTTGTTAAAACATTAGACTCATAGATACAATATATAATGTACAATGGATGTTATCAGCAACACCAGCTGACATCATCTTTCAAATATCTGTCCCTGCATTTTACCGTTTGAATTGATTTTGGGGACATTTGTGTAAAGTGAAAAAGGTGTTTGCCCAGTAAAGTTTCACTCAGCTAAAAACCCCATCTCTTTGTTACTGTGATTTATTTTATGGACAGTGGCCATTAATTTTGTAAAGTCCCGCTCTAGTATCTTGCTTCTTGGCTGACATTGTCCTTTTATTTGTCTTGAAAGTATCACTGTGGAAGTATTTGAGCTGCATTGGCAAGGGATGTACGAGTCTTGTGCTGGTTCCTTTACTGCATCTGTGACAGGCCCAGAAGAAATGCTTTAAAGGGAAAAGTGTTCATTATGCAACAGAAGTCCATCTTAAATTTCACTTATGGCATATTTATAAGTGTAAATTTACATGAATAAATACACCAGACTAGTTGCTGACGCAGTGCATACCATCTGTTTGAAAGTGAAATCCTCCTTACATCTACGTATTTACAGACAGTGTCAATGCTTTGATTTGTATGTTATTTAGACACTCATTATTAAAATGTAATACTGTTTACTTTTAAGTCACATTTGCCGGAAAAATGACTTACTTCTAAATGCTCTTTGACCTCTACCTCTTGACTTTACGCTTTAATGTCATTTTGTTGGTATCTTTGCAGAGGGTGTATGGCTGAAATTATCTCGCATTAAGCCCACTATAGAGCCAAGCAATATCTATATTAAAATTTCAACTATAAACTGTTAACATCACAGTTACTCCAGCTGTAAACTATTTTCTTCAAAATTCATGGGGTACAGGTACCTCACTTATCTAACCTTTTTACACAAGGTGGGGTCTAACCGTTGCTTGGCCCTTCTCAAGGATGGTGGCTCATGAATCAAGACTTGTTTTGTGTTTTTTAAGCATTACCATGAGGGTTTGTCCCTTCGTGGACACTGCTTGTAAATAAATATTTCTGAACCAGTCAACCTTTCTATCAAATGGTCGTCCCACAATTTGACAGCTGCAAGCATATATAGAGCCACAGCCATCACACAAAAATAATACTTTAGCTTTTACATTGTATTGTGTACATCCCTATGCACGGCATTGTGGATAAAGGCCATCTGTGAATTTTGTCATTGTGTTTCTATATAACAAAGTGAAAGCTGTGGTTTTACATCCCGTTCAACAGCCAGGGTCATATTGGGATAGGTCCCCAGTATTGCCACTTGTTGGAGGTCACAGCCTATCATTAGATGTCAAATTTGCTAACCGCTAGGCCACCGAGGACCACCTGTTTCTATATAACTGAATGTGATTTACAAATGGGGATGACCAATTTATCGAGGTGGTTGATTTATTAAAATATTTGTGTTAATATTAGTTGAATAGGAATTGAAATCCATCTCTAGAATTGTGGAATTCATCAAAGATGATTTGTCTTCTTTGGTAAGCATTCATTACAAACACTTTCCTTATAAAGTATAGAGGTCTCCAATGTCCCAGTGGTAAGCAAGTTTGGCATCTTATCACAGGCTGTCACCACTGTGTTGGATCTACCACCGCAAGTGGTAATGTTTTGGATCCGTCCCAATATGTTCCTGACTGTTGAATGAGACATATAACCCTAATTTTGTAACTTTGCTTATATCAGATCATGCGTATTGAAGTACACTATTGTTTGATTGCATCACCTCAGCATTTACAATTTCACCAATTGTATTCACCATATTAACTGTACATAACAAAGTTTTCCACATTTCTATGTGGAAAATGTGTTAGTCTTACATTATAAGCCTCGTCTCTGCTGCCTCTTCTTTACTGTAAAATGTGAAAAATAGTGCTGTGAAATCTCTTCGAATATCGGGTTCGATGTTTGGTATCTGTACAAGCTAGCGAACTTCGGTCTAGTTCGATCTTCGAAACAACGTTTTCAAAACCAGTTAAAACGCAGAAATCTCACATAAAATCTTGTCACTTTATTGAAAATATAGCAAAAAAGATAAAATCCATATATATTTTACATAAATTCAGCCATATTTTCAACAAACGAAACATGTTTTATAGATGGGCGAAAATAGGATCCTTTGGGATGTGGTGTGATGTTGGGGTTTTCTAAACGTTTTGCAAAGTCAGAATTTCAGATGTTTGAACCGAACTCTGAAATCGGGGCAGTAAACAAATGAACTATCGAACTTCTTCAAACATTGTCGCAGCACTAGTGAAAAATACAATCTAAAACTATAAACAACATAACCATACTGTATACACTTCACATAGTGAAATAAGATACTAGGCTTGAACCTAAAGCATACTCTTAAATGAAAACGTTGAAAAAAAATACTATAAAATATGTACAGGGCATTAACTCCATATGCTACATTAGAACAATAACACTTAATATCTCCTCTATATATCTGTGTGTACTACGCTATAATTGGACTCTTAATTTTTCAAAACGGGTGTAATGTAATTGTTCTGAGATCCATTATGTCTTAAATATGACTTTATGTTGACACCTCATTGTTGCATCATTGTTCAATTAATATGATTAAAATTCACAATGACTTGAAATTAGTGGCAGGTTTTACAAATTTTCGACATCATTGACAAAATTAGGTTACTAAAAGCTATTATATTCATTATAAGGGGATTTTATGCAAGCTGCGCATGTTTCAATATAATGCTATAATAGTGATTGCCAATTTTGATTGCAATTTGTGCATAACTAGTAATTACCACCCTTTCTGTTCGTAGTATTGTCTATTACGTTTGAGCACTTAAATATCAGGCACAATACATAATAAAATTTTATGTTGGAATGCCATTATTAATTTTTTTCATCAATATTTATATTGAGAATTAAATTTAGATTAAGTTTTGTTTCAGTTACAACACACTTACTTAAGTCATGGGAAAAGGTCATTCATTCTTATGCTGGGTTCCCACTTCTCAGGATAGATATCTCTGATGTAACTCTCATACGATCAGGTAGTGAAAGTTTGTGAAAAACAGTTCACTTTTATTGGTGACTATGCCCGTATATTTCTAGTTTTGAACAACGAATAAAATTTGTATTTTATCAAACACCCCACAAAGTAATTGAACTAAATACAAGTATTGCTTTAGCATTGGACACCATGGGATCTCAGAAGATGTTAAAAGCACAAAGACACAGAGTCTCTGCAAACTGCAGGAGAAATAACACTTTAAAAAGAGAAAATTTATGTAAAGGCGAAGTATCAAAACAATACACTTTAATAGCAAGATTACAGGATTAATTTGTATATAGAAGTTATGAAGCTGTAAAATTTATTAATTTATTAATTGAAGTGTAGCAGTTAAAGGAGATTACACGAATATGTAAAAATAAATAGAATAAGTTGCAGAAAACCATATAGTTTTGAAATAGGAATATGTAGTAGTAGAAAACATTCTGGCAGAGCCAAGGTCAAATATCAGACCAAGGTCACATCATAATGCTCTACATCTGCACCCTACCAATATCCGTGGCAAATATCAACCTCAACTTACATTTTCCAAGGTAGAGGCTGGAAAAAGTTTTAAAAATGAAGGTCTCATATGCAAGATCAAAGGTCAAATCAAGGTCACATCATGACTTTGCATACCTACATCCCTCAATCTATATTCCACCTATGTATCAACTCACTAAACCTTACAATTTCTGAGATGTTGCATTACAAGGTCAAATCAAGTTAATACCATGATATTGCACAACGACACATTAAATCAATATCCCTGTAAAGTATAAACTTACAGCTTATGTTTCTGAGATATAGCCTGTGCAAGATTTAAAAATCAGAGTCACTATGTTAAATTCAAATCAAGGTACACTGTACACCTTCACCCCTTAGCCAATGTCCCTGCCAATGGTAAACATCCTACACCCCACAGTTTGCAAGATATAGCCCGGGTAAGATTTCAAAAGTCAATGTCACTACAGCAAGGTCCAATGAAGCTCAAACCATGGCGTTGCACACCTGTACTCATCCAAAATCTCTACCAAGCATCAATTTCAAACAAATTACAATTTCTAAGACAAAGCTTGCAAAAGTCAAGATCACTAAATCATGGTCACACCGTGATGCCGCACACCTACAAAGCCTAACCAATATTACTGCCAAGTATCAACTTTCTACATTTTACTGTTACTGATATACAGCACAGATAAATTTTTACAGGTCAATGTTAATATCGCAAGGTCTAGTCAAGGTTGCATCATGACGTTGCATACCTACACCCTAAACCAATAACCCTGCATAGTATTAACTTCCTACACCTTATGGTTCTGAGATATAGACCATCCAAGATTTTAAAGATCAAGGTCACTATAGCAAAGTCATAGGTCAAATCATGCTCACATGAAGTGCACATCTACACCCGTTAACCAATGGCCCCACCAAGTATAAAGTTCCTATGCTTTACAGTTTCTCAGACACAATATGTACAATACTTTCCCCACCAGACAGCCTATCAGCCTGCCCACCCTAGTATAGGTATTCAATAGTTTGAAATGTCCAGGGTGACTTGTGTGAGGAATCAGAAATCAAACTGATAAATCACTTTTTCAATGCACGTGTGTTTCTAAAAATGTGACTTCACTGGTGTCTTATTGCAAGAGTGTGAATGGTGAATCAGAACCATCAGTAAAACTTATTTAATTTCTCGTGACCAGATAAAGTGGGGAACATTGTGAATAACAAGTGATTCTACGTATTATCCTGTCACTGTTGGTTATACGGATGTTGACATTTTCCGTCACAGTTGACAAGTGTGGCTACAAGTGAGGGTGTTTCGCCAAATTTACACCTACTTGAAGAGGCCTTCACACTAGTCCAGATGAATGGTGACACTGCCCAACCCTTCTAGTTGAATGACACCCACCAAACTTGTATAAATGTGGTAGTCGATTCACTTTTTTATCAGCTCATCAAACTAGCAAAACATAAACGCGTATTTTTAACATCTTTATATGCACATTTGCTTGGAATAAACTAGTACAGTTGCTCAACTTTGACAAAAATATTGAAATTGGCTGGCAAACGATGACTTTTCCTACTTTATTTAAGAAGCAAAATAGGTCTAATGGGCTGAAAACACAAGTTACATAGAAAATAGGATGGACGTAATATTTTAAATATTGTAATATGTAGCTCTGTATGATAGGAAGTATCACTGCAATGAGAAAACAATGATAACGTAGCCCCAATTATAACAGGACTGTGAAGACCATTGCTGGACCAAAAGCTGCCTTGTTCAAGATTGAGTCAAGATAACTGTCAAACAAAAACGTTAGAAACATCTGAAACAATATAACTTATGTAGAGTCACGGGATTATACTCTATATATTAAAACTCTGTCCATCCATCCGTCTAGAAACCCTAGCCAATGTTGTTTCAATAGAGTTGAGACAGTTAGATTTCTGGGTTTACAGTGACTGTCATTATTGTCTTGTAAAACCTATTTGAATAGTTGTTAAAGAACAATAAACAACTATACACCTAGCTAATTTCTATCTATTCCACCTTCAACTGAATTCTCCAAGTGATTAAGACTTTAACAACAGAAACATTACATCTCATTAACCTTCATTTTGATAGGTTCGAAAAACAACCGTAAACAACTCCTTCCTCACTTTCCAATCAATATTCTTGGTAATCAGGTCTCACCAGCACAAAGTGTCAAGAACCTCGGAGTGGTGTTTGACTCCAACTTCACTTTCTCCGACCATGTGTCACAGGTCATAAAGTCCACTAGAGCTCATGCAAGAGACCTCTACAGAATACGCCCCCTTCTAGACCTTAAAACATCAGTTCTTTTAGCCAATGCCTTGGTCAGCAGCAGATTGGACTACTGCAATTCCCTGTTTCTATCACTCACAGACTTTGAGCTAAGAAGATTGCAACTTGTGCAAAACTCACTCTGCGGGGTTGTCACCCGTTCCTCAAAATTTTCTCACATCATCCCTCAACTGAAAAAACTCCATTGGTTTCCAGTTAGGTATAGGGTACAATTCAAAATAGGCCTCATTACATATAAAATCCTCAACCAAGGTCAGCCTGTTTACCTAAGAGAACTAATCCACCGCTACACTTCCTTTAGAAATACTAGACGAAGTACCCCTAAACTCAAGTTCCTTCATACCCCCACTTTTGACCGTAGAGTTCATAAATCAATTAAACACTTCTCAAATTCTTTTAGTCACTATGCCCCAGTTTTTTGGAACTCTCTCCCCTTCCAAATAAGAAACAGTCCCTCTGTCGCATCTTTCAGGAAACACCTCAAAACGCACCTTTTCAACTCTAGCTTCCCAACTTAGTCTCCTTCCCTCTCAGTCCCACCCTGGTACACTGACCTTGAACGCCCCTCGACTCTCCTTATAAGAAATTATTTTTGTTACTAGTGCACCGAGTTCCCCTTAGTGGGGAAGATATTGCGCCTGCAAAGCAGTAGATTAGATTAGATTAGATTAACATTTAAAAGAGGCATGAAAAGATTCAGTTCAGGTAAACAATTCAAAGCCTTTGAGTGACAGAACTGTCAATAAAGGCGTAATCTACTTGGTATAATGACACATCCTTACTGTATGCTGTCGTATTATGGTTTTAAAATAACCCTCAAGTACGTCTTTACTACTATAATAATATTTTGAAATGTTATCGTCTGATTTAGCGAGATTTAATTGACTCCCCTGATTTTAAGTGTCACCTGATATTTTTAATGCTGTCCCGTTTTAAGCCTTTCTCTCAGCTTCATTTTGACAATGTCATTTTCTTTTATCATTTCACTAAAACACCATGACCACACTCTACAATTGACATTTCGATTATCAGCAAATATAAATGTGGGAAGACATGTAATATATAACCCAACCTTGCAAGTGAAGCAGAACTGCCATGTTTTGTTTTGATGAACTCCAATTCTGTTAGCAGGATTATTCCATTGGGAAGGTCACATGTCAATTATTTAACGTGTTCAAAACTGTATCATTCCCAACATGGACAAATAAAATCTTAAATGAAAAGACCTAATATCTATCCTCATTTTCTGGACTTTGAACTTAGAAATATCAACAGTAATTGCTTAGACATTGTTTTGAGACTGAGAAAGGTTAGCTATGCCCTACCTCCCCCGCATCAGCACCTCCAGTCTCACCCTATTACCTAACATATACTATGCGACAGTTGAACCTGAAACCACTTGAACACAAATAGACCAGGTAAATAGACACCTAAACAGTGGTCTTCTCTTCAACAGACGTCACACCAACTTCAAAACACCAAACTGATCTTAAAGGTTGCCAAAAACTAACCCACAAAACCAGATGCTTTGAATTGATATCATTTATAGTTTGCATCTCTTACGTAGGCAATGTGAGATCATACCACTGAAGTCAGGGAAACGCCAATTGAAACTGGCATTCAAAATAAAAATATATATAAGTATATACTTTTAAAATCCACAATAACCTAACCCTAGTTTATGAGAAGAATTTTTCAGAATCAAACTGGACTATACATGTACCATGTCTAATGGATGATGTATTGCAATCCTGTGACTGTGTAACGTACACTCAACGCAAATCTTGAAGATTAAAATTGCTATTCTAAGAAGGATTTCCTCTCACACATGGATAATCGGCGCGGGAAAATAGATCCTTTAGTCTAAAAAAACAGCAATTAAGGGCATCCATAGAATGAGTGAATCCCCCTCCATCGTTGAGGGTCTCGGGTTGCAGGAATATTACTCAGCACTGCCTTATTTATTCTCTGAGCAGCATACGTGTGCAGAAAGAGGAGCCTTTTAAAAAGACGGGGCAATGGCAAGAGCTCACGCACCTGGGCGACGGAATTCCCTCTGAAAATGACGTCACTAGAGAACACTCCCTGACGTCATTTCAAAGGGGGAAGATCTAATATGGCGGGAGACTGGAATAGCACAAGAGTTTTATAAACGAAAGAAGACAGTTGTAAGATGTGGTCTGATAAGAAAGCAGGGTATTTGGCGTGGATTGTATGCTATTGTACTGGTGTGTAGATGTGCTAGTTTGTGCAGGTGTAATTATCTGTGAAAAGGCAGGAAAGGTAGATATCCCTCACAGAAGAGGTTCACTGGGATTTCCCCTCGCATGAGAGTGAATGGAACTTTAAAGTCTGAAGAACTCTGCACGTTAAAGGAGTTTGCGTAGGGTTCCTGATCAAATAAAGTGTCATTTTAAAAATACAAGTTGATTCCACTTTGTACAGTGAGCAGGAGATACCTGGATTAATTGTGTGGATTATTTGTGTAAACTACCACACTAATTCATCCTTTAGCTGATACTGTAAAATGATATGGAACTTAATGTCTGGATTGGATGCTAAGGCATTATTTGGTAAGTAGTTTCATTTCATATATATTTCTTATGTTATTACGTGTACATATATGTGTATTTAAACTATATTATGGCTTGTACATTTATTTATATTGAATGTCATGTGTATTCTGGAGGACTATGTATTACAAACTCCTGTGCATGATAGTTTAGTTAATTATGAATTTCTTCACGATGAGTTGAGCAGCTACACTTACATAGTGTACTATTATTAGAGTAGGTAGTGCTTTTTCAGTCTAAAATTAAATATTTCACTTAAAGCCTTAAAGTGGCACTTAAGTCTTGGGAAGAATTTCAATCTACTTATTAAAGGAATTTATAATTTTATATTGTAAAAATGGTTACAGATTCCAACAACTCTCATCTAAAACATCCCATTATTTAACAAGATAATTCGTATCTATACTGAAATATAAAGATTCAATGATTCCCAAAGCAAGTAATAAAATTCTCAATTGTAATATGTAATTACACAAACGAGTATATGAAGATTGTGCTGATTATTATTAGAGATGTGATGTTGATAGTGTTATGAAGAAAAAACAAATTAATTGTGGATGGCAATCAGTCACATTTGTATATTAAAATGGCCTACAACTCTGACAGATGGCTGAGTGTGCTTTTTGATAATATGTTATGTCAAGATTTCTCAACATAGTAAATATAAAAATTGGGAAAAAAAGCTACAAGTGATAGTTGTCAGATTCTATGTCATCAAAGAATAACACTGAGTTTTTGAGATCCCTCTATAAACGGTTTCAAAAGTTTAAACAAATTATAATTTTGACTGTAGCATCTAAACTTGGAATAAATACAAGTGTGCATTGATTACTGAAAAATTGATCTGTATATTGAGGCTTTAAAAAGCCGACAACATGGTGTTCTCTTTCTCTTTTAAAATCTTAGCTTCATATCAATATCAATGTTTGACAGTTTCAACTCAACTTCAGTCACACTCGCCAGTGTTTGAAATGTCCCATATGCTGACAGACAGCTGAAATATTTAAACATCTTAAAGGTGTCTGCATATTATGCAAGTTACAATGTCTGGAGGATTTACCTTTTAACTTACCGTATATATAATGTGCAGGGGCTTAACATCGTCCCTAGCATGGTTTTTTCAGGTCTTATTATTTTTTCATAGTTGGTTTTTTTTTTGGCATGTGGCATGGTGATTATAATAATTGGACGAGGTGCTCACTGGGAAATTTTTAATTAAGTTGCACTAGATGCAGAATTACCTGTGTATAGCAACTCATCTTGAAAGGTAACAAGGCTGAAAGGGGTTTCTGTCTGCTGCCGTGAGCCGCAAAGCCATGAGTAGTGCACTGAAGTGGTCACCCATCGCAGTACTAACATAGCCCATTGCCACTTAACTTAGTGAAGAGACAAGTACTCCTCACGCTATGCCACAATTTATAAAAGTACGGAGACAAAAAACTATATGTTTAATGTTGAAAGGCTTGGCATTCCATGGAATGGCTCTGATCCCTGTGGTCGTGGGTTCCATTCTAGCTATAGCCAAGTGATACTGACAGAGGGTCTGTCCTGTCATATTTGCTTACATGAAAACCTAATTTTAACCATCTTGTCATTATTCTGGATTTGGGACCAAGGAACTTAATCCTTACCAATAAACTCTGTAAAATAACATTTGCACTTTTTACTGAGCAGAAAACAATTTATGCTTAACTTTAGCGAGTAATAAGACATGCTTTTATTTCACTATGGTAAACATGCAGGAGGTTCATGTTGTGTAGGAGTGGCTTCACAGTCCTCGCATCTTTACGTTACAATTGCCTGTTATAGTAACCTAATAGCTTCCAATGGCTCTCTATGTGATAGATGACCCCACAATAAAGGGAGCCATACTCATCTCTTATTGACAGAATATGTGTGAAGATAAATGCCTAATCAATGTTTATGTGTTTTTTCTTTCATTACACATTATTATTAACTTTACACACACACACTTGTACATCCCCATTTTCTGCCTTTCTATGTTATGTATCTGAATTGTGCGTGCTTGTCTGGTGCCCATACACAAGATTTAGAATCATAAATTCGCCACTAGAGGGCTCCAGTGGTAGAGTAAGACGACGGCATTAAAATATGTCCCTATTTAACAGCAGGGGGAGATTACAGGCATAATGTTGTAACAAAAATCACAATTTTTAAAGAATTCTCCACGAGTTATGGAAATAACAGGGAGCGTCATCCCTAGCAAATGTCACCTACTGTGGCGAATTTCGCAATTTCTAACTCACTATTGATCTGTGTATGGGCAGGATTATTAAATGGTTAAATTTATTGAGTAAAAAGACATAAAAGTGAAAATATGCCATGCAACTGTTAAACAGGTGTAGAAACCAGTGATATATGAAGGTTTTACTACCATCATTACAATATTTTATTATCTCTCGCCCCTGTGGTCGTGGGTTTAAATCCAGCTTATGGTGACATGTTGGATGCACTTGAGGGCCACTAGTGCATGGCAGTTATAGGAAATACGTAACACCTTGGGTTAGCAATATTTTAGGTTTAGAGGTTGGACTAAGATTTTTATCGTAAGGGATTCTAGGGTTTAGAGGTTGGACTAAGATTTTTATCGTAAGGTTTATTTATTTATTTTATTTATTTGGGGTTTTATGTTGCTTTCAACACGTAAGGGATTCTAAGACAAAAACAAAGGCATTATTTCTACCAATTAAATTCTTCTACTGAATATAGCAGTCATTTCTTTGCAAATTTTGGGTTAGGTTATTCTACTTCCTTTGATGTGGACACTAGATATCAGTAATTATATGTACATAAGTGACTTTTCATCAAGTTATAAATTTAAGGCCACTGTCCACCAATGTTGATACAGACCTTCTTTAGGACCTTCTATATGGTATGGGCCAATAGAATTTTTATTTTGATTATTTCTCCAATTTTTACCAGACTGGTAGGTATTATCAGCATATACATCCAAATAAAAAATAGCCAGAACTTCCTCCTGGTTTTGAAATATAATCAACATTATCTTCAGCATAAAGTGGACTGAGCATAAGTATCTGAGCATAACTTATCAGATTGGTTTGATGCACCTCGCATTAAGTCAATCAGCATACAACCTTCCAAACATTTCGAAACTTAATGAATCAAACAGAATAATGTAAAAAGTCAAAATAGACAATTTTACAAATTTTTAGAAGTAATCATTATAACTTTAACAAAGGATTGCAAATGATAAATTTGATAAAAGAAGATTCATAATTTAAACAATACAATTTGTCTAACCATCTGTTTGACAATGAAATTTCTAAAAGACATAAATATGTTTGATCAGCTTATGCATCCCCTCCTCAGTCTACCTCGGTCATCTTAAAGTTATAAGACTGATATCCTCACCCACACAAATCTATCTCTCCATACACAGAACAATATATCTCAGCTCTAATAACGTACTCACGTCAGCATAAACCTCATAACTGAAAGAAAACCCTTCCTAAACCCACACCAGTCAACCTATTAAATCTGCACATATGGTATAGCACTCGCAAATAAATGCCATTGTACAAATCAAATTTGACTTTTGAATTTAATTGAAATAAATATTGTCAAAATTTTTATTTCTACAAAAGTGGGCAATGAGGTTTATTAGAGGTTTCATGTCTTTCAACAAGTACAGTGATATCAGGACCATTCTTCAGTGCATCCAACATATTGTTATGATGTGGTTCCGAACCCAAAGCCACAAATATTAAATACCAAACTTGTAATACACTGGACCACTGAGGTCTCTTACTGCTACATGTTGTCAGTATATTAGTGCAGACTTTGACAGACAATACGTTTTACAACATTTTTTTAAAGCTGGGTTACATTTTTCGTCCTTACAGGGGAAGTGCCAGATTTTGTTTTCTCCATAAAATGCTTGAAGGTTAAAAATGTCAAATATTGTGAACAGGTTGCCACAATTTGCAACCCCTGCGATTTCTTTGCCCTATGCTATATTTGGCACCCAGACTTTGGTAATACAGACTATCACTGAGAAATATATTTGTGCTTACTTGGTATAATTTTTTAAAATTTTGTAAGCCTGTAAACCTGATCAGGGATGCAAAATACTGTGTTATACTGAGACCAAAACTTTAAGCTAAAATCTTTTTTCTAATTTGTTAAGGTAAATAACTGTAAATCATATCGTTAAAATAGCTATGTATCTCCAATGATAGTTCTACACTTAAAGAACATTATTTCAGATATCAGCCTCTTATCCCATTACAGGCTTGATAAGGCTCACTAACACAATGTTTATATATTAATCAATAAGTCACACTCTCTGTCTCTTTTTAATCCACACTGGATCTATTTTCTGCAGGTGTGTAAGTGTTGCAAAGATCTGTTAAAAATTGAACATCATGTACACCTAAGAATATAATGAAAATTTAAAAAAAGACTTTTCAAAATAAATCTGAGCCTGAGAAAGGCTGGTGTGGATATTCAAGTCTCCAGTAACTATGACGCTGACAGAGTGGTGTGAAGTATGATATGACACACAGAGATCTATTTGTAGTTCTGATACAATACATTGAAATGAATCTAATCTACAATATAAGGAACTCATGTAAACAGAGACATTAGGTTTAATGTGGCTTAATCATTCCACCTGCACGCCAATGCTAACACTTTACATCATTTACTGTAAAAAGGACTTGTCGGAAATGGGCTAGCCAGTACAAACGCACACAAAAAAACAAGAACAACTCTCCTGAAACTAGCTGACACAAGATAATTTCGAAGATAATACACTTCACGTAAATACACCATAAAGTCAATTGCCAAACAAGTAATTGTGGATGATAGGATGTACCCAATGTTATAATTTTACATATTTGCCTAGAGAAATTATTTTTATTAATCATAACTGACTTCAATGCGATGTTTTCAAGATCATCCTCTTATTTGAGGAAAGAGACATGCAATGCTCTTACTTTGGTTACGACTTAGGCAGGCGACACTGTAACATTCCATTTTTTCTTGTCATCATTTTCAAGTTAAGAGTGTCACTTTCAAACACGCAAGTCCAGGAATGTTGTGACGTCATACTCTCGTGTGACGTTACATGTACACAAAGAAACACTTGTCTTGTGCTGAAAGACTGCCAATAAGGGTGTAGACAAGCCATTCAATATACCCCACTGTAAACAATTCGCCACTCTAGGGGTGCCTCTTTAAAAGACAAAAAAAAAAAAAAAAAAAATCTAAATTTATCCCAATTTTCATCGGGGCAGATCAGGGGTCTAAAGTAATAACAAAACTGACAAATGTGTATAGAATTCCCTCAAAGAAATAGAAGGGGGTATCCTGATTAGGCAATTTCATACACTGTGGTGAATTTCAGTTGTTTGTGTCTTTGCAAAAAGTAGGTTGAATATGTTTATATAAGAAGTTGAAGAAGAAACAGTCCAGATAATATGACACATGGCACACTATTCTCGAGTATTTCAAATTTTTGCTTAATGGATGCCTGGATTCTTCACTGAATGAATGGATAGTATGTGTTAACAAGAAAAAAATAGCGTTTCACACTATATTACACCACTACACTGCCAGTGCAATTGAACCTTTAAGTCAAAGCAAGGTATATGAATTGTGTTTTAAAAACAAGTTGGTAGTTACTTGGTATATGTATTAAGTCCAATATATTAACCATTCTTCAACATGCTTCGATCCAACACTGAAGCTCTCCATCGTAAAGTGAATGAAAACACTTTAAATAGTTTTACAAGAATTTAGCAACACAGTTCATTGATAGACCTCCTCTAGTTCCTAACCTCAAACCACGTCATGAGCTGGATTTGAAACCTATGACCACAAGGTTGAAAGCCTATTGGTCATCTGCCAATTATGATTGTTACGAGATCACTGAGGCTTCTCTTAGAACTACAAGATGCTTCCACTCTGTCTGGATCAGGTGCCACATGACATGGCACGTGGCAGTGTGTATACACTCTATGTACACTCAGTGTGTACAGCTACATCAATCTATGCCAGGCTGTCACACAACTTCATGGAGACCCCAACCTCACTTTTATGTCAAATGTGAAAATAACTTACACCCATACATTTTTAAAAAGAGAAATGCATTAATAAAATTTACAGTATTGGAAATCAGATATGTCAATGATGAAAACAATAGACAAGCTTCCTATCTATATACTGTCTCTGGGATAGGTTTAAGGTTTGGGAACAATCTAATCCTACATCTTATCTGCGCTTTGGAGATCACATGACCCGTGGGTAGATTGATTAGCACGAATCTCTGAAGTGGATAATGAAGAAATCAAACATGGCTCAATGATTGGGCCTCCTTCAGTCACCACCCTCTATACAAATGCCGAGTGCTGTATCTCTTACCATGGTCCACTAGCCGTACTATTTACTGCATCCACCAGAACTGCCGCAACCTGTTATTGCCTTGGGTTTTACTTATTGGAGCCTTTAGCTTCAAATGTAAAAAAAAAAACTAATTCCACACTACTTCCTTTTGGGATATGATACTACTTCCAACAGCTTAACTCAAATCGTGACAGTCATGCATTGGGGCCAAAAGAGCCAAAGATATGCACTTACTAGTCTCTCTGGTGGAGTGTGACAGAGAACTGACACACAAACATAAGTTTCCAGGTTAACTAACAAGTGAAACTGTTACCTCTAGGTTGGAAACAATTGGACTGTCACACACATGCGTAAAAACCATTATAAGCCGCGGATAATGTCATACTTTTCACTCACTGGCTCGAATCTGATATATACATATGGTTATAACATTTTGAAAACTAGTTGGAGTTTTCCCCACAACGGATGCTTTCTAAGTATCAGAAGACATTAAATAAAACACAGAAAGAAAATACATATGTTCAGATTTATCAGAAATTATAGAATAGCTCAATATACATATACTTAGTTTATTGTACTTTTTCCTATATTTTTTCTGTATACACATGTTGTACTAAACAATTTGCAAACTGGCATCAGCTCAACGATACATCATCAAGATTCCATCCCCCGTGCCCCTCCTCACAAGTCTCTAATCAGTACAATATCCATCATTATCTGACCATCTGAAGGTGTGGGTTTGGTAATAATTAGCCTATCTTAATATAGGACTATTATCACCCTATAGCCCAGGCAGACCTCATTCTGGATGCTTTATCAGGGGCCCTAGTCATCCTTTATCCATGTACTGTGGAGGGCAGGCCAGAATTATTAGTGTCAGTAGAAAATTATGGAGAGCCCAATCTTATTCCAGGTTCGTACTTCTCCTATCGTGTCCGGTGTAAAGCTTTAACATTCATACTTCTCCAGTCTATCGTGTCCAATGAAAAGCTTTAACAGTTAACTGTAGTAACCAAATCTAATATAATAAATCAGACTCCTTCATATAGGAAATTTAAACGTACTAAAGCTATTAATTTTGAAGCATTTTATGTGTATATTATCTTAAAAAATATAAATACGGTATTACTCCAATGTAATTCTTATACATGGGTTTGCAGGGAAAATTCACTGGAAGGTGAGAAAGTGTAGATAAAAATGTTCATGGTTTTATAAGATTGTTACAAACAGACATTAATTTAGCAGTTCTAATAACATGCGGCATTAATTGGGATAGCTATTGAATTGGATGTTAAACCAAGATAAAAACTTTCCAGATTTGAAACTGTTTTAATGAAGACACCCTGTTTTCAATTTTAAAAAATACAGTAAGTTTTGAATTTTAGAAAATTTTAATTACTTCTATGCTACATTAACTTTATATCCTGATGTAAATGAATATTGCAAACTAACATTATAGGATATAAAGTATAAAAATATTTAAATAGTTAAATTTCCTTGCCAAATAAATATGAATGTTAAAGTAAGACAGTTAACATATACCATTATGTCAAATAAATTTAGAACAAAAGATGTAATGTAGTCTTTTATATGTAGGTAAGTCAGCCATGCATTTTGGTGGTAAATAGTTGTATGTATATTAATGTATACACAGAGATACCTGTACAGTCAATGCTATCCACCAAGTCTATTATAGATGGATGTGCACTGCTTACTGCGCTAGTGTAAATAATTACTGGGTCTACTTAACATTCCCACAGAAAGAGAATAGTATTATAACCTTAGAAATTAACAAGCCAGGTTATTTCTACACAGATGTTTATTTAATGCTCGACACAAATATCTTTCCAGATAATTCAAACAATAAACTTTGTCATAGCTGTATGTTGAAATCTCATTGGCTTCAAGAAATAAATATGTGGATACTTAATTTCGTAAGTTCTTGAGGGAATTATTAAGTACCTATTCCATCATTAATAGATCTGTTGAAGTGTAAACAATCTGCTTCAGAGGTAAGTTTCTCGGGAACAAACTAAAGGCAAATTGTTTTAAAATTTTGCAAAACCAAAACCCAATGCTATTTCAGTGTGAGGAATTCGGACTGTCATTTAAAACAAAAAATGAGTATACTTCCATTATCATGACGTCTAGATTTGTTGCTTGATCAATTTCAGTTCAGTTTAAGTACAGAACGTCTGTAGTTAAGATGATGGTTTTCCATCTCTGTCTCTCGTAGCTACGTAGTTAGGATGTTTGTCTTACTGATTGAAATTAATGGAGATGTTTTTGTGGGAGTCAAAGATACATATACTTACTATAACCTGCAGAGGTTTAAATCTTGCTTATTTTCCAGACCGCCTGTGAAATTGAGAACATGTCTACATCAAAGATACCATAGACATTTGTTTTCGTTGATACACTATTAAGAAGGAAGAGGGCATATTTATCTTCACATTATCTAAATTGAGCTTTTGTCAACTGAAAGTAATCAATATGTTTTAGACAGATATCCAGAATGATAATAATTAAAAACCAAACCACTCCTCTTTGTGGTTTTCTACTGGATCTACGAAATAAAACTTTTGTAAATATATTTTGAAAAATTATTCAGCATAGGATCCTAAGTCCTAGTTTACGAGCAAAATGACTAGAAACTTTTAATATGTTATGAGGGCTACCAAATGTTTTCCTAACTGTTTTATATTTGCTTTCAGGAAATAGTTTGATATTTGACACGTGGCATAAGTTTAGTTCTATGGTACATAAAACTTTAAAGGTATAATTTTAACTCCTTAGTTTAAAATTTCAAATAAATGTCTTACACAAGGTCAGCTGTTTCATCTATAGTTACCATTCACTGAAAAACACCTTGATTTATTACACTGAAGTCATTGAACACAAGTTTCTATCAGCCATTATATGTCAAGATAACAATCATTGTCATGCAACTGGAATTGTGGGGGCTATTCTAACTATTTCACAGTCTTTCACAAGTGACTGTTATTGTTTTATCAGCAATTATTGCACATTTAGCCAGTTCTTCCAATAACATTGCAACAGATTCTGAAGGCATGATTAATGTGAGCTTATAATATATGAATAATTAGTATTACAGTGGCAAAGAAACCAGATAGTAATGGCTTTGTTTCATGGTATTGTAGCATGATTACACCAAAAGCTGTTAGAATTCACTACAATAGTGCAGTGAGTCACAGAAGGACATTGATTTTAAAAAGAGCTTCTTAAAGGGACGATATTCTCTAGAAACCATGCTTAACAGGCGCTACACTTAAATGTGGGGCTATAGTTTAACATGGGACATTTTAAAGCTTCATTGATTATCAAATTCAACTTTTAAGAATCCAGTATTGGCCAATAAACTCCTTTAACAGTGAATATTGGCTAAAAATTAATTCTACAATTCCATATACCCTTGATTTAAGTTGGAAATGGGTTTCACTTATCCATTCAAGAAATTTAGGAGGATCTTTACATCCAAAGTAACAATTTGGATTGTGCAAAAGGCATACTATGCAAAACACTTACAAATAAACAGCACAATATTACAAACTTTGACAAAGGCAAACATTGTATTAATTAAGTTATGTAGTAAGCTTTTTGCCAGGATGTTCAGCCAGAACAATACTCTCTGAGAGGTTGCATGAGCTCTGCAGAGAAACCCAGGTCTGCTTTTCAACAGGTATGAATTAAAAGATACAGATACAAGTATACATATCCCACCAAAAAGATGGGGGTTTTGTAATTGGTTTTGTGTAAAGTTTGTTTCACTGGGAAACTGGGCAAAACCGCACGATTTTAAGTACATCAAATCTACCTGGAGATAAGACATCCTCCAAATATTGTTATTTAAAGTGAGATATCCATAAAATGATTTTTATTCTGCATTTGCAAGACTTAATCTTTTAGCTTTGCTATTTATGTATCTTTATCATTTGACCCAATTGGGTTTCTAAGACATCTTATAGCAAGCTTATATTGTTTAAAGCCACTTGGCTGAAGGACGACTTTCCACTTAATCCCAATCTGATTCAATGGCTTCTGGTTTCAGTTTCACTCAAATCCCTTAATTTATTTATTGTAGGCATCTTAACAATCATTCTCAACTTGTGTATTTAACTAAATACTACATCAATACAACAATATGTTTTACTCTTACGAAGGTGGCATAAATTTGAGTTCCTTAAATTGTTTTTTTTTTAGATTTGGCTTCACTTTCTAGATTTTTCTTTTGGAGAATTCTAAAAAAAATCTGTTGTAGTAAATCACTCGGGTCTATTAATGAAATCATTGTTGTTAGTTTTTCACTGAAGCTACAGATGTGTAATTTTGTTTTACTTAAGGGATTGTAATTATTGCAGAATGGTCCCTTGGTGTAAAAGTGAACAATACACCTGCACATTAAACATTAACAACTGCGGAAAAGGAACCCATTTAAAACAAAGGTTTTCCACAGGTTTTTAAAGTACTTTCACTGCACAATTTAAATTGAGTTGCTTTAAAGTTTACCGTGATTTCTAATTTATACCCGGTGAACAAGTTTTCTGAGTTAAATGCACGGTTTCACTTTTCATGTGTTCCAAATGAAAACAAGTGTGAAACATTCATCAGGATTTCCCTAGTCACATCTTATGCCAGGAGCTAAGGAAGCGGTTATCCAGATCAAACAACAATGGACAATGCCTACCAGGTAGAATGAATGAGTTATTCATTCTCAGAAAGTATGGGACAATTATGTCATCTATACAATCATCATATTGAATAATCTCTGGCTGCACAAAAATATTGTTGCAGGTGTAAAGTCTCTTGATTTCAGCAGAATATGTATTGCTTTGGTTTTTTGCCATTGCATTCAATAGCTTGCATCATGCAATAAAATAACAGTAAAGCTTTCCAAGTCAATTTTAATAACTTAAGTCATATTAGGGCAAGCTATTGGCAAGTTTGTATCAGCTACATTTAAATTAATGACCACAGAGCTGTGTGATGGTGGAGAAAACCAATAAACTGTCACTCTCAACCACGTGTAAGACAATAGAAGTCTGGATAATAGAGGTTTTACTGTATTCTATAACATTGACCAAAGTAGCCTCGAATGTACAGATTTCAAGGTCACTGTACCAAATGCAATTCAGGTAAAGCCTTTGAAAAGCTTAAACTCTATCTGAAGTCAAACAACTCTAATTTTTGTTGGGAAAAATCAAATGTTTAAACAAGACCTATACTGTGATGTATCAGAGCTAAAGGGTACATTTAAGGTATATATATACATAAAACAAATATAATAAAATGGTATAGTTTAGGTTAAGCTGAAGAAGTTCACTTAAAAAACTTCTAAGCATCACACAGCTGTTTGACATTTGCCCCTGATATTCAACATGTTGTGAAACCATGTTTAATAGGCTATTAAAATTGTCAAGATTTAATTAATGGACAAGGTAATGCATAAATTTTCCCTTGTTGATTACAGAGCTGCACATATGCAACAGCACAATGCAGAAATGCTGTGCAATTTTGACCAACCCATAATGCGACACATCATATACAATAGGAAGGAAATGGGTAATTAATGGAACTAGGTTTTATCTGTATGGGGTGTGTACAAGATTTCCTATTGTCCAGTTGGCACTGAAGAAGATGAATAGATACATGTTCAAATGCAGTTAGCTTCTCTTCGAATTGATTACATAAATGTTTTTGTTCTGTCTTGAATTACAGGTGTACAATATTGCTTGTTGAGCAAAGGCTGGTAATTATTTAAAAGGATGTAAAGTTTGTTACTCTCTTAGGTAGATTTTGTTCTGTCTTGAATTACGGGTGTACAATATTGCTTGCTGAGCAAAGGCTGGTAATTATTTTAAAAGGATGTAAAGTTTGCTACTCTCTTAGATCTACCTTAAGTAAAATATGTTTGTTGTCTAAATGTCTGGGAGGTATATTTGGTAATGATTAGACAGGTCAAGTCAAAGTTGAGTTTAATGTTCCTTCAACAGCTGAGGCCAAATTAGTGCCCTCACTAAACCCACATGTTGATATGAGCTGAGCTGGAACACATCAAAATAGATGTCACCCTCATGCAGATATATTTTCAATCAAAGGGAAACCCTCATATAAACCCTAATTTTGGCAATTTCCATGACCTAAGTCTCACAACTGGTGTATTCATATACATATCAACTGATAATATATCTACATTAATCACTACAAATGAATATAATATCTAGTGTTATACATATTGAAGCTTGGATGATGTAAAATAAATGCAAGTATTTAAGTAAGGTTGAACATAACATGTACAAGGGGCCACATACACAATTATGCCGGAGATAGTTTCCTTCAGGAACGATTTCTCACTAGAGCATGAACTGTAAGGGCCAAGGACGATTTCACAAACTACGAAGTCCCCATTAGGACATCATCACACAACAAGGAAACTGAATGTGGAAACTTACATGAAGTATTTTATGATCCTTGTGAAACTACAACTAGTTATGTTTGTAAATGAGGCAGTATTAGGACAAGCAACTAACCAATTAATTTTAAAGAAATTATCCTCTTGTGGTCGTGGGTTCGAAGCCAGCTCATGTCAACAAGGGTATGTACTGATATGAAGAAAACTATTGAAATGGACTTAAAATACTAAGTTTGACCTCTGACTTCAAATCAAAGCATATTCTCTATTATAAAGTAAAGCTCTTTGTCATATCACCCATCCCACATCATGGAAACTGCATGTGACTTCCTTATAACACAGAAAGTAGATTTCAAACTGTTCAGATCAACAGATTTAGGGTACACATCATAGTACACATTTCCTTTTCAGTAGTTTTTTTCAAGGAGTTCTTCTGCTTTGGACAGTAAAGCATAACATAAAAGGCTAATTCATACGCATTGTTTGTGTTTCACAAAAAGAACAATAAAACAAACAGTTTGTGCAAAACCAACTTTCAAAAGGTTAATGTCTTCGCTCATTGTTCCAAATTTTTTAAACATCTTAGCTTTGTCATGCATGATTTATTGGCAGAGTATACATTGTTAAACCAGTAAAACCTGAGAATAACACATGGACTGTAATTGTGCAATGTGTTTGTACACAGTCCACAAATTTAAGCTCAGTATGGTTTATGGACAAGCCAAAGAAAAGGTACAATTTATAGTCCATTAATTAATGCCATTGAAACAAAACACGGTTTATAAAGGTGATTCTTTAGAGAAATAGATACAATATGTGGCCAGGCAGTGAAATGAAAAGCGTTTGTGGGATGGCATTAGGATGGTTGGTGATAGCAATAAGATGGACACATTACCCTGTCTCAAACTGGAGGTAGGTAAAATAGGCTTTCTTGCTAATGTCATTTGATCAGACAGATGTTAAATTTGACACAGTTAAAAGTGTAGTTTATCACACATGATGTGCTCCAAATTAAGCAAGGTGTGATCATGGTAAAATATTTGTGGGTTGATTCACTTTAAAACACAATCACAGTATAGAGCATGGTCGGAATGATCCCTGGTAGAGCATTTGGTCAAAATAACAGTACCGGGAAGCAACTGCTAATGGCAAACTGTAAGATTTTAGTGTATTAACCAAAATTACTTTAAAAGGTTTGGTCTTGCTTTTAAATGAAAAATAATTATATGTATACTTTTTAGATGACTGTAACAACGTGAATAAATTTAATTAACTTGGGTTGTGAAGAACGTTGAACATTGAAACTAAGAAGTGAAACCTGAAATATGGCTCCAGACGTCCAGTAAAGAGAACAAGTAAAAGTTTGTAAACCAAGGGAAATGTCTTAGTCACGTGGGGTACACTGTGATAAGCTGGTGACAAAGTTTTATGGTTGGATTAATCAGCACTGTATCAGCAGAACAAAGTCACCAAAATCTTGCCCACTCTGCCAATTTCTGCTTAAGGATATCCAATACTACTTTTCATTGGTTAAACCCGACTTAAAATCTATAAAGATCAAAGTTTGTCATTTCAGAATCACCTCTCTTTATAATGCTAAATCTTTCAGTAACTTTTTCAACATATAATACCTACAAACAATGTATATTGCTTACCCTATGATGACAGTGGTTAACAAGCAGGCTTTCAGGTTAGAACTGTACTGCAGACTTGCTATCTCATCTCCTGCCATTAAGTTGAAGAGGGTTTTCTTAATATAGCCAAGCTTATGCATCGTAAAGTCACTCCCACACATCAGAAGATATACACATCTCAGCGTCTTATTTATGCAGAACAGGCTTACACTAATCTTACACACTGAAACTGTGCTGGTTTTAGAGCATTTCAAATAAATATGCAGATATGACAAATGATTTATCACCACACTTAAAACTGTAATGGATCAAAACTTAAACTGAAATTTAAAATGAAATGGACACGACAATTCATATAAATAGCCTTAAAGTCTTACATGTTAGGGAGCATTACTCAGGGCAAGTAAAAAAAATTAGAAATAAGTTGAACAGATTATGAGAAGATATCTGGGCAATAAGGAAAAGGGTTTTCCAAGTCAGACAACACACACCCATGTTCTTTATCATGTTTATGTGGTGTATGTAAACCCTAAACTCAAAACTGAAGTGTGAGATTCCATTATCATTAAAACGTTAAGCACTTTTTAAAAAAGCAAGATTGGACAGTGCATATAAATATCCTTAGGGGCATCAAATAGTGCTGGGCATTATTTCAAGGAAGTAGAAAGACATTAAATAACTTATTATTGTGAGAATATGCTGTTCTTGTGGGAAAACGAAAAATTGGTTTTGTAAGCGAGAGAAAATATACTAGCATTGGGTTCTAAGAACTGAAGTTTACCTACGTAGTTCTCAGGATAACAATGAAAAAGACTGATAATTTAAGGACTGGACAACAACATGCAGCCCATGAAAGCCTGCAACAGTAACGTGCTGAAATTTTAAGCCATTTTATTACAGAAACTGAAACAAAAATTAAAAGAACTGGCTGACTGCTGACTTGTGGGTAAAACTTGTGTAAAAGTCCTATGGATGGACAAGCTTTACTCATTTGGAGATGTGTTCTAATGTATTGTACACAAACCTTATAATGTTCCATTCACCACATAATTTTGGTAGCTACATATAGTGTGAAAAACATAGAGCATTTCACTAGTCTTTCTGTGACATAAATATTATTGTGAAACAGTCCCAACTAAATACTTGTTATTTCTAATTGAAAAAAAGTTATGTTCACAGCATGGATGTCTAGCTCAACTTCCACCAGAGTTTATCTTGAAATGTATTGCACAAGACAAGATATCTCCAATTTTAACGCTGGTAGTCTCCAGGGAAATTCCTTATGGCAGATTACATTGTGTGAATATGATTAAATTTTACTTCATTAAATAGTCCAGATAAAGAAGAGTTGCCAGAAAGTAGATCATATGCTGTCACAATTTCTCTGTAATTTTCACCAGGGTTTCAGGAAACTTTGGAGAGGGCCCGAATTTGGCTACTATAACCACACACACACCACAGCATCACAGGTCTCATATTATTCAGATATACTCCTGTTTACATTCCAACTCAATCCCAGTGCTCATTCTATGATACATGCCTTACATAGAAATAACCCTAAACTTGTGACAATTTCCCTTTAACAGAGCTTTCAGCGCTTAATTCAAACATGATGTCAGATTTTATGGCTCTAGATTGGGTAAAGACATCATACAACCTCAGACTTGAGAGTAGGAGTTTCAGATGAGTACAAAGAGGAATCCACAGTCTCTGCATTACAGGACTTGGGATGCACAAAAGAAGCAGCAATGTGAAGCTTGCCATGACCCAGCCCCATCCATCAATGCTGGTGTCAAAAACTGTTGTTTATGATATACATTCTATCATTTCTCTATTGATTAGAGAGATAGGCACATGTAGTGGTTGATGTTTTCAAAGGAAAAAAAATGTAGGAGAGGCAGGGGAGGGGTATTAGGGGTGGGCTTTGTGGTTAAAAATATGTTCTCTAAACTCACGCCCAAAACTGTGGCAACATACAGCACAACACAGGCTGTGGAGTTCAAAAAGTGTAGGCTGCATTAAAGCATCAATATGGTGATGGTAACATCTCACAGTATATTGGAAGGAGTCGGATGGGGCAGAGGGTAAACATTTTTTTTAATGTATCTCAAAGTACTCAAAAAACTTTGAAACCTAAGCTATGGAATGTATTAAGTGTTTCTTTAAGCTATTTAGTTATGACAAAGGCATTTTACTTTAACTTTGTTATTTTTATTTAGTTTTTATTCATTATTTTTTTTTTTTTTTTTTTTTTGGGGGGGGGGGGGGGGGGGGGGGGGGGTCAGTAGCATGAACTAGTGCCCAGAATGTACCTCACAGTACAAGCTATGGGGGGGGGGGGGGGGGTCAGTAGCATGAACTAGTGCCCAGAATGTACCTCACAGTACAAGCTATGGAGTGTCACAAGTGTGTCTCAAAGCACTAACTTGCTTGTGGTCTATTTAGTAATTAATCAGGCAGGTATTTGTAAGTCATAAGGTTCGCTATTTCTTTCATAGGACCACCTGTTTGATATAGTAACATGATTATGTGTCAATCAATTATCCCTTACAAAATTGTTTTCCCTGAATTGTTTCACAGAACTGTGCAATTAAAATATACAGGCAGAACCAGGTTTTGAGGTCTCAGTATAAAAATATTGTATTTGTTTACAAGTTAGCCATATATTGAATCAAATAATTTTGGTTATTTTAGGGTCTAACAGTACAGGGTACAGGGTTTAGGGTCTACACCACTGTTTCTTGTAGACCCCCACAAGTGGTAATGCTGAGACCCTGTCCATATATAACCATGGCTGTTGAACGGGACGTAAAACAGGTTGACTATGTTTGGTAAAACTTAACATAGAGACTAACAGTGGGGCCTTTCTTAGGGTAATGTACCTTAGTAAAAGTGTTACATACATTATAAATTCTATTTCACTAGACACATCAATACTTTTCAGATACATTAAAGCAATCCCCACCTGTTGACATGAGTGTACTAGAACGGTGTCAACACACTTCAACTCAATGAGAAGACTTTTACACCAGAACACTTGTATGGGTGATCTATCTTGTTCTTATGTTGAAAACATTCTAATAATTTTGCTATCTCAGTTTAATATACCCTTAATTATACACCTGTATGTTGCTGAAGACGTCATATGCTGGACCCAACACAATACAGTTTGTCATAAATTATAATTAGTTTGAAACATTGACGACACGAAGAAAATCTTTATAAAAAATAGACATATATTTAACGGGGGATGATACATTCTATGAAAAGATGAATTAGTATTATTAAGAGAATAATAATGAGAAACAGTCATCAAATAAAATATTTAAAATTATATATAAGGCTGTATAATTTCCTAAATTTAAAAGATAATTATTGAAGCATCCTCCTTTGCTTAAAATACGTCAGATTGACTAAGCCACTTCTGATTTCATTATTTCATAATTTACTTATTTATTTAATTTAATTTACACCAGCTATTACTCACAATCATATTTTTTGTATTGTTGGGACATATCAACACAAATATAAGTCACTCCATTCTAAAACTGACCAAACATCACACTTCGGGAGCTATTCGTCAATCGTCGGCTCTTTCCGGAGATCAAACGATTACCCCACTCGGGTGCAACTGTCCATTACTCGGTGGGTGGCGGTTTGTTTGTACATGCAGAGAGTTTACAAACATGGCAGACTGCCGAGTAGACTACCTGCGTAATGGTAATTACGTCCAGGTTAGTTGCAGGGGAGCTGATATGTAAGAATGTCTGGTTGTCTTATAATGGTCATAACGTGTGAGTTATAACTTTCTAAATTCCCAATAGCTTCAAATATTATTAAATGTAAACCTTGTGTTTTATGTCGAAAATATAAGTACCTCACTTGATTGTAACTGGGTGACTGTAAATTTCAAGGAATCTTCTAAAAAGATGGTACTCGTGTAGTTTAAAAAAATAGTTTTTTATATTAGTGAATATTTTACAAGGCAAAAAGAAATATATTACATTAAAATTATTTCAACTTCTTTTGTCATCAAAATGGTACACAAGTATTCACAGATATGTAAACATGAATTTTGAAAGTAACTACATTTGTGCACAATGTGATACGTAATTTCACCAAATTTAATGGGGCCTTTTTATGTCACGTTAGTTGTAAAACGAATACTTATATTATCTCAGAATATTCAATGAACGGTTTTATTTTCCAGTTTTAGAAGTAATTTAATTAAAATCTGAAACATCCCGTACACTGCATATGTATTGTATGCGGATGACACCTGAATCTTGCTGAACTGAGTTAATGCATTCATGACGTCACAAAAAGGCGTACTTATTTCCTGCATGTGTCTTTTTATCCACAAGATAGCTGTATATCTGACAACTCGTTACCACCAACCCCCAAACACCATCTAATCTATTTATTGTCTGGGGTGATAATCTCTGCTTTCGAGCAGGAAGGTGAAGAACAAAACATATACATAAATAACGCCATAGATCTAGTTCTTTGGAGAGTGAAATTCCTTTGTGGAACCCAGAAAAATCTCTGTGTTTTTGGTGCTGAGAAAAATACGAAGATAGCAAGAAACTCCCACTGCGTAAATTATGACAAAATCCACAGGGAAGCAGTTTGGTGGAAGTATGAAGTAGAAGAATTCTAATAATACATAGTTTACTCAGGTATACAGATGAAATATCCACTTAATATTGAGAAAAATTGACAAGTTTCAAGTGTCTCTGAAATACACACAATTCTGGAGAAGCTGGCGTGGACAACTGCTGTGGATAAAGTTAGTGGGTGAAATTTATGGAGGGGTTTAAATTTGTTATGTTTACAGTCTATAGGATTCTACTGAGTTGAGGATGAGCATTCTGAGTAGGGAACTCTTGAAGGAAAGATGTATATATAAATATATACCCAGTCTAGCCTGCCCACGGCTGTGTGAAATATATTCATTTATCAATAGCCTAAAATGCTCTACAGCTTTTGTTCATAGTTACTGCAGTGACGTCAGATGGAATATACAACACATGGAATGATATATTAGCCTTTTATCATTTTTTTCACTGAGGATGTTCTCAAAACTTTTGTTGTTATTAAGTATGTAGTGTATAATACTGTCGCACGTTGATTATGTTTTTTATTTAAAATACTTAATTAGAAATACAGAACACTTGACAAGAACGTGTAGACAAGAAGGCCCATTAATGTGAATCCCAAGGTTCCATTAAAATCTACTTATCAGAAATTCAGGACCACAAGATTAAACATCAGTGAAAAGGCTTTTATTTGACAGCATGAAATAAAATTTCTAAGGTGCAAATTTGAATATTGGAAAATTACAGATAATTGCACTTTTAGCTTAACTGTGTTCAAAATACCTAATACTTGCAAAGACATGATATGCTTTTGCATCAGTATATAAACATCATAATGATTGTCAGAATAAACCACGTCACGTCAGAACAGATAGAGGTACAAGCTGACTGATAAAAGACCAAAAAAATATGTATCAACGTTTTCATTACATACACGTAATAAAAATAATGCAATCTTTTCTGGAGTGTTTTTACTGCATAAATCCCCCAACCCCTGGGCAAAGTACACATACATTCACACCCTGTTGGTTTTATGTCCCCTCCCTCACTGCTTTCAAATAGACTAACTGTACTGGGAGTTCATTTGTAGAGGAATTACTATGGGTCATAACGTCCTTATTTACGACACTTGCTCTGCCGTGTTTCAATGGTAAAAAGAGGCGGCCTTTTCATTATCAAAGACACTTTCAGTAGGCTCTGGAATTGTACTTAGTCTTGGGGTCCGTGATGCAATAGATACTAAGTCTTAAATCAGTTTAAGTTTTTACTTAATAGCATAGATTTTTTTAGATCCAGAACATCACACAATGGTAGTAGTAATCCCATTATACATTCATATTTCAGTAAGATCTATTTTTTTTTTCAAGAAAAAATTAAAATATCTGTCATTTTTTCTGAAATTAAAAATATTATATAGGAATTTAGGACTGATATATGTATATGTAAAGACTTCTCTTTTTGCTCATTTGTAAGCCACACCTTCTTAAATAAAACTGGTAGCAATGTATTGTTGTAAATAGGAGTGTTTAAGATTCAGCCCACCTGGATTTAATAGCCAGGGAGTTATTTTATGCCGGGGAGACCTGTTTTATGTGATATTGCTAACCGTTGGGTTATTAACTCAGAGCTATAAAATCGCCTGGTGCTTGCACAGCAGAAGATATGGCAGTTTGTTACACTAAATTCTCAACAGTCTTTATTATACCCAGCCATATTCCATCCATCAATTCTACAAGTCTACAAGGTTAAGTAAGAATTTAACCTGGGTAAACCTTACACCTTCTCCATAATACTGACTAAACAATCTCCAAATCTCAACTACTTCTAAGTATTTAAAAAAAATCACACACATACATGTAGACTAAGCTTGCTTACAAGCAGTCTTAAGGAAAGTCAACCTTAACTTAAGTTGGAGTAAATAACTTATTCACCTCATTTCTAATTCCAATCTACGGCAGCGCTCTTAAATATCTCTGACTGTGTTTGTTTATATCCGTGAAAATCCTGCAAGCGTGACACGCCAACTAGATATTGTGTTGGAATCAGTTTTTTCACCGATTGTAATTATCTTCTCAACAGAAAACGCCCACAGACATGATGGAAGAATATTTCAGGTTTTAGGGGCGATATTATGAGAAAAAACTGAATCTATTGCAGATTGGAACTTGATACAATGTCTAAATATATCAGTCTGAGAGTTATGGTGATGCACGGGTGGATTGTTTTGTTAAATAATGGTTTTCATATTCATTTGTAAATATTACTTAGAGGTATTACTCTGCTTATATGTTGCATAAGGTTATTATTCTGTTATACTATTATTAAAAGCTGGGTGAAGCTATTCTGAGATTTTTATGCATTTTACAAGCCTCCTGGAAAAGAAAGAGGAAAGATTTTCAATGGTAGCACAATGCTCTCATACATAATGCATTTTCTCATAACGTACTCGCTGAAGTGACACTATGGACTTCAGCATTAAATTCTGAAGCTTAAAATCCTTCACCATGATAAAAACATATGGTAAATACAGTCCCAGCATGTGTGATATACAATAATACAGAACTTTATGGCTATTTTGACCTTTTGAAAATTCATTTTAATACTCATCATAACTACGCATATGAGTGAGAAATATAAACGTCTCTCAGTTAAATTAGCAACTGAACAAGCATAATGACTTCACTTCAAATACTAAAAAAAGCTTTATCAAATTTGTGACCCCATAACAATTTTGGCAATCTATCTGATAAATTGCAAATTTTGATATACATATCCCATAATTTAGGTAGTGAACTCTGACGTCAGCATTTTGCTTATTAATTCTAGAGAGAGGAACACTTCTCACTGACAATTTATACATTGGTAAACTACATATTTGTTAAGGTCTGTACACACCAAAGTGATCCGATTTGCTCCGATAAAAAAGAAGAAAAAAACCCCGAGACAATGGAAAACTTGTCAAAAGCTGTGGCAATAAAGAAGAAAGTTATGGCTAATTTAACTGAGTGTAGAATCATGATATACCAACCCAACCAATAAAAGTTGGGAGAAATTTTCAACATAAAAATCAATTTTATTATGAAATCAACTCACATGATATCACTGTTGGTGTGTATCAGCCTGAACTGTACCACTTGCCAAGCACTTACTATCAGCGTGTCAATGATGGTCACCCAGCATATTTTTGAATTATTTTCCAACATTATTTTAATTGCAAAAGTGTAATGACACTAAGTAAATTTGATGGCTATTTCATTAATCACATTTTTCTTTCGTTGACCACAATTTACATTTGGCATGTAAACTAAGGTGTTTTTGTCTGTATGTACTAACATCAAGTTTTAACGGTCACGCATTTTCAATGAGCTTGTCTACTGCAAGCATTTTGGTGAACACATTTCAAATTTTATAAATACGTAAAATTGCTAAACAGTAAAATCCCAAATAGATGGAATCTAAAACTTATCTTCACTATTCTTTTGTTACACAGTAGCCAGATTTTCAAATACAAGAGATTGGTGATGCAAAAGAGGGGTGTCCATAATTTTTGCGTGATTCTAAGTGCTTAGAAAGAAGTGGTTCCTCAACAAGGTGCAATAATGTACTTACATCAGTCTGGTGATGGCAGTGTTTTAGGCTATGACCAACTTCTCCCTGTCCTGGACTTGTTTTGTCAACTGTAACCTTGTGCTTAGTCCCAAACTGTTCCAAGTCATTCAGTTTTCCATTTATGTCCATCTTGGTCTTGAAGTCACTAGTCCACATTGTACTGCTTGGCTTAATTAGGCGCATTTCTCAATTAGGCACAAAAATAAAATAGCAATAAATTCAACTTGTAGCCAATCTGTATTGTTAATCTCCATTTGTCACTATGGTCAAAACATAACGTTGATGAGCTGTTTGTGGATTTGGGGTGTCAATTCATGTAGAAATTGCATGTCAATACATATATTATTGAAGAAACTCATATTCAGAAGCGTTTACAGAATAGTTGTTCAATTTATGCAAATGAATGACAGGGAGTAAAACTGAATCTATTTCCTTCTCGACTTTCTTAATCTGAGTATTCAATGCTAACCTCTGGCTGGCAGGCAAAAGTGAAGGTCAGTGTTTTAATGCCCCATTCAACAGCCTGGGTCATATTGGGAGAGGTCCTCAACACAGTCACTTGTGGGAGTCGGACCCACACAGAGGTGACAGCCTGTGATTAGATCCCAAACCTGCTAACCAATGTACCACTGAGGATCCCGTTCTGACTAGTAGAAGGAACTTGAATCTCTCTTTGATTTTCACAAATATAGTCTTGTATTATGATCCACTGGCCTCTTTCGTGTTCATCATCTTCACGTTTTATCTTCAACTATTCAACATGATTTATGTACATGTGCTGATTAAAGATAACATTTAAGTTATCCTGTTAGACTAACTGAATGTCTTAACATTAACCAGTTTATATCCTTTCACTTTGGTTTACAGCGTTGAGAATCCAGCATTGAGGTAAAAGTATCAGAATGTCCAGAGGACAAAAGTACTTAGTTTCCAAAAGAAACTATAGAATCTATTTCGATAGAAATGTTAATGGACAGTCATCAGTATATTGCCCTGCTGTAAACAACAGCTTAATCTCTATTTTTATTGGAAATTTGAAAGTTCTTAATATAAAACCATTCATTAACTTTGATATTTGATTTTTTCCTTTTGTTTCTATATATATTATTCTCTTCAGTCTTTTAAGGATATCTTAAACAAGAGTATATAAAAGTTTGTGCACTTTGTGCTGGAATTCTGCGAGTAATCCACTTTTTTATTCATACAGTTATCAGGACTGTGTTAATATGACAATACCAATATTAAAACTCCATTTAAGGTGACGTGTCTTTTGTGTGTGAATTAGCCTTGAATTACACCTGAAATCTCAAGTTTCAATACTCATCAACATTACCACACCTGTCCATATTATTCCCTTCTGGTTTGCAACAAAACCAGGTTGATTGAGTGGATGACCATAAAGGATGACTTCTGGTTTTGTCTGTAGAAAAACATTACAGTTGATTGAAGTGATTATCGTTTTGCTGGTGGTGGGGGCATAATGTGCACATTCAGTTTTAGCAGTCATAACCATCTACTCTTACAGAATCTATCTAAAGGTAAAGTCAATCTTCAGGGTTTTAATCCCACTTCAACTGTTAATGTTAAAATCAAGACAGGCACCCCAGTAAATGCATAAGCTGGACTCGAACCTATGACTAGTTGCTTGCCGTTGGTCAGCAGTTTACAGTACAGAACCCTGATGAACTGTATGTATTGGTTTCCTCTGCCCTTCCAACTACCCGTCGTGATATGACCTGTACAGTGTTGAAAGCGACGTAAAACCCCAAATAAATAAATAGTGGAGTTGATTGAGAGTTGATTGATTTAATGGCCAAACTGATACACACTTGGCCACTTAGGGCCACACATATGTAAAGAACAAACTGTATGCTTCGACATACATGCAAATAAATGTGTATTGAACCAGTAAAGGGGGCATTACTACCACTTGGCAGTTGTCAGAAAAATGATTTATTTGTGGGTTTATTTCACTTTTAAACACTGTACAGGTCATATCACGACGGGTAGTTTTGTGGGCAGAGGACACCAGTACATACAGTTGGGCAAGGTTCTGTACTGTAAACTGCCGACCTTCAGTAAGAAACTACCATCTTACCCACATAAGGTCTGGGAATTGAACCGCCGACCTCAGAAGTGGGAGGCGAGTGTATTAACACTGCGCCATTATGTCCCCTGTTGTCAGAACAAAATGCAATAAAATTGTAATTCATAGGATTTAAATTCTATGAAAGTTATAGGATTTAAATTATAAAGTTATAAAAAAAAGTGTGTCATTTAAATAAATCTGAGAAAAAATACTGCAGTACTGTACTGTAGGTTATGAAACTACAGTACCATTACGAGGCAAAATCCAAAGAAAAGGACAACTTTCATTAAAATGGGTACAAAAATTCAATTCTTGGCCTTTAACCTCTAAAATGTAGTTTCTGTTATTGTATTAGTCTGATTTGGCCAAGGATCACCATAACTTTAAATTGAGCACCCCCTGTAATATTGAATACACATAAATAATCCTTCTGATGATTTTAAACCTTTGTTTGAAGCAGGGCGACTTTCTCCATTCACCACACCCCTCCCACCCCACCCCTCTAAAGTGCCACCCCTCAAATTCTTACAAGAATGGGATCATAAATATCTGCTCCTAACCCCGTGTTGGCAATTTGACTTCAATTAGGAAATGGCTGGCAGATCACCAGCACCCTCCCCGACTGAAGGGAAGACTCACTTAATTTCCCTGGACGTCCCCTTGTTGTTTTACAAAACACAGGCTTAGGACCTTCTGTTATTTTCATTGGGGATGTCTGAGGAGGGGGACTTGACTGAGAACTCTGAAGCTTTTCCACAGTACCTGAAATTTGACAGTGAGGAAACTCCCTTATATCTCCTTGATTTGCCTCTCAAACTTCATCTTACAACTCATTTAAATGCTTTAAAAATGTCCATGTGTAGTCTGTGATGAGACAGTTGGTGTGATATTCAGTACATTTATTTGGTTTTTTATTTATTTATTTGGGGTTTTACGTCACTTTCAACACTGTACAGGTCATATTACGACGGGTAGTTGGAAGGGCAGAGAAAACCAGTACATACAGTTCATTAGGGTTCTGTATTGTAAACTACTGACCAACGTGAAGCAACTACCAGCTTTCCCACTTGAGGCCGTGCCGAGAATCGAACCCGGGCTTCAGAGGTGGGAGGCGAAAGTGTTACCACTCTGCCACCGTGGCCCCCTACATTTACTTGGTTTACACAACTACAGCTCATTACAGTGCACAATAACTGTTTGTGAAGAAAGCGCACATCAGTTGGTTATAAAGTGATTGTCTTGTCAATTTTGATCATTAGAAAAAGTATATGATTGACACTGATTTTGGTCAAAGCTTTACTTGCAACATACAAGTCATATAACTGGACATCTAACGTCTCTTCCGAATCTCCACCGCAACTTTGACGCTTTCAAACCATGTGATAGAATATCGCTCCATGACTTAAGATAGGTGTACACTGATGTTGTAGAATTCCAAGGTGATGCAGTAGAATTCCAAGCTCAGCTTTTAAATTATATTCTCGTCATAATTTTGATAAGTAAGAAGTGAAGCATCTAACATATGACTGGTGAAATATGAAGCCCAAACCACAAGTATTCTCTCGGCAGATGGCCACTGAAATGAGTGAGCTTCTTATTAAAATCTCGTCACAAAATGGACTTAATTAATTATTACAAATGACTTCCAATGGGGAAGATCTTGACCCCAATAAAATCAGGACAAATTGGCGAAATTATACATACAATGCATAAAACATGTTTCTTAATAGCCAAGTAATTATGATTGAAATTAAAGCCAACCTTATCAAGCGAGGATAATTTGAAAAATTTTCTACAAGGCTTAAATTTATTGCTAAGTCAGTGGCTGACATTATGACTAAAACCTACAAGGTATTGCCTTCTCAATGGAGAATAGGGTTTTTTGCTACATAAACTATACCCACTGTGTCAGAGTTTATGTTTTATTAACAGTCTTCTAATGTAATATTGCTATTTGAAGAGGTTAGGACAAATTGGGGGCACACAAAAAATATAACATATCACCTAGATATCAAACATCTGTTAAAATATTAGGACTATTCACTTTCAATATCGTATTTTTTTTCAGGTAAAACTCCAAGCTGAATATAATTCGTGCCTAAAGGAATTAAACTTATATCCCATGATAACAAAAAACTAGCCCAGAAATTACCATTTGGCTATTACTTAAATGCTATATCAATGTAAAGTTTTTGGATAACCATAGATGTGCCTCCCATAATGTGTGAATAGCAATTACTTTATGAAAGGGGACTTAAATGGTCTCTAGCCCTTTTTGAAGAGAATATGATTTATAAGAAAAGAATTTATTAACCTTTTGTGAGTGTCCCTCTGTTTGTGGGTCTATAAACCTGTCAGAACTGGCCATAAACTCTAAAGGAATGAAATTATCTATCAATAATGATATGAGTTGTGGATGACAAAACATCTTGTACAGAATATTACCCATCATATTGATAGGGAATAAACCCCAGGAGAGGTTTACAATTTATTTTCTATTTTAATACATCTTGCAAACAATTAAGGTGTGGCAGCAATGAATGTTTCCAGCTGAAACAGGCAAGAGTAAATAGTTGTAGTGAATTATTTTTATAAAATGGCTGAACTGCATTCAGTATTAAACAATTACATACAACGTCAACATACTCTCTGGAGCAGTAGATATAAAACATAAAATTAAACAGAAATTGTCCTTTTATAGTAAGGTATCTGACTCGACGATATTGAATGTTGAAGAAAAGTAAGTCTGAAATTTGTGACAAAAAGGCAATCTACAGAAAATGTTAAATGTGATTTTATAAAGACTTATCTGCCTGATGTGTTGACATGTAGATTTTCACGGTATGCAAATGTTGTAAGGTCATGCTGTTGTAATTGTTGTAAAATCAAACACAATATGACACCTATTGTAAAACCCTGGAGTAAACTTCTGTACAAAGAAACGTAACCATACAACAGTTCCTTATGATGATGTTGAACTAAAGAAATATATTTCAGGCATCTGTGTTTCAGTTCATTCAATGAATACTTTTTAAACTATTCCCTTCTGCATACCCAAGCTGCAAAATTTACTTTCTGCTTTACAAATACATGAATCATCTTGTGCCTTCACCATGGCAGCAAGGGTTTTACAATCAAATGCCAAGCTCGAGTGTTGCAGTTTTAACATTTTCTGTTAAAGAACAACTCAGGTTGCTAACCCAAGCATGTTGATCTAACTAACTCCAAGGCAGTGGACTGGATTATGCTAAGGTTACTTCTGAGAAAAAAAAACTCTCCTGGTACATGAGGGGTTCCTGTTTCACTGTTAAGATTTACAAAAGGGTCTGAAGAGCCAAATGTCTCAACCTCAAACATATGGCTAGCTACATACGTAAATATACTTGTTCTTCCAGAATGGGTACTTTACCATAACTTGGATGACCAAATGACTAAACGTTTTGTCACCAGACAAACCAAAAATATATTAACACCTTAAGGAAGATGTTGATGAAATGCTAGTTTCAATCAGAGGGTCATTCACAAATACATTCATGTATTTTTGAATTCACTCCTCTTTTCGCTATTCTGCAACTATGTATAACTGCATTGTGTACATAACACAAAAGAAAAATGAAGGAAACTGGAAACTGTGTCCCTGCTATTATGAAATGTCACCCTGCCATTTGCAGAGGCCCAGCTAGCCCGTACAGCTACTCCTATTAGCTGGCTGCATAATGTCAATTGAGCTCAGTCCCTATTTTCTAAAAGTTTACTAAAACAATTACTGGCCGGCAATTTAATGTAGTTTAAATGTCCCAAACAGTGTTTGATAGCATAGTTTGCTTGGCAGGTAAATATCATGTAAAATATCACGCTAATCTCCAAAGGTTTGCGGGGAAGATGCTCTTCATATATAAAGGGTTAGGGGCTATTTCAACTACATAGCTACAACTCACTGTGCTGTTAAAAAGCAACTTTAAACATTTTATAGTTTACAAATTTAAACATTTTTTTTCAATTTAAAAAAATACAATTGTGCTAGACTTTAGTTATTTGACAAAGCAGACTAAAGGACAAACTGCTAAATTCTAGCTAGTAACAGTAATATAGTATACAAGAGTATGATTTGTGGCATTCATAAAAAATGTGTAGCTCACTACAAAAAATGCAGTGAATTTAAAAGTATTACCATGGGATAAAAATGCTACAAAGCTGTCGTTTGCACCAAAAACAGTTCAACTACAGAATCTTCCTGACGTTAAGAATTCTTTGGAAGGATATGAACAAGATCAACATCACCAAAGGCTCCAAAAATATGCTACAGTGTCTACTGACAGCTGGGAATATCTTCTATCTGTTATTTCCATATAGAAAGAAAAAGTGACATTGAGGGAAAATTCCAAAAAGAATAAGCCAATAGATGCGAAAGAGTGTTGGCAAACCACTTGAAAGTGTGTGCTGAATAATTCTTTAAAAATGAAATTGTCAGATTTTGATACAATATCAATGACACAATAACTGCCAGGAATAAGAGATATGAACCAAACCAGGCAATCAGATAACTGAGTTATCAGTGCATCTACAGTGACTATGACTTCTGGTAAGCTGTCAAAAAAATTCCAATTTTCTCCAATAGTTATGAATACAATGTGTCGTGGCATGGCTTCTCAGATTATCCTGATGATAGCATCTTATTGTCAGCCTGAAATGAGAATCTAGGAGTAACTGTAGTACGGGGGACATGTTCTTCTGCTTAAATAGATTTCAACTACTTTGGTAAGATCACCCTTACAGGAATATTATACCCGTCAATTCTGAGAATTAATAAGGTGATTGTTGTATTTTCTTACCTTACCATGACTTGCATAGTGACGGGTCTTTCTATGGACACTGGGATTATAGGTTGGTCTTTCTATGGTAACTGGGTTTATATGGGTTTTGAAGCTGTAATCAAATGTACAAGGCCCACGATCTGGTGTTCAATAAAATGACTTTAGATTAAGAGATGCTGTGTAATACCATAATAAACTGACAGGTTGGTTTGTTATGAGAAGGTACTAACTCCCCCTTCCACCCAAATGATATCCCAAAGCTTCCACCAGATGAATACCGACTGTTTGCAGTATAGATTAGACCATTAACTTCGGCTTAGCATTTGTCTAGAGTTTTTCTTCAGGCAAAAAGAGGTGATTGCTGAACAATTTGATATTTTCAATCATGACATGAAAACAGCTTTAATAAAGAAGGAAGAATGGATGACTACATATTTTGTGACAAATCAGTCTGCTCATAGAGGGTGTTTAGTGAGGGGATTGGATTAAACCTGATAAAACATTGAAATTAGAGTTATAGCTTCAAAGCTATAACAATGGATATGATAATAGACACCCTTTGTATGAGGAGTATGGGTGATAGGGTGATTTCTGACTTGTACTTTGAACAGCTTTAATCTAATATAGATATAATTAGCTCCCTTTATAGAAAATAAATTCATTAAGGACAGAAGGCACCATATTTAGAAATTGTACTTGTTATTTTGACCAGTATCTGGCACTCATTGCAGCTTTAAACCAATTTTAGTTCAAGGCACTAATTATAAAATCAAGGCACTATTTGTGAATTTAAGGCACTAATGATGAATTTCACAAAATGAAGATTTAAGTTGTTCACCTATTTTACCCTTTCCACATTATGATATAAACTCTTACCCCCGGACAGGTGAAATATAACGTCACAATTTTTATCTGATTAAAAAAAGTTAACAAAGCTTGAAACTGCTGGAAATTTTAAATTTAAATTAGAACACAGGTACTAATTTATTTGGAAAATCGAGTTCTCTTTGACGTCACAATCAAGTGAAATACCCATCCTTTCCCTCTAAATAAGCCATTAATACCCTTTCAGTTTAAGGTAACCTAAAGGACAAAGAGTATTCAATACAGGTCACATAACTGGTTGCTGGGAACAACTTCTAAACCACCGGCCTGTGAAAAAAGCTGAGAGGGATAATTAAATTATTAGCAACCCGATGTGTGAAATCTCACTTCACAATTTAATTGGCAGTTGACTTCTCTGGTAGGATTTTTTTTTATTTTGCTACTCAGTGTCTTAGAACAATACATTAATGTCAACAGTTTCAGAATTCATGGGCATAGTATCTAGCTAGCACTTTTTGGTTTATTTGTTTTCAGTCACAAAAATTTGATTGACATGAAAATTACGAAAGATTATTTAAATTTACAAGTGAAAGAGGAGTCATTCAGTTCATTGCATTTGTATCTGAAAAATAAAAAAAGCCCTTAAAAATAATATTACTCTGTTGATGAATTCTGGCGAAAAATATATGGTATTTGTTGAGACCTTAGATCTCTTCATGAAGGTCTGTTCACACTGTTATGTGTGCTTGTATCAACATATATTTGAATTTTGCTTCAAGACGTTGTCCTTACTGCCTGGTAAATAGACCTCGTATGTTGGTAGCTGACACGTAAAAATGAGCACATGGCAGATTTTCGAACATTTAAAATATGTGCCATGTGGTGGAAATGCTGTCTGTATTGTGTGAGATGTATTCTACCCACAAACAAATCCTAAGTTATTAAACCTTAAAGATAATATCAAAACATGAAGCTTATCATACCAGAAGCGAGCCCGGTTGAACATTTTCAGCTGGCATGCAGCATCTAGGGCTAGAACAGAACAGACCGAAATAAGGAGCTACCAGATACACTTAATTGGTTAAACTACTTCTATGTATTTAAATCCTGTCGATTCTTTTATAAATGACACAATTACATTGCACAATTAATAGTTAATAAACACATCAGAAATTCTCATAAGTGGGGACGATTTATGGTGGTAAAATACATGAGAACTATCAACCAGTATTTACAGATATGGACAAGTAATGTGTGAAACATTATGAATGACTTTTGCTTAATAACGAATTTATGTGTGAAAATATACAACGTTTAGATGACATTAAATTCTCCAAAATCAAGTTATCACTGGGAACTAAAAAGTACAGACTTTCCTGGTGTTAATAAACTGCAAACTTACGTTTATATTCCCACGAAAAAATAAACGAAATTAAGTTAAAACAAATAACTATTTACGTTAGAAACCAGCTTTAAAACAAAATATAATTGACAAAAATAGCTGAGGTTAAATTGTTAGGGTTGAACTAAATGTCGTATTTTGAGGTAAAGCTTGAGAAAACCCACTGCTTGTAATTTCAACTCATATTGTTGCCTTGATGTCCTCATTTTAAAACTAATTTATTACCCATTTCATCCAACAGCCTGGGTCCTTGCACTTCATGGGAATTTCTCTCACTGGCTTGTGGGAGTAAAGTAAGCGGGATTTACTTTCACTTCAGAAAAAAATATTCATATCTGAGTTGTAAATAAAAATGATTAAATACTCTTCGAAACCCTAATTATGTCCATGGGAAAATGATATTTATAGCAAGTCCTTTATATGACAACGATGATGAGATTTCAATTTAATGTGTAAAAAAAATTAAAATACAATTTCTTAATGGTTATTGCCACTAGATTGAAAACTACATCCTATTAAAACAATTAGCTTACATTTGTGTGAGGTTAAAAGAGGGAAGAGTATGGGGAATAAAAGGCATAAGACCACTTTATTTCAGAGGTCTGACCCAGCGTTAGATCCACTTGTATTTCTACATATTCAATTCTTGTTCAGTGGAAATAATAAAGGGCAGTTATTAAGAAGTTGAAGGCAAACTGGAGAATTTAACAAGTCCATTAAATATGACAAAGGTTCTGTCTAATTAGCCAGACATCTGAGGTGAGGGTCAGGTAGGGGGGTGGGTATAGGTGATGGGTAAAGGGTTGTTGGCATTGTATGGGACCAATACTCCTACCTCCTTCCTCAACCAAGACAGAGGTTCTGAGAAACACATTAAACTCCACCCCATCTGAAAGTCTAGCATATCAAAGAACCATTAAAATACATGTGTAATAAATCATGCTTGTAAGTAGCTGCCATCACTTGTGAATGGGTATTGGTAATAAATCTTTTAAGTTTAAGTTGTTTCTTAATCTGTGTCTGAAAATAAGGTTGATCTTGTGAGAGGCAAAAGCAAGTACTCAATCAAGACGTAATGTCTATACTCAATTAAACACTTACATAAATTTAAAAATATTCATGATCAAAAAATATTCAAGTACATGTGGTTTTCTTTAAAAGGTAGATGCTGTACATGAATGTGGCTAAGCCATTATGACTTAGTAAAAAGTTTGTCAATCTATTTCAGAAAAGATTTGAAGAGGGTTTAACCTCTGAATCCCTTGGGATGATTTTAGACTATCTTTAAACTGATAGCCACGCCCCTGGTTTGTGTACAAGCTCTCAGCACACGTTTCAGGTGTCTTGAATAATTGGGAACATGAAAAGGACTTGGGCATTTGATGATCAATTGCATTTTGATAATATGTAGAGTGTCAGATGTTTAAAGGTAACGGGAATATGTATTTCATATGGGATATCATATACTTCTGCTAACCATCTTACAAAATCACATTTTACAAGAAGATGGATACACAAGTACCAAAAGTGTGTTTAACACAATGTCATTTTCTGACATGTATCTGATTCCTCTATTTTCCTTTAATTCACAGATCCAGCGTATGTAACCGTGCCACAGTTAACCTCTTTTCCTCGCCTTCTAATCTAAATTCCCATCCCAAATTTAAAAATAAAACTGCCATTCTAGCAATGACTCTTTTTGTTAACTAACGATTTCCAAGTAATTCATCTTCTTTTTGGTTCTGAACATTTTCATCCAAATCTGGATATTTTCCTCCTTTGTTCAGGGTCTTCCTGTAATTATTTCTCAAAATTTGCTATATGCAATTTTAGTGAAATCAAACGAGTACCTGTACACCTTACCTTGTCAGTTTCTCCAGATGAATGTATGCAAACCTCTCCCACCCCCATCCCTTGCTCTCCCCCCTTACCCAGAATTTGTAGAAAAGATGTGCAAGCAACTTCCAGACAGTGCCAGAATGAGTCAAAATCCCGACAAAGCACCCACAGGAAACAGTCTGCTCGATATGCTCACATCAGGCAAGGCTATTGGTCAACTGTAGATGTGCAGTGACTTGTTCCACGAGTGCTGAAGGCTGTTTTATTGAACTGCAGTGTTGTCCATGTTACAATCCTTCCCTTTCCTAATTGAATAAAATATGTAGTGCAGTGGAATTAACAGCTGCAAGTGTTTCATTGGTTGATGATTTGTGTGTGGACTAAAACTGCCTGGTGCAAATGATCTTCAGGGGTCTGCCATGTCGGAGGCATTATGACCATGGCATAACCTTACATCTTTTTAAACTTTTGAGCAATTTGTATTTCTACTGGACTTGTTGCTCACATTAGAATATAACCTAATGAGATGGCAAATACATGTACATACAAGCAGAACTGTATGAATAATTACTGTTGGGACTTGGTTCTATTTTGCTATGTTGGTGAAACATTTACGTTGAATTTTTGGCTGCGCCAAGTCATAATTTTTAAGTTGGTAGTAGTTCAGAAACTATTTGAGTGTTTTGTCAGTTTTATGCTATGTGTTGATAGTGAGATGACTGACACGAGGTTGAGATTTTGTGTGCAGTGTGTGGAGTGGTTTAACTGACTGGTGATAACTAATTTCTGCCAACATTCAGAATGTGTTGAGTCTAAGCTTGTGTGGGATAAGATCCCAAATACTTCATGCATGTTGCAATCAGTAAAAAGTGAATTAATAGCAAAATGCTAATTCAGAAATATTCATGTTTACTAGAAGACTGAGATCCTCTGCTTGCATAGATTTTTCAGTTTGGGTTTAGTTTGGTTTACTCTCGGATATAGTGTGGGCTATGGTGGCATAGTGGTCACATACTCGCCTCCCACCTCCGAGTCTGGAGTTTGAATCCTGGCCCAACCGCAAGTGGGAAATCTGGTAGTTGTTTGCCATTGGTCATGGATTTACAGTACTGAACCTTGACCAACTGTATGTACTGATTTCCTCTGCCCTTCCAACTATACGTCACATTATAACTGAGACAAAGGTAGTAAGCGGGACATAAAACACTGATTAAATACATACTCTTTGATATAAAACTTATATCAAAGAATTTAATTGAAATTAATTTTGGATTTTGATCAAATTTACGTTTATTACACAATCAGAACAATAAAGATAAGACAGAATACAAAAGACTACCAATTCACGTGTACAATTCAACAAAATCTGAAAACTAGACTAAAAACTTGAGAACTAATCTGAGTGATTACATTTAGATGCTATCGAGAAACATTAAAGTTACCTACGTGAATTACTAACCCCACCCCTCCCCTCCGAAAACCCATTTAATGAATGATGTGTTTTTGATCAGTCTGTTTATGAACATTCACTTCAAACTGACATTTGAAATCCAATTTGGGAGACAATATCAAAAGCTATAGATTTACGTCAACTTTGTCTCCAGTCAGGTTTTATGTCACCGCCTTGAGAAGAAAGGAACCTACTGCATTAATTTATGTCTTGTATATAATCGCTCAACTAGAGCTTAATTTCCCAAGACGAAAATATATTGTTACCCCATTTAGAGTGTAAAAACTTAAATTATTCCTGTATGTTCCAAAAGTTTCTGCAAAATACCTTAAATTATAGCTTGATAGCTGGACACATGATTGTAAGAGAGAATACTAAAGCAATTTCGCATACACAGTGTATAAAATTAAGGTCACTTTCCATGATGCTGAACCAACATTGAGTTTTAACGCAAGTTTGAAGTGGACACTTATATTGTGATGACGTGTTTTGTGGGGTGCTGGAGTCTTTTTGAAACACCAGTCAATTCAATTATAATGGGATGAATTAGTCCTAGCCTTTTGAATGTCCTTAAACAATGGGGTACCTAGCAAATAAAACACTTACACAATGGGAAAAATACAGAAGAGGAACATATCCTTCATCCAAGAAACAAAACACCCCCTCCTCCCGGCCTCATGTTGGTGGATGCAAGGAAAAAATTGGGGGATTTGACATTTAGAATGTTGGGCACCATGTTTGCCGAGTGCTGAGTAATTTAAAAGGGGAATTTGCGTGTGATTGAATATATATACAGCCACACTAACACTATCTATGTGTCAAAACTTTCTATTGAACCTCTAACAAATAAACCCTGCCAAAAACTGACTTGATGTAATTAAACAATGTTGTCATAATGAAAACCAGCCAGGCGAAAGCTTCCTATTCAGGCCAGATTGTTTTTGCTATTTCTTCCAAATTGGTTTCCGAAATGTCAGCCTTACGCCCGATTTTCTGGACCAGTCCCCACCACGTGACCTGACAATGAGCGATAATGTCAGTTTTAAGGTCTTGCATTAATAAATGATAAGCTCTTGTTAATTTTACTAATTGCTCGGATAGAACATCCCTTCTGTAAATAAATATATACTTTAGATTACCAGGTTAATCAAATTTTCATTTTTTGTTTAGGACTTATGTAAGACACATTACCAATAACTTCAGTTTCTTTCAAAAGTGGTCAGACATGGTCAGTGAAATGCAACTACTGAAGCTTTGGCTTTTAGGTATTTTTTTACTGCTAGGTTCCTGTGGGCAGAAGCAGCCAGCATTTCTTATATCTTGTCATAATCTAGACAAGAATCCATAGATGTGAGATAATTACAAATTTATTTTCTTCTGTTATGCTAGTGGCATGTGAATGCAATATACTTTTTAACAAATATCAGACAGTGCCCAGCCGAGGTCCTCGGTGGCCTAGTGGTTAGCCAGTTTGGCATTTCATCAGAGGCTGTCACCTCAATGGGTTCGAGTCCCACAAATGGCAATGCTGAGGACCTGACCCAATATGACCATGTCTGTTGAACGGGATTTAAAAAAACAACATTGACAGTACCCAACTAATAAGGGGTTTACAAGTGACTATGTCAAGGTGATTACAAAAGTATGAGACATTATTTCTGAGAATTCTTTGACCGTAATAGTGATAATTCAATTGTATAGCGATGAAAAACATGTTGTCCTCAAAAAGTCTGATGTTTCAAACTATTGAAATTAATTTGAAGTTTGCCATGCAGTGTTAAAGGTATAATGCCTGATCATGTGATTCTTTTTTACATAATTATCTATTTACAGCATGATCAGCACCTGCTATGTTCTAATCATACTAATGTTAAACTGCCCCTTTCTTCACAAGCCCGCTAAGTGTGATTTATAAAGTGACCTTACCCATGACAAACCTCAGGAAAAGTGAGCACTTGAGGCGGACGGTTTCCAACTGGAGTTTTCTTTCATCTCTAAAGATGAAAACCTAATAGCTTAATTGGACCCCAAACTCCTATAACAATTTGCCTTTAATGTGCCCATTGTGATAACAGCAGGCCACTCCCAAAATACTTTACTGGTGTTTTAACTGGGACATTTGACAATATTAAAGAGGTACAGTCTTCAATTCAGTTGACCTGTGGATGGAATTATTATCCAGAGTAAATTCTAGCTTTCATCAATTATCAGATGGTGTCATCAGATCACAAATTTATGCTAAAACAATGGCTTTGAAACAGGTCAAGCCTTTATCTTTTATACTTAGCTACAATGTTAACATTGGTTTATTGCAACTGAATATTGAAACATTTTGACCATTTTTAGCGAGCTATGACTCACTGCTATTCAGTTTGATGTCCTCAATATGAGTCATCATATACAACCCATTTTACTATAATGGACAACGTACAGTGCACAAAAAACACTAGGAATTTGAAATAAAAAAGGTAAACAAATGTGTCTCAACAACTGTAAAATATAGGTTAAAAAGAAGGAATTTTCATATAGGACACGCATGTGTTTGTAATGACAACACTTGAAACGGGAGTCCCAGAATGACGTCATGACCTCAGTAGAAAGTCAACCCACGCGGTTTTTTGGAACACTTGAGGCTGAACCTGTATCTTGTTTGTATGTTATAACTAACCATGTCACCACACTTCACAAGTAACATACGTATTTTGTTGGAATGATCTGAAATATTTACCTTTTTTATATTTACATGTCATTTAACTCACAATATACATTAGAAAAAAATGAAAACATTCCAGATATCCCAGGCATTTGTGGAATTGTTCGTTTTTAACTCAATATACTAGTAATCTGGAATATTCCCTAAAATTTCCAGGGTCTTAATATCGTAATCACTGCATATATAAATGCAGGAACATGCTTTCAAACTTAGAATTATCACTGGCTAAAGAGTGTTAGGGAAAAGGGAGGGTTTATTAAATTTGAAAAGTACATCTGGTGATTTACTAGGTAAAATTCGAAACTTATTATTGGCATTATAATTCAGCATAAAAAATATTATTTTAAGATGTGAACTACAAGAAATATAGAGAATTTATGACGTCAACCGTAACTTACAATGGAGATTAAATGCTGCCGTGTATGAATGTTGGGCGCGAAGTACCGATTTGCGCGATCTAGAGATTTCACTTGCGCGATTTCGTCATCAAAAGATCGCGCGCCCATCTCGAGATTGCTCAAGCAATCTCGAGATGGAGCAGCTCAAACTCACAATGATTTCTATCACAGAATCTTTATTTGATTGGCTGTGTTTATTTTTGAGGTGGTCAATGATTGGCTGATTTTTAAATCACATCCTGATAACTGGATTAGATGTGGCTCCTCTCTTTGCAATAAAATCACTTACTGACCCTTATTAAATCCCTTATTGTAGCCAGTTATTGTATTATATGTGGCTTCTTTATTTTCTTCATTTAATAAAACCCTGATAACCACCCTGAATTGCTATAATGCAATTGAATTAGATGTGGCTTCTCCCTTTGCAATTAATTCACTTGATGGCCACTGATTAACACCGTTATTGTAACAAGCTAATTGGATTACATGTGACTTCTCTATTTTTAATTGATTCTCCCCCAATTGATTCATGGTAACAATACAATTGGATTAGATGTGGCCTCTCTATTCTATTCACAGGAATAATTACCCATAATTAATATAACCCAATTGTAGCTGCTATACCAAATCATAGACTTTTTGAAAACCAAGAAATAAATATCATTGTGAGTTGGAGCAGCTCCATCTCGAGATTGCTTGAGCAATCTCGAGATGGGCGCGCGATCTTTTGATGACGAAATCGCGCAAGTAAAATCTCGAGATCGCGCAAATCGGTACTTCGCGCCCAACATGAACACACAAATAAAGGTAATTGTAATAATTATTACAGTGATCTTTTAGAACACAGTAATTAATAAGAAATGCAATTAATGATGAGAAATTTAATCCATAACTACAACTGTATTGGGATCTGGGATACATCATGAGGTTGGATATATTAAAACGATGGTTCGGATAGGCTGTGATCACGTGACAGGAATTTGGGAGGCATCACCCTCAGAGAACTGGATTAATTTGGTCGGGGATAGTTGCAGTGACTAATGAATAATTAATTAGGTATCATTGATAGAGGGTGTGCCTTGTATGCACAGCTTCCACTGGGGGCAGGCAAAAATCACATAAATATCAGACAAAAAATACATTGGCTTTTTAATGCAATTAGAAACTCTTTGGTGTATATAAGACAATTACATGTACTGAAATACTGGTGATGAAAAAAATAAAAGTATAAGTAAAAAAATAGTAGATAGCTGTGAAACCTACAACTTTTGGCCACAATTGTTGGAATAACTGCGAATATATAATATGAATTAACTGGAAATGACTAAAACAAAAGGTAACAGTGATCAACATGCAAAACAGAGTGAACCATTTCTTCACCAGGGTCAAGAAGTATTGGAATGGGACCGACTATGAAGGTAAAACTATTACAAATGTGTAACTGTAACTAGAGTTAATGAGTTCAAGAGTGAGTGATAAGCAAAATTGTATTACAGTCATTTTATTGTAGCACATTACCGAGTCTAAGCAGCTTATTTTGTCAACAGTAAACTTTGACAGAGATATCTGTGAGTATGACTACCTTCAAATAGTTGCCTCAAGATGTCCCCTTTTCTTAAATCTGTAAGTAAAGGTATTATCAGTTATTATATTATAGATTAAGGCCTCGGAATCAAAGCATGATATATTACAATTTTATAAATTTCTTTTGCTTACAAATCTGTTGCATAAAGATAACACCCTTACAGTGCTATTTCAATACATAGCTATAAAGAAATAATATAAATTAAAATTTAGGGAAATTGTCTGAGAAAATGCAGGTTCATATTTTATTTTTTTTAAGTTTTAAACTCACAATTACTACAAACATAAAATCCAACTAAAATTTTTAATTCATGTGGATAAAAAATAACAAATCAGTCTGATTACAACTTTAGAAAATGTGATAAAATGTTTCAAAGAACACTTGTTCTTTTGGAGTCATAGCACCAAAAATAAAATGAAAATATTTATTTGTAACAGATCTGATTACAAAACTTGAGATAATATGACGTTTTCAACACTTGTTCTTTTGCATTTATAGCAAAAAAATAGAAAAAATAGATGTTAAAGTGACATGCAAAAATATTGGCAAGCATGACAATACAACAAAAAATCTTGCTCAGCACCACTGCATTTATAATGTACTACTGCTAAGCAATAGTACAACGATAGCATTGAAAACAAATATTTACATAAACTGACAGTACTTAAGAATGGTTGTGGTTATGCAAAAGTAATATGTAACACATCAATATATTATTGTTTACAGGAGTTTTAAAAAGTAATAAGTAGTCAGACTATGCACATACTTGTCAGCTCTTCAGCATCCACTTATTCCTCAAACTTAACCCTTTCATCCAGTTTTTAAACAGAAAATTAAAAAGATGAGATTTCAGTGGTTTCATCCATATCTATTTTTGCCACTATTCTCGTCATTTACCAGAAATCTGGTGAACAGGACCAAAGAATTTTGGATCTGAAAACAATGTAATTATAGAAAGTGCCAAGTAGGGGTGATTGATCAATAAATATGGAATATCATAAAGCATCTTCAGATGAATATTTCTGTAGTTTCCTACCCAGTCACAAATTAAAATATATTAACAGTAGTTTGTCACAGAGTTTCTAATGTAAGGAATGAATTTCCTTTGCTACTTGTCTACTAACTACTTTACTCACTTGTGCCAAATAAAAAGTAAAACCTCATATCAAGTGAACATAACTTAAGGTCTTAATTATGGTGACAGCTGAGCATCCCCATGGGTCCATATTATTGTATCGGACTTTTCCAATAGCCATATGATTTCAGAACAATTTTATTATGAGCAGACATGAAGGGCTGTCACAATCTGATCAAGTTAGAGTAGCCTGTTAACAACTTACACTAAGGAAATATTATGAGTTCATTCTGCAATATATATGGGTGTTATATGCCATTTTAACAGCCCTATATAAATTTATTGTATGGATGAGCCACTTGACAAAAGGTGTGAACAATTAGCAGAGAAATCTTAAGGCTTTTAATTTGAGTGTCAATGCAGATCTAAGTTGGAAGAACATTTCTGAAAGTGAAACGGACTGTGAGCATGAAACTTGACACTCCAGTTGATAGGACCAGCCTGTCTTTAATTGAAAACTTTCAGCCAATGGGGACCCAGGGATTTGGCATAAGACACCCCTGAAGTGTGGGGACACGGGGGAGGGGGTTTATAAAGCAGTGTAGTGATCATTAGCCATATAAAGAGTTTATTTTATAAAAACCTTTAGAAGTTTGCCATTTAATTAGACTCCACAAGTGCCTTACCACAGAGATGTTGAAATGCTCAACTTTGAAATTTCAAGTGGGTTTTACAATTGATTAATATATAATGGATGGGATTGGAAATTAACAAGCCCTGGCAGTGAGTTTAGTGAGAAAGTGAGAGGGGAAAAGTAATTCATAAAATCTAACAGTGAAAAAAGTTCAGTAGTTCTGGGTCTGTGACCAACCTGGAGGAGAGGTAAAACCAAGGACAAGAAACTTGCTTAAAACAGTTTTAAGACAATCTGGTATGATTTACTAGTAGCTTATCATCAACACAACTGTTTATTAGCTTACAAAGAAGTGACATTAACTAGCAATCATGATTCTGTATGACGAAGAAAACAGCTACCATAATATGAACTCTTATACCTATTACAATAATAACTGTGGAAATACCTTTACAGGTAAGAGTTACAAGTAACACTTGTTCAATGTATACATGGGTTATGATCCTTTAGAAACAAAAATATTTTCAAGTTACTTATATGTTTATGCGTAAATGACTAAATGGCAAACTGTAATGAAGTGCAACTGTGTTAGCTTTTTTATTTAAGAAATCAGTCTTCTGAATTTTCTGTGATGCATCGAAAATTTCAATAAGTTTTCAAAAAGGTTACAGTCAGTGATGATGTTTCTGTGTCAATAAGTTTATATGTAACTGTACTCTACATATTGTACTTACGTAAAATAAAATATATACATACATATGTTTGGGAAAGTAAAAGCATTTGATAGTGTGTGGTAACATCCATTATTTTGTGTTAGAACGTTTCACATTGCATATGCTTAAATGATTTGATTTCAATACTAGTAATTAGTATGTAAATTCAAGTAAAACCTTATGCATTAGTTCACTTTTTTATTTATCCATTTTTAAATCCTTAATAGAACAATTCAAACAGAATGGTACACAAACCATTGTAGTTATGGTTTTGGTTAGCTGTAGAAATGTGTGCCACCATGGAGAGTGTTTCTGAGAATAGACCATGCAAACTTGCCTACATACATTGACAACAGGCAACTAATATGTTTTACTACACTGCTTTATACTCACAATATTATTAGACATTAGAATAGACTAAGAGAACAACCCCACAACAACAACAAACACAACCTTCCTAGAATAATAACTGCCCAAACTGTTTAAAATCTATAGAAACATCTGTCACGTATTTCTCTTCATTTCTATATATCTTGAGCAACCACTCCACTCTGGTTTAATTTAAATAATTTGCTGTCCTTAATTTATGCGGTTTAATTTGAATAATTTATATTTAATTTAAATAATTTAAAATAAACAGCATACACCATGGTGAGACAGTTATGGTGCTTGTCTATTTCCAGCAGCAACTCTTAAAGTTTAGTTTCACCATCACCTCCCCTAAGTATGATTTTAAAGTAATGACAATTATTGACACTGTACTACTTTTTTGTATTTTCAGCAGTAACTCCTGAAATTCAGTTCCAGCATCCACATCATCCCCACACATCCAGTGGGAACAGCGGTCTTACCCAGCAACCCCACAGCAACGACCTTCATCCAGGGGTGGCAGTACACGGTGCAAGTTACCCGACCCCTATTCACGTGCCACCAGCCTCCACAGTGCCCACCAGCCAAGTGGAGAGCAGCCCAGTACTGGCCCTTGGGCAGAACATTTCCGCCCAGAGCCCTCTGCTGACTCATCAGAGTGTTGTGGACAATCCGAGCAGTGAAGACAAGATGCTTGTACTTCAGGCTCAGGTGAGGAATTGCATTTTGTCAATATTGCTGCCAGGGCCCATGTACTTTTTACTTATTTGAGGAATTGTATTTTTTTAACATTGCTGCAATGGCCCATATACTTCTAGCTCAGGTGGGGGATTGCATTCTTTTTTCAATATTGCTGGAGGGGCCCATGTTCTTCTGGCTCAGGTGAGGAATTGCATTTTTTTTCAATATTGCTGTAAGGGCCCATGTACTTCTGCCTCAGGTGAGGAATTGCATTTTGTCAGTGTTGCTGCCAGGCCCATGTACTTCTAGCTCAGGTGAGAAATTGTATTTTCAACATTGCCTCCATCATCGCTGATATTCTTTAATATGAAAATACTAATCTTGGAGAAAAATGACTAAGAATAAGATTTCTTTCAAAACTGCAACAGAAGAGTATTTTTATGTTATTTTTTCCCTCAGGCTAAACCCCTCTTACCTATATTTCCTACAAAACTATTGGGTGGAAAATGGTTATTAATTTTTGAATTTCAGTTATTCTCTGGAACCTTTTTGGTTCTTTTCTTACATTTTAGAATATTTTCTTATTGTAAGAATTATTATTACAAAATGGTAGATTTCTGTATATCAGAAAGAAAAAAAACACATTCTAAGAATATGAACCCATAAAGTGTCTCAATGTATTGTTTCAATGCTGTGAGGTGTAGTAATTAAATGTTTATGTCACTTACAACAAATGGTACTCACCAGAGCTGCTTGAATTTACAATCAGGTAAGTCATTGCATGACCCTATAAAGTCACCTGTGTATTGGAATGAAATGATTGTTCATCACTTTCAACTCGCTATGTCGGTAGTACCACAAGGGGTTGTTCAGGGGTATGTGCAATGAGCCAAACAAGCATAAGATTTAAGTGTATTACCCACTGTATCGGGTTGCCCCAACAAGTGGATGATATTCATTTGCATAGGTTGGGATTTAATAGCTCTTTATAACACCACAGTGGTCAGTTACCTAACCGGAGCATTAGATGTTAATTTTTGTTAGTACATACATACATCTACAAACGTCCTTAAATCTAATGCTAACAAGACAGTGAAATTAGCAAGAGGATAAATTTTAGAAATCTCAGCTCCTCTTTAAATAATTTAAGAATATCAGAAATTTGGTTTCACTGTGATATTCATTGTGATATTTCTAAACAGACATATTATGAAATGTTTGACACGTGAAACTATCTGCACACGGCAGATATCAATGTACGCTTGTCGCAGGTGTAAATATGATGCACAAAAGAGGAAAGCAAAGAACTCTTAATAATACATGGAACATCAACAATCACACACAATAAAACTACCCCAAATTATCAGGAATTTGCAGCCACATATTAATTGAAGATGATAAATATTATTATTTCCCAAAAGCTGAAAAGCCAACACATAAAGGAAACGTTCCCAGTAACCCCTTCAACAGTGCAGTTTACTGCTGAAGGTTTGTGAAGGGGAATTTTAAAAATAACAATCACATTCAACCGGAAGCCAAGGTTAGAGAAATAGTGGACAAGCTTGCTACATGAATGCTTGAAGTTCCGATTTCTGAAACACCTGCCCATTTTACCTGGGTGCACAACATGTAGGGCAACTGACGAGTTGTTATCGCGTATATTTCAGTACTATTTTCTATTAGACAACATCTAATTTAACAGGGCGATTGCTTCTGTAATTGGAATCCAATCCAGCTGACATAGAATACAAACCCAAATATATGTGCTCTCTAAATGTATATTGGCATGGGTTTCCTTTGATTTAAATATGCACTGACACTGGCAGAATTAAAAAACTACACATTTTACAGTAAAACAGTCGACAATAATCTAACCTTGTGTACAAAATTATGGTTGTTTTTGTTTCCTGTGCTAAGTTTTCTTCACGTTTTATTTCATAATAAATTTTATAGTCGAGCACATTCAAGCTGTGGTCTATTGTGGTCATATGTACTATTAATCTATGGTATGGCCAACTGCACAAAATATCTTGAGACTGACGAGATGATTACATCCAGAAGAAAGTCATCATTTATCGCTTTAGTTATGGAAGTATAAATTTTTCGCTTAGTTAGTATAATGTTTTATTCTAATATGCATTTGCACCAGTATAACTTGTAAATTTACACATAAAACATCTGACTTCCTTCTGTTTGGATGCCTTTTAAATGGGCGATTAAACAATTACAATTTACAACTGGTGTCCTTTACCTACACACAACCGATTAATATACAGTTTGTAGTATTTTATTTTTGTAAAAGTGATCCATTAGGTTAATATAATATTGTTTTTCTTCCTGCTGTGCCAATTTAAGCCATATGCAGAATTAGAAAGCAGACTAACAGATTTATAAAACTCGAGATACATGCATGAGTTTCTTTACAAACTTGAGGTAGTGTCGGGTATCCTGCTGAAACATTGGACAGTGCCAGTTGTATTTCATTGGCATTATAACCATTACTGTGAGTTGGGGTGACAAAAAGATATGTAAATAAAGATTTGCCTGGGTCTTAAAATGATCACCGATTAATTACATGCTGTGCAATAATTGGTGGGAAGAAAGGCCAAATGTCACCTTTGCAAGATGCTTTGATTGGCCACAAACTTTGGGCAATAATTTCACCGAGATGGGTTTGACTTTAGGATTTATGAAACACCACCACATAAAAACTAAGAAATTAAAAGACTGGCTGTTAGAAGTTTAAATCTAAATTACACCCCGAAATTCCAAAAGTGCACATGTTAGGATTTTTTCTTTGTATAAAGGGATGAATAAATGCGATACATGCTCCCTCTTCCAATTTATGCTTAATAAATGCAACCTCTCCTTCCTAAAATGCAAACGTTCTCTTATTATAGTTAATTATAAAAAATGCTCAAAATTAATAGTCTCTAATGAATAACCATCATGGTTACTTGTTATTTAGATATCATTGTTGAGATGCTGATTAGCCTCTCCACTGGTTAAAGTATTCTACCAACCTGATTTCCAATGAATACCTGAAGCACTTCCAACATCAACAGTACCTGTCAGACCAGTTTATAATTGCCTCTCCACATAACTGCCTTGTGGAAATTCAATTTAATAAAAAAAAACTGCAAGTGAAAGTGAACTGTGGACTTAAGGACAGTTTATATTAAACACCTTGAGTGTCATGATTGACTGAGCGTGAAACTGGCGTGCAGTCAATTAAGGCAATGGTTGATTAAGTGTGTACAAAGTCAATTGTCACAGATTGTAAATTAGCCAGATAATGAACAAATGCCCCCAGTGCTGGTAGTGTGCCGTGTAGAGAGTTGGAACTCTAGCATTTTATGGGAGATTAAGAGGTTGCTGACAAGTTCTTTTCTGGAATTTACCTGGAGAAGCCTCTTTTAGATAAAAGAAAAAAAATAAACGGATTTTTAATGCAGGCATAATTTGTGAGATTATGGTAATAATAAAACTGATAGCTGTGTCTACCGCATATGGGAAACCCCAATATAATATGTACCTTACATATATATAATAACATGTAACGCCAATTTGATTGCAGATTAACTCCTTGAAAGGCAGATCAAACGATGTTTATGAATACTCTGAAGTATTTTTTGTATTCATCAGTAGGAAACATGTTGTTTAATTCATCTCCAGTCGTAAAATACCTTGCTTTCTGAGACTGTAAAAAGTCACATGTTAGCATCACTGAAGTACTGACACTGGAAGAATTAATAACCTGCCCATCAGATCTGATATTATTCCTATTTGTTTGTATTCCCTGGCAAATGCATCTGATATTAGACAGAGCTCAGTTTTAAAATTACCTTCACTGTTATTGATGTTGACAGCAAAGTATTTATGTTTGCAATTTGCCATAACAACCCTATAACCCCCCACCCCTCCTAGAATTGTAAGGGGAGAAAGTATTTGTTACATGAACGAGTTCTTAATTTGGGAGGTTGGGGGATATCAATGAATGATGCTGAAGTGTCACAGTGAGTACAGCTGAGAGAACAAAAGTCAATTAGTCAGACAGACCACAGAAGTGAGCCAGTGAAGGCAAGGGTTCATCTGAATGATGATACTCTGCATTAGACTCAAGGCGAAAGCTATAGGTCAAGAGTGTCAGTGACTGACACAATGAGAAAAGCTGTAATGATGTCATAAAACCACAGTCAAAACATGGTGGAGATTGTGTTATAACAGCACTGCCACGTGTTGGGGGGGGGGGGGGGGGGGGAGATAAATGAGGAAACCAGAGGGCATGTTATAACAGTGAGTTGACACTGGAAACATGAGCCCTTGTTGATGAGAGGGTATAAGGTTTTGGTGGGAATTTGATTTCAATTAATGCCTAGTTTATATTTTCTTATCATTTACATGCATATGTTCGGGTCCAAACGTGATCTGACAAAAAGGCAGACCCGTGGTTTTTAATAAGGGGGTCACTTTGTAGTTACATTAGTTACATTCAACAAATAATGATTAGTATAGTCTCTAGTAATTACACGTGTCTTAATGAACAAATGTTCAATTAATTACATGTATCTTCATGAATATCTGCTCGTCGGCTCTTATGTAATCTTTGTTAATATTACCAATAATGTATTTCATACCGAAATTGTACAAACATGGAGGTTTTACCTTGTTCCCTAATTATTTAAAATTTGCAAAATTACTCATTAAATATCAATAAGTATCACTTCATTAATAGCACCATTGCTATAATAAATAATGTCTGGAAGTCATTACTAACAAACAAATATTTCTTAATGGAATTACAAAATAAGACAAATTAAACAACAGTTATTCCCCTGAAAGTCAGGTTCTGAATAAAAGTAGTTCTTTATGTGGGACGCGTGCTGTAGAGATGAAGAATAACTTTAGGCACGTGCCTGGGGAAATATGTGGCCTCGGGGTGTAAGCATGGGACTTAAAAGGTAGCAGACGACAATTTCTTTTTGGCGGCACGCGAGTGAACAGATAGATTCCCAGTGTGTGTTTTAAAAGGGAGAGTGTTCCTTGCGTCTGCAGCTTTTATTTGTAAATATACGCCACCAGACAACAATTTTTTAGTTCTTTAAAGTCAAGATCATGGGATTTGATGTTTATCTGTCAAGCTAGATATAGAAAGACTTTGACACATAGGTCTTCACCTATGACAGTTATTTGTCCAAATGTCTATGCCCCGGGGTATATACTTTTAAAAGTTTCAGAAAAAAAACAGCAGTATTAAAATTACAAGGGGTTCATTAGGTTTTTAGTTTCGGAATATTTAAAACAACCCCTGTGAGTGTTTTAAGGACACACTTGAAAAGGGTGGTGGGTAATTCCTTTGTATTGTTAATTTATGCCAGCTTTTTTCTCATACTAAACTTAACTTCAAAGAAAATTAGTGTCACCAGATGAAAAGATGGGATTCTCCAACATCTTCCCAATCATAAAAAATATTGTATTTTATTATCTGTCATTGCATAATTAAGGACTGATTTAATGCATCACGTTACTGGAATTAACCCTATTTCAATTAGTTAATATAAAAGAGTTCAATTAGCTCAACATAAAAAGTTTTTTTTTGCCTAACAGTTCATATCTTTACTAAAGGCTTATTAAATCCTAACAGTTTGTGACATTTCTATCAAAAACAGAGGTACCTATTCACTTGTTATCTTAGAGGCATGAAAATATCAAATTTGATAGGAATCAGGCACTCTTGTCATGATACTATTGAATAGATTAACTTAAAAATTAACTCCCGTGTATTGGGTACAATGGAGACTTTACACAAAAAATGATTCACTTTTGGAGCAGTTGATTTTAAGGTATTGTTGTTATTAATGTAAAACAAATTAGGGAATTAACTCAGCCATGCAAATTAAATGAAGGAGATGTCATCTCCAGTAACTGTCACTGGTATTTAGGAAGTTCTGGTTGTTTTTACAAACCTGTGTCACCTTCTTTCTAAGTTTTTATTACATAATGAAAATAAGACTTGATAACACTTTTAGGCTATGAAGAGCAATTTCTAATAATTTGGAAGGGATTATACTTACAGTCGCCATCCTAGATCCCAGTATAGTAGAAAAAACACAATTTCCAGCTTATTTTCATTTAATTTTGAAGACCAAGCGACTTTCTCATCAGGAAACAAGATTTATAATTTTGGTCAAAAGCTGTTTGCTTTGGAAGAGAGGTTCAAACGTTTGATTGCTTGTCCTCTGCAAACTGTTGCACAAGCCATTCTGCTTGTCATTTTTTACTAATGTATCTAATTGCCCTCAGCACGTGGTCTAACACCATTGCAGCTGGTCGAATGCTGAGTGAAAACGCACAACATTAATACTGGTCGCCAGTCTTCTGTACGTTTGAAGTTAAGAAACTTTTATTTGTTGCCCAAAATTAATGGAAAAATCGTGCAATACAGCAACCGTCCACATAGGGAGGATAATTCTTCCTGGTGTGGTAGAGATCATTCGGAAATAATAGCTTAGGACAGCATGTTAAGCTAACCATACCAAGGCTCCATAATGTATGTATATTCCTTCAAATAAACAGAAAATTATAAAATTGTATATTTGTGTTACAGACCTCGTACACAACAGGAGTTGATAGCCCCTCAACAGAAAGATTTTCCACACCAACATCCAGCTATGATATCACAAATACTACACATCCATCTGATGTCAGCGCATACCACAACTTACAGGTACTTGTTTATGGAGGACAAATTAAAATAACGCATCTAAAATATTATCCAAATTATTCTATCTAACCCTTAATTAATTAATATTTCACTTCAGAAGAAGAAAGCAAACTGACAGTATCAGGTTTGCTACAAATTTATGTCAAAATCTAAACTTAAAATGAAATGTTTATTTGGGCAAAAAAGTGTGCCAAATACAGTGCAGATTAACATTCTTATTTTAACCCAATTGAAAAAGCTTATAATACATTTTACTATCAAGTAATATAAATTTTAATTTTTAATTTACATATATGCAAAAAGCTACCAACGTCATGGTATCTTTGCATAGTAGACTTACAATACTGACCTGTGATGCCATACAGTTATGCCAAATATTTAACTAATTCCTTCATTGTTTTAGGATGGTCCTCTCCAGTCGCTGCTTGCTGAGGCAGGTTTTGGATCAAATGAAGTGAACATGGAGGGATTTGGCAGTTTCCACGACGCTATTCAAGGGGCATTCTCAAACTTTCAGAGCACAGAGCAACAACTAGCCTCCAGTTCTAGTACATACCAACCAGGATCTCCCTCTGAATCCAACCTTACCACTGTGCAGGGATCTTACACCATGTTCTCACGGGATGAGAAACCAGAACTTTTCAGAGGCAGCGGCGACTCACATGAACCAAGCCCATCTCCAACAGAAACCAAATTTTCAGCAACACTTCAGTCACCACCATTCAGCAGTGAATCTTTGCCATTCACAGCGTATAACCAGGGGCAGTTTGCTCTGGACAATCAGGAATTTTTCCAGAAGCATGGCAGTGCATACCAACACAGCTATAACCAATCTATGTCATCATCATACAGCGATCAAAAGGACAATGTCTTTGGTCAAGGCCAGACCAGAACAACAGCGTCCACATTTGATGCACGCTCAAGTACCTACACATGCCCAGCACCAAGTTTCTATGACAACAGAATGAGCAGCCCTGATGCAAATTTTAATTTTCCATTTCAGAGTCAGGGGCCTCTTTATAGAGGAGACTTTAATATCCACATTGCAAGGCCACCCTACTCCAGGAACCTGTCCCTCAGTATTGGTGGTCCACTGCCACCAGACATGGATCTGGCTAGTCATATGTCTCACATGCAGTCTCCTACCACTCCATCTACACCAACATCTACCAGGTCTTCGCCATTAGGGGACATGCACGCTGATTCTTTGCCTCCGCCAAAACAAAAGGAATGTCTGCTGTGTGCAGTGTGTGGTGACAATGCTGCTTGCCAGCATTATGGAGTGAGAACATGTGAAGGTAAATGTTTCTTCCTCTTGTTGTTATTATTATTATTTTGAAACACAGATATTGACAGGTACATAAATGCTAAACAGAATCAGAAAATTCTAATTGTCCACAATGCAAGAATTGATTATAAATTTGTCAATAAAATTAATATTAATACATGCAGAAGCACCGGTAATGTCGGTGTACAATTACTCTGCTGACACTCTAAAAGAGTACTACTTATCAATAAATTTTTTCAGGTTATAATATCTGAAGCTTAATATTAGGTGGTAACAATTTTAGAATAAAATCGGCAAATCACCAAATACTGGTAGTCTGGAAACTACTTTCCCCTGTAAAAGGCAGGTTAAAAATACCATTTTTTTGTGTGGGAGATGGTAGAGTATTAATTGGGATACATAATAAAATAATTGGGTTGATATTTGAAATAAGAACAGGATTATCACACAACTATGTATATGCCATACAGGTTGCAAAGGCTTCTTCAAGAGAACAGTTCAGAAGAATGCCAAGTATGTCTGTCTTGGGGACAAAAACTGCCCAGTGGACAAACGTCGGCGCAACAGATGTCAGTTCTGTCGGTTCCAGAAGTGTATGGCTGTTGGTATGGTGAAGGAAAGTAAGTTTTTTACATCTTATGTCAAAACATGTAGCTTTAATATTCATAAAAATCTATTAGACTGTGCTGTTTTTAATTTGCTAGCATTTTTATACTTGCTGAGGGGGGGTGAAGTTATCTTTTAATTTATATGACTGTATATTTGAAAAGAAAAACAGGAATATAAATCTCAATAAGATTCATGTGTATTGATAAAATGCCATAAAGTTCAACATTTTCAAATGTCACCCAGCAGTAATGGGACTTGGATGTAAATGTCAGCCCAGCTGAGGGATGCAATTGTGTAAAATGCTAAAATGTCATAAACTGAGAAAATATACATACATATAATTAAAATGAAGTGCAAATTTTATATGAATCTACCCACAATACAGTGTGGTGTTGAAATGTGCGAGTAAATCTATTGAAGTTTAAATGCATGTTTACAATATCACTTTCAGTTGTTAGAACAGACAGTCTTAAAGGTCGCAGGGGACGGTTGCCATCCAAGCCTAAGAGTCCACAGGAAAGTCCCCCATCTCCCCCAATCAGCCTTATCACAGCACTTGTGAGAGCACACGTAGACACCTCACCTGATCTGCCCAATCTGGACTATACTGAGGTGAGTGGACAAGTCTGGCCCGTGTTCACAGACACAGAAAATGGAAATCCAGATGATAAAGTAGATGACTAACAATCATGTGTTAACACAAGTCAAATAAATGTGCCAATACATAATAAAATCCACAAAGGCTGTGTTTTGGGTCGGATTTGCTTGTTTCAATTATCATTGTCTTTATATTATATTCTCATTATATTACATATTACATTAATCATTCAGTAAAATTATAGTGGGACACATTTTGCAAACATAACAGTTTAACCACGTTTTACATATAGAAATATATATGTTACAGTAAATATGCGAAATCAGTAAATACGTGTATTTACTGAAATTTTCAGTCAGTAAATATGAAAATTTTCAGTCAGTAAATATGCGTATTTACTGATTTCGCATATTTAATGTAACATATATATAACTTTATACTTTACAAACACATGTAAATCTGATTCAATCCTACTGTTACTTCCAGTATCGGGTCACTAACTCAGATGAAGCAAACATTCAGAGCACAAAAGAGGCTGTCAATCAGTTTTATGACATCATCATCCAAAGCATTGACGTCATCAGATGCTGGGCAGAGAAGGTTCCTGGCTTCACAGAATTATGTAAGGAGGACCAGGACCTTCTGTTCCACAGTGCTCTGCTGGAATTATTTGCTCTGAGGATAGCTTTCAGGTAGTTAGTTCTCTTCTTTATAGAGGGTATACAATTCATTACCTATATGTGGCGTTTGCTCTACTGCCTTAACTACTGCCTTAAAATGAGAGTTGTTGGCTCTGAATGTGCACATTATGGAATAGATCTTGACAATGGCTGAATGAGTTAAGTTCCTATTTAAACTATCAGAAATGATACAAGAACCGTCTCAAAATATTCACATTAAAGATACCACATAAACGGATTTTTCACAATATTAACCATCTTAATGAGATTTCTTCAGGAAATTAGTTTAGATCATGTAACAAGTGGACGTAAATGTAAATCTAGTGTTTTAACATTCTGTAATATTTTCACTTGTATCGTCTCATTGAAATATTTATTAATCTTGGTGCAATATATAAAAATTCCTTTGTTCTTAATGAAGGTGTCAAACCAATGATGGCAGAGTAATCCTGGAGAATGGGAAGGTTTTCCACAAGAACCAACTTCTGCCTGGATTTGGAGAATGGATTCATTCAATTCTGGAATTTGGTGTTCAACTTCATGGCCAGATGACCCTAGATATCTCCTCTGTATCATGCATGGCTGCATTGGCACTAGTCACACGTAAGTTAAATTAAGTTTCTAAACTCTACTGAAGTAATTGGATCTTAGTAGCATATTTTACCATAAATATGAAACCTGTGGAACTTGATGGCGAAAACTGATGAACACTATGATCTATATTTGTAACAATGTTGATTTCATCTTTCTTTTCTTCATTGGGTAACTGTTAGATTTACTATACCAACAAGTGTTTTTAATTATTTTATTTTACATCAGGTAAGTCTTCACTATGACTCTAATTTATCAGAATATTTTTTATATTATCTAAGAAGGATTGCTTTTTACGATTTTATATATTGCTGTTAATGTAAACGAGGTGGTTTAAGTTTGAGTAACCTTTATTCTTTACAGAACGCCATGGACTAAAAGAACCCAAAAAGATGGAAGAACTCCAGATGAAAATAATTGATGCTTTGAGAGACCACTGTACTTACAACTGCGAGGCACAGAAAAAGCCACAGTACTTTTCCAGAATCCTTGGGAAAATTCCAGAACTCCGCTCGTTATCACGAGAGGGTCTTCAGAGGCTGTTCTATTTCAAACTAGAAGATAACAAGCCTCCTGAGGTTCTGGACAGTCTCTTCTTGGCCAGTAAGCTGCCATTTTAAAGGAGAGAACTCAAAGTTGCTACTTTGTCTTCTGGCTGTTTGTCATTGTGAAGTAACATTTATATATTTTGGAAGACTATGTTGCGGTTGAGGTCACTTGATCTCCCAACATTCTCCAAAATATTGAAAGACAAGACCTGTCAGAGCACAGGGATGGTCTGTAAGAAGCAGAGAGGCGGTTGACTGTCACAGTATGAAGTTGTGTGACCTGTAGAGACAGGGAGGGTGGCTCTCCGTGAGTGTGGACTGATCCTATATAGCAACAGGCAGAGTGTTCTGACCAGAACACCAGATTAACAGGGCCAAGAGACATCCTAACAAAAAACATACAGGTCACTGCAAGAAAGGTGCTGATAACATGTGGGTCTCAGTGTAAGCTAACCATATAGGTCAAAATGTAAGTGACTGTAGCAGATGGGCACCAATTACTTGTGGGGCCAAAGACATTCTGCAAAGTAACCAGATCCACAGACGAACTGAAAGAATCTCTCTCTGACTGACCATGAAGTTGTGATAAACTGCATATCTATAAGTTTGTGTTTATATGTAAACACCAAAGAAAGCTCATGGAATCTTTTTGGTTTCCTTTTTTCAATATTTTACATTTCGTGGTTTGTGGTTTGCAGTTTGTTGTGGTTCCATGAGCTTTCTGTGTTTGAGTGCTTGGTCAAGCAATGCTTTGACAGATTCTCTGAGAGATGTGCTTGTGGAGATCAAGATAACAATACCCATTATTATATTGGTAAAATGTTGGCATTAGTTCTAGTACTTTCCTCTTTTGTAAAATTCTGAGCAATATTTCTCATGCCCTATAAATTTTATTTTGTGACTCCTGGAGTGCAATGTTGTCGTGTATATTGTATTTTGTTTAATTGTACTTTGTTTAATGTTCACTACACGAATTTAAGTGGTAAGTAGAGTTCCATATGTTCTCACTGTTGTTTAAATCATATTTTCTAAACAAAACTTGTATTTTCTTTTGTAGTAGAACATTTCTGGTTGACACATATATAAAGCATATCTGGTTGACATATTGTGCACTTACATGAATTGCCATTATAATATATAGTCTTTTATTTGTCCATTGTCTTGTTAATAAGTAAACTAGTAAATTGAGGTTATCCATTAAAGAAACCATTTTGTCTCAGTGTACATAATTGGTGTGGTTTAAACAGACTGGTGTATAACAGCTATCCTGGTTGTAATTTTCACTCAGATGATATGTTCATAAAGGTAAAATATGTCATTAAAATAAAGGAGTGGAGAGCCTTCTATGAGTGTGTACATTTAATCCCATTGTACTGGTTAGCTTAATTGTTAACAAGTAAGCTGTAATGTTGTCAGTAAAATAGTATGCACGTTATAACTGTATCATCTGTATTGCTCAAACTTTCTCATTGTCGTCACATATGAAATAGTTAGATTTCAAAGGCATATTTTTGAATATATATATATACATATTACCACTTGAATTTTATTTTGTTTTTCCTTTATACACATCAATATTTTGATAGAGTAGTAGTTAAGTCTGGTATATCAAAGATCTCATCATGCATACAAAAACAGTTTAATTAATATGCAATCCAATATTTAAAATACATTGCTGAATTAAATGACAATGCACTTCTGTAGAAGTTGGTTTAACTCTTTGGAAAACGTTGGTAAAAAGATGAAAAATTTCGCTAATAAATTTCAGTCGTAAGGACACAATTTGAAAAAAACCCACCTATGTGGTTACCATGGCTGTAAATTGTAAATCACTTTTTGATTATTACCAAAGCTTCATATCAATTGTTTATTATAGATTTATAGTGCCTGTTGTATGTATATGCCGGTGCGCCAGATCTTACCATGATAAGGAATGTCTGAATATTGCCCACATCCAGAGATGTACCTGTCTATTGGGCAACGATTACACTGTGCATAATAAAGGAAGTTTGAAAAGTGCTGTATTTGGAGACAACAGTCCTGTGTGAGAGTTAGCGTGCTATCTGTAGATTGACTTGGTGTGAATAGATCATATTGTCTAATAATTTAGTTAATTTCTTTCAGCTAACCATAGTGTGCTTACAATTTTAAGTTGTTTTCTCTTAAACATTTGATATTGTTTTGTGTTAGTGATGAAAATGCTACCACTAAATGAAGATGTGCAGTGACGTGTTCCTCCTGTGGAAAATTGTATAATTATGGAGTATAAACGTTTTTATATATTGTTTTACTTAATGTAGTTGGAATTTGTACATTTCCTAATTCATATCTAATGTTGTGGTGTATCACAAGATCTATATTTTTACACTCTTACAATTTACACTGAATATGGATGTTGTCTTGGTATAGTATCTCCACAAGTTCACTAGACATTAGTATTGCTAGTAAGCACAGTAGGTATTCACGACACAAAGTGTAGGTAAATAAACATTAAAAGTGTGGAGAATTGAGTGCCTAGTGGTGTCTCTAGGTTACCAAATTATTTCCATTTTGAAACTTAGAATTGACTGTATGTTTCTCCATTCAGCAGAAGTTTGAATACAAATAAATTTTTGACATTGCATATATAATTTCATGCCAAGGGAAAACACCCACACAGATAGTTTGTCTGCTCAATGTTGGAAATTTCCCTTATGTAGATGCACAAGATTTCTTGAAGTTTCAGTCCGTTTGTTTAATTTATTGTTTATCTATTTTTATTGTTGTCTCGCCATTCAACAATTTACTCATGGGTTACACTTTCTTTTATCAGATACCAATTATTTAATTTTTGAGACCATCCACCATGTGCTTGTTTTTCCTTACATCCAGACTTCAAACATTTTTCTCTATTCATTGGTGGAATAAAACACATTACCGTTCTGTTCTTTAATGCTGACATCAATTTGAATATCCAGTAAGATATTAGAAAATTACAGCACAGAGACACGAAAATGATAATGAGCCCTACTAACCATATTCTAATATTCAGTGTCTACAGTTATTTAATTGGGAGGAAATTTAAACAGAGATTTTATTCGAAGAGCTTTTATTTCAAAATAACTCTGGAGGGGAGGGGGGACACAGGGAAAAAATGTCCTCGTGAGATGTTTGCCAACGAAAATCGACTTATTATAATCATCTGTAATGTCCTTACACATGGTAGAACTATCAATATACAAAAGTCAGATGTCTTGCTGTGAAAATGATAGCTGCTGTATGAATTAATATATACAGTATCTAGGTTATATTTCCGGCCAACAAGGCAAACATTGGCATCCATGAAGTCTCCAGATGTATGCAACAGACTCTGCATCAATGTGAGTTAGACATAAGTTAACCAATCTAAGATGCCAACATCAGTAAATGCTGTACTGATATTGACACACGTGAAGCTTGCCAAAATCTAGGTTCTTTTTCTTGTCATACAGTTCTACTACAGTCACTTACCAATTTTTTTCCCAGCAGTTCCCAATTAGTACTTAGCATTATTCGCTACTTGCCAATGGAAGAAATGGATCTAACAATATCAAGCGTGTATTAAGATTAAATATTACTGAAAATTATTTTACCAATACAATCATGAAGAGTGTAACATATTACTTCAGCACAGGTAGATTGTTTTGCAGTGGTTTGGCTTAAGTGTGCATTTCTGAGGATGTAGCAACTATTGCTGTGTATCAGAGGTTTTGTATTATAGTGACTTAGTGATTTGGAATTCCTATATTTGTTATTTATCTGGCTGGACTAGATACAGATGCCATTACTGTTAGTAGCCAGTGCAAAGGTTGCATTCTTTTTATATTTTGAAGACAGATCAAACAATCTTACAATCATTACCTGTCAGAAAGGCTTCTGGTCTGTTACGACAACAGGATAAAAAAATCAAGAGTCCTAACTTATTTAGTTATGTATATATTTGACAAGTGCCATAAAAATGATATCCTTTGTTTATAGTAAAGAAAAAATTGGCATTTCAAGAATATTTTAGAAATTTTCGTGAAGTCCAGTTACCGTTAATCATAAAATTACTGTAAAATTTATATAATATTCAAGAATCTGCTATATACATATATATATTTATATAAGGTATAAGTAAGTTATTGTAATGATTTCTGCCTACTAACAGTATGCTGTTGTTCCCACTGGTGTCATCTTATGATTTACAATTGTTTTAAGTTATGCCATTACTTTATATGCTTTATTGTTAACATTTTAATGTATCAAATCTAGTGTCACACTGGCACAAGAGGTGGAATAAAAGTGAGAAAAAAATCTGTGACTATTTCTTGTTGTTGTTCACGAGACAATGGAAATAAAAACAGACAATGGATTGTGATATTTCTAACTTCTTGGTAACACAAGGATGGCTGGCTGCCTTCTTTTAATCATGGTTCTGCTGAGCTTAGAAGCCATATCTGAGTCCTTGTTCCCGTTGCTTTTAAATAAAAAACAAACCAAAAAAAAACGCCTTAGAATATAGGCATTTTCTAAGGAAGAATTCTTAGACTGTGAAAAGTTTCTAAGAATAATACTTAAAAACTATCCATAAAAAGTGCATTTGCAATACATTTTACCTAAAAAAATAAAACCCTCATGCTGATAGACAACTAAAATACTGCTATTGCCTCAAGTCTGCCATCAGTATTTTTCAAAGTTTTAAAAATTCCCATGAATTTAATGATAGGAATAATTCTGATAATAATAGTGTCAGTGAATACCAGCCTTGGGTTCTAGACCGACTTTATAAGAACAAATTGTTTAAGTAGTTATTTGTAAAATTGATTAAAGTAGGTAAGAGAAAATTTTGCATACTTAGACTAAGAAATCTAAAATTCGCCACATATCTGAAATTCGCCACAGGTGAAAATACTAGTAAAATAAATGAATTGTGGTGAGATTTGTTGACTGTATAGTAAATTAAGGCTTTTTGAACTGAAAAATACCAATTTTTAGACAAAAACCTCATTTTCTTCATAAAATTAACTAAGGTTTTAGAGGTGGCGAATTTTAGATTTCTTACTCTACATTTTATGAAAGTTCAGATCCTGATCAATGTTGGAATTTTATCGTCTTTTCAACAGCTCAGTTCAAATCAGGACAGAAGCTCAATGTCACACATTACCATTACCTGGATCCCAACCTATGACCATTCAACTACTGAGATTTCCCCTTACACAAAAGACTTCCTCATTGCAAATAACATCTCAGACCTCAAGGTTAAGGCATATACTGTTTTCATCTACTGCATCAAACAGCTGCTTTGATGTCTATATTAAATGTGTAAAAAAATAAAACCCAATTGTAACCAGTCTTTTATGCCACGATATTCATTACCTGTGAATACAAACACTCTATTTTGTAAATGAAAAGTTTCTAAATGTCTGCTGATGGTTAAAATGCAGATTTGCGCTCCACTAGCAGGATGTCATTCGGACCCCACCCCCAACTTGCAACGACATGACTTGTACAGTGGGTTGAAATAAAATTAAAGCAACCAATTCAAGCAATCCTCGGTGTGACAGACGTGCGTGTGATGCACTGTTACTTAGTGGGGTTCATTGGTTTAGAAAGATACTCAATTCTTGCTGGTTAGGTTTCCAGGTTTTATTCTTCAGCCCAAATTACATTAGAGAGATTTGCAGTTGACGTGAACATTTTTGACCAACCAGTATGCGTTATTTCTTCCACTGAGAAATGTCCTGTTAATCAGCCAATGGTCTGGTACATGACATATGACACCTGGACTTCTAAGTACGTGACGTGCTTTTTACGTCACAAGAGAGCATATTTACTTGCATCATCTACAATTTAAAAGGAACCAAAGAGGTATTAGAAATAATCTGGTGTTGCATTCACAAAAAGCATGTTTTGTTTGGTGCACTGGACAACAAACGGTGAATTATTTACCAGATACTTGAACTTGTTAATCTGAGACGTCATTTATTTGGATGGAACTAAAACAGGAGTGCCATAAAATTAACTTTCAAGTAACGAGTGTGTATGCAAGTCACATGTAATATACGTGGTCCAACTGTATTCACAATATCTCAAAAAACCTGTGCACGTTTTTTACACACCAGGTGAAAAGAAAATTCAACGTGTGATCTAACTCTCGTTTATACAAGGATTTTTCATTCAATAAAGCTAGGAGAAGTTCTATAAAGAATATATTTGTAATATATACATATCTGTAGGGGTGTAACTGTCAAATATTGATTAAAATCAGCACTTGTTTATGTGTAAACGGGGAACAACATATCCAAAGTACGGGGCGCGGGTGTGCGTGGAAATATAGATAGGCTGGTCAGAATATCCTACTATTTATATTTAAATAGCATGCTGTCGGCATGCTGTAAAGTTTTAATAGATTCATATTCATATAAAACAGCCACAAGGTATTACACTGTGTGATGAAATAGACCTTCATCCATGGCAGAACAGTAATTAAAACAATGTCCATTTTGACCAAGCTTTCACGTTACCTACATATCTGTGAACGTGTAAGAGTGGCGGAATTCTATACCTCCTCTGAAACCCAGATACACACCTCTGCCTATAGTCTGGCTGCAGATGAGAAACAGGACTGGAGAGAACAATTGTCACAGTTTGGCCCCAAAATGTACCAAAAATATTGTAAATTCAGTGAAGCCTCAGCGAACCATAAAAGTCAACTGAATACACAAAAAGACATTGCATGACACAGAATGCATTGAAAAGGTATCATAAATCATACGTCACCGTGCAGTTACAAGAGGCTACCAACAGTAAGCTTCGCACTGCCTAGCTATGGTAGGGAGAAATTTTGAACAATCTGAACTGGAGTCCCACAGGTGTTAGTCCTTGGACGGCGGCTCCTCACAGTTTACATGACTTCACCCATTTCTATCATCTTACAATATAAAGGTCAACAACCATTATATGCTGATACTCAAATCATATATTAATACATGTATATTGATACAGTTTTAAACACCAATATCACAAAGCTCAGAAAACGTGTCATTCAATCATAGATTGGCAATGTTTAAACTAAACTAAGACTGAGTTCATAACCATTCATGACTAGACTATCTGGGATGAACTGGACCCTCATTTTCCAGTTGCATTGCTTGACAATAACACAACACCATACTTACCAAACTTAAAAAATTCAAATCTCACAGAATCTTATATCCTTCACGAAACCGAAGAAAATTGATGGTAGGCACAGTATCACTCACACTGCACCATCTGAATGGAAAAATCCCTATCAGAGATATCTTATTTATTTATTTATTTGGGGTTTTACGTCACTTTCAACACTGTACAGGTCATATCACGACGGGTAGTTGGAAGGGAAGAGGAAACCAGTACATACAGTTCGTCAGGGTTCTGTACTGTAAACTGCCACTTGAGGCCATTCCGGGAACCGAACCCCGGCCTCAGAGGTGGGAGGCGAGAGTGTTATCACTCTGCCACCGTGGCCCCTCCCATCAGAGATATCCGAGACTAACCCACTCTAGCTGGCTTCAGGAGCAGCCTAAAGACCTAGCTCTTTAGATAAGCATAACCTGCCTCATAGCCATCCTCTGGTCTGCACTTCCTTTGCCAATAACGACCTTGACTTGGTAAATGACTCTCCCTTTTTGGACACCAGCACCTTAGGGGATGGTTACACCAATTCACAGGTTTACAAGAATTTCATTTATTACTATGGAGTTATCAAAATAAAATATCTAATAGATCTACAGGACACTATAAGTACTAGATTTACTGTATATGAACCAAACACTATGTTTTACTTTTAAAATTGTCGGTGAAATTATGATTATATTTTTTTGGGGACATAAAACGAAATATTATTAAATATCAAATGATGTCGCTCTTGTGGACAAAAGTAAAAGTTGGAGTTTTATGCAGCATTCCACAGCCAATGCTCTTGTGGATAAAATGCCCTGATAAATGCACTTCCATTCTCTATTTTAATTCACTTAATTCTTGTTAAAACATTAAAAAGAAAGAACATCTGAACTGGAAGATTGTCAACGAGATATGTGTATCAAAAAAGTTGTGAAAATGCTAGTCTCTTTATCAGAACTGATTCACATGGCACTCTTAGTATTAGATACTTTTTACGAAGTTTAGAATTTATTTCCTCTTCAGCAGGCAAGGTTATACAAGGCAAATCCCATAGTATATCCCACGTTTCCATGAGTTACATTCAAACCCACGACCAAACCCAGGACCATACAGGTGACAATCAAGTGTGCATAGCTTGTTAATCACTCAGCCACTGAGGTCTTTAATAGAACTAAATACAGTCAACAAACTGACTAAGCTTCCTTTTAGTCTCAGTAAGATATAGCGTATAGGACAATTGTCCTTTGATTCAATGAACATAAGAAATCTGGTAATGTTTGATGTAATTGTTTTTAAGTTGTAAACTCTTTCTTTCTGAATACTTGAGATTATATTAACAGCCTTAACAATGACCAGGAAGTAAAATTTTATATAAATGAGTCACTACAAATAGTTATAACTCCAATGAATATGATCTACCATATTTGTGACTGCAAAATGCTAGTTCACTGGGTATTATGACTCTCCAAGGAACTGAACAGAGGACCTGAATGCCAGTTCACTGGGTATTATGACTCTTCAGGGAACTGAACGGAGGACCTGAAATGTGGGAGACAGGTGAGTTACCAACTACATCTGCCACTGTGGCCTAGCGGGTAACACACTCGCCTTGGGACACAGAGGACATGGGTTCAAACCCAGGTGCAGGCAGATACATAGTGGCTCAGATGACCACTTAAAATGGCGGTCCTCTGTTATTGGGTAGTATCCCCAGTGGCAGGTTAAAGAACCTTAAGGACGTTGATAAATGGTTATCCCTTGAGCCTGTCTTTCAATTAGGGGAATGTATGTAATTTAAGAGTTGGACTGTACTTGTACAGTCGAATGGGTCATGTAGGGCTTTGAGTCCTGTAGTACATGGAGATATTGCACTGAGTATAAATACAAATATAAAATACATCTCCATGTCCCTGTTAATGTTTGTTAAACATATCAATAATATACCATCCATAAAGTCACAGAAAGGAATTAAGTGTGACGCTTGCTTGCTGGGGAAAAACCTGCCTCATTTGGGTTCATGCCTGTTGGATTTTACTCAAAGTAAAATGATTGTGGCGGCCTCCAATTAAGTGTACAAACTCAAATATTGATGCTTCTTTTCATAATAGAGGACTATAAGGGGTCATGAACTGACCCGTCAGCAGTGGTTTAAGGAAGGCAACAATGTTCAGAAGTTACATGTGTCTATTTCTAAAATTGGGGAAGTAGTCGGCATACAAATTCATTATCATCATGGCCAGATTTTTCATCAGAAGAATTAAATACACCATTCACTACTTTTGTTTGCAGATGGTGGAAATGATTTTCAAATGTTATAGACATTAACATATCTTTATGTAATCACAGATGACTAACTAGATTAACAAATAACTGCTGCAATAGTTATTTCCCGCCTTAGGATCAGTAATAATGGAGAACCAAGGGAGATATAGTAAGATGACCCCACTTGACACTGAAGAAGGGGTCAAAGGTCAAAGTCAGCAATTGGAAAAGATTCCAGGCCATAACATCCTACAAGTTGTTTTCACATTCCAAATCCCTAGTAGCAATGATAAGGGAAATATAATGCCTTTTTAATAGGAAAACCCCACTTGAAATTAAACACATGATGTGGTAGCCATTTTGTTTTTGAAACTAAGCCAAATTATTATCAGGCTAACTTTCCTAGCCATATATCTTTGGTGCAAATTTGATGAATCTAGGTGCAATATTTCAAGTTAGACAGGATCTTTTAATGATTTAAAATAATTGGCTATGGCGGCCATTTTGTTTTTCAAAATGACGTCAAATTGTTCACAGGCGAAACATTTGCAGACCAGGACTTCTCATTGGCTGTTGTTACATTCTGAAGCCCTAGCACCAATAATAAGGGAAATATAAGGACGTTTTAGGATGATGACCCCATTTAACATTGACCAGGACATGACTTCCTACTTGTTGTTTTCAACACCCCCAGCCCCTAGAAGCAATGTTAAGGCAGATATGAGGCCCTTATTATAGGATAATCCCATTTGACATTAGACGTGATATGATGGCCACTTTATTATGCAAAGTAGGCCAAAATTACTATCAGACTAGCTTTCCCAGCCATATATCTTTTGTGCAAATTTGATGAAGCTAGTTGCAATATTTCAAGATTCAGAGCATCTTTATGATTTTCAAACAATTGGCTATGGCAGCCATTTTGTTTTTCAAAATGACACCAAAATTTTGCAGACATGTTTTCACAGCCACAAACATTCCCTGCACATTTGGTGAAGATATCTTTATAAATGAATGAGATATTAAGGTTTATGCAAAAAAGTGATTAACAGAGGCACGGTTGGACGTACGCACACATGCTCGCACAGACAGACGGAGGGCATTTTATAATGATGATTGCATCACATGGCCACTTGAAAAGGCTTGACCTTTGTTTCTCTCTTACATCAATTACTTTTTCATGCATTGGATGGGTCCAAAGTAATCAAAGTGAAATGTCCTTCAGTGTTTTGACAAAAAATACAAGGAAGTAAAATAAATGAAAACACTTATATATATTACCATATTATATGTAATAGATCACCAACACCAGCTCTAACATCTGACAAGGATTTGTCTATGAATATAGTACTGGACTTGATTCTGTTTAAAAATATAATTCTGGACTTGATTTTGTTTGAAATATTATAAAATCAAATCTTCACAATAAAAGATGTCTCAGCAGTCAGATGATTAGCAAATTTAGCATTTCATCACCTGGGTATTACTTATACGGTCATAATTTCAAAATCAGCTGATGATAATGTGTGAGATTTCACTGAGGACTTGTCTAGTCACGGCCCCAGCTGTTAAAGGGGACACAAAATTGTCCAACAGGAAACTCTTCAGGATGTCACTGAACTATGTGTTGATGGTGAACACAAAATAATTTAGTGGTGATGGAACAATTCACGCCCATGTACCTATTCACACCCACCCTCAATTTTCTCAAAGATTTGTACTTTTTCACGGAAAGGATGTTTGCCACATCATAGATAATTATCAAATTGATCACATACATAGGTAATTTATTGTGTAATTGTGCTGGTTTTGAATAAATTTAGGAGTGGGCGTGAATAGGTACACGGGGGTGGATTGGTCCACCACCACTATAGGCCTATTTTAAATCTCTCTTCATAGCCGTTTTGGTACGATATGTAACCTTGGCAGAATTTAATTAATATTATATCTCCACTGATAGATAGTGGCCTCGTGTGCCTGAATGTACCGAGTCAAGTTTTGCTAAATATTTAACTTTCAATAAAACTCAAGACACAAGTTGAAACCCCTCCAAAAATGATACTACTACGGTAGTTACAGTACTAATTGAAAGTACATGCTAATAACAATTCATGACAATTCATGTTTTTCGCCGAATCCACCTACTGAGATGTACAATCCTAAACTAAACCAATGTTTTTCAGACAATTACAATGATTTCATCTGCTCTCTTACCGCAGATTCACACATTACCGATGAGGACCCTAATGTACCCACATTTTAAAAGGGTCTCCAGATTAAAACAGTGTCACATTGTTTTATTAAGTGTAGGTACAGTTCCCCTGTGAGTAGTGTTATTGTGAGTCTCTCCAATAACACTACTCCTGTGGATCCAAACCTCAAACAATGAAATTTGACAAATAAGTGACTTCATTTTAGATTTTTATTGTACTTAACTGATCAATTCTTGCTACAGTGTTCACATTTCAGTTATGCAGTGATTAATTCCAACGTGTTTCGTACTATGTAGATCTCCTATTTCACGATGAGGAATGGGAATAATATGCACATGTTCACCTACATTATTATTTCCATCACACGTCGTATATGATCTATATGTATAGGTTAATGGCCAAGTAAGTGTCCAATATTAGAAAATAATGGATTGTTTACAAGGTCCTCTAAGCACGCTAGAGTATTATGTGAATTTTTGCCAGGGCATAAAGTTTAGCAAATGCCTTCACACTCGGTATTTATTTCTAAAACATTTCATGAAAATAGAATAAAAATAATATGTAGGAATAAGAATTTTTATTTCAAAATTTTCATAAAATTGTAGCTTAAAAAGACTTTGAGAAAAAAAATGTTTTCATACTGATCATCAGATAAAATTTTAGACAGTTTTTCTTATCCAATTTATTAATATTGTCTTCAGAATTTTGCAAATTCTAAAGATTAAAGTAATTCTTTTGCATAGAAGTTATTCTAAGATTAAGTTTTATTCTGGGAATGACAATGTCAGTGAATAAGACTCAGATTGGTTTATCCAGAAACGTGTGAACATTGCATAAAGCTTTCTTGTATTTGATATCAAAAACTTGATAATTACTTTTGTGTTCTGTCTTCTCTGACTGCAACTACACATAGAGAAGTGTTAGAGTCGTTGCAGTGGCAATACTGGTTAGTGCACATTACTTTCATAATTACAGGCACTTTTGTGGAACATTGTATTTGAAGGTAGAAACACTGAACTCCTTGTTAAGGTGAGATAATTCCTTTTGCATATTATAAACATTAATAGGTATATTTACAATGTCAAAAAAGAGTTCCATTTTTTAAGAACTGAAAAAGAAATTTTTTCTGCACCACCCCTTTTGGGGAATGGTGGTGGGGTTAGGGGTCTATTTTCAGTTGTGTGTGACTCTCCATTGGCTGTGAAATGGGTGGAAATCCTTCACATTGTGCTCCATAGTGATGCTGGGTTATACAACACTGGCATACCGAGGGCTAATACTAAAGTAAAACGTCTAGGTACACCAAATGTTTAACATGTACAGACGAAGGGTGTAGAATTTCATGGACTTGCATACACCAAACTTTTAAAACCCAAAAAGGGTACCCTTTCTTGTAAAAATGGATCACTCTTCTTTTATTTCTGTGGGATTTTATCTCTCACCAGTGACCGAAGGCAATGGTCGGTGTGGTCAGGAGATTTTTAAATGACTTCTGTCTGTGTGCCCAATCATCACGTTTTAACAAAAACATTAATATCTCATTCATTAATAAAGATATCTTCAGCTAATTTGAAGATAATGTTTACGGCTATAAAAACATTTCTGTGCAAAATTTTGGCCTGATTTTGAAAAACAAAATGGCTGCCATAGCCAACTGTTTGAAAATCATAAAGATGCTCTGAATCTTGCAGCTAGCTTCATCAAATCAGCACAAATGATTTCTGGCTGGCAAAACTAGCCTGATAATAATTTTGGCATGGTTTCAAAACTGTATCACGGGCGCTGGATCACATATTTAAATGTCAAATGAGGTTATCCTATTAAAAAGGTCTTATGCCCCCCTTGCCAATGCTCCTTGGGGTTCAGAATGTGAAAAAAAACTTGTAAGAAGTCATGACCTGGGAATCTTTTCCAGGTGTTGAATTTGACCTTTGACCCTACAAGGTTAAAAGGGGGTCATCATACTAAAACGTCTTATATATCCCTTGTTATTGGTGCTAGGGCTTCACAATGTAAAAGCAGCCCATAGGAAGTCCTGGTCTGCTAATGTTTTGCCTGTGAACAATTTTGGCATCATTTTGAGAAACAAAATGACCACCATAGCCAATTATTTCAAAATTATTAAAATGTTCTAAAACTTGAAATATTGCAGCTAGGTTAATCAAATTTGCACAAAAGAAATATGGCTAGGAAAGTTAGCCTGATAGTACATGTAATTTGGACTAGTTTTGAAAACAAAATGGCTGCCATATCATATGTTTAATGTCAAATAGGATTATCCTATTTTAACCTTTGACCCCCCCTTTTCAGTGTCATCTTACTACAAAGGCTTTAGTTCTCCATTATTACTGATTCTAAGGCAGGATATAACCACTGTGGCCTTAGTCTTGTTTTTTTTGTTTCTTTCAGAATACTAATTTAGGTTATTTCAAATTACTTTCATTTGTGTTTAAATCTTCTAGTCTTGGGTTTGAGTCTTAGAGGAGTGACGGAATGCCAGTATATTTTATTTGACAGTAACATGGTATGCTCGGACATTCATTTTAATACTTAAAATGTGTTTATTTCTGTAAAAGTATATAATTTTATTTTGTTAAACAAATTGAAGAGGCGTTTAACACGTATAATTGCTTTGATATTGTATCTTATGTTAGTGAAGGAAAATCAATTTAAACCTTTAAAATTAGTCATAACTCCATTCATTGTTGATTTATATTTAGCATAAAGTTATTTTATGATGTACCTGATTGTGAGGGTCATACTGATCAATAGGCAAATAAAAACAAAATAAATTGTACTTTTAAATAGACACGTAGTTCATTAAATTCATTATGAAAATGCTTGATTCAGTTTATTCAAAAGAGAAAAAAACATCAACATTATTATAAAAATCAAAATACACATAAGTTGAAATTTACAAATGGAATAATGCCAGACATCCAATCCAAATAAGTCTGCAAACAGCTTGTAAAATAGAATTCTTGTATCATTTCTGCTGACTGACAAAATTAGAGTAAGAAATCTAAAATTCGCCACATATCTGAAATTCGCCACATGTGAAAATACTAATAAAAATAAATGAATTGTGGTGAGATTTGTTGACTGTATAGTTAATTAAAGCTTTTTGAACTGAAAAATACCAATTTTTGGACAAAAACATCATTTTCTTCATAAAATTAACTAAGGTTTTAGAGGTGGCGAATTTTAGATTCCTGGCGAATTTTAGATTTCTTACTCTATTAGTATTGGTGATATTTCTTCCACCAAGAGGTTATGTTTTGTGTGTTTGTTTGTTTGCCTGTGTTCTTGATAACTCAAAAATAATAAATAGATCATTCCTAAATTGGTTATCAAGCTTTGGTCTGACTAAAGAAGTGATTTTATTTTGGGAACAAGCATTCTGACGCATGCATTTATCTCCCGCCGTATAAATAAGATGTACTAAAGATAGTGGAATACTCACTTATCTTTAGGCCTAAGTCCATAAAACCAAAAAAATTTTCAAGGGCATGAAAATTCATTGGGACAATTAATTTACAAAAAATCTGTAGCTGCAGTAGTTTTGGAGAAATCTTATTGACTAACTAATGCACGCACGCACACACAGGCATCATTTCATAATCTCCCTCCCGGGCTAAAGCCTGGCGGGAGATAAAAATTGGCTATCTGCAGTATTTTTAGAGATAATTCGTATTTACTCATTTTGAGTAGGTGAGTAATTAGCTATGGGTCTGAAACTTCATCAAGTGAAAGCTATTCCCAAAGTAGGTGAATGAGTTATTTGAGAAAAATTGGCTATCTGCAATACTTTAGAGATAATTAGCATTTACTCATTTTGAGTAGGTGAGTAATTAGCTACATGCCTGAAACTTCACCAAGTGAAAGCTCTCCCAAAAGTAGGTGAATGAGTTATTTGAGAAAAATTGGCTATCTGCAGTACTTTTAGAGATAATTCACATTTACTCATTTTGAGTAGGTGAGTAATTAGCTATGGGTCTGAAACTTCACCATGTGGAAGTTCTTCCAAAAGTAGGTGAATGAGTTATTTGAGAAAAATTGGCTATCTGCAGTACTTTTGGAGATAATTCGCATTTACTCATTTTGAGTAGGTGAATAATTAGCTATGGGTCTGAAACTTCACCAACTGAAAGCTCTTCCAAAAGTAGGTGAATGAGTTATTTAAGAAAAATTGGCTATCTGCAGTACTTTTAGAGATAATTCAAATTTACTCATTTTGAGTAGGTGAGTAATTAGCTACGGGTCTGAAACTTAACCAAGTGAAAGCTCTCCCAAAAGTAGGTGAATGAGTTATTTGAGAAAAATTGGCTATCTGCAATACTTTTAGAGATAATTCACATTTACTCATTTTGAGTAAGTGAGTAATTAGCTACGGGTCTGAAACTTCACCATGTGAAAGCTCTTTCAAAAGTTGGTGAATGAGTTATTTGAGAAAAATTGGCTATCTGCAATACTTTTAGAGATAATTAGCATTTACTCATTTTGAGTAGGTGAGTAATTAGCTACGTGCCTGAAACTTCACCAAGTGAAAGCTCTCCCAAAAGTAGGTGAATGAGTTATTTGAGAAAAATTGGCTATCTGCAGTACTTTTAGATATAATTCACATTTACTCATCTTGAGTAGGTGAGTAATTAGCTATGGGTCTGAAACTTCACCAAGTGAAAGCTTTTCCCAAAGTAGGTGAATGAGTTATTTGAGAAAAATTGGCTCTGTGCAATACTTTTAGAGATAATTAGCATTTACTCATTTTGAGTAGGTGATTAATTAGCTATGGGTCTGAAACTTCACCAAGTGAAAGCTCTCCCAAAGGTAGGTGAATGAGTTATTTGAGAAAAATTGGCTATCTGCAGTACTTTTACATATAATTCGCATTTACTCATTTTGAGTAGGTGAGTAATTAGCTATGGGTCTGAAACTTCACCATGTGAAAGCTCTTCCAAAAGTAGGTGAATGAGTTATTTGAGAAAAATTGGCTATCTGCAGTACTTTTAGAGATAATTTGCATTTACTCATTTTGAGTAGGTGAGTAATTATCTATGGGTCTAAAACTTCACCAACTGAAAACTCTTCCCAAAGTAGGTGAATCAGTCATTTGAGAAAAATTGGCTATCTGCAATACTTTTAGAGATAATTCAAATTTACTCATTTTGAGTAGGTGAGTAATTAGCTACAGGTCTGAAACTTAACCAAGTGAAAGCTCTCCCAAAAGTAGGTGAATGAGTTATTTGAGAAAAATTGGCTATCTGCAATACTTTTAGAGATAATTCACATTTACTCATTTTGAGTAAGTGAGTAATTAGCTACGGGTCTGAAACTTCACCATGTGAAAGCTCTTTCAAAAGTTGGTGAATGAGTTATTTGAGAAAAATTGGCTATCTGCAATACTTTTAGAGATAATTAGCATTTACTCATTTTGAGTAGGTGAGTAATTAGCTACGTGCCTGAAACTTCACCAAGTGAAAGCTCTCCCAAAAGTAGGTGAATGAGTTATTTGAGAAAAATTGGTTATCTGCAGTACTTTTAGATATAATTCACATTTACTCATTTTGAGTAGGTGAGTAATTAGCTATGGGTCTGAAACTTCACCAACTGAAAGCTCTCCCAAAAGTAGGTGAATGAGCTATTTGAGAAAAATTGGCTCTCTGCAATACTTTTAGAGATAATTAGCATTTACTCATTTTGAGTAGGTGAGTAATTAGCTATGGGTCTGAAACTTCACCATTTGAAATTGAAAACTTTCATGTTTCAACAGAATACCCTTCTACTACACTGCGGGTCCAAAACTTGCTCGAAATCGCTCTTTCTCTGACAGTTTCAGAGATATTTGCCATTTTTCATTTTCCGCAAAAATTGATGGCCACCAAAAGTTGTAAACTTTGAAATTTGAAACTTTACTCTGTGATAGGTTACCAAAAAGTAGATGGATAACATATTTGAAAAGATTTCCCTAACTTTAATACTTTTGAAGATATTTGACATTTACTCCTTCTGTTATTTAGCTACAAATGAGAAAGTAGCTATTACTCACTTATGGTATGCAATAGAACCCCAAACTATATACCATCTTATAGCTAAGGACAAAGTAGCTGAACAACATATTTAAGGAAAACAGTCTAACAGCAATAGTTTTGGAGTTACAATGGCTTTACTCAACAGTCAGAATTTCAAAGTAGCTATTACTCAGCTATCCAAGGTGCAACAGGTCTGAAACTTTACTATGTGATAGCTTACCAAAAAGTAGATAATAACATATTTGAAAAGATTTCCCTAACTTTAATACTTTTGAAGATATTTGACATTTACTCCTTTTGTTATTTAGCTACAAATGAGAAAGTAGCTATTACTCACTTATGGCATGTAATAGAACCCCAAACTATGTACCATGTTATAGCTAAGGACAAAGTAGCTGAACAACATATTTTAGGAAAACACTCTAACTGCAATAGTTTTGGAGTTACAATGGCTTTACTCAACAGTCAGAATTTCAAAGTAGCTATTACTCAGCTATCCAAGGTGCAAGAGGTCTGAAACTTTACTATGTGATAGCTTACCAAAAAGTAGATGGATAACATATTTGAAAAGATTTCCCTAACTTTAATACTTTTGAAGATATTTGACATTTACTCCTTTTGTTATTTAGCTACAAATGAGAAAGTAGCTATTACTCACTTATGGCATGTAATAGAACCCCAAACTATGTACCATCTTATAGCTAAGGACAAAGTAGCTGAACAACATATTTAAGGAAAAAAGTCTAATTGCAATAGTTTTGGAGTTACAATGGCTTTACTCAACAGTCAGAATTTCAAAGTAGCTATTACTCAGCTGTCCAAGGTGCAGGAGGTCTGAAACTTTACTATGTGATAGCTTACCAAAAAGTAGATGGACAACATATTAGAAAAGATTTCCCTAACTCTAATACTTTTAAAGATATTTGACATTTACTCCTTCTGTTATTTAGCTACAAATGAGAAAATAGCTATTACTCACTTATAGCATGCAACAGAACTCTAAACTATGTACCATCTTACAGATAAGGAAAAAGTAGCTGAACAACATATTTTAGGAAAACCCTCTAACTGCAATAGTTTTGGAGTTACAATGGCTTTACTCAACAGTCAGAATTTCAAAGTAGCTATTACTCAGCTATCCAAGGTGCAACAGGTCTGAAACTTTACTATGTGATAGCTTACCAAAAAGTAGATGGATAACATATTTGAAAAGATTTCCCTAATTTTAATACTTTTGAAGATATTTGACATTTACTCCTTTTGTTATTTAGCTACAAATGAGAAAGTAGCTTTTACTCACTTATGGCATGCAATAGAACCCCAAACTATGTACCATCTTATAGCTAAGGACAAAGTAGCTGAACAACATATTTAAGGAAAACACTCTAACTGCAATAGTTTTGGAGTTACAATGGCTTTACTCAACAGTCAGAATTTCAAAGTAGCTATTACTCGGCCATCCAAGGTGCAACAAGTCTGAAACTTTACTATGTGATAGCTTACCAAAAAGTAGATGAACAACATATTTGAAAAGATTTCCCTAACTTTAATACTTTTGAAGATATTTGACATTTACTTCTTTTGTTATTTAGCTACAAATGAGAAAATAGCTATTACTCACTTATGGCATGCAATAGAACCCCAAACTATGTACCATCTTATAGCTAAGGACAAAGTAGCTGAACAACATATTTTAGGAAAATACTCTAACTGCAATGGTTTTGGAGTTACAATGGCTTTACTCAACAGTCAGAATTTCAAAGTAGCTATTACTCAGCTATCCAAGGTGCGAGAGGTCTGAAACTTTACTATGTGATAGCTTACCAAAAAGTAGATGAACAACATATTTGAAAAGATTTCTGTAACTCTAATACTTTTGAAGATATTTGACATTTACTCATGTCGTTATTTAGCTACAAATGAGAAAATAGCTATTACTCACTTACGGTATGCAATAGAACCCCAAACTATGTACCATCTTATAGCTAAGGACAAAGTAGCTGAACAACATATTTCAAGAAAAAGTTGTATCTGCAATAGTTTTTGAGTTATGAGCCCTTTACTCCAAGTAGCTATGATTGCTATTACTCACTTATCTTTAGGCCTAAGTCCATAAAACCAAAAAAATTTTCAAGGGCATGAAAATTCATTGGGACTATTAATTTACAAAAAATCTGTAGCTGCAGTAGTTTTGGAGAAATCTGTGTGACTAACTAACGCACGCACACACGCACGAACGCACGCACGCACACACAGGCATCATTTCATAATCTCCCTCCCGGGCTAAAGCCCGGCGGGAGATAAAAATCTGAATCAAAATCTCGATACAAGTTAATCCCAGATTTTCGGTGGAGGTCTGTGCTCCACCAAGTGTTTTCTAGTTATATTAATTACTATTACCACTGTTCAAATGATTATTGTTGCTATGCTCATACCAGCAAGTATTTTGTGCATTTTTAATATAACAGGACATAAACCATCAAAACACTTTAGTAACGCCACTAAGTATGATATTCTTCTGTTTGTACAACAGTGAAGTAAGTACAGTTGAGACTAAGAATATAAAGACTGATGTCCATCTAGAAAGTTGCATTCTTTTCATATTTATGGACAAGGCAGGGCATAAACCAAAATAAAAGTCCACCTTAAGTGACATACTTGAGGGTGAGATATTACTTTTTAAATAAGTTATTGTATTTACACAGATTTCAACCTTCTTATATAAAAAAACACTATACCTGACGTGTTATCTCTTTGTGCATGAACTTTGTCACTGAATTTCGTTATCTTTTCCAAAAAAAAGGTGTTGTACAACACAAGTGTGTATTATGATGTCTGGTAGATATAATCCTACGATTGCAAGGCCCAGAAACAAAGGATCGGTCTCACTTGATGATGAAACTTCAGTGACGTTAAAAGATAGCAAGAACATGTCAACTGGATATGTCAACATGGTAGGATCTTTTTGTCAAATTACTTTGTTGCATCAATTTTGGGTTATCTCACCAATTATTCCAGTTTTCTCTTGAAATTGGGTTAAAAATATATGCTGAGGATTATGATGAAAAGCAGGAAGTTAATTGTATATTTTTAGGATTATGAAGAAACTCATTCGAATTCAAGATCACACCTTCACATGGATGGAGCCACTAACATGGTAGGTTTTCCAATGTGCTTCGAGGTTTGGTAAGAGAATATATCTTCCACGCTAAATCCTAATTTTACCTTATTCTGTCTAAATTAAATATACAGTGACACAAATGCTATTTATCTCTATCATATCAGTACAAAACTACGGAAGCTCTGAACTGCCAAAATTTATTTTATATTAAGTCGAATATACGATTTAGTATCTCGCATGTACGACTTAATAACTCATATGTACAACTTAGTATCTCGTATGTACGACTTAATAACTTATATGTACGACTTAGTATCTTGTATGTACGACTTCATAATTTGTATATACGACTTAATATCTCATATATACAACTTAATAACTTGTATATACGACTTACTATCTTGTATATACGACTTAGTATCTCATATATATGACTTAATAACTTGTATATACGACTTACTATCTCATATATATGACTTAATAACTTGTATATACATCTTAGTATCTCGTATATATGACTTAATAACTCATATATATGACTGAGTATCTCATATATACGACTTACTATCTTGTATATACGACTTAGTATCTTGTATATTTGACTTATTATATTTGACTGTTATTAAGTTATATATAGGAGATAGTAGGTCGTATATATCAGATACTAATTCATATATACAAGATACTAAGTCATATATACAGGATACTAATTCGTATATACAAGTTATTAAGTGGTATATACGAGATACTAAGTCATATATACAAGATACTAATTCATATATATGGGATACTAAGTCGTATATACGAGATAATAAGTCGAATATACGAGTTATTAAGTCGTATATACAAGATAGTAAGTCGCATATACAAGATACTAAGTAAAAAATTAATATTGTTTTTGCTTGTATATGGTGTATCCTGAAACATCAAAAACCCAATCAACGCACTATTTGATATTTCTACAGTGATCGTGGTTAGTAAAGTTCTTTCAGTGATCCTGGTTGGTTCAGGTATGTTTTACTGTGTTGATTCATTTGAGAATATAAATAAGGATTGATTTGGGCCCATCAGCAGACATTGTTTTTATTTCACTGTGTTGATGGAAATCATTCTTTTTATACCACTCTTAATGTTAACTGTGTATGGGACATTTACATTGGTTTGGATGCAGAGTCGCACATGTTGCTATGGGCAGGACTTGAACCCACAACCATAGTGGCAACAGGTAAATGATTAAACACCAAACCAACCAGCATTTAATCACTGAGGGATCCAAACGAAATATTTAACCTGTATGTGTACTTCCAATGTCAACATTGAGGGTTTTACATCCATCTCAACAGCCTAGGTCATATCAACACAGATCCCGCACACCCAATAGGTTGCCATGAGCTGGTATCTGATTAGTCTATTCACCACAACATAGGAACACAGTGATTTTTACTGACACCTCGAGGTTAATACATCAACATGTTTACATCTGAAAAAAATCTTATGTTTTAAGCAAAGCCACACGGTTTAAGTAAAGCCACCATAAAATTAAAATTGTCTATTTTTCTTCCAGGGCTATGAAGATGATGAGAGGGATGCTGAGGACATTTGTTTGAATGTTGGTGATGATGGGCAAAACGAAGAAGAAATTGAGTAAGTTAAATATTATAAAACCTACATTATGTAATCAGGGAGCATCATTTGTCATCTACAGGCTAGATTTCAGTAAAGTATCTTTTATTTGACTTCTTGAAAGAGAAGCACATACATAAGTTATCGGATGTGAAATAAAGTTTCAGAATAATGCACCTACTCCTATTTTACTGTGGATAAGTTAAGGCATAAAACGGAGTAGGTCTATATTTGTGAAAACTTAAAATGATATTAAGTATCTAATCAGATTAACTCACATCAATATACTGCTAACTACAAACTGTAAATTATTTCATTTGATTGGCCCATTCACAAGGACCCGTCCTGATATGACCATAGATGGATAAAGGAATGTGATACCCCACCTGTGACTTCATTTCTATGTCACAAACTGCAAAAAATTATCTACATATCCAATGTACCAATATACTTTCCTTGTTTGTTTCAGCCAATACTGAGATTTTATTTTGAGGGTTTGAGGATATCTATGTTTGAACCCAAACTTAGGATTCCAACTTTGACTGCCAATCTAAGGATAGGCTGGACAATCTGAAGAAGGGTTGAGACAGGCCAGTCTGTCGTAAGATTAGCCAGCCCATTTTCTGGTGGGGCATTTACCCCAGCCATTCTGAAAGCAATTTACATTCATTAAGCTTTGAAGAAAAAACTACTGGAGAAGTTAGCAGTATTTTTTTAAAATAACCGAAGAGATTTCAAGTTTGGCTCCATCATACAATTATTACATTACCATTACATAAAAAATAGGATGTAGCATTCTTGAATTAGTTAAATTATTCGATTTTATTGGTTTCAATTTAAAAAATGCAGTTCACAAGACCAACATCGTCTGATGTTTACTGGGTCAACACTGTCATTTGAACTGTGATTAATAGTGAAAAATCTACAAATCATTCAGTCCCCACCATGCAGCTTGGGAATAATATTCTAGCAATTCATTAATTGAAACACAAACTGAATTTAGTTAAGATTAACAGGACAAATGGTTTACAGTCTCTGAATTAATTACGGGGAAAAGTCTCGATTGACTGATGGATGACTGTACATTAATAGTTGCCAAATATCTGTGGATTAGAAGTACTGAGTGAATTCACTGGACAATAAGTCACCTGAAACTCACCTCCACCTTCGTGATTCTAATATCGCTCATTGTTGTAAAATCTCCTATAACCCCTCGCTCGTTGTTGTCTATTTCTATATTAATAATTCATCATAATGCAAGTAACACAAACATCTCTAGTTGGGCATTTTACTTTTGTTTACAGATTTATGTATAATTAAAACACATAAGAATGTAGTAAACAAGTGAAAGTCCAATTATTATGATAGTTGGCATGATAAACCGGACCATAACAAAGGTTCTCTATTGGTGCACTTCAATTTTTTATCAATATATGAAGTGACAAATTATTGCGTCTTAAGTATTCAACTTTCTGCCATGTACAAAAGTTCCCCTTCGGGTTTTACTATTGCTTACTTAATACTGTATGCTGTTGACGGGTTTATAAAAGATAATGGTTAAATATATATAGGAGGACTTAAGTTTTGTCTCCGGAGACAAAAATGTAAATTATCATTCAGTTTTTAGTGCAGTTATACAGTTGCACTATGATCACCCTCAATGACTGGTTCACATTTTCCCAACAGCTTTGACTGTAGATCGTCTTCAGATGAACAGGCACTGACTTCATAAAAAAGTTTAAGTCTGGCCTCAGACTCAAATTTAGCTCTAATCTTTGGGACTATTCGGCTGAGCCAAAAGTCTCCTAATCAAGTGATTATAGACAGACATATCAGCTTGAGATTAGACTCAGTCAAGAGCTCAACTTAAATCTACAAAGGAGGGGTCGTTTTCAGGCCAGTGTCTCAAACCTTCAAGTATTCCTATATGGCATGTCCCAAGAAGGGATTTAAATCGTGATTCAGTCTCAGTTTCTAAGGTTGTTTTGAATACAATGTAGTTTAATTATTTTTCTCTCAACAAGTCATGATAAAGTTTTTTTGTAGACCATATACATTCCCAGATATATATGTTCTAGAAAAAATGTCTCATCTTCAGCTTTTCTGAAATAGATTTAAGCCGAAAAAATCAGCTGAAAAAAAAAACCAGATTTAAAACAATGGGTCAGCCTGAGACTGGGCTATGACTGACACTTTTTGTAAAAGCCGTTTTTAAGTTGTGATGTCACAATGTAAATATGCCTGACCACCTGAGCAAGTGACTTTCAATGCACTTTTCCAAAATGGATGTGTAAGGTCTTATGAAAAAGTGTTAATATATACCTAACCAAAACAGAAAGACAAGTGGGGAGATTAACAGTCATTTGTACTGTGAAGTATGCAAAAAACTTCAATAAATCAATCAGTTACACGCTAACGAGCAAATATATATTTTGTTAAAAAGTAACAGCACTGTGTGTGTTTGACAGATTAATTATCGTCTCCTGTTGGAAAGTAATGTTATTCATGTGGTAATCCTAGTATGATCACATAAACATATATAACTGTATTGAATTGTACTCACAAAAGTTCTCATAAAATTCTGAAAAAAAAAATTCTGAAGAGCAGAAGACATACATAACTGCACGAATTACTGGAAATACAGATGTACAGAAAAACACACATATATTTATACATTTAAACCTAACCAATTAAAAAATTTGCCCATGACACCCATGAAGACACAGTCGTGTAATCCCTGTCCTTCAAACTCGAATTACATATATTGTAAAATATGCACAAATCAGTAAATTTCCCTATTACATTGTTTATTATATAATTACACACATTTTAGGACCCTGGCCTATTCATTCAGAGAAACAGACGATAACATCCAACTGTACACGTTTGAGGACTGCTTTAATGATTCCAAGAAAGTGGTCAAAGCCATATTTTCATTCTTTCTATTCTGCACCACTTTGGGGTGTGGATTGGTTAGCTGTGGAACGCTTCTCTTCATTGCGAATCAGATGAACAGATATGTCAATTTTAAAAGAACTGGCCTTGCCAATGAGACCATTGACAATGATGGTAGCACATGTCCTGGTGGAAGATGTGACCAGTGTGGAGTTCCAATTTGTATGCAGGAAGACGATCCAGACTGTACCCAGGTAATAGCCATAGCTATCGAAATCAGGAAGTTTGACCAAAGCAGTATAAACATTATTCATTTTTAGAACATAAATAAACCAAAACGTCCCCTCATTTGTGAGGATATTAACTCATCATGTTAGAACCCAGGAAATAATCTTGTTAGAAAATCTGAGCATTTCATATCTTGTAGTCATAAATGCCAGTCTGCATAAAGTGCTGTATCTCTTGATATTTGGCAAATGTTCACTTGGTTTAGACTTGTTAATGATAATTTAAAAAAAAAAAAGTCTCAGTAAAACTTGGAATGTGAAAGGAACAAACAACTCCAAGATTTTGTGTAGGGGCCATGAGTGTAATTACCACCACCACGGAGGATCTGTTTTTTGGATATGCTTGTCTGTCAGCAAATTAATTCAAAAGGTTATATACAGATTCGTATGCAAAATAATTCAAAAGGTTACATACGGATGAAATTTTGGGAAAACCCTGACAATGCCACAAAGAGCAGATAATTTTGGTGGTGATAACCACCCGGATCTGTAAGGAACTTTTCGGGGACATAGTATCATTTGCAAACAGAAAACTAGTAGAATATCTCACAATAATGTATAATCTATTTTAATACTTGATAGAAAGAGACAGTGCGATGGATCTGGGCAATGGTTCTCTGCCAGTGTGTACCATATGTTGTCATGTGTCTCAGGAGCCTTTGGAAAATCAGCTTCAAAAAGAAAAACGCTCCCAAGAAGAGAGTCCTCAGTTTGGTAATATCCAGACAACAATCTATTAGATATATTAATTGTAAATTAAAAGATTATAAATCTACCTCTATTTGAATTAAATAATCGTCAACGAATTAAAAACCAGTGTCAAATTGTTTCATATGATTATTGCACTACTTTGGGCCCTCAGATAGTTTTGTGTCACCACACACAAATCATAAACATAAAACAAAAATATTATATGAATTGAAGACATATTAACAAATGTACGTCTCTTTCAAGCCCGCTGATATGAAACCAAAGCAACGTTAAAGTAAGCTGAACAATGACCAGAAATTTTGCGTTGTATCACAAACATATCTATTTAAAGAAGATCTTGAGTAAAATTTTATCCATTTATTTGGTATTTACAAAATACTGTACATATAGCTGGTCAAGGTTCTGCACTGTAAACAGTCAGCCAAAAGACAACTTCCAGCTTTCGCACTTGAGGTCAGACTGGGTGTGTTAACACCACACCGCCATGGAGCCTGATATTGAGTTTGAACCAGAGAGATATTTTTGCAGTATTGTTTGTTACCTATATTTAAGTTGAATTAAGTAAGTTTTTATATGCATTTTCACAGGTGCTTCTTATAGAAACACTGTCGACTGTTGGAATGTTCCTCTTATTGTATGTTGTACTTCCATACATGAATGCATTGACGGGATTGTTTCTTCTTTCTGGTATTGGTTTGATACCTAGTTTCCTAATGCTATTCAATAGACCACAGTCATCCAAAACTTCCACAAAGTATCTAAACTTTATGCTGGATATATTTGCGTTTCTGGGGCAAGCTATGGCGGCGTTTGGCATAAGTATAATGTATGCTGCAACACAGGAACAACATGAAAATACATATCCCAATTGGAATACAGTTTGCAGCAATGCATCATTTACAACAACTGTAACTGCAGAGTCACCTCTTAATTATGACTACATCCAAGTGGGAGAGCTGCCCAGTGGTGTGGAACTATGGATAATACCCATTGCATTGGTTCTCATATCGGTTGGTTACTGGGAAAACTTTATTGACTCAAACTCAAAATTGTGTTTTGGTTTGGAGGCCGTGAACAATTTCAGATATGACATCCATCATGCAAGAACGAAGATTTACCTGATTGTTGGTGTGTATAAAATCATACTCACATTTGCTCTTCTTATGATCCAACATTGGGTAAATATTGACAATCAAATGGATTTGCAGATGTTGTTTTCGGGGACTAACTTTTATGACAATAAATGCAACGTCTATGAAGAAAATGTGAATATGCCATTTAATGAAGACTGGTTATTGGCTGCAGTGATTCAGATATCTGTTGGAATCCTGTGTTTTTATATTGCTGACTTGTCTGTGAAAGGTTATATGCAGAGACTAAGTTTGTCTCTGCCATTATATCTTGTGACTCCTGTTGCTTTCTTTCTTTTATCCTGGGCTTGCCTGGACTGCGATAGCTACTGGGACTTTGGGACATACAACTACTGGAATTGTTATTCAGGAAGTAATAAGATAGAAGATCTCTTCATTGGTGGAAATAACTACATCTGGCTAGGAATCATATGGTTTCCTTCGTTTTTATTACTCACTCGATACCTGTGGTTTCCAAATGCTATTCGTTTAGCCAAATTAGACTGGTATGTACTTATTAATAATATGGTTGTTAATATTTAAAAAATCTTTATATAATTTCTTCTAGTTCTGTAATTATCTAGATGCTTATTGGTTGATGGTTTGGAAAAGTTAAACAGGTGTGCACTGATCAATAATGTCAATATTCAATCAATTTGTATGCCTTTCGTTCCTGCATTTGCACACATCTCATATATACACAGTTTTGCCTTAATAGAAACACATGTCCGATCACTGAGATAATACCAATATATATATATGTTGTATTGAATGTGAATAACCATTGAATGTATACATTCAATGGGTCAAGCTACTGAATGTGTACATTCAATGGGCAAATTATTGAATGTGTACATTCAATGGCTGAGCTGTGGAATGTGTACATTCAATAGCTAAAATTATTGAATGTGTACATTCAATGACCCAAGTCATGGAATGTATAAATAATTAAATATGAAATGTTGATATAGATTGCAAAGATTTAATTTATAACCTAGATTGAATATTTTCTAGCATAATTATAAGCAATATACTGTAATAAAGATGGTACATTTTATGAATTAACATAAAGAAGATCAGTCTACAACATTTAGATTAATAAACATATATGTTATGACATAGGTTTCATACATTTCATCACATCATTTTCTTTACTGCCTTTATATTTTGTAAATCACTTACTATTACACAATAAGCTTTTGTGGCATCATTCTGCTACTGCATAGAGCATTTATTAATTTCTGCACATCAGTCCTTTCTGATCAAAGCCATATGAAAGCTGTATAATAAGTTCTACTTTAATCCAGAAACATTACAACATTTTGCCTCTCAATCAGAGAATGAACGAGAAACAGTTCAAGCCTGAGTAGTAATTTTATAGTCTTTAAGTGAATGATTTTAAAATGTGACATCAATTATTCATCTAATTATGTGTGGAATTTGGGGTTTAATTGTAATTAGCCTCACAATAGCACCCCTATAATGTTAGAGAGGTTCATTGGGACAATGTAAGTAGAAAACAGATTAAGATAAACATTTTTGGGGGGAAACAGTGTTTGTTATAAGACATAACTGTGACTGCCTACAGATAATAAAATTATTGCAAAAGTCTATTTTTACATTGATAACAGCAGATGTGATATTAAGAAAATGACAAAAATAAGTTAAATTTATGCAGGATCAATTGCTTATTTCATTTGTTAAGTTCATATACACATTCAATGACTTTGACTGTTGAATGTACACATTCCACAGTTAAACCATTGAATGTGCACATTGAATGGCTGCTTGCTATTGAATGTGTACATTCAATGGCCAAGCCATTGAATCTACACATTCAATGACTAGCCCATTGAATGTATACATTCAATGGTTATCTACATTCAATACAACATATATATGTTGTAAATAGTGTGTTGTTGTGTCAAATCAACACTAACACTCAAACTAACAGCAAAGTATTTTGCCATAGTATACTTAAATTATGACCATAGAGCAAGAAATGTAAATCTAACAACAGTAAGTGAAATTTGCAACTGAGATAACCCAATAGTTTTTCTTTGACTTGCGGGAAATTAAGTCTTTATGATTTGTAAGACTACATTAGGCCCGTGATACCCTGTGACTTAAAATTGACAGAAATTGATTATTTTAAACGATGACCTTGAAAAACCTTCAAAGTGTTGTGAGTTTTATATGACAGACTAGTGAAAGGTTATCAACCTGCCAAGCCCAAATATTTTCTAGGGTAATCTTGTAAAACACGAACCCTCTTCACACGAGTGATTTGCTTCTTAAAATTTGTTCATTGTATATTTCTTTAATTTTATTTTAGGATTTTCTACTATCCAATACCGTGTGGTGCAACTCTTGTTCAATCCCTGTCTCTTATACGAAAAAGAAATGATGATGAAGTACTTACAATTAGTGACACAGAAAAGCAGAAAAGAATGAACAAAAAGAAAAGTGGAACTCGTAATAAAAAAAACTTACTGCCACAGGGCTTGTCTGCAGGAAACACACTGCCACAATTTGACTTGAATGACACAGGGGATAATATCAGGGACAGTGAAACTACAAATGGTCAAAAACAAAGCAAAGTAAGGATCATAATGTATATCAGTTACATCAACAGCAGATAATAAATACCAATAATAGATTTACTTGATTACTTGAAGCAACTTTGTAGACTGTAATTTGACTTCCAACTTGTCCCACAAAAATATCAAAAAATTGTGGCAAAATAAATGCTAGATTTTGATTATGAATAGAAGATATTCTGTTGGTGCATTTCAGAGGAGCAACCAGACAAGAAACTACACAGTGAAAGATCTGAAATTGGGATATGTACCATCATTCACTGATGAAAGGCCAGGCGAGATTCCATTTGTTTACATGTGTGCCACAATGTGGCATGAGAATGAGAAGGAAATGCTTCAGATGTTGAAATCCATCTTCAGGTATTTAGTTTGGTAAAATTGCCAAGTGACTATGTTCCCACTTATGCCATGTCATACAAATTTATCTTAAATGTGGACTGAACGTAAAACTAGATTATAAATACAAGAATCTATTGGAACAGTTTCACAGTTGCAAAAGTGGCTTTCCAGAGATCACAAGGAGTCTTATTGGATATCAAGAGGCATATTAGTTATCAGGGATGATAAATGGTCACTTGATTATACCTCTATGGGTATCAGTTCAAAGCCAGTTCATGCCAAAACATTAGGGAATACTGATGTCCAGTGCCAATATCATGGCAGTAATGAAAAGGTATATCAAACCAAACCTAGGACATAGGGATGACTCAGGATACCCCTTCAGAAAGTTTCATAGATTTTATAACTTCTTTTTACAAAATCGTCATAAACTGAATGTTCTTGCACATTCTACCCCATTACCACTTTTAGGGTGAATATTGATCAATGTGCAAAAGAAAAGGCGTTCACCTTATGTTCCAGACAGAATCTTTTCTACAGATTTGAAGGTGGGTTTTAAGAAAAAAATGCATTTTCTTCCATGCCTGATTTTTACTGACAACCTCCATTCAGGAAGTCATTTCTGATAATACTGTTTACATTTTATTTTCTCTAACTTCCTGTAATGAGAAAGGTGGCTATGATTTAGAGTTAACATATGATATTAAAATGACATCAATGAATAATAGTAGACCCAAGCAATTAACCTATTTTCCTATGATATTCTATGTTTAATTTCAGTGCATATCTTTTTTGATGATGCCTTTGAAAAGCATACAAAAGAGGAGAAGTATTACAAAGTCAATAGCTTTGTGAAAGATTTCGTCAACACTATAGATCTGGCAGCCAGGTATGTATGAAACCACTTCTGCCATTTCTTGCATTAAAACTCATACAGTTCCAGTCATCAGAGTTTTTGATGCAATACCTTCTTAATAATATTTGATATGCAGTTAGGTCATAGAGTCAAGGTTAGAAAGCGGATTTTAATATTGTTTTTTTAATTTTCTGGAATATTCTTCTTGTAATTTTGCAGCATAAAAACTGAAGGATGGATGTATTTTATACATACCTGGCATTTATATTTAAGGTGCTAGATGAATTGAACACCTAGTCATATGCATTGAAAGGGCGGTATAACAATTATGTGTACAATATTCTGCTTCAAAGTGAGTAGAAACTTACTCACCTAAATCATAAACAATGTTTCCTAAAACTACAGCTCAGTGATGAACAGACCCTACTCTGTAGGCTTTCCCACCCGGTATGAAACCCCTTATGGTGGACGACTTGAATGGAAAATGCCAATGGGTGAAAACAAGATTGTGATGCACTTGAAAGACAAACAGAAAATCAGACACAAAAAGAGATGGAGTCAGGTGATGAGCAAACTTGAAGCACAAACTTGCATTATTCTACTTTTACTGTAGAGAATTATAATAAACCACTCACTGATTTACAACCCTATTTTGGAGAACAAGTATTTGAATTATTGCTATGTGGAATACTTTTATCATTTACATATTAGAGAGGTTATGCAGAAAGATTACTTATGTTGGTAATACCAGTTGATATAATCCTTTCCTTTGATATAATGTTTCCTTGAAATAAATTGCACAAGCTGGACAACATATTTATCATTGTCTCAAGTGAAATGAATAGAAAAAAATCTATCAGCAAGATACTATACATATTTATCCAGTTATTTCAACATTTTATTTCATCAGATATATTGATATGCTTTCCGAAAATAATTTCAGATCATGTACATGCACAGAATACTTGGTCTTGGCATCATGGATCAGCCGATAGATGAAAAATACAAGACAGCAGTTGCACAAAATACCTACATCCTTGCCCTTGATGGTGATGTGGATTTCAAACCTGATGCAGTCTTGATTCTGTTGGATATGATGAAAAGAAATCAAGAAGTTGCTGCAGCTTGTGGAAGAATTCATCCAATTGGTTCAGGTCTGCATTAATCCAAAGTATAGAATAATATTGAAACAAAGTTACATAATCTCACAAAACTTTATCCAGCTCTAACATTGCTATAGCGAATTTATGTATATTGCTATGTAAACTTCACTGATCGCAGGTCTATAGTTACGTTTTAAAACATCATAACAGTGCAGTATAAAGTACATGCTTCTGTAGGTATTTTTCCATATAAAATTTGATTAAGTTCAACATCTTTTTAGAAACCACTTCTCTGCGAATGCAGTAATTTAAAACACATATCTGCACAGTGTGATTCCATGACCATGAAAAGTAACTTAGCTTTAGTTAATACAAATTATACTTATTTACTTATGATTTATTCTATTGATTTATAGGCCCAATGGTATGGTACCAAAAGTTTGAGTACAGCATTAGCCACTGGCTACAAAAGGCGACTGAGCACGTACTAGGTTGTGTACTGTGCAGTCCTGGCTGCTTCAGTCTCTTTCGGGGCACAGCTTTGATGGATGACAATGTAGTGCAGACATATACCACCAAATCAACAAAGCCTCTTCACTTTGTACAGTATGATCAGGGTGTGTAAAGAACCTGCTGCTAAAATATGAACATAAAGTATAATACACACAGTATATATATATTTCATGAAACTGTATCTAAATACATCTGGTTTATATTTCAATACAAAACCAAGTTACTGATTATACAGTACAACAGCTACACCTCGATATCCAATGCCATTTCAAAGTTCATTTTTATGTTTCAAAACCAGATAACTGTCATGCAAACTTCAGTTTGCTTTTACAGGAGAAGACAGATGGCTGTGTACTCTGCTACTCCAGCAAGGATACCGAGTGGAGTACTCAGCAGCTGCAGATGCCTATACCTATGCACCAGAGGGTTTTAATGAGTTCTACAACCAAAGGAGGAGATGGATCACCTCAACCTTTGCTAACATCTTGGATTTACTCAGGTATCATGTTTGATTTACTGACTTCTACTGCTTGGCAACCAATAATGGTCAACCGACATTTTTTATTGTAAAATTTTTGTTAGATCCATTATTTTGTCATGACTGTTTCCAAGGAAGACAGTACTTCTGCTGATGTCACAGTAAATTCTGCTCATGCGACAGATTTACTGTTTCATTTCTACTTGCCAAATAGCCTTTTGAGTAAGCCTTGCTACTACATAGTCAAAGGGTTCAGTTGCTGGTAACAGGTTTTTAGCTTCAATGTGAATGGTAAAGTACATTTTCCCCTAAAGTTCAAAGTTTTACAAAACAATAATGAATTAGAGTATCAAACGTAATTGCCATTTAAGAAATTTTTATATTACAATCAGGACAGGGAGACACACGACAGCAAAGAACCAGAACATCTCCTTCTTGTACATTTTGTACCAAGGTGTCCTGTTCGCTGCTTCTGTGCTTGGTCCAGCAACAATATTTCTGTTGGTTATTGGTGCATTTGAGGTAGCATTTAATACCAATGCTATAATATCCACCATTCTCGGACTTATTCCAGTGTTGATGTTGATAATTCTGTGTTTTAAAGCCAAGCAGTCAACTCAGGTATGCAAATAATTTTCTGTCTAGTAGTCACTAATAAAACTCACTAGTTTTCACCAACTGACAGAATTTGGGGAATGAAGAAAATTTCAGCACAGGTTATATAGGAAACCTTTACATTTACAAATTCTGGACAAAAATTATTAACATTCTTAAACGGATTAATATCAATCTTCATTTACATGATCCATTTAATCCATTGGAACAAATGAGCTGGTAACACTGAAGTGTTTTTTTCTGTACAATTTTATTTTGTATTACTTAGATAAGTACTTCTAACTGTCTTGCTAGTAAACTAGTCACAACAAAAATAATTGTACAGGATAAATTGAATTAAATGTTGAATGGTGTCAATGGTGTTCAATTCAATCTGTGGTTTTAATAAGTTATATGTATTTAGAATGTACATGTACTAAATACATGTTATACTGCATTAACCAGGCTCATTTGTTCTCATTTCAGCTATTTTTCAGTGCCCTGTTCTCTGTGATATTTGCCATTCTCCAAATGTTGGTGATTGTTGGCATCTCACAGCAGATGAGTGACCAAGGCATATGTTCACCCACATCCATATTCACTCTGTTTGTCATTGGTGCCTTTGTACTGGCTGCAATTATCCATCCTCAGGAGTTCACCAATCTCTTCCATGGCTTCCTCTACTATCTATTCATCCCCTGTATGTATCTCTTATTGATCGTCTATTCGCTCTGCAATCTGCATGTTGTGACATGGGGCACACGGGAGGTGAAACCAACAGCTACTCAGAAGGAAAAGGAAGCAGAAAAGGCGGTATGGTAGATTTCTATTATTCATAATAATGTTTAAAGTAAAAATACACATTTGCAACAAGGTACTGTAATACAATTGGAACAATTAATATGACCTTTATATTTAACCATATTAATCCTCATTAACCCATCATCAATCCTTCAACCTGGCTAATTAGACACAATCTTAATAAACATAACTAGAGTATCGTTGGGCCACTCATTTCTAAATATATTAATTATACTTAGATGCTTATTCTAACATCAGACATCAAAGTTGGGGGGTTTAACTTCTATTTTAAAAGTTAAGGGCAGGGCCTCCCACATATTACAATGAGACGGCTGTCATCCACATAATTGCAAGGGAAGTGATTAAATGCCAGTTGTGTTGATCACTTTGTCAAAGGCCTTCCTTTTCTTGGTTCAAATTTTCAGTTGCACATACACAGTGTTGACATTCCTGTTAATTTGTATCTTGTTCTTAATATAAGGTGAAAGAAATCAAGAAAGCATCTCCGCTTGAAAAGACCATGGCATACTTGAACCTTTCTCAGGACACCGGTGGTGGCGTTGGAATTGATTGCAGCCCATTTTGTATATTTAAGTGTTGTGTCAGCGGTAAAGAACATTCTATGAAGGAAAAAATTGAGATTGCTAAAACGTTCAATGGTAAATATTTTGTACAATAAAATTTGTCAAAGTTGTCATATAGTGAACAACACAAGATATGTTATAAAAAAAATTTCAACAAGAATGGTCAGTTGTATTTTTTTCTTCAAATCAGTGCCACAGAATGTCAGTCACATGTAAACTTCTGGGACAATCTTACTCTAACTGGCTTTGTATTTAACAATTTCAAATTAAATTCCTTTGAAAACGGACCTTGTGCTAGTGTGTAATTAAGATTCTATTTACAGTCCAAATATAGTACCGGTATATCAAAAATAAAATATTTTATATTAACACACCTAAACCATGTTCATTGGAGAGAATAAATTATAAAAATGAATCTTTTTCAATGAAAATAATCTCTCACTCAAATAGAGGCATCAAAAGAGACCGTCCAAGAGCCCCCACCACTACAGCAGACAAGTCAAACTAATACACCTCAACAAGAAGCCAGTTCCAGTCTGTTTGCTGTGGATATCAACCCTGAATTGCAGATTGAATCCATAGCTGAAGAAACTTGGATTGATGATTCTGAAGTATTTCCAGGTGTTGTATTGTTAATGTTTTTAAAGCATTATCTGTGGAACAAACATGTGTCACTTAATAATGTAGACTGGGACCATTGGGTTTATATCATCAAATTATTATACTGGGAATGGAGGATTATATATTTACTGCTTTGAGAAAAAAAATCGTAACACAGTACTTTTACCATAGAAGGCAAACTGAGTATACTGCATGATGACCAATATTTCATGGCAAGTGTAAATTCTCAAGATAATTATTTGGAAAATGTCCGTTTTGATTTATTTTTCTGAAAACCATTAAGAATATCATTCTACGTTTCTCTCCTCTCTTTACATCTTGTCTAATATTCCTGCATTTCAAAATATACCTCCCTTTAAGTTTTTTTGTGTTTCTTATAATAAAAACCTGGTGACATAATTGCAGATATTGTTTTAAATTGTAAAAACAAACTTTGTTTTCTTATTGTAAGAACATTTCACTATGTACGATTTAATTTTATAGCTCAGACACCTACTGCCTGTGAGATTGTACCCCAGCTTTTTGTCAGAGCAGTACTGATTACCCATAATAAAAAGTAAAGTTTAGTTCATTAAGGGTTTGTAGTGATATGACCACAGCTGTTGAAATGGAACATAAATACAAACACTTTCTTTTTATGCTTGTTGAAAAATTTGCATTGTCATTAAATCACAACAATACACTGAAACTACACTCAAATTAAAATGACCCTAGTAAAGGAAAAGACATTGAATTGCCACTTTGTTTTTTTTTTGTTTTTTTCTTTTTGATTATCTTTGTCTTTTAACCCAATTAAACAAGGAGGTAAATGGCACTGCCAAAAGATCTTGTTGATAAACTTCACACAATTATTGTGTGCAAAAACTCTCTACTACAGAAGTGTAGAAGGGCCCAACATGACATTTTTTATCTCGATTTATGGAATTAGTAAGTTGATAAATCAAGATACCTAAGTCAATTTATTGAGATACTAACTCGATAAATTGACTTACCTATCTTCATTTATCGACTAACTAACTAACTCAATAAATCAACTTAGTTATCTCGATTTATCGACTTACTCTCTCAATAAATTGACTTAGGTATCTTGATTTATCAACTTAGTATCTTGATAATTCAAGTTAGCTATCTCGATTTATCGACTTACTAACTCGATTTATCGACTAACTAACTCGATAAATAAACTTAGCTCAAGGACCAATTAAAAGAGGAGGTACAGGGCATTCAAAGTATGAAGGACCACATTAGACCTTGAAAGTAGTCTCCAAGGTAAAATATGACCCCATTAAGACATTTATGCAATGTGGTTTGATATATGTTTTCACATCAAAAACCTCTAATGTCTTAATGGGGTCATATTTGACCTTGGAGACTACTTTCAAGATCTAATGTGGTCCTTCATACTTTGAATGCCCTGTACCTCCTTTTTTAATTGGTCCTTGAGCTAAGTCGATTTATCGAGTTGGTAAGTCGATAAATCGAGATTGCTAAGTCAATTTATCGAGTTAGTATCTTGATAAAGCGACATAGCTACCTCAATTTATCAACTTACTAAGTCAATACATCGAGATTAAATAATTGTCATGTTGGGCCTTCTACTCTTCCGTACTCTACAATTCTTTTATTTGAATAAAAATAATGACTGACATTATTTGACCTCTCTTCAATGACTTTACCTCAACACCTACAATCATAAATATTTCTTCTATTTATTCAGATGGTGAGAAAAAATCTTTGGATCTGAAGGAAACAACATTCTGGGAGATTATAATCAATGAGTATCTGTACCCACTAGAAGAAAACAAAGATGAAAAACAGAAGATATCCGAGGGTTTGCTGGACCTCCGTAACAAGGCAGTTTTCTCATTTCTCTTAATTGATGCTCTCTTGATTGTGTTGATTCTTGGTCTACAGGAAAGCGGTTTGTCTGTGGAATGGACCTGTGGTGGAACGGCTGCTCCAGTAGAGCTTGACCCCATTGGATTCCTTTTTGTTTTTGTCTTTGGAGCCATTCTTGCCATTCAAGTTGTAGGAATGCTAATTCACCGAATGTTTACTTTCATGCAAATTATATCTGCAACTACAGTTCTGTGCTCAAGGAAAAACAGAGAATTGATGCCTGGGGAATCACAGGGGGAATCTATTGACAAAGATGATTTCACAGACGAACAAGTAAGTTATCTCAACTCAGACACTATACTTTTCCCAATATATTACAATTTTAACAATGTAACATAGGCTATAGGTTGGTTAATGTCAAATTGGACAGTGACTTTCTGCATTTTACATGTTGCTGTGACCTGAATTGAAGCCTCACTTTTACAGCAGAATTGTGAACATAATAAATAGTAATGCTCACTTATATCTTAACTCGATTAGGTAAAGCAACAATATTTGGTCTACTTATTAATTATATTAGTCTTACAACTCTTTATTTTTTATAACAGGTAGTAACTCTGATTAAACAAATACAAAGGTTTGACTTGGAACATGACACTAATATTGAGGAGATGGGAGACACAGATGAGGAACAAGGTTCAGATGACATCAGGGTGGTCAAACATAACATTGTCAATAAGTCATCTAAAAAAGTGACCATCCTCACAAATGACGATATCGAGCGCAAGCTTGCTGCTCGCTATGTGTATCTCAGCAATGACGTCATGGCTCGCAGAGCAAGTATTGTCCCTGATGAAGAAAGGAAGAAGCTCAGTTTTCAAGGGAGTAACCTACAGGAATTCAGGAGAAAGTCATCTCTTAACCCAGATGCAATCAACAAACTGAGGGAGAAGTTGCAGCTAGAAGACCAAGATGTCAGCAATGAAGAAGAGTTCATGATGAATGCTTTCTCTGATGACCCAGTGATGAAAAAGGGCAAAGCCCCGGAGAGCTATGTTGGATTCAATAAAAATCCTTTCCGGAGGGGTTCAGTGGATCCAAGAAAGCCTTCAGGCTTTGGATTAGGTCCCAGGAGACCATCTTTATACCCCAGTTCTAACAGAAACATGAACTCTAACCATGAACTCAATCCAATTACTGAAGAAGAACCTATTGAAGAAGGACTATTTGAAAACGATGGTACTACAGAATTATGATAATATTTCAAAGGTAAAATCTAAATAACCCTTTGCAGATCGAGCAAAAGATACCAAAATAGGAAATCTGAACTAATGTATATTTTATTATCATGGCCAAAAAAACTATAAATAGGCACAGACAAATTCAAATTCTCAGTTGTACCAATTTTGATTTACAAATGTGGGGGCCATCAGTTTGACGCCACAAAATAATCCAAAATCATATTCAAATCAAAATCAAGTAAAACACATGTATTATGCACTAAATAGGCAGAGTTCACTTGACAGATTAATTACTACATTTCCACTTTTTTCTAGCAATGTAGTAAAAAATTGCCAATGCACCATTACTGAATATCTAAAGAGTGTGTATATGTGAAAAATACTGGACATTTGTCTGCGACATTTTTATACTGAATGGCTGTAAAAGTTAGCGAAATAATTATTCCTTTAGGCAACGTTAGAAAACTGCAGCAGAATTGGGGAAATTACTTATTAGTTACATTAATATGAACAAATACCAATACTAATATATACTAAAATAACACTTAGCTACTAATGACTAGGTTTACTTCCATCCTGCTGGAAGAGAAATGTTAACTTATGGTGGTAGTCAATGTTCTCCTTCGTCTGAGCTGCATAGCCCCTGAAGGCCATGCTAACAGAAGATATTAAACATTCGACTTTTTTATCATCTTATACTCATACTTGAACAAAGCGGTATGATGACAGATTTTTTCCAGACAAGAAAATTATAAGTGTGAAATAACTAGTCAATCAGTATTTTCAAATATGTATTGTAAGTATGATATAATTCTGTTTGAGCAAATTTGAATCTGTAATGTATTTAACGTATTTAATTCACAAAAATAAGATACTCTGATCACAATTATTTATCATTTTCAGAGAAAGGGTTATACTTGTAAAATGTTGTTGATTTATTTATTTATTTATTATTTTACGTCGCGTTCAACAGCCAGGGTCATATTGTAACGGGTAGTTTACAGGTGGAGGAAACCGGTGCAGACTGCACTGTAAACCACCGGGCATTGGCAAGTAACTACCAACTTTCCAACATGAAGCGCCCGGCCCGAGATTCAAACCGGCGGCCTCAGAGGTTGGAGGCAAGAACTCTAACCGCTACACCACCGAGACATCAACAATTTCCAATAGTGAAGATGCACGTGATATGAATCACAACATGCGAGTCCTGTCTGTTGTATCCATGCACTTGTGCAAGTAACTTTCTCTGATGTACACATCTTCCTAGCCTGTTTTGGGATACATGCCATGAAAAGGCTATGTTTTGTGGCTCTTCCATGACTTAGTAGATTAAGCCTGAGAAGCTTAGACTTTATACCAAGACCACACCTTTCATTTCTTTCATAATCACTTCTGTATACATTTGTTTCATGGTTGATGACCTTATCTCTTCGACTCCAAAAAGAGACCCTTCTATCTGGGTAGCATACACTGATTCCACAAAGATACCCTTTTATCTGGGTAGCATACATTGACTCCACAAAGAGACCTTCGTATCTGGGTAGCATACATTGAAGAATGAGCCAGCTATTCTATCCATTGTCCCCCCTCACCTCTCTAGTATGTATATTTTAGTAGGGCTCACGACAGGTATTTCAAGCAAAAGGCGCCCCGAATGCAAATTGTTTTCCAAGTTGTACTGAATCACACCAAAGGGGTCCTACATAAATGCCTACCCCATTTAACTGCACAGAAAGACTATTTTGCCCACGATAATTTAATAATGCTTTGTTCTCACATACAGGGCATACTAGCAAGATATTTATCTTTATTGCTTTATTCCATTACACTGCACTAATCAGTATGTTACTAGTGTTCACAATTAAGTTTTAGCTCACTTATTACTCAAATTGTTTATACAAGATTATTTCTGTTAACCTGTAACGCAAGAAGTTTGTAGCTAAGTAATTTTTGGTGATGCACAGTATTCTGTGATAATAATTATTAAAGCAATTTGTCATTGTATTGTCTTTATTAGTTTTTAACCTTGGCTTGTTTTAACTGGTTCATGAAATTATTTTTGCTATACCTCATTTAAGCATTCAACCTAATGAATAATTTACAATCAGTTCACACAGGTTAAAACATTTTAGTAACAGCTTCTTTATATACTGCCCCTGGGCTTTTGAGATAAATTGCCTCTTTATATCTATTTGCTGTGCCACATCTCTACCTGCTCGAGACAGAGTCTTCTTTTTCCATTGCAGTCCACTTACAACAAAGCGTTCTCCATGGTTAGTCACCAATGCTTGATCAACTGCTCTTGAATTGGCAGATTGGTTTCTTAAAAGTGATTGAGAAAAAGCCTGATTAAATAGTGAATCTGCCACATACAATCTTAAATTAATGCTAAAATTAAAATGACCACAATATATTTATATAAAGTTCAAAGTTAAGGTTTTACATCCCATTCAACAGCCAGAGTCATATTGCCACAGGCCCAACAGCATTTGTCACTTTTGGGAGTGCAGTCGAACCCACAGAGAGGTAACAGCCTGTGATTAGATGCCAAACTTGTTAATCACTAGGCTACCGTCTACCTGAATATAGCTATGCAAAGATTTGAGGCCTGGCTGTACAGTATGAAGGCAAGTGCAAGTCGGATAACCACAATTAGTACAGCAAGTAACTTGAAACCACAAAAATCAGTACCAACGTCATGACCTGATGCAATTATAGCAACTTTGAGTTTTATAATTTATTGGATCACAAAAACTACACACTTTATAAACAAGCATACAATTGACAAGGTATCAAATTTGCTTTAAAGTTTTTTATGTCACAGTCTTTAAAAGAAGTCAAAGGAAGTGACCACAGGCCCATATAATGTTCCCAGGCTTTTATCACATCTGGAGGACCATCTCTCAAAACACACAAGGGTGGTCTCAAAGAAAATGGATCTATCTGCAGATTTAATAATCTAAACCGACCTGGATTTTCATTATCTATGACTAGCTGTTGATTATAATCATGACACGAAAATGTTGTCAGTAAAACAAAACTACTTCCACTTTCAGAGAATTGTTTCAATACTTGAACGGCATCATAGTCATACAGATGCTGAAGCATCATCCTACACACTATTATATCATACTGACCAACAGCATGACTTAGCACATCTGCATTGATAAATGTCCACTGTGACTGTGACTTGAACATCTTTTTATGATGAGTAATTAACTCGGGTACAATATCCATCCCTGTGTACTGAACATCATTCCTTGTTTTAAGAAATCTGCTCATCCATGCCATATCACCACACGGTACGTCTAAGATGGACACTCTAGTTTTGTTGAATTTTTGCTTTACAGCGTTTATAGTGAGATGCAAAGTGGCAATGACCTCTTGTGTCCAGTCCAATGTGGAACCACGACCTTTGATACAACATAAAACAAACAACTTTATGCGTGACATAACTTTCAACACATTGTATAGATCAACTGAAGACTAGGGATGGTTTTAACCCAAGGTTAGGGTCAAGATCCAAAAACAAAAAGAAAATTGGTCTTCTATGATCCTGTGGCTGTAGGATTTGATTGCATTTTTAAAAGACATTGTTACTGAAAAAGACTGTTTGGGTTTTAACATCGCTTTCAACACATTGTATAGGTCATATCAGGACGAGTATTTTGATGGGCAGAAGAAACCAGTACATACAGTTGGTCAAGATTCTGTACTGTAAACTACTGACCAGCTTTCCCACTTGAGGTCAGGAAGGGATTCAAACTCCGATCTTTGAGGTTGGAAGCAAGAGTGTTACTACTCTGCCACCATGGCCCCTACAACTCCGTTTGTGAATATATTTAGCATTCAATTCAGATTGAATTCAGATTATGTTTTGCAGTTCTTAACACAGTTTATGCATACAGAATAGATATCAGAGGACCGTGTCAAAGGGTGTAGCTATAATAAAAAAATTTTACTCAGGTTTTACATTCCTTTCAAAAGCTGATGGATTCAAAGCCACAACCAATCAGGCAGGGCCAAGTGATTAACTTAATGGTAGCTTTGACGTCTCACCTTGTTCCTGCCTACAGATTAAATACCAAATTGGGTCAACAACTCAGCAACTCAGATTTTTTCATACAAAGAAACACAAGACATCTATTGGCCTTTGATCACGTAATAATGTTAACTTTTTACCAGAAGCATTCAACCCTTGGTGATGTAGATCCCAGCTGTGACCCCAGGCCCTTGAATCATATACATTGAGGAAAGACTCTTTCCGGGATTCAAGCTCCTCCATGAACCTATCCTTCAGGCCACTAGATTTCAGGGGAACAAATGGTTTTGAGTCATAAGAATAAATCTCATTTCCTGTAATGCAATCCCTTACAACACCATCGTCCTCTAATATTTGCAGCCAATTAGAAAACCTTTGTGTCTGTACTTTTAACACATCCTTTTTAACACTGTCTTTCTTGTAAATTGTAGGATGAGAATGTAATTTTGATTGACTATTTAATAGTTCCCTGTCCATATTACTATGATGTTCAGATAGTTCATGATGCACATTGGGCTCCATATTCTGCTTTTTCGGATTGTTCACCGTGTAATTATCACTTTTCATAACATAGTCCTTATGATCCATGTTCCCCAATAAATCTTCCTGTAGCAGTACAGCACTTGCAGGTAACCTCTCTCTCCCGTCAGGCCCCTGTGACAACTCATCTTTTGCAACAGCAGCCTGGTACTTTTTAAAGTGCTCATTCACTCTGAGGCTGGCTCTATTTGACGTATAAAATGACCAACTGCCAATTGTATTAATAATGATGACAGTACAAAGTATAGCAGTACTTAGCACAATAATTATCCTGAATGGTATTCTTTTCATTATGTCACTGTGGTTACAAGTACAGCAATGTCCTTAGTAAGCATATTGGTCCAAAAATTACTGCTTCACAAATGCTCTGTTTCAGTGTTAGTGCATTTTTTTCTACGCAACCATTTATAAAGGAACTAAATAGACACTAAGGGTTCTCAGGATATCTGATACACATGAGGAATGATTACTGTGTAACATTTATTATCTTACAGTGAGGCAATGTGTGTGTAAAGTACTACCCCATAATACCGACGACACACAGGTACATCTGATACTGAACTGGTCGATGTTTTGTCACCAGTGTGTACTGATTTCCTTGATAAAATAAAAGCACGTGTTGAACACAAACACGTGGTCTTCGAAAGTAACTACACATGAAAAAAGCCATACATTATTGTGTACCCTGGTATGTTTGGAAACGCGTGTTCACCTCAAAGAAGGCAATATATCTGTGCAGTCCCGTGCCTTATTTGGTGATAACTTTCAAAAAAGGTGAACAATAATAGCTAAAATGACGACAATGTGACGTTTGAAAGCGAAGTACGTGGAGTAATTTAGGTAAACCTTCCCAAGCGTAGATCAGATTAAAAGATTAAAGCTGACGTTTGACGTCCCTTTAATTTGTTAGATTACAGGAGGGCAGGGTCTTTAGTGCATCCCAAGTTTCCATAAGTTCCCACGCGTAGTTATTTTGAATCATTTGGCATTTCTTCATATTGGAGCTGTTTCTATCCTAAATGTCTGCTTTGCGTTGGATAAGTGATGTGCAATTTATGGAAAAATAAAACCTTTTTCTGTAATTTTGTGAAACACGGAAATTATTTCTACCATTACAATATACCAGTTAAAGGAAAGGTTAATTAATCTAATATATAATAACGCTTTCAACTGCAATTAAAATAATTAGAAAGGTTAGGTGTTACGTTTTGGCCGTTAAACTCACCCCTATCAATTTTATTAACATGTCACAGTCCCGTATGCTGATAAATACATAGCACATTTTGATCAAGTTTCAGTTCATTACATTTTCCCATGTAAATACGACAATCAAAGAAACTAATTTGACCTGAATGCTTCATGTGAACGTACTGCTAAACCCTCAGTAGACGCTACCACTTCAAACGTATCATATCTCTTATTGGGAAAATTATTTACGTTACGTGCATTTTAAACGTTGCACTTGCATTAATATTTTCACCAGCCAAAATCACATGGAATCTTCAGAAAAGACCACAAGTTTCGGTTGGCGTTTCTATAGAACGCCATTCCTTGCAAACTCATACCTAATTAGCAATAACAAGAAAAGCATCTGAAGTTTTGAGATATGTCTGTAGTATATGCAAATGGTCCATGGTGGCACAGTGGTAACACACTCGCCTCCCGCCTCTGAGGTCGGCACTTCAAACCCCAGACCGTATGTGGAAAAGATGGGAGTTGCTTAACGATGGTCGGCAGTTTGAAGAACCTTGACCAACTGCATGTACTGGTTTCCTCTTCCCACAAAACTATCTGTCGTGATATGATCTGTACAGTGTTGAAGGTGACTTGATGGAGAACGTAATAATCAACACCCAAGCTTTGACTTCAAAAATCGCAGTAGCCTAGGTTTTTCATATAGCGTTAACGCACGTGTTGCAAAGCAGCTGGTTTGAGTTTCAAAGCAGCTGGTTTGAGTCTCAAAGACTTGTATCAAGTGTTGCAACTTCAAGGGAGTTGATCATATGTACGCCAGTTATGATAACTTATGCAAGTGCCATTTTCATAGTGTCCAGTACTGCCTGTTTGGGGTGAACGAGTCTGGCATCACCAACCACGATGTTTTGTGAAAACACAGTTTTTAAAATTTAGTATCACAAAAAAAAAAAAGTATCACAACTTTACTGGTTGCAGTATGAACCATGGAACGTTGTCTGATGCCATCAAAGTAACCTGAGAAAAACAAAAGAAACAGTTTGGATGGCCATAATTGTTAAACCAGCTATAATTGGAGGGCAAGCAACAGTGAGCAATAATCACAGCATGTAGATTTTCGACACAGTTTAAACTCACTCTTACTCTGAAGGGGAACAGACAAAAGACCCCCCTCCTCTTTCTTCAAATGTAGGACATAAGCCACCCTTCAAATATAAGGGGGTAGGGGAAAAAAAGCCCAAACCTCATTTTCAGAGGGGTATGGGAAAGCCTCCTCCCCTGTATTGTAATTGCCCCTCTTTTACATTTGAAATGAACCTCTGCTTTAAGTCCGCTTTTGCAGTGCCCAAAAGCGTTTATGTATCTTAAAAAGGAGTACTCCGTTAGGTTATGTTAAGGCATCTTAATCTGGCGAAATTGTAATTCACGGCACCTCCAATTAACAGCTAACATATATCAGCACATTTAAAAAGACCAGTGAGAATGTGATTAACGAATGCTTAGGTGATATTTATTTGGCTTGATTGCTATTATATAATTGCAACTGTTTCCTGATTACTAATTTTTCCTAATGACATTTTTTTTCTAGTCAAATTGGAATTCATGGTACCTCTAAGTAACAGGTATCAGCAGAGTTGATATGACCTGTGAGAAAGTGATTAAAGAATCAAGATGCTATGCAACACTAATTTATTGAATAATATTGAAATTTATACTTTAAAAAATAATTTTTTTTTTGTCAACTCGGGCCTCACCGTCAACTGGGATTACTAGAATAGCTTATGTTTATGCCCAATCACACTGAACATTTCGGGACAGCCAAATATGTATTGCAAATAGTTATTTTCTAAGTCCCGCAGAATGCTTGGTCATTTGTGAATGGAATACCATATAAGTACATTATGTACAAGATACTGAGTTCAATGGGCACATTTAGTATTGTAAACAAAGGTATCCTGTGACTTATTATGGGACATAATACTAAAACACAAGTATAAGCCCTGTTGTTTTAATACTTTGCCTTTCTTTGCTGTATGAATATGGAAAGAGCATTTTATTACTTGAACAAACGATCTACAGGTGTGTATGAAGTTTGGTTTTTTTTTTGAAAAGACAAGGGATTTAGAATCACATTCTTGTTTGAAAAGTACATGATGTGTTGTAGTTTTTTTAAGTGACTCAAACTGCTGAGTATATGGACTGACAATGTGTTCTTAAGCACACGTATGTTACACCTGTTTCAAAACTTGATGCCAAACCTGTCTAAAACTGACACCAGGCTTGGTTGAGTGTACTGTACGAGGGCATAATGTAGGGAAACGTTTGCAATAATCTTGTATCACTGTGTAAATGCCAAGGATCTATCACATTATGACTCTGGCTGTTGAACGGTGTGTAAACCTAACTTTCTACCCCGGTCTGTAAAATTCCAGGTACATGTTCTGATAGAGACTGAGTGAAAGGTCTTTTCTTTGTGCACTGTGATTCACCGAGAAACCTTCCCCTGGTGAGGGGTGTGCAAGATCCGGACTTTGCACTCCTATACTATACAAACTACACCTTTACTTCAATGCATTTTGTCAGTGAGTTAAATTTGTCATTCTAATGACAATGCTGAGGAGCTCACCCAATATGACCCTGGTTCTTGAACAGGGCATGAAATCCCAGATTCGACTTACATGGCCAAGGGGCCATGGGAACATGTGACATGCACTGCAGAACTGTCTTAATTTTACCTAATGCCCCAGACACACTACTGAGGTATTCCCTGCATTAAAAGGTATTTTATAGAACTTGTCCATGTACTGGCTACACTTCTGCAGGTAAACTCTGCATCTTTTTACATTCTCTGCCTTTCCTCAAATTCTGTGTGTTGTGTTTCTGTGTCTCCAATGAAATTAAATATTTGCTGTAGCACTGCTGTATCTTTCCATTTTTTGTTCAGTATAATTTCTTCCATGACCAGTGTCTTTTTTTCAGTTCACAAATTCTATGTAGATGCTTTAAGCTAGGTTTTACAATGTGTACAGCATTCCACCTCTAATTTTCCAGCCATCATTCACTACAGGAAATAACAACTGTAGTATGATGAGGGCATTAGCTGTTCAAAGTGCTGTAAAACCCATCTTTGAATTCATTCTATATTTCCGCACATAATAGGTTTATGTATAATTTTTCTCTTCCACTCGGATTTCTTTCACTGACACATGGCATTTGGAGAAACTAATATTCCAACTAAAATTTCTGTCAGTGCTGGTTTACAGGCATCCTTGAAAATCCTTGAAAAAATTGCTTCATTTTCAAGGCCTTGAAAGTCCTTGAATTTGGCCAAAATTGAATAAAATCCTTGAAAAGTCCTTGAATTTGTTATTGTCCAACTTCTGCATCTGCATCATCTAGTTTTACGGCTATGGCAGACTCAACAAAGCATGTATGATCTAGTCTGAAAAAAGTTGATGTCAAAATATTATTAAATGTGTTAACTAGCATTGTTTGTAATGATCATGCGACAATAAGGAATTTTGTAGGAGGAACGGACGGCTAACAGGGGAGGTAAAGGAGGTCGTGCCTTTAAATATATCCTCGAGAATTGTTGTTGTTCACCTTGAAAATCCTTGAAAAGACCTTGCATCCAGTTGTCAAAAGTCTGTGGGAACCCTGGGTTTGCAAATACCTGTAAATGAGCTACATCAACTACTTGCTCCCGCTGGTATACAACTAGACTTTCATCAAACCCTTTTGTCTAAGGTATTATATAAGGACTGAATGACTTTTTTACCAGAATGTGGGGCTGACAAAAGTATTTCTATATTTGTATTTCTCTAGACAGAAGCTTTTTTTACTCATCAAGTGGATTCATAATAATTTCATGTACGTCAAGATTTGCAGGAATGAGAAATACAGAGACTTGGAACAAGTCTAGTATACAACCCAAGGCTTAGAAATAAACAGAAGGCAGACCCAAATATTCATTGGAATAAAGAGAATTAACAGAGAACCAAGGCATTTCTGATGCATATATAGTTGACAAAACAACATAACACACCTCAGCCTTGGTAACTTGAAACATGTGTATCAGCATTTGTTGATGTATAATATTCTTAATTTTTTTCTCCTGTAGAATGAAAATGGGGAGGTTCTGTAAGGGTCGTGTGCTCCGGGGTTTTGCACTGATGATTGCTGGGTTGACTGCCATTCTCTTCACCTATTACTCTACCTATGACAAGGACTATCAGTTCTACAAGAATTACAAAGGTAATACTTTGTATAACTTGGTGTATAAAAATTGTACAAAGCAGAGGATATTTTTACAAGTATTACAAAGGTAATACTTTGTATAACTTGGTGTATAAAAACTGTACAAACCAGAGGATATTTCTGCAGTTATATGACTAATAATATTTTGAGCAATTCAGTGAATTTACATTCCCACCAGAAATTAAATTCCTTAAAAATAGACCAAATGTATCTAAGATGGACTAATATAATGTGCTCTTTCATAAGGGTTTTGAGATTGACTGTCCATGTGTGTGTACCTTATGATGAAAATCTACATGAAATCAAAATTTGGTTTTAAAATTTTAGCCTACGGCACATTGTACAGACTATATAACAAAGGTTCGTTTACTGAAGGTACCAAGTGGTGTGGTGTAAAATTTGCATACTGTGCCTCTGACAAGTTGATAAAGATTTACAAATATTATTAATATTTCAAAAAGTGTGAAAAAGAACTGTACAGAAATGATGTGTTGTTTTCTACTGTTTGATAGCTTGCTTTGCAGAATTGCAACCAACTGGTATGAACTGTTTTCCTCTGCCGCCTCAACTATAAATGGTGTTATGACCAATATAATGTGTTGAAAGCAATGTTAGGATGAAATCAATTTTATAAAATAATAAACTCGGTGGCTAGTGCCTCTGGTGGAGGTTATTCTGACATTGCTAAGGTTAAATTTTGCATTTTTATCTCTATACCATTAACATTTTTGCAAAACTGAAAAATATTAATACTTTTTCCTGTTAATAACTATACTGTTATTTTATTATTACAGCATGTACAGAAGCAGTGTACAATTTTGCCAATGCGAGCAAACCCATTCTGTCAGATGCATTATTGTGGATTAAGTGTGAGCAAAGGTCATCATCAGAGAGGAGGAGAAAATCAGCAATTATAAAGAGAGAGTACAAGATCACAGGACAGGTGCCTGTATTTACCAAGTGTGGGGCAGGGCATGGGGTCTTAATAAGTAAAGTCCCATCAGCAATAGAACCAAGACTGACTGAACGATATGACATTGATAACACAGACTACCCTGTACCAAATATAGTTCATTACATATCACTGGGGACATGGGAGTTTCAATTTCTGAACTACATCAGTTTCTTGAGTGTTCACAAATTCATCCAACCATGGGCAATATATGTACATGGAGAGAAGCTTCCTACTGGCAAATGGTGGAATAGAACTCTGTATGAGGTGCCTAACATATACCAAGTGGCAAGGAAAAAACCCAACAGGATCCAGGGGAAAATAGTTGGGTGGCTCGAACATAGCACAGATGTACTCAGGCTGCAGACCATATTAGGTAATGTTGTAAACAATTGTGGATTTTTTTCATGTTATCAGGAATTACATGAATTTAATTATGATCATAGTGATAATTGTAATAAGTTTTCAAAATAATTACCTATGGTAGCTAATCAAAATATTTTATTATGGGTATCTGTTTAGAACAATATAGGGAAACTATAGGGAAGTTTTGTTCAAAACGATCACATCATTTTCCATGCAGATGTTTTTGTTGCAATTATTTAAACATTGTTTTTAAGGTACTTTCTATGATAAACATAGTAAATGTATTTAAAGTAATTGTACAAGTCTTTCTGGTCATACATTTGCTAATTATGCTTGCTGGTGACGTAGAAACAAATCCGGGACCTCGTACTGATCAGGAAGAATATAGTAATTTGTCAATTTGTCACATAAATATAAGAAGTTTAAAGCCAAAACTTGATGGCATTCTGTATAAAATGGAGACAATAAGACATGACGTTGCATTTAAATATAATGTTATAACTCTTAGTGAAACTTGGTTAAAGGACTCTGATGATATTGAAGACTTTACAATAAATGGATATCAAAAACCATTTATTCGTAATAGAGTCCAGACAGGCGGTGGCGTTCTTTGCTGGGTCACAGATAATATTGCAGCACAAAGAAGGTTCGATTTGGAAGTAAACGAAATCGAGGCAATGTGGTTAGAAGTTAGAGAAAACATACATAAATTTTTATTATGTGTTGCTTATAGACCTCCTTCTTGTGCCGACTTCTGGATTCATCTTCAGATTTGTTTAGACAAAATCTATAGTTCTGGTAATGGAAATCAAAATATCTTGTTGATTGGAGATTTCAATTCAGATTTCAACACACTGCAAGGTCAGCATTTGAGCGATTTTTCCATTGTAAATAATCTAAGTACATTAATTTTTCAACCTACACAAATTACAAATATTACCAGCAGCATTCTTGACCAGTGTTTAACCAATTTTCCTTATTATGTCAAAGAGTCTGGCGTTGAACCTCCACTTGCAGACAATGATCATTGTTCTATATATGTTAAACTCCTTTTTAGAGTGAAGAAGTCAAAATGCTATACAAAAACCATGTGGGATTTCAGTCAAGCGAATATTCTTGAATTTAGAAATTCTTTTATCAATTTTGACTGGGATAATTTATTAAAAGAGGACATAAATGAATCATGCAGATTATTTACTGATAAAATTATGTATAGCGCTGGTGAATTTATACCCCACAAGGTGGTAACAGTTCGTACTTTTGATAAGCCTTTTTATAATGGATATTTGCGCAGATTAAGACGTAAAGTTAATCGCCTTCATCAGAAGGCAAAGCATACCAAAACGGCTCAGTCCTGGGATTTCTATAGACATGAGAGAAATTTTTACTTCCGTGAGGTTGCTCATTGTAAGAATGAATATAACAACAGAATATATGAAAAACTTGATGCTAGTATAAGCCAAAATTCTTTTTTCAAACTAGTAAAATCCTGTTTTAAAACAATAAATACATCCATGCCTCCCATCTTATCTTCAGAAGGAAATATTTTAATAGATGATACATCTAAAGCTAACACCTTCAACACTTTCTTCTCGGAGGCAAGTAAACTAAACCAAGCTGAAAGCTCATTACCAGTGGATGACTCCCCCATAAGTAATACTTTAGAAACCATATCAGTTTCTGAAAAGGAAGTTCAGGACCAGATTAGACTTCTTAATGCAAATAAATCATATGGTCCGGATGGAATCTCACCGAAATTTATAAAACTTGCAGGTAACTCACTGGTTAAGCCCTTAACAAAATTATACAATCTTTCTCTATCATCAGGTAAAGTCCCTAAGTTATGGAAGCAAGCCAATGTTGTACCATTGCATAAAAAAGATAGCAAGCAGGTAATGGGTAATTATCGACCAGTATCTCTGCTCAGTATTCTAGGTAAAATTTTGGAAAGAATAGTCTTTAAACATGTATACAACCATTTCAGAGATAACTTTTTATTATCTGTGTGGCAATCTGGTTTTTTACCAGGGTCCTCTACAGTAACTCAACTTATTGAGCTTTATAACAAATTTTGTACAGCAGTCTAACAAAATAAAGAAATTCGAATTGTCTTTTTGGACATATCAAATTTTAAAGCTTTTGACAGGGTTTGGCATGATGGTTTAATATTTAAACTTAAAAAATGGGGTATCAGTGGTTCTCTGCTTCATTGGTTTGAGGACTACTTAAAAGATAGAGTACAACGTGTAATCATTAACGGTCAATTCTCCAGTTGGACAGAGATAACTGCTGGAGTACCCCAAGGCTCAGTTTTGGGCCCACTCTTATTTTTGGTCTTCATCAATGACATAACTACTGTTGTTACCAATTGTAATCTGCGACTGTTTGCAGACGATACTTGTCTTTTTATCGAAGTTGATAACCGTCAACAAGCAGCAGTTTTGTTGAATAAAGACTTACATAATATACAGAAATGGTCATTAGATTGGCTTGTTACTTTTAACCCTTTAAAGACGGAGTCAATGGTTATTGGCTTAAAACAAAACAAGGGGGGCCATCCTGGATTGTACCTACATAACACACGAATCAATGAAGTAACAAAACATAAACATATCGGACTCTGGCTTGAAAACAACTTAAGCTGGCATGAGCATATCCACAATATATCTACTAAGGCTGAAAAAAAATTGAATATAATTAAACAAATGAAATTCAAACTTGCAAGGAAAACCCTTGAAAAGTTGTATTTTTCTTTTATAAGACCAATTTTAGAGTATGGGGATGTAGTTTGGCAAGGTGCATCTCACTCTGACTTGCGTAAATTGGATGTTATCCAGGTAGAAGCCATGCGACTTGTATCAGGTGCTCCTTTTCGGTCAAATATTGATTCTTTATATATGGAACTAGGTTGGCAGAATTTACAAGAGAGGCGTCAGGAGCACATACTTATTATGATGTTTAAAATTATTAACAATCATGTCCCAGAATATTTGACATCTTTAATCCCACCCTTGGTTGGAAATAGAACCAACTACCAACTGCGAAATAGATGTGACATACAGGCACCATCATTTAGAGTAAAGTGTCATCAAAATTCTTTTTTTCCAGTTGGTATAAAACTATGGAATGAACTTGATATTTCTTTTAAGCAGGCCAACACATTACTTTCCTTCAAATCATTATTGCGTAAGAGAAAGGGTTCAGTAAATGTTAAACATTTAAAGTTAAGGCAAAAATTATTTGGTTTAGGCGATAGGTATTGGAATATTACACACTCAAAAATGCGAATGAACTGTAGCTTTCTTAAAGATCATCTTGCCAAACATCTTCATGTTATAGAAAACTCAATTTGTGATTGTGGTATTTCAGTTGAAAACAATTCGCATTTCCTTTTAGAATGTAGGCTTTATGATCAACATAGACAGTTAATGTTAAATAAATTACACGATTTTGGTCCAATAGCAACCGACTTGCTTCTATTTGGTAATCTTAATTTGTCTTTTGAACAAAACAAAACAATCTTTGAGGCTGTTCAATTATTTTTAAAGGACTCAGGCAGGTTTCTATAGTGTCATACTAGCCACATGGCCACACCCTCATCATTATCATCATTATCATCCTGTTTATATTCTTTTGTACATATTTCTTCCTGCGAGAAGGCTTTATAATAATCTTTTTTGATTTTGCCTAATTGCATTAATAAAATATTGTTTATGAAAAAATAATTACCTGATGTTTTTTGTTGGGACTACCCTTGTGTTAATCAGCTCCAATAACATTGCTAATGGTTAGGATGCTCCAATCAGTTCAAATTATGTAAAACACTGCCTTGTGTTTAACTTTGTGTATGAATTAAACAAAACAAGATTAAAAATCAGCTGGGACACAGTGTTATTTCCATGGTGGAGTCTCACAATGCCCTACCCTTTTAAAAGGCAAGCAAGATTTGGTGTAATAATGTGGTCATACAAGCCATCAGGAAAAGTCTTCAGTGAGGAATGGCAGATTAGGAAATGTGAAACTCACCAGTGTGTAAAATTCACCACCAGGGGCACCCTTTAAAAGTATGACAAAATAATCAAAATTTGTAACGACTATGCCATCAAGGGAGATTAGATGCAGTTTTCTATTTCTCATGTCTTTTTCTAGGTACTATTCATGTTTATGATATAGGCTAAGCTCACTTAAATCTTGGACCTCTGATTGATTCACTGTAAAATCTTGATATGTGTCCACTTCTGCGTGCAAATCAAAACAGCGTTGGATTTAACCCTTTCACTACCAGAGCTTTTAATAGTAACTGACCGAGAAAAATCGACATCACATGCAATATAGGTGTCACAGTCCTGCAAATGTGTATAGTGCATGACTGAAGGAACTATATCTGTTCTATAAAGGCCTGTGAAGTTGATCATTGTATACTTAATTAATATACTGTATAGATATATTAGAAATGTCACACTCTACTTTCAGACAATGGTGGCATTTACTTAGATACAGATGTGATTGTGGTCAAGTCATTTGATCCCTTACGTAAGCATGATTTGACACTTGGACGGGAAACAAGCTATGGTCTTGGGAGTAGCATTGTCATTGGTCAGCCAGAATCTGCCTTTGTGTGTGTATGGAAGGAATCATTCAGAAGCTATGCTCCGTATCCCTGGAACTGGGCCAAATATGCAGTATGGACTCCTCATGCCCTGGCTAAGAGATTGCCAGAACACATACATATAGAAAATAAAAACCTCTTGTCTCCAACCTGGGCTCAAAGTGATCTTCTCTTCAATAAGGTTTATAACTGGACAGATAACTTTGCCATCCATGTTTGGAAGAGGTTTGGAGAGGTGCCAGATAACCCAGATGACATCAAAATGTTAAACACAACTCTTGGACAGATCATGAGATATGTCTATTACGGCTCCAAAGATTTGATTTCAGAAGGAGAAAAAGCCAAAGTCACATCAAAAAATCATCTGTACACTAACCTAAAAACTACAATAGATGTTGTTGGAGATAAGTTATTGACATTGATTGGTTTTAATAATTAACCCTTTTAACTACCAAAGCCATCAATCTTCTAGCTGTGAGAAATTCCTGGTAATATAATAATTTGCATTTGGAATTACTAACGTAGAGCCTCAAAATAACTGCTCTGTGTTCATAATTATAAGAAATTCCTGGTGATAACATTATAGTCAGTTGGAACAACAAAGGTGCAAATTCAAAATAACTGCAGTGTTCATAATGTACTCATGTCAGTGTATTCTTTTGCGTTCTTGGTAATCTGTCCCTGGATATCCCTGTTGCATATAAAAACCATCAATCTGTGTTAACATAGTACAATGGCTGGTAATTTCTTGAAAGGGTAGAACATAGGCTTTTTTTTCTTGTATACCTCTTATTCTGCTATTACACATATATTGCCACTTTTGTGCACCAGTTAATATTTAAAATATTTTTTTAAAATGTCTATACTTTTTAAATCACCTATTGTTACATGATATAAATATTTAATAAAACATGACACTTTGTTAAAAGTAAATAAAAATAATAATAACAATATTGTAGTTGTTAGTATTTATTATTATTATTATTATAAATAATCTTTTTGGTTGTATGACTTATTACAACAGATCTTTTCGTAACACGGCTTCTATTCCTCTAAAGTTACAGCAAGGTGGTCTTGTAACACAAGATACAAGTCTCCCAATTAACCTTCTCTGCTTCCAAGGTGCATAGTGATCTGACGTTAGGAATTATTGCCTGGAGTCTTCTTGGTTAGAAAACTTATTTTTTTGGTCAACTTAAATTAGAAGGGCACATTTTACCTGCTGTTTTCACAGGATCATTTATGACAGGGCTGGTAGTCTACAATTGGCTTGGTCTTATGAAGGAGTTATTGCCTTAAATCTTCTCGGTCAGTCAAAACACTTATCTTTTTGGTCATGTTAGATTGGAGGGCCACATTTTACCTGCTGTTTTCACAGGATCATTTATGACAAGGCTAGTAGTTTACAACTGGCTTGGTCCTAATTAAGATTGCCAAACTATTAATCATATTGCTCAATTTTCATAATTACAATTGTTTAACATAATAGCAATAAAGTAAAAGATGTAAAGAAAGTGTCAAAATATTCAAAATGAGTATTTGGCTTAGTGCAACTATGATATAGTAGCATACACTGCATCAATGGATTGGTAATTAAGTGTATCAATAAACCCATCAGAAGACTATGAATAGCAGTGATGTATTATATTATCTCCCCTGTTTCCTTGCAATTCTTCAAATGGCAAATCATTAGTAAAAGAGACACTGTTATCAATTATATACTGTCAATAAACAGCAATCTCTTTTTGAATAGAAAGTAAGAGAATTAAAATTTGCCATATCTATTAAATTCTTGCAAGTGTAAAATTGGTGACAATACCACAAAAATGTTATCAGTAGATGTCCTAAAATTCATTTGCAGTAACTAAAACATTATTGTATGCAGCAGTGCATTAACCAACTCACAAACTATTCTAGTGTGTCATTGGTCTTTCATGTGGAAAGATGATCCCCAGTGATGCAATTTACTGAAGTTGTTACATTTTAAGTACAATCTACAGAAAAGATGTGTGAAAAAATTAGGTCAAAATAGTATTGAACAAAGGTTACTGTAGTTTTAAAACCATTGATTACTTCTGTACCAAAAGTACAATTTGGAGTGTTTCAAAACAAAGTTATGACACTTTCGTAGTGGCAATTTCAAATGCAAATTGTGAAGATATGTGTTATATTCATAAATAAATGGTCAAAAGTTTCAATGTCAGTACATTTTTTCAACGTTATTCAAGGATGTGATTCGTTACAGAAAAATGTAGAAAGGTTTCAGGACTATCATGATTTACCGAGTTACAAGTGGTTTCTTTTGGATATAAGTTGTTTCAAAGCGTCAACGAAGTTAAATCACAAATTTAAAAATTTACAATAACACTTGTCAATTTTAAAGTAAACATAATCCGTAAATTATTTTAAATAGTAGCAGGGAAATATACTTTCATAACTACTTTGGATTATTCAATCAAAATGGTAAAGCTATTAATATTAATCTTATGTGTGGCATTGCAATTCAGCTATAATACTACATGGTAAGTTATCCCACCTCATTTGTTTCAGACCTGGATTAATATGTAATGAGCTGTAATATATTATTAAAGCAATATAATGTGGCATTTAACTTTTAAATAATTTGTACATTTGCATCACCACAACATTTTCAAGTCTGTCCAGTTTTGTTCTTGAGAGTTACCAATAATTCATTACATTTGGGAAAGAAACCAGGTTCAATTCTCACTGGCTGATTATGTGCTAAGTATGAAACTGATGATAAAGCAATATTTGAAAAAGGTATAGTCTTGTTTAAGGTATCGCCAGTTAAAGTTTGATAACCTATGGATTATTGTGGAGATGAAGAGGCTTGGGAGAAATGATAAAAGGCATGAAACATCCTGCATGAGTATATGTTTTCTGCATTATGCATGCAATATTCATTGCATGTTAATGCCTTTAACCTGAAAAAGTTTTCAACAGATGAAATGACAGTTTAAGGTATATTTCATTAAAAATATTGCCTACAATTATAAAAAGAACATTTCTGTCAAAGAAAACTGTACAAGTTAGCAGTGCTGCTGAATGTGGTTCTTTTTAGCTGAATGTAGGATAAAAGCCCTAAAAAGAAAAACCCTACATGAGATAAGCCATACAGTTTTTGATACCTGTGGAGAAAAGGTCTATAACATTTAGTCAGCCCATTGAGAAAAGCCCTACACCATCTTTTCAGACCGTAGAGAAAAGCCCTACATTAGATTTTACGAGTAAGGGTATAAGGGTTGTACAAAATACTTCTTCAGGATTGTGTATTTCACATTTTATTATTTGTAATTATATAAAGATTGTCAATACATGACAAAAGATAATAGAGTAACAACATTTCTGTACCTCTAAAATACTTAGGATTATAAAAAATTTGTTGCCAAAATAGGTGCAATTCCCCACTTGTTTATTATATGATGAAGTCAGAGTTAATCACTACTTTGGAATGTAAATACTCAACTGTTTTAAGATTATAAGTGATCAAACAGGATGGCTACGTATTTCTGTAGACTTAAATTCTTTCGATTGCAATCTATACATAGGGTTGATAAGTATTGGTATTTTCAATTGCTATTTAAAGCCCTGTGCCAAAATCTTCTATCCCAATTCAGCTTTGTACTTTTAGATATAAAAAATAAATTAATAGTAGGACCTAAACAGGATCACAGTTACTCAGCCTTTAGATGATAACTGATTTAAAAGAAAGTGGCTACTAAAGGTTCATCATTACAATGAAATATTCAACAATAAATAGAAGAACCACACAGTCTCAATTCAGTCTTTTTGATTGCAATCTATACTAGGGGTTGATAAGTATTGGTATTTTCAATTGCTATTTAAAGCTCTGTGCTATAAGCTTCAATCCCAATTCAGCTTTGTACTGTTAGACATAAAAATAAATTAAAAAGTAGGACCTACTCAGGATTGCAGTTACTCAGCCTTTAGATGATAACTGATTTAAAAGAAGATGGCTACTAAAGGTTCAGCATTACAATGAAATTTTCAACAATAAATACAACAACCACACAGTCTCAATTCAGTCTTTCACAAGAAAAAGATGTCTCATTTGGATATTCAATCACAAGCTATGGAGATTATAAAGAAGTAGTGATACAACTTCTTTAGATGGCCATGTGTATACCAAGAACTCCAAAAAACTTCAGATACAGTGGGAATATTCACAATTTTGAAACAGTACAGACCTATCCTTTATACCATTTTAAAAACTAGTGTAGGGTTTTCATACACAATCTTAAAAAATGGTGTAGGGGTTCTCTCCAGGCTCTGGAAAAAATAGTGTAGGCCTTTTCTCCACGGGTGTCAAAAAGTTGTAGGGCTTTTCTCAAGACTTTTCTCTATGGGGCTTTTCTTTGTACACACGCTCAACCATATTTAGTTAATATAGGGAATATTTTACAAGCAGTAATTTAAATTGAACTTTGACGTTGTAGCGCTGCCATTTTGAACACCCAGTGTGACAGAGAAAGAATATATACATTTGCATTTTCCAATGATGGCTTCCCAGCAAATTTTGTGTAAGTTAATATTCACTAGAGTAGCTTTGATGAAATATGAAGTTTCAACATTCCTCACAATAAATACTTCATTGTTAATAAACAAAACAATTTCCATAGAAATTAATTAATCTCTTTACATAGGCAGTTTTACCAATACATTCATACATAAATTATATATTCTGGTTCTACTTATGCAGAGCCTTCTGTTTTTACCAAACATTATTTCTGGCATCAAAAAGAAATACATGAACAATGAGTTACAATCACTTTCTGTACTTTTAGAGAAAATGGTGTCTTGAAAGGTCAGTCAGTGGATATGGTGTTGGAGATATGTCGAATTGCTAACAAAAGCTGCAAAGCCGCACTTGTACAGAGACAACATTGTTTCTCGTCCATTAAAGGATTTCCAGCCTATTCAGAGGGTCAGTGTCATTACCACTTTGCTTGGTAATTTAGCATTTCCCAATCTTTGTAGAGTTATAAAGTAAATAAGCAGTGCTTAAGAATGCACAAACCCTCATAACTGTTAGTTACGAAGCTCACCACAGAGGTATTCTTGGTAGAGTTGTTTGAAATTTATTAAAAGGGTCACACTGTGACTGTCAACTTGACTTCTCATTTCTCTCCCTTTGAATTTCTATAGTCTCTATATAGCTTAAAATTTATTAAAAGGCTTTTACGATGACCATCATCTTTGTTTTCTCATTTCTGCCCCTTCAAGTGGTTTGCACTAAATTACCCCACTACACTTTTCTTGTCTTTTGTATGTGGCCTTTCTTACTGCCATTTTTCCGTACCGATAAACCTCACCTTGTGTTCCAATTTGACTGAGATTTGATACATGGAGAGTGGCAGACCTGATTAGCACATTTTAGACGTGTCTTAAATTGGCTTTAATTTCCTGTAAAAATCTTAAGGATCACTTGATTAATTTGCTGTTTGTAAAATATGGTCTTACATTGTGTCCTATGCCTTTTATAATAAAGGTAGATTCAAATAAGTTATACGAAATTAATTATGTCTGCTCCGTGGGGGTGGACATATTATTTTTTCATACTTTGCTTAAGTTCATTTTTAGGAAAAGTATTCGAGGAAGCTGTACCAAATTTGGTATGCAGGATTATGGGATCAGTAGCTTGCTTGGTATTGCTTTTGGTTATTATAGCTATAAAGCTAACTGAGTAATAGTTGTTTGGTTTCCATGCATTTAAATAAAAAGGAATCAAGATATTCAAATCTAATTTGGTATGGAAGATTATTGGATTAACAGCTGCCTTGGTGTTGTTTTTGGGGGTCATAAATATATAGTTAAGTATAGGAATAACCCCCCGACCAAACCACGGTATATGCAGAATTTTACCATGGTTTGAGGTTATTGCCTCAAACCATGGTAAAATTCTGTGTATACAGTGGTTTTGGAGGGGGTTATTCCTATTCTAACATGAAAATTATTTTAAGATGAATAATTATTGCAAAGTTTACTGCAAAACGTTTATTGTTATGACAGCCATAATGAGCGATAACAGGGAGTGACAGGGTTATGCTGTATTTTACCAGTGAAGTATTTCATTGTTTAGGCAATCGGAATCGAGGACATATCCATGTCATGTTAGAACGAGTAATAACCCTTTAGCTACTTAATTAGCTATTTTCAGTTGCACTTAGTTTTTAGCTCACCTAAAGGAAAAGAGCACGAAATATCTTAACCAAATTTTCATACGGAGGGTTATAGGGTCCATAGCCTGCTGGTTGGTTCTTTGCAGTGCTAGAGCTCCACAGCAACACTATTAATAGGCTAGGATAGCTAATATCTTACCACCTTTACATCACATTTTGTTTCTACTCATTTTGAGGAAAAGTATGTTTGCTATCTTTACCAAATATTCTATGCTTTATTATTCGGGTCAATAGCTTGCTTGGTATTGCTTTAGGGTGCTAAAGCTCTATACGGGATGCTTGTTTGTATATAGGAGAAATTTCGCGCAGGAGCCGCATGTTCACCCATTTTCTGTTGCTTATAGCTCAGCAACCACTGGGCAGGTTCTCTTCAAATTTGGCATATGTATGCAGTAGCCCTGCCACAATTTTTCATGATGAAAAATCTTTAATATCTCAAAAACGGTGAGATAGAATGATTTGGATGAAATTTTTGGCCCACAGGGTTCACGCAGAGACATATGGCACTTTCTGCCAAAAATCCTTTTCCTGCTATGTTTTGGAGGCCATCTTGAATTTCTGTGTGAAACGCAAAAATTTATTATCTTGGAAATGATGTGACATAGAGCAATTTCAACAAAATTTCGGAACCATGGGGTACACGCAGAGTCATTTGCCACTTTTTGCCAAAAATCTTTTTCCTGCCATTTGTGTCGGCCATCTTGATTTTCTGTGTAAAATGCAAAAATGCATTTATCTCTGAAATGGTGCAAGATGGAATGATATCGATAAAATTTCTGACTCCCAGGGTATATGTAGTCAACTGCCACTTATTTCCAAAAATCTATTTTTTTTTGTCGGCCATCTTGAATTTCTATGTTAAACACAACAACGCAGTTATCTTGGAAACGGTACAAGATCAAGCAATTTCAACAAAATTCGTGCCCCACAGTTTATATGCAGTCATCTGCCACTTATTGCAAAATATTGTTTTTCTGCCATTTTTGGTGGTCATATTGAATTTCTGTGTAAAATGCAAATACACAGTTATCTGGGAAACAGTACAATTTCGACAAAATTCATGACCCAAAGTGTATATGCAGTCATCTGCCACATTTTATCAAAAATGATTTTTCCTGCCATTTTTGGTGGCCATCATAAATTTCTGTGTAAAGCACAAAAACACATTTATCTTGGAAATAGTCTGAGATGGAACCATTTTTTTTCTGATTCATGTTTGTTGCTAGTACATATGGTATTTTATATCCAAGTAATTAGTAATAAAGGTAAAGGAATCATTCAGTTGAACAATTCATATTTTTATAAGCAGTTATTATATCAGTCGTGGAATTAGTGAAATTGTATTTCTTTCCATCTCTGGGGAATTTTCTAATTTACATTAATTTTGAAAATTATCCAATCATGTGTGATACATTTTGCAGCCAAAATGAACAGAAAAGGGTCTTCAAAGACTACTGTACAACTGTTGACAAAACATTCATAGGATGGACAATACAGATGATAATGTGTTTTCTTCTACAGCATTCTGTTACTTTCATATATTGCATCTACTGTTAATAGTGCGTCTTATTTCAAGTTTATATTTAATGTCAAAGCATTTGCACCTATTGTATATGATACTGAAGTCACATACAAGCATGTGGTTCTTCTACTTTATTACCTTCAAATTCCATTTCATTCTAGCTAGGAAATATAAAGTTTAATTTTTTTTACAGTTTTAAATGATCAGTGGTTTGATGGCTGTGCTAACCTCCCCCCGTCACCGACCAGAAGACTTGCCTATCAGTTCCCAAAGGTCCACTACTTCACTACACCAAAGCCTACCATCATTGTCAGAGAAGGCTCCAACATCACTCTCGAAAACCTGGAATCTTGCAATGACTACAAGCTAGGTAAGTCTCAGAGGCACCTAAGTTCAGGCTCCATTATGGCACTAGAGGACCTCAACACTTGAAATAACTACAGGGACTGGTTTTACAAAGGGTCTTAGAGCTTTATCCAAGTTTTTGGCTAACTCAGGATTTAAACTTGAGACTTTGGTATTGGCTATGCCTGGGACTTAAATGGATTTCACAAAGGATGACTTAGCTAAGACAAAGCTTATCAAATAACCACAGTGGTTTTCTGTGTCATGTGACCTTTTATTATTTCTCTGGAAAACATATTATTGGTGACCTATATCCTCTGTATACATTTTGTCTAAGGAAAGATGCTTTAGAAAGGCGTTCTATATATTAAAACTGTATTTTCTGCCATTTCCAATTTTGAAATGGAGAAAAATTTATGTTGGCCATATTTAAGTCTTTGTTTACAAAACTTGAGCCCACTCTCAAGTTTTGAGCACAAGACTTTGCCAAACTTTAGAGTGTGCTGCTATTTGAAATCCACTAAGAATACAGACTAAGCTTGAGTTTCAAATAAAATTGTAACTTAAAATCTAATTCCAGGCTAAATCCTGTTGTGAAACCAGCCTAGGTTTGATAAGTCTCCAAGTGGCCTCAGTGGCTTCATGTTATGAAGTTTGATTTTACCTTGTGGTTATGATATTGCTTGTCCCACTCTCACATCATGTGAGAAATATTGATAGTCTGTCCAAATATGACATTAAAAACACTACACCAGAACACCTTCAAGTCTTACAATGTCTACAATTAGGGATATTTAGTTTTTACATCTGTTTTGAGAAACTGAGGCATTCCTTACTGACCGGATTGACTCTTGCACATGAAAATGATAAATATTGCAAGTAACACTTCAGGGCTATATGACCCATCCAACTGTAGAAGTACAGCCCAACTCTCAAAGTACTGACATTCCCCAAACTGAAAGACACAGGCTTAAGGATGACCATTTATCAACGTCCTTGAGGTTCTTTAACCTGCGACTGGGGATAGGACCCAATGCCAGTGGACCGCCATTTAAAGTGGTCATCCGAGGCACTATGTATCCACCTTTATCTGGGATTGAACCCACGTCATATGTGTTACTAGGCAAGAGTTAAACAATAGGCCACATTGGCAGCTAATTCTTAATAAGATAACCACAGCACTTTCTCATGCTAAAACTTCCCTCTTCAAATTTCCACCACCTACGTTTTTTACCAGTATGAAGGAATCATAGCAACTGTGAAAACAAGTCAAAATCCATTGTGTTGATACTGCTAGTTTTACATGTGGGGTTGGATTTGCATCCAAGCATTCGCAGAGAAAAGTGTGACAAGTCTTTACCATGGGCCTTAACACCAGCTTTGATTCTTCAATGGGCCCTAACAGCAGCTTTGAGTCTCCAATATGGTTGTCATGGTTATCAAGTTTGGGCATATGACCACTTGGCTCTCACCTCTGTGGTTTTTGTTTAAATCCAGCTAATGACAACATACTGATAACCTGTTTTGATGTAACCCTTGCTGTTAAAAGGGTGTAAAACCGAAAAAATAGGCTTAAGGGTTCCCTGGAAACCCTGTAACTCTTCAATTCGGAGCTAGGATTTAAACGAAGACTCACCTGTGATCGGTGGTCTATAGTGCAGAACGGACCTACTTACATGCTGCAGTTTGTTCTACCACCTGACAGTACAATGAGAACATTTACAAGTGATCACACTGTTAAACCAAATAATTTATCTCGGGACTATTAAACTTATTCAGTCTTGTCAAAACAGGATTGTATATAGCTTTGCTTAAAGCTTGAATTTGTTGGTGATTTAAGGAAAACATATGTACTATTATGTATTCTATTATGTTCAGAATAATATGAATAAGTTTTGGTACAAATTGGAGCCTCATGTAAGACTATGTTGTAAATCATGGCATTTTTAGAAACAGATGAAGATTTTCAGTTTATAGTCTTATAGTCTGAACATACTATATTATTATACAAAGTAAAACTTAAAAGAAAACAGGACATTAATCCTGTAGACATGGGAGGTTATAGTTTAATAAAGTAGAAATAAATTGTACTTTCTCTGTAATTTCAGCATATGCTGCAAACACAGCTGCTGAACCTAAGTGCATTCTCAATGCAGGATATTTCATAAAAAAGGAGAACATTTTTCCAATGGGAGATTTTGGTGATTTAATCGAAATCAACGATATAATCATCAACTCCATTTTAAATAAAGAGGTCAGAGATTTCTCTTATTTAATGAGACAGCATAATTTGCTGAAATGGCTCCAGGGTTTCAAATTAATGGCTACATCAAGTAAATGCCTGGAGTGTTAACACCTTGATTTTCGTGGTTATCACTATTTCAAATGAACAAATAGATCACTGGTTCAAAATAATGCCTAGTTCACTAGATTTTGAAAATAACTAACACACAGGCCATTATTTTGGAAGTATACATCAATTTGTTTATTCATGTTTTAATACTTCGGGTAATAAAAAATACTACATATTCTTTTAGCTTACAACAGGAAAAACAGAAGAATATTTTTGCACTGAAATATTTTTCACAATGTACTGTTGTATGCATTAGGTTTTGTTTTAGAGGCTAAGTAAGCACTTTGTAGAGTTTTGGAAATCTGTGAAAAAAAAACAAGGGACAAATTACAAGGATAAGGCACTACCTATCTCAAAGTATAGTTACCTTAGTTGCAAATGTCTTAGTAGCCACTGTTACTGGTGTAATTCTCTTTTTGAAAGTCTTCCAGGGTCTGAACTGAATCAATGGAAGTGTTTTTATATTTTTTTTATTCAGGTTTCCTACAATATTTTTATCCTTAACAAAGTTAGCACAATACAAAATGGAGCAGACTTAATGAGGCACACTTAACTATTCCAGTTTTCAAATCTTAAATTCACAACTTTATTTCATAAGGAATAAGGTTAAAGCTGTATAAAAATTAAAAAATAACTAATAAAAATTAAATAATTTCAATATGTTAATAGGCAGGAAATGGTCATCAACTGCTAAAATCTGACTATTTTTACAGACTGACATTGGAATAGTCATCACACGATTCTTGGATGACAACATTGCAGGTATCAAAAGACTTGCATCCATAAATTGTGAGACTGACATTGTGCTGGGTCTAAATGTTATGGTAAGATAGACTTGCATCAGGACTAAAACAGTTGCTACATTATAATCCAGACTTTGGTTATCTTTATATTCAAGTTCATCATTTTATTTCTACTCCATAAAACTGCCCCGTCTTGCTACTTTATACTATTTGTTACATGTTATATTATACAACCACACCCCCATTATAAGTAATAATATTTATTAGGTCATTGGAGCCTCTTTTCCATTCACTTTATTTACCTTGTTATCTGAACTTCCCAGTTATATCCACCAAGGAAGTATTTAATTTCATGACTGTACATCTGTTTGTTAGCAGGATTATGCAAATACTACTGCTTGGAACTGGGTAAAAACAGAAGATGGGTCTTGGTCTAACTAGATTCCATTTCATTTTGAGAGTGATTTGCATCACCAGATATAAAAAATAATTCAGATTTTCCCATTTACTTCATTATTAAGGAAGGAAGATATACATTACAGGAACAATTACTTTGCAAAAGGCCCTTTAACAATGATGTATTAGAGTAAGAAATCTAAAATTCGCCACATATCTGAAATTCGCCACATGTGAAAATACTAATAAAATAAATGAATTGTGGTGAGATTTGTTGAATGTATAGTAAATTATGGCTTTTTGAACTGAAAAATACCAATTTTTAGACAAAAACATCATTTTCTTCATAAAATTAACTAAGGTTTTAGAGGTGGCGAATTTTAGATTCCTGGCAAATTTTAGATTTCTTACTCTACTCCTGAAAGAAAATTACACTTGTTAGTTTTGTTCTATTTTTTTTTTACTTTATGCCACAATAAAATGTCAGTATATGACACTACAAGGATAAAACTTAATTATTACTTTTTATGTTTGAAACAGGTAAGATTGGATGAAAATGAATTTCTACAATGGTGGGATAAAACCCTGTTGGCATTTATCTGCAGTGGAGAGCCATACAGAATATTTTGTAATAACCTGCAAACAGCATATGGTAACATAACTAAATCAATACCGTACTCGACGTAATTAGCGCACGTGCCCCATTAAGTGCACACCACCTAAATTGATGGCTATAAATTCCAGCAGTCTGGTTTTCTACTTAAGATATTACGTCAGCCTGATGTTAAGTATACTGGCATGTAAGTTTGTGATTACAGACTTTTTTTCAAGTTTAAAAGGTAAATGTATTTTAATGCCCTTTTTTAAGTTGGCCTTTGATAAAAGTCACTATTAAATATGTTGTTTTAAATTAGAAGGTTTAAGGTAGGACTTGAACTATTTCTGCACTTAATCTTGGTACACTTAGATATGTGCTGTGATCTTGCTGTGTTGGCTGAGGGAGACAAAATCATAAAAACATTAAATCCAACAGAGATTTCTAAACCATAGCCTTGTTCAGACAGTGTGGAAACTCAGGCTGTCAAATATAACAACCCCACTGTAAGAGTTTATTTCTTAATCATACAGAATTTAAAGGAGGTTTACAACAATTTACCTACTGATATTGAATATTCATAATATTTTTTTTAACATATATATAGGCTAAAGCTAAATAAAGTGTACACTCACAATGTTGATACCGGTATTTAAGCCTCTGCAGGGTTACTTAATGTAGTACAGGATGGGAAAAATCACTCCTTTGCCCTCATTTTTACCAACATGCCATTACAACGTTCTCTGTTTACCTTGTGGCTATATATGTGTGTACTGAATGTAGTATTTTCCAAATGGCCATAAATTAAAAGATTCTCCTGCAGTTTCACCCACAACCCAATCAATACAAGTTTTATAAATTCTTTACTGCAGACAGCAATAAAATGTGCATTTAGTCAAAATACTAGTGTTTGCAAGTGAATGTTTGAAGTTTCACTTTATGTGTTTTAAATGAGATCCTATCACATGGCCAATCCCTTGGTTGGAATTTACATGCTGTCTGTTTGTGTATAAAATATTTCAATTAGTTAAAATGAATTTGGTATACGCTTCCTATTATCAGATTAACGAACAGACGGATGTTAAAATTGATTTCAGTATATGCATAATATTTCTCTAAAATGTGTAACATTACTAATCAAATGATTCAAGAATACATATACAGTGCAGTGACAAATCATTTTCTCAGACAAATTAAGGTCGAACATATAATTATATTTTATTGTGCATGTATAAACTACCTTGTATATCAGTGTTCTTCAGTAGGGAGACTGGCTCAAACCACAGGCTATGAGGTTATCACTATATATACATGCATATATATATCCAGTCTCTACTGACAGAGTTGCCTTTTCACAGGCCTGTGCGGTTATAAGGAAGATAATTTAAATCACATTTACAGGGTTAATTTGTTTTTCTGAGTGCACTGTGTGCTAATTATGTCGAATACGGTACATTCTTCCATGACCTAATTGCTGGAGTATGTAATTGTCAAGTTACCGTATTTATTCGAATAAACACCCAGGGGGGTGCATTTTTAAAAGTGGTGGAGTGGGGATAAAAAAAATAATTCTTGAGTCCAGTGGCAATGACCGATAATGGACACAGCCTAATGATCTCGCTTGCCAGATTTTAATGAGACTGTGATCAAAGCTGCCATGTTTTGTTTTGATTTTCTTTATTTCCCGTAAGTGGTATTCGATTGGGGAAGAACTAAAACACAATTTTTTTTCGGAATCGCAAACATTCTGGCTGTTGAGAGGGATATCAAACCCCAAACTATGACCTTTGCAAAGTTAGATAAGGGGGGCACATCTAATATAGAGGGGGCATTTATACAGATAAATATGGTACTTGATCCATAATGATGCAACATATTTGAGCTAAATTATGAAAACCTAAAACCTAGGCAATTTATGACAGCAATTCTTCTTCTAAAGCAGGCCACAGCAACACCTACCATGCAGTGCCTGAGAACACATAAACCTTGTAAAAATGAATAGTGCTGAAAAAAATTCTGGATTCATGATCCAGATGCAGACTACCTTTGAGGAGAACCAAGCCACTATAAGCCCCCCTGCTAGATCTGATGTATAGTTTTTAAATTACGTACACAGACAAACAAACCATTCAACACACAGACAAAAACACCCCATTACAATAACCTCACCCCTCCCCTTTTGGGTAATAAAAACAATAACTTCAGAACTGTAAATCCTTACTGTGATTCAGAACTAGAGGTCATGCAGTGTACAAAGCAGTACAGGCATACCTTGAAAAAAATAATGAGCCATGCTGTGGAATTAAAGAAATAATGTGGACTTTCATATGGTAAAATGTGGTAACAAACTTAATGGTAAATTATTAATGTGCTTTTCTTAATCAGTCAAATAAAACACAGTCTCTTAATGTTTATTATCTCCCGCCTGCGGGAATGTTTATGGCTATGAAAACCTGTCTCTGAAAAATTTTAGCCTCATTTTGAAAAACAAAATGGCCGCCATAGCTAATTGTTTGAAAATCATAAAAGTGCTCTAAATCTTGAAATATTCCAGTAAGCTTCATCAAATTTGCACAAAAGCTATATGGCTAGAAAAGCTAGCCTGATAGTAATTTTGGCCTAGTTCAAAAATCAAAATGGCCACCATATCACATGTTTAATGTCAAATGGGGTTATCCTATTAAAAATGCCTTATATCTCCCCAAATATTGCTCCTGGAGGTTCGAAATGTAAAAACAACTTGTAGGAAATCATGGCCTGGGAATCTTTTCCAGGTGTTGAATTTGACCTTTGACCCCTGCTTTAAGGTTAAACGAGGTTGTCACACTAAAACCTCCTTATTTCTCCCTTATTATTGGTGCTAAGGCTTCAGATTGTAAAGACAGATCATGAAAAGTAAAGGCTGTGGTCGAGAGATTGTAAACGCTTTCCATATGTGTGTCTGTCTGTGCATCCGTTTGTCATTTTTTAACATAAACCTTAACATCTCATTCATTTATAAAGATATCTTCATCAAATTTGCAGGGAATGTTTATGGCTACGACAACCTTTCTCTGCAAAATTCTGGCCTCATTTTGAAAAACAAAATGGCTACCATAGCCAATTGTTTAAAAATCATAAAGTTGTTCTAAATCTCGAAATATTCCAGCTAGCTTTATCAAATTTGCACAAAAGATATATGGCAAGAAAAGTTAGCCTGATAGTAATTTGACCTAGTTCTAAAAGGAAAATGGTTGCTATATCACATGTTTAATGTCAAACGGGGTTATCCTATTAAAAAGGCCTTATATCTCCTCAAATATTGCTCTTAGAGCTTCAGAATGTGAAAACAACTTGTAAGAAGTCATGGCCTGGGAATCTTTTCCAGGTGTTGAATTTGACCTTTTACACCTGCTTCAAGGTTAAATGGAGTTGTCATACTAAAATGTCCTTCTTTCTCCCTTATTATTGGTGCTATGGCTTAACATTGTAAAGACAGACCATGAAAGTAAAGGCTGTGGTCGAGAGATTGTAAACGCCTTCCATAAGTGTGTCTGTTTGTGCATCCATCCGTGCGTCTGTTTGTTAGGTTTTAACATAAACCTTAACATCTCATTCATTTATGAAGATATCTTCATCAAATTTGCAGGGAATGTTTATGGCTGCGAAAACCTGTCTCTGCAAAATATTGGCCTCATTTTGAAAAACAAAAAGGCTGCCATAGCCAATTGTTTAAAAATCATAAAGTTGTTCTAAATCTCGAACTATTCCAGCTAGCTTTATCAAATTTGCACAAAAGATATATGGCTAGAAAAGCTAGCCTGATAGAAATTTTGGCCTAGTTCAAAAATCAAAATGGCCGCCATATCACGTTTAATGTCAAATGGGGTTATCCTATTAAAAAGGCCTTATATCTCCCCAAATATTTGAAAGGTTCGAAATGTGAAAACAACTTGTAGGAAATCATGGCCTGGGAATCTTTTCCAGGTGTTGAATTTGACCTTTGACCCCTGCTTCAAGGTTAAATGGGGTCGTCACACTAAAACGTCCTTATTTCTCCCTTATTATTGGTGCTATGGTTTCAGAATATAAAGACAGATCATCAAAAGTCCTGGCCTTCAAATGTCTTGCCTGAGCAAAATTTTGGCCTTATTTTGAAAAACAAAATGACCGTCATAGCCAATTATTTAAAAATCATTAAGATGCTCTAAATCTCGAAATATTGCAGCTAGGTTCATGAAATATGGACAAAATATATATGACTGGGAAAGTTTGACCCCTTCTTCAATGTCAAGTGGGGCTATCTTACTACAAAGGCCTTATATCTCCTTTAGTTCTCCATTATTACTGATTCTAAGGCGGGAGATAACCGCTGCGGCAGTGGCCTTGTTTCTACAGTGACTGCTGACATATAAATCTATAATGAGATTTACTCATTAATTTGCCACAGAACACTGACAGCCACAATGATATCATATTTATGTACAAATGTACATATTTCAAGATATGTCAATATTTCAAAATATTTTGCTGCAATTTCAGAGAAAACTTTTACACTAATTGTAGTGTACTAGGATGACGTAATTACACAGCTATATAACCCCATATATTGCCAGCAATTTGATTAGGCCTATGGTCTTTTCTGAGGTATTAGAGAAGAGAGTTCCTTTGAATACATTAACACCATAATGGGCAGATAGCGATTACCAGACATACTGGAGGGTCAATATTCTGCACTAAAATCTAATACAAGCAACTGATACATTTCTCCTCTTGCCACCACTGCTGAGATTCACTCCAAAAGAATAGTGGTGTGTCATTGAAAAATTTCATCTGGTTCATACAATATTGTGTCCGCACCTTCACTTTTTTTTGCATTATCTGTTTATAATCAGTGCAATATCTCCTTGTACTACAGGACTCACAGTAATATTCGACTGATTATGACTCCACAACTACAGCTCAAGTACTCATTTGACAATTAACTTCCCCTAAAGGAAAGACAGAGGAGTGTTACTCACTAGGCCACAGTGGCATATACACTGAGTCTCCAATCTTATTTGCAGTGCATCGTCCATATTTATAATAATAACAATACACAATTTCCAAGAGAAGTTAATAACGTTGCCTGGAATAATCTACTTCCCTGAACTGAAAGTACATATAAAATCTTAGTGGCATGTTGTATGTCAAGTAATGAAAAATATGTTAATTCATAGATAGCTAAATTATATACACCATTCTACTTAATTATAACACTGTTTAATAAATTAAATGAATAACCAAACACCTTTATTATTTCTATTCTCACCTCGCTAAATTAAATTTCCCTACCTAGTGTTTCCCTTGTTCACCAACACAACCCTGTATTATTGACCAATGATGTCCCTTGACTGTGATGCTTGGATTTGTCTTTGTTAGTTTACTGCAGTGAGTTCAGATTTTAGGGAAGACCATGTCTGCAAGAAGTACATAAGATTAGATCTCAATAGATCTGAGAGATACTTCCTTTCAACTAGGAATAACTGATAATGGTATATACTTCAACTAAAAAGTTCTTGACATTTGCTTAAAAGGGGAATTTGACTTTATCAGTGATTTTCTTGCAGGTACTGACCCATATTGCCATGTACCTGGCATTGATATTGATTGTAGTGCATTTGGTGGGCCTTCATTGACCCCTAAACCTACCATGCAACCAATATATATCAACATTGACCCGTGTAATGATAAAGGTAAGTACTATCATTGAACTCTGTGATTTTGAATTTTTTGAGGCCATTGTCTGTGTTCACTGAACTTCATTTATGGCTAAATCATACTGCAACAAATGCAAAAATATTGATTCATTGGTTGGTATAAATTAACAAGGGGATACCAATTGCACCGAATCAGGTCACTGATCCAGAAATTTGGTCATGATCTAAAACTCTGTGAATTGTTTTTCTAATTTTCAACTGGATTTGAAATGAATCAATCAAACCATCTGACAATTGTAGATACAAACTAACAGAATTGAACATGTAGAGTAAGAAATCTAAAATTCGCCACATATCTGAAATTCGCCATGTGAAAATACTAATAAAATAAATGAATTGTGGTGAGATTTGTTGAATGTATAGTAAATTAAGGCTTTTTGAACTGAAAAATACCAATTTTTAGACAAAAACATCATTTTGTTCATAAAATTAACTAAGGTTTTAGAGGTGGCGAATTTTAGATTCCTGGCGAATTTTAGATTTCTTACTCTATGTGATCATAACTAATATTTACTGGTATTTCTGGCTTTGTAGCTTCACAGTTAATGTGTCAAACTCCAGTATATTCAAGTTTTACACTTCACCCTTTATTCAAAGGAATCCTTAAAAACTAGAGAATTCCTTTATTTGTTTCTCCTCACTTTAGAATTCAATAAACGCTCAACAAAACAGAGGAGCCTAACTTTCTTTCCTTCAGTTTAAATTCTTAATTTTTAAGACTAAGTAAACAAACTTGGTCACATGATCCATTGGCAGCAGGATACACTACTGTAACTCTCTGTCCTGGAATTGGTTCTCAATCTCAGTAAATTGCACATTTCTATGACTGACCTTAATGGTTCAAAGAATAACAGATTTTGTGCAATGCTCATGGTATTTGTGATATTTGCTACAAATGCCGTCAGAAAATAAGGGAGTAAATGTCATCAATAGATTCTACATTTTTAAAAAATGTTTAAAAACAACATTGCAACAAAATTAGATAGAAATTACAGAAGACAAAAATGAGTTTTAAAAATTCAGTTACTGTTTCAATTTCCTGAAAAAAAGTTTTTCTAAAGTGTCCATTGAAATACATTATGATATTCTGACTAAATGTTTTGTGTGTTTTGAATGAGTGTTTTTGTGGTGTTTTGAATGAGTGTTTTTGTGTTCTAGTGTATTCTGGGATAACTATATTTTCATATGTATTTCACTTGTAAAAGTTTTGTGTAAACCAAAACCTGTATAAAACACAATAATTTTTAATTTCAATTGCTTATTAATTAAAAATTATTTTAATAATTTTGTATATATCTCACCAATGTGCAGAGCCACATAAGAACAATTCATAATTTCTTAGGTGCAGTTAAAATCCTAGAACCTTTGAGGTAAATTGATGCTAGTTAATTTTCAATAGTTTAGTTTAACAGTACTGACAATTGTATTAAATGTTACAGCCATATGAGTAATATTAATAGTCTGAAATGAAAATAATAACATAAATAAGCTTTGCATTTATGAACTGAGCCTGATAAAACTATATGTATAAAATAAATCCAAGGCAAAGGGTAATGTTTTCATTTATATTTCTCCAATCGTATATATAATTAATAATATAATCTCCGTTTGTTAAAAATATAGCTTTTCAGGTTACAATTTATAGTTTTTTCCCTGTCAAAGTATCACAAGACACTACACTGATGTGCAGATTTGAACATTATAAAGAAGACGAGAATGTCATCCATTACACCAGAAAAGTACCTCACAAGAGCTGCAGTTGGTTGGTTGGTTTGAAGTTAAACATCCCTTTCAACACATTGTAGAGTTTATATCATACTAGGTAATTGAGATGATGGAGAAAAGCAATTTGTAGAGTAAAAAATCTAAAATTCGCCAGGAATCTAAAATTCGCCACCTCTAAAACCTTAGTTAATTTTCTGAAGAAAATGCTGTTTTTGTCTAAAAATTGGCATTTTTCAGTTCAAAAAGCCTCAATTTACTATACGTTCAACAAATCGCACCACAATTCATATATTTTATTAATATTATCACATGTGGTGAATTTCAGATATGTGGCGAATTTTAGATTTCTTACTCTATTAGTTCCTCAAGATTCTGCAAAGAACACCATCAGGCATAGGGAGCAACAACTAACAATTCATAAGAGCTACCAAAGCTGCCATGTACTGAATTGCAATGGGTTAAATAATGTTTGGGTTCTAAAATTTCATACACTTACTGACCTTACTATACAAGGTTTCAATAACATATTTAAAAAGTCTAACATTTTAAAAAAATTAGGCTAATTTTAATTAACAGTTGGCTTAGTACGAAAGTAAACACTATCACTTACCCCCAAAACACTGAAAAAAATATGTAAATTCTCACTCTTTTTAACATATGCAGACTCTTGAAAGTCCAATTGGAGTTTCTATTGGTAGAAAGTACAACTTAGCTGACTTGGGTATTGCTCTTGGGTCTGAATTGTTTTTTGGTAGAAAGTTTATTCTGAGAAGTTTTCAGAGAATTTGAGGTAAGTAATATAAAGCAATCCAGAGTAGTTTACAAAAAGTACCTTTGCAGTTGCAGTTTTTCTACAGACATGACCATCCTGTACCCAGAGACAGCCAACATTGTTCCTTAATATATGTTTTCTTGATTTATGAAAGATGAACCTTGCTTAACTTAAATAATTCTATATCCAGAAGCCCATCTTTTGTGTTTCGGTTGGACTTTGTACCCAGCTTATATTGAGTTTCCACAAAGATGACATTCTAGAACCAAAAACAATATCTAAATCTCCTAATTTGGAATATCAACAACGGTTATTACATTTCAGCCCCAGAGCAATACCTAAATCTGCTACATTGGATTTTCTACTGGTAGAAACTCCAATTGGACTGTCTCTATCATGACTTTCTATCCAAGAAAGTAGGATTTCCCCACTTTCTGTGAAGACTCAAAGATTATGATGGCCGAGATTGTGGCACTTACAATACATTTCTCAATAACCGGCTGTTTATTTATCAGGCCATGTGTTTATTTTATAGAGACAAATACTGGGATTTCACACATGGATTGTTTAATTGTACACATTATTGACATTATGGGGTATGTTTGGTGTTTTTATATTGTGTCTAGCGTTATCAGCCATGCTCATATAACCCCCAAGCTCATAATATTTCCCATACTCATTTCATCACCTATTCTCCCATAAATAACCACCCTCTACTATAAATTTTTCTCAACTTATTACCCAGGAGATTCTACCTTCGATGATTCTGATACTTGGACTATCACACATAATTTATATTATTCTAGTCCGGAAATCTAATCATTACCTCAGTGGCACTAAATAGCCAAACTGTCTTGCAGATTGTAAACCATGTGATAGCAAAAGAAAGGCCACAAAGTCATATTTCTATAAAGAAAAATAGTCAGTGGAGTTGGTAAGACTATACTGAGTGAGAAGAACTATTTAGAAAAGGTAATCTCAAGATAAGAGTCATGATGCTGATGGTGCAATCTGAACTTCCAAAGGTATATTCATTCTATAATTTGGCTTTAAAAAAAAAATATTCCAGTGACATTTAGAGCATAGGGTAGCAAATTCATGTAAAACTGGCTACTCCAAAGAGACCTCTAGATTTCTACTCTTATATTTATACACAATTTTATACTAGAAAAGAGATCTTTAGTAAAACAAGCTAGTATTTCAGATATTGTTCCTTACACATTTTTTTTGCTTTATGAGATGACTTGTAACCTGAGAAATTGTCCCACCAATCATGTTATGTAAATCTGTGTTCACTAATGGCTGTGCTGAAATGATTAATGACTTACCATGTAGAAACTTTTACATAACTTTGATAAATTACAATAATAAAACGAACAAATGTTAGCTAAGCAAGATACAAAGGCTGCAGATTAGTAGCATTGATCATTGCAAAGCTAAGAAAAGTAAAACAGTCATTGGCTTATTTGCCATTCACTTCTATTCACCTTGATGTGTGATATGGTGTGTATATAACAGGCAATCTGTGTAACCAGGCATTACGCGAAATGACTGAAATGACCAGTCATTACGCGAAATGCTTCGGCATTTCATGTAATGTCTGAAAATAAGCTCTAGGCATTATGCGTAATGCCTGAACATAGTTTTTTTTATCATGTTTGATGATTATCATGAATTATTTTGATATTATATAGTGCTAAAAAGTACAGGAAGTCCTATTTGCAGTTAATCTTGTTTCCTCTAACAGGATTAACATAAAAGTTTTCAGTATTTGTCTCATATAAATAAAGAGGCCCCTCACATAACAAGACCAGAAAACATACTCTTTTGAAAAAAAACATAAAAACAATTGGACACCCTTCTTAGAACTAAATGAAAAAAGTTATGAAAGATGTGACTATTATTGATAACATTGCTAAACTGCTTATCCATTTATTTAATTATGCAAAAAAAAAGTATAACAGATATCAAAATGCACCTTTGAAAGTCATACAGTTAAAACTACAACTTGAATTGCTTCTATCAGCAAGAAATAACACATCATATCGATAAAATTAAGTAAAAATGTGACACAGACTGCTTGAAACCACAAACTAAAGTTTAAGTATTTAATATAATTAAAGAAGCCATACCCCATATAACAACATCAGAGGACATACCAAGAACTAAAAGATAATTTGAACATGGTACTATTCTTAAAGTAAAATGAGAATAAGTATGAAATGTATCATTATTAATGATTATGTAGTAAAACGGTTTTTTATTGCGTAAAATACCCTTACCTTATCCTCACTAATGTTTACGTGTTGGCGGGAGCAAACATGGACAACCAAATGAGAATATTTTTAAAATAAATATTCTTGTTCGTAGTACTATGGATGCATGAGTGCGCATGCGCCTGCACCGAAGAACCCCGAGAAGCCTCACTTTTATTTTGGTCATCAGGGAACAAACATCGTAAACAACTTTTGTCAGATTCGACAATGGCAGAAGGACAGATTAAAAATAAAGGGCAAAAGCTGGCAGTAGGTTGTCGCCACACAGCTTTTGATTTGGATCATCATTGTTTCTGTATCTCCTGTAGAGAAGAATAAAGGTGATGACGTTTGTGTAACTTCCAAGGAAGAAGACTACTTTGTTTGCCTTCAATTTATGGCAGAACAAAGAAAATAGCTTAAAGCTAAGAAGGCATACGAAAAGAAGTAGAGTTCAAAAGAATTCATTTCTAAAGAGGTTGAGGATTCTCTTCTAGGGACTGATGATATTCAGCCCTCTTCAGTAGCAACTACCACAAAAGAAAAATCTGCATTAATGAGGTTTATGGAGTAGAATCTTCAGGTCGTGGTGAAGAAACTGCTACAAGGTTTGTCTCTTTGCAACCACAGAAGATGATCATGGAGTTTTAAATGTAGAGCAAAGAACGCATCACAAACAAGCGCGTTCTCAGTCTCCTCGTTCTGAAGATAGATTTTCTACAAAAGAGGAGGAACCTGATGAAGATCCATCTTACAGGCAGTTTTTGGCATCAGTAAGGGGTCTTTTAGATCTGACAACACCAGAAGAATATAAGAAGTTGCAACTGATCTGATCTGGTGGAAAAATCCAAAAAACGTGTTGATAGGTTGTCCCCTCCATGCAGAGGAACACAATTTCCTGTAGTTCACAGATGCATCTGTCAAGGGTTGGGGTACACATTTGGAAAACCTGACAGTCAGTGGAATGTGGTCAGACACAGAGGCAAATTTGCATACAAACATTCTTGAATTGAAAGCAGTGTTTTTGGCAATAACATCCTTTCACACCCATCTAATGAACAAGAGGGTCTTGGTGGCCTCAGACAATGCAACAGTAGTGTCCTACCTCAACAAGCAAGGGGGACCCATTCTGGAAATGTGTCTAATGATATGGCAACTGATGGCATTCTGCAAGCCCAGGGCAATTTTGCTAAGGGATCGGCACATACAGGGCTTTCTAAATGTGATAGCTGACAGCCTTTCACCCTGGGACAAAATCATACAAACAGAATGGTCTCTTCATCCCAAGATTTTTCAGAGGATTTGCCAAATTTATCACAGACCAGTGGTAGACATGTTTGCAACCAAAATGAACCACAAACTACCTCTTTATGTATCTCCAGTCCCAGATCCGAATGCAATGGCAGTAGATGCATTGAATATCTCGTGGGAGGCACTAAACGGTTATGCCTACTGTCCAATAGCTCTCATTCCAAAAATGATTAAAAAAATGAGAACGTATGCTTGCCAAATGATTGTCGTAGCCCCAGGGTGGCCAGGGATGAGTTGGTTTTGAGATCTGATAGAACTTTCCACAAAACCTCCACTGCTTCTTCCACATTGGGAAACTCTTCTCAAACAGCCATTCAGTCAAAGGTTCCATCAAAATCTACAATATCTCAATCTCCATGTTTGGCATCGGGATTCAAGACCAAATCACCTCAAAAATTCTCAAAGTCAGTGGCAGAAGGAATTAAGGCACCTCAAAGATTTTCATCCAGAAGGGTCTATGAATCAAGGTGGACCATTGTTGAATCATGGTGCAAAGAGAATCAGGTGGATATCAAACAACCTTCTCTTTCCTCAATAGCAGATTTTTTTACCTATCTGTTCAATGAAAGGAATCTGAAACCCACTACAATTGCAGGCTATAGGACAACAATTGCAGATCACTTAGGGCCTGCAGGCATTGAGATCAGTCACAGTTTTGAACTGAACAGATTGATTTCAAGTTTTCATAGGGATAGACCAGTGAAGGATAGTATACCTTTTTGGGATTTATCCTTAGTACACTTGGCTTAGATAAAACCACCTTTTGAGCCACTCAAGGATGCTCCTTTGAAACTTTTGACTTTCAAAATGGTTTTCCTTATGACTTTGGCCTCAGGTAGAAGGAGGGGTGAAGTTCATGCTTGGACCTTCATGTCCTTGAAACATAAAACTGTCTGGAAGGAGGTCACAGTTGCTCCTTCATCAGTTTTTCTAGCAAAGAACCAACCGGCTTCAGATGGTCCTAGTATTGTGCAACCGGTGGTTATTCCTGCTCTCAAACCAACTTTAGATCAATCTTTCACTGAAGACATGACCTTATGCCCAATCAGATCTTTGAGATATTACATTGATAAGACTAAATATCTTCAGAAAGGAAAGCATCTATTGTTTATCTCATTCAAAAATGGGTTTTCAGGTGATATACAAAGGTCTACCATATCTTCTTGGATAAAACAGTTATGCTTGCGTATCAGGGATCTGACCTTGAAACTCAAAACTTGTCCAAGGTCAAGGCTCATGACGTACGCTCTATGGGGGCTTCCTTGGCATTCAAGGGTGGAGTCTCTCTTGGCCAGATACTAGGTGCACTTTTGGAAATCACACACCACATTTACAAATTTTTACTTGAAAGATGTGGCTTGGAAGTCAAAAGAAGCGTCAGAATACTCTTTGGGTTCTGCCCAGCACATAGTTCAATTATAGTATGTATTACCTACATATGTAACTATAAATAAATATAAATATAATTCATTATTTATTCTAATCTTGCTTTAATTATGCATGGATGTTGCTTGTGTAGTGTGTACATCCTTTTCCATTTGTTTACAGGTCATCCAGGAAGATGTTTGAAAATAGAACATGTTTGGATATTGTTGGAGTTCATGTTGTCGTTGGAACTACAACTTTTCAGGCAAGATGAACAACAGTCTTTAATGTCTACGCAACACAAACTAAATATAGAGAAAAGGCACCGTTGGAAAGTGGCCAGGTTTAGTGCTTACAAATATAACATAACAATAAATGTTATTTTTGTTAAGTTACTTATTTTTGCATAAAATAGTCTAGTACTTTATCCTCACAAGATTGTTTGATATTTGTACCTTGGCTTATCATTTGATTATACCTACTTTTTGGTGTCAAAAATATTGAAAATCCCACCACCAGTATGGTTGTGATCAGGCATTAGTGAGGATAAGGTAAGGGTACTTTACGCAATAAAATGTAAAAATTTTATTGTAATTTAACTTTTTATGAGTTAAATACTTACCTTATCCTCACTAGATTTGGATTCCCACCCAGCCAACCCCACATTTTCAAAATGTTTGGTTTTCAATACAATGTATTGACTCCCAAAATTAAAGTGAGGCTTCTCGGGGTTCTTCGGTGCAAGCGCACTCATGCATCCATAGTACTACGAACAAGAATATTTATTTTAAAAATATTCTTGTTTGGTCGTCCATGTTTGCTCCCGCCAACACGTAAGCATTAGTGAGGATAAGGTTAAGTATTTAACTTATAAAAAGTTGAGACACACCTGCTGCTTCTGCCTCTACATCTTCATCTACATCTATTCGCCCCAGAGATTTAGAGAGAAGGTTGGCTACTGTCACTAGAGGGGAAGCAGATCTACTGGCCAGTGCAGGTCAGAGATCTGAAGATTCTACTGTGTTTTCAAGGAAAAGGTCTCTTTCACAATCTTCAGAGGATCCGGATCAGGATTTGGAGCAAGGTGAAATCAGACCTAGGGATGAGCATTCTCCAGCTTATGCAGATACACTTGAGACTATTAAAAAATGGCTACATTTAGAAGTCAGGGATGAAGAGTGCTTGGTTCCTCCTTCTGTCTTTTCTGGAAGGGATCAGGTTAAGAGGTCAGTATATCAATCAATGGCTTTACCTCCAGCACAACTTCTTGTGGAGTCATGGAAATACAAAGAGTTTACTGCTTTAGGATCCAATGAAGTGGATGATAATGATCATCATCATCCTCCTATGTCGAAGGGTCAGTTCCTCACATTTCCTAAACCTCAAATGAAGTTTTATCTTGTTTATCACAGTATTTCTCTTTGTCTGCTCCAAGACTACAGGATGCTTTTAAAAGTATTGCAACTCCTCCATATCAACAACATTCTGCCATCTCAACTCCAATCAAACACTATTTGGCCTGGGAAACTGTTACCAGAGAGACTATTCAGATATTGAATCACATTTTTGGGTTCAAGTCTACTATTGAGAAGGCAACAAATGAAATGTTCACAGAAGTGGATAAGATGAAGGAATATATTGTACAGAAAGACATTAAACAAAGTATGAAGTTTATACAGAATTGTCTTCATTTACAGTCCACCACTATGGGATGTCTTGGTAAGGCTTTAGATGATGTACTGGATACTTCAATGACTCTTTCCTTGAATTTGTTGTTGAATAGAAGGGACAATTTCCTTAAATTATGCCATAGGGATGTAACTGACAAAGATATTGCCAAATTGAGAAATGCATCTTTAACTAGGAAAGAGTTGTTTAACTCCAAAGTGCTCTCAGAAGTAGAACAGAACTTTATTCAATGGAGTCAGATTAACCGGGAACCAGTCTACAAAAAGCATAGAAGTGACAATTATGGTTCCTGTTATTCAGATTCAAAGAAAGACTCCTCACAGAACAGGTATCAGAATGCTGCTTTTCAGAATTTTTGTCCCCAGACAAAGCAAAATGAACAGAATAAGAGACAAACTGGTTCATACAACTCCAACAGAGGCTCTGCCCGATTATTAGGGGCAGAAGGAAGTGACTACAAGGAGGTAAGCACAAAATATCCTGGTTCCCATTTACAAGGCTTTTTGAGAGTGTGGGAAAACTTAAACGCTCATCCGAGGGTAGTTCTTGTTTTAAAGCAAGGTTATTGTCTTCCATTCAAACAAAAACCTCCTTTGATTCGGTTTCCTTCAATCAAAAGCAGTTATACATCCCAAGTAAAGCAAGAAGCTTTGCTGGAGGCGGTTCAACAAATGGTTCAAAAGAGGGCAGTGGTTCCGGTTCAAAACAAGAACTCTCTCGGATTTTACAGTTGTTTGTTTCTGGTTCCAAAGCCAGAAAACAAATGGCGTTCCAGTAATACATCTCAGTGTGGTAAATACTTTATTGCATGTTCCCACCTTCAAAATGGAAACCATGGAAGTCATTCGGGCTTCTCTTCAGACAGGCGAATGGGTAGCTTCTATAGACCTCACCGACGCTTATTTCCATGTACCCATACATCTAAAGTTTCAAAATATCTACACTTCCATGTACAGGGTCAGGCTTATCAGTTCAGAGCCCTACCCTTCGGGATTGCGACTGCTCCATTGGAGTTCACTCGAGTGGTGAAAGAAGTCAAATTCATAGCTCTTTCACAAGGGGTTTGAATCTATCAGTACTTGGACGATTGGCTGGTGAGAGCCAAGAATCAGGACACTCGTGCTCAAGATGTTCAAAAATTGATCACTCTGGTCGAAAAATTGGGGTGGATTATCAATTTGAAATAATCGGAGCTCAAACCAACTCAGGATCTCGAGTTTCTGGGTTATCGTTTCAACCTTCGAGAGGGTTTGGACTACCCAAATCAAAAGAAATTGGACAAACTCAAAATTCTGACAGTTTCTATTTTGCAAGGTCACACTACTTCTCTATGGAAGCTCATGTCACTAATTGGGGTCATGGCTTCCATGGAGAAGACAGTTCCTTTGGGTCGAATCCATATGAGGCCGTTGCAGTGGTTTCTGAAGACCAACTGGCAGTTTCCCCAGTCCTTGGACAAAATTGTTCCAATTTCTCAACTTATAAAGGACCATCTTGCCTGGTGGATGGATCCTCAAAATGTGCTCAAGGGTTCAAATCTGCACCAGAAAGAGCACAATATGTTAATGCTCACAGATGCATCAGAGAAGGGTTGGGGGGGGGGGGGGGGGGCCCACTTGAACAATTGTACTATAAGTGGGGTTTGGCGGCAATCAGAATGAGACTTGCATATCAATATTTTAGAGCTGAAAGCTGTTATCCTAGCTCTAAAACATTTTCAAGAACAATTGAGCCAAAAAATCGAGTTGGTTTCTTCAGACAACTCAACTGTGGTCTCCTATATCAACAAGGAAGGAGGCACTCACTCCTTCCAAATGTGTGCCTTGATGTGGAGAATTCTGGCATGGTCCAATGCCAGGGAGATCCATATCAGAGCCAGACATATTCCAGGGAATCTCAATGTGATAGCAGATTCCCTATCCAGGAGGGACAGGGCCTTTCAGACAGAATGGACTCTGCACCCTCTGGTTTTTCGAGAAATCTGCCAAGTTTGGCATAAGCTAATGGTGGATCTGTTTGCCACCAGCTTGAATGCCAAGCTGCCAACTTGTGTATCTCCTGTCCCAGACTACACGGCCTGGCAGATAGATGCGTTGAACATCTCTTGGGAGGCTATGGATGCCTATACCTTTTGTCCAGTGGCCATCCTGCCCCAGTTAGTTCCGAAAATGATCACCTACAGGTGCAGAGTCATTGTGATAGCACAAGGGTGGCTGGGGATGATGCCTTGGTTTTGGGATCTGGTGGAGTTGTCAACCAAGATTCCACTGAGGCTTCCTCAATGTCACAATCTCCTAAAGCAACCCTTCAGTCTCAGATTCCACAAGAATCTGGAGTATCTGAATATTCATGCATGGTACCTGGACAGGAAGGTCAAGGAGGATTCTCTGTTGAGGTGGCAGATAGAATTAAGGCACCTCAGAGAGAATCCTCAAGGCGAGTGTATGATTCAAAGTGGGCCATATTTCAAAAGTGGGCCCATGAGAATCAGATGGACTTCTCCAAACCTTCTATTCCTCAATGAGCTGATTTTTTTAATCAATTGTTTACTAAGAATTTCAAAACCCAGAACTATTGCTGGTTATAGGACTTCAGTAGTTGATGGGCTAGGTTTCTTAGGGCAAATGATTTCTCAAAGCTTGGATTTGAATTGTTTGATTGCAAGTTTTCACAGGCAGACCTTCAGCTAGTGGGGCTATTCCCAATTGGGACTTGTCTTTGGTCTTCCTTGGCCTCCATTTGAGCCTTTGGCAAAAGCTGATCTTAAGATTTTGACTTTTAAGACATTGTTCTTACTGGCTTTGGCTTCTGGTAAGAGGTGTAGTGAAATACATGCCTGGACTTTTGACTCCTTCAGTAGGAAAGGGATTGGTCAGAAGTGGCTTTTTCACCTTCAACTCCTTTTATAGCCAAAAATCAGTTGGCTTCCGAGGGCCCTTTGGCTATTCAACTTGTGATCATTCCTGCTTTGAAACCTACGGTAGATCCATCTTTGGTGCAAGATGGGTCTCTTTGTCCAGTGAGAGCTTTGAGATATTATCTTGGTAAGACAAAAGATCTCAGGAAAGGCTATAACTCCTTTTTGTGGCTATTGAGGAGGGCTACTCAAAAGATATCTCAAGGGCTACTATATTATCTTGGATTAAGCAGTCGATCATTTTGGCATACCAAAAGTCTGATCAGGAAGTGCAAAATGTTTCCCAAGTCCAGGCTTGAGGTTAGAGCTTTGGCTGCCTCTTTGGCTTTTAAGGGAGGAGTTGCTTTGGATGAGATTATGTTTTTGGAGAAGCCATTCCACCTTCACAAATTTTTACTTGAAATGTGCTGGCATAATGGTGATGTTATGAAGATTGGGCCTGTGGTTGCGGCTCAACATGTTGTAAATTTTTAATAGGTAATGTCGTTGCTATAATGTCATATCTCATTATATTTATATCATCATGTCATTATACCTTGCTAGAGGTGAAGCTACTGCTGTTGTTCTCTTGGACCAATCAGCAGCATTTGACACCATTGATCATGGTACGCTTATTGAGTGTTTGAGTTCCTGGTTTGGTGTTGGAGGTGTGGTTCTGAACTGGTTCAAGTCGTACCTCTTTGACCGCTATCAGTGCATCAAGATTGGTTCTGTTTTATCCGATGCTAAAAGGCTATTGTACGGTGTGCCCCAGGGCTCTGTCCTGGGGCCGATCTTGTTCTCATTATACACTACCCCCCTCAGTAAAGTTATTCAAAATCATCCTGGCATATGTTTCCACTTTTATGCAGACGACACACAGTTATATGTTCATCTCACACATAACCATGCCACTCAGGCCTTTGATAGACTGAAAAACTGCTTGGATGATGTCAGAAAGTGGCTTTCTGCAAATAAGCTTAAACTAAATCCAGACAAGACAGAATTTATTCTGTTTGGCTCAAGAAATGTCCGCACAAAACTCAGGAAATTTTTCCCAGTTAATATACTTGGCAACCTCCTTTCACCTGTTGATGCAATTAAGAACTTAGGTGTCTGGTTTGACTCTGATTTTTCCTTCTCTTGCCATGTCAGGAATACCTGTAAGGCTAGTTTTGTTCATATTAGGGATTTAAAGCGACTCAGAGGATATCTTACACGTGAAGCTGCTCTTTTAGCTGCAAATGCCTTGGTGGGAAGTCGTCTTGACTACTGCAATTCCTTGTTCAGAGGTCTCTCTGCTCTAGACATTCGGAGGCTCCAATGTGTTCAGAACAGTCTTGCAAGAATTGTGGCTAATACCACCAAATACTCACATATCACTCCTGTAAGAAAGAGTCTTCATTGGCTGCCTGTCTTGCATCGCTCTGTCTTCAAGACAGCCCTGTTGGTGTACAAGTTTCTACATAGTGGCCATCCAAAATACTTTGAACCTTTCCTTAAACCCAGGCATAGTGTGTATAGAACACGCAGAAGTCAATCTGATGGTGTGCTGCTTGAGGTCCCACATTGTGCTTCAATATATAAGTCTAAAAAGCATTTTGGCCTTAGCTTTGCATACGATGCCCCAAGAATTTGGAATGATCTTCCTGATGATGTACGCTCAGCTAAATCTCTCTCCTCATTCAGAAAAAAGTTGAAAACTTACCTCTTTGAAAAAGCTTACCCACCCTAGATCACCCCTAGTTTTTCATTTTGTCTCTCCGTGGTGTCGACCCCTGCAATGTCCCTGATTTAACGATTACGATCTCTGATTTTGGCTTTCTGCGTCTTAGAGTCTATCATTAGATAGAGATTAAGCGCTATAAAAGTACTATTAGAATTAGAATTAGAATACCTGTATTTTGCCTTTTTCAATGCCATTATTTAGATTATGTTCTTATATTTGGCTTCTTATAATATATATTAAAATGGCAAATTATTACTCGGACTCGAGCGCACATCTTTCTTGTTGCGTGACCGTGCTGAGAATGACTTTGAATGGCCAAGATTTGATAACCAAGGTGATTTAGCCTGATTGGCCAAAAGATTTGCTGAAATCACTGACCATTATGACATCACTAGAAAACCTTTATAATGTCATTATGATTGGTCCCAATGCTATGACATCACAAATGGCCACTGGGGCTTGGTTACATGTGGAACTGATCTTATGGTGTGGATCAGGATGACTGAGTGCCCATGTTATCTTTTAATTTAAAAATTTTTTAACGTGGCAAGTGATAACCTGTACACGCCAGGTTAGTCCTGTATGTTGAGGCCTTGTGGTGCATTAGAATGCATTCTGTACTGCTAATTTCTCTCGATTGTCCTGCGGATTTTGAAGGCCTTAGCGGATTCAGGATGTGCATGGATGAAGTCCACAATGTGTACCTCTATATCGGAGGTACCATGGTGGTCCCACTGGTTGAAATGATGTCCAACCGCGTCTTTGAGATTTTTACTAATGACGTAGAAGTGGCCTTGAAATCGGTCCATAAGTCTATGCTTTGTCTGTCCAATATATTGGATTTTGCTTGTTTTGCAAGACATGCCGTATATTAGATTAGTGCTCTTACAATCGACTCGTATTTTTGAGGAGTATTCTCGATTGGTGACACTGCGTATGATCCGGCCTGTTGTGTTCAGGCACGGCAGTTTTCAGTGGATCAGATAATAATGTCTGTCTTTAGATCTGGCATTATCCAGGGCACTTGTGATGAGGGCCTCTGGGTAGCCGCGTCTCTTGAAATGGTGTGTCAGAGTTAGAGCATTTCTATCAAAGTCAGTATGTCAGAGCATATCTGTCTGATTCTAAAGAACTGGCTGTAGGGGAGGCCAGTCTTACAATGCACTGGGTGTGATGAATTGTATATAACAAATAATTATGTGAATCAGTGGGTTTTGTGTAGTTAGTGGCTAGTGTGCCATCTGGGTTGATGCGGACAGAGGTGTCAAGAAAGTTATATTTGGCTTCTTATGTTTCAGATATGGTCTGATGTTTACGTACAGCTGTAAATACTGGATGTAATGTTCCTGTTTGTTCAATGGTGAATGATTATTTTCATGGTGGAGTGTTGAACAGTTTCATTGTATGGGATCTTGGCTTCTGCTACATCACTCAACAGTCCAGCTTCCTTATGATTGAGGTGAGTTTGAGTCTGAATGCCTGTATATTTGTGGTGTGCTTATTAACTGTTCAAAGGCTTTTACTGGGTCCTTATATTCTAGTACTGCCCACCTTAAATGAAGGCTTTTTTCAGCATTGGTCAGGAAATGTAAGTGTATTTTTCACAATAAAATTGAAAAATTTTGTTGTAATTTTAATTTTTATTAGATAAATACTTACCATTTCCTGACCAGGATAGTCCCCCCTACCTCCCCACAGAATCGGTACTAGGGGAGTGTTCTGCAACAAAAGCAATGAATGGCGCCTACTGGCATGGTCACATGACCATTGGGGGGCTTCCTAGTCCACACTCACTCACTGGCTTCTTAAGGTACCTTAGAAATGTTTCTCAATGTTGGCCAGTGTGATAGAATAACAAGGTGTTGGTGTATGTAGGTAGTTTGGCTGTTTACAGCAGAGATATATTACACTTACTGACCTACAGTCTCATATCCTGATGAATGTTGTTTATTTATGTTGAGTTACAGTTTTAACAAAAACAGGATTCCTTCCAAGAAATGTTTATCATGAGTAATTAAGTATAAGTTTTAGGAGGTTAATTTCTTAGAAAATATGTATGTTGTAATGGTAAGGTTCCTGATCACTCCTCTGTATAAGCTGGCCACATCACAGTTACAGATTAGCATTATTGGGACAGGAGTTCTATACCCCAGATGATATTGTATTGCCGACCAGAAGCTTTGAAAGATTATTCAAACAGTCAAAAGACTTTTAACTGAAGAACCAGTGTGGTAAAAAGAACACTATCCAGCAAATTAACTGGGAGTGAAGTCAACCAGAGCAAAGAAGTCGAGCACAGCAATAAAGGGGAAGACCCGTGGAAGACCTCAGGGGGAAGAAATCAAGCATAGTACTGAGGAGATTCTTATGTCAGTGACAGTCGAACACTACATCGACCTACATCGACCAGAGGCAATCAACTCTTCAGAGCTGTTACAACTGATTCAAGACCAGGTGACTACAAACTTTCATGTGATCAGGCTATAACTTCTGTTATAAACAGTGATCCAGCCATATGGACTATAATCTGTGAGGGACCAGTAAGAAACTATTTAAGTAATCTTGTAATAATATTTAAAGTTTTTAAGTCATTAACAAGACTTAGTGTATAAGTTTGAGTTATTATTGTTTTAAATATGTATTCTGATTTAGTTTGTTTAATACTGATTTGTAGATAATTATAAATAAATTATTTAGTTCAAACAAATTCTTTCCTTCCTGTTGTGCGATTTTCTCTGGCTAACACACTAGTTAGTTGAGGTCTGACTGTGACACCAGTGAGTTGAATGGCTCCAACATATAGCATTGGTCAGGAAATGTAAGTATTTATCTAATAAAAATTAAAATTACAACAGAATTTTTCAATTTTGAACCCCATATCTGTTTTTTGCTATATTATATGTCAGCAATTTTTGTGTTTTTCATCACTTTATACTGTCAACAGTGTCACCTGTAAAGATTTTATTAAGCAAATGGCTCTGTCATGAAAACTTAGAACACGATGTTGTCTTAATTAATGTTAGGTTTTTTTGTTACAGTTTTTAATGAAACCATGTTTGTAAGCTCTCCATTGTCCATCTTTGACTATGTTACTGATGCAGACTTGGTGGTGTATTTTTCTATTGCAGAATTTCTGGGAATTTCTTGCTCGTTTTTCCACAACTTTGTCCTTAGTGGCAATTTCCAGATTTCTGATTCTGCCAGTAACATAACAGTGGAAAAACGGATTCCAAACAAAGACACAGCAGATAATTTTATGCTTCTATCTAATTTAGCCTGAATTACCCTCATTTCTTTTCTGCCAATGGGAAAAATTTGTGGGTACCACATTATTAGTGACATTCCCCCTGGGGACAAGGCAAGAAATAACACTAGATATTGGGATTAATATATAATTTTTAATTCTACTAAAATCTTGTAAGACAATAATTTACATTGACAGAAATCCTTCAAATTTATTATAACACAGACCATTACTAGTACATTCATCTGATACTTTACAAATTAGTATTAAACTCTGACCTTGAGAGATTACAGCAACAAGGTCACTGAGAAAAGGTTAGAGAAACTAGTAACATGATAATCTGACAGTTACAGCATGTCATGAAGGTTTGACCTTGATCAGTCGCACAAATCAAGGTCACAGGTGAAAACAAAACCATAGCTAAATAAACCTCCCAAGCCATCAAAAAATACAAATTAGACATAAAACCACATGGGAATGGAAATGCCTAGGAGTAAGCAGGTGAGGGGATAAACAACCAGTGACCCTGGATGTTAAGCCAAATGACCTTGTAGGTCAAGGTCAAGATGGGAGCTGAAAAAGTCAAATTTATAAGGCGACGTGAATGAATCGGTTGAAATGGGAAGTGAGAAAACCCACCAAACAGCCAAACTATGAATGTTGGTGCTGTTGAAAAGAGGAAAACAGGGAAGGAAGGAGTTGAGACAGAAAAAATTCTGTCAGTGAGTGATTTATATATTAATGAAAATACATTATTAGTGACTCCCTGTGCCTGAAATGATGGTGTTTATGAAGCCATTTTACTGCCAGGTGTGCATATGCTTGCAAAGTTTTTCATAAAAATAGTATTCATTGTATGGGTTCCTGGCCATTTCGCAACTCCCGCAGTTTGAAAATGTCCACTGACCACTTCAAAATGACCAATTAATTTACTGAATAAAATTGAGTTAGACCATTTGACTTGAAATGTTTTCCTGCATAGAAAGTTAGCTACTAGCTAATATTAAAGTGTGATATTCCATTGGGTCCTTTCAGAAAAATAGTATTCATTGTATAGGTTCCTGGCCTTTTCTCAACTACAGCAGTTTCATGGTGTCCACTAACCAATTCAGAATGACCAATTAATTTACTGAATAAAATTGAGTTAGACCATTTGACTTGAAATGATTTCCTGCGTAGAAAGTTAGCTACTAGCTAATATTAAAGTGTGATAATCCATTGGGCCCTTTAACTTGAAAAGTTTTCCTGAATAGGCAATCATCAGTAGAAAGTGTCTGTAATGACTATTTATGTGCTTAAACATTATAAATGTTTTGGTTGAAATGGCCAGCAGATTAATTTGGTAGTTTTGAAATGAACAATCCATTTTAAAACCTGAGTAGCATTTGTTTCAAAATGGTCATTAGGTTTTAAATAGGAAGTATCACATATATCTTGAAAGAAATAAAAGATTTGACTGTCATGTAACGCCAAACATTTAACATTCAAAAGAATGTGTTTCATTAAATTAAACTTTTGTGATGATCTGGGCACATTTATTTATCTTCTCAATTTTTAATTTTTTTCCTGTGTTTTAATTTATTAGTCACAGTCAACATGTGGCCATGGGAGAGAATGAGGTCTAGCTAGAGGAAAGAAACAAATGTGAACTGGAGCAACTGTATGATTCAAAATTTTAAAAGGTGGAAACAAGCCTCTTAATACATACATACAATAACACAGAATACAATAAATGACAAAAACACTAAAACAAGGGCGTGGAGGGAGGGGAAATTCTTTCAGTGTTATCCATTTAAAAATCTAGAGAAATAATGCACAGAATTGTAGAGCATGCCTGGTTATATAGGGTAACTAGACCATGTGATCGAGAAAATGAAAGAAAATGTTTGACTGGGTAAGAGACATATATTAGAAGAGTTCATTACATTGATTTTAGAAGATCACTTTCATTTTTTTCACGTCAGACCCTGGCATCTTGTTTTAACCAAGTTTAATATAAAGTTAAATTACAATAAAATGTTTACAATTTAATGGCATAAAAATTTAATTAAATTAAAATGCGCCATTGAAATTATTATAAACTTGGCACACGTATGTATTTGGGTTAGCAGAGGAACCTATTTTAAGATGACCTTAAAGTCTCAAAAATAAATAAGTTATGGCCATATTAAGCTTAGAAATTTGATCTTTGGCCACTTAATGCCTTCTAGGTCAAAAACTTTTTGGCTCATCTGGCTCAAATTTTACCTGGGGATACATTAATATATTCTTCTTAAATATGACAAAATTCAAGACTTTTATATGTTCAGGTTTAAACTGTGTTTCGGGCCCATGAAGACATTTTTCACATATGGTGTCCTATAATTTGGAAATGGTAAGTGTGACAAGTCTCAAACTGTATTAGATATAACTTCCATGTGTAATCTTTGTGGAAAATTTGAAGTCTGCACCTTTAATTTTAGGGTCACCTTACGGACTATAAACCCCCAGAGACCCAATTTATTGACTTTTTGCCACTTTTAAATCCTATAGCTGTCAAGCTATGTGATTGATAGAGCTAAAATCTCATCTGGGAATACATTAATATGTTCTTTTGACATGTGCCAAAAATCAAGACTTTACATAGACATGTAATCTATGTATGAGGACCATAAATACCCACCTGAGTGACACTTTTTCGACATTTTCCACATATTTTGCCCTGTAACTTAGAAAAGGTAAGTCTGACAAGTCTCAAATTGTATTAGATATAACTTCCATGTGTAATCTTTTGTTCATTTTACATGTTTCAAAAATCAAGGTTTATGTAGACATTTAACCTCTATATGACGCCCATGAAGAATCTATCCGGAGAACTTTTTCCTATATTTTTCACATATTTTGCCTTATAAGTTGGAAGTGGGAAATCTGACCACTCACACTGTAGTGGATATAACTTGTATATGTAACCTTTTTTCTTTGTCGAAAATTTGAGCTCTGCAGTTTTAATTTTAAGGTCACATTACAGTTTCTAAAACTAGAACAAGCAATCAGTGCCCGTGAACAGGCTCTTTGTCAGCTGACTGTGTGTTTTGATTTTCAGAGTAGAAGTGAAAGAAGGACACAAAAGTTGTGCCCTGCAAATGGTATTCAGAAGTAAAGTACAAAGTTAGCTGCTGAGGTGTGAAAAGTAGGTGCAAAACATATTTAAACAAAATACTGTAGATGCAATAGTTTAGCTGATCCAAAAGTAGAGGAATAACATATTAAACAAAATTCTCTAAATAATATACAATAGTTTTCAAGTTACAAGCGATTTACACAACAGTGATAACTTGAAAGTAGCTATCGTTCAGCTATGCAAAGACCTACAAGTCTACATTTCCACTATGTTATAGCTGACCCAAAAGTAGGTGAATAACATATCAAAACAAAATACTGTAAATGCAATAGTTTTCAAGCTACAACTAATTTACTCAACAGTGATAACCTGAAAGTAGCTTAATTGCTTGGCTATGCTATGAGCTACAAGTCTGCAATTTTACTGTGTTAAAGCTGACCCAAAAGTAGATGAATAACATATTTTAACAAAATACTCTAAATGCAATAGTTTTCAAGTCATAAGTGATTTACACAAGTGATAACCTGAAAGTAGCTATTACTCAGGTATTCAATGAGCTACAGGTCTGCATTTTCACTATGTTCTAGCTAACGGAAAACTAGATGAATAGCTTAGTAAAAGAAAATACTATAAATGTAATAGTTTTAAAGTTAAAACTGATTTAATCAGCAGCGAGAGCTATGAGCTACAGGTCTGCAATTTTTCCAAGTAATAGTTGACCCAAAGTATGTGAATAACATATTTAAAGAAAAATATTATCAACAGTATTGGTATATTAAAGATGTGACCATTTATTTAGTTGTTGGACCCATGGGGCCATAATGTACAGATATTTGCTGTTATAACCCGTATGTGGTATAATTTTGTTCATATTTAGTGGTTTTATATCTGTGTTCTCATTGATCTAGTACTAACATGTAAATAAAGTTCCTTAAACTGATTTTCTATCTCACTTTTATTCGTTACAACTGGTTGCTACCCATCCTGGCTTTAGGTTCGAACCCTGACTGATAGTTATAACCAGTTGTTAACATTGAAAGGTAACACTTTCTGCATCAAATTTAGTTCTAGTTATAGGTAATTTCTGTCAAGCTTCTAGTTATCCTTGTATTTTGCACTTACAACTGTAAGGACTAAAAATACTTTTACTTATGGCAATATATTCTACCTATGACAGTCTGTCTTATACCACATCTACTATTTGTTATATTTAAAGTGTACAGGTTACAAGGATTTTATTACACACTTTGTGCAGTGTAGATCAATGTTACAGTGGTGATGTCATCATGCCATTGATTCTAGCAAATCTATTGGCTAATCAGGTGAAATAACCATAGTTACCAAAGTATGACCATACAAAGTCAAACACAGCACGGTCACGCAACTGCATAGACATGCGTCAGGAGTCGCAGTAATAATTTGCCATGTATACCTTCATTTTACAGTGGTGATAAACTTGTGGATATTTAATACTGACCCTCTTAAGTTTAACTTTCTGAAAACTATGGACAGAAAGCAGACTCAGCTTATTACTTATTTATAGGGATATCTCTATTATCAATACCTTCCAAGTGTTACCTCATATTTGGATAGACTTAAAACATTAATCTAAAAGATTTTAGTCAAAGCACAAATTAAAAACTGTCATAAAACTAAACCCAGTATAGTGGGTCAAGTGACATTTGCCAAACTGTGCAATTTGAAAACTGCAGATACTACCCATGCATAAACACAATAGGAAGTATCATATTAGACCTGTTAAACTTTAGAAAAATTTACCTCCTTAGAATGTAGTCCCAAGGGTAAAAATGTTTGCACATGAGCATTTCCATTCTGATATACCCACAACTAGTCCCTGGGTAGATAGTTACAAGTTATATTCATGAGTCATAGCAGTCAGGAGCAACTTATAAAGCCAATCTTTTTTTAATTTGGGACCAATTAGAGTAAGAAATGTAAAATTTGCCACATATATGAAATTCGCCACATGTGGAAAGACTTATAAAATAAATGAATTGAGGTGAGATTTGCTGAATGTATAGTAAATTAAGGCTTTTTGAACTGGGACATACCAAGTTCAAGACAAAACATCTATTTTTTATAGAATTAACTAAGGTTTTTAGAGGTGGCGAAATTTATATTTCTGGCCAATTTTAGATTCCTTACTCTATATTACTTCTCCTGTATCATATATTCATTCTCTTTACTAATAACTTTCTAGTCTAAGACCATATGGATGCCTCTATGAACTTCTCTTGTATGCATCCCTAGTTTCTGGATGACCCAAATATTTATACTTAACAACCAATCACACTTAGGATCCCTATTTTAGTGATTGAAATCCTTGACCAATAAACTGTTATTTTACCCTGTTTACACTAAACCTGTAATAACAACAGGTGTGAAATCTGTTCATATAAACTAAATTACACAACAGTATACATGTAACAGGTGTTTTCAAAGAGTTAGAGGTTATATCGTGAATACTTATGTTTTGATTGATTACAATGCATGTTTGTTTAGAATTTGACTGTCGATTTTGTTTGGTCAGGTTGATCAATCTCAGTAACAATTAAGACGGGGTATTATATTGCACAGAGATATATATTAAATGGTACATATGTCTTTTCATCATTTCAGGACAAAGTCATAAAATATACAAACACATGTTATGACACATATTTCCCACTTTCTTCAACTGGCAGGTGATTATGTTTGTCTGTTGAAATGACTCATTTGTAGTCGTTAATTAAAACACAGTGATGTGACACACACATACTTCACAAGTTGTTAACAAATTACCATAGCTACATTCTTAATCATTCGTTATTTAGCTACATTCTTAACCCCAGAATTTATTTGAATCACAAGAAAGTTAGCATCAGCATTGAAGATCTAATTAGAACATTGTATTATGATGGCTCCCTTGATTTCCTGTCTCAATTTGGTGTTTAAGCAAGGAAGGGTCTTCCTTTTGGCTACCAGCAAAGTGACAAGAGTTCAACCACTGGTCATGTCTGCCGAAAATCAATGCTGTATCTATCCCTCAAGTTATGTGTAATTCCTCCTTATGTACTATTCACACTTCTCTTGGTGAATGGATACATTCTTCTAGAATATCTCTAGTGGAATTGTGCACTGAGCAAGCAAAACAGGACTGAGTGAATATGTCACTATTCTGTCACATTAAATGGAGCAAAATATGGTTTTAACATAGTAGAATGTATTGTTACATACATTAGTGAAAATGTAAACAAGACACAGCAGTGATATTACAGTTCAAAAATTTCCTCAATGACATATACAAAAAAAGTAATATCACAAAGACGACACTAAAGTATGAGTGCATTGCAACATATATATTTTTGTTGAACGAGACATATTTTACTTTTTTTATCATCAATCACTTTGTTGCAATAATTGGTAAAGTAAACCCATATTTATCAAAATAATGCAAAAATAGATTAGCTGTCAGATATATCCTTACTAACAATGTGCTGGTTAGATTTTGTTTAAATTGGTGGATGATATAAAATTGGCAGATCTAATATTTTAGCAAAATATTGGGGGTTCATGAATTGCAAGCCTTAAATATAAATAATTATCTGCTGTTGTCATGATGAATGCATTCACATTTTTATGGATGTTTATTTCTGTGAAAGCAGATTTTAAAAACCTAAAACAAAGTTATTGTCCCAAAATCTGACGGTCACTGGACAAGGTGAGGATATTGAACCTTTAAATAGATTTATTGCAGTAACAATCTCTTTTCCAGATTCCAATTCAATAAATTTACACTATAAATTTATACTTTTTAAAAACCTAAAACAGACATTTTATTCACAGAGTAAATTAGATGTGATATGCATTACAATATTATGTGGAATTCATTACCTGTGTGAATTATTCAAACATTTATGATTTTTGTGGCCATACTATACATATCTAATCTCTCCTGAAATTAGTACAATATTTTTTTTCTTGTAGGAGGGGGCGGAGAATTTCATATACTGTGGTGGAAATTCATATTTTTAGACAAAGAACTATTCACTACTTATTCATCATCTTTATGTCAATGATCACAACCAAAAACTTGAAGTCCATCCAAATAGATTGTCACTTTTTTCCCAAGTAGTCAGATTGTATTTCCATTAGGCCTTAAGTGATCAAATAACAAGAAAAATAAAGACCTAGCTCCCTGAAGAGTGTGTTCCTGATTCATGGGAGTCTGTCTGTTCTATGTTTCTGCATTGGTACGATTGTCATTGTCGGTCTTAAATTCAAATTAACTTAATAATATAAATTTTCTCTTATTTTAGCTAAGACAAAATCAAAAGTGTTGCATTAGGTTGCAAAAGCTATTTAGGCAAGTCATTTCATATTTGGCAGAATACAATAGATATATGATTTCAATTGATATGTTCTGAACCATGCTATGCTTTACTTAAAGAGAATGATTTCTGTTTGTTGTGAGACTCAAACTCAATAAATTTGTGTGGTCACAAATTCAGCACAAGACAACAGTCTATATTCTTTGTTTGAATAGCAATTAACCATTGCATTGTTCTTGCATCCTAAGTGCGTCAAAGACAACTTTCACATTATCTTTAAACTAGTATTTTTAACAGTTTTCTTTTTTTACAAACAAACTGACATTTATTTTCATTTCAACTGAAAAAAATGCATAACACTAAAATGAATATATTTTATGAAATAAAGGCAGTATCTTAGAATCTGAGACCAAAAAAAATTACTTTGTGCCTAACATGACTGAATAGTCTTTAAGATACTGTGATGTATGGTTTACTTTTATTAATTAATGTATTTCTCTGATCAAAATTTAAATTTGCATTTTTATTGCGCTACAATAGCTTACCATGTGGAACTGAATGCTATCTCGGATGGCCAAGGCATCATGGCCAACGTCCAAGAAAAATGGACGTATACTAGCATGATGCCTATATGTTGAGGTGACCCGGATGTAAAATGCCGCTTCCGCTTCCTTCTTATCGTTGGCCACACTGCAGTGGAAGCATTTAATATCACTCATCTATTTTATTGAAATTCTAGCGGATAAACGTATAGTTTTCTATATTTTGAAGCGAGTTTATAGTTCCGTCTCTGTCCTGATATCATGTCCTCGCAAAGACAAAGAACTGACAAACCGCGGTCTTTGAAGTGTTGTCACTTTTGCAATGAATTTGATCTCCACAACTACTCCCCTACATGTAGGGAAGCTGGCAAAGGTGATGACGCTTGTGTGACTGGCAGTAGAAAGTGTCTTCTATGCTCTAATTTTAAAGACGATTAGTTAGCAAAGATTGTCAATAGAAAACGTTACACAAAAAATGTCGCACAAATCTGATACTTCTTTGGATGAACTGAGATTTTAGGTGAAGAATGCAAGATCTTCTCTGGTTCTAGAGAAGAACTGGAAGAGTCTCTCTTCAATATTATACTTCACCTCCGCACCCCTCTAATATTGCAAAGACTTGTACCTCAGGATCTGGTAAGGAGCCTCATTCCCCTAAAACAAAAACCAGTTCCTCCAACTCCTGGTACTGTTCTTCAGAATAAAATTGAAAAATCCATTGGATCACAAATGTCGCTTCAATTAAAGCAGGAAATGGGGATTTTTCAAGCATCTTTTTCAGAAGCTTTTAATAAGCTTTCTGACCAACAGATATCCTTACAACAGCAGATTAATAAACCGAGGGCTAGTGCTACTGTTTCCAAAACCCCCTCGCACTCTGTTGATCAATTTGATCCTGACCCTCTACCAGGCACCAATCAAGTCTCAGATTCAAACCCAAGACCCTCTAATACGATGGATACTTGGGTAGCTGATTTTGCCGGGCCTCGTCTTCCTCCACATCTTCAAAAATGAGCACAAGTCTTGGACCCCTCGCGGGGGGTGTCTCGGATCCTAAATCGGATCACAGCTACCACAAAAGAGGAACCAAACCTGAAAAACATAACGACAAAAGAAAACACAAGTCTATCAAATATATTTCGTCCTCTTCAGTGCAGTCAGATTCTCACGCTGAATTATTCAGGTTTTGCACAGGTGATCAACCTGGAAAAAATAAGGGTGAATCCCAGGAGGCCCACAGACCCACAACCTTTGGGGACCTCAAACAGAAGGACCCTGAGCCCAAATCTCTACTTACCTCAGACCCCATTATTCCAAGGGAAGTAGACATGTCAGACTTGCCCTCTGATTATATGGAGGATATTGAACTTTTCAGGCAGGTACTCAATATCCTTGATCCCAGGGACAGTATGCCTGTCCCTTCTGCCTCAGTATGGGGCTTAAATAAGGTAGATCAACAACAGGTACTTGGGCTTAGAGGCCCTCTGCCATGCTCTCAGTTAATCCTACATTAAAAGAGGCCCTAGACAAGTTTGAGCAGGACTTCAAACCCACTAATCTCCCAGAAGGGAAGTTTATCAAGCCCCCTCCTTCCACTGCAAAGTGGTACAAGTTGAGAAATTCTTGCCTAGAGGAGAAGATGCAGGAGCTCAATACAGACTTTGCTAGCATCTGTATTTCTCCCAAACCCTCTGGAACCCCTATGGGAAAGATCCCTATGCAGGTAGTTAAGGAATTTGAACACCAGGCTAGGCTAAACCTCTGCACCCTCAACTACTCAGCTGCATTCAATCAGGTCATTTCTGAATGTAACCTGATCATGGAGAATTGTAGGCATAGCCTTAAGGCTACATCCAAATGAGTTAAGACTCAGATCCAGAAAGGTGCCAACCCAGAAAGGGCAGCCAAGAATGACTATGAAATGATCTGTGATTATCTGGATATCTTGAATAGAAGGATCAATATCCAGTAGAAAGCCCTGGCCTGCCAAAGCAAGGCCTTATCCCACATGCTCCAGAGGGAGCTTCACACTATGGGAAACTCCGTCCTCATCAGAAGAGAGGGAGAAATGTCCCATTTACAACCCCATTTGGGAGATACCAGGCGGCAATAGCTGAGGGGCTCACCCTTTGCTCCTACTCTGTTTCATTCCCAATTAGTGAAGGATGGCGAGGAGTTTCTCCTCAAAAAAGACACCCCCAAAAACACTCGGGGCTTGAAGCCCTATCAAAATCAGCCCTTTTGTGGCCACCTCCATAACAAAAAAGAGGCTCCTACAGGAAACACCCCTATGGGGGACAATCCAAAAGCAGTAATCAGTCATTTTCTTCCAATAAGGGGCAATCAAACTACAGAGGTAACAAGGGTCATTTTCAACCCCACCACAGGGGCAGAGGGCATGGTAACCCCTCCCCCGAATGACTACTTAACCTCAACTAACCCCCTGATTCTGTCAGGATACAAAGCCAATCCAAAACACTTAGCTCTGGCCTCTTGTATCCAGTCTCTCCTGAACAAGAACACAACAGAAAGGGTAGAAAACACAAAGTCTCTTGGGTTTTACAGTCACCTGTTTCTAGTCCCCAAGCCCAACCAAAAATGGAGACTGGTTATGGACCTCAGCCGGTTCAACACTTTTCTTATAGTAGAGAAATTCAAAATGGAAACACCTGAGTGAAAACACAAAAACACCTCAAGGAAGTACAGTCGGTTCAGCCACAGGTCTCAACTCAGCTCACCTTTCTTCCCTTCAGCCTAGCCACAATCCCCCATACTGATTGTTGATTGTAAAGGAGGTGAAACTCATGGCTTTCTTCAGAGGCAACAGAGTTCAGCAATACTTGGGCGACAGGCTCATCAGGGCCCATTCAGATTGTGGTGGACCTGATCCAGTCCTAATGGATAATCAACCGGGAGAAGTCCAAACTCCAACCCACCCAGGTATTCTCATTTGTGGGCTACCAATACCATCTAGATTCAGCACTTGTAAAACTCATGGTAGACAGATGGCTCAGAGTTCAGGACTTGATCCTGAAAATAAAGTTGAAGCTTGCTTTGACTGCCAGATGTTTGATGTTGCTAATTGGGTTGAACGCCTCAATGGAGATGGTCTCAGAGGGTCACCTTCACATGAAACCCTTTCAGTGACACCTCAAAGAGCACTGGAGATTTCCTCAGTCATTGGAAACCCTCCTTCCTTGGTCAGAGAGCATATCAGTTCACCTAGAATGGTGGCAAATTACTGTCAATGTTCTGAAGGGATCAGACCTTCATCCCAAAGACCACAACATCCTGTTCTTTACCGACACCTCAAATGTAGGTTGGGGCGCTCACTCAGGGTAAGACTCCTTAAAAGAACTGTGGTCAGACAGGGAGAAAAGCCTACACATAAATGTGCTAGAGCTGAAAGCGGTCTTCCTGGAACTAAAAGGGTTCCAGGACTAGTGTCAGAATCAAACAGTGCTGGTAGCATCAAACAACACAACAGTGGTAGTTGTATATAAACAAACATAAACAAACAGAGAGGAACCCACTCGGTAGACATGTGCACTCTCCTGTGGACAATCATGACCTGGTGCCACCATTACAGAATAACCCTGTGGGCCAGGCACATTCCAGGATGCCTGAATGTGATGGCGGACTCACTTTCCAGGTCAAACCATACTCAATAGACAGAGTGGTCCCTCCACCCACAGGTTTTCAAACAAATCTACCAAAAGTGGTTCACTCCTCATGTAGACCGGTTTGCCACTCGTCTGAACCACAAGCTCCAGCTGTATGTATATCCAGTCCCAGACCAACATGCTTGGGACATAGATGCCCTGAATATAAACTGGTAGGGTCTTGTGGCTTATGCATACCCTCCTATGGCTCTCCTTCACAGGGTGGTCCAAAAGATCAGGCAGTGCAATTGCCATGTCATACTAATAGCCCCAGGCTGGCCAGGGATGTTCTGGTTTTGGGACCTAGTGCAGCTCTCAACGGAGATCCCACTTCTGCTACCAGTGTGCAAAACACTACTCAGACAGCCTCACAATCTGGTGTTTCACAACAACCCTCAATATATGTGAACCTGCATGTCTGGTGTCTAGGAGTGTTGACATCTCCAAGAACAAGGCTTCTCTGTTGAAGTGTCAGAGAGAAAACTGCTGCCCCTCAAAGGCCATCAACAAGGACCGTTTACAAATCAAAGTGGGCCCTTTCTGAAAAATGGTGCAAAGAAAATTTGGTGGGTTTCTCCACTCTATCTATAAAATATGTCTCTCACTTTTTCATGTATCTGTACCAAGACCTAAACAGGCACCCTTCAACCATTGATGGTTCTAAGATGGCCACTGTTGATACTCTAGGTCCAGCAGGCCTTATTATCTCTCGAAGCTGTCGAGCTTCCACAGGGACCACCCCAAAAGTTCCAGAAACTTACCCAAGTGGAACCTTTCCATTGTTCTCAAAGAGCTCAAAGCACCTTTTGAGCCTATGAAAGACACAAACCTCAAACATCTTACTCTCAAAACTGCTTTCTTGCTAGCCTTGGGCTCTGGCAAGCGCCGCAGCAAAATCCATGCCTGGGTTGCAAACAAAGTATCCAATTTAGCCCAATGGGAGAAGGTAGCCCTTTCCCTTCCTCAAATTTCATAGCCAAAAACCAACTAGCAAGAGACGGGTTCCCAAACTGTGTCTCCGATGATTATTCCTGCTATGACTACCATCGTAGATAGGCAATTCAAAGACAGGACCTTGTGTCCAGTGCGGGCCTTGAGATACTATCTGGATCGCACCAAAGACCTGAGAGGGTCTCGATCCCTACTTTTTATTTCCTTCAAGAAAGGACATACCTCAGACATCAGACCCGCTACTCTCTCTTCTTGGTTAAAACAAACTATTCTACTTTGTTATACACAAGCAGACCAATAATCCTTGGACTTGGTCCAAGTTAAAGTGCATGATATCAGGGCCTTTGCGGCCTCTAAAGCCTTTTATTGGGGGGGGCGATTTCAGTGGACCAAATCATGCAAGCCTGTCACTGGAAGGCATACAATCCCAGTAAACATAGCAAACGTTTATAAACGTTTTTTAAACCTATAAACGTTTTTTAAACCAAATATAAACCTAAATATTGGCAATTATTTAATATTATGGGTTTATAAACGTTTCAGCAACATTAGTTTGGTTTATAAACGTTTATAAACGTTTTTAAATGTTTATAAATAAACGTTTATACAAAAACGTTTATAAACGTTTTTACAGAAACGTTTATAAACGTTTTTAAACGTTTACAATGAGGCAAGAATATTTTAACCTCGCTTTCATTTAGGATGATGACATCAGCACAGCCATTTTGAGAGAAATTGGAGAAATATTTCTGTAAGTATATCTTGTTGTATCACTGTTGTTTGAAGCCATCATTACATTCTAAGTAGATATATAGAAGTATATAATTTGATGATATTATATACTTTTATATACCTACTTAGAATATAATGATGGCTTCAAACAACAGTGATACAGCAAGATATACTTACAGAAATATTTCTCAAGATTTTAAACACGTGTATAAACGTTTATAAACGTTTTCGTATAAACGTTCATAAACGTTTATGTAAAAACGTTTATAAACGTTTATATATAAACGTTTATAAACGTTGATGGGCAAACGTTTAGGGACCCATCATTTTAAACCTAATCTAAACCGTTGCTAGTTAGGTTTATAAACGTTTATAAACGTTTGTAATGTTTACTGGGATACATTCACAAATTTTTACCTAAAAGACCTTACTTGGTCAGACAATGACAACAATATGTATCTGGGCTCACTAGTCGCAGCCCAACAAGTCTTGGACCCTTCCCCTCAGGCTGGTTATCCTCGGGGAAAAAAAAAGGGGGGGGGGCACATCAGCTGCAAGCAAGTCTTCTAAAGTCTAAGCCCAGTTTTGTGAGGTATTGGTGCACCTACCCAGGATGTCTGGTAAGACCTAATCTAGTTTTTTCATTGTTAAATTATATGTTGTGCTATTTGTGTCCCGAATTGACACGCATGATCTCATTTTAAAAAAAAGGTAATTTTAATAACAGTATTCTTTAGTAATTGATGAGATTCTCCAAGTCCAGGACTTGGATTCTGGGATGTTTTTAGCCCCTCAGGCTACTACTGAGAAAGTGAGTATGGGCTACACTCCTTCCTTCACAAAGCCAGATATCCAGACAGTACTTTAGACTGTCAAAATAACAAAATACCACATACCGGAAAACCGTTAACAACACTATCATATAATTGTTATTTACATTAAATATTTGGCAATATTTTTAGTACATCAAGTATTGGGTATTATCAACAATGCAATTTGTATCTTGCAAGTTTTATTTTATTTTAATTCCAATCAGTGTATAGCCATTACTCCTGTTGTTGGTGTCTGGTGGTGTTGTCACTTGGGTTAAGGTGAGGCTGTACTGTGAGGTGTTAGGGTGCCTGTGAGTCGCCCACAGGACGAAGAATTGTGACTTTGTTGAGGTGTAGGGATATATTTCTTGAGGTCCCCCACTGTTGAGCTTAGACTAGGGCTTCTTACTTATGAACAATCCCACCAGTCATGTTTAGTCTTTAGGTACTGCTCTTTATGGCACTGTTTACAGTTGCACTGGCTCGCAGGTATGAGTGGTTCAACACTGGAGTATCTAACACATCATGTCCTTCTTTAATTAGAGTTGCAAAAAAAATTTCATATTTTTGTTCTTGTCGAAAATTTTCAACCATGGTTAACAGAAGTGGGCTTATGTTGTTATTGCTACTGGGAGGAGATGTGTCCCTCAAGCCTGGCCCTCTCACACTTTTTTTCGATGGCCAGATATGTAAGGAATAAGGCTCCACTCCTAGACGATGTGGTTAGTTCAAATGACCTTGACTTTATATGCCTTGCGGAAATCCTTATTCGTCCCTTTGATTCAGAGAGCTTTTTACGGTTTTTTTCTCCTCCTGATTTTATTTTTCCTCACAGGCCTCGTCCCTCAGGTATTGGTGGTGCTGTTAGTTTTTTCATTAGATCCTCCTACAGACCCCATAAAATAGAATCTCCCTTTTATCAGTCATTTGAGAACATGGTGGTGTCAATCGGGCTTCATGGCCGTTAGTTGTTGCTTGCCTGCATGTACCCCTCTCCAGGATCATGTACCTGTAACTTTCAAGAAGAATTGATTGCATCTGTTGGTTTCCTCTCCTCTATTAATTCTTCATATTATATCTATGGTGATTTCAACATTCATGTTGATGTTCCTGTTTGCGATGGTTATAAATTTATAATCTTTCTTGATTCGTGTGATCTGAAAGTCACTCAATAAACCCAGTCATCTGCATGGTCACATATTGGACCTCATTCTACCCCCCATTGATCAGGATACTATTGTTGATGTCAAATTTTGCGACTTTGTATCCGATCATGCATTGGTCAAATGCACAATTGCTTTCCTTCGTCAAGTGATTCACATTCCAAATAAAGTTCAACATAGAAGGTGCCACCGTATCAACATTAACATGTCTGACTTTCTGCTCAGATCTCAAACATACTTCCTTCGTCAAGTCTCCAACTGATGCTATAGTTAATCTATATGAACAATATGTATGTGACTTGGTTAATGTTCTTGATAGGCATGCACCTCTCATATCTAAACTGACAAAGAAAGATTCTGCGGCTTGGAAGTCTGATGATTGTTGACGTGCAAAGTCCCTTAGGCGCCAATTTGACAGAACTTGGCAGAAGTCACCCTCGTCAGATTGCTCGGCGCAATGCACTTATAAACAAGGAAAAGTCCTCCTTTTTTTCGACCAAAATTAAGAAAATTAGAGATACTTTCTCTCCCTCTGGCACTGTAAATGAGGTTCACCCGCCTTCAGATCCTCCAAAAATTACTGTCTTTAGGCAAGTTTCTGAATATGCTGTGGATAAAATAATTAAAACCTCACCATCAGAATCATGCCTTTTAGATCCTTGGCCAACATTCCTTATTAAGGAATGCATTGATATACTGCTACCATCACTTACAAAGCTGGTCAACTGCTCACTCATGGAGGGATGTGTCCCTGATGCTTTCAAAACTGCTGTGGTCACTCCTCTTATTAAAAAGGCAAATCTTCCTTCAGACGGCCTGAAGAATTATCATCCTGTATCTGGCCTCCGCTTCATATAAAAACCGGTAGAACATGTGATTGCTAAGCAGCTGTTAGAACATATCCATGTCCATAACTTAGACAACCCATACCAGTCGGCATATAAAGCTGGTCGCTCAATTGAGACAGCTCTTCTCTCCATAAACAATGAAGTTCACTTATCATTGTCAAGAGGTGAACCCACTGCTTTAGTATTGCTCGACTTGTCTGCAGCTTTCGATACCATAGATCATTCCACTCTTCTCAGTTGCCTCCATATTTGGTTTGGCGTCGGTGGCTCTGTTCTGAAATGGTTCACTTCCTACCTAACAGATGGTTATCAGTCAATAAAAATTTGTTCTACTGTGTCAGATGTTTGTAACCTCCTATTTGGCATCCCCCAAGATAATGTCCCGGGCCCTTTGTTGTTCTCATTATACACCACCCCCCTCAGTTTGATTATCAGTAAACATAAAGTAATAAAGTTTCATTTCTATGCAGATGACAGCCAAATTTATGTGCATTTATCCCAGAAGAATGCATCTGCTGTCTTTGAACAGTTGAATAGGTGCGTAGATGATGTTAAAGAGTGGATGCCAACTAGTAGGCTCAAATTGAATTCTGACCAGACTGAGTTTATCATCTGTGGTTCAAAGAGACAGCGGAAAAACTTGAAAGCATTTTTTTCAATTAATATCTTGGACAGTCCACTCTGCCCTGTTGACTCAGTCAAGAATTTGGGTGTGTGGTTCGATTCAGATTTTTTCTTGTCCAAGCATGTTTAGAATGTCTGCAAAAGGTTGTTTTGTTAAACTCTGTGATTTCAGACATGTCAGGCGGTTTCTTACTCATGATGTTCCTGTACTTGTGGCTAATGCTCTTGTTAGTAGTCGGTTGGATTACTGCAACTCACTTTTCAGGAGCCTCTCCAAGTTCATTCTACACAAATTACAGTGCATCCAAAAGAGTGCAGCCAGAATTGTATCAAACTCCAGTTCATACACCAGTATAACTCCTGTGCTTAAAAAATTGCATTGGCTTCCTGTTGAACAGCGCACAGTGTTTAAGACAGCCACACTTGTTTATAAGTTTCTTCACACATGTTTTCCTAGGTATTTTGCTCCATATCTTTCTTCCTACAGCAGTTTTTATAGTACCAGGCGCAGTCAAAGTGGTGGCAATTTCCTTGTCATTCCAAAGTTATACCTTTCTGTTCATAAATCTGTCAAACAGTTTGGTAATAGTTTTACTTTTGATACTCCCACTGTTTGGAATGCTCTTCCAGATGAGTTTCGTGCCTCTCCCTCACCGGCCTCTTTCAGAAAGCAGCTTAAAACCTACCTGTAATCCAAAGCATACCCACCTTAGCCTGGATCATCCCCTGGCATTCTCTGTGGTGCTTGAGCCCTCTTCTGTCTCTGGATACTGAAATTAGGTCGACTGTTTTTTTTGTTTTGTTGCACCTTAGACTCCTCTTGTATGGGGAGATTAAACGCTATAAAAGTCTAATTAGAATTAGAATAGCATTAGAACTTACCTATCCTCTTTATGTTTATTAACAAATAAAGATGACTCATTTACAGCTCTTTAACAGGAAGTTTTTACGTTGCAAGGTGTCTAACTCTGCCAACAACCCTCCTCCTTTCTCATCCGGGCTTGGGACCGGCAATGGCGGAGTTACATCTTGCAGTAAATCACACACTGTCCTCCTCGAGTGTATTTTATATTTCTAGGAAAGCTCTGCAATTAGCCTCCATGCACCGACATGACCTGGGGTATGAAGTATTTTTGTGCAGCATATGATCTTTAAGTTACATTTATGGTATGGTACACAGGGAAAATGAGCAAATATCAGCAACTACTGGTTCTCAAGGACAAAAGTTTACTGGCTGTGAATGGGTCAATTATTTTCAGCTGATTCCTAATGCTAGCACTTAATTTCCCTACAATGAGATTCAGTTTGACTTGTCACTTATCTGTTGTTAGAATTCAGTATTGTGGCAGAGAAATTCAATAAAATGAGATGAGCAGGGAAAATAAATCTTAACTGGTTCATGGAGTAATTTTAATCTTACTTTCAACACATACTGGAACTCTCAGGATAGATGGTCAAGGGCATGAAAAGCAGAAGCATTCTACATGATCAAGATTCTACAATGAAAATGTTCCAAATAAATATTTTCATATAATTCATGTCAAAGCTATTTCTTACCTCTGCAAAGGAGGTTTTATTTGGGGGATGCATGTGTTTCTGTGATTGCAATAATTCAAAATTAATAACCATATCTTTATAAAGTTTTTCTATGTGGGTTGGGTCGGATCAAAGGAAGAAGTGATCAAGTATGAGGGAAAATCCAGATCATGCTCATGACAACAACTCTCTCCCCCCCCCCCCCAAAAAAAAATCCCTAATTTTCAGCAGTCCCATTTTCAATGATTTCATTATTATTATGAGGGGTAAAATTCAATCCCCAAAATAATTCTAGAGGACCTTAAACTCCATCAATGTGAACCATTGAACACAGGTAAAGTAAATATTTGGCAAAGCTTAAAAAATAATGGGTACTAAACACATTTTTATTGAATGCTTTCAAAAGGTTTTATGTATACTGTTTATTAAACGTTAACTTATTTAAGAAACGTTACAACTAAACATCATCTAAAATATTACTTTGGTACTGATTAGCATTATTAACCTTAATTGGGGTCAGAGGTCAAATTCATTATGTTTTTACGTTGCTCACCAATTAAAAAAAAAAAAAAACATTTTTTATGGCTAAAATTGTAAGTTAGTTAGCATTCAATTTTTACTTTTAGGCATTACACATAATGGTAATATTTGACAAAGTCCTCTAGAATCCCCTATTTATTGTCACCGCCATGTTTTTTTTGCAAATGTTTGAAGGTAAACATATAATAAGCATTCCAAAACTATGGGTAGAAAAAATGTTTCAATGTTTTTAAAACATTTGATAGAAAACATTTCAAAAAAACTTTAAATGATGGTTATGAAAAGCCCTTCTATTAAATGTTTGTGATTTCATTAAAATTTCTTGAAACATTATATGTAATATACAGTTCATCAAACATTTCATGATGAATATTTGAAAAACATTTCCAGCATAACCTTCATTTCTTCAGCTATTTTATAATTGTTTAAAAGATGTTTCCAGTCAACGCTAGTTTCTGAGTTATTTTATAAACATTTAATACATGTTTTCTTCAAAAATGCTAGTATAGAGAGTGTTCATATAATGTTTGTTGAACATTACAGAGTGTAAACATTTACTTGGAAACATTTAGTAACCCAAAAGATAGGGTTTGAAAATGTTTTGTAAACATTTAAACCATTTTAAAACATTTTTAATGTTTACTGAGACCAATTAAATTACCACAAATATTCATCAGTTTTAAGATATTATTTCAAGGTCTTATCTGTGTAATAATATTCATACACAATTCTTACAGAACACTTTCACTGAGGCATTTCTTTGGTAGAATACTTCTTAATAAAGGGTACATTTGTTTTTGTAATCAAATTTTCTATTCTTCAAATAGAATCACACTGAAGCAATCCTGATTTAGAGGTTAAAAACATGAAATTCACCACAGCATGTGAAACACACGTTTTACTATGAAATATGGGATATTTTTAGCAGATTTGTGATTTTGGTGACATTTTTTCATCGTTTACCTAATCTGCTGGAAAACTACACTGCATTATACCTCTTGGTGATTAACTTTAAGAGATTACTCCAGTTGAAATTAATCATTTGGAGATTTACATCCTGTGCCATATTTTGCTCATTCATGCCTGTATATGAAAACATCAATTTACAAATCTGGAAATTTCATGGCTTATTTTTGGCAGTAACAACATAATGGCATGCACATTTTATTGTGCTGGAAGATCCTAATGGTAACTTTAATAAGTTACAAACTGACTAGTGTTCGCATTAGGGTTATGAAATGTAGGGTACGCTGTAACCTATGGAGCATCAAAAACAGTGTACCACAGTGTGAAAATTGGGTACAAGTAAGATTCTGCAAATATTCCTCAATGATTAATGTTTAGATGGCTCCATGGCTCCAATTACTAAAGTATCAATTTTTCTTAGAAAATGGAGAATTATCCTCAAAATAAACCTATTTTTACCTATCTGGGTAAGGAGTTGATGACCTAAATGAATGGTAATTCATGGCAGTATGCTACTGCTTATGTCATATTCAGGCTCCATCTCTTCTGTTGGTTTAACAGCACACAGTCACATTTGACTGAAAACTGTGGTAGTGTGGGCGATATCGGTGAATTTTAGGTTTTAGCAGAAAAATGGGAATGAGACATCATATCACAGTATAATTTGATAATTAACCAGTTTAACAGTGTTTTCATTGCTTCCCTGTCATTTTAAAGCATTAACCACACTTTAAAGTAACTTTATTCAACAGATATTATGCGGGCTTGAATTGGGGGTGTTCAGTTTGGTATATGCATTAGGGACGTTTAATTGTCAATAAACGTTGTTAGACATTTTGACAATTTAAAAAAGTCAGGGAGATTATAAATTGCAAAAACCCAAGTAAACACACCTTCAGTGATTGGGCATATTCAGATGGTAATATATTATTGACGTTTTTACTTTTAATACATGTCAGTCTGTGAATCGACCTACTTCTGGACCATGAGATTATAAACTGCAAACAAAATTGGCACATTATCAAAGAAGTTGCGTAGCAGGGTCGTATAAATGAATTGAGCCCTCCGACAGAAACAATGGTATTAAAGTTCAAAGAACTTAGGCGTTTCTGTGGACAATGCATTTTATAAAGCACCAGAATTTAATGGTTTCCAAAAATGTGTAAAACACTGTATTATCGCTCAGGCTAGACCATACTTTAAAACTGAATGTAGGGAGACAAGGTTTCGGATTGGTTAATCCAGAGATTCGGATGATTCCAGATAATCAAGGTTCTATTGTATTTCCAAATGATCCATCTCACAGTTATTACAAAAATGCAAGTCTTTCTTCAAACATTTTATTGCAAGATTTCTCCAAGGTTTAATCAAGTGGTTATCACTTCATATTTCTCCTTAGTTTTCAGTTTGTCATGAATTCTTCATAGTGATCATCCTATTACAAAATGTCTGCTTTTACATTACTCCTAATGAAGGCTAACAATAAAAAAATAGCATAGGGAAATATTTATAACACCATAATATATAAAAGTACTGTATCAGTACAAAGTTCAGGATACTTTCAGAGCAGTGTCAGTTATATAAAGTTCCAAATAATGTTTAAGTAGAGAAAAATGATTCTCAGAGAAAGAAAATGTATGTAAAGATAAAGTATTAAAACAAGACAACTCAATAGCAACATGACAGCATTAATCAGTAAACTAAAAAATTATGACACTGTAAAATTCATAAACTCGAGAATAGATGTCAATGGAAATAGCACAATTATGTTAAAGTACATATAATATCAGTTGCAGAAATCCATATATCTTTGTCATAAGAGAAACATGTCTCAAGTATGGCAGGTGAACACACTATGGCAGAGCCAAATCTAAAGGTCACATCATGATGCATACCTACACCCCCGACCAATCTCTCTACCAAGTGCCAACCTTCTACAGCTTACAGAATTCAAGAGACCGGACAAGACTTTAAAACTCATGGCCAGTATGACAAGGTATGCATACCTACAACCGCTAACCAATATCCCAAACAAGTATCAACTTCCCACACCTTACAGTATCTGAGATATAGCCCGGAGATTTTTTAGGTCAAGGTGAATTCAGCAAGATCAAGGGTCAAATCAAGGTCACACCATGATATTGCAAACTTACACTTCCCAACCAATGTCCCTACTAAGTATCAACTTCCTATACCTGACAGTTTCCAAGATATAGCCCAGACAAGATCTTAAAGGTCAAGATTACCATGGCAAGGTCAGAGGTCAAATCAAGGTCACACCATGATGTTGTACACCTACAAGCCCCTAACCAATGTCCCTACCAAGTATCAACTTCCTATACTTTATGGTTTCGGAGATATAGCCTGGACAAGATTTTCAAACTCACGGCCACTACGGCAAGGTCAAAGGTCAAATCAAGGTCATATACCCACAACCCCTAACCAATGTCCCTACCAAGTATCAACTTCCTATACCTTACGGTTTCCGAGATATAGCCTGGACAAGATTTTCAAACTCAAGGTCACTAAAGCAAGGTCAAAGGTCAAATCAAGGTCACACTATGACATGATGTTGTACACTTACAACCCCTAACCAATGTCCCTAACCAGTATCAACTTAATATACCTTACGGTTTCCGAGATATAGCCTTGACAAGATTTTCAAACTCAAGGTCACTACAGCAAGGTCAAATCAAGGTTACACCATGACACTGCACACCTAAACTCCCCAACCAATGTCCCTACTAAGTATCAACTTCCTACACCCTATGGTTTGTGAGATATAAACTTTTTTCTGCCGCCCGCCCATCTAGACACCATGGGTGAAAACAATACCCTGACAGCCCTTAAGGGCTATGAGGAAATAACTATTTTAGCTATTATCCATAGGTTATCTAAGTCTACAATCAATTATAAACCAAATTAGTAAACATTGTACTGAAAGATATGAAATTAACCATTACACTACATATTGTAATTTACTTTGTGGAAGTCTGACACAATTATATGACCAATAGTATTTACATCGTGGATTATTTTGGTTCACTAATTGGTGAAGGAAAATGAAACATTCAACTGAACATTCATCTGGAGATGTATAAACAAGTGTATTAATTTTCACCTTATACATTATTTCTGATTCAAGAATGCCAAAATAGTGCACAATTCTGTAACAGGAGAAGAGTAAAATTGTCCTCATCCTCTTTCAGATATTCATCCATGAAACAGAGATATAAGAACATCTCTTCAAATAATGGCCACTGATAACACAATATTCTATATGGCTATATGGGGCAGCTCATTCTTAAATATGAACTACCGGTACCACAAAACATGGTCTCTAGAGGGTAATTTTGTGGAATTTAATACATAGATATACCACTGAATGGAAAAGTGAGACCGAGGCACAACATATGAGAAATATGACAATATTAAAAATTTATGCATGTTTAATCCTAATAATGATTTTTTTTCAGATTTTCACCAAATGATGATGTGTGTTCCATTGAACTATATCATATCAGTACATTGAACATGAAAATATGTGAACCAAGCATAAAATTTCAAAATATGCAAGACTGACATTTTGATCTGAGATACTCCATTTTGATTTAAACCTGAAATTGAAATAATTAATAATAAACAAACACAACATGACAGTTGTCCACTTAAAGCATTTATCAGATTTTATACTTAGTTTACACTTGTGAAGATTAAGCTAGGACTATACAGAGCAAGAAATTTACAGTTCAGTACTGGAAGCACCGATTAAAAATATAACAAATAATCAAAATTTTATGCCAATTTTGAATCAGGGATGATCAGAGGCCTAATGTAGTCACAAAAATCATGTATGTAAATAATTTCATTTCCACAATTCCAAAGAAATATATTGAGGTTTCCTCACTGGAGAATTTCATATACTGTGGCGAATTTTACATTTCTTACAACGATCACATAAACTTTCTACCCCTTTTACTACTACAAGATATGCTATATTTTATCTGAACACCTTATAAATAAAACTTACTATAAAATACCCTCTGTAAAAGAAAGGGCAGAAAAGAAAAAAAAAAGCTGAGTTTTGTGGATAAAATATGGATAACAGAATAGGATGAATGGGATAATTCTCTGCAGAAATATGATTCGTTGGGTATAAATCTGACATACGATGTGATTTCTTTCAGTTCCACTGCCTCCTTGTTTTATTGGGACTACACATAAGAATGGACTCTCATAAAGTATGCGGAGCCAGAGACAAGAAGGCAATAAAAATGACTTAACCTCTTTAAGAAAGTGACAATATTTTAGAGTTATGCTTGAGTTATTAGAACACCAAGGTTACCTTCCTGCGTCATCCAAGCCTCCTAATTATCATAAATTGGGTAATATTGACAGTGACCCAAATATAGGCTAACACCGTATCAAAATATTAAGCAGAAAAAAAGATTTTGTACCAAAAGTAAGATACTAACTCTAGAAAAGCTACATGCTATTCACAAGAATTTAACTATTTGGTTTAACATGAACTTCAAAATTTGCAACTTGTACACCAAAAACTCACACAAAACATGGAGGAAAATTTAAAAGTTCAACAAATGAGGTTAAATTGTCAAAAACATTTTCCCTTACTTATTAAAAACTACTGGCATTATCACCAGTGTTTATCTAAAGGTGTACCATATGTTACTGGTGTTATGTCAGATTACAGGAAATGGTGGACTAGTTTATGGGATTTTAAACTATTACATTGTATACTGACTCCCTTCAAAGTCAAACACCACTTCACCACACTTTTGCAGAAATTAAAAGCACATCTGTTACTTATTTAAAAGCCAAACACTTTTCTTAATATTATCACATTAATTTATTATTATAAAAACCAAGGACATACGATAAACCAAAAACAGTTTACCAAAAACGTCATATATGCATGCATAAAAACAGACAATAATTTTTAAGACTCATTGAAACTGTTGTACTTTAACGAATTTTCAAAAAGATTTTAGTAAAGTATGACTGCTTTTTTATTAATTTAAGTATTTTAAGTACCAATCACACCATACAGAACAGACCTCAGCCAAAGGGGGTGATTATGCAGAAAATGATCTCATATAGACTTCCAATAACATGAGTGGATAGTTAAGAGAAATGGCAACACTCTGACTTCAATGTTTCAGATGATGGGTTTGAATCTCAGCCCTTGGCTTAAAATGGAAATGAGCAGTTCTGCATGATGTTGGTAGCTTTATTGTTTGGCAAACTGACATAACTTGGGTTACAAATCATCAATTCCACTTGCTTCATTAGAATGATGCTGGGTTCTTAAAAGATGCAAGTGCAAAATAAAAGATACACTTACACAGAGAACAGACAAACCTAAAGCCATGTTTTCATGTACGCGGGTCGTGGTAGCGGTAAAAATCAAACCTACACAAATGGTAAGAAGTGTTTCCATTTCCGTGGGTCGCGCCTGCGGATAGCAGTAGCAGTCTGCGGGTTTTGGAGCCTATTATTTTTTATTGCTCCCTGACCGATTTTTTCTGTGACCCGCAGGCGGCAGACGGAAATCACAACCTGCTCCCGCATACATAGAAATGTAGCTTAATACTGTACTGACAGTACAAATTCTACTTGAAATCAGAAAGCAAAATTACAACATTACCAATCAACACAGGCTACAAATCATTATTTTTCTATCAGTGCCCGTGTTTGGTAAGATCATGAATCCACAAGTTACTTAATGTTTTGTGTCTATTTGAGGCTTGTGCCAAATTATAGCAGAAAATTAGTTAATGGCTCAATCTCAAGCAGTATGCACTGTTTTTCTCTATCCCCTCTATTACTGGTCATGATATCTAATTATCATAGCACTGAGTCAGTGGTATGCTAGTAAATCACCTTTCAAGTGGGCAAGTTAGGCAATACTTGTATATATACCGTAAATGACCTATTTAGCACATCCGCCCTTGTAACTGCACCCATAGGCTATCTCTTTTTCCCGGCAATATCGTTGGTGACAGTGCACAATATCCACATATTTTTTATATATTGTATGTATTTTTACTAATAAATTGACATTTTTGCCATGACTTTCGTGTTTGTTTATATATACGGCCATATTTACAGAAGTGGGTATTTTTAGTAGATTCTAAATGTCAGAACACCGTTATTCTTACCGGATTGCCCTATACTTCATCCCGGAAAGTGTTTCATGATGGGTGCACTAAAAGGGGAACTTTTTCCCACCAAATATTGAATAAAAATAGCGTTTCCTTAGCACACTGTGCGCTAAATAGGTCATTTACGGTATGATGGTTTTACAGTGTTCAACCTTAACCAATCAGTATGCACTGTTCTCTTCCTCCCGTTAAACTATCTAATATGATGATATGGCCTATAGAAACTAGAATGATTGACATATCATCTAGGCATCAAGTAACTTAGATTCCAGGCATCAAATAAAATGTTGCTTACAGGAATACACTGCCTGGTGTTTCCCATAATTTACACAGGATAAACTATGGAAATAATTTAATAAAGGTGCCATAATGCTGATTGAAAGAACTCCTATTTAGAAAGAAATTCTTCATGTGTTAACACAATGAATGATAACCATTCAATCAATATCTAAAAGAATATACACGTCAGTAAAAACACATTCTAAGGAGAACCAAATGAATAAATAAAATCCAATAAATTCTTATACTATGATGACAAGAAAACTCATAAATATTTGAACAAAGAGATATGCATAACTGATGGTCTATATATGTCAGTAATGTGAATACAACGAAAAATTCTTTTCCTCAGATAGAGATTCTATGCATGTCATAAATTGAAGCTTTTGTGTGGTCACAGTTCTACAAAGGCACTGACTTCATTATTTCTGTATGTAATAAGTTAAACTTACTTTATCAATACAAATCACAAATAAATAACATGATTAGATTTCAAGAGGTGGAATTTAGGACACTGGGCATCAGTTGAATACTGAATTGGAGACCCACAGCAGTGATATTTCATAATGTCTCCTATTATTTATTGGTTTTATTAATAATTCAAGTTATTAGGTGCAAAATGTATAAAACAGCATCAGAGAAACCTGTACCCCACAGCCTAGGGAAATATTTTTAACACCATGAGATATAGAAGTACTGTATCAGTACAAAGTTCAGGATACTTTCAGAGCACTGTCAGTTATATAAAGGTCCAAACAATTTTTAAATAGAGAAAGATAATGCATGTAAAGATGAAGTATTAAAACAAGACAATTTAATAACAAGATGACAGCATTAATCAGTAAACTAAATATTACGACACTCTTTATCTACATCTGGCATGGCTGAATTATGGTTTGGATGTTTTGAATATTACCATGCATACAGAAGTGGCAATACATTCAATGAATGCTTATGTGTGGTGTTGGAGCAAAGTCTGTGGCTCACTTGATGAAATTCCATCTGTTACAATCCGAAGTTGTAAAAGTAAAATTCTTAATGAATTCTAACATGACTTCAACAGTGCTTAATCTGCATCAAAAGACAGACCTAAAGGTGTGACAAGATTTTAAAGGTCACTACGACAAGGTCAAAGGCCAAATCAAGGTCACACCATGATGCTGCACACCTACAACCCCTAACCAATGTCCCTACCAAGTATCAACTTCCTACACCTTACAGTTTCCGAGATATAGCCCGGACAACATTTTATAGGTCAAGGTCACTACAGCAAGCTCAAAGGTCAAATCAAGGTCAGACCATGACGTTGCACACCTACACCCCATACCAATGTCCATACCAAGTATCAACTTCCTACACATTACGGTTCATGAGATATAGCCTGGACAAGATTTTATAAGTCAAGGTCACTACAGCAAGGTCAAAGATCAAATCAAGATCAGACCATGACATTGCACACCTACACCCCCTAACCAATGTCCCTACCAAGTATCAACTTCCTACACCTTACAGTTTCCGAGATATAGCCCGGACTAGATTTTATAGGTCAAGGTCACTACAGCAAGGTCAAAGATCAAATCAAGATCAGACCATGACGTTGCACACCTACACCCCCTAACCAATGTCCCTACCAAGTATCAACTTCCTACACCTTATGGTTTCCGAGATATAGCCCGGACAAGATTTTATAGGTCAAGGTCACTACGGCAAGGTCAAAGATCAAATCAAGGTCACACCATGACGTTGCACACCTAAACCCCCTAACCAATGTTCCTATCAAGGGTCAACTTCTTACACCTTACGATTTCTGAGATACAGCCTGGACAAACTTTTTCTTGGCGCCCGCCCATCCGGACATCATGGGTGAGAACAATACCCCGACAGCCCTTAAGGGCTGTGGGGTAAAACCTTAAAAGTTTGGTGTTATAAATCCATTTCAGTGGCTGTGGTCATACAAGGACAGGATCTCAGAGAATTCCACTTGTTGCTATCAGTTGGATTTGAACCCACAACCATAGCAATGAAAATACACAAAAAGAGTTTTCTCTATCCACTTTTAATCACAGTAAGGTTCAGTAACTGTACTTTGGACTACTTTAGACACGAACTGGCTCAGAATAAAACTTTCACAAAGGAGAACACCAATTATCTGATGTTTTAGTATCTGTCTCGAATATTTAAATTTGAAAATACAGTCTTTTTTCACTGTCCCAAATTAAATTTAATATTTCCTTTTTTTATTACAACAAATAATTCTTCTATCTCATGAGATTTCCATTTTCCAAATAACATCTCATTCTTCTCCCAGTATGTTCAGATACATAGATCTAGAGGCTGTTCTGCACAAAATTAACAATAGGGCAGGATTTAAAAAGGGGGAGGGGGCACAGTTTGTGAAATTCACCAGTGAGTAAAATCCTTTTGAATTACCTTCAATAAGGGTCTCAGCAGCCATTACTAATTAATAAGTCTCAGATTTTATTCACTTTGCTGTTGAAGAAATTTGACATGAAGATCAGTCATGTTTATGTTTTACCATTTCTGTATAGTGTGAAAGCCATCACAGTTCTAAGCCATTCTAAATGTTGTTACATTTTCCTTCCAATTTCCACATGTGTCTGAAACTTAAACAAAAACTTTAATTCTAAATAATGTTTCCATTTTCAGTGAGTGTGTGACAATGCCTTATCTGTACATTAATATTATGAGTTTCAGTGTCCATGTGGTCAAGAAGTGTTGCATTTTATCACTTGGCTAACACCTCTGTGGTCAAGGGTTCATGTCCAGTATATAACAGGAAAACTTCCCGAATGACATATACAGAAAAAATGTATCATGAATGAAGATAACAATATTATACGAGTGCAAAGGACGAGTATTATATTGTTAATCTTCATGAGTGATATATTTTTTGTGAAAATGTCTAATGACGGATGTTTTACTTTTATTATCCACCATTTTGTATGATTTATGGTATACATAATACAAATATTGAATGAGAGAACGTGAAAAAGACTGTCAAAAAGCAGTGGCAACAGTGAATATAAAAAAACTTCAATCTTTAAGTTGCGATATCTCAGTCATTTCTGCATGGATTTTTATGCAACAGGCATGAGCAGAAGCACTGTAAGAATAACTTTTTAATGCTATATTATACATATCTGTAACTTACATACTTTCCGAGATATTGTCGAAAAAGCTAAAGTTATTCACACTCATTATCCATAGTACTGGGCGTATACAAAAAAAATAGATCCCGGTCTGTATTCCCCCATATTCCCCCGGTCGTAAATCCAGCGCAGAACCATGTGATTTAAATACTGCCTATTAACATGGGACATATAACCTAGATTTTGACTTTACCTTGAACTATGTCATATTCTGACCAAATTTTAGACTTCTGTCATAATTCCAGTACTCTGTTAGTAAATTTGGGGATTTTTGCTTGTTCTTGCTATACCTTTAAGGGGTGTCGCCATTAGGTACTTTCATGCACTGAGGTAAATTCTCGATTTATTTTACCATTTCTTTTTCAACAAGGTTATTCTTGTCTCTCACTAATTTTCCTTTATCTTTTCTTACTTCTTACAAATTTCACACTTTACAGTATTTCATTCTATCTCTCTTTGGTTACAATGGTCATAAGATATTGTCCTATGTCACAAAAATAACTACATTTTACAAACAAAAATACAAAGTGACAATATTTTGATATCATTTTCCGGGGCCACGGTGGCAGAGTGGTAACACTCTCGCCTCCCACCTCTGAGGCCGGGGTTCGGTTCCCGGCACGGCCTCAAGTGGGAAAACTGGTAGTTGTTTGCCATTGGTCGGCAGTTTACAGTACAGAACCTTGACCAACTGTATATACTGGTTTCCTCTGCCCTTCCAACTACCCTTCGTGATATGACCTGTACAGTGTTGAAAGCGACGTAAAACCCCAAATAAATAAGACATCATTTTCCATAGTTTTAATTTATAACAGATTTACAGTGTTGATATTTTCATCACTGTAAAATGTTGCTGATCATCTTTCTTGCTACAACTACAATATTCTCTATTAGTCAAATAGCTTTATCATGATGAAATCCTACAGAAGGTCAATTAAGCAATAGATAGTTGTTGTGCATCAAACAAACTACATCAGAGTTGTCTAGATTTTTACTGTCCACCTATTTTCATTACTGTAATCCACATGAGATTAGTACAGTTACTGCAATAAACATACTAAAAAGTCAGTTCCAAAGAAGTGTAAATTTTGAACAACTATTAAGCAAACTCATATGTGGGAAGATATTCCAAATTTTATCTTTTCATACTTTAGAGAAATTAGTTTGTGAAAATAAAATTAAGTATCTGAAAATAATTGAACTGTAAAGGACAAAATACATTAAGAATTTTATTACACTATAAAACAGTTGATGTTTATAGAAATAATGGAATTCTGACTGGCATGAATTTTGGGCCAAGTGTCATCAAATGACATTACGATCCACATTCTCTGAAAGGACAGCAGTGCTGTGGTTACGCACTTCCCCTGAAAGGACAGCAATGCTGTGGTTACGCACTTCCCATTTCCACTGTGCCAGGCTCAAAAAAACATCAGCCCTGGCTGGCCAGGCGGTTTACAATGCAAATTCTTGAAGAACTTATGAGCACTGTTTTCACTCCCGTCCTAAAAAATTGCTTTGAGTAATAAATGTTTTCAACTATAAAGACTAATATTGTTGTATATAATTTCAGAGTTATGGAAACCTGTCTACATACTAAGCATGACCATGTTTACATTCATCATAAGATGTTGGAAGCCTAGTTAAGCAGTCATTTCTAAGATATCCCAGTGCTGTGACGTCATCTTAGTTGTGACCTCAATGACCAATGACACTAGATTTAAAACTATTGACCAGCAAGGCATGAAGTGTAAAATTCTCCACAATGTGTGACCACTACCTGGAGGCGCTAAGCACATAATAATCAAGATATTTGTTAGTTTTACATGGGGGGGGGGGGGGGGGGTCAGAGGTCCAATCTACTTATGAAAATCACAAATGTAGAAAGAACTAGAAATAGGACGCCCTGTTGATAGTAGATGCGAATAGAAACAGGATAGCATAGAAGAACACACATTATCATGTGTAATGTCCACCCCATGAACCTTTTGCCAAAATTGTACAGTAGTCTTACAAGACCCTGTTTCATATATCAATGATGCTTAAATATTTATTAGTGTAGATGTAAATTATTTCAGCTTCATGCCTTTTTGCATTGGTTGGGTCGAAAATTTTGATGAAATCACTCTATCTTGCACGGTTAAGAAGATAGAAGCAAATTCCTGTTTTTCTATTTTGGGCAAAAATTTGAAAATTCAAAATGCCGCCATTTTTGGGAAAAGGAAAATTTTTTGAAAATTGGCAAGAGTACATTTGTTAGATACCCTATGGGTCGAAAATTTCGACGAAATCGCTCTATCTCGCACAGTTAAGGAGATAGAAGCAATTTTGTGTTTTGCCATTTTTGGCAAAAATTCGAAAAATCAAAATGGCCGCCATTTTTGGGGAGGGGAAAATTTTTTCAGATTGCAAAGAGTACATTCCTTAGATACCCTGTGGGTCGAAAATTTCGACGAAATTGCTCTATCTCGCACGGTTAAGGAGATAGAAGCAAATTTGTGTTTTGCCATTTTTGGCAAAAATTCGAAAATTCAAAATGGCCGCCATTTTTGGGGAGGGGAAAATTTTTTGAAAATTGCAAAGAGTACATTTCCTTAGATACCCTGTGGGTCGAAAATTTCGATGAAATCGCTCTATCTCGCACGGTTAAGGAGATAGAAGCAAATTTGTGTTTTGCCATTTTTGGCAAAAATTCGAAATTTCAAAATGGCCGCCATTTTTGGGGAGGGGAAAATTTTTTGAAAATTGCAAAGATTACATTCCTTAGATACCCTGTTACACCTGTTACATTCCTTAGATACCCTGTGGGTCGAAAATTTCAACGAAATCGCTCTATCTCGCACGGTTAAGGAGATAGAAGCAAATTTGTGTTTTGCCATTTTTGGCCAAAATTCGAAAATTTAAAATGGCTGCCATTTTTGGGGAGGGGAAAATTTTTTGAAAATTGCAAAGAGTACATTCCTTAGATACCCTGTGGGTCGAAAATTTCGACGAAATCGCTCTATCTCGCACGGTTAAGGAGATAGAAGCAAATTTGTGTTTTGCCATTTTTGGCCAAAATTTGAAAATTCAAAATGGCCGCCATTTTTGGGGAGGGGAAAATTTTTTGAAAATTGCAAACAGTACATTCCTTAGATGCCCTGTGGGTCGAAAATTTCGACGAAATCGCTCTATCTCGCACGGTTAAGGAGATAGAACCAAATTTGTGTTTTGCCATTTTTGGCCAAAATTCGAAAATTCAAAATGGCCGCCATTTTTGGGGAGGGGAACATTTTTTGAAAATTGCAAAGAGTACATTCCTTAGATACCCTGTGGGTCGAAAATTTAGACGAAATCGCTCTATCTCGCACGGTTTAGGAGATATGAGCACATTTGCCTTTTTCAGTATTCAAAATAGCTAACTACTCATTTATTTAATTAATTTCTCACTCATCTATGAAGCAATTCCCCCCAAAAGCAATCCCATACAAGCTATTAACCCAATGAACCTCCATACCAAATTTCAGAAAGCTAGGCTTAATAGCATTCCTTAAAATGTCTGGAAACCAAAGAGCTACTCAAAAGTAGCAAAGTAGCTATTACTCAGCTATAGAGCTATCATCACCAAAAGCAATCCCATACAAGCTATTAACCCAATAAACCTGCATGCCAAATTTGGTAAAGATAGGATAAGAACCTAAAATGTCTGGAAACCAAGTGGGACGCCGGACGCCGGAAAAAGCAAAAATAATATGTCCACCCCCCAGTGGGGTGGACATAATTCCATTCAATTCAGGAAACACAAAGTGACTTCGCCAATGGCTTGATTCATACACTGTGGCAATTTGTCATATTTCTTGCGCCACAGTACAGTTATTAATTATTAATTGGAAATATTTCAAGTTGGACTGGCTTTATTTTTTCATTTTCTCTCCATAAACATTGTCAAATATTGAGTTTAGGGTAAAAATTATTATAAATATATGAGTTAACTTTCACAAAGTAATGGAAGATTTTTCTGAACTTACTGGTCTACACAGTCTGAAATTAACTTTCCTCAATTTTCAGAGTTGCATGATTGTGTGTAGGTTTGGAAAGTTAAATGGGCCAGGTAATCATAGGAGAACATGATAAGATAAATACGAACATAATCTTTCCTGGTTAATTGTGATCTTTGATAAAATAACAATGACAAATGAATTGTCCATTAGGCATTTTGAGATATCTTCCATTTAATATATTATTCAAATTGATGTGTTACTTAGTCATATTGAATTTTCCATTTTCAGTCAATTAATAAACGTGGACAGTAAAGGTAGAAACCTAAACTACACTAAACTCTAAACATATGTTTTATGAAAAAAAATATCGAGATTAAAGAGTTGTATATTAATTGCACACACCCCTCTTTTTTTCCCGGCAGGTGCTTGTACTTCCCTTCATTTAAGTAAAATTATTTTGCAGTTTTCACTTTAAGGTGACCTTATTCACTGTACCTTTTGCATACTATTTAATAACATTTTCAATTTCATATCTGTCCCTGTATACTCAAATTCGCTGACCTTTTTTTTGTACTTTTGCACCAAAAAGTCTAATTACAGTTAAAATTTATTAGGTGCCACTTACTAAGATATAAAAGTTAGTAATTCATGATGGGTTAAAAGTTTTACCTTTATGTTTGATAACCCATACAAAAGCATCATCACCTTACTATTTTATAGCTTAAACAAAATCCTTCTTAAAATCAAATTGTAAAAAGCACTAATCTCACTAGTCATGTAACATTCTTTCATATGAATCCTGGTTTAATTTTTTTCCCAAACACATCAACAGTTTTTATGAGCAAGACAATGTCAGAAAGGATTATTTCTACTACCAATTACTTTGTGTAGCTACTTATGATGCTGCAATAACCAATAATTTGGTATCCCACCAGATTTGAACATCAATGTATTAAGTTTTACCACAAAATTGGACAAATTACCACACTAATAAAGTGGTAAAAATGTGTCCATTCATGTAGTAATATTGACTTCTGATTTATGCAGACTAATTCAAGTTTACAAGGTCAAAAATGGACAAAAAATTTTGTGCAAACAGACACATAGATTTTTCATAACATAAAACACCAATTATATTTTGCTTCTTTTGTAGTTATTTATTTATTCAATATTTATTTATTAATAAATTACCCATAAATTACAACTTGCTTATTTTAAAAATGATTTTAATGATTCCTTTACCTGTGTGCTAGTATGACATGATATTTTTATACAAAACTTACTAGCGTATCAAAAAAGGTTAACATTAACAAATATTTGATATATTATATTTTGTTATCTATGTCAGCTCAGATTAGGTTTCAGGGAAAACGTTTTGTCATTGTAGGGAAAAAAAACAAACCTTCCAAGGTCACCACACTCTGAATTTAGTGTGTAATTAAATGAATTGAGAGAGACGATTACCATGCCAAAAATTACCATGTAGCTAAGTTATTAGCCTCTGATTTGGGGTTTTTGAGGATAAAGCTGTAAAAAGTCAATAGTGCACGATTGGGAAGACTATTAATTTGATATTTGACTAGAGAATGAGAAAGTATGGCAACATAGCTATCAGCTCCTGCGGGTCACAGCGCAATCCATGGAACATCTACAGTAAGTCTCTAAAATATTGCCCTAACCCAAATCCATGCTTCTTTATTGATAAATATCTGATTTAAAACACTAAGCTATTTCTTTATAATTTAGTAAAATAAGATATTTCAAAAGAAAAAAAAATACATTTCAGTGTTTTCTTAACAATTTCAAACCAGTATTTCTTATTTTGATTTCAGTTACATTATAAGGTTCCTTTATAATCTGAGTTAATATAGATTATTAATGTTTGTTACAGAAACACTTGATTGTGCACTCAGTGAATATTAAGTACATAACAACCTTGATTATCCAAATTCAGTGGGAGACATACAATCAGGTCAGATAATTGAGGGGTTTGGATGGATAGATGGAATGAAGTCATGACTGGCCAAAAAATGATGTAGTGTGGGAGATAATCGTTGAATTATAATTTTTAGCACTAAAATGGAGATGAGGCACAATATCATAGTATCATTTGATAACTAACCACTTTTTACACCGTTTTCATTGCTCACTTGTTGTTTGAGGCATCAACTACTGTAACTCTTTAAAGTAACTTTATTCAACATAATTATATTATGTGGACTTGAACTGGGCGTACACGTGTTTGGTAGAATTAATGGTTTCCCAAAATGTGTAAAATACTTATTTTTCACTCGTGCATGTATGTATGAGAGAGCCGGATAATCAAGGTTCTACTGTATATAAATTGTTTTACCCAGATCAGAGACAAATTTAAACTAAAAAGAATGAATTTAGTTTTCTGTATTATTATTTCAGCTATTTTACATACCATACACATTAAAACACTAATCAGTTTTATCATGTTTCATATAAGTCAGCCTGATGTATACTTGAATACTCAATAACTTTTTGCATGTTGATTCCAATGTTTTTTTGTGAATATCCCAGTATAATTGTAACCGAGCTGTTCCATTATTGTAATCCTCTCCCTGGTCCTGCATTTTTGCTGTTCATGAGGTTCATCTTCATACAGAATGATCATAAATATGTCACAAACTAGAATTGAAATAACTGTGTGTGGAAGTACCTGTTCCATATATATTTATCGTCGTACTATCACTTTAGCTTTTCACTGTGCTACTGTTCTGTTGGTGCCACCAAGTGTATGGCCACTGTTGAATCATAGATCTGGGATTTATGTTCACTTGGAAAAATGGAGTTTAGTTGTAGCCGATGTGTAGATGGCCATGTTTTTTGCCGACTCTAGTCAGAAGCTTCAAACCAGTGTCACGCATTGGAATTTAAAAAGTATCAGCAGAACAGAATAGTATCTTCTTAGAAACAAACGTGGATGGTCAGTGGTTACAGTTATTTGGAAGTCAGTAATACATAATTTGTGACTTGTGGGGGAACAGGGTTTCCTGAAATACATTTACAGGCAGGGACATTGTGAGGAACAGAGTTAACTGATAGTAGTTGAGACAGTGTCAGTGCAGTGAACTACTAGAACAGTCACAGTGTGAGGTACAGAGGTTCCTGTGGAAGTGCCATGACCGGTATCGGTGACCGGTGCACTAACAGTTGTTAAAGGTAGGCACTTTATTCAACACTACTATCAATTATTCTGGTACATCGCATTATGTTTTAATTGATTTTCCTAAGCATTCAACAGGACAAGAATTAAGCAGGACATAACTTCACAGTTATATAATTTTGTATATAGGACAATTTAACACTGTTATACTGAGATAAATTTTCCTAAATCCAGGATTGTTACTGCAGCTTGTATTATTACTTCAATTACTTTAAGAGAGTCCAATACAAAACAAATTCATCACCAATACAAATTAAAATGAACCTAATTAGCAAACTCTCTGATCTGAAAACTTATTATATTATGGTGGGTTCAAATATCTTCAAATAACTCCAATTAAAGAACATCTATGGTTGAATGGGACCGATTAAATAAGGCTACAAAATGGTTGAAAGTCAATGAATGTGTTATTTTATATTATGTTAAATTTATGTTTTTTTCATGTATTTCAAACTGGTATATATAAATGAAAATTGAAATCAACATTATTTGTAACATGAAAGAATATATATCATTAATGTTGGTCAACATGAACACTGTAGCAGTAAGAAATCCTTAAAGTAGAGTAAGAAATCTAAAATTCGCCACATATCTGAAATTCGCCACATGTGGAAATACTAATAAAATAAATGAATTCAGGTGAGTTTTGTTGAATGTACAGTAAAGTAAGACTTTTTGAACTGAAAAAGACCAATTTTAAGGCAAAACATCATTTTCTTCATAAAATTAACTGAGGTTTTAGAGGTGGCAAATTTTAGATTTCTTACTCTACCAAGACATTCCAGAAATGTAGGGTTTGCACACTGAAAATTTAGGTTTGAAAATATGCTTCGCATGTTCTGTTTGGCATTTAAAATGAGTTAACGCACATGCTTACAGACAAAAAGGGGCCACGGTGGTACAATGATAACACACTCGCCCCCCACCTCTGAGGTCGGTGGTTTAAACCCCGGACCTCATCTGGGAAAGTTGGTAGTTGCTTACCGATTGTCAGCAGTTTATAGCACAGAACCTTGACTAACTGTATGTACTGGTTTCCTCTGCCCACAAAACTACCTGTGGTGACATGGCCTGTACAGTGTTGAGAGCGATGTACAACCCCCAAATAAATAAACACACATGAAAAAATGTTACATGGTGCAAAATCTTAGATAATAACAAATACCAGTAAATTGTACAATTTATTTGAAAAATGTGAATGATGTATCAAGAGCCTTTCAAAGGCAGCAAATTGCATGATATACAAGAAGTTTATAATTGTAATTCTAATCTTTCAGGTGTTTAGTCACGCTGAAAATAAACTGCATAAAGTATAGAAGATGGTTACATTTAGAATATATTCTTGTCAAGATAAAAGGTTTTCAAGATCACTACACACATGATAAAGTACTGGCATTTTTAAGAAAAGAAATTACTTCTATCCAACATAATTGTAAGCTATCCTGAAGTCGTCATATAATGGCAACTACTTAATTAAAGTCATTTATCAACGATACAAGAAAGTTGTATCTATTGGTTCCTTTCAGTATACCACTGTATATCTGTCAATGATAAATGTATTTATTAGTCCATATTTCACTTGGTGTATAAACTAAGAGGGCAGCTGTATATCTCTGTAAATATTATAAGTCTGGTTTAAGGGATACTCAAGAAATAAAAATTAATAAAACACTATAAATAAAATGACATCCGATTTACTGTTATTTCAATAATAATAACATTCTTATAAAATATACAATAACTATTTCTTTATGCTTTTTTCACATCATACCAAAATTTATTTTGGTAAATGTCTATATGGACTAAAGAGAGACCGTGGCACATTTAAGTGCCTATAAGACTATCTCTGACCAGGGGGAAAAAAGACTATGATGTAAATTCATCTACACCAAACTCATTGTATTGCTGATAAAACTTCTTTTAATAAGAAGAATACTTTTTATTGTCCCTCGTGGGATGAAAGAGTAAAGATGTTTTCCTTTTTCACAGATGTTATTTAAGGGGAAGGCAGCAACAAATAGTCCTTATTATAAGAGTGAGGCTTCATACAGGGAGACCAACACGTCAGTGTGAGCTGCGTCACCATTAGGAGAACACACACATACACTCACACACATGGACTGAATAGGGAAATACACTGAAATGGGAAACATTTTTGTTTAGTGAAATGAGTTCGTGTTTGCGTAAAAAGGATACTGCTTTAGAATTAAGGAAAATCTGGTACATGTATTTTGTGACATACATTTAGGTTTGTTCGATTACTGAGGAAGATTTAGATTTATTTGAATAGTATTGAGAAAGAATCAAAGAACTCTTTGGAGTGAGATCAAAGTTGAAAAGAGTGGAAGAAAGTAATTTGTCTGGATGTTTAAAATAGGATATAAGGGACATTAACCAAGGTAAGTCTATTATCACATATTGCGGAAAAAAATTAATTAAAAGCTTCTTGATCATATATCTTGCAAAGGCTCAACTTTCTTTGTGATTACCAAAACAAAATTTGATTCATATAACAACCTTTCAGTTTAATGTTCTCTTACATATGCTGGCTTTTACGTAAGCATACTGCTAAGACAGAATCTGATGAGCTTATATTTCGAAACATGTACGGGCAATGTATAAATACCAAATATACATGTACATGTTTGAAAAAGAAATGGTGCAAACTTTGGCATAAAGAAAGGCTACTTAATCATAAACATGATAGTTTTGTTTTTGGCTGACATTCACAATCTATCATGAAGTATGAAAGATACAACAAAGTTTTTTTGTTCACTTGCTTTTCACATCTGAAACTGGATTTCAACTTCTGGGCCAACCTTAAGTGGGGAAAGCTGGTATTGCTTGGCCGGTAGTTAACAGAACAGAAACCTTAACCAACTGTATGCACTGTTTCCTCCGCACTTTCAACTCTGCATCACACTATAATCAATTCAATGGCATGATATAAAACATTAAATAAATAAATAAAAATAATCCAGCTTAAACCCAGACATTGTGTAAAAATTCTGATTTCACTTAGTAAATAGCAATCTTTAATTTGAACTTACCTATCAGATTTGAAGGGATTTCATGACCTTTTCTATTTAGACTCTTGAATAAAGTGTATTATTATTCCAAAAAGTGTGATTATTCTTTTGAATTCTAATTTAATTTGGCATGTTGCAGAGCATGGACATTGAGGTAAAACTGCTTCAATTTGACCTTAATTTTTTTTAAAAATTGCATTGTAAACCTACAGGCACTGGCAATCAGCTACCAACTTTCTCAATTAGGATAAAACCAGAATCAAACCCATATTGATTTCTTAGAACTCTGAGGGAAGTGTTCAAGATGAGCGGGCTCTGTATTCACCAGAGGTCTTAGCCAAAACTTTTGAAAATAAACACAGCCAACTTAAGCATGATATTTTGTTAAGACTGTTGGTGAATAAAGTTCCAGATCTACAGTCAAATTTGGCTACGTAAAATAATTATATTGTTTCAATAGAAGCAAATATCGGGATTGTGCAGACCCCTTTCAATTGATATTTACTTGTGTATAACTTTGCGACATGAAATTGTGATGTCACAATGAAAATTGAATTCAGTTTCCTTCCAATGTAACAATGTAGGCATAACTACACAAATGGCTTGTGCTGTAATCATTTGTTTCATTTATAAGTAATCAGACAGCAGTTTTGAAAGTAGATACAGAGAATGAGACAGTATTTTCAAGTGATATTGCCATGTCCTTCTTCTACAGACTTTGCACTAAGTTTTACTGGTTGTACACAGTTCATTAATGAGGTAGCTAGCTTTTAATCAGAAAGTCTCATTATCTGAGAACTAGAAACAGCTCTCCAGCAGTGGTTTGGCATCCTGATTAATGCAGATAGTTACAAATAAAATCACCAGGCATGTAATAATTAATGGGAGACGCAGTAAAATCACTAGAACTCTGTGCCAACATCAGGTTTCTTTTTCAATTTCACTTTTCAAAAATGGTTGTTTATTAAAAAGATAATTCTGCTAACAAAATACATAATCACAATTAACACAGACACTCTTCGATAACTAACACATTATACTGTTGTTGTGTATTTATTCTCAGCGCAATATCTCCAATCTACAGGACTCAAAGCACTATTAAACCAATCTGACTGCACAGGTACAGCCCCAACTTACAAGTAATTGACATTCCCCTAAGTGGAAGATAGAGGCTCAAGGAGGTTCTTTAGCCCGCCACTGGGGATAGGACCCAATGACAAAGGACCGCCATTTTAAGAAGTCATCCGAGCCACTATGTATCTGCCTGTACCTGGGTTTGAACCCACGTCCTCTGAGTTCCTAGACAAGTGTGCTACCTGCTAGGCCGCAGCGGCAGATGTATATGTTTTCCAATTTATGTTAATCATAGCAAAAACTGTGAAATCCACCACAACTAAAAGTAAGACTAAAAAAATTAAATGTCACAGTAAGTATTTCCGACACCTTTGCATCTGTAGATATTAATGGCAAAATATGTAGTCACTAAGATCACAAACATACAAAGAATTCTCGACAAGTCAAGAAAATAGAAAGAGATCTCCTCACTGGCAAATTTCACAAATCACTGTGGTGATTTCACAGTTGTTGCTTTGATACTGTTTTATTTTTGATACTGTATCAAACCCTTGTTATGCCATAATGTAAAGTAAGGAATCTAAAAAAAAATTTCGCCACATACAAAACCTTTACTTAATTCTATGAATAAAAGATATTATGTCTTAAACTTAGTATTTTTCAGTTCAAAAATCCTTAGTTTACTAAACATTCAACAAATTTCACCTCAATTAATTTATTTTATTAGTGTTTCCACATGTGGCAAATTCCAGATATGTGGCGAATTTTACATATCTTACTCTACATGGATGCTATTTGCAATATTTTTGTGTTCTATAGAAATATTTTCTTGGGAGTCTGACTCATAAAACCATTAATTGGGGGTGTTCAATAACACAGTGGACAACACACTCCCCCCTGAGGTTGGTGGTTTAAACGCCTCACCCAATCCTCAGGAAAATTTTTGGTGATAAAATAAAACAATATTTCAGGAAATCCGGAAACGGAGAAAAATTTTCTTTACAAAAATAAAAAAATAAAATACCATTTACATAACTTGGTTTAATACTGGTCTCCAAACTGTAAAATAAAATTTGACAATATAATGCTTCAGTTCTTGTACAAATGTGTTTCAACATTTTCGCATATAGAAAGCTTCATCTAGTAAAAATGAAGGGGATGATTATTTTAAATGTTATTGTGACGGCATTGCAATTTTTCACAATATCAATAAATAAACACCATCACAGTCATGCTGAGGAAAATTTCAGAATTTTTTTATTAAGCTTAAACATGTTTAGAGTTCTGGAATGAGCTTGTTTCAGTGAATACCAATAAGGATGTCGATGGGAACGAAATAAGAATGACACAAAAACATCCAAATGTACCATAAATTTGTAATTATCAAGTTTGACAAAAACACCACGTGGAAATAGCAATTTCGTACTTTACACCAAAGCGTTAATCAATTGATTCAATAAATGTTACAAAAAACAACAACATCCCCCCATATAATGTGTACTACTGATTACACCTTCTGTCACAGAAATACAGTCATCCAAACTGTACTTATGTATTTAGTTTTTTGACTAAATTTTCCTAACGTTCAAACAGGAAAATATGTTTAGCCTCAGACCAAAAAAAAAAAAAAATTAAACTGAATGCAAAACACATTTAAAGAAAGTAGATAGCAAAACTATACACACATGTATATACATTTTCTCTACTCATGTTAATGTAACAAACAGCTAATAAGTGTTAAGATTATGCATAAAACATTTAAGTAGTGCATGAAAGAGTCTGACATGTGTATTTCACTTATCACAAATTCAGTTAATTTGATTCACATTATGTGTGCAGGTTAACAAGGTTCTCAGATGTTTCTGTTGATGAAAATTTATATTTCAGGCAGAAACTTTTTGTCTATTTATCTAAATCTATAAGAGAATTGCTGTGAGTTTGCCTCCTTTTTGTTTAATTGTTGCCTCAACAAAGAGGTTATGTTTTGTGTTCCTTTTTCTGTGTCAGTTTGTCTCTAACCATTTGTTTGTATATGTTTACAAGAACTCCAATAATAATTTACAGACCTTTGGAAAATTTTCCTGTTGGTAGGGCCTGACCAGAGGAAGAATAGATTCATTTCTGGAAAGTTTTGAATCATATTCTAAACACTGAACAATAATAAAAATGATTATCATGAATTTTCAAAGTTATTTTTAATGACTTTGGCTTTCTGGCTGCCATTACTCCAAAAGAAATGTTTGGCTCCCTATGAGATCTTTAACTAAGGGTAGAGCCTGGCCAAAGTAAGAAAATGTTAGAGTAAGAAATGTAAAATTTGCCACATATCTGAAATTCGCCACATGTGAAAATACTAATAAAATAAAAGAATTGTGGTGAGATTTGTTGAATGTATAGTAAATTAAGGCTTTTTGAACTGGAAAATACCAATTTTGAGACAAAACATCACTTTCTTCATAGAATTAACAAAGGTTTTTAGAGGTGGCATATTTTACATTCCTGGCGAATTTTAGATTCCTTACTCTAACTAAGATTAAATTCTGCATACAAAAAAAATATCAATTTTTTGTAATAGTCCCCTGGTACAAGTTTGGGCTATTCAAGTACTCTTTTTAAGTGGATCTCACCAGTATCACAATACTTTTAAACTATGACAAATTCTCTGTTGCAGGATCAGTTATGAATGAAATCAGCTGCTGAAAACCGTGATGGCTCCAATTGGTAACGATGATAAACCGGCAGATAAAGGTTTGGGTAATTTCTAAATATGTAATAAACAAATTTATCAAAAAGAGAGGTTATAAATTATGTACAAACTGAAAAAGAGGGAAAAAGAAATAAATATAATTTGAAAAGGCTATCAAACAACCAGTACAGCAGACCCTCCATTATATGAATTTTCAATTATAAGACCTCTGACCTACTCTCCTAAATCCATTTAACTCTGTCAGTTTAGGCTTTCTATTATCTGACCTTTTTATTATCTCGCCTTTTACTCCCCCAAGAGGGTCAGAAAACAGAGGTTCTACTATATTTACTTATTTTTAAAATGAATTCTTGCAAGCTAAATTATATTTAATTTGGATGACTGTATCATATTATAAAATGTATATAAAATACGTAGACAAAGTAATTTACAAATTCTGAGAGTATGTGTAAGTTTTTCTACTGAAAAAAGACTGAGCCTAACAAGACTTTATTTGTGGCGATCTTTGACCATTTATCTTGTCTTGTTAGTGAGGTTGCTTCCTGTTGCTTAATTTTAAGGTAGATACCAGTTATGAATTTCGCATGCTGTGGCAAATATCATATTTCAGACTCCATTAGGGCCAGTTTTAACTTGAAATTGGGGATTAATCTATCTAAACCAAACCACAATGAAAATGGATCTTTAATGGATAGCAATGCCTTGATAAAGAGGAATCACAAATGAATTTTGTATTTGTGCTCATTTGGATTCAAATTTTAGAGGTACATCAACCTTTTTTTTCAAAATTGTGAATAAATGTGCTCTTAGAAACAGTGCTTTGGATACACTCATTTATCTGACTGTGAAGAGGTCACTAGTCTAATTTTAAGGCAGGTGAAAAAGTCTCAGTTTCTATCAAGAGTAATTTGTTTCCATCTATTCACACCAACTGCTTTATTCAGAATAGGGACACGTCTCTGGAAACTTCAGGCTGGTGTTACAGGGTAATGCTATTCATTGAGAAATCATATCCCACTTTCGGGATATACTCTCTTTATGTTAGATACAATAAATAGCAGAAACTTAATCACTTTTACAGAACTATTACCACAATTGTTATTCACTGACTCAATACCAATATAGTGTTCTTGCCTGCCCAAATTGTTATTCACTCAATACCAATATAGTGTTGTTGGCTGCCCAAATATCTAAAAAAGTTTATGATTGAAAATGGGATTTTTAAACTAAGCACAGGTTGCCAGAAATTCTTTAAAGCTACATACAAGGATTTGTATTTCCTGATTCAATATTAAGAGCAGCTTGTCATATTTATCATTAGGAAGATAACTGGAAAATGGTAAGCTCATTAGAAGCAAATAATAATGTTGGTTGACCAAATTAATGTTCTCCAAGCTTTTCACTGAAAAATATTTTCAAATTTGTCTCACTTTTTCAGCATTACAAACAACTTGTTAAAATTCTGAAAAAATACACTGGAATTCACATTCACAGTGCAAGGAAAACCCAATGATTTCTAATAGTTTTATTATTAACATTTTTAGGTTAATTTTTGAGCATGTATACCAGATCTCGAGTAGATTTTCCACTCCTAATACTGCTGCATACCAGATCCATTCGAACTGAATCACAAATTACAGTCATCTCTATCTATGCAGTTTTAATGTTATTGAAAGGCTACTTATAACACAATCTTATATAATGCTCAGTAAAATTTCATGCATTATGAAAGATATTGTGATGTCACATTGATAGTCATGTATTTGGGAGAAAAGTGTACAATTGTTGGCAATTTCCATGGCATCAGGGTGAAAATATTTGGTTGTGACAAGATTCAGCATTGCTATTAATTAGCCATTAACACAAAAGTAAGATCTACCCATGCACACTGATATTCTTAATGCCCACCTGCCAAATTAGACTGGTGAATCAAATATAGACATGGAGTGTATTTCTCATATAATGTGCAACAAGTCTGAAAAGAAGTGCATAAAAGCTCACAGTATTGTTTCTCATTGTCACAAAGTGTTCATCCAGGTACATGTCACGATAATTAAATTAATGAGTAGTGCAATGCTATGGCTTTGATAAATTGACAGAAATGCACATCTGAGGTATGAGTTTCTTTCATGACATCTCCTTTTGCACTGGTTTGCAGCTGAGAGTGCTAGAGTTCCATTACACTTCAAAAACTGCAAATTTTTGAACGCATATATTGAGGGAAGAGACCATTAAAAAAGTTTGGGGCATAATCTTAAAGTCACTGTGATTAACAGATGAACAAGTCTGTGTTTCTCTAATATTGTTAAAATGGAAACGCAGATTATTGGACTTCTAACATGACCAAAAATATCATTCATGTAGATCAAACATTGACACTGTAATGATGTGTCTGCCTAAAGTAACAGAGAAGTGGAAAAGTATCATCCTCAAAAACCATTAATTAAAAAACATTCACAGCTATACCTAGTCAAAAAAGAAATGCAAGATATATTGTAATTCATTCTTTATAACACTAATGTATTTCTTTATTGCATAAGTATATAACTCTTCAGCAATTCTAATTCTAAGTAGACTTTTATTGTGGTTAATCTCCGATTTACAAAAGGGACTCTAAGGAGGAACAGTATCTAGACAGTCAACCAATGTCAGTATCCAGTGACACAAAATAGGTCCCAAACAGATTTTCAAACTTGTATGGAGATGTCTCATCTGAGAAGTGTTAATATAGCATTATTGATAGGGTTTTTTATACTGGATCATTTGGGTTGAATGTAGCATTCAAAACATTGTGTAGATCATATCACAATAGCTAGTTGAAGGGATGGCAGAAAAGAGCACAAACTAGTTGGTCAAAATCATGCACTCAAAACTATTAGTCACTGGCAAGCAATTAGACTACCAACCTTCCTAGATTAGGTAGCAATCAAACCCAGTAACACTGCATTCTCTTAATAAATGTAATTGTGACACAACATGTTAACAATGGAACGTGAGCTTACAAAACCTACAAGAAACGGGTTTCCTGAATTTATATGTCTCAAAATATATTAATTAGCATACCAAACATTGTCGAATGGCAACTTTATTGATAGTACTAAAATTAATATTCATGTTGTATGACATAAAAAAAAAATTCTTCACACTTAAGGACTTAGACTGGCAAGATTCTTTTGGCCCTAAACCAAAAGTGAGAAAACGTAAAATTCAAATGTCATACATTTACTTAAAATTATATCTCACAAAATCTAAACACATGTGAAAGGTCTCTCTTGATCAAATTAAGATCTGCCACATCACCCCTGGCATTAGAAACAGAACAATTTAAAAGTAAACATTTTTTCATAAAGATTATATGACCTATGTAATAATAAAGTTATTGAGGAAGAACGTTTCATAGTAAGTTGTCCTTTGTATAGGGTTAAAAGATTTTTTTGAAATTTTTGATAGTTTAAAACCACAAAAATTTAGGATTGCAGAAAATCTACTTTATTTAAACAGCAACATACAGATCCTTTTTTTTTTGTTAAAATTTCAAAACTGCTTTAATTCTACCATTATGCACATACACTAATTTATTTATTATATAACTTTAGATTAACCTGTAAGCATGAATGACTGGGTGACAAAACATTTTTCTTACTGTGAAAAAGGTGTACCAATTTTATGTGTAATACATGCCAAATAAGAAAAAAACAGGTGAAATCCACTCCCATAGTCACAAAAATCACACATATGATGGGGTAATTAGGTAATTATGAGAAACCATTGCCTAATAATTATAGCTGATCACTGGAGTCTATTATTCTTATTCTAATTAATCTTCCAGGAAAGAAAAACATTTCTTGCGTAAAGCAAAAAGTGTGAACTAAGTCATTATGTAAAACTCACTGCAACGGTAAACGCTCACATTTTACTTCAAAGGCTGCATACATCTGAATATATTCATCATTTTTCATGATGATTTTAGGTCAATTATGTATTAAGTATTGAATTTCTATGACTATTGTTTAACTTATTGTTTTTCTGGGATGTGATCTTAAAGTGACGTTTTCAAAATTTCTCAATCGTTAAGGCAATAGTTTCCTTAAACAGTCTCCATTGCTGCCTCAACATTACTGTTTTTAGGACAAAATACTTTTTTCATTTTTCTATTCCCCATTCTACATTAATTATTGTATCACATTTGCCTAAAACAGCACACTTTCTGCTTTGATCCCCAATTATCGCTCACATTCCCTGTTATCGGGGACCAATACACGAACAATTCATAGCTATAAGGCACACATTTCCCTAATACCACGTTCACTGTGACATTTTTTATCCCTCTGAAGTTCTCTCACAATGACTTTTTGTCATATCTTATTGGCAATCCAACCAGTCATTGCTGCATATAAAAGCCACATCAACTCCAGCATTTACTGTCCTGATGTTGTCAGTTTCTATCCATTCAAACCACCATCCACAACTCTCTTTATACCTCATGTTCAAATCCTTAATATCAATTTCATCAGCATTTCTACCTTTCTGGCTCTTTATCTTACTCCTGCTTACAGGTTACATCAACCTAAATCCAGACCCCTGCAAGTCTTTAAATGTCTCCCATGCAAACATTAGATCAATATCAAATAAATAGCCCGCCATTTCAAACTTTATCTCTGACAATGGCACAGAACTATTTGCCATGTCTGAGACGTGGGTTAGACCTGACACCACAAGTGCAAACCTGTGTGAAGTCACTCCACAAAGTTATAAACTGCACCAACAGCCCCGTTAGACTCCGCATGGGCGAGGCCTTGAGTTTTTTTGTTAAAAAAAGAAAGAAAGAATCTTACCTCATTAAAATATCCTCAGACAAAGAATCTTTTCACTTTTTAAATGTATATAGACCACCATCTACTAGCATTGCAACCATTATTGAACAGTTTCAGTCACTTTTGGAAAACATAAATCATCTAACAACTGATAACCTGGTGATCATTGGTGATTTCAATATCCACCTTGAAACAACAAGCTCAAACTCAAAAACTTTTCACTCCCTGATGGACTCACTTGACCTCATCCAACACTCATATTCATGGACATACTCTCGACCTCAATCTGACCAAATCCAATAATTGACAATATTTTTTATGTCCACTCCACGGATGCCTTTTCTGACCATTATTCAAATACTTTTACCTTACATCTCACAACTCCTCTTAGATCCCTAACTGATGTCTCTTGGAAAAGACAAACTCAGTCCAGGTAGGTAGATTTCTGTCCCATTCTACTGAGTTCCAGTTTTGTGTACCCCAGGGTTCTTTACTTTGCCCAACACTTTTTTTTCTCACTGTACAAATCCAATACAGATGACACCCAATTATACATAGCACATACATATTTTTCTCACTTCATACAAACACTCGGGAATTGCCTTAATGACCTTCAAAATTTTATGTTCACAAAAAAATTAAAACTAAACCCTGACAAACTGACTTTATTTTGGTAGGTTAGAAATAAATTTGTAAACAACTCCTTCCACACTTTCCAATCAATATTCTTGGTAATCAGGTCTCACCGGTACAAAATGTCAAGAACCTCGGGTTGGTATGTGATTCTAACAGTTACTTTTCTTTCTCTGACCAAGGGGCAGAAGTCATACAATCTACCAGAGTTTATGCAAGAGACCTTTACAGAATTCTTCCCCTCCTCAACCTTACAACATCAGTCCTTCTGGCACATACTTTGGTGAAGAGCAGATTAGACTACTGCAATTCCCTGTTTGTATCAATCACTGATTTTGAGTTAAGAAGATTGCAGCAAATCCAAAACTCACTCCCGATTGAATACAGGACAAAATTTTAAATTGGCCCAGTTACATACAAAAGTCTAAAACATGGCCAACCAGCCTACTGAAGTGAATTAATTCACCCCTACACCTCTTCTAGAAATACATAACACAGCAGCCATAAACTTAAGTTCCTTCACACCACCACTTTTAACCGTAGAGTTCACAAATCAAACACTTTTCAAATTCCTTCAGTCATTAAGCACCTGCTCTTTGGAACTCTTTCCCCTTCCAAATAGCCTGTCTGTCACATCCTTCAGGAAACACCTGAAACAGAAGAAGTCCCACAGTCAAATTCATAATATTAAGAAATGTGGGATCCAAGTGAAATGGTTTTAATAGTCAATGACTTGTGAAAAAACTTCATGATTTGCTTGTACTGATTCTGCAAAATTCACCTACACATTTTATATATTACTAACAATTATTTTCATTGTATATCTGGATGTCCTTTTATCTATACAGAGGATTACTTTATTATGTTGATGTAATATTGACAAAATCTGAATCATGTTCAAGTTAAAAGTTAGCTATTATTAAGTTATTTGCTGGACAGATGTTTCAATGGAAAGATTTTGTATGAAACTTGTTTACAGTAACATTTGACATAACATTGTATAAGATACTCTCTACAATTATCTTTTGTTTCATATACTGAAGGTGATAACTGTGACATATGTGGATCTCTGCAGTGTGTGCCCAATGACCATACCAATAAACCTTATTGCCTTTGCAAAGACTCTACCATTGCCACTGGTGATCCCCCACAATGCAATGAAGATTCAGCTATTAACCAAGAGCAATCAGGATTCTTAGGCAGTAATATTGAACTACCAGGAGGGCATCCAGGGCTAGTACTATCCCCAGACATGTTCGCTAAGAATCCAGGAATTAGTGAATCTAAAGGTATTAGTCCACACAAGGGAGTTGACCTGCATCCTCAGATACCTTCACATATGAACTTCACAGGTGGTAATGCTGAAATGCAAGTGAGACAGCTGATACAAAAGAATGGACACTGCCCAACTAAAGTAATATGTAAGGGTGTGAACTGTGGTGAAGCTGGATGCACTTGTAATCTAGTGACTAAGCAGCCTCAGTGCATCTGCCCAGACACTGGAGCACCTCCCGACGAATTTCTAAAGTGTCCTTACAGAGTCATCAATCCCATCAATCCTTCTCACAAGATGAAGAGTCCAGACACATGTATGTATAATAAAACAGAAAGTTTTCCACAGTTGAATCCTGTTCGGTCAAAAAACAATGGGCTTAAAGATTATTTCCACTTAAACATGTATTCCAGGGGGATACCTTTGAGGGCCAGCTTGCTTGGTATTAGTAATAAATTAAAAGTAAAAATCAAATATAACTCTTATTTTTAATTATTAACTTAAAATCTCACTCAAACAGATTCATAAGCCCTGTATTGAGGGATTATAATTACTAATTATATTAGTTACAGATGAAGGTTTGTGTGTCAATGTCTTTAATTGTAATTTGATCATATACCACTGGAGTAGGATTTTACTTGAGAATACTACTCCTAATACATATGTAGGACTGAGTTTGAGGCTCTGATGAAATTTGATTTAGAAATTGAGGTTTTTTTGAATACCAGCCCAGGGGATCAGAGTCACAAATGACAATCAAATATAGAAGATAGTATGTCACTAAATTACACCTTAGCTGGCCCTTCATAAGATCAACCGTGACTCACTAATCTTCTGAGATACTATGACTTCTTGTCAGGACAGCCTAAATATTTATAATTCAGCAGACTCTGTATCACAAGAACATCCTATATCTACAACATTTGTTTTAGGTTATAACAAACCAACACCAATGAGATATGTCCACATATTGTAACCTCTAGATATAGCAGGACATTGTACTGTCTTCATTTTAATCCAACAATGTTAACTTTTTCACCTCTTCTTTTCTTATTCTGAGATATAGCAACATACTTATTTTCCAATTGGCTCTCATGCTGTAAATATTCAAATTGGTTATATATCATACAGTGGAACCTCTCCAATCCAACCATGCTGGTACTGTAAAAAAAAAATTTTTTTTCGGGGGGTGGGGAGGTAATTCATGGCTCATAAGTGTAATAGGGATAAGAAAAAGAGAGATTTGGGATATTTGAAAAAATTTCACAATGTTGAATGGTTTCACAGTAATATCTCTAAAAATAAACAAAATTAACTACCAGGTCAATCAGTTTAGCACCAATAAAAGGTTTATTAAATAAAACGTGTAGTTCAATACAAAACAATAAAAAAAAATAATAATAAAGCCAATGTACTAATATAGGTTCTACTATACTTATAGAATATATTGTGATAACTATTTAGCTGCAGTTCATGGTTCCATAATTGGCTTCCAACCAAATGTGGAACCCAAACCTGAAAACACCTCCAAGACCACACAACAAAGTCTACATGTTGAGCTGCCCACAGTTCCTAGTCAACAACAGACTCTCTCATCGCATCATATCAAACTCTTACTTCAGATTGCTATACCCACTTTCTTGGGGGTTATTGTCCTTGGTATTGTCATCATGGTGCTACTCTGGCGACGGAAAGTACAAATGCATAACCGCAAACCAAAGAACAGCAATGTTGTATCATGGATACAAAAGCAGGATCAGGTGCACTTGTTGGAGAACATGACGGTGGTTGGCAAAAATCCCATTTACTTAGGGATAGATGTGAATAGTGTACAGCTGAAGGGGATTCAGACGACCTACATTCCTCAAGGAAGCTTGAAGCTCATGGATGTAATTGGTGAAGGGGCATTTGGAAAAGTTTACAAAGGTAGGTTTTTTCATAGATGAAGGATAAGGACCAGGGCAAGCACATTCTAAGCTTAATATTTTAAAAATTATATAATTATGTAAAATTATATAATTATGTATACATAATAATAAACATAAGGTTTACTGAATAAATTTAGCAAGTATTATAAAGACTAAAATTGCACAGAAAACAGAATCCCAAATATTGCACATATCACAGCTGTGAACATACAGAGCAATACATGCATGCTTTTCCAAGTGGTCAGCTCGACACCTGAAAAATGGACTGGTATATAGAAAAGACAAGACATTCTGCACAACTCAGAATGAGAAAATTTTAATAATACCCCATGAATGGAAAAATATTCACAAATGTCCTTAATAAGCAATGACTAGTCCCATAGAAGATTTTTGTGTGGTTCATTTCATGGAACAGCCAAAATGGCAGCACACATCATGTACAGTTAATTTATACCCGAAGTGTTAAAGTAAAATATCAAGCTGGAATTTATAATAGCAATTAATATCAAGTTGGGATGTATTGTTATGCAATAAATGCACTGGTAGAAATCAAATAATGAACAACATCACTAATTATTGATACATTTTAAACTACATGTTAGGCACTATTTCTGCACTCAGGGTACTAACCAATAAAGCTTTCTGTAACAACAATTAAGGATTATCTTCATTGAAATTACACATACTGAAAGTACCAGTCCATGTTCAGTATTCAGTAATATCTTTCTCCATTGCTAATAAATATGGGCACATCATTGGTGGGCATACAAGTCATCCACACCAGGAAAGTCATATTCACTTATTCACTAATTTGTTGAAACTTTAATGGCTCTTTCACATATAAATAGATTTGCGAGAGTAAACACAGGATAATATGCGAACACTGAACAATAAAAGTTCCAATTTAAAGTGTAAAATAACATAGCATTATTAATGTGCATTATTAGAAACTCCAATATCACCAGATCTAGTTAGTAGACATGAGGTACACTCACAAAAATCAAGCACAGTCACATGCCCGAGTGCCTGAACTCATGAGACTTACAGATCAGACTGACTCTGGTTCTGAATATACAGAGACTGCTGTGTGGAAAAAGCAGATAATTTTGAACAGGTCAATATGTGCTTGTATTCGAAAAAAAAATTTGTAGACATAAATAAAAGATATTCTTTTATCGGGAAAGAAACAAATTATCTTTACCAAAATGATTAAACTTAAATCTTGCCTAGCATATACAGTACACTCTGTTTACTAAATTTTAAAGGATTTTAAGTCAAGATTAGATATAAATAGTTAGAAGTCCCTCTTATTATAAAACACAATGTAAATATCAGAGCTTATAGTAGTCAAACAGAGTATGCTTTTCTAAAATTATAAAAGTTTGGAGTATTGATTTTTTTCCTCTTAGGAAATGAAAAATTGGTTTACTAAAAGGACTTTTGTACAGGTGCTATCACAATTATAAAATTGACTTGCCATGAGATCCAACTAGTATCTATGCTCATCTAAGCTTAACCCGATTTGGGAGGAAACAGGAACTTGTTGAGTGGTATAAAGCAAAATATGCATAGAAATAGCTTATTCACTCATTTGGTCACAAAAAACTACAAAGCTGAAGCTTAAAGTGTCAACATTACAATAAAAAATTGTTTTTTTGGAAATTCTCCCTATTTTATACTCTGTCAACAAATGCACTATAGTAATTTTTGGATTCATATAAAAAGGCAACTAAATTTTAAAAATACTGACACAAAGAGATAAATTGTTTCAGATAGTGTTTGTAAAACATTAGTTTAGAATGGACTCCGTTTAACACACAAAAACCTTTCTCAAGTACAGTAACACCATTACTACACAATATTATTCACAATTACATGTATATGTATACACAGAACAATTGCAAACAAACACAATGTGTTGAAAACAAAGAACAATTATATTACAAATGTCAGGATACTATTCCATAGATATTGCATTTATAATATATCTCAATGCTGACATAAACAAACATCAATATAGTTGTTGTCGTAAACTCTACAACTGCATTAGTTGACTTGTACTCTCTGAAATATCTTCCCATTAAAGTGGGTTTAAATATGGCACTAACTCTGCAGTGTAATCCATCCAGCATATTGGGGAAAGAGCAAGAAGGTTCCATTGTTTGACTCAATTAGTGTTAATGAAAAGAAACAGAGGCTTGTGACTCAAGTTTATATCCCCATTCATTCTGCACACAAACCCAAAGAGATATAATTCAACCCACATATCCACAAACCCACACCTATTATACTGCTGGAGAGGTTTTCCTCAATTTGAAGACATTTGCTTGATGTTTAACCCTTTTGCTACTGAAGGATCATTATTCTGGGGGACTGTAGCCATATGACGTCATATCACGTCAGAAACGCCAATAAAGTAAAACATTTACTCACTACCTTATACACTTCATTTGCCGTATTTTGCGGCATATTTCATTAGGAATTGATGAAAGTCGAATGGAGAATTCCAGGGAATTCCGCAAATAAATATAACCACGAGTGAACAACATGCAGCTATATGCGATAAATATGGCAATATCAACAAAAACCAGTTAAAATAGGTGAAAATGTTGAAATTTATGAAAATACAGCATAACTTACATATATTTTACTTAAGCAATCGTTTTAATACTGATAAACCAAAGAAAACGTATTGCAGTATACTGAAGGGAAAGAAGAAATCAATATTACTGCCGTCGACCCTGGGTCGACAGACATGGTACCTTATAATACACATTAGTGTCGACTGCTAGTCGTCATAGATGGTAGCGACAGGGTTAAATATAATTTTCAGGAATGTAGGAGGGTAGTTGTTGCTTTATATTCAGGTAATAAATGTTCAATTATACCAGGTAATCTAAATTTAATGACCTGGCTTCTTTTGTTTGCAAAACACATAGAAATTTGACAATTATAAATAAATAATACAATTATAACACCCACTTATTTTTCAAATTTATGAAAAAATATCTCCTTTAAAGGTGCTATTGGTTTGGCCGCTAGCAATTATTCTTGTTTCTGTCTGGTATATCTAAAGATTAACAGAATATTGTTCGGAAGTTTAAAACCAGCAGTAACAATGGATTCGCAAGAACAATGTGCATGTTTTAATGTTTGTGATTTATCTGATGTTTAAATTTGTGTAATGGCCCATACACAGTGAGATAATGGCAATATATGTCAGTTTACAAATTTGGTTTCATCAATAATATTTTTTACATCATTCTTTCCTGCAAAAAGGGCAATTTTGTAGCCTTTGTTTGTCTAATTCATTCATCAAGTGAGGCTCACACTCTATTGAATGTCCCCATTTTAGACAGGTTTCATGCTTCTGGTGGAGCAAAGATCTCTTTGGTGAATTTAGTGTAATCCAAATTCAACTGGAAAGACAAGGATCATGTAGATAGCCGCAAAGGAGAAAAGTTACATCTGGATCTAAATACAAATAATAGTTTGTTCTGTTACATTGGAATCTTTTCTTGAGTGTTGTTACAGATGAAGTATAATGTTACCGATTTGTTGCTCTATTGAAGTGTGAATCATGCTTTATCAACATGTTAAAATACTAGATTATAACTTTCATAAGCACACACATGATTTTATATTTGATTTATTCAATGACACATTAAATTGTAGAGAATGATAGATACCTATATGAAAAATAGATATTCTATTATTGAATTGGTAAAACCATAATTGGAATCTTAAACCTTGGAACCTAGAACATTTCAATATTATTTTGATAGTTATCCTAAACACAAACACACAAACAAATGATACCCAAAACATAACCTCTTTGGCGGAGGTAAATATACTATTTCTAACAGCTAGAGATGTCCTACTGTTTTTATGTGTATACTTTAAGAGGATTATGTGATATATTTTTCCCAGGAAGATTATTATTTATGCTGGAAAAATGGTGCAGACTAAGTCTGGTAATATGAATGGGCATCTCTGAAATAATCCCCATTTCTGTTCGTGCAGTATCTATTATTGTTTCCATCTCTGTAATGACTACATCTGCTTTCTTTAGAGGTCATGTAGGTACTCGCATAAATATTTTCTGGCATTTGGGACAATTTGACTAGATTGATGCTTCAATCTCAAGGTTGAGCAGGCAATTTTGTTGAATCCCATCCCTGATGAGCTGATGCTTAAGTCAAAGCAAAAGCATCTTCATGAAATTTACTTGAGAATAAATAGCTACAAAACTTGTGGTATTTTTGAAGTAGGAGACTACATGTTACAGGAAAGGGAACAGGGAGACTGATCTTCTGTAAGAAATTGCCATTACAAATGTTCACAATCTTGTCCCATTAAATTGGTTGTCTGATTTACGCAGAGTAATTGTAGGGTTTTGTATTTTGATCATTCTTTATCAATGCTGACAGTCATGAGAAGGGTGTAAGGTAAATATTATTTGTTGAACAATTTTGCAATCTTGTCACTCACGTCAAACCACCTGGGCCCATATTTCCAAAGATTCTTATTCAACTCACAAATACTTTGTTTTTATCTCACCTGAGAATATGTTAAAATTAATATTTTCAACAGTAATCTAACATGAGCTCACTCAATCTCTGAGTTGATCCATAAACTCAAGTATTTTTCCATATTATTCCGCTTACAGTCATAAAGTTGTCCGTTTTCATTGCTGTTGTTTGGAAACATACACGTATGAATAACCAAAACAGAGGACAGGAATCAGAAAACTGTTCTCTTGGAGTTTAATTGAAAACTCAGAAAATGAGTTTTTCTATGAGTTCTTTGATGAGTTTAAGAATTGTCTATATTGTGATTAGTTTCAGTTTAAGCATAAACTAATACAAATCAGTTCATGAGTTACTTTTAACAAAGCTGAAGAATTTTCTTTTCTCTTTTTTTTTTTTTTTTTTTTTTTTGGTGAAAAGTTTCAGTTTCAGCATAAACCCATACAAATCAGTTCATGAGCTTGTTTTAACACAAATTTAAGAACAGTTTTTAATACGGGCCTGTTGTATCAGTTTTATCAACCGTTGTCAACTGAATTAGTTTTGATGACTACAAAATTATAAATTTCAGAGGTCTTACAGTAAGTCTTGGAAGTGAGCTTGGGGCATTAACAGGTGAGTATGACAAAATGTCAATGGTTTGAAATAGCTTTCTTTGTACTGTACAACTGAATTTTTTAAAAGGTTTAAGTAATGACAATAGGAAAGCACTTTTTATCTGTAATTTTAAAAACTGCACTCAAAAAACCCAGTGCCAAAAGGATATTAATTTTTGAAGGACATTTTACTGAAGATCACAGATGTTAATTACCCAGAAGTAATTTCAGTTATTTGCAAACTCTGAGAGCCATAAAAAATTATCTGCATTCCATTTGTTAAACCTAGTTGATAAAAAAACTATCAAACATGTGGTGAGCTCAGCTTTATTGCTGATTTAGTTTTCTTCAGCATGATTCCTTGAAATTTCAGTCTTCTATGATCACTCAGTCAGATTCTTCAATTTTGGTGACACATTCAATCCATGACATATACAATGTCTATTTTTGTTTCCATTGTGATATCACAACATAAAATTAAAAAATATGGATATATTCACCTACTTTTTTACCTTATTCAATTAAAAGTATTCACTTAGCACTGCTTGTCAAAAGAAGTAAAAACCTACCATTAGATAGGGTTACCTTGATCACACTCATATCTGTCCTTAAGTTAAAAGCACCTTCATGGTACAACTGTAGTGAAACCATGTTATGAAACACTGATAGCTAAATTCCGCAATAAATCTAAGAATGTTAGAGCCATGTGATAACTCACGTCAACTGTAAACTAAACTACTGAAATTAAATTTTCCCTGCCAATTTTCTTTAAGAATTGATTTGTGCAGAATTCTGTCCCAGGAGAATATGATTTTGTGTTTCTTCTCCTTTTACTTAAACTCATAATGTTTACACACATTATGGAACTTTGACTACCCCCTCACAGATATATTGCCGAATTTATAGCCTATAAAATCAAAAGAAACTTTAAACTTACAAAAATTCTACGCTGCAGTTGAAACCTTCTGATGTGTTTAGTGAATGTAAACACTCATATGGGAACAGCAGCCATTTAATGTCCCGGAACTTGCCATTACAATAAAAGTAAGTCAATACTCCACCAACATGTCGGTGATTTAGTGTAAAATAGATAAGCAGACTTGAAGTGATCCTTGCAGCGGTCAAAGCAACTTCATCTAGAAAAACCATCATCGCAAACACTGTTCTTGGTTTATTTATTGATAATATGGGCAGAGAAAATAGACCATAAAAACAGTTTGCTTTTTTCAGACACAAATGTTCCAGACTCATTCAATTAGAGATCAATTATTAATATAGGATATTCAAATGTAGTAATGTCTGTGTTTCATCCAGCAGTTAAATTTGAAAACAAATTAGTTTACTCAGTTTGCCTTTACTATAGAAAATTAGTATATAGAACTCTTTATTTTAATCAGTTTATAAACTCAAAGAAAAGCAAGTTGGGCATTAACATATAAATATGTGCACATTTAATAGACAAGCTTTAACTCACTGCCAATCTGCTGGTCACCAATATTAGTGTTTTGATGGACCGGATTTGCAGGGGCCAACTTTATGACTTCATCCAACTAGGCATCAACAGGATTTAACCAATTACCTATTATTATTAATAATAGGTAATTGGTTGAATAATAATTAAATAAATATTTTTTTGGTAAATATAAGAAAGCAATCAGCCAACTGTCCCAGAACCAAAATCTGCTTGGTGTCTATCAGCCATCAGATTGTAAATATTTGAAAAAGATTAGTCTGGTGTCTGATGCATGGAAACACAAATGTATAATAAAACAAGTGATAGAACCAGGGTTGTAAGCCACCTATCAGGTTTATATATATATCATAGAATAACATACGATTTGCTATTTGTTCTTAATTTTAATATCAAAGTATCTAGCATGTCCAGAGGTTTTAATTCCTGTTATGGTGTATATCTGACTGTAGCTTCCTAAAAAACATAACCTAAGATTGTTTAAGATATTAAACTGGTCTACATCAGCACTTTTATCAATGTAATATCTAATTTATGCCTCTGTGGCCCAGCTATAAATCTTTACATTACTATTCTTGTGAGACATTTACTTTTTATAGGTGGAAAATAACACATCTCCCAGAGTTACAGTTTCTCTGCTACCATAATAGTTAATTGTAAGGATTAAGAGTTACCATATTTATCCATATAAATGCCCCAGGGGAAGTACTAAAACACATCTTTTTTTTCGGAATCCCGGAATCGCAAGGCTGGTGGCTGTTGAGAGGGATTTAAAACCCCGAAATATGAACTTTGCAAAGGTTGAGAAAAGGGGGGGGATTAATAGGGAGGGGGCGTTTATACGGTTAAATACAGTACTCTTGTGGAAGCCAATGCCACTAGAGACTGTTATTTGTAAAATTGGCTTTAACCCAACAAATAAAAGTAATTAAAACTCATTTCATAGGTGACTGATATTCAACCACACATGTGAGCTTCATCAGTTATACCTTTCCAAATTATAAAAAAAGGTGTTAAATAATTCCTACAAGCACATTTTATCATAATCACTTTTAGGTAATTTTCACTCAATATTAACACAATACTGTATTTATGTGAGCTTCATCAGTTATACCTTTCTAAATAATAAAGAAAGGTGTTAAATAATTCCTACAAGCACATTTTATCATAATCACTTTCAGGTAATTTTCACTCAATTTTTACACAATACTGTCAAGTAAAGAAAAAGAATATAAATACGATAATTTAGAATAAACTTGAAATTAAGTGTTATTTTAAAGACAGATGTACATTTTTGATGCTCTACAGGAGATGGTTACCAGGTATAAAGTCACAAGTGAAAACAAATAATCCAACAATGAAACAATATAACTTGGGAGTGATGAAAAAATTTAATGTTTATTAAAGTGTCAGTAAGAAATACTTTCTGCAACAACTTTCATTCAAAACAAACATTGATTACTTACACATATGCTCTCCAAAGCAACTGCATGAGATACCTATTAATATCTGTACTGCAAGACCAATGTATTTAAACCAGTGTTAGTTGAACACCTATTTCGAAAAAATACATGACCCGGATGTTAATATTTACTAAACTGTCTGAAATGACATATCTTGTTAAGCAGTTTGTGCTTTTACAAAAGGCTTGAAGATGGCATTCAGCTTTAAATTACTCTATACCATTATTCTTTTAAGAGAAGGATGGTATGGCCCAATATACTCCTGTGATATGTATCATTCCCATAGGAGGATGTCTTAATAAATCTCAGGCTATTAACAAAGCCATATATCTCACAGCTATGTGGTACCTGGTGATACTTTTATATATGCTTATATATGTCCTGCTCATTAATTACTTCTGTACACAGCAGTAGCAAAGAGAGAAATTAAGAAACCAGATAATTACTTCAATTACAACTGAATACATAATATAAAACTGATTTTAAGGTGTACTTCACCAGGTGTCATTTTTGCATCAACCAGGCGTAAATTTCAATGTGTATGATATCTGTGAAATTCTGTAGTAATGATAAGATCCAATATGACTGACATAAAAAATACCGAGAAACAAAAAAGTCAGAGAATATAAACAAAATAAAACTGCACAATAAAACATCAAGACTTAATGCAATCAAAAGAGTTGCGAACCTTCAAGCTATAGATGTTGTATTTACAGCCTGAGTACTTTCTGACTTCAATGAACAAAATTTACTATCATTGGTTTTTTTTTGAATGGGATATAACACCAAAACTTTTATGTTTGACCTTTACAAAGAGCAAGACCACTGCATTCGCAGTTAATTCCCACTAAGTATTTATATGATCTACCAAAGATACTGATATACCAAAATATCAAACATGAATGCAATTAGCCATTAAAATGGTTATGTCACAGTGGAGACTCTGATTCGGGGGGAATCAGCGATTCTCTTGGTGGAGATCCTGATCAGAGTTTCCACTAGTAGAGATGCCGATCTATTATTTAAGGGCTGCAATCGCAATTTCCACTACTGGAAACTCTGAACAGAGTCAGTCTCCACTAGTGGAATTGCTGATTCCCCTGTTCCAAAGAAAATCCTTCAAAATTATTAAGTCACATTATTGTATGCACTGGATAGCATCCAGTGGATACTATGGATTAAGCATGACAGTACGACGACAACGCAGTGTGTAGAGATTTTCTCATTACCCCTCTAGAGGCAAGGGTATTATAGGTAGACTTCTCAAATTTGCAGGATATATTCATAACCATAAAATCCTGCCTGGCAATATTTTTGGCCTCATTTTGAAAAACAAGATGGCCACCACGGGCATTTTTCGACTTTCAGCAAGGAGTTTTGTTGGCCCTCTGGAACAAAGGGTATTATATGTGGAGATTCTCTAATTCACAGAGTATGTTCATCATTACAAAATCTTGACTGGAAATATTTTTGGCCTCAATTTGAAAAACAAGATGGCCGCCACAAGCATTTCTTTTCAGTCATGAAAAGTGCTTATATCTCCCTTATTATGTGTCCTAGAGGTTTGCAATGTGAAACCAACCTCTAGGAATTCATGGGCCCCTCCTTCAAGGTCAAATGAGGATAGCCAAACTTAAAAGTGCTTATAACTCGCTTATTATTGGTCCCAGAGGTTTGCAATTTGAAACCGACCTATAGGAAACCATGGGCTTCGAATCTTCTGATGTGGTCAGATTTGACCTAGGGCCCCTCCTGCAAGGTCAAATGAAGATAGCCAAGCTTAAAAGCACTTATAACTCACATATTATTTTCCCTACAGGTTTGCAATGTGAAACCAACCTATAGGAAATCATGGGCTAAGATCTTCTAATGTGGTCAGATTTGACCTTGGGCACCTCCTTCAAGGTCAAATGAGGATAAAAAAGATAAAAATGCTAATAACTCGCTCATTATTAATCCTAGAGGTTTACACTATGAAACTAAACTATAGGAAACCATGAGCTAGAAAAGTTCTGGCGTGGTCAGATTTGACCTTGGGCCCCTATGTTGGTTGTCCTTTTCCGGTGGATACATCTTTCATCTGCCCACAGATGCATCCTTGGTCTAGTTTATTCTTGTTCTGAGACAAATGAATACAACATTGCATACTTTTTGTAATATTTCTGTTGTTAAATTGCAATAACACGCAACAGGTAAAGCATGAAAGTGTATAACAGGTAAAGCATGAAAGTGTACAAGATAAACAAAAACTTAACAACTACAATGTACATTAAAGGGCTTATCTGCTCAAGACACAGATATTCATCAGATTAGGTAAAGATTTCGAGGGAACAGTCATTTAAATCGGTAACAGATCATCAGTTGACTGCACTTCACTGACCATCTCATTCCATTTTATCCCAACTTCAAGGGGAACAATCATTTCTAAGTCAAGCCTAGTAGATCAAAAGTTTATTACATTTCTTTTGCCCAGTCTCTTACAGAAACCTAAAAACAAATTCAGAATTTAGGGTAATACTTCATTCATATTATAAGATTTTATTTGTTACTCATGTTACAACAATTACAGATCTATATAGTGAAGTGCAGTTTCTTTGTGCCAGTATAAGTTTAGCTTTCTAGAATAGTGAAGTTGCTTAACAAAATTTGTTAACAAAAGATATTCTTCTACATTTATGTCTATTTCCTCAGAACGAAAATTCTCTTTGACAGGCCTAACTACTCACTATTTTCTTTTATTGAAGTCAGTTAGCCAATGTTACCTTTTAAGTTTATGTTTTTCCTGTAAAACCCCAATTTGATAGGCTTAAGTACCCACAGTAACTCACTAATTTCAACCTAATTATCCCATGTACATTTTGATACTTGATCATTTGATAAATACATGTGGTAAATGAAGTTGTGTATTAAATAAACAGTTGTGTATAATAAAAAAAAAGTTAAACTAAACAATCCTTTTTATCTTTATCCATAATCCTTACAATCTCTCATTAAAAATAACGGGATTGGACTTTCTTATGGATTAAACTTTCTGTTTCATAGAGATCAGAAACTGTTGAATTTGCTTCAGGAAAGAAATGCCATTTAATTATGGTTATTTTTAAATTCTCTTACACTGATAATTTCAAAAACAAAATTACTAATACAAAGGATATTACTTCCAGTATCTTGCAGAGAAATCATTGTAATTTTAATTTATCTTAATTTTAATTAGTGTTTGTTGATTAAAATAGACACCTGAATACAAAAAATTTAATTTTCTTCTTAACTCTGACAGCACGATTCAGGATGTGTGGGTTTATACAAATTTAATGTGAATATTCAGTTCCACTCAATAAATCAAGGATTTAATGAGAAAGCCCACAAGTGACGCCACAAGAACCCTGAATTGGATGTACTTAAATGAGCCTTTTTTCAGAATCCTGGAACTGTAGTAATCTAGTACTGGTGGGTTATGGGTAGGGGGTGGGCGTTGGGGGTGGTGGTTAAAAGGGGGAGATAATTTCCTGCAATAATCAAAGGAAAAATTGTGATAAAGTGTTGAAATTTTGCACTTGTCAGTCAGCTGACATTATGGCATCACTCTGTGGTGTCTGCGTCCGCGTGAACAACTTCTTCTCCAAAAGTACAAGTCCCAGAGACATGCGGATTTTTTTTAAAAGATACCTTTTCTATCGTGGATGAAAATTTGTTCAAGGCATGCAGATCTGTTTGTTCGTTTGTTCTCCAGAGCCATCATAAGTGAGGTACCATCACCGTGTGAAAATTTCAACACTTTATCACAATTTTTTCTTTGGTTATTGCAGGCATTTCTCTCTTATCTTGCATACATGTACTATCCCACTAGTAGATTCCCTTGTGCGAGTATGAGGCTTGGTTCTCTCTTAATTATTTTTTTATGAAATTTTTAAATAATTTTTTATGCATTAAAATTCCAGAAATCATGCACTAAATCAATTATAACTTGAAAAGTATTGCATTTAGAATGTTTTGTTAAAACATGTTATTCAGCTACTTTTTCCATAGCTACAACATGGTGAGTAACATGGGAGTCTATCCCAATAGCTAAGTGAGTAATAGCTACTTTTTAACTTTTCAGTAACTTCCATGATGAATTAAATCTCTTGTAACTTGAAAACTATTGCATTTACAGAATTTTGTATAAATATGACATTTAGCTACTTTTGGATCTGCTATAACATAGTAAAATTGCAGACCTGTATCTCATTGCATAGCTGAGTTATAGCTACTTTAAGGTTATCATGGTTGAGTAAATCAGAACTTAAAAACTATTGCATTCAGAGTGTTTTTTAATATGTTATTCACCTACTTTTTGAACAGCTATAACATAGTGTAATTGCAGACCTGTAGCTTACTTGGTAGTTGAGCAATAGCTACTTTGAGGTTGAGTTGAGTAAATCAGTTATAAATTGAAAACTATTGCATTTAGAGTATTTTCTTTTGATATGTTATTCATCTACTTTGGGGTCTGCTATAAAATAGTAAAATTGCAGACCTGTAGCTCATGGCATACCTGAGCAATAGCTACTTTGAGGTTGTCACTGTTCAGTAAATCAGTTGTAACTTGAAAACTATTGCATTTAGAAAATTTTGTATAAATATGTTATTCACCTACTTTTTGGTCAGCTATAACATAGTAAAATTGCAGACCTGTATCTCATTGCATAGCTGAGTAATTGCTACTTTGAGGTCATCATGGTTGAGTAAACAGTTGTAACTTGAAAACTATTGCATTTAGAGAATTTTATATAAATATGTTATTCAGCAGCTTTTGGGTTAGCCATAACATAGTAGAATTGCAGACCTGTATCTTTTTCATAGCTGAGTAATAGCTGGTTTTACGTTATCACTGTTGAGTAAATCAGTTAGATTTTGAAAACTATTGCATTTATAGCATTTTCTTTAAATATGTGATTCACCTACTTTTGGATCAGCTATAACATATTGTAATTGCAGACCTGTAGCTTAATTCAGAGGTGGGCAATAGCTACTTTGAGGTTCTCACTGTTGAGTAAATCAGTTATAACTTGAAAACTATTGCATTTAGAGTATTTTGTTTGATATGTTATTCAACTACTTTTGTGTCAGCTAAAAAACATAGTAAAATTGTAGACCTGTAGCTCATTGCGTAACTGTGCAATAGCTACTTTTACCTTTTTACTGTTATGTAAATCAGTTTTAACTTGAAAACTTTTTAAATTTTTAAATTTGTTATTCACCTACTTTTATGTCAGCTATACCATAGTAAAATTGCAGACCTGTAGCTCATTCCATAGCTGAGCAAAAGCTGCTTTGAGATTCTCACTGTTGAGTAAATTAGTTGTAACTCAAAAACATTGCATTTACAGTATTTTCCTCTTTCACTTCTACTCTGAAATCAAAACACACAACCAGCTGACACAGAGCCCATTCACGGGCACTGATTGCTTGTTTATTTCTCACAAGCGGTATTCGATTCGGGAAGTACTAAAACGCATCTTTTTTTCGGAATCCCGGAATTGCAAAGGTGCTGGCTGTTGAGATGGATGTAAAATCCCGAAATATGAACTTTGCAAAGGTTGAGTTGAGGGGGGGGGGATTAATAGGAAGGGGGTGTTTATACAGAAAAATACGGTATGCACACTATAGAACCTCTATCGTTCAACCTTCTGTTTTCCTGACCTTCAATTCTATGAACAACATCCTACTCTCAAAAATTTGTCACCTTCATTGTTTTATACTTAATTTTCATTTCTATGTAATAATCCTTCTATTACTTGGCCACTATCTCACTTTCCCAGCATGGATGGATAACATCCGCTGACAGTTAGTTATTCCAAAATCCCCATTGTTACTCTAATTGCAACTAATAAGTAAAAATTGCTGAGACTTTGAAATCCTTTGCGTATTTTATCCATTTATATTTCTTAAGTATTTTATTCATTAAAATTTCTTAAGTATATTATTTATTATTTTAAAAGATTATAAAAAAGGACCTTGGAGTACCTCATACTTACTTCTTTCAGAAAAAATTTTAAATTACCATCAGAAATAAATTGAAATTATCATCAAAGACTTAAACCACTGGAAGAATTTTCTAGAGTAGACTTATACAAAAACATTATCGTTTATAATGGTCTAATAGCCTATTATGTTAATGTATAGTTAATATTATTAATTTCATTTTCCTTTGTAACAATTTTCTGTGGAAATATCTGTAACTGAGATTCCACACTACTGATATAGATATATCAGCTGCCATCGTATTCCAAAAACTTGAACAATGTTCTTGTTCTGGTTAATTCCTCTATTTTACCTTAATTTTGTCTGATGTTTTAATGATTTTAATGATTATATTCTCCAAAAATAAGAGTAATTGCTGAAATATTTCTACCTCAACACAATATTCCCTTATATTTAATTGCAAATGAGTGATTTTTTGTGTGTTTAAACTATTAATAGCATCCTCTCTTCGTATAAAAATTTATTTACAATAAGTGAAAATCATAATAAAATTTTTATAATTCATATATTAATTTTGTCCATGGAATTCCTTTTAAAAGGTGAATGTAATGGTATGAATTATAAAAATTTTATTGTATCCACCGGAAGCATCCGGTGGATACTTTGGTTTAGCGTCCGCTACGCCGCCGCCGCCGCGCGTAGAGAGATTTTCGGCGTTAACGCTCTAAGAGGAAAACAACAGCAGCTAGGTTCACCAAATTTGCAGGATATCTTCATTGGGGGGTAAGCTTCTCTGGGAAGGAAAATAGCCTCATTCTGAAAAACAAGATGACCGCCACGGGCATTTCTTTAAAAATAATCTACATTTTTCTACTGACTCTTCCTCATAGGTAGAAGGTTGAATCTCTTCATAGGTGATATGTATGACACATATACATGTCCTCTACAACCTTGCACACATTTGACCTTGAAACTCCTAATTCAAGGTCATCCATGGAGTGCCGAAGTAACCCACATAGCGGACTTTAAAAGTGCCTATATCTCCCTTATTATTGGTCCTAGAGGTTTGCAATGTGAAGCCAACCTATAGGAAATCATGTGCTGCGAATCTTCTGATGTGGTCAGATTTGACCTTGGACCCCTCCTTCAAGGTCAAACGAGGATAGCCAAACTTATAAGTGCTTATAACTTGCTTATTATCAATCCTAGAGGTTTGGGATGGTAAACCAACATATAGGAAATCATGGGCTGCGAATCTTCTGGAGTGGTCGGGTTTGACCTTGGGCCCCTCCTTCAAGGTCAAATGAGGACAGCCAAACTTAAAAGTGCTTACAACTCGCTTATTATTGGTCCTAGAGATTTGGGATGGTAAACCAACGTATAGGAAATCATGGGCAGGGAATCTTCTGGTGTGGTCGGATTTGACCTTGGGCCCCTCCTTCAAGGTCAAACGAGGATAGCCAAAGGTAAAAGTGCCTATAACTCGCTTATTATTGGTCCTAGAGGTTTGGGATGGTAAACCAATATTTAGAAAATCATGGGCTGGAAATCTTGTGGTGAGGTCGGATTCGACCTTGGGCCCCTCATTCAAGGTCAAACGAGGGCAGCCAAACTTAAAAGTGCTTATAACTCACTTATTATTGGTCCTAGAGGTTTGGGATGGTAAACCAGCATATAGAAAATCATGGGCTGGGAATCTTCTGGTGTGGTCGGATTTGACCTTGGGCTCCTCCTTCAAGGTCAAATGAGGATAGCCAAACTTTAAAGTGCCTATAACTCGCTTATTATTGGTCCTAGAGGTTTGGGATGGTAAACCAACATATAGGAAATCATCTGCTGGGAATCTTCTGGTGTGGTCGGATTTGACCTTGGGCCCCTCATTCAAGGTCAAATGAGGGCAGCCAAACTTAAAAGTGCTTATAACTCGCTTATTATTGGTCCTAGAGGTTTGTCATGGTAAACCAGCATATAGAAAATCATGTGCTGGGAATCTTCTGGTGTGGTCGGATTTGACCTTGGGCCCCTCCTTCAAGGTCAAATGAGGATAGCCAAACTTTAAAGTGCTTATAACTCGCTTATTATTGGTCCTAGAGGTTTGGGATGGTAAACCAACACATTGGAAATCATGGGCTGGGAATCTTCTGGTGTGGTTGGATTTGACCTTGGGCCCCACAGTCAAGGTCAAATGAGGACAGCCAAACTAAAAAGTGCTTATAACTCGCTTATTATTGGTCCTAGATGTTTGGGATGGTAAACCAACATATAGGAATTCATGCGCTGGCAATGTTCTCGTGTGGTTGGATTTGACCTTGGGCCCCTCCTTCAAGGTCAAATGAGGATAGCCAAACTTAAAAGTGCTTATAACTCGCTTATTATTGGTCCTAGAGGTTTTGGTGCATTGTCTTTACGGTGGATACAATTTGCATCGGTTCTCTGATGCGCTAGGTCTGGTTACAATTTTCACTTATTGTAAATTAAATTCTTGACTTGTTTGCAATAGCAAACATCAACAATCAATTTGATTATTTGAAAAACAAGGCCAAAAGGTGTTTTAGTCCCCTAGCGCGAGCGCAAAGCCATCAGAGACACAATTAGTGCATTAAAATTTACGAAAGTCTCATGACAGAAAGAAATTCCAACTTACATAATCCCACAGCTGGTCCTGAACTGAGACAGTCACCCATCCAAGTACTAACATAGCCCAATACCGCTTAACTTCAGTGAGCAACTAGTCATCACTCTATGCCACAATTTCTGATAGTAAGATGGAAGAAGGACATATGTATGGAAAAAAGGCCAAAGGAGATGTGTCCTTTTAGGTATTGGAGAGCAAGAGAGAGAAATTCAGAATGCACAGCCAGGTGTTGTCATCAAAGTCTTGAGACAAAAGGGCATATGTATGGGCAAAAGCCGAAAGGACATGTGTCCTTTTAGCTATTGGAGTGTTGTCAATGTCATCAAAGTCCAGAGAGAAAAGGACATATGTACGGGCAAAAGGCAAACGGATATGTATCCTTTTAGCTATTGGAGAGCAAGAGAGGGAAATGCAGAATGCACAGGTAAATTTCATCAAAGTCTGGAGACCAAAAAAAAAAAAAAAAGATCTTTAGAAGTGCAAGCTCTATCGAGGCTCGTGCTTAAAACCCAGATTTTTCTATTTGATGATGCTACTATTTCCCAACAAATCTCTTGCTCTAATTATATGATCAGACAATACATATTCCAGTCAAATTTTGGTCCCAGCAGTTTCTAAGCACGGAACACATAGACTACTGTACCCAAAATCTCAGATTTGAGTTTAAATTTAGACCTTGCATTGACTATAAATGTGAAAATAGTGGTGAAAATAGATTTTACAACCTCGCTGTGAAATGAAAGATCCAATGTACTGGGCTTATTTTTGTTTCCCATTTACAATTTGGTTATAGAGCTGATTACAGCTAACTTTCTGTCATTACAATTCCACTCCTTGCTTTTGTTTTGCATCACAAACCTGTTACTGGTTATTTGTGTCCATGTAAACTGGAGTTTTGTAGCAGTGAACATTGATATTAATGTTTTTTTTGGAAACATTACAGATTCTATTTCACTACAGCTTTAAAGAAATACAGTTTTTTTGTCACATAACAAATTATTTGTTCACTGTGAACAGGATCATAGTATTATACAAAATATCTTCCGAACCTTCTAAAAATGATATAACATGAAGAATTTTCCATTCAAATATACATTGTCAGATATCCTTCAATTTTCCTCCAAACAGACCTGGGGTTTAGAGCAACAATAGGTTGCACTGGAATACTCACGTATGAAGTTCTATAGAAATAGAGATTTTATAGAGTAAGAAATCTGAAATTCGCCACATGTGAAAATACTAATAAAATAAATGAATTGTCAATGCTATATTTTATACGAAAATATATTACACCTTGATTTAGTGTTGACACATATACTGAAAAAATAAACTTTTTTTTTTCTTTTTCTTTACTTAATATAGATAAGGTGTAAGTCTTTAAGCATGTCTAATTCAATTGGTAAATGCATAAAAATAGCAGCTTTATTTTTTGTTATACAGTGATTATTTTAGTTTTACATGACCTCAAAAATTGTCATCATTGGATAATACTTGTTGATTTTAAAAAGAGAAGCCTTTTAATAAAATTTCTATCATATGTCAATTTTAGAAGCAGAAAAAAATCTTAGCAAATACCTTAAAATTCTTCATGAAGAATCAATGGAAAATGGAAAGTGAAGAATTCAACATAGTTGTTCGTTTCTGAAAATCAAATAATATAAAAAAGATAATTATTTTATTATAAAACAATTTACAAAATACATTTTTTTTAAAGATTACTTTCCCTCTTTCATCATGAGTATAAATAAACCCTATCTGAGTGAATAAGAAAGAAACTTTGCTTTAATAACATTTTGGGACTTGATATGCTTTTCTATATACAAGAAAAGTCTACCAAACAGTGGTCTAAATATAGAGTAAGAAATCTAAAATTCGCCAGGAATCTAAAATTCGCCACCTCTAAAACCTTAGTTAATTTTATGAAGAAAATGATCTTTTTGTCTAAAAATTGGTATTTTTCAGTTCAAAAAGCCTTAATTTACTATACATTCAACAAATCTCACCACAATTCGTTTATTTTATTAGTATTTTCACATGTGGCGAATTTCAGATATGTGGCGAATTTTAGATTTCTTACTCTACTTACAGAGATTTCATTGTGCTGTTATGTTCTCCACCTGAAAAAAAACATACATGCCAGATTAACCCCACAGATTTGAAATAAATAGAGATCCAATTACTACACAGGATAAAATTTTAAAATCTAAAAACATGTTTACCATTAAGTGTAATGAAAAATTATGTTGATCTAGAAAAACTCAGCAATTACTCACATTTTGCAGTGAAAATAATCAAGGAAAATGTATGCATCATTAAAACATCTAAAGATAGTTGAAATGGAGGAGTTAGACAGACCAACAAGGTTGTTGAAGAACCTTTTAAGATTTCTGTGTTAGCAAAACAGGAAGGCATCTGGTATTACCGCATAATAAGCATCAAAATTCTATTGTGGATATTTGCATTGAAAAATGTCACAAAAAGGGGGTAATTTAGCCACCACACTGTCAGGCTAAACATTGATGTAATAGGCTATTAGACCATTGTAAACTGTAGCCCTGTAGGGTAACTCCTGTCAGGACTTCCCACACATTAAGTTGTGATAATAACCTCAAAGTTATTTCTGAAAAGATATAAGTATGAGGTCCTTTCCTATGAAGATAAAAAATATTATTGTATATACCAGTCTTGATTTTTGAAAAGATTTCTTCACACAAGGTGTTCCTGGTACAAATAATACAATTTGGGAAAAGTGTCTGATAATATTAAAACAAAAGTTGATTTCATTCAAAACCATGGAAACTGATATGAAGACAGTAAGTATCAGAAAGGCTACTCTTTTCTTAATAAAAATCTCAGTATAAGTAGAATTTTCAATATCCATATTTGATCCATATGATATGATCCATGTGATTTACTTCTACTTGTATTAATTACAATGTAATGTGTTCTGATTTTGGGATGTTAAAATGTTAAAGGAAAGGGGAAAAAATTGGTTTCATATCGATTTTGATGAAACAACATGGAGAAAACTGGACTTTGTAAAAGGACATAATCCAATTAAAATCTGTGGAAAGTAAACAGATTCATTGGTCGACAACTGATACTTAAAAAGTGGCCAATTGTATTCTGTTTAAAGGTAGTCCATCATTACGCTGGTTCTGTATATAGCGATTCCACTGTGTTTACTACGAAACTACTCTGATCTTAAGTAGCAGAGAAAAACTTTTTTGTACTACTTTTTAACCTATTTCTACTTTAATTCTAACTGATAATAATTAAATCAGAATTAGCTTACTTAATAACAATGTAAATATGGATTAAATGTCATTAACAATGGGCAACACAAGTTGTGCAAAAGGAGGAATCACATTTTTGAGCTTACATTTAGGAAGACGTCACAGATGAAACGACTAAATAAATAACACAAAACATTTTTTCATTGACAAGTCAAAGATTTTTGTTATGAAAAAACGGACTGAATATAAATTAGGAGCCACAACAATAGAAAATATTGGGCTTACATTATAAAGTACACTTGACATGCAATAAACAAATTTCTTTGGATTGAGTTTTAGAATCAATCCAAGGAACTGTAGAGGAAAGTTTGTGGCGAAACAAGCCTTTCATTGTGCATTGTGATAATACAGTGGATCCTGTAGTGGTGGTTATGGCAAAGAGAGTTTAGGGTATTACTTGGAAGTAAACTTTTGAACTGTTTCTGCACGAGCAATAGTAGGTTTTTAACCCTCATCATCGATCTGAACTGCAAACGGACACAACTGAAGTTGTGTTTATTAAGTAGTAGAGGAATATATGCTGTTTTACTACAATAATTAAAAAATATATATTTAATAAGAATAAGATGAAAAAGCACAACATGAGTAAAAATGTGTGTATTACTTTGAGATAATCAATTGACAATGACATTTCATCTGATTTTGGATGACTTGTAAATAAAACATAGAAGGTCTTTTCCTGTGACTTCAAAAGTTAATTCAAGATTGTCTTAATAGATAAGGTTGATTCATAGTGCACTGAATTGGTATATTTGGGAGAATATATAATTTCAGTGATATTATATGGAAATTTTTCATTCACATTCAAATGGATTATTCATCTTAAAATGTGATGCTTAACCTAAACCTGTCCAGCTTTTTTGTGACTCTATTGTATACTCTAGTACTGACCTATAATTATGCCAATGGTTTTTGTTCTCTAACTTCTTTGTTCACTCAAACCCAAGCATCTTAAGACAACTTAAATCCCTTAATGTTGAACACAACTGATCAGTCCTCCAACCAAATGTAATTGTTAAAGTATTATTCACAGCATACACCTTGCATTGGCGTGAACAAAATAGCCTTCTAGTTAACATTGAAGTAACAACAAAGTAGTCATACTTATAATCTACACATTGAAAGTAATATTTGAGTGTTTGTTTTAAAACTTCAGGAAGAAATTAGAAAAAAATTGTGCATTTATTTTATATTATCATGAATGAATTATTAGACAAATATCCTGAGTTGTGCAAGGCAAATAGCCCTGTTGATTTAAACAAACATATCTGTATATTCTGATATGTTGCAGTGTGAATTAGCCATTATACTGACAACAGTCTCTTGGAAATTGAAGATTGATGAAATAGAAACTACCATGTTGTATTCTGATATGTTGCAGTGTGAATTAGCCATTATACTGACAACAGTCCATTGGAAATTGAAGATTGTTGAAATAGAAACTACCGTGTTGAACTGATATACCCTGATTCTCTAACTAGGTAATATGACCATAAAACTTAGTTGGATCTCCTATGATCGGAATTTCTTTGGGGTCTTGATCTTACTAACCTGGTCGTTAGTGTTTCATTATGAATTTAGGATAGGGATCAATACTTGTTGCATTGTTGAAAAGTAGTAATGACAAGTATCAGGTGTCATCTATTCATTAGTAACAGACTCAATTTCCGGGATATGGATTAATGGACTAAAACTGTATACTTGATCAAGTTGCTTGGGCACTAAAAGTGATTGATATTCTGATAGTAATGTGTTAACGCTTTGCAGTTTAGAGAAAATTTTATTGTCCACCATGCGACGTATTTGCCATAAATACCGGGAAATACAGACCGGGATGTATTTTTTTGTATACAACAGTGCCCCGGTACTATGGATAATGAGTGTGAATAACTTCCGGTTTTTCACTGATATCTCAGAAACTATGTTACCTACAAATATGTATTATATATCAATAGAAAGGTTGTTCTATAGCGCTTCTGCTTGTGTCTGTTGCATAAAACTCCATGCAAAAATAAAGGAGCTATTGCAAGTTAAAGATTAAAGTTTTTATATAAACTGTTGCCTGTGCTTTTTGACTGCCTTTTCACATTCTGTGATTAAATATTCATGTTATTTAACCTATAAATCATACAAAATGGTGGATAATAAAAATAAAACATCCCTCATCAGACATAACAGAAAAATAGCATCAGAGATGCCCGTACCCCACAGCCTAGGGAAATATTTTTAACACCATAAGATATAGAAGTACTGTATCAGTACAAAGTTCAGGATACTTTCAGAGCACTGTCAGTTGAAAAAGGTCCAAACAATGTTTAAATGGAGAAAATAATGTCTAAGAGAAAGATAATGCATGTAAAAATGAAGTATTAAAACAAGACAATTCAATAACAAATTGACAGCATTAATCAGTAAACTAAACAGTACAACACTCTTTATCTACATCTGGCATGACCGAATTATGGTTTGGATGTTTTGAATATTACCATGCACACAGAAGTGGTAATACATTCAATGAATGCTTAGGTGTGGTGTTGGAGCAAAATCTGTGGCTCACTTGATGAAATTCCATCTGTTACAATGGGAAGTTGTAAAAGTAAAATTCTTAATGAATTATGATTTAACAGTGCTTAATCTGCATCAAAAGACAGACCCAAAGGTGCGACAAGATTTTAAAGGTCAAGGTCACTACGGCAAGGTCAAATCAAGGTCTCACCATGATGCTACACACCTACAACCCCTAACCAATGTCCCTACCAAGCATCAACTTCCTACACCTTACAGTTTCCGAGATATAGCCCGGACAAGATTTTATAGGTCAAGGTCACTACGGGAAGGTCAAAGGTCAAATCAAGGTCAGACCATGACGTTGCACACTTACACCCCCTAACCAATGTCCCTACCAAGTATCAACTGCCTACACCTTACGGTTTCCGAGATATAGCCCGGACAAGATTTTATAGGTCAAGGTCACTACTGCAAGGTCAAAGGTCAAATTAGGGTCAGACCATGACGTTGTACACCTACACCCTCTAACCAATGTCCCTACCAAGTATCAACTTCCTACACCTTACGGTTTCCGAGATATAGCCCGGACAAGATTTTCAAACTCAAGGTCACTACGGCAAGGTCAAAGGTCAAATCAAGGTCAGAACATGACGTTGCACACCTACACATCCTAACCAATGGCCCTACCAAGTATCAACTTCCTACACCTTACGGTTTATGAGATACAGCCCGGACAAACTTTTTCCCGACGCCCACCCGCCCATCCGGACACCTTGGGCTAAAATCTGGTTCATTACTGAAGATATCTATCACAAAGACATTTCTCTCAATATATGATAAAGGCATCTGACATGATTTTTATAAGGATTTACCATAGCTTGAGACATTGATGAAAACAACTCTCAAGATTAACAAATAATTACAAGATTAAGCTATTTTCATCAATGTTCATCATATCTCATCAATTATGAAACAATTATAAATATTCTGCAAATACTGAAGTGTGATAAAGTTACTGAAATTATTGAACTGTCATTTGGAGTTCTATGATATTTGGTATGTGGCAAGATGTTGTCACTAATATGTTTAATTCCACACAAATTACTAGATCATACAAATGCATATTAATACTCCCAGATGGTATATCCACGGTAAATTAGATGAAGCTCAGAGACTAAAAGCTCTAATGTCATTACTCTGGGTCTTGATGTAATGCTACTGGAAAATAATATGATAATTTTTGGAAGGAGAGAAAAATACTTCTGGACCTAGTTTTTGCTCTTGGGCCAAAACTAATATAATTTTTGCAACATAGATTATCATATTCTTTGTTCAAAAGGAAGCTTTAAAAAATGTTAAGTAATGCATACTTTTTCATTAATTGTCCCCATTGAAGATTGCATGCTTCGTTACTAATAACATAGCCAAGGTTTTTATAATACTTTTTCCCTCTTTTAGCAGGTCAAGGCACTGAAAAAACAAGATGAAAGTCTTTTTGGGATGATTGCCAATAAGAAGTGTATAGCTTAAACACAATCACACAGTGATTTTTTAAAGCAACCATTTTCATGAAAGTTTTCAATGTAGGAATATCGAAAATTAAATCATAAAATTTTCACCAAATTCTTTACACTTCAAGGTATTAATACAAATGCTCAATTTGTCAAATACAATACACTTTATTTTGTTTAACCTTAAGTACCATGGACACTTAATTTTTGTTTCGAAAAAACTGGTAAGACTTGGCAAAAACCATGTCCAAGTCGGTAATTAATGTAATTAATAACCTACTGCCACTTTTGCTGTCACTAGCAGTTTCAGTAGGCCCAGGGCACATTTACATTCCAAAACCTCAGATACAGTTGATAAATACTGTTGTTTGACAAGGCAGATGAGCCAAATTTGAATGAACCTGAAAATTTTTCATACTGGTCATTAAAAAAACGACCTCATAAGATTATTTTAACTTTAAGCAGATTGTTATACGGTGTAACATAGTGACTATAAAATCCAAATTATTAAAGTAAGATATGTTTGTCGACAGCATTTGAGATTAGGGCATTCTGAGCAGAAATTAAAATCCAGTAAGATTTATCACTTGCAATCACAATGATGAAAAGTTGGGCATGCATGTAGGGAAAGCGGTCAATGACTCATTATTGGATGGCAGTCCATAGCTGTTTCAGATAATTGATGGCTAGCTCACAGTTTTAAAAGACAGAAGATTGCCTTTTAATTTAAGGCCTTTATATCACAATATTGGGGTAGAAATCTTAAACACAGCAATTAACAAAGTAACTGTTTAACAGTGCCAACAAAGTAACTGTTTAACAGTGCCTTGCAGAAACTTCAAAGTGGTTATATGCGAAAGCTGCATCCTTTCAATGGACTTTTTACAGTCCACACAGATGTCTATGTAAATAATTTCTGACATCAGTGTGAGACAATAAAGTGATGTGATTGTCTGTAGCGTTTTCATTACTTTGCTTATTCAGAGAAATGAAATAGCGAACAGTAAATATTAAGAAACTGTTGTGACTGACTCATTTTTGTAAAATGGTGAATTTTCTAAATGTATTTTCTGCAAAATATAAAGGGCTACGAAATACCACAGAGGTCTCAATTAGTTACTGTCAATCAAATATGCGTTACCTCGGTGACTCACCCTGCTGTTGTCACACATGATACATACGGTATTAACTATGACTGATTTTACAGAACAAACAAATCTTTTGCTAGTTTCTGGTTTCACAATGTGTATTTATTATATGTTATATATTTTTTACATTTCACATAGTTGCAAGTTGTAATCTGCAGGGCCCATATTTAAGAATAAATTTATTTTTAGAATTTTCTATGAAACCAACCATTTTCTAAGAAAAATTCTTAGAAGGAAATTTTTTTCTAAAATTAATAATTTTAAATTTGTCGGAATTTTTACACTTCCATGGGTAATAATGACAAATTGGTTATAATGGCTATGTGGGAAAACAGGTATAATTAACATTTTGTGTATTGATCTACACAAATGTATTATTTGTCAAAAAAAATGTAGCACCAACACACTATCCATGGAAATTTTTTAAAAACAAAAACTTATTTGTTGAAATTTTTATCATAGTTTGGTTGGGGATGTAAAAGAGTTCTTCTTTGATGTTCTTATTTATTCACTTAACAATTTATTATTCAACAATGATCAACAATTCACATATAATTATAATCCAGTATCAATTGTATATTTTTCATTAAAGTCTATTTCCAGTCTCTTCTCAATATCTATATTATATATCAGTTACTACTTTATTTTATTTCCTATTCTATATTATTCTCTTACTAATTTCATCTCATACTCCAATATTCTATCTATGTTTTAACTCATATTATGTCTGTGTTCTCTCTCCAAAATTCTATCTCTAAATTCAATCTGCCTGGGAGCTTACATGTCCCTTCTATTTATACTGGACCATCTCAATACCTAAAATGACACTATTGTCTTTAAGAATAATTATACAAAGGTTGGATGACAATACCAAACCATAAACAGCTGTCAAAACAAACACATATAATATCTTTCAAGTGACACCTGACATGGGAACCAAACAAGGGTGTTAAACAAGGTAATTATATAATTGAACAAGATGGACATTGGAGACAATATAATAAGCACAATAAACAATAGATACAAACAGCTTAACATGTGTTTAAAACCTAAACAGAATTCAAATGCCAAAAAGAATAATTTATAAAATGTGACCTAAAGAATTTCATATGTTTACATTTTCCAGTTGATGGACATTTATCACACTATAACATTTTACTGATAATTTTTAAGAAAAATACCTATAGGTATTTACCTAGTAAATTCTTATTCCAAGAACAAGAATGTTGGTGGATGTTCACTCTAAAGCTGTGATAAGGCAGATGTACAGTTCGTATTAAATAAATTTCTTGCATTAGTACAATGACCAATTATTTTTAATACGACAGTATACATTCAACCACCTTTAAGTAAAAGTCAGTGAATTAGAATTTCCTTTCAAGTAGAATGAAATAGACCCTAGGAGAAGCATTTCAACTGAAATGAATGAAAACAATTCTAGGTAGTGTCAGAGGGATGGTAAACTTCTAATGGTTCTCCGATTTGATCATCCTTTTATAAATCAATAACAGAATCTGGTTCAAGTATTAGTTTTAATGTACCTACAACAAGTAAAAGGGGCCAGGGTGGCAGGGTGGTAGCACTCTGACCTCCCACCTCCGAGGCCAGGATTCGGTTCACGGCTCTACCTCAAGTGGGAAAGCTGGTAGTTGCTTGCCGTTGGTCGGTAGTTTACAGTACAGAACCTTGACCAAGTTGTACTGGTTTCCTCTGCCCTTTCAACTACCCATCGTGATATGACCTGTACAGTGTTGAAAAAAAAATAAAACACAATAGGTAAAAAAAATTCAACAGGGTGGCACTGTAAATACACAATACTTGAGCTATAACTAGATTTTACTAGTAACCAAGTTTTGTTATTACGTGTCTAAATATCAGAAATAAATAATAGTATTGATTCCTTTAAGATAAAACATTACTCAGTTGGTGATAGTTCACGGCCAAACAATTTCTTTCAATTTACAGAATTGGCTAGCTCTTGAGAAAAGCGACAAATTATCTACTCTTCAATTATTTCACTCTGTCATGGAAGAGCCAAATGTGTAAATATTTGACAAATTAGATAAAAAAAATTGATTTCTACTTTTCAGTAGAGTTTCCACATAATATGAAAGAATGTGTCAAAAGTTGCATTTTTGGATTTTTTATTGCTGTGAAGATGAGATGTTCTGCTGAACTTCAATGAGAGACAATCATATGCAATGCCTGACAATCTTAAAGTCATGTCTGCTGATTTTGTGTATATTTTTAACTCTATATTTCATTAAATCCTGTGATCCATAATGAAAACTTTGTCCTTGAAAGAAAGGAGAGAGTACACAGTGTCTTTCCTGTTGCTGCATTGGCTGATTGGGTGGGATAGGCTGATTGGGTGGGATGGAAGATTTAAGATGCGGTAAACTGACTCATAAAAAGGGTCCATAACAGAGAATCAGCATTAGCCAGGAGCCAAAGGACTCATATTCTCCAAAGAAACACTAAATAACATAGTCAAAGCACAAAGCTATGCCAGAAAAGTTATGGTGTATTAACTTGGCAGAGGTCTTCTGATTATCAAATTAGCTAATCCAGTCTTGTGTGTAAGACTCTAGTGTCTTTAATTATGTGCACCACCACATTCTTCTGAACATATTGCTTGTTGACCTTGATTCTTTATTAGAAGTCACTGGGACAGATGGGGCTAATTTTTGTATAAGAGGCCAACATCCCACATCTAAGGTTCTGGGTTTCAATCTCATGTTTGACTTAAGCAGAACAATTGATGTTGACAGCTGATTCCTGGGAGATTATCTAATAAAAGTGGAAAATATCGATGAAATAGCATAGACACGTGTGTTTAAATAAAACAATAAGGGACAGAAATAAACCTCTACTTAACAAGGATTGATAGCTTACAGAATAAATTTCCCTGGATGAAGCTCACTTCAGCATTTATTACTGAAGAGAAATTCGATTAAACACAGTTCTACCTTAGGGTTGTTGTCACTGTTGTATGCTAGATAACCAAAGTATATCAATCAAATATATACCATTTTCTCTGAAGATCATACAGGTTAAACTTTGACTTATATTTTAGGCACACTGGTTCTTCTTGGTCAGATTTAATTGTATAAAAAAGAAACACTTTTTCTTTAAGATGCCAAGAAATCTAATGTGTGAGCTTTGAACTCACATCTTTACAGGTTTCTAAGATTTCAACACTCTGGATGACACATGTACATTCTCTTCCCAAACAGTTTGTGGATGCATCCCTAGATGAAAACATAATCAATCAAACAGTTTGTTGCCAGAAGCTTTGGCCAAGTCCACAGGGAAAAGTGACTGGAGTCAACCCTCTCTAGTTAGTGAGGGATTTAATGCCTTATAGGGGGCGATTTAGGCGGAGTCCATGACTGGAATTTCTCTGAACAAACTCCCAGTAAATTACCCTGCTGTATAACCAATCTCGTGGCGTTATAATGTATAGACATTCTTACAGTTATGTCCCAGTAACAGTGTAAAGTGACCAAATTATATACATTTGAAAACAACATAAAATTATCTGAATAAACAATATAAAGTTAAAAGAATAATAACTGATATAAGTGTTTTTAAAAAAAAGAGGTTTCAGAAATAATCCACAAAATACACACAACAGGTGTATACCATTTGTTACAAGCTGATTCTATTTTCCACGATCTTCAAAACACTATTAGCTATTTTAACATTTAAAACATAAAAATACCAAATAAATACAAATGAATATACATCTCTAATAATTTGGTATTTGAAATGGAATCAATTCATTGTGTGATTACATGACTTTTTTTTTTTTAAAAAAGTTTCTTTTTATATGCGAGCCTCAGAAATATTAGTATACTGTCCTATGTGTGATCCTGTTTATCAGTTGTAGTTTTTTGTAAGAGATTGAACTTAAGCCAGCTACATCTTCATCAGTGTTTATTTTGATATGCCTTTGGGGGTATTTATTCTTCCTGTCAAGATTTCACATTGTAATTTAATTTCCAAATTATAAGGATATATAAAATACATTAATGTAGAGCGCTGGCAAGTGAAATGCAATAAAAGCTGCACATTATCAAGATTAAAACTATTTTGTGTCAGCAGTATCTTGATGCATATTTGGTGTGGGTTTATGGGAAGCCTATATCAGGGAAAAGGTTAACCTTCCACATTCACTGAGTGAAACACCAGTGGGAAGTTACAAAGACCCTGAAGTGACAGAGTCTGACCAATCTTTAGTGTACGGAATTAATACCTACCTTCTTTCAGAGACCAGTATCTTTCTAATTAAAGGTTCATATATCCTAAAACTAAATAAAACTATGACACAATTGTTTTTAAACATTGGAATTGATGAAATTTTCACATGCACCATTTTTGCTATTATAGAACAAATATTAAACCATTCCTTCTTTAGCACTTGCCACTTGATCAAATTTGAAACTAAATACAGATTTTGCCTATAATGAAATATGGACGGTCAACTTTTGCCATGGGCTGGTAATATTTTTGAGTTGCAGGTCTTGTGGACCTACAAAGTTGTGCAGTAAAGTTCGTAAACTGCATAAGGTTCTCTTTTAGTGTTTTATGATATTTTCATTTTACTTTTCCTTTCACTTAACATTATTAAAACTACTAAATCACATTATCCAATTTCCATTGGGGTTTAAAATGTAGTATCTCCTCCCTTAAGTTATCAGTGGATCATTATAACAGTCATACAGAACTCACTGAAGATCTGTTCTAAGCTTTTGCTGTTGATATTACCCTAAAGTACCATGGCTGTTGTTGATAGTTAATTAATTAATACATATCTCAGTGGTTAAAGATCCAATTCTACCTCATGACAATGTGTGGGATGCATTGAAAGACTCTTCTTCTGACCTGTAATAGCTTGGCACAGAGATATGAAACCTTTGTCGCATTAAAACATACTAAGGGACTAAAGCAACACTTGCCCAGCAGTTTCAAATAGTTTAAAATATTTACAACATCACAATTAGACAAGGTAAATTTCACAAAAATTCATTTTCATTTAAAACATTTGTCACAAATATGACAAAACATTTAGAAAACTAATTCAGCAAACTCTGGCTGTGAGTAAGAATATTAAAAGCGCAAGTTTTGAAAAATTGTAATGTTATTTTAGAGAGTCCAAAATACAGATGCTACCATGAGAATAACTTGAAAGTAAGATAATCAAAACAGTGCTTTTAATAGCTAAGTTGAAACAGTTATAGTACTTCTGACTGCATTTTTTCCCTTTAAGATTAATTAACAATAAGATCTGGAGAGGCTTTGCTTAATTCTCCAACAGTTGACAGATTATGAACATGTTTGTCATCTTGAGAACATTGTAATATTGTGAAAAAACATCCAATTCTAGATCTTGGTTAAAGCTTTGTAAAAAACTCTTATCTGCAAATGATACCCTAGACACTTTATACCAGACATTTTATCTATATTCTAACTCAGTCAAAGGTTGCTCTTATTGTGGTACGCCAGACATTTTTCAACAAAATCGTATTTCATATAAAAAGAAGTTATTTCAGACATAACTTTTACCTTTTCAAGTAGTTAACACTTTTATCATTACATTTCAAAATATGTAAGTAAATGAAACAAATATTACATAATGCCCTAAGTTGGTAGATGGCATGGGATTTTAAAACAAGAAAACTGGATGTATTGTTGACATCTGTCAAAAGACACTTCATGATGTCATTGTTGAAAGGATAATGGTCCAAGTCTTGATCATAGGTCAGAGTTCAGTCACTAAGTGAAATGCTGTAGAGTAAGAAATATAAAATTAGCCACACATTTGAAATTTGCCACATGAAGAAACACTAATGATATAAATCAAATAAATGAATTGAGGTGAGATTTGTTGAATCTATAGTAAACTAAGTCTTTTAGAATGGAAAATACCGAGTTTAAGCACAAACATATTTTTTTTCATAGAATTAATTAAGGTTTAAAGTTGTGGCAAAATTTAGATTTCTGGTAAATTTTAGATTCCCTAGTCTATCAATACTGATAAATGCTACTGGAGTCATTGACCCCTAATTAACAAAAATTAACACTACTTCACCATATCTACCACTTTCAATGATATCATTTAAAATGTTTTGCTATTTCTGATATTGATTCTTGCATATGCTCCTTTTATCTCTTACTGGAAAAAAGGAGAGCATTATGTATGTGCATAATTATAAAAAATACTTGTGTATTTATAAGCATGTTTGGTATTCCTCTTGTCAAACTGAGGACTTTGGTAAAGGAATTGTTAAAATCGGTTTGTAAATAAGAAAAAGCATGGCCTGAACATGAATTTATGATAAGCATTTGGTTATATAAAGATATAAAATTGGGCTTAAAAACCTGGGACTATATCCACAAACATTCTTAGAATTATTTTGAGAATACAAAATTTTATAATTATGGGAACTTTTAGATTTTATAAAGATATTAATAGCAAGTTGGATGCAATAGGCTGTCACTAGAATTATTATATAAGTTACTGTTCAGCATGAAACCATTACCTTTAGAAAATAATGGATGATAAGAAAATGGATAAGTTCTAAAAGAATATGGGCCCTGGTGCGTGAAAAAAACATTGGTGATAGACATTGCTGGTTGCTGGGAACTGCAGGCTTATTCACAAGATAAATTTAATTACTATGAGACTGATTTTTACATGAACGTTGCCTAGATTCTACATTTATGTTATACAATAAATTATAATTATAATAATTATAAATATTGTCATATTTATTACTTTTAAATTGCAATTCTAGATACTATTTGAAAAATCAATGTGGCAGTGCCTACTCCAATGCCAAATCACTTCAAAACAGGCACACTTTAAGTTTCGCTTTCAATCAGTAAAATTTAGTCTAATGCTGCATATATCATCTGCCACTGTGGCCTAGCAGGTAGCTCACTTGTCTAGGAACTCAGAGGACATGGGTTCAAACCCAGGTACAGGCAGATACATAGTGGCTCGGATGACCACTTAAAATGGCGGTCCCCTGTCATTGGGTCCTATCCCCAGTGGCAGGCTAAAGAACCTCAAGGACTTTGATAAATGGTCATCCTTGAGTCTCTATTTTCCAGTTAGAGGAATGTCAGTTACTTGTGAGTTGGGGCTGTACCTGTGCAGTTGGATGAGTTTAATAGCGCTTTGAGTCCTGTAGTATATGGAGATATTGCACTGAGTATAAATACAAATTACAAATCATTAGGGAGGCTGTTACAATAGTGGGATGCTGCAACTAGAAAAGACCAATATATTTAATCTACATGTCAGTTCCATATTCTAAAACAATTAGTAAAAGATTTTGTTTTAGTACGCACCGCGGAGACGCTTTTTGGAATTCTCTGTATAATAATGGTTGTTTTTATGTACATGTAGCACATTTTTAGACGGATTCACTATCTTATATATTAATTCCATCTTACTTTCTTATTCTTTGCCTGTTTTATGTATATATTCCTCCAATTCACTGCTGTATCAACTTCTATATAAAAGCGGGTATTATCGCCCATTTGCCGGGAATTACCGTAGTAATTTGATCTATAATTCCCCTATTTCAAGTACTGGGTATTATTTATAATCTAATTTGTGTCTTGTGAGTTCACTTTAAGTTTATTTCCAATCAGTATATAGACATTTTCCTGTTGGTGTCTGGTGGTGTTGTCTTTTAGCTTAAGGTGAGGCTGTAGTGTGGGGTGTTAGGGTGCCTGTGAGTCGCCCACAGGACGAAGAGTTGTGACTTTTAGGTGTAGGGTTATATTATTGAGGCTCCCCACTGTTGAGCTTAGACTAGGGGCTCTTACTGATGTACAACCCCACCAGTCATGTTCAGCCCTCGGTTACTCCTCTTCATGGCACTGTTTGCAGTGGCACTGGCCCACAGACATGATTGGTTCAGCACCAGAGCATCTTACACATCATGTCCTCCTTTGACACGGGTTGCGAAAAATTTATCATATTTGTGTTCCTGCCGAAAATTTCCGACCATGGTTAATGGAAGAGGGCTCATGTTGTTACTGTTACTGGGTGGAGATGTATCCCTCAACCCTGGTCCGTTTACACTCGGTGTTTTGAATGCCAGATCCGTAAGGAACAAGGGTCCTCTCCTTGCCGACATGGTGGCTTCATACGACCTTGATCTTCTATGCCTCACGGAAACACACATACGTCCATTTGACTCTGACAGCTTCTTACGGTCTATAACTCCTCCCGATTTTAACTTTCCTCACAAGCCTCGTCCCTCAGGTATTGGTGGTGGTGTGGGTTTTTTCATCAGATCCTCCTACAGACCCCATATAATTGAAACTCCTTGTTATCAGTCATTTGAAAACATAGTGGTGTCAATCGGGCTTCATGGCCATTCAGTGTTGCTTGCCTGCATCTATCGCCCTCCAGGATCATGTACCTGTAATTTTCTGGAAGAATTCATGTCATTTGTTGGTTACCTTTCATCCATTAATTCTTCATATTACATTTGTGGCGACTTCAACATTCATGTTGATGTTCCAGTTGGTGACGGTCAGAAATTCACTACCTTTCTTGATTCATGTGACCTCAAACAGTTAGTCAATAAACCTACTCATCTACATGGTCACATATTGGACCTGATTTTATCTCCCTGTGATCAGGACACCATTGCTGATGTTAAAATTTGTGACTTTGTTTCCGATCACGCATTAGTCAAATGTTCAGTTGCCTTCCCTTGTCAAGTGTCTCATACTCCAAATGTAGTTCAATATAGAAGGTTCCACCGTATCAATATGTCTGAGTTCCGCTCAGATCTCAAAAATACGTCCTTCGTCAAGTCTCCAGCTGATGCTGTTGTCGATCTGTATGATCAATATGTACATGATTTGAGTGATGTTCTGGATAGGCATGCACCTCTTATATCTAAATTGACGAAAAAGGAGTCCGCCGATTGGATGTCTGATGATTATCGACGTGCAAAGTCCCTTAGGCGCCAATTTGAGAGAACCTGGCGTAGGGCTAAAAGTACACTTAACAGGAGTAGGCTTCGTCGCCAGATTGCTCGGTGCAATGCACTTGTAAATAAAGATAAATCAGACTACTATAGCAAACTGATCTCAGACAATAGTCATGACTCTCGAAAACTTTGGCGTGAGCTGCATAAGACCCTGAACAGGGTTTCTGATGCCACACTTCCATCTCATGAGTCCGAAAAGTCATTGGCTGACCAGTTTGCCTCCTTCTTCACCACCAAAATCAAGAAGATTAGAGATAATTTTGCTTCTTCTGGCACTGAATATGATGTTAACCCTCCTTCAGATCCTCCCCAAATTACTGTCTTTAGGCAAGTTTCTGAAGATGCTGTTGATAAAATAATTAAAGCATCACCAACAAAATCATGCCTGTTGGACCCTCTGCCGACATTCCTGATTAAGGAATGCATTGATATATTGCTACCATCCCTTACAAAGCTGGTCAACTGCTCACTCATGGAGGGATCTGTTCCTGATGCCTTCAAATCTGCTGTGGTCACTCCACTTATTAAAAAGCCAAATCTTCCCTCAAATGACCTTAAGAATTATCGCCCTGTATCAGGTCTCAGTTTTATATCTAAATTGGTAGAACGTGTGGTTGCTAAGCAGCTGTTAGAACATATTAATGCCAATAACTTAGACAACCCGTACTAGTCGGCATATAAGGCGGGCCATTCAACTGAGACTGCTCTTCTCTACATAAAAAATGAGGTTCACTTATCATTGTCAAGAGGTGAATCCACGGCCTTGGTATTGCTTGACTTGTCTGCTGCCTTCGACACCATTGATCACTCTACTCTTCTAGGTTGCCTCCAAAACTGGTTTGGGGTCAGTGGCTCCGTTCTGAAATGGTTCACATCCTACCTAATGGACCGTTACCAATCAGTAAAAATTGGTTCTACTTTGTCAGAGGTTTGCAAACTCCTATTTGGTGTTCCCCAAGGTTCTGTCCTGGGTCCTTTGTTGTTCTCATTGTACACTACCCCCCTCAGTTCCATTATCAGTAAACATAATGGAATAAAGTTTCATTTCTATGCAGATGATAGCCAACTTTATATACATTTATCCCAGAAGAATGCATCTGCTGCCTTTGAAAAGCTAAATAAGTGCCTAAATGATGTTAAAGAGTGGATGACAACTAGTAAGCTCAAACTGAATCCTGATAAGACTGAGTTTATCATCTTTGGTTCGAAGAGGCAAAGGGATAAATTGAAAGCATGTTTTCCAATTGATATCCTGGGCAACTCACTCTGCCCTGCAGATTCAGTAAAAAATCTGGGTGTGTGGCTTGATTCAGATTTCTCTTTGTCCAAGCATGTTCAGAATGTCTGCAAAAGTTGTTTTGTTAAACTCCGTGACTTCAGACATGTCAGGCGGTTTCTTACTCATGATGTTTCTGTGCTTGTAGCCAACGCTCTTGTTAGTAGTCGGTTGGATTACTGCAACTCACTTTTCAGGAGCCTGTCCAAGTTCAATCTACGCAAATTACAGTGCATCCAAAATAGTGCAGCTAGAATTGTATCAAACACCAGTCGATACACCAGCATAACTCCTGTGCTAAAGAAACTGCATTGGCTTCCTGTTGAACAGCGCATTGTGTTCAAGACAGTCACACTTGTTTATAAGTATCTTCACACAGGTTTTCCCAGGTATTTTTCACCACATCTTTCTTCCTACAGCAGTTCTTATAGTACCAGGCGCAGTGAAAGTGGTGGTAATTTCCTAGTTATTCCAAAGTTCTGCCCCTCTGTTCATAAATCTGTCAAACAGTTTGGTAATAGTTTTGCGTTTGATGCTCCTACTGTGTGGAATACTCTCCCTGATGTGATTCGTGCCTCTCCATCCCTGGCCTCCTTCAGAAAACAGCTTAAAACCTACCTGTACACCAAAGCATATCCACCCTAGCCTGAATCATCCTCCTGGCGTTCTCCGTGGTGTTCGACCCCTGTTATGTCCCTGGACACAGAATTTTGTTGACTGCTTTTTGTTTTGTTGCGCCTTAGAGTCCTCTTGTTTGGGGAGATTAAGCGCTATAAAAGTCCAATTAGAATTAGAAGTAGAATTAAATAGAAATTTTAGTATTAATGATTTTTATGATGGCATTGAAGTTTTAGCACTGTAGGTTTTGTCACTTAAATATATTACGTTGATGATATAATGTAAATGCTGCACCCCACTTGAAAAGAATAAATGTTTATGAGAGAAATATAAATGATTTTTCACTGGTTAAGTAAGAAAGAAAACAGAAAACTCATTTCATGAAAAAAAAAAAATCAATAAATAAATGAAATAATAAAATTAATTCATGTGATTATTATAAAAGAATCTCTTGACATATCTGCCAGGGCTCAGCAGTATAGATTGAAAAATATAAACTTTCCTGGAGTATGTGAAATTAGCTAATGAGAAAATCCTCTTTTGTTTTCATTACCTCTATAAAAGTGCCTCATGTCAAATTGGCTCAAATTTTTATGATTTTTGTCTGGCTTTTAAAGGCTGAACCCCAGTTGTAAACTTCACATTCCTTATGAGTCCAATAAAAAATAGCACTCTGTTTGCAAATATATGTACACTTACTCAAAAAAGAAACACAGGTTCTATGAAGAGTAAATTACAATTACCGGTATATAATTTGCGTTTGTTTTTTGGCTAGGTATACATATCGTAAGGTTCAGTTTCAAAACGGCCCTGTATTAATCGTGTCAGATTTTGGAACATTCAGTAAGGTTTTTGCAGTTGAAGCTACAATGGTCACAAAGTTGAACCTGTATTATTGAACCTTCTGTTATTCAGTTATCTGATTAGATGAATTCATTTCCCAATCTCTCAAATTTCTTTTTTACAAAATAATCCTTTAATTTTACATAATTTTTATTGTCTGAACAAGATCTTAACCTATCACCATGTAAAGATACTAGTAATAGAGGTTTGTAATATGTTATTATTGTTACAAAAACCTCTTATCAAAAAATTACTTTACAGAACAAATTTTCTGTACACTTAAATACTCAGTAAACCTGGATTTGTAATCAGCAGCAATGTGGTTCTCAGAGTGAATCTTCTCTTTTCCCTCAAGTTACAACTAACATTGCAGCACTTGAAACTGACAAAATCAGAGTGCTTTATCTGATAACTAAGTTTTCTTTGGTTTTACAAAATTGTTTCTTTCCACCAGAATAAGAATAAAAAATAATAAAAATGAAGCAGAGCAACTTAACCCTTTTATATCAGATGATATTCAAGACATAGGAAGTGTAGAGTAAGGAATCTAAAATTCGCTAGAATTCTAAATTTTGCCACCTCTAAAAACCTTATTTAATTCTGTGAAAAAAATGTTTGGTCTTAAACTTGGTATTTTTAATTGAAAAAGCCTTAATCTACTATATATTCAACAAATATAACCTCAATTAATTTATTTTATTAGTTAAGTGTTTCCACATGTGGGCGAATTTCAGATATGTGGCAAATTTTACATTTCTTACTCTATATGTGGATGAGCCGCATTAATTGTCATGGTTTTTCAAGATAACGGAAATTTCTCTTTAATATACATATGCAATACCTTTTTCAATTTTGTATTCTGTGATAGCTATGAAACGTAATATTAAATATTACTTATTTGGAATGTAGGTAAATGTGGAGACGTTCTTAGTAATCTATATGGCCGCAACAAATTTCCAGTTTCTGCATGATGAAATGATTCGGAGTATAATACTACTCCCTTGAACATGAACAAACCTGTTACATGTTCACCTTCTTTTGAGACTCACTTATAATCTTTGGTGAAGGGGTATGATTTGTATAGTCTAACATGACATGCATGTGTCCTCGATTCTGATTGGCTAACGACAAAATACTTTGCCAATAAAATACAGTGTAACCTTGTCACTCCCTATTATCGCTAATAATGGCTGTCATAAAAATGCACGTTTTACTGTAAAATTTGCAATAATTATTCATCTTAAAATAATTTGTCATGTTAACCCCCTCCAAAACCAGGGTATATGCAGAATTTTACCATGGTTTGAGGCAATAAACCCCTAAATACCAGGAACAAAGTGGATATGTGGGGAAAATGGAAGCATTGGTGCAGGTTGTATCAAGTGAAAAATCCTACAAACTAATAAATATAAAGTGAGGATGTCCATATATTAAAGGGGAAATAAAAATAAATCTGGCTTGCATATTTTATTGCAAAATTGCAAAAATATGAAATAATACTGCAATAGCAAAACCTAGCACTAGATCCAGCTTTTGAATGGGAAAATATAAAATTTTAATACTGTAGCAGTTATACTCTAACTAAGCAAATACCCACAGAAGCATTTGTTGCTGGCACTCACCCAAAACCCATTCAAATGGAGACTGTTTCTGAAAATTTGATGCATATCCTATTACTAATCCTGCTACCACAACAACGCTCTATGATTATTGCACCAAATGGTTAGGGATCAGTTCAAAGAAAATGCAGAGCAATTCACGTCTGCATTAAAAAGCATTTCACATTTTAGGAATGGACATGAATTGGTACTTAAGGTTTGCATGAAAATTAGTTGAAAAGCTTTTTTGATTAAAAGGAAACTGAAACTAATGGTAACTTGAATACAAAATGAAAGCATTAAAGACTGAAGATGTTTTGAAATTTTAAAAATTACAAACAATATTGGCTTTGACTTATCCTGATCCATAAGTGTCTTTCTTACTTGGTCTTTTTATCACCCATAATATTTTAGCTTCAAGAGGGTCAGTCCAATAAGCTCCTTAAATCTTTTAAAAACCAGAATGGAATGAGCATCCCACAGTCTTAGGCACTGGGAGAAATGTTAGAAAATGACCCCTCCAAAAATGACAACCCAGAGATGTTTATATTACGAAATCTCCCAGAATGCGGTTGCTGTTAGAACGCAGGATTGAAAATGCTTGCTTGTGATGTACCAGGCTGTTGTGGTAGGCTAGCACCAAGCAGCTGCATAGTTTTTGTCTGAACAAAGGCCTGGCCAGTCTGTAGTTGTAACTGGGTTAACTTTTTCCTGGTTCTGAGCATGCACAGTGCAGCACTGTAGAAACAAGGTCTGTGATATTTACTGCCGGTAACTCTGTTGCTGGATTTGTCATTGCTGCTGCTCCAGTTGCTCCTGGCCCAGCTGAATCTGTCACCTGGCCTACTCTTCTTCCTTGTCATGGCATTTCAGCCTGGTGATTCTTCCAGGGCCTTGTGCTACAACTTGGACCAGATCTCAGGATATGTGTTGGACATTTTGCTCATCTATCAGTGGTACAGGCGAGGTGGCACAATTGGCCATCCAGGTTACTCAGGGTAACCTGCTGTCCTCTATCTTCCTGTGGAGGGTGTCTCTGTGCTACATTTATTCCTCTAGTGTGATGGGGTCAGGGGTGGACAGACATCAAATTGCTAGATATAGCATGCAACTGAAAAAACATAATGTTAACAATTCAGTATAAAAAGGTTTCACAGTTTGGATTTACTTTTCAGAACAATCTCTAATTTAAAGATTAGCTGCCCAATTATAGAAAACCAAAATCACCAGAGTAATTGCCAAGAAATTCTTTGAATTTCAATACCATTATTCATTTCTACTGGAAAAAATAGATAAAATTATGTTCTTTAATTTTTGTTTTTCGCTTGCATTTTAACATATTTCAAGATTATTAAGCCATAGTAGTGTGTATACTTACAGAACAGGAATGGCATAATGGGTTCCCTGCAATGTGCTCATCCTGTAAACTGATCTGAGCATCCCTGTCTGTGTAGTTCCTTATCTGCCACACAGATTTGGTGAAAGCCAATTTGCCACACTCAGGTTTCTCATACTTTTGAACCAAACTTTAGGTCAACAGCAGTAAAACAAATCATAGAAATCCTGAAACACAAATAACATGAACATTGCCAAACATGTATGCAACTTTATGTACGCTCCTAAGCAGAAATAATAAATGGTTTAAGTATTCATACATGATATACAGTTTTTAAAATAATAACATTACATCTAGTTTTTAAAATAATGTTACATCTAGATTTCAAATTAAATAAACAATTATTCCACTAAGTGGTTAAATTAAATTTAATGGGGAAAAAATAATCAAATTAATAAATATTCCCAGTCTACATCCGCTGAAAGCTATACCTCTTGTGTGAACTTGGTTTCCTCTGTCTCTTGCATCTCCTAAGTCTCCCCAGTGTCATTTCTTTCTCACCACTGTTCCTTTCCATGCTCACAGCCCAGCATATTGTGATTTTGTTTTCAAAAATTTAAGCTTTAAGCAAAATGGATAAAATATCAAAATGCACGGTCCTCTGATCAAAGTTTCAGTATAAATGAATATCTTCCCAATACTGTGGCAGCTTTTTATACAGACCTAGCAGTTGTCACTTTGTGGTAGCATTCATAACAATCCCAACTGTGATGGTTCTGTATTATAGTATGATCTAAAGAACCTGTCCACAGTTCTTGTGATGCATCATGTGTCAACAATTGATGGCGGCAAATGGGTAGCCCTCTTTTTCTTTGTGGTAAGAAGTCAAAGGTTACTGTTCAATAGCCGAAGTGACATGAGAGAGATCTTCAAAGGGACTACGACTAATTGTGTGATTGATACAAAGATTAGGTATGAGGTCACTTTAGGGTTTTTAGTGGTTTTGTGCAGGGGATGAAGACAATACTAGGACCTGCAAAGACAACCTGAAAATGAACAACAAATGACAAAACTTTTAAAGAGTGTAAAAACTTTGCTGTACTAGGAAGATAGATAACAAACATTGCAGATGATACAAAGACATATAAAGACATATAAATGGATCATAGCACAGTTGATAAACCCTTTAAAGTCCCACCTGGACATGATTCACACTGACAGATACTGAAGACATGAAGGAAGTCCTTTATCGGAACCAATCGTTTGTGTGTATATTTAAAAGGCTGTGGGTAAAAATTGAGGCCTTAATGCAGGCTAAGTGAGATTATGAAGCATACTAAAATGTTACAGGGGAGGGGGGGAAATGGCCCTTTTTGACAGACCATTTAGTGTTATTGAGCTGGAAGTCTGTTATCACAGCAATAAAGATAGGAGACATATCCTGGTTTACCTGCCACTTCCAATGGGATAAATCTTGGGGAGTTGGGGAATAGAATACAATTAGAAAAAACAAATTAACCTTTAAAAGGAAAAGTCCCAACCATAGAATAACTAGAATATAACTAAGGTCAAAGTAAGTTAATTAGAAGATTTCAAAATTTAAAAAAAAAACAGAATGATGTTGAACCTTTATTTGAAACTGAAATTTATCATTCTGAAAATGTTCTTTATTCATGAAAGGCATCTTTCATAGGTCATATATACTGCTTATTTCTCTTCCATTTTATCAAACTTTGTGAGAAAACTGTCTTTTGCAATTACAGAAATTTACACGCTGCACTCTCCCTAGCTATGTTTTAGTGCTCATTAAATTTAGCGCTCATCCCAGATAATAAACTGGCATTGTACAATGAAAACCAGACGTCATTGTAGCCTCATCACTTTACAGTTTATGGGCTGGCATTGATTGGGATCTTCTATTTATAGAAAAGGTTGAAGTCACATCCCTTCAAACAAAAATGCCTTTTTCCAATTTTTTTAAAAGATGCAATATTTCAAAATCATTACTCAAATGCAAAGATATCCTGTTGAGAAGAACACATGTTTGCAATTAGTATGACACATTGTGAGAACCATCCAATTTTTAATCTGAATTATCTGAATTTCAATACAGTCATTAATACATCAGAGATGTTACTCACAGAAAAAGGCATTCAATTCATATGATTAGCACAGTGGCACAACAACTGAAATTTCTTACTGCAATAAAATATACCTATCATTATTGTTTGATTTTAAACTTCACTGTTAATTATGTGTGATTTCTAATAACACCAAAATTATAACAATTATTCTATTAAAAAGTTTACCTTACCACTGATGGGAGACAATGAAGTATGCTAAGCATACTACAAATACAGAGCTTTTATAACAATTACTCCTTATTTTTAGGAAAAGATCACAGTACAGTAGTTACTACTAATCTCTGAAATTGGGAAGTTATATAATTAGAGCCGTGTGTGTTTGTCAATTTGTTTATTTGCAAAATAATTTGGAAAGTTTTAGACAGATTTTGATGAAAATTTTTTAAAATGTCAACATGGCACATGGAACAGATTAGATTTCAGTGATCTGGATCATGATCTGGAACCAGGAAGTTTTAAGGCATTTTTACCATTGCACACATAAGCAATACTTGAGGAGTTATGCCCTGAGATATGCATCTTCCAAGTACACTTGTTTAATAATGAAATTACTAAAAATGGTTGAGCAATTTACAGAAACCTCTTTGTCCACCAGTTATATGGATTATACTACAATAGTGATATATTTATATATATATATATACATATATATCTAACGAGGGATGTTTTGCTTCATTATCCACCATTTTGTATGATTTACAAGTTAAATGAATCTATATTTACAGAGAGCACGTAAAAAAGGCTGTAGAGTAAGAAATCTAAAATTCGCCAGGAATCTAAAATTCGCCACCTCTAAAACCTTAGTTAATTTTATGAAGAAAATGATGTTTTTGTCTAAAAATTGGTATTTTTCAGTTCAAAAAGCCATAATTTACTATACATTCAACAAATCTCACCACAATTCATTTATTTTATTAGTATTTTCACATGTGGCGAATTTCAGATATGTGGTGAATTTTAGATTTCTTACTCTAATACATACTGGGGCACCAGTACATATAAAAAACTCAATATTTAACTCAGGATTTCTCAACCATTTCTTCATGGATTTTTAAGCAACAAAAAGAAACAGGAGCGATGTAAAAAGACCTTTCTAATGATAGAATACATATTTGTTGGCTATATAGTTTCAGAGATATTATTGAAAAACTGGCACTTGTTCACACCAATTATCCCTGGTAAGATGGCATTGGTGTACACAAAAATATATCCCGCTCTGTATATCCCAAAACACAGGTTATATATGACTTACGGTGGATAATAAATTTACATTTTTGCGTTATTCTTTGTGTTTTAAGATTTAATTATTTTTTTTTATTTTCACCACTGGTTACTAATGCACACTGATATCGCATGGGGAATGAAAAAACTTCACTGTTTTAGGCTACAATAGAATACCAGTAGAATTTTGTTGGGTATGATTTAAAGGGACAAGAAAACTACTTCTGCTTAGTCAAGATTTCCAGATAACCTAGCTACTTCCAAAGGGAAAGACCCTCTGGAGATCACATACCAGATAACTTGGATTTTTAATACACGGATTACTGTACACACAGATTACTGTATCTGCATCTATACATAAGAAATTCTGTTTAACACATTTTTACTTAAATGCCATCAACTGGAATATCAAGAGATTTTGAAAGTTGACAACTATATAACAAAAGAGAATGTTTAGATTGTGGATAAGAATTTGAATAAAGAATGTTTTGTATTAACAATATTTGGGGCGGTTACTTAATGATGGTAATCCATCTATAATGCATCTATTATTCAGCAAGGTGAGAGAGATACAAAACATAAAAAGAGCTGTGACATTAAACCTATAACATTACCCCAATAAGATTAAGGTAAATACTACCTTATGGAGGAGTTACCATCATCTAATCTGTGTTTTATATCAGATTTAGTTTTTGCACAATATGCCATGCATATAATCTGCTCAGCAATAAAAAATATTTGTGGAAATTTATTTTTTCTATTTGCGCTCTTTCTTAATTATTTTTTCTATTTGTGCTCTTTCTTAATTATTTTTTCTATTTGCACTCTTTCTTAATTAACACCCATTATCATTCATTGAGAAAATACTGTCAATTATACCCATTTTAACACCTGGCCTACCACAATTCTTCCTGACACCTGTTTCATTTACATATTTACATTGTTATTAACGTCTCTTATCATTCAGGCCATATATAGAAAAGTTACACAGCCTACAGATTTCATTTAATTATCTTGTTGACATTACTGTTAATGCAATATATTAGAATTTATATAAGGCAATCAGTTGTCAAGAGTTCCTGCAGGTGCTTGCACTTTCCTTAACCGTGTTAGAATGATTTGGATGGAATCATGTACCTGTAATTACCTTGTCATTTTGGTATGTTTAGTTATAATGTTAGTCATTTTTTTCTGAATTTCCGTCAATGTGGTGCTCCGGCACTGATATTCAAACAAATAATCCTAGGGTGATAGAGTAAGAAATCTAAAATTCACCAGGAATCTAATATTCGCCACCTCAAAAACCTTAGTTAATTTTATGAAGAAAATGATTTTGTCTTAAATTTGGTATTTTTCAGTTCCAAAAGCCTAAGTTTACTGTATATTTAACAAATCTCACCTCAATTAGTTTATTTTATTAGTATTTCAACATGTGGCGAATTTCAGATATGTGGCGAATTTTAGATTTCTTACTCTACAGTGCTTTTGAAAAATTTATCACAGCATTAGAAATTTGGAATTTAATCAATAGATTGCATGAGGTTTGTATGATATACAGAACTAAATGTCAAAATATGGTGCCTGGGGAACATATGAATTGCCCTTTTTTCAGAGATAGCAATAAAGAATTTTATAGACCAGTGATATTTCAGCCAGGCAACAGCTAGGAAGCTTATATACAGATTAAACAAGTAGCATTAAATTAAAAGCACCATTACGGAGAGTGAGACCTTGGTTGAATAACATAAGGTTCACAAAAAAAAACCAGAAGAGACATTATTTCAAGACAGCAGGAATAATAACATTGGGAGAGTAGAAATGTGTGGAGAAATTAGAATACTCTAAGAAATTTGCACTGATTCTTGATTGTTAAGAAATTCACCATAATTAATTTTCATAAATGTTTAGTTTCTACTTGAGATATTAATATAGATTAACACTTCACAATTAAAGCCCATTGCCAAAATAGATAAAATTACTGCTTGGTGAAATTTTAACTTAATATATAATATATGAACAACAAAACTTTTGACAATAGAGTTTCTCTTATATGACTATTGATGATAAGTAATATTTTCGCTATACAAGCAAATGCTATTCTGTATATTATTTCATGTTTTTGTTTTTTTGGGGTTGACATTTTCATCATAGGTGCAATATGTACATATACCTCCTTTTAACTGCAATTTCTTGTAATTACTTTTTGCCATTGCATTTCTTTAAAAAAATCTTACTCTCACAAGCACAGAGTTTTAACTGGAATTCATTTCAATTGGCTCTGTCTTTGATTTAGAATATTTTGGTACATAGAATTTACCATTTCTATCCTTGAGCTAATGGATTGCACTGTTTCACTCCATTGGATCTGAGATCTTATTACGTCACATATAGTTGATGGATCAGCCATCATCAACATTCCCTGCTGCCTGGCTTTCTAGGTTATTAAGACTGCCATAATCTAAAAAAAAACATATCAATATTGCCCTCTGTCATAGGTATACAGTGGTCAGGACAACTTTATAAGTGTACATATTTAAGTTTGTTCTTGCAAGAAACATCTTTCATACATAAGAACTTCATGATACAGCAACAACTGAAAAAAATTTCCAATAGTATAGCAAAAGCAATCTTTAAATTGTGGGAGATTAAGATTTCTGATTTCTGAGTCTATTTCACGCCATTTTGTATAATCTGTTGCTGAATTTCCATGAATTTTAAGCAAATTTCTGTAATTGGAACATACCTCTTCTTTCTCAATAGTTTTCAGTTAATACTGTCATTTCAAGATTGTCGTGTATATAGATTTTCACCCTTTTATGCTTAAGAAACATCAGACAGTGCTGTGATATAATGCACCTTAAATTTCAGATTAGGATGTATATTATTGATTATACTCTCTCACTCTTACATCTGGCAAAGTTCAAATGGATCAGAAATGTTCCTTGTAGCATGAAAAACTAATCTTCTTCAAACATTTTCTTTGATAATTGAACTTTTCCTTGAATTTATACAAACCATTTTTATGCTTGAGTCTTTTAACAACTTGTGTACATGTAAAGATAAACAGAAATTAAAATCTATGAGCACAACCAATATTTTATATGAATAAAATGTGAGTTGTAACTTGTGAGTATTATAAAACAAGAGCTAAATATAACAAGAGCTAGATACAAACTCACCAGTATAGGTGAATTCACCAAATTGAATAGTTAGATAACAGATCAGATAGACACTGTATTAGGTCCTTATTTTGTGAGTGTGAGATGCTCTACAAGAAAGTTAGACAGTACCAGTCCTGTTGATATAAAACAAATACAAAACAGTGAACACATCAGGAAGAAACAGTGGAGGAGTGATAACAGACATATGCCTCCAACATTGACTGGTCTGGGTTAAATATCACTATTAAAACTATTGCATACATCTCATCAAAATGGAAAGATAATTTATTTTATTTATCTGGGGTGTTATGTCGCTTTCAACATCGTACAGGCCATATCACGATGGGTAGTTTTGTGGGCAAACAAAACCAGTACATACAGTTGGTCAAGGTTCTGTACTGCAAACTGCCTACCATCGGTAAGCAACTACCAACTTTCCCACATAAGGTATGGGGTTTCAAGTTCAGCCTCACTCATAAGTTAGGATGGCGTCTCGTAGTTGCTTGTCCATGCCAGGTTAATAAATTCAGAGCAATAAATCTCTATAAACTTGTATACATTATAATAAAATCAATATTTAATTAAAATACATTAAATTATGAGCATATCAATAACTAGGTTCAAATAATGGTTAAAACTTGAGATTTCACAAAACAAATAATTTTTTTATCACCAGCTGTAATTCTGTTAACTTTTTCTTAATGTTCCAGGAAGTGTAAAGTGGACAGATGACAACACTTCATCAGTTGCTGTGAAAATTTTAAAAGAAGATGCTTCTAGTGAAACTCGGGAAGATTTTGTCCGAGAAGTAAAAATTATGAGCTCCTTTGACCATCCTAATATCCTCAAACTGATTGGGGTGGTTACAGCAGGTAAGCTGATATTACAAGGTTATCTTTCTCAATCAAATTATGTGAACCTACCACAATAAACAGTCTTAGTAAACAAGTAAAATCTTCTGCTGGAAAAACATCTAGAAAATTTAGTTTCCATTATGCTGACCTCCAACGGCAAACACCTGAAATAGAATGTGTCAGTTCTTTCATTGCACTTTCAGATATTTGCATGTATGATAAGAAGCATGAAATCCTAGTCACTCATGAGATATTGCTTAAATCGAAAACTATCTTTCAGAATGCATAGTGTGTATGGCCCAAAGTGTACCTAGGTACAACTTTAAGGTCTAACTTGTATACATTTTCTGACAAATGTGCTTAAGTGTTTTAAACAATATATATTAGATATATTTTATATTTCCTTGCTTAAAGATATAAACAATAAAATAATGTATATTTACACATCAATTGTAAAAATGTTGTTATTGGTAAATTTCCACAATTCCTAATGCTTTCTGTGAGGATTTGTTTTTTGGTTAAAAAATACCTTCCAGACAGGATGGTAAATTCCTGACAGTATGTGAAATAGGCCAGTGTGCATCACTTTGTAAGTAAGATAGCACAATCAAATGTCCTAATATAATCAGTTAGGGATGATAGAGTAAGAAATCTAAAATTCGCCAGGAATCTAAAATTCGCCACCTCTAAAACCTTAGTTAATTTTATGAAGAAAATGATGTTTTTGTCTAAAAATTGGTATTTTTCAGTTCAAAAAGCCTTAATTTACTATACAGTCAACAAATCTCACCACAATTCATTTATTTTATTAGTATTTTCACCTGTGGCAAATTTCAGATATGTGGCGAATTTTAGATTTCTTACTCTAATCCTCAGTTTATTATGTATTTGTAAGTAAGATAGCACAATTAAATGTCCTAATAGAATCAGCTAGGGATGATACAGTTAGATTTGTTTTGCATATAAAAGTTAATCGCATATAATCCACAATTTAAAATATGTATTTATTAACTGACATTTTAATGTAACCTGACATAAAATTGTATATTTTAATAGAGTTGTGTTGAAAATTCTGTTATTTTAGTCTCACCTGTCTAATGAATACAAGTATAAAAACACTTAAGTCCAATGGTCAATAGAAATGGAAATTTTTAAGTTTCATTTACATTAAAATTTTCCATTTATGAAAAGTTAGAGTGCCATTTATGTTTTCTGTGTGACTGAAACAATTTGTTCCTTTAAACTTTTGTCTTCACTTATTGATCACACTTGTTTCAAACTTTTGTCTTCACTTATTGATCATGCTTGTTAATTATTCCTAAAACTCTTTTTTTCCAGAAAATCGCTGCCCCTACATGGTTTTTGAATACATGGAACATGGTGATTTGACCGATTTACTTCGTTGCAATGATCCTTTTTGTGGAAAAGGCCCAAAACTGGAAATAAAACAGGTAAATAATAAAAACCTCTAATATCCAATCTTGTATTGTTCGAATATTGTTTCTTATTGAGTAATTTCTACTTGCACTTCCATATTAATTGGCACTTCTTTTATTTAGCAAATCTTGTATTAACTGAAGTATAATTTACTATATCTCAGTTGAAAATAAGGTAATTTTATCAGAAGAAGGTGTATCAGAAAACCCTTTTGAAGTAATAGTGTGATGCTTAGAAGTTAGATGATAAGTAAGGGTAACCTCTATGATATTAACGGCCCAACACCACCTAATTCACCTAATTTCAGTAGATAGAGGTCAACTAGATAGAGATCAAAGATGTGTAATTACTGTGAAAAATTTACTAACAGGAAATTAGTATTCATACTATTACTGGCCTGAATACTAGTATTAAAGCAGTATGTGTCAATAAAATACTACTGCCAGATTAAAACATTTTGTACTTTAGCACAATTATTATAAAATGAACTTAGACTTTGATAAAATAAAAAGAACACATTAGATTAAATGTAGATTAAATCATCCTAAACAAATCTCTGAGAAGATCACTTTCCAGGTAAGAAAAAAGAAGTATCAGGTCCAAAAAGGTCCCTTCCCATTGAAACGTATCCCATTATCTGGAAAACTTGGTTAAGCCTATTTTACATCCCAATGTGCTGGCCATGACAGAAAATTGGTTAACCTATAAGTTACGGGCATGTGACACTCACATGGCTTGTAGCTCTTTTCATCATGCAGATAACACACTATAATGGTAGAGGAAAAATTGGTATGCGAATTAATTTCTGCGGGGCGCAAAAATAACTAACATGCAGCCCAGACAAAAGATTTACTTGTAAACTTTACTTCCTACGCAAACTGTCCACAGCCATAATTTTCACCAAAAAAAAATCATACACCCTTATTTGCTATAAGCCATCCAGTGGGATGCAAGAGAAGCTTTGCCCTAGACTAATACTTTGCACCCTTCAAATGCAACTAAAGTGAAATGGGTTCACATATATACAATATCATCGAGTTCGAGTAACACAATTTCTGTATGTTGATCAATATAATTTTATTATATTTAAACCCTTCATTGCCTTAATGTTTTGAGCATATACAATGATATGGTTGCTGTATTCAATTATGTATTGTAACCTAGTTTTGCTTGTCTTTGCATGTTATTTTTCTTTTGGTTCTGGTCCCAAAATGTTGCCTTTTTCTTAATTTATATACTTTCTACAATGAAGTTTGACACACTATTATTATTAGTGCAGAAAAATTTGACTGATCTTATCATTTCACAAGTGATGGGTAGTCGAGGAGATTAAGAAAGAAGTGCATGCTAATTGGTCAAGATTCTGTGCTACAACCCATCAGCTAACAAAATGCAATAGGTGATTCTACTTCAGATCAGAGAAAGATTCAATCTTTCAACATGTACAAGCATATTCAAGTTAACACAAACTACTATTACTACTATTACTTTACAGAATGAACTGGTGGATATAGCAATTCAGATAGCCAATGGAATGGTATACTTGGCGTCGAAACATTTTGTTCACAGAGATCTAGCCACCAGGAACTGTTTGGTGGGATCAGAGTTAATGGTCAAAATATCAGATTTTGGAATGTCCAGGGACATCTATACCTGTGATTATTACAAGGTAATATTAACTACGCGTATACAATACTGCTCTGCTTAAAAACAACTATTTTCATTATTAGGTTAATATTGATTGAAGGATAACTTCTGGGCACACTAGATAATATTTGAGATGTTGTAATGAGATTTTCTGCTTTTGTAAGCTACAATAAATTGTATTAAAATTTTATTGGTCATGTAGAGATTTTCTGGATGTAAATTACATGAAGGTAGTAAATGAATCTGCTCAGTTAAAATGCACAATTTTATTGTGTACTTTTACAACAAAGCACTGGCTATCCCCTTTTAGAATAGATACCTAGTACCTAAAGTGGCTACTTCTTTGCAAATAGATTTACTGTCCTCATATAGAACTATTTTTAAAGACTGAAATATGCACTTAAGAAAACTCAACTGCTATTATACTTGTCAATATTCATGATACCTTAAATCAGTTAAATTGTTAAGGGTCAATACTTTTTGGTAGTAAATTTAATGTCAGGGTCAACTTATAATAACTCAACAACTTACTCAAATTTTAATATTAATCCATATGTATTTACACATGGAACAGTTTTTGATTAATGTCCCAATGTTAGGTTGCAGTATTACGCAACCAGTTTATTCAGCCCAAATCTGATACTTGTATTTATACCAGAAAAAAAAGTCTTAATTTTTTGCAAATAGCCAGGAACATAAAGAAACACAGAAGTTTCCTCTCCTACTCTTCAAACCAGACTATGTGTCTCAGTTGTTAATGAACTAATTATGATAAAAATAATGTTACATAGAAAAATGTCCTCAGACAACATCAATAAAGGACCAATTTGAAGACAATTTCCATCAGGGTGACACACAGTAATAAACTGGAGTATCCGGGTTGGCTTTGACTGTTTTTCTAATGAAATCATGGAGTAGATTTTATGTACATATATTTTTGTAGTCCTTTACTAAATATTGCACCATTTACAACTTACTGACACCAGCTAAGTATGTAGTATTTCATCAAAATAAAGTATTGATATTTTCATGATAAATCACAGAGCTGTACGGCTGGTTACATTTCAGTTGAAAGAAGTATCATCAGCTAAAGGTGTTAATTAATCCATTGGGAATGGATCATTTGTGTAATTAGAGCCTCCAATATTCAACGAAATTGATTCAGGTAGACACTTGCCAGTATTAGAGGTTTTTAGCCCCTGGGGTCACTTTTACCTTATTTTTATAACAGGTAAAATATTACATTCCCAACTTGGTATAGCTAGAACTTCCAATATGCACAGAAATTGGGTACAAATATGATTTTCTTACACTTATACTTTATAGAAACAGTGCATTTTTGTGTGGGTTTTAGGACCTCTGATTACTTCCACTTTCTAAGTAAAATTTAATTCATTTTACACTAGTTACACTAATACTAAATCTGCAGTAGCAATATTGGTCTCTGGTTCCAGTACAAAGCCTGTTTTATGAATGTACAGAATTAGGAATATTTTCCGATTTTGCGAATTTAAAAACCGTTTGTATTAATGATACTTTCTGTATTACACCATCTACTGTGCACACATTTTCAATGCTTTACATGTTTCCTTGGAACAGATTGGAGGTTCTAGAATGCTGCCTGTGAGATGGATGTCAGCAGAAAGCATCAAATATGGCCGTTTTACAACTGAGAGCGATGTTTGGAGCTACGGGGTGGTGCTCTGGGAAATCTTTGCCTTTGGAAAACAGCCCTATTATGGTCATACCAATGAAGAGGTCAATTTATTTTCTGATAGCTACATCAGTTTGAACAATGATTTTGGAATTTTGGAAATTTTTGTAGTTTAGAATCTGTATGTACTAAGATTTACAATTGTAAAAATCTGATTAGATTACATTACTCAGTCTGCTAGTATCACTGTGAACCATTTGTTGGAAGAATTAACTACCAGTGCCACACTCTGTATCAACCATTTTTTCATAAGCACCTCCCTACGATCTCACTTTATCGCCCATAAATGGCAAATATGTCATTTCAAGATAAATTAACTACATTAAAACCCAAAATGAAATTCATAATTTATTACTTTATATCCATTTTAAACACACTTTTAAATATTTTAGCACTTCTTTTACATTTCATTGCAGAGAGATTAGTTTATATCAACGTTTACTTCCTGTCATTTTTCTGAATATCCATCTGGTTTTCATTATTGTAAATACTTATCTCCAACTTCGGCAAATACTTCATGACTTCACCGATGGGTGCTTCAGATTAGATTACTGCTTGTGTCACTACATACTGTAGGTTGGAAGATTTGCTAACCACTCGCTAAAGATTGCTGTCTGCTTCAGTGTGCTGCAACAATGCTTTGCTCTATTACCCTTTGCTTATAACAATACTCGGCTTTTGAAATATACATAAACTAAGCAGACTAGTCTTGTACATAAAGTAGGAAGACTTAAAATTTAAACACGAAAAAATTAACAAATCGCAATTACATCATTTTACTTTTGACATCATATGCTCTAAAAATAATAAGACATACAATGATACCAATATGTGTCAGAATCTTGAGCTTTTTTCACGTTTTTTTTTCATGCTTTTTATTTTGAAACTTTTAAGGCATTTATTGTCATAATAACAGATTTGTATATCCTCACAAATATGCAATTAATGGCAATATTGAAAATAAAGCCAATCATGGATTATTAATTAGTAAGGAATAACCTTTTAGATGACAGCAATACAAATGGGTTAATTAAATAAAGAAACAGGGCTAGCCAATGTTAAAGGAGACAGCAGCAGGTGAATTTGTGACCGATACCTGGGCGATAGTTTTGCCAGTAGACCAATATCACACAATTGACCCATATATCCTTCACTTCCTATATTAAAAAGCTTTAAAACTAGAGGAATGCTTTTGCTAACAAAAGCGAAGTGTCCCTGAAAGTTTAAAATGCTTTGTGGTTTTAACAAGCATGCTGTAAAGCTAAGAATGCACAAAGCTGCACCGTAGGCTTTCCCAATACCTCTTAATACATTCTGAAGCTATAAAAGCAACGATAAAGGAGATATAAGGCCAAAACTCCAAAGCAGCTATTTATGACCCCAGTTTGGCCCATAGGGGGGGGGGGGGTCGGGGGGTAAAACTGACCGGCTATTTAGACTTTCCACATATGCTTTCCCAATACCCCTTAATACATTCTGAAGGTCTAAAAGCAACAATAAAAGAGATATAAGGCAAAACTCCAAAGCAACTATTTTATGACCCCAGTTTGACCCATAAAGGGGGGTCGGGGGATAAAACTGACCAGCTATTTAGGTTCTCCACATATGCTTTCCCAATACCTCTTAATACATTCTGAAGCAATAAAAGCAACAATAAAGGAGATATAAGACAAAACTCCAAAGCAACTATTTTATGACCCCAGTTTGACCCATAAGGGGGGGGATAAAACTGACCAACTTTAGATTCTCCACATATGCTTTCCCAATACCTTTTAATATATTGTGAAGCTATAAAAGCAACAATAAAGGAGATATAAGACAAAAACTCCAAAGCAGCTATTTATGACCCCAGTTTGGCCCATAAGGGGGGGGGGTAAAACTGACCGGCTATTTAGACTCTCCACATATGCTTTCCCAATACCTCTAAATACATTCTGAAGCTATAAAAGCAACAATAAAGGAGATATAAGGCAAAAACTCAAAATCAGCTATTTTATGACCCCAGTTTGACCCATAAGGGGGGGGGCCGTGGGGTAAAACTGACCGGCCATTTAGACTCTCCACATATGGTTTACTATTACTTCCCAGTACATTTTATCGCTTTAAATGCAAGACTTAAGAAGATAATAGGGGGGTTGACCTAAATTTAAGGCTTTCAGATTGGAAGGTGTCAGAAAATCACTCATAAATGAGACATTTTTCAAGGGATTACTCCCAAAATCTAATCAGCTCGCGTTTTCAATAGTATGAACAGTTGTGTCAAATTATAAGGCTGTGTAGCAAGTAGTTTTTCCTGAACTGCGATGGGGGTGTGTGTGTGTGTGTGTGTGTGTGTGTGTGTGTGTACTTCAAAAAAATTGTTTTTGATCATGTTACCTTCACAAAGGTCAAAGGTCAAATTTAAGCTTGCTGAAAAAATTTTCCCATGCCTAAGGTACATAACTGCCAAATATGGTTTGAAACCTTCTAATAATAAGGGAGATGTTCAAGGGAGACCATAATGCGGCGGCGGCGAGGAAACTGAGGCAAAAACAAATAAGCGCCCTTTCAGGGACGCTTAATTAAGAATTTCTCTGATTTGTTGCTTTTTCTTAAATTTAGAAGAAACTTTCTCTGGGAAAGAAGTACTTCTTTCACTTCAAATATCATATATAACTGTTGAGGGTGCGCTGTTGGGGGGGGGGGGGGGGGGGGGGGGGGGGCGGGAATTTTTGAGGTTTAGTGAATACATGTCCAGTCATATGCGAGTGATAAATACAAAATATAATTAATCTTAGGTGAGGTCCTCAGTGAATGAAGGAGATCTTTCGTGTGGGCTTTACTTGCATCTCAGTAATGCACTCTACCCAAAAGGCATAGCCAACTGCTAGATAACAAACTAATCAGACGACCTTTCTTGTTTACAAATTAACGTGGCCCAGCTGGATACTTGGTGGATTCATTTCAGCATCGCCTACTACCATAATTAAGTAAAGTAGTTATACAGTGTGCATTCTGTGAAGAACTGTGGCTTCGAGTATCATGTAATAACCAGTATTTAATTTTACATAGAAAAGATCCATGAGTGGTCAGAGGTAAGCCCAGACTTTAAAATTTCTAATGAGGGCAGAGCAAAGTGAAAGAAAGATACGAGCCGTTATTTTATGGTGTGTGCAACAAGAAATTAAAGCTTTCTTTCTTTTAGGAGTCTATAAAGGTCCATAAAAACGGATGATTCATGCAATCACTATAGCTGTCAGAATTAAGAAATAGATGAATAAAACAATTTAAGGTTTATTCTGTGGTAACTGAATGGAAATCCACAATCAATAGAATATTGAGCTAATCTAACTGAAATGACATTACAATCATGGATAACTTTGTCAATGCATCACTCTTTCTTGACAACATAAAAATTGATGTGGCAGAATATGAAAAATGCAGTAGTGTGCTGTGAATGACGAGATCTTTTTGGGCAGATATTGTAAACAGGAAATAAGATTTATGTTAACTGGTATATACTAACAGATATGGTATTTACAGGGTTGTCAATATCTTAAAAATAAATTGATATGACATGTATTTTGAAATGTTATCTTTGTGATGTACTAATAGTCCTAATTATTACTGAATTATTGTTTTTGCCATCAAAAAACTATTGTCCAATCTTTTATTCCTTGAATATACACATCAGAAAAAAGTCTTGCTTTTTAACAAGTTTAGCTAGTAAGTTTACACTGTAACTTTCTGTGTGCTGTTTGCAGGTAATCAGACTGATTGACGATGGCATCTTACTACAACGACCTCAGAATTGCCCAGACACTGTGTACCATGTGATGCTCGGCTGCTGGAGAAAAAACCCAAAAGACCGCTTCACATTTGCCCGAATCTACAGACACTTGAAAGATTATAACAAGACAATGGTGATATGTTACCAACCTTCTCCTATGGCCAGCAATTCAGATATGACCACAACAGAGGATGTCTGAATATAAACCTACGCCTTACTGATGTCCATGACAAAATGCTTATGTTTAAAGGCAGGGATAAAATACTTGATGTGAACCATTTAACAGCAATTTCCCAAATGGACAATCACAATGATTGAAAGTGGAAGTAAATATTATTTCATTTCAAGAATACCTTAACTGTATGTACTGCTAAATATTTGGAAACAAACTTCATGTAAAAACATCAAATATCTACAATGATGTAATTCTAGTGATGATTCAATTCCACTTCAGTCTGTTGAAATGCAGCCCTTTCTGATGCCAGACCTTTATAAATGTAGCTACTGATAACTGTGTTTAACTTACACTGGTTCTAATTATACAAGGAACACTCTGCTATAATCTCATTATTGATACAATGTCTTTACAAGTAGCATTTTCAGCAATATAAAATGGTGCAAGAGGAATTGTAGTTGAACACTGCAGATTTAATCCACAGAAAACAAGATGTATTTGTGCCGTGTAATCTCTACCACTGTTGGAAACTCTCAGAATTTTAAGATGGTGGGCAAACAAAGCGAGTCGAACATCAATAATAATGGGCATATAATTTTTTTTGTATTTTAATGGCACTATTAAGGAAGGTACATCTGTAATTATGCTTCTGATAATCATGATAGAATAATTTTGGCACCAACAAAATCTGACCATTTCCAGCTACTGCTATTTGATTATTTTAATCCGAGATGTTCCATGCTAATTATCTTCTCATTCTGGAGTATGTGATCTGTGCATGCTCAAGTTTTCTCTGAGGCATAATTGGGATATTAATTGGTCTGGTCAAGAATGCTAACAGTGATAGTGTGTGAAGATGCCATTCTCAAAAAAGCATGCAGTCTCATCATGAATGCCATAGCATTAAACAATATTTTTAGCCAATAGAATGTATGTGCTGCTATTTGTAAATAATCGTGACTTCACTGAGTAACACGATTTATTTTCAAAACATTTTAGCCACTTGGTGGTGTATTATTTAACATATTCACTTCCTAACTGTGATGGAATGAGTTTGAATCTTAATCTTGACCTTACATACGACAGTTATTCTAAAATGGTACGCTGCGCAGTGAACGTGGACACGTCTTTTGCGCAATGCTTGAACCGCGAATATAGAACGGTAAATAAAGCAACGCTGTTGAATTCTGCGTACATCGTCCCTTCGCGTACAAATGTAAACAAACGTCTTGCAGTTAAAATATTCATAAAATCATCATTTCTTGCTTGATTTTAAAAAATAGCATATTGTTTTAAAGCTTGCAACAAATTGAAAGTATCTACAGTGACAGTCCCTTAATATTTCATAACAAATTCTATGAAAATAGAGTGACAAAAATACTTACTTTTTTAAACCTTAGCTGTCGCTATGTATGTTTCTTTGATGGAATAGCCAACATGGCGTTGGATTTGTTTTGATTTTTGCGTAACGTTTACCTCTTATTTTCAACTAATATCAATGTAACCATTTTAGAATAGGAATAAAAGACAAATTCTCGTGCTTTATGATGGTTTTAAACTATCGATCGGCTGTATTAAAGCACTCAGCCCTTCGGGCTTCGTGGCTTTAATACAGCCACTCGATAGTTTTTAACCATCATAAAGCACTCGAATATGTCTTTTATTCCTATAATAATACCTTCTCAATAGTATTAATAATACAAAATAGACTTAATTGTGTACCATTTTCTTCTGAACCACTAGTTTGAGCCAAAAGACCTTATAAATGCTACATACATAATAATTCAGTGCTATTTCTTATAAATTAAAACCACTTTCAAGACATTTTAATAACCACAACAGTATTTACTTAAGGTGTATATTGGGGTAAAAATGGATACAGGTATTCCTGTTGCAATAACTATCACAATTTTTAGTGCCCCAGTTTGGTACGAAGCAATTATTATTAAAGTACCAGTAAACTACTTGATGTGCACAAAATTTCGGGGGGAAAATGTGAAATATCTCTAAAAACAAGGAAAACTATGTTAAAAAATGGAGATAATTAACCTGACTAAAATTATGTTTAATTCATGTTGCTTTTATAAACACTGGTGTGATTTTAACACAAAAATGTCTGTTAATTCAGTCAATAAATGTAGTTGTTGTAGAAACTATATCTTAACGGTAACCAGTCTGTGGAACGACATTTACATCAGATCCCTCACATTATAATGTACGCTAGGAACGAATCACAGTGATGAGTTTTCCTTCACTTCCCATTTCTGGTTTTAATAACTGTAAATAAATGCCTAACAACATTATTCAAAACAATAAAATCTGATAGTGAAATTGGAACTTAGTGACTTATCTTGTCTATATTCACGTACAATGGTGCTATACCAGATATTCTTCTGGTTCTACTAGATTGCGAAGAATCATCAGCACACACCATACAAATCCAGTTAACTGTGTCTCAACACAATGAAATTTATCCAGGCTGATTTGGATTTCTGGAGACTGGCTATTAGCCCATCAAAACTCAATGCATTCTGATGATCCAGATAAATTTTAACCATCATTAGATGGTGTGAGAAAAACACTGGGGTTTCACAATATAGCACTCATGAAGATAAACATGTGCTACGCACCCGTGTAATATTGTTGTCTTAATTTGTGATATATTTTTTCTGTATATGTCATTCAGATAGTTTTTCTATTTTTAAACATCTATACTAACTTTAAACCTATGTTAATAAGAGAAACAAACTCAAACAATAACTAATAGAAGTGAGTGTTATGTGACTGGTGTGTGATTGTGTTAGACATATAACAGATAAAGAAATACTTCATTCAATTGCAGCTAGTAAGATATTGAAAAAGTAACACAATCTCTGTAATAAAACATTTTTTGTCTTGGATTTGTTAAAACAACTGTAGTTATTCAACAGTGTTTGAAAAATACCATGAAGTTTGCATATTTGATGAACTGGGTACAATGTCATTCAAAAAATTTATATGTGTTATATTCAGTTAGTTAGGTATTCCTGAACCGCGTGTTTTGATATATTTTGAATTCACAATAAGCAATGTGGTACAGGCATTAAGATCAATTTAATGTTATCGGCTTCACCTTTCAATCTTTATCAATATAAGTTGTGGCAAAATTAAATTCTCTAAAAATGTTTTTAGAACTCTAAACTAAATAAAGGCTGGATACAACAGCTAATTATTGTTAAAGATGTAAGTTACATAAGGAGAATATATTTTTAAAACTCTGAATACAAACATTGTCTGATACCAGGATCAAATAGTGTACTTTGTATGAGCGCATTATGTAAATATAATAAATGTTTCAAGCAATCTCTCTTCTTCTACAAGCCACTATCATTAATTAATTTTATAGTAAAATACCTATACCATTTCCTAATTCTACCTACTGGTATTTGAATTACAAATTTCTCAATGTTCCTTTTCACATAAATTATACATAAGACAAGTACATACAAAAAATATACAAAATAGCCACTATTGTCAAAGTTCTACTAGTAATTTTGTTTTTAGGAACACAAGTCTATTCTCTAAAGTTCACTACTCTTGGCAATTCTACTTTTAAATATTTTGGTCATCATATTCCATGTTATATAAAATGCTAGATCAATCATCTCCAAACATGCACACACAGCCTGAAACAGCAAAATCCATTACAAACAGGTAATGCTTAAATAAATATCAAAAACAAAATTATTATTATTATGGTGTGGGTTCCAGCTTTGGCCTTCAATGTTTGCAGGGAATATGTTTATTTTATAACACAAAAAATATTGTAATTTATTATTGAGATATTATCGATAAAGCTCCTCTGACTACTCAATTATGCCTGTGTGGGCTTAGGGCACTTACAGGTTGTGTTTATTTCATCAGAAAGCATTTGACATGAGAATGAATTATTTTAAATGTTCAGTGACCTAATGTAGGAAATCCATTCATTACTTAAGGATGTCCATTTATTTCCAGTGTATAAATTTCAAAAACCATTAGCTGATGTATGAATTTCCTCCATCCTAACAAATACTCGTAATATAATGTGAACAATATGGCAAGGGTGACCTGAAACTGAGATAAATCATAGTTTTATGTAATAATTAAGCTGTTCTACTCAATAAGCTGGTACCATTATGTTCGCTTGTAGTGTTTGACCATTATGTTCCAATTCATGTTTCTTCAAACAAGCAATCAATGACCGAATGAATCGGTCACATCTCTTGAGTTGGCATGAACCTGATGAAATAAGTCTCACAAGCAAAAGAATTTGTTCTCGCGGTTGATGCCTGCCAAGGGTGAAAACAACACCAACACAGCCAAGTGTAGGTTAAAAATTACTGCTCGGTAACAAGAATGCAAGATAGCTGCCGAAATGATCCTGTAACTGTAGTTAAAGGGCAGAAATAAGAGCTTAAAGGGCAGATATATGAGATTAAATCTAACGTAATGCGGACTTTTAATCTATATTAAGTGAGACTCGTAAGCTGCAACTGATCATAAATAGCCCTATTTGCTTAGCCTTATGAAAGAAATTGCAACTTTTAAAAAGTATACGTCCATTATGAATCATATCAATTGTGGGAATTGCTAGGTTTTGAGATTCGCTAAACACATCATCAGTCATGTTTTTCATCAGTCACATCGCCCTGGAACAATTATGAAAATCATATCTTATGTAGATTTTGATGAGAAAAGCAATTGTGAGCTTTGATTTATATTGTACTTTCTGAGAAAATCTACTAAAAATGAAGTACAAGAAAAATAGCATCAGCGATGCCCTTACCCCATCAGGAAAATAGTTTTCAACACTTTGAGACATAGAAGCACTGAAAAAGTACAGAGATTAGAAGACTTTCAAAGCAGTATCAGTACACCTTACAGTTTTTGAGATTTAGCCCTGCAAGATTTTTACGGTCACGGTCACTTCGGAATAGCCAAAGGTCAAATCCAGTTCACACCATGATGTTGCACACCTACTATCCTATGCAATGTCCCTACCAAGTGTAAACATCCTACACCTTATGGTTTCTGAGATATAGCCCGGACAAGATGTTAAAGATCAGGATCACTACAGTATGGTCAAATCAAGGTCATACCTTGACATTGCACACATACATCCCCCAACCAATGTCTACCAAGTATCAACATCCTACACCATACAGTTTCTGAGATACAGACTTGACAAGATGTTAAAGGTCAAGATTACTACAGCAAGGTCAAATCAAGGTCACATGATGACATTGCATATCACAGCCCCCAAACCAATGACTCTACCAAGTATCAAGATCCTACACCATACAGTTTTTGAGATATAGTCCGGACAAGATTTTTAAACTCAAGGTCACTATGGCAACGTCAAAGGTCAAATCAACATCACCCACACCACCCAACCAAGGTCCCTTCCAAGTGTCAACTTCCTACACCTTATGGTTACTGAGGCACAACCCGGACAAACTTTTTCCCGCTGCTTGCCTGTCTAACAGAATATAAGCCCACCAACCTGAATGCCTGACTGTGTTTCCAGAATGTAACAGATTTTTTTTTTAAAGTTTGAAGAACTTGTGAAGTCTTCTCACAACCTCTCGGCTCTAAATGCCAGAAGGGTGAGGCGGGGGATGGAATGGCCTGATTTCTAAATTAGCACTACCAACACATAAGCTATCCTTTCGGAGTTATACGCAAAAGATCATGAAGAAAACAAATCAAAAATGAGTTAGTACAACCTCACAGACCTGTGTAAAAAGGCCATAACAAAATATCAAACTGACTTTTAAATATATATTATAACCAGTACACCTTGACATTACATCATTCTTTCCGCTACCCAATTAATTTGTGCCAATATTATAATTGTATTATATTATTATATATTATTAATTGTATTGGTTGTACCTATTCTGACTTCCTGTTTGGGAATTTATTCCAATCTAAATGACTGTTATTTAGCAGTGTCCAGTATGACAGATATGGTTTTAACTTCCACAGCTACACCCACTGAACAAGACTTAGTGAAAAATGTTGGTATTGTCAAATGGAGATGCTGGGGAATTTTAAAATTTATTAATACATACCAATATAATTACAAATTTGCAATTCGCAGCGGTTCATGAGTTTGGGCAGAAAAACAATCACTGCTATTTCCTTGATTCACAGTAAACGCTTGAAAAAATTTTCATTGGTGTTTATAATAGGTCTCTCATCTCCCCAGATAAAATAAACTGGCACAAAGTTTGAAAAGATTTTGTTAACCACTATGTGTTGCCAGTCCTTGTACCATTATAGAAAGATTAAGAATAAAAAAAATTCTCAGAATAAGAATGTTTAAATTCTGATAATCTTTGTAAATCTTCTAAAGGTAATAATGACTAATTTAATGCAACAGCTGTGAAGCAAAATGGTAGCATTACTGTTTTAGGTGTTAATGTTAAGGTTTGTTGTGGTTGAAAATTGTAATGCAAGTACATTTTTATGGGCATTTAAAAAAAGTTAATTTTATAAAATTTTCATTATTGTTTGAATTTTTCTTAATAAAATCTGTATATTTAATAAAGTTCATATTCTAACAATAACATTGTTAATGGATATGGGATTGTTACAATGAAAAAATCTAAGAATTACAATTTTTCAAAACATTCCATATAATGTGTATTTACAATGCATGTTAACTACATATGACACCTTCATGTAGCTTGATAACAAGAGTAAATCTAAGATCATGAATACCAGTGAACATGGCCCTAAGGCATTTATATATTCTACCAGAAAATCAGTGGACTACACATGGAAAATGGCCATCTTTTTCATTGACAAGGCTTGTTAATTATTTAAAATAAATTACATTCTATACCTTATTATTCAGCATCCATGAATCATTTGCATAGTTTTATATGATTCATATATGTGCTCAACATCATGTAAACAATATTCAATGCTTAAAAGAAGTGATCACTCTTTCCATTGTCCTATTATTTCTTCTGTTGATGCTATTCATATTACTTTCAAAGTTATAATACATCTAATGCAGTTGATCTAGATATCATAAACTGTCTTCAAAGAGGTGAATAATCCCTGTAATCTCTCAATGATATTTGGTTGGACTGTTACACACATCAATATAATACAAAATGTAACCACAAAAAAAGGATAACTAATGAAAAGCTATAAATCAGCATCTTTATGGTTAGCTCCCAGGAGATTACCTTGCAGATATAACGTTTCAGGCATCCTTTAATGAAAAATACCCTTGCCCTTTACATAAAATCTTCAGTAATTGTGATAACTTGCCTGATGTTTGGAAAACCAACATATGATAAAATTAGAATATGGAAATATACAAACAATCCTCAAAGATAGAAATAAAATAACATACAATTTTTTTATTAATATTAAAATACACTAACTTTTGTACTAAAGCTATTGCAATCTTTAAACTAAGCCTACAAATAAAAATATTAAGTAATAATAATAGCAGCAAAAATAACTGTAGCTATAAGGAAGCCTTTAATTATCAGAGTAATCAATGTTTCTGACAACATATATTTCTGTTTTTAACATTTTTCATTGTCACAATACAGTTTCTTGTGAAAACCTCAATGTTGTTTTTATATTATTATGTTTTGTTCTCAAAACACAACAGAAAAAAACAATACATGCTTTATGTATAAAACATATTCATGTATTATAATTATCAGAACTGCACAAGAGAAACACACCAAAACCAGAAATAAGGAGGGATAGTTAAGGTACATACTTTTTATAATATGCAACATCAGGGCATTTGTTGAGTCGTCAAAGGCAACCAGATGAAGAATGATTGCATTCATTTGAATACTTTATTTTAAAATTATTGTAAAATATTTTTATTTTGAAAAGAATTCTTGAAACCAATGTGTTTTTAAACATCTCTAGAGAAAAGAAATAAAAAGCTCCATTGTTATGTTAGGTTAGACACATACAGGTAAAACAGTGAATTTTATCTATTTTCAGTTATCCATCACATATTCATGTACCGTATTCATCCGTATAAACACCCCCTCCCTATTAATCGCTCCCCCCTCTTCTCAACCTTTGCAAAGTTCATATTTCAGGGTTTTACATCCCTCTCAACAGCCACCAGCCTTGCGATTCCGGGATTCCGAAAAAAGATGCATTTTAGCATTTCCCCAATCGAATACCGCTTACGAGAAATAAAGAAAATCACAACAACAAATGGAGATTTTGATCATAGACGCATTAAAATCTGTTAAAAACGAGATAAAAGTTTATAATTTCTTCAGATTTAAGGTTGGTTTCTAATATTTTAAGCTCTCCCGTCATTATACATGCTGGTAAGTGAGATCAAGGCTGTAAGTGTCCATTATCACCCATTGCCACTGGACTCGAGAGTTGATTTTTTTTATCTGTAATAGTAGCGCCCCCCCCCCGAAAAATGCATCGCCCCCGGAGCGTTTATACGGATAAATACGGTATTTCCAGTTGACATGATTAAAAAAATGTTGTTGACCATGTGGCAGTGGCTCTAACATACTTCACATTAATAAGTGTTAAATAACTAAATAACAATTGATCCTGACTGTATGACCAAAACCTGCCCTGTCCTTTGATAGCTTGGCTAATTTTGGTTTGGTTTAAACATATTATATTAACAATTGGGCAACAATCGTAAATTACAATTATACAAAGCCCTCTTGCGGGATAAAGTATTTACAGATGAGCTAGAAATGAGGCTGCACAGATAGTATATAAGATTACTGCTGGGAAGTGAATCGATTAGAATCATCTATGAATTTGTGGACTGCTTGAAAATATGGTTTTCATCGTAGCTTTGATTCAAGTTTCCATAAAGCATAATGTTGAGTAATGTCTTATTATCAGAAGGGGGAAAGGCACTTAAGAGATCACCTCTGATGCCAGCATACAATGGGCAAGTTAAGAAATAGTGTGATGTGTCTTCTATTGGATAGTTGCAGGGCATAAGATGAGTAGTCAATAACATGCAAATTCTCTTTTAGATGATAATTCAGCTTGCTACAACCTAGCCTTAAACAGGTGTGGTGGATATTAGCAAAACGGGTGCCAGAACTGGCTAATTTTAAAACCATGGTGGCTACACTTAGGGCTGTATTCACATTGTACTATCATGGCATTGATAGAGGGATTCAAGGGACAGTTACATTAATTACTTGACTTAATATCAACTGTAACTTAGCCTATATGACCAGCAGATCTTTTGGTAGTTAAGACACATTTGTCCGCCTGAAGGCAATAATTACTGAATTATTGCAGCTTTTCAGTAGATCGTCTATACTATGTAGAATTACTACAAGATGGAAATAGGAATGGGTGCAACAAGGTTTGAGGCCTAAAGTTAAAAGGAATATAATATTTGCCCAGATATAAGTGGAAACTAGCCATACCCACAGCCAAAATATTGGAAGTTTTGGTTTTACAGAAACTGTACATGTATCTAGTGCATGTGTGAGCCATTGTCCTCAATATATCAAGCTGACCATAAATAATGCTTGGCTTTGGCTGGAAAATCCAAACTCACTAAGACCTATAGCTAACATTAACAACAGGGACTTGGTAATTTACATCTACAGAAGCGCATTTTATTTAACTTTCAACCAATACTTCAAAAAAAAAGCAATATTGTTCTGATCAAGAAATGACATTTATATATTCAGGATAAAATTTAAAACACAAGTCATCCCATTTTCACTTTTGATTCAAGTAATGTTACTGTTATTACTTTTATTATTACTTATTATTATAGACTTGTATCTGTCACCAGCAAGTCGCCATTTGATGGAATTCATTTGGGTTACATTGGGAAAAAATAAGCCTGTTATGTGCAATTTAGCTGTAAATTTACAATCCCACTTGCCGATGTAAAATATTAAATTGTTCTATGTTTCAATGCCACATTTGATTACTATACCTGCCAAACTGATAAAAAGCATTTCTTTGAAGTATGCTTTAATTGACTTTTTTAACTTGTATGTATTTTGACTTTTTTAACTTGTATGTATTTTGGTGAAGGAAACCAGAAGGCACCACATGAATGGAGCTGGGTACAAATTGCTTTTTGCATGTCTGCTACTCACTCCAAAAATAAATTAAAACAGACACTTTATAAGTTGAAAATGCATAAGTTGATTACAGGTGTAAAAGAAGATACTTCTAAACACAAACATCAGGAAATACTGTATTTTTGTTGGTATAAGTGGAAGTTAGTCATAACTCAGGAACCATATACTATGGATATTACTAAACAGGCACTTTGATATTTGAAGTTTATACAAAATGTGGCATCCAATACTTATTACTTTGAACAATTATATTAGTTTGTAACTTTCTACTGCTAGAATCACCAGATTTCTCTACCAAAAGAGGCAGTCTGATCCTTGATAAAGTTGTTAGGAAGAGCCTTGCAAAGAGAATTTAAATGAGACGTTGTGTAACAGTACTTAAAGGAGGCCTTTGCAAAGGTATGACTTTCACCTTCCCTTAATTAAGAGGTTCCCTACCATAGGAGGCTTTGTGAAACAAACCCAGCTGTGGACCTGATCAAGAGCCTGCACTGTTATCCAAAGGAAAATGCATATGGCAAGCTTTTCCAACTTTCCCATTGAAGGTTTACTTGGAGTTTTAAAAGTAAGTCTCATTTAAATGCTAAGGCCATCAGCCCATGTCCCACAATGCATGCCATATGTTTTCTTGAACTGAACTCAAACCCATAAACACAGAAGTGTGAACCAAGGGTTGACTAAACTATACTAGACAATACTCACCACTTGACAACTCAGGTCTGTATTGGGGGTTTTACATCCATTTCTAAACGTTGGATTTGAACCCATGGCCACAACAGTTAAATTATGGGAGAGTCTTGCTGGCCACTTAGCTATGACTCTACTACTCAGCCATGACTCGCCTGTTCCAGTTCAGGGTCAATATTCAAACTCATGACACTATACGTTGAAGATCACTGTTTTGTCCACAACTATACCAAATTGAGTAATGGTATTACTGCTGATATGCAGTAGAGATTGTTTTCAAAAATTCTCAACATTTTGTCAAGATGGATATGAATTTATCAGTCATCTGATCTCCTTAAAAATCGCTGTCACCAATCCAATGTCAGGTGTCACAAATCAGAGTTTGACAAATGTACACAACCCAACATAAATTAGGATAGAAGAAAATATTGTCGCAGATTAGTTGTCGGATGTCGGAAGCTTCATACATATATACATGAACGTATTTAAAGAAACATAAGAATCCTTAAAAACTGAGTTAATTTAGGTGTATGAAGCCACCAGAAAGGTGGGCAACACTTGAGAAAAACAATTTCTTTATGTATTCAATTAACTGAAAATACTTCCTACTGTGATAGATGTTTTTAGTGTGAATCCATCAATTCAATGACTGGCTTTTAATAAAAACTAAATTTAAAGAGATTTTGTTAAAAGAGAATTGCCTAAAAAACTAATTAGAGTTACATAATTTTTATTTATAGTGCAAAACATGAGCTACAATCAATGGGAATAGTTGAGTGACATTCTGTCTGAAAAATCACTAACTTAACTTGTACTACATGACTGCTCTTAAAAATAACTTATTCTATAGAGTATACTCAACTTCCAATTTCTGACGTACATTTGGAGTGAAAAAAGGGACAATTGCTACAGTCCATGAAATCCAGTGCAGACAGAAACCCCTTTTTATTTTTGTTTGAATTATGGTATGCTATCTTTTCAAATTTGTGATTTTTGGGTCTATTTTATTATAAACAACATTTTATTAAAACAATCAGGCAAAATTAACAAAGACTATAATAGGCCTTTTATTATGTCCCGCCTGCAGCCGAAGGTGAAATTTGAGCTTTCATCTAAAAAAGACCCCAAAATGGAAGCACTGAATGATACTGCAGTACTTATTTTATGCAAACCTGGAATGGACCTTTATGGGGAACAAATTATAGATTTTATTTGGTCAATAAAGGATTCATAATTAAAGTGTTTTTATTTATAAATCAGTGAGAAAACAGTAAGATGTGAGGGTATACTATGTTCAATAAATCCAATGTTAAAATATGATTTAGCTAGGTGCTCTTTGTCGTGAAATGTGAAAATACAGAATGTAAAATCTGGAACAAACTGTGGTTTGTATTGTTACACAGGGAAGAGCATTGGGGCCTGTTTGGAAAATATCTTTTTTTACTGTGTTCAGTTTTAACACTATTACATGGGTGTGATTTCTTAATTTAAAAGTCCTTTCAACCTCACAAGTAAATTTATTGATTTAAGAAGTACATACAATGACTTTAAAAGATGACTTATTGAGGTAAAAGTTGATTTATTGATCTTACAAGTCGATTTATTGAGATTAAAAGTACACTTAGTGATTTTAGAAGTTTATTTATTGAGTTTCAAAATCAATTTATTGACTTCAGAAGTTGGTTTACTGACCTAAAAAGTCTGTTGGCTTAAGAAGTTAATTTTTTTAGTTCAGAGATCAACTTATAGAATAGAATAGAACAGAATAGAAACATTTATATAGCGCAAAATTGATGCAACATCCTCTAATGCGCTTGAAATCAAAAAGGGAAAGTCGAGGGACGTTCGAGGTCATGATCCAAGGTTAGCGCCCGCCAGGGAGATGTACTATGGTGGAGGATATGCTAATCTAAACAAGTAGGTCTTTAGCTGGCTACGGAAACCTGTTATTGTTTGTTGTGATCGTACTGATTGTGGGAGTCTGTTCCATTCTATGGGGGAAGCCACTACAAAACCTCTCCTACCGATGGCCTTTTTGTGAGAGGCTGAGGAAAGAGAAAGACGATTTCCACGTGTTAGACAACTGGTCTATAAACTTATTCAGCTTATATTCAAATTAACAACTTTAGAAGTCGATTCATAGAGGTTAGAGGTCACTTTTAAAAAACCAACTCTCACATCTGGTATCAATACATTTCAACAGCCAGCACATATAATTGTGGGAAAACTTGAAATACCGGGTATTAGAAATAAGCAGAAATCAGAAAAGAAAATCATAATTTTTTTCATGCGTTTCTTGTAGATTTTAAGGCATTCTTGATCAATACTGCCTCGATTATATTTTAAATGTGATACAAGTTTATAGTGCTTTATAGTGCTTTATCTCTATCTATAATAAAAGATTCTGGTTAGTATAGAAATAGACAACGACGAGCGAGGGGTTATAGGCGATTTTACAACGATTAGCGATATTAGGATCACGAAGGCGAAGCCTGAGTGAATCTAATGCGATAATCATTGTAAAATCGCCTATAACCCTGAGATCGGAGTTGTCTATTTCTATTCTAACATGACATTTTAGAAGATCTTATAAAAATTAGTTTTGAAGTTATTTTGTAGAAAAATATACAAATATTCTATAAAATTTTGTTTATCGAAGGGTGCAGTTGAATTATTGGAAGAGCCACAAAATAAGATAGCCCTTTTCTTTGTTAAACGTAATTAAACTTTAGCAGATTCATGTCAACATATTTTATTTAAAATGTAGCAATCCCAGAATATCGTATTTACTATTATATATCTATTTCGTGAAAAAAAATACAAGCTATTACTTCAAGTTTTCTTTTTGCAGAGCAGCATTGTGAGTGATAAAATAGAACTCAGGAGGTTATGCGGGGTTTTACAGAGCAATTTTTCGTGTCTTAGCCAATCAGAATCGCGGACACAGCCGTGTCATGTTAGAATGGGTATTCAATTGGGGGTGTACTAAAACCCGTCTCTTTTAGCATCCTGGAATTGCAAAGTTGAATTGGGGTGAAGGGTTTATAGGGCAAGGTGTTTATTGGGATTAATACGGTAGGTAGAAGGCTTTTACATGTGTCTCTAGACAAACAGCTAAGAATACAAAATCAAAGTATAATCAAAATAGGATATCATTTCAAGTCAAAACACCACACAGCTTAATGCAGTTCTGTGTAGTTTTAAGACACTTTGACATGATAGAAAAAGTATAACTAGTACTGTAGTTTCTGTAATAATTGCCCCCAACACTTCAAATAACAACCTTGAGAAGCCTATGGCCAGAAATTAAAGAAACTACTTTTCAACAGCCCAATTAATTATCAGTAAATTTTATAAACTTAGGGCTGGAAGTTTAATGTCATTAAATCTTAAATCAAAGACAAATTAATATTATAAGTTGCATCTGTTTTACTTTGACCAAACATAATTAATATTAAGGATGTCAGATATCGTTTTGCTATAAAATTATAAATTTACTGGTCATTTTGTTACTTGTTACATACACAGAGGTAAAAAATATCAGGAGGGAAGTATTTTTAGGGTAGCTTAAACTCTTGTAATATTCTAATGTTATAAATGCTCTCCTTAATAAACTGCTTCACCCTGAAATGATAATTAGAAAAAATAGTTATGTAGTTAGGCTGTAAAGGACATCACAGTCATTATGTAACCTTAAAGTACCATAAAAATATTGAAACTTGACACAAACTGGATCCTTTCAGGTATCCCTCCAGTAATAGTGCATCTGGAAGTTCCTGGGTTACATACTTTGTTCAACATTCAGTAGTTGTAAACTGTATCAAGGCACCCAAATGAGAAAGTTTGACCAGGGTTTCAAAACTGACTATTGACAGTTAAAAAAGAAGGAAACTCACAACAGTAAGTGACACTTGCCAGTAAGGAAGCCCACTTCTTCATAAGTGACTTGTGCAAAATTCTTTATACATTTGGCTGCTTATCTCCCATGGCAGAACAATTTGATATTTTGCATTTTGTTTAAAGGGTGCCCCGTGTGGCACATTTCACAAACTGTAACAAATTTTACATGTTACTACAAAAACTTAAATTGAGTAAATCATTTGTTTTTATTTGTATGCTTTCAACAAATTCCTCAGGGTGGCCCACATTGATTGCAATAGATATATGACTTTATAAGAAATCTAGCACATAATCAATTTATACCATGGTTATCAAAGTAAAGTGACAAGTACTTAGCTGAAATTCAACATTGTTTTGTCATACTTCAGTCACCCAGATATCTGATGCAAGTGTAATGTTTTTTATTCATATTAATTCTAGCTATTTAAATAATCAGCTTCGAAAGTATAAGTTATTTTCTTGTGAAAGATTAGATGTCTTCCCACGTTTTCCCACCTAAATTTACATTTCGATACAATATATATAAATTTCTGGGAAAAAAATTGTTTTCCACCTAAAACTGTCATTTCTATACAGTGTATTTAAATTTAATGGCATAACATAAAATAAAAGATCTCCAACTTGGTGAATCAAACATCTTCACACTTTGACTAAATTAATGGTAGAACTGAAATTTTATCTGTAAATAAGACAGTGATACAAATTTACCGCTTCCATTTGTAGCATGTCCTAGTTGGTTCTGTATAATGCTGATCGTTGGGGTATTCATGGTAAAAATTCACACTAAATTGTCCTGCTGAGTGCTAACTATCCCACAGCCTTCAAGATCAGTATTTCTGAAGAATATTCTCATAAAAGAAATATATCCCTCAAAAGTTTTAAGCATTAAGTGTAAAATTTTTCAACAAAATTTTCATACATTTAACTATAGACTTAGGTGTGACACAATAGGAAAACTTCCCAAATGACATATACAGAAAAAATATATCACGAATGAAGACAACAATATAAATTTATACAAGTGCGCAGCACGAGTATTATATTGTTAATCTTCATGAGTGATATAGTTTTTCTGTATATGTCTAATGAGGGATGTTTTACTTTTATTATTCACCATTTTGTATGACTTATGGGTTAAATAACATGAATATTTAATGAGAGAATGTGAAAAGTCTGTCAAATAGCACAGGCAACAGAGATTATAAAAACTTCAATCTTTAACTTGCAATAGCTTCTTTCTTTCTGCATAGATTTCTATGCTATACACATGTGCAGCATCGCTGTACAATAACCTTTCCAATTATATATGACATATATTTATAGGTAACATAGTTTCCAAGATATTGGTGAAAAACGGGAGTTATTGGCACTGGATATCCATGATACGGAGGCTAAGTCCTTTGGTGAATACCACCCCAGATATAAACATACAAGTACTATAGAAATATTTTTAGTGAAATGCAAATTTTATCACTACATTCGTACTGTATAAGAAAAAATTAATCAAAATTTTTTCTTGATCCTGCAAGGTTTAAAGATTAGGGGGATGTAAACCATTTCCCAATCTAAAGCTCTCTGATGTAAGTGAACTTTGCCACACTATTTGAAAAAAGGTGAAATTACTACTACAGCTTCAGTTCAATTTAGCAATTAAACTGAAAGTGAGCCAATTGAAATCTAGCTGGCCCCAGCTGTGCCAGTGAAATGTTTTAGATGCTGCACTTCCTGAACAGGGTTTCAATGGGCCTCTTAAAAATCCTCTGCCTCTATTTTACCAACACTTCTTTCCTTGGTTTCTTTGTATTTATGCAGACACTGCTTTAAAAGTATGGAGAATAGATATTTCTACATCCCTTTGTCTTTGTTACTAAGCTATAAGTAGATTCCTTTATGCATACCACTGGAATACATAAAACATATATTGGCAACATTCCACAAAAGGAAAAAATTCAGTTGATCTAAAAAGTATAGCTGGCCAAATCGCATGGTTAAAGAAGATAGCACAAAGGCTTAATGGACTGGTTTTACAGACTTACATGAGAACGCCAAGTCTGTCACCTTTCTATTGTCTTAGCAACTATCTTTTGAAAGTTTTAACTAGAACTAAGTACAGTTGCTAAACATCATGGGTAACTAAAATTAAAGCTAAAGCTGAAACTCAATGGAAAGCAATAAAAAAGATTTAGTTTTATTTCATATGAAGTTCATGAAAATTACACAAACTCAGGTCATATTACAAAACTTAATTGTACATTTATGAAGTTCAGAATGTGAACTGGTTATACTAATTTGAAAAATGCAGTTTCTGTGGACTTATGATTAGAGCTGGGCTGATATTCACAAAAAATCTCAAAGTCAATCTCAGACTCAAAAAATATAATCCCAATAATTCAGGGTTTAAACCCTAAATATGAGATTATACTCAAACTTGTATTTGAGTTTAAACTCAAATACACCTAATCTCAATTAAAGTATACATACTTAAACGCAGGGCCTAAATCATTTATTCTTGATGTATTGATGGATCATTTAAGTTCGCCTTTAAGGAGTCTTAAGTTCTTAAGAATATGACTGTATTAATTTGGTTGACCATACTTTTTATTTTAAGTTTTAGCACATATTACTACGGTAGGATTTCACTTGAGAATGCTAACTTAGAGTATATACTTATGTAGGACTGAGTCTGAGTTTGAGACTGTGAGTGACTTTGAGTCTGAGATTTTTTGTGAATACCAGCCTGGGTTTCAAAGAAGAAGGCCATAATACCCAGTTCACACTGTTCCATGCTTGCCTCACCTGTGTATGAGTGCAAAATATTTAACTGATCTGGACTCAATTCTGGCTCGTATTTTGGTAGTATTCAAAAGCTTTCAAAGTCAGGATTCATATTTAGGTAGGACTGCCTTTTCAATATGTAACTCTCTTTTGTTTAAAAAACCTCGTCACATCTCGCATGCTAAATTGATTTAATTGTACATATCAGAGAGAGTGGTGGTGGGGTATCATTTATTGAGCGGCTTGTGTTACATATGCACAACCCAAATATGAAGTACATTGACATAACAATAAGGATAATATTGTGAACTAAAATTCAAAGATGTGTTCATACGACTGCATTGAAGAGTGTGAATAGGCCTTTAACAAAGCTATGGAGATTGTATCATCCGATGGGATACTTTTCATGAGTGTCTTTCTTAACCCACAAGTATCAACACCAGTTGGGGAGGTAAACCTGTAACAGACTGACATCCTGTTCAGTCACTTCTTGTCAAACAAAATGATAAAATGCGCACAGAGGCATATGACTCACTTAAGGTTAGAAAAATATCATCCAATACTTGAAAGTTAAAATGCAACAACCCAAAATATTTCCACCTAGGTAAAGTACATTACTTTGTAGTAATTTCATAGAATACTTGACTCTGTATAAGTAGAACTTCAGTCAAAATTGAGGTACAACTACTTTTTAGATTCCAATTTGAAAGTTGGCCATACATCGGAGAATAGTGTTACCTGTTTATATTGCTGATAAAAACACTTGGATTTATCTGGTTTCAAACATTTGAATGATATGTACACATACCGTATTTATTCGTATAAACGCCCCAAGACTTTCTTTATTTCTCGTAAGCGGTATTCGATTGGGGAAGTACTAAAACACATCTTTTTTCGGAATCGCAAAGGTGCTAGCTGTTGAGAGGGTTGTAAAACCCCGAAATATGAACTTTGCAAAGGTAAACAGGAGGGGGGGGGGGGGGGGGGGGACAAATAGGGAGGGGGTGTTAATACGGATAAATACGGTACAGACCTGCATACACACATTTTCAGTCAAACTGCTTTGTTGAAAATATTCCTAACAGGTTCCAGAATAAGATTAGATTTCTGCAGTAAAACCTGTTATATTCTCACATATTGAAAAAGAACTACAAGGATGTCATGCCCCTTTACTGGTGTGAAAATGAACTTTGACTGAATCACTGCAGGTCCAAAAACATTTTGATGTTTTTTTGAGCTTGTTCAATGAGTTTAAGGTGAAAAAGTCTTACATTAATAATAACAGAAACCATTAGGAAATAGTAACTTGATGTGTTTTTAAGGCACCTTTTCATTTTCTGACACAGTTTTGGTGATTCAACCTACCTCTTCAATAAGATATGATACCAAACATGATAAGTGTCAGCATTCCATTAAGTTGAGGAAACACTTTCAATAAAATTAAAAAGAGAGGGACAGTCACTGACCTATCGTAACAGTTAATATATAGTCATGTAGTTTTGAGGGTAAAATCTGGTCCATAGGTTCAAACACACAAACCCCTGAAACCTTAGTTGAAACACATAGCACTCACTGTGGATTTCAACTGTTCAATGAAATAGTTTTTAGATTACATAAGACCTTTTAGGGATCTAGTCAAAAGTTTCAGTAATTTTAAGAAGCAATAAATCAAACGTTTATTGCACTAGCTATGAATCTACAATATCAAAAATTATCCTACAAATTTTGAAGATTTATTTACCTGACATTTGGACAATGTGTCGTATAAATAGTTGAATTTAAAACTCAATTTAATTAGTATTTAACATTGAGTAAGAGGTGAACTTTGCCACATTATGTGTAATTCATCACTGGAGGGAATTCTGGAAGATGAAAGAAGCAGCATCTGTTTGAAAAGATTGTATCAATTTGATATAGCTTCCAGTGTTAAAAAATGAAAGAATGAGCAGTCACAGTAGCATATATGGCTGATCAAATTCTGGGAGGGTTTGTATATAAATTTTTCTTTACTTCTTGTCTCCAGGGAATGAGTACAAAAATACAGAGAGCAATTCAGTGCTCCTATTTGAACATCAATGTTTTTAATTTTATGACCCAAGCTATGGACATACAAGTAAATAAATAACAGATTAGGATATAGAGTACAAAATGTTTAAATTGCCATAGTATACGTAATATGCCAATGGGGAGCATCCTTTAAATTTAAAACAAAATAATTCAAATTTAAGCAAATTTACATAAGTTAACATTAGAGGTCTTCATGTAGTCACAAAAATCGGAAATATATAAAGAATTACCAAACATGTAAATAGTTAATCTCACATGTCCTACTCAATAATATAGTCAGAAACTGATAATGTATTACAATTTATTGTACCTCATCAATATCAGTCGAACGTTAACCAATAATGCAACAAGAATTTAACTATAAGATTATCGTGATATAAATCTTACATTATGTTTTTATAGATTGCATCGCTGATTATTGTCCAATATTTTAACACAGGCATTGACATTCGGTAGTGTTACAGTAAACAATAGCTTATATCAGACATCCTTAACAGACTCTTTCTTGTGTCCATATCTACTAACCAATAAGTTGCCTCAGTTTTGCAACTGCATACCATATAAGAGAAACAGATGGCTATCTACACTCGAGTGACAAACAACAATAGTTCTTTTTAGAAATAAGGCTGAGGTGTAAAACCATCAGACACAAGTAGTGCACTAAAATTTGGTGGCAAAAACAAATTTGAGACAGATACATCCCAAACCGAACCAAGTACTCAGATGGTCACCATTCAAGTACTAATTTAGCCCATTGCTGCTTAACTTCACTGATGAAACGGTTGCTCATCATGCTACACCACAATTCATGCAATTTCGGTGAACACCCCCACCACCCACCCCAAAAAAACAGGAAAAAACAATGATCAGAGAAAGTGGGAGCCTCGCTAAACAATTTTTACTCTTTCTCCCATTATGGATGTTGTTTATGCTGTGGATTTCCATCTTGCTATTTCACTTTCAGTTTTCAAACAATCAGTGCATCAGGGTAAGCTAACACAAATTTAACACTACACAAAATTAAAAACCAAAATACTGCTCATTCTCTGTGTAGTGTAACACAGAGTGCATTCTTTCTGCTTCACACACAGAGACCGTATTTCCTTGTAACTTATCCAACAGCAATATCCCCTAGAACATTACCAAAAATAAATACCAATCGTAGCCACAAGAAGTCCAAAGGTTTTCAAATTTTAGGTGTCCTTGATTGCTAACAACAAAAATTACCGGACCTGTAATTATGCTCTTTTTTTCATCCATCTCTACTTATATACATACCAAACATACAGATGGCTAATACTGATAAACGCAGAATGCATGAATTCATGTACAGGAAAACATCAGCATTCAGATAGGAAAGAATATACAAATACAAATGCAGTAAAAATAATGTCGGGACCAGTTATTTAAAATATGTTCCTTTACCCATGTAAGGATGCAAATTCCACAACTTTTAAATATTTGAACATACAAAAAGAAATTCTTTAATATTTATCCCATGAGAATTGATAATATATTTTAGCATAATGACCCACTTGTTAAAGGGGAAAGTTTTTGTTCCAGAAAGAAATCTTATTAAAATATATCTTTTACAACATTCTTGTTTATAAAATATTTTTGTTTCAATTTTTTTTACATGTTTTTCACAAGCAAAATCATTGGGGTGAGAAATGTTTCTCGTGATAAGAGGTTTTCAAATTAAAGGACAATAAAGTGTATTTTCAAACTGTATCTAATTTATCATTAATTTTAAAAGAATTCCAAACATTTCAGTATTTATTATTCATCAATTTTTTTTCTGGCTAATTCCAAGTCTAGAAATATTTGTTATTATAAAGACCGAAGTGTGCAGTAAATGAAAACTATTCTCTGCGCATTCAATCTGCGGGCAAAAATCAGAGAACAAATGCCCGCAGAAAACTGGAAGTGCTATTTCGAATTTCTTGTGTCGAAATTTGTCTGCTTTTGCATTCAAAACAATATGGTGGATCCTTTGTTTGTGTCACCTCATAAAAATAAAGGGATATTTCTTTCGACGAGGTAGGCCATTCTTTATAATACTAATAAATACCTCATGCTCGGGCATTTGTTTCACTATTTATGCTCGGAAAAAATTCTTTCATAATGCCCTCGCGCCTAACGGCACTTGTGCATTATTTGAATTTTTTCTGGGCATAAATAGCGAAACAAATGCCCTCCCACTCAGTATTTATTCCTACAATGTAGAGCAGTATGAAAGTTTGGGAAATTTACAGCAATTTCTTTTTCACATTTGGATTAGCATTATGCTGTTGTAGTACTCTCATATCTGTATGTAAAAATGAGATGTCAAAAGAATGTTTGCTAAAATAACCTCATATACTGAGTAAATACCTCAAAAAAAATAACTGGGTGCAAAGATAACACAGCAGTCAGCTATATTCCTGAAAATCAAAAACTAAGTAACCATGAACCAAGTCTGACATCATTTGTTGATAAGAATCTCCAAAGATAATGAGAATTTTTTTGACCAACTACAACAAAGTCAATCAAAAAGAAGTATTATTTAACATGTAGAAATACAGAAAACTGCACAATTATGTTCCATCATAAGATACTCTATTTTAAGAATATAAGTAATGATTTATTATCTGTTTTTGAAATCTATCTACTTATATGTTGATACATATACAAAACAAATTTCTCTTTACTTTAAAGAAATTCTTTATAAAGATATTCTGTGGTTGCTTTAGGTTTAATATTCTCTCCAAATGACAAAGAAACCCGTAGTTTTCTTCACACTCACAAATTATAGCAGCCATTTGATAACAAATTTCATAAGATTTATTTGATCTACCAGATACCAGCGAATGCAAAAACAGCCGATAAAATCCATTTAAATGTCTTCATCAATAGTTTTGGCAGCCTGTCTTGAGTCAAAGTAATCAAAAACCACCTATGAAGGTTATTCTATCCCTAAAGACAGTTAAGTTTCAGTTAATCTGAGAATGAGCTTACAACAAGGTACCACAATTGAACTTTTAAAAAGAGACTTTGCAAAATAGACTTAGCATAAAGTAAGAAAGGTTGAAACTATATTATCTAAATACCTTATTGTATCTTACATTGATTAAAGCTTTGAGGAAATCAATTGTAATAATTATCTTTCCATAATGGTCTCATGTTTGAATGAGGTTTTGTAGCAAAGGAGCAATTAATATAGTGTCACTCATTAATAAAACTGAATCCACTACTACCTGCTAAAGTAGCCAATTCGGAGAGACACATTAAGCACTGGGTCATTTCAAAATTAGATCCTGCTGACAAAAAACCCTTTAAATGTACTAATAATCGTTATCCTTACTAAATCTGGAGGTAAAGTGGCATCTTTGTTAACCGAGTAATGATGAAGGATTGAGATTTTCTTTGGACAGTGCATAAGTTTACAGGTGTACAAATAAAGAAGTGAGTGTGACACCATAAGAGAATCAGCTCAAAGTGAACATGGAGCTTGGGGCAACAGCTTTAAATGGTATTCGGTTTTAAACTTAACAGTATAGTGTTAAATGGACTATCACATAAAGGGCACCATTATATAATATAAAACATAACTATATGTTATCCACTCTCTGAAGCACAACAGGTGATATGACAAAATATTTGCAAAATTTGGGGATGGGTAGTTATGAGAATGAAAACAAGCCGGGTATTCCCAAACAATATACAGAAAATCTACTTACTCACCAACTGGAAGTAAACACATTTAAACTGTCATCTGGAATTCATTATTCACTAGTAGGATTTTTGTGGTATCTTGAATTGTGAAATGAGATGTTTACATGTTATTTAAAATATGTTAACAGCAGTCATAACCACAAATCGTAGCATTACAAAAACTTAATGGAACATTGCATTGACACTGTCAGAAAGCAAGACAAACCAAACAATTTAGTGTAAATTACTTTAATTTAAGACATTTAGGTTGCATCTATCAACAACACTGTTATTGTTTTGATTATGATTCTGCACTAAAAATGCACACACAAAAAATTAGGTGCTCTAAATACTAGTTAAGCTCATCTCAGTGCAACAAATTCTTATTGAGAGCTCCTGTTTATGATGTGTTAATAACCAAGAGTTCAAAGAAATATATGCCGTCAGATAATTCCATCTTTCTGAAGTTTAGGTGCAAACTCATTCGGCTGTCAAATATGATGCTAATAAAAAAAACACTGTGACAGTCACATAATTAAAATCCTTTTAAAGTAGTAACACTGATGGAATATAGAGCATGTTCCTACTGTCTAAGTGTTTTAGAATACCTTACAGAATGATTGATTGATTGATTGATGAGATGGGGTAAAGTAGTGCTTACTAGTTACTTAAGATTCTGAATTCAAAACTATCGGGCAAGCAACTAACAATTTTTTTCAAATTTCTGTTGGCCTGTAAAGTAAACTAACAACCTCAGAGGTGGGAGGCAAGTGTGTTACCCATTACTCTACCATGCCCCAAAAAGATTTTATTTATAGGAGATTTCACTGTCACACAGATAATATAGAATACCTTTATAGCCTGAGTAACCATCCTGTATGATACTAGAATGACCACAGGTAAAAACTACTACATCTTTATTTTGCTAATAATTAGAAATCATCAATTTTATCTGGACATTATAAAGTGCAAAAAAATGAACATATGCTTGAAAGGATGGGATCAATTTGAAATAGCTTTCAGTGTAAAAAGCATGAAATAATAAACAATCACAGCTGGATAGTGCAGATCAAATACTGGGAGTGTTTGTATGTATATCTTGTCTCTGGGGGAATAAGTGAGAAAAGACAAAATCAATTAAAGAAACCAAACAGTAACAGAAAATGTACTGGAAACTTTAAAGTTACTCAATGAGCATCTGTTGAAAACAAAATATGACTGCAATTTTTGTTTGGGCTTTAACCCACAAGGCAGACCAGGTGTGGTGCTGGTGCATATAGGGTGGGTAATTAATAAATACCATTCTTTCTGTCATTGTAAAAAGACGGAGAGGTGATCCCCTTTAGAGATCATTAAACCTGTTAGAAATTGGCACCACACAATAATTTCTCAAAAGAAGAGCTCTGATATTCAGAACTACCGGTTAAACAGAAATAACATCAGCACTAAGAGACCCTATTCCAGTTAAATTTAAGATGTTATCTGAAAGTCTGTTTAAATAGAGGTTTATTAATTATTTTAAAATCAATTCAACAGAATTGAACAGTAATTAAAACCAAAAAAGCTCTAGTCTGAAATACCGTAAATGACCTATTTAGCGCATAGTGCGCTAAGCAATGTCTATTTTTATTCAATATTTGGTGCAAAAAAATTCCCCTTTTAGCGCACCCATCATGAAACACTTTCCGGGATGAAGTATAGGTCAATCTGGTAGAAAAACAGTGTTTCGACATTTAGAAATACCCACTTCCTGTAAATATGGCGGTAGATGAAAACAAACTCGAAAGTCGTGACAAAAATGTCAATTTATTCAGTAAAAATATGTGTAATATATAAAAAATATGTGGATATCGAGAAAAAATAAGAAAGGTAAGATTTAAGATGAATAATTGATCATTAGAAAACACTTGTAACCGACCACCATTGTTCACCGTTACTGTATAATATTGTCCACCCACTAGAACTTCTAGTAGAAGTTGTCAGGGACCATCCATTTGTAGAGATAGGGTGCGGTTACAAGGGCGGGTGCGCTAAATAGGTCATTTACGGTAGGAGTGTAAAAATTTTCATGGTTCAAATAAATAAAACTGAATGTCACTTCGACACCATCTTTCAATTTAACTTGTTAATTTAACTAAGGGCTTGTGTGGAAAAATTAACCACTATACAGATTTCTCTCTTTCATCTATGCAATTATGCAGCTTTAGATTCCAAATTCTGACATGGCAAACAAGGTTAAGGAGTGAAAGTCTAAAATAAATCTCAATCGCAGATGAACATAATTATCCTTTTTCTACCTTCAGTTTGTCAAAATGGAAACGCAGACCTTCACAGTCATCCAATGACAATGTGTTAGGAGTAAGAAATGTAAAATTCGCCACATATCTGAAATTCGCCACATGGGGAAACACTAATAAAATAAGTTAATTGAGGTGAGATTTGCTGAATGAATAGTCAAGTAAGGCTGTTTGAACTGAAAAATACCAAGTTTAAGACAGAATATCTTTTTATCCATAAAATTAAGTAAAGTTTTTAGAGGTGGTGAAATTTAGATTTCTGGCGAGTTTTAGATTTCTAACTCTACAGACATAGATCCAACTGTCACATGAGATGTTTAAATAAACATTTTAACTTGTGATATTTCCTGTTATATTCACCCTTCGTCAATATATTTTTGCAAGAAGGGGGACTATTATAACTAGAAAACATCACTAGTACTAGAGCCTGCAACAGACTTAAAGAACTACAGTAACCCGTAAATAATTCTGTCTCCGGTATTTTTTAGATTTACTTCCTGTATGCAGGTGTACCAGACTTACTTCAACTTTATTGCACACAGTTTACTGAAAATAACTTAACCTTTAACAACGATTCATGTTTCACGAAGATTTTACAACAAATATTTTATAGAGTCCAGATTTAAAATGCGTTACCCTTACCAATCAGGGGATTGTCAATACTTTTTGCTTCAGTTTCTGACTTTATGTGGCTCAATACTTGTAAAAAGTGCAGTGGGCAATTATTTAAGAAATCGCAGCATACATCAGAAATGCCCAACAATTAATATAAATATCACAGAAGCATCACTATGGTGAATTGCCATATTGATGCAACACCTTTTTGTGAAACAGATGATATAATATGATAATAGTCTTGTTCGGGTGGTGGGGTTATAATTATTGGTCAACTGTCCATAAATTTGAAACGGATTCCAGCTGAAAGATAAAATGTGTACTAAATATCAAACACAAAGCTTTCAACACTGGACAGGTTATTGTTCTCATGATCTCTTTACTTAAAAGTTAATGTAACAGTTGTAACTTCAAAAATTCTGTAGTTAAACTTGCTGTATTTTAATAGAATGTGTCAGTGTTCTTTATGTAGCATTGCGACATATATTTTTTGATTTGAAAAAGGAAGGCAGCTTCAAATAAACCCAGATTAAATCTTGGGAAAAAAGAAGATACCCTTTTAACCCGGTAACTGAACAATTTTTACTGTTTGCCATTTGACATTTCTGTGCAAATTGAATCTGATAAAGCTTCTTGTGAGGGTATATTTTTATAGCACGATCATAAGAAAAGTGTGAAGAACTTTTTAAAGCAATTTGCCGACTTTTTGTAATGTAAAATATTTCTTATTTTTCCATGATGTTTTAGATTCTTAAGCACCACAAAAATTTTATCGAATACTGATACCTTTGAATTAATAATGTTTAATAACATTCCTTGGCATTGTTTTGCTGTCAGCTATTTCTTGCTCATTGTTTTCTTTAGGTTTCTGTGATGTAAAATAGGTCAAGTAGTCCTTAAAAAGGAATTCCACATATGGGTGTAAATATCAACGGAAAGGGGCTTTCAAAGCCTACATGCCTAGTTAAAGCAAAATGAAACCTTGAAACTCAAATCTCAATTTGCATACCAAAAGAGTACTTCTTCAAAAATCGTGTTTAATTTTTTTTTGATGTAACAAGTGACTACACCAAAAAAATATCCGAGTTTTCAATCTTACATGAATTCAATTTTAGAAAAATGTATTTCCCAGTTGATCTCGGAAAGGTTTGACAGTATTCTAATTTTAACTGTTTAAACACCATAACCAATTTTTATGATTCTGGTCATATCCATGATTAAAATATTGATATTAAAATAGTTTTTTTCTAGCTCAAGATAAACATAGGCAATCCGGGCACTGTGGATACAAAATCTAATCATAGGTTTTTTTTAAAAAGTATGTTTTTAATTCTTTTTTAAAAGTGACTGTCAATAGAACACATTTTAACTTTGAAAGAGATTGTTTCATAGTGTAGGGACAGCCACACTGAAAACTTTTGTCCCCGGCAAACAATAGTCTAGATGATGTTAAAGAGTGGATGTCAACTAGTAAGCTCAAATTGAATCCTGACAAGACCGAATTTATCATCTTTAGTTCGAAGAGACAGAGGGACAAGTTGAAAGCATGTTTTCCAAATGATATCTTGGGCAGTCCACTCTGCCCTGTTAATTCAGTTAGAAATTTGGGTGTGTGGTTCGATTCAGATTTTTCCTTGTCCGTGCATGTTCAGAATGTCTGCAAAAGTTGTTTTGTTAAACACCGTGATTTCAGACATGTCAGGCGGTTTCTTACTAATGATGTTTCTGTGCTTGTGTCTCATGCTCTTTTTAGTAGTCAGTTGGATTACTGCAACTCACTTTCCAGGAGCCTCTCCAAGTTCAATCTACACATATTACAGTGCATCCAAAACAGTGCAGCCTGAATTGTATCAAACACCAGTCGATACACCATTATAACTCCTGTGCTTAAGAAATTGCATTGGCCTCCTGTTGAACAGCGCACAGTATTTAAGACAGCCGCACTTGTTTATAAGTTTCTTCACACAGGTTTTACCAGGTATCCTGCTCCATATCTTTCTTCCTACAGCAGTTCTTATAGTACCAGGTGCAGTCAAAGTGGTGGCAATTTCCTTGTCATTCCAAAGTTATACCCTTTTGTTCATAAATCTGTCAAACAGTTTGGTAATAGTTTTTGCTTTCGATGCCCCTACTGTGTGGAATGCTCTTCCAGATGAGATTCGTGCCTCTCCCTCCCTGGCCTCTTTCAGAAAGCAGCTCAAAACCTACCTGTACACCAAAGCATACCCACCTTAGCCTGGATCATCCCCTGGCATTCTCTGTGGTGCTCGACCCCTCTTCTGTCTCTGGATACTCAAATTTTGTTGACTGCCTTTTGTTTTGTTGTGCCTTAGAGTCCTCTTGAATGGGGAGATTAAACATTATAAAAGTCTGATTAGAATTAGTCTTGTTGACAATTTATCCAGGTAAATTGTGGCATTCACAAAAGATTTGAACAAAATGATGTTATATAATTTAGGTCAAAGTAGATTACAACATCTTCAAAGCGGGGTTGTTATTTTCCTTTAATAGAGAATTTCTTCACGTTATAACTAGCATTCTCTAACAAACTGCTTGCACTCTGTTTCCTCAAAATAGATAATCTTACCAAAGAAATAGTATTTTTTTCCTTTTTCTTTTCAAAAAGGGGTAAAATTATCATTCATCGTATCAAAAAATAAATGCAAGAAAAATGGATATTAAATTGTCTTTAAAATGAGTTTTTCAGCAGAAAAAAAAAATGATTATCTGCTGGTGTAATAATACTACAATAATTCCAGTAAATCTCAAAGTTTAGGGCAATTAAAATCACTTCTTCTTCTGTCAAATATAATATCAAAATAAACATTCGAACATATACATGGCAAGTCCAAATTACCTGTATGTCAAAGTGGGAATACTGGTAAAAATATAGGAGTTAATAAAGGAATTGTCACACAAAAGATACGCAAAATTTTGTCAACTAGTTGGGCGTGTTTTTTCTTGAACACAGCTCCTCAAAATGAAAATTTGCCCTCAACAGCAAACTGAGCCTTCAATATGACCCTTGATTACCCCAGCTCATACTGATAGTAGACTGTAATAATTGACAAGGATAAGTCCTCATATGCATAGATATAGCCATAATTCTGCCAATATGGATATATGGCTTCCTAAACACAGGAAAGACAGGATAATTCTTATTCCTTTTCTGCATCTGTATCACAAATCAATGTCAACAATGTATGTTTTCTAACATTAATAAATCATTAATTGACAAATACAACAAAGCATTCTCAATTACAATTGATTAAACCACATATCATCAATACCCAATTTGTAAACAACCGATTCTTTATCAAACAAACAATAATTATTAGCTCCAAAGAATACAAATTCTGCAATAGCAATTCAAAGAGTCAACTTCCTTAAAACCCAAAGTTTTAGGCTTAAAGGATATTCAGCAACAAAAATTCCTCAGTTTAATATGCTTAAGTAAATATCTTATAATCCTTTACATGACAAGTACTAAACAGTTATTATACACATATATAAAAAGCTGCAAAACTGCTGTCAATATGAATTGGTAGCAGACTTACCAGTAACACAAAATATGTGCACCAGCTCAACAGTATGTAGGGTTTGTTGATTCACAGGGAAAACACCTATAAATTCAACAAAAGTGAAATTGGACAAGATTTTTATGAAACCACAAAAGGGTTTAACTTAAGTGCAAAGCCTTAGACAAAAACTGTGTATTTGAATTCAAGATATAACTTTCCCATTATAGTGATGCAAGTGAAAAAATAATGGATCTTCATATTAATAAAATATAAATTTGGATATGTGACACAGTTTAGAATAATGCCAGTTTGGAAAATCAATTATAATAAGTTATGATAAACAACACATTTCGAAGATTCAAAGCTGTTGAGCATGTACATTGAGATATGATTACCGTATTTATACGTATAAACGCCCCAGGGACGATGCATTTTTCAAAAGGGGGAGCTACTATTACAGATAAAAAAATATCAACTCTCGAGTCCAGTGGCAATGGGCGATAATGGACACTTACAGCCTTCATTTCGCTTCCCAGCATCTATAATGGCAGGAGAGCTTAAAATATTAGAAACTAACCTTAAATCTGAAGAAATTATCAACTTTTATCTCGTTTTTTACTGATTTTAATGCGTCGTTGAGCAAAATTCCATGTTTTGTTCTGATTTTCTTTATTTCTCGTAAGCGGTATTCGATTGGGGAAGTACTAAAACGTCTCTTTTTTTCGGAATCCCAGAATCGCAAGGCTGGTGGCTGTTGAGAGGGATGTAAAACCCCAAAATATGAACTTTGCAAAGGTTGAGAGGGGGGGGGGATTAATAGGGAGGGGGTGTTTATACAGATAATTACAGTATCTCATGAAGTTATTTATTTTGTATGATGAAAATTGGTTTCCCTATTTGACTGTAGCATTAAAACATCAATTGACTTAAAATCAACTAAGAGTCATTTTCACATCTTATCATCCGTCTTATGTGAGTTAAAATGTGAATATGATTTTAGATATTTGCCAAGCCTATTTATACAAAATCTTTCCAGTAAAATTTCATTTCTAAAAAGTAACATATTTCTAGTTCTATAACAAAAACTAATGTTATATAAACAGCAGTAAATGAAGAGTAATAAATAGCAAACAATGGAAGATGTGGGTGATACAAAATATCAGAAATAAACTACAGGTCTGTATTTTGGCAATATAATCAACACAAATGCTGGCTGTGCAAAAGCTGTAGTTTCAATCACCATGTAGCTCACATATTGTGCAAAGTGTTGTTATAGGAATAACGCCCTCCAAACCATGGTATATGCAGAATTTTACCATGGTTTGAGGTTTATTGCCTCAAACCATGGTAAAATTCTGCATATACCATGGTTTGGAGGGCGTTATTCCTATTCTAACATGACAAAACAATTAAAATACTTGTAATTTCCTTATATTTTGCAAAAAATCATGCCCATTTCACAAACGTTCGAAACAAATCAGGCTGTTCTACCAATTGTACATTGTGGCAGTAGCATTTTCTCACTAAATACGCCGAAAATAAAGAGTTTTTTTTAAATTTTTAGGTGCTATATATTTTCTTTTCATTATCAGAATTATATTCAATTAAAAGTGCTTTTACGAATAATAATAAGTTCTGTTCCTTAACTGTCAAAAACCGGAAGCATGTACTTGGTTGTTGTTACTTGCGATGGGATGACAATGGAACAGCCAACATGTATATCGAGGTTTTACCATAGCTCTCAACCAATCAGAATCGCGGACACAGCCGTGTCATGTTAGAATTATTAATAAATTGTTATTGTTTATTTTTTAATATATTACTAATTTTTACACTAACAGTCATAATGTAAACTCTAACATCTTGCCATGATGAGGATTCAAACTCATGGTCTGTTGCAAATAAACACTAAATCACTGAGTCCTTAATCACATTTTCGCAACAAAAACTTTCCTCTTCCAACAAGTTCTGATAAAAATTGCTTTTTTTACTTGATGCTGATGTCCAAAAACTGCCCTGTCTTGCAAGTAATCAGAAAACTTTTACCGTAGAAATAAAGTTAAATAAAGACCAATGCAATCAATTACTCCTTAAATAAAACAAAAAGTATCTTTAAACTGCGTGACTCGTTTGGTGATGGGCTTAATTTACTTCCCACAACACGAGACCTCTTTGAACAGTTTGATGAGAGATGGGAGTTTTTTTAGCTAAAAACAGTTGGGCATCTCTAAGCATACTTTTTACACATACTGTAGATGTGTAATTGTCAGTGGCTGTTTGGTAGCCTCATTCAAGCTTGAGCGACGCATCTGGTGGCCAATGAGCAGAACACATTGATAAGTGTTTCATTTACTTTAACAAGCTGAAAGGAAAGCCAAGAGGTTTCTTGCTGGTAATGGGATGTACATATACAGGTCTAAAACATGTTACATGTTATTAGTCCCTTAAAACCACAGACAAGAGGATTAAAACACTGCTGTGTACAGCTTCTGATCATGAAGCCATCTGCTGCTACTGTACCTTCTCTTAAAAGAGTTGTTTCAAAATTATCTATATACTGAAGAAAGAAAGAAATTGTAGAAGCATATTACTGCTGAATATCAGATATAAAAATTAATCTGGAACAGATATGAAAATCTCTCAGCCTTTTATAGATGCATATCAGTTATTATTCTGCGCTACTGTTACTCTAACAAGACCCAAGGGGGATAAAGTGATGTGCACTTCACTATGTAAAACAACAGAAATATGGATAAATTGTTTTGAAAACAATTGATTTCCAGCAGACTTGATCATTTAAAGTGTTTGACTATTAAACGTGAAACTTCGATGTACTGGATTTTATGGGTCTACAGAAGGTCTGTTGCTTAGTTCAGTTTCTATTTAAAAGACTTTGTATGTGCCTAACAGAGAAACTCAACAAGTTTTATATATAAATTATTTGATAGACCGACATGGAAACACAACTTAAAAATTTTAGGTTTTCAAAAGTCAGTCGAATGAAGATACAATGGTGCTGAATGTTACTTGGCACAAATTAGGTTGTTATGATTTCAGGTTTTTGTTGTTAATGAAATTGTAATAAACTGAGACAATTAACAGTTGTTGGGATTTTGTTACATTTTCTTGCAAATATGGAAATCTCTACCACCAATACAGTGGAACATTCAGGAAATGACAGTGTAGACCTATACACTAACCCACCTGTTAAAGATAAATGGGGTCTGGATCTTGATACTTTTAGTCAGATATTCTATGTCAATGATGTACAAGAGTTTGTCCCAAAGATGCAAGAGGATCCAACCTTCCTGCCAACCATTATAGTTTATGCCATTGCTTTTTTTGTTGGTGTCATGGGAAATACAATTGTTGTCTTGGTGTTATTGGTTGACAAAAAGGCTCGCAACGTCACAAATAGTTTCCTGGTGAGTTTGGCGGTGGCAGATCTTCTCTTCCTGCTCCTAATTGTTCCATATGATGTTGCTGTGAAGCTGCTGGATTTGGCAGTAGGCCGAGCATTCTGCAAACTCAGCCACTTTGTGGAGATGCTAACAGTATCTGCATCAATATGGAATCTGACATCAGTCAGTGTGGAAAGGTAAGAATAAGTCCATGTTTTGAACTGTCCAATTTGAAATTTGCAATTTCTGTTTCACTTCATTTAATTTTTGTCAACATTTTTAATAATACTAAACAGCAAATCCTCCAATAGCCAAGAACGATTGATCAAATATGGGCAAAAATACAAAAACTTACATGATTAAAAATATTCTAAAGTTACATCATTTTGTGAATAGTTCAGTGTATTTAAACTGTAATTCATACTACTTGTTACTCATACAAGAAAACATTTAGAAACAAGACTACTACTGCAGTGGTAATATGCCGCCTTAGGATCACAAATAATGGAGAGCTAAGGGACATATAAGACCTTTATAGTAAGATTACTATTTAGCATGAAAGAACAGACCAGAGATCAAATTTAATATTTGGAAAACAGTCTCAAGCCAAGAGAACCTACAAGTTGTTTTCACATTTTGAACCCCTAGGGGCATTGAAAGGCAAATATATTAAGGCCTTTTTAACAAGATTACCCTTTATTACAGAAAACATGTGATATGGTGACCATTTTATATATAAAACAATGCTGAAATTACAATAACGCTAGTTTCACTAGCCATATATCTCTTATGCAAAGTTAACAAAGCTAGCTGTAATATTTCAATATTTAGAGCATCTTAATGATTTTCGAACAGTTTGCTATGGCGATTGTTGGCCCTAGGACCAATAATAGGGAAAATATGAAGAATTTTCAGAATGATGACCCCACTGGGCCTTGAAGAGTGTGTCAAATTGCATACTTTAAACAGATATCAGGCTACGAATTGCCATAAGCTTCCCATTTTGTTTTAAAAACATACATTACTATCACACTAGCTTCATCATTTTCCAGTTGCGGCAAAATTCAAGATGGCAGTAGGAATTTGGAAAATTAAAAAAAAAACTTTCAGAGACATTATATCCAGGGTCTATAATACCCAAAGGGTCCAAAATAGTAGCCAATATTAGCCATAGGAGAGTTGTCCAATAGTAGCATAGGATCCAATATTTGCTGGAAATCACTATATCTCTAATGGTTTTCAAGAGAATCTACATTTCCTATTCATACCAGAAGTAATACCTCAAATTTGACCTTTAGAAGGCTGTCATTAGTCTTCTAGTGGAAGCTAAAGATATTGCTCAGGTATAAAATGAGCTAAAGTCTAACTATTATAGCTGACCCAATCGTAGATGAATAAATTCAATAGTTTTCAAATTACAAATGATTTACTCAACAGTGAGAATGTCAAAATAGCTATTGGTTAGCTATGGAGTTACAAGTCTGCAGTCTTACTATGTTAGGGCTGACCCATAAGTAGGTGATTAACATGTTTCAACAAAATACTGTAAATGCAATAGCTTTCAAGATGCAAAGAATTTACTCAAGTGATTATCTCAAAATCTATGTAATGTCACATTTACTATGTTAAAGCTGTTCCAAAAGTAACTAAATGACATGTCTCAACAAAATACTGTAAATTTGAAAATTTTAATTATGTAAATGCTACAAGCTTACCATGTGGGACTTAATGCTGTTCTCGGATGGCCACTTAAGTCATCATGGCCAACTCTAAAAAAATGAGACATTTATAGTTGGCTGTAGCCTCAAGTTGTCATCACATGATAACTTCTGACCCTAGTTTCTTGTTGAAATTTTTTAAACCTACCCCTCAGCTGTAAACAGCGGGGAGGCAGGGTGGGACTTTTCTAAGTCCCACATGGTAAGCTTATAAAAGCTACATTTACGTAATTAAAATTTTCAATTTTATTGCGCTAGAATAGCTTACCATGTGGGACTTAATGCTGAATGCAACCGCCCGGTGGCGGGGTTACAGCTGAGACTAGAAGATATGTCAATTTTTCTTAGAGTTTGAAATAACAGATTAGAATGAATGTTAGAAATACCAGTCTGAGTCCTGTTTACAGTGCCCCAATCCCGAAGACTGGGCCTGTAAAAAGCCAAAAACCTGAATAGAATGGAAGACCGTGCTAAAAACTGTCAAGATGTTTTAATTATAGGACAGAAGTGCAGCAGTGCTCACTTAGGGGTCTAAGGGTCCTTACGGGCCCTCCACGAGTGACAAACCAGCCCAATGGTTCGAATTCTCATGAAATTTTTGCCACCGAATATGAGATTAATGACAACTTTAATAAGTCCTTAATACATATTATATTTGATAAACTAAAAAACAAAATGACCTTACCCATAATATCTCAAGAGGTAAAACTATACCTAGATCCTGGGATTAGACTCCTGAAGACTTGGTTGTAGCGGATGTGTGTTGTGAGCTTTCAAGTGATAGGCTTGCATGATTTGGTCCACCGATACCCCACCGTAAATGGCCTTAGAGGCCACGAAGGCCCAAATGTCATACGCTTTAACTTGGACTAAGTCCAAGGCTTGTTGGTCTGCTTGTTTATAACAAAGTAGAATGGTTTATTTCCACCAGGAAGAGAGAGTAGCGGGTCTGAGGTATGTCCTTTCTTGAAGGAGATGAAAAGGAGGGATCGATACCCTCTCAGGTCTTTGGTTCGATCCAATTAATACCTCAGGGTCTGCACCTGACACAGGGTCCTGTCTTCTTTGAATTGTCTATCTACAATGGTAGTCAAAGCAGGAATAGTCACCCGAGATACACTTTGAGAACCTTCTCATGCTAGTTGGATTTTGGCTGTGAAGTCAGAAGAAGGGAACAAGGCAACCTTTTCCCATTGGCCTAGATTAGATACTTTGTTTGCAACCCAGGCATGGATTTCGCTGCGGCGCTTGCCCGAGGCCAAAGCTAGCAAGAAAGCAGTTTTGAGAGTAAGATGTTTGAGGTCTGTGTCTTTCATAGGCTCAAAGGGTGCTTTTGTGAGCTCATTAAGAACAACAGAAAGGTTCCACTAGGAAGATTCTTGGAACTTTTGGGACGATCCCTATGAAAGCTGAAGAGTAACCTATGAAGATCTGAACTTTGTGCAATATTGTGGCTCGCTGGGCCCAAAGTGTCAACAATGGCCGTCCTGTAACGATGGTTGAGGGGCGCCTGTTTAGATCTTGGTACAGGTACATGAAAAAGTCTGAGACTTGTTTCACAGATGGAGTGGAGAAATTCACAGAATTTTCTCTGCACCATTTCTCAAATAAGGCCTACTTTGACTTGTAGATGGTTCTTGTTGAAGACCTCTGAGGTACAGCAATTCTCTCTGCCACCTCCACAGAGAAGCCTTGTTCTTGGAGCTGTCCACTCCTAGACACCAGGTGTGGAGGTTGAGATGCTGTGGATTGCTGTGGAACACATAATTATGGGACTGTTTGAGAAAAGTCGTTGACACTGAAAGTTGTAGTGGGATCTCTGTTGAGAGCTGCACTAGGTCCCAAAACCAGGGCATCCCTGGCCAACCTGGAGCCATTACGGTGATCAGGCAACAGCATTGCCTGATTTTTTAGATCACCCTATGAAGGAGAGCCGTCGGAGGATTAGCATAGGCATTGAGACCCGTCCAGTTTATGTTCAGAGCATCTATGTCCCAAGCCTTTGGGTCTGGGACATTTATTTATTTATTTGGGTTTTACGTCGCTTTTAACACTGTACAGGTCATATCACGACGGGTAGTTGGAAGGGCAGAGGAAACCAGTACATACAGTTCGTTAGGGTTCTGTACTGTAAACTGCCGACCAATGGCAAGCAACTACCAGCTTTCCCACTTGAGGCCGTGCCGAGGATCGAACCCCAGCCTCACAGGTGGGAGGCGAGAGTGTTACCACTCTGCCACCATGGCCCCTTTGGGTCTGGGAAAGAAAATACGTACAGTGGAAATTTGTGGTTCAGATGAGTGGCAAATAAGTCTACATGAGGGGTGAACCACTTTTGGCAGATCTGTTTGAACACCTGCAGTGACCATTCTGTGGACTGCACTTGGTTCGACTTGGACAGAAGGTCGGCCATCACATTCAGGCACCCTGGAATGTGTCTGGCTTTCAATGTTATGTGATAGTGATGGCACCAGGGCATGATCTTCCACAGGAGAGCACACATCTCTGCTGAGTGAGTTCCTCCTTGTTTGTTTATGTAGGCTACCACTGTTGACTTGTCCGTTGCAACTAGCACTGTTTGGTTCTGGCACAGGTCCTTGAAGCTTCGAAGGGCCAGGGAGACCGCCTTCAATTCTAGAACGTTTATGTGTAGCCTTTTTTCCCGGTCTGACCACAGACCCTTTGTAGAGCTTTGATCTAAGTGAGAGCCCCAACCTTTGTTTGAGACGTCTGTAAAGAGTTGGATACTGTGGCCTTTGGGATGAAGGTCTGCACCTCTCATCACGTTTGAGGGATTTTGCCACCAGTCTACATGTGCTGCAATGGCTTCTGTCCAAGGAAGGAGGCTGTCCAGTGACTGAGGATATCTCCAGTGCTCCTTGAGGTGAAACTGAAAGGGCCTCATGTGAAGGCGTCCCTCCGGGGCCATTTTCTCCATTGAGGCAAGCAACCCAATTGGCGACATCAAACATCTTGCAGTCAAAACACGTTTTGACTTGAGTCGTAGGATCAAATCCTGAAGTTTGGGCCATCTCTCTTAAGTGGGTTTTACAAGGGCTGAATCTAGATGGTATTCGTAGCCCATGAACGAAAACACCTGAGTAGGTTTCAATTCTGATTTTTCCTGATTTATTATCCAACCCAAGGACTGGGTTAGGTTTACCACCGCCCGAGTGTTCACTTGGGCTTCCTCCTGAGACTGCGACCTGATCAGCCAGTCGTCCAAGTATTGGTGAAGTCTCAGTCCTCTGGAGAGGGCCATTAGCTTCACTTCCTTTACAATTATTGTAAAGATCTGGGAGGCTGTGGCTAGTCCGAATGGGAGGGAGGTGAACTGGAACACCTGAGACTTGTAGCAAAACCGTAGGTATTTCCTTGACTTTGGATGGATGGGGATGTGCAGGTAAGCGTCCGACAGATCTATCGACGATACCCATTCCACTGGAATCAGGGAGGTCCTAATGGACTCTGGAGTTTCCATTTTGAACTTTTCTACATGTAAAAAAGTGTTGAGCCTGCTTAGGTCTATGACTGGCCTCCACCTTTCGTGAGGCCTGGGTACCAGGAACATGTGACTGTAAAACCCGAGAGATTTAACATTTTCCACCCTTTCGATTGCGTTCTTTGACAGAAGAGACTGGATACAATCGGCTAGAGCTTGGTTTTTTTGAAGGGCCTTGTATTCTGATAGAATCAGAGGAAATCTGACCAAGTTTGGTTTTGAGAGGAATGGCAGTACGTAGCCATTGGTGATAATGTTTAACACGTTTGATGAACATTTGTTTGTTTGCCAGTCTCTTCTGAAAGAACGAAGGCGACCTCCTAATGGTGGACTGAGGGAGGCTTTGAAGGAGTCATTGGGGGGGGAGGGGTTTCCACGCCCTCGTCCCCTCTGAAGTTTGGCGTCTGAAGTTCGGTTTCCCACTTCCTGAGGAAAACGATTGGTTACTGCTTTGTAAGGAATTGCCCCCATGGGGGCGTTTCCTGTAGGAGCCTCTTTTATTGTTTTGGGAACCACGAAAGGGCTTATTTTGATAGGGTACGCAAACTCTGATTGTCTTTAGAGGTGCCTTTTTTGAGGAGGAAGTCATGCTCAAATTTATCAAAGGCATCCTTGATAACAGAGCTAAGGGGGAGCATGGAAGGACCTCTTGGTCTTAGCTCCTGACGGCCTTTCTCATCATCTAGACCCATTACTGAAGTAGATGACCTAGGCATAGATTCCCTCGGGTCAGGGAGGGAAAGAATGCGCCTAAAAATGTCCACCTCTTCAGCATACTGGGAGGGAATGTCAGCCAGGGCTATGGTCTGGATCATGTTGAGGTTGGTCTTGATCAGAGTTAGCCCCAGAGGGCTTAGAAGACCTGTGTTTAGCCACAGAGGGCTGATCTTCCTCTGAGGAAGATGACACATATCTGGACCAAGATCTATATTTACCCTTGTCAACATCTTTTTTGGGTTTGGTAGATGACATCCGAGGTTGGTCGGATTCATCAGAGTATTGGTCCGAGGCAGATCTTAGACCAACATCATGCTTCCTATGAGAGTGAGAGTGTCCTTTATGTCCATCCGAGGCCTTCTTAGAAGGTACCTCAGATGCATTGGAGTTCTGATCCGAGAAATTCTGATGATCAGATCCGAGACCTGGAGGAAGTGTTGGACCATAGTCCACATACATATCCTTGGTTTGAAGGTTAGTGGTAGGTCTTGGAGGGGGTAGGTCCAGGTTAACACTAGTTCCAGGTTTAGAAGCTGAGGCCGAGGTCTGAACTACCTCTGGCTGTTTTTTAATTTGATATTTCGTCTCGGAGAGACTGGAATGCTTCAAACATGGAGACCTGGAACGAACCCATTTGCTGCTGCAAATGCAAGTTTAGTGTGTTTCCCAGGGATTCTTCTAAATTAGATTCAATTTTCTACTGTAAGGCAGTACCTGGGGTGGGTGGGGCAGTTTTTGCAGGCGTTTTAAGTGACAAAGAAGTGAAGGGTAGGGGCTGGGGATGTGGGGGTGAGGTAAATAAGTTATCAGCAGCACTCTCAAGGTCTGCATTAGTACCAGTAAAAGATTTAATGTCGTCCCCTAATAGATCAAGTTCATCGTCTTTAGAACTAACAGTATTGCCTTTTTGTTTCCTGATGTACCACTTCCTTTGTGCAATTTTTTGCATTTGTTCTTCTGTCACCCTTGCCAGATTTCCTAGAGGTAGGGTAGTAATTATGTACATCAAAAGGGAAACAAAAATGCCTGCATTTGTTAGATCTCGGTTTGTCTTTATTCGATTGCTGAGAAGACATTTCAAACGCAATAAAATTACATACTAAAAAGCCTGAACCGAGGAAAACTCAAAACACGCAATATTAAGGAAAACACTTATCCTGTCAAAACGGAAATTTTACAGAATAATCTATGTTATATAATAAAAGAAATAACCAAAAATACACCTCCAACAATACGTATATGCTGAGATATAAACAAAAATGTCTGTATAATTTACAGAAAGCTAACAGTTCACGTGGCCAAAGAGAAAGTAGGGCGATTGGTCAGAAGTTATCATGTGACGACAACTTGAGGCTACGGCCAACTATAAATGTCTATTTTTTTTAGACGTTGGCCATGATGCCTTGTGGCCATCCGAGAACAGCATTAAGTCCCACATAGTAAGCTATTGTAGCGCAATAAAACCAATAGTTTTCAAGTCAAAAGTGATTTTTCTCAATTGTGAGAACATGAAAGTAGCTATTGCTCAGCTATGCAATGAGCTACAGATCTATATGTTTACTATGTTATAGCTGACCCTAAAGTAGGTAAACAACATATGGAAAAGGAATAGGCTAAGTGCAGTACTTTTGAAGATACCAGTAATTTACTCTTTCAATAATTTATCTAAAATTAAGAAAATAGCCATAATTACTCACTTATATGGTGCAACAGAGTACCAAAGGAGATATCATCTTGCAGTTAAGGAGAAAGTGGCTGAACAACATATTTTAACAAAATACAGTAATATAACTGTAAATGCAATTGTTTTAGAGTTACAAGCCATTTATTCATATTACCTAACATCACTATTACTCACTTAGCCTTAGGCCAAAGTCCAAACAACGTAAAAAATTTTTGAAGGGCATAAAAAACCATTAGGACATTTAATTTATCAAAAATGTGTAAATGCAGTAGTTTTAGAGAAATCTGTGGGAAACACTATCTGACGCACATACCCATGCACGCACATACAGAATGCATCTCATAATCTCCCTCTTGGATTATAAAGGTCAGGAGATATTTACACATAAAAAAGCATGTGTAGATACAAAAAAGAAAAAAAGATACAAATTTTGTAATGGTAATTGAGATTCACCACTGGATGATACCTTTTCAAAGTAAAATAAAATAATCCAAATTAGTGCAGATTTTGCAGTACAGGAGATCAGACGTCTATCATAGCGAAATTAAAATCATAAATGAGTCAAGAATTTCTGACACGTAAACAGAAGGGGGTTGATAAACTTCATTTTTTTTCTTTCTTTTTTTTTGTGAAACACTTTGGCAGGAGTGAAAAAATATTACTGTTACAAATTGTTTAATCATCGAATTGTATACATGCAAACCTCAATTAATCTTACGTGTTTAATATAGGCCATTTACGTCCATTTAAAAATTTTTATTTCTGTGAGGTTGGGAAGCTTAAAAGTAGCCCACAATGTTAGATTTACATCTCAGGTTCTTATAATGTTCTTTATTATACTTTAGATGTCATTTGCAGTAATATTTTTTCCTACATAGTGGAAACATACTAAATTCCTGAGAGGATATTTTTTATATCTTCAGAGGTTTTTAGAATGTTCCCAACATAGCATGACACTTATGTTCGGTGTTTGTCAGGAGTTGAAATTAACTGGATAATAACATTATGTATAGATTGCAATGGATACCTATGGATTCAGTGACCCAGTGGCTTACCAGTTTGACATTTGAACAATTGGCTCTGACATCTGTGGTTGAAGGTTCAAATCCATCTCATACAATGCACCGAGGGTCTATCCTAACCTTAAATCCTCTACTGAATAGAATATACAACATCAACTTCATCCTCAAAGGGTACCTCATTCAATTTCTATAATACATGATGTACATACCAAAAAATTGTGTTTAAAAATTATATACTGTCATTGTTATCCTCGAGTATTTTACAGAACTAAAAATAAATTTTGGCTGAGGGATTTATTGATAGCTTAATATAATGTATTTTATAGTTTATTATTCTGTCACTCTTTCAAATATTCTTTAAAATCTTCACATCATCATGAGTAGTACTATGACTTTGAGACCGCACCAAATAATGCAGTTGTTCACTACTTTCTAAGGAATTGATCAAGAAGGGACTTGTGACAGGAAATAGCTTTTGAGAAACACGAGTACATAATAATTGGGAGCTATGTCAGGGCTCGTATTCATAAAACCACTACAACTCCAAGTCACCCTTAAGTTTGAGATTTTTCATGATTATCAGTCTAGGAGTTTTCAAAAGAAAGACAGACAATTAGTCTGAAGACTTTAAATATAAAGTTAGACCCTAACAATAAAAAAAAAAAACAAAAAAAAAACATGATTCAGAAAAAATTGAAATATTGCCTTTATTTTTTTTATTATGACTTTAAAAATTGATCATAATTTTATATATAAAAAAAAGTATGCACAGAATTTTAATTCAAGTGCGGGAAACTTTGGGGTTCATTAACTTGGTTAAAAAACAAAAGAGTTGGAGAGCTTCTTGTCACTCACTTCCTGGTGAAGCACTTCCTGTCAAAGTCAATCTTTAAAAAAAGTTTTTCCCCTTTTAGTACATCATCTCTGTTTTTATCAACTTGAGATATGGTAAACAAAGAATGAGCTTTTAAAAGAATAGAATATAAAAACTGGAATATCATACTTTTTATCCATTGGTGTCACAAAAGAATATATGAAACTCAATTTTTTTTATTCTTACTTCCAAAAAGTAGTTTTCTAAAGTGTAAAATAATAAGGCATATATTAAGAAATCATTAATGTCAAGTCATCATCATGTTTAAAGTAATTTTGAAAAAAGAGTGAACTTTTGACATTAAAAGCTTATATGCACCAAAATGATCCAAAGGATACAATATGATCCTATAACTTAAGATCAGATCTAATCAATATCTTTACACTGAAAAAAGGACCAACGTGTAAGATATATGCTGAGGCTACCTCCCAATCCCATAAAAGTTGGAGAATTCTGATTTACAAAATTGGTTTTTGTATTAGCTTATACCTACATTAGCGTGCATATGGGGTTATATCACAGTAGTTTCAACTTTATTATCAAATCGGCTCCAATTATATTAAGGCACCAAGCGTTGGGCCAGTAGATGCCATGATTATTAGATCATGCCATGATGCCATGATTGGTATGAAGATTCCTGAAGTTATAAGCATTTTTAAGTTTGGCTGTCGTTTGACCTTGAAGGAAGGGTCCAAGGTCAAATGTGACCACATCAAAAGATTCCCAACCCATGATTTTCTATAAGTTGGTTTCACATTGCAAACCTCTCGTATCAATAATAAGCAAGTTATAAGCACTTTTAAATTTGGCTGTCCTCGTTTAACCTTGAAGGAGGGGCTCAAGGTCAAATTTGACCACATCAGAAGATTCCCAGCCCATGATTTCCTATAACTTGGTTTCATGTTGCAAACCTCTAGGACCAATAATAAACAAGTTATAAACACCTTAAGCTTAGGCTATTGTCGTTGGACCTAGAAGAATGGGCCCAAGGTTAAATCTGACCGCATCGGAAGATTCCTAGCCCATGATTTCCTAGAGGTTGGTTTCATTGCAAACCTCTAGGACCAATAATAAGCGAGGTATAAGCACTTTTAAAATTGGCTATCCTCGTTTTACCTCGAAGGAGGGGGCCAAAGGCCAATTCTGATCACATCAATAGATTCCTAGCCCATGATTTCCTATAGGTTGGTTTACCATCCCAAACCTCTAGGACCAATAATAAGCGAGTTATAAGCACTTTTAAGTTTGGCTATCCTCGTTTGACCTTGAAGGTGGGGCAAAAGGTCAAATTTGACATCAGAAGATTCCTAGCCCATGATTTCCTATAAGTTGGCTTCATACTGCAAACCTCTAGGACCATTAATAAGTGAGTTATAAGCACTTTTAATTTTGGCTATCCTCATTTGACCTTGAGGGGGCCAAGGTCAAATCGGACATTATCAGAAGATTCCTAGCACATGATTTCCTGTAAGTTGGTTTACCATCACAAACCTCTATGACAAATAATAACCAAATTATAAGCACTTTTAACTTTGGCTATCCCCATTTGACCTTGGAGGGAGGGGTGGGGGGTAAAATCGGACCACATCAGAAGATTCCTAACCCATGATTTCCTTAATGTTGTTTTCACATTTCAAACCTCTAGGACCAATAATAAGCGAGCTATAAGCACTTTTAATTTTAGTTAACCTCATTTGACCTTGATGGAAGGGCCCAAGGTCAGATCGAACCACATCAGAAGATTCCTAGCCCATGATTTCCTATAGCCTAAGGTTGGTTTCACATTTCAACCCTGTAGGATCAATAATAAGCGAGTTATAAGCACTTTTACAATAGTTTTCAAGTTACAACTGATTTACTCAACAGTGAGGACGTCAAAGTAGCTATTACTCCACTATGCAATGAGCTACAGGTCTGCAATTTACTATGTTATAGCTGACCCAAAAGTAGCTGAATAACATATTTAAACAAAATTCTCTAAATACAATAGTTTTCAAGTTACAAATCAAATGTTTTAGGTTTTTGATTGCCCAGAGCATAATTGTGACTCATAGACTTAAAATAGCTATTACTCACTTGATTTTGACCCCCAGGCCTACAAATAAGATAGGGTGGTGAGACGTCATACCCACCAATTCATGCATTAAATATAAAATAAATCTGAAAGAAACTGTGCCCTACAGCTTGAACACAAGCAATAGTCAAAATAAGTCAAAATTTTTGACGTTTTTGACTCCCCAGGGCAAAATTTTGATTCCTAATAATAGGGTGGCCAGATCTCTGCCATAGCAAGCCACTTGCAAGTTTAAAAGAACTCTCAAAAGAAATGTGGCTTGTATGTTAAACACAAGAAAATCTCTGCGGACACGGACGATGACCGTGCATGATCCATAATATTCTCGCTTTTCAGGAATACAATTACATTTAGAGAATGTAACAGCCAACAATGTTTCTTTATTAAATGCTGGCACAATAAACAGATGCATTTTCCTGGATTATCCAACTCTCCATTTTATAAATAATGGGTCACATGTAAAACGTGGGAGTCTAAATATCTTTCATCTGAAGTCTTACCAGAACAGGCTATATCGCCATGATCTGAATATGAACCCAGGACCCCAGAGGTGAGAGCAGAATGATAAAATGTTAAACTTGTTCCTAGTTGCCCCATGAGGCCTCCTTCTTATTGTGGGACTTGATAATTATTTTTCTAAAGGAGCCACACCTTCATGTACCATAGGTTCTACTTATACAGTCTATTGATATGTCATTATGTGATATTTAACGTGATAGCTTGTTCTTGACTGAATAGTTTACAATATTTTATTGTAATTCATCAACACCAATTAATTTAAAACCAAAGTTTCAAACTGTAAAAAGAGTACAATGCTACAGAAGGTTATAAAAGGAAAGTCAGACTAATTTCATCTCCTTTTTTGATTAGATGGAGTTTATTTAATAATGTGTTGGTATCAACATGTCTACATTAATCACACAACATATTACACACTGTCAGATAATTATTTTTGTATCAGTGTCAACAGATATTAGATACTGAAATTGAGCACTAGTTAACACCAGACCTCATGGAGCAGACTATCTTCCTGTAAGAGCCACTCAGGCCTGGCCTGCAGTTAGCTATTAGAGTAAGAAATCTAAAATTCGCCAGGAATCTAAAATTCGCCACCTGTAAAACCTTACTTAATTTTATGAAGAAAATTATGTTTTTGTCCAAAAATTGGTATTTTTCAGTTCAAAAAGCCTTAATTTACTATACAGTCAACAAATCTCACCACAATTCATTTATTTTATAGTATTTTCACATGTGGCGAATTTCAGATATGTGGCGAATTTTAGATTTCTTACTCTACACTCAGAAATCTGGACACAGGGGGGAGCTATGTCTCCCTTCAATGGGCCTTCAGAGTGGGGAGATCAACAATTAACCATTTCGTCCCTGAGGTGCAAGTCCGTTGCAACATGTACAAGCTTTTTGTACAAGTTGCAACTTGTACAGATTTCTGTACAAGTTGCAACTAGTACAAAATCTCAACTTGTACATAATAACATATATAAGTGTAAGATTAAATAAGAATCGCGAAAGGTTTACAAGAATTTCCATTTGAAATTATCAAGATTCTTGGGTACTTCTTTTACAATGGTTGGTAGTCACGATTGCGGTTTACGGGGAAAAAGATGAAAAAGATTCGCCTCTCAATTCGACAAATTTTAGAATCGGGTTTACAATATATCACGGAAATGGAACAGCCCTCTAAATACACTGAAAAAGAAATTAAAGGAGATTTTCACCCTCAGTGATAATTCCTTTTTATATAAACATTTGGTGCTGTAAGTCAGCTTCCTTCCATCACAAACATAGACAAAAACAATTGAGCCCAGAAACTTGGATAGACTATAAGCTTGAGAGCATCAGAAGTAAGAGGATATATTTTAGGTAACATTTCCTCAAAGAAAGGATTTTATTGCAGGCAATGTCATCCATTGCATCCAAATTGCTAATAAATCTCTTCTTCATGATATGTCACTGTGGTTTTCATTAGATTTAGTTTCTAGAACTAGCTGGTCATATTTTTTGGAAAGAATTGTATACCCAAAAACATAATGTAACCATTATATGCTATTCAATGTATGAGTGTAAATAAAACAATTTTAAAATTATTCCATTATCTTTTATTGTATACTTTTGAAACTATTAATAGGACGATAGAAGAGTATTACACAAATCAAAACCTTATTTAGCTTTATGAGTTGCCAGTCCTTATTGTCAAACAGATCACTATTATCTCACTTTCTGTTATCAGATAATTCAATTTTATGAACAAAAATGTATTCTTTCAAATTAACAATTTCCTACTGTTTTACATTAAAATATTTTCAACTAATAACTTACAGCCTGTCTATTATTGGATTACTTTCTATTATGATTCCAAACATGGTTGATAATAAACTCTATTATATGGGGAAGGTAAGGAAATTTCTTGTTGATGTAAAACAATTCCCTCTTAAAATACACAACTATCTATCCATTAAGCTGCCATATAGTTCAATGCATTTGGGTGGAAGGCAGAGGATGTATTGCTATGTGGTATTACATCATTACAGTTAAAACAAATAAAACTTAACACATAATAAGAAGACGGATGACCTTGTAGCTATCTGGTACTGTCTTGTTTGTTGTGACTTTTCAAGGAAAAATGGCTGCTTGTTTTCTCATTTTGAAAATATAGCACTTTCTGCATTGTTTACACTCCTTAGTGTTAAGAGGAATAACTGAAAGAGTCGGTGGGTTTTTTCCTCAACATCAACCACTGAGGTCGGATCACTGATCACACTTCATTATCATCTTAAGCGTGTTCCCATAACCAATATTAATTAACAGAAATGGCCAACTGTCATACCAATTATAGTTTTCCAAAAAAAATTGGAGTGATAAAACGGTAGTGCTGAAGACAAAAGACATCATGTACTAACATATACATTTCCTCATATACATGTAATTTAAAACATGTTTCATCTCAAATCTCTGTTTGGATCCCACAGTGTAGATATGTACAATAATTACAATTAAATCTGTTAGGAAATAATAAAGTTATTGCTGTAGAACAAACCCAGTGTAAATGTCAAACACTAAAGAAAAGGGTTTTGGTACAGTGATGACTGTACATCTTCATAGCTGACTGGAAGCGTTTGGCATAGGAAGGGTTTTCAAAAATCTTCTATGACATAACTTTGCAGATTTATATTGTGACACATGAAACCAGACATTCAGGTACATTACATTTTAAACTTGTGGAACTTCATACCATATGTTCATAAATAAAGGAAAAAATGACCAGTTTCCCATATGTTTTTCCAATGCAATTTGCATGATATGCCTTGTGATATCAGTAGTGCATTCTCTTTGACCAGCTTTGTACAAAGGCCCAGAAAATAATTATTTCACAAACCATTACCAATTTTGTACTCCTCAGCTGGCCTGAATTTCTGCTATGAAAATCCATACTTATTCATGAAAAGGGGGCTTCACAACAATAGTGTTAGACTCCTTAGAAACTACTAGTACAGAGGTTACGGACTATAAAAGTATGAATAAACTAGACTATAAATGTAGGCAATAATGATCAAGTGCTTATTGTATCAAAGAGATTCACTAGTTTATTATTTTCTTAGTAGCATAATTTTATGACAAAAATCCTAAAGTTAGGACTAAGATAGGAATGTTAGTGAATACCACCCCTGTTTCCCGACTTTTGTGTTTTTAAGTGTGAACACCAAACAAATAAATTTCACAGTAGAGTGATCACACAAGTGTTAATTATTGCAAAGAGTTAAATTACATAGTATCTTTAGTACTTCACATATCTCTCAAAGTGGGCATAACTAGAAGTTGACATATGTAGAAGTAAATGACTGACATTTTGCAACTTCAACTCAGACCAAATCCACTGTACAATATTACCTGGGCATACTTTCACAACAAAACAATGTCACTTTTCAACAGCAGCAGGATAAAAAAAATGTGGCAAATGTTTGTAACATTTTTTTGTGCAACTAGGTTATACAGAAATGGTTACCCTTTCTTAGAATTATGTAAATTTGTAGGAATTATATAATTTCAACATATTTTCATCTTAAAATCAATGTTATTTGTAAAACAAAATTAACAGAAAAAGAGTAAAAGATATTTTTGGTGGAAGATTTTTTTGCTATATTCACTCTGGTACAGCAGACAACATAAGTAAACCAGTGTAAGCTGAACATAAGCAGAAATGGAATTTTCAGGTCCCAACACTGGAAAATAGCATCAGAGATGCCCGTACCCCACAGCCTGGGGAAATAGTTTTCAACACCATGAGATATAGAAGTAATGAAACAGTACAAAGATCCAGATACCTTCAGTGCAGTGTCAGTTATATAAAGTTCCAAACAATGTTTATGTTGAGAAAATAATTTCTAAGAGAAAGAAATGTATGTAAAGATAAAGTATTAAAACAAGACAAAAGCAAGATGACAGCATTAACCTGTAAAAAAATTATGAAGCTATAAAATGTATTAATTGGGGAATAGCTGTCAATGGGAAAAGCACAATTATATAAAGGTGCAGATAATAATCAGTTGCAGCAATCCATATGTCTTTGCTATAAAAGAAAGATGTCTCAAATATGACAGGTGAACACACATTGGCAGATCCAAAGTTAAAGGTCACACCATGATGCACACCTACACCCCCTAACCAATGTCCATACCAAGTGTCAACTTTCTACACCTTATGCAACCCAAGAATTAGCAAAGACAAGGTTTTAAAACACACGGTCACTTTGACAAGGTCAAATCAATGTCACATCATGACGTTGCACACCTACACCCCCTAACCAATGTCCCTACCAAATATCAACTTCCTACACCTTATGGTTTAGAAGATATACCCGGAAAAGATTTTATAGGTCAAGGTCACTACGGCAAGGTCACAGGTCAAATCAACGTCAGACCATGACATTGCTCACCTGCACCCCCTAACCAATGTTCCTACCAAGTATCAACTTCCTACACCTTATGGTTGCCGAGATATAGCCAGGTTTTCAAACTCAAGGTCACTGTGGCAAGGTCAAAGGTCAAATCAAGGTCACACTGTGACGTTGCACACCTACACCCCCTTACCAATGTGCACATCAAGTATCAACTTCCCACACCTTACGGTTTCTGAGACACAGCCCGGACAAATGTTTTCCCGCCCTAATGCCTGCCAGCCCATCCGGACACCATGGGTGAAAACAATACCCCGACAGCCCTTAAGGGCTCTGAGGTAAAAATTGAGTGTTTTGGTCAGTAGCAAATTGTGTATTTTATAAGTATGTGCAGAATTTAGAGTGAGCACATTGAAATCTTTTGGGATGTTGGAGGCTGTAAGGTCTAAATCACCTAATAATCTTCTCAAGTGTTAATTTGGTTAGGATCAGTCTGATAAGGTACAGCTTAGGTTGAAACAAAATGTAAAGGCAAAATGAGTTAATGTGAATATATAGGAAATGTGAAAATGGCTACAATAAGTGAAATCTTCAGCAGAGAAAAACAGTGAGTTCTTTTTGTCTGAATTATGGAACATTCGTCAGATATGTGTGAAATTTATAATATTTTTGTGCTGTTCAATGCTAGTTATCACTTTAATCTAGCACAGAAGATCTATACCTTCTCCTTCCTTTTGCTTGAATTAAAAGGGTTGCCCAGGCGACAAATTTCACATGCTGTGATGAATTTTACATTTGTTACTATGTACCGTATGCGGAAATTGTGCCCTTTAGACTTTGTGATATATTGCATCAGACATTTTTTTCCTCTTTTAACTTGTGATTACTGAGTTTCTCCGCTGAAACCAAGGCCACATTAAGAAATAATGGGATATGAAAATATGGTTTCCAGAACTGTCCCAGTAGAAACTCCCATTTTGCTTTCTGAATGTACAATAGACTACAAATATGGAGTAAAACAGGTGGAAGTCAACTTTTGGTGTCATTTCTTCAGATATATCAGGAAATCCTGTATCTTTCTTGATTTAAGTGGATGTTAGCCATAATGGCTTTAGTTATGACTAACGTCCACTTATGTTACACAGTGTCAATTGTAAATTTAAATGATAAGCCTCATATCTTAAGCATAACCATACTTCTCAAAATATATGTGAAGCTAAGAGTTAAACCTTTATAGGTGAGATGGATTGACTTTCCAAATATATAGGATTTTATCATTCAATCAAGAGGGAAAAAATATGCATTCCTCATTCTTTTGGCTCAGATTATATCAATTTTCTTTTTTATGTGAAAAATTTCTTTAAATATACTCCATATTGTTAATTTTCCAGTTGTACTGTATTTCAGTCATTGAGAAAGCAGAAGTCATAATAGATATCTCATGGTACCAAGAAACATTCTAATTAGCTTGATTTACTTTCATGTCATAAGACTGTGTGGAGATTTCTTTCAGTTAATGTAATCAATCACAGATGTAACACCTGATTGTTTTGTAAAGTAAAGGCTTTCAAAGAATAAAATGAACTCATTTACTGTGGTATTTGACTTGAGGGAAAAATTATTTATTCGTAATCTACAATTAGCCAAAGCTGCTCAATATTTATACGTTCCAAAACGCTTATTCTTAACTTAGTCATGCTCTGATTCTTGGAATTTTTTTAAAAGAAAACTGCCACCCCCACCACCCTGCTAAATTCCTGACAGTCAGAAACTGGAAATGAGAGCTGTGTTTACCTTTTTTCTTAACTTTGTGGATGACTGTGGGAGAATTCTGTGCAAAAACTGCATTTCAAATACATTTTCATGGCAATTCTAAAAAAAGTTTTATTCATTGAGTATTTTCTTATTCTTAATATTTCTTTACAGATCTTTGTTTTCCAAGAAAACCGTAAGAATAAGAATGCTAAGGAATATGGGCCCAAAAGTAATGATTTCACTATTGAAAGGATTGATAGAATAAAGCAACTCTTCAAATTAACTGAATGATCAACTCCACGACTTCCGCTACTATGGTGATGGGTTCAAATTAGGTTTTGGGTAGTATGTTGAAACTTCTGACAGTTTATAACTTCAGATTTCTTGGTAATATTCATGTTCCTGGCCGTTTCTCAACCTTGGCTGTTTCAAAACATAACTGACCAGAGTGACTTCAGGTATGATATACAATAGGGCCCTTTGACTTAAAATGATTTCACAAGGCAATTAATTATTGACTTCAGCAGCTACAGTTAAACTATGATTTTTTATTGGTTCCTGAATAATCCTGTTGGTTTAATAAATTGTTCGGTTTGTCATTGCTCTATGGCCAGACATAAGAGAAGTTAAATGCAATTTAATGTTTACACCCCAAAAACAATCCACATAACAGTAACAGCTTACCCTTGACCTTGTGTCTTTTAAAAGTAGTTATTCCTTTGATGGCAATTTATTAATTGCTTTTCATGTATCCCTTGATTGGATTTCCCCTGTTATTATGGAATCAAAGAAAAACTTCTTAATTAGAGTAAGAAATCTAAAATTCGCCACATATGAAATTCGCCACATGTGAAAATACTAATAAGATAAATGAATTGTGGTGAGATTTGTTGACTGTATAGTAAATTAAGGCTTTTTGAACTGAAAAATACTAATTTTTGGACAAAAACATCATTTTTTTCATAAAATTAACTAAGGTTTTAGAGGTGGCGAAATTTAGATTCCTGGCGAATTTTAGATTTCTTACTCTATAACAAAGAAATTGGGCATGATTAGGATGGTTTTAAGCATTTCTTCATTTGCAGAGATTTCAAGAGCTGGACATAAAAATTGCATTTAAAAGATTGTAAAAAGTATTTAGTAGTATATATTAATGCCTATACAAATTCATTAGAATTGGGATTATATACTTTTAGATCAGTATTTAATACGGCCAAGCCATATCAAAAGCTCTCCTAGGTTTTGAAATGGCCATTAGATTTATTTGGCGGTTTGGAAACAGCCAATGGTTTCAAAACAGCAAGGAACAATTGTATTGATTTTAATGCAACAAAATGTAGTCATAATCAGACACATTTCTGATGATGTATCGAAAATATTTGTAGGTTATTTAGTTATACAAGTATTTATGAAAAATAATTTGTTTAAATTAAATCAGCAGCATCTATCCAGAGACATGTGGTGGATAATTCATCATAATAATTACCTGATTAATTGGTTTGGTATTTTGTAATTAGTTATTTCAAACTAAGCTATGATAAACTGCTATTATAAAAAATTGAGGGTCATACATCTGAATAATACATTAAAGAGACACCACTATGAATTCAGTAAAAATCATAAATCTGTCTTTGTTCAAACACTCGAAGGTTTTCATTCCAAGTAGAGTAAGAAATGTAAAATTCACCACATATCTGAAATTTGCCACTTGCGGAAAGACTAATAAAATAAATGAATTGAGGTGAGATTTGTTGAATGTATAGTAACCTAAGGCTTTTTGAACTGGAACATACCAAGTTCAAGACAAAACATCTATTTTCATAGAATTAAGTAAGGTTTTTAGAGGTGGCGAAATTTAGATTTCTGGCGAATTTTAGATTCCTTACTCTAAGTTCCTTACAGTTGGCTCACACTGGCATTGTAATAAGTCTATGGCTACTCTAGAGGATCACAGCAGACCTTTAGGTAGTGAGAAGTGCCTGATTACTAGCTTTACGCATCTCCTCTTGGAAAGATCAAACAGCAAGCACTGTTTCTCCTTTTCCATTCATCTATATTTTAAAACTGGCAGCAGATTGAATGTTTTTGTCACCTTACCATTATTTTAGATTTTATTTATTGTGTTATAGTGTCATCCGAGTGATCTCTTTTGGCACTAAATTTTCATTTTCTTGCAATACATAATGTATAATAACAGTCATCATCTACGCCATTTACTTTTTGGATGATATAACCCTGAAATATATCAGTGGTTATTCACAGTAGTCATACTGAAAATGCACAATGGAAATCTTAACAACAAACACAGGAAAAAAAGAAAAACAACAAAAGCTCTGCATCAATGAAACCTGTGGATATTTTTATAACTACCGGTATATATTAATGGCAAAACATGAAGTTCTTTTTTCTCTATTTAAACTTACATTTAAAAATATACCATTTTCATGTTACTGATACTACCAAATGTGTAACAGAAACATATCCCATTTTTAATTTATCAAGAGCCCTTTTGAATAAGAATGTTTTCAGTAAGTTTTTAAAAGAAAGGAAGCACTTATTGTATGGATATAACATCACTATTTATGTAACATTCTTTATCAAAGTGATGACTCCCTTACCCTTCATATCTCTACCAATGAGGATCATATTTCACGTATCCATGCCCTTTTGAGTACTAATATAATGCAAACAATATCAATTAATGGATTATAAACCTATAAATATATTCGGCGTATGGTTATACATGAAGATGTATACTAACAGCCATGCCAATTATATAACAATTCATGAATAAATTTACGTGAAATGAATCAACATGGCATGAACAATACCCAGATCCCACCTAAGAAATTTTATGGGACAACTGTCAACAAATTTAAAGTCCTCATCACTCGAACTAGACATAAGTTTTAAAGGTATTTCTTTCATCTTCACTGCTGCATGAATTCAGGCCATGGCAATTTTTGACCTTTTTATCATCAAGTTGGATTTCTGTCTTAACTGAAAGGTGGATCATTAAAGAACTTTCACACTGGTATACCATGAATGTAAAACCATCTTGATTCCAAGATATAAAAAAAATAATATAAAATAAAAATATCATCAGAGATGTCCATCCCCACAGCCCTGGGAATTACTTTTTGACAGTATAAGATAAAGAAAAAGTGAAAAAGACAAAGGTCAGGAGGCTTTCACAGAAAACAGTGTCCGTAAAAATAAGATACACATAATGTTGAAGTAGAGAAAATAACATCTAAGAGAGAAAAAACATTTATAAAGATATAGCAAGATGACAGCATTAATCGGGAAAACTAAAAATTATGAAGCTGTAAGATTTATGAAGTATAGATGCCAATGGAAATAGCACAATTAAGTACAAGTATATATAGGTTACACCAATTTCATACCTCATGATTTAGCATGTCTTATACCCAAACAATGTCCCTACCAATGGTTTCTGGGATGTTCCAGAAAAAATTTTAAAGGTCAGGGCTACTATGGCAAAGTCAAAGGTCAAATCAAGGTCACACCATGACATTGCACACCAACACCCTCTAACCAATGTCCCCTCTAACCAATGTCCCAGTCAAATATCCATCTCCTACTACTTACAGTTTTGGTGATATAACCTGAACAAGATTTTAAAGATCAAAGTCACTACAGCAAGGTAAAATCAAGGTCACACCATGATGTTGCACACCCACACCCCCTATCCAATGTCCCTACCAAGTATCTAATCTAATTTACTGCTTTGCAGGTGCAATATCTTCTCCCAATAGGGAACACAGTTCACTAAATTATCAAAAAAAAATTATTCATTAGGAGAGATGATGGGCGGTCAAGGTCAGTAGTCCGGAGTTATGGGTGTGACCAAAGGGAAGAAAACTAAGTTGGGAAACTAGAGTTTAAAAGTTGAGTTGAACTGGTGGGTTTTGAGGTGTTTCCTGAAGGAAGTGACAGAGGGGTATTTCTTCTTTGGAAAGGGAAAGAGTTTCAATGAGCAGATGCATACTAACAGAAGGAATTGGAAAAATGTGTGATTTTTGTAATCTGTGGTCAAAGGGTGGGGCTGTGAAGGAACCTAAGTATAGAGCTGCCGCTTTTGGTATTTCTATAAGACATGTAGGGATGTATTAATTCACTTAGGTAGGCTGGTTGCCCAATGAAGTTTTTCAATTGGGGGTGATATTCGAAGTTTTACAGGAGCGAGTGACAACACAGCACAGTGAGTTGTGGACGTGCTGCAATCTTCTTAACTCAAAATCAGTGACAGAAACTGGGAACTGCTGTAGTCCAATCTGCTGCTCACCAAAGCATTTGCCACAAGGAATGATGATTTAAGGTCCAGGAGGGGATGATATTCTGTAGAGGTCTCTTGCATGGACTCTGGTGGACTTTATATGACTTGCGACACATGGTTAGAGAGAGATCAAACACCACTCCAAAATTCTTTATATTTTGTGCTGGTGAGACCTGATTGTCAAGAATATTGTTTGGAAAGTGTGGAAGGAGTTGCTTATGATTGTTGTATCAACTTCCTACACCTTTCGGTTTCTGAGATATAGGCTGGACAAGAATTTTTAACTTAAGGTTACTACGGAAAGGCAAAATCAAGGTCACACCATGACGTTGCACACCTACCCTGCCCTCTCCAACCAATGTGCCTACCAACCTCCCCCCCCCCCCCCCCCCCCCCCAACAATGTCCCTACCAAGTATCAACTTCCTATACCTTACAGGCTTCTGAGATACAGCCTCGACAAACATTTTGCAGTCGCCCACCAGCCCATCAGGATGCCATCGGTGAAAACAATACCCACACATCCCTTAAAGACTGTGGGGTAAAAAAGTGTGCAGTGTTGTTTCGACTAAATTAAAGTTCATTCACTGGAAGTTGAGTTTATGGAAGTAAATTATCAAAATCACTATGAAAGCCAAAAATCGGGCAAAAATAGATTGATTGCCCATTTCTAGCACTTTATGTTCTTTGTCATCGAGTTGTCAGTTGTACATCAAATGTAGGCTAGAGTTAATTCCACACTCTTGGAAATCAAAAGCATCAATCATGCTTATTGGACCAAAATCTATCCTTCTAACATCTCAATTCAAGATTCTAAAATATGTAAAATTCAGGTTTTGTCACTTATGGTTGTGTTATTATAAATTTTCAATATGGGAGCTACACTGATACTTTTGTAATTGTTCCAGAAAGATCTTCATTTTCATGGTAATATCACAACTTAAAACAAGGAATTATGGTCTGTTTACCATGTTTTCATGACAATGAAGTGGGTACATTGTTTATCGATATTGGCAACATTATTGATTTGGAAGAAGGTTGCAGATATTGATGTGCAAAGACAAATATCGATACCTGCATTTTATGTGTAACTATAAACTTACACTAAATTTTCGGTTTTTAGCAGTGTTTTTTTATTGCAACTGCCATGTTTTGCTTTGATAAACATCACTTCCTGCTAGCCTTTGGGGATATGCTGGAACAAGACTTTTTTCAGTATCCCCGATTCAGATATGTTACAGGACAATATTGACACCACCAAATATCTCACAAGATTAAAACAATTTTATGTTCAATATAGATTTTCACACCACAAATGATGTTCCCAATATCATGATGACACTCCCATTTATCTTGGTCATCTGTGACTGCACATGTTGATATGCAGTCGAGGAGGAAATAAAACCTTTATTGATGCAGTGATGAATATTATTTGATTCTTGGAAACAAATGGTCATCAGTTTAGCTGATTATTATAAACAAATTATGAGAATGACAGTCAAATTTTGTGTACATTTCATGTACATACTAAGTGTATGATCTATAAGTTGCATATACACTAGTGGGTTATTCCCAGCATTTTATTGACCTTGTAATGTGAGGTCTCTCTGAACCATAATTTTCATATTCCTTTGGGATCTGTTGAGCTTAGTACAGAGTTCCTCATTAATCTATCTGATTGCTATAGCTTTTGGGTACATTGTAAAAGTGCTTTCACATTTTATGGACAAATGGGTTGATTGGACAACTGTCTTATTGCATGAGATACTGTAACAGTAATTATATTATTGAAATAGATAGCTTTGGCATACAGGAGCCCCAGTCAGGTATAATTAGAACAGCCTCAGATAAAAATTGTGACACTCCTAAAACTAACCTGTTCATTTCTGTATGTCCATGTACCATAAGAGCCTCAGTAAAAGAACCAAATCACCACAATAACAGATTAATAGCTATATTCAAGGGAAGGAGTCATTCCTCGAGGGCACATTTCCAAACATTTAGATTTATGATGTCTAGAAGACTAATAGATACATGTGAATGGAACTATAGATTTTAAAATTGATTGGTTTGAGAAATACTTAAGAATAATATAAACACTATATTACATTTATATAAACCAAAATTACCAAAAGGTCAATCTTATCTGGTAAATTCAAATTATTAGCTTTTTATTTAATGTACACAAAACAATTTCAATGAAATTAATGACTCAGTCTTATATTTGTCTTTTGAAAAATAATACGTATAATTTACACAGGAATCTGCTATCACAAAATTAAACTTTCCAGATGTTTTATCTAATTAACTCCCAACATGTTCACATAAAGAGGGTCTAGTGTATTTACCGAGATGCTCTGAAAGATATACAAAAGCACATACTTGACAAATATCTATATGTACTTTAAGATACTTCTAATGCTTTTGTTTCTATATTTTGCAATTGCGGTTAGAATGATTTTGTGTGTGACACAATTCCTCCCAAGACTCATTTTGAGCTCCCCATAAACCCTTTTAGTTTCAGTGCTATGCTGCTAGGGCTTCTTAATGAAGGTGACATTTTAAGGGGATTCATTTGACAAGAGAAGGAAACGGGTTTTATTCTGAACTGACTATAACTGACAATACTACACTTTGTAATGTTCAGTTTCCATGTTTTCCAATAGAAAACAACTATTTGATTTACTGAAAGGACACAACTATATATCAATGGAACAATCTATAAAAATTACTACATAAAAGCTGAAGAGAAACAATAGTTTACTGATGTTAACAGCAATGCAATTTCTTTTTACTTACAGAGATAGCAACAGTAAAGAAATATTCAGGGTTATTTATCAGGACTGACAATAGGCAATATACACATTTGTTATGTTTACACATAACTATACTTACTAGTCGAATGTTTAAAGAAGGAATAAATAGTCCCTCACATAAAATTTCTGTAAAATTAGTACTTTGTTTATGCTAATATTACTATAGGTCTTCAAACACAAAGTCTAAAAATAGGTTACGCATCTTCAAAGAGTCTTTAAATATTTGATCTTCTGTGATGGAATCACAAAGAATGAAAATGGAGAAATTTTCAGTTACTGGTTAGAATATGGACAAAATCAGTAGTAATGGTTCTTATCAATAATATACTCATACTCCACAACCCATGTATGTACACTTTAGTGAGAACAAAATGCACTCTACTGTAGTTCATATTTTTTCTTTGATTTCACATCATTAAATCAACATCCACTCTATCACAGGACAGTTGATGGATTGATGGATTAACTGGGATTAATACTGCTTCAAATACATTGCATAGGTCATATCAAAATAGGTAACTGGGGAGATGGAGAAAAGCTTTGAATAATAAAACTCTGCACAAATAACCAATGGGCACCATTACTATGCTACAGTTCACTTTACTATGCTACTCACAACACTAGTGTGCCCCAAATATGATTTTGACACATTAAAATGTGTTTACACATGGATTAGGCACTGTAGACATTTGATCACTTTAAATTAATCCCAAATAATGTCTCACAAAATTGATTTCTTTACAAATGGTTTTGTACCGGTTAGCCCTATCTTTGCATCTAGGTGACATGTTATCAAGGCCATCAACTGATATATTGCTTTCAATAGCTATCCACAACACAACATTGGTAGAAAAGCTGAGAAGCACGATTTATTCAAGATTAGCTAGGGTTTTCCCCTGAATATGTTCCCCCCAAAAAATCTTGTCTGAATTACTACCCCAAAGAACCCACCTATTAAGGTTAATCATATGTAAAGAAATATTATACAGTTGTAACTTTGTTTACAAAATACTACATAATCAGTACGCTTACCTCAGAATGACAGTACACTTACCTTAGAATGACTAACAATTATCTTCAATAACAAGTGATTTTTTAAAATTAAACTGACTCCTTTTAAAAAGGCACATCTGTGTTGGCACAAGGTCAAAGTTGGGGTTTTACGTCCCGTTTAACAGCCAGCGTCATATTGGGACAGGTCCTCGGGATTGCCACTTTTATAAGTGTTGGTACAAGACCTCTGACACTGTTATTTATCTCCCACCGTAAGATGTATATAATGGTACTGTAGGTAATACATTACAACACATTACCACAAAAATGAAAATTCGGAAAAGTCTAAATTTTTCAGATGTACCAGAGGAGTACTCCGTCGGTACCCTTTGGGTCTAAAATATGCCCGAAATTGCTCTATCTCTTACGGTTTTCCAGCTAAATGACATTTTCCATTTCCATCAAAATTCTAGATCGAGGTCGAAAATCGGAAATTTTTCAGAGGTGCTACAGAAGTAGTACTTAGTACCCTGAGGGTCCAAAATTTGCCTGAAATTGCTGTCTCTAATAGTTTTTGAGATAAACTACATTTTCAATTTCCACCAAAATTCAAGATGGCGGCAGAAATTTGGAAAAGTCTAAATTTTTTCAATGTCCTAGGGGAGTAATCCTTGGTACCCTGGGGGTCCAAAGTATGCCTGAAATCGTTCTATCTCTTACAGTTTTCGAGATAAACGATATTTTCAATATCTGTTTAAATTCAAGATGGTGGCTAAAATTCTGAAAAGTCTAGATTTTTCAGATGTCCTAAAGGAGTAGTCCTTGGTTCACTGGGGTCCAAACTTTGCCCGAAATCTCTCTATCTCTTATGGTTTTGAAATTCACGATGGCCACCTAAAGTCTGAAAAGTCTAAATTTTTCACAGGTGCTACAGGAGTAGTAATTAGTACCCTGGGGATCGAAAAGTTGCCCAAAATTACTCTATCTGTTACAGTTTTTGAGATAAATGATATTTTCAAATCTGCCAAAATTCAAGTTGACAGTTGAAATTCAGGAAAAGTCTAGCCATGCTAGAGTAGTTCTCAGTAAGCTAGGAGTCCAAAATTTGCCCAAAATCACTCTATCTCTTGTGATTTTTAAGGTAAACAAACTATTTCCGCCACAATTCAAGATGCCGGCCGAAATTCGGAAAAGTCAAAGTTTTTAAGATCTCCTAGGGGAGTCGTCTTTAGTACCTGAAGGATTACATATTTTATAGCTAACCTCTAAACTGAATACTCATGAACTTGAAAGTAACTTACTCAGTGGCCAAATATCAAAGTAGCTGTTACTCAGTTAGCATTTTAGCGACAGCTCTGACAATTCATCATGACACAAAACATCAAAAAGTAGATGAACAAGATATTTGATAAAAAAACCTTTAAATTTAAAATTTTTAAAGTTACAATGTACTCACTAGCAAAATGGCAAAGCAACTATTACTCAGCTGTGGAGCTATAGCTGTGAAAATTTGCCATGACACAAAACATAAAAAAGTAGCTGACCAACATATGTGATGAAAAAACCTATAAATGGAATACTTTTCAAGTTACAAGTGACTTATTCATTGGCAAAATGAGTATAGCTCATGTGGATACAAAAATGTAAAAGTAGTATATGACATCTTCTTAAAAACTCAATGAAAACATATTTGGAAAGATTGGCCTAACTGTAAAAACTTTTAAAGATACCTGACATTTACTTCTGTTATTTAACTACAAATGAGAAAATACCTATTATTGCCTTATTATATTCATTGGAGCTCCAACCTGTGTGCCATCTGGTAGTTCAGGACAAAGTAGCTGAACAATATATCTTGAGAAAATACTCTAACTGCAATAGTTTAGGAGGATTTACTCAACAATAAGAATTTTAAAGTAGTTATTACTCAGCTATAAAACCTTTTCTCTAACTGCAATAGTTTAGGAGGATTTACTCAACAATAAGAATTTCAAAGTAGTTATTACTCAGCTATAAAACCTTTTCAAAAACAAGATGAATAATATATTTGAAAAGATTTGCTTAATTTTAATACTTTTGAAGATATCTGACATATACTTCTGTTATTATTTTGCTAAAAGTAAGTCAATAGCTATTACTCACTTATGGCATGCAATGGAACCCTGAACTATGTGCCATCTTATAGCTAAGGACAAAGTAGCTGAACAACATATTTTAGGAAAACACTCTAACTACAATAGTTTTGGATTTACACAGGCTGTACTCAATAGTAATATATTCATAGTAGCTATTACTCAGCTATGTAATGTGCAACAGGTATGAAATTTTAATATAATATAGCTGATCAAAAACAAGATGAACTAGATATTGCGTCTGGACATAGTGTATCCCCGGACAGGACATGGTTTAAGCATGAATGTGTCGGGCTTGAGTCACCCGTTTCCTGGAGCACCTGTGTACTGTGAAAACAGACCAAACGGGAGTGCTTGAATTGGCAGGGAAGGCCCTGGATGAGAAAACTCTGGTAATTCCTTGTTGGTTGAATGGGATGAGGGAGTAGGCACCTTTGAGGTTATCCACTCTTCTGGCTGAAGCGAGGTTAATGTGGTACCCAATATTCCATCTGAATTATTCAGGGTACCGAGCCACTTTTCCTGCCTGGCAACCTGGTCAAACTGGTCATTTCCGGAAGGGGAGGGTACAGCCTTCCTGGGAGATTCTTATAAACTTGGGACTGGCCCATAGGGCGGCCCACGTTTGACCAGGCAGGTTGGGGCCAAAAAAGTGTCAACACTGGTGACAGGTTCACTGATCTACACAGTAAGAAACCATCCAAATGGGATCTGCGACCTTAGGTCATTTCCACACAACCCCACTGTGGAAAACACTAATAGCCATTTATGAGAACTGTGACCCCTGGTCTGATTAAAAGATAAATTTACCATTGCTGGAGTTGTGAAAACCGGCAAATGGGCTATAATCTTGAGGGGAAGGCTGAGTTTGCAAACTCAGGCCCCTGGTGTCAGTTGACACTGGTCACAGGCTGGATAAAAGGTAAGCTGGGTGGCCAGTCTAGGAGGGTGGATCACTGTATCTCACTAGAACCAGTAAGATAAACTTAATGAACCTCCACAGTAACTGATACAACAGACTTCTTGCTGGCAGTAGGTTAGTTCAGCATCTCACCAGAAACAGTAACCGGCTGGTGTAGGTGTTTAAGATAAGGCTGACAAGTAGTTGGACAAATCTTGTTGGGAAAGTCATCTTATCTTTAGTCACTTTCGACCAGCTACCAGGTCCTGGCAGTAGGCTGGCTGACTGGTCTGGTAGGTTCAGACAGTCATCTCACCGGGACCGATGACTGGTATAAGAATTTCTCTGTAACCAATTCCTCGGGCAGCAACTGGTTGGTCTAAGACAGCCACTTGGACCCTTAAAAGGCTTCTGCTGGTCTGTTAGCCAGTCCTGTGGACCTGCACAGTATCAGGGCCTAACTGTTTAGAGGTGAAGCAATGCTCTGTAACCGGTTCCTGGTGGCTCCACAGTTCTGCGAAAACTCAGCTGGCAGAACTGGGCAAATTAGACTACATCTTAGCAGGGGTAGGCTTATATGAAACAACTGCCTTCTTCCTATCCATAACTGTAGAATCAGCAGATTTTCTCTGTGACTAAGAATTCCCTGTAACCGGTGGTACTGGTACTTCATCATGTACTCAACCTCCAAAGCCATTTTCAATAATTTCCATGTCACATAGCATTAAGTGTGAAAATATCTCCAAAAGGGCCAAAAATGGCCAGTGAGGTGCTTTGGCGGTCTGTGGATGACCTTCCATGAAGAGCTTCAAGGTCAAATTTTTGCATGCTTACAGAGGACATATATATGTATTATATATACCACCCATAGGATGATTTAACTTTCTGTATATGAGAAGTGGGCCAAATAGTGAAAAATGGCCAAAATCTGACATTTAAGAGGCCACCAGTGACCTTGAAATTCAAGGTCACAAAACAATAGCGTTTGTTACATTGCCCATATATACCCACATACCAAATTTGAAAGGTCTAACTAAAACATTTTTAAAGTTATCGCATCCGAAAGGAAATCTCGGCGGCGGCCGCGTGACCTTACTGAATCCTAAGTATCCCCAACTTTCGTCAGGGGATACAATAACATATGTGAAAAGGTTTGCCTAACTTTAATTATATTACAGTTTTTAACATATATCACATTTACTTCTGTCATTATTTGGCAAAGAAAATAGCTATTACTCAATTATGGCATGCAACGGAACGCCGATTTATATACCATGATCTTAAAGCTAAGTAGCTGAACAATATATTTTAGGAAAATACTGTAACTGCAATAGTTTTCAATTTAAAATGGATTTACTCATTGACAATAGTAAGAATTTCAAAGTAGCTATTACTCAGCCATTCAATGTGCAATGGGTGTGACACTTTACTATGTGATTACTTATCAAAAACTGGATGAATAACATATCTGAAAAGTTTTGATTAACTTTAATACTTTTGAAGATATTTGACATTTACTTTTGCCATTATTTTGCTACAAATAAGAAAATAGCTATTACTCACTTATGGCATGCAACGGAACCGCAAACTACATGCCATTTTATAGTTGAGGACAAAGTGGTTGAACAACATATTTTAGGAAAATGCTCTAACTGCAATAGTTCTGTAGTTACACAGGCTTTACTCAATAGTAAGATTTTTAAATTAGCTGCTACTCAGCTATAATGGAACTCCAAATTATGTACCATCATATAGCTAACGACAAAGTAGCTGAACACATTTGAAGAAAAAGCTCTAACTGCAATAGTTTTTGAGTTATGAGTCCTTGCTATTACTCGCTTATATTTAGGCCTAAGTCCACAAAACCAACCAAATTTTTAAGTGCCTGAAAATTCATTGGGACAATTTATTTTTAAAAATATCTACCTATAGTAGTTTTGGAGAAATCTGCATGACACACTAACACAAGCACGCACGGGCCCATGCACACACGATGCATTTTACAAAAAAACTAGTGTCAATATACAAAATCTTGCTTGACCAATAAAATTTAAGTAAATCAAAAGTAAAAAGGCATCTCACTATAGAGAGTATGTGAGGTCATTATGATTATACCCTTAGCTTTGACATCACTTGTGATGTAACTGTGTCTTGCCAGACATATCATGGAATCTGTAACCTGAGGCAAGCATTTTTTCATCAGAAAAGCTCATACGAAAATTAAAGTAAGTTTTGATTGTCTGCCAATGTTTCTTGTATTCTATTTCTTAGGATTATCAAGAGTTTCGAGTGTTTCAATACAATTGAAAATATATCCCACATTTGACCAAAATAGTATAGTTTGCACAGTTAAATTGTTATAACTGTTACACAGGTGGTATCAATTTTTTGCCTCATTAGTGTATGAACAAAAAGTTTAAGCCCTACATTACACTATATGGTTTGAAACATAAAGCACAAAAATACAGAATTAAAGGGTATTCTGAGAAACTCTCACACCCAAGTAAATTTACTGATATAAACATGACAACTGACTCAAGATGAATATCTATATGAAAGAAATACTACAGCAGTGAATATATGAGTATAATAAATCACTGTCACATGAATATCCAGAGTCCCAGCTGAGATTGAAAGTCTTCCCTTTAATGGAAATGCAAGAAAACGGTAAGGTCAATAGCAGATACCAGATCTTGAAATTACAACACACTCAAGGGATTTCTGAATCAAATGTTGACCTTGAAAGCAATTAAATGGTTACACACACAAATGATGCATCACATTCAAATGTTATCTCCAGACCTCAAATGAGACAACACTGTCAGCATTGGCCATTTCTTTCTTATAGCAATCTGTGAACTGTGTTTTTTCTTTACCAAACTTTATGAAGATCTGCAATGACTTGTAAGGTGCATTGAGATTGCTGCTGTGCTTTTGCTAACCTTACTTTCTTCACAGATGAATTTAATTTTTAATTAATAGTTTTCTGGAAAGAGAAATTCAATCGAATCTAAGTTGAATCAAGATCCATTTTCCGATTTTTTCAATGAAATTCCAACCAATTGTATTTCCATAATCCCGCCAACAAAGAAAGAGACCAAAAAATGTTCATGAAAACAATACCTCCTAATGACAGGTAATCAATTTAATTTAGTGACTCGGTATTGACAATAGAGTTTGGCCCTCTTTAAGTCGAAGTCTGCCATATGGAATCTCAGTAGCACATTTCTATTAAGATTTATCTTAACCTAGATTAATACTATAAAGTTTTTTTCTAGACACATCCTTTTCACTTAATATAATGTTTAACTGTCTTATTGTTACACATTCCTTTAAATAAAACACCAATAAATTAATTAATATTTTTAACTGTGTTTTAAAATATCAGGCCCTCACTCTGTCTTATTTACTCTGATAGCTGGTGATCATGAATAAGTAGTATATTATTGGAAATGTATTAAATCAGTTAGAAATTATATGTATGTATTCACATATAATTCAATATAATGTATTCACATTCTTTTATGGAAGTATTCATGCTGGGTGCTAACTACATTAAGTATTTGAGTATACTTCTTCCACTCCCTTTTCATTACAAGTTCTTATTAAATACATTGCTAATAGCTTTAATATTATAACATTGATTCTGTTATTGACTATGAATCTGATATTAGTAAAATTATGTTCTACAGCTTGACACATTGTAATTCTCTTAAAATTTCTTATCAATGATTTGTAAATAGTCTATACATGCTAAAAATGAAGTTGGAAATAAACTCTATTCAATTTGCGGAGTTCACCTGTACAAAAAAGTCTTATTTTCAAGGAACATCTTGCATTATTTACAATAAAATCACTCCAGACAGTGTTCTTGTGACTATTGTAGCTACTACAGCAAAAATATCACACCCTGTCAGTGTCTTTTCAAAAGATTTCATGCCAAAAAAATCACCGCCCATAAATAATTCTAAAGAATATAAAAATCAGACACAGTGGCTTGTGTTCATTGTCAACACAGCACACTGATGACAACAGAGTTTCACAAATGGCATTATCACACAGTGGGAGTCTTTTAAAGTCTGATGTGAATTCCATACAGAAAACCCCCAGGGGTAAGGACCAACAAAACCCAGATAACAAGCACTTTAAAGACTTCTTTGACAAACAAAATTGACGTCAGCCCAAAGTTTTGGAGCGGCACAAAATTTAAGCCATTTTATAGCATTATTTTTGGTATTTCGTGACAAAGTAACAAAAAAAAAAACCAAACACATCTTTTTTGAGATACTCTTAACTGCTTATTTCTATAAACAACATTAATTTTCTGCCGGTGTCTACAGATTTCTTTTTCTGTACATCAGCTGCTATTTTACCTTAACCTGTTGAGGGATTTAGTTTAGAGAAAAGACAATATTTTATAAGTAAATAGGGCATAACAAATTTGGGGGAATTAAAACTTTTTATTCACAACAAGAAAATAAGAACTTTTACTCTTTTTTGGCGAAATTATCCAAATGGCTGGATTAAGGGCTTCATACAAAATTGAAATCATGTTAATGTGCGACACCATAAGACATAGTCAGCACATATATGATGAACATTATTTTGAGAAATAAGCTTACGTATGATCACATTCCCTGTTACAGACAAGTTAATTTTGTGATGTTCTTAAGTGGTTTTCTTGTTTTTTACCCGACACCGAAGCAAAAATTAGCTCAAATGTTTTTTCTCTGGCTTGAAATCACATTTGTACAATCCATATGTAATCAACTGATGTATTCCTAAACTGCTGAACCCATGTTAACTAAAATTTAAAAAATAGTCAAGAAGTGAGCATGCAAGAACCCCAGCCTGCAGGTATAACTAAATGGGTATTCTAACATGACGAGCTGCGCAGAAACGAGTTTTCAGTTCTATGCGCACACAATTATCCGGCAACAAACGTACTGCCCTTCCATCCGCCGTCCATATTTTGTGGTTGGGTTTTAGTAGTAATGTATCTGTATTGTTTTTATTTATGTTTGATCGAATATTGAATATTAATTGAATAATAAATATTATACATTATATTCATGTTAAATATTCCTGTATAAGATAATTTTAAATCTGCGGTTTCCAGGTATAATAGACGGAACAGCTTGTTGCTAAGGTCACCACAATGTAAACAAACCTACGTAAAACAATTTATTCCTTGTAAAATTAAAGAAAAATGAAAAATAATCGCTGAAATAAGCTTAAATGTCATGTTAGAATAGTAATAATCCATTCGTGCTCATGGTTTGTGTTCGGCATTTAACCATGGTACTTCCGGATAATTTTACTCAGCCTTCGGCTTCGTCAAATTATTACCGGAAGTACCATGGTTAAATGCCGAACACAAACCATGATCACTCATGGATTATTTCTACAACAACATTGACATTTGGGAAAATCTTAGGAACAACTTCAGTTTAAGAGTCATACAGAATCCCTGAAATGTTGTCAAATGTAAGATTCACAGGGTATGATTTCTTACAAATTGTTTTCATTTTTGAAGCCCGAGAACCAATGATAAGGGAGATATAAGGCCCTGTAACAACTTAAGTCAAAATAGGTCAAAATTTGATACAAAATAAGTCAGGTAATACAAAATAAGTCATTGATACAAAATAGGTTGCTACAGGCCCTTTTAGCATGATGTCCCCACATGACCTTCCAGCAGGGCTCAAAAGGTCAAATTTGACATTTTCAAAAGATTTGGAGACCATGCTTTCGAAGAAGTTGTTTTCTTATTCCAAATCCCACTTTGACATGCTCCCCCACACACACATTTGACATTAAAGATGTGATATGGCAGCCATTTTGCTTTCAAAACAGGGCCAAAATTAGTCTCAAGTAAGCTTTCTCAGTCATTTACATTTTGTGCAAATCTGACACAACTGTAACTTTTTAAATTTTAGCCCATTATATTATCAATGATTTTTGATTTTCTTATGGACATGTTTTCACAGCCATAAACATTCTCTGCCAAATTGGTGAAGATATCTTCATAAATGAATGCAAAAAAAGGGTTCATGTAAAAATGTAACAATTTATGCGATATTAAAGTTGATGTAAAAATGTGACAAACGCACACATGCATGCACACGGAAGGCATTTGATAATATCCCAAATGATGCCTTGATCAGTGGAAGAGAATGCAACTGCAGTAACATTGGTTTCATAGCGCCCCTTTTTCAGTAACAAAGTTTAAGCCCAAAAAGTATTCAAAGTGTTGCCATGGCAACAAGTGTTGCCAGATACCCTCCAAAATCTAATTAGATCTAGATCCTGTATCGTTTAACATATACTGAAAATCCATGCTTTGGTTTAAGGCTGTGGAACACCCACAAACATTAAAACCAAAAGACATTCAAACTGTTGCTGTGGCAGCAGTTGTTGCCAGATACCTCCCAAAACCTAATCAGCTCTAGATCCTTTTAAGGTAACCTCATCCTGAAAATTTGGTGAAAAATCCATACATGGGTCTAAATTAGACAAAAATATTAAAATTTCACCAGATTGTTGGATCAGCTCAGGTTAACAGTCATAAAATATGTCATCTGGATTAAATGTAAGATTAATTTAGTCCATGCCCTTTAAGTGATTTGCTTTTGGACAGATAAAAATTGAATGATAGAATATGTAAAAGGGAAATACATGATTGTTTTAACCCTCTAGACTATGTAACTACTAAAGAACTCTATTCTAAGTTGGGACTGATAAAAATGGTGGAACAAATATTTGATCTTTAAGGGTGACTGTTCCTTGATTTGTGATTAGCTATTTAATCCACTAGCTGACATTTTCTCATTTTGGATCTTATCTTTAGCCTTTTTAATCGAGTGAATACAAGCTGTGATTTTTCCATTTTAAGAAAAAATCTACATTCCATAGTGTTAGTTGAAAGAATGTTGACAATATTTTGTGTAATCAATAGAAAACAAATCCACAGAAATTTGTTGAACATGCACAATGACAGGAGGAAGCAATTGAAAGGAACATATTGCTGATAAACTTTAAAACTCCTGCTAGTTAAAAATAAGGGGAGGTGGAGAAATGAAATTTAAAAACTTTAGAGTACATATTGGGCAATCTTTTTTTTTCTCACTTTAACAGGAGAAAAACATAAAAACTGTTAAATTACTGACAATAAAAGAATAGAAATATGAATGCTCAGAACAAATTATTTGATCTATAGAAGGCAAATGCACAGAAATTTTTGATGATGCTAAATGACAGAAGGAAGCAACTGACAGGAACATGTTACTGATTAACTTTAAAAACTACTTCCACTTGAAAATGTGTGTGTGTGTGGGGGGGGGAACCGGAAACTAAAAAATAGCATCACAGATGCCCGTACCCTACAGCCTGGGGAAATATTTTTCAACACCATGAGATATAGAAGTAGTAGAACAGTACAAATTTTAAGATACTTTCAGAGCAGTGTCAGTTATACTAAGGTCCAAATAATGCTTAAGTAGAGAAAATAATATCTAAGGAAAACAAATGTATATAAAGATGAAGTATTAAAACAAAACAATTCAATAATAAAATGACAGCACTTATCAGTAAACCAAAAATGGCCAAATATGGTTTGGATGTTTTGAATATTACCCATGCATACAGAAGTGGCAATACATTCAATGAATGCTTATGTGTGGTGTTGGAGAAAAGCCTGTGGCTCACTTGATGAAATTCCATCTATTACAATGGGAACTTGCAAAAGGAAATTCTTAATGAATTCTAATATGACTTTAGCAGTGCTTAATCTGCATCAACAGACAGACCCAAAGGTACAACAAGATTTTAAAGGTCATTACAGCAAGGTCAAAGGTCAATCAGTGTCACACCATGACGTGGCACACCTAAAACCCTCAACCAATGTCCCTACCAAGTATAAACTTCCTACACCTTATAGTCTCTGAGATATAGCCTGGACAAGATTTTATAGGTCAAGGTCACTACAGCAAGGTCAAAGGTCAAATCAAGGTCACACTATACTATGACGTAGCACATCTACACCCCCTATTCAATGTCCCTACCAAGTATCAACTTCCTACACCTTACGGTTTCCAAGATATAGCCCGGACCAGGTTTTATAGGTCAAGTTCACTACGGCAAGGTCAAAGGTCAAATCAAGGTCAGACCATAATGTTGCACACCTACTACCCCCAACCAATGTCCTCACCAAGTATCAGCTTCCTACACCTTACAGTTTCTGAAATATAGCCCGGACAAGATTTTATAGGTCAAGGTCACTATGGCAAAGGTCATATCAAGGTCACACTATGATGTTGCACACCTACTACCCCCAACCAATATCCTCACCAAGTATCAGCTTCCTACACCTTACAGTTTCCGAAATATAGCCCAGACAAGATTTTATAGGTCAAGGTCACTACGTCAAAGGTCAAATCAAGGTCACACTATGACGTTGCACATCTACACCCCCTAACCAATGTCCCTACCAAGTATCAACTTCCTACACCTTACAGTTGCTGAGATATAGCTCGGACAAGGTTTTATAGGTCAAGGTCACTACGGCAAGGTCAAAGGTCAAATCAAGGTCACACCATGATGTTGCACACCTACTACCCCCAACCAATGTCCTCACCAAGTATCAGCTTCCTACACCTCACGGTTTCCGAGATATAGCCCAGACAAGATTGTATAGGTCAAGGTCACTACGGTAAGGTCAATGGTCAAATCATGGTCAGACCATAACGTTGCACACCTACAACCCCTAACTAATGTCCCCGCCAAATATCAACTTCCTACACCTTATGGTTGCCGAGATATAGCCCGGACAAGATTTTCAAATTCAAGGTCACTACGGCAAGGTCAAATCAAGGTCAGACCATGACGTTGCACACCTACACCCCCAACCAATGTCCCTGCCAAGTATGAACTTCCTACACCTTACGGTTTCTGAGATACAGCCTGGACAAACTATTTCCCGCCGTCCGCCCGCCCGGCCACCCAACCGCCCACCCATCCGGACACCACGGGTGAAAACAATACCCCGACAGCCCTTAAGGGCTGTGGGGTAACAACTTTGGAGTACATATAGGGCAATTTTTGTGTCTCAGTTTAACAAAGATAAACATGAAAGATGTTAAATTACTGACAAACTAAATAGAACAAGAGGGTCAAAGATGCCCCAAAAGGCGGGTTGTGCAGGCAGCAATAAGGTTAGCAACTGCTGTAATTACATTTAGAAACAAGGAAAGAAATGTGAGGTTAGCCAGTTAAGGTGAATGTGTTAGACGTGCTAAGAAACGTAAAACTTGTAATCTAGGTTACATAATTGTATCTATGCTATAAACAGACAAACGAAAGGACGGAATTACACCAATTTTGAAAGCAACTTAGCTATGATAGTGATGTATCTCCCTGTCTAGTTTGAATTCGATTGGACAAAAGCGTTTTCAAGTTAGAGTCCGGAAACGGAAATATTAACGAACAAACGGACAAACGAACTGACAGAATTACACCAATTTTGAAAGGAACCTAGCTATAATCAATAATTATGGTGATCTATCTCCCTATCAAGCTTGAATTCGATTGGACAAACCGTTTCCGGAAACGATAATGTGGACGGTCAGACGGATGGATAAACGAACGGATGGAATTACACCAATTTCGACAGAAACCTAGCTATGATGGTGATCTATGTCCCTCTCAAGTTTGACTTCAATTAGACAAACCGTTTTCGAGTTAGAGTCGGAAACGAAAATGTGGACGGACAGACAGACAAACGGACAGACGGAATTACACCAATTTCGACAGGAACCTAGCTATGATGGCGATCTATGTCCCTGTCAAGTATGAAGTCGATTGAACAAACCGTTTTCAAGTTAGAGTCCGGAAACAAAAAATGTGGACGGACAGACGGATGGACAGACAAACGAACAAAAACAGACAAACGAACATACGGAATTACACCAATTTCGAAAGGAAGCTAGCGATGATGGTGATCTATGTCCCTGTGAAGTTTGAATTCGATTGGACAAAATGTTTTCGAGTTAGAGTCCGGAAACGAAAATGTGGACAAACAGACGGATGGACAAACGGACAAAAAATGGACAAACGAACTTCACCAACTTCGAAAAGATCCTAGCTATGATGGTGATCTATCTCCCTGTCAAGTTTGATTCGATTGGACAAAACGTTTTCGAGTTAGAGTCTGGAAACGAAAAATGTGGACGGACAGACAGATGTCGGACACATCAATCTAATAGGCGGGTTGGTTACACGCAACTCGCCTAAAAATATGAATCCTCAGAACAAATTATTTGTCATGTATCCTTACTTTTGCATTTTGAAACAGGCTGAAACAAATAAAAAATTAAAAATTTATACGAGTATGTTTATGTGTTATTAAAACCAGTCAACTTTTAATGTTTTTTCATAGCACTCAAAAATAACAATCACTTGTGAGAGCAAATTCCTCCAATACTGTCAGTCAACTATTAGTGTTTTTTCGTAACACTCAACTTGAGAGAACAAACTCCACCAATATTGCTTCATAAGTGCACTGTAAAAACTAGTGGAACCAGATGCTGATTTGGATCACCTCCAGAACCAAGTTATCTGTTCCTTTGTGCCATTTACTACATTTCCTAAAAAATTAATCAAAATGTGTCCATAACTTTTTCAGTTACTGTAAATTTCCAAAATAACGCCCAGGTTCAAATAAACACCTGGTACCAGGCACAATGTTTACAATTTATAACACTGTTTTTTGTATTTCAAAAGAACGCCTGGTTCAATTTAATGCCTGGTCTGATGCCATTGGAAAATAACTAAAGCCCGGGCCATATTTTGAAAAAATACGGTATCTGGTAAACAAACACTGCCAAAAAGATAAATTCTTTAGTAGAGGTAATTACAAATTAATTAGCTGAATGGAACACCAGCTGATCATTAAGATTTATGTACCTTAACGTCAAAACTGAAGTCATAAAAATATAACTCGGATGAAAAGTCATTTTTCACTAACTGAAATGTGGTTAGCACAGAAATATAAAGGTCTTGCTTGACGACACATACATTATCACACAAACACTTCTGAAAAATTTTTACAGATTCAGCCTTAAACAGGTACTTTAATTCCCCTTTTTGCTACAAATATTCTGCGCTAGCTTAAGATAGTCTTTCTTTAAATACAAAACAGGTTACTTCTTTCCTGAAACATTATTAGTTATTGAAATGACTAAACATTGAGCACTAAAAAGTGAATGTTCCACCCAAACTTTTGACAGTAGTAAATGATCAACATGAATGGTATCCAGTGAACTTTAATTTACGACATTTACATAAATTATTTAATACGCAATCTTCTGTTTATATTTCTAATGTTTTTCCACTTATTAACTGAATAACTACAAAAATAAAATATCAAAATAACATGTCCACTATTACTGAAAAAATGTCTTTTTAAGGGTGGCCAGACTACTCTTCCATACGTAAATGGTATCTTCACGAAAAATGGCTGATCAATTAAAAATTTATAATATTTTTATGATGGCTGACGTAGTTCCTGGCATATAGCCGTGGTTTTTTTTGCAGCATCTTGTCTGCATCATCAATCAGGCTGACAGTTTAATATCCTGGGGTCCTAAACTAATTAACCAAATAAACCAAAGGATAATATACCATACTCACAGATGTTTATATAAAACTCTGTGAAGTAAAATTCTCTTTCAATTGGAAGTAAACAAACGTGTCATTTGTTGTCAATTCATCTTCATAAGGTCATTAAACTGAAGAAGATATCTAAAATGTGCCCTCATCTTGCATTTTAAAGGCAAGAACGTTATTCAGTGATTTATCAAAAGTACTAGTTATTTACAGTATTCTGATTACATTTTTATTAAGAATGAGTTAAAAATGAGTAAATCCCTATTATTTGATGGCTCCATTTTCATTATTTAACATGAAAATACTGCACTAACAGCAAAAATTGAAGAATTGCAGGTGAAATTGAACAGAGAGGCATATTTAGAATTCTGCAATAGAGCTTACTGCACTTTTTAATCCCAAAAAGAAACAGAATTATCTTGTGCTGCAGGTTGACCAATATACTAGTTCTTTCTTGGTTAAACCTTTTCTATTTCCCAGCTTGAGGGAGATAACATGTTTCCCAATTACACTGTGTGAGGATTTACCACACTTGTGTCAAGTCAAGCAATATATATACATTGTATATGAAGAAAACAACAGTATGGGATTCTCCAAAGTTTCATAAAATGACATAGTCTGAACTTTGACTTAATGTTAAGACTTTTGTCTTGAACTCAGGCTATAGTCTGTGTCCTTAGACTTGGAGGGTTTAACAAAACTGCTAAGTTTTGGCTAAGTCTTTATGACTTCGGTGACTATTTTCATTTGTCATGCAAAACTACCAGAAACTGTAACAATTTTGCCTTACTTTACAAGGGAGACTGCCATTGCTAAATTTAACAAACCATGGTGAAACTTGTACATTTTGTGATCTACTATTATCAAACAGTAGCAAGTTACAAATTTAACAGCTTTGTGATAGAAAAATAGTATTAATAATTATTACTGTGGCAATAATTACTGCAAAAAGAGGTAGTTTTCCAGTAGGTCAAGTACCATCAAATCTAAATATCTCAGAGTTTACTTTTGTGTTCTCAGTCGTTTACAGCTCCTCTCATTTGTCCTTGTTTAAATTAAGTTTTATCTCTTCCTCTTCATCGCACAGGAAACCAAAGTCTATTTATCTGTACCCTTTAGGATGGTTCAAGAAAAATAGAACTGCCTTAAACAGAGTGTCTAAAAAAGCTTTTGCTAATAAAAAATTTCATTGGCTATAGGTTAAAAAGTAAAATAAAATAACCATGAAATAAAACACCTTTTTAATATACAACGTAACACATGTTTAGACTTAAAAATTTTTACAAAAGAAAAATAATATTAAAATCAATACGGTGTGTCCATCAACAGAAGAATACTTTAAATTTATAGGTTTGCATTTAAATAGACCCTAAAACTTGTGATGTTTACAAGTCATGTAAAATGTGCAGTAACTGTTTCAAGCACCATTGTTTTGACAATAGCCATCATCATTAGTCACCTTTACCTTGGGGACACGTACAACTGACAGGTCTACATATCTCAATCAGGGTCACGTTTCCTGGGACTTCTTGCCAGGCTTACACTCAAAATATTAATCGTTTATTTTTTGGTAGCCCAATAATGAAGTATAATTACACATCCAGTGCCATTTCCATTCTTTCATACATAAGCTCTTACCTTAAATCAAATATGATATTTAACTTTTCCTGGCATCATCATAAACATTGTACAGTACTAATTAGCCTAGCACACAGTTTAAATTTGGCAATTCTACATGACTTCTGTGACTTTGAAAAAGTTTGAACAAACTGAAATAAATGCCTGGCATAATAAAAATAGTTGGTTAAAACTCAGTTGACAACATTTTACAACACTCTTACATGTTTGGCAAATTAAATTAAAGCTTGGTACAAATGTCAAACATAAGAAATAGCTGGGAATAATCAACACCAGTAAATCAGTCGGAGCTCAACTAACTAAGTAGACTACTACTTCAGAACAGAATTAGCTCACATTAAGCAATAGGTTTGCACATACTGAGACAAAAAGTGGTATAAATCAAAGTCATTGTCGGTTTAACCATGGAATATTTAAAGCAATGCCATCACAGAAACATCATTGTCAACTCCAGAACCCATACTTAAACTTAGACATCTCTATATTCAGTTTTTGTCTCACGTGAGATTGTGGTGATATTGTCAAAAGTAATCTCAAATTGGCATAAATGCTACCTCTGAGTTTGGGCTGCAACTGATCAGAAGTGTTTGTCAACAGCACAGTCTTACTTTTACATTTCCAGACATATGGTTGTCTATATAAAGAACCAAAACAAAGGCTGTCAAGAGCTGTTTTTGAGCTTAAGCATAGTGATTCAGGTGCTAACCTCTGTAGTTTAGGTTTGAATCCAGCTCATTTTAAAATGTGAGATGCATTGCCGGCTTGTGTTTATATGACTAGAACTGCTGAAAAGAGAACAATAAGCCAAGAGTTGATTTTACAGATAATATAGTCTCCATGTGGCATAATGATACTAATTTCTAATATATACATTAGCTTCAAGGGCTATGGTTTACAGGCCCTTGGATCAATTTTCAGGAAAATCTATGGTATTCTGAACATTAGGTAATGACGCCAGCCAGAGAAAACATGCCAGTTACAGCAAATAATAGAGAGCGAGGAGAGCAGATAAATAACAGTGTCTTTGAAAATGGGAGGAGGCAATCCCCAAAACCTCTGCACGGAATACAGAACAATGAGAAAAGATTATCTAAGCCAAAGTGTCATTCACTTACTTTTGTCTTAGCTGTAGACTTTGTCAGAAAACTATGGCCAGGAAAAAAAATACATTTAAATTGGTGAAAAATTACTTTTAGCAATTTAATACTTGACATTTTAAGCTTTTTCTCCACAATCCTAAAGTGTGTAAGCTTATGCATGAGATCCATTATTTTAACTCACAATTACGACATCTAAAGGTTTTATTTTACAAGTTTATCCTCATACATTATATCCTCATTCATCTTTACAATTTCAAAAATTCACTCACAATTTTTAGAAAAACAAAATAAATTCCATATCATGATACCAAATTTGAGAAAGCTAATCTTTACTTAGATTTTGTATTTATTTCTGATTCAGTAGTTTCAACCTGAATCTTGAAGGGAAACGGATCCACTTTGTTAAAGATATATGCAAGTATTTTCCATAAATATATTTCCAAAATAAGTTTGGTTATATTTTACAGTATATTGTTGTGACAATGTTGTCCTGAACCTCTCCAGTAAGTCACAGTCAGGTCAATTAAGGTATTTTTTCCTGAAGTTTCTACAATGATAAATTCTTATACAAATTCAAAGGTCAAAGCAATCACTGGACAGACTTGATCCAATTACGAGCTGACAAATTTGGCCTTTGTAATCCAGCCACCTTTGGCTATGTTTTTGGATTTCAGCTTGTTCTTAGTTAACCAATAGTTTATTATATGAGTGAAACGATGACATTTAGTGTATGGTCCAAAGTCTCTTTAATTACAACATTGATTTATGGATAACTTTGGTTCTTTTGTTGTTTCTTGAAATTCCATCCAACTAGTAGTAAGTTCCAACAACTGCTTTTGTGATAGAGTAAGAAATCTAAAATTCGCCACATATCTGAAATTCGCCACATGTTGAAATACTAATAAAATTCATTAATTGAGGTGAGATTTGTTGAATATACAGTAAATTAAGGCTTTTTGAACTGAAAAATACCAATTTTAAGACAAAATATCATTTTCTTTGTAAAATTAACTGAGGTTTTAGAGGTGGCGAATTTTAGATTCCTGGCGAATTTTAGATTTCTTACTCTATCAATATAAGCCCAGAAGATTTCGTTTAAAAATAATCAATATTTGTAATCCCACACAGCTGCTGCACAGTTTTGCTATTTTTAATCACTTTCTACTAGTTGAAAGCAAAATATAGACAGAAATAAACATCAATATCGCGAGACTTCAGTTTTATCCCCATTTCTCTTGGATAAAAAATTACATTTTGAAGCTTAACAATGACAAACAATTTTACACAAGATATTTGTAAGTTTCTTTAGTTTAGGTCACAAAATTGAAAGACTGTAAACTATTTCATTTAACACGCAACATAATTCCGTTCATTTATAAAAGGGAAAAAATCAATTTTTGCCAAACAGCTATGCCACATGTGAGATACTTACAGCGGAAATCTCGTGATTAATCTCTACTGAATTAACCTTGATATGTTCCGAAGAAAATTCAATTTAGCTTGGATAAAAATATACTGCTAACAATATATTTCAGTTGACATTGCTTCAATGCTGGCATCCCTTGAGTTTTCTCATGTTGAGTCCTGGTCTAGGATTATTACTGATATTCCTCTTGTCAGGACGGAAATTATTACTGTAACATGATAAGCCCAAATTATCCCTGTTTATGTCCCTGAAGGCAAGGACAAGTAAAAACAATTATTGAGGCTTATTTCATTGAACATCTTACATAAGGTAATGCAAATACACTATAATTCCACAATTGTAATGAAATTTAAATATTCAATTGTAATGCTTTGAAAGAAATCTAACTCAAATATAACATTTTTGGCATTTAATCTTTGTACTAGTAGCTCCTTACGTGAATAAAACAGCATCATTGCTCAAAATTAAATCACTCATAGTAATGAGATTTGTTAGAATATAATTTCTCAGAACACAACTCCTGGAAATGTTTTTTAGACTTTTCTAACAGAAACTTATTTTGCAGGAATATAAAATATCTATCAAGATGCACAGATGTTCTTAAAGGTTAAATGTTTATACAATTAATGATGTTTTGTCAAGTTTTTGAAACTGCGGTTTTATACATCTTTTACAAAGTGATCAGTCAAACTTTTTATTTGAAAAGGTTAAAACTTAATAAGCTTAATTTAAACATTATACTGATTTTCTTTACATAGTTTTTGGCCCACTCCCTTAACGAGTTCTCTTATGTTGTATTGATGTCAATCAGGCAAGAAATAATCTCAGGTTTTCTGAAACAATAAGCAGAATTCAACAGATACATTTGTGGCTATCGTTTTCATGATAAAATGCACAGGAAAACTGTAGATCTGGACATTAATCCTTTGAGAAAAGTCCAGATTATTTCTTTCAGTGCCCTTATGTATCCTTATTATGAAGTGAATCTGATCCTTATGTGTACTGGCACCACTGCCTCAATCTAAATGGTTTCCAAATCCAAAGAAAAAGCCACCCTAACTGTAAAAAGTTCAGCAGCACTGAATTATGTCCCCTTTGTGTAGTTTTAGGGTCATTCAGACTGAAACTGAGACTCCATTCCTGAAGGTTTGGGGTAAGAGAAGATTGTTTCTCACAGTGTTGGGTGGATTTTGTCAATGAGCAGATTTTCAAACATGTTAGCATATGCACTAGGGTTTGTCTGTAAGCTTCCGTTGATGAGTCATTTGAAATTTGTTTTTATCTACATGTGCCAGCTGCTATTGCCATAAGAAACATATGTACAGTAGGGCACAATTCCTGAGGCAAAAAAATAGGTGGGGGGAGTGATTTCCAGAAGCGCAAACCCCAGAGAGTTCATGCTTAAAAAGATTACCTAGGTAGTTCTAGGTGGCCACTGTGGCCTAGTGGGTAACACACTTGTCTAGGAACTCAGAGGACGTGGGTTCAAACCCCGGTACAGCCAGATAGATAGTGGCTCAGACGACCACTTAAGATGACGGTCCTCTGTCATTGGGTCCTATCCCCAGTGGCAGGCTAAAGAACCTCAAGGTCCACTGTATCTTCCAGTTACGGGAATATCAGTTACTTGTGAGTTGGGGCTGTACCGGTGCAGTCGGATTGATTAAGTAGCGCTTTGAGTCCTGTTGTATTTGGAGATATTGCGCTGAGTATAAATACACAATAAATAAAATAAATAAATGCAGTCACAACACTACATATTTGGTAAAAAAGTAAATGCTCACAAAGATCTTGAATTTAAATGGCAAGTTTTAGCTGAACTTGGAGTGATTGGTGACCTCCATGAAATAGTGGTAACAATTAGCTTCATTTTAACTAAGAGCCATTACCTAAATCCAAAATGTATAATCGTGTGTACAACTTTTGCAAAAGATTATTCTATACAAAGGTGAATACAGAAGACTTTAATATGACCATAAAAGTTTAAATCATGCAATTAAAGTCTTCCAACTTAGAAAAAATTTTTGGCAGCCTAAGAGCGTCAGTAATATAGCAGTTTTTCCCCAGGTTTTTTAAAAAGTTTTTTACATAAATGACAAATACTGTTTGTTTTTGCTTGTTTTTTTCATGTTTTTTAACAAGAAACACACTTCAAAATTTTATATTATGTATTTTTAGAGATGTTTCCATTCAAGTCAGATCTCTCTATTTACAAATCAACCACAATCTCTTTATTTACATATCAACCATAATCTGACTTGAAATTTTTAAAATTATGTGATATTGTCAAACATGCATATCTGCTTGACACTGTTAATATCACAACTAATGTTGAAAACTTTGGCATACTGTATATCAATTTGCCAAGATAGAATGTCAAACAAAGGTTTCCAGATTAAATGTAAATACAAAATACCCCATATGCATATACTTAATTAACATTTGGATCACAAATGGACCATATCTGGATATAAAATGGAATAAAATGAATCCATTAATGCTTCGGAGATGGAAACATGTCTATAAATAGTTGTATTCACATCCAAATTTCATAGAATTGATAAAAAGGAAGAAATGAGGCCTTTTTTCAGTGTGATGAATAAAATTTGAACTTGTAGCAGGGGTCAGAGGTCAAATTTTGCACATGCAAAGGATTCCCAGGCTATGATTTCCCGTAAGTTGTTTTCACATTTCAAAGTTCAGGACAAATAACAAGGGCAATTTAAGGCCTATTTAGTATCATAACCCAACCTGACCTTGAAACAGGTCAATTTAACAGGGAAATTTCATACTTGGAAAAGATTCAGGGGTCATGATTCCTACAAGTTGTTCTCATATTTTGGTAAAAAAATGAGATATTAGGACTTTTTAGTTTGATTTCCAAGATTAACCTTGAGTAAAGTAAAGTAAATTAAAATGGAAAAACACTTACGTGTTATGCTGCACTATTAAAACTAATAAATACATTAACTAATATTGACAATAATATGCAAAAGTGTATATACAAATAACAACAATTAACAAATGGCCAAGAAAAACAACATTATAAGAAATGACTAGAATAAGGACTAGAGTAAAAAGCAGCAAACAACAAAGAAAACAAAATGCAAAATAAACCATGCGTAAATTACAAATATCATAACAAAATTGTCAATAAAACACAGTAACACAAAAAGCAGAAAATACAATAAATAAATAAACACAATACCAGACTAGATTATACAGAATAAATTAACACAAAGGACAAAATAAATTAATTAGAACTTTTTATACAGACCACATTCTTTTCAAATAATTAATGATATTAAAAACATTTTCACAAAATAATTTTTGCATTGTATGAACATTTCTATAATATTTTATTCTAGTGTCAACTAGGTCGATACGGTCTAATAATATATGCTTGACTGTATCGGGACAATGACATGGAATGCACCAGGGCATCTCTTCACCTTTCAACAGATAACTGTGTGTAAAATAGGTGTGTCCTATACGGGCTCGAGTAATTACTATTTCCTCCCTACGAGATAAACCCGTCCAAACATAAAACTCTCCTACTGTAGGGTTTATTTGGAATAGTTTGTTATCAGGACACGCATTCCATTGAGCTTGCCACTTTTGTTTAAAAACACTATTTACCTTCACTTTCAAGTCTGTATAGGGGACTTTCAAGTCTAAAACATTAAAATTCAAGGCCTGTTTGGCAAGCTCATCTGCTTTTTCATTGCCTTTTATGCCTACGTGACTTGGAACCCAAGCAAAAACAACTTCTTAAGATTAACCTTGAAGCAGAGGTCAAAAGTAAAATTCAACATTTTGAAAAATTTTTGCAGGCCATGATTTCCTGTAACTTGTTCTGTCATTCTGAACCCCTAGAACCAAGGATGAGTCCTTTTTTAATATGATGAGCCAGATTTGACATGTCAAAAAATGCAATATGGTGGCCATTTTTCAAAATAATGCACAATTTACTTTCAGGTAAGATTTCTTATCCATTACATATTGTGTAAATTTGATGAAGCTAGACGCTATATTTAAGTTTCAGTACATCATTATTTTCGAACAATCAGCTATAGTCACCGGTCCCCCCCCCCCCCCCCCCCCCCCCTATAAATGAGGCCAAAAGTTTTAGACATGTTTACATAATCATACATATCCCCTGCAAACTTGTGAGATATCTTTAGAAATAAATGAGACACCAAGGTTTAAGTAATGGCCCACAGCTGGGAGAAGAAGGAGTGAACTTATATATGCTGTGGTAGCTATTTATCCCATAGCCTTATCAACTAAGAGTTGACCAGGTCAAAATAAAAAAATATCATCAGAGATGTCCATACCCCACAACCTGAAGAAATAGTTTACAGCACCATGAGATATAGAAGTAGTGAAACAGTACAAAGATTTGGATACTTTCAGAGTAGAGTCAGTTATATAAAGGTCCAAATAATGTTTCAGTAAAGAAAATAATGTCTAAGAGAAAGGAAATGTATGTAAAGAAAAATAGTATCAGAGATGCCTGTACTCCACAGCCTGGGAAAATAGTTTTCAACACCAAGAGATATAGAAGTTACTGAAACAGTACAAAGATCTGGATACTTGCTGAACAGTGTCAGTTATATAAAGGTCCAAATAATGTTTAAGTAGAGAAAATAACATCTAAGAAAAAGAAAATGTATGTAAAGATAAAGTATTAAAACAAGACAATTCAATAGCAAGATTACAGCATTAATCAGTAAACTAAACATTATGAAGATTTTCAATTTATTAATTTGAGAATACCTGTCAACGGAAATAGTGCAATTATGTAAAAGTGTCCATAACAATCAGTTGCAACAATCCATATATCTATGTCATACGGGAAAGATGTCTCAAATATGCCAGCTGAACACAGTTTGGCAGAGCCAAAGTTGAAGGTCACACCTTGATTCACACCTACACCCCCCTAACCAATGTCCCTACCGAATGTCAGCCTCCTACACCTTATCGAATCCAAGAAATGGCCCAGACAAGATTTTAAAACTCATGGTCAATGCAAAAAGGTTAAATCAAGATTACACCATGATGTTGTACACCTACAATGCTCAACCAATGTCCATACCAAGTATCAACTTGCCACATGTAATGGTTTCCAAGATATACCCTAAACAAGATTTTATAGGTCAAGATCACTACGGCAAGGTCAAAGGTAAAATCAAGGTCACACCATGATGTTGCACACCTGCAAACCCTAACCAATGTCCCTACCAAGTATCAACTTCCCACACCTTACAGTTTCTGAGATATAGCCTGGACAAGATTGTTAAACTCAAGGTCACTATGGCAAGGTCAAATCAAGGTCACACCATGACGTTGCACACGTTCACCATCTAACCAATGTGCCTTTAAAGTATCAACTTCCTACACCTCGCGGTTTCCAAGATATAGCCTTGACAAGATTTTACAGGCCAAGGTCACTTCGGCAATGTCAAAGATCAAATCAAGGTCACACCATGATGTTGCACACCTACATCTCCAACCAATATCCCTACCAAGTATCAACTTCTTATACCTTATAGTTTCTGAGATACAGCCCAGACAAACTTTTTCCCACCGCCCACCCATCCGGACACCATGGGTGAAAACAATACCCTAACAGTCCTTAAGGGCTGTGGGGTAAAAATGAATTCTTTGCACACAGAAAGAATGATTCAGGCCTATTAGAGTATATGGACAAACTTTTATTACAGAAGTGGAAAACTTTTCCTGCATTTCAAGATGGTATACAGTCCTTGACATATTGCCGAATAGGAATACATCTGGTTGCCTGATTATACATGAATGAGTGGGGTACAAGTACTTATAAATTGAAACAATAAGGGTAATGCACAAAAATAAAAGATCCTTTTTTCAGATAATAGAAACAACAATAATTATGGGAATGCGAAACAAAAAGATGAGCTTTCAATATGACATAAGCAGTGGCACTTATGAGAGAACACTGACATATGGTTCATGTACATGCTGTCAAATGAATGATTTACTCTGACGTTATTCTATACTGAATAAGTAGGTTTTAAAATAGATTCTTAATGATTTCCATGTGTTTATTTTTTAACACTGACTACAGAATGATCACTGATTGAACATTCCTTAACTTTTACGTTAAAGCAATGATACAAAAACATTTTACACTTTGTGAAAACACATAAGACCAGGAAGATACAAGAAAAATGTAATCTAGTTGTATGAGGTTGCATCTGAATGAAAGATTTTATGTAAAGAGGAAACAAATTAAAGAAGTATAAAACCATTGGGGGTGCTTTCTTTGTTTGAATTAAGTATGTCTTTGATTTGCTAACCAAACAACTGTTTAAAAACATTTTCCCAGTTCATCATTGTCAAATCAAAGAGAGACCCAAAGGTTTCTTAGTATTTTACAGCTGAAGGGCGATTCAAAAATTAAGACGTAAATGAAATGTAATTGTTTAATTGTTATTTTGTTACAAAAGATAAAATACTTTAACTGACATTGGTATCATATGAATGTTTAATGCAAATAACTTTTTATTCATTTATTATATATACAATAAAAAATGTGTCCCTACTTTAACCACACTTGTCACTAACTTCTGAGGTTATGGTAAAAAATCCCAGTAATGGGGGCCCATATTATTATACAGACTGACAGTGTATAGTTTACAAATTGTCAGATAGTTTACAAATAGTCACCAATATTTAAATTAACAAGTGTATACACTTTAAACAAAGAAAGAACAGATCATTTTAATATTTTACTAGCTCTAACCAAATAAATTGAACAATTTCATTCTTAAAATTATTTATTATAATGAAGAATAACTTTGGCAAAAAATAAAATATTTGTTAAAATAAACAATAATCCTTTATTTATAACTAACAACAGATATGAAAAATCTTTCTAAATACAGCCCAATAGATTAGAAAGTTGGTAGTTAAATGACAATTAAGAGGGTTTTACAGTATCAAATCTTGAGCAACTAGTATAAACATGACTGCTTCCCTATATCCTTGCGAACTTTGTGACACGTCCTTACACAACGTTTTGAAATTAAATAAAATTCCAATACTGAAACCAAAAATACAGGACACTTCTGTTGATAAATTTAGTTCATACACAATATAGTCCATACATATTTATACTCAATCCAATATCTCATGACTGCAAAATTCAATAGGCTACATGATGTTTCCCAATTGTTAAAAGTAGAGCTGAAATATAATAACTGACAGAGGCTCAGGTATAACTACTTAATAATTTATCAACATCCCTGAAACTCAAGCCTGCTAGTACTAGTACTAGTATGCATCTGATTGTACCAGGGATTTAACCAAAATTCCTCAAGCAAGTGTTTCAACTGTTGGGCCACAGCCATAAATATGTTTGCTTTTGGTGCCAACATTTTCCAATTTCTAACCATCTAAAGCTATTCTGAAAAATTTTTCAAAATATTTTTCTTTAACAACTGTATTATTGATACTATATTATTGTTTGTATTATTTTGCTTCGACTTTTGACAGGTACATTGTGATAGTCCATCCAATGAAAACAAGAACATTGTGTACATTTGGAACAACCAAGAGAATCATTATAGCTGTGTGGGCCATTGCAATTGGTTTATCTATTCCTTGTCTCTACATCTACGTACGTGTTATATCTCTATACAGTACAGCCTTAATGAGGTGAAGGTGGTAAAATGCTGGGTTGGATAACACTATGTTTATAATTGTGGAACTTTGGTGCATACAGAGAATTACAAATTTGGAGGAGTGGATTAAATCATGGCCCATGATGCTTGAGATGGTAGAATCCTAATAACCTCCAGTTTTCATGATAGGATACTACAGTATCACAAAACCTGACCATTCTATTGACCTGACCTAAATAATATTTTTAGTGTGCTTAAAAATTATGCAAAACTTACAAACAGAACACAGTATGGAGATCTCTAAAACATAAGATAATCTAAGTTGGGTCTAAAATTCGCCCAAGTACAATCAATGTAAAACTATGCTACAAGGATTTTCATCAATCAAATTTAAATTTCCTTTTGGTAAAATTGAAGAGTCTTCATCAAATGTCCATTGGTACTGAATTAAAATCACATTAAAAATCATTTTCAACTAGTGTATAGAAAATATTTTTATAGTCACCAAAATTTAATAGTGACAGAGAACACTAAATTGTTTAATAGTGACAGAGATTTCTAAATTATGATATCAGCTGAAATTGCTATTATGGTCCCTATGTGGTGGTTACAAATACCTCTGTTGTTCAAATGCTCATACATTTTTCATAAAAAAAATAATGATGTAAGAATTTTATTTTCAGGACACCTCACTCATTCTCTATTACGATGAAAGAGAATATGGCATCAATGAGTACTGTCAAGCACAGAATTACAAGAACAGTAAGTCTCATATATTTATATAACACATGTTTTAAAGATGATTTTCTGTAATGTGAAATTTGTGACAGTATGTAAAATCCACAACATGAAGGGTTTTATCAAATTCTCTGCCCACCTAAAATATTTTCAAGTATTGCTTTGGATGAGTTTGTACTAAATGGGGCCGAGTTGTAGGGTGGCAACTTTGAAATTGGGCCAAGATGTCCAGATTCCATAGATGGCTCTTTTAACAATTAAACAAAAAAATGGCGTCGATTTTAAACCAGCAGAGTATAGAAACTTAATCTAGTTGTGAAGTTCACAAATGTGTGAAGACAAATCAAGGATATAGAAGGCACTTTGTTCACTCTGTCTGGGGAATTTCAAAAAGTATGGCAAATTCCTATTTTGCACTCAGCTGCATAGCTTAAATTATGCATTGCTACAGTTTACATTAAATTTGCCCTTGCAAACTATCTTTTAAATGAAAGGTTTAGTAATACATAAATTTGCACTTTTGAACCAAAGCTGATGCAAATCAAAAATAATAATTTTAATTTCTATTCTTAACAATAAAATTAGTTATTGGCTGATAACACTACCAACTTATTACTCAGTATTTTATGACACTAACTTATTAATCAGTATTTTATGACACCCACAGAGTGCTTAATTATTCCCAGAAGTTGAAAACAGGAATTGTCTATCTATTGTGTATATTGGAATAAAAAGATTACATATACTAATATATATTACTATGATTTCAACAAATCATTCCATTGATGGCAGTGTTTCCTTTATTCTTCTCCAACCACTAAATAAGGTAATCATTATAATTTAAAATAAAATTAGAAAAATTTCTGACATGTAAGTGTCTAAACAAAAAAAAAATATTTGTAAGGCATAGCCCTGCATATAAGCTGCCAAAGGGTTAGCCAGCTTACAAGTCCACAACCTTTAAAACATTAGGCGTATTTCACAACCATAATCCGTCGAATCTAGATTCCTCAAATTAACAGATTCACTTTTGATGTGACTTGAATCTTAATCCGGATTATGAAGCCATTAATCCACCTTCTGAGGTAGATCAATGTATTCAAATTCATCGGATTACCCATAATGCTTTGCAAAATAAGGGTGACCAAGTGTGCCAGCAAATTTTTAAAAATTAGTGATTTATATTTTATTTATAATGGTTTATTTTATTCATTTTGGATTCGGAAATAAAGAAAATTGCATTTCACAAATCTAGCTAATCCGAAGAATCTGAATCTGGATGGCAGAAATTATGCAGGTTTATGCTTGTGAAATACGCCTAGTAATTTTTATTAATTATACTTTGATAATGTAATTTTTATAAGGGACTCAAAAATATGACTTGTTTATTAAATATGTTTTATCAACAGCCATTGAATTGCTGATATTTCTATGGTATCACATGATTGCGATGATTATCCTGCCAACGGTTATCATGGGCTTCTGCTACATCATGGTCATCCGTGTCCTCTGGGTTAGTACAAGGCGGCTTGCCAAGATGACTAATTACAGGTACAAAACATGGTGTTACTTTGATCTTTTAAAAATACAAAGATGCCAAATTGCATATACAAAACTTGCTTCAGCTTTATTTAAAAAAAGTAACAGGCCATCTGTGTCAATGCAAACCTTTCTCAATTTCTCTACTTAGAGTTTGTTACACATCCGAAACCAGGCTGATCATACTCTTTAAAAACAATGTCACATAGAAAAACTTGAAAGATCTTTTTCAAAACAAAGATAATAGATTTATTTTTTGTTTTACACCCAGGGTCATATTGTGACAGGTAGTTTACGGAGGAACCAGACGAGTGCATATTAGTTGGTAAAGATTCTGCACTGTAAACCACCGGGCATCTGCAAGTAACTACCATCTTTCTAACATGAAGCCCCCAGGCCAAAATTAAAACTGGTGACCTCAGAGGTTGAAGACAAGCACCCTAACCACTACACCAATGAACCCCCTTAAAGGATATAAATGAGGTGGCTTATCAGTGTGAATGGTATAACAAACCCCAGTTTAGGGAAAATTAATAACTCAGCTGACTAATGTTAAACAAAAATGTAGAACATAATAAGTGTGGACAGCTGTATCATTGTCATGCAAAGGACTCTGATGTAGCATTTAAAGAACTTTTGGACTATAAAAAGGTACCCTATGTTCATCAATGGATAGTAAAAAGGATTAGCAAACCTTGGGAAGTTGTAATGCCTTTCCTTTATAATAAAACCAATTGTCTTCATATTTTTAACTAACACCAATCCTGGTACATTTTTGTATCTCTAATCAGATCCAATTTACAAAAGATCTATTGAGATTTCTTTTAGTCAGTAGTTTCATAACAATAAAAGTATAGTTCTTTCTACGAATAGTGAAGTCTGACAAATTTGTAATTATTTTGCTTATTTGATCACAAGATCCTTTTTATGCATGTTCAGATATGTGTTTTTAATATGGCAATCAGAACTTATAGACATTGACTTAAGCAAACTTAGCCATATAATTAGGGCATAACAATATACGATAATTTGAAACAACAGCAAATCAAAAAATGGACCAACAAGTATTGTAAATGATTACTTGTAAAATAAATACTTTTTTAGGTTTAAATGCTGATGGGTAGAGGAAATAAAACTCAAAAACTGAAAAAAATGTAGACTGATATCAATCATATACCTCCATAATACTACATTGTGAAGAGTTTTTTAAAGATGATTATTTGTGAACAGAAAAGTTATGTTCATTGCAACCTCTTCATTAATCTGGTCTTATCTTCAACCATCAAAATCATTCTCCCTCCCACTATCACACACTATCACAACAACTAGTTGTTCAAAATTATGGTTATTCATTGTCTTGGAAATCTGATGTCAATTCACAATAATGGATAGCAGTTTTTTCATGTCATGAGTCTATTTCTACAGATGTGCCAACATCGCATACCAATTTTTTCTGGATGGATTTCCTTAGTCTTACCAGTGTTTTACCTTCTTCTTAGTTTGTGGCAGAAGTCCCTTACAGTTTTCATTTCGTTGTAGCCTACCCATAAGTAAGTCCCGTAAGATTTTTACTGGTTCATAAGGTATTGTCATTTTTCCTAGGTCTCACAAAAGCAATTCTAAGGGGTAACTCATTGTGACTTTGAATTCCCTATCACTCAGACTATATTCAGGGGGCCACGGTGGCAGAATGGTAACACTCTCGCCTCCCACCTCTGAGGCCGGGGTTCGATCCCCGGCACGGCCTCAACTGGGAAAGCTGGTAGTTGCTTGCCGTTGGTCGGCAGTTTACAGTACAGAACCCTAACGAACTGTATGTACTGGTTTACTCTGCCCTTCCAACTACCCGTCGTGATATGACCTGTACAGTGTTGAAAGCGACGTAAAACCCCAAATAAATAAATAACACTCAGACTATATTCTGTATAAATCCTCACAAATCTATCTCACACCTGCTTAATCATCCCCTATCTTCATAACACAGAAAATTTTAATAAAATGAAAATTTTGTGGTCACACATCACTTTGATTTCTGTCTTCATTGCTCATTCTATTGTCTGCACTTCTGTAGTGTACCGGTAGTGAAAATATTATCATTTTTTGTATCAGTCATCTTCATCTATAGGATGATCTCTGAAGATCTGAAACATGTCACTGCTGGTGATAATGAATATACAGGCCCCTGTATCGTCTTCATAAGAGGCAAAATAGCCATAGCCTGACCTGCAGTTGCTCACCAGTTTTCATCAGTCATCAAGTATGGTAGATGTTTGTACAATTACTTTTTGAGTCTTCCTCTTTTCATGTTAAAAGAGTTGTGTAGTCATACCAAGTTTGAAGACAAAATTTGCAGAATTAACATAACAAAACTACTAAGAGTTGTGTCAGATTTTGATGATAGACCACTGTGACAACATTTTCTCCCTGAAGTTTGGTGATTGACAAAGAATTCCTAATCATGGACATGAAATATTATTCATCAACTAATACATAGTATAATCCTATATGGGAGGCATTACAATCATGCTTTGTAGGGGTTTCATCTGAGCATAGTCTAAAAATATTTTATGGAACAAATGTTGGGGACTTTTAAACCTCAATGATTCTCATGTGTTCACCAAGGTTATTCCAGTGTCCACTCCAGTGTGGACCTGGGCAGAGTTTTACATACTAAACCAGTGACCTGTTTATTAATTTATTGTACAGTTTAGGTGCAACATTACAAAGTACATGACAAGAGCGCAGTTTAAATAACATGAAATACATTGCATAAAGCATAAGTTTCTAACATGTTCTTGGCATTAAGTATTTTCAAAGTCTAGCTATGTAAGTGTACTACATAAAATTCAGACAAAAATGACCAACAGGGGTTGCTGCACCAGTTGTTTATTAGAACCAAGCTTTTATTTTAAGCCCAGGTGATATTTCTGGAAATTTGCAGTTAAAACACTATTTGGATTCTGGAGGTAAATTCAGGCATGGCAAAAAATATAATGGAAAAGGATATTTAGAAAAATGCTTACAGCACTATACTGTTACTAATGTGCCTAACATTGTACAATCAGTACCTATCTTGTTAAAAAAAATAAAGCATCACCAGATAAAATGTCTTCTGGGGTTAAACCCTTCTATTAAATTATCCGTGGAGTAGGTTTAAAAAGAGGAAAATTCTAGTTGAAAGTCTTCTCACAACAAGCAGGTTTCCAAAGGATTATTTAGACGAATGAACCATGCTAAATAGCTAATGTACTCCACATAGCTGCCACCTGAGGCCCCCAAAAATCTCACACATCCAATCCCAATTTTCATTGTACTTGTTTTTTGTCCTCTTAAAAAGATCCTTGCACAATCAATGGAAAATCTATTACATCAGATTTAGTTAAAAACTTTGATTGAGTGAGAAAAAGTGATAAATGAAATTGGGATAAACTTTATAACTATTGAAGAATAAGACACCAATGTATTATTTTACTGTCAAAAAATGGGTGCAATGCAAAAATCATTTTCACGATGAAAGACATTTTGCTTTGAGAATAGGCCTTAAATCAATACCAAGCAATCTATTGATATTTATTGACGTACATCTAAAATTTACCAATATATCATCAATATTTTCCTTGAAATCAGAAGACATTTTGAAGATGGAGGCTCTGCCAGCCTATTGTTCTTTGGAAGGGGCCAAAAATTCTAATACCATCATTCACTTGGTTTTCAATAGCCATTGCAACCATTTTGTGTTAAAAACGTATGCTTTACCATCTGTGTTAGCAAAATGATGCTTCATTTATTCATAGGTAAGTTTTCATAATAAAAGAAAAACAATATTGTTGAAATTGTGGTGAAGCAAGACAAAGGAGCTTTCCAATGAGAGTGTAAAAGAAGAAATCATTTTTTGTGTCAGGGTAGTGGCAAGACAATTTATAATTCAATGAACCAGCTAGATACGTGCAAATGATATATTTGAGATGACCAATTCACTCAGACAATGTTAAATTCTTAAGATAGAAGCAATAATCTAGTATAAAAAAGGAGGAATCTGTAATTGCTAATGCGTGGTAATGCATTGATATACTGAACAACATAGTAGCGGAAGATATAGGCTTGTTGTTATAGGTGTAGAAAGTTTGATGCAGAAAGTTCCATTTGAAAATTAAATTTGAAAAAATTTGCAAAGTTCCACTTGTAATAACACCAATTGTATCTTAATAAAGCAGTACAATAATACTGCAAGCATGTTTCATCATTCTAATTCACATAGAGATATTATTTTGTACTTGTTATATTCAATTAGCTTTTATGTCGTATTTCAAAAAGTTTTTTTGTATTTTCTACCATATTTTTAGATAAAACACTGTTCCAAAAGATATCTTTTCTGATTTTGTTTACTGCCAATAGTTATTTCAACACATTATGTTTTCTATCTACTGTTTTTAATTAGAAGCAGTGAAGCTGCTTCTCTAGCCAGACAAAGTGGTTCCCCACGAGAACAAAGCACTGAAATTGTAGAAGCCAGAAAACAGGTAAGGCATGCAGTCTCAGTCACTCAGGAAACTCAAGTGAAATCACTTTTAAGTAAAACTTTACTCAGTACAAATCTCTTCTGAAGCAGAAATAAATATAGGGTCTTATGAGGAAAATCAAACATTACAATTTTCATGGTATCTCGCTTTCCAAAAATTAATTTAAATTGTATTCTTTGAAATTGTACATTTTCATCTTTAAGTTGTTCATATGATTTCTTGTATGTTGTCCAGGTTGTGAGAGTGCTTTCATTGTCTTTTTGCAGGTTATCAGAATGCTAATCACCATTATTATTATCTTTCTAATCTGCTGGTGTCCCAAGTTGATTATGAGTGTTCTGAAAGGATACAAGTGCACTTGTCTTCACAACGAAACTATCTACGCTGTCTCAGTAAGTTTTATATGTGTTTTATTGTAAAATTTGTTAAGAAATTTTAATTATATTTTTCAGAAAAAAACCATCTTATGACCTCATGACACTTTAAAGGCTTAACTTGTGTTTTTTAATGAAATTCAGCACCTGTTGTGGTATCTGGATTCATAACTGGGAACTGCATGAAACACTCTGAAATATTGCAATACAATTTATGCTTGGGATCTGCTAGGGGTTTCTGTTCTTCATGTGCTTTTCCATTCTTATAACTAAAGTTATTACCCACCACAAGCCATAGTTGACCTAAATTCTGGGGAATAATTTGTGTTCCCTGACTCGCCTAGCTATGGATAATTATCATTGCAATTGTGTATTACAATTAATTCCCTACGTACGCTACAAATATGTGATATAAATCTTTAGAAAAATATCTTTACACTACTTGAGTTCATTTTTGTTGAACAGAAATGAGAGTAGTAAGGCCGAAAAACCTGGATTTAAAAATCGCAATTCATATATTCATTGATGCCTTTTACTATGAATTACTATTGCAATATTCTTTATGTAAATATAAACTTATTTAACTTTTTATTAAAACAAAATGGTGGATGCTAAATGTAATAAGCCTATTAGATCCATTTATAATCACTCAAAAAGACAAAAAAAGGGAATAGCAACATAAATCTCTAATTTTTAAACTTGTGATGAAATTAAATAATATATTTCACTCAGGTATTTTTATTTACTTAAAGAAAACTTCTCCATTTTTAATACATGACTGTTCTATAGTGGTAATACACTCAAATAAAAACTTATTGTTGTGAGTTTAATTTTGAATAGGACTTGTATGCACAGATATCTCACACCCCTTAAATCAATAAAAAACACATGACATAATTAATATGATTGTGCAACATCATTTTTGGCCAACAATCACTTGGCTTGCAGGCTTGCAACTCTTTGATTGTGAGATCCCAAGCTAGCTCAGGATAATGAGTGGGGAATATGAACTGCCTATCACATGATAACCATGCCTGTTAAAATGAATGTTAAAACTAACTTACACAGTGACACTGTGATACTTGGATTTGACTTAGTGTATGTATGTATGTAGTGTATGTATGCGGCTTCTGACATCTGACGGCAGATTTGCAATGGCGATTTTTTCCAACCTTCCCAATATTTTGTCGACATACATCTAAATTTACTTGTCATCTGATTTTTACCCTCCCAGAGCGGAAAAATCGCTGTCGCAAATCAGCCATCGGGTGTCATAAGCCACATACATAATATTATGTACATACACTAAGCTTTCAAGTCTTGGGTCATGTCTTCAAATCAAGCTCATGACAACATATGGGAAATATGTTTCAGATTATCAAAGCACTGCAATACATTGAGAGTGTACTGCATCAATGCATCTACTATGGCATGTTAAACTAGTTTTCGAAAAAAGTGTCTGCTATTTTTAAATAAAGCAATAAAAAATCTGTATATTTCAGATGGTTGTTAATGCTCTGCCATACATTCAGAGTGCACTGAATCCAATCATCTACTGTTTCATGTCGAGGAACTTTCGGCAAAGCATCAGACACGCCTTACACACCTGCTTCCCACGTCTTGCTGCAGGACGGAACGCAGACAGTATGGGTCTTGGTTCTTTAAAACATCTCTCTAGTCACACTAATAATGTGCATGGTCCTCAGACCACTGATACTGACTGTGATTAAAAATCCAGATATTTAAACAGTGATAAATAGCAACAGACTTTCACCTTATGAGATCTTTTAAGGCAGGGTCACAAGTCATAACTACAAACACTTTGAAATTGATTTACAGACATTGGCTACATATTTATCACAAGATTATGAATCAGTTATGGATCCTGTAAATGGCAGCAAACAAACCATCATTACACCAATATGATTTTATAAAAAACAAACTAGGAACTGTTTGCTATATTTAATACCACAAATATTGTTATATAACCATTCTATATATAAATATCATTATTATATTTGTTTAATATGTGCAAGTACATTTATTCTTATATTCATACAAGAATATCAAGTAAAGTAATAGATAAGTGTACAATGGGCCATAGTAACTACAGTTTCTGAGAGATTATAATTTTTTCTTCTTAAGAGATATCTAACTGGAGAATGCACCACGTTTTACAAAGCTATGAACCTGTTTCAACATACATATTTGTCCACATCCCTGACTGTGTAAAATACAAATACTATTTCATTTATTCCCTTTGGGGACATATTTTATGAAAAAGTAAACAAATTTACCATCTATATGTACTGTCAATCATATTTAACTGGAAATATTTTTAACAATGTGAGAAGTACTTAACATTCACGAACAGATTTTAAGCCATACACAGAAATACTAATGAATGATAAAATTATCCAAAATATTTTGTTAAAATATTACATTTGAGTTCATTTCCAAAATGATGTCCACATAAACGATAAAGTTACAAATGGTAAATATTGCCATTTCAACTGTAAATCACTAGTCAATCAGTTGTGTGTAGTTATGGCCCTTGACTTGCAGGATTTCATCTGTAAAAAGATGCATGTGTAAATGTTGTTTGGTAATGGAATATAACACTAAAATGTAACCATTATAATGTGCATATATACACTATACAGTAACTTATCTCATGGCTATGTGTAAGTAGTTGTTGGTGATCATGTATATGTGTTGGGTTCACACCTCTCAGTGATTGTCTCTGATCTTAAATCAGATCCATTTGAATAGGGCATAACAAATGGACAGTGACTGATGGTAGATTATTAACATATGCATATTTTCTTTCGATGTTCAAAGTTCTAACATGATAATGAGAATGGAGATTGAAGAAATCGTAGCAAAAGAATCTGTCACTAATCTAGGTCATCACCTTTGTGTAGATTCAACTCTCACAAATTTCAATACTAAGGGCGTGTCCTAATATGACATTGGCTGTTGACCCTCACATAAAACCCTAATTTTCAATTCCACTAAAATTGTGACCCATCGTTGTATCAAACAACTACTAGCTTCCACCACAATAGTTAATAATAGATTAAATAACCAGGGTGTCTTTAGCTATTTGTCCAAAAGCAATAAAGATGTCATCACCACATTGTAAAAGAGTGCTGCTTCAAAATGTCAGCCTTTAATTTCCACACGGAGGGTGAGGGAGAGGGAGATCCATAGAGGCAACTTGTCAGAAAGGTGTGGATGAAGTATCAAGTCTTTTAAAAATATATGTTTCTCTATTATACACAAGATAAATGTATTGCATGTTAAAAATAACAAATGTGATGCAACAGCATTTCCTCAAAAGCAAAACTTGAGCAAGTAAGAGCTAGACATGGAATAAATGTTAGGAACACATTCCTTTTTCATAATTAAAACACACATTGACTATAGCTGATTTACTAATAATTAAATAAATCTGTGTTTCTACTAATTGAATACATCTGTGAACAGTTATTGAAATAGACATCACAATACAAACCAACATCCCATTTAAGACATTTATTACCACAATGCACTCAAACAAGTCTTTGATAAAAATGTGAACTTCTGTACTCTATAAAAATTTGTCATTCTCTTCAATTAAACATGTGAGTTGAGTGTACATGACACAAATACTTGATATAAAAGATCAACATGCATTTCTGTAAGGACCTGGCCATTGAAACATCAAATGCAACAACAGCCCACTTGAAAAGATCATGATTTAAACTACAATTATAATTATATCTGGATGTTTGGCATAAATAATGATAATTTGGTAATTGGATCTTCATCCGGTTGGTTGAAAAACTGAAGAGATTGTAAATATCTGGACTGCTTGGCATAAGTAATGCCAATTTAGTAATTGGATCTACATCTGGTTAGCTAAAAAACTGAAGAGAAAGATTTCAGTCTAGTTATGTTGTTATTTGGTAGCAGTTTGTATGATATTTTTAATTGATAGCTGAACACTATTTCAAAGATTTACAGGAAATAATAGACTACATCTACTTTCAAATTGTAATGTTTGATAACTGTCTTATTTTATTTTTCATTTGATTTACTTTAAAATTCCAAGAGAAATTTCTTGTATTTTCCCAGCCACTCAATATAAACATGTTATTTGTACTTGATTTTATATTCTTTTTGAACAATAGAGGCTGTGTTCATTGAATCTTTTTTTATTGGTCTGTCACACTTATCCACAGATCACCAACAGAAATTTATTTTATAATTGAAGGTATCTGGAATCCCATTAGCATGCCTCCATTAAATTCATCCTGGAAACGAAATGACACGAGATTCTCATCAGCACATCATAGGAACTATACATGGGATGTACGAACTTTACCATATCCTGTACTTTTACATGTAAATAAAAACTCCTACAGATAAAGTAGAACCTCTCTTATCTGAACCTTAATCATCCAAACAGTTTACTTCATGCACTTATTCCCTTTGTGATCTCAATGAGTTTTTCTTCTGTTTCTGTCAATTCCTTCGATCTTACGAATCTTCTGTCATTAGTCCATGTTCTATATCTTTCAAAACGTTTGGATAAAAAAGGTTCTTCTGTATCCATTTTATTGTTGTCAGTAAAGACCAAAACTGGGGTTTTATAGCCTTTGCAACAGCCAAGGTTAAATCAGGACAATGCTTCAGTGCATCCCTGATGTTGCCATGAGCTTTATTTTTGAATCCTCAGACACAGAGAATAATTAAATGCTTTGTTAATTAATTATAATTAAACCTAATTACTTATGAAAAAATGCTAAAATTGTTAACCAGTGTGTCTGTAATTATGTTGCATGTACATCAAAGGTTCTTTTGTCTGAACTTTCTTTTATCAGATGTGGGAATTTCTTTTGACCAGAATTTAGCATTTTTACAAAAGAAACTAACTTTTCTAGTAGGGGAGGGGGTAATATTACCAGTTCCATATGAAATCAATAGCCTAAATTTAGAAAGAACTGATAAATGAACAGCATTATGGTTTATTTGTATATTGGTGTCACTGACTGGTCAATGATTGAATTATTTTTTACTTTTTATTTTTGCTGATTTAAGGTTTCTACTGAATTACCAAGCAAATCACTGTTTGTGTGTGTGTATATATATATATATATATATCACTGTCAACTGTGTAAATGCATTATACTTTTCTTTAACAACACAACTATAACTTAATACGGTAGAACCTCTATTATCTGACCCTTTTGGGAAAGTAGCAAATGGGTCAGATAATAGAAAGGCTAAAATAATAGACTTAAATGGAGATGGGAGAATGGGTTTGAGGCGAGATAATTGAAAATTCGGATAATAGATGGTCAGATAATGGTGGTTCGACTGTATAGTAAGAAATCTAAAATTCGCCAGGAATCTAAAATTCGCCACCTCTAAAACCTTAGTTAATTTTATGAAGAAAATTATGTTTTTGTCTAAAAATTGGTATTTTTCAGTTCAAAAAGCCTTAATTTACTACACCGTTAACAAATCTCACCACAATTCATTTATTTTATTAGTATTTTCACATGTGGCGAATTTCAGATATGTGGCAAAATTTTTAGATTTCTTACTCTATATGAATCATTCAGTTTTTTTCACATAATGCAGACTGATAATATTCTATTTGTGATATCGTTGAAACTCTGTTTAGTCAAATCTCAAGGGTGCAGATGAAATTTTTATATCTGGTTAAAGAATTCCAAGTAACAGGATACATTTCCTGATAGGTAAAGACCACAGGATAAAAAGGGAGATATTTATTTCTACTTCAAATCAAATTTCACACTTGCCTCCCACCTCTAAGGTCAGCAGTTCAAACTGCAGACCCTATGCGAGAAAGCTGGGAGTGTTACCAATGCCTGGATGTTTACAGTGCAGAATCTTAACATGAACTAATATGCACTGGTTTCCTCTGCCCTTAAAAACTACCAGTCATGAAAAAACCTAAGCAATCTGGTGAAAGTAACATTAAGGCCAAATAAATCAAGTTAATATATACTTTAGGACAATCGCTACTAAATACTTCTAACATTAAGAAATTCACTTAAGTATGAGAATAAGTTCATTATGTTGTTCTAAATTCAGAACATTGAAAATGAAATAGGGGGTCACTGATAAAACTTTTTTATTGATATAAGAAATTGATACATAATTTCACAAATATAGTGTAATTTACATAGCTAGTTAAGAAAGGAGTATACATAACATTTTGTAATTTTTTTTATTCTGTATTTCATTAGTTTTTAATTTGACTGGTAATATTATATTTCACATCAAATTTAACAAAAAACATAAACAAAACAATTAAAGAATAGTAAAAGTGAATATGCTTTCAACCCAAGATAAGCTATGACAGGACTTTGCTAATTGGACTGAATGGACTTAAGACAGAAATGCAATTTGTGAAACTTCTAACATTAAAAATTTTCATGAAAACAAAGTTTAATACAATAGCAATCAAAAGTAAATAATAAAAATTTGGGACACTGCACAAAATGAGAAATCTATGAAGCAAAGTTACATGTCTTGCAAATCTTTAATAAATGCAAATGACTAGGCAAATCTTTAATAAATGCAAATGACTAGGCAAATCTTTAATAAATGCAAATGACTAGGCAAATCTTTAATAAATGCAAATGACTAGGCAAATCTTTAATAAATGCAAATGACTAGGCAAATCTTTAATAAATGCAAATGACTAGGCAAATCTTTAATAAATGCAAATGACTAGGCAAATCTTTAATAAATGCAAATGACTAGGCAAATCTTTAATAAATGCAAATGACTAGGCAAATTTTTAATAAATGCAAATGACTAGGCAAATTTTTAATAAATGCAAATGACTAGGCAAATTTTTAATAAATGCAAATGACTAGGCAAATCTTTAATAAATGCAAATGACTAGGCAAATTTTTTAATGTGAAGTTAGAATTTCCATTGCTTGCTTACACGTGGGAGTCAATCAGTTATAAAATGTTTGATAGCATTTTCAGCAGCATTTTTGGTAATTAATTTCATTTATATTGAGTAAAATTACCAAAAAAATGTGACTTTTTTGTTGGTATCTTTGAATAAGTTATCAGTCACTACGACAACCATTCACACTGTTATGTTGATAGCAACACAGTTTCTTTTTGAAGTTAAAATATGTTTTACAAAGTCATCCTCTTTTTGTTCTGTTACAGTGTAAAATAGTAAAAACCAGAAGTTCTAAATTTATTTCTGGTTATATTGTAACAAAAATGAAAAAGGCTTCATGCACTGCTAGCCTTGATATCCTTAGTGGTGAGGGGGGGACTCCATGTCTTTTATGTAATAAAAATTGTAGCATAATGTATATATAAAATTATGCATATATTTACATATATATCCATTCAACTGTATGGTACTGTATAGCTGTATATTACTATATAATATTTCATAGAGAGGTAAATTTATGTACGCTATAACACAGGTGTATTATTGTCATGATTTTACTAACTTATATACATCAAATAACAATGTTGTATGTAAAAAAATTACATGTTTCTAATGCTCAATTTTTTTCTTGTCTATTGGAGTTTCTCATCATGCCAACAATAATTGTGTAACAACTGTTTCTCCTCATTAAATGAACAGGTAAAATAATTTGTTCATTTGTGACAATTTTAAACTTTATGAATATTCAAAATATATACTTAATATAAAACATACCTTGTATTTTAATTCAGTCATTAAATCAGATGTTTGAATTTAAAGTTTCGGCTTAACAATACATCATAATTCTGGCAAAATTGAAGAAGACAAAGTTTGAGTAATATTAAATATCTTTGATGTTTGAGGTATTTGAGCTATCTTCATATCTGTTAAAGTCACTCATCTCTTTGGAGTTGTAATGTGCTCTGTCAATGCTAAAATGTTGTCACAAATATTGTAAATATTAACATTGCAATTGTATATTATGTATATGAAACTAATTTGCATTTATATATGTACAATTCTAAATATTAACTTTGTAACTGTTTGCATAAATATACATATATGAAAAAAAATGTATAAAAAATATCTGTATCAATATCTAATTTGCCTTTTATTTTATTCAGAACTCAACAAAAGTTATATGTAGAATGTTAGTTCCAAATTCCTGAACCAGTTGTTTCCTTTCCTGCAACCCTCTTTATAAAGCACACAGCCCCCACTTCTTCAAATTCAAGACTTTTTCATAAATATTTACCCTTTTGGATGAATTACTGGTGAACTTGGAGCACATCTTTTTTTCTTTTTTTTTTTGTTCCCTTAAGATTCAAATTTACCTGGGTAAACTATACAAAATCTTTACTTTTTGAACCAATAACAAGACCAACAATTCTCCACAAAAGAAGAATCCATGAATAGAAACTTCAACCCGGTTTCCACTGTATTGATGGCCAACAAAAACAACAAAGTAAACAAGCTGATCATATGTGATTGACTGGCAAGAAAACAGGCTTCTGTAACTTACTGATCTGGTTAAATTTGTTGTATAACCTAAATTCACATATAGGAATCGGCCATCCATCTAGATGGCTCTAACAAATAGCTATACTTAGGAAAAGGCAAGTGTATTTCACTTTAAAATCTAAATTGTACAAAATGAATTTGATGTATTTCATTGATAAGCATTAATATGCTGTCATTCCATAAAAGTGTTATCCAATTTTCCCAAGTAGGTAAAATCTGCAAAGTTAAAATACAATGGTAATGGTTACATTCCAACAATTATACGTATGACCCAGACATTTAGTTAATGACTGTTGATAATAAATCAATTAAGAATCAATTTCTTAACTAACCCTGAAAATGATTGCAATTTTTCTAGAAAATATCCAGGTATTATCATTATTTTACCCAATTTAGTTGTCAAGCATGACACATTTATTGCATGAAATTATATAGACGAGTTGCTGCATTTTGTATGTTCAAGTGTTTAAATTCTCATCTCAGAAAGCTCTTTTATTAGAACCCAATTTACAGGCAAGTAATAACTGAGTTTAATCCAAAGCTAAGTTCTATCACAAATTAACAATTACTGTAAATGACCTATTTAGCGCACAGTGCGCTAAGGAAAGACTATTTTTGTTCAATATTTGGTGGAAAAAATTCCCCTTTTAGCGCACCCATCATGAAAAACTTTCCGGGATGAAGTATAGGTCAACCCAGTAAGAATAACGGTATTTCGACATTTAGAATCTACTAAAAATATCCACTTCCTGTAAATATGGCGGTAGATAAAAACAAACTCGAAAGTCATGACAAAAATGTCAATTTATTAAGTAAAAATACGTACAATATATAAAAAATATGTGGATATTGTGCACTGTCACCGACGATATTGCTGGGAAAAAGAGGTAGGGTGCGGTTACAAGGGCAGATGCGCTAAATAGGTCATTTACTGTAATAAAAGGTTATCATAATCATGCTACAAATGTTACAGGTAATGATGTTGAGGGCCTAAACTGTAATATTTTATTCATCATAATAAAAAATTGATAGTTTACCAATTTTGCGGGGGTACAACAATCTTGCTTTTTGTCCAACCGTCAGTCTGTTTGTATGTTAGTAGGATTAACCAAGCCAAATCAGACATACGGACTGTTGTATAAGGGAACAGATTGTATCTTGCTAGCCATCAAGATAAATAAAATCTGTGAATGAGTAGGTTGATTGTTAAATTGTAGTAAGAAATATGAAATTCACCTATGTGTAAAATTTGTCGCAAGGGACACCATTCGAAAGAACAAAAAAAGACAAAAATAATTGGCGTTTGTGTCAATTTTTTCATTTTTGAGAGATCAGCGGCCTAATGGAGTCAAAATAATCACAAATGTGTGAAGAATTTCCGACATGTTTATGAAATAAAAATGCGTGTCCTCACCTGCAACTTTTACATACTGTGATAATTTTTACATTAATTTTCCTATTATTATTGGAAGTGATCATACCTTAGTAAATATGCTGTGCATTGGATTAGTATTTATTAGTTAAAGATATAATTTTAAAAGTTTATGGAAGGAAATGGAATAGCTAATATTTACCCTAAAATTATTAAAGGATCACTGGTGATTCACTTAAGAAGACTACTGAATTGCATGAATCTTATTTCCTTCCACCTGTGCAATAAATATAAACGTTCGAAATATAAAAGCCAAACTTGTCTAGAAATAGGTTGAAAAACTACTGGTTTGGAACATATGTCTACAAAAGTGCATTATGAATCCGTGGGCCAGCTGGCATTCATGGTATTAAAATCTCAAACTCTCTTTCAGACATAAGCTACAGATGTGTATTGGTCCCACAGAAGAAACTTATTCATTGAACTGTCAACTTAGTATCTCAAAATGTTAAGTTAGAAATCTCAACATGTCAAGTTAGCATCTCAGCATGTCAATTTATTATATCAACATGTATAATTACCGGTAATATCTCAACATATTATCATGACACTTTGAGTTAGTATCTCAATATTTTGAAATATCATCTCAATATTAGCCTTCATTAGATAATACTAAGTCAACATGATCCAATTATAAGTCAACATATTCAGATAGTAATGATATGACATATTATAAACTAATTCAAAAAATATTTCTTTCATGGTCCTAATACTCTTCAGTAGAAAACCCAATATACCCCGAGTCGTTTGGGTTTAAAGCTTAAAATCAAGTTTTCAACTTTTCTGCATACACTAAGGTGGGATGTCATTTCTGGACAAAAATTAAAATCAGTATTATAAAGCAAAATCCAACTAAAATTAAATGATCAAAATCAAATATTTAAGCTTTAAAATCTAGAAATTACAGGGATCTGTATATGAGTTTGAGTCTGAGAGTGAGATTTTTCACGAGTACCAGTTGTGGCATCTGATACTATATGGAAGCATTCGGACCAATATATTCATCCATACAAGATACAGGATGCAGACTCCTCCTGGACAATCTCACATTTAATTTTGAACTTAATGTGTCAAAAGTTATAGTTGCTAGACATTGTGTTTCTGAAATCAAAGGAGACTACATCTTTTTAAGATAGCTGATTTTATATGTTTGCAAATATTTATGAACAGAATTGTAATATTAACTTAATATTTTGTCTTTTTCCAGGTACGGTGAGTACAAGAAGCAGAACTCCCAAGACTTCTTCACTACTTAAATGATAGAGAAATATATGATACAGGAAGACAGGAAATGCACAAAGAATTTTGTCATCGCTAAGAAATTGATACCCTTTAAAAACATCAGTGCACTGTTTTTTAAAATCTCACGCAAATGTGCTAAATGAAGTTTAAGAATGCGAGATGGTAATCTTTTTGATGAATTTCATGTGTTGATACTTGTATATTATACATGTTTTGTACTCCTTTGTGAGTTTAAAATTCATATATATTGTTTTTAAATTCAATTGTGTTGTTTCTAAAGATTATATTTCATTTATCATTGATTTAACTGTTATCTTGAAAAATTATTAAAACAGAACAGTAACCGTTCTCCAAGGGAGAACACCTCTCGATAAAAAAATGACATTAACACAAATGTCCATCTCTCAACTAAAAACACACACAAATAACTTACACCTTCCTAATTTACTTCCAAAATCCCAATTATATAACTTCATTTCCCATTTATTATAAGTCAAATTGGAAATACTACGAGATTAAACTGAAACTACAAATCTAATAAGAAAATTAAATTTTTACAATGGACAATTGAAACTGCAAATCTAATAAGCAAATTAAATTTTCATAATGGACAATTATCTATACTGGATGCTATGACTGGGTCCACCAAACATCAGAAAAAGGTGCCCTGTGCAAGCACCGGCAGGCCCAATTGTAGTGTGCATTCACTTGGTGGTGCAGCCTACTTCCTTACTGTCCAGACATGATGTCATGGCATCTTTTTCATTTCCTAAACCTAGATAAGATTTTTATTTGTTGTTTTACATCACGTTCAACAGCTAGGGTCATATTGTGATGGGTAGTTTACGGGTGGAGGAACCAGTGCATACTAGTTGGTCAAGATTCTGCACTGTAAACCACCGGGCATCGGCAAGTAACTAGAAACTTTCCAACATGAAGCTCCCGGCCCGAGATTCAAACCGGCGGCCTCAGAGGTTGGAGGCAAGCACTCTAACCGCTAGATCACCAAGCCCCCTTAAACCTAGATAAGACCCCAGTAACCTGATAGCAGGGTTGATTGGGAGGGCCTCTCCTGTCCATAAGGTGGGGTATTAGCTTACATAAATTTAATTTACTTATTAAATTTGCAATTTTATTGTGTTAATACACCCTACAAAATGGATAATCATCTAAAATAACTAGCATTTGGAAGATGGGTACATTATTAAGGACTTATGATTAAACTTAAAAAGACATTAGGAATCTTCGAGGGACAGCAGCTGGTCTCCTTGGTGGACTGCCGGTGAACAGGTTACGTGATCAAACCGACTTTTCTCCAGCTCGTTTTAACTGACCTTCACTCAGGTGAGGGAAAAGAGGTACGAGTTCAGTCCCTAGAGAGTAGTGTTGGGAATCGCCTCCAATTTTCATGGTCGATTATTCGTCCATTTTTCCGAGCAATGATTGACCCATAATCGATTATTTTACTCCATTATTGTTTATTATTTTAGATACACTTTCCGGGATAAAGTATAGGTCAATCTGGTAAGAATAACGGTGTTCCAACATTTAGAATCTACCGAAAACACCCACTTCCTGTAAATATGGCAGTAGACATAAACAAACTTGAAACTGAAGACAAAACTGTCAGTTTATTAAGTAAAAATACCTAAAATATTTTTAAAATACATGGATATTGATATAAATCAGGAAAGGTAAGATATAAGCTTAATAACCCATCATTAGAAAACGCCAGTGACCGACCGCGATTCCACACTGTCACCGACGATTAATTGAGCACACGTCTAATCGTCCACCCACTACTAGATAGGCACTCTTTGGGAAATTATGCATATTTTGGCAGGTCACTGCCACCTTGAAAACTCCTGGGGGAGGTGAGAGGCTGCTTGTTTATGTATGTGGACTAGTGGTGGATCTGCTGGCCAGCCAAAACTTGGCCCAGATGAAAAAGTTCTGAATCTGTCCAAGACACATCCTTCTTGTAAAACTGATTAAAGGTGTTGTGGGATTTCCTGTGACAGGCTGATAATAACTGCTCTAACAAGACTCCTAACTGGAAGGCCATACAAGCAGCAAAGACTCGAACATTAGAGGATCACAGTCAGCTTGATCCATGATGAAATAGTGACAGGAGTTATATCTTGGCCAAAACCTCTCTTAAAGGAGACAAAGACCGTTTTTTGTTCTGCCTGAGGTCTGAAGTGATGTTCAGATAGTAGCGCAGGGCTCTTAACTAGGCAAAGAAACCTATCAGTCTTGAGTGACTTATCCAGAGCTGGGGCCAAGGCTGGAATCACCACTGATGCCACACTGTCTGAACCCTCTTTGGCCAACTGGTTCTTTCAGAGAAAGCTGGGTGAGGGGTAGAGAGTCACCTTAGGCCAGTCTATCTGGTGTTTAATGTTTTAATGTAGCCAAGCATGGACCTCACTCCTGTGTTTACCAGATCTAAGAGGAAGACAGTCTTGAAAGTTAGATGCTTCAAGGGGGCCTCTTTAAGAGGTTCAAAAGAAGCCTTTGTCACTTTGTGTAAGACCAGGGAGAGGTTCCAAGAGGGGATGCCTCTGCGACTTTTAGGTCTGTCTATATAGAAACTATCCAGAAAACGTGTGACATTTAGTTACTTTCTGACATTAATGGGCGAATTTCCCAGCGTGTCTGTTATGGCTGATCTGTAGCCATCTATAGTACTTGGCTGTAACTTCCTGTCCTGGAACAGATACAGGATGAAGTCGGCTATAAATTTGGCCCTGATGTCCACCTGATTACTGCGGAACCACTTTGTAAAAATGGTCCACTTTGCTTCATGAATTGATCTCTCTCGAGACTTTATTTGTGGTACCACTGCCTTGACAGTCTCCCGTTTCCTGGAGCACCAGGTCAGGATTCTCAACAATCGGGCACACAATGGGCCCGAATTCATGCCTACCTCCTTCATTATGTAGGCAACAACTGTGGTGTTGTATGTTGCTTATGTACAATCTGGTTTGACCAGAGGCCTTGGAACTCTTTTAGGGCCAAGAAGACCACTTTTTGTTCCAGATATTTCATCTGCAACTTTCTTTCTGGCAGGGGCCAGATCACTCTTGCTGAGATCTCATAAATGAGCACCCAAGCCTTTACTTGCGGCATCTGTAAAGACTGAAGAGCATGAATGAGTGGGTCTAGTGGCTGATGTAGCAGGACAATTCTTCTCTTTAAGCCACCATTTCAAGTGTGGGTGAAGTGATCTTGGGATCGGGATCACCATTTATAATGATTCTGGGATCTTTCTATGAATTTTTAAGTATCACTGGATGGGTCTCATGTGGAGCAGACCTAGGTGGAGTTCATTCTCTAGATCTCACCAGGCCTTTAAGGGACATGAGCTGCATCAACCAACAGTAAGGTTCGGTGTGGAGCTCCTGAAGTTTTAAGCTTAAGGTCTCCCAACATCCTACGGTGAGTTTGACCCTCCCCTCCCAGAGATCATACTAGTAACCTATGAAATCGAAAATCTGCTTGGGTTCCTATTCTGACTTCTCCATGTTTACTACCCAACCTAATTCCTGACACAGAGCCACTAAGATCTTGGTATGCTGGACCTAAGTTTGGTGGTATGTGGCTCTGACCAAACATTCGTCTAGGTACTTGTGGATTCTAGTATCCTTGTTTTCAGCCATCAGTTTGACTTCCTTGACTTCCGTCATGAATTCCATTGGAGTAGTAGACAAACTACATACCTTGAAATGGTAGGATTGACCGTGGACGTGAAAACGCAGGTATTTCCTGGACTGTGGGTTTATTGATATATTGAAGTAAGCGTCCTCAAAATCTACGGAAGTTACCCATTTACCTGTTTGTAAGGAAGTTCTTAGGTACTCTGGTGTCTCCGTTTTGAAGGTATCATATTTCAGAAATGTGTTCAATGAGCTCAAATCTATGATAGGTCTCAACTTGTTGGATTTTGGACCCAAGAAAAGCCCATTGAAGAAAGCCAGAGATATTTGACTGATGACCTTTTCTACTACGTTCATTTGAATAAGGGCATGTAATGTCCCCATCAAGTAGCTGTTCCTGATGAGATGTACTTTTTGTACCACTTTTTATTATTGGAGACCTGGTCAAAGTTGGTCAGTTCCCAAAGGGGAGGATATAACCTTTATTGTGGATTCACATGACTTTGGTGCTGGCTCCTAAAACTGGTTCAGTCTGGCCACTACAGCCAGATTTCCAACAGCGTGGACACTAGTGAAAGGTTAACAGAACACATTGATCTATACTGGAAACACTTTTTACATATTTAGTTACTTTACATTGAAACTTCAATCATTCTTTTGCAGCTGTCTGGCAACAAACAGTATATGATTCACAGCAAAACAATTTACATTTAAAGTCGGACAATTGTCTACAAAAGTATCTATTCTTTTGACCATTTCTACACAATGCCACGTGGGAATACAGTATTTGTCATTTATAAGAAATGTGGCAGCCCTTTTGCTGTCAATAGTTGGATGGCTTGCCTGACCTTGTTTGCTCTGACTGCTGTGACTGAGCTGCTTTCATGCTGGTGGACCGGATGGCCTGATGGTTTCTGCTGCATTCTTTGCTGGTGGATTATAAGTCATACTTATTGTGAGAGCCACTAGAATGCTGCTGGTTTACATGGTGGCCAATTTCCTCCTCTGTCTTTGTGATGATGTCATCTGGACAGGAGGTCATATGAAGTGGAAAATTTCTAAGAGCTACCATTGTGCCAACCTTGACCCCATCTGAGGAGAGTGACATTGGCCATTGTAATGAAAGCAAAGTCTGACAGGTCTTGCATAGTTCTGGTCATAGCTTGTGTGATATTCGAATTGAAAGTCATTAGGTAGGCTAGTTCATCAGCTACCTCCTGTGTTCTAGTGGCCGACATCCCCTTATGGGGGTGGTCCACTTGAGCCGACTTGTCAGTAACTATGTATTTTTGAGGGCTGAGAGCAATGTTACAAAGTCGGTTAGGATCAATCGTAGTTTCCCGGCTTATTGTTGGGGAATGGCAAACTATTACACGTTTGATATTTCACCGACCCTACCCAACTCTGTATCCGGACCTTGGCTCTGTCCACCTAGAAACCATACGGTCATGGGTCTCTATGGCCGTACAGACCAACCAACCGTACTTAAAGGAAACTGGCTTGTCCTAAACATAACCGTCAAGACAGGAAGTCGCCAAGTATTAAACCGTAGAGTTGACATCTTAGTAGAACAAGTCGGGAATACATCACGACAAGCCATAAACCGAAACTTACAAGGCAGTTACAGTAACAGATAAGCTGGGAAGTGTATAGGACAAGCCAGCTTCATTTTACCCACCCACAGCTTGTCAGTTGTGAAATCGCACAATGCATCATTTGGAATCTGGCATCTCACAGATTACATCTGGCAGTGTTTAAGGCTTTTGCTTTTCACAAATTAACAAGGATTTAGTGTTGAGATACAAGTTTGGCTGACTTGTGCTTAGGATTTTTTAAAGGGCAAAAGAGTGAGGAAGATAGAATTCCCAACAGACACACCTACAGAGTTTTAGCTGGGGGATAGGGCTGATGATATACAGAGGAGGAGGGAGGAGAGGGAGATGAGAGAAAGGGAGGAAGAGACACAGAAACAGAGGGAAGGACCTAGGAGGGAGGAAACTACGCACTCAGCAGAGGAGGGAGTGGCCGAAAAGCATGCAAGGACAGACAGAAGTGACCCAGAAATTGACACAGCGGGTGGAGGAGAGGCGGACACATCTCAATCATACTCAAGACACAAGAAGGGGCACATGAACCACATCTACCTGACAGACTCATATGAGGAGGCTATTGTGGGCTTTAGTGTAGGACCTCGAGTATTTTTACAAGGCCAATGAACATTTTAAGGACAAGGCCAGGACGGAATGCCTTTGGGAGAGGTTCACCAACAGCCACAAACTGACTGTCAAAGGTGGTTGAAGCCCGAAGGTGCCATCCAAGATCTTCTCCATCAAATTGATTCTGTCGAAAAACTGTGCATCAGATGAAGATCCACTTGATGACACACTGACCCAGAGGAATCTGTATTCTGTCCTGACTAGGGCTAGCAGCACCAGGGAAAAGAAGCCCTTTTAATTGTAATAGTTATTGCCTGATTTCTTTGGCTTCTCCATGGCGAAATGCTTTTCATCTATTGCCCCTACTGCATGGGGAACATTTCATCTGGTTCTGAACTTTTCCTCCACCTTTTTCCAGTCTTCAGGGTCAGTAGGGAAGCACAAAATTAATACTCCTGGAATTTAGCAAGGATGGCTCGGCAGACCTGGGGGACAAATTTACAAATGGTGGTTTGGCTAACAGGCCAGTGATACTGCTGGGAGGTGTAGGTGTCTCATATAGCAAGGAGTCTCAGCATTACTGCCAATTTCAATCTAACTTCTAAGGACTTCCTAAAATTGGTGACTGACTTCTCGATGTGGTGGTGTATGCGTTCTTCAATGAGGTAAAAAAAGGCAGGTGGCATCCTGACAAAATTCTGGTATCCTGTGATATTAGTGTGTATTAAGCCTGTCAGGAGGTTTCTGTAACATCCTTTTAGATGTCTTTGAAGAATCCATGGCATGACCCAGGAGTTTGGTGGCTTTCTTCTATTCCAGGAGGTTGGCTGGGGTTCAGGCTGTGGTGCTGGCGGTAGGCCAGGTGTTAGTCCTGGGTTGAAATGTGTCCTTTTCTGTCTGCAAATCCTGATTAAAATCAAAATATTAAACTCAATAAAAAACAAAAATACCCTAAGCTTTTGTAGAAAGTCTCTCTGGTGTGGAGCTGGCATCTTTGAGTGACGTAAGATGATTTACAGAAGATAGAAGGGGTTTATATAGTGTTAGTTTGATCCTGACTCCTGATCCCAACTCAAGAAATTAATCAGTTCAGTCGGGGTGGGTCAGGAAAATGCTCAAATCCTGTCTGTCAGTATGGCTTTTTAGCGCTTGATACAGCTTGTCGGTTAGGGGTTTACGGCTTCTCCTGGTAGTTTCCAATGTTATCCTGGAGAAAATCATCCTGATCCCAAGTCAGGCTGGGATCTTGATCCAGACAAGCCAGGATGTACTACATTTTGCGCGCTTTCTTCTGGATTGGCATCCCCAACCCTCAACTTTTGGAACCAACCGTAGAGTTATAGAGTCAGCTCCAGTGGAACACCCAATTAGCTTTTACTTTTTGGATGACCCTCAAATGTGTGGCCATGCTGTCCTGTATCTTTGTTAAGCAGCAACTCAAGCCAACAGCCTGGTTATAAACAGATCCTGGGTTTACAAGTGGTGGTAGCAGGATGGATGATTTCTTTTCCTTCTCATTACATGTCCAACAAGAATGGGTGACTAGCTGTGACATCTGTTCAGTAGTCAAGCCATCACAGTAATTACAGCCTTTCTTCAACACACAAGTATCCCTGACAACACCCTTCCACAACACCTCACACATTTAATATGCAAGTCCGAAGCTGCCGTTGGGTGACCACTGCTCCCACAATTTTTGTTCTGGAGAGGCCATGATAAATCTAAAATATCTTAGCAGTAAATATTTGTAGAAATAAAATGTCTTGACATGTCTGAATGCACATGCGGCAAAAGGAAAAAATGCCATGACATCACTTTGTCTACACAGGAATTAAGTAGGCTACACCACCTAGCGAATGCACACTATGACCGGGCCTGCTGGTGCTTTCGCATGTTTGGCGGATCCAGCCCATTACATAGCATGTATTAAGGCAATAAAATAACTGTAATACTGGCTGCATATATTTGGGCAAATTTCACAAAAAGTATTGAAATATGCCTATTTTGGCACATTTTTAGGCAAATGTCCACAGGTACACTTATATGACAGTGCAATTTGTTCTAACATTAAACTATCTATTTTAAAAAACACAATCATAGTTTCTTTTTTTGCTTAACAGACCTGTAGGAACATTATCCCAGCAATTTTAAACAAACAATAGTTTTTTGTGCTTTATAGATTCTATCTGAACATGATCACTGCAAAAGATATGTATTACATTTTCAAGCAAAGGATATTTTAAAAGCCCTGCACATGCAACAAAAAATGTTAAGTGTACCAGAAAACATGTACAATACAAACATAAAATACACAACAAATAAAAAACAGTTTAAATTTAAGTAAATAAGAATATTTACCAAATGAATTATATAAATTTGTATCAGAGTTGTGTATCTTCTGTAATATGCATGAAAGAATTGTATATTTAATTCAAAATGAGTACAGTTTACATATACACAGAATGCATGTATACATGTGTGTAGTCTGGTATGAGTATTTTTCTCTTTCCGTAATTATAGCTTTAAAGCATATTAGGATATATTTTTGTGCGTTCTTAAATGTAATTGCCATATCATCTTGATAGCAACAAACTGTATCTGTCTATCCAAATACCAAGATTTTCTGTTTATTCACTCAATGTTTTAAATTAGTGATTATACCAGCATATGGATATAAGAAAGCTTTGCAAAACCGCTGACTTTATTTGGCCATTATAGAGCATTGCACTGGTATAACCTAATGTAAAAACAAAGTCTTAAAACAATTGGTAAATTCCAATGGTGTTTATGTAAAATGTAAATATTCTAAAGATTTTTTTTAACCATATAGCACTTGTTAGTCATCCAATGGAGGGTTTCCTACCTCTTGCCCAGCCTTACTCTTGCAGTGTTGTTAAAACGGTAAATAAACCAAAATTCAATATAAAAAGGGATTTTATTTGGTAGAGTATATACTAATATATTCATATTTTAACAGTGTTGTAATTAGCAATTTCCTGAAAGATTTCATATTAAACAAAACTTATCCTTCTCCTTAGACAAAGTACTGAATTTATACAGTTATGCAGATGACTGAAATTAAAATGGCTTGTTTCTGTCTGTTAATTTACTTGTGTTTGTGTATGTTTCCCAGACAGAATCAGTGTATGTTTCCCAGACAGAATCACAAATGCTAAAAACAGGTCTCCAGTTTGATCCTAGCTGTAAGCTCTCATCAATTTTATTTTATTCATTTTTTTCTGATTTTCTCCATTTACAAAGTTACTTGTATCTGTGTATATATCTTATTCCTAGACAGAATGAGACATATGCCTCATTGTTACTAGGATCAAATCTCACATAATTCAGAGAAATATAACAGCTTCATCACTAGTGAAATTTTATATAATTTTATAAATTTCGCAATTCTTACTCTGTAAGTGCATTTTATATTGGTCTGAGTACTCTTATTATTTGGTATCACAAATTCCTTTTTCAGGACTACATTGTTTATTGTCACATAAATTTTAGTGCCCATACCATTTATAATATGCAAATTTTCTTGAAACGTTGGCCCAAGTAGAATGGTGGTTCACAAGGTAGGCATTTTTTTCACTTAGCTTTCAGCTCTGTTCACTGGTTTAAATTAAACTCATAACAAAAAATGGGGTTCACTAAAACACTCTCCTTATAAGAGCTTACCTAGGGACATAAAATTAAAACTTTCTTTAAAATACTATTGTTACCCTTATCCTCAATGCTTATATAGCATGGAATAAAAATTAACTAGTAATCAGGAAAATAGAATGACAGGTCAGTGAATTGGAGATCTAAAACCTCATTCCCAGTTTCTGAGATGCAGCCTGTGGTTTCAACTGAGAAAAAGGAAAAATGAATTTTTTTTAAAAAAAAATAACTGCACTAACAAAAAAGACCACTGTCGTGCTGTTTATTTCCCATCGGGTATTAAGAACAAGCAATTAGTGCCCGTGAATGGGCTCTCTGTCAGCTGACTTTGTGCTTCAGAGTATAAGTGAAAGTACAAAAGGACAAAAAAAGTTGTGCACTGCAAATGGTTTTGAGAAGTATTTTGAGAAGTAAAGTACAAATTTACCTGTCACGGTACTTCCTACGGGGCTACTGAGAACCTGGTTCATAACAAAGGTAAAGAATTCAAAAAGTAAGTGCATAGTGACTGCCAGATTTTAACGATGATAAAGGGGTTTTGTAAACTTTGAAGTCAAAAGAAAGGAATTAAAGAACATGAATTTAGGGAAAACACATTACTGTCTTAGACAGGGTTCGAAACTAGCGCTGGTCCGCCAGTCCGAGACCGACAAAAATGTTACTGGGTCGAAAGGATTACAAACTTTCCAGTCCGTGTGTCCTAATAATATTTCTTGGATCTACGATTCCGCCATTTTGTAAACAAAGCACACTTGTGGTATTTCTATTCAGCTATCTGATTAGTTTAAAATTGAGGCGTATCGCGACGACAGCCAATAAAAACCTTGCATACATGTAGCAAGAGGGATCGAAGGCATTTCTTTTCTGGCTTTTTATTGGTTGTACAACGCATTGAAGATCTTTCCATTCAGCTATCTGATTAGTTTAAAAATCAAGGCGTGTCACAACGACAGCCAATAAAAAGCCAGCATACACCCAACAAGGGAGCAAATTCACTTCTTTTCTGGCATTTCATTGGTTGAAGACGTGTATATATTGTTCACAGAAATCTAGGAACTGATCCGTCATAACAACTACAAACAAGAACGTCTGTGAAAGAAGAACCAGGAAGTAGCGAATATTTAATTTATGTGATTTCTATATGTATAAGCATTTATCTTCTAAATGATATTGTGGAAATAGCGTAATAAATTATATTATATCTGTGAAGAATATGGGATTTATGCGAGATATTTGTGGCAGTTTGAACCGAATTGATTTACGAATCAAGTTTTGTGAAAAAAATAAATTCACAAGTCAACTTGGTATAAAAAAATTTTTCAATTTGGATGATAAAATATTGTGCCAGTATGAATATCAATGTCTTACTAATATAACAGGCATTTAAAGGAAAATTTGCTCACAAGTAAGTTAGAACTAAACAAAAGGCTTTCTTAGATTGTAGCACTTTTTTGATGTTTTTTTACATGAAATAGTTTTTCACTGACATAAATCAAAGCTACTATGTGTAGTTCCTTTCAGTTCAGACTCCTTTGTGAAGAACATCCACCCAGCTCAAACAGGCTCAGACTAAGTGATTGAACCGCAAAAAAGGTTGGGAAGTTCTAATTGCAGTTAAATTTGTTTCCAAAAACATGATTAACACCAGAGTTTGTCTTATACAATTAAAGAAGCTCCCACTTGATCGGAAAACACACAATTCTTTCCTTCTTACATCTAAATGGAAAGAGATATTAAAATAGATCACTGCCTGTACTCCACACACATATACACCTCCCCCACCCCACCCCCATACACAGAGGTAGGACTGCGAACGGTTACTCGAGCCTCGGTAGACGAGTTGGTATTTGCTACTACTCGAGTCCATTTTCACTACTTGGTTACTCGCAGGCTATTGTATTATCGCCCGCGTAATGAAACGCTAATATAAAATATGCTTCATTTCTGCATATTCGTCACATAATATGAATTAAAGTTGTTTTCGCTTAAACACCTACAATTTACTCCATATTTTATAATATCTGGTTAAATAGAAGAGGTTTTTCTACAAAAGTTTTGTTTCCGCTTTGTTTATAGAAGACTTCTTATGGTAGTTATTAAATCTCGCGGTTACTCAAATTCGTGCTGGTTGTCAGAGGGTGAGTACTCGGGGCCGTTTTTCAGTACTCATTCCAGCCCTACACAGAAGTAATTGCTCTCTCAACTGCAGAGAAGTGGAGTGAGCAGAGGAGTTGGAGGGGGAGGGGATTCTGTCTGTGCAGATCAGCATATGTATAATTTTATTAGCCTTTACTTAGCTATAAAACCAGCTACAAGTCTGAAATTGTACTATGTTATAGCTCAAAGAAAAATAGGTGAAAACCATACTAACAAAATGCTCTAAATGCAATACTTTTCAAGCTATAAGTGATATACTGCATGAATTCATGAATTTTAATGCATGGAAAATTATTTTAAAACAATTAATAAAAAGAATTAAGAAAGATCCAGGCCTGATACTCAGACAAGGGAATCTACTTGTGTCCTAGTACATATATGCAAGATAAGAGAGAAATCCCTTCAATAGTCAATGATAAAATTGTGATAAAGTGTTGAAATTTTCACACTTTGGGTGGGGGTACCTCCCTTCTAACGGCTCTGTGGAACAGACGAATGGACACATCTGCATGGGTTTTACAATTTTACAATTTGATGGAAAGGGTATCTTGTAAAAGTAACTGCATATCTCTGGGCCTTGTACTTTTGGAGGAGAAGTTGTTTATGTGAACGCCGCAGAGTGATGCCATGTCAGCTGACTAACAAGTCAGCTGACATAAAAACTGGGGATGATCTGACCATGAAACAGGGTTCAAAGCCCATAAAGCAATAATAAGACTCTGACAACAGGTCTTTTCAATATGGCCTAACAGAAACTTGAAGCAGGGTTGAAACATTAAATTCAAGATTTCCAGATGATTTTTTAAAGCTTGTCACATTTTTGAAGCTCTGACTAGAACCAATAAGAATAAAGACATCAGGATTGTTTAGAATAACCCCTCTTGACTTTGAAGCAGGAGTCATAGGTCAAATTCAATACTTGCAAAAGGTTCACAAGCTATTATTTCATTCAGATTGTTTTCACATTTTAAAATTTTAGAGTCAATGATACGGGAGATAAATGCCATGATTTTCTACTTGTTGTTTTGACATTTTGACAGTCTAGTGCCAATAGTAAGTGAGATATGAGGCATTTTTAATATAGGCCCACTTGAACTTAATGCAAGGGTCAAAGGTCAAATTCAACACTTACATATGACTCACAGGCTATGATTTCCTAAAGTTTTTCAAATTTCCAATGACCAAGACCAAAAGTTTTATGTATAAAAATGATGAATGGACGTGTGCATGCGCACACCAAAGGCATTAAGTAATCTCCCGACCATGGCGTTTGGGATATAAAAAATACCTATCTTTGAAACTACAATATATTCTAACTGTAATGTCATGTATTTGCAAATGTAGGTCATAATATCTGATACTAGGATTACAATCTGAGTTTTCACATCCTTATATTCAATCATTTGAGTGAATTCCAGGGAAACAATCAGCAGAAGTTGCCAACGAACATACTTTGAACAGTTGCACGCTGTTCATAATGTACACATGTATGATATATTAACCTGAATTGAGATATTTCTAGATATGAATGTAAAAGCCTGTTAATGTAAAGGTTTATGGAAGTGAAATTATTTTTAGCTCTGAAGTTACATTGTTGTGCTTTAGAGACAACAAATAACCCACAAAATCATTATGTGATCTTTATCAGTAACGGTTAGTTTTGCAAACTGATTTTCTAGATCAGTTTTCAAAATAATGTTATTCATTTGTATATTGAATGTAAAAGTGTCTGAATTATGTCAGGTATTTATATACCTCACATGTCCAGCGTGAATAATTAAATGATTGTCATTTTCCATGAAATACAATACATGTGATGAATTCCATTTCTTTATATTCATTTATTTTTACAGTGTAGAACAGACGGATGAAGTGTAGTCAAATTCTGAAATTAGATTGGATTAATAATTAAGCAGATTAACATCATGCATTATATTATTGCACAGCACACAGTCCTGAACTATATTACAGATTTTAGTTCACTAGTCTAATGAATAAACTGATGATTATTTATAGCTACAACAAAGCAAAAACATTAAACCATCATCCAGTCTACATTACTGCAGCAATCGCCATTCTCATGTCAATAAAAAAATCGTATTACATGGGTGTCACCTTGGTAACATAAAGTAATCTGCAACATAATGGTGAAAATCATCAACAGGCGTAATAGACCATAGTCTTTTAATTAGAAATAAAACAACATTTTATGCTCGCAAAAAAAAAAAAAAAAATTACTTTATTACACAAATAGAACAAGTTAATTCAGACTTTATTTTTAAAATACTTTCATTGTTGAATATAAAGACTTAGTATTGGCTTTACAAAAATGTAAGTCCAGGAGCGTCCTCCATGTTGCAAAGTTTGTTATTAATTTGAGGGTGTTACTGGGGTAAGATAATGGAAGAATGTTCTGAGAGGGCATTTCAGAAGAAGACTTTTATCTATATATTGGATTAAATATGAAAAGAAGGGTTCAATTTACAAACTATCATCAGAATTTTAGAGTTACTGCCATTTAAGTTCATTTAAGTCAACACAAATTACTAAAATAACAGTAAGTTTTTAACTAAAACAGTTTGAAAAAATAAAATTAAATAGAAATTGTTAAAACGAGGCATGACATACTAATACATTTTTCTTAATTTATACCACCATATATAATTATAATAAATATTATGACTTTTATGCATCTTTCAACAACTTATATTAAGATTCAAAGATCAAAGATAGTTTAGACACAACATAAGTTTTCCAATTTTACATCAGTCAAATATTAATAAATATATGTGCACATTCAATAAAGATATACATTCCCCAATAGAAAACAGAGTGTACTGGAAAGCCTGATCAGTTCGGTATTCCTTCAGCTTAAATACCATACCAACATCAATCAGAAAAAGATCAACTCAAAGATCAACAACAATGCCTTAAATGAGGATCATGTATTAACATGTTCAAAAGAATCATCTAATGCATTCCATAATTTTATTCCGACAGGAAAGAATGAGTTTTGATGCCATTTTATTCTGAATGTTGGTGCTTGTATATTGGATTGATTTTGCAATTGGTATTTCATTGTATTTCGAACCAGAGGTGGAATCAGAGACCTCAAATAATCAGGAGTATGGTTATTTAAAATTTTATACATCATTATTAATATATGTTGTTGACTCCTTTTGTGTAAATTTTGCCAGCCTAGTTCAATGTACAAAGATTGGATATTTGATCTATAAGGGGCACCAGAAACAAGTCTTGTGGCTGCAACTTAGACAGAATCTAACTTGCATAAATCAGTGAGAAGGTCCCTGCCAAACAACGTCCCCATATTCTAAAATTGGCCTAATAAAGGAAAAATACATCCTTTCAAGAGTTTTCCTTGTCAATTTGAATTTCATCTGTTTTAATATATTTAGTCTCTTTTCAGCCTTGGTAGATATATATGTATGTGTACATGCCAACTTAAGTTAATCTCAAGGCAAAGACCAATGTGTTTGTGATTAGATACCTCAACTATTGGTGTGTAATATGAAGGAGTAGTCTAGGATGTGCCTCTTTGTTGTGTTTTAAACCACTGACCATTGATTCAGTTTTTGAAGGGTTAAAAGTGACAAGCCAATCCAGAGACCATTTCTGTATGTTTTTAAGGTATTCAGTGGTATTCCCTCTTAACCTGATTTTACAGGCAATTCTCAGGGGCCATAGTGGCCTAGTGTAACACAGTCGCCTCCCACCTCTGTGGTCTGCAGTTCAAGCAAAGGACTCTATGTGGAAAAGCTGGTAGTTGCTTGCTCTTGGGCAGCAGTTTACAATACAGAATCTTGACCAACTGCAGGTACTGGTTTCCTCTACCCACAAAAATTACCCGTCGTAATATTACCTGTGCAGTGTTAAAAGCAAAATTAAAACCCAAATAAATAAATATAGGAAATTATCCACCGACATCTAACTGTGGCCACTGTGGCCTAGCGGGTAACACGCTTGTCTAGGAACTCAGAGGACGTGGGTTCAAACCCAGGTACAGGCAGATACATAGTGGCTCGGATGACCACTTAAAATGGCGGTCCTCTATCATTGGGTCCTATCCCCAGTGGCAGGTTAAAGAACCTTAAGAATGTTGATGAATGGTCATCCTTGAGCCTCTTTCAGTTACGGGAATGTCAGTTACTTGTGAGTTGGGCCTAAACTTGTGCGGTCGGATTGGTTAAATAACACTTTGAGTCCTGTAGTTCATGGAGATATTGCGCTGAGTATAAATATACAATACAATCTATACTGTTGTTTTCCGAGTTGGGAAAGTCAGTTTGATATTGGATAATTAAATATATGGATAATAGAGGTTCTACTCTACATGGTCCTACGAAGGTCTTATGCACCATGTCGGTTTGATGTTGGATAATTGAATATACAGATAACAGAGGTTTTACTGTATGAGGTCCCAAGATCTTCTGAATGATTTTGGTTTGATGTTGGATAATTAAATATATGGATAACAGAGATTCTACTGTATGAGGTCCTAAGAAGGTCTTATATGCATGATTTCGGTTTGATGTTGGATAATTAAATAATATTATACATATAATAGAGGTTCTACTGTATGACACCCTAACAAGGTCTTATGCATTATGTCGGTTTGATGTTGGATAAGTGAATATACAGATAACAGGGGTTCTACTGTATGAGGTCCTAAGGTCTTATGCATTGAAAATTTCAGTTATTAGGAAATCCTGCTAATTGGAAGTCTTTTTGTTCTATTTCCTTGAGATACTACTTAAAAAGGTTGAAATGTTCAAACCAAGTTTAACCAAAATTTAAAAATAGCCTGTTTTATGTTTTATTATCCACCACGCGATGTATTTGCCCTAAATAGGGGGAAATGCAGACCGGGATGTTTTTTTTTTATATACACCGGCGCCCCGGTACTATGGATAATGAGTGTGAATAACTTCCAGTTTTTCATCAATATCTCGGAAAGTATGTAACATACAAGTATGTATTATATATCATTAGAAAGGTGCTCTTATAGCGCTTCTGCTCATGTGAATTGCAAAAAAAAAAATCCATCCAGAATTGATTGAGATATTGCAAGTTTTCAAGATTGAAGTTTTCATATTCACTGTTGCCACTGCTTTTTGATAGCTTTTTTCATGTTCTCTCATTAAATATCCCTGTTATTTAACCCATAAATCGTACAAAATGGCAGATATTAAAAGTAAAACATCCCTCATTAGACATATACAGAAAAAATATATCACTCATGAAGATTAACAATATAATACACTCGTATAATATTATCTTCATTCGAGATATATTTTTTCTGTATATGTCATTCGGGAAATTTTCCTATTTCACAAAGTTACTTACGTTACCTTTGTCAAGGTGGTTATGGTGTTGAGAGCATTCATTTGTCTGTGTCCTTGATTACTCCAAAACTTATAAATGTATCTTTGTGAATTTTTTTATGTGGGTCACGCCTGACCAAATGAAGTGGAAAAGATCTGGATCACACTTTTAATTTGGGATTTGTGGTTAAGATAACACAACAAATATTGAACAGATCTTGTGGAAACATATGACCTGACTAAAGAAACAAGTTCTTATGTCTTTTTCATATCATTCAGTCCTGGCCTCATAGATACAAACCAAGATACATTTAACTCGTCTGGGCTCAGTGTTGGCTCAATGTACTTTAGTAGTACCCATTAGGTTTCTAAGTCAGGATTCCTACTCCTGTATTTAACACAACACAGTGTTTCCATCATGTACCAGATTTTTGACAAATTGATAAAAATACTATCATGAACTCTCACATTGTAAACTAAATGTTCATGCCAGAGGGGAAAAGGTAGGGCAAGAATGCCTAATAAATATGTATACAGGTGGCTTGTCTGTAAACATGCACTTCCAAAATACAAGGTCTCTTTTCAGTCATCAGTACAAGGTTGTAAAAATTTCAATTTAATAGAAACTCTTATGATTACCCATCCATCTATTATCTGAATTTTCAATTATCCATCCACAAACCCACTCTCCCAACTATATTTAAACCCTTTATTTTAGCCTTCCTATTATCCAACCTTTCTATTATCCGACCTAATTCTTACTCTCTTCGGATAATAGAGGTTCTACTGTATAAATTGTTACAACTGCATGGAACAGCATAAACACGCCTTTACGTTTCAAAAAAAGATCTGTTTCAGCTTCAGCATACTCAGCTGCCTTGAAAGCGTTCTGTGCTTTAGAGATGCTTTCTAATTTTTAAAGTGAAACTGCTTGAAGTACAAATCCCTTAAGTAAAAATCATTTTTCATGATCATATAACTATTTTAATGTTACCTAGAAAACTGACCTAAGATGGTTTAACTGTATATACAAGTAAGATTTATTATTCATACTTGACAGAATCTTTTATTCTAAATAACTAGAGTTGGCAAAAGCAGTACACATGTACCCTTTTGCCACTCTTTCACAATAAAAAGCAAACATTGGCAGTATCTTTATGCAAAATTGGAAGGAAGTATACATTTTTGTAAAGTTTCAGGAAAGTAATTGCAAAACTCTGATTTTGAACAAAAATACTATTTTTCTAATTTTTTTACAACAAATAATTCATTACTCCAATCTTTAACAAGTATCTGAGAACCCCTTAACAGCTCTATTTTTTATTATTCTTGTTTTCGATACATATCTTCAGCAGGTTTCCTGTTTGTAAGTTCTGTTTATTTTTATATTTGTAAATATTTACGTCTTCCCATTGTCTTCAGATATTACTATATGAACACCTGACAGGTTCTTAGGACTGGTTATACTTTCGGATGCCATATTAAAAGCTGAATCTGACAGATCATGAGGTTTCACATCACTGGACTCTCTTGCTTCCTTGATGTCTTCTTCAACTAGTGGGGATGTCTCCTTCATCCGATCTTTGGCTTTAAAATACAAAAATACATTAACTTTCCTTAAAATAGAATTCTTTGTAAAGTAGAAGTTAATATTTGACAAACTTTCAATAGTTGACATTTGATTCACTGCTTATAATACTCCAGTTTCACATCAACCCTAATCTACTGCTTGGCAGGCATAATATCTTCCCCCAAGTCTGCTAAATTATCAAAAGAATTGACAAAAATCATAATCAAGGGAACTTCTTGTGAAATTTAAAGGCAAAAAAGGACTCAAATTTTGCAAAGATGCATCTAGACAAGCCATAAGCATTGAGCTTTATCACTGAGGTATACCAGTTTGCCATGTTATAGAATTTTGTATGCAATCAATCCAATAATGTGGGGAGGAATGAGGGACTAATCTGTAAAAGGAATTTTAAAAACATTTGAGTCTCCTGAAATCGAAATCTTTGAGTGGGAGAATTATTTCTATTATCATGAATATCTGATTTCAAGAACTCAGTACTATTCTTACAAATTTATTATACTGCTTCTTCTTTGTATACACTAAAATACTAATGTTTTATGATTTTTTTAATAAAATCTTGCTCTCAAAACAAGTTTTGATAGCAGAAATTTTACCCTAATAAAATATATGGTTTATTGTTTATATGGGTGTAACAGAGCAAGTTAAACATTTAATCACTAGACTTTCACTGCTGCAGTTGTGGGTTCGAATCGAGTTCAGGACAACATATAATATTCACTGACAGCCCTGATATGACTTTATATCTTGTTGAGGGTGTAAAAGACCCAAACTTTGACCATTATGTGGGTTCAACCTTTATGTATTGTACGGGTGACATCTAGCAATAGGTTTAATGTTCCACAAAATAAATGAACAATAGTTGGTCATATTACCCATCCTCTTTACACAGGTATGTTTTTCAACAAAATATAAATTCTTATATTAACCATGGGGAGTTTGGGGAACAATCTGTTATACTTGCTATTACAAATATTGTTGTATTATTGTTGTAGATAATTACATATTCTACTTTTAAATATACTGTAACCAGTTATTAAATACATATAACATATTTATTGCTACATATATTCAACAATATTATAAGTGAAGGAGTGTGTGAGTATGCAATATGCCCAACACTACTGTTTCAGAGAGATTATTCTCCTGCTGAATGACATCTTAGGAGAGAATGGGTTCTCCACTTTAAAGAACATGGTATTGGCAAGTAATTCCCAACTCTCTCTGTTAAAGATATGGCAGAAATTCAAACTGACAATTTGATTAGTGGGAGACAACCATGCTATCCACCACCAACAAGCCAATATTTGCACTCACAAACTGACAAACACACAAAAATGTATCATTCCAAATCTAAGAGAAGTTGTTTCTCAATATTAAGTAGTATTTCTATACATTTATTATCAACCACGCGATGTGTTTGTCCTAAATACGGGGAAATACAGATCGGGATGTATTTTTCTGTATACAATGGTGCCTCCCTACCATCGATAACTAGTGCCAATAACTTCTGGTTTTCCACTAACATCTCGGAAACCTATAAATATGTATTATATATCACTAGAAAGGTCATTTTCCAGCGCTTCTGCTCGTCTTTGTTGCATACAAATCCATGCAGAAATAAAGGAGCTATCGCAAGTTAAAGATTGAAGTTTTTATATTCACTGTTGCCTCTGCTTTTTGACAGCCTTTTCAAATTCTCTCATTAAATATTCATGTTATTTAGCCCATTAATCTTACAGAATAGTGGATAATAAAAGTAAAACATTCCTCATTAGACATATACAGAAAAATATATCACTCATGAAGATTAACAATATAATATGTGATTCGGGAAGTTTTCCTATTTTATAACACTCCATCAAGTGTTTTAAGACTTTGCTCACAGTCAGTTTCATGTAAACCATTTTATTATTTTTTTATTTCAATTGCAAGATATGTGATCGGTTTTAAAACCAAAATATAGTGTTTAGACTGTATTAGAAAAAATATCTTATTTTCAGTCAAGCTTCTGCAAGTTTCCTTCAAGCAAGTTGATATAATTTTTTCATCCACAGAGGCATTTGCAGTACAGAAATATCTTCAACATGAAAACCAGCGCTAACCAACCCAAGGATTACTGCATTAATCCCTTGTGGATTACTAGGCCTTTTATGGCCCTTGACTTTTTTATGGACATAATGCTTTTCAGAGGTAGGTCACATAGGGTGTCCTGTGAATGAGATATAGAGCTATAAAAGCCACACACGTATCTTTGCCAGTAGAAACAATTTTCTTTTAAGAATTTATTCTTTCCCATTTTTTGGAAGAAAGAATCATACAAATAAGAACTCAATAGAATCTGGATCTACAGGGAAATTCCGCTTTTCTGTAAAGATCTTTACAAAGAATATATTCAGTAAGGCTCCCTGGTATCATTTCTATGATCTTGATTTCATTCTCAAAATATATTTATTTTCTAGGAATTTTGTTAGGAATGTAAGTTTTCCAATGAAAGACTAGTCATAAATTGGCAAAGCCTAGATATAGCAGTAATCTATACTGCAAAAACAGGAACAACTACATACTGAAAAGTTGTTAACATCCATTTTAAAGACAACAACAGGTTAATTTACTGTGTTAATTTTTTAAGTTCCACATTACTCATCCCCTTTAGCTCAGCCAACATGAAGTCTTGTAATGGGTAAAACAGATAAAAATCAGGAAATTATTTTGTCACTTTTTCTGATAAATAATTTTTTCAGAAGGAGCAATTGTCGTGTATAGGATTATCAAATTTTCTGACATCATGTGGAGAGAACTAAGAATGTGACTCTTCTGGAAATATTTTTATGCGCATCAGAACCTTTTAGTGCTACATTATGTATGCTAGGTATTAATTCACCCTACATAAGCCAGTCTTTGTACAAAATAAGTGCCACACTCTTGAATATAAGCAAGTTTTCTGAACTAACACTAGTAAATAGTTGTTACTAGTATATCTTTCCTATTTATTGTCTTGGTCACTAAGTGTCATTCAATATCAGAGAAGCAAACTTTAAAAGTGTGATACAAGTGTGGACAAATTCACATTTTGGCAGTACAGTTGTGGGTTTGAACAAAAGCCCAAAGTTAAAACATTCCAAAGCCAGGGTCATATTGGTACAGGCCCTAAGCATTACCACTTATTGGCATGGAACCCACACAGACCTGACAGCCAGTGATGAGATGCCAAACTTTGTGTGTTCAAACAAGGCCCTGGGGCTGCTAAATGGGCAAAGCTTGCTGTACGGTTTTGTTCACCATTAGCATTAATTTATGAAGTAAATGGAGCTGTAAAATTTATTAATTTAGCTATTTATATTGAATCTTATCTATTAAAGGAGACATCACAATTAGGTAAAATTAAATATAATAATCAGTTACAACTATCCATGTAGCTAATGGTTTCAAATGTGATAGTAGAAAACATTCTTGCTAGAGCCAAGATCAAAAGTCATAGCATGACATTGCACACCTTCAACCTCCAATAAATCTATTGAGTAACAACTTCCAGCAACTTACTGTTTCTGACATATAGCTCAATCTCTCTAAAGTTGAAGGTCACTGTTTTGAGGTCCAAGTTCAAATCAAGGTCAAACCAGAACATTCACCTGCATAGCCTGAACCAACTGAAAGTCATATGGGATTTACCTGATACTCAGATCAGAAGTACATGAGAACCTGTGCACACAAAATTAATACTGAAAGAAAATAAATTTACAGTCTTTCATAAAAGTTAACAAACTATTCAAATCTTTCCATACTTAACATAAAAATCCTGTAAAACATGCCAGTATAAAATACAATGTATTTTGAAATGTGACATATAATTAGATTTATACAATATTAAATCTTTCATTTTCGAGGATTGAAGTTATTCAATACAACATACATGTCACACATTAAGTTGAATTTGGCAAGCATGATTATCTGAGACATATCATTGATTTCTTTCTGGGCTTCAAATGGGCAACAACTGGCAGAAAACTAGGAAAAACTATCTACATTATCAAATATGTAGGTATCAGTTGGAATAACTAAACCTAACAAATGTCGCTTAAAATATTCTATCTACCCTTGTGTGGCTATGCAAGAATAGGTTACACAAGAGTAAAATGTATTTTTCATAATAATTCAGATGAATACGGTTTGGTGTAATTAAAGCTAAAAAGATTGCATAAAATGTTATATCTATTACTTAGTATGAATCTAGAAGATGCTTATAAAAGCATTTACTTGGCATAGTAGATGAAACACTGCCTATAAGTAGGATGGTAGACATAAATACTGGACGTTTAACCAATAGTAACCCATCCCGTACTGTTTTATGGTGAACACTAATGGGTTTTAGATGCAGGAGGTCAAATAAAGGATCATATATTGTTTCCATAGCGCAGAATTTCGGTGCCATATTTATAATAGAATTTGAAGACTTTTGAGGTATTGTGTTCTCTTTTTAATGCAGATTATTTTCTATTCTTGTTCACATGCTTTCGGTGTCATATTGTAATTCTAACCAAGTTTTATAGTGCTTAATCTCCACAAAAAAGCAGCTTCTAGCTTGCAACAACCAAGAACAAATTCCAATTGTAAAAAAATCTGTAGATGATAAACTGGGGGACACCAAGAATAAGGCTATGGTGGATTTCTTTCTGAAGCAGGCATAATTAAAAGGAAGCACAAATTTTTAAGGCACCATTTTTTTCTTCAAAAATGTCCAAATTTGATCACTTAAGCAATTTTTCATATTATTAACATTTGGACTGTAATATAGTAGAGTTCACACTTCTCCAGGGCCGGTATTCAGTAACATGGACCTGTGAATATCAGATCAAATTTGAGCCAAAATGATCAACGTTTGATCTGATTTTTGGATCAACTCATATTGGTATGCACGAAAGATTTGATCTAATTTATGCCTTTTGATGGATTAACTTTTGATCAAGACAAATCAAAAATAGCTTATAGAAGATTTTACAGCAAAGAACTTCCAGATGAATATTTTAGTCAGTCATTACAGAGGCAGGGGATTCTTTAAAACTGAGAAAAACTCTTTTAACTTTCCAAAATGATTGGGAGCTCTTTTTAAAATTCTGAGATGTTATTAAAAACAGATCAAGTATTTAATGTATTCAGCTCAAGTGATCGATGGTTTGTAAATACCTATTTGATCCACTGTCACATTTCCAAATTTTTCTCAATTTTGACCTGGTCTTGATCTGTATTAGCACATACCATCCCAGATGAATGACTGTTTTTATTAGAGTAAGAAATCTAAAATTCGCCACATATCTGAAATTCGCCACATGTCAAAATACTAATAAAATAAATGAATTGTGGTGAGATTTGTTGACTGTATAGTAAATTAAGGCTTTTTGAACTGAAAAATACCAATTTTTAGACAAAAACATCATTTTCTTCATAAAATTAACTAAGGTTTTACAGGTGGCGAATTTTAGATTCCTGGCGAATTTTAGATTTCTTACTCTACCCCTGTTAAACTAGACATAAATAAGAAATTGGGTGAAGGTGAATAAATTTATCCATATTTTTGGTAATTTTTTGTTGTGAAATAACAATAAAAACAGGGATCAGTAAAGTTCTGATATGAGAGAATGTGTCACTTACGTGACTCACACACAAACATACTATAAAGTTAACAGATTTCTTAAGTACCAAAAAAGTCTGGGAATATGTGTTTCAGATCAAAAACAGCCATGTTTAGGGCTTGGATCACTACTGTTTTATATACCTATTACTAAAGACCTTAGGGTGACTTTTCGAAAGAATGTGAATGTAGTATAACCCAATTTAACTGTCTAGTGAGAAATAAATGAGATAAAGTGGTACTCAGAAATCTGGATTTTCCAGTGCGTAGGCATATACATGATAAAATTTATCAGAGGGAATTATCAGCATTGATAGTTTGCAATCTATGCTCTACAATATGCTGTTAATATTATATTTTTTGTACATTTTGCACTATCAACTAATGAAAACTTATGAGAACTAACTCTACTGTTATTCCAGTAACATTTTACATTAAAAAATATATTGCCAATATGGTTCTTTCAAAACCATTCCATAGTCTCTGACTGCATCGCCTTAAGACCTTCAGTTCTACTTAGTTGCTATTTCTAAACATGACAATATCTAAATGGTCCTGGGGGAACTCAGGATAATCAGTTTAGTGCTTAATAACATTTCTGTGGGATAAAGTTATCTGATAAAAGCTGTGGCCATAAAAAAAACGCTCATTTGGGTAAAAACCAAAAGGAAATATTCATCACATTAACAGATATTTGTCTTCGATTGAAATGCTTTTGATCTAGTGTCTTCAATGTGACTTTTCAGGCCAGATGATAGATCCTGCATAAACAAAACACTTTTGCAAGATAAATATATTTCCAATAAGTATTACATATTTATTTTCTCAAAGTTCATTGAAACTGTTAACCACAATATGAAAGTCAAAATTTTTACTAGTCTAAATGCTTTAATCAGGCTTTTGCTCAAAATCTATCCTCATACTTTGCAAACTGAGTAAAAGTAACATGAATGTAAACTGCAAATTGTTACAGTTAAGTCGTAAAACTATCTATCTTTAGGCTTCTATGAGCCAATGACAATACAAATTGAAAATAGCTGATTAGAATCTTTTAATGTATGAAAAAATTAGAGCTTTATTTTTGCTTGCTCATGTATTAGATATAATTATACTTAACAGCCAGTTTATAAGAGCCTATAAGATATATACATATTGATAAATTAGCAGAATATACACTGGGACAAAGATCCCTATGGTTTTTTTCTGTACAAAATTTTCCCATTCAGAATACACTGCTTTTGTCCACTCCAGTAACTGCCCAATTTAATATGACCACAACAATGCTTTGAAATTGATTGAAAATGAAAACAAAAAGTTAAATAAGTGAAGTTTCATAAATAACTCACCATATATCTTTGCAATAGTAGGCAATTCAGCTGGTGTATTCTTGCGCACTAGCATCTTCGGTGACTTTGGTTTTGGTGGGCGTGTTTTACTTATATCAGTGTTTTGAAAATCATCTTCTGATTTACAATTTATTACATGTTTATCCACAGCATTACTGCTACTTTTAGTTGTACTGTTTTCTGAATAAAAACCACTACTTGCCATGGTTTCCAGACTGCAATATATCCTTTATAATCCACAGATTCAAGATATTTCAATTTCTTTTAAAAAGTGTAAGTTCATTCTTTTACAATCTTTTGAGTAAGTAAAACAACAAAAACATTACATTCTTGAAAGATACGACCCATACAAGCAGTAACCTATTGCAGGAATAAACTAGACTGTTAACAGTCAGCAAAGCCCTGCATAAACAAAAGCTATTTATTCAATAATTAGTAGAAATAAGATGCTCCTTTTCACTCATGCTGTTCTCTTATTTTGAAGCCAACTAATGAGGGAAAATGACGACATTTCTGACAAACAAGCCCACACCAGTTTATCGATCCTTGGCATTCAATGACAAAGTCTTACAACACCCTATGTTGGTTATTATATACCAGCTGCAATAACACTAGAATTACATGTTTAGAGCACAAACACACAATGAATCAGATCTGGGTCCACAGACCAAATAATACGTTAAATGGTTCTCCTGTATCTAGAATGGACAAAAAATAATATGTCATATTGTAGAGTTACTGCTAGCAGTCAGGCCCCCTTAATTTTCCCTGAAGGTAAAAACATGTTCAGCTCAATATGTGACTCGATTAGGTTTTGTACAACAATTAGGAAGATGCTCGTCAATGTACAGTAACAAATGGAAAAACTTGCGACATTGTGTAAAATTTCCCCACTGAGAAAACCTCTATTATTTCTTGAAAAATGATATCCTTATCTTAAATTTATAACTTTTGGACAATTTTTTAAAATTTGTTACAGAACTTTGCACTTGCTGGCTTATTCGTAAAGGAGAGTTCCACCAGCAAATTTCAAATGCTACTATCGTTCTATCTCAGAGCAAAAATTGAGTTCACATGAATACGCAACTTAAAACTGGGATATCATTATATAAATAAGGACTTATATTCAAGGCTACATTAACTCGGAATTATCATTAATTTGAACACATAACTAGACTAATCATGTGAATACCACCAACCATTATACTTGTAATGGGATACTTATTTTACCTGTTTTTATAATGTATTTTGTTGAGTTTACGCAAAAGTACCTTTTGGTTAATAACTATCCGCCCTTAATGGTTTAATGTGCATCTGATAAAAGGTTTCCATAGGTTTCTAAATTGGATCCACTAAACTCCTTTTAAGTCAATGTTGGTAACCGAATGTTTTGCGCAATGTTATTAATAATTCTACCACTTTATGCAATTTTTGAGAAGCTATTCTTATATTTTCCATGAGCTCTGCAAATTATAAAACCTGTTGCAAGGTAAGGAAGAGAATACATAAAAACATAAAATACTTGTATCCATAGATTCTATGGAACTAGTTTTGAGGTCCATACAATCGCAAAATGTAGTACCTTGCCTTCATTGACTTAACCTCATACCTAGTACCTTGTTTCAGTTATATTGCAATGGGATCCCCATTTAAGTGATCACTGGATTCACTATGTCTCTGCCCATACCTGATCAAGAACTCAGATAGCCTCACATCCAAGTGCTAATCATCAGACATATACTATAATATTGTTATCTTCATTCGTGATATATTTTTCTGTATATGTCATTCGGGAAGTTTTCCTATTGTATACTTTAAGAAAAACTCAACAAACCATAAAAATAATTCCACTTTATCAATACTTCAATGTAAAACAAATTCTTTTAAAATTGGAGAATGTCCTAAGGGCATTACATTATTTTCCACTAAAAATATAATTCTGAAAGTTTTACTCAAATTGACTGTTTTTCCTGTGAAATTTCACTTATTCAATTGTCAAAAAAACTTAAAGTTAAGCCCCCTTTTTCATTTTAAAGTTTATACAGAGGTTTATGATAAATCAAGAAGAAAAGTGCGCTGAAAAGGACAATCATTTGAAAAAAACATTTTTGAAAAGCCATAATTTAGAAAAATGCTTGAAGAAAAAAAGTACTTCTCTTAATGTGAAGAATGTTTTTGAAAAGAACCCCATGTTTTGTGATGGTATAAAGCACAGACTATCTCTCTATTTACCACCAACTCCTCCTCACACCTCTCTCCCAGTGCTCTGTGTCTATTAGCTTATTGCTTTTCCCTTTCCAATATCTTGCACCAACACAAACACTAGCCGGATTTAACACTTTTACACACGAAAGACTCTAATGTCACGGAAAACCTTGTGCCATCTATATGAGATCAATAACAATATCTCCTCCTTGCAAATAAACTTTCCTTTAGTGTTTCAACTCAGTGTGTTTGATGATATTCTTATAGTTTCTGTAAATAATACTCAATGATAACAAAGGCAAACGGTAGGTAATGGGAATGGAGCAATAGTTGCACCATCCACTTATATTCTTATGTCAACTTCACACTTTACGGTGATTTCATTTTAAAGTTTCCAATGGAAATCAATCTCTCAAGACCTTACAAGTGTTCTACTTATGAGGATTTGGATTTACATAAAACACCTGTCTCAAATAAAAAAATGACAAAACTGAATTTAATATCCACAACTAGCTGTATTCACCTAATACCCCCTTTCACACTACAGGTGGTATCCCCTGCGGTTATATGGCGTTGGATGAAATGCCCCTCTCCTTCAACTACCGTCTGGGGTTTGTATGGCACCTTGTGACACAGGGGTGAACTGTCCATTACCTTGTGCATTCTGTGGAAGTTTTAAAACGGTTTGGTCCACGGTGTACATAAGGTTGTGACTCAGTCATCTTTTGGTGTAATATGGCGACATAAGGTGAGGTATTGGACATTTGGCCACTGTGACAAAGGGTCGCATACAAATCTTGGACAGTAGTTAAGGGACAGAGGTGTTTTGCTAAATGTCTTTCACGGCACTTTACACCACTTGTAGTGTGAACAACTCAGACAAAATGGGGCAACCTGGGAAGCTGTTCCGCCGCCGAGTAAAGTTTCTAATCTCTAATCACAGGACATACCCCCTTTAATGTGAGAGGGCATAAACACCAGGATCTAAAAACCCTTGTTCTTGATTCATTTTTACAAATGCTGATTTTTTGCAAATATTTACAAACATATGTGACCTTAAAAATACACAGCATTCACAGAGGTATTCTGATAATGCTTATATGCTTGTTTTTTTTTATTAAAATACATGAATATATGACAATGAAATAAACGGGCCGGATAAATGTTTTGGTCCACATGCGCCAGCGGAAAAGTCTTCACAGACACAAATAGTGCATTACAATTTATAAATGTCTGGCAATAAAGACAAATTCCGAGTTAGATACATTCTATACCTGGCCTGGAACTCAGATGGTCACCCATCAAAGTACTAACAAAGCCCATTGCTGCTTGTGTGATGAGACCACGTAGGTATATCACTATACGCTAAATTCATTTCTGACATTACGCGGCTTAGAGTCTGTCAATAGATGGAGATTAAGCACTATAAAAGTACTATTAGAATTGGAATGAAAGTCTGGTGACAAACAAAACTAGTTAGCTCTATAAACACGAGCCAATCTAAAGACTTCTCACATGATAGAATGTCTCATGATATGGTTTTTACATATCTTAAAGAAACTGATCATCATGTTCCAGACTATGAAGACCCAGGGGTACATCAGGATGCTTTACCGGAAAACTGTGAATGGATATTGCAGATTTTTAATATGCAGCAACATTTTCAATTATTTGGCTTTATGATATGGTTAAATAATAGAATTTCTTAATCTTAAATATGCATCTAATAGGATTGTAGTATATATTGTGATGATAGAATGAAAAAAATACTTAGATGTGTGAGTGTACATTCTAGCTGTTTTAGAGCCGAGAAGTGTTCCAGTTAATGACTTGCAATCTCATATCTTCTCCAATAAAATAAGCAAAATCAGGGACACGTTTTCTACTTCTGGCTCTTTCAATGATGCACCTGATTCGGTGCCCCCTGCTTTTAATACCTTTAAGCCTGTAACTGAAGACAAGGTCAGTAAGTGCATCAATGAGTCTCCTACTTAATCATGCCCATTGGACCCCATACCAACATTCCTCCTTAAAGATTGTCTTGATATACTCCTTCCATCTATTACCAAGTTGGTAAATTATTCTCTCATTGATGGCCCCTTCCCAAGTGCTTTCAAAAAAGCAGTTGTCAACCCCCTCATTAAAAAGGCTTCTCTGCCCAGAAATGACCTTAAGAATTATTGCCCAGTGTCTGGTGTTTCAATACATTTGAAAAACATTTCTTCATTTTTAAATGTCTTTCTTGTGTCTCACTGGCCAAAACTCAAGAAAAGGAAAATTCCAACAGTTTACTATGTAATTCTCCCCTGAAATCATTGACTTGTCTTTCTGTCATTGTTCTGAAGCTAGCAACTTCTGAGTGGATGTAAACAGGTTGTTTCAAGCTCTTAATTTTTATGGGGGTGTTCCACTTAGGCTGACTCTACAACCTACTGTACAATTGTAGAGTTAGTTAGCAGAGTTGGGGATCAGGAACAAATGTCCAGAAAAAAGGACACAAAAAATACGGTTCGATTTCACCTCGACAGGACATAGTGCATCCCAGATTGTCTGGATCAAACTCATGTCCTGACTTGGGATGAGGGTGCTTTTCTAAATGGCTAAATGTGAAACTATCATGACAAACCACAATGCCCTAACTAACAAGCCATATAATACCACCACAAGCCATAGTGATAAATCGGCAAGACTGGAGCAGTGTCCCTATACACCCTGACCAAACTGATTAAATTTCTGAAGTTGGAATCATGGGTCGGGAACCAAGCAACACTATTTGCTGCTGTTACCAATCATTTATCACTGCAAAGATGCCACTTATACATCAGAGATTTTCTACAGAAGCTTATGGCCCTGTTGCTTTATTAAGTTAAATATTAAGAGTTTACTCTGATTTGCAGACAAAAGGAGACATCTGAATGCAGGACCAGCCAACTGGACATCAATCCCATAAAAGACAAGGCGTGAGTTGGTGAAATGAAACCGACCTGTCCTATAAGCTTCCCTGCTTGGCTGATGCTGTAACCGCCTTGTCAGTTTCCTCTTAGTCTTGTCCTGCTGTTCTCACGGCTTGTACTGTTGTGATGAAACTGCCTCTGCAACCAAAAACTGGAGACTTCCATCTTGATGGGTAGATTTGGTTGTTTATGGCAGGCCGGTTCCCTTTCAAGTACAGTCGGTGTTGTTCTACAGTTTGTTTTGGAGTGAGGCTGGGGGGGTACTTTAATACGACAGGCCGGCAAGTCTTTCTCGATGAGACTATAACAAAATAGGACAAGTCTGGAAGTGACTATGAAAGAATATAGACAGACAAAACGGTTAACAGGTGGGCAAAGTCATAGTCAGGATGAAGATTTGGGGAGGGTCGGTGAAATATAAAGCATGCTTGCTCACCAGGATAATCCAGGAAAGTACAACCAACAAACAATTCTGTAAACATTGGTCATGAAACTAAAAAAATCCATAGTTACCGACAAGACGGCCCCAGTGGAACAACCTCATTAGTATGCCTTGCCTTACATATTTACCTTATTTTGTCACACAATTTTTTCATTAAGTTTTGGTTGTCTTAACTTCTGTGGGACCCCAATTGTTCATCTTATATCACTTGACTCTTGAATGTATGGTTAAGGGTCTAACTTTGTCTCATGGCAACATGTGAGATCTACTGAGGGTCTGTCCTAAAACAATCATAGCTGTTCAATAAAAAAACACTAGTTCTTTGGCTTAAACTCTAGGATAACCAAAAGTTTTCCAAAGATTCCCATGATTGGTTTTCATAAGCTGCTAATATGGAAATGGTATCAGTTATTATCCCTGCCAGTAGTCATCAATGACTGAGCAATAATCCCCGCTGCAGAATAAATAGGAATTACACAAAGCTAAAAAAGGTCTCTTTATATCTCTCAAATATTTTAGGTTTACCTTTTTTTTAAATCACCACAGAAAAAAAAGTCAAATATGAAAGTTCAATTTTTACATAACTTTCAAAATCTAAGGAAATATCAGGACATTCTCCTCAGTTCATTCCATAAGGTCAAATATCAAGGTTATGATCCAATTTCAAAGTCACACGTGTTTCCAAAATTTTAGGATTCTGGACTTTGATTTAGTTGATGATATGGTTTACTTGTGATACATCTTTCAAATTGGAGCATTCTAGCAAGCTTTTTTATGTTGAAATTATAAACTGAAAGTTTGGAGTGTTAAGCAAAGTTAAGTGGGATGTTGGAATTTCTTTACATAGGTTTGTAGTCAGGCTTCACTTTTTATCTTTAATATTTATAGTTTTTCCTTAAGGCATAGCTATAACATTAGTGCTCTTGTCTGTCATAAAGAATATATTGAAAAGATCCATTAATCACAATCCCTTTCAGTTCTTGCGATTAGTTTCTGTGAGCGTTTGAATGGTGTTAGAGGACAAGGGCAATAACTAAACAATCTGTTATCAGACATGTGGAAGAGTTACGACAAATATCACCTGCCAGAATTCCTGGACACATCAATAAAACACTTCAGGCAATCAGAGATGAGAGTAAACTCAAACAAGTGGTTCTTATATTCTTAAAAACTCAAACAAGTGATTCTTATATTCTTAAAAACACTTTGTGTTACAATTTAAGATTACTCTGATATAAAATCTCTCAGTGACCAAGTGGTTAACAAGTTTGGCAGTAAATGATATGCCTTTTGTCTCTGATGCCACTGGTTCAAATTTAGGTTATGGAAACACATGAAACTTATTTAGGGATTGCCCTGAAGTCACCTAAAGCCCAGTATTTTGACTTAACGGGATCAAGTTTAGAAAGTCCAAAGAAAGAAAATGTTTTGGGTGGAAATTTTCTGAATTGTATAATTTCTTGATTTGTAACAATAAAATGGATTTGGGGCTTTCAATTCAATCTAGATGTAGATATTCCAACAGACCTACAAGAATGATGACAGAGGGTTTTAGTCAGAATAGTTTTCCTCAGTATAAACAAAGTGGGGTGGCTAGGAAAAACAGATATAAATGAAAAATGAAGGTATTCTTCTCAAAAGAACCTATCTGAATTCAGGTAACCGCATTTTAGTTGTCACCCAATGGAAGTATCAGAGAAGCAAACATGGTGGATGATGTAAACAAAACGCTATGAAAAATAACATCAAATATCTGTATAAATAAGGAAATTTATGTCAAAAACTAATATCAGGTAGATAAATCTGACAGAATACTAAGGTTTAGCCAAGTATTTCGATGTTTTAAAGTATATTAAATATTTTTTTCGGTTACCCACTTTGCCACTTTGAACTCAGTTTCACAAAGAATTTGGACCGTTTTCAGGTAACCGGGTAACGTATCACAGCATTAGTAAACAGGTTGCTGGAATACACCCATATGAAAAGCCCCTGATGTTCTTTATTAACATTTCTGAAAAGAGAAATGATGGATCATGAGTGACTGGGAATATGCATGGTCTGTTATTATTTTAAATTTCATTATCATCGCAATAATCTCTTTGCCAATAGGTAAGAGGCCCTTGGGTATTGTTGACACATGGACACGCAAACACTTGTGCAGGAATTTTCTATTTCTTTGGGTTACTTCCTGTTGAAGATTTGAAAAACTACCGCCCAGTATCTGGACTGGTGGAACGTGCAGTTGCTAAACAGCTGGTTGATCATATTCCTCGACATTGCTTGGATAACTCATACCAGTCAGCATATAAGTCAGGTCACTCAACAGAGACAGCTCTGCTTTCCATAAAAAATGATATTCATTTGTCACTATCTCTTGGAGAAGCTACTGCCTTGGTACTTCTGGATCTCTCTGTTGCCTTTGATACTATTGATCATTCCACCCTCCTCAGCTGTCTTCTAGATTGGTTCGGTGTTGGAGGCTCTGCTCTCAAAATGCTATCAGTCTGTTAAGATTAGTTCTACTTTGTCAGATTTACAAAAACTGCTGTTTGGCATCCCTCAGGGTTCTGTTTTGGGTCCTCTGCTATTCTCTCTGTACACATTTCCCCTTAGTACACTGATTGGGTACACACAAAGGCGTAAACTTCCATTTCTATGCCAACGACACACAACTTTATGTCCACCTGTCACACATGAATGCCTCAGCTGCTTTTGATAAGTTGAACAGATGCCTTCAAGATGTCAAAGAATGGATGTCGGCTAACAAACTTAAACTTAATCCTGATAAAACTGAGTTCATACTTTTTTGGCTCCAAGAAACACAGAAAGGTTAAATACATGTTTCCCAATCGACATCTTGGGCAACCCCAGTCACCCCACCGAGTCAGTCAGGAACCGGGGTGTGTGATTTGACTGATTTTTCCTTCTCTAAACACATCCAGAATGTTTGTAAAGGCTGCTTTATTCAGCTGAGAGATTTTAGAAATATTAAGCAATTCTTGACTCAAGATGCAGCTGTGTCGGTTGCAAACGCTTTTGTTAGTAGTCGGTTGGACTACTATAACTCACTTTACAGGAGTCTCTCCAAATTCAATCTTCATAGATTACAGTCTATCTAAAATAGTGCAGCTAGAATTGTTACAAATTTGAGTAAATACACTGGGATAACTTCGGTACTTGGGAAACTCCATTGGTTCCCTATTCAGTTCAAACTGGCTACCCTGGTGTACAATTTTATTCATACTGGTTTCCCTAAATATTTTACTCCACATTTATCCACATACCGCACTACTTGCAATACTAGACGTAGTCAGAGTGTTGCCAATTTCCTCAATGTACCAAAATTTCAACGTACAATTCATAGGTCCACTAAGCAGTTTGGCTTCAGTTTTATTTATTTATTTATTTGGGGTTTTACGTCGCTTTCAACACTGTACAGGTCATATCACGACGAATAGTTGGAAGGACAGAGGAAACCAGTACATACAGTTCGTCAGGGTTCTGTACTGTAAACTGCCGACCAACGGCAAGCAACTACCAGCTTTCCCACTTGAGGCCATACCGGGAACCGAACCCCGGCCTCAGAGGTGGGAAGCGAAAGTGTTACCACTCTGCCACCGTGGCCCCGGCTTCAGTTTTGCCTTTGATGCTCCCACTATTTGAAATTCACTTCCTGAAGACATTTGTGCATCACCCACTATTGCCTCTTAGAAAGAATCTCAAAACCTATCTCTACGCAAAGGCATATCCTCCTTAGCTCAATTTCTCTTGTGGCACCTCAGTGGTGCTGACCTATTTCTGTCCCTGGACTTTGAATTTGTATATTTCTATTGTCTTGTTGAGCCTTAGAGTCCACTATACAATGGAAATTAAGTGCTATAAAAGTCAAATTAGAATTAGAATTACTTGTCCTCAATCATCAAATTTCACAACATACTTATCAAATTGCCGGACCTTGAGGTTTTGTCCGATTTCAGTGTATGAGGCCCAACTATATTCTGCATGGGAACAAAATCACCCACTTTGAGGGAAGGGAGCCTTTTTGAGTTATCAAACCAGCATTCATATGCACACATATGTCGATTCCTCAATGCTTCCTCCCTGGCAGCCAAAGTTGGCCACCAGGTATTTTGTGGCTTCTATTTACCTTAGGACAAAAGGATGAAATCACAAATTGGTCACCCAGAAACAAACATTGCATGGGTGTTTGGTATCCTGTCTGGGGTATTGCGATACTGAAGGATACAATGTTGGGGTTTATTTATTTTCAGGTATCTGATATGCCCAGTATAATTCATCAGTAGTCATTTACAGTTTTTACACCGATTTTGGCCCTGCAGTTGCTGTGGAGGAAAGTCACAGATAAGATTCTATTATGCACACCCTATTCTTTCAGGAATTGGCATGTGGTGTTTGAGGTGACTGCTGGTCCAACATCAGAACACAGCTCATCAGGTATACCCAAGATTACAAACTAGCGTCTAAGGCAGGCAATCAGTCCTGCAGCTCCATCCATAGATCTTTCAATTATGGACCAGCTGGAGTAATAGTTCGCAATCATCTAATAAATATTTAAATTGTTGTGTGAGAAATTTCCACATTCTGAAATGGGTAGTCTGGTTGGGTGGTAAGTGTAAGTGGGCCATTCGGATATGATGGTGCCATTCGATTGCAATAACTACATTGCGATCAATATGGGTTATGGCTGGTTTTATGCCAAGCCAGAACACAGATGCTTCAGTTCTTGCAATCATGAAGGAGACACCTTGGCAGGCCACATGAAAGCTTGCAAGCACCTCTGGGGACAGTGCTGATGGTATGCAACCCTTTTAATCGATTACGCCATCGATACATCATTGCAAAACTGGTGGAATTCAGGAAAAAAGAAAAAATGCAAAACAATTGTACATGCACATCCTCATCACTTGCGGTTGCAATGCAAACTGTATCCCATGTAATGGGTCTCATCATAGAAGACTTGGGAGATGACACACAGGATGAGAGAAGACTCTCCTCAATACTGTCTAGGGATACTGCTAGGGGGCAAGTGGTTATGGCTTCCTATCATCTGGTAGAGGCAATTTGTCTGAATCACCAGCAGGTGTCAGGATACACAATCTGCTGCAAGATGTTTAATTCCAGAGATGTGTAGCATACAGAAGCAGTATATGAGTGTCTTCCCTTTCAGGTTTCTTAATGTGGAGTTGAAAAATCATTTTAGAAAATGATTGCCAAATAATTTCAGTAGCCGCTTGTGATCTAGCCCGATTATTAAATCTGCACATCTCAAGTATCATGATAAACACCCGAACCCTATGTGGGAAAGATGGTAGTTTCTCACCAATGGTAGGCAGTTTACAGTACAGAACCTTGACCAATGTATGCACTGGCTTCCTCTGCCCATAAAACCATTGTCACAACCTGACCTTTCCAGTGTTGAAAGTGACGTTAAAACCCAAACAAATCAAGATAAAATGCTTGCCTTGTTCAAGTCAGAAGCGATTGCAAGGGCATAACTTTTTGCAGGGGCATAATGTGATTCTGCATTCTGGGTAAAATGACTACTGACAAGTGTGATTTTTCATCCATTATGGCTCTGATAAGTACATCATTTTGTAACAGTTGTAGTCATTTTTTTGCTAAATTTCACGGACAATCTATGACCAGTCAGTAGCTAGGCATGTAGGTTTTGGGGGTCAAAACTTTGCACAATTGTCATGATTCCATTAGCAATGGTTTTTGACTACACAAATATTGACTGGAGTTGTTCATTACACTTAAAGGCTGTTGCAGGTTCTAGTAGGTGGCAGAATGGTAACATCTGCTGTGCAATGGTAAAAGCACAAGATACTTGGTTTACAAGACCCGTCCAAGAACACACATATGTATTCTTAGGTGCCAGAAAATCTAGGATGGCTTGCAGGTGTTTTGGGGATGGTCAAACACTATCAAGGATTATTTCAAAACTTGAAAATTCTACTTTATCCTGATCAGATATGAATAGGGTTTACTTTGGTGTTATGTTGTTTACTGATATCCAACCACTGGACAGTTTGAAACTCTCTTCGAAAGAATCAGTGTACAGGAAAGTGTCAACCACACATTTGGTTTTGTTGGGAATCTCAGATAAGATTTTGTGCTACCAATAAGATATAGCCTTGAGGGGCAGTTTTGTATCTGTATCTTTCCCATGGCATTATAAAGGTAGTTAGATGTCTATCTTTTGACCAGATTGGTACGCAATTTTATTGATTCTAGACATCCAAATGTATTTATCCATGAGTTACAAATCAAGCTTGGTGGATTGGTGATGGGGTATGTGTCTCCCTCCTGGCATGGACGTTCAGTGCTTGAAAATCAATAGCCCTTTGTGTTTGCCATGATTTTTTGCACACAGCACCATTTTGTGCCACCAAGTCCCTAGTTTTCTTGTGAGAATCTGTTCAATAAATCCAATCTTACATCTTGATCCTGCCCTTCTTTAATTTTATTGTGTCAGTGAAGTGCAACTGGTACAGGTGTACGGCAGGATTTGCATCTGGGTCACCCATCAGTTTCATGGGTGGGCCTTCCATTAGCAGTAAAGTTTGATGTTCCCTAGTTTTGAAATCTTAAGGTACTGTAACAGTAGTAGCATTGTGCAGTTTCCTTCCATAGGAAAAAAGGTAGCTTTGTGGGTGGAGGTGTTGGCTTTTGGTGTGCGGGGGGGGGCCTTCCCAACTCCTGTTACATCCATAGTTGTTCGGACCATGGGAATTTTCATGATTCACAGGGTTCTGGCACCTGTATACTGCTGAAAGTTGTGCTCACTTCGGGGAAGGCACTGGGCATAATGACAAGTGCGACACAGCCTTCTTTGCTGGGAAAGAACTTTTCACAGTCTCAATGCTCCTTCCGTATTAATTCTTCCTAACGGGACAGAGAAATGTGGCACCAAGGACACATATTCCTTGTGCATTTTCATGTTCACTGGGATAAGGTCCTTCTCATAGAAATAAAGGTATTGCATTTTTTTTACTTTGATGCCAGGTTTGATGGTAGCTTGAACAGCCTGTGATGGCCATTGCAGATATTGTGACAGTGTTAGTATTACAGTTCACTGTTCAAATCCTAGTGCATTTTCATACACTCAAGGAACCTTGACTGTAAGGTTGATGTATGGCTGGGGTTATTAATACTTATCAATCCATGTGTGTGACGGCTTATCATAGATGTGGTGATCCAAAACAAATCAGTGCTTTTGTGATGTTTCGATGGTACAAAAAGAATTAAAGATAGCACCTTTATACTCGTCTATTGCTGTTGGGTTTATATTTGCTCCAACAAATGATATCAAGGTGGTGGTTACAATTGCAAAGTTGGCTCAAATGAAGAATCTAAAGGTGGTGGTCGTGACTGTAAAGTTGGGCTTTGTGTCCATATGCTGGGCATTTTTTTTCATCTGAGGTGTGCCAGAGCACTTTTGTCAAGTTCTTTCTTCCTACAATTAAAGCTGGACTCTTGAGAGCTTGTTTCTGGATGGTTTGCTTACTTTTCTTTAAGAATTGCTTCTTGATTTGATTGCATGAGAGTTAAGTAAGCTTGATGTATATCACTTTCCAGCCTCTTTAATTTAAAATTGAAAGACTTCAAGTTACATGTCTTGACTGTTACTGCCAAGTAGGTTCAGCTGAAGTTTTGGATCAAGTATGGCTCTGATAAGTACATAATAATAAATTATTATTTAGAATACTTTTTGGATAATTTAATACATGCCACAAATATAAAATAAAAAATATTCCTATCAATTGCCCTGCAGTGTCTGTAGCGTGTTCAACATAATTGCTCTTCCATGATCTCAATACAAGGTAACACTGGAAAAAGATTGGAGAATAAACCCGCCAAACCAGAAAACCCAAAACTATTCATGTCACTAAGGAACCCAGAGGGCTGTTGAGATGGTGGATTGGCAGTGGGTTGTGACATTTGCTTATGAGATGTTCTAGGTTGTTGTAAAGGGAATTCTTATGTGCAGATTGCTGGTGTATTTTGGATTGTACAAAGGTTCAATTTGAGTCCCTATTTCAAGTACAGTTAAACCTAGTGAAATCAAATCTTGTGAAACCAGAAAAAAATTTATGTTCAACCAATAATTTTACAGTAAAGTGAGCAAGACCACATCAGCCTCTTATAAATTAGAATAAATTACTTGTTAAAAGGAAATTCTATTGCAGAGTTCAAAACGAAGCAGTTTGACTGTAAAGCAGTATCTAGAAAATAAGAGAAGTTAACTGTATACCTCACTGGAGGGACTGAAATTGGTAATGAATAAAACTTGTTCCAGTAATAATTGTTTTGCCTCAGATTACTCACATTAGCAGTGCATCATGTACCTATTTATCAAGACAAGTTTAAATTACACAGCTATGATTTTATCAAGTCTCCTGAGCATTGTTTGAAGATACAATTAGTGATTAGGTAATAATTAGCTGCTGTGTTGTTAGCGTTGATTTGTGTCAGGTGAAAAGCTCTACAAAAGCCATCTAGTTGCAAATGAAAAAGTATACTATGTGAGATTAACTTTCATTGTTATTCATCATTTGTCCTTTTCTCTTGAATATTCCAAATATAATTGTCATGATTATGATTTGAAGAACTTCCAAGAATAGAATAATAACTATGATTTGAAAATTACGTGCACTTGTAATAACCTTTGGATCCATTTTCTGACAAAATATTTGTTCAATCTAAAAATAACTCTTTCAGACAAGATTTTATAGGTCAAGGTCACTACGGCAAGGTCAAAGGTCAAATCAAGGTCACACCATGACGTTGAACACCTACACCCCTTAACCAATGTTCCTACCAAGTATCAACTTCCTACACCTTACGGTTTCTCAGATTTTTTTTTTTTTTTTATTATTTTTTTTTTATTGGTCACAATATAAATAATGTCACAATATAAATAATGTTACATAACACAAAAAACTTTTAACAAAATTTTACTATTTGCACTGAATATGTTAACATTATAAGGCTACATATCTGATGAATGGAGTCTGACCTTATACTTGGTATGAATTATTAGGCTAATTCAAACAGATTGTTAAAAATACCCCAACTAGTATAGAGTTTTTCTCCAAAATCACATTCTGAATTAATATAAAATTGTTCCTCATATTTTTTCTTTAATTTATTTTTAAGCCCTGATATATTTGGAACACTTTTATTTAAAGCACTTTTGAAAATATAGTATTTAGTAGTAGCAATTAATATGTTGATTGGAATATACTGATTGTCCCTGTGTAAATATCCTAAGATTATATCCAGGGGTGAAAAATTTATTAATTTCCCCAAAGTGGAATGTATCCAGATTTCTAGATCTTTCCATAAGTCTACTACATAGCGACATTTCACAAAGAGATGGATAAATGTTTCAGAATCAGATTGACAAACTCTACATTTGTCTGATTTCTCAATGGACATTTTATACATTTGACTGTTTGTACCAAGTATTCTATGTATCAACTTATACTGAAACCAGATCAAGTTATTATCCTGTTCAACATTAAATATAAGATAAAAGACTCTTCTCCATGTTGTATTGTCTATCTGTATACCAAGATCTTTATTCCATTTGGCTCTATATCCGCATTCTACTTCTTTTGTCTTTACCTTATTGTAGATATTTCTACATCCTTGCTTACATTGGAAAAAAAGGGATATATGTTGTGGGACGAATGGTCTCTCTAGTTGATAATCTTGAATGAATAAATGTTTATTATCATTAATGTATCTTTGTACCATTGAACTGACTTGAAAGTATTCCAAGAAATTTCTTATGTGAAAGCCAAACTTTACCTCAATTTCTTTACTACTCATCATTTTAAAATTTTGATGAACAATATCCCCAATCACAGATATCCCTTTGTCAGACCATGTTTTCCAAAATATATTAGGATTTCCTATTTTACTATTATACCACAGACAGGTTGAAAGCACACTTTGTTCAGTTCGTGTTTGAACTGATTGATCTATTATGTTCCACGATACAAAGATCTCTTTCCAAAAGTCATTGGGTACTCTTTTGTTACTTTTTATCCCCCAAAAAGGACCCACTTTGAACAATGATTCAATAGGTCCATATGATCTTTCAAATAATTTAGCCCATGGGCTGGTCGGAGAGGTTATAAGTCTCCTTATCCAAGTGCATTTTAAGGATTTGATAAATTTCTCTACGTCTGGCATTTTTAGACCACCATCTATTTTGTTTTGGCAGATAGTTGTACGCTTTATTTTTTCTGGTTTCCCATCCCACAAAAATTTATAAAGTTTTTTATTCAAATCTGCACAAAAATTATTATTTGGAAGTGGAATAGCCATGAACAAATGATTCAGTTGGGATAATATTAATGATTTAATAACAGTAATTTTGCCTAGAGGTGTCAAGGCTCTTTTTTTCCAAGCAGAAATTATTTCCTCGACTCTGGTAAGTGTTTTGGAGTAGTTGTGAGCTGGTATATTTTGCAAATTAACATCAAAATCTATCCCCAGCAAGGTGAAAAAATTTGTACCCCAGTTTATGTGGGTGTTCCACCACACGACTAAGGCTCCCGATTAAGGGTTTTGGGGGGTCGGTTTGAAATATTTGCTTAGTCCCAGGCTTCCTGTAAGGATCGGTTGTGGTCGGTTGAGGCCATGTGAAAAATCAAACATGTTTGATATTTCACACGACTACAACCGATTCCTATTTCCCGCCGTCAACAAAATGTCCAGTCCCAGGCGTCCTGAGGCCTCCTCAGACCCAAATTTACACAGTCGTGTGTTGTCCCAGGCGTCCTGCGACCCTTAGTCCCAGACCTCCCTAGCTTAGTCCCAGGCGGCCGGTTGTTAATCCCAGACTCAAATATGATGCGTATGAATTTCATGCGTCTGAAAGTGAGTCGGTTTCATTAGTCCCCGGAAGCCTCAGACCGTCTGCGGTGTCCTGCGACCCAAAAATCAAGGTCTGGGACTAAGAACCGACTAAGGGTAACCGACCCTAACCGATCCAAACCGGCCTCCCCAGGACGCCTGGGACCACGCATTTTCAGTCTGCGGCGTCCTGAGGACGCCCCAGGCGGCCTGGGACTAACAACCGATCAAGAACCGACTGTTTTCCGCGCGTTGGAAATTAAAACGAGGCAATGAGCAGGTCTGGGACTATATAAGCGACCGCGCACACTTTGTCATTGTTACTGACTGTTTGGCTACTGAGAGACGTGTGTCACTGATTTGTAGGGGTTTTCAATTTTTATTTTACATTTTATATACTTGAGCTTAAGGCAAATTTCACAGTTAGGAGACACATTTTACTATTTTTTTATTATTTTGTCGACTGGATCATGAGAAAAGAGAAAGGAGGGAAGAGAGGAAGGAAAAAGATGGATGAGAGGGAGAAGGAAAGTCAAGTAGAGGAGAGGAGTGAAGTTATTACAGAAGAAGGAAGTGAGAGGAGAGAGGAGGAGGAGATTCAGGAAGATCCAGCTATTGGGGAAGCTGTGGCAGAAGAAGAAGAGAGGTGTGAGGAAGATCCGGAGTGCCATTCTTCAGCCAAGAGAGCCAGGGTGTGTGCCACTTTTACAGACAGTGATGAAGTTTCCATTGTAGAATTCGTCAAGCTGCACCCTGAACTGTATGACAAGGAACATTCACGTTTCCACGACAGGAACAGAAGAGAGGCTCTCTGGGCAGAAATATCTGCAGAACTTAAGCTCCAGCCCTTTGATGTGAGAAGGTGGTTTGAGTCCCACCGAACCCGTTATGGAAAGCTGTCTAAGCTCCAATCTGGCCAAGCCCCGAGGGAGATGACCAAGAGACAGTCCTGGGTGTACCAACAGATGGGTTTTCTTAAAACCCACATCAGAAGAAAGGGGGCCAATAGAAGTTCAGGTTTTGAGGCCAGTCCAAATACCAGCAAGCAGGACGAATCACGTGGGTCAACTACTGACACAGAACACCTCGAGTCCAGTGTCCTGAGGGAGAGGAGTCAGTCCATCATTACATCAACACCCGTTTCAACTACAGACTCCAAGATTCTCGAACACTTTGAGCAGATGAGGACACTTATCTCGGGTTTTCTGCATCAGAAGTCAGACAGGCAGCCCTTCTTTGACTACGTGGCATCAGAGGCCGAAAAGATGACTCAAGAAGAATTTGAAGAATTAAAGGGCAAGATATTCAGAGATATCGAAAATATTAAGAGTAACCGCAGACGTCAGCCATTGCCCAGAAGATCAGCCACTGTTACCACGGAGTCCCAGAGGGTCGGCCTACTGCCAACAACCACTCCACAGGCGTCAAGTTCCACTCAAGCAGCAGCTAGCAGCAGTTTTGTGTACTATACACCAAGCCCCATTGGCTTCAGCAACCCTACATCTGTCCTAACTGTACAGGACGAAGGGAGCAGACACAATCTGAGTGGAATCTTAAGCCAGCTACCAGATCTGACATCAACACAGATCGTCGAGCAGCCTCAGCAGCAGCAGCAGCAGCAACAACCGCAGCAGCAGCTCTTTACTATCACCACTTCAGCACCGCCTCAACAGCAGCAGCAGCCTCCTCAGTAGCCATCCAGTCAGGGCGGGTCTTTGACCTGCCAGGCCCTTTTCAGGGCCACCAAATCTTCCAAAAACAATTATTCAGCTACGTGTTCTTCCAATTCCCCTCCCAAAACAAAAAAGTTCAGTACAAATACTTATCACAAGAAAAAAAAAATTAAAGTCCAACACTTACACCACCCCAAACATGAAACAAACAACCCATGGTACTACACATAACCAAAAAGGCCACATAAAAAAAATATTAAAAGTAACTCCCAATATGGCCATTAATCAGCCCATTTTTAGAATAAAATCCATGGGATAGTTTAAAATCTGTAATTGAAAAGTCCAACACTTGCACCTTCCCTAGAGTTAAAAGGCATAATTACATACTTACCAACCCACAAACAGACAAACCCAATACCAAACATAACCCCCAAATAACAAACCCAGTACCAAACCTAATACCCAACTACCCCCAAAAAACCCAACCCCAGTAACCACCAACCAACAAACACCCAAACCCAAAAGTAAATAGAACCCATGCCAACGAACTGACAAACTATTTAGCAAACACAATCCCCCATTATTGAAAGCAAAACTAGTTCCATGGTTATATTTTCCAAATTTTTGTGATTAGAAATGAATATTTAAAATTGAATATTTCCATAAAAAAATTTCTGCTACAAATAAGTTTCCCAGCCATGAAAAAAGAAAAATGTTTAAATTATGATGTGGATTTGAAAATATATAAAATAATAATTCAATTTAGGATATTATGTGTGACTTTGTGTTTCGCTTTTGTTTAACAGTGGGTTTGTCTGTTTGTTGGGTGAGTAAGTTGTGTTTGTCTGTTTGTCTGTCTGAACAAGTTATGTTTGGCATGGGGTTTGTCTGTTTGTCTGTCTCAACAAGTTATGTTTGGCATGGGGTTTGTCTGTTTGTCCGTCTCAACAAGTTATGTTTGGCATGGGGTTTGTCTGTTTGTCCGTCTCAACAAGTTATGTTTGGCATGGGGTTTGTCTGTTTGTCCGTCTCAACAAGTTATGTTTGGCATGGGGTTTGTCTGTTTGTCCGTCTCAACAAGTTATGTTTGGCATGGGGTTTGTCTGTTTGTCCGTCTCAACAAGTTATGCTTGGCATGGGGTTTGTCTGTTTGTCCACATAGCTGATTAATTGTTTTTGGAATATTTGGTAGTCCTGAAAAGGACTGTTATAGTTAGTCCTGAAAAGGACTGTTTACTGCAACAGGACTTATATTCTGCCATCTTGCCAGGCCACTGCTCCCTCATTATTGAAGTAGTCCTTCAGGTAATCCCTCTGTCTTTTGGCCTCTCTAGCAGGGTTTCTGTCTTGGCCACCACCAGCAGCACCACCAATCAATCCACAATCACCAGGCACATCATCATCATCATCATCATCCCCCCCCGGCTGCTGACCAGCAGGTTGACCTTGATACTGGCTTCTGAGTATATTGTGCAGAACCACACAGGTCATGACCACTTCTCTAACTGTTTCTGGGGGTAGTTCAATGGTGGTCCTCATGACTCTAAATCTTGACACAAGGATGCCAAAAGCGTTCTCCACAACTCTCCTGCCCCTTGATATTCTGTAGTTGGCAATCCTTTCTTCCCTTGTTAACAGCCTTCTGCCATAGGGTTTCATGAGCCAGGTCTTCAGGGCAAAGGCATCATCTGCCAAAATGAAGTAGGGGACATCTCTACCACCCTGTGTTATAGGAGCTGGGTCAGGGAAGCCTATCCTGCCATCTTCAATCCTCCTCTTCAGCTGAGAGGCATTAAATATCTGGGCATCTGAGTAAGACCCTTCTGTACCCACATCCACCCATCTGAATTTGTACTGCCCATCTACCAAGGCCAACATGACAATGGAAAAGAACCCCTTGTAGTTGTGGTAGAGGGCTCCAGAGTTCTTGGGTTTCTTCAGGGCCACATGCTTTCCATCCAGGGCTCCCAGGGCATGTGGAACATTCCACCTGATCCTGAATTCCCTTTCCAGTTCTTTCCACTCATCTGGAGTAGTAGGACATTTGAGGTACTCTCTGGTGAACTCATCCTGGATGGCCCTGCAGACCTCTGGTAGAAACTTGGAAATGGTGGATCTGCCAACCCTGAACTGACAGGATAATGATGTGTATGACTCTCCAGTGGCCAGATATCTGATGGTGAGGGCTAACTTCTCCCCAACACTGATAGGAGCTCTGTAGTTGGTGGCCTGCCTGGCTAGACGTGGTTCCAGTCTGGTCTTCATCATTTCAAAGAATTCTGGGGTCATCCTCATGTAGTTGGTGAATCCTGGAATGTCTGTGGCATACAGATCAGCCATAATGTTGTGGTAGGCCCCCCTCTCCTCTCTCTGCAGTAGCCATGGCCTGACCCACATGTTGTGTCTTCTTCTAGGTCTCTGTATGGGTGCTGGTGGTGCTGGTGGTGGTGGTTGCTGTGCTTGACGTAAAAAATGGAAATACATGATTATTTGTAACTGAATAAAAACCAAAAAAGCCCTAAGTTGTTGTTGAATCTGTCTTCCATTAAAAGGTGGCATCCTGGTGTGTTCCTAGAAAAGCAATGATGATTAGATCGCAAATTTTATATATATATACCCAGAAAATCCAGCAACTTTGCAAAACAATAATCGGGGATCCTGGTCTGGGGAGGCCTGAGGAGGCCTGAGGACGCCTGAGGACGCCGGTAGTTAATCGTGTGTTAGTCGGCTCTTAGTCCCAGGAGGCCTGAGGCGTCCTGGGACCCAGTCGGTTTGTGTCCGACAGGATCGTGGTTGAAACCGACCCGAAAACTGGCTTAGTCGGTTCTTAGTCCCAGACCAGTCGGGGACTGTCTGCGGCCGCCTGAGGCATCCTGAGGCGTCCTGGGGACGATCTGTTCTTAATCCCAGACTTCAGTACCGACCCAGTATTCCCGCCCATTTTTGTCTTTTTTCAACCAACTGTGCACGATTAAGGGTCGCCGACAGGATCGGGGCTTAATCTTTTGGTGGAACAGGGGCATTAAGGCGCTAGCACAGCAAAGTTTTTCCTTGGAGTATTTCCTTTGTCCAATCCATACCATTTTTGTTTTAGACATGTTCATTTTCAGACCTGATAGAGATCCAAAGACTTCTAAGATATTTAATATTTGTTGCAAGGAGCTCTCTGAACCATCCATAAAAATTGTAGTGTCATCAGCAAATTGTGGAATTTTGATTTCTTCTTGACCAATTTTTATACCTTTAACCATAGTGTTACCTTGGATCATTTCATACAGTACCTGGGCACATAACAGAAAGAGATATGGAGATATGGGGTCCCCTTGTTTACATCCTCTTTCAATTGGGAAAAATTCCGATAAAACACCAACTTGGAGTACTGAGGCTGTTATTTTATTATTAAAGAGAGTTATCCAATTGACAAATTCCTCACTAAAGTTGAAGTGACGTAGTACCTTGTACATAAATTTCCATGATACCGAGTCAAAAGCTTTTTCAAAATCAATGAACATCAACAATCCTTTGATTTTTTTAACTTCAGTATAATTCATAACATCGTAGACAAGTCTGGTACTCTCCCCAATAAATGAAACCAGTTTGAGATTGCGAAATTAAGTCTGGGAGGGCTTTCTGAGATATAGCCTGGACAAGATTTTCAAACTCAAGGTCACTATGGCAAGGTCAAAGGTCAAATCAAGGTCAGACCATGATGCTGCACACCTACACATCCTATCCAATGTTCCTACCAAGTATCAACTTCCTACACTGAGATACAGCCCAGACAAACCTTTTCCCGCCACCCGCCCACCCATCCGGACACCATGGGTGAAAACAATACCCTGACAGCCCTTAGGGCTGTGGGGGTAAAAACAGTAGTGTCAAAAGCTGTTTATACACCTAAAGACAACTTTTGTTTATACTCTGATTGCAAACATTGTCCAATAAATGTTCTTAAAAATGTGTAACAATAATGTATGTAATATATATACAGATATGTGGCACCAATCAGGGGCAAATCTCTTCAACTAAGGAGGTGGGTCATGTGTAGGCATGCAAAATCTACGGGGTTCGTGGTTTTTCATTAAATTTAACATTAGTTTTAAAAATATTTATCAGAGTACTCCTGTTCAATATTGCACTGTTTTATGAAGAACTAACAATTGGCTAGGATTTCATGCAGGGATGTTATTATCATCTAGGTTTATTTTTATACCAATTTTTTAATATCTTGGTTATTTTCATATAAATTTCTGTTTCCAGAAAAATGAAGTAAGTTTTAATCCTGATTTCATAGCAACATTAGATTATAACAGAGGGTTGTGAAATAACATATTTACTATTATTATACTGGATGAATCAAGATCCAATGCAGAATGTTCAAATTTTGAATCTGGGACTGTTACATTTGGTTCCACTTAAGGTGCATGATCTATATAAAGCTACAACTATTGTGATACGTAGGTCTTGCTGTATTCCCAGAATTCCAGCAGTGTTTAAAGGGACTGTTTTAGATAATGCGATAGTTTCATTTTGGCATATGGTCCGGCCAATTCTTTTGGCTTGGAGCCTTGCTGCTAATTTTAGTAAACTTTGTCTTATTTACAACTCTTTCCAATCTTTTTCAGTGCTGCCACATACATCTACACAACGTCACAGTATGAGCCCGTTCTCAGACTGGATGACTAGTGGATGAGGGGTAAAAATATCAGGTCCAATGCACGAGTTTGGTCCTGGATATTCACAGACCTACCAGAATGCAACCAGATATCCCCAACCACCAAATGCCTTAGACCTATGTACGCAACAAGTACCCTGAAGAACTGCTCCTCTTTTACTCACATATGAAGGCCATTCCTGGCCATTCCGGATCATCCAGGCCCTGTCAGACTTGGACAGGGTATTAACTTATAAAAATTTAATTTACTTATTAAATTTGCAATTTTATTGCGTTAATACATCCTATCCAATGGACAATTGCTGAATAACTACCGCTTGGTTGGCGGGTAAGTTACTAGGGACTTATGTGAACTCACAAATGAAAATTTAGCCTACCGTCTAGGCTGACTTTGTCAGGAGACCTATAGGCCCAGGCCTGGGTTGACCTTAAGGTCAGGAAACCCTATAAGGCCATGGTCGGTTGCCAGCAGCCGGTTAACCGGGGCTATACCGACATAGCCCCCCCCCCCTCCTTTTTAGCAGACCTGCTCTGAGGTAGGGGAAGAGAGGGATGAGTTCAGTCCCAGAAAGCCCTGCTTCTCGATTGATGTGGCTCTAAGAGCCATCCATGGAGATTTAGGTTTGTCAGATTTCTGTGAGGGATCTGATTGAAGGGCTGTGTTAACAGGTTGGGCAAGGAAAGGCTCAGTGGGATCTGACTGGACATGGTCACTAGGTCCCAAAACCACGGCATGTTGGGCCACCCCGGAGCAATCAGAATGATTCTCTCTCCAACGAATCCAATCAGAATGATTCTCTCTCCAACAACTTCTCCACCACTTTGCCCAAGATGGTTGCTGGTGGGAAGGCATATGCGTCCAGATCCTCCCATGGCAGACTGAGTGCATCCACTGCAGTGGCCAGGGGATCTGGTACCGGTGACACAAAGGCAACTTGTTGTTGAACCTCGTGGCAAATAGGTCTATTTGAGGCCGGTGCCACCTGCTGCATATTGCTTGGAAGACCTCCTGAAGGAGAGACCACTTTGTTTGGATGGTCTGGCCTAGCCTGGACACCACATTCAGCCGGGCTTTGAGAGTTACTTGATTTCTGGTGCACCAGGTCAAGATTCTCCATAGTAAAGCACAAGGTGGGCCCAACCTCATGTCTCCTTCCTTGTTTATGTATGAAACCACTGTGGTGTTGTCTGTTGCTACAAGTACTATCTTGTATAGGCAGAGGTCTTGGAACTCTTTTAAGGCTAGAAAGATTGCCTTGAGTTCTAGGTAATTGATATGCAGCTTGCTTTCTGGAAGGAACCAGGCTCCTCTTGCAGTGCGTTCGTTTAAGTGAGCCCCCCACCCTTCTGTCAATGCGTCTGTAAAGATTTCCAGAGCATGTTTTATTGGGTGTAATGGTTGGCCTGTAAGGACATTGTCCTCTTGCAGCCATCATTGTAAGTGTGGGTGCAAGGACCTTGGTATTGGAAATACCTTTTCTAGTGACTCTGGTACCCTCCAGTTGTTTTTGAGATGCCACTGTTTGGGTCTCATATGAAGTCGGCCTAGGTGAACTTACTTTTCTGTGGCTGTTAGTAAACCTATCAAAGAAATGAATTGCTGGACCGGACAAGTCGGTAGTGACAGTATTTCTAGTATTTTGTCCTGACGGTTCTGCCAAAGGTACGGTGTTGGTCGGACCCGACCGGCCCAGAAGTCGAACTGGTAACCTACAAAGTCAAAGACCTGCTTTGGTTCCAGTTCTGATTTTTTTTAAATTCACCAGACAACCTAGTTCTTGGCATATTATCACTAGATCTTGAGTATTCTGGAGACAAAACTGGTGGGATTTGGCTCTCACCAACTAGTCGTCTAGGTGCTGGTGGATTCTTATACCCTTGTATATGGCCATCACTTTCAACTCCTTTGTTACTACAGTGAACTCCATGGGTGCTGTGGACAGATCGAAAGGCAGAGCTTAGAACTGGTATGTCCGACCCTGGACATGAAATCTCAAGACATTTCCTGAACTGTTCCTGTATTGCTATGTGGAAGTAGGCGTCCTTGATAACCTATTGAGGTAACCTACTCCCCTTATTGGAGGGTGGTCCTGATGGTCTCCGAAAGGTTTGGTTTGCTCAGATCTAGAAGTTGTGTGGGTTCGGAACCAAGAAAGGTTGAAGAAGACCAGAGATTTGAACTGGCTTGACTGCATCTTTGTCCATAAGCTGATGTAATGCCTCCAACCAATATAGGTTCCTGTGAGGATGCACATAGCAGTTGATAATTTTGGTGACCTTGTCAAGCTTGGTCTTGATTGGAAAAGGAGAGTGTAGCCCTCCTTCACCATTTGTACTACCTAGGGTCCAGGCCCCAAGGCTTCCTAAGTTCTTCCCAAAATGGATTTAGTCTGAACCCTACAGACAGATTGTGTGCCACATTTGGTAGTCTGACAAACATTTTCTGTCCCTCCGGACACTGGTCCGGCCTGGTGACAATGAAACCAGTTAACAGTCCATCTGTTATGGCTGTGGTCCAGTCCGGTGGGGCTGACATAACTCTTCACATTTTATAGACTCTTGGCCCCGGGCCAGCCACCTGTAAGGTGGAGCATGTACACATTGTCATTTGTATGATGGCTGATCCCTGAACGGACACGATGAAAGCTTGTGTCAGTGTGGACCACCTTTTCTCTTGCTGTTCAAAAGCCCCATTTGTTCTCTCTGTAACCAGCAATTTTTGGCCAATTTGTTTTCTCTGTAACCAGCAGTTTTTGGCCACAGTAAATCTGTAGCCTGTGATACTCTGTAACCAGTAAAACTGGTAGGCTAGGCTGACTTGAATTGTTACTGATCTACTAACTAGGTGATCCCCAGGTGGGACTGCTGGTCGGTTCCGGTCCTCTGTAACCAGTATTGAAAAGGGGCAAGACAGTAATTGCACATGATAGGTCGGTAGTCTCTGTAACCAGCTGGTGTGAAGCAAAACTGCTCAGTGAAAACTGTATAGCCGGTGACCAGTTGGTGAACTCTGTAACCGGCTGAAGCAGTTTCTGTGTAGGAAAAAACTTCCTGTCAGGGACTACACATTATTGGGCCTGTTAGCAGTCTTAGGCCGGTAAATAGGCTGCTGATGAAGAGTGGCCAGCTGGACCACCAAGACCTGTGGGTTGGTTGATTCTTGGTGCTGGTTGGTAATAGGCCGGAAGGCTCTGTAACCGGCTAATGTGAAGCAAACTATTCACTGCAGGCTGTGTGGCCAGTCGGTAGACTCTGTAACCGGTCGGTTGAAGCCATATGTTGTAGATCCTTGCTGTCTGCCTGCCCAGTTACCGGTTGGGTTGGGCAAGCTGTACAAGGCTGTGTAGCCGGTATCCGGTCGGTACACTCTGTAACCAGTTGTTGAAGCAATTTAACAACTATATTGTGTTGAAAACTCAGCTTACTGAAGGCTGAATGGAACTAGGTAGGGAGACTCTGTAACCTGTTGATTGAAGCATTGTACACTAAGGGCTGTGAAGACGGAAACCGGTCAGTAGACTCTATAACCGGTTGGTGGAGTACACTGCACAAGGCTGTGTAGCCGGTCGGTATGCTCTGTAACCAGTTGCTGAAACAATTTAACAACTATCTTTTGTGTTGAATCCAGCTTACTGTAGGTTTCCTCCATTAATTAAAGTATTTCTTTCAAACGCACGTCTTATTTGTAGATTTGACAGTTGCTGGGGAACCCCTGAGTTATTTTTAGAAGCAATTGTTGTTCGGCGTGTCACGTGACCAGCTTGCTGGTCGGAAAGACACGCCATTGGTTGATTGGAGATGACATCAGTGGTCGCATTCTTTGTGTGATACTTAACCGGCAACTTTACAGCATTCTGACTGTCCACATACCCCACTACCGACAACAAGGCCGGGTGTGCAAGGCAGGGACTGGAATTACAGTAGATGTGAGTTCTGAAGAAAACACTTCCGACTTTCCTGGTCAGTGAATCACGTGATCAGCTTCGTCATCTGGTCGGTGAATCACGTGACCAGCTTCGTGGAGATGACGTCAAAGGTCGCGTTCTTTCTAGCTGGCCGGTCAGCTGATGCTTTAAAGCAGAGAAGCCTGTATTAGTGCGCTCTGAAGGTGAATATTGTGAGGTCGGCTGAACTGGAGCTTACCGGTCGACTAATGCTTTACAGCAAAGATGTCTGGACCAGTGCGCTCTGAAGAACTCTGAAGAAAGCATCTCTTGCTTCTGATGAAAAACACTAAATACTTGAGCTGGCTGGTGTGACTGATGCTATACAGCAGAGAAGTCGGTACCAGTGCGCTCTGAAGAAATCTGAAGAATACATCTCTTGCTTCTGATGAAAAACACTAAATACTTGAGCTGGCTGGTGTGACTGATGCCTTACAGCAGAGAAGTCAGTACCAGTGCGCTCTGAAGAATGAACCTCTTTATATGGGGATTCCTTCTATTTACAGTGTTCAAAACTGCATAGACTGAAGTTTTCCCTGATTTTAGCTGGAAGGTTAAAGAAGGTACATTCAAACAAAAGACACGGATAAAAATACCTTGTAAGTAGTATATCCATTATGTTTCTTAATATTGTCAATCTGCCCCTAACAACACAATTGTTGAATGGGAGGAAACTAGCAAAAAGGCTGCCTTCATTATTTCTCGTCCATTACTGCCCTATCATCAAAATAAATTGAGTCAACTAGGGAGCGTTTCCAGCAGATTTCTTAATGTATATCCGTGCTTGATATGTAGATAACACTTCTACACTAAAACATTTGTAAATAAGGTTGAAATTCCATTATAATCCACACTTTTAATTAGAAAAATCTGGAGATGGTTGAAAACATGACTGCACAGTACACGCGCCAAACGAAAAAGATGCTGTGACATCATCTTGTCTAGACAGGAAGGAAGTACGAGGCGCCATCTGGGAAGTCCACAGTACTGGGACTGGCCAGCTTGTGAGGGCATTATGCACTCATATAAGATGACTTTTTCTGACGTTTGGCGGGCCAGTCTGCGCCGACCGGATTAGCAATTGTCCAATGGACAGGATGTATTAACGCAATAAAAACACAAATTACAAAATTGCTGAATGTAGTTGAATAGCACTGTATCATAGGATTCCTATGTATGAGACAGGTCTGTGGAGGTCATGAAGTTCCTCATCACGCTTTCCAACTTGACCAATAAGCCACGAATATGGTCAATGTCATTTAAACTTGTAGAGGGTTGATATCTCTTGCAGGGGGAATGGCCCAATAATCTAGCTTCTGATACCACAATGCCTATGTCTACATATAAAGATCTGTTGGACCTATATGGTTTTGGAGCAGACATTTTGGATGCAGCTAGCCATTTCAGATGGCCTATCCCCCTTGAAGTCTAACCTTTTGATAGCCTGGCACATGAAGTAAGGTCTTATGAAGTCACACTATTCTTTGACGCCAGTTTGTCACTGGTAATCTCTTGTGTGGCCTGACCCAACTTCACAATAGTCAGGTTCTCAAAAGTAGAACCCTTCACCTGCCAAGGATTGACTCTGGAGTTGAGAATTTATAACTACAAAATTAGTCGAGGGAGTGTTGTGAATTGTCACAGCTTGCAGTTGAAATCACCATCGCATGTATTCTGCACACTAGTTTGAGGACCAAATACAAGTAAACTGGAGAGCCCCAATTATTCCAAGGACATGACTGAGTCCTGGCCAGATTTATTCCAACAACAGAGGCCAAAGACCACAGGGAGGAGTTCTGAAGTATTTTATGAATCAATAGTGCATTAAAATGTCAGAAATCCTTTGAAATTTAAAGTTTAAATGTTAGGGGTCTATTAACTTCATCTTTTTAACTTAAACAATGCAATGTTTTAAAAGTGGGAGTCTATTAAATTAAGTTTTTTAAATAATATTTTTTTTTGTGTATTGGGCAAGTACAAATATTTTTATCATTATGTGACAATGTGAGGTTAACTTTTTGTTGGGGTCAGTGAGAAGTCTTATGTTGTACATACAGTTGGTCAAGATTCTGTACTGTAAACTGCCAACCATGGGTTAGCAACTACCATTTTTCTCAGATAAGATCCGGGTGCATCTACTTTAAATAAAGGTAGATCTGATTCCCAGAACAGATATCTTGTGGTTCCGCTAATAAGTGATGGGTCTACAAGACCAAGGTTCAACTGCATAGCTGTTTCTCCCATGCTGGTCCTTCACTTTAGTACAACCTTCAACAAAACATTGTCTTGCTTCTATATTATCAGCCTTCAGGAGAAAAATCAAACCTTAATTCTTTGAGGACACATATCGATCATAAATTGGTTTCATCTCTGATATGAAATATTACATGTTACGGACAAGTCTATCTCTGTGGATAAAATGTAATGAACTATGATCACATTGTTGTTCTTTGACCCTTATGCTTAGGTCACTCTTTTCAATGTGGTCGTTTCTGGAGGTATTTCATTTCTGCTTCACAACCCCTTTCTTATAGCGCAAAAGCAATCTCGTGTCTTGGTCATTTATGGTGAAAATCGAGCTGTTACGTATATATCCATGGCTACTTCAATTCTCCACCAAGTATATTTTATATAACTTTTGAGTGAGGTTTTTCAAATATTTTAAACAGGTACTCCCAAATGAAAATCAGTTCCCATTGTTTCAAACATGTACCATCCAAATGTGAATCCCACCGAATTGTGCCACATGTTATACCAAGACAAGAAGCAGACCATACCACAATGTCCTAAACTGAAAGTCACAAGCCCATTTGTTTGTAGCTGACCCAGCACAGAAAGGTGTGTGACCTAGGGATTAAAATCTGTCCTATCCTGGCAATAAGTGCTTTACAATTGAAGAGTAATTCATAACAGTGTGTAAAATTTGCCAGTTGGAAAATCACACTCTATATAAATCTAATTTCATGGCCTGTAGGAAATTCTTTGGACATAAGAAAATTCTGTCACTATACTGGGCCACAGATCTCCACTAATACAAAATTGCTACAAATTCAGATTTTATTTTCTTACTTTTAAAGGGTGTCAGCAAGAGCTGAATTTCACATTTTTCACTTTATCTTTGTGTTCTGTATACTTGGAAGAAAGACTTTTTTTATTCCTACAACCAATTTTCTCTCACTGTTAAAATCTGTGGGATGAAGAAACCTGTAAAACTTCAACCGTTTTTACATTACATGAGGCATTAAATGATCCTATCAACTTTGCCAATAAATGGGTTCTCTGAAGAGCTAGACTAGTGTACTGGGAAAACATTGATTTTTGACTTAATGACTTAAATGTGGCCTCCAGTTTACTCAGCAACAAATCAGTCTGAAAATGGGTAGCTTCTGTAATCTATTAGCTACATCCAACAGTAACGCTAGCTGAACCAACCGCATAGTTTTACGTGAAATTATATTTTCATACTTCAGTTTTCTTAACATATTTTATAGACTTTAAGTTACATGAAAACTTTAAATAGGGTTATAATGTATGAAAAACATTTTATAATGTGGTAAAATAGGAAACAATTTTGTAAAAATAATTCTCTGATCCTGTGTGGATCTATTGTAAAATTTGTTATAAATGTAAAACAGACCTTTCAGACAGAAAATCAGACATACTACATCAAAAAGGTTACTTGAGCTTTAGAAAAGAGCATTTATGTAGTTCTGGAAGGAGAACAAAATATATTACAAATAACTTTCACAAATAATTAGCCCCTTAAACAAGAATTCTATGGAAAAGAATTTCTTCTTGATAAAAAGTAAATATCAGCTCCTAGGAAAACCTTTTCTAATTATTTTTTCTGTAATTTTAAATTTCATATTAAGTAGATGTACCTTCCAAACCCTTGAGATTTGACATAACAAAAAGCAACTGGACTTGAATCTCCTTTTTCTCATTTTCAGAAAACTGTTCCTGTCAAAAGGTTGTGTGCACAATACACAGTTTTTCATCAGAACAGAAAAGTACCTTCATACCTGGTGTTATTAATCATATAATTATTGTGGAAGATGATGTAATTTTTGCTACTACACTCCCCCTTTAGGTAGGTTTAATAAAGCCCAGTCCAGCTTTCGGAAAAAATACATCTCCGGTTTTATTTTTCAAATTGACATTATTTAATTTGTCATTCTAAGCCTCTCAAATATGCGAAGTTAATTACCAATTGTGGTTGTCATTGAGATATCTTATTTTTTAATTATATTGAAACTAGCATATATCGTATCAACCTTACATATAATTGTCAAGTTACTTTTACTTAGATATTCCCCGTTATGAAAAACCTCTTCAATAAAGCAATCTATTCATTCTGTACTTAAAGGAACTTTTATGGTGAAATTTATGGTCAAATCACAAATATTTGATTCCATATTCCATACTACATTCAATTTTCTGATACAGTTTAGCAGAGCACACAAGATAGGGAGCAAAAGTCTTCCAAAAGTCAATATAATTGCAAATGAGATGTCCATACTTTTTTCTTGTGTCTCAATTAAAATAGAGATTGTTGCAGTGCTAGCAAATATTGACACCATAGCTACAGTAATATATCCCTAAAGTTCCAAGAAAGTCCACGTACCCGCAGCTTGGATCAAAGCAGCAACGAACAGCCAAATTTCTGGTTAATGTCAGTGGTTTTCAAAAATTGAATACAACCATTGTCCCTTTTGTTGTAGATCCAAAAGCAAGCTAATCAGAGATTTACTACGTGACATGGTCTCTCAGGTGTCAAGGTCAAGTTTCAGCATATGGGTACAATCAGTTTTCTTTCTAAATATACAGTACTGGAACGTAACAAATGGTTAAATTTGACGGTAAACATCATTTAAATAAAAATGTCAACATTTTCAAAATTAATTTTTGATAAATTAGAATACTGTAAAAAATTACTACTTATTTTGTTCAAGGCTTCATTAATCATACTGTGCTTTCTATAATTCTTGAATTGCATAAATAATTATGAAATGGTGGTTTGGAGCAGCTGTTTTCAATAATAGATTTCAATAAATTGTTATAAGTATTCACTTACTCTTCAAATTTATCATTATATTAAAGGAGATACTGTCATATATTTTAAAATTTTCTTCAGACCTGCATTTAAGTACAATACATATATTTTTCCAATAACTTGATTGAAATAAAATGACAAAAGAAGAAATGAAGCTGTCCTCAAATTGCTTCTAACTTTATACTAGTGATTTTATCAAATAATAACCAATAAGCAATAAGAGTGTTCAGTGGACATTACGTTATGGATAAGTCAATCTTTCTCCAGCCTAAAATTATTCTAATATTCCACTACAATGTAACATAACACTTAAAAGTGTCAGTGTTTTTAAGTGAGAGCTCTGTTGAGGCTTGTGCTTCCAGAGATCACTTTTTTCACTCTCACTTTCATGATTTGTGGCTTAGCATAATGTACCCATTTCATCACAGAAGTTAAACAGCAATGGGCTAGCTAGGTTAGTATTTGGATAGGTGCCTGTCTGAGTCCTAGGCCAGTTATGAGATGTATCTGACTTGAAATTTGTTTAAACCAGACTTTTCAGTCTTGTTACAGGAAGTAGTTTCATAACTGAGAACTATCCAAACAGTTATTACTTTAAAAAAGTCATTTGCAGAAAAAGAACTGAAAGTGCTAAAAAACGGTTACACTGAAAGCATCTATTTCTCACCCTATGCCTTTCCAAAAGCAAAGAGGGATAGATATGTAGGCAGTAGCAATGAGGAAGGCTATATTTTGAAATCACAACGTCAAAAGCATTATAATTAAAACAAAATAGAGGAAATTATACATTGAGTGAAAATGCCAGAAATAGTAAAAACAAACATTATTCTACTTGAATTTAGTGTATTAACTTTATTTCATACATCCTCAGTTTAACACATTATGTAAACATGAAAAATTATTTACTTCAGGACAATATTCGTGTAACATACAATAATAATAAAGATTAATTTGTCTCTTGCAAACCTGCATTGGCCATCTCAGTAGTTGGTAAAAACAATCTGATGCTGAATTTAAGAGAAAAATGACATCACTGCTGCTAGCTTCTGTGGTCTTGATAATTATTTATATGTTTGGTTTATATAGCAGTTTACATCATATTTTTTCCTTCAAAAACAATTACATTCTGAAATGAAAGCAACATTAGGAAATATCAGTACTAGTTGCACCACTTAGGAGAAACTTCAATGCTGTTACTTTGAAGTACATTTTTTTATCACCCCCGCCAAGGAGGTTATGTTTTCGCCTAGGTTTGTTTGTTTGTCTGTTTGTGAGTTTGTTTGTCCGTCTGTTTCTGAACAGGATAACTCAAACACCTATGGACGGATTTTGATGAAATTTTCAAGATATGTCTGAAAAGGTAAAAGGAAGAGTCAATTTTGGGGGTGAACCGGATCACTATCTGGATCTTCTGGATCCATGAAATGTAATTTTTTAAAGACAGATAACTCAAAAAGTTATGGATGGATTTTGATGAAATTTTCAGGATATGTGCTCCCTTGGTGGAGGTCTGCACTCTCCGAGTGCTCTTGTTTTATTATTCAAGTACCTTTTTAAATGATGTGAGAAGGCATCGGCAAAATATTTATTCATATTTTAAGGATACATAACCCAATAAACTTCAGAATAAAATAAAAGTAACACTCCTGGTATTTCCTTGAGTCTCATATGTGATAGATTTAGTGTTCATTTTTACTTTCATTGTTTGATGAGGTTTGACTTTTATTGGCTTATATACAAAAGTTTCACTGTGGTTTACATCATACTATTTCCCTCAAATGGCCTGCATCTGTCTGACTTGTAATATGCGGCTAATCTTGGTCTTGACTCCATTCGCTTTTTAAAGGCTTTCAACTGGGGAATATTATTTATACTTTCCCAGTTCTCTGGGAATTGTGAGGCTGTGGCTCGTAAGACATGCAAAAGTCCCAAATCCACGTAAGTTATCTTGTCACCAACAACAAACCTGAAACAGAAAGGGGAAGAAAGAAAAATGTAATGCATAAAAATATATTTATGCATATATATAGCAAATCCGGTATACATGTTATACCAAATTCGTGAAAATTATTTTAAATTGCCTACTTGAGGAAATAGTCAACTCATATCTTTTAAAAAAAGTCGTAACATGCTTGCCCACATCATTGAATGAGCAACTTAAAAATGACAACTTACCCATTTTGTGAAATGGGTAATTTAACACAGTGGATGCAGCGTCTTTACGCAAAATTGCATTAAGGCAAATTTAAAAATAGCACAAGACATCCCCATACCCCACAGCTCAGGAAAATAGTTTACAACACAATGAGTTACAGCAGTGACACAGTAAAAAGATCGGGACTTTCTGAGCAAACTGTATCACATGATACTACACACCTACACCCCCTAACCAATGTCCCTACCAAGTATGAACTTCTTACACCTTACAGTCTCTGAGATATAGCAGGTCAAGATTTTCAAACTCATTGTCACTACAGCAAGGTCAAAGGTCAAATCAAGGTCGCACCATGACCCTGCACACCTACATCCCAGAACCAATGTCCCTACCATGTATCAACTTCCTACATCCTACAGTATCTGAGATATAGGCCAGAAAACTTTTACCCACCCATCGGGATGCCATGAGTGAAAACAATGCCCACACAGCCCTTAAAGGCTATGGGCTAAAAATAAGGCAAATCAGTAATTTCTATGTATTTTTCTCAATGATAAACATCCTTATATTGCTGTCAATTATCTACTTGTATACTTAAAAATATTCCACATATGTATTAATGGTCCATATGTTTATCAGTTACCCTGCTGTGTATTTTAAGTATTCTGCTTAAATAATGAAATACACTGTTTGAAATGGAGAATGTTTTAAAATCAATTGGAACATTATCTAAAGAAGTGTGAATATTCCAGCATTAAGACCACTACAAAATGTGGCTAATATTGTAATGGACTGCCAGTATTACAATAAAGCTATTTACCCATCCCCTCCATTATTTTCTAGCAAAATCCTTTCAAAGTGGCTCAGCCATTTCTCTATTCTTTCTTTTTTGAACCATTCAATGTAAGGTTTTGTTTCTTCTATTTGTTTATAGTAAGACAGTATGAAGCCCTTTCCATGGAACACCAGTCTGCCTGTTCAAATTATCAAAGTAAAATCTTATTTAAAACCTTTCTGCCAACATTCATTTAATATTCAAGTGTTATTCATTTATTAACTCCAGAAGACTGTATTTTTGGGTATGTTCATTGGTCTTTCTGTGTTCATCGTAATTCCAAAGTAACAAATGGATTTTTCTGAAATTTTATATATGCATTGGGCCTGACAAAAGGATGAAGTAATTATTAATTTTTCCAAAGATCCAGACATATTTTGATAAGAAAATATACCAATTTTCGGAATGTCCTGTGATGGAGGGCTGATACAAGTGCTTTTGCAGTTGATATCTAATTTTCTTTTCTTTAATTTTCTTTTCTTTTGTAAACCACAGCTGCTGCAGAAGCCATTTAAGCTATACTCTACCATTCTTTATTACTAGATGGCCCTACTGCGGTACATTATAAAACCCGGACTTCCCGAAGGGCGGTCGGACCAAGGCGGTAGGGCAGTAGAATTGGGCGGTGGGTAGCAGTTGTACTTGGAATAGTATCTGTTTTCTGATTGGCTGGGCAGTGGCTATAGGAGGGAAATCACATTTATAGCACAAAGAAGTAATTGATGAGCTGCCTTCTGAGCACATTTCTATATAGAATTAGAATTTTATTTATTATAGTGACATGCAAATACACTGTCCTCAAACTTTCACTAGAACTGAAGTGGAGATGGGGAGATAGCCTTTACAAGTCCCATATGTATATATGGGATCTACATAAAATTGTTTTTAACTTAATATAGGGGCTATAGGGGACATATATAGATTCTCATCATGTTGTTAGGTATATTGTGATTTCAATTGTCTCCATGATATAGTGCAACAACTTAAGTGCATTTTGTTTAAGGTCACCGCCCCAGCCAATCAAAGAGAAGAGGTCACCGCCCCAGCCCATCAAGGAGAAGAGGTCACCAGGTGCTGGATTATATATGTTGTAAAATATTGTTAGACACCCCATCATAGCCTCACGTTTCCATCCCTCCGTGGGTGTACAAGTACCAGCATTTGATATTTTATTTGTTTTATACTGCCGGAAGAGTTCAACAGGTGCGGTGACAATAAAATATTGCTGGATTATATATTTGTAAAATATTGTTAGAAACCCCATCGTAGCCTCGCGTTTTCGTCACTCTGTGGGCGGTGGGTAGCAGTTGTACTTGGACCAGTATCTGTTCTCTGATTGGCTGGGCCCTAAGTAGGGTGGTGGTAAGGCGGTCCAGAAATTGGTCCATTTCCGGGTCCGACTTTTATAAAGTACCCCCTACTGCTAGGGCTGTCTGACAAGATGCAGGATGACTTAAAAACAAGTTGATTTGTTAAGACAATAAGTGCAAACTACTAGACCAGCTATTTGTAAAACTGTTCAAAACTATCATTTATTTTAATAAACGGCATGGAAGAAACATAAATTTGTCTTCATTTACTGCATTAATTTTTTTCTACTTATTCAATAGTACTGTACAGTACTCTATTTAATCATTGGTAGAAAAAGTGTCACTTTCAGACAAACTTGGTTGTTACTTTAGATTCCTAATAAATAAAGCAACCATGTTACTAAAAACGAAGTTTGGTACACATTTTATTTTATTGTCACCACACAAATAATAAAAATAAATGCTTCATACATTTAAAGACAAAAAATTAAAACTTACACAAGAAATCAAGAACACCTAAATTATTCTAATATTTCTAATAGTACCTTCTGCGATGTAATCGTGTATTGTGGCATTCACTTGTTCTGCATGCCAAATATCCTCTTCTGTCTCAGGATAAAGTCCAAACTTCTTCCCAAGATATTTGCAAATAACAGGTGTTTGTGCAAGTGAAAAGTTTCCTAAAATAGAAAACATGTGCAGAAAAAGTAGCATCACCTATTAAGTACAAATAACTTTACCAGGTATGTCAAACTCCATGATTTTAACAAATGTTAGATATAAAGATATCAACAGAGACCAATATAAAAAAAGATATTTATATCATATCTAACTGTATTACTCCACTAAATTCTATTTGTCCTGATTAATGGACCAAAATAGATTTTTCTGAATTCACAAAGTATCAGTCTTATCACAAATTAAAACATATTATCTTCCATATCATTAAGGGATTCAATTAAGAAGAGCTCAACCTAAAATATCAAGTATATTTGGCAGTAAAATATCGTTTTTGAATAAAGTGGATTTAACAAAACTGAAGAAAATATATTTTGTCAAACCTTTTTTTAAAACAGGTGGAGCAAAAGCTGGATAACTATTCAGTCCTCCTTCCTTGATGTTTTTTGTCACATTATTTGTGATATCTTTAAATGGAACCCCTGCCTTGAATTAAAGACAGAAAAAAAAATTCCATAATTAATAAAAATAAATACACGCATAAATATTTATGTCACATGTGTATAAACAATCTGTTTCGGCTGGTGGTTGGGTTTTCGAAATCATTCAACTGAGGCATAGTGAAGTAGTAATTATTGTAACATTTACCTTTTAAACTAATACACGATAATCATAATCAACACCAACTGGCAACCACGAACTGACCCAATTCTGATTGGGTATGGTATTCACCATATACATTAGACTAAAACAAGGTGGCTCAGAAAGCACACATATTCCCTGTCAAAACATGTGATATGGAACAAATAACATCAATAACAGTCTATGGATAGTTGAAAGTTGTAAATAATTGGCCGTAAAAACACTGCTGGTATAATAATTATTAAGAATGGAAAATGTATAGATAAATAACAATGATCAAATTCATTTAAATTCTGAAGGTTTTGATAGAAATAAAGATTCAAGTTTGATGTGAGGAGCATGCATCAGCTTTCAAGTCATGAAAAAAAGAGCTAAAATTTGCGAAAGAAAAACAGTTGAAATTACAGTTGAGAACCTTGAGAATCTGTTCTAGACACGATGTTAAAAGAATATGTGAAGCAATTTGGTTTGCAGTGTTTGATGTCAGGAGCATGGATAAGCTTTCAAGTTCTGAAAACAGCTAAAATAGTCAAAGAAAAATGGCTGAAACAGTAAAGTTTTTTGCCCAATCTTGGCAAAATGTTTTTAAAATTTTAAATTGGATACACAACCTGTGGAAATTTGTTAAAGATCGGTCATGCATAGTTTATGTGACAGGGCTTTGATTTTTAATACATAGGACAGATGCAGATTATTCTCATATACCCGTCAACTTTAGGTGACAAGGAAAAATAACAGTTCTATGTTCTAAGATTGATTAATACTGTTATAACAAAGGTATGTTAAAAGTAAGGATGATAAAGAAAAATAGCATCAGAGATGCCCGTACCCCACAGCCTAGGGAAATATTTTTAACACCATCAGATATAGATGTACTGTATCAGTACAAAGTTCAGGATACTTTCAGAACACTGTCAGTTATATAAAGGTGCAAACAATGTTTAATTAGAGAAAATAATGTCTAAGACAAAGATAATGCATGTACTCTTTATCAACATCTGGCATGGCCGAATTATGGTTTAGATGTTTTGAATATTACCATGCATACAGAAGTGGTAATACATTCAATGAATGCTTGTGTGGTGTTGGAGCAAAATCTGTGGCTCACTTGGTGAAATTCCATCTGTTACAATGGGAAGTTGTAAAAGTAAAATTCTTAATGAATTCTAACATGACTTTAACCGTGCTTACTCTGCATCAAAAGACAGACCCAAAGGTGCAACAACATTTTAACGGTCAAGGTCACTACGACAAGGTCGAATCAAGGTCACACCATGATGCTGCACACCTACAACCTCTAACCAATGTCCCTACCAAGTATCAACTTCCTACACCTTACGTTTTACGAGATATAGCCCGGACAAGATTTTCAAACTCAAGGTCACTACGGCAAGTTCAAAGGTCAAATCAAGGTCAGACCATAACGTTGCACACCTACACATCCTAACCAATGTCCCTACCAAGTATCAACTTCCTACACGTTACAGTTTCTGAGATACAGCCCAGACAAACTTTTTCCCCCCGCCCATCTGGACACCATGGGTGAAAACAATACCCCAACAACCCTTAAGGGCTGTGGGCTAAAACCTATTTGACATTCTCACCTCTTCAAACATGATCCTGACAAACTCCCCTCGTCCAGCTAATGCATGGTAATGGAGTTCCCAGGCATCATCAGAACCTATTTCAGCTGACATGCTATAAACAACTCATGAATGTAATCATGACAATGACAGGTATATCATGTATAACAGGAGGCATCAACAAAATGTGTTACTTATTTTCGCAGTCCTAAACAAGAGAATCCTGTGATTTGTCATTTTTCCACCAATTTTAAAGAGGACCAATTGAAGCAGCATCCAAAGTTTAAAAATCAGCAAGGGAACGTAGAAGAGGATATAAGATGCAGAAAAATCAACTGATAAAACTTTTTTTAGCTTAAAGAATTCATAATATGTAGAACTGACTTTAATTGTGGTTAATGTTACCATTAATACCATGCATTCAGAACCATCAGGGGTGTTTTTAAGTGACTTTTGTTATTCCTGAGTTGTCTGTGACAAGTACCTATTAAATTCTGATTTCTTAATCTACACAGTCTTGATTCATCCCCAAAAGGTTGTGCCTTAATTTATACTGTCAGAGAAAAAAGGTGATCATCAGTGTGATTAGATAAGCTTCCTGATCTGTACCCGGTGTTTCATCCCAAAATAAAAGCTTGATACAGGTAAACTTTGGGGCAGGGATGGAAGCTATGGCTATCCTTTTAAGAATTGACTTTATCTGATCTCCCAAATATACTGTTCTTTCGTCACTTTTAGAAATTTTATACAGTTAAACTTATATTAGCACACCTTCCTTTACAAAAAAGAACAGGAAAACGTACTACAGAAGCAGTGTGTATTTGCGTAATCCTGCTAGCAAACAGATGAATGGGCAGACAAATCATCATGACAATGATACTTCCTTGGCAAAGGTATTAATTAAGCCACCTGCCTTTCACAATTAATTATCCTGTCTGATATGAGAATTATGAACCAAAGTTGTGTGAGTTTATACTCATAACAAAATCACTTATGCAATACCTCTCTCTCTCTCTCTCTCTCTCTCTCTCATAAATCCATGTCTAGAGTAAAGTGGGGAGTTACTGTATATACCAGTATCTGGTGAGTGCACAGAACACACTACCAAAGCCAAGTGTGTGTGTGTGTGTGTGGGGGGGGGGGGGGGGGGAGAGGTTCAAGTTCTTCTATTGAATTATGAATATATATACTTAACCAAAACAGACATACAAGATATAAGGTAGCTGGTTTATTCTTTATAAAACTTGCGTTTATTTTTGAAGAAAGTGTATATGAATGATGTTTAGACCTAAATATATAGAATGTTTACAGGTGCATAATAGTTTACAAAGCACATGATAAAACAATAAATCAGGTACAATCATTAGAGCAAAAACCTCCAATATTCACTGGGTCCTTTCTGGTCATGCCTAATTAAGCTCCACTCATATGCACAAAAATGAACTATTTTCTGTTTTGGTGACTGAAAAAAACTGGTTCCAGTTATAATATATACCCTGAAAGTTTACACAGACTGTACCACCTCAATTATAAACAAGACAGTTCATTATAAAATACACATAAATTCCGGATCACATCTGTGCACAAAGTTGAGGTTACTTTAAGCTGACCACAAAATGATGTGTTAAGAAGGAGCGATTAATGTTCCCAAACTTCTTAATTTAGAATTTAGAAATACTGTTGATTACGTTATAATACACATGAGCACTCAGGGAACTCCATACCTCTGCCAAGGCATGTAAATATAAGTAAATGGGAACATCCTGATAAATTTTTGGTACCTAGTGGGATCTAAAAATTTAATGGGATCTAAGTTGAAGACCCATTTTCTGATTTTTTTGTATTTAAAGCTCATACCAGTAGTATTTGTGCAATCCTGCTAGCAAACATACAAACTGACAGACAAATGGTTATAAAGATAATACCTAGTTGACAGAGGTAATCATAGGAATAAAGATGAAATTACATAAAGAAAATGAACAGTATATTGTCAAAAATGTCTTCCAGTTGGACTATTTACATCTAAAGCAGTTTCAATGCTTATAATATTAAAACACAGTTCTAAATTGGGTGAAAAGAATATCAGCACATGGAGAGAGAGCTTTACGAGTTGCTTTTGAAAAATACTCTTTAACAGCTTAACATTAGTGTAAGAAATCTAAAATTCGTCAGGAATCTAAAATTCGCCACCTCTAAAACCTTAGTTAATATTATGAAGAAAATGATGTTTTTGTCTAAAAATTGATATTTTTCAGTTCAAAAAGCCTTAATTTACTATACATTCAACAAATCTCACCACAATTCACTTATTTTATTAGTATTTTCACATATGGCGAATTTCAGATATGTGGCGAATTTTAGATTTCTTACTCTATATGTTTTTTTTACAATAGATTATATTTTTTTTCAATAAATGTAATAAATATTATATTAAGCTTAACCGTATGCACTCAAAAATTCTATGATGTCAGATTCTGCAAGTCATTGTATGCAGGGAGATCTCCAGTTAATATATTAGCATATTAAACACACGAAAGTTTTCTGTAAAACAGACTTGTACTGAAGTAATTGGCACACTCAAGATTTTTCAAACAATGAGAGTGCATTTTCTGGGTCACAATCTTTCGTTGTTCACAGTCACACTGAAAGATTATCATTTTGCTGACTCACTAGTAGCTTATAGAAGGCTTAACTGAAGATTTTTTTTCAACAAATGTCTTTACACTCCCATTCCACTGTCATGAGTAAAGGCCCAACCACCCATTTTATGAAGTTAGAAGCCATCTGTATGCACCTTATTTTATGTGGCAGGATGGTCGGCAGTATAATGTGGTTCTCACAGTCACATTTTTTTTAAAATATTAAAATCTCTGTTCCAACTATTTAACTTCACTTGGTGTCAGAACTGTATTAAGAAAACTTTTTTTGGTTGTACAACTTATCCATTCTGGTCATATGACAATTTTTTCCAGTCATTTCATGCAGTAAGCAACTGCCAACTTTCCCACATAAGGTCCAGGGTTTGGCCAACAAACCTCAGAGGTGGAAGACAAGTGTCTTACCACTGCACTAACATGGCACCTGCAATTATGTAGAGGTTGGAATACACTGTGCATCACTAGCCCATAAACAGAAACCAACTTTTTCATCAGGCATGTCAGCATGTATCATTCCAATCCGACATATTTCCTTTCTAAAAAGTCTTCCTAGAGTTCCCCCTTCTCCTTGTCTGGGACCCTGGGCCTACCCTATAATTCAACGATAATGACTTGTCTACAACTCAGTCGGATTTGGCAGAAATGACACTGCATTTATTCAATTGGATTGAAAAATGATCTGCAATTGGATAGCCCTTCATGAGGTTCATAATCCATTAAGGAGGAATTAGGAACCAAACAAAACATATTCATGATCCCATCAGAGGGTTTTGTAAACCTATAGCAATGTCACTTGGAAAGCTATCAGAAACATATCATCAAATCCGCTGATAGTGACTAGTTTAATTTATCCCAGCCTGGAGGTGGTTTATGTTTAACTCATCATTGTCAAAATGCCTTCATGCACATTTCACTTTATCTCAATATTTAGTGATGGGAATCTTTCAGCTGTGTCCAAGTATGAAATATGAAGTAGAAATATGAACTCCACCACATTTGCTCCTCCTTCAGACAGTGATTCTGGTCTTGAACTGTGGAATGCTGTGTCTTACAACTTGTCCCGAAATTCCAAATTAATGAAGTTTACAGTATATTAGCACAAGTCTCTGCACCCCACTTCATTCCAAATAGATTTGTATTCCAGAAAACCAGCAATATCACCACTATTATATGAAATCCCTTGTAACTGAAGTATTTGCTCCAGCCTGTGGTAATTAGTTAGGGGTCTTTTCACTGTATATTTTCACCTTTAACACTGCATGGTTTAAAAGTGGGGATCTGCTGACTTCAGCTTATTACATCAAATTCTTTTTGTGCATTGGGCAAGTGCTTTTTTAGTGCTTTTGGGGGCTGTGAGGTTGTTTGTGAGAGCCAGTAATATGTCCTTTGTTCTGTAGGGATATCATATTTTATATTTTATACATGTAGTTATAATTTATTCGGAAGATATGGGTGGGGCCATTAAAAAGAGCCAATATATATAACATCTTTCTCATGACAACAGGGGGCATGGGACAGAGTGGATCATGTGGTCAAGTCGGTGGTCTGAAACGGTGTGTTGGAGCTGGTTCTTGTGATTGCTGTTATCACTGGTTGGCATTCTTCTGGGTTAATGTGAGACTTTTGTGTATTAATATTTGCACAGCCTGTGAATCCATCCAGGTAGCCTGACACAGAAAAAAATGGTTGTAGGTGACTGACCTAAACGGCAGGATGTCCCCCAATATAAAAGGACTCTGTGCACACAAGTTCTGCAGAGACAGATAAAGAACCAATTTCTGTCTGTTTTCTTCATGTTGCTGGTTGATTGGGTGGCAGATCTTGCTGAGCTGGTGCAGTTGTTGGGAGCAAATGCTGTTGAAGAACAGATGCAGGCTGCAGGTCAGGGTTCTGGAACTGCTGTGGAGTTGGTGCAGCCAGCAGTGCCAAGGTTTAAAACTGCTGTGGAGCAGGTGCAGGCAGCAGGGCTTGATACTTCGGCAGGGGTTAATAGTAGTGTTCAGTGTGTGCAGGAGGCTGTTGATACTGTTGTGTTGGAGACTGCAGAAACGGGGTCCGACTCACTCTTCATAATTATGGAGTTGGTAATACACAGGCTGGGCACAATTCATCAACACCCGCATAATTTATGCACTTGGTGGGTGGGTGGGTGAACCTGCTTCTGTCATTGCTCTAACAGGAGTCTTAGTAAAGTTCAGCTATCTTTGTCCCAAATTCTGTCAGATATGGCTCTCCAAATTATCTGCCTGCTTCTGAAGGTTGTTTTTTTCAACTTTTTTATATTTTCACATGGCAAAACATACATAACATTACATATACAACACACAGTACAGGTCAATTACACAAATTACACAATAACACAAATTTCCGCAAGCTTTTGATGTACATTGCTGTCTTATTGGATTCTGATGTATGAATCAAAGCTGTTGTACACTTGAATTCCCTCACCACCAGTTCCATGTCCCAAGAAAGGGGTCAATGTCCTTAAACTTTTTGAGGGTTAATGTATCTTGTAGGGGCGAATGACCCAATGAGATGGCCTCTGATGCCACGGCGCTTATGTCTACATCTGAAGATCTGCTGCAGCTATCAGGTTTTAGTGTAGATATATTGGACGAGCAGCCAACCATTCCTAATGGGCTATCTCCCTTGAAGCCTTAACCTCTTGACAATCTGGCAAATGAAATTTGGCCTCATGAAGTCAAGGTACACTTTGACCCAAATCTGTCACTCAGGGAGTTCTTGTGTGCTCTGAACCAAGTTGTCAATGGTCAGGCTCCCAAACCAGAAACCATTCTTATAATAAGGCCTGACTCCCGAGTAGAGAATTTGTACCTACAAAATCAGTTGAGGTCACCAGCTGATGGCTAGACATCACCATGGCATGTGTACTGCATAGTATTTTGAGGGCCCAATATGACATGGTGGTTAACGAGTAAACTGAAGAGCGATTGTTTTCTGACAGGTTCAACACAACAATAGCCCAAAGACCACAGGGAGGTGCCACTGCACTATTTAAACAATGATAAGTGCTGTGGCAGCATGAAAACATCTGAAGTCCTTGCAATGTTTTATAAGACTAGGTTGCAATCCACTAACTTTAGATTTTTAAATAGTATTCTTAAGATCAAGTTATTGGGCAAGTCCTAACATTTGTAACACTGTGTGATTAATTATTTGTTGGGGCCAGTAATTAGTCTTTTGTTGTGTGTAGATACTGGATTTGATTTTTAAACATGCAAGTGTTAATTATTTGGAAGGTATGGGTACCCCTTAAAAGCAACAATATATAACATTCTTCTCAGGACAAGAGAAACAGGGATTGGAGTGTATCATATTGGAGTGAGGTTGATGATGCATCTGCTGGAGGTCTTTGGTGCTGAGGTGGAGGTGGTTGATGTTGCTGTTGTGGCTGGTGGATATTCTTCTGGGTTAATGACTGTTTGGTGTATTAATGTTTCCAGTCTGTGTTTCCATTGTGGTGGGCTGGCATACGAATGATTTTGACTGTCTGACCTATGTAGTTGCATGTCCCCTAAAATAAAAGAACTTGGTGCTGATGTATCTGATGCCACTGCGCTTATGTCTACATCTGAAGATCTGCTGCAGATATTGTGTTTTTAAGTGTAGACATATTGGATGGGCAGCCAGCCACTGCAGATGGGCTATCCCCCTTGAAGCCTCAACCTCTTGACAGTACGGCAGACGAAATCGGGCCTCATGACCTCAAAGTATTCTTTGACCCAAGTCTGGCACTCACAGTCTACTAAGTTTTGCTTTTAAAACAGAATTTTTTTCATTTGTTTATTCGGCAAGTACTTACATTTTTAACATTAATTATTTGTTGGGGCCGGAAAGAAGTCTCTTCATATGTAGGGATATTGGATTTTGAATTTTAAACATGTAAGTATTAATTATTTGAAAATATGGGTGGCCCTTAAAAGGGGAAATATATCTAATATCTTTCTTAGGACAACACAGAGCATGGGATAGAATGGATCATGCTGTAAAGTCAGTGGTGCATCTGCTGGGGATCTGAAATGGTGTGGTAAAGCTGGTTTTGTTGTTGGTGTTATAGCTGGCTGGCATTCTTCTGGGTTAATGAGAAACTTTGGTCTATTAATATTTGCAGTCTGTGTATCCATCCAGATAGCCTGACAGAAGAATGGTTGTGGATGTCTGACCTAACTGGTCGGATAAGTTCTAATATAAAAGAACTCTGTGCTCATGACTTCTGAGGAGAAAAATAAAGGACCCAATTTCAGTCTGTTTTCTTTATGTTCCTGGTTGATTGGGTGGCAGATCTTTCATAGCTGGTGCAGTTGGGAGCTTAAGCTGTTACAGAACTGGTGCAGGCTGCAGGTCAGGGTTCTGGAACTGCTGGGGAGCTGGTCAAGGCAGCTGTATAAAGGCTTGAAAGTGCTGTGGAGCAGGTGCAGGCAGCAGGGCTTGATACTTTAGCAGGGGTTAACACTGCTATTCAGCGGGTGCAGGAGGCTGTTGATACTGTTGCGTTTGAGACTGCTAAAACTGGGCCTGACTCGCACTCGTCATAATTATGGAGTTGGTAATAAGGCAGGCCTGCTGTATGACAGCTGAGGCTGGGCAAACTTCACCAATGATCCCATAATATATGCACTGGGTGAATGTACCTGCTTCTGTCATTGCTCTAACAAGGGTCAAATATCTTAATCCCAAATTCTGTCAGATATGGCTCTTCCAAATTATCTGCCTGCTTCTGAAAGTTGAAAGAAGGGTGACTACTGAGTGCATTATAGTCAGGATAATAACCAAGAAGAATCACACAAATTGGTTTATGCCCATGGGAGCCAGAGAGTGCAGTTTGAATATCCAGGACAACTCAATACGCCTACGCTTGGAAGTATTGGATGCTTCAAACTTTGGTGTACACCACTCTAGCACAGAGTATTGCATGTTTTTGTGATTATGTCCATCACTTGTGAAGTGACGTGAGAAAAGGGTGTCTATTTTATCTGCCTTTTGTACAGAATGTCTGTGTTCATACATTCTTTGTCTAAATGCGCGTGAGGTTTCTCCCACATAATGTTTGTTGCATTTGGAGCAGGTAATCAGGTATATGACATTGGTTATTTCACATGAGAAATGTTTGGGTAAGTTTTGAGGGTTGAATAACTTGTGTGTGAAGTTACATTGTACTGTTCCTTTCTTTTTGATTAAGGGGCAGTATGTGCATTTACCGAGTCTGGTGCATACAGGTAAGTATGGTTTTGTCCTTGATTCAGTAGTGGGGGGGTAAATGAGAGTGGCATTTGTTAATTTATCATATTACAGGTTTGAGTGGCCAATTTGCCAATGCCTTAGTTTCAAATCTGTCCATAAACAGGTTTGCATAGTTTGGTGCTGTTGCTGTGCCCATTGCAGTGCCACCTATTTGGAGATAGTGGTCTCCATTGAAACTAAAGCTCATAGAGTGTTGTGGTACGTCATTTTGATCTCTACTGAAGAATTCCATCAGTTCTAATCTTCTGTGGAATTCTTTAGAGCCTAACCATATCTGAGATTTGTCAGGTAGGCCAGGTGTTGGACAGAAGGTAAGTCCCTTCTCTAGGGCGGTTATTTGGTCCTTGTCCAAGGTGACATTAGATATATTTATTACTGTATGTCCAATATAACTTTCAAACTTGGTATTCTTAGGTAAGATACCAGGTTGTGCGGTTTTGGCCTCAGATCTGAGGGTGTCTAAAAAGTATGGTTCCTCAATGCTAGACATGTTTGGAATGAACCTTATTTTGAATTCCGGGTGGGTTGGCCTTAAGGTAAGTTTTGTTATAGTTGGGGGAGCCTGGTGGGTTCCAGGTTATCTTAACCAGGATGTTTGGTGGTACCTGGTTGTATTTTTTACGGTTCATTGAAACATGCAGAGAAAAAATGGGTGTATTTATTGAATAAACCACGTATAGGTATCTAGTTTTTTATGTAGGATATATATACATAAATAAAACATTGATTTTAATAGTCCATATTTGGTTTGGGGAATGAACTCTCTTTCGTTTTGGAGGTTTATTCCTACTGGACATGGGTTGCTCAAGTTGTTCTTTAACAGCATTGAGGGTTTTCAATGTCTCTTCAGATATCCTGGTGTCTGGCATAGGTGTATCATAACCAATTGCAGGTTCTGAGGTCATTCTGACATTAGACATGGCATTACAGAATTCAGTCTGGCTAGCAGTTGTTGAAGGAGCACTCATAGTAAAAACTAAAGAAAAAGATCTACTTCCTGCTTGTGCAAAGACTTGTACAAAGCTTATCAACCTTCAAGTCTTTGCACAAGCAGGAAGTAGATCTTTTTCTTTTGCTTCTGAAAGTTGTTTTTTTTTTCAATTTTTTTTTTATATTTTCACATAACAAAACATACATCACAGTATATATATAACACACAGAACATATAGGTCAATTATACAAATTGCATAACAAATTTCCGCATTTTCTTGATGTACAGTGCTGTCTTGTTGGATTCTGATGTATGAAAAAGAGCTGTTGTAGACTTTATTTCCCTCACCACCAGCTCCATTCTGTCCAAAAAACTAAGAACGGGTAAATGCCCTCTTAACTTTTAGAGGGTTGATGTATCTTGCAGGCCCAAATGGCCCAATGAGCCAGCCTCTGATCCCTCTGAGCTTATGTCCACATCTGAAGATCTGCTGCAGATATCGTGTTTAAGTGTAGATATTGGATGGGCAGCCAGCAACTGAACATGGGCTATCCAACTTGAAGCCTCAACTTCTTGACACTGTTGTGTTGGAGACTGCTGGAACTAGGTCTGACTCGCATACTTCTTAACTATGGAGTAACACACAGGCCTGTTGTACGACAGCTGAGGCTGGGCAAAGTTCACCGATGATCCCATAATATGCTTCTGTTGTTACTCTAACAGGAGTCTTTCTAAAAGTGCAAATATCTTTGTCCTGAAATCTGTCAGATATGGCTCATCCAAATTATCTGCCTGCTTCTAAAAGTCGTTTTTTCCCAAATTACACAATAACAAATTTCCTGTTGCATTCTGAGATATTAAACAGAGCTGTTGTAGACTTGAATTCCCTCACCACCAGCTCCATCCTATCCAAAGAGCAAAGAATGAGGTCAATGTCCTCTTAACGTTTCGAGGGTTGACGTATCTTACAGGGGCGAATGGCCCAATGAGCTGGTCTCTGATGCCACTGCGCTTATATCCACGTCTGAAGATCTGCTGCAGAGATCATGTTTAAGTGTAGACATATTGGTTGGGCAGCCAGCCACTGCAGATGGGCTATCCCCCTTGAAGCCTCAACGTCTTGACAGTCTGGCAGATGAAATCAGGTCAGAAGACATCCAAGTATTCTTTAACCCAAGACTGTCAGTGGAAGTCTACTAACGATTACTTTTTAAATAGGATTCTTTTCATTTGTTTATTTGATAAGTGCTTAATAATTAAAAGGGCCAATATATCTAACATCTTTCTCAAGACAACAGGGGGCATGGATTAAAGTGAATCATGCTGTGAAGTCGGTGGTGCATCTGCTAGAGATCTCAAATGGTGTGGTGGAGCTGGTTTTTGTTGTTGCTGTTGTGGCTGGATGGCATTCTTCTGGGTTAATGAAAGACTTTGGTGTATTAATATTTGCAGCCTGTGTATGCACCCAGATAGCCTGACACAGAAGAATGGGTGTTGATGTCTGACCTAACTGGCAGCATGTCCCCTAATCTAAAAGAACTCTGTGCTCATGACTTCTGTGAAGAAAGATAAAGAATCCAGTTTCTATTTTCTTCATGTTGCTGGTTGATTGCGCGGCAGATCTTGCTGAGTTGGTGCAATCACTGGTAGCTTATGCTGTTGCAGAACTGGTCCAGGCTGCAGGTCAGGGTTCTGGAACTGCTGGGGAGCTGGTCAAGGCAACACTATAAAGGCTTGAAAGTGCTGTGGAGCAGGCACAGGCAGCTGGGCTTGATACTTTGGCGGGGATTAATACTGCTGTTCAGTTGGTGCAGGAGGCTGTTGATACTGTTGTGTTGGAGACTGCTGAAACTGGGTCTGACTCGCACTCTTTATAATTATGGAGATGGTAATACGCAGGCCTGCTGTAGGACAGCTGAGGCTGGGCAAAGTTCACCAGCGATCCCATAATATATGCACTGGGTGAGTGTACCTGCTTCTGTCATTGCTCTAACAGGAGTCTTTCTAAAAGTTCAAATATCTTTGTCTCGAATTCTGTCAGATATGGCTCTCCCAAATTATCTGCCTGCTTCTAAAAGTTATTATTTCAAATTTTCTTTTTTGATATATGACGTATGTAACATGTAGTGAAGTATGAAACGTAAGTAATTATTTGGAAGATATAGGTGGCCATTAAAAGATATCTAACATCTTTCTCAGGACAATAGAGGGCATGGATTAGAGTGGATCATGCTGTGAAGTCGGTGGTGCATCGCTGAAGATCTCAAATGGTGTGGTGGAGCTGGTTGCTGTTGTTCTGTGAGGTTAATTATTTGTTGGGGCCAGTAAGAAGTCTCTTCTTATGTAGGGATATTAGATTTTGTATCTTAACATGCAAGTATTAATTATTTGGAAGAAATGAGTGGCCCTTAAAAGGGCCAATATATCTAACATCTTTCTTAGGACAACAGGCGGCATGGGTTAGAGTGGATCATGCTGTGAAGTCGGTGGTGCAGCTGCTGGAGATCTCAAAAGGGTGTGGTGGAGCTGGCTGTTGTTGTTGCTGTTGTGGCTGGTTGGCATTCTTCTGGGTTAATGAGACTTTGGTGTATTAATATTTGCAGTCTGTGTATCCATCAAAGTAGCCTGACACAGAAGAATGGTTGTGGATGTCTGACCTGACTGGCAGTATCTCTCCTAATCTAAAAGAACTTTATGCTCAAGACTTCTGTGAAGAAAGATAAAGAACCAATTTTTCTCTGTTTTCTTTATGTTACTGGTTGATTGGGAGGCAGATCTTGTTGAGCTGGTGCAGTTGTTGGTAGCTTATGCTGTTGAAGAACTGATCCAGGCTGTCCCTCAGGGTTCTGGAACTGCTGGGGAGCTGGTCAAGGCAGCAGTATAAAGGCTTGAAAGTGCTGTAGAGCAGGTGCAGGCAGCAGGGCTTGATACTTTGGTGGGGGATAATACTGCTGTTCAGCATGTGCAGGAGGCTGCTTATACTGTTGTGTTTGAGACTATTGAAACTGGGTCTGACTCATACTCTATATAATTATGAAGCTTCATAATTATGGAGTTGGTAATACGCAGGCCTACATATGGCTTTTTCAAATTATCTACCAGCTTTGTCCTGAATTCTGTGAGATATGGCTCTTCCAAATTATCTACCAGCTTTTGTAAGTAATTTTTTTAATTTTTTTTTTATATTTTCATATTATGAAACATACATCACAGTTACTGTACATATATCACACATAAATCATACAGATCAATTACACAAATAACACCGTAACACAAATTTCTGCATGTTGTTGATGTACAGTGCTGTCTCTTTGCAATCTGATGTCTGAAACAGAAATGTTGTAGACTTTAATTCACTCACCAGCAGCTCCATTCCATCCAATAGGCCAAGAACGGGGTAAATGTCCTCTTAAACTTTAGAGGGTTTATCTATCTTACAGGGGCGAATGGCCCAAGGAGCCGGTCTCTGATGCCACTGCACTTCAGATATCACCTTAAAAAGGCCAATATATCTAACATCTTTCTCAGAACAACAGGGGGCATGGGATAGAGGAGATCATGCTGTGAAGTCGGTGGTACATCTGCGGAATGTCTCAAACAGTGTCTTGGATCTAATTTTTACTTTTGTGGCTGGTTTGCATTCGTCTGGATTAATCAGACTTTGGTGTATTAATATTTGCAATCTATGTATCCATTCAGGTAGCCTGACCAGAAGAATGGTTGTGGATGACCTTACTGGCAGGATGTTCCCTAACATAAAGTACTCTGAACTCATGACTTCTGCAGAAAAGATAAAGAGCCAATTTTTCTGTGTTTTCTTTATGTGGCTGGTTGATACGGTGACAGATTTTCTGAGCTGGTGCACTTGTTGGGAGCTTATGCTGTTGCAGAACTGTTGTAGGCTGCAGGTCATGGTTCTGGAACTGCTGTGGAACAGGTACATGCAGCAGGGCTTGATACTTTGGCAGAGTTAATACTGCTGTTACGCGGGTGCAGGAGGCTGTTGATACTGCTGTGGTGGAGACTGCTGAAACTTGGTCTGACTTGCAGTCTGTATATCCATGCACGTAGCCTGACACAGAAGAATGGTTGTGGATGTCTGACCTAACTGGCAGGATGTCCCCTAATATAAAGGACTCTGTGCTCACAATGTCTGCAGAGAAGGATAAAGAACCAATTTTTCTGCCGATTTTCTTCATGTTGCTGGGGAGGCAGATCTTGCTGAGCTAGTGCAGTTGTTGGGAGCTCATGATGTTGCAGAACTGGTCCAGGCTGCAGGTCAGGGTTTTGGAACTGCTGTGGAGCCGGTGCAGGCAGCAGTACACAGGCTTGGAACTGCTTTGGAACCTGTTCAGGTAGCATGGCTGGACACTTTCGTGGGGTTAATAGTGCTGTTCAGTGGGTGCAGGAGGCTGTTGAAATTGGGTCTGACTTCCACTCTTCATAATTATGGAGTTGATAATATGCAGGCCTTCTGTATGACAGCTGAGGCTGGGCATAGTTTACTGACACTCCCATAATATATGAACTATTTGAGTGTACCTGCTTCTGTCATTGCCCTAGCAGGAGTCTTTCTAAAAGTACAAATATCTTTCTCCTGAATCCGGTCAGATATGGATGTTCCAAATTATCTGCCTTGTCCTGAATTCTGTCAGATACGGCTGTTCTTAATTATCCGCCTGCTTCTAAAAATTGTTTTTATTTTAATATTTTCACATTACAAAACATATAGTACATATACATGAATAACACAGAGAACATACAGGTCAATTACATAAATTACACAATAGCATAAATTTTGCAATTTTCCTGTACAATGCTGTCTCGGATTCTGATGTATTAAATAGCTGTTGCAGACTTGAATTCCGTCACTACAAGCTCCATCCTGTCCAAGAACGGGTTCAATGTCATCTTAACTTTTAGAAGGTTAATGTATCTTGCAGGGGCTAATGGCACAATGCACAGACCTCTGATGCCACTGCGCTTATGTCTACATCTGAAGATCTGCTGCAGCTATCAGGTTTGTAAGTGTAGACATATAGGATGGGCACCCAGCCACTGCAGATGGGCTATCCCCATTGAAGCTTAACCTCTTTAAAGTCTGGCTGATTAAGTTGCACCTCATGAAGTCAAAGTACTTTTTCACCAGTCTGTTACTTGTTCAGTTCCTGTGTAATCTGGCACAAATTGTCAAGTTGTACAAAAATTGTACAATATTGAAATCCTTTTCCATCCAAGGCTCGACTCCAGAGTAGAGAATTTGTAACTACAAAAGCAGTCATGGCAGGAGGCTGGTTGCTAATTCTTCTGCCATTGTTATAAGCCGACAGCTGACATCACCATGGCATGTGTGCTGCACAATATTTGGAGGACCAAATATGACAATATCCAGGTTAACAACTAAAGTGGAGAGCCCCAACTACTCTAAGACGATGACTGTGTCCTGTTCAGGATCAACACAACATGAGGCCTAGGACCACAGGGAGGTGCTGCTGCGGTATTTTATAACAGACCAGATCTGTGGCAGCATGAAAAAGACTGAACTTTTTTTAACTATACAATTAGAAAAGTTGGATGTATTAGCTTTATCTTTTTAATTTTATCACTGCAGCATTTTATAAGTGGCAGTCTACTAGCTTATGCTTTTTAAATTGAATTCATTTCATTTATGTCCAATGAGCATTTTTAACATTGTGTTAGGTTAATTATTTGTTGGGGTCACTAAGAAGTCTATTGTTATGTTGGAATGCCGGGTTTCATATTTGAAGCATGTAAGTATTTATTATTGGGAAAATATGGGTCCCCTTAAAAGGGCTAATATATCTAACACCTTTCTTAAGCCAACGGGGGCATTGGGTTAGAGTGGATCATCTGCTGGAGATCTCAAACAGTGTGGTGGAGCTTGTTGTTGTTGCTGTTGTGGCTGGTAGGCATTCTTCTGGATTGAGACACTTCGGTGTATTCATATTTGCAGTCTGTGTATCGATCCAGGTAGCCTGACACATAAGAATGGTTGTGGATGTCTGACCTAACTGGCAAGATGCCCCCCCCTATTATAAAGGACTCTGTGCTCGAGACTTCTCCAGAGAAAGATAAAGAACCGTTTTCCTGTTTTCTACATGTTTCTGGTTGATTGGGTGGCAGGTCTTACTGAGCTGGTGCAGTTGTTGGGAGATCATGCTGCTGCAAAACCGGTACAGGCTGCAGGTCAGCACTCTGGAACTGCTATGGAGCCAGTGCTGTCAGCAGTGCAGAGGCTCGGAACTGCTGTGGAACAGGTGAAGGCTACTTACTACTTTGGCTATGGTTAAACCTGCTGTTCAGTGGGTACAGGAGGCTGTTAATACTGTTTTTTTGCTGGAGACTGCTGAAACTGGTAATACACAGGTCTTTTTTTTATATTTTCACATTACAAAACATACATAACGATACATATACAAAACACAGGACATACAGGTCAATCACATAAATTACATAATGTTATAAATTTCTGAATATAGCTGATGAAGAGTGCTGTCTTGCTAGATTCTGAGTTATGAGATGGAGTTCTTAAAGTCATGAATTCCCTCACCATCCCCTCCATCCTGTGCAAAAAACCACAAAAGGTGTCAATTTCCTCTAATCTTTTAGAGGGTTAATGTCTTTTACAGGTTGGAAATGAGTCAGTGAGCCAATCTCTGATGCCCATGGGCTTATGTCTACAACTGAAATTTCACTGAGGCTATCAGTTTTGGTGCAAACATTTTAGATGGGCATCTAGCCACTGCAAATGACACTATCCCCCTTGACAACTCACCTCTTGACATTCTGGCAGATGAAGTTTGGCTTCTTGAAGTCAAATGCCTCTTGAATTAAAATCTGTCACTGAAACCATGTTCTAAGCAAAGCCTGACTCTAGAGTAGAGAATTTATAACTACGAATTCACTCAAGAGGAGATATTTGCAAATGATTTTGGCATTGTCTCCGGCTGGTGGCAAACATAACCATGGCATGTTTGCTCCACAATACTTTGAGGACCAAATATGACAACATTATTGCAATTCTCTGTTTTGCAGTTTTGTCCTCCAAGAATATCACAAGGCTTCAAAATATCCAAAATTGTTTGCCACGCTTTGTCTCTGGTGCGTCTAGATTTTCTCAGGTCTCTCCGATTTTAAAGTCTCTTCACTGGCTTCCTGTTAAAGAATCATTTTCATGAATTCCCACCATCCCCTCCATCCTGGGCCAGTAATAAGTCTTTTGTGGTGTGGGGATATTTGATTTCATATTTTAAATATACGTTACTTACTTGAAAGATATGGGTGGCCCATAAAAGGGTGTTATATCTAACATCCTTCTCAGGACAAGAGGAGGCATGGACTGGAATGTATCATGCTGTAGAGTCAGTGAAGATGTATCTGTGGTCTTCAGCGGTGAGGTAGAGGTGGTTGCTGTTGATGCTGTTGTGGTTGATGGAAATTCTTCTGTGTTAAATGAAAGGCTTTGGTGTATGTTGGCCCAGTCTTTGTTTCCATCCAGGTAGACTAGCAGAGACGAATGGTTGTAGATGTCCGACCTTACAGGCAAACATCCCCAAAAATAAAAGGACTTGCTAAATTAATGTCTCCTCTGTAGACAGATAAAGAACCAATGACTGTATTGCATCCTGCCCAATTGCTTGTAGTAATTGTTTGTTTTGATGTAGCTGGGTGCTTTGGTGGCCGATCTTGCTGATCAGGTCTAATTATTGGGTGTTTTTTATGTTGCATAACTGCTGCAGGCTTCAGTGCCGGGACTTCAAATTGTTGTGGAGGGCGTACAGGTGTTTGAAATTCCTGTGGAGCAGGTAAAAGCAGCCGGGCTTGATACGGGAGTCGATACTGCTGTTGAGTGGGTGCTGGAGGCTGTTGATACTGTTGATACTGTTGTATTGGAGGCTCCTGAAACTGGCTATCACTCGTACTCCATTTGTAAGTTTGATGTTGGTGATACACAAGACTTATGTGCAGTTCAGTGACTGTCCCATATCATGTGGGCTGGCTGGCCTAGAGTGCTGTTTCTGTCACAGGAGTCCTTAAAAGTGCCAATGTCTTTTTCCAGAAATTTGTCGTGTATGGCTCGTCCAAATTTTCTGACTGCTTCTGAATGTAATTTTTTATGTTCACATTGTGAAACATACATAACGGAACACATATAACAGAGTAAATACAGTACAATTGCACAAATTACACAATAACATAAATTTTCGAATGTAGTTCATACACAACACTGTCACTGGATTCTGATGTATGAGGCAGAGCTGTGTCAGTCAGGTATTCTCTCATCATCCCTCAATCCTGTCCAATAAGCCATAAAAGGGGTGACTGTTGTCTTAATTTTTAGAACATTGATGTCTGTTGGCGGAGAGAGTGACTAAATGAGCCAGCCTCCCATGCAACTCCGCTTATGTCTATAACTGAAGATGTCTTAAAGCTAAAGAGTTTTCGTGTAGATAATTTGGACGGGGAGCCAGGCACTACAGATGGCCTATCTCCCTTGAAGTCCTCTTGTCAGTCTAGATGAACTGTGGCTTCATGAAATCAAAATACTCTTTGATGCAAGTCTGTCACTCGGTGAGTATTTCTGTGGCCTGATCCAAATTCAATATGGTCAACTTCTCAAAACTGTCCTCTGTGTGGCAGCTTCTACGACTCATCTTGGCACAGTCATATTTCTTCCCAAGAGGTCTTCTTTACAGTCTCTGTAGACAGGTCACTTCTTATTGAACTGCATGTCTTGCTTAAAGTCCAGCAAGTCTTGTTCTTCTATGCCCAAGAGAACCACAATCTTTGTTTTTACCTTTTTATACTTCCTTGGTGCCTATATTTCTTGAATCGGGTCAGCCTGTGTAGGGAGTGGATCCCCCAGAGTCGACTCATCCTCTGCCAAGTCTTCCCCTGAATCCTTTTGTTTCCTCTGCCAAATGTACCTTTGCCTTAACCACCTGGTGGCCTAATCCTTCTGAATATCTCTCAACTTGTGACTCCTCCACAACTGGAATGCACAAGTCAAATCCTGATTGTTCCTCCTCAACTGCTGTAGCCATCCTCAATTTTCCTTTTTCTTTTGTGAAATTTCAATAAAATTTAAATACGCTCTTAACCAAATAACAAAAGTTCACCGATATTAATTCAATCATTGAATCAATCAAAACTTTTGACTTAACTATTCAACTATTCACCACACAACAAACTCCTTGATAAATATTAAATCCTGAAATAAGCTAGCATACATGCTAGTATCTGCAAAATTTTGAAAATAGGATGATTAAGGTCAGCTGTGCTCTATGTATACCCTCATATAGACAAGTGAATCATTTGATCAAATGTTTTTAAACAGATTCTGTCAAAAATTTTTCCTGCAGGAATTTTCCCGAACGAGTGACTGGAGGTCCAACACGTTTTAGCAATGGATAACAAAGAACATGAAAGTAGCCAAAATATGACCCACCCCTTTGTTCCCACAAAACACCCACAGCAGAACCAGATGAGCTATGCGTTTCCTGCCGGTTTTGTCTAAGAAATTGTGTCAATATTTGGGAGCTTTGCAGGATAGTTCTGAAAAATCAGAAATCATCCAGAATGCTCATGGATGATTAAGGAAGGCTTTCCAGATGTCCATGATTGGCAAAAAGAGCAACCTTTCAGGATTCACAGTTAATAGGGGAGTTCATGCACAGAAATGAATCTATTCAGTTGATTACAGTAGTTTAACATCATTTAATTTTCAAAATGAAGGAAAATATTTATACAATTAGAAATAAAATCACCTTATGGTTAGTTATACAGATAACCATTAGAAAGTTTTTCACTTAATTTTACATGCAAACCAAACATACTAGTTGATTCCCATTCCTCATATGTACCAGTTGAGTATTTCTTTTAATGCTGTTAAAACATAAGGACTCATTTTTTACTAAGCATCTCGTAAAGTTACGCATTTAGATATGAAAAGTAGTTCTTGTGAATCAATTAAGTAAGCGCAGATACCTATATACTACACACTCAGTAGGATGATTAATACACAGCCATCATGAGAATTAATCTTTAAACAGTTTATTATTCAAGATGAAAAATTACTTGAAAAAAACAAATATGATTTTATGACACCAATACCATAACATTGATTTACTGAGCGTCCCATCATTGCATATGAACATATGAAAGCATTTTCACTTCATGAAATAACATTTACTTGCAATTAATATAGTGTTTGAAATGAAACTGTTAAGTTATATGTATTTATTGTTTATTTCTGTTTTAATTTTTAATACTTTCTTGATACATTATCTGTTCAACTGTAGAAAAGTAGCTAATATTTGGAATCTGGAGGTAACAGGATTACTCAGCAAACTGTCACTTGCATTATTTGACAAAAGAATTAGTCTCCAAAACGATATTGTAATAGCACCCAAGCATACTCCAGTGGCCAATGGGCATAACCTAAAGACTAAGTATGGCACTGGACACTGGACACCAATGGCTATCAACACATATATGGATGCTTTTAATACTCATGATGCTAAACCTTGTTTGTCATTGATTAGACCAAAAAACATTCCCAAACATAAAAGTGTGTATCAGTATTTACATATGAAATTTATAAATGCTGTTGGATTCATGCTAAACTTCTACTATGACCACAGATTTTCGACAACTGAAGGTACATTTGTGAGGACTGTTCTGGACATAAAACATGATAGCTCACTGGGTTACCCAGCAACAAGGAACGAAACTATACAATGGCACTGGAAGATATACAACACACCACTTTACTGCCTCTTGTGGTATGAAAGATTTCAAAACCCTCTGTCTTCTACTTGCCATTCTCAAAGTGCACAAGCCTTACAGATGCAGATCAATGGAACATATTACTATTCATTTGTGGTCACTTGCAGAGTACCAGATCTGGACTTGATCCCAATACATGCATCTCTTGTGGAGAAGGAATGCAGTATACCCGTCAATTACCTGGATATTATCCAGCCAGAACCTAAAGTTAGTCTGAATACCTTAGATATTGGATTGTGTTTACAGCCATTATTTGGATCTTTGGACAAGTCAGATGTACCTTATTTTGTATCATTTATGGAGATGCAAAAGTTGCTTGGGATATCAGAAATTACTGTCACTAATGTCTCTCTAGTATTCAAAGACAATCTCATCCATAAAGCATTTTCTTATTACCAGTCAGCAGGTTATCTAACCCTCCTACATTATCCAATTATTCATCCATTTGTAAACAACAATCAAGACGAAATGGCAGGTTCGTATTCTGTTAAGCAACTGGTTGTCAGTGACTGCTTCTTACGAAAGACAAAAAAACTTTGGTACATCCTAATTCACGATTTAGATGAAGTCATCATTCCTTCATATCACTATACTTTACAAGAATACATCCTAGCTTTATTTAAAGCTCATCCAGAAACCAAGAATTCCATGTGTTTAACGGTGAGAAGTTCTTATTTCTATCGATTCATGGAAAATAAAAGTGACTTTCCTGACCACCTTCCATTGCTAAGGTACACACTGAAATACCCGACAGAACCACTTGGTGTTCCAAATGTGAATGATGTTGGCATGTCCAAATCGATATCAAATATGAAACAGGTGGTCAGTGTAGATTCACATTTATGCCGAGAGGGGCACCAACGATTTCAAGAAGGGACAAAAACATTTCTGGCTGACCATGAGATTCTTGTACATCACTACAGGAAACATTGTGAATCATTACATCCTAACAATGCCAGATGTCTGAACAATAGCACTGAAACAATTCAGGATACTACAATATATAAATATTCTGAGAAACTGATATATAATGTTGAAAAGGTGCTTTCTGACATAGGCTACATCTATTAAGGAGCTACCAGGTTGGAAATAATAGTTCATTCTGTCATAGCACTAGCACCTTTTATGGGGCTGTTCCACTGTCAAGGACCTTGGATCTATTATCTTGGGAGACCCTAGTATGAGAAGAAATGTCATATAATTTTTAAAATCTGCACTTTGGGTGTAACCTGGACTTAGAGCTGCCTGTGGATATCAACCTGATATCACTCCCATCATCATACCTGGTCATGACCGATGAGTATCCTAGGGCCCAGGCTATCATAGATTCTCCAACAGTTGTTCCCCTGGGAACCCATTAGAGATAAAGATCACTTAGCAAAAAACCATGGCTACCAGGCCTGATATCTGGTGAGGGCATCAGTCATCTATGCACGACACAAATCTTCGGTTTCATTATCTGTTCTTAATTGTCTCTCTTTTCGACTGTGACAGCTGAGATCCAGAATTCATCACAGAGAATTCAGAACTTCTGTAGCCATGCACACCACAGTTCTTTTAACCCCATATAGGATTATTACATTAATGGCCATGATCCAGGAGATTGTGATGTTTATGTGGCTGCATGGGGCAGCAGTCGGTAGTCATGCTCAGGACAAGGTAAGCCAGGGTGGCGCAATCATCCACAGACACAGGAGTCAGAGGTATGGGTTTAAGAGGGACACACATGGTCACTGCTCTGCATTACTCCCAGAACTGGCCACCAAAGATAGGCTTTCTATAACTATACCATGCGGCTTGTGGGGTAGGCTACAGATAATCAGGTAGTGGTACAGAGTCCCCTTGGAAGATATGAAGCTGGCCGTCATGTTAAGATTTCTAGCTGGAGGAGATTAGACCAGCAGCTTGACTTTTGACTTCAGAGTGGGGCAGTCCAGTGTCACAAAGATGATATATGAAGTGTACAAGGTCATTACAGGGAAATACCAAGAGGAGTGGTTGTGTCCCACCAGATGACCAAAAAAGGTAGATGTCTTCCACAGAGGGTAGAATATGACAAATACCTTGGGTGTACTTGATGACAAGTGGCCATCAGATGTCCAAAACAAGGTGGACGTCAGTTTTTCAACTACAAGGGCTTCCACTCCTTAGTACAGCTGGCCCTTGTAGATGTTAACTACTACCTCCTCTTGGTGAATGTGGGCACCAGCAGACACTGGTCCTTCAACCAGATCTTTATCAGTGTGAATTGAGCCATGTGATACAAGAGGGTGCAAATGGATTCCCACCACCACAATAAATTAGTGTGAACAGACCTCCACTACCCATCTTCATGGTAGATGGTGCATTTTTAGTGAAATCCTGGCTGTATAAACCCTTCTCTTGACGAGGCATGATTCCCAAACAAAAGATTTACAACTATCAAATAAGTAAGAGGAGGGTGGTGATTGAGAATGCCTTTGAGATTCTCAGGAACTAGTGTGTGCCTTATCAACCCTCCTGCAAAAGCCAAAGCTAGCGACCACCATCACCATGGCTTGATGTGTACAGTCAACTGACAGCTGAAAACACACATGGGAGATCAACAACTACATGGAGATAATTGTACAATAGCCAGGATGAAACCTACCAGAGAGGCTAAAGACCACAGGAAGGTGCTATTTCAGTACTTCAAGAGGGGGCAGTGCTATGGCAGCAGGGCAGATATTTAACCGAAGTCCTTTGATGAACTTGAAACTATAGGCCCTTTTCAAGGCCACCCCATTATTCCAGACACAATTTATAGCTGAGTGTTCATAGAATTATGAAAAACCCTCACCACCATGCACACATACAGCGCCTAAATAAAACAATTCTCACACCATACACACATCTCAAATATTTGTAAAGGTCCTGAAAAACAATTGGAAATACATTTTATACACTCTATTAGGATCGTGCTTCCATTAAGTATGTCAGCATTTAGGTTTCTAAATGTTCAAATTTAATCTTAAAGTCTTGTAGATTTAGGTTTTAAACCCTCAAATTAAATTTTAAAATCTTGGGAGTATTAGGGTTCAAGCCCTGAAACTGCGACGTGGCAGATATTGCTGTGGCTGTCATGGTTGCTTGGCTTTCCTCTGGGTCTGTGACAATCTGTGACGTATCAATGCTCCACTAGTCTGTGTCTTAAACCAATTAGGCTGATAGAGACGACCGGTTGGAGATGTCTGACCCAACTGATGGGATGTCCCGAAGGGTAAATGGACTAGGTGCTGGTATCTTTGTGGAAATGGATGAAGAACCAATGTCCTAATTTCATGTAGTGCAACTATTTGTGATGCTTCCTGTTTTTGTTTGTTGGGGTCATTGTTTGCTTAGATCAGGGTTCTGATTAAGCTTGTGAAGGTGGTTGCTGATACTGCTGTTGTGCTAGGGTAGGTGGCTGTTGAAAACTGCTGATCTGGTACAGGTAGCTATTGATACTGCAGTTGTACTGGTGCAGGCAGCCGCTGATTTGGTGTGGGCTACTATTAATACTGAGTCTGTTCCTGTGCTTTTGTGGCATGTTAAATTGACTGGCTTGTTATACGACAGTTGAGGATATGCAAAGAACTGTTGCAATTTTGGCCAGTATACTGGTGGTCACATGTCATAAAACATGGGCAGGCAGTATTGTTTTGCTCACAAGTCTCTCTAAAAATGCAGATGTCTTTGTCCTGAATTCTGTGCTCAGGTTTCTCATGCGGGGATGTGGTACACATGGAACTCATTAAGTGATTCACCATGCCCTCCATTTTCTCAAATGTGCCACGAAAGGGGTCATCGAAACTTCCATAGGGTTGGTGTTTCTTTGATGTAGGCGCATGGACTGCTGAGCTGGCATCCGATCCCATGACACTGATGTCTACATCTGAGGTTTTGCTATCAGGGGACGGTATTGACATTTTGGAGGGGCAACCGGCCGCTGATGGCTTCTTGCCCTTGAAACCGTATCTCCTGATACACTGTCAGATGATATGGACCGTCAAGAAATCAAAATAAATTAATGTTTGAGGCTATCACCCCCCCCCCCCTCCCCAAACATGCATCTTCCTTGAGTGTTTTTGTGATCAGATGACTTCTTGTTGAACACCATGCCATTGTCCTAATCCAGCAAGGCATGTTTGTCTATGCTGGAGAGAACCACTGCCTTTGACTTGCACATCTTATAAATTGTGTTTCCTTGGTGTAGATACAGATGGCTGTATTAAATCCTTGGTTGGCTCCTCCTGTGTCTGCTCTTCTCCCATGTCCTTGTGATATGCCTCTTTCCTCTTAACCCCTTCAACTGTGCACCTCATCCTCCACTGGAATATCTGGAATATAGTCATATCTGGTGTCTTCCTTCTCAGCTGCCATAGCCATTCTCCTCTTCTTTCCCCTGTTGCTAGCTTTGGGTTGCATGAAAGATATTTTCAAAAGGATTTCCTCTAAGAAAAAAGTCCAAATAACAAGACTCTTGATTATCTCCTAAAAAATTACAAATGGAATGAGGCAAAGGTGGCCAGAAGCCCTCAATTTATACCCACATATAACCACACCTGTTGACAAATGTCAACCATTGTCTACTCTTGCAAAAAGCTGGGAAGCCATCCCAGCAAGTCACTGTGTCAATCGGTGTCAGCTGGATACCACTCCAAACAGCCTGTGGCTCATTTGTGTTGGCCAGGATAAATCAGCCTACTTGGCTGAATGAAGGTCACCCAAGATGACATGACAGGTAACCAGAGTAAACCCTAGACCTTTGGTAGCAGCAGGTATCATTTTTCAACATCAGGACAGATTCTAAACATGCTGGAATTTTTTATCGACTTTGTATTTTAGCTTACTGATTGCCAAAAAACACTAGATGCCACCAAAAGTAAGGGAAAGTACAAGAAAGCCCTTGGGTACCTACAGTGATAACCCAGGGTAGACGAAATTGGGGTTACTCCAAGGCAATCTTGACAGTGAAATAGCAGTATAACCAAACTGAAAAAGTGTAGAAAACTAGAAAACATGCGGCAACATATTTAACATATTAAAAGCAATCCAAATAACAGAGCCAGCAATTAGGTAACCAACAAGAACATTTCTTTTAAAAATATTCAAGTTGGTCATCGATGTTTGCTCCTGCAAAACATAAGCATAAGTGAGGATACGGTTAGTGTATTTTACGCAATAAAATTTGTGACAGTTACACTATCCACTATCAGTGATTGCGCCATTTTTTCCAATCGCAAAAATACGCTCTGCAATTTCAGTGAACCCAAACAAACAAAGTGGGGGAATAAAGTATTATGTAAGAGATGTATAGTTGTCAGTGTACGCTACTCCAACAAATATTTTATTTTTCTTTTGCAGAGATTAAATTACCACTGCTGTCTCTCTGAACCAGATTTTGACCCCTTCCCCACAAATGGAGCAACATTTAAAATACCAAAAGAAATTCTGAGATATAGAGCTTTCAATCACTCTAAATTACTAAAAAAACACACCACATACATTGTTTTTCATTTATAACATCCTCCCACATAATTTAAATTAACGTATTGCAGTATGGAAAGAGTTTTAATTCTAGAGTGCTTACGAAAAGATAACCATATAGGGGTGTTGAATGCTGGTCCACAAACATGCCATTGAGGAATACACTTTGCTGTCACTTACTGGTCAACATATATGGTCTTTAAGGAGTTAAACAGTAATAAACCATGGTGTTATGTTTTTCAATTAATTTATTATATTATATTAATTATTATATTTCATTTAATTAATTATATTATATGGTTAATTATATATATCTGTAAAATTAATATATCTAAGATGCCTTTTTAAATTTTTTTATATTAAAATGTAGAGTAAAAGTTGAGTTTTTGATGTAACAAGTGCCATTAAAATAATACTTTATGTTTCATGATGAAATTTCTCATTTACAGGCTTTGTAGAAGAAAATATTAAGTGGTTCTCCGTATCTGCTTTAAAACTCGGTTAAATTACATGGAGTTATAAATATTCAAATATTTGCTGAGAGCCATATCAAAATATTCAAATTATAAGGAGTTTGCTAGTAATTCCCAGTCTTACCAAATACTAGATAATCTATTTTTAAAAAGGCGACTGTACAGCTTAAAAGCTGTCTATATATCAAGGGAAATAAAATGTTATATAATCTAATCGATTCATTAATTTTGACTTAATTCAGAAAGTTAATTTCCCGACTCATTTTCACGGACATACTCTCGATTAGGTTTTAACCAAATCCAACAATAATATTTCCAATGTCCACTCCACCGATGCTTTCTCCAAACATTTTTTTCAGTTAGTTTCACTCTAAATTTTTTAACCCCAAGACCTCAATTTTCAAAAACTATAGAAAATAACAGCAGATCTCCTTGCTTCTGAACTGATTAATAATCCGTCCAAAGAACCTGATACTCTCTACAAACAATATCATACTACCTTGTCGACCCTTATCGACAAACATGATCCACTACACACCAAACACACCAAGGCGAAGTACATCACGGGATGGGTTAACAAAACTGTAATTGCAGCAAAAGAGACCAAGCGTTTGTTTGAACGCATTTGGCAAAGAAATAAATCCACCTTCAATAGATCCTAGCACATGCAGAAAGTCCACCAGTACAACAGAATCTGCATGCACATCAAATCTCAATTCCTTAAAGCAAAAATTCAGGATAATCACAACCCACAAAAATTATGGCGTGTCCTGGGTGATGTGTTACACAAACTTTCAGCTAAACTCCTCCCATCGATAAAGCCCCCTCAGTTTTTGGCTGACAGGTTTGTGGAGTTCTTCACAGAAAAAACTGAAACAATACGCTCAACATTCTCTGCTTCTGTCAATTTGCAACACATCACCCCGGACTCTCCTCCCACTATGTTCTCCACTTTTTCTACTGTAACAGAGGATCAAGTCACTAAAATTATTACCAACTCTCCCAGTAAATCATGTTCCCTAGAACCTTGGCCCACTTTCCTTGTTCTGGATTAACTGGATATTCTCATTACCCCCATCACTTCAATAATCAACGCTTCTCTTGAGCAAGGTATGTGTCCAAATTTTTCAACCAGGCCCATGTTACCCCTATCCTCAAAAAAACATCCTTAGACAAAGAAGTTTTCAAAAACTATAGGCCTGTCTCAAATTTAAACTTTATCTCAAAGATACTTAAAAGGGTAGTAGCCGTCCAGCTACAAACTCACTTGGATGAAGCCTGCCTTATGACTGACTTCCAATTGGCTTATAGAACACACCATTCTACTGAAAGTGCCCTCCTTAATATTCATAACGATATTCTTAATATGGCCAAAGGGTCTGTCACTGCCCTTACCCTTCTGGATCTATCCGCTGCTTTGGATACCATTGACCACACCATTCTCCTGGAGACTCAATGTTTATTATGGAATCAGTGAGCTAGCACTTGGCTGGTTCAAATCATACCTGTCGGGAAGGACACACTCGGTCAAGGTAGGTAGTACACTCTCGCATCCAACTGTGCTCCAGTATGGAGTTCCCCAGGGCTCCGTCCTTGGACCATTTCTGTTCTCTCTCTACATTAACCCAATAAGCTCAATCATTCATTCCCACAGTAGCATCAACTACCACTTTTACACCGATGACACCGAGTGTAAAGTAGGGAATTGCAGTAGTCAAGTCAACTGCTGATCAATGAGTTTGCAAGCAAGGCTGCAGTCTCCACACTGAGGAATTTACGGATGCATCTTTGGTCCTTAAGGTGGTAGTAACAGGCGCGACACATATTGGTTATGTGGCTGGTAAAGGTGTTTCCGGAGTCAAAGGTAACACCTAGGTTCTTGACTGTATCGGTAGGGGAGATAGAATTTCCAAGAAGTTGAGTCGGGAATTTGTTGATGAGGACTCCCTGGCTTGTCTATCACCAATGATAATAACCTCTATCATCCAAAGTCCAAATAAAGTTTTGAGTTAGTCAATTGGGGGAGGATTCAAAACCTGCCACACTTTAGTCATCCGAAGGCCAAACAAGTTTCAAGTTAAATTCAAATGGAGGAGGCTTTAAATCCTGCCAAACCTCTGTCATCCAAAGCCCAAAACCAGTATTAAGTCAAAGTCAAATGGAGGAAATTTCAAACCCTGACATGACTGTCATCAAAGCCCCAAACCAGTTTAAAGTTAAAGTCAGATGAGGGAGGTCTTTAAACCCTGCCATACCTGTCATCCAAAGCCCCAAAAAGTTTAAAGTTAAATGGGGAAGGCTTCAAACCCTACCACAGCTCTATCATCCAAAGCCCAAAAGATTTTCAAGTTAAATGGGGAGAGTTCAAACCCTACCACAACTGTTATCCAAAGCCCAAAAGTTTTTCAAGTTAAATGGGGAAGGGTTCAAACACTGGCACACCTCTATCATCCAAAGCCCAAAACAAGTTTAAATTTTAAGTCAAATGGGGGAGGGTTCAAACCCACACCTGTATCATATAAAGTCCCATAAAAGTTTCAAGTTAAATAGGGGAGGGTTCAATCATTACCACACCTCTGTCATGCAAAGCCCCAATGTGTAAAGTTAAAGTCAAATGAGGGGAGGGTTTAAACCTTGTCACACCTGTCTTCCAAATGCCCCCAAAAATTTGAAATTACAGTTAAAGGGGGGCGGGGTTTAAACCCTGACACAGTTCCTTCATCAAAAGCCCAAAATAAGTTTAAAGTTAAGTTAAATGGGCAGGGTTTAAACACTGCAACACCTGTCATCCAAAGCCCTCAATATTTTAAAAGTAAAATCAAATGGGGGAGGGTTCAAACCCTGCCACATCTCTGGCATCCAAACCAAAAAAAATGTTTCAAGTTAAATAGGAGAGGGTTCAACCATTCCCATGCCTCCATGTTCCAAAAATCAAAGCAAGTATAAAGTTAAATGGGTTCAAACCCTGCTACACATCTGTCTTTCAAAGCCCAAAACAAGTTTCAAGTCAAGTTAAAGTCAAATGTGAGCGGGTTCAAACCCTACCACATCTGTCATCAAAACCCAATAAAGATTTTCAAGTTAAAGTCAAATGGGGGAGGGTTCAAACCCTGTCACACCTCTTTCATCCAAACTTAAAAAAATTAAACTTAACAAGGAAGGGTTCAATCCCTGCCACACCTCTATCATCCAAAGCCCAAAACAAGTTTCAAGTTAAAGTCAAATGTGAGAGGTTCTAACCCTGCCATATTTGTCATCAAAACCCAATAAAGATTTTCAAGTTAAAGTCAAATGGGGGAGGGTTCAAAACCTGCCACACCTCCTTCATCCAAAGCCAAAAAAATAAAGTTCACACCCTGCCACACCTCTATCATCCAAAGTCTAAATAAAGTTTAAAGTTAAAGTCAATTGGAGGAGGCAGTTAAATCCGGCCAAACCTCTATCATCCAAAGCCCAAAACCAGTATGAAGTTAAATATTAATTAAGTCAAGCCCAACAAAAGTTACATGGGAAGGGTTCAAACCCTGCCACACCTCTATCATCCTGAGCAAAAAGATTTTCAAGTTATGTGTGGGAAGAGTTCAAACCCAGCCACAACTCCGTCATACAAAGTCAAAAACAAGATTACATTTAAAATCAAATGGGGGAGGGTTCAAACCCAGCCACTCCATCATACAAAGCTAAAAACAAGATTAAATTTAAAATCAAATGGGGGAGGGTTCAAATTCTGTCATCTAAAGTGCAAAAAAAAGTTTAAACTTAAAGTCATATGAGGAAGGGTTACAACCCTGCCACACCTCTATCATCCAAAGCCAAAAAGATTTTCAAGTTAAATGGGGCAGACTTCAAACTCTCCCACAACTGTCACCCAAAGCCCAAAACAAGTTTAAACTTAAAGTCAAATGGGGGAGAGTTCAAGCCCTGCCACATTTCTGTTATTCGAAGCCTCAAAAAGTTCAAAGTTAAAAAGGGGGAGGGTTCAATCATTGCCACACATCCGTCATGCAAAGCCCAAAGCCAGTTTCAAGTTAGAGTCAAATGGGGGAGGGATCAAACCCTGAAGCACCTCTTTCTTGCAAAGTTCAAAGCAAATTTCAAGCATAAGTCAAATTGGAGAGGGTTCAAACCCTGCCACATCTCTGTCATCCAAAGCCCAAAGAAGTTTCAAGGTAAGGTAAAATGTGAGAGGTTTCAGAGGTCTTACTGTAACAGCCAACTTCAATCCTGGGCTGAGGAGAAATAACACCTGTATCATTAATTGTTTGATACAACTTGATAACTGTTGAATTTGCCAATGAATTTAACCTCTAAAGTGACCCTTATTTATAGGGATCCAGGTTGGCTGGATCGGAAAGATCACCAGGAGGCATCGGCAAGATCTCATTAAGGGATTTTTTCAACCATTTGGGATCATACGCCCCATCTTTTCCATCAAGGTTCTCATAGCTAGTTTGGACCATCCTGTCTGTGAGCAGTTGTTCCTATAGTACCAGGCGTAGTCACCCTGATGGCCAATACCTGACAGTTCTTCCTTTCCTCCCCTCACTCTATGAATCAGTCAAACACTTTGGTCAGAGTTTTGCTTTGATGCTCCTAAGATTTGGAATGAGCTTCCCAATAATGTACACAGTGCAACATCAACTGCCACCTTCAGAAAAAAAGGTCAAACTTACCGGTCTGCTAAAGTCTTATCCACCATAGCCTTTATATCACCGGTGTATTTTTTGGTATGACCTGGCCATGTCAATGGATGATTATTCACCTTGTTTTTGTTCAGTTGCACCTTAGAGTCATTTGATCATCATTTGATTCAGATTAAGTACTATAAAAGTCCACATTAGATTAGATATACCCAATCGGGGGAGTCTCCCACACCTAATTGGGTGATTGTATACCTATCGCAGAGGTGTACAAATTTTTAAGTGGACCCAGATCCAATCACAAACCTAATTGAGAACCTATCATAGTGATTGTAAACCCTAAAATCCAATCTTGAAGTACATCGCAAACTCAATCACAGCAAACCTTTTCTGGTACAACCCACTGAACCCTCAATCACAAAGGAAACAGCCAATCAAAGAAAATCTGAATAAGGCGCTAGGTTTATGATCAGATCGCAATAGTGGAACATCCCTATGAGTAACAGAAAACAGTGGCACACCAAATCAGATATCTATATCTATCTGAACAATTTTTTTATGTTTTGTAACCTTTTTCTTGTTTTGTGACAATGTAACTATTCTTATGCAATTAAAAACTGTAATTATAAAACTTTATAATCAAGTCAGCGACAGCTAATTTTTGCAGAATCCTTAGTTAACATTTTTAACATTAAAACCTAAGTTACACCTTTCCTTGCTGGGGTCTCAACCTACCAACATTGGTCTCTTCGACCGTTGGTTGTGGGTCAGTCCACCTTGTATTTAGGACAGGATTCATTCAATGTGCTTCAGTGGGATTCAGATTTAGACAGGGCAGACATTTGGGATGATTTCACACCAACTGAAACAAGTTTTGCATTTGGGAATGCTGTTTTAAAAAATACTTGAAATAGCTATTACATTCTCTCATGAGCTGTATTAAATATATACAGGTTCGAGGGGTGATAGGAGAAAGGGTCAATTTTAAAACCCAATATTAATTTAACCTACATTGAAATACAGACTAACAACTTTTGCTTTAAACCTGTAACATTTGCAAGTTCAGTGGACCTGAAAAGTTTTCCAGTCAACTTCATACAATGTGGACACATAGGAACAAGACCGTTAAGCAGATTCCAAATATCCAAACAAACCAGACACAATAACATGGAAAGGTTTGACCTAGGTATAACATTATACTTGATTTTTTTAAATTTTTTTTCCACATTTCATTACCTTTCACAGTTTGTTATAAACTGAATAGTAATATTTAGTGAGGTTTTAATGTCCATATACTTTTATCTATCACTATCATCTTGTAAAACTTCTGAAAATAATTAATCCTTAGATAAATCTGTTACACAAACAAGTAAAACATTCACAAAAATCAGTTTACGAGTCTACGAGATCATAGTAACGTTCTGTCTACTCTGTGAAGGTGGTCATTTTCACAGAGATTGTGTAATATCCAGACATCATTATATAAAGCTGAAACCTCTCAGAAAACATATCACTAGTATTGCAGCACTGAGATTCTTATAGAATGACAAGTAAAGTTTCTGTCAGTTGTGTTTATTTCAATGATCTGTCAAACTTAAATTTCTCTCAAATTGTGAAAATGATTAAGTCATTTATTTACAAAACTGCCTCTCACAAGAACATTTGTAAATGGGTCACAGGCATTCGATGGGGGAAGCCTTCTTACATTTAACCCTGGATTAAAGACAACAACCATATTCACTTACCTGCATCTTATTTTAAGCAGTTAAAACCCCTTAATGACCAGAAGAGAAGCTTTTCAAAACATGGTCTTATAATACATGAAGGTTTTAAGAAAGAATATGTTTTCACTGCTGCACCAAAAACTTCTTCCAGCTGTTTAGGCCTTTGAAGATGATCCTCCAACTGGTGTAATATAGGTCCTTGGCAACTGGTGTAATCTAGGTCCTTGGTGGTCATTATTAAAGCAGCAAGCTACATGTCCACCAAGATACTTTGTCACAGTAATAGGTGACTGACTGGGTATCACAAGCAATCATCAATGTCTTCTCAATTATAAGTTTTAGGCACTGATGACTTTTCCAATATTACCATTGTCAACATCACAACTATTGTTGATATAGTTGTGATTTTGGTTGGTAAATATACACTGTAGACTCTATAAACCCAGAGCCTCCAATATAAACAGAAGTATAATTCAAGTTATCAATATCAAAATTATACTGTGAGAAATTTGCATTTTCATACATTTGATCCGAGAAATGCTTCTACTTACACTTCCGGTATATTGGATGCTGGGTCTACTTAAAGTCTACTGTATTTGTATATTATATTGCTCTATAATTCTCACTGGTGATCACTGGTATTGGGAAAATGTCTTTAACTGGTCAGAAGACCTGTATATTTGGGACATTTAACTGGTCAGAAGACCTCTACATTTGGGACATTTAATTTTTTACCAGTCATTTCTGGCGAAAAATATCTTGCTCAGAATGTTTTTTTTCAATATTCCTGAGAAAATGCACTTACAGATTTGTTTGCACTCCCTTATGCTTTCTTTTTGGCTTATTTCTCTTTCATTATGCTTTTTTCAGGCAAAAATAGTTTTTTCACCTCTTGACTACAATGATTGTTGGTAGGAACCAACTCCAGATCAATCTAGTAGTCAAATAGAGTTAAAATCCATAATTTATATATTGTTGGCACTTTATATTTTAATGTTAGGAGAATGTTGTAGATCTTTACTGGTCTGTGATATCCAACATGGCTTCTGTCTATCAACGTGTTTCCAAAATTTTCTTTGGTCTGTATAATTGTCTTCATCACAATGCAGTTTCTGTGGCATCTATGGTTCTGTTGTATTAATGGTAATGGTTTCCACAAGTATCGGTCATTAAGGGGTTAAAATGCCTTCTTTTTATCAATATCTTCATTTATAACTGAAACATGATTTGGTCTTTCATGGCGTTGTCTTTAAAGACAGGCTTGAATGCATACGCGAAGTGATACCGGCAAAAACAGGCAGTACATACTCATTTCAATACGGACATTTCCGAAATACGCAATAATAAATGTTCACAAAAAATGCAATATAAATTGTACAGTGTAAATGTATAATTTGAAAACTTTAAGGTTAACAATGTTTTAAAAAAATCAATGAACTAAAAATTAGATTTCTAACAGTATTAAATTTCGAGGGTTTTTTGGGGTGAAAATTTTATTTTTTGGGGGTAGCAAATTTTTGTTATACCTAAGAATGCCAAATACAATATTTACTCTTGAATAATTATACATAATACAAATTTCTTTTCTTGGATATCACAGTATAGCATCAGTCAACAACATTATAAATTTACACATGCACAGCAAGACCACAACACATATGACAGCAGAAATACAGTGAAACCCTTTCTTTTGCATAATTTTGGACAAAAATTTCATTTCCATCCATATTTCAACTTTTTTCTATATTTTTTGTCTCAAAAATCACTTACAGAGAATTTTTTCAAAGATTTTGTACTCAACTTACAAGGGGTTCGACTGTATATTTGACCATAACAACATAGTAGAACTTTTACATCATTACTAGCAAAAATATTTGTTTTGGATATAACAACAATATTACTTGAATCTCAGATAAAATAAGTTTCAAATTTTAATATGAGAATTAAATATTACACAAGCAAAGTTCTACTTCATGTCAGCAAGACCCATTTAAGACAATATGTCAGCAATAATGTCAGCAAGACCCAAATCTGACAATATGTCAGCAAGACCAACTTCAGACAATATGTCAGCAATGATGTCAGCAAGACCCAAACCTGACAATATGTCAGCAAGACCAACTACAGACAATATGCCAGCAAATAATCAAATGCTACATACTAGGTGTATCTGTACAAAATAATAATAACTTAGAATATTACAAACCACTAGTGGATCAATCTGATCAATTGTCTTATTTAAAATGTAATGGTTATATCTATTTTAATGATTTTTCAAAGGTTCAAGGAATTAAGCCATACACAAATCATGCAGTGAAGATATGCATTTACAATGTTACAGAGGCCAAACAAAAAGCAAAATTTAACAACAATTTATGCATTTGAGAGTTTTTCTAAATAATAAATTTTGTGTTGATCTTGCGATAGAGATAACAGATACTCTTGATATGTAGCTAAAAGTAATTACCAGTGCTGTCACTCGCCACTGCAAATTAACATCGAATATCGCCAACCCTGACCGACCAAGTATTAACAATATGTCAACTTAATAACCTCCCCTCAAAACAAAACTATACAGTTAAAATGTACAATAATATTGTTTTCTCACCTCCTATTCACAATTGATAGTGTCATATTTGTCTTTTAATTTTCTGTATTATTATTACACAAATATGCTTTTATCTGTGTAATCGCACTTCAAAAAATAGATCCGATTATCACTCATAATAGAGAGCAAACGATAGTATCGGAAGTAGCTAGTGTCACGACAGCACTAGTAATTACATAAAAAAATTGTCATTCAAATGGAATACTATTTGTCATTCAAATGGAATACTATTTGAACTCTTTAATAGTACCATAGAGCTATAATACACATTTACTTCCGATCAGCTGGATAATACTTGTTTTTTATCAATAAACAACACAATTTTGCAGAGAAATTAATTTTCTTTAAAGACCACATCAAAGAAAATATAAACAAAGAATCACAGAAAATTCTAAGTGAAAAAATTTTGACATTGTATATACAAAAAAATCATTGAACCAGTTTCAAGACCAAAATATTTTTAATTGCTTTGACATAAAGTAAAAAAAAAATATTCAAATAATATACCATGGCATGACTCATGACATACAACAGCGATTATATTTTCCAGTCTAAATAGTATATCTTATGATGCATAAATACAAAATCTTCTTTATGATAGCAATGTCAGAATGGAAAATACAAGTGCCGCTGTATGTCATTCTGTGCAAAGTGCAATAACCAAAGTCTTAACTACCGTATATTTTTATGGATATTGATATTGGTATGGAATGTGCATGTAATTATATCCAATCTTTATGAGACTAAACCAATAATTGCAAATGGACAGCTAAAGGAACTAAAGGAACACTAACACAGAAATTTCAATCCACAACTATGAAAAAACCTAGACATACCAACAGAACTTCACATGTACCACGAAAAAGAAGAGAAAGATTTTACATGATAAAATGGTAGATTAGATTTCTATGATACTGAAACACCAAAATTCTCATGTTCATTATACATTGAATGGGGCAAAACCCATTTTTTACTCCCCAAAGTATATCTTGCTGAGGCTGTATTAAATGGTATGCTATTTTTTGTTTTATTTTATTTTTTTTTTTTTTTTTTTTAGGGGGGACGAGTAATTTAATAATAATAAAATTATGTAATTTGGTTGAGGTTTTATCACTGTCCATATTGTTGTCTCCTCCAGGAGTTTATATGCCATAATATGTTATGGAAGTTATGTGCCTCTATAATATAGTATCAGTATTTATTCAATTCTTTAGTCTGTTCAATTTAGAGTTATGATATATAGCCAATAACGAACAATAGAGATGATTTAACAGTTCATTTATTTTTTTTAAGTCACAGGATCAAATCCACACGGGGGCAGAGCCAGGTTTAAACAAGGAGGGAGTTCACGAGTAGGTGTGCAAGACCTAGGGGCTTCCGGGGCAGGCTTTGGTTTTAAAGGGGGGAGGGGGTGTTCAAACTCCCTGAACCCTCCCCCCTATCATGCAATAATACAGTTGCTTTGAAAGTAGATGTATATATATATATTTTTTTTTTCAAAGTAGATATATATATGCCAAAAATAATGAACAATATCATGAGGGAATTTATAAGACTATTTCCTTATTCAGAGAGCATATTAACCAAAGAAATGGCTACGCAACTTTGATTACCTTTGGAGTAATGTCAAGCAGAAACCAAAGTCATTGAAAATATATTGAAAATGGGACCTTTGATAATTCAAGGTTTTTTGGTATCCAGAATATGATCCAGGATCATTTCCCCATTATTTAATCACGTCTTCCTTTGGCCAGACCCTATCTACATACATAAAAAATTCATAAAGATCTCTTCATTCCTTTTGGAGTGAAATGACAAATGAATGCATCCAAACACATAATCTTCTGACGGAGATAACAATATGGATAGTGATAAGGGCTCAACCAAATTTGAAGGATATCAGACAACGATTTGTGATAGAAGCCCAAAATATGAATGATTTTAAATTTTTACTGTACCAATATAACAATATCTTAGCTGAATATCTTAGCTATTTAAGGTATAAATTAGGAGTGAAAATAAATTTGTAGTGAGATTTCAGGTTTGCATGAATCAATTCAGAAGTACCTGAAAATTATTAAAAAGTAATTTTATTGATTTTCTTTGGAATTTAAAAACTAGATAAATTTTCTTTCAACTAAAATTTCAACTTACACAATTTTTATCTTGCAAGTATAATAACTGAAACTTTAATTACTCCTGGATTTTGGCAATATTTTCAAAACCTTATCAAGTAGAAATATCAAACAAGAATATATATTGTGATCAACAGGAAATCTATGGCAATCTGATGAAAATATAACGATCGATATAGCTTTTATCTGACAATGAATAACTACCACTATAGTTGTGAGATAATCAGAAGGAATCACCATTCAAAACAATGAACCAACAAAACCAAGCAGAAATTCCACACTTCAAATTGCTTAAACCAATTATGTTGGATTTTCATTACATGCACACGTGTATAATGAATACAGTATAACCTCCACTGTATATATATTTTAGCTATTCACCAGACAGTAATCTATTAATAGCAAAAAAAAGAATATTACTTTCATTTGACTATTACTATTGACTAAAAACTTTGCACTGGACATTGTTTATATGAAAAAAACTAAATTTAATACAGCCGAGGTTATAATGCATATGATGTGTAAAAACTACTAACATATATAAATAAAATTCCTCAAACAAGACATTTTCTTTTCAGTAAGAATATTGTCATTATGCAATACTTTAGCAGAAATACCTAAGGTCCTAACTGAGTGTCATTCTATGTCAGATTATATGTTGGTATTTGTTGAAATAATACATTGTTTTTACTAACACATAAAATAATAAATCCTCAAACAAATAATTTATTGCCTCACCTATTGTGAGAAAATATTCATTCCATTTTCGACAATGTCAGGCATCCATTACAAATTCTCAACTATTGTGAGAAAATATTTATTCCATTTTTCAACAATTGTAGAAAATACCAAAGCTTTAAGGAATACACAAGAAACAACTCAAACAATACCACAAAGATCAACAGACTGAAACAATCATCTGAAGGTAAAACACAAAACAAGCATGGACCATCAAAATCCTTTGGAAAGACAAGTATAACTGAGAGAGGCGGTGAAGGTTCTTGATATTTTTTGCGGGGTTTTTTCTCATCTTTATTGAAGCAAATTCTAATCTAATCTAATCTACTGCTTTACAAGCGCAATATCTTCCCCACAGAGGGGAATTCAGTGTGCTAATTAAACAAAATCATTATCGTAGGGAGAGTCGAGGGGCGTTCAAGGTCAGTAATCCAGGAGGGAAGAAAACTAAGTTGGGAAACTAGAGCTGAAGAGGTGGGTTTTCAGGTGCTTCCTAAAAGATGCAACAGAGGGACTGTTTCTTACATGAAAAGGGAAAGAGTTCGAAAGGATGGGGGCACAGTGACTGAAGGAATTAGAAAAGTGTTTGATTGATTTGTGAACTCTACAATCGAAAGTGGGGTTTTGAAGGAACCTGAGTTTGGAGTACTTCGCCTTGTATTTGTAGAAGAGGTAATGGGGGTGGATTAATTCTCTTAGGTAAACTGGTTGACCTTGGTTGAGAATTTTGTATGTAATAAGGCCAATTTTAAGTTGTACCCTGTATCTGACTGGTAAATTTTAAGTGACAAATTAAGTGACAAAAATACAAACTAATCACACTCATTTTCAGAAATTGAAAACAGAATTATTTTTTGAAAACTATGTCATGCTTAAAACTTACAGATTTCTGTTTCTGTAAATAGGGTAAAAACTCAAATGGTACAAGGAAGGTCCATTCCATATAATCAACTGGTATCATGACAGCAATTCCATTTTATCTACCCACATTCAGAAGACAATTCCATAAAATCAACTGGTGTCATAAAGGTAATTCCATAAAATCAATGGGTTTTACAGGAAGACAACTCCATATGATCAACTGGTATCATCGAGATAATTGCACCTAATCAAATGACAACTCCATATTATCAACTGGTATCACAAAGACAATTGCATTCAATCAAATGACAACTCCATATAATCAACTGGTATCAAGAAGACGACTGCATTTCATCAACCACTATTGGAAAGACCATTCAATAATCATGGAAATATAGACCACAACTGTAATCATAGCATTTAAATACATCTCAGTACCTTCACCATGTGCAAAACAGTGCTGTACATTATAATACATATAAAATAACATAACATCAGAACCTTCATTATCCCAACATACTGAAATGATTGAGACTGTACATCCAATTGAGTTATAAATTTGGTCAAACTTTTTTTTCTTCATACAAGTTTAAACGAAAGGATTTGATTAGGATAATAAGAGATTCTACTAAATAAACTGCTCTGAAAAGATAAAACATTCTTCATTCAAACATGAAGAACAGTTTTGAAAGTCTTGATGGAAATAAAAAAGTCTTGGTGTCACATTCAGAAAAGTGTAATGATCACTTAAAAACAGTGGAAAGTAAAAATACCAAAAAACCAACCAAAAGTTTGCCATATTGGCTTTTAGAATATTCAACCAAGAAAAGAGCTTTTGAAAAGCAAGCTGATAGAGACCACTATATGAGTTACATAGTCAACTGCTCGGATTGTGTTGGAACTTCCATTTTCAAAATGTACACACTGATTAATTTTGTGCCACATTAGAGTATCTATTAATCTTAAAACTGAAAATATATTTCAGAAAAACTATTTTGATAGGGTTAAAGGTATAATTTGCATTCAAACTATAAATTTATGTTGTGCTTGTATCTATGTAAATATTTGCTAACAGAATGATCTTAAATTATGTAAAACAAGTTGAAACCGAGACTTTCTTTTCAAGTTGTGTAGAGTAACCCTGTGAAGAACAATGCTCCACTGGTTTATCACAAAAAAGGTTAAGCCATGGTTCCATTAAACTTAATACTGGCATTCCTCCATAATGTACAAGTACGTTATGATTGGTATTTGACAGTTTAGATGGAATGTGCACCACATGTACAAGCTAAAGTGGTGTGTATGCGTGTCTTTAAAAGGTTTCTCTATTAGAGTAATTGGTACACAAAGTTGGATGCATATTTTAATCAGGTTTATTGATAAACATGAACTCATGACACAATTTCACAAACACTTTGACCTGCATTACTTGCACAATTTACCTGTGTGGCACCTTGTATTGGACTTTTGTGGTGTTTAAGCTCCAGCAACTGATAGACTAAGGCACAACTGAACATAGACAAGGTGAATTATCGTAAGTACAATGACATAGCCAGGTCATATCTAACAAGACAGGGAGGCAAGACAGGAAGACATTTGCAAACAGTTAAGGTTTGATCTTTTTCCTGAAGGAGCCAATTGATGCTGTAGTGCATACATTATCAGGAAGATCATTCCAAATTTTAGGAGCCTCCAAAGAAACACTACGGCCAAAGCGTTTGACCCATAGAGTGAGGAGTGGAAAGGAGTAAATGTGACCTATTAATGATCAGGGTGACTACACCTGGTACTGTAGCAGCAACTGATCAGAAACATGGATGGTCCAAAATAGCTATGAGAACCACTGTGTAAAATAATTATAAACCAATATGTTGCAGTTTTGAACATGTAATTAACGGGCAGCCAGTGGAGTGGCTTTATAATAGGTTACCATGAGCATACTAAGATTTTTGATAATATATGTAAGGGTGACTACACCTGGGGTCGTATTCACGAAAGGTCTTAGCCAAGTCTTAGGCTTAACTTTTGTATAAAAATATAGCCAAGTTAAGCCTAAGACTTGGCTAAGACCTTTCGTGAATATGACCCCTGGTACTGTAGCAGCAACTGATCAGAAACATGGATGGTCCAAAATAGCTATGAGAACCACTGTGTAAAATAATTATAAACCAATATGTTGCAGTTTTGAACATGTAATTAACAGGCAGCCAGTGGAGTGGCTTTATAATAGGTTACCATGAGCATACTAAGATTTTTGATAATATATGTAAGAGTATTCTGAATACTTTGAAACTTGTGCTGATTGAAACAGGTTATAATTACCTCTAAACACAGGGTTACAATAGAAGCAATCATGACATACATTAGTTCAAATGGAGTCATAACCAAAATTGGAGTTTTCCTGTTGGCAACCAGGGTCATCAACACACCATCAGTGCGTTTCAAGTGTTGTCTTGATCTGGATTTAAACCCACAACCATATCACCAAGAATCAATTGAATGGCTACTCAAACTCAAAGCTCCTTAATGTATCAAGAGATTTGTAAAATAATGAACAGAGGAGTGCCATCAGCACAATTCTTATAACAGTAGGAAGTAAGTAAATGAGATAAGAGTGAAAAGGGTATTCTACTATAAAAGTTACAATGCTCTGTGACACCAAGATTCTGAAAAAAAAAGTTAATTTGAATAGGAGATGAGTAGTGGTCTTTCGATCATACATATATCTTTTCAGAGCAATTTCACACTAACCATTAACTAATTCAATGCTTTTTGTTCGTTAAATTTGCTACCAAGATACCAACCCATGTTGACGTGTATTCTTTGTGGAAAAGTTCGTGTATTCTTGGTGGCAACGTTCATGTGTTCTTTCGCTGAATTCATCTTTTTTCGCCCATCAGCAACAGGCTGTGCTGTAAACATCAACCTGGTCATTTCATTCAGTTTTCTGCTAATTGAAAAAAAAACAAGAAATAAACAAATATATCCTATTTATTTCTTTATTTCATCCACATTATATTTCACATCTTCCTCTTTTGAAATGCGGCCATGCTAATTTTTTTAAATTTTTTTCCGCGTTACGTCACGCTGACCATTACGTCATTGCGGTCATAATCATTGTACCTTTAATAATTAAGGTAACGAGGTAACATTGTAAGAACGACACCCATTGGCCTACATTTCATAGAATTTGCATGTGATTTAAGCATAATTACAAATTTGATATTGGTCCATAACGTCCACATACACAGTATATATTGCTCAGACTGTTATCTTACATACAAAACACTGCAAATTATTTGTATAAAGTGCCACAGAAGTTATGACAGAGATGTGTTAAGACTAAAATCTGTAACTTGTAGTTATGAATCTGTTATGTAGATTTTAAATTTTTAACTAGTTTCTCAATCAACTTAAGTAAGAAAGTATTTTATCTCTATAACATAAATGGTTTGAATGATTACCTGATTTTAGCACTGTTGATCTCACTGATTAATGATAAACCTTTTATTATATTTTTAAAGAAATGTTGCTGCTTTCACTAAATATTGCTTGTTCAGCTGTACCTAAATATATCTTAAATAATCCACTTAAATTAAATTTGTGTCAGGTGTTTTATTTTGTTCATTTATATACTTTGCTACAAAAGGTTAGTGTAACTGAAAGAAAGCTACATAAAATTTCATAAAATGAATGAGTATAACTTGACAATACATGTGTGAGGCATGTGGCAAAATAATATATGTATTATTAATTCAGGAAATAAGATTAACATGTCACTCAATTGTGACAACCAATTGGTGTCAAACTTGTAGTTGAGTTAGCTTGTCAAGCAACTGATAAATTCCATAAAGAATACGTTTTTAAATGGCAAAGCAAATTCAGGTTTCTGAAACAATTAGGGTTATAACTAACATTATGACCCATATTAGACAATCAGTTGGTGTAGTTGAGTGGGCGATTTTGTATTTTATTCCCCAAAATAAATAAACAAATAAATATAAATACCATTTAAAAATTATTTGTTTGCAAATGGAGTTAATTGAATTGATTGTTATAGTGTGTGACTGAACACACAACGACACACTCTGAATGACTGTTAGGCAAACGTGCATGCAAGGATTCAATTGAACAATATATGGGGACATTATGAATTGCCACAGAATAGCAGGCATCAACTGTTCATCAATGTCCATAATATATGAATATTGAGATAAGGGAACAAAAGGCAAACATATGGTATTTTAACAAAATACATAGCGAACCATTCTACTGGCTGTTTTTTTTGTTGGAAGATCTGAGATCATTGCATAAATCTTTGTGAAGAAATTATTTTTACAATCAAGTTTTTAAAGACACGTAGAGACTTATTTGTAACATCCAAGTCATGTCGTCAAAAATTCAACATCTTCAAGAGTTGTTTGTAGCAGAGGTGGTGGGCTGAGTTACACAGAATTTACTGAACTTGAAAGAGACTACTTAGACTTTCCTAAAGTCCTTTTGTGGACTGAATGACTTTTTTACCAGAATGCGGGGCTGTATTTCAGATAAGTCTTTGTATTGTATGGATTCATAATGATTCCATGTATGTCAGATTTGGTGGAATAAGAAATACAAAGAATTGGAGCAAGTCTATGGGCTACTTGAAGATTTTTCCTCAGTGGAATATTATTGAATCAGTTGAAAGTCAGTTTAAAATTATATTTATAATGCTTAACAGAGACAAGACTCCATAGATGTTATGACGATAATTTCCTAAGTTGAATAATATTTATTTTTTTGAATCAGTGAAAAATCAGTTTAGAATTATATTTATAATACTTAACAGAGGCAAGAATGCATAGATGTTATGAAGATAAATCACAGTATGTTTTGAACTCCAATGTTAAAACCTCAACCATATTATTAATTCCAGTGAAAACAATAATTGCAGTAATGGCTGTAATTGGCCCTGCTTAATGCTCAAATTTGTACTATATTTTTTCAAACATGCACACAGATACATGATATCATAATCATCATATCATAAAGCATTCATACACGTTAGGAGATATAAGCTCAGAGACTCTGTCTTAGCAGTACGTTCATGTAAAAACCAGTCCGTGTATGAGGACGTTATATAAACTAAAACTTCATTATCTGAAACGAAAGTTTTCCCAAATTACAAAGAAACTTGAGCCTTTGAGAAGGCTAGGCAGTAGTGTTGCATTTCTCTTGTCCGCGTAGACGCGATTGGCTCCACCAGTATCATTGGTAGGTTATTGTTCAAAACCTGGCTGCTACTCCAATCTATTCACAAATGATTTCATGGTTGAACCATAAGTCTACTTAAAAGTTAGTGGTTATTGTCTACCTAGCTATACAGTAAATTATCTTACATAGAATCTTTGCCAGAAAAAAAGTCTGTCCCAACTTATGCAATTTTAATGCACAGGATATTTCAAATTGTGTAAGGGTTAAACCATTATATTTAAGGATTTTCAAATGCCAGGAAGCAGTAGCAGTTCGGAGACAATACTTTAGTGTGATTTTTGAGTATCAGTACTTACCAAAAACTTAAAAGAGGATCAAAGTTTACCTTGTACACACCTAGCACTTGAGATAAGACTCCTATGCATTCGTCACTTTCCTGGTGCATAATTTATGGCATTCACAAAACACTCAAACACTCTCTTCAGTATTAATATATGCAACGTCTAACTGGTGGAAAATGATTTGAAATTTAAAAAGTACATTTAAATGTTCATTGCGCTTAGTATGATTTTGACTGATGAGACATATTGAATTTAACTTCAGTCATTGAATTTGACTTGATTAAAAAAAAACAGAAACAATTTTTGTTTTTCATTATATGTTATTAATCTATGAGGTCAGGGCTATTAATGGACAAGATAAAAAAGAAAAATAATATCCAGCAAAACCCATTGCCCAATAAACACCAGATAGGATGAAACTAAGGTGGAGGGAGGTGCCAGTTTGAATAGCTGAACCTAGAGAGAAGGGAAAATTAGTTCTAAAATAACCAAAAATTCTAGATAATAGTGTATCTTTTACCGGAAATTGCTCTTTAAATGTCTTATTATTTATTTCTATTATTAAAGAAATTCTACTTAAGAAAAGTCTAACGTTTGAACTGTCGTTACCAGGTGTCCATGTAGAGCAGGCGCTAATTTTAACACAAATAAAGGTGCATTTTTGTTTTATTGATGCAATCTTGTTGATGAATGTGACTATTGAGATTAAAATGTATCCCACAGAATAACTTACCTCTCACATTTTAATGTCAAACTTTGTTTCCTTAGTAAAGGAAAATTGTCGGGTACTTGGCACAGTAGAGATTGGTGAAAATATAGATTATAGTTTTTCATTTTAAAAGTGAACTTTCTTGTTAACATATTTTAGTTGTTAAACTTGGATGTAAAGCCCCAAACTACTTTAACATTTTATAACAGAAATTGTGTCAGTATGAAATAGATTTAAGATTTTAGATTATTTAATATCAGAATATTTTAGTAACTAGAAATCCCACATTAAATACGGAACTAATATACCCCAGTATATATACAAAGATATATACATTAAATCTCATTGTAGACTGATAATTAAAACAGTACATATACTGTTGTTGAATAAAAATGACAAAGTTTCACTTTTTTGATTGTATTAATTATTCAGAATGAATCAGTGTCCTACTTAAGTCAAGCACAGTGTGTTTTATCTTCAGAGTGCCTTTATTATGTGTTTTTGGTCAGGATGCAGTGTCATATCAGGTACACTGCCTTTACTTTTGATATTGCGATAAGAAATGTTATTAGACACATTGCAATCTCTACAATATGCATGTGAAGTACACATAGTTAGACCTGTATTTGTTTTCGTGACTTAGTAATCAAGTGCAAGATATTTTGTGATTAAAACGAAGAATATAGTAAAAGGGAGTGGTTATTTTATTTTCTCAGCTTGACATATTACACAGAATTAAAGAGATTTTGACTGATTGTAAAGGATTATTTAATAAATAATATGGGTGAGTGGTATCGATGCTGTACAAGACAATCTTAACAATTATATATATTGCTGTGAATGTATTGACACTTTACCATATAACATTCCCTAATGATTAAATCCAAAATATATATGCAGAATAAATTATTTCAGAGTCTAAGTTTGTGTTTTATATTGACATATTTCATCATCTAAGGTAACATCATGACAAATCTCAGTGAATATCATGCACCACAAAGTTATAACCTGATTTTGTTTATGTGTAGCTCCATTAATTGGTTAACATTTTGCTAAAATTTGGAAAATTCATTGTCTGTAAAGTAGCCTTTTGATGAATCTAGTTTATTTATTTTTTTTTAATCTGAATTACTTAAAATGTAATTTTATAATGTTTCTGTTGATATTTTCCCGTTATTTAATGTATGATCTCTGTGAAGATGGATAAGTTGTACCCAGTATTATATGTTTGTTACTATGGTTCAGCAAAAATTACTGAACCCAAAGCAATGAAATTTTCCAAAATACATGGTATGCATTTTAACATTGGCACTTGGGTAAAGAGTGCAATAAGATGGGTTAATTAAACTCATACAAATATATTGATTCCTGCAGGGTGAAGGGTGGGGAAAGGCCAGATGTAAATTTATTCCTGTATTTTACAATTAGTGGAAGAATCTGCTTTGCTTTCTTTCACCATCCATGGCACAATGCTGAACTCCATCTTCTTGCAGATCCAAACAAATTGAAAAATTAATATAAGGCAAAGTCACATTTCCAGATCCAGCCTCTGATGAGAACTGATAATAATCAGATCAAAGTATTTTATACATAGTGCTGGTAGTATAAAACACAAGGTAGAGAATCATTTTCTATTTGTAGACTCAGAGTTCACTAGCACCTAGTCTAGTCTATTCTTAAATATATGGTATGTATTGTTCACAGAAAAACTTAAAGATTTTTATTGAGATAAAATGTTGAAATATGTAGTTTTTGAGGACAAATAGCATCCATTGGCAGAGGTTTGTCCTTGAATGCTCTCATTTGCCATATTTCTTAAGATACTGACAGATACGTTGATAATGACTTAAACTTTGTTCTCCTTGCAGCTGGTTTCTGGCCATTAGCCGCCATTGTCCTGTTAACAATTCACTCAGTGAGTTGTCAAGGTAAGTACTCACCAATAAGGCATCATACATTTAAAATTCTATTATTTGGTCATTTTATGAGAGTAATATTTGGTTGGATACTAGAAAGTTCATAATATAAGAGATATATAAATGTAAAAAAGTGGGAAACAATCGATTTTGGAGAATAAAAATATATTTATAATTCATATATTAGTGGTAAAATAAAAGCTTGGATAATAGAAGTTGTATTTAATATATTTATTTACTTTTAATATTCCTTATTGTAAATATATATACATTGTTATCATTTTCCCTGACAAATCAGTTCAACTAGTTGTAATAATGTTCTGTCTAATGTACTGTACATTTGTTTACCCCCATCTGATTTAAGTTTGGATTTGAGATGTCATCATGACTTGATTTTTGTACTATAAATCCTCCTCTTATATCTTTAGACATATATTTTACATTTTATATATACTTGAGAAAAATCTCTCTCATTAAAAAGGAAGATACCAGATAAACTACCTGGGGTGTTATATTTTTCAAAAATACGGCCTTGTTTATGCTGTGGCCACAAATAGTAAATGCCCAATCAATGACAGAAAAAATAGAAACCCGACTTTATAATGTGAGGAATATTATCGTTATCATTGGTTAGCAATTTCTGTGTAACTGGTTTTGTTTTCAGGGGAACTGACTCTCACTTTTCAGATAGCGATACAGCCAATAGTGGTCTCGTGAGTATGGAGAAATTATCTCTAATTTGTGGAAGCAGAAGAATCCATTAAGGCTTCTGAGTATTTTAAATCCTTTTTTGTGCAAAACTGTTATTGAAAAATAGCCATTTGAAATATTCCAAAGACTAATTGGCCTGTACGTGTTACTCAAATTTAATATTTGGTTATTTTTGTTTCATACCCAGTACCTTTGTCTTGCTTATTGAGACAGTTGGTAAGAAGGCCAGAAGAAACCAGTACATGTACAAACAGTTGGTCAAGGTTCTGTCCTGTAAACTGCTGAACAATAGCAAGCAACTAACTTTATTTCCACTTGACATCATTTGGAATGCGACTCCCTCTGTCACTGTGGCCTAGTGGGTAAAACACTTTACCTAAGGACACAGGGGACATGGGTACAATCCCTGGTACAGGCAGATACATATTGGCTCAGATGACAACTTAAATTAGCAAGTCCTCTTTCATTGGACCCTATCCCCAGTTGCAAGCTAAGGAACCTCAGGGGCATTGCTAACAGATAAATAATCAAATCTGAGACTCTTTCAGTTACAGGAACATCAGTCACTTAAAGAGAGCAATTGGGCTGTACCTGTGCAGTCAGTATGGGTCAAATAGTGCTTTGAGTCAAGTAGTAGGAGAAAATGTCTGGAGTATAACTGTACAACAGTGCATGACCTCTACACATTTGTGGGCACTACCTTTGTTAATCCAAAAATGTAACTATAAAAACAATTTTGTATGAAAATTTAGATATTAATTTAATTCATTTTGTTGGATCAAGTTTTATAACAACAAACTTTTTTGGTACAAAAGCCTTATGGTAAAGTTTTTCTTTCCTATGATGGTTGTTTGTCAGGAGCCCAGGAAGGGACATAGAACTGTTTTCTTGGCATTTTTTTATCTCGTTCCCACGAGATAAGAAGTTGTGGTCGCGAGTTAGCAACTCATTACCACAAGTTAACAACTCATTACCACAAGTTGACAACTCATTACCACGAGTTAGAAAGTCGTTCCCACAAGTTAGAAAGTCATTCCCACAAGATAGCAAGTCGTTCCCACAAGTTAGAAAGTCGTTCCCAAAAGTTAAAAAGTCGTTTCCACAAGATAGCAAGTCATTTACACAAGTTAGAAAGTCGTTCCCACAAGTTAGAAAGTCGTTCCCACAAGTTAAAAAGTCATTCCCGCAAGTTAGAAAGTCGTTCCCACAAGTTAGCAAGTCATTCCCACAAGTTACCAAGTTGTTCCCACATGTTACCAAGTCGTTCCCACAAGTTACCAAGTCATTCCCACAAGATAGCAAGATAGAAACTGCCTATTTTATGGCACTTTCCTTGGTCCTTCTAAGATATTTCAGTATGTTACATTGGACTGGGTGCTTTTTGGCACAGCATACCTTGCAGTATTTCCACTGGATTCTCATACAAGCTATGTATCTGGATGCAGCAAAACTCGTGTTTGCTGAGCTGCAAATTGCATAGGCTTTTCATACAGTAAATTGCATAGTCTTATCATTCTCAACCCCTTCTTTATACCCAGTACCTTGGTTCCCCCTTAGGTGCCACATATAGACACTAGCACAATTAGTATTAAACCTCTATACCTGCAGTATACCTGTAACAATAAGTAGATGACCTCTGAAGGTCACTGATTAGGTAACTTAGAAGAATAACCATTAAAATTTATAAAATGATAATCATAATGGTATGAAAGTTTGACATGTAAAATAATAGGAAACATGTGAGCTTGGGAGGCCTACAGGGATATGTAAATTTGAATGGTATGCTAGTAGATGGGTGACCTCTATATTAGTTAGGTATCATAGACAAAGAAATTGCCTGTACATTGGCATCAAAGCATGACTTAGTAAAACTTGTGGGAATGGCTTCATATCTTGTGGTAATGACTTGCTATCTTGTGGGAACAACTTGCTATCTTGTGGGAACAACTTTTTATCTTGTGAGAATGATTTGTTAACTTGAGGGAACAACTTCTTATCTTGTGGTAACGACTTTGCTAACTTGTGGGAAAGAGTTAGTATCTTGTGGTAATAACTTGCTAACTTGTGGGAATGATTTTCTAACTTGTGATAATGACTTACTATCTTGTGGTAACAAGATAAAAAAATGAGAGGAAAACAGTTCTATGTCCCTTCCTGGGCTCCGTATGTTTGTGCCCTTAACCTGTCAGTATGTTTATCACATTTTCTTGTCAGTACCAAAGTCTTTCTTACCTCTGATGTCATCAGTTCAAAATTGTGTGAAAGCTAGCCATTACTTGCTAATGCCTAGATGGTAGGTTCAAAATCTTTACAAACAAGTGTGCTTTATTGTTATTATTATTGTTGTTATTATGATTATATTAGTATTTCTTTGCTATTTCAGAACTGTTGAGTCACTTGGAGATACATCTGCAGTCACTGAGCAGTACACTACATCTGAAATGTAAGGTGTTTTGGATTTACCCTGACTTATAACAATGTACCTTTGATGTAAAAATTATTGTTTAGAGAAACATATTTAATGCGAACTTAAAGAAAGAAAATTAATGTGAACTCTACCAGAGTATGTGAACTTTGCCAATGAAGAAACCCTCTCATTTTACTATGAAGTATGTTTATTGTGACTTTTCATGAAAAATATAAAGGGGTATAATATTGATTTCTCTTTTAACTTGTACCCCAGAAGTGTTAATTCCTTTCTGAGCATAGCCTAAAGTCTGTAAGCCTTAATTGGGACAATTTTTGGATGTAGCTTTAAATATTTTGAAACTTTTAAAATATCAGTGGTAGAAATACACAAGGAAACAAATCCAATCAAACATGGACTTTTCTAGTGCTTAATCTCCATCGGTTGATAATTTAAAATGCAATAATCCAAATATCTATTCAACAAGCATAACCTGAAATTGCATAAACTCTTGTCTGGAGATATTTATAAAATTTCACAAAAAACATTTCTGGATTCACAATCAAGACCCAGATCCAGACCATTTTTGATGAGCACTAAGCCACAGTAAGGTCGCACGGAATGTAAAACGATGACCCAAATCCCATGCATAGGTTTGAGGTTATGTGCATGGAGAGACAGACAAACAAAATTACAATACCCTTTGTGATGTCACTAGTTAAAATATCAAAAATGAACTATTATTTTTTTTAGTTTACTGTTTACCGATATCACCTATATTTATGCTTGTTCTAACAGATATAATTGTGAGTACCCCTTCAGCTGTCTTATCTAATTCCATAGCAAAGTTTCCCAAAGTTTTGGTTATGTGTTGTGTAGTATTCAGGGTTGTCTGAAGTTTCAAATTTCACATACTGTGGTGACTTTTTGCACATTTCTTACTCTGTGTTATGTTAATACCTGTTCCTCATTTCCTTTCCCATTACTGGCACCATTCCATCACTGAAATCATGTACCATTTGTAATTAATGCACTACCTGATATCTGCAGATATATCTACAGATTTCCTGAAATTTGTTGTGAAATGTTATTCTCTAATATGTACATAGTTGAATCTATTAAGTGCGATCTCCAGGGGGGATCATAAAAATATTGTGCATTAACAGACATTCTAGTGAACAGGATACATTGTAATAAAGAATGCCTTCTAAAGACCAATTTTAAGGGAAACTTCATGTAACAAAGTTCCAAAGAAGGGGATATGCTGTTAATTAAACTTCTGTATATCCTGTGATCCTTTTTGGAGTGTGTAACATTCATGTATTTCCCCGTAAAGACATCTGTACATAGATCATCCATCAAGTATTGTTTTCCTGTTGATTAGGTATTCTATGTGTGTTACTGCAGCTTATGTCTCTATCTTTCCTTGATAAATGACTCCCAGTTTAATATAAATGAATGTATTAAATTCTATCATAAAGATAAGTCTATAAAATCTACATGCAAACATCTACCTAATTTCATCCTATGTTGCACAAATTTTCATAAAAATCGACCAATTTGTGTAGTGCTTTTTAAGGTAATTTGGTATATGTCTTCAATTTTGAACCAATGGATGTAGTATGGGGAATTTTAACTGATACGAATTGCTAACATTATATGTTTTGTTGATTTAGTGTAAAATCCCTGTAAAAATTATTCTAAACCCTTAATAAATTGATTGATTTGGATAGACCAGCCACTTAAAATTTGTCATCATCCCATTGTGTTTACCAAAAGAATCTTTTGGCCAAATTACAAAAAAGAAGCATTGATAAATATGTTGCATTCAACCTAATATGCCAGTTTACTGTTTGAAGCACTATATGTACTTGAAATATCCTTACCTTATCATAATTCTTGCTACAAAATATTGAATAATGTTCACTAGAATGAGTACCTCTGACGAAGTGGCATCATCAACTGAAGGATTTGCAAGTAGTTCTGCTACACCAGAAGTAACATCAGAAACACAAACTGGAGACCCAAAGGCATTATTCATAGAGCAGCTTGCTGATATGGAGATTAGCCTTAGGTGACAAGTAATAAAACATAGAATCCAAATGTGATGAAAAAAAATGTAAAATTATGGTGGAACTCTGTTCATTTAAAATATAAGAGATTAGAAAAATATTTCAAGTTTAGCTGGAATGTCAAATAACAGGTTCAACTTCAATCAAAAAAAATCCTTTGGCCTATAAAAAGTATTCTTAGTTTTCCAAAAAAAGGCTATCCAACAGCTAGATAACAGGCAAAATGTCTATCATGTCTTCTAATTAAAAGGGAACATTACTTAATAGTCTTCTACTGAGAGGAGTTTAGAGTACCTAACTAGCAGACAACAGGCTAAATTTTAGGTATGCCGTATAATTAAAACTGGATCCTGGACTATAAAATATTCAAAGGTGGTTGACTGTTAGTATCTAATCTAAGCAAATAGAATCTAATCTACATGTAGTTTACTGCTTTGCATGCACAATATCTTCCCCAAAAGGGTGCACTGAGTGCTCTAAATTACAAAAGAATTGACAAAAACCCTACTTGTTTAGACTTAATCTAGCATATCCTGAACAATGCAGCTTTGTGAAATGAGGGAAGATAATAAGTGGGGAAGCTTGAGTTGAAGATGGATGTCTTAAGATGTTTGCTGAAGGATATACTACTGAGGGACTGTTTCATAGAATCCAGGAAAAAAACCCTCACAAAATGAGCTCCCAGGAGAAAACCCCTTCGGAGAAAACCCCTCAAAAGTCTCTTGTGGAGAAAACCCCTCACCCTATTTTGGGGCTTGTGGAGAAAACCCCTCACATTATTTTCAGGCTTGTGGAGAAAACCTCTCAACTTTATAAAAAACCCTCACTTTGGAAATTTGGCATATTCATTCATTTACACACAGAAAATCATATATAACACAGAAGAATTTTATTAAGTCATACACACATTTAAAATCACATTAAAATCACATAGCACTTTGATACTGATATACTAACAGATGTATGTGTTATTTACATGTAACTGCTGAAAAAAGTACATTAAAACCAGCACACGTTTCACAGCCTCGCATCCACTGTCATGTAGGAGAAATCTTGGGCCTCCAGAAGTCAGGCTGAAGTCACCCTCCACTGAAAAATCCTTCAAGGACTTGGGATCCACTGGAACATTGCCTCTCTGAGTGTATCTCAGCGCCCGCTTCACAGAGTCTTTCTTTGGCAGAATGGCCTTCACCCCATCGGAAGTACCAGCCACATGTGAAGCAAATATCTGGCCTGGTCTTTCCTTGGAAACAACAGCATGGTCTTTCATAGCATTGTGTGTTTTACTTAAATAAAAAAATGTTAAAATTCTAAAATGAGGGCTTTTTATAAACTTGAGGGGTTTTCTCCACAAGCCTGAAAATAGGGTGAGGGGTTTTCTCCACAAGCCCCAAAACAGGGTGAGGGGTTTTCTCCACAGGAGACTTTTGAGGGGTTTTCTCCTGAGGGGTTTTCTCCTGAGAGATCATTGTGTGAGGGTTTTTTTCCGTCTCCCATTTCATAAGTAGAAAGGGGTGTATGGAAAAAAGAGCATCAGGAAAAATGCCCATCAAGTGAATCCCATTAGCAAAAAAGCCCATCAGAAAAATTGCCCATCAGCTAAAGTGATGGGTAGGAAAATTGCCCATCAATTTTTTAATTTAGTGTTTTGTATAAAATACTGACAACATAATACAACTTTTTGAACAAACTTTATCCCCATCAATTTTTTAATTTAGTGTTTTATTTAAAATACTAACAGCATAATACAGCTTTTTCAAGAAACGTTATTAGATTAGGAACAACTTAACATGATAATACCGCTTCAATACATTACAGGCTAACATGAACTAACATGATAATTCAATTTTTAGCACTACTTCATTCAGGTGCAGCCTTCCCTTGATGTAAATAAATAAAAGCAGTAATAGAAGTAATTGTAATTTGCAAATACAATCTCACTCTTTACTCATCGTTTGATTTATACTGAGTATATGAGAAAAGATAATGAAAGAAGCACTAAGTTGCAATTTGTAATTGCCCTCACACACTGCCCATCAATTGATTTGTTCTCAGCTTTCAAACAATTCTTTTATTGCGTTAATACACCTTACCTAGTGGACAGATGCATTTGTCCGGCGCTCTGCCGGTCTCGCCAAACGTTAGAAAAAAAACGTCCTGAGCTGGGCTCTGGCTGGGACCGGTAGTGTCCTGTTCATTCACCAGGTGGCTGTGTAGCCTCCCTGTCGGTGTACTGCGCATGCGTGCGCATGCGCACTTCCTCTTTTTGTTTGGCGCGAAGCGGATTAAACGCTTGGAAATTTCATAGATTTGTTTATAGATTTTATTTTATCAAAACAAAATCTTGTACAATGGAAAATGAGTATTATGTTCATTAATATATATAGAAGCACTTTATGTCTTCTTCTGCTGGCCAGGATCGCGGATCGTGTGGGTATTTTACACTGAACTTTGACCCCGCATCCGTGAAGTATTTTGTTCAGAAAGGAATCAGTACGACTGCGTTTTATCTCGTACTGCAAGCTTTTATTGTGTGGATATTTACAAAGGACTTCTGTTTCCTGGCCACGTCACCATATAAAATATTTTAGAAGGGAGTTTCCTTCATATTTACAGAGAATGCATCGTCTTCATATGACGTCATCATCTCCAGCAAATGCTTGTCACGTGACAATAAAATAAACTGGTCACGTGACACTGCAAGCGGATAAACAGTTTTCCCGTTTCCATCTATGAACTAACAGTTAATGTAAGCGTCTATCGCTTACGAGAAATAAATAAATTTATTGAGGATATTGGAAACGTACTGTGTTTTATACAGAAGAAGACTTGCAGGTATTTATAAAAATTGAGGAAACTGCAAATTGCAGAATACTTTATCTATGTATGTAATTGTTTCCAAATTATTTGTCACCAAGCCCACCGGCCCGGTGTTGGTCATGTGACAACAAAAATAAACATAGAGTGATGTAAGCGTCTATGGCTTACATAAAATAAATAAATTTATTGAGGATATTGTAAATGTGCTGGTGTTTTATACAGAAGACTTACAGATACAATAAAATAATCAACATACAGGGTGCCAGAGCCTACCAGTCCGGTACGGGTTTAAGCTGCCCTCACAGATTTACCCTTTAATAATTTGTCACCAATCCCACCGGTCCGGTGCTGGTCATGTGACAGCTCTAATATACATACTACAGGGTTCAAGAGCCTACCGGTCCGGTACTGGCCTACAGTTACCCTCATATACACACAGATTTCCTCTTTATTTTGTCACTAATTCCCACCGGTCCGGTACTGGTCATGTGACAACTCAAATATACATACTACAGGGTTCCAGGGCCTACCGGTCTGGTACTGGGCTACAGTTACCCCCGTACGCACAGATTTCCTCATTATTTTGTCACCAATTCCCACCGGTCCGGGTCATGTGACAACGCAGACACGGGGCCCCAGTCGGTCCGGTACCGACTACAGTTGCCCATATAGATTTTTCCACTAATTTTGTCATCAAGTCCCACCGGTCCGGTGCTGGTCATGCTTGTCAAAACAAATATACCCCGGGTACCATAGCCTGTCGGTCCGGTCCCCGATACATTTTTCTGTTATTTTGTCACCAATTCCCACCATTTTGGTGCTGGTTATGTGACAACATATCAACATACACAGTGTACCAGACCCTACTGGTACGATACTGGTTACAGTTGCCCCGTCACATAAAGAAATTTTCTAATGTCACAGATTGCCCTATTATTTTGTCACCCATCCCCACCATTCCGGTGCTGGTCGTGTGACAACAAAATAAACATACAGGGTGCCAGAGCCTACCGGTCCGGTACGGGGTACGGCTGCCCTTACAGATTTGCAAGTTTATAATTTGTCGCCAATTCTCACCTGTCTGGTGCTGGTCATGTGACAACTCAAGTAAACATAGCCTGGTACTGGCTACAGTTACCCTTTCACAGATTTTCTTATTGTCACCAATTCCCACCTCTGGTCATGTGACAACATTTTAACATTCACTGGGGTGCCAACTCTATTGGTTGCAGTTGCTCTTTCAGAGAAAGAAAATTTCTAATTATTTTGTCACTAATTCCCACTGGCCCAGGGCTGGTCATGTGATAACACAAATATTCATACATGGGGTACCAAACCCTTCTTGACCGTTTGCCCATTATTTTGCCGTCACCTGGCTCCGTTCTGGTACCAGCCATGTGACTAGACACAATCATAAAAGGGGTCTGGAGCCTACCAGTCCAGTATTTGCCTCTATTGCCCCCTTTCATTGCCAGAATACTTTCTGTTTGTTAACCACTGGTCGGGTGCTGGTTATGTGAAAGAACACACAAAATATTAATTTCAATGCCACCAGATGACTGGCTCTGCCAGAAAATGGAAAGGCTTAACCTAATAGCTGCCTAAGGTTACCCGTCCCAGGCTCACAAGGCAGGGGGTTTGTGAACTGACCATTTAATGTCCATTCCTAATTTTTAATGCAAGTGGTCTCATTACACCATCTGTTCCCCACAGATCTGAATATTATTAAACATGAGGTTGCCACGGGCACTCGAGGTCCCAGTTCGGGCACTTTTCAGCACCCTGGTACAAAGTCCCAGTACAAACGTACAACAGAAGGGTACCAAGCAGTCCTGAATGCTACTTCTCCACGCCAGCATGCTTGGATCATTTTTCTAAGGTCAGAGGTTGTGACCGTGATCATGAGGTTCTAGCTCCCCTTCTTTCACCAGGCCTTCATGTGGTACCTAGCAATGTAAATGAAATTATTGGAACAGATCCTCACATTCAGTTACCTGCATATACAGTTAGAGGGTATGGATCAAGTGAGATCAAATCGTAAATTACATGTGATGGTTATTGTCAAGGTGGTACCTGTTGTCATAACCCACCTGAAGGGGAAGCCGTCTGCGAAAGTTTTTTGGCAGGTCTGGCAGTCCCTGGGTTCAACTCTGAGTTTGTTTTCAATACTACAGTGAAAAGGCCGTTTTTCAATTCTCCTTGGCCTTCTACAACAGGTTGTTTCTGGTTCCAAAACCAACAAGTGGAGGCCTGTCTTAGATCTCAGTCAGTTGAACTTGTTTCTGAAATCAGGCACCTTCAAAGGGAAAATTCCAGAACCATAAGGCCCTCCCTTTAGGAAGGGGAGTGGGTCACCTTTGGATTTAGTGACGCCTCCTTTCATTTTTCACTGGTTCCAAGGTTGTAAAAATATCTCAGGTTCCATTTGAAAAGTGAAACCTGCCAATTCACTGCCTTCCCTTCGACTTGTTGATGGCTCTGTTGGAGTTCCCCAAGTTCGTAAAGGAAGCGACGCTCATGGCTCAAGGAGTATAAGGAGCATACGAAACCACCAGTACCTAGATGACTGGTTACTCAGAGCTCCATGCCAGGAAACTTGCCTCTAACGTTTCTCCCCAACCCTTTTTGGCCCTTTACCAAGAACTGGGTTGGGTACTTAATTTGCTTTCAAGTTGGAACTGATCCATCAGCAAGTGTTCAAATTTGTAGGATACTGTTTCGACCCCTCTCAAGGCCTGGTCAAGCCCAAGCACGAGAGACCGCATGCTCCGACACTTAAAATACAGACCCATGGGGCAAGAGACCTACTCGGGCTGTTCATGCCCTTAATCGGCCTGTTGATGGCCACAGAAAAGCAGGTAGTGTTGGGACACCTTCATAGTAGACCCTTACAGTAGGTGGGCAGTAACTATGAAGGAAAGCAGCTTTTGTCAGGTCGCCCTCATATGAGACCCATACTGTGGCATCTGAAGCGACATTGGCACATGACCCGAGAGTCTGGAAAAGGTCATTTAGTTGCCCCACTCTCTCCATCCACACCTAGATTTGTGGTCAAACGAGAGCTATGTACTTTGGGGCCAATCATTGCTTCCCCTTCAACCCGCTCTTCAAAGATTTACAGACGCCTCAATTAAGGCTGGGACTCCATGGCAAGAGGTGTTTGGTCACTTACAGAAAGTCCCCTCTACCATCGAGCATCTTTGCAGGGACCAGATTGTACTGATAGCAACGGACAGCACTTCTGTAGTCTTTTACATCAACAAGGAGGGCGGTATGATTCAGACTCCCTTTGTGCCCTTGAGACATCTGTCCTGGTGTCACCCCAGAGGAATAGTTCTGAGGTCTCGGCACATTCCAGGTCGCTTGAATGTAATGGCAGACAAGCTTCCAGACGCAGCCAAGTGACCAGACAGGGTGGTCCCTATCTCAGGTTTTCAACATCTGGTGCTCAAGATGGGCCAGGCCACATGTGGAGCTTTTTGCAATCCGGTTCAATCCCAAACTCCCCAAGTTTGTTTCACCGGTACCGGATCCAACAGCCTGGGCAGTAGACGCCCTGAGTCCGCCTTGGGAGAGTCTGGATGTTTACACCTTCCCTCCAGTCTCCCTGCTCGGCCACATGATCTCCAAGGTGATGGATCAAGGCTATCACAGGAATGGTTCTGATTGCTCCAGGGTGGTCCAACATGACTTGGTTTTGGGATCTGGTCAGTTCTGTCGGTTCAGATCCCTTTCAGGCTTCCTATACAAAGGATCTGGTAACACAGCCCTTTGACAGGCTTCTTCGCTGGAGCTCAGAAATCTAATCCTGCATGACTGGCTCCTAGAGCCTCTGTCATTCAGGAACAAGGGTTCTATGAAAAAGTAGCAGCAAGAATTGAAGCTCCTCACAGACTCTCAACCAGAGCCGTTCACAAATCAAAGTGTGCCGTTTTTTGGTCCAAGAGTGTAAGTCAAATGAGGTGGACTTCTGGTCGCCCTCTGTGACCCATTTGCTGATTTTCTGTTTCATCTTTCAAAGACAGAAAACTTCAGCCCAGTATTATTGAAGGCTATAGGACGGCTTTTGCTGATATGGTAGGCCATAAAATTGCATCAGTTAAGATGAGAACCTAACCTGCTTGTTGGATAGCTTCCATAGAGTTAAGCCCGCTGGCAGGCGGGGAGTGCCCACATGGAAGCTTTCACTGGTACTTCACCAGCGGACCAAGGCTCCTTTTGGGCCCATGCAGAAGGCCTCTCTTAAGCACTTTCTGTTGGCCTTGGGCTCAGGCAATAGACAGTGAAATTCATGCCTGGCTGTATAAAAATATCAGGCATCAGGAAAATTGGAGTAGGGTCTCTCTCTCTACCCTTCGCCCACTTTCCGTTCCAAGAATCAGTTGGCTAAAAAGGGTCTTTGCTGCGTGGCCCTGGTAGTCCTACCAGTCTTGGCCCCATCTTTGAATCTCTATCCAGTAAAAACCCTACGTTATTACTTAGCCAGGACCAAGGACCTCTGCAAAGGTAAAAATCTGGCCTTCTGGAAGAGTTTCATAAGGATATTATTCCAGCTACCATCTCTTCCTGGAGCTAGGGAACTGTGCTGTAATGCTACCAGCTTTCTGATGAGCAAGCCCAGAGCTTACATCAAGTCAGAGCCCATGGTGTTCAAGCCTTTGCTGCTGCCAAGGCATTCCCAGGGGGTGTCTCCTTGGACCAAATCCTCTCAGCCTGCTCATGGAAGGTCCCTAATTCTTTTACGCAATTTTATCTGAAAGACGTGGCTTGGGCAGATTTGGAATTGTAACACTTAGACCCAGTGGTAGCTGCTCAACAGGTCCACGGATCTGGGCTGCCATGATCCCAAGTGGACCCAGGAGTATAGTGATAGAAAGTTCAGTTCCTGTTCTTCTTCCTCTACTAGGTGGGTCGGAACTCTAATCTCCCTCTCGTCTCTCCCTGTACACTCGGGTCGAGTTTTGTACAAAGAAAAACAAAAAAAGGGGGGGGGGGGGGGAGGGTGTTTTGCTTAGGGCTGGTCGACTTGACCATTGCCTCAGGTACCCTTATTACCAGTCAGAGTTCTGGGAAATTCCCCCTTATTCAGCTACCCTCCATCCACTGGGTAGTTATTCTGCATCTGTCCACTAGGTAAGGTGTATTAACGCAATAAAATGGAAAATTTAATAGTAAATTAAATTTTTATTGCGTTAATACATCCTATCCAATGGACAATTGCTAAACTGGTCGGCGCAGACCGGCCCGCCAAACGCCAGAAAAAGACATCCTGTGTTTCCACCAGCTGGCCGATCCCAGTACTGTGCATTCGCCAGGTGGCGCATGGTATTTACTTCCTGTCTAGACAACATGACGTCATAGCATCTTTTTCGTTTGGCGCGTGTACTGTGCAGACGTAGTTTCTACAATCTCCAGATTTTTTAAAGAAATGTGTGCATTATGGCGGATTTTCAACCTCATATGTGGATATTTTCAGTGTAGAAGTGTTATCTACTAATCAAGCACGGATATACATTTAGAAATCTGCTGGAAACGCTCCCTAGTTGACTCAATTTAATTTTGATGATAGGGCAGTAATCGACGAGAAATATGAAGGCAGCCATTTTGCTAGTTTCCTCCCATTCAACCATTGTGTTGTTTAGGGGCAGATCGACAATATGGAGGAATTATGGATATACTTCTTACAGGTATTTTTATCCGTGTCTTTTGTTTGAATGAACCTTCTGTAACCTTCCAGCTACAGTTACCATAGAAACGTCTTTTCTAGTACTACATATGCAAATCCTGGAAATCTTCAGTCTACGTAGTTTTGAACACTGCATCTAGAGGGAATTCCCCTATGGAAGGTGCATTCTTCATCAGAGCGCACTGGTACAGACTTCTCTGCTGTAAAGCATCAGTCACACCAGCCTAGCTCAAGTATTTTTTCATCAGAAGCAATAGATGAATTCTTCAGATTTCTTCAGAGCGCACTGGTCCAGACATCTTTGCTGCAAAGCATTAGTCGACCGGCAAGCTTATATATATCTACATAGAAGGCATCCATCAGAAGAGCATGAAGGTTGAACACACGTCTATTGTGATATCAGTCCCTCCCTTGCGGACCCGGCTTTGTTGTCGGTAGTGAGGGTTGTGGATGGCCAGTTCACTGGTTTTATCACGAAAGGAAGAAGGAATTTCATCTACAAATCTTCAGAGCGCACTGGTCCAGGCTCCCCTGCTTTTAAAGCATCAGCCGGCCGGCCAGCTTAAAAGAACGCGACCTCTGACGTCATATCCAGTCAGCCAATCGCGTTCCTTCCTTCCAACTCACGAAGCTGGTTACGTGTTTTCACCGACCAGGAAGGTCGGAAGTGCGTTCTTCAGAACTCACGTCTACTGTGACTACAGTCCCTGCTTTGCAGACCCGGCCTGGTTGTCGGTAGTGGGGTTTTGTGGACTGTAAAGTTGCCGGTAAAGCTTCACACAAAGAACGCGAATACTGATGTCATTCCCAGTCAGCCAATCGCGTATCCTTCCAAACAATCACGAAACAGGTCACGTGTTTTCACCGACCAGGAAGGTCGGAAGTGCGTTCTTCAGAACTCACGTCTTCTGTGATTCCAGTCCCTGCCTTGCAGACCCGGCTTCGTTGTCGGTAGTGGGGTTTGTGGATGAGCAGAATACTGCGCATTTGCATGTTTAAGTATCACAAAAGAACGTCACAACTGACGAGCTCCAATCAGCCAATCGCGTGTCTTCCGACCAGCAAGCTGGTCACGTGACACACTGAACACCAAGTGTTTCTAAAAATAGTTCACAAGGGCTTTCCCAGTAACTGTCAAATCTACAAATAAGACGTGCGATTAAAGAAATACTTTAATTAATGGAGGAAACCTACAGCAAGCTGAATTCAACACAGATGATAGTTGTAAAATTGCTTTAGCAACTGTGTACAGAGTGTACTGACTGGTAACACAGTTTTGTACACTTCAACAACTGGTTACAGAGTGTACCGACTGGTACTGGCTACACAGCCTTGTATACTTGCTTCAGAGTGTACCGGCTGGTACTGACGGCACAGCCTTGTACACTTGCTTCAACAATTGGTTACAGAGTGTACCGACTGGTACTGGCTACACAGTCTTGTACACTTGCTTCAACCTACAGGTTACAAAGTCTACTAACAGGGTGTTGGCTACACAGTCCTTACTGTACAGTGCTTCAACCCAACTGGTTACATAAAAAAAAAAAAAAAAAAAAGGCTGGCTAAACATAGACCAGTAGCTGTCAAAATTCATGGATGACCCCAGCCTGCTAGTTTTTTGTTACAAAGAATTACTAGTTACAGTAAAGTACCGAGTATGGAGCCCAGGTACCGGACAGAGTTACCTCAGGTTTATTGGTTACAGAGAATTCTTAGACCGGTCAGTGGTCTTGGTGATATGACAGTGTCCCTTATCACACCTCTCAACAACCTGTTATCGGTGCTGGACTTGACTGGAGAGATAATAAATTTGGTCATCATGTCCGGCCAGGGGTCAGACATCTCACAAATGACAATTGCTCTGTAAATACTGCACCTTGCAGGCTGCTGGCCCGGGGCGAAGAGTGTATTAATGTGAAAAGTTGTGTCAGCCCCACCGGACCACAATAAGAACAGAGAGACTGTTAACCTGGATCATTGTCACTAGACCGGACCAGTGTCCGGAGGGACAGAAAATGTTTGTCAGAATACCAAATGTCCCAAATGTGGCACACAGTCTGCCTATACGTTCCAGACTAAGCCCTTTTTGGGAACGTAGGAAGCCTTGGGGGCTGGACCCTAGGTAGTACAACTGTTGAAGGAGGGATACCTATGTCCATATACCTATACAAGAACAATCCAGGAAATGTCTGAGATTTCACATCCAAGGTCGGGCATACCAGTTCAAGGCCCTGCCATTCAGTTGGTCCACAGCACCTTTGGAGTTCACCGTGATACCAAAGCAGGTGAAATTGATAGCCATACACAAGGATTTAAGAAGCCACCAGTACCTAGATGACTGGTTGGTGAGAGCCAGATCCCACCAGGCTTGTCTCCAACATACACAGGAACTAGTAAATAATGTGTCAGCAACTGGGTTGGCTGATGAACTTAGAGAAATCAGAGCTGGAGCCCAAACAAGACTTCGATTTTGTAGGCTACCAGTTCGACTTCAGGTCTGGTCGGTTCCGACCGACTCTGGACTGGTGACAGAACCTTCAAGAGACTGTTAAAACTGCTATCCCTACCGGCTTGCCCGGTCCGGGAATTCATGTCCTTGATAGGTTACTAACATCTACAGAAAAGCATGTTAATCTAGGCAGACTTCATATGAGACCCATACAGTGGCATCTCAAAAACAACTGGAGGGTATCCAGAATCACTGCAAAAGGTGATCCAAGTCCCCAGGTCCCTGCACCCCCATTTACAATGGCGGCTGAAGGAAGACAATGCACTTACAGGCCAACCGTTACACCCAGTAAAACATGCTCTGCAAATATTTACAGATGCATTAATAGAAGGGTGGGGCGCTCACTTAGATGAGCACTTGGCAAGAGCAACCTGGTCCCCTCCGGGAAGCAAGTTGTATATAAACTATCTAGAACTTTAAGCAGTTTTTTCTGACTTTAAAGAGTTCTAAGACCTTTGCTTTAACAAGATAGTACTTGTAGCCACTGACAACACCACAGTAGTGTCATACATAAAGGAAGGAGGAATGAGGTCGGGCCCACTTTGTGCCCTACTATGGAGAATCTTGACCTGGTGTACCAGGAAACAAGTGACTCTAAAGCACGACACATTCCAGGCCGGCCTAATGTGGTAGCAGACAGGCTGTCCAGGGTAGGCCAGACCATCCCAACAGTGGTTTCTCCTTCCAGAGGTCTTCCACTCTATGCAGTAGGTGGCACCGGCCCAAAATAAACTTATTTGCCACGAGGTTCAACAACAAGTCGCCTCTGTTTTGTGTCACCGGTACCGGATCCCCTGGCCACAGCAGTGGATGTGCTCAGTCGGCCATGGTAGGATCTAAAAGCATACACCTTCTCACCATCAGCCATATTGGGCAAAGTGGTGGAGAAGTTGCAAGACTCCCCATGTAAGAGAATCATTCTGATTGCTCCGGGGTGGCCCAACATGCCTTGGTTTTGGGATCTAGTGGCCATATCCAGCCACATCCCGCTGAGCCTGCCCAATCTGTCCAGCCTGTTCACAGCCATTCGATCAGATCCCTCACAGAAATCTGACAAATCTTAATCTCCATGCAGGGCTCCTAGAGCCTCAGCAATCGAGGAGGAGGACTTGTCTGAGGCAGTGGCAGCAAGAATTGAGGCTCCTCAAATGGGGGTCAATCAGATCAGTCTATGAGGCAAATGGGTCATTTTTACCAAGTGATGTATCATTCATCAGGTGGACTTCGGGCACCACCTGTAAAGTCAGTTGCTTACTTCCTTAGGTACCTGTTTCAGGACAGGAAGTTGCAGCCCAGTACCATTGATGGTTACAGGTCAGCCATTGCTGATAGTCTAGAAATTTGCCCATCAATGTTAGTAAGGATGAAAATCTCACTCGTCTCCTGGATAGCTTCCACTGAGACAGACCCAAAGGCCGGAGGGGAACCCCCTCCTGGAACCTCTCCCTGGTTTTTGCACCAGCTGACAAGGTTCATTTTGAACCAATTAAAGGCCTCTTTGAAGCATTTGACCTTCAAGGCAGTTTTCCTCTTGGCCCTGGGTTCGGGCAAGCGTAGAAGTGAGATACATGCTTGGCAAACAGCCCAGCACCATTGATGGTTATAGGTCACCCATTGTTGATAAACTTGAAATTCACCCTACAACATCAGTAAGGACGAAAATCTCGCTCGTCTCCTGGATAGTTTCCTCAGAGACAGACCCAGAGGCAGGAGTGGCATACCCTCCTGGAACTTCTCACTGGTCGTGCACCAGCTAAGACTCCATTTGATCCAATCAAGGAGGCCCCCTTGAAGCATTTGACCTTCAAGACGGTATTCCTCTTGGCCCTTGGGTCGGGCAAGTCCAAAAGTGAGATTCATGCCTGGCAAAACTGATATATTGGACACCAATCCGATTGGTCAAAGGTGTCCCTGTATCCATCACCCAGCTTTCTATCCTAGAATCAGCTGCCCATAGAGTGTCCAATGTGGCCCCTGGGGTTATAACAGCCCTGGCCCCGACTCTGGATAGATCCCTCAAGTCTGACAGGTCCTTCTGTCCGGTCAGAGCATTGTGCTACTATTTGGACAGGACCTCAGACATCAGGCAGAATAAGGAGGTGGTTTTTGTCTCCTTTAAGAAAGGTTTCAACAAAGACATCTCACCTGCCACTATCTCCTCTTGGATCAAGCAGACTGTGATCCTATGTTATGAGCTCTCTGACCAGGAGGCCCACATTTAACATCAGGTTAAAGCACATGATGTCAGGGCCTTTGCTGCTTCTAAGGCCTTCCAGTCGGGAGTCTCCTTAGATCCAATCTTGTCAGCCTGCCACTGAAGTCACAATACCTTCACACAGTTCTATATGAAGGGCGGGGCTTGGGCTGATTCAGAGCTTTACCAATTGGGCTCGGTAGTGGCTGCTCAGCAGATCCACAAGTGGCCCTTTGATTGAGGAGATTTGTATATGTGCATAACAGTTCTTCATGTACATAAGAATTAAGTGTGGCGTGCTTCCTTTGGGAGGTTTATTTGCATTCTGGGACTGAACTCATCCCTCTCTTCCCCTACCTCAGAGCAGGTCTGCAAAAAAGGGGGGGGGCGACGGCGGTATAGCCCTGGGTAACCGGCTGCTGGCAACCGACCATGGCTTTGCAGGGTTTCCTGACCTTAAAGTCAACCCAGGCCTGGACCTATAGGTCTCCTGACGAAGTCAGCCTAGACCATAGGTTAAAATTTGCTATTACTTGTGAGTTCACATAAGTCCCTAGTAACTTACCCGCCGACCAAGCGGTAGTTATTCAGCAATTGTCCATTGGATAGGATGTATTAACGCAATAAAATTGCAAATTTAATAAGTAAATTAAATTTTTATAAGTTAATACCCTATCCAATGGACACACAAGACCCTCCCACCGACCCCGCTATCAGCTTACTAGGGGTCTAATAGTTTTAGACAACGAAAAAGATGCTATGACGTCATGTTGTCTAGACAGGAAGTAAATACCATGCGCCACCTGGCGAATGCACAGTACTGGGACCGGCCAGCCGGTGGAAACACAGGACGTCTTTTTCTGGCGTTTGGCGGGCCGGTCTGCGCCGACTGGTTTAGCAATTGTCCATTGGATAGGGTATTAACTTATAAAAATTTAATTTACTTATTAAATTTGCAATTTATAAGTTAATACCTTACCTAGTGGACAGGGGGATTCCCACCCTACCTTCCCCGCTATTCTAAGCTAAAAAAGGGGACTTTCTAAGGTAGACAACAAAAAGAGGAAGTGCGCATGCACACGCATGCGCAGTACACCGACAGGGAGGCTACACAGCCACCTGGTGAATGAACAGGACACTACCGGTCCCGGCCAGAGCCCAGCTCAGGACGTTTTTTTCTAACGTTTGGCGAGACCAGCAGAGCACCGGACAAATGCATCTGTCCACTAGGTAAGGTATTAACTTATAAAAATTTAATTTACTATTAAATTTTCCAATTCTCACCTGAGTAGACACACCACATACACCCTTTCTTCGATGTAAATAAAAAACTTAGGAAACTTATGCACCCTTCTTTTGATATAAATAAAATAACCTATCAAACTTCTGCACTCTTCCTTTGATATAAATAGATAAAAAAAATTATGAAATTTATGCACAAACCTGAAAAAGAAGTTGGCCTTAATCAATTGTAAATGTAGTTTATCAGTACCTTACATCAGATTTTTATAAATAATAGTTAAATTATACGTTGAAAAAAATTGATGCGCAATTTTCCTACTCATCACTTTAGCTGATGGGCAATTTTCCTGATGGACATTTTTTCTGATGGGCTTTTTTCAGGGATTCGTAGCTGACCTGAAAGAACTTAAATTTTGGTCAGCTACATCCTGTATTTCTAAATATGTGGTATTTAAAGTATCAAGTACAAAGATATCCCTTGTTATACCTCCAATTGCTGTTTTTGATTTACTTGTATATAACTTTATGTAATTGCATAATTGCAGTGATCACTATTAGGCCTTAATCAAGTACAATGTTTCACAAACTTAATGTAAGTAGTAATATCTGGTATTGATATATTCAGCCACGTATAACAGCTGGCTGTGTACTGTTATCAAGTGACTGTATATACATGCATATTATGTACTTCTGTTCAGCTAATTTTATGAAAAAAATCTAAGGTTTAAGGTTACATTTTATGTTTATTTTATATGTTAAATGCCATATTTTTCACAAAGAGGTTTACACAGGTCATTGTTACTACATTTGGGCATAGCAATTTGCACCTTCTTTCATACCTGAACTTTTATTTTTTTTTTTACATTTTTTAATACTCCCCTGATATTATTAATCATAATGACTGATTCACTAAAGGCCCAAGTCATACTTCTTTTGGAAATTTTACTAAACGAACAAGTTTGTCAGTTTCAATTTATGTTTATTCTCCATTTCATTTGAAGTTGTTTTTATTGTCGAAGATATGCATTATACAATGAATGTGAATAAAAGTAAATACAAGTATAAATTTTAATGAGTATTGAGAAATTTGCCACCAAGCTGAAGGAAAATTAACAAAATTCTGTAACAGATGAATTTTATAGCCTAAAATTACAACTAAGATCATGAATCTGATAAGAACATCCCATTATGTGAAATAAAATAATAGTATTTATTGTTGGATAATTTCACATATTCTGCTGAATGTGATTATTCTTACATTATTCATTTGTTTCTTGTTTTTCAAGTATTCCTGAAGTGGATGAAACTGAATTGGAAGCTTTTGTAAGTAATATTGTTTTTTAACCAGGTACCTCTGAATTTCAGTTAATTACATGTTTACTTTGTCAGGGTCACATTTGCATGACTTTAAGAGATATTAACAAAAAATATAAATATTTATGAATGTAATTAAATCAGACCTTTGGCCAAAGCATATTGAAATTGAATTAAAGTAACTGTTATATGAAACAAATTCCAAACAATAGATGTGCATTGCCTTTTGTAAGTTACAGTCTGTAACTCTGGCTAGGCCACTGAAGATCCCAATAAATATAGACGAATCCCAGCTTAGTTTATCCAACTTAGTTCCTTTATTATGGGAAGAAGAATTTTATGGGTCATATAAAACCTTTATTTGTGCAATAAAATGGAAGAAGTGGCCCTTGCAATCTAAACGGAGTGTAAATATTTGACTCCAAGCAGTAGGAAGGGGCTACAACTATGTGTATAATGTTTCTTTCAGCTGAATGAGAGTTACTTTAATACCATGGCCTACTTGAGGATTGGTACAATAACAGCTGAGACAAACAGGTAAAATGGACTTTATTACATTATCCACATTTTCATGACTGTGAATCCGTATCTGTTATTTGGTTGAAGTAAGTTTTTCACACAGTTGTTCTGTTCTATATAATCCTTAGTATTACCTTTAACAGAGATTAACCACAACCAAGGCCAATAAGAGTTGATTAGTATACAGATTGCTGAAAACATTATGCATCCACACAATCACCTTGTGTTATTATTTGTGTTTTTACAGTGCAAAATTCGCTGCATCAACTAAATATAATTACACTGTGATATATAACCAGACAGAACTAGACAATCCAAACTGTGGGGGTAACAATTGCTATGACTGCCTTTCTGCTGAAATAGCTGAAGTACAGCAGAGTATTAAGAATTCTTCAGCTTCTATCGGTGTAGGCTTTGAAGTTGACAGTGAAAATACTGAGGCTGTACCGCAGGATGAGATTAAAGCAAACAGTAAGTCTCTTAGCTTGCTGAGGTGTTGTTGAAAGGAGGGCTGCTGAGGTAATGTTGAATGCCACCTGTTTTACAAGACAATTCTCTTTAAATCTACATTCACATCAGTATTACTTTTTGATATGTTTTAATTGTGATGGACTTACTATGAATGTGTCAGGGTGTTTATTTTAATGTCACATTTTGAAGAACTGTTCAATTCTTAAAACCATATAACGAGAGGCATCAAATTATGATTCAACAGTTGCGTTACAATGTAAACTTTTTTCAGGAATTTGACATTTAAAACACAATGTTATAAAAGTGTTATGAAGTATTTATTTTACGAACTCAATGTAATTGTAATCAGGACAGAATATTTCAACATGCAATGAAAACGGGGACAGTATAGCCAACTTACAGCCCTAAAGTATGAAGAATGCAAGGGAATGTTATGTTATTGTTATATTGTCATGAAGTATGTTTTATGAGCTCAATGTAAGTGTACATAGTTCAAACAGGATAGAATATATCAATATATGGTTAAAACAGGGACACTTTAGCCACCTTATGGCCCTAAAGTAAGAGGAATGTGAGGAGAGGTAACGTCCACTGGGCAAAAAAAGTCTGTGTCAGATTTGTACTTCATTGGGTTTTCTCCATGCCAGTCAAGTACCAGTATATACATGTAGTAGCCTCTGAAATAGATCGAAGTGAGCCATGTTTTCAGAAGTTATGCTATATTTTGAAACAGATTCACACATGCAGGTTACATTTACAAACAAGGGGGTTCTTGAAGTAGTAGAATAGAACATCAGACAGGGGTCTAATTGTGTGCTGTATTCTTTCCAGTCGATGAAGAACTTAAAAACACACCGTGTTCATGTCCTCGAGAGGAGATTTGTTACCAGGATGGAGAATTAACAACTCCAGTTTGTAGATCTATCTGTGATGTGTTCATGGAAGAAAACACAGGTTGTGACAATGATGGTAATTTTCTCATTTATGAAAATGATGTGAGCTGTAAACTGCGTGATGATGGTGATGATGGTTACACACCGTATTGTGAGTGAGTATGAACTTTTGATTCATTTAACACTTGTACTGCTGCAGGGGTTCACGGTGGCATAGTGGTTGTTCATATGAAATTGTATCTTTTTTAAAGTCATAAAAATTTAAAAAAAATATAGATATTATATGTTTCTTTTATGAAGCTGTGGCAAAAGTCTTCTGTTGGATAACATCTATATCTATGACACCTGTCAGAACATGTCATTCATTGTGGGGATGAGTTCAGGCATCCTGGCTCTAATTCTCTTGGCTCTCTCTATTACCATTGGCTGTCTGGCTTGCAGCAAGAATTCTTACCAGAAAGAGGCAGAGGAACTCAAGTGAGTGACATCAAGAAAACATTGAAATTACTCATTGAGTAAACCCTTTATTTTTGTGGTGAATTGTCCTTACTAATCTTACTAAATCATTTTTGTGGTGAAATCTTACTAAATTGATGTTTTTTCACAGTGAAATTAGGTTACCATACATTTTTTCGTTTGGAACTCCATTTAAAGATGTATAGTCATGAGGATCAACATTCATTAAAATTGTTATTGTTAGAATGACTCCCAGTCTTAGAAATCATTTCTAATGAAAAGTCTTTGAATAAGAAACATTTCTAAGAACAAGAATTTTGTGAATTCCTGAAAATTGTTAGAATTCTAAAACTAATAATGAGAGATTCGATATGATAGTTAAGCATTAAGTATTATTTATGGAAAAATGTGTACAAAATACTTCTTTATGGCAAGTTTTGAAGAAATATTAGTCAAAATAGAAGTATTTTGGTGATTCTGTGATATTTAAATTGATTTAGTACAGCTGTATAAGACTTCCTGTATGAGTATTTTACCAAATTTATAGGAAACTAAAGGATGCAGAATATGAGGCTGAGTTTGGCAACAGTGGCCTGGAGAACCCTGGATATGGTAAAACCTGGCAGAATCCTGCAGATGCTAGGGAGCTCCAAGGTATTTTGGTCCTAAAATGATTCCCAATGCAGTTTGAGCCCTAGCATACAATGTTAACTGTTCCACATTTTGTATTATTGGTTTATAAATACACAAGAGTTTCAACTACAGTTCCAAAGAGTACTGGAATATAAATATGAGTTTTCTCATTAATTTTTCCAAATTTATATGTTTTAAATTATGGTAATTTGTTGGTTTGAACGAAAAATTTGCACTCTTTGCAAAATAATGCTAACATTTCCCCTGATATTTCTAATTCTGTACTTTTTTTTAAAAGTTGATGAGAATTAATAAGATAAACTACTAAAATAATATTCTAAACATGCTTGAAGTTAAATGTTGTCTATTTTTATGGTTTATATTGTCTTTTATTATTTGTTGCATCATTATTCATGAATTTGTTTGGTAAATATCAAGTCAGTTTTATTTTTCTTCAGACATTCACAGAACTTCTTTGGGAGATATAAAATTAGAACCAGCAGAAGGACGAAAGCAAAACAACTATGTGACCACTTATGACTTCCCAGAAGAGGTATTTATTGCATCTTTAGTAGTGGACAGAGTCGTAAAATGGGCCACACACAGACCTCCTGTCTTAAAGGCTGTGGGCATTGGTAGTTGCTTGTTGATGTTTGCCAGTTGTTAACTGTGTAGATTCTTGACCAAGAAGTATTCACTGCTTTCATACTATCTCCCAACTACCCATTGTGATATAACCTATACAATTTTTTACAGTGCCATTAAACAATTAGAGTAAGAAATCTAAAATTCGCCACATATCTGAAATTCGCCACATGTGAAAATACTAATAAAATAAATGAATTATGGTGAGATTTGTTGAATGTATAGTAAATTAAGGCTTTTTGAACTGAAAAATAGCAATTTTTAGACAAAAACATCATTTTCTTCATAAAATTAACTAAGGTTTTAGAGGTGGCGAATTTTAGATTCCTGGCGAATTTTAGATTTCTTACTCTAATTAATTACTGAAATCATCCACAGTAGGCCTTCTGGGCAAGAAGTTTACAAGAATATATTTTATTTTATTATTTTATTATAGTGACATGTGATATACAATTTCATTACATAAATATACAAAACAATATAAACAACATCACCCAGCCCCTGAAGGACTTATAAGTCACTGTGAAATACAATTACAATGATACTGTGTGGTGGATTATTCCAGAGCATAATTTCTTTTAAATATCAGTACAATCTCTAAACAATAAATTATTTCTTTCATTCCATAATTCAACTATAAAGTTACCAAGTATGTGAAAATGATTTTTACTCATATATAAAAATTTATTTTCATTGTTCATTTTACTGAATCCAGATTTAAGATTGTTATATGTTTCATAATACTTTTGACGAATTAATTCTAATTGGGGACAGACACAGAGAAAGTGAACCTCATCCTCAATCTCTTTATTATTACAAAGAATGCAGGTTCTATTTTCCAAAAGTACATTGGTGAAACGTCCGGTTTCAATAGCCAAAGATAATGTTCCACTCCTTAAACAAGCAATCAATGATTTTTGATATTTAGGCAATAGGAGATATTCTTCTGTTGAAATGTTAGTCTTGAGTTTTTCATAGGTCCTGAGTTTTGGTTTGTTTCCCACAAGAATATAAAGTAGAGAGTGGGGATTTGCTTTTTTTAATTTCTGCACACAAACTTTTAGCTATCATAAGGTAGATTTATGTCCTGATAGATAACCAAGTTAGATGCACTCCAACGAGAAAGAAACAGTCTTGCTTTTAGAAAAAGCGTTTCCTTATTTTTATACATCTATACAATTTTTGACATACAGTGAATAAAATTTTAAGCTGGGGCTTTCTAAACAACGTAATGCACATTCTGCGTGTAAACATAAAAAAACTCGACTGAGATTGGTCAAGTTAAAAACTTATACCAAATTTTGATTGCAAAGGTACCACTCATTTCCCAGGGAAAAAAACAGAATGTCATCGAAAAATAACTTGTCTCACTTTTGGAACAACTATTCAGTAAATTTGCTGTGAATGTACTCAGTTCACTGTGAGTATAGGAGGCTTCGAGTAGAACCAGTGTAAGTGAAGTCTAGTTATAACTGCAGCCAATTCTTAGGAGCCAACATCAGAAAATACAGCATTTTTGTTAGTATAATGGAAGTTAGCTATAACTGGAACCAAATCTTATAAATACCTGAGGTGCTAAAATTAAAAAACAACAACAGTATTTTGAATTTCAAATACATATTCAGAATACTAAATTGGTATTTATTTGGAATTGTTTATAGATATTCTCATAATAGAAGGCTGGAAAGGGCCAGAAAATGTAGAAAATGATTGTCCCAGTATGGAATTGTTTTATCACAATCATCAGTTATCAGTTGGTAGAATCAGTAAAGCATGGCAAGAAATAGAGTCATAAATAACTGTTGTTGTACACTGTACACATATCTTTTCTGATTTTGCAGAGAGAGAATTACAAAAGAGGACCAAATAACTTGAACAAACATAATGGCTACTCTAATCAGGTAAAAGCTTTAATTTTTTATAAAGAACTTTTTTGAAAATTGTATTGTGAAAGCATTTAAATATTAGCATATTTGTATCAGCATTGATTTACCAATACACATGTAGTTGGTTTGGATTTTGTAAACTTTGTATAACAAGTATAGAACCAGTGTAATGGCCCATTCAAACGACAGGCAGTTCATCCCGCGGTTATAGGCATTGGGTGAAACACCCCTGTACTTTAACTACTGTCCAAGGTTCGTGTGTGACCTTGTGATACAGTGGTGAAACCTTGCGCATCCTATGGGAAATTTAAAATGTTTAAAATTTCTGCCTCTGATTTTGGTACCGTAGGCATGCACAGATGAATTTCTTGCTACAGTAACTGAAGGTGTAGTCCATGGTGTATATAAGGTTGTGCCTCAATCGCCTTTCGGTGTAATACGGTGACATAAGGAAAGTTTAGGTATGGGACGTTACGCCTCTGTGTCACAACTTTGCATACAAACCTCACATGGTAGTTGAAGGACAGGGTTGTTTTACCCAGTGCCTATAACAGTGAATTACACTCACTGCCAGTGGTGTGATGCAAACACCAAATCTTGGAAGGTATGAGGCGTCCTTGTAGGTGGTTCTGACGCCAGGTAAAATCTCTAACCACAGGGCATACTGCCTGTAGTGTGAATGGGGTATAAGTCAAATGTAGGTGCAATTGGAAAATGCTCTATTTTTTTATAGGTTTAAGTGGAAGTTTGGCATAACTAGAATCAAAACTATTGGATATTGGGGGTCCTTATTACAGAGACTCAATTGTATATGGTCGTGGTCATTTAATACTTTTTGGAAACTTAGTACCAAATGTTGTCCTGCATCTTTTTTGCAGCCTTAAGTAGCTAAATAAATAGATTATAATTTCTTGGCTTGTAAGTAAATGAAGAACAAAACAGTTGAGAAAATAAACAAAAATCAGAAACCATCTGGACCATATTCATATTTTGCAGGCTTATGGGCCTGAACCTGGTGCACCCTGGGACAGCTCCTCAGCAGAAATCAGCGATTCTGAAGCCTACCGGAATTTCCACCCAAGTATCACTCATGTTGACCCAAAGAGAGATGTAAGTTCTTTGTCTTGTTACAAGTGCACAGAATTAGAAAGTGGAGTACAACATGCCAACTTTTCTAAGGCGTTTATTTGCAATCAGTCTATTATCAACTATTGACACCATACAGTCAATAGTATTATCTTGTGTTTATACCTAAACTAACAACTATTGTGCATTTGTAAATGATCTGCCGAGATAACGCAACTAAATACACTCTTTGTGTTATATTATTGTGCTGTCACTGTTAATTTCTATGTTTGTAAAGAGCAATAAATAAAAAGAAAAAGTTTATCAAGCAAGTCAAGCATAAATATTTTTTATATTATTTATGTAATTAATGTAAACTCTAGCACTTTGGCAAAGCAAAAGGCAGCAGCCTAGATGCATGGTGAAAAAAATAGTCACAGAATTGAAAATAAAATGAGAATGTCCCATTATTCATAGTGACTAGTTTTATTTGTATTCTGTATTTAAAAGAAAACAAAATTATAATATATTTCAGTTTAGTTTCAATATTTTTGTAAAAGAACATACCAGTTTTGATGACGAAATGTGTGAAAAGTTAATTAAAAAGTAGTCAATGCTTCTTCATCGGTTTGTTTTAGTTTCAAGGGCAAAGTTTCATTCCAGGACAAAAAGTCCTATTAAATTTGTTATCTATAATGAATCAATAAAGTCAAACTAACTGCCTTCTGGAGTATTGCATATCATTTGTGTGACAGTAAAATCCTCTATAAACCCTTACATTTACTAATACTATATTCCTCTACAAATATATATAAAAGATATATCTAATAATACAACTTGTACATGCATGTTTAATAATATGTGACACTTGCCTTTTATCTTTTGAATGTTAATCTTTTTAAATATCACAATGTAAGGTAAAAGTTTGTTGAGAGGTGATAATTATTGGTGTTTTTCTTGTCTTCACAGTACAACATCAAGAGACCAAATATCACAGTCAGACCAATGGATAACATGTTCAACATGGAAAATGTAAGCAACTGATGATTAATTTTAACACTCCTTTGACTCTCAGTTCTATATTTACCCACATAGTGATGAAAGATCTGATAACAATGGCATTATTTCAAATTTTAATGAATATTTGGTTGCATATTGAATATGAGTCAATGTTCAAAAGTACTGCTCATACTGATACTTCAAGCTGATTACTACTAAAACAGGGTACCTGGTGTCAGGCCAGGTTTTAAGTTTCATGCTCTCTTTGCCAATATCTTTGGCCTGTCTACTAATGTGAATACAAACAATATGTATTTAAGTTTTGATTATTTTTCCATGCACATTAGATTTAAGGCTGTGATAGGTTACCCGAAAACGGTCCGAATTCTTTGAGAAACCGAGTACAAAATGGTGAAGCGGGTAACCGAAAAAATATTAAATATACAGTAAAACGTTGAAATACTTTGGTAAACCTCAGTATTCTGTCAGATTTACCTACCCAACATTAGTTTTTCACATAACTTTCCTTATTTATACAGATATTTGATGTTATTTTTCATAGGATTTTGTTTAAATGTTCCGCCATGTATGATTCTCTGACACTTCCATTGGGTGATAACTAAAATGCAGTTACCCGAATTTGGATCGGTTCTTTTGAGATGAATACCCGGTGTTGTTTTTCTAACAAAGTCACAGCCTTAATTAGATTCTGGTAATGCAGAAATTAAGTGCTATAAACATAAACTGGAAAAAGGAACAATTTTAACACATCTCCACTACAGTTCTATGCAACCATTGAGTATTCCAGAAAATGGTCAGTTTCAAAGAAAATTCACACAGAGAACCCACTATTTTATCCTATGTGGAAAAATTCTGCTAAGTAGAGTTTGGTTTAAATGGGTTTGACTGTTAAAATTCAGTGATTATAAATTGTCATTGGCAAATATGTTAATGTTGTAGATTCATTACTGATGACGCTGAGATTTGTGCTGTATGTGGACTGACCTGGAAATTTCAGTATTCAAATGAAAGTGATATATCTCACTCCATCAAGATATCAATTTCAGTACAAAATGGATTTTCAATGTAATAACTTTAAAAATAAGTACTATTTGTTTATAAGACTTATGTGTAACATTTGTTTGGGGTTGGTTTGTTTGTAGTGTTAAGATTTTATACAATCATTAAGCTTGTTATTTACTGTGTATTTCAGGATAAGGACTTCCCTATGCAAAGCTTCCACATCTAGAATGATGTCAGTTAAAATTGTCACTCCGATTTAAATTACGCTTGGGTGATATTTTAGCCATGAGATATGCTATTGGATTAGAAATCTGTAATAGAATGAGAAAATGACATTTTGTGATGAAAACATAAAACATGTATTATGATTTACAAAAAGAAAATTTACCTGTAAGTTGTATTGATGGGATTATTAAAATGTACCCAGATTAACGTTGTTGTAAATTTTCGTATGGTGAATGTCAGGTATTTAACTGTTATTTTCTAAAACTCATTTCTAAATACATTGGTTTAACTGTAAAGACCATATTATTGTCAAATGGAGTAAATACCAATAAGCACAGCGTGCTAAATCTAACATAAAGCTAAGTAACAAGAAGCAAATTTCACTGAAATTCTACAATACCGTGTCAAATCTGACCCAACATGGACAGAAAAGAGGAAAGTTGACAGAGAATATCTTGTAATTGAAAGTTAATATGATTTTCTCAGTAGCCATGTTTTTACACTAGAGCTAGTTTCACATATTTCTATGTTAACCCTTTAATTTGACAGTTTCCACCTACATGTATTTGACTGTTTTGCCTGTTACATTATTTTAACCTGGATAAAATATGGTTTGTGCGCACTGTGTGGATCATGCATTTGGTTATTATATACAGTGTTAAAGCTATAAGTTACATGTAAATCATTTACTCTTGTAACAAAATGTGCAATTACTGGTTGCTATGATTTTGTTTGCTTAGCAATTTAAAAATGTTGCAAATTAGGCATTCCATAGGTTAAAATATAATTCATAAAATATTATGTACATAATGATTCATATATATTTTGAAGTTTTAAAGCAATCTCTTTGCCATATGAAAGTTTGTTTATTGAATATATATATTATCATATTGTCTGTAAATAGAATTTTATCTTGAAGTTATAATTTAATAATTTTGTATCTGACTCTTTTTATTTAATAGATTATTTTTGTGTGGTTCTACAAGGAACTTGTATTAAAAAGTTAAAAAAGTAGGTACAGTTGGCTTCATGGAAGTAATATAAAACACAGTTGAAATTGGGTTAAAGTAGAACCACTTTTAAATTCTTGTAAATATAAATAAAAGTTATTGCCATAACTAGAACCTGTGTATATTGGGAGTTAAGGTTGTACAGAATCTACTGCATGTCAGTTGTGATGTTTAAACATTTTAAATTAAATAAAACTTGAATTCACACAGCAGAAGGAATAAATATTTTATTTTATCAAATACTATTTTTTTAGACATCCTGAAAATACACCATACATCCTGTCATTGTTTACACGATACTTTGGAAAATTTTTATAAAATGTATCTAAGTATTTCAGGGTCTTTTAGATATCTATTGACATTTATACATTTCTGAATTTTAGCTTTGTCAAAAATGATTTCATTGTTTCTGAGCACAAATGAAATGTTGATGCCTGACACCCCTTTTCAGATGATTTAAAATTTGAAAGATTGTCAGAAAAAATTAATCAGCTTTTACCTGTTTTGACAATTGCCTCATCTAATATAAGCTGGACTTTTATAGTGCTTAATCTTTTTTGCTGTCAGATTCAAAGACAAAAAATTTATGTCTTTTTCAACAGCTTGTCACTAAAGACCCTCAATGCATCACGCATGGAAGCTCATAAACCCCCAAAAATATTGTTTCAAAGTCTTATAGACATTGGACAAACATGAGTCTTTAACTGAGAAAATACTGGGCAGTGGAGGATAGAAAGATGAAAAGGCTTGGTTTACTAGATTGCAACACTGAGAAGATAAGCTATTTGGCTAAGTTTAGCAGGTATCTCTTTAGACTCTGGGTTATCACTTGTATTCTTATTCCAATTTTCCAAGAAAAACTGACTTTATAATTGTAAGAAAATTTTCTCAGAATAAGAAGTTCTTATTTCCTGAGAATCTATGAATTCTAAAACTAATAATGGTCCTCGGTGGGCTAGTGGTTAGCATGTTTTAGCATCTAATTACATGCTGTCACGTCGATATAGGTTAGACTCCCATAAGTGGAAATGCTGAGGACCTATCCCAAAATGACCCTGGATGCTGAATGAGACATAAAACATGCACTTTCACCTGAAGATAAAAATGACAAAATTTAACAATAGCTGTGCATGAAATAGGTAAAATTACAAAATCAATTACAAACATGAAGGGTTACAAACATGAATTGGAAAACTATGGAAAATACTGGTATATGTTGTGGTAATCCTAAAAATTCTATTCCTTGATGATTATAATATTGATGTAGTCTATTGCTATATTGATACTACTATTCTAATACAGTTTAAAAAGCAATTAATAAATATTAAACCAACAGTAGTATAAAGGTCATATGAACCAGTTTGTTTTACAACTACAAGTAATTCCACAAACACATGAGCATTTTGTCACAGATGAATTCAGGGAGTGAGTAACTAACAGGAATAGTTAATAATTGTTTGTATTGTCAGATGTATAATGTAATACACTACTGTGGTAAGTCATTGCCATCAGTGTCTACTTGCCGCTGACCACCAGCAACTTCCAACCATATTTTGATTATCCCTGTTATTTTAATGAACCAAAAATACAGACTCTGTACATAGAGTAGAACCTCCATTATCCAAACTTTTATTATCCAAACTTTCAATTTTATCACTTTAAAAGTTGTATTTATCCATTTCTTTATACTAAAATATCTCTTTTTATCTCACGACTCTTCTATTATGGCATGAAAAGTTGATCTTGATCAGAAAATAGGTATGAAGGTGAAATCAGTACACAGTAGACTTCCTGCAAATAGAATCAGTGTAAGTTACATTAAGACAGAGACTGGACCACTTTTTGAGTTCCAGAGCCAGAAAATGCAGTATATTTGTGTACAAAAAGGTGAAGTTTAGCATTAACTTGTAGAAAAGCCTGTAGGTTGTGGATGTACTAGTCACATAAAGTCTACTGTATTACTGCATATTTTGTTTACAGTTTCCTCCATATAAAAGTAAAGATCAGTACAAATATCATAAGAAGCAGGTTTGGTTGACACAATGCTGTATTGTCATGGTTACAAAGGTCATCGTAACAACATGTGGTGCAGATCCAGGTGTTTTGTTTGGGGGTACACGGGGAAGAGACTCTGGTAGTATTTATCTGCAGTTCACATGACACGTTCTTTGTGCAGGTTTTACTAATTGCCATCTTGTTACTAATATCTGTAGAAAAATACAAAAACCAAAATGTCATAGTTTCAGAGAAGTTAATTCTGTACATCCATTTGCATTGTAATATCATACATTATTGGCAGAGGGTCTTGAATGTTAGGGGAGATATTGAAAACCTCCCACCTTGCTAAGTCAGACATAACAGCAAAACACAATAATATTAGCATTTAATAAAATTTCTTCCTATTTCTGTAAACCATTAGACAACAGCATTTCTGTTGGTAAATGAAAACTATTATCTGCAATTTTATCCCAGTTAAGACTAATTTGTCACTTGAGAAGCAATTAATGGTGAAACCCACATAAATTTTGCCACTAAAACAGTGGATATGGTGTCATGAACTACAGGTTGTTAACAGTATTTTTGTGTTTCACAAGTAATTTCAACCTCATAACTTCACAGCAATGTTGTTTTATTTTCTCTGATAAAGTGACATTAAAACTCACACAATAAAATTCTTGCCGATAATATTAATTTTAAAAACTCTCATCATTGGGAAATGCTGATTGTGCTCTTTATGCAAAATTTGAAGGTCTAACACTACTGAGAGCAATTTGAATTCAGATGTCCAGGTTTTAATGAGGTTTAGTCACTGCTGCATTAAAGTTAAGGGAATACCTTACAACAATTATTGCTGAAATAGATTAAAGCACCACTACTCCTGATAATGTAAGAGATTGAACATATCCTGTAGTAGGAAAGAAAAGCCATATTTTTAAGCGAGAGCCTCAGTACAGCTCATGCTTTTAGAGTTTAATTTTTTGGGGGGTCTCCGGACTTTCATGAATTGTGGCAATGGCTGTGGTTTACAGAATTTAAGTGGTGATGTGCTACGTCAGTACTGGGATGGCTTACTGCTTTAGTGCACTACTCATGCTTCCTTTCTGCCTTGTTTTTAAATGTATGACTCAGGTGTTCCTTATCTTCAATTATAAAGACCATGCACAGTTCATAACCATCCATTACTGGTTGGAAAAGATGTTAATGAGGTAAAATAGTACCTGTAACATATGGATGGTGTGTCAGAAGTCACAATAGTGGGGTAGAGGTAATCAGTGTATACTTATCCAGTAGTGACATGGAAGAAAAACTTAGAAGGAAGTTGCAAATATCTCACTATTTGCTTTAGATTATTGTCCAAAACTCATTTTGTATAATAAAAGTAAGTCTTCTAGTTTGTATTTAGTTGGTGAATTTAGGACTGCCATCCAGGACAGTGGACTCTTGTCAATTAATCAACCGTAAGGCCATCATTAATTTACCAATAAAAAAAAATCTCTGGAAGTTTGTTTCTGCAATGATGTGTTAGTTTCATAATTGACATCAATATAAAATACAATATAGTAATAAAAAATCCAGATCAAGGTGTTGTACACCAGAACTTGTATTGAATAAAAATTTTATTTTAATCTTAAATCTGAGGCATTTATGTCAACCAGGGAGGTTCTTAAAGTCATATTTGCACCCTGGAAGTGTCCACACAATGTATCCATGCTCTATCTATTCCCAGATGTTATTTTATCCTCAAACTTCATTTTGAAGGAGTTCCATTTCCTTGATAAGAATTTCTCATGTCCATATCATTTCCTTAAATAGTTGTGAACCTTGTATCAAGTTAAGTTTCAAAAGAAGAATTTTTTTTTCAATAAAATAACAGTAGTAGCCCGGAAAAAGTCAGCCTTTAAATTACTATGACAAGATACTGTAGATAAGGAAGTATTTTTTTCAGGCGAGTTAATTAAATGGACCCCAGGGTCAGTTGTACATTGACGTAACTTCTTAGTTACATCATAAGTTTGTGTAAGACTACACTGCATAGTCCTTATGGAGAGCAAAGCAAGATTTGTGAAATTCACCACCGCATGTGAAATTCACAACAGAGATTGTCCCGTAGATATAGGTCTAACAAGCAAACTGTACACAGTTTTTACAAAAGCTGAGATAAATGGCTTTAAAATCTCGCACAAATGTAATAAGAATGTGTTATAATTCACAGTATAATAAAGGAGGGTTCCCTTGGTGACGAATTTCACATTCTTTGGCAAATTTTCCATTATTTACTCCGGTGTCATTTCCTGAGAGTGCTTTGTCCTTGTGTAGACAGCATTTGGAGAAAAAGCGGAGACAGGGCCATCAGTTATACACAGCTGTTCCTGTGTACTTAAATAAGGTTTAACAGGGTAAGACTGATACTAGATTTCCCCTGGGATTTTGTCTTAACATGTCAATTAAGGCCACTCTCAGTGAAAATGATTAGTTTGACTGCAATGGATTTTTGTCATTTTACTCGTTAACTAAATTGTCCTCTATGCTTACAGATATAGACAATTAATTTGCACTAAAGTTTTATCACAAAATAATACCAGTTGGTTAAATATATAAAGTAAATATATTTTAAAAAGCTAAATTCATAAGGTTAATATATGGTTTTAAATTGTTTTGAAATCAGACTAGATTACAGAGATCTAAGTAATAAGTTATATGCAAAAAATGCAAAACAAATTGTCAGAATCACAAACTTGGTCAAATTATGTGTTTTTGCTCACAACTATAAATTTAACACACAATCAGGTCCTTTCTTCATACAAGTCTAAGCTTGGGGACACAAAAACTTTCAAGATTTAGTATTTGATTAATGCCACTTGGCTTGATTTATATTCTCAAGACAAAGTTGTTAAGATTATTTCTATGGCAACTGAGAACAAAAATACATTGTGAGTGAACTTGATTTTTTAGGGTAAAATACAGCCACGTGGTGTTTAGAGTTGAAGGACTGGATATACAGAATAGTACCAGGGTAATGTGTATTTTTGTTAAATACACTAGAAATTATGTGTTAATTCTGACACCATTGTGGCAAGTTTCCATTTTAAACATTGGCTATACACTGTACACTATCCCAGTGAAATTATAAACCTTGTTAACATTCCATGTGTTTTTTGTGATGTACTAATTAAATGTACAAACAATAATTCAAATAAATAAAAAAGCTCTTAAGTAGACATTGAACATGCTTTAGTGAAAAGAAATTTGAAAATTAGTAAGTTTTTCTGTCTGCCAAATTTGTCACTGTCAATGTTACAGCTGTGACTTAATAATGTTATTACTTTATAAATAGTTCATGTTTGTTTAGGAATATTATAATTTCTCAGTGTTACAGCTGAAGTAACTTACGAGAGTAGCTGACTATAGTCTGGCAAGTATCCATCTGAGGTGAGCATTCTACAGCCTGGTCAGGGCTGGAACATAAGGAATTGGTCTCTTCATTCTCACAGTTATAACAGAGCAGAGCCACAGCACCACCTAGGGGAGTATATATTATTCAATATTCATTAGACTGGGTAATACAGTCAAAACCTCCATTATACAAACTCCATTTGTCTTCTATTATTCAATTTTATGAACACTACTCTCTTCTATTTATTAATACTTTTTTGTTCTTGCCTTTGTTTAGGAATTCCGGATCAGTTGAAGACCACTTTTAAATCCTTTTTATTTGTTAACACTGGGGATTTGTATAACTCATAAAGAATGAGTACTTCTTACTGGTATTTTGGGTTGCATGTAATCTGAGAAAATGTTAAGCATTTTTTGTTCTGAAATAAAGCTATGTAATGGTGACTGCAGTAACAAATAAAATATAATGATCTGTATGGTTATGTCAGTTGCTTATTTAACTTAATAAAAAGACTGCAAATATGACTTTATAGCTTAATGTGGCTTCACTATAGGCAGAAACTGACTATTTTTAACCATTTGTTGCATATCATAGCAGAAACTTTATAATACTAATAGTAAAAATAATAATTAGAATAATAATATCTGACCATGTTGAAGCTTATCATGCCACCTCCACAAAAACAAAAAAAAACTTACCAGCTAGAAGAATCCAGATTTTGACATGTACAACCAAAGACTTTGAAAAACTGAAACTTTCAATCATTGTTAATTTTTTAGTAACTAATATTGTGCATATATAAAAAATACTCCTCTTTGAAAATACACTCAACTAACTTCCATGCTGCACTTGTAGTGTTTTTTTTTCTGAGCAGAGTAAATGTTACATGTCTTGAAATCAATACAGCTGATCATCCCTGATTGTCCAGATCAAAACACAATGTCATGAAGTCTCACTGTAGAATCACATAACATTGATGTTACACTGTCACTTTCGCATTGGCTGTAAACTTCACAGTACAATCTCAACCTCAAATGTCAGTTTCTGGAAAATAACAATTAAATTTTAGCAATTAAAATGTTAAATTACTTACTGGGTTATAATGCCTTGTCTCAATTTAGGATCACATTATATCAGTGTTTCCTTCACCTGTATATTGTATCTTGTAAATTCAAAATATAGTTTCCAGAAAACAAGGTGTTATTAATTTTAAAGTGATTCTGCTATCTGTGTAAGTTTCACTAGTAAAATGAGAACATAGCAGGAAAAACAAAATTATTCATCAATGCAAATTGCACATTCCTTCTTAGGTCATACTTTTTCTCCCTACAATTTAAGAATGAGAGTAACTTTAAGAATGTTATTGAATATAAATCCTTTATAATGTCTTTCTTGGTATGCTTTTGAATGGTTTTCTGTACAAGGCAGTAGATTTTTTCTCATTTCCCCTCACAGTTGCTCCTAGTTGAGGCCTGTACGTACCAAACTGCTCCGATCTAACATGCTCAGATACAAGCCTTCATTAAACCCTCGGTCACACTTTTCCATACTGGGGTCACAGGCTACATCTGAAGATGCTCGTCTAGCTTTGGTTGTAGTTTGGTCCAACTCATATTTGGATAAAATACATTCCATGCAATTCATCGGGATTCACATTTGGGTAGAGTAAGAAATCTAAAATTCGCCACGTCTAAAACCTTAGTTAATTTTATGAAGAAAATGATGTTTTTGTCTAAAAATTGGTATTTTTCAGTTCCAAAGGTCTTAATTTACTATACAGTCAACACATCTCACCACAATTCATTTATTTTATTAGTATTTTCACATTGTGACGAATTTCAGATATGTGGCGAATTTTAGATTTCTTACTCTAGGTCATGTCTAGGGCACTCTGAAAGTAACTTGAGTTAAGGGGACCACTTTTTAGAAATGTTTGAAAAACCTCTAGTGACCTCTCACAAGCTGTACTACAATAAACATAATGGAGGGGCAAACGGCGCGGAACCCATATATGGGACGGTTTATTCTTCTGTGTGCACTGACCATATAAAAGGTATCTTTTGGGAGGCATAAGAATGAGGTCATGAACAGGCAAGCAAAAGCACTCGGAGGCAAGCTGAGTGCATATTTTGCAAAATTTTTGCAAAGTTTTTTACTCATTCTGTTTGGGGACCACTGATCTGCTTACCGGGCATTAATTGAATGTTCTCAGTTTGCCTATCCTCGCATTTGGGCCCATGGCCGCTACCGTGGAAGATTTCAATAAAAAATAGCTCCAGAATCAAGGATATTGACCCGATCATCCCCAAATTTGTATCAGTCCTTCCTTGTAATAATTTTGATGGTCCCTAAAAATTTCACAATCATCTCTGCAGGAGTTTTGGAGCTATACTGTAAATAAAAAAACTTACAAACAGGCAAACAGACCGAGTAATATACCCTGCCAAAATTAAGTAACAAATATTTACTGAAAATGACTGCCTTGATAGATGTGACCTAGGCATTATACAGAACCAAATTGATAAAAAAAATCCAAACCAGACTAAAATAAGGAAGCTGTGGTAATTTTAAACTGAAATCTATGCAGTATGCTGATAACACCTACAGATTCCATAAAAGTTGTAATATTATTCAAGATAAAAATTGTATTGTATTGGTGCATGTAGTATTATTTTTGGTGTAAACTGACAAAGTGTGTTATTCCAGTTTGAAATTCATTGTGAAGCAAGACATTTAGTCTCCTTAAGCATTTTACTAATCGTTTACCAAGTATACGAAATATCCAAATATTAATAACACATTAAAATATCAACTTTTGACATCAAAATTTCACCAACTAACAAAATCTTTCCCGATATCATAAAATTTCTGAATAAATAAAGCTGTTAGTGCTTCTTAGAATTTAACATCAGAGCAAATCAATCTGCCTCTAACATGTAAGTACGTTTATAACAAATACATATACACACAAGCACATTTCAGGTTACTGTAAGTGGTTGCTATACCAGTGCAATCAACCCATCAGACAGGTTCTGTATTCTTTTTATGTTATATTATTGTCCTATGCAGTGACTACTCAGTGTCCTGCTTTATTACAGTAGGCAATGAGAAATTTGCTACAGTATTAAATTAGCCAGTCCCAATTTAATAAACAGAAAGCAAAATGGTGTTGGGAAAATTTTAGCCCAAATCTAACTGACAGAACAGACAATGCTATAAAGTTATCCAAATTTACACAGTATGGAGAAAAATGTTTGTTTTCTGATGACTTTCTCTGATATTTTTCATCTCTTACTGTACCAGGGATAATGATGACAAGGGAATCAAGACAAATGTCAATCTCTGTGACAAAACTATAGTTTTTGGTCACAAAAAAGATCCACCAGAAGCATTTGTATGATGTGACTGTATACATATTTGCTTTGATGTAATAATTTTCTTTAAAAATAACTTGCATAACACATATTTGCAATGGAGTGAATTCTGTACAAGCAGGACTAGTATGAGTAAACTTCAATATTGTTACCAATTCAATGTCCTTACATTTGAAATTAGAAAATGCTGTATTTTGGTGGGTATAAGGGAAAGTTAACTACAACAAGAACTATTTCCTGTTTATTTGAAATTCTAGTCATACAGTCTATATCACTGTATTGTAAAATTATAGCTTCATAAATGCACTTGAAACAGAAGCATTCCTCTCAAAGTATATCTGATTAAGTCAAATAATCACAGAAATATCCACAAATAGTCAAATAATCACAGAAATATCCACAAAAATTCTGTTAAGAACATTTTAACTCAATTCTACAAAAGCCTGGAACCGCCATCCAAATTCGAAATTTGAAATATACTATTTGGATTTCCAAATATATACTTGCAATTCCAAATACTTATTTAAAATTCCAAATAGTGTATTTGGAATTCCAAATAACATATTTGGAATTCAAAATTGCATATTTGGAATTCCAAATACCTATTCAGAATTCCAAATAGTTATTTGGAATTCCAACTGGTATATTTGGAAATACCAATTCAGAATTCCAAATACACTGTATTATAATTCAGCATGATTTGCTACTGGCTGTGGGTACAGCTTCCACTGAACCACAAAAATACAGTATTTTTTACCCACAGGCCTCAGTTTAACACCAATATTTAACTTACACTGGTTTTACTTATATAAAATCCATTGTATATCCTGTATAAAAAATGACACATTCTTAACTGAATTTCATATTTCTGGTTTAGTACTGTATATTACACATCTCTGTGGACATACCAGCCTCTTTTATCTAGAAAACCACCCTGGTCTACATACAAGTCACTCGCTCTAGAAAACCAGCTCCCAGTTACTTCTCTCTTTTACACCACAATATCTACATCAATGTTGATTCAATTACTCTAATTGACCACATTTATTCTGTCACAGCAAATAGCGGGGGCATGATACTGGAGCAATTACTGACTCCCCAAATGCTCGTGAAACTGGATCTTTTTCCCTCTCATGCAGTGATTTACTTTATTGTCATAGTTTAGACTTTTTTCTATGGTTTGGATTGTATTTTATACTTATTTCTTACTAAATATTTAAAAATGAGCACAGTACTTTAAAGAATAATTAAAATTAAATGATTGTCGAGAAATTCAAATGTTCTCTCACAAAGAAAAAAAATCATTATTTACATGACTATGAGTCTTACAGAGATCTGATTTATAAAGTCAAACCTGTGCTACTCATTGAAGAGCACAGATTTTGTGTTTCAGTTAAACATAAAATAATGTCACAAAATACAGAAATACATCTTTTTATAGTTTATAGTCTTAGCCAAATGTTTTGTTTATAGTCTTAGCCAAATGTTTTGCATAAGCTCCAGCTGTGTGTGGTGATGCTGTAAATGTTGATTCAATGAAAAAAAAAACTGTTCAGTTACTGAAAATTAATTATCTTAGTTTTTGCTAATGCCTTTAAAAGAGAAAAAAGATTCTGCTTGTGTTCTGCTGCACCTTGGACAAATGAACAAGAGCACATCAGTTCCTGGCTGCTGACAACCACTAACGTCAAGCCATCAATCAAACTCTAAGGTCCTCCCACCTCACTGATTTCTAACAACAGCCCCTCATGAAAGTATGGCATATAATCATGTAAATGTTTGAAACTAACAGTAACATTTCCATTTACAAATATTCTGTTATGCACAATGAACTGGGTTGTAGAACTAATGTAGGTCGAGTTCAGATATAATTACCAGTAATAACCAAACTTTGAGGGTGCCAGCATAAAAATACTACCGGGGTATATATTGGATTTTAGTTGCAGTTAGTCATAACAAGAAACACAATACTGTGGTTATTTAAGGGTCTGCTCATAAAATGTCACACATGTTAGTGAAGCTCAAATGGCTTATGTAAGTGATATATTTTAAGTTTATTTCACATTCATTTGCCATTGTAAAACAGTATTTTTTTCAATAGAATTCACTATATAAAACTGACGTTTTCATAGAATTTACAAGGACCATAATTTCCAGGAAGGCATTTAAAGGGGGTTTCCATGAAAGTGCTAGTACATCTGCTGTTCGTGATATGTAAGTGATATAATATATTCATATATTTCAATATTGCAAACTTTAGTCCTCTTATCCTGAAACTTTATGAGCTAAGCAAAAGAAAAGAACAAATAGACTGTAAGTTTCCACCCCAATATTCCCTTCAATAGAGAGCTTGGCCTTTAATCGTTTCCCCTGGTTACTTAGTGGTAAGAGTATTTATTGTCCCTTTGGTACACTTGTCTTGTTCTAGGCTCAATGGTGTTGGTATCTGTGCTCACATTGCAGTAAAAGTTTTAATTAGTGTAGTTTATATATAAAAGTCAGATGTGGAAAATTAAGCTAATTTGGTTTTAGTTACACTAAATTTAAGTTGTAAGCGGTAAGGGTAGCAGCTACCATAGATACAGTGAAACACAGCAGACTCAGTATGTATTTATTCTAAGTGAGAATACATTTATCTATTGAGGCACTTAAAACGGCTAAAAGTTGTAACTTGTTTACCTTGTCAAACTTGTTTTCACAATAGGTACTGTTTTTTATAACTCTATTTACCATTTATTGATATTGTACAAAAAGAACTAGCAAACCCACCATCATTCCCTTTTTACAGTGTCATGCATACACAGTATAAATCTCTTACTAAACATGTAGATTAAATATTTTTATCAAATCTAATGTAATACCAAGAGTCTGCAGCCAATCAATGAGAAAAGGTACTCTTCAAATTGACTTGTAATGCTAAAATGCAAAGGAATTTTTTGAGACAATTTTAACTATGCCAGAGCAATTAGAATTCTAAAGTTGAAAAGAACAACCACAACAGTTTTACTATCTTAAGTCATATCTCTTGAACCAGCAAACTGCTTTTACTTCACCAGAAGAAGTTGCAAATAACTGGGTAAATGTCAGTGCCAAATATCGTTCACAGGCCTAATCTAATCTAATATGAACTTTTATAGCGCTCAATCTCTATCAGTTGACAGAACAACAAAGCTTTATTCTTAAAGTTAAAGAAACTACCTCATAAATGATTTGATCTCAAGACTTGGAACAACAAATATCTATCCATTGCAATGTTGAAACCGAAGCACAATCAAATTGGTGGCTGTAATAAGTTACCATTTATACTGTGTCCTTACTGTGAAAGGACTGATGGGATCTATTAGAGTAAGAAATCTAAAATTTGCCACATATCTGAAATTCGCCACATGTGAAAATACTAATAAAATAAATGAATTGTGGTGAGATTTGTTGACTGTATAGTAAATTAAGGCTTTTTGAACTGAAAAATACCAATTTTTGGACAAAAACATCATTTTCTTCATAAAATTAACTAATTAAGGTTTTAGAGGTGGCGAATTTTAGATTCCTGGCGAATTTTAGATTTCTTACTCTACAAGTATTTCCTCGTTAAATGCCATCAATTTAAGTTACACACAATATGGTCAAAAAGGGAGCAGTGTAATGAAGAATCTACATAAAGATACTTTGATTAAACCATAAATACTATCTTATGATTTGTATTTTTATATGAAGTTAATTTGAAAGTATAAGTAAAAATACTCTGCAGATAACAACTGCATGTGAATGGAAGAGCAGCTTTAGCAAAGAGAGTGTTTAACTTCAGTTAATCTTGTGACAACTTGTAGCAACTTGAGGATCTGAAAAATAAAAAGTATAAGAACTTTGTACAATTTACAGACATCATTGCTATTGGTGTTAAAAATGCCAAATATTTGCATGTACTATTTGCATATGTGGTTACCAGTATCTTGTGTTAATCAAAATACAGTATTTATTGGATTTTCAATTAACAAGAAACCTATACAGTAAGTCTACTGACCTTAGCATTTGATGGGAAATTGCACTTCAATGAATAAGCCTCATGAAGCAAAGGGAAGGGGTTGGCTCTAGCAGATCCCCTGGCAACCAGTAATAGTATTTATCACCCCCATCAGACCATACCCTTGGCACTGTGGGGTGTTCTCAACATATCATGGTGGCATTCTAAAGTCAGAATTTAAACAAATACCTAATTGATAGAGTGTAGATAAATCCTACCACTGACAAAAACATTTAATTACGACCAATAAGTGAATTAATATATCAAAATGTTTTATTGAAATTAATAACAGTAGTCAAGATAAGAGATTTCAGACTTTAAACAAGTGTGAAGAGTAACTAAATACAGTGTTCAGTGTATCAGAATAGAATCAGTTCTACAGCCACATGTAGAAAAAGTTACACTCCCTATTTATTATCATAGAAACCGTCAGTATCTTAAATCCTTTCACCGCATGGGGCCTCCTGCTGTAAATGTCACAAATACATTTTTTTTAGTTAATACAAACAGAAAATATCTTCATTTGACCTGTTTCAAACCATCTTTACAATCTTTGCTCATTACAAGAGAGTAAAAAGTTCTCTTTAGTTCAACTTTGCTTGAGGTGAATGTCTCACCGAATGCTGTGTATCTTTGTTGTTTGATCTATTGGATTTCTTTTTATGTGTGTTTTCCCTTGAAAACCACCCCTGACATTTGGTAAAAAAAACATGACATCATGCTTTGATTTAAACAAAAGCATCATGCAAATGATGTATCAGGGATGAAATCTTTTTGGAAGGCAACGAATAAAAAAAAAATCAATACAAATACTTGCCTTAGGTTATAGGCAGAATTATCTAAGCAAAAAATAAAAAAATAAATTAGATTCTAAATTTATTTGATGTAAAGTTTCTCATAAAAAATTAACTTCCAATGTAGTTTAGAAATTGCAGTATACTATGTACTTGAACTCAAAGTTTATACTATGTACTTGAACTCAAAGTTACTCATAAAATAAGCATGATCATGAAGAATAAACAGAAACAAATTCCGACAATAACACACAATGTCAGCACTGTGAAAATGATGTTCAACTAATTCTGCACCACATGTTTATCAAAAATGGCATCAGAGATGCCCGTACCCCACAGTCTGGGAAAATAGTTTTCAACACCATAGAAGTAGTGAAAGAGAACACAGAGCAGTGTCAGTGTCCAAATAATGTTTAAGTAGAGAAAATAACATCTAAGAGAAAGAAATTGCATGTAAAGAATAAGTATTAAAACAAGACAATTCAGTAAACAAAAAATTATGAAGCTTTAAGACTTCTCCCATTTTGATTTTCATTTGTATGGTCAAATTATGGTTTGGATGTTTTGAATATTACCCATACATAAAGATGTAGCAATACATGCTTTTATGTGGAATTGGGGCAAAACCTGTGGCTCACTTGATGCAATACCATCTGTTACAATGGGAAGTTGGAAAAGTAAAACAGTTAATGACTTCTAATATTACTTTAACAGTGCTTAATCTACACCAAAAGACACCCAAAGGTGCAACAACCAAGATTGAAGTAAAAAGATATAAGAGAGATATAAGAGAGATAAATAGTATCAGATACACAAGATCAAAAGTTAAATCAAGGTCACACCATGACGTTGCACACATATAACCCTTGACCAATGTCCCTACCAAATATCAACTTCCTACACCTTATGGTTTCCAAAATATAGCCCAGACAAGGAATTATAGGTCAAGGTCACTACGGCAAGGTCAAAGGTCAAATCAAGGTCACACCATGAGATTTTACATCTACACACCCTAGCCAATGTCCCTACTCAGTATCAACTTCCTACACCTTACGGTTTCCGAGATATACCCCGGACAAGATTTTATAGGTCAAGGTCACTACAGCAAGGTCAAAGGTCAAGTCAAGGTCAAACCATGATGTTGCACACCTATACCCTCTAACCAATATCCCTACCAAGTATCATCTTCCTACACCTTACAGTTTCCGAGATATAGCCCGGACAAGATTTTATAGGTCAAGGTCACTACGGCAAGGTCAAAGGTCAAATCAAAGTCAGACCATGACGTTGCACACCTACACCCCCAAACCAATATCCTTGCCAAGTATCAACTTCCTACACCTTACGGTTTCCGAGATATAGCCTAGACAAGATTTTATAGGTCAAGGTCACTACAGCAAGGTCAAATCAAGGTCACACCATGACGTTGCACACCTACAACCCCTAACCAATGTCCCTACCAAGTATCAACTTCCTACACCTTATGGTTTCCGAGATATAGCCTGGACAAGATTTTCAAACTCAAGGTCACTACGGCAAGGTTTAAAGGTCAAATCAAGGTCAGACCATGACGTTGCACACCTACACCTCCTAAACAATGTCCCTACCAAGTATCAACTTCCTACACCTTACGGTTTCTGAGATACAGCCCGGACAAACTTTTTCCGCCGCCCAAGCCACCCAACCGCCCGCTCGCCCATCCGGAAACCATGGGTGAAAACAATACCCCGACAGCCTTTAAGGGCTGTGGGGTAAAACCCAGGTGATTATTTTAAGTTGGGTGATAATGAGGAAACTACAGGTAATATAAATGTTTCCATGTCTGTCAATTTAGATTCAAATAAAAGCAAATGTTACAGTGATCATTATAGAATAGAATAGAATAGAATAGAATAGAATAGAATAGAAACATTTATATAGCGCAAAATTGATGCAACATCCTCTAATGCGCTTGAAATCAAAAAGGGAAAGTCGAGGGACGTTCGAGGTCATGATCCAAGGTTAGCGCCCGCCAGGGAGATGTACTATGGTGGAGGATATGCTAATCTAAACAAGTAGGTCTTTAGCTGGCTACGGAAACCTGTTATTGTTTGTTGTGATCGTACTGATTGTGGGAGTCTGTTCCATTCTATGGGGGAAGCCACTACAAAACCTCTCCTACCGATATCCGTTTGCTCCTTATAGTTATTAACATTACGACAAGATTTAGGCCAAATATTTTCCAAGTTAGTATCTGTGTGTGATCCAATTAACATTTTCAAAACAAAAGACAAGATGAAATTTTGGTTGCTATGCTCATACCACAGACCAGTACAGTAAATGTTCAAAATAATGGCTGCATTCTAGTTATTATTTGGAAAAAAACATCAAACGCTATTTTTTGGTTAGCAGGATTATGCAAATAATTCTTTGGATCCTTTAGAAAAAAATCAGAAGATGGGTCTTGGACCACCCTAGATCCCATTAAATTTTGAGATTGATATGAATCACAGTCTGGATACAAAAAAATTACCGGTACTTACCCATTTACTTATTATTATGTGCTTTGGTGGAGTTATGTGCCCTACGAATGCTCTTGTTTACACCTTTGGTTTTGCATGTAAATTTTGAATAATTTTAACTTAGCATCTGATCTGCCAGATAAATAACACCGTGGTAAAATTATGGGGAAAAAATATAAGTTTTCTTTATAAGGGACAATTACCAATTCAATACATCACTTAACATCACAAACTACATGCATTGAAGAATGAAATCATATTTGTTTTCCATCAAGTCAAAAGGTAGTGTAATCGGAGCAATCTCTCTTTTATTCTGTATTTATAGCCTTGCTGTTGCTACATTTTATGCAGATATTTTATAATTAACTTCCTCAACGCCTCTTGACTCTCCCTATGATAAATGATTTTTGTTAACTAGCACACCGAGTTCCCCTTTGTGGGGAAGATATTGCGCCTGCAAAGCAGTAGATTAGATTAGATTCAGAACAAAAGCCACCTTACGCTTTCTGGTTTTACAGATTTTTCCTTTTTAACACAAAGTTTTTCATATTGTTTTTGCAAGTATTTATGGTCTCTAATGGAAAAACCACATGCTTCTTTCAAAGAGACAAGAATAACAAAGACTCTTTAACTTTTGCTTAATACCCCATTTTTGGTATGCCTCAGATTGATATAAAAAGTGAGTTTTGTATGCAAAATTTGAGATTTTACTGGATTTTACCTTCTGATGCCAGACTGCATGCGTATGAATCTTCAACCATTAGATTTATAGCCTTGCTTGAATTATTCTCTCAACTAGATTGTATTTAAAACCAGATTCAATTTTTTTTTACATTTTGAGCAAAGATACCCTGCACGACACCTTCATTAATCCCAGTTTTAGAAATTTGAAACCAATAGTGGCTGTCTTGATTGTATTATTGGAAGTTCATGTCAAGTTATCTTCAGCGTCAGAGCTATTCAATGTCACTCCTAATGATATTTCTCGCCTCACAATTTGCTCCTCACAAAAGACTGATATGAACTTAATTTATCTCCAAAATATTCCACCAACATTTCTGTGAACCAGGGTATGTTTGTTGGTATTTACTTTCTACTACAGCACATTATTTTACAGTTTGTTGAAAGATGACATATAAATTTGCATAAGTTAATACCCTATCCAATGGACAATTGCTAATCCAGTCGGTGCAGACCAGCCTGCCAGAAAAAGACGTCCAGTATATAAAATACTGTCCGGCCAGTCCCACTGTGCATTAGCCAGGGGGGCGCATCGTACTTCCTTCCTGTCTAGACTGCGTGACGAGATAGCATCTTTCTCATTTGGCGCATGTACTGTGCAGATGGAATTTTGAGAAATTCTTCATAGTGCGGATTAGAGTCTGCTTCTGTAAGTAAATTTTAAAACTTCACAAGTAATGATCTGTTTCCATATGCAAGGACAGAGGTCTTGACATTAACATCGGTTGGAGTGAGGGTCGAAAAATGGCAAAAAAGTGGGAAGATTCAAATGCTTCATTGATCTAACACTGGGGGAAAAACTAGCTGAGTTGTCTGGGAACCAATAGTGACCAATGCCAATGAAACCTAGAGTCCCCTGGACCCTCACCTATACAACATTAATGTGATGAAAATAAATGACTAGATAGATTGCCAAATATAACATGATGGGTTCATATCCCTGAATCTCCTAACGTGTCAGCAATAAAATGGACAGGTAATTGCAAGCTTGTAGCAACTTCATTTCATAAATTTAATCAAAGTTAAGGGCAATACCTCCTCAATCAGTACAATTGTGATATGATTGGTCATAATAGCAATACGATCACATATTTTCTGAATGTGGAACCACTACTTTAGCATGTAGATTAATCACAAAACAAGGTACCTTTTTTAGGATCTTAAGGTTTACTCTATAATGTGACCTTAACTGGAGAAACTTCCTCAACTTGGTGAAATACATTTTCTATTGAATGTCAGACATATAAATGGACTTATCAGTATAAAAATGTGGAAGTTCCTTTATTTTACGGCTGTTAAAAATGCAATACATGGAACTCAAAAGGTCCCAGTGTACAAAGAATTACAGCAAAAGTTATGTGGCTAACTCAAAACCTTAACCTGATATTAGCAGAAATAACTGAATACTAATACCAGTTTTCAATAATGATAAAGTTTCAATTAGAGTTTGATTCCAAGTTAATAAATTATTTCACTGTGGAATGACTAAACCAATGGATTTTCAAATGAAAATATGATCAAAGAACCATTCATTTGAAAAGGAAAAGAAAATACTGAAGCACAAACACCTAGGTTAATAAATTATATAGATCCAATTATGTATGCTTTGAATATTATCTGATTCCATAAGAACTTCCCAGCAATTAATGGTATCAGTAATCAAGATATATATAATGTAGTTGTAAAACCAGTATTTATTGATGCCAGTAACCACGATATATATAAACATATATATAGTGTAGCTGTATAGCCAGCATATATTGGTACCAGTAACCAAGATATATTTAGTGTAGTTGTAAATCCGTCAATGACAGTAGGCCAGCCACTTTGTAACAGTAAATGCAAGTTTAACAAAAACAAAGCCAAATGTGTTGCACTACCTAAGAAGTATATAATCTTGTCATTACTAAGTTCCGTCCCAACAGGGCTGCACATATAACAGGGTTCTCACTGACTTTTGATAACTGGATTCAAGGTCTTTTTAAGGATTTCAAGGTCAACGACAATTCTCAAGGATATATTTTAAGGCACGACCTCCTTTACCTCTCCTTCTAGACGTCAGTTCCTCTCACAAAATTCTTTATTGTCACATGATTTTAACATTTTATAAAGTTATAAACTCATTACAATAATGCTAGTTAACACATCTAATAATATTTCAACATAAACTTTGTTCAGACTAGACAGTCTGAGTTCGCCATAGCCATAAAACCAGATGATGCACAGGCAGAAGTTGGGCAATAACAAATTCAAGGACTTTGCAAGGATTTATTCAATTTTGGCCAAATTCAAGGACTTTCAAGGCCTTGAAAATTAAGCAATTTTTTCAAGGATTTTCAAGGATGTGGGAACCCTGTATAAGCATGTTAATCAATCACAAAACAAAGTAGCTTTGGCTTTTTAAGAGTTTTATTTTCAAAATTGTTTCATAGGATAGCCTTACAGTGAATGCACAATTATATCTTATGTACATCTGCTAAAATGCATTGGTCAGAGGTCAGGAACTAAAATCTCAACATGTTACATACATCTAATATTTGTCACATGATAAAACAAAACAGTTTCAAATCAATTAAATTACATCAAGATAGTTCAGCTTCTTCAGTAACATGATGTGAACTTGAAAATCCAAACATTTATCTTTTTTACTTGTACATGTTTTAACATATGTCAAATTGTGTATCAATCTTACATCCTTTCCTCTAACAGACTACAGAAGCTTCACAACAATAACTAACTTTTACAAGCCACATTAAACCACATACATTATATTTACTGCAATAGTAGTCTGATATGACACAGGGGTCAAAATGAAGATTTCATGGTAACTCTATCTATTGCAACAATTGGATGAACTTTGTAACTTGGTAACAAAGTTAGTTCTGCTTTGCCTCCAATGTCCTCAATCATGCCAATTTAGGTTATCAGAAAATTTTAATACACTAACTTTTTCACAGTAAAGCATGGGTGCAAATACTAGTACAATAAAGCTTGAATACCAAAACCAACCATTTTTATCTATTATAGTAATAATATCATAACCATTTCTCCAAGAAATGTTTTTACAAAAAAAGCAATGGTTAAATTGTCCAAAGGTTACTATTTCAGATAAAGTCTTTTGTGTATATCTAAGTCATTTCAACTAGTTTAGGCTTGTTTCCAGATGCTAAATTAACGGGTTTAGTGTTTTGTTAAAATACAAAGCCAGATTTAAGTGACTGCCGCTACTACCAGTCTAACTGCAACTTGGATTTAATCTGATTGAGAATGCTGCCAATGACATCAAATATTATGTATGCAATAGATACTATACACAATACAAAGCTTGCAATTAAATATAATTCAGAATTAAATAACTTACTGAAGAAGCAAACAAAAGCCCTTCTACTTCACCAAAAATTTTTTAATTCAATTTTTTATGCTTGTGTAAATACCCTATGTCAGACGTGATTGATTTATGTGTGCTTTCAAATTTTATACATTATAAATTTCCAGCAGCCTGCACTAGTTCAAAGACAACTGAACGCATATGATGCAGAACACCTTATAATTAGAATTCATAATAATATCTTAATATCACCCATTTACTGCTTGTTTATTGTTGTTTTTTAAAGTACCATATTCTCAAAAGGTACACTTATTTACATATTGGAATCTGTGAACCTTTAAATAATTCCTAATATTACTGAGTTTGAAGGAAAAATCCAATACAAAGTGGCTCGGCTTTCTTATATAAAAAAACACACAGGTTCCAATGACTGGGCTTGTTATACCATGTCTATAGTACTGGCATTTGAGAGATATTAATATTGCGTTCACAATCACAACAAATATAATTTTCTGTCAATAATTGTCAGACCCAATGAAGCACAGCCAGAAATGAGAGATAGAACACAGTATATGAATTCACCACAAGTAGGCAGCCTTTAAAACTTAGACAAAACAATCAATGTGTCAGTAATGTATGAGAGGAGATTGGAGTTCTAATGTAGTTACATTAATCACAAATGAGTAAATATTATTTATTATCCATTGTCAGCTGTATCTGAACCGTATATGGGGATATAGGGAGCAGGATATATTTTTTTATATAAAACGGCGTCTCCGTACCATGGATAATTAGTGTCAATAAATTCCAGTTTTTCACTAATACCACAGATAATGTGTAGCTTACAAATATGTATTAGACATACACAGAAAAATATACATCACTCATGAAGATTAACAATATAATACTCGTGCTACGCACTCGTATAATATTGTTATCTTCATTCTCGATACATGTTTTCTATATATGTCATTCGGGAAGTTTTTCTATTTACCACAATGGCAATGGAAAGAAATAGAGGGGGTTTCCTCACTAGTAAATGTCATATACTGTGGTAAATTTCAATTTTCTTTTTCTCTATAATATTACAAAAAAGATTATACATGAGGTTACTAATTTTGAATATTTTTAAGCTTTATATTTATACACAAATCTTAAGCTGTAATTTGTAGAAGGTAATATTACATTGTATAACTCAGGCAACCATTTTATGGCATATAATAATTAAAAAGATATTTTACACCAAAATATTGGCAATAGCTGCCATCATGGACTTGCTCCATATGTACACTTTGTATTCCTGATATCATTAATGAATGGACCACAAACATTATTATTATTTACCTGCAAAGGAGTAAATTTTAACTTAATTTATTCAATACTGAAGCTGAAGTCTTATAAACAGAAATGATATTTATTACATCCTTTTTATCATATTTATTAAGATATACATGTTCAGAAAGAGTTATCCCCTTTATAACACCAAAAAAACTGATCCAATTTTAATATTTAGTGTTTTAATTTAATGATTCAGCATGTGTTCCATTCTTTGGAAATTAGGACTCTGTTAAAACTACAGCTCTTGTTTAATATTACAAAGGACACTTATATGTCTGGTTACAAAATTAAAGTTTAAACACTGTCTCAAAAGTGTTAACAATACTCATAATCTCGGTATGGGTATGAGTAATATACCCAAGCCTCTCTTTTACATAAAAAAACTTTTGTAATCAAAGTGTTAGCCTGCTTCAATATCACTGGAACATAAAAAGTATCCTCTTTTAAAAGTGAAACTCTCCTATTTCGTTTGTAAATTTCATCTTTATATTTCTGGAACTGTTAAAGTTATGAATAGTGAAATGTAGTCCAAAAGAGAATGAAATCTATCAATGACACAAAGATTCCCAAAAGTTTATGAAACTTGAACAGATTATTTTTTTCCAAAGTTAAAGTTGGGGTTTTATGTATAACAGCCAGGGTCATATTAGGACAGGTCCTCAGCATTGCCAGTTGTGGGACTCGAACCCACTGAGCCGACAGTCTGTGATTAGATGCCAAACTTGCTAAATACTAGGCCACCGAGGACCTGTTTTCTGCAATAAGCTCCCTGATTTTTTCGCCCAGGTAGACACAGCATTTGGGAAAAATATACATTTTTACATATGAATGAAACCCACTGAATACTTGTAGTTAAGATAGAAACTGAATTAAATACCTGAACCTATACATATTTATCGTTTGTAGAGAGCATTTCAGTGATTTCATGACAAAAGCTTTACGTTGTCATTAGTTAAGGAAAGATTTAAACATCAAAACAAATCACAACGGTACATTATCAACTGTTTACGCATTTAAGCATGCGTGTATATTTAAATAAACACAAATGACTAGTACTTTTACATGCTTGATTATCTTAACTACAAACTCTTAACATTAAGCCCACACAGAAATAAGTAATTCATGATAAATCATGTAGTTTAACACGAAAGTCCTCTTGCTGTTTTCCAAAATAAAAAAAACCATAAATAAATATCTCTTGTCAAGAAATTATAAATTAAGTTTTACATAATGGATTTTGCATGTTTATGAAATGGCAAGTCAACTTACAGTTTATAATAACCAAACAAAATCATACAACTAAAATATATACCCCAATCTTGTATACTATTTTTTAACAGAAAAGGGGTGGATATTGTGTGAAGACCAATGTTTTCATATGAAAGGTTCATACAAAAGTTCTATATAGTGAATAATATAAATTGATATCTTTTATTTTTAACTTTAAATGCAAAAAAAAATACTGCCATGTCAGAACTAAGTTCTTTCAACCGTTATCTGTGCCAGTTACTTACAATCAAAAGACCTGGTTTGATTGACAAATTGTACAGGATTCCACTTCAATTGTTTTTATAGGTCTCCAAGATAATACCTAGATGTTGTGTATTTCAAACCTGTCCTCTTTATTCATCTTTTGTCACTTTGCATCATATAAATGTGCAAAGTTCTTCTGTACAGTAGTCAATCTAGTATGTGTTATCAATAAAAACTGATAAACTAGAAGGGTCTTAAGAAACTTTTGAGTGGCTTTTTAGTATTTCATTTTATAGGTCCATTTATAAAAGCCAATTTGAACTTGACATTAATAACTGCCCCCCCCTCCCCCCCCCCCCCCCCCCCACCTCTTAAAAAAACAAAAAAAAAAAGAAAAGAAGAGAGAGTAAAATCTACACAATCGATCAAATTTGTAGTCACAACAAAAATTGTAATAATAAATTTCTGAAATCATTAAAACTAATTTCAAACACAAGGACACTTAGCTTTATCAACATAAATAACAGCGATTCCTGTTTTGAGGAAAAACATTTTATCACAGAAAATATATAGTGAAATTAGTCTGCTGTAAACTCGCTTATAAAATCATCAGAAAGTTCTACTCGTCAGTTAAATACACTCGCATACATATATTTCTATGTAGTTTGAACATAGATGAAACAGCACGAGTGTATCATTTGTCAAGCAATTGTTGCAGACAAATTAATAGGGCTAAAGCAGGCTCCCACGGTACTCCAAAATGGGAACATGGGTGTATAAATGACATGGGTGAAACCTTATTGCCAACCAGATTTGTCTATTTTTTATTTTTTTTTAGCATAATTTTTTTTTTTTTTAAATTTTCAAAGATAATTGATATTTTGTTATTTCAATGAAAATGTTGACATCAGACACTACACTTGGTTTGCTAGCATCTCCAGTTGGTTACAACTAAAACACAGGTACATGGATTCCAGATGGTTCCTGTACAACAGACACCCGGCCATGTCTTTTTACCCCGAGTAACATCCAGGCAAATTAACCAAAGTACGACTGACACAATGTTTTAATTTTTTTTTATTTATAAATTCTGATGGTGTTCTGGAGATTTTGTACTTGTATAAGTAATAAATATATTTAAAAATATAAAAAATGGCACTCTGATAATTAATTTTATGCAATTTAACATTGTGCAAGTCTTTATTTCCAGTTTTTAGTGAATGATAAGTATAATCTTAATTAACTTATATTTAATTTATAATAGACAAATAATAAACAGTGCAGTTCAATTGAGTTCTCATTGAATAGTAAACCTTTTTTTTTTGCAAATACTGTGCTGAAAACACATTACAGTTATACCAGACCAGATGAAATATATTAAATAAATACTGTGTATATAAAATTATATAACTCTTAACTAATAAAAGTAATATCTCTTCTACTAAAACATCATTTCATTAAAAACAATTAGATAACAAATAGGTACACAAAGACTTGTGCCTTTCAATTATCTGAATGACCCCTTGTTCATACAACAGAATGTAACCCAGTGTCAAGAATTTACAATTTTAGTTTTAACAGTGATACGGGCAATTTTAAAACATACTCAGAAAGTGCTTTTCTTCAGTGAAACATTTGTAATATCTGTAATAGGAAGAAGATGTCAATGTACTTCTTGATCAGGAAGAAGAAATATGGGATCCAAACCATAAGTCTTGGAGTGGGTTGAAATTGCTCATGTCATCTGCAGACATTGAACACAAGTTATATAAATGCTTTAGTTGTATGCTGGGTTGAGGTTAAGAGCATATTCAAAGTACCTAAAAATTTTGACCTGATTTTAACTTGTCAGAGAAGAAGTTGTCGAAAGTATTCACTAAGTCCAGTATCTGTTCTTGTAAGACAAAAGGATTTATGTAATATATTTTTTTACAAAACACCTCAGACTCTTGGGATGATGATTGCTTTCATCCATGAAACTGTATTAAAACAGATGTTAAGCCACAGTAAATTGTTATAGTCTCTCTTACATCCCACTGTACGTGCAAAATGTAAAAAGTAAATATGGGGTTATATGAATACCTTAGTTATACGTTGGGCTGAGTGTATGAGCATGTTAAAAGTACCAGAAAATTTTAACCTAATTTTAATTCGTCAGAGATAAAGTTACCAAAGGTGTTTACTATGTCCAGTATGCCAGTATGATCTGAAAAGACTGAAGAGGATTTATATAATCTTTTCTTTTCTTTATAACACAACAGTTTCTTGGGATCATGCTTACTTTGGTTAATCAAACTGTAATGATATAGATCCCTGACCAAAGCAAATGTTAAGTTACAACGGTTGACTGCCTGCCAGTTTCCACCATAGTTTAGGGTGGATGTATCATGGCACAGAGTGTGCTTCAGCAGTTATAATGCAACAAAAAGATAATGTTTAATTATTAATTTCAACCATTGAATATGAAAACAGTATCACTGTTATAACTTGAGATCCAACATATTTACCCTTTTATCTAAATTACATGTATACTTTACATTAATACACTTTCATTCTTTGTTTTATTAAAAGTTTGGGGTACTTCACGAAATACATGAAACAAGAAATCCAAAATTTGGCACATAAAGTATATTTAGTTTTCATATAAAAGTAGTTTAAATCAAGAAATTTGGTTAATTTTAGTAGTTACATTTAATTAAGAATTCTAGCTTATGAGCTTGAAGAGTGAAATCAATTCCTAACGAAGCTTCAAATATGTATTGATTGCTCAAGTACTAACTAGTTATTAGTGAAAATTACTGTCAGTGATTTTCTTATAAATGAAAATAGGATCAGAGATACCCATAACCCACAGCCTGGGGAAATAGTTATCAACACCATGAGATACAGAAGTTGTGAAACAAAGATCTGGATACTTTCACAGCAGTGTCAGTTATATAAAGCTCCAAATAATGTTTAAGTAGAGAAAATAACATCTGAGAGAAAGAAAATGTATGTAAAGATAAAGGTCAAGGACACTATTACAAGGTCAAAGGTTGAATCGAGGTAACACCATGATGTTGCACACCCACACCTCCCAACAAATGTCCCTACCAAGCATCAACTTCCTACACCATATGGTTTCCGAGATATACCCTGGACAAGATTTTATAGGTCAAGGTCACTACGGCAAGGTCAAATCAAGGTCACACCATGACGCTGCAAACCCACGCCATTGAACCAATGTCCCTTAGAAGTAGCAACTTCCTACAGCTTACGGCTTCTGAGATACAACCCAGACAAGATTTTATAGGTCAAGGTCACTACGGCAAGGTCAAATCAAGATATATCACATTGAAGGTGCACATCTACTGCCCCTAACCAATGTCCCTTCCAATTGTCAACTCCTACACCTTACAGTTGGCAAGATATAGCCCGGATCGGGTTTTATAGGTCAAGGTCACTATGGCAAGGTCAAAGGTCAAATCAAGGTCACACCATGACGGTGCACACCTACACCCCATAACCAAGTATCAACTTCCTACACTTTACGGTTGCTGAGATATAGCCCGCACAAGACTTTATAGGTCAAGGTCACCACAGCAAGGTCAAAGGTCCAATCAAGGTCACACCAAGATGTTGCACACCTACAACCCCCAACTAATGTCCGTACAAAGTATCAACTTCCTACATCTTACAGTTTCCGAGATATAGCCCGGACAAGATTTTCAAACTAAAGGCCACTGCGGCGAGGTCAAAGGTTAAATCAAGGTCAGACCATAATGCTGCACACCTACACCCCCTAACCAATGTCCCTACCAAGTATGAACTTCCTACACCTTACGGTTTCTGAGATACAGCCAAGATTAACTATTTCCCAATGCCCGCCCACCCGCTCATTCGGACACCATGGGTGAAAACAATACCCTGACAGCCCTAAAGGGCTGTGGGGTAAAAATCGGTGAAATCTTCTTCTAGCTAATATTTCTTCTTGTACAGTAAATTAAACTTGGGTATTTACAGAACACATTGTAGAAACTTAACACTGAATCACTGATCAAAAAACAAAGTAACACAGAATTTATATTTCCTATGCCATTTTTAATAGTTTACAGGACAAGATTATCAGAACCCTTTTGTACACTGGATCACACACAATTTTTTTTTATGTACACATATTCCATACACACACTTATACACAGTACAAATATAGAAAAGATAAATAGTGACAATAACACAGTACAAAGTCCATTGTCTGAATCATTTAATGTCTTTAAATCCACCATACATCCATGGCTATGTATTTGGAAAGGAAAACTCCCTTCAAAACAACAGCAAGGCTCTATCCATTAGACCCAAAAGGATTGCAAAACATTGAAATAAATATTATTGATTTAATTTATGCTCACTCCCTTTAGCTTAAGCACAAAACAAGAGGAGAGTGCCCGTGAACGGGCACTGTGTCAGCTGACTGAATGTTTTTGATTTGTGATGGTGATAATGAGAGGAAAGCATAATTATCAGGCAAAGGGCTGTACAGAAATACAGTAAATGGTAACTGAACACATGTTCGAAAGATATTCCGAAGCTGACAGAAGAAAACGACAAAAAAGTTGTGCCCTGCAAATGGTATTATGAAATAAAGTAACAAGGTAATTGTTTAAGGGTAAAAAGTAGGTTAAAAATATTTAAAGAAATACTATAAATGCAATATCCTCGTTCCACCATGAAGAAGGGGTCCAAAGGTCAAATCTGACCATACCAAAAGATTCCCAGCCAAAGAATTTAGGATGGTTTACCATCCCAAACCTCTCGGACCAATAATAAGTGAGTTATAGGCACTTTTTAAGTTTGGCTATCCTTGTTTGACCTTGAAGGAGGGGGTCCAAGGTCAAATCCGACCACACAAAAAAATTCCCAGCCCATGATTTCCTGTAGCTTGTTTACCATCCCAAACTTGTAGGACCAATAATAAGCGAGTTCTAAGCAATTGTAAGTTTGACTATCCTCAACTGCCCTTGAAGGAGGGGTCCCAGGTCAAATCTGACCACACCAAAAGAATCCCAGCCCATGATTTCCTATATGTTGGTTTACCATCCCAAACCTCCAAGACCAATAATACGCGAGTTATAAGCACTTTAAGTTTGGCTATCTTCGTTTGACCTGGAAGGAGGGGGTCCAAGGTCAAATCCGACCACACAAAAAAATTCCCAGCCCATGATTTCCTGTAGCTTGTTTACCATCCCAAACTTGTAGGACCAATAATAAGCGAGTTTTAAGCAATTGTAAGTTTGGCTATCCTCAACTGCCCTTGAAGGAGGGGTCCCAGGTCAAATCCGACCACACCAAAAGATTCCCAGCCCATGATTTTCTATAGCTTGGTTTTCCATTCGAAACCTCTAGGACCAATAATAAGTGAGTTATAAGCACTTTTAAGTTTGGCTATCCTCATTTGACCTTGAAGGAGGGGTCCAAGGTGAAATCCGACAACACCAAAAAATTCCCAGCTCATGATTTTCTATAGGTTGGTTTTCATTCCAACCTCTGGGACCAATAATAAGCGAGTTATAAGCACTTTTATGTTTGGCTATCCTCATTTGACCTTGAAGGAGGGTTCCAAGGTCAAATCGGACCATATTAACAGATTCCCAGCCCATGATTTCCTACAGGTTGGATACAATGATTTACTCAACAGTGAGAACCTGAAAGAAGCTATTGCTCAGCTATCCCATGACATAGAGGTCTGCAATTTCACTATGTTATAGCTGACCAAAACGTCTGTGAATAACATATTTAACAAAATACTCTAAATGTAATAATTTTCAAGTTACAACTGATTTACTCAAGAGTGAGAACCTCAAAGTAACTATTACTCAGCTATGCAATGAGCTACATGTCTGAATTTTTGCTCTGTTATAGCTGACCTAAAAGTAGCTGAACAACATATTTAAGCAAAATACTGTAAATGCAATAGTTTTCAAGTTACAACTGATTTACTCAATAGTGAGAACCAGAAAATAGCTATTGCTCCGCTATGCCATGAGCTATAGGTCTGTAATTTCACTATGTTATAGCTAACCCAAAAGTAGGTGAACAATATATTTTAACAAAATACTCCAAATGCAATATTTTTCAAGTTATAGCTGATTTACTCAACAGTCAGTGCCTGAGAACAGCTATTGCTCAGTTGTGCCATGAGCTACAGGTCTGTAATTTCACTATGTTATAGCTGACCCAAAAGTAGCTGAATAACATATTTGCACAAATTTCTGTAAAAGCAATAGTTTCCCAATTACAACTGATTTACTCAACAGTGAGAACTTCAAAGTAGCTATTACTCAGCTATGCAATGAGCCACAGGTCTGGAACTTCACTATGTTATAGCTGACCCCAAAATAGGTGAATAAAATATTGAAACAAAATACTCTAAATGCAATAGTTTTCAAGTTATAAGTGATTTACTCAACAGTGATAACCTAAAAGTAGCTATTACTCAGCTATGCCATGAGCTACAGGTCTGAAATTTTACTATGTTATAGCTGACCCAAAAGTAGCTGAATAACATATTTATACTAAATTCTCTAAATGCAATAGTTTTCAAATTACAAGTGATTTACTCAACATTGAGAACTTCAAAGTAGCTATTACTCAGCTATGCAATGAGTCACGGGTCTGGAACTTCACTATGTTATAGCTGACCCCAAAATAGGTGAATAACATATTGAAACAAAATACTCTAAATGCAATAATTTCCAAGTTATAAGCGATTTACTCAACAGTGATAACCTAAAAGTAGCTATTACTCAGCTATGCCATGAGCTCAGGTCTGAAATTTTACTATGTTATAGCTGACCCAAAAGTAGGTGAACAACATATTTAAGCAAAATACTGTAAATGCAATAGTTTTCAAGTTACAACTGATTTACTCAATAGTGATGACCTAAAAGTAGCTATTACTCAGCTATGCCATGAGCTACAGGTCTGAAATTTTACTATGTTATAGTTGACCCAAAAGTAGCTGAATAACATATTTATACTAAATTCTCTAAATGCAATAGTTTTCCAATTACAACTGATTTACTCAATAGTGAGAACCTCAAAGTAGTTATTACTCAGCTATGCAATGAGCTACAGGTCTGAAATTTCACTATGTTATAGCTGACCCAAAAGTAGGTGAACAACATATTAAAGCAAAATACTGTAAATGCAATAGTTTTCAAGTTACAACTGATTTACTCAATAGTGATGACCTAAAAGTAGCTATTACTCAGCTATGCCATGAGCTACAGGTCTGAAATTTTACTATGTTATAGCTGACCCAAAAGTAGGTGAACAACATATTTAAGCAAAATACTGTAAATGCAATAGTTTTCAAGTTACAACTGATTTACTCAATAGTGATGACCTAAAAGTAGCTATTACTCAGCTATGCCATGAGCTACAGGTCTGTAATTTCACTATGTTATAGCTGACCCAAAAGTAGCTGAATAACATATTTATACGAAATTCTCTAAATGCAATAGTTTTCCAATTACAACTGATTTACTCAATAGTGAGAACTTCAAAGTAGCTATTACTCAGCTATGCAATGAGCCACAGATCTGAAACTTCACTATGTTATAGCTGATCCCAAAATAGGTGAATAACATATTGAAACAAAATACTCTAAATGCAATAGTTTCCAAGTTATAAGCGATTTACTCAACAGTGATAACCTAAAAGTAGCTATTACTCAGCTTTGCAATGAGTCACGGGTCTGGAACTTCACTATGTTATAGCTGACCCCAAAATAGGTGAATAACATATTGAAACAAAATACTCTAAATGCAATAATTTCCAAGTTATAAGCGATTTACTCAACAGTGATAACCTAAAAGTAGCTATTACTCAGCTATGCCATGAGCTACAGGTCTGAAATTTTACTATGTTATAGCTGACCCAAAAGTAGGTGAACAACATATTTAAGCAAAATACTGTAAATGCAATAGTTTTCAAGTTACAACTGATTTACTCAATAGTGATGACCTAAAAGTAGCTATTACTCAGCTATGCCATGAGCTACAGGTCTGAAATTTTACTATGTTATAGCTGACCCAAAAGTAGGTGAACAACATATTTAAGCAAAATACTGTAAATGCAATAGTTTTCAAGTTACAACTGATTTACTCAATAGTGATAACCTAAAAGTAGCTATTACTCAGCTATGCCATGAGCTACAGGTCTGAAATTTTACTATGTTATAGCTGACCCAAAAGTAGGTGAACAACATATTTAAGCAAAATACTGTAAATGCAATAGTTTTCAAGTTACAACTGATTTACTCAATAGTGATGACCTAAAAGTAGCTATTACTCAGCTATGCCATGAGCTACAGGTCTGAAATTTTACTATGTTATAGTTGACCCAAAAGTAGCTGAATAACATATTTATACTAAATTCTCTAAATGCAATAGTTTTCCAATTACAACTGATTTACTCAACAGTGATAACCTAAAAGTAGCTATTACTCAGCTATGCCATGAGCTACAGGTCTGAAATTTTACTATGTTATAGCTGACCCAAAAGTAGGTGAACAACATATTTAAGCAAAATACTGTAAATGCAATAGTTTTCAAGTTACAACTGATTTACTCAATAGTGATGACCTAAAAGTAGCTATTACTCAGCTATGCCATGAGCTACAGGTCTGAAATTTTACTATGTTATAGCTGACCCAAAAGTAGGTGAACAACATATTTAAGCAAAATACTGTAAATGCAATAGTTTTCAAGTTACAACTGATTTACTCAATAGTGATGACCTAAAAGTAGCTATTACTCAGCTATGCCATGAGCTACAGGTCTGAAATTTTACTATGTTATAGTTGACCCAAAAGTAGCTGAATAACATATTTATACGAAATTCTCTAAATGCAATAGTTTTCCAATTACAACTGATTTACTCAATAGTGAGAACTTCAAAGTAGCTATTACTCAGCTATGCAATGAGCCACAGATCTGAAACTTCACTATGTTATAGCTGATCCCAAAATAGGTGAATAACATATTGAAACAAAATACTCTAAATGCAATAGTTTCCAAGTTATAAGCGATTTACTCAACAGTGATAACCTAAAAGTAGCTATTACTCAGCTATGCCATGAGCTACAGGTCTGAAATTTTACTATGTTATAGCTGACCCAAAAGTAGCTGAATAACATATTTATACGAAATTCTCTAAATGCAATAGTTTTGAAGTTATAAGCAATTTACTCAACAGTGATAACGTAAAAGTAGCTATTACTCAGCTATGCCATGAGCTACAGGTCTAAAATTTTACTATGTTATAGCTGACCCAAAAGTAGCTGAATAACATATTTATACGAAATTCTCTAAATGCAATAGTTTTTAAGTTACAAGTGATTCTACTCATGATGGAAGTTACTGAAAAGCCCAAAAGTAGCTATTACTCACTTAGCTATTGAGACAGGCACCCAACTTACTCACCATATTGTAGCTATGAAAAAAGTAGCTGAATAACATATTTTAACAAAATGCTCTAGATGCAACAGTTTTCAAGTTATAAATGATTTTGTGCATGATTTCATGAATGTTAATGCATTAAAAATTATTAAAAAAATTTATTAAAAAAAAAGTAAGAGAGATCCAGGTCTCATACTCACACAAGAGAATCTACCTCTGGCCTAGTACATATATGCAAGATATGAGAGAAATCCCTGCAATAGTCACTGAGAAAATTGTGATAAAAAGTTGAAATTTTCACACTTTTGGTGGGGGTACCCCCCTTGTAATGTCTCTAGCAAACAGACGAACAGACAGATTTGCATGCCTTGAACAATTTTTCATCCTCGATAGATAAGGTATCTTTTAAAAAAAACAGCACGTCTCTAGGCCTTGTAGTTTTGGAGGAGAAGTTGTTCACGTGGACGCGGACGCGTACGCGTACGCCCACGCCGCAGAGTGACGACATAATGCCAGCTGACTGACAAGTCAGCTGACATAACAATGTGAGAAGAACTGTGATTTTAACCCTAACCAACTATTATAGTACTTAATCTTCATTAAAAAGACTCCAGGGTGCAACAACCAAGAAAAAATTCCCCAAAATTTATCCAGGGATAAGAAAAACGGTCAGCACCTCAAAGAGAACAATTAGTAGCATATTAATGAAGAATAGACACAATACATGGATCAATATTCAGGAATAATTTCACTGACTACCAAAGGATTACTAGGCTCATTTTTAAACAAGGGATCCCTGTGACCGACTTCGTCACATCACTTGAGTTGCCATGGACGTCGATTTGAGAACCATCGAGCAGCACTGCAATGCCAAAGGAACTAGTTTACATAATAAATATAAAACTCTATGAATTAGACCCCCAAAAATAACTTATACCTTTTCTGAAAAAGAAGAAACAAATTCCAGACTGCCTGAGAAGGAGCAGAAAATATTAACATTATACTTTTGTTCAGATGACAAAAGTTCAGACAATGGAGGTTGTAATGAAGAAATTTATTTAAGTTACATTAAATATCACTCGATACAACATATAAAATATATTATCGGTCAAAACATAGAGTTCCATCATTACAACTGGTCTTTATTTTATAGAAATAACATTCTTTATTGTAAAGCAGCTTGATCAAACTAATTAAATTAGACTATTTGACTGCAGGGATGAGTCGGTATCAATAATGTGTACATCGGCAGCCTGCCAATACAAAACCATACCGATTCCAGGTCTTCCCATTTTAGTGGACCCTTATACAACATAGACGTTTCCTGTTAACGAAATCACAATAAAAGTCCCCAAATGTACAAAATATGGGATGAAAGCATGTAATATCTTCAGATTTCTGTTCAATATTTAAACTTTTCCTTCCATTATATGTGTTATCAAGCAAAATTTAGGTTATAAAGTATTGCAACCAAAAGATGGCAGTTCTGCTTAATGTATTGCTATAAAAGTCTGCAAATGGATGGAAATATAGGGATAAACATTGCTTCCGATTTGGGGTATATTTCGAACATTTTAACTCTTCCTTCCATTACATATGTTGGCAAGCGAAGTGGTGGTTTTAAAATCACAGTATTTCAGTAAAATGCTCTCGATACCGAGACACTGGGCCTACCCACCCATCCCTACTTGACTGATATGATTCTATAGCTAAACATAGAAAAGTCTGAAAAAAAACTGTTAACTGAATAGAGAACTGATATTTTAACCTATTTAACTAATATGTTGAATGAAAAAGTCACCAAAACTGAAAGGCTTCATAGTAATGAAGAAATAACTTTCATGAAGACAACTGAAGATACAGTAAGCAATATTTGGAATTTTCCACAGAAGGTGATGTTTGCCATTGTGGTCAGGCTTTAAAATGAAACAAAAAGCAAAATTCACAGTAATTTCTACTAGAGATTTTATACATGGCCCCAAACTATTGTAGAAATAACAAGACCACTGCTGTGGCAACTATCTTCTGCCAGGTATTCCTATGGCATACATTCTATTTTAATAGATTTTCTCGCATACCAAACATGAATAAAATCTATGCAGTCATTTTTTTAAATATCACCCATTACAAGAATAAACCTTTCATATGAATTTATATTCAGTAATTGTCCAAATAAGGTAATATGACCACCATGTGCACACACATATGCACACTGGTAGGAGATAATAAATTTGATGAGAATGGTTCGTCATTCAAGGAAAATAGTATTTTCAAAATACAGGGTTTTCCTCACGCATCTGGTGTATTTCACACATGATCTGTTTCTTACTCTATCAAATTACCAAAGCTAAAAGTAAACAGCCTTGACCTTATGACTTGATTTATGGTTATGACTAAGGATGTCTTAGGTTAACAGGTTATGCAAGAATGGCCTGAGAAACCAATTTCAAAGTAGTGAAAAAGGTAAGCTAAGCTATTTAAGTATAGTGTATACCGATTAATTACTTGGGTAAAATCTTAGGATTTAGTTAGATTTGTCTAGTACATGGTATGTGTTGTTCACATAATTTTCTTTGACACATACTTCACATTTCATTTTCAATACATTTGTTTACGTCATCCACCATGTTTATTTCACTGTTTTTTTTTTTTAGAAAAAAAACATTCAAATTGGTTCTGGCTAAACAAACACCGGTCAAAGTCTTGCTTATAAAACAAAATATAAATAACTTTGAAAAAACTTTGAAAACATTTGTCAGTTTAAAATATGGAATAGTACAAACAACAGTTTAATTTTATTTTGTTCACAAAAGCTAGCCTTGTATAATTTTAAAACCTAGATTAGTGTATTTCTGCAAACCAGTTGACTGAACATTAGAAAACTTGTAACTTAATATTCAGATTTCATTTTTACTTGTACAGAAACTTTTAAAATAAAATAACCTAAGCATATTGCCATGGTTACAAGGCCAAGGTCATGATAAGATGGCCTTGCTGCCTCGGCTGTGTTGTGACAGTCCATCCAAACTCTGCGTTCTTCTTAAGTTAGTTGTGTTTTTTAACTTATCCTCACACACACTGGACATTGCCTGGGAAATATAAACAAAACAATACATCACAATTGACTCATAATTTTTCTCTGTAAGAACCAGAGAAATACCTCAAACAGAAAAAGTCCTCCAAAGATCTGATATTTACGAACTTAACAGAAAATGGTACTAATAAGACTTCTAATTAAAGGTTCTAACTTCAACAGAACTGCAGTCATAAACTGCACAAGAAATATAATTATTGGAGTGTGTGTTTCTTAACACAATTATTGGTCTTCAACTGAACAAATTTTAATACAATTTTGCAGAAACTATGATACATGATTGAACAAATACCATAAATTTCCAAAATAACGCCCAGGTTCAAATAAACGCCTGGTTCAAATTAATGCCTGGTACCAAGCACATTGTTTACAATTTATAACACTGTTTTTTGTATTTCAAAAGAACGCCTGGTTCAATTTAACGCCTGGTCTGATGCCATTTGAAAATAATTAACACCTGGGCTATATTTTGAAAAAATACGGTAATTTATTTTTAGCTTTCTTATTTGCATGACATATAAAAGCTTTGCAGTATCTTACCTCTAGTTTCAAAGCCCTGTCTTTACTTAGAGGTTCCACTGGGAAGGTTAAATCATGGGCGTCGGCTAAAGCCCGAAGGTCAAAGTAGTACTTCGCATACACACTAGAGGGCACATTGATGTTAAATTGTAGCATCTCAAGGAATTGACGCTCTAATTCATTCCTGAAAGAACAAGCAGTCACAGCTACACAGTTGAATGCATCATAACCACATTTTTCAAGTTAAAAGTGGCATTCTAAAGAATATCAAATGTACTGGTAAATACAGACCTGAAACTAAGTATTTTTGAGCAACATTCTTATATTGAAAAAACACAACATAATTAACACAACAGCATTTGTCATTAAAAAGTGGCATCTGGAAAACTGTAAAATGTGTTGATAACGTCAATTCTCAAATAGGACATTTTTATAGTAGTCTCATTTTCTTTTCAAAGTCTGTTATTAGAAAACACACCAGTATTTGTGGTTAAAGGGGATTACCCTAAAGAGTTTAGCATGTGTGTTTCTAAATGTAAGGGACAGTTGACAAGAAAGAAAGATTAAAGTTGAGATTTAATGAAATCATAAACTTTCATTATTGGACATTATATTTGGAAATATCATTGCAGTTTAGTTTAATGGTATTGTATCTTTCTATGTTGTTAGGGTCTATTCACATGGCTTTCACGGATTTCATTGTGATAAAATATCATTAGTTTACAGTCTACGCTCAATGACGCATCCTACGGCTGGATCATTTTAGAACAATAAATATTGCTTCATGTACCACAGAGTAACATTACTCACATGTCCTCTACTGTGATATCTTTCAGTATTTGACAGTAGTCCACATTCCATACAGCTTGGTCATCCCAAACTTTTGATGCCAGTAGAATCGCACCGAGTACAATCCGCCTCCAGTTTCCAGGCACGATCTCAATTTCAGCGTAAGTGAGCAAGCGCTCTAAATACACCTAAAAATTTATATATTGGTGATCATGTGTACAGATGTATTTTCAGCGTGAAAAAAATGAATAGAAATGGAAATTTGTGAGCCCCTGCTATTTAATTTATCTGGAATATTTTAATTAACATGCTATTTCTGATTTAAAAGACCCTGAAGGTGCAATCATTATCTGTGATTATAAGGCAATACTATTTAGAGTCGAATATTAAGGTAGTATCGAAATTGGCAGGATCTAATAAGTAACATACAGTTTGATATCTTTGCCAGACTATGTGTAGATGGTTCAAATAAACCTGAAAGTATGACATGGTACTCCTATAATTTTTATATTTACTCTCAGTGAATTTAAATTTTACAACAAATTTAACTGCTTCAGCCTTTCAAAATTCACAAAATTAAATGATAAGACTGTTTCATCATTCAAAGTAACAAACAAAAACTGCCCTCTGGGGTAAATATACTAAAAGAGTGGAGATATTAAATATTAAATTTACTTACTAAGGTGACAATAGCACACTCTGCAGTCAATTGTGCTGCGTTGAACAAAGTTCGGATAAACCTGTAAATAGTTTTGTGTTCAGGGTCCCTCTGATCGTAATCATCTGGTACCAGTTCTTTCTGAAATGCCAAAAGCACACACTTTCTTAGAGATTAGCCATTTTAAACCTTTCAACAGAAATTTAACATTATCTCATAATCATAGCGAAAAATTTGGATAATTTCTGGGTCGTTTTCTCATTGGTACAATAGAAATTATCAGTGTTTGACTTATTTCCCTGAAATCGACCACAGATGTGCATTAACACTTTTGTGAGGGATACTGGTTTTCATATACCCATTCTTAGAGTCCCTTCCTTGAAGAGTTTCACATTGAAAAAAACTGATTATGCGACTTCGCCAGACCTTTTTCCAGTGATAATCCATTTTTATAACTACCATATTTTTTTCAAAATATGGCCCAGGCGTTAATTATTTTCAAATGGCATTAGACCAGGCATTAAATTGAACCAGGTGTTCTTTTGAAATACAAAAACAGTGTTATAAATTGTAAACAGTGTGTTTGGTACCGGGGGTTAATTTGAACCAGGCTTTTACTTCAGCCTGGGCGTTATTTTGGAAATTTACATTATACTGATGACTATATAGTCTGGTTATTATAAACTAAACCTAACACTGCATCATCATTGGTGGTATGCATCAAAATCAATCAGGAAATAAGTCATTTTAAAAATTGTGACAGCTTTTCCCTGTTTGCATTAGGGATGGGTAAGTATAAGAATTGTGTAGATCGGGAGGTTGCCAATGCAAAACCGTATCAATTTCGGGACTTTGCGTTTTAGTACACCGCAACCAAACACTGACGTTTCCTCTTATGATATCGCAATAAAAGTCCTCAAAGCACAAAATATGGGTTAAAAGTACAGAATTTCTTCAGATTTCTGGTTTGTTTCGGATATTGTAAATTTTCCTTCAATTATATGCGTTTACAAGCAACATTAAGGTTATAAAGTATCGTTATCAAAACATGGCAGTTCTTCTCAACATGATCGCTATAAAAGTCTACAAAATGTATGAAAATATAGGATAAAACCTTATAATTTCTTCAGATTTGGGTTTTGTTCCCACTATTTAAAGTTTTCCTTCCATCATATGTGCTGACAAGTGTAGTGGCAGTTGTAAAATCTCATCGCGATGTTTCAGTAAAAAGCTCTCCACACCGAGATACCGGGCTTACCGACCCATCCCTAGTTTGCAAAGAAAACATTTATCTAGGGAAAACAAGAAATATAATTCAGATAATTTATGTGCAAAAACTATGATACAAGGTCCTATTACTGTTAGTGGGTGTAAGCGTTCATCAAAGATATCCAGTAATCGGCCTTCTAACTGATGAGCATCTCTGTTATCTCGATTTCTGATGTGAAAGTAAATGGCTAAAGCCACAGCCTTGATAGTGTTCTTTAGGTTTGGTTGAGACACTGTGGAGTCGTCAATATAAATGGTTGAACACGAACTGTACTTTTTCAATTCTCTACCATTAACTTCAAACACCTGAATAAATTAGAGAAATAAAACAAGTACAATTCATTTCCTGATGCTATACTTCTGAAATTTAAGTTTAAAAAGTTGATCTGTAATATCTCTGGGATAAAAGTAAAAAAAATTAAGTTTGAAAGTATCTGTTTTGATGTTTTATGAACAAAACCGACAAATATTTAAGCTACAAATAGATGACCACACACTTTATACTTACTTGCATAACTTACTTGCATAGCTTTTATAACTACTTTTATCAACAATTTATTAGAATTGCTTGATTTAAGAGCCAGAATAAGTGACACAATTTTACATTTTTCACTATATTAACTGTAGTAAAAAAAAATTTTATTTTTCAAATATACTTTAAATAAACTTTAAAAATGAACTGTACAAGCTTACATTGTGGTGATTATTGTCATACTGACTCCTCCGTCTACTTCTATTATCTACAATTACAAGTGAAAGACAAGAGGTATTTGTCCCATTCAAGCTTAAAATTTATGGACTACAAAATACAGAAATTTGTACCTATAAATTACAGAAATAAAATGTGATGAGCACCTTACTTAAACTCACACAGTTCCCTTAACCTTTGCACTATCATTTCTGCTTTGTGCAACTACTGCACACAATGGTTGTTTCGACTTTGAAAATAGCCAATACCCAAGCTTTCTTTGTTAAAAGCAGAGTACAAACAGTAAGAAATATTGTAAACCTCTTACCAATACTAAACAACTGTTCATTTCATTTAGATCACACTGTTATTCATACTTAGTGATGCATCAGAGACCATGTAATCAAAAGCAACTCTGTAGATGAAGGATTTGAACTCAACTGTTTCCATCACTGAACTGTTGAAAAATTTAGAAAGTACTTTGCCTGGAATAGCTTTACATAGATACTCACTTCGTTGTATTTCACTTTTTGATCTTGAAAGAAATATGGTGGATGCCTTTGGATGGTCTGAAGGATGGTCTTCTGTATCTGTGGAAGCAGAACCTCTATCATTTGACATACTGTATTAAATTTTATGAGCTCATTTCCACTATATAATCTTTATATTTCCTTTTTGGTTTTTACTAAACTGAAGCTAATATTACCCACACAGACTCATGCTATCCCAGTATGCTTGGATTATAGCCCATAACACTTAGCATTGTGATGAGTACAAATAATTGGGCTCAATTGTTGACTTGACATTGTGTCCTCACAAAGTTTAGTGTGCACCTAGAAACAAAGTCTATTTTGGCAGCTAGCATAAACAAAAAAATGTAAGGATAAAGTCTTGATTTATTTGAATAAGCTTATGTCACCATATAAAAAATATCAAGTATTATGAAAGAAATGGTGTATTTTGTGATTTAATATGAATAAGGTGTGCTATTAATGTTTCACTAAGTAAAAAATATAACCAGCTCAATGGTATTAGATATATATGCGGGCACTCGTCCATTAAAATTGGGATCAAATTTCATTAAATTTGCCTTATTTATCAAGTGTCTAAAAAAAAAAAAAAAAAAAATATAATCAATTAAGAATAGAAGAGGGCAAATAATGACCAGACTTATAGAAGTAGGTTAAAATGTGCAAGGATACCAGATATCACTTTAAATACCGCAAACTGATGATGTAAAATTTACATGAGCCAGAAATTAAAGTTAATATACTGGACAATTTTAATTATCAGTTCTTTCCTTTATAATTTCCATGAGCGTACATACCATCTGGCTCCCTTTCACTAATATGTTGTAGATTGGTTGAACTGGGGAGCCGTGGAGGTGGTGGGGTCACAGGCTCTTCTACTTTGGCAGGTGTGTAGTCATTTTCTGGATGGTATTTTCTCCTGTTTGGCACAAAAGCAAGATATGTGTGTACATGTAAATTGGACAAATGGTGTGTATTGTCTGTATATTGCAGATCATTATGTATCCATTGATAGATGCTCAAACCTATTGAAATTGGGGATAAAAGTATCTTACAATCCTTGTACTTCTGGGGAACAAACCATCATATTTATTGTTTATGTTTCACCCACACTTACGCTTTCACAAAAATATTGTATTACTCAAGTAACATCTTATTTCCCATAGTCAAGTAACTTCTTATTTCCCATTGCTTTTTTATTATGTTAAATTTGTGAGCATTGAAGATTCAGAAATAGAGTACATGTACAGTAGATTTGGTATAAGTAGAATTGCCATAAGTAGAATATTGCCATAAGTAGAAGTAGTTTCTAAGTCCCAACAATTATTAGTGCAAAATATAAGGATAACTAGAAGTAAGACTTACAGAAAGTTGCCATAACTAGAACCTAATTTGGTGCACAAAGTGTTACTTTTCAATGGGAATAACAAGGTATAAGTAGAACCTATAAATTTTGTGTATACAGAAATGTAAATATCCAAGAAAGAGGTGACAAAATAGTACCATTGTGAAACTCTTTGCCCAATTCCTCACTTTTGTGTTATTAAGTCTTGAACACCAAGCAAATAAATTTCACAGTAGAGAGATCACACAAGTGTTAATTATTGCAAGAGACTTAAATTACGTAGTGTCTCTAGTACCTCATATATTTCTCAAAGTGGGTATAACTAGAAGTTGCCATAAGTAGAAGTAAATGGCTGACATTTTGCAACTTCGACTTAGACCAAATCCACTGTATAACATATAGCATTAGACGATTTGTTTCATCTCATAGAAGTCAGTTATATATGGTACATATCAAGAATGATTTGTATGATATACAATATATTTGTGTTATATAAACCTTAGTGGTTGGGCAAGTTCTTAAAATCAAAATTGGTTTCCGGGGCTTTGTAACCAAACAAAATCTGAGATTTTGAATGCCTGAACTGATGTGATGAAACTTAACCGCGAGCATACACAAGCCATAACTGAAACAGGAAATATGTGTTCGAGAGATATTTTGAAGCTGATAAACTTCATTTACAGTGAATATACAGTAAAAAAGGTAAGATATTTTTTTGAAATTTTGCATGTTTTTATTGTTGTGATGAAATATTAACAAGTAGAAAGCCTAATCTAATGATGTTTTCAATACATATACATAATTCAATACTTAACCAGTAACCAGTATTCTTGCAGATTTCGCCATTTCTACCTAGACAAAATGAAATGTGGTATGCCAGTTTATTATTCACACCACTAATAAACCTTGTACATATGTTACAATGTGTGAAGCTTCAACACTGTAAACTGTGTACTGCTAAATGTATACATGAATAAATAGTATTAAATACACTTAAATGATCTCTCACCTGTGATGTTCTGAAACACCAGTGTTCTTGCTCCAACAGCAGGACTGATTATTTCCCATACTTCAACAGAAGTGGAAGTATCTGTTTGAAAAAATACATTCATACAATTTTCATAACAGAAAAGTGAGTATCTACTCAAACATAAAATATGACTTGGATGTTAAATGAAATCTAAATTTTAATTGTCAAATAAATACCTAAATGATCTGGCATTTTTAATAGCAAGTAAACATAAGATGCTGACTAAAATTTAGCGAGTTAATTTGTTTCTGCATTTTAAAGAATATTTATTCCCATTTGTCTTCATTCTGAATATGGTCTTCATTTATTTCAAATAAGTTATTCTGCTTCAGTCCTGTGGTGTGTGTACACCTTTAAGAGAGAAGTAAATACAATCAGGGTTCTCTTGAGTAAAACAAAAATTGTAACAGCATTTCTATTAATCACAAACTATCAAAAAACATTCGAAAATTCTGTGACCTTACAGTTAAAAGTTGTGTTACCATTACATATCTTCTTGGTTGGTGAATACTTATTGGTTTATCAATCATGGCAAGTTGTGACTGGTTGGATCTGGATACTGTATTTGGTCAATTGATACTAGATGCGGTCTTCTTAACAGCTCTATGCTATGGGAGTTGTATCATAGCTCTAATTGGCCCAAGCTTGTTTTACACAAGTTTAGCCTTTAGGGGATGAATGAAATCAGCACGCTGTCAAAGACTTGTAACTGTTCTCATGGAACTATAACTTTCTAAAATTAGAAGTCCGGATGTCATGTACTTAACAACAAAAGTGCTCCTATATATTTGAATTGCTGTAATTGTTGAGATATTTACCCAACATTGTAGAAAGGGAACAGTTGCAGTGTGCTAAACTGTTCAGTAGTAAACATGATACATTATAGATGACCACACTCCAGGAAGTGTTCCAGATTGATGTTTACAAAAAAGGTAAAAATATCGGGTATCTGTTTACCACTGGTTTGACGTTTATTCATTTTTAGACGCAGATACATTGGACCTGGATGGTTTTCAGATGAACTATATGCAGTGTTATGTAGTGGTATTCTACCAGTAAACGCCAGTGAATGTCAACCTTATGTTTCTTTGTTAGAGGTAAAGTACAAATGCTTCTTTTGGGCTAAAAAATGGGCATTTACTGGTACTTCCGGTATGCGGTAAAAACGGCTGATAATTGGGAGGTAAAAATATATGACCTTGAAATAAATATAAGACCTTACACTCCAATTGTCAAATGTAGCAAGTATCATTTGATAAATTAGTAACTAATTTTGTTCTAATTTCGCAACTAATTTACTGATGATTAGTTCAAGAAGAATATAATCTAAATCTGCTGATATAATTTAAATTCAAAGTATTAACCATGCATGGTAATGGCTTTCTACCAGTAAATGTCCGCCTACCAGTGCTTCTATAAATCTACAAAATATGCATTCACCGGTATTTCCGATTTGCCATAAAATGGCCAATGTTAGATATAAATTGTTAAAATATAACATATTCTAAAAATATTGCATAGTATACTCTAAGTATTAATTGTAGAGTGTATCATTTGACAATTTGGTCTTAGAAGAAAATAATATAAGCTGTAAATGTAATCAAAATTCAAAATATTACTGCCTTGCTACCAATAATTGCCGGATATCAATTACAGCCACCACTAAATAAAATGTTCATATTTCAGTAATGGTCACATATTTTAAAATGGGAATGGTTATTTACCCAATGGCTGTGTGTGCTAGTTGTTACATCGGTCTAGTGTACCAAATGGCTGTTTGTACAAGATCTATATGACTTCTAATGGTTGTGTATGTACGATCTATATGACTGTTAACATACCCAATGGCTGTGTACACAAGATCTACATCACTGCTAGAGTACCCAAATTTCCATCACTTCTTCCTCAGCTCATTTTGACATGTTCTTAAATTTTGTCAAAATGTAACAACAATTGAGTTACTAGTATTCTGTCCATAAACAGTGCTGTTTCACAGTGCAAACTTATGCCAAGCCCAATACTTTTAATACAAAGAGTGGTCCTTGGCCCATTTCTGACTACTCGAAAAATTTCCTTAAAAACTTCTTACTTCATAATGCCTTGGGTATGGATCTGTTGAGTATGCTGTAACAGGTACTGATATCAAGTGCACAACCATTGAGTACATACTGCCTACTGCCTTGGGTACCAAAACATTGGGCACACTGTAAAAAAAAATGGAGTCGTTGGGTATGCCAGCAGTTATATAGATCTTGTGTACATACCCAAGTAACAGTGAAATAAATCTTGGGTGCACAGCCATTGGGTAATCTATAGCAGTGATAAATATCTTGCATACACTGCCATTGGGTACATTAGCAGGGATATTGATCCAGCATATATAGCAGGATTTACGTTTAACTCGCGACCACGGCATCTCGCTACCAGTAACTTGCTACCACATCTTGCAACCAATAAATTATTATTGCTACCAATAAATTATTACAACGGATTTGAAGCTTTTGAAATTTTTATTAAAATATTGTTAGGAAACCCCACGTGATTACATAACTTCATATATTTTCTGCGCACACATGAATATTAATGAACTATGTTTGCGAATTTGAAGTATTTAGTCTATTATTAACATATTGTTGAGTTGTACAAGTCCGAGACTTTCAAATTTTTGATCTTCATGCAGAATTTCAATGAAAATATTGTTAGGAAACCCCACATAATTCCATGACCTCATATTTTCTATGTAAACATGAATATTAACCATTTAAAGTACACCATGTATGTACCTGTGTATATTAATTGGTAGCGAGTTGTGGTAGCGAAACAATGAATGGTAGCGACTTGCCATGGTCAAGAGTTCTAGCTCTTCCACATAGCTGTTAATTGGGTCCTCGACCTTGAAGGCCTTTTGTTGTGTATTTGTTCCATTCAATTTGGAAAGAGTTTAACCTTATTTGCTGGATATGAATTTGAATTCTGTCTGGCAATAATTGGTACCCGATGACAATTGGTAGCACTAGTGGTGGTGGACCAGTTCACGCCTGGGTACCAATTCACGCCCACCCTCAGTTTTCTTGAAGAGTAATAATTTTTCATAGAGAAGATGTTTACCACATCATAGATAATCATCAAATTGATCTTATACATTTGTTATTTATTGTTTAACTGTAATTGTTTTGGACAAATTTAGGGGTGGGCGTGAATTGGTACCCCGGCAGTAACTGGTCCACCACCACTAGCAATTAAGGCAGTAACCACAGCATGGGTGTTTACTGGTAGAATGTGACCAATACTATAAAGAAGAGTTAAGATTATACAAGGGCCTGAAGCACTTACACTGTTTATCTTTTGTTTGCTACACACACGCAATGACTTATGGAGCAAGCGGTGAATGTGTGACTGGTTTATATTCCATGGATGTTATTCCTGCACTGACAGGCGGTCGTCGCTTTGTACACAAAGCAAAAATTTTTCTTTAGAAAAATGCAAATTAGATTCATTAGAAATTAACAAGACCAATTATTAGATCAATGATTTACAAAATATTGGCTCAGTGAGTATATCTCGGAAACTTGTGATTTTTTTTTCTCTTTTTTTGACAACAACCCGGAAATTGCTAGTGGTAAATTCCGAATATTACCGAATTATCCGAAATCGATTCTAACTTACGGAAATGTAAAAGGAACATTTACTAGGGCATCCCATTTTGACTTATTTATTTATTATCGCAGCTCAAATGCTCAATCTTCTTATACATAAAAATACAGAAATAAAAGGGACCAGAAAAAGATTGTGAATTCAAGATATGTTAATTCGCAGATGATACCACACTCAACTTAAATGGCTCATGTGAGTCCATGATAGCAGCTTTAAATACTCTTGAACTCTTTGGTAGCATGTCAGGGTTTAAAATTAATACAGATAAAACTGAGATAATTTGGATTGGTAAGATATATTTCCTAGATCCACTAATGCCCAAAACAATTTTTTTTTTATCCAAGTTAAACCATCTTTTTTTAAGCTTACCTACACCAATTATGTCTTCATTGAAGGAATAAAATGATATATTTTTTAAAATTTGTATGGTATAATAAATCTAATGAAAATAGGAATGTTACAAATTTAGATTATTCAATGAGAGGACTGAGAATGATACATTTAGAGCACTTTATAGTGGTTTTTAAGGAAACAGGTGGGTAAATAGACTGATTAGTAAACTTTCTCCATGGACAAATGATTTCAACTGACAAACCTTAGGGACTTGAGATGAATTACAGCAATGTTTTAAAAATGAAAACAAACAACATGTTTTGGTTAAATGTCTTTACTGCATGGACAAAACTGACAAAGGAAAACAAGTAAATTCCAACTTGCAAATAGCATTTCCTCCAATACCTCTTTCGTACAATAAGAATCTATCTGTAGAAGCAATGTTTTTCCCAAATTGTATTCTAACAGATTTTATTAACTATTACTTGCTAAGCATCAAAATGACCATGTTGCAAGAGGCAAATAGGAAAATGAATCAAATGTTAGTCATCAATCAAATGTAGAAGCATATATTCCATATTTCTCATTGGTTAATTAGGCGCAATACATATAAAATTTTGTACAAAAAATTGGGAACAAGGTCATGTTTATCAAAAGTAAACCTCAGTGAAGATGCTACATGCTTTAGATGAAGAAATGAAATGAAAAATATTATTCTCATGTTTGTCATATGTCCGAAGGTAAAAGAGGTTTGAAACTTAGTTCTATAATATATAAAAAGTAAGTTCAGCACAACATAGTTATACCCTTAATTTAATATCATATTTGGTTATATTTTAGCAGAAATCAATCAACAGACCATCAATACTATCCTGGTTGCTAAAGAAATATATATTTGAGTCTTAAATAGATGTCATAATCTTAAGCTAAATGGATTTGTATATTGGTTACATCAAGAATATACAGAACAAAAATTATCAAGCCAGTTAGGGCATGAAGAAATTCATTTTAATAAAATTTGGCGTAAGTGGCTATATATATCACTTATTGGTTATCTGATGTAGCCTTTTGATATCATGTATCGGTTTTAAGTTTTGCTTTGTTTCCTTTTCTGTCACACAGAAGACCATGTGGAGTTATGCAATCACATAAAAAAATAGCTGATTTCTTTTTAAAAGTATATTAATTAACAAAAATGTTAATATTAATCTTTAATATATAAAAACTACTCGAGTTTGTATTATAGAAATTCACAATATTGACTACCAACTGAGGATATTTGTCTACTTCTTGCATTAAATAGATGCCTAGTCTTTATGTTTTTCAAAATTTCCTGGTTTTGACCATTTTATTTTCATTGATTTTTTTTGAGGCAGATAATGTTTTTCATTTTAGTTCTTCCCGACAAATAGGTTCCACAAATTTTTACCTATTTATCTTGTCTGGCTTGTCATCCAGTGGGAGTGAATTATCTAAATCTCCAAGAAATCAATGTATGTCTAGTTTCACTAAAAGCCTGTTCATATTTTAAATCTGGCATTTCATACAAATCAGATGAACATGTTACTCTCCAAATGAAATTGTGAATCACCTAATTGTAAGTTATTCATAATATTTAACTTATCCTATGCTGGAAATTTGTTTTTGTCAGGCTCAAAGTTAAGTCTTTATTCTCTAATTTTTGGAACATGGGCTCAAGCTTTATGTTTTTTACCAAGGTAAACCGAGGTACTGGCGAAAAAGGTTGAGACTGACAGATAGTCGGGTAATTTTGTAAAGAAAGGCTCAAATACGGCCACCATAATTCTTTCTCCACTTAAAAATTTGAAATGGCCTAATTAAGATACAAATGTATGAAATACCCTCAAAAAGTACATTTCTAATTGGGTATGGAGTATTTTGGAAAAATAGTGCTTTTATCCAGAGATAAAATGTGTCAAGCTAAAATTTTAAGTTTTCATTAGATCATTTGGATAGAAGTGTACCACAGTCACTTTGGCTTGGAGGTGTGTATAGGTATACTGGAAAGAACAGTCAGCTTGATCTTCAAGTTTTTAATAATATAAAATTAATAAGCTAATAAAACAGATCTTGAGCAAATAAATATTTAACACACCTTGACAAAGCTCAGTAATAAATTATGTAAGAAGTACTGGCCTAGATAAGATATTACATATGCTGATGAATTATTAATGCGGGACTAGATCTAGGAAAGAGTAGAGGTTTGATGTTTTGGCAATTTTTCCTATGACTTGTGCTGCTGGATTTGCTGTTATTTCTTCTCTCCCAATGTTTTTGACTTAATGCTCCCTGCTCTTATTAATTAATTTAATTAAGTTTTTAAAATTTATTTATTTACTTTTTTTTTGGGGGGGGGGGGGGGGGGGCGCCAGCGAGATCTATGTGTTAACCTTTACGTGCAAGTGGCCAATAATCCTTCCCCCCCCCCCACCCCCACCTGTACGACACACACTTTTTGTATCAAACAGAATGTCTTTATTGATAAGAGGTAAATATCTGTTATAGTACAGTTGTGTACATCAGCTTTGTTTTGTGCGTTTTCAAAATGTTACCGTTTGTTCATGTTGTCTTTTTTCGATTTTAATGGGCGATAATATGGTATTTTGGTACAGTACCGCTTTAATCCCAGTTGTTGTTCGTATAACGCATACGGATACTTGTGGTTTTGGTGAGTACTGATTTGGATTAATGGGTCTATTAATGCTGCGTTCAGAAGTAGGTCGTGAGCCCGTGCACACCACTCGTGACTTGGTAACTATCAGTGGAAGGCTTTAATTGGCCGTTCTTAACTAATTCACAACCTTTGTGTTTATATGTGGATGTAAACAAACACAAATGGCAAAGAGAAAGAAATAGAAGAAATCACAATATTTCACCCAACCATGTAAAAGATGTACACGGGTGGTCATGAAGATAAACGGTCATAGAGATACTGCCTTGCTACCAATTATCGCCGGGTACCAATTATCGCCAGACAGAATTTAAATGGATATAACTTCACCAAAGTAGCATCCCAAGTCTAGCAAATAAGGTAAAACTATTTCCAAAGTGAATGGAACAAACACACAACAAACAGCTTTCAAAATATATAACCATAACTGAAATATGAACGTTATATTTTCTGGTGGCGATAATTGGTAGCCGGCGATAATTGGTAGCAAGGCAGTAAACGGTCTTCAGAATTGTTCAAATCTAAGTGGTGTAAACAACAAAATCACACAAACTAAATAAGAAAATACAATCAAAGAAAGCTTATCAAGACATCTGGTATTTGGTTTGTGTTGTGCTGCTCTTTAGACTACTTATATTTGAAGAATTGTGAAGACCGTTTATCTCTATGACCGTTTATCTTCGTGACCACCCGTGTACATGTACTTCATTTGTTATACTCAGGGTTCCTACATCCTTGAAAATCCTTGAAAAAATTGCTTCATTTTCAAGGTCTGGAAAGTCCTTGAATTTGGCCAAAATTGAATAAAATCCTTGAAAAGTCCTTGAATTTGTTATTGCCCAACTTCTGCATCTGCATCATCTAGTTTTATGGCTATGGCAGACTCAGCAAAGCAAGTATGATCTAGTCTGAACAAAGTTTATGTTAAAATATTATTAGATGTGCTAACCTACATTGCTGTAATGACTTTATAAAATGTTAAAATTATGTGACAATGAAGAATTTTGTGGGAGGAACGGGCGGCTAGAAGGGGAGGTAAAGAAGGCCATGCCTTAAAGTATATCCTTGAAAATTGTTGTTGACCTTGAAAATCCTCGAGACCTTGAATCCAGTTGTCAAAAGTCTGTGGGAACCCTGTATACGTTTTCTGAGGTTATTTATCAAAATCTAGATGTGATTAGCTATGCTCTACTTCACTTGCATGTAGAAATAACAAAGGCATGTGTATTCTGCATGTTTGTTGCCATTAGAGATGAAGGTCACTGAGGTACATTTTGTTGCATTTGTTAAAAAAAATTATATTTGAACATTTTATGGATCTCTATTAAAGGCTGTTTTTATATGTATGTCTGCTACAAGCGTGCAGACATTTGATCTTACAGCTCTTCATTAAATGTCATCGACAGAGTGCCAAAGTGCCTTGCGTAGCGGACTTTAAAAGTGCCTATATCTCCCTTATTATTGGTCCTGGAGGTTTGGCATTTGAAACCAACCGGTAGGAAATCATAGGCTGGGATTCTTCTCGTGTGGTCAGACTTGACCTTAGGGCCTCTCCTTTGAGGTCAGGCGAGGATAGCCAAAATTTAAACTTTAAAGTGCTTATATAACTTTCTTATTCATGGTCCTATGGTTTTAGAATGTTAAAACAACTTGTAGGAAATCATGGGCTAGGAATCTTCTGATGTGTTCAGACTTGACCTTGGGTCCCTCCTTCACCATCAAATGAAGAGGGCCAAATTTAAAAGTGCTTTATAACTCGCTTATTATTGGTCCTAGAGGTTTGCAATGTAAAACCAACCTATTGGAAATTGTGAGCTAGGAATCTTCTGTGGTCAGATTTGACCTTGAGCCTCTCCTTCAAGGTCAAATGAGGGTAGCCAAACTTAAGAGTGCTTCTAACTCACTTATTATTGTTCTTTGAGGTTTGAGATGTCAAACCAACCTATACTTTTCCAAATTTCAGCTGCCATCTTGAATTTGGGCAGAAATGAAAAATGTAGTTTATCTGGACAACTTTAAGAGATAGAGCGATTTCAGGCACAGATTTGACCTGCTGGGGGCTAATGATTACTCCTCAAGTTCATAATTAATTTTCAGTTTACAGTGATATAATTTTTATTGCAAACACTTCTGTTTAAATATAAATTTTGCTCATCTTTGAGAGTCTTTTGGGTGGATGACTAACTGCACTGGTTGGTCAGTAGAAATTTCCTGTTTGGGACAATGAGTAAATATTAAAATCATATCTGAGGTAACTGTAATTGCTGGAAAGAATAACTGGTAGAATAAATAACTCCCCAACTTACTTTCGTAGATTAAGCTTTTTAGTAGAAGGCCTCTTTCACCATACTTGTTGAAGGAATTCATTGGCAGTTTAATGATACATATTACACCTCTGGTACATTATTTTATTTTGAGTTCCAGACACATGTTAGTTATTTTCCCTATATTTGTATCCAATATAATGGTAGTGCCTGTTGTGTTTCAGATTTACGACAAGTGTGCAGACTTGTAATTTTGCAACAGTGCAGAGGTAAGCACAAGTGGCATTCTAAGAAGCCTCGTCCAAAGACTCTTGAAAGAAGGGTTTTTGAGGCAGTGTCCACACCTATATTGCCTGAAATGCTGAAAAGAAGAGAGCCATATTGTTATGTAGAAGAGAAAAACAAGTATTTAAAGTCTCTGCCAGAAGAGGTATGTGATGTGTTTTGTGTTTAACCGAATTGCAGAAAGCACTTTCTCTAGTGAAAAGTAAAAACTATTAGCATAAAGGAAGTACCTGTGTAAACAGGAGACAGGAATACTGAGGGACCCTGTTCTCACAGGTTAAAGCTTGTTAACTGTAAACCTTTCATCTTTGGCCTTCAAGTTGATGTACCTTAAACATGAACATTGGAATTTTATTTCAGCAAAATCAATATGTTGCTGCATTGCATTGACTTGGTATTTAGTACAGTTAAATTCAAATAATTTACACATCCAGTATTTCATAAAAAGTTTCACTCTACGTATATTTGAGCGATTTTGTTAATTAGCTTGGATGTTAAACAAAAATTTCCGGGTAAATTTTATATTTTTATTAATCTCAATACACCGACCACAGGTAAGAATCATTCTCATAAATTTCTTAAAATTCGTAAAGGTCCACAGTGGCCTAGTAGTTAGCAAGTGTGGCATCTAATGATTCTAGTCACAGGCAGTCACCACTGTGTGAGTTCGATTTCCACAAGTAACAATACCGGGGACCTGTCCCAATATGACCTTGGCTTTTGAATTGGACATAAAGCCCCAACTTTGACTTCGTAAAATTTTTAAGTGGCATTTCTTTCAGTTAAAATTTATACATGTGTCTACATTAGCAACTTTGTACTTTTAGTTTTATGTATTTTTTTAGGAAAACCTTTATGAAAAGTTTCTCATACGGCAGTGCCAGATGATGTTTGAAAATAGAATGATAATATGTTTACATAAATTACCAATTAAAAATGAAGATGCTGGTTCCTTGCGTGTGCTGATGAAAAAGAATGATTTCAAGCTACACTATCATAACAATGAAATAATGAGGTCAGTCTGAATTTACAACACAAATTATTCCACCTTATTTTCACATGAAAAAAAAGCTGTGTTGAGTCAGTTATGTAGTTATCCATTGACACATTCACATGAGGTGTATCAATATCAATAAAAAATAATTAGACCTTTTGAAAAAGATTAAGAATCAATTATTTAATTATAATACACATATTGAGACTTTTATGTAACAAAAAAACTGTTGCTTAAATGAATATTATCAAAAAATTCTTTTGATCAGAGGTATTGTATTCTTTGTATTTTCGAATTGTTCTGTATATAATTGCTACATCTATGATAAAAGTACATGTGTATTGAAGGTTTGGCCTCTAATTGTGATGTAATTTGTGATGTATAAATATAATGTTTATGACAGTGAAGTAAATGAGATTGAAATATGTCAAATGCAGTTTCATGTTTTTTATTTTGCATCATCTAAGTTTTCACAATTAGTGTAATATACTGTTTTACTCTCCTTTATTTCATTTTCCTTTAAAATGGTATGATATAGTAAGTCTTTTAAAACAGTTTTAAGTGGATTATGTACAGTAATAAGGCTTTAAATAGAACTTTGTTAAGTAGAATCCAGTCTTAAAATACAAATGCATAATTGTTCATTATTTGGAATTTTAGTCAAGTTAAATATTTCTTCTGTATTTTTAAAAACATTGTATCTTTTTTGTATGTTTGTTTGCTAAATTATTTGCAATATTTCACACATGTTAATATTCAATTTTGCATTGAACTCCTGGCGGATTTTCTATTCTTTGCAGAAAAACTGTGGAGAACAGTAAATGGGCCAACTTGGAACCAATACTTATCAATAGAAACTTGTATGTTACATCTCCAGAACCAAGAGTGAAAGAGCTGATGAAACTTTTAAAAAAAGTTTCACACAATGTAGTTATTATGTGTATGTAACTTTTCATTTGTAACAAATTTTCTTATTTGGTGACTTGATGGTTAGCAATTTCTAGTCTATTGAGTTTGCCATAGCAATGTAACCGAGAAAGGTTTTCTTTTTAGCAGAAAGTGAAAATTTTATATACATAAAATACTGTTTTAAAAGTTTAAGTGGGTGACCTACATATGTTGTTTTCTTTATAAGAAATGAAATCATCAGTTGACCACATGATGAGGGTCCCAGTTTTATTTAATATATGTTTATTTGCTCATGATATCTTTACCAGAAAAAAGTATCAGTATAGTGTGTTGCCTGTAAACCAGACTTTCTTTGTCATTGTTACACTTTGTGTTTGAGCGATAACTGTAAAAGAACTGAGTGGATGTAATTCATATGTTCTGTGTAGTGATTTTTGAATCTTTGGTAACTAAAAATAACTACAAAACTACACTTTTACACTGCTGGTGGCACAATAAAATTTCTGGTTTTGTGTAAATGCAGTCATTAAGTAAATTTTGTAATTTCTCTGCTTGAACAGGTGGGATAGTGGATGATGTTCTCCTTTCAAGAGCTGGTTTAGAGCGATGTGCAGATCTACCAAGTATGGACATATTACTAGGCCAGACTGTATCAACATTGAATATGTCTGGAGCAAGAACAAAATCCTTGTTGAGCTCTCATCAACAAAAGTTGTGTGCTAGCCTTTCCCAGTATGTGAAAGATCAACAGGATGTAGCTGATGACCAAAAGACAGTAGAATGATGTTGTATTATTTTTACACTTAAATAAATGTTTTAAAAATATTTGCAGAGTCTTAATCTTTTATAATATACATTATATTCCATTATACAGTAGAATATCCACATTTCAAAATATTTATTATTATTTGCTGTATGTTTGAGAAATATCTAAACAGTTAAAAAGAATTCAGATGTATTATTTGGTTCACCTCCAGTTGAAAGTCTTATGAATTCAGATATATTATTGGGTTCACCTCCAGTCGAAGTTTTATAAAGTAGATTAATGTCTTACTTTGCAACCACTTCATGAGATATTATCTCAGAGTCTTAAAGTTAACTGAAGTTCAGGTTTTTCTTTAAATCATCGTTTGAATGAATAAATGTGTAGGACAATGACCTGACACAAGCACTTAGAATTTGAGTTTGCTTTGCAAATATAGTCACAACTTTGTTAGGGTTACACATCAGAAGAAAGCCTCATGCTGTATAAGTTACAAACTTTAACTTGGTGGTGTTTGTGTGCAGCAGATTGGTCTGGCATATACAAAATTACATGGTCTAACCTTGATTTTCAGTTTGACATTGAAACATTGATTCAACATTCCTGATATATAAATTAAGGTTATATACAGCCTTTTCAACAGTTGAGGTCATATCAAAACTGGGCCATTGTGCATAAGCCATGGCAAAATTCACTGGGGTATTGTTTTCACCCATGGTGTCCGGATGGGTGGGCAGGTTTGTGGGCAGCAGGAAAAAGTTTGTCCGGGCTGTATCTCAGAAACCGTAAGGTGTAGGAAGTTGATACTTGGTAGGGACATTGGTTAGGGGTGTAGGTGTGCAACGTCATGGTCTGACCCTGATTTGACCTTTGATCTTGCCATAGTGACCTTGACCTATAAAATCTTGTCCAGGCTATATCTCGGAAACAATGAGGTGTAGGAAGTTGATACTTACTAGGGACATTGGTTAGCGGGTGTAGGTGTGCAACATCATGGTCTGACCTTGATTTGACCTTTGACCTTACCGTAGTGACCTTGACCTATAAAATCTTGTCTGGGCTATATCTCGGAAACTGTAAGGTGTAGGAAGTTGATACTTTGTAGGGACATTGGTTAGGGATTATAGGTGTGCATTATCATGGTGTGACCTTAATTTGACCTTGTCGTAGTGACCTTGACCTTTAAAATCTTGTTGCACCTTTGGGTCTGTCTTTTGATGCAGATTAAGCACTGTTAAAGTCATATTAGAATTTATTAAGAATTTTACTTTTATGACTTCCCATTGTAAGAGATGGAATTTCATCAAGTGGGCCACAGATTTTGCTCCAACACCACACATAAGCATTCATTGAATGTATTATCACTTCTGTATGCATGGTAATATTCAAAACATCTAAACCATAATTCGGCCATGCAGACGTAGATAAAGAGTGTTGTAACTTTAGTTTACTGATTAATGCTGTCAGCTTGTTATTGAATTATCTTGTTTTAATACTTCATCTTTACATGCATTATCCTTCTTTTAGTCATTATTTTCTCCATTTAAACATTGTTTGGACCTTTATATAACTGACAGTGCTCTGAAAGTATCCTGAACTTTGTATTGATACAGTACTTCAATATCTCATGGTGTTAAAAATATTTCCCTAGGCTGTGGGGTACAGGCATCTCTGATGATATTTTTGAAGTTTGTGGCACATAGAGAAATTTTGTTTACACTTGACAGCTGTCACTTAACCTTACACTAGACATGAGTTTTATTCTGTTGAAAATATAATTCCAGTCTTTATATTACTGATGCTATTGATTATATGGGCATGAACATGTATTAAATACCCCAACTACACCATCGTATTGCATGTACTGGAATATTTTGTCACTTAGATTTTCACTAGGGCTTATATAAATCCAGCAAAGTTTGTTCCAGCTATATCTCTAAATTATTGTATTGAATATCTCAATTTTTCAGTAAGTACAAAGAGTTTTGTATTTTAAAAAACACAAAAATCTTCCGAGAAAAGGTAATTTTTATAGGTGAAGCAGCTAAAAGGGCATCTAATTGACTATGGATTAAGAGTGGTGAGGTACACTGGCTAAACAACAACTAGAAGATGATACATGGAAATTGATCAGTTTCTTGAAGCCACCGTGTGGAGCATGTAGAGGATTAAAGTTTTGTCATCTAATCAGAGATTGTCACTTCTGTATGTGCTTGGTTGCCAAGTGGCAATGTCAAGAGTCTGTCTCAATATGACCCTGGTTGATGAATGGGAGACAACAGCGTTGAACTTCTTGAATTTTTAAATCAAGCCTGCAAATTTAGTTAGAGCTAAGTGACATGGATGAACAAATTAAATGAAAAACTTAAATATCACAGGTATTCCAATAAGTATAGTGAACAGAAGTGTACTTTTATTCCCAGTGTAATGTACCCCTTTTATATGCATAAATATCCTGTGTTCCACCAACTTGTGCAATCATAATGTTATAAATTAAACTTTTAGTTGACTTTTAGTTGCTAAAAATTCAAAGTTGTATTAATACCCGTTCAACAGCCAGCGTCATTTTGGGATAGGCCTTCTGCATTCCCACTTGTGGGAGTTGAACACAGGGGTAACTGGTTGTAACTAAATACCAAATTTGCTAACCCCTAGGCCACAATATCAAAAGGTTCTGCAAAATTGGTTTAAACACATGAGCATGCATGCTTTCACACTTCAAAAATTGCCCATCAGCTCAGTCACATATCAAGATTTTGCAATAGGAAAACCTGAGCACACTGTAGATGTGCACATCAGATCTTGTGTGTGGTATTCTCATTAAATTTCACTCATGGCATATTTATATGTGTTATCTGGAAGATTAAACAAATCCAACCAATTGCTGAGGTATTTCATATGATCTGACAGTGAAATACTCTCTAGCCTCTGTATTTCCAGCAATGTTACAGCTTTGGTATGTATTTTTATTGTCTGGCACTTGTCCTATATATGGTAAGATGTTTACTTAGCATCACATTTAACTGAGGGATGGTGATTTTAAATGCTCTTTGATCTCTCGACATTGGGTTTTAACTTAAATAGTGCACTATAAGTTAATAACAACCTGAAATCATGCAGGTAACTACACAAATTAAATAGTTAAGCACATAAATGTTCAATAAAGCTAGCCAAACAACTCTCAACAGTTATAATAAAGCCAAATTGGTTTAAATTGTTCAAGCTGAAACCTGTAGTTAAATCAGATTAAGAATTTTAAAGGTAATGACCAACCAAATACTAATATATAAGAAACTACAAGAGTATTGTTTTAGATTAGTTTTGTTCAATCGCTATGAATTAGTAATTTTTATTAATTTTATTATTGTATGGACTTGTATAAAATTCTTACACATTTTGAATAATAATTTTTGAACAAAAAAAACTCAAATTTTACTTAGACTGTAGATTAAACACAACTTATTTGGATTTAAAATTGGATTAGAACTTCACTAAACAGTGTAGAATCATATGTTTAGTCCAAATTATACTGACAAAGTACAATTCTTTAATATTAATACTTCAGATTAACTGGATGACACACCCTAAATGTATGAGAACCTGATTCGCTGATTTGTTTGATTTGACTTATTACCCAGAAGAAACTACTCACAATAAGTAACAACAAATGATATCTAAAAAACATGATTGGTATCATTGTTCAAAATATTATGAACTTCAAAGATAATGCAAAGGAATTACTAATATCTCTAGTGTTTTATCCATAATTTCTGTGTGTTGATGTATAACTTATACCATAATATCACGAAATTTTATTTTTATTAATCTTTCCTCTCATAAATTGACATTTTGATGACAATATCTTAAACCGCATTGACAGAGGGGTGCTACTTGGAACATTGGTTTTCATATGATAAATGTATACTTTCTCCAACTACTTCATATGATTTTTGTGGTATGGCCGCCATGATGGCACAGTGATACACTCAGCTCTGGGGTTCAAACCTCATACCCTATGTCGGAAAGTTGGGAGTTGCTTCAGAAAGTTGTGATGGTAGGCAGTTTACAGTACAGAACCTTGACCATCTGTATGTACTGGTTTCCTTTGCCTATAGAACTACCCATCCCGATATGAGCTATATAGTCTTGAAAGCAACATTAAAATAAGTGACATCAAATAAATAAATTTGGGGATATGTCACAATAGCATTAAACAACTGGCCAAAGCTTTACTTGTTGACAAAGTGGCATGAAACTTGAATTGATGAATTAAGTGCGTATGAAGTATTTATGAAGCACCAAACACATGAAAATATCCTATAAGGCACTGATGTCCAAGAAGGGATAGTCCAGATTACAGAATTTTGTCCATGGCCATGTTAGTGTTCAGTACGGGAGAAAGATTATGGTGGAGGGTAGCCTAACCTGAATAGGTAAATCTTCAACTGTTGTCTAAATCCAGTAATACTATTCTCGTTTCTGATGCCTTGAGCTAGATTGTTCCATTCAATGGGAGCAGCTACTGCAAAACTGTGCATCCCCATGCATTGGTTTGGTATAGTTAAGGAAAGTTTGGTGAATACCCTGTTTGGTGTCACTACATTCAATTAAAGTGGACAGTTATGGGAGTTGGCTAAAATGTATTGCCATGTAAAAGGTTGTAGATAAACAGTATGCAGTACGGGATGGGGATCAAGTGTAGTTTATGTAAGGTGCCAGGTGACTGAATTTGTTCATTTTTCACATGATGCAACATAGGGTATTTTGAATTCTTTGAAGTCTGCTAATATTTGCCTTTTTGTGTGATACAGCAGGGAGTTGCAGTAGTCCAGGAGGCTGCTGACCATGGCATTTGCCACCTTTACAGTCATTTTGTGGGTTACATACCTGTGGACACTGAAGATCCCACAAATGGTAGTAGCATACACAACATAAATTAGCCATGTGTCTGTGAGCCGAGGTTCCATGATATTACCAAGGAGCCTGATGAATGATGACTTCAAGGAATTTCTAGTTCAATCAATGCCAATCAAGATAAATTCAGTTTTGTTGGGATTTGAGTTTGATATTTCACATCCACAGCTGGATGGCATCATGACAATATTTTTTATTTTTTTTAAATTTTTATTTGGGGTTTTACGTCACTTTCAACACTGTACAGGTCATGTCACGACGGGTAGTTGGAAGGGCAGAAGAAAGCAGTACATACAGTTCGTTAGGGTTCTGTACTGTAAACTGCCGACCAACGGCAAGCAACTACCAGCTTTCCCACTTGAGGCCGTGCCGGGAATCGAACCCCAATTCCAATTCCAATTCAACTTTTATAGCGCTTAATCTCTGCCAGAGTGACAGACTCTAAGGCGCAACATCATAGGTATCGTCACGAAAATCATCGTCCTTATCCGTAGCAATGGTCGACATCACGGAGAACGCCATATGAGGTGGAAAATACTAAGGAGGATAAGCTTGGCAGAACAGGTATGCCTTAAGTTTTTTTCTGAAGGAAGCAATGGAAGTGGCAGATCGTACATCATCAGGGAGTTCATTCCATATTTTGGGAGCATCATATGCAAAGCTTAAACTACTGCTTTGTGGATGTGTAAATAGATGGTTGGTATTGAGGAACATGTAGAATTATACCATCAGATTGACTCAACTGGGTATTATAGGCACATTGTCTAACTTTGAGAAATGGGCTGAAATATTTAGGACAGTTAGTATGTAGGTATTTGTATACCAACAAGGCAGTCTTGAAGATGCAACGGTGCCTTATGGGTAGCCAATGGAGGGCTTTTCTTAGTGGGTGGTGTGAGAAAGAGATGTGGCTCTACAAACAGTTCTGGCCAGACTGTTTTGAATGTGTGGCGACCCAGCAGATATGTCAAGCCTTACAAATAGCCTGTTAACCCTACAGATTGACCAAATCAATATAAAGCCTCGCGTTGTGTTCAAATTTGTATTAGGTTATTAGCAAACCGTCACTAACATTAACTCCTGTTGTTAAAGGGACTAATTTGTGGTGTATTAAGAATTTCGCAGCAAATTCAACAATGAATATTTATTCTAAAATATATCAAATTCAACAGGTAATTTACAAAATAAGACAAAATATCACCGGTACATAAAGTAACAATTACAAAAGTGTTTACTCAAATTCATCAGCTTGAATATAATGTATAGCTTTTAATTAGCACACAAATAACCAATTGTCTAATATTCAGTTTAATAAAAATACCATTTATCTCTAGTATTTAGCCTACAATCATCTAATAATTAAACCCTTATTGCTGCTATGTGTAGTAAATGTCTTACCATATTTGGTTGTTCTACTACTGAGCAGGTTCATTCAATTGATTGGTTCAACTTTTGGTCCTTCTGGAACCCTTTCAATCCAATCCAATTGAATTGCTTCTTACATTCAATTCCCTCCTCCTCACGTCACCGTTTCTAAGTGCCTAAAGTACTATATGACGGTGCAACACCGCAATGACGTCAGTACACATTTGTGACGTATACTAGCGATCGCCATTATAACCATCTATACACCGTGATAAATATATGCAAATATAAGGCACTCTGTCGCCCCCTAGTGATGGATATTTGAACTAAAAGGTTTGACAATAAGCTTATTTTATTTTACTAGTAAAAAGCACTAGATTTCTAACACTGTGTATATTTTATTTTATAAAACGTTTGCGGTGGGCGATAATGCACCGCATTTATACTAGCGACCGCGGAGACACTTCTTCAACAATCTCGCGGACCAAATACCGAGTTCGCGCATGCGCAGACATAACATGCGAACGAGGTCATCTCACTACCCCCCTATTTTTTAAAAGGTTATGCCCTCATAACACGTTTAAAATATATACATGACTAGATTTGAAGACTAATTGCTAACTGCTAAAACACTGGTATATGTATATTTCAATGTAACTTAAATACACATCAGAAACATGTTTAATACTGTGCAGTTTATGTCATACGAAACTTACCATTCAACATATGCAATAACGTTAACAGTATCCAACCAGAATACTCAAGTGCATAACGGTAAGATACATGTTCAACACTCTGAGGATTAACAACCTCATACAACACATAAATGATGTTGATAGTCCAACCAGAATACTCAATTGCATAATGGCTGAAATAGCAACAGCATTAAAGTTTTAATAACCAAAGTAACTACCACAATTAAAACTGCATACTGAGAAACAAAATATGCAATAATACTGAAATATTTACTGAGCAATAATTCAATATATACTATAATTAACATTGCATACTGAACAACAAATATGCAATACATAGATTTCGGATGACGTCATAATTTTACCGCGAGTTTCTCGGCGGCCATCTTTGAGGGCAGCAGATTGTAAACAAAGTGGAACCGTTTACAGCTTGGAGAAACAGTTTACCAAGAAAACATAATTGGGATTTACATAGATCCTAATAATTATCAGTGGAAATGTTGTATTAATTTTTGTATAGCAGTTTCAGACACAGTACAGACGTTTTGCAAGGTATTAATTGTGGTTTTGTATTAAAATCTCTTATTTTCGCCCATTTGCAGTATTCTTGAGCTACAGTAGTGGCATTCTACCAGTAAACGCCCATGCTAAAGTTAATATAAGCCTTATTGAAGTTCCGTTCGTGGAAAATGTATGTGGATAAACAAATCTACGTAGATCTAAACCAGGAAGTGATTTAAACATAAAAAAATGCCAAACTATACATATTTTTGTGCATAATACTCACCATGCTTAATTTTTATAAAAAATATACATATGGATGTACAAAATCGTGATTTTTCAATGTGAAAATATATTCTAAACTTTTGTTTTCAGTCTAAGGTGGGCGAAAATAGGGATTTTTGGAACTGCATGAATCTATTTTGTATGTTGTATTAATTTTTATATAGCAGTTTCACACACATTACAGACATTTTGCAAGGTATTGATAGTAGTTTTGTATTAAAATCTCTCATTTTCGCCCATTTACAGGATTCTTCTGTCAGGTAGTGGCATTCTACCAGTAAACGCCCATGCAGAAGTAAATATATTGAATTTAAGTTATATAAACAGATTTTTATTTTATTCTTCTTCCACCAGATTGTCAAATGATGTACACAGCAATTAACAATCCAGGTGCATGTTGCTACATTTGTTTCGAAGCTTTATATTTTAATAATTCAACTCTATTATCGGCCGTTTTTACCGCAAACCGGAAATACCAGTGAACGCCCATTTTGTAGACTTATAGAAGCATTTGTCCTAGACCTCTAACAAAGATATATAAGGCAGGCGTTCACTGGTAGGCGGGTGTTAAATGGTAGAAAACTACTAGTACTATTCACAGGTGCCAATATTTCTTTGATTTTTCTGAAACCTACAAATGTGTTACAAAGATCGATAGAGAGATATTTTTGCAAAGCTTCTGCTCGTTTTTTGCTGCATGAAAATCAAAAGAAATGGATGAGAAATCACAGTTTAAAAATCAAGTTTATATATTCATTAATACCTGGATTAGAACTCAGACGGTCACCCATCCAAGTACTAACCAAGCCCAGTGCTGCTTAACTTCAGTGATGAGATGGGTACTCATCACACTATGCCAAACAGGGCAGATTTCCAAATTTATGTCAAGGACTTTTTGTGGCACTTAATCTCTACTTAAAAGATGAAGAGTATGTTAACTGAGTAAGATTCCTGGGACAAAGGTTTTAGCTTTTGCTCATGATTTTAACTGTATTCTTTAATTAATTATAATGGTACATTAAAATTTTTAAAAAAATCAAAGGATTTTCTCAGCATTTTATTCAAAAGCAGTATTGGAGGTGTTGAACATTGGAGAAGGTATGTTTGCTCTGAGTACTGAAATAATCAAAAGGGCAGCAAAGATCTAAGTTCAAACCCAAGACCCAGAGGTCATATTGTGACGGATCCGAGCGGCATAAATATATCATACTCTGGCGCCCAACTGGACGGTCTGTCCAGTCCATAAATTCTCTAATTTTCCCACCTGTACAGGAATTTTCCAGACTCACTACTGAGTCTCAAACAAGGCTTACTCAAGCCTTCAGAATCACCAGCACCTCCAGGACGTCTCCAAGTACTGAAACAGATTCTTCATCAGACACCTCCAGGAGATCCAAATGTCAGAAACAGATTCTTCATTGAACCACCGGACATCTCCAGGATCCCCAAGTGTCTTAAAACAGCTTCACTGCTGAATCTTGTGATACCTTCCAGGACAACCCCATGTCAGAAACAGATTCCTGTAGAGAATCACCGGACATCTCCAGGATTTCCAAGTATCATTTAACAGGTTCACTGCTGAACCTCATTACACCTCATAGGACATCCAAATGTCAGAAACAGATTCCTGTGGAGAATCACCGGACATCTCTAGGATTCCCAAGTATCATTAAACAGGTTCACTACTCAACCTCATTACACCTCCAGGATATCCAGCTGTCAGAACTGCATGACCCCAGGTGTAATAAAATGTGATTGCAAATCTTTATCTGCAGCAATTCTTATTGTATGTTTAACTAATGAAAGTTACAGAACAGGAAGCAAGCAAGCAAGCAAAATCAAGGGATATATAGGGCTATTCCCATTTATTAACAGGCAATCAAATAATATATATATATATATATAAATCATTATCATTGAATTAAAATTATCAGGTAACTATTATAAGTCACCATCAACCAGAATGTTTTGATTAAGATAATTAGCACAACTACAAGATAAGATTATAAATACCATCTAGGACAAGTAGATAACTAATAATAACCATAACATGGCTACTGACACTATTACCGACTACTAAGGACTATGTCTGGCTTTAAGAACTGGCATTCTACTGCTCGGTGATAAGGGATGTTAGTTAGAACTGCCAGCTACTATTGGTGGCTACTGGTGGCTATTAATGGCTACTGGCATCCCACATGGATTAATAGGGTTTAAGGGGCTATTGGCGGCTATATTGGCGGCTACTGGCGGCTATAGATGGCTACTGGTGACTATATATGGCTGGTCATGTTATAGTTGAATATATGTGGCTATTGGCGGCTATATTGGCGGCTACTGGCGGCTATAGGTGGCTACTGGCATCCCACATGGATGGATGAGGTTTAAGGGTTATTTGGCGGCTATATTGGCGGCTACTGGCGGCTATAGATGGCTACTGGTGACTATATATAGCTGGTTATATTTAAAAAAATTTAAGTAGCACAAAATTCCCTTTCCTAACTCCTGTTAGCACCTAGGGGTGTTAGGAAAAGTGAAATTGCTACCTGGCGCTACCTGAAATGGTGAAATTTACCTAACACGTTACGAAATTGGAGTTAGGTAAGGGTAAATTGCTACCTGAGCGCTACTTGGTGACTACTTTTCCTAACTCTGAGAATCTGGGTAGCCACTGCAAAGGGGTTAGGCTAAAAACGAAAAATGCCCGCCAAAGTGCCCAAAAGTGGCCAAAATGGCCCGAAATCGCCCCAAAACGTAGTTTTGTGCGGTGCCCACCTATCCCCGTCGGGCGTTTTGCCCAGAATCGATTTTGAACGAAACGTGCCCAATTCCACACTTTCCGTTAGGGGTTCGGTGGGCATCGCCACGGGCGCCCATTTTTTAACCCTTTGCCCATTTTTGGGCGTTTTGGGTGCCCAAGAATGATTTTGCCCACATCTAACTCGGCGCTAACCAGAATTAATATTTTTAACCCCTTAGGCTACTCCCCAAAGGGGTTTGAGGCTATTTCATGATGGAAAATATATGCCAAAAAAATCCCGCCCACCCACCGAAAATGGGCACTTATGGGCACTTCCCGAGGTCGAATCTGTCCGAAACTTACTGGTTACAGAGAGGAAGGATCGATGAAGCCTTTGTTTAAAATTCGGCACTTCTAGACCCGCGGGCGCCCAGTGGGCACCCAGTTAAAGTCAAAATATCACTTTTTTCACATAGTAGGGGCGGTGGGCGCCCATAATATGCATCATTGTGGGCGCCCAACAACGTCGCCCACTCTCACATAGTTAGTCAATAGATTGAAGAATCAAAAAGTTCCATGAGGTTTGGAGAACCCACGAGACGCCCCTCGGGCGTTTGCCCACAAAGACGGAACATTGAATAACTTTGGAGTGCCCGGTCGGAATTTGGTCTATGATACCTCATCGAGTTCAGATCAATGAGAGCTTTCCGAAGATATAACTTTTGGGCACCTGTGGGCACCAGAAAAAATCGACTTTTTAACGGAGCCTCGGTTTGAAATTTAAGCCAGACCATCGAAAAGAGGGCGAAAAAGTAAGTTAAATTGATGTTTCACACATCAAAATTGGCCCAGGAATAACGGTTTTCTGGATATTTCGATTTGCCCACATTCTGCCCACCGAAAACTTCCGAGATCTGTATCTTTGTTAATACTGGGCCAAATTTTTAGTGTAGTACATCGTTTTGGGGTGCCTTGTCGAGCTCTAGACGATGGTGATGTCAGAAAATGAAAGTGAGGCTCCAGTAAAAAGTTGGCCGATTTCAGCGTAAACGGTTTCAAAGTGACTCGTTTTGATTTAGTTTCATCGGAAATGCTATAGGAATGATACATTTTAACTCCTGTGGGCATATTGATGCTATAAATCGACCAACGTGTCATATACTGCCTTTTTACCATAGAAATGACTGATATATGTGTCGTATGATGCGATATTTGGCGAAAAAATGGCCGAAAGTGACAAAAGACATGTGCCTAGACTCCTTTGAGGAGCCTCGGTCAAGTAGAACGGAGAATCTTGAAATTCGATACTTTGGCACATTTGACCAGTGTATGATGCATGTAAAGTTATACCGTTCACAGACATCGTTGGTGCTGTTCAGCAATAATTCACCTTTGCGCCAACTCAAATTAGTGTTAATGAAAATTTTCATCCAAATCGGTTAGGAAAGGGTAAATTTTTTGTCACCAGATAATCCTAAGTAAATTAGGCCTTTTGCGAGATATAAAATTTTTAAGTTGTGCATAATTCTTTACCCTTTGCATAACTTTTAGCAAAGCGAAATTTACCCTGCTCTAACCACTTCCAATAACCCTTTCTTTGTCATATCTCACGGTAACCTAAATTTTCGAGATTCTAACCACTTCCAGTAACCCTTGCTTTATCATATCTCAAGGTAACCTAAATTTCCGTTGTCATATTTCAAAGTAACCTAAATTTGCTTTGTCATATCTTAGGGTAACCTACATTTAATTTTGCTATAACCTCGTGCAACCTAATTTCACTCATCATAATTCGAGACATGAAAATTTTCACTTTACCTCTAACTGAGATATGACCAAGGAAATAAAGGTAACAAATTTCACCTGGTCCTGGTATGAGATAACAATAAATTTTTCAGTATTTTTTTCTGTAACCGGTGCGAGTCGCACCTGAACCGCGGGAACCATAGTACATGTAATCTAGAGTGGTTTGAACCAACTGGAACCACCGTCGCACCCCAGTGACACCCGAACCCAAATTGCAACGAAACTTCCATTTTTTGGCTACTTGAAGTTTTCCTAACAGAGTTAGCTTTAAATTATTCGGAAAATGTCCGATACTTTGACGTCGACGTCTCTACACGTCCGATTCGACTTGATTCCTTTAGTTTCGTACCTCTGGACATTCCATGTGAAGATTAGGCAGCATACATAGCATTAAATTAGTTTATATTGACAATTAGAATATTTTCAGAATCACCCTTGTCCTAACTCTAGACCACATAAATTTTACCTTTGGATAACTCAATGCAAAGAAAAGGCAACTTGTCATATCACATTTCTCCTAGTGCTGGTAAGGGACAGGAATAAATTTTTCAGTTTTTTTTTTCTGTAACCGGTACGAGTCGCACCTGAACCGCGGGAACCATAGTATATGTAATCTAGAGTGGTTTGAACTGACTGGAACCGCCGTCGCACCCCAGTGACACCCGAACCCAAATTGCAACGAAACTTCCATTTTTTGGCTACTTGAAGTTTTCCTAACAGAGTTAGCTTTAAATTATTCGGAAAATGTCCGATACTTTGACGTCGACGTCTCTACACGTCCGATTCGATTTGATTCCTTTAGTTTAGTACCTCTGGACATTCCATGTGAAGATTAGGCAGCATACATAGCTTTAAATTAGTTGATATTGACACTTAGAACATTTTCAGAATTACCCTTGTCCTAACTCTAGAAAGCAGAAATTTTACCCTTTGCATAATTATTTGCAAAGACAAATTTTCCGTGCACCAACCACATGCAATAACCCTTGCTTTGTCATATCTCCGGGTAACCTAAAATTACTCTGTCATATCTCAGGGTAACCTAAAATTACTCTGTCATATCTCAGGGTAACCTAAATTTCCTTTGTCATATTTCAGGGTAACCTAAATTTCTTTGTCATATTTCAGGGTAACCTAAATTTCTTTGTCATATCTTAGGGTAACCTAAATTTAATTTTGCTCTAATCTCGTGCAACCTAATTTCACTCATCATAATTCGAGACATGAAAATTTTCACTTTACCTCTAACTGAGATATGACCAAGGAAATAAAAGTAACAAATTTCACCTGGTCCTGGTATGAGATAGCAATAAAGTTTTCAGTTTTTTTTTTCTGTAACCGGTGCGAGTCGCACCTGAACCGCGGGAACCATAGTACATGTCATCTAGAGTGGTTTGAACCGACTGGAACCACCGTCGCACCCCATTGACACCCCAACCCAACTTGAAGTTTTCCTAAGGGAGTTAGCTTGAAATTATTTGGAAAATGGCCGATACTTTGTCGTTGACGTCTCTTCACGTCTGATACGATTTGACACCTGTAGTTTCGTACCTGTATATTTCATGTGAAGATTAGGCAGCATACACAGCTTTATATTAGCTAGTTAACACCTACCCCTACCCCTACCCCTACCCCTAACCCTACCCCTAACCCTAGCTCTCCTGCTTTGACATAGGAATAAATTTACTTATGTAACCAGTGCGATTGATACCTGAACCGCGGGAACCATATTACATGTATTTTAGAGTAGTGTGAACCAACTGGAACCATCGTTGCACCCAAGTGACACCTGAAACCCAAATTACGCTGAAACTTCAATTCTTGTGCTACTTGATTTTTTTACAACAGAGTTAGCTCTAAATTATTGGAAAAATGGCCGATACTTTGTCGTTGACGTCTCTTCACGTCTGATACAATTTGACACCTGTAGTTTCGTACCTGTATATTTCATGTGAAGATTAGGCAGCATACACAGCTTTATATTAGCTAGTTAACACCTACCCCTAACCCTACCCCTACCCCTAACCCTACCCCTAACCCTAGCTCTCCTGCTTTGACATAGGAATAAATTTACTTATGTAACCAGTGCGATTGATACCTGAACCGCGGGAACCATATTACATGTATTTTAGAGTAGTGTGAACCAACTGGAACCATCGTTGCACCCAAGTGACACCTGAAACCCAAATTACGCTGAAACTTCAATTCTTGTGCTACTTGAATTTTTTATAACAGAGTTAGCTCTAAATTATTGGAAAAATGGCCGATACTTTGTCGTCGACATCTCTTCACATCCGATTCGATTTGTTTCCTGTAGTTTCGTACCTCTGGACATTCCTTGTGAAGATTAGGCAGCATACATAGCTTTAAATTGGTTTATATTGGCACTTAGAACATTTTCAGAATTACCTTTGTCCTAACTCTAGACAACAAAAATGCCTACCTTTGGATAACTCTATTCAAAGAAAAGGGGCTTTGTCATATCTCAGGGTAACCTAAATTTACTTTGCTATAACCCCATCCCATAACCCTTGGTTTGTCATATCTCAGGGTAACCTAAATTTTCTTTGCGCTAACAGTTTTAACCCCTTGCAACCTCAAAAATTAGTTAGGTCAAAGGAAAAAAAAGTAACCCCTACCCCTAACCCTACCCCTACCCCTACCCCTACCCCTACCCCTAACCCTAGCTGTCCTGCTTTGACATAGGAATAAATTTACTTATGTAACCAGTGCGATTGATACCTGAACCGCGGGAACCATATTACATCTATTTTAGAGTAGTGTGAACCAACTGGAACCATCATTGCACCCAAGTGACACCTGAAACCCAAATTACGCTGAAACTTCAATTCTTGTGCTACTTGATTTTTTTATAACAGAGTTAGCTCTAAATTATTGGAAAAATGACCGATACTTTGTCGTCGACGTCTCTTCACATCCGATTTGATTTGTTTCCTGTAGTTTCGTACCTCACAATGATCCATGTTAAGATTAGGTCGCATACATAGCTTTATATTAGTTATTTTGACATATAATATTCGCACTTGTAACCCCTTGCAACCTCAAAAATTTGTTAGCACTAAGCAAAAAAAAGGAACCCCTAACCCTAACCCTAATTCTAGGGTTAGGGGTAGCGTTACTTTTATTTTATTGGTCCTAACTCTAGACAACAAAAATGCCGACCTTTTGATAACTCTATGCAAAGAAAAGGCGCCTTGTCATATCTCAGGTTAACCTAAATTTTCTTTGTCATATCTCAAGGTAACCAAAATTTACCCTTGTTATAACCCCATACAGAAATATTTCTTTGTCATATCTCAAGGTAACCAAAATTTACCCTTGTTATAACCCCATACAGAAATATTTCTTTGTCATATCTCAAGGTAACCAAAATTTACCCTTGTTATAACCCCATACAGAAATATTTCTTTGTCATATCTCAAGGTAACCAAAATTTACCCTTGTTCTAACCCCATACCAAAATATTTCTTTGTCATATCTCAATACAAGCAATATTTTTTCTGTGCGCTAACATGAGATATCACCAAAGAAATTTGTCATATCTCAAATCTTAAACTTAGCTAAAGTACAAGTACATGTACCTTTTGAACTGTGTCCAAGATTGTATAACTTGAACCAATCCCCAAGTACATGGAAAGGCAAGTGTTTGAACTCTACTGATTTTCGTGGTAGAATGATTTGAAACCGAAAATGTAAACGTCCGCTATTTCCTGTTTGAGTATGTGAGCTGCGAATATGGCCCATATTCCGTTCCGTACATTCATGAAAAACTTCCCGACAAAGTCTAGGCAGCATAGATAGTTGTAAATTAGTTCATACACTTAGTTATGTAAATTTACTGAGTTAGAAAATTTCACTGTTTGATAACTGTAACCAGAATAATTAGGCTTATTCATATCTCACACAACGCCTAAATTTTGTCAGTGATATCTCTTGACCGACAATCTTTTCCTTGTCCTAACTCATCACAGACTTTTTTGGGGGTTATATCTCATGACAGCGCAAATTTTTGTGTTTCTAACCCCTTCCAAAGAAATTTTTCATGTCATATCTCACTGAAGACAGGACTAGAAATTTAGGTAACATTTTATATATCTGATAACATAACGTCCCCAAAACTTACATATTATGCAATACCAAAGTACAACAAAGAATTTGTATGTTCGGGAGACTGTATTGAAGTCACACAAACGATCATAGCATCTTGGGAATACTTATCTCAAAGTTGCGCCAAAAGTTTTGATATTTCTTGACAAATGCTATCTTGGTATATACCACCGACCCCGTTTCGTTGGGAAATTTCAAGCTACTTTGAAGTTTACGATTCTACTTTTGTATCTGCGGTGGATACGAGTTCCCCCACATCCAGACATGTTCCCTGCAAAGATTAGGCAGCATACATGGTGTTAAATTTGTTTAAATATGTACTTACACATTTTAGTTCAAACCACTTTTGTCATGTCTAAATCCAATAAAAAATTTGCTTTTTCTAACTCTGACCAACCGAAATTTACCTTGTTATATCTCAATGTAACTAAAATTTACCCTTCACCTAACCCCATACAAAAATATTTATTTGTCATATCTCAATGTAACCAAAATTTACCCTTCACCTAACCCCATACAAAAATATTTATTTGTCATATCTCAATGTAACCAAAATTTACCCTTCACCTAACCCCATACAAAAATATTTATTTGTCATATCTCAATGTAACCAAAATTTACCCTTCACCTAACCCCATACAAAAATATTTATTTGTCATATCTCAATGTAACCAAAATTTACCCTTCACCTAACCCCATACAAAAATATTTATTTGTCATATCTCAATGTAACCAAAATTTACCATTCACCTAACCCCATACAAAAATATTTATTTGTCATATCTCAATACAATCAATATTTTTTTTGTGCACTAACATGAGATATCACCGAAGAAATTTGTCATATCTAAAATCTTAAATTTAGCTAAAGTACAAGTACATGTACCTTTTGAACTGTGTCAAAGATTGTACAAGTTGAACCAATCCCTAACTACATAGAAAGGCAAGTGTTTGAACTGTATTGGTTTTTGTAGTCGAATGATTTCAAACCGAAAATGTAAACGTCTGCCATTTTATGTTTCAGTATGTGAGCCGCGAATATGGCCCATATTCTGTTCCGTACATTCCTGAAAAACTTCCCGACAAAGTCTAGGCAATATAGATATTTCTAAATTAGTTCATACACTTAGTTAACTAAATTGACCGAGTTAGAAATTTTCACCGTTTGATAATTGTAGCCAGCATAATAGCCTTATACATATCTGACACAACGACTAATTTTTCTCAGTTATATCTCTTGACAGTCAATCTTTTCCCTGTCCTAACCCATCACAGACATTTTTGTGGGTTATATCTCATGACAGCTAAAATTTTCGTGTTTCTAACCCCTTCCAAAGAAAATTTCCCTGTCATATCTGACTCAAGAAAGGACTGGAAATTTAGGTAACATTTTATATCTCTGATAATATAACGTCCCCAAAACTCACATATTATGCAATACTGAAGTACAACAAAGAATTTGTATGTTCGGGAGACTGTATTGAACTCACACAAACGATCATAGCATCTTGGGAATACTTATCCCAAAGTTGCGCCAAAAGTTTTGATATTTCTTGACAAATGCTATCTTGGTATATACCACCGACCCCGTTTCGTTGGGAAATTTCAAGCTACTTTGAAGTTTACGATTCTACTTTTGTATCTGCGGTGGATACGAGTTCCCCCACATCCAGACATGTTCCCTGCAAAGATTAGGCAGCATACATGGTGTTAAATTTGTTTAAATATGTACTTACACATTTTTGTTCAAACCACTTTAGTCATGTCTAAATCCAATAAAAAATTTGTTTTGTCTAACTCTGACCAACCGAAATTTACCTTGTTATATGTCAAGGTAACCCAAATTTACACTTGACCTCACCCCATGCAACTTAATTTTCCTTCATATATCTCAAGGTAACCAAAATTTACTCTTGATCTAACCCCATACAAAAATATTTCTTTGTCATATCTCAAGATAGGCAAAATTAACCCTTGTTATAACCCCATACAGAAATATTTCTTTGTCATATCTCAAGGTAACCCAAATTTTACCCGTCTGCTAACCCCATGCAACATTAAGTTTTTGTCATATCTCAACACAAAGAAAAGTTTTCATTTGCGCTAACCAGGTGTATTATTATTTTCTTGTCATATCTCAGAAAAATCAAAATTTTCATTTTCATTTTACAGATGCAAAAATACGCTGTTGTCATATGTAGAGACACAGAAAAATTGAAATTTGCACTTATACGGTGCAATGTTACAATTTTGTCATATCTCTAGACAAAGACAACTTTCCCTTTGTTCTAACTCGCTACAAGACAAATTTTTTGTCATATCTCCAGACAACCCTAAATTTTCCTTGTTCTAACCCCCTCCAATATTAGCGTCTTGTCATATCTCAGGACAACCCTAAATTTTTGTTAGTGCTAACACCATGCATCAATAATTTTTTGTCATATCTCAAGGTAACCAAAAACAAACTTTGCACTAACCATTTCCAACCTAATTTTATTGTGTATATCTCGAGTCAACCCAACTTTTTTTTTGCACTAACCACTTAAAACGCTCTTTGAATTTTTGTCAACCTGAGATATAATAAGGCCAAAATTTTGTCGCAATGAGTTAGTGCAAGACCAATTTTTATATTTTTGAGTTATGACCAAGAAAATATTTCCTGTGTTTGATAAGTTAACGACCAATTATTTTGTGTACCCCTAACCCTAGCAAAAAGTAGTACCGGCCAAAAAACGTTAAAAATGACACCCAAATGTTGCCAAATGGCTTGTAATCTTACAGATATATGCTCTTATGGTGAAAAAAGCATGGTAGAACCAACTTTTGGCTCAACGAACTTTACGATTCGGATATTCGTCAATTCGCTCAGACAGGGTCGTAATGGGCGTAGGAATACATTTTTCATTGTTTTACAACCCAAAGTGACCTTTAAGACCTTAGTGTGGCATTTTGGCACCGCCGCAGCGCCTTTTTAGGCGATTGACGTGTCATTTCCGCCCCCCTAAAATCTTGTAAATTTCCCATGTTTCTATGGTCTACCGTTTTTTTCCGAAGCCTCGTTTTGAAAATCTGACTTCACGATTGTTTTCGGGGCGAAAAAATAGTCCAAAACGATCTTTTACATTCCAAAATAGACCAAGGAACAACCAAGATACGAAGGGTTAAACATTGAGAAATATCGATTTTTCGACTATTTGACCCTATCGTTACTCGGTCGTTAACGATCGTATTTTAACGTGCGATACATCAAATCAGTCTAAAATTTCGCCCTCTTTTGTTTGGTTACGTCAGGTCATGAAAACGAGGCTGAATGACACCTGTAACGAGCAATCGAAATTCTGAGGTTGGAGGTTCCAGAAAAAAGCGTTAACGTTAACGTTAACGCGAAAAACTTGCAGAACTGAATAATATACCCATTTTAGAGTAAACATGTGAAATTTCGCAAAAAAACGATCGCGGGAAGTGTGTGCCCGCAGGGGGTATCCGATTTTCATCAATTTTTGGGAAGAAAGTCCCGTTTTTTAGAAACGAATGCCTTAACGTTGTCCGATTTTGAAAAAAGTTATATATTCTTGTTCGTCATATGCCTCTCATTAAGCCCTGTAAATTTGGACGTTGTTAGCCTCCGTTAAATGCCCGAGGGCTCCCGCTAAACACAGGGTAAAAATAAGTAGCATTTCCCAAAAAACGCAATATTAGCCGTGTGCGCCCAAAAGGGCGTGGGCGCCCCAAAAAGTTGTATATTTTTGAAGTTTAGGCATAAAACTTTTAGTATGTACCATTTTACCGTTGAAAATTTGTGTTTTAGCACGTTTCGAAAAGTCGATGCAATTTTGGACAAACGAAACCACCTACCCATTATAAGAGGTAGATGGGATCCGAAAATCGTGGAAATGTTTAACCCCCCGAAACTTACCCCTTCCGAAATTTGGTGCTTAACAACGTTAGATAGTGTTTATTACCGAAAACCCTTTAATTACCGGAGATAACAGAAATGCAAACGCGGTAATTCTTGGGTAGCAACCCCAAAACTTTGCGTTTTCACCATAAATTGCGTTTTGTGGGCATATGTGGGCGGGGGTAATAACCCCGTGGGCACTGATACGTGCCCTTGGGTTGTTAGACACAGGAAAATTGGGTTTGGCGATTGCAATTGCATTATCCGGAAATATAATGCAATTGCAAAAAAAGGGGGTCCCCCATGCTACTTAAACTAATTTTAAATATAATTAGGGTCATGTTATAGTTGAATATATGTGGCTACTGGCGGCTATATTGGCGGCTACTGGCGGTTATAGGTGGCTACTGGCATCCCACACGGATGGATGGGGTTTAAGGGTTATTTGGCGGCTATATTGGCGGCTACTGGCGGCTATAGATGGCTACTGGTGACTATATATAGCTGGTCATGTTATAGTTGAATATATGTGGCTACTGGCGGCTATATTGGCGGCTACTGGCGGTTATAGGTGGCTACTGGCATCCCACGTGGATGGATGGGGTTTAAGGGTTATTTGGCGGCTATATTGGCGGCTACTGGCGGCTATAGATGGCTACTGGTGACTATATATAGCTGGTCATGTTATAGTTGAATATATGTGGCTACTGGCGGCTATATTGGCGGCTACTGGCGGCTATAGGCGGCTACTGGCATCCCACATGGATGGATGGGGTTTAAGGGTTATTTGGCGGCTATATTGGCGGCTACTGGCGGCTATAGATGGCTACTGGTGACTATATATAGCTGGTCATGTTATACTTGAATATATGTGGCTACTGGCGGCTATATTGGCGGCTACTGGCGGCTATAGGTGGCTACTGGCATCCCACATGGATGGATGAGGTTTAAGGGTTATTTGGCAGCTATATTGGCGGCTACTGGCGGCTATAGATGGCTACTGGTGACTATATATAGCTGGTCATGTTATAGTTGAATATATGTGGCTACTGGCGGCTATATTGGCGGCTACTGGCGGCTATAGGTGGACACCCTCTGGCTGAAACCAGTATTCACTGCTGAATACATGGCTTCTCCCCTGCTGCACACCTTATGGCTGCTAGTTGGCTGCTGGTGGCGGCTCCTGCTTCTCTTCTGTCTTCTCAGCTCCTTCTTCCTTGGTGTGGCTGGTGGAATTCACTACTGAATTCTGACGAATCCGGCAATCTGCGGCTCTTATATTTACTTTGCGAGAGGTCACATGACCAGTGGGACGATACTGAGAATGAACTGGAGGGGTGATAGCTTTTAAACTTAAAGCCAGCATTCACGTAAATTATGTCTACTATTATGCAACATTGCCTAAATTAATAGTTTAACATCATATTCACACACATATAAAATAAATATTACAAACTCCATGCATAAATTCGAATACTTTACTTCCTCCAGTTATTTTATAAAGCTTTAACCCCTGGCCGAAGTTTCTATGACGTCACAAATCTCCTCAAGCACAGATGATTCATTGATTCATACAAATATAACCTAAATGCCGCAGAAAACACCCAATATCATGAGGTTAAAATAAAATAAGATGAATTTAAGCTTTAATACACTGTTTTTCGCATTTCCTCGAGTTAAATAGAAGGTAAGATTTATAAAATCCCCTATTTTCGCCCATTCGTAGCCGTGACGGCCGTCGGACCGTAACACTCCCCCCTACTAAGATTAAAGCGTCCCGCTTAATCCCAACAAGTTTTAGTACTCATTAACACCAGATTATTAACATCAAATTAACTTTAATTTAACAAAATTATGTCAAACAAAACCAAAAGACAGTAAAAAAAATACTGCAGTAAGGGTTAAATCACTGAATTACTTCATATATACATGAAACACTACAAACAATATCACCAAATGAACTACGGTCTATAATTACAGTCCATGCATAGTATGGATTTGAAATATACCAATAAAATGTAAAACAGTACATAAGATAAAACACTGCAAATTAAGAAGAGCTCAGAATTGTAAACATATATACATGCAATACTACAACATTACCCTCAGAACAACAAAATTATACTTTATAATTACAGTCCATTCATATAGTGGTTGTTCTAATTGTAAATAAAAATTACTGATATAACCCCAAACTTCTAAAAGTCCTTTCATCATTTAAATCAAACAATCATGAATTTATACTGAGCAAAGTTCTTGGCTTTCAATTTAGTGTTTAATCGCTGTCACTGTCACTCATGATGCTGCTATAGGTTTCTCTGGTTGAACTCGAAAATACTGAGGATGGTCTTGACTGGGTTGCTTGTCTCATTGTGGTCGGGTCTACTTTGGCTACCATATGGATGACTGGAGGCGGGCAACGTGCACAGTTGACCAAAATTTCTTTTGTCTTTACTACCTCTCCATTTGGTTTCTTTACTGTTCTTCTAATATGGATATGAGTAGGAATTTTAATGCCATGGGGGCAATGGCTCTCTAGGTAGAGCGGGTTATGAAATATGGGTTGAGCTTGAGGTGGGGGTATGATGGGGATTGGTTCGGCTGGTGGATTGGGTTGAACTTCCTTTTGGGGAGAGTACTGAGTTGCTGCCGTCTCACAGTTTGGAATGTACATATCGCCAACCTCTGATCGATTAGGTCCTCCTGCCTTCCCTTCAACAACTGGCGCATGTACATCCCTTGGTCCTGTGGCTATTCCTATGACTGTCACAGCTTCCCGTGGAATAAGAATATCAGCATCTGGCTTCTTATCTACTGGTGGTTCGTCTCCTTGGGGTGACGTTTCCATTGGGGCTTCCTGTTGAGTTGGCAAAATGGAAGCCACTGCCTGTTCTGTCTCACTCTGCCTTACAACCTCAGCTTGTCCCCCAGCCAGCGTGATCATGTTGTCCAACCTCTGGAACAAGGAGGGACTGCCTTGAATACTGTCAGAGTTATGGGGAGGAGATTTTAAGGGGGAAATTGGCCGTCCGATGAGTGGTCCAAGGATGGTTTCTGTCTCTGATCTCTCGGGCTTGTCCTTCTTGGTGGTAGACTTGCTGGCAGCTGAAGATTCGTTCCCCTTCTTTGCCTTCTTCTCTGGAGAGTGGTTGCTTGCAGAGACAGTCTTTATGATTGTTTTGTCTTTGGCCACTTCAGCAACTTTTTCTGGGTGGTTGTTGACTATGTGGTGGCGTATGAGATCATCAACCCGTGTCCTTGTCTTATTGCAATATGGGCATTGTACTCTCTGTCCTTTACCATGGGCATTTTGTATGTGCCTTTTCAGATTTGGTTTGGCAGAGAAAATCTTGTCACAGATGTTGCAAATGTGTGAACCTGGCATCTACAAGAATAAAAAAAATAAGAAAAAAACATAAGTCTTGGGCAGCTTGAGTGGGGATTTGGGTGAGAACCTGTGCTGCATTGATGTACCTTCTTGCATTCTTATCTAGCTGCATTCTTATCTAGCAGAAAACTTGACTATGTGGGTACAGCAAAAGTTTGACTGAATCAGATTTCTTCAATAAGTCTCCTGGGTGGCCGGCTTATCCTTTCAGAGCGACGCCAGCTACCTCTTGGAGTCACCCTTGTGCTTTGACCTTCATCTGGCTCCTCTGACCCTTGCACATCAAGATGATCCACACATCCTTCAGGTTGGTCTTGAGGGCCCTTCTCAGCTACCCTGACTTCCTGTTTCTTGGTATTGTCAGCCTCTTCATCTGTCTCAGTATCACTATCTACCAGCTGGATTCTTCTTTCTCCTGCACTAGAGTATCCTTCCAGGTTTCCTTGTTCGAGTAACACCTCTGGTTCTACTTCGGGTATCCACGGGATTCTCTCTTGTCCATCAGCTAGTTTCAATCTATTGAAATGGATGATTTTGCATGCTGATCTGGCTGACCTCTGCACTCTGTAAAGAGCATCACTCAGTTTATTTATGACCAAGAATGGACCATCCCAATACTTCTGCAGCTTTGGACTTAGCCCTTTCTTCTTACATGGGGTGTAGACCCATACAAACTGGCCTCGTTTGTAGCCCTGTGATGTGGCCTTTAGGTCATACATCTTCTTTTGCCTTTCTGCACCCTTCTTCAAGTGAATTCTTGCCCACTCATGTCCAAGTTTCAATTTGTCCTGCAATTCTGCAACATATTCTGATCCATAGGTGGCTTCTTTAACTTCTAGCGGTCCACCAAACAGCAAATCTATTGGCATATTCACTTCTCGACCCATCATCATCTTGTTTGGCGATACACTGGTGGTTTCCTGTATAGTGGAACGATATGCCATCATCACCATTGGCACATGGACATCCCAATCTCTTTGATGATCCTTGACAAACAGACTCAGCATACTAGCTAAAGTTCTGTTAAACCTCTCTACCATACCATCACTTTGGGGATGATAAGCACTTGTTCTAGTTTTGCTTATGTCCAACAGATGGCACATTTCGCAAAACAGCTGTGACTCAAACTGTGCCCCTTGATCTGTCAAAACCTGTAGTGGTGCACCAAAGCGGCAAATGAATTCATTCACCAATTTCTTGGCAACAGTGACTGCTTCTTGGTTACGCATCGGATAGGCTTCTGTCCATCTGGTGAAATAGTCTGCTACAACCAAGATGTACACATTTCCCCTCGAGGTCCTCGGCAGTGGTCCTAAAATATCCAAGGCAACTCTCTCCATGGGACACCCAACTGTATAGGATTGCATCTGGGCCTTGTTCGTTGGAATTGGCATCTTTTTCTTGGCACAAGTCTCACAATTGTTACACCACTTGTTCACATCTTCCTTCAACTTATACCAAAAGAAACGCCGCCGAACTCTTGCTAATGTCTTGTGCTGTCCCAAATGTGCAGCCGTGACATGGTCATGCAACATTTCAAGAATCTCTTTCCTGAGTTCTGTTGGCACGACTAATTGCCAATGCCCCATTGGTGATGTTTCTTCTTCCCAGAGTTTGTACAACACTCCATCCCTGACATAGAGCTGAGACCACAAGAACCAATATGCTTTGACTACTTCGTTGTCAGATGAGACATCCTGCCAGCAAGGCTTCCTTTGACTCGATTCTTTCAGCTTCAGTATCTTCCCAATGTCTGGATCATTTAGTTGTTTTTCTCGGATCAAATTCTGGCTCCATCCACTCACCCATGATTCTGTCTCCGGCGTTGTCATCACCTTGCGAGTAGGAACTGTGTTATCCTTGTGTGCTATGGTTTGTATCATCGCAGCTTGATGTTCACCACACTGCCTGCATGGAATGCGCGACAGCCCATCGGCATTCCCATGTTGTCTCCCTGGTCTGTGCTGAATGTCAAAATCAAAAGTTGACAAGGCTTCAATCCATCTGGCAACTTGTCCTTCTGGCTCCTTGAAATTAAACAACCAGCGAAGTGATCCGTGATCCGTTCTCAATAGGAACTGCCTTCCATACAAGTAATGGCGGAAATATTTGACAAAATAAACTATTGCTAGAAGCTCTTTTCTGGTCACACAATATCGACGTTCTGCTTTGGATAAACACCTACTACCATATGCAATGACATGTTCCTGTTCATCAAACTTCTGGGACAAGACAGCACCAATGGCTACATCACTGGCGTCTGTGTCTAGTATGAATTTGGCTTCTAGTTTGGGGTAGGCCAACACAGGTGCTGAAGTCAGGTGGACCTTGAGCTCCTCAAAGGCTGTCTGACATGTCTCATCCCAGCTAAACATTCTGCCCTTTTCTGTCAGCCTATGCAATGGAGATGCTATTCTAGAGAAGTCTTTGATGAACCTCCTATAGTACGCTGCAAGCCCAAGAAAACTTCTCACTTCAGTCACATTGGTAGGAGTTGGCCAACCTTTCACGCTCTCAATTTTGGCTGGATCAGGAGCAACCCCTCTTTCTGAGACAATATGACCCAAGTATGTCACTTGTTTCTGGAATAATACACACTTCTGTGGTTTCAGCTTCAGTCCTGCATCTTGGAGTCTGCAGAATACTTTGCCAAGCCTGGAGATTTCTTCTTCAAAACTTTTGCCATAGACAATCACATCATCCAGATAAATCAGACAAATCTGATATTGTAGTCCAGCTAAGACCATCTCCATCAATCTTTCAAAAGTAGAAGGCGCATTGGTGAGGCCGAAAGGCATAAGGTTGAATTGGAACAGACCTTCTTTGCAAACAAAAGCGGTCTTTTCCTTGTCAGCCTGATCCATTTCAACCTGCCAGTACCCTGACTGTAGATCTAAAGTACTAAACCACTTAGCACCTTCTAACTGATCAAATGACACCCTAGGTATGGGATAGGCATCACCTACAGTGACTTTGTTGAGCATCCTGTAGTCTATACAGTAGCGATAGGTTCCATCCTTCTTGCGAACCAGGACTACTGGGGCTGACCAAGGACTGCTTGACGGTTCTATCACCCCCTCTTGCAGCATCTTCTTTACCTGACCCTTTGCTTCTTCCTGTAAATGAAGGGGAACTCTTCTTGGATGTTGCCGGATTGGTCTATGGTCTCCAGTGTTGATTTTGTGTTTAATCAGGTTGGTTCTTCCAAGTTTTCCATTAGGTCCCACAAACACTTCTTGGAATTGGACCAGGAGCTGTTCCAGTGACTGTTTCTGCTCTGATGTTAGGAACTGGGAGCCATTCTCTAACAACTCTTGCAAATATGCTGGTACCTCCCTCGAACCATTGTCTTTCTGGCTGTGTGTTTCTGGTGAGGCAGTCTCTTCATTTGGAAGGTAATGGTTGGTTTCTCTGGCCACATGTCGCACAAACATCTTCTCTGTCTCAAATGGAGTATTGTGACATATTTCTACTGGCTCTGCCACACCAACAACTGTACCCTGAAAAAGCTTAATACTTTGTGAATGTGGATTCATAACACGAAGAGGAATGATTCCTCGCCTGATGTCGACTAATGACCGCCCTACAAGAAGTCCATAGTTTTCCACAAACTTTGTGGTGTGCTCAACTATATTGAGTTTTGCTTCTGACCCTCTTTGTTGTGCCATTCCTCCAATTATCATCTCTGATTCTGCTGGGACAACAATGTCTTCTTTGATGGTGATTCGGCAACACTGGGGTCGACTTCCTTCTTGCCACAGGGTGACTTCCATGCCATGGATAGTAAGATGTTGGTCAGCTAGGTTCACCTTGCACCCATGTGTTGACAGGAAATCCATCCCCAGGATTGCATCGGCCTCTATATCAGCCACAATGACTTCATGGAGGACCTTCAGTGGCCCAATAGTGATTTCCATTAGGTCCTGGCCCAAGACCTCTAGTTGGCCTCCATCAGCACCACAGACATCAAATGGTACTTCCTGTAAAGAACCCTCCACGCCTTGACTCATCTGTTGAAATATACCCTTAGAAATGAGGGTAACACCCGCACCCGTATCAATCAAAAATTTCAAAGGTTGACAATTAATTTCCCCTATAATCACTAACCCACAATTCCCACTAACACTCAAAATCTTTTGTGGTCTTGAAATTTCGGCTGTACCTCGACCACTAGATGCAGCCTGATCTAGTTTGACATCTCAGTCTTGGACTCATGGGGACAATTACGCATCACATGTCCAATTTCCCCACAATTCCAACACCTAACATTGGAACTCTGTTTTCCATCATGTAAGTATGAAGTCTGACCTCTTGTCCCTCTTCTCATTGCTTGGTCTTGAAGCTTCCTTTTCAGCTCTTCCACTTGTTTCTTCAATTCATCAATTACAGAATGGTCTCGTGATGACCTCTGAGTTGTTGCATTTGGTTTGTACTGGACATCCCTCACATAACGTTTGCCTGAAGTTCTTTGCTTCTCCGCTGATTTATACGCTTCAAATTCTACAGCGGTGCATATTGCTCCGTCTAAATTCTCTGGCTTTGTTTGATAAATGCGCCAGCGGATGTCAGGATCATCTATTGAATCTATGAAATAGTCCTTCCCAAGGACATCTAAGACATCAGCATTGGCACCAGGATAAGCCTGACTAACCAATTGTCTGATGTGTTGACCCAACTCAGGTAAACTCTCATTTGTTCGCCTGAGCCGATTTCGTAGTTGGACACGGTACAGCTCACTCTGGTTTTCTGGATTGAATCGTCTGCCCAATGCAGTAACCAGCTCACGATAATCTCTTCGTCTGTGAAGCGGCAAGTTGTTCATCACCTGGCATGCAGTTCCCCTCAAGCTAACACTCAGATACTGTGTGCGCTGTTGGAAGTTCCAACCATTGATCTCACTGCATATCTCAAAGTGGGCCAAGTAATCGGGCCAAGATGACTTGCCATCGAACTGGTCAGGCATAACTTTTGGTCTCTTGTTTTGCCTGGCTTCCTCTCTGTCAACTCCAACGGCCAGTCCTGCTGGTGCATCAGCTCCCCATCGAGGGTTGTCCATCTGTTCCAGGTGGAAGGCTTGTCCCCTTTCTTCTCTCCGATCTGGACAAAGATGTCTGAGACACTCCAGGGCTTCCATCCGTTGTTGGTCATCTGGTCTCTTTGGTTGCACATCACCTGAACCGCCACGTGTAGACTGAGTAAACACTCCCCCAGCTGCATTGTCAGCTACATCACTCCTCTCACCCGTTTCACTCATTATATATATCTACAATATAAAATAACTCTGCTTAAAAAAAATAAGCGCTGGATCCGCATCACTGGATTCCTAACAAACAAAGGAATCCCACTTCTGACACCAAAATGTGACGGATCCGAGCGGCATAAATATATCATACTCTGGCGCCCAACTGGACGGTCTGTCCAGTCCATAAATTCTCTAATTTTCCCACCTGTACAGGAATTTTCCAGACTCACTACTGAGTCTCAAACAAGGCTTACTCAAGCCTTCAGAATCACCAGCACCTCCAGGACGTCTCCAAGTACTGAAACAGATTCTTCATCAGACACCTCCAGGAGATCCAAATGTCAGAAACAGATTCTTCATTGAACCACCGGACATCTCCAGGATCCCCAAGTGTCTTAAAACAGCTTCACTGCTGAATCTTGTGATACCTTCCAGGACAACCCCATGTCAGAAACAGATTCCTGTAGAGAATCACCGGACATCTCCAGGATTTCCAAGTATCATTTAACAGGTTCACTGCTGAACCTCATTACACCTCATAGGACATCCAAATGTCAGAAACAGATTCCTGTGGAGAATCACCGGACATCTCTAGGATTCCCAAGTATCATTAAACAGGTTCACTACTCAACCTCATTACACCTCCAGGATATCCAGCTGTCAGAACTGCATGACCCCAGGTGTAATAAAATGTGATTGCAAATCTTTATCTGCAGCAATTCTTATTGTATGTTTAACTAATGAAAGTTACAGAACAGGAAGCAAGCAAGCAAGCAAAATCAAGGGATATATAGGGCTATTCCCATTTATTAACAGGCAATCAAATAATATATATATATATATATAAATCATTATCATTGAATTAAAATTATCAGGTAACTATTATAAGTCACCATCAACCAGAATGTTTTGATTAAGATAATTAGCACAACTACAAGATAAGATTATAAATACCATCTAGGACAAGTAGATAACTAATAATAACCATAACATGGCTACTGACACTATTACCGACTACTAAGGACTATGTCTGGCTTTAAGAACTGGCATTCTACTGCTCGGTGATAAGGGATGTTAGTTAGAACTGCCAGCTACTATTGGTGGCTACTGGTGGCTATTAATGGCTACTGGCATCCCACATGGATTAATAGGGTTTAAGGGGCTATTGGCGGCTATATTGGCGGCTACTGGCGGCTATAGATGGCTACTGGTGACTATATATGGCTGGTCATGTTATAGTTGAATATATGTGGCTATTGGCGGCTATATTGGCGGCTACTGGCGGCTATAGGTGGCTACTGGCATCCCACATGGATGGATGAGGTTTAAGGGTTATTTGGCGGCTATATTGGCGGCTACTGGCGGCTATAGATGGCTACTGGTGACTATATATAGCTGGTCATGTTATAGTTGAATATATGTGGCTACTGGCGGCTATATTGGCGGCTACTGGCGGTTATAGGTGGCTACTGGCATCCCACACGGATGGATGGGGTTTAAGGGTTATTTGGCGGCTATATTGGCGGCTACTGGCGGCTATAGATGGCTACTGGTGACTATATATAGCTGGTCATGTTATAGTTGAATATATGTGGCTACTGGCGGCTATATTGGCGGCTACTGGCGGTTATAGGTGGCTACTGGCATCCCACGTGGATGGATGGGGTTTAAGGGTTATTTGGCGGCTATATTGGCGGCTACTGGCGGCTATAGATGGCTACTGGTGACTATATATAGCTGGTCATGTTATAGTTGAATATATGTGGCTACTGGCGGCTATATTGGCGGCTACTGGCGGCTATAGGCGGCTACTGGCATCCCACATGGATGGATGGGGTTTAAGGGTTATTTGGCGGCTATATTGGCGGCTACTGGCGGCTATAGATGGCTACTGGTGACTATATATAGCTGGTCATGTTATACTTGAATATATGTGGCTACTGGCGGCTATATTGGCGGCTACTGGCGGCTATAGGTGGCTACTGGCATCCCACATGGATGGATGAGGTTTAAGGGTTATTTGGCGGCTATATTGGCGGCTACTGGCGGCTATAGATGGCTACTGGTGACTATATATAGCTGGTCATGTTATAGTTGAATATATGTGGCTACTGGCGGCTATATTGGCGGCTACTGGCGGCTATAGGTGGACACCCTCTGGCTGAAACCAGTATTCACTGCTGAATACATGGCTTCTCCCCTGCTGCACACCTTATGGCTGCTAGTTGGCTGCTGGTGGCGGCTCCTGCTTCTCTTCTGTCTTCTCAGCTCCTTCTTCCTTGGTGTGGCTGGTGGAATTCACTACTGAATTCTGACGAATCCGGCAATCTGCGGCTCTTATATTTACTTTGCGAGAGGTCACATGACCAGTGGGACGATACTGAGAATGAACTGGAGGGGTGATAGCTTTTAAACTTAAAGCCAGCATTCACGTAAATTATGTCTACTATTATGCAACATTGCCTAAATTAATAGTTTAACATCATATTCACACACATATAAAATAAATATTACAAACTCCATGCATAAATTCGAATACTTTACTTCCTCCAGTTATTTTATAAAGCTTTAACCCCTGGCCGAAGTTTCTATGACGTCACAAATCTCCTCAAGCACAGATGATTCATTGATTCATACAAATATAACCTAAATGCCGCAGAAAACACCCAATATCATGAGGTTAAAATAAAATAAGATGAATTTAAGCTTTAATACACTGTTTTTCGCATTTCCTCGAGTTAAATAGAAGGTAAGATTTATAAAATCCCCTATTTTCGCCCATTCGTAGCCGTGACGGCCGTCGGACCGTAACAATATAAAGGTCAATTTCGTCAGAATTCCCTATTATCTGCTTATCTGTTAGAATTTATACTCTTGTAAAGTCTTTTTAAAGGTAATTTAGGAAATTATTATGCAGATATGAATATTCATGAGCAACATTTTTAAAATTTATTTAATCCATGTATATTTAATCCCACTTGAGGTCAGGCCATAGCGACTTGACCTTTCAAATATTGTCTCAGTGTTACAAGAACTTACAATTTGTGCACATTTGTTACATAACTTGGAGAAATTAAGAACAGTTTTTGAGATGTAAAAGTCAGTGGAACTTTTTATCCTTATTAAGAAAAATTAAGTGTAACCTCAGACTGAGAGGCCTGGGTTTGATTCCCAGTGATGTGTAAATCAAGACATCATAGCTCAGTGATAGAGCGCTCAGTCTGCATTTTATTTATGTATTTGTTGCTTTACGTCCTGTTCAACAGCCAGGGTGATATTGAGACGGGTAGTTTACAGATGGAGGAAACCAGTGCATACTGCACTGTAAACCACCGGGCATCGGCAAGTAACTACCAACTTTCCAACATGAAGCGCCCGGCACAAGATTCAAACCAGTGGCCTCAGAGGTTGAAGTGGAGAAAAGTTTATGGCGGGCATATTTAAGTCCTCTTTACAAAATTTAAGCCCACTACCTCCCAGACTTAAATCTAAGTCCACTGACTTAGCAAATCCATGGACTTAGCCCCTTTGTGAAATCCACTAAGTCTAAACCTGCTGACTTAGCACATTTTTGACAGAATTTAAGACCAAAGTCTTAAACTTAAGCCCAAAACCAGTCTTAAGTCTTTGTGAAATCGGCCCCTGGCAGTCCTGATTATGGTAGCCATGGTCTGAATAATCCTAGTGATTTTGTCTAGGAGAAGAAAATCATAATGGGATATGGGTGGTGTGAGCACAATGACTTGATTGTATTGGCGACCTTGGGTCAACAAGAAAGTATATGAAAACAAGAGGAGAGTGCCCGTGAACGGGCACTGTGTCAGCTGACTGAGTGTTTTTGATTTGTGAAGGTGATTAGAGGACAGAATAATTATCAGGAAAAGGGCTGTACAGAAATACAGTAAATGGTAACTGAACAGCAAGTTCGAAAGAAATTCCGAAGCTTACAGAAGAAAAGGATAAAAATGTTGTGCCCTGTAAATGGTATTATGTAGGAAAATAACAAGGTAATTGTTTAAGTGTAAAAAATAGGTTAAAACATATTTAAAGAAATACTACAAATGCAATATCCTCGTTCGACCTTGAAGAAGGGGTCCAAGGTCAAATCTAACCACACAAATACATTCCCAGCCCATGATTTCCTATGGTTTACCATTCCAAACCTCTAGGACCAATTATAAATGAGTTATAAGCACTTTTAAGCTTGGCTGTCCTCATTTGACCTTGAAGGAGGGGTCCAAAGGTCAAATCTGACCATACCAAAAGATTTCGAGCCAATGATTTTCTATGGGATGGTTTACCATCCCAAATCTCTTTCACCAATAATAAGCGAGTTGTAGGCACTTTCAATTTTCGCTATCCTCATTTGACCTTGAAGGAGGGTTCCAAGGTCAAATCGGACCATATCAACAGATTCACAGCCCATGATTTCCTGCCTGTTTACCATCCCAAACCTCTGGGACCAATAATAAGCGAGTTATAAGCACTTTTAAGTTTGGCTATCCTTGTTTGACCTTAAAGGAGGGGTCATTGAAGGTCAAATCTGACCACAGCAAAAGATTCCCACCCCATGATTTCCTACAGGTTGGTTTATCATCCCAAACCTCTAGGATCAATAATAAGGGAGATATAAGCACTTTTCATGACTGACAAAAAACACCTGTGGCGGCCATCTTGTTTCTCAAAATGAGGCCAAAAATATTCCCAGACAACATTTTATGGTTATTAATATATACTGCAAACTTAAGAAAGCTAGCTATAATATTTTTTTTCATCAGAGCAGTAATGGTGAAATCTCTCTCTACACACTGCGGCTATCCAGTGGATACAATGATTTACTCAACAGTGAGAACCTGAAAGTAGCTATTGCTCAGCTATGCCATGACATAGAGGTCTGCAATTTCACTATGTTATAGCTGACCAAAAATTCTGTGAATAACATATTTAACAAATTACTCTAAATGTAATAGTTTTCAAGTTACAACTGATTTACTCAACAGTGAGAACCTCAAAGGAACTATTACTCAGCTATGCAATGAGCTACATGTCTGAAATTTTACTATGTTATAGCTAACCCAAAAGTAGGTGAACAACATATTTAAGCAAAATACTGTAAATGCAATAGTTTTCAAGCTACAACTGATTTACTCAATAGTGAGAACCTGAAAATAGCTATTGCTCTGCTATGCCATGAGCTATAGGTCTGTAATTTCACTATGTTATAGCTGACCCAAAAGTAGGTGAACAATATATTTTAACAAAATACTCCAAATGCAATATTTTTCAAGTTATAGCTGATTTACTCAACAGTCAGTACCTGAGAATAGCTATCGCTCAGTTGTGCCATGAGCTATAGGTCTATAATTTCACTATGTTATAGCTGACCCAAAAGTAGCTGAATAACATATTTGCACAAATTTCTGTAAATGCAATAGTTTTCCAATTATAACTGATTTACTCAATAGTGAGAACTTCAAAGTAGCTATTACTCAGCTATGAAATGAGCCACAGGTCTGAAACTTCACTATGTTATAGCTGACCCCAAAATAGGTGAATAATATATTGAAACAAAATACTCTAAATGCAATAGTTTTCAAGTTATAAGTGATTTACTCAACAGTGATAACCTAAAAGTAGCTATTACTCAGCTATGCCATGAGCTACAGGTCTGAAATTTTACTATGTTATAGCTGGCCCAAAAGTAGCTGAATAACATATTTATACGAAATTCTCTAAATGCAATAGTTTTTAAGTTACAAGTGATTTTACTCATGATGGAAGTTACTGAAAAGCCCAAAAGTAGCTATTATTATTGGTGGGGGTACCCCCCTTGTAATGTCTCTAGCAAACAGACGAACAGACAGATTTGCATGCCTTGAACAATTTTTCATCCTCGATAGATAAGGTATCTTTTAAAAAAAACAGCATGTCTCTAGGCCTTGTAGTTTTGGAGAAGAAGTTCTTCACGCGGACACATTCGCGGACACGGACACATACGCCCACGCCGCAGAGTGATGACGTAAGTCAGCTGACATAAAAATAAAAGCTGGATCGCTGTCTGGATCATCTGGATCTGCGCTTGGCAGAGGTCTGCGCTCTCCGAGAGCTCTTGTTTTTGAAAATGCAACAATGTGCAAACAAAATGTTTTTACAACACATCCCTTAAGGGCTGCCAGGATATAGTGGGCCACAACTGGGCTACTGCTGGACCACTGACTGCATTTTTTTCAAAATATTAAAGCAATATAAACTTCATAAGCAACCTTGACTATTGTCATGCCATCAGAGAACCACCATGCAGTACATTGTACAACATCTTGGTATGACTTTGATTTGACCTTTCACCATGCTGCAGTGACCTTGACCTTTAAAATTTTTTCTGGGCCACATACGTAGTTTTACTTAACTGTGCTATTTCTATTGACACTTACACTTGAATACCTTGTATAGCTCCATGTATTGTCTTGTATTTATGTTATGTACATAACCATGATGTAAAAAGGTAAGAAAATACAGCTGAATAATTAATATGGCAAGGTCTTAGTGTACATAGTTAGTGTCAAAGTTAGTGTACATAACTTAATATTTATTTTGCTTCCATTTGCATACACCCAGACTGAGTGCTCTATCACTAAGCTATGATGTCTTGATTTACACATCACTGGGAATCAAACCCAGGCCTCTCAGTCTGAGGTAACACTTAATTTTTTTGTAAGAAGAGATAAACAATTCCCCCAAAAAATAGTTCTGCATCTCAAAAAATATAAAAGATATTTTTTTCATGTATACCTGCAAAGGCATAATCGATTTACAGTAGTGGATGTATGTTTTCATCTTATGTTAAAGCAATTTATATATGTTGAAATCTGATATTTAAGCTTTTAAAAAAAATTACTCAAAAATCAGTCGTTGAACTTATATCTGCTAATCTTTTATATTTGGAAAGCTTTGGCAATGTACTTTCTTGTGGTCTTTATTTGGCCAAAATCGATTGATAAATGCCAAAGTTATTCAGCATTTTATAACCCCTGCTACCAAGACAAACCAGGAAGTGGATTGCTAAATGGGCGATTATATGGTATTTATGGCTTTACTTACACACCAGAAAAGCTATAACCCAGTCTTAAGGGATGAAATGGTGTTTCAACATATCTTACGTTTATAACTGTTATCATTTTATCATCTAAGTTTACGGTTTTCCAATAATCATTTTGTTTACTAATCTATACTTACAAGTTTGTTTATACCTTTCCGACATGACCTTCACCTCTCGAAACGAGACTGTGAAGTTACGTATATTTGTACATACAAACACACAAATATAAATATAAGGATTAAGAACTATCTCTAAAGTTACCGGTAAGTTTCATCATTCTCACCCAATTTTACTTGTTTGCAAGCCTTAGAGGATTAAGAAAGTACAATTTCACTTCTATCTCAAACTATCTGCTTTGTTTACGTTTGCTGCCCTTACAAATGGCCACCGGAAACAGCTTACAAGATTTTCCGCAATTTATCGCAAACTATATTTACAAATATTCACAATATATACTGTACACTAACACAGATTAAGATTGACACTTGTATATTTCAATTCAATCTGTGACAAAACGTGCCACTGACACTTGTGCGACACAAAATAATTCTGCACCAAAACATACAGTAATTACGGTGATATCGCGTTTTATCCTAGTGTCGATATTAGTTGCCAACAGCACCAAGAGAGTTAATATTGACAGTTCACTGTGAGGTCACCATAAAGTCAGGATATTTCTTAGCCAAATCGCTCCATCTCGCACGGTTAAGGAGATAGAAGCAAATTTATCTTTTGCCATTTTTGGCAAAGTAGCTAAGTACCTATTACTCAGTCAGTTATATAGCTATTATCACTAAAAGCAATCCCAAGCAAGCTATGAACTATTGCTCATACTAAATTTGGTAAAGATATGTCCAATATTTTTCCTTAAAATGCCCGGAAACTAAAGAATTACACAAAAGTAGCCAAGTAGCTATTACTCAGTTAGCTATAGAGCTATCTTCACCAAAAGCAATCCCATGCAAGCTACTAACCCAATAAACACCCATACTAAATTTGGTGAAGATAGGATAAATACTTTTCCTTCAAATGAGCGGAAACCAAGTGTCTGGATGGCGGACGGCGGAAAAAGCAAAAATAATTGGAGGGGTGGACATAATAAAGAAGAACGCAGGAAAAACAATTCCAAAGCCAAAGAAGTTATTCAAGGGAGACTGTAATCTGGCAGCGGCGATCATTCGAACCAACATGAAAACAAGTAGGCGCTCCCGTGAGCTGCTTAAAAGAGAATAATATATGAGAAACCATGTCTCTGGTACCTTTATTATCGCCCACATTACAAAGTAAGGGGCCATTTCCATACACACTGATGCGTATTGCGTATCCGCAATGCAGATCCGTGAATGCGTTTGCGTTTAATTGCAGCTTATATAAATAATACAGAGTGTTTCCATATGCACTGATGCTCATTGCGTTAAGCATGCGTATGCGCAATGCGTGAAGAAAATGCAGCAATGTTGCAAAAAAACGCATTCACGCAACGTAAAATATAATGTCAAGATCACTGATTTTGTTATTTTTTCTCCTCAAACAGGCATAAATCGTCATTTTTTGCTCAATTTTTAAAAATAAGGTATCGTTTTGAAGCTTGTAATGTGCAGAATACATCTACATTGGTTATGTGATTGATTTCATAATATTTTAAGTAAATATAACAACAACAATAAAATATAAATGGATAAATTGAAAAATCTGCCTTTAAGAAATATTTATAAATCTTAATAATTCATAAAAATATATTCTGTCATGGATTTAACTATTAGACAACACTTTTCCACCAATTCAAATTGAAAACTATGCTGCTTGCTATATTTATTCACAAATCTGCATTGTTTATGCACTTATTTTTAAGCGCGTATGGAAACACATTTTATGCAATCTGCATACGCATTGCGGATCTGCATCGCGGATACGGATCGCGGATCAGTGCGTATGGAAATGTACACTAAGTACACCAAAATTAGAACATGGCAACCGTCATAAAGTGGATCAAAATATGCATTGTGTATTAATAACTATTTGATACACTGAATTTCTCTATTTAAAATTTATAATAATTATTAAGCAACAAAGAGTGGCAAAATCAACGATCCCCGGCAAAATCAATGCCCATGGTGGTGGCAAAATCAACATCGCTGAGGAAAAACTGTGGCAAGACAAACTGTGGCAAAATCAACAGTGGTGAAGTAAACCGCCAATATAAACACATGTGGGCGATAATATGATGCACATGGCTATATTTGCACATACAAACACAAAATTATAAATATAAGGATTAAGAACTATCTCTAAAGTGAAATTTCATCATTCTCACCCAATTTTACTTGTTTGCAAGCCTTAAAGGATTAAGAAAGTACAATTTTACTTCTATCTCAAACTATCTGCTTTGTTTACGTTTGTTGACCTTACAAATGGCCGCCGGAAACAGCTTACGAGATTTCCCGCAATTTATCGCAAACTATGTATAATACTGTAAATTCAACAGCTGTACTGCTGCAAAATATATGCATGTAATATGTAGCAAGAAGAAAAACAACATTTAAAATTGTCTCTTTACTCAAAATTGATGTTGACAAAGTCAATAAAATCCTGTTTCTTAGCTATTTCTGATTTTGCTGTCATTTTGCGAATCTTTGCCTCACTCTCCCGTCTTAGATCTCTTTCTGCTGTTAACTTTCTTTTCAAGTCCCTAATTGTTTCCTCTGACTGTTTTAAAACTTTAATTTGCTCTGTCATCAGACTGTTTTTGTCTTCATATATTTTTCTCTGTCTTCTTTCCTCCCTGAGTTTATGTTGTAGATCTTTAACTAAAGCTTCCTTCTTTTCTTTGTCAAACTGTTCAAGCTGTGCCCTAGCTTTTTCCCTCTCCTCAGTCCAAAGTTTGAGCTTGGCATCAGCCTTCCTGAGGTTTTTCAGGAGAATGTCACGAGACGTGGTCAAGACTTCTTGTTGTGAAGCTGCTTGGCTGAGAGCGACCAAAGGTTCCCTGATTTGCCTGGCCGGAGCCTCTTTTGGCACAAATGCCATCTGGCTTGGAGGTACTGTTGGTAGCACTTTCTTCTCGTAGCCGGTTGGAGGTTGAGCAGATCCAGGAGCCAAGTAAAATTTGTTTTGACGGTTTATAGGGATGGCCTTTGCTTCTGCTTGATGCTTTTGCAGAGAATGCCTCTTGACATCTGTGGCCCTTCTAAACACTTTAGTGCATCCTTCACACTCGTAGAGTGTCACCTGGTGTTCATGTATTTCCGCCCAGTGCCTTAAGAGAGCAAATGGTTTTGCAAAAGCCTTGCCTTGGCAACCTTCCACATTACACCTTAATTTATTATTCTCTTTTCCAGGCTTGGACTCATCAACTTCTCCCTCTTCCAGGATATCATCCACCCACTCATTGTTTTTCTCAATTGCTGCCATGCTTTCCCTTAACTCTTTGTGGAAATCAAAATCAGCATCCTAACAAAAAAATAAACAAAAAAAAAACAATTGCACTTAACCATATGTGACAACCATATTTGTACACGTTATATACAATATTTAATATGATTTGTCACTATTCTCAGTTTGAACACCAACCTCTTTTACTTTTGGTTCTAGCCAACTAAGAGGTGTTTCATGTTCATAACTCTTGATATGGTCAATGTGCAGAGTTAAAACTCTGGATTCAGGCTTTTCTTGAACCCTATAATTTAACTCCCCTAATTTATCCACAACCAAATATGGGCCCTTCCAACCTCTACCAAACTTTTGTTTGTCTGAAGGTAGGTGATAAACCCAAACCCATTGTCCTACTTTAAATGACCTTGTTTGAGTGTTTCTGTTATAAGATTTTGCTTGTCGAGTTGCACTCAATTTTACAGAATATCTAACCTTGTCAAATGCATCTGCCATGGTTTGTCTGACCCATTCTACATATTCGCTGGGACATTGAGGAACAAATTCGCTCTTGTTTGTTCCATACATGATGTCAACTGGCAATCTTACCTCGTGACCAAACATCAACAAATTTGGGGTACACTTTGTGCTTTCATGTATGATGGCTCTGTATGCCATCATCACATAAGGCAAGTGTTCATCCCAATCAGATTTCTCAGATTCAGTGAAAGATTTAAGCATTGACTTAAGTGTTCTGTTATAGCGCTCGACCAAACCATCAGATTGGGGCCTATAACGAGATGTCCTCACTTTCTTCATGTCAAGCAATCTACACATCTCCTGAAACAGTATGGACTCAAAGTTCCTACCTTGGTCAGAAAGTATCTCTGAAGGTACTCCATACCTACAGATCCATTCTGTTACCAAGCAATCAGCAACTGTCTGTGCTGTTTGATCAGGCAAGGCATAAGCCTCCACATACTTTGTGTAGTAATCTGATACCACTAATATGTAATTGTTGTGTTTTTCACTTTCAGGTAAAGGCCCTACAATGTCACAGGCTATTTTCTCCATTGGCGCAGAAATAAAATCCTGCTTGAGAGGAGCTTTCTTTGGCATGTGCCCAGCCTTATGACTACTACAGACCTTGCATTTGCTCACCCATCTGGTAATGTCCTGCTTATACCCTGGCCAGTAAAATCTTTCCCTCACCTTACACAATGTTCTTCTGACCTCAAGATGACCAGAAGTTTTATGATTGTGTAATTGGTGCAAGATTTCCTGCCGTAATGCTTGAGGTACAACATACTGATTTACAGATTTGTCCTTTGTATTACTAGGATCCCACTTTCTGTACAGTATTCCTTGTCTTAACTCAAGCTGTGACCATTGAGAACACAATGTTCTGACCTCATGACTCTCTTGGCAAAGTTTGGCCTTGTCAAGTATGTCACTTTGACACTTCAACTCTGTTACTTTCAACACAACAGCATCATTCTTTTGTGCTTGCCGTAACTGATCTACTGTGTAACTGTCTGCCCAGTTACTGAATTTCCCTTTAGACCTTTTACTTATCCCCCGTGGACTTTCACCACGATCTTGACTAGTCACAATGCTAGTAGGGGGATTCTCAAAAGCCTGATCATTACTATGTGAAGGAAGATTTACTCTACCACCAAAACTAGGCGCCTGAGATTCTTGAGTCATCTTGCTAGTATCCATACTAGCTGACCTCATGGATTGACCATTCTGTCCTCGACTCCTACGTTTCTCAGCCTGACCCCTAGTTATAACACAAACACAGTGCTCACTTTCCAATGCACAATCCTCACAGTCACCTCTTTTACACTTTCTAGGTGGCTGTCTAGAAAGACCATCAGCATTAGAATGTATCGCTCCCTTGCGATGCTGTGTTTCAAAATCATAGGAACTGAGTACTGCTAGCCACCTTGCTAACATACCCTCTGGTTCCTTGAAATTGACTAACCACTTCAACGAAGCATGGTCAGTTCTCAGAATAAACCTCCTTCCCCATAAGTAATGATGGAAATGTTTTATGAAAGCCACTGCTGCTAACAGTTCTCTCATAGTTGTACAATAGTTTTGTTGTGTTTTGCTAAGTGTCCTACTTGCATATGAAATAACCTTTTCTTGGCCATCATCTTGAAGCTGTGACAAAACTCCACCAACTCCATATAAACTAGCATCTGTATCCAGTACAAAGGTTCCCTCTTTGTTTGGATAAGCTAGAACTATTGGATCAGTACAAAGTTTGTCTTTCAATGTTTGAAAGGCTTTTTCACATTGTTCGTCAAATATGAACTTTGCGTTCTTCTTTGTCAAAGCATTCAAGGGTGCTGCTATTGTAGCAAATGACCTTATATGTTTCCTGTAATATGAAGCCAGTCCTAGGAAACTACGAAAATCCTTGACCTTTTGTGGTTTTGGCCAGTTTTTGATTGCCTCAACTTTGTTGGGATCACAAGATATCCCCTCCTGAGATACTACATGACCTAAAAATTCCACTGACTCTTGGAATAGTCTACATTTGGATGGCTTCAGAACTAACCCTGCTTTGCGTAATCTTTCAAATACCAATTCAAGATTCAACAAGGTTTCATCAAAAGTCTTTCCAAATGTTATTATGTCATCAAGGTACAGTACTGCTTTTGACCATTGCAACCCACTTAACACTAATTGCATTAAATGCATAAAAGTGCCTGGTGCATTTGTCAACCCAAAAGGCATGACTGTAAACTGCCTAAGACCTCTTCTAGAAGTAAATGCAGTTTTACATTTGTCATCTGGGTGCATAGCAACCTGATAGTATCCCTGTGCCAAGTCCATAGTACAGAAGTATTTTGATCCAGATAGAGAATCCAAGCACTCCTGTATTCTGGGCAGAGGAATGGCTGATTTTCTCATGACATTGTTGATAGCACGATAATCAACACAAACCCTTATATCTCCGGTTTTCTTGGTTACTATCACCAAAGGAGATGACCAAGGACTATCACTGGGCTCAATAATACCCTGTGCTTCCATTTTGTCAAGTTCCTTATCAACAAGTTCTTGTTGCGAGACAGGTAAACGTCTAGGACGCTGTTTGATTGGTACGGCATTGCCCGTGTCTACCCTATGTTGCACCAAATTTGTCCTACCAAGTTGTCCATCAGGACTCTTAAAAATGTCCTGATATTGATACAACAGCCTGGTCAGTCCAAACAACTCAGTTTCTTTCAGATCACCAGATGTATTTTCAACCAAAGGTTTCAATAATTCTGGCAACTCAGGTACGTTCTGTTCTTCTATCATGTTTAAAGTTCCATTTTCAGTGTTTTGAAATAAAGATTTGTCACTGTCAAAGTGTTTTACTTGTGTTACTGGTTCCAGCATAGCTACCACACTATTCTTACTGATCTTGATAGGATCAAGTCCAAAATTGGCAACTCTTATAGGTATGACACTGTCTCCTACTTTCACTAGAGATTTTGCCACTGCAAGACCAGTCTTCTCAGTAACTGAAACTAAAGGTTCAACTAAGCCAGTTGTCCAACCCGAAACCCAATGATTAGATTTCACATGACCACTTATAATCATCTCATGCTGTGGAGGTACACAAAAGTTTTGTTGTGCCTGAATCCGTGCACACCTTGTGCTACCTTTCTTGTGCAATGTTATAAGTTTGTCATTGAATTTCATGGTACCTTTGGCTACATTAAACATGCACTCTTGGTCCTCCATGAAATCCAAACCCAAAATGGTACTCTTGTCACCTAGTGACACCACTTTCACTGGCATTCTAAACTTATGACCTTGAACTTCAAAATCCAGGTTAGTTTGTCCACATACATTCATGACCTCACCATTAGCATTTTTCAATATCAAATTGATCTTCTCTAATGATGGCTTGTCATTTAATGAATCATAGAACAAACTATCCACTATAGTGTATGTTGAACCAGTGTCTACAAGAAACTCAGTTTCATTACCCATTACACTTCCTTCAACATACCAACACGACGAGTTAATAGTTTCAATCACTCCCTCCAGTGGCCCTTTGCAGGTATCTGTTGAGAATGCGGCCCCATCCTCAGCTTGCCTTAGTTTAAATTTTTGGGTGAATTTGAACTACCACTGGTTTTCCCTGTAGCAGTTGGATTTTTAGGACAGTCCCGTGAATAGTGACCTTTCTCATGGCACCTATAGCACTCTATGTCCTTGGACTTTTTATCCTGGTCCCTTGTTTGAGCTTTGTTTGACCTTGAATCAGTGTGCTTTGATTCCTTAATATGACCCAATTCATTGGATAATTGGTTTATCTGATCAGAGTTTTTCCGTAGGGTGGTCAAAATGTTCTTTAAAATTTGACTTTCTGAATTTTCAATGGCACAAACTTTACCATTGACTGGCTTTGAAAGTTTCTTGTTTGAATTGTTTTCAAAACATTCGTACTCAGTGGCCAGTGAGATTGCTTCATGCAAATTTTTGGGATGTGCAAATTGAACATGTTTTCTAATTTCAGCATTTCCCAGACCATTAATAAATTGATCAAGAATCCATTGTTCTTGTGCATTTAAACTAATTCCTGGGAACGCCTTGGATGCTAATCTCCTCAAAGCATAGCCAAATTGCATTGGGGTTTCATTATCCTTTTTCACCCTATTTCTGAACTCAATTCGGAAAGTGGCCTCTCTTTCTGCTGGATTGAACCTATTTTCAAGTTCGGCAATTAGGGCACCATAATTTTGAGTGTCAATGTATGGGGAAATGTCACTGAATACCCTTTGAGCCTCGCCCTGCAAACTCATTATCAACTGTGTAGCCCGTTCATAGTCATTCCACCCATTCCAGTTCGCGACAGTTTCAAAGTGAGTCAAATAATCACTCCATTCAACCGTTTGGCCATTGAATTTGTCTGGATCTCTTTGTCTATGACTATACCTTGGACCTGTATTGGGGTAGGACACTTGTCCTTCAGTGGGCCTTGACCAAAATTCACTCTGTGGGTACAACCTACCACCATACCCTTGGTTTTGTGGTTGCCTATTTGAGTCAGAATTGAAGTCTTTATGTGCCCTGTCACCTTGACCTTGAAATCTTGTCCTGTCCTGATTTTTGTTCAAATCAGGATCATAAGATCTCAACTCGGGTCTTGGCAACCTAACTGGTTCATTATCGTGAGCCCTACAAACACCTGGGTTACTTGCACTCTTTTTAACCACTCGGGGTTTTTCGGTCATGTAAACCTTTGGTGTTGAGTGAACGATTCCGGAATTTATTTCTTCACATGAATCAATAAACTCATGCTCATTGTCACGTTCATTCTGTAATATGTTACAGTTATTCATGTTTCTGAGCTTATCATCATAGATATCAGGTGGAGCTGTGGCTGCCGATGTAGGTCTTTTGTATCTGATTGGCACAGAATTAAACTGTATTTCAGATTTAGGCCTTGTCTCACTAGATTCTCTATCACGCCTTGGGTTAGGCCATTTAGGAATCCAGTCTCGGACAGTTTCCATCCAACTCCTTGACCTGACACTAGTCATTTTATTTTTCTACCGAAATATGCAAATTACAATATTCAAAATATTTGAAATATTAAAAATATTCCTCAACTCAAATTAATACACCAAATAACCAATCCTGGTCACGGCACCAAAAATATCTGTGGCGACCCAGCAGATATGTCAAGCCTTACAAATAGCCTGTTAACCCTACAGATTGACCAAATCAATATAAAGCCTCGCGTTGTGTTCAAATTTGTATTAGGTTATTAGCAAACCGTCACTAACATTAACTCCTGTTGTTAAAGGGACTAATTTGTGGTGTATTAAGAATTTCGCAGCAAATTCAACAATGAATATTTATTCTAAAATATATCAAATTCAACAGGTAATTTACAAAATAAGACAAAATATCACCGGTACATAAAGTAACAATTACAAAAGTGTTTACTCAAATTCATCAGCTTGAATATAATGTATAGCTTTTAATTAGCACACAAATAACCAATTGTCTAATATTCAGTTTAATAAAAATACCATTTATCTCTAGTATTTAGCCTACAATCATCTAATAATTAAACCCTTATTGCTGCTATGTGTAGTAAATGTCTTACCATATTTGGTTGTTCTACTACTGAGCAGGTTCATTCAATTGATTGGTTCAACTTTTGGTCCTTCTGGAACCCTTTCAATCCAATCCAATTGAATTGCTTCTTACATTCAATTCCCTCCTCCTCACGTCACCGTTTCTAAGTGCCTAAAGTACTATATGACGGTGCAACACCGCAATGACGTCAGTACACATTTGTGACGTATACTAGCGATCGCCATTATAACCATCTATACACCGTGATAAATATATGCAAATATAAGGCACTCTGTCGCCCCCTAGTGATGGATATTTGAACTAAAAGGTTTGACAATAAGCTTATTTTATTTTACTAGTAAAAAGCACTAGATTTCTAACACTGTGTATATTTTATTTTATAAAACGTTTGCGGTGGGCGATAATGCACCGCATTTATACTAGCGACCGTGGAGACACTTCTTCAACAATCTCGCGGACCAAATACCGAGTTCGCGCATGCGCAGACATAACACGCGAACGAGGTCATCTCAAATGCATTGTAGCTTGCGTAGGTTAGCAACAGATAGACCCAGAAACTAGGAGTTACAGTAGTCAAGCCTGCTCCCTACAAGTGCGTTTGCAGCCATAAGAGCAGCATCACGAGTTAAGTACTGTCGAATTTGTCTAAGATCCCTCATCTGGATGAAACAAAGTTTACATACATTTTTAACATGTTTGGTGAAGGAAAAGTCTGAGTCAAACCAGACACCCAAATTCTTAACGGCTTCAGAAGGTATGAGTGATTCACCCAATATATTTACTGGAAGAATGGGTTTAACTTTTTTTTGTTGAGACTTGGAGCCAAACATAATAAAGTCGGTCTTATCAGCATTCAGCTTTAGTTTATTTGCACACAACCACAGTTTGACATCTTCGAGGCACTTTCCTAGCCGATCGAAGGCAGTTTCTGCGTTTTTGTGTGTCAGGTGAATAAACAGTTGGGTATCGTCCGCATAGAGGTGAAATTTGACATCTGGATGTTTAGAGATTACTTTGCCCAAAGGTGTGGTATACAATGAAAAAAGAATAGGACCAAGAACTGAACCTTGTGGAACTCCAAACTTAAGCTTTCTAGCCTCAGAGAGAACAGAGCCAATCTTGATGCACTGGGTACGATCAGAAAGGTATGACTTGAACCAGTCAAGGCATCTACCCCCGACACCGAACCATTTTCTTAAGCAATCAAGGAGTTTGTCATGATCAATGGTGTCAAAAGCTGCCGATTGATCAAGCAGCACCACAGCTGTGGCCTCACCTCTGGCTAGAGATAGGTGAATCTGATTCTTTATAGACAAAAGAGCTGTTTCAGTTGAATGGCCACGTCTATAGGCAGATTGATTCTCATTTTCCAACCCATGGAGAGAGACATGTCTACTTAGTTGTGAGGCAACTACACGTTCCGCGAGTTTAGAGATAAAGCTCAGCCTAGACACAGGACGATAGTTTTTAAGATCGTCTTTTGATAAAGAAGATTTCTTTATCAGTGGAGTGACAACAGCACTTTTGAAGCCATCTGGGACAGCACCTTCTGACAAAAAACAATTCACAAGTTTTGTGATAGAAGGAAGGAGTATATCAAGGCAATCCTTAACTAGGAAAGTAGGCCAAGGATCCAGGAGACAGGATTTTGTAGGTGAGTTTTTGATTACCTTCGCAATATCATCAGGAGAGGCAACATCAAATTTGACAAGTCCAGGCGGATTTACAGGAGATGGCAAGGAAAAGGATGAAGAACTGGAAAAAGACTCTCGGATTTTAGCGATCTTGTTAGTGAAAAAAGCGGCAAACTGATCAGCCAATTGTTTTTGTGAACTATTTGATGGTAGAACCTTGTCAGGGATATGGTGTAAGGCAGAACGCAGAACTTGCCACAGTTTTAGGATCATCACCGTTTTCTTTGACAAGAGCTCTAAAATATGTGGCTTTGTCTTTATTAGCTAGTGAATTACACCTGGCAATTTGTTTGCGCAGCCTAGCACGGTTAAGAGGAGTTTTCTTTTTGTGCCAGATGCGTTCAAACTGTCGTCAGATGGATTTAGCATTTTTTGTAGGTATCTGATAGCCACTTTGGCTCCTTGGCAAGACAGTGAGTAACCTTTGGAACATGTTTGTCCAGAAGGTTGGAAAGATCGTTAGTGTATTGATCATACAGTTTTTTCGCAGTGTCACCCGAACAAGCAACAAAGGAACAATTGCTCAAGTCATTGCGTAGAGTGTCCATGTTTATTTTATGATATCTCCTGTAAGTCACTCTGTTAGCTTGTGAATTAGCAATTGTTGGAGTTTTAATTTGGCATTTGATCATTGCATGGTAGGAGATGTAGTCACTGACAACCACATTTGAAACCAGAGAACTATCAGAAGTAAGGATGAGATCTAGGGTATGGCCATGAAGATGGGTAGCAGAATGAACATGTTGGGTAATATTGCAGGAGTCAAAAATATTAAGGAAATTAACACTATCCCTTGATGTTGTATCAATATAAATATTAAAGTCGCCACAAATGATGAAGGAGGAATTCGTAGATGAGAGGAACTCAACCAGTGTATAAAACTCATCATAAAAAGGATTGGAACATGAACCTGGAGGACGATAAACAGATGCAACTTCAGTAGAATGAGCATTCGATCCAATACTGACTACCAGACATTCAAAGTAGGTGAAAGTGGGATGATCCACAATTCTATGAGACAGGCTGCTGTTTATGAAAAAGCCAACTCTGCCACCCGAGCCATGTCCACGATGCCTTTGACACAATTTATAAGATGGTGGTGTGATGGATTGAAGCAGACAATCGGTATCAGTCGGGCGAATATGAGTTTTGACCAGTGATAATATGTCCAGTGAGTGATTGAACACAGCGTCAGAAATCATTGGAGCCTTGTTTCTTACAGACCGACAGTTAGCAACCCCCATCACAATAGGTCCCGGATTAAGGGAGGTGGGATCATGACAATAAGCCATGCAGTTAAGTCATATTTGAATTAAAATTCTTAGGTCAAGTTCCATGTAAATTTGTGTGCCATCTGAATATAAGTGATGTGTGACACTGAATTTAGATATTATTGTGCAAAGAAGAGTTGGGCATAGGGTAAAAATAAGTTGGCCCAAGACTGAACCTTATTGAACCCATTATGGCAGTTGAAAAGCATCTGAAAAATGTCCAACTAATTTAAACCTCTGTTTCCTTAAATCAAGGTATGACACTATATCTTTGAGGACAATCCCATCAATGCAATATCAGTGTATAAGGCAGTCAAGGAAGATAGAATGATCAATTTTATCAAATGCTGTGGATAAATCTAGAAGGGCTAGTCCAGCAACAGTACATTTGTCCAATGAGGTGGCAATGTCATATTGTATTTTTACTAATGCCCTTTCTAAGCTTTCTTAAGCTGTCTGTACAAAATATAACACAAACCAAGTACACAGGTGATCTCATAGACAAACAATTGTGGAGACATGGGGTATTCAGAATTTTTCATTTATAAGGTTTCTAAACAACAATATAATACAAACCAAACACCAAATGTCATTGTAGGCTTTGCTTCAGTTTATTTTGGTATTTCATTTATGTGATTTTGTTGTTTAAGTGTTGTAGATTTGAAAAACTATGAAGACTGTTTGTCTTCGGGATTTTTTTCTTCTTTCTGATCACCTATGTACAACTTAGGCTTTAAATGTGAAGTATTTGTCAGATATACTCTTTTAAAATTGCAATGCCTTTACTCATACATCATGGCTTTTTGGTTTCGATTTCTATAAATGTAATACTTCAACGATTTATTATCTGTAAATTCTTGATTTAAACGGTTAAATTTAAACTGAAAAAGATTGAGGCGGCGTACATAAACAATTTTTTTGACGTTTTAATGTAAACAGGAAATATTCTGTGAGTCCAACAAGTGTCCGACAAATCGACTTTTTAAAAAAGTAACCCAACATATATTAAAATCTGTTCTGCATTTTTATATAATTGAAATGTCGTGATTGTGGGATGTGACATAATTTAATGTGTCTGTTAATGCTGCCAGTTGTGACCGGTGTCTCTGTTTTTCGGACCGTTTTTCGACCCGGAAAAAGTGATCTTTGGGTGGATCTGTTTTTTATTTAATTGTTTAGGTGGAATTTCCTTTGAGTGTACTGTATCAGCTGCACTACACGGGTGGTCATTAAGATAAACGCTCACAGAGATAAAACGGTCTCAGAGGGCGAAAGTCTAAATATCAGAAAAGCCCTAACTCGTAGTGAAGAATTTCAGAACCAACAAGCGGCTGTGATCACGAGTTGGATCTAAATCTTAATCAGCTTAGGTATACAAGTAACCATATACTGACTACAGAAGCTTGTAACCAACAACTAGTACCCACAACCCAGATAGCATTCCGCTGTCGGACCGACGTTGGCCCAACGTCAGCACATCCGTCGGTCCAACATTGGCTGCCGACGTTGGGCCAGCGGCTTTTTGACCGTCGGGCCAATGTTGGCCCAACGTCGGCAAGCCAACGGTAAAAATTATATTCTATGTATAGCATCAGCCAATCAGATATGTTCACCAACAACTTTTTTAGTGTGAATTTATAATAAGAATATTATTTTTATGTCTAAAATTATTAAATGGTTATTTAAAATTTTTGGGCTCACTGAAATATGATTTTTAGACATACCATAATAAATCATTTTCTTCTAAGTTTCCCCAAATCCCCTATTCCCAGATAGCATTCTGCCGTCGGACCGACGTTGGCTATTGGTCGCATGGTCGGCAGATTTTGCCGACGTTGGGCCAACGGCGGATTTTTATTCAAGATGGCGGCGAGCAATAATAGGGGATTTGGGGAAACTTAGAAAAAAATATTTATTATGGTATGCCTAAAAATCATATTTCAGTGAGCCCACAAATTTTAACTAACCATTTAATAATTTTAGACATAAAAATAATATTCTCATTAAAAATTCACACTACAAAAGTTATCAATGAACATCATCTGATTGGCTGATGCTATACATAGAATATAATTTTTACCGGTGGCTTGCCGACGTTGGGCCAACGTTGGCCCGACGGTCAAAAAGCCGTTGGCCCAACGTCGGCAGCCAACGTCGGACCGACGGATGTGCCGACGTTGGCCCAACGTCGGTCCGACGGCGGAATGCTATCTGGGTTATTGCTCGCCGCCATCTTGAACAAAAATCCGCCCTTGCGACCAACAGCCAACGTCGGTCCGACGGTGGAATGCTTTCTGGGAAGTTATACACACACCCACCCGAGTTATTCTGCCCACCAACAGAGCTGTTTCACAGTGCAAATCTATGCCAAACCTAGTAATTTTGATCCAGAAAGTGATCCTTGGCCCATTTCTGACTACTTGAAAAATACCTTGGGTATGGGACCACCACCACTTGCGTACCACTAGTACACAGCTGCTAGGTATGCTAGCAAGGACATTGATCCTTGGTGCACAACCACTGAGTGCATAGAGTTCACTGCCTTGGGTACATGTATAGTAGTTGGGTATGCCAGTACACGTATCACAGAGTGATATCATTTGTGTACACAGCCATTGTCTATGCTTGCAGTGATTTCATTCTGGCGTACAGTGCTGTTAGGTACAGTAGCAATGAAATAAATCTTTAGTGTTAACAGTTTTCTGGTGTGTGATATATTGTTTCCTTTTGGTAGAAAAAAAATGAAATCCGCAAAGAATATTTGGGAACTGGTTATTGAAGACTTGACCATTTTAGGTTTTCTAATGGCTGATACTTCATCAAAATGATGAACATTTATATACGCATTTTGTAAAATATGTCACATTTTTACTTTATATTGAGCAAATTTCATGTTTACATATTTAATAATATCTCCTGAAAGCCATTTCCATTTGCCAGTTATGGCCCATGTATGCCTGCAGTTAATTTTCACTGCACAGAACAAGCACACACAATGCAGTGTGCCTTTTATAGTGAGGAACAGTCACATCAATAACTATTACTATTAGTGAGGGACGTTCTAACAACTCAAGCTGTTTGTTGAATGTTTTTTCCATTTTCAATAGTCAATAGTTTCAGTGTGCAATAGCAGCAATACTTTTTGAAAATGTATCTGACAACAGTTTCATTTTTTTTCTTGGAAAAGACAGTATAAAATATATGGTATATTGCATCTGAAAACAAAACTGTATGACAACATTATGAATTGATGCACTGTTGGTGTCACCGATTCAGTGATATTACTGTTTTTTGGTGACATTATATGTGTATGGAGACATTATGGACTCATATCTGGCATGCAGTGAAGGAGAGTTTGAAATGCTTATAAGTCAATTTTTTAGCCTAAGCAATGTTGTTTAAATTATTTCATTTGTGTTAATAATTTATTGATGATATTATTCTTCCCAAAATTTTCATCATTTATGAGATATCATATTAGATACAATAATTAATAAAAGCAATATTTTTCTACTTATTAAATTCATAATGACTTCATATAGTTACATATAGAGCACAAGCTTAAATTGTTTTGTGTTCTAAACTTGGTATCAGGTACATTCCTAAAATTGCGGAAGGATTTTTTTTTTTTAAACATTTAAATTATATGATGATTTTAAAGTACACAGAGTCAATCTCTGTTGAGTACGATTTTAGTATGTTAAAAGAATTTTGATTTAATCAGGTCATTAGCAGGCTAAAGTATATTTTATTTGAAAGGTCTCCTGTATAAATTTTATTTACTTTCTACTTATTTTTTAAGTAATGTAGATTATATAATGATTTCAAGATACGGAGTCACTGGGAGTTTGTCTTAGTGCTAATAAGCTGCCTAAAGAATACAGACAGTGCATACAAACCAAAGATATGCTAATGTCCCTGTTGTAAAGTTCCATGTTTTAATATCTGTAATTAGTTTTTAACAGGGATTTAAATCATTTGACATATGGGTGTGCAGAAGTTATATCATAAAGTTAACAGTTTCAATATCCAAGTAAATATATTCATTGGAAATTATGAACCCCGATAGAGTAAGAAATGTAAAATTCGCTACATATATGAAATTCGCCACATGTGGAAATACTAATAAAATGCATGAATTGAGGTGAGATCTGTTGAATGCATAGTAAATTAAGGCTTTTGGAACTGAAAAATAGCAAGTTTAAGACAAAACATCTCTTTTTCAAAGAATTAGTCAAGGTTTTTAGAGGTGGCAAATTTTAGATTTCTGGCGAATTTTAGATTTCTTACTCTACATGTTTACTTGTTTCATTCATGCAAAATCTTTCCTGGAACAAATGTCACGGCCACATTTCTGCATACTCTTATTTTAAACCAAGCAGGTGGAAAGTTAATAATCTATCACACTTGAACTCGAACAGTGATAGGATTAATTTACAGTAGAAATTACTCAAATTAGCATCCTATCGGTAATAGGCCAGATAAACAGACATACAACCAAACAGGTGGAAAGCTAGTAATCTTATCACATTGGAATTCAACAATGATTGGATTAATTTACAATAGAAATTAGCAGTCTTTTCAGTGATAGGCCAGATAAACAGACACTATAATACTAGAAATTTATGTTTTTAATTAAAACCACCAATAAAAGTGGCATACATATTCTAAAAAGGGTGTATATTTGTGTTAAAAAGATTGAATGATCATGCACTAACAATTACTAAATTGAGAAGTAAATAATGTTAAAAGTGAGTGGTCACAACTGATTTTTAGATGAATAAAATTTTCAAAGTTATGTTTGTGGTCCTTAAAGGAAAGAAAAATAAAATAAAAATGTAATTTCATTTACAACACACCATAAACTATGTGCTGCTTAGTTGCAAATACCAGATGTCAAAAAGGCTGAAAAGGCATGAACCAATGTTCTTCAAACTCTGTCTGAGATCTGTACTAACAACCTAAATGCCCTGATCACACTACAGCCAGTATTTCCGGCAGGCATAGGCAGCCGGCAAAACAGAGGCAGAGTGCTGTAACATCTGTGAAACTAAATCTAAATCTCTAACTACATTGGTTTCACATCAGTAGAGATACCAAAAAGATAAAGAATCCAGGGGGTGTGAGTGGGGTGGGGAGGGGAAATTATGCTACAGTATACACAATCTTGTGCGCAGTTTCTCATAGAAAAGAAAGTGTAAAGATAAAGTAAAGTTGTTACAAATATACAACTTGACTGGAGACACAATGCCACGGAATGGGGAGGAAAGGCAGCAGAAAAGCTACAGAAATAACATGATAACCTGCAGTGTTATGGTCGGTTATACAGGTGTTCTTCGTACCTTCAGTGATATGTAGAACTTTTAAACTGTGCGAAATTTTAGTCTGTTGCCAGAGGAAAGGGAAGATTAAAGGAGGAAGATTAATGAAGGAATAAAATGAGCCAAGAAGGAAGAGTGGTAAATAAGCTGGGGTTTGTGGAGGAAGGTGCAGGTATCTCTACCATTGGTAAGCGTTACCCTTTCGGGTAGTGTGATTGGGGCATTAGAGCCAGAAAATTGTTTATTTTCAGTACATGGCTGTAATTTTGTACTGATCTGATGACACCTTAAAGTCAAGTGGCAGAATTTATATCAAAAGTACAATTTATCTTGATAATAGAGTATGAAATTTGAAATTTGCCGAAAAGTTCACCCTTTAAAATTGGGCAACAAGAAGCTAGTTTCAAAAAAAAATTCAAGAAAATGTACAAGTGATAAATTAAATGATCTAAAAAGATTACAAAATTTATTCCATCATTCAAAGTAAAATAAGGTAGTTTCTTAGATAGTAAAATTTCACATATCTGTTATTGTGTCAGTGATTACATGTGTTCACCAGAGGCATCCAGTGGATACCTTGAGTTAAGAATTTTTTATTGTCACTGCCACACATAGATAGATTTGAATTTAAACATTTTTTACTGCCAATTAGGCAACAATCGTAAAATACAATAATTATTATATTAAGTCCTCTTGCAGGGTGAAGTATTGACAGATGATGTAATGATGAGGCTACACAAGTTCACTGCTGGCAAATTAAGAATCAAAAGTATTTGGATTTGACAATATATCTCTGGACTGCTTCAAATATTTTTATATTTCAATCAAAACATAAGTTTTGGTTACCAAACAGAATCTGGTCAAGAGTTGCTGAGTTATCGAATGAGGTAGTGGTCACAAGAATTCATCTCTGATATCAGTATAGATTTTTGCTGTTATCCCATCTGTGAAAAAATAGACCATCTAGCTTCATCAAAGTTTTAAGATATCTTCATTTGTGGTTGTGCTTTTCTGCAACTTTATTTATCTTTTCTTACTAACTGAAATTCAAGGGTGAAAGTTGAATCTCTTCATGGGTGATATGCATAAATATGTATGTCCTATACAAGCATGCAGACATTTGACCTTAAAGATATTCATTCAAGAGCATCGACAGAGTGCCAGAGAACCCCACATAGCGGAATTTGGCAAAGGTCTAGTTAACAAGTATTTTTGTATTTCCAGAGTTTCCTTCGCTGATGGACTGAAAGCTTTTGGGGAGTTCAGTAAAAAATTATTTTATACTCAGAACAAACAAGGCAGTTGTGAAGAAACTGACAGGATGCCATCAAAGGAAATCAAGGAGTGGTTGTCAGAATTCAAGGTATACTACCAATATCTGAGGTGTATTTTGTTGTGTGCTACATGTTAGTAGTTCTGATATTTCAGTATTAAGACCATTTTACTCCAATACTGTCTTTAAAGCACTATCTTCTTAATGGTCAATATGTGAAATAATGCAATCGTTTGACATATTAGAAATAAAAATATTAACCTTCATCACATATGTAAGTATATTGTGTTTTTATATACTTAAGATGGTACATAAAATAACCATTCAGGAAGTCCATCTTTAAACTTCAGTCAATGGACATTCTTCTAAAATTTGTGATTTTTTTGGATAAATTTTTATCCATTTTCTAAACTTTTGATTGTATAAGCACAAACCTTGCTAGAGCCTCTGGAAATTACTTTTTATTTTGTTGTCTCCGGACTTTCATGGATTGTGGCACAGCGTGATGAGTAACTGTTTGTTTACTGAAGTTAAGCGGCAATGGGCTACGTTAGTACTGGGATGGGTGAGTGCTTCATTGCACTACTTGACACCCCTTTCGGCCTTGTTTTTCTTATTGTGGCTCCTATTGAAATTTTTAAATTATTTAACATATATTACATTTAATTCTTCTGACTAATTAAGCAAGCAAAACAATTTATTCTCTTCCGTATTCTAGGTTAATTAGTAGAGCTATTTCTAAGGCTTTTTATCTCCTGTTTATTTGACACCAGATAGCAATATCAAAACTTAAAAAAACTAAAGCATTCCCACTTATAACCAGAAAATTACTTTAACTTAACTAAGAGCTCAAGAAAAACAGAGTTACTAAATTCTCATCTTTTGGCCATCCAATGAGTTATTTATGTCTACTTAAAAGAAAATTCAACTTAACAGATTTCTGCTTAGAGGAGTTAACTGTGTTCAGATAAGTACCTGTAAAATACTGGCTCAGAACAGACGGCACATAAATTCATGGAAAACTACAGGTATATCTGGTGAAGCATCACAGTACAAAAATCATTTGATTAAAAGGTATGGATCACACTAGCGCAGCGTGTTTGATGATGGTAGTTTGAGTTGACTGGCATTCTTGCACACAAGTCTGTCATTTGGCTGTACACTGTGACAAGCCAGTGTTATTTTCTCTGACAGGCTAGAGTGGATTGTAAAGTGCCTAGTAGTGTCATGTAATCTGAGTCTGATGCAGGTAGCAGTGTTGTAAAACTTCAATAATTTGCCATAAATATTATTCAGCTGGTGATCATGGTCCTTTTTGTGTAATAAAAGAAAACCATATGGAAGAGATAATGTTAGAATCGCTGATGGTGCAGAGAAAGCATTTTCTGACTGTCCTAGTCAGGCTTATGTTCCAAAAGAAAAATCTGTCAAAATAGAGAATTTTAAAAACATTAAAATTTAGTAGCTTTTACTGGAGATGTCACAATAACACAGTAATCACCCCACTTGAGCAGTCCCTTGAACTGTATTCTAAACAAATGATGTTTCAGCTCAATTTAAGCCCCAATTTAATCCCCATATAATTGTTTTTATATACAAATATTTCTTGGATAGATGAGGAAAATTTCATTTTGTTACTTCACCCTAGACTAAGTATAGTTTATGTAAAGTTTTAGTTGAGCTGCAATTTTTGGTAAGTTCCTTTAGGTAGCTTAGTCTACAATTTTCTCATTGTCATGTAAGGGGTTTTAACTTACCATGTGTCATTTTACCCAAAATTCTGAGAAGCTGTAAGCCTTCATTGAATCTAGGGTTACATTTGGTGGAGAATTGCATGATTATTTAATTATTTAGTGGTAACTTCCAAGTATTCCCCAGGCTATTCACAAAGGTGTCTGAACCTTCAGACTAAAAAGGTCCAAGAAATGCCGTTTGGTCACCAGTTTTATAACGAGGTGCCTTTAAAATTTATACATTTGACAGGTAAACATGCAAAATAGTTAAATTTGTCATATATTGAGACTATCCCTCAAAATTTACGAACAAGATGCAAAATTTAATGATCTTCTGCGACAGATTGGATGAATGGCCAAAAATTGTCACAAAAGTTAGAAAGTTAAAAAATATATTTCAAAAATAAGTAAAGGGGCTTCCCAGTTATTAACAAATGTGGCATTTCACTATGTGGCACTCTGACTGAAGTTGTCGGTTTGGAACCATCTCGTAGCAATATGTGGGATTCACTGAGCACAAGTCCACGTATGAAGCAAGCTATTGAAAGGAACCTAAAACTTTTATTTGTGGTCACCGGTGAATGTGACATAATTTCTTGCTCTCCATTCCTTCATAGATACCAGTGTGACATGGACTTACATAGGATGACTAGCCTAGAATTTCGAGGTAGTTTTTCACCTGCTATAAATGGGCGTGGCTGTTATCACCCACCTGAAAACAATCTACTTACCAGCTCATTACCTGTAATCAACGTTTAACAAAGGGATTAATGGACTACATCTCCCTGCCTTCATCTGTACATCCAGAATATACTGCTAAAAGGGCATATCTTTAGCACAGGAAGCTACACTCATTATTTCCTTTTAAAAAGATATGATATAGAGGTAGCCTTTATGTCAAAAAGGGAGCAAGTTAGTAGTGGTAACTTATATTGTCATAAGATGTTTTAAATAATTTCAATAATTGGACTGATTGTCCCTCTAGATCATCTTAATATTGGTAGACAACAAGGTTACATTTTGGTAGAGTAGCCAGAGTGATGAATATTTAAAAGAGGGTGTGTCCTAAAGTAATCTCTACCCTTGTGTGTAATGGAATTTGGATTGCACATAATGGTCTGAAGTATTTTGATGTCCAGCAGCTAATGCTTGTAATTAATTAATTCAGTTGTAAATGACATGAGCAGAGTTTCATATCTCTTATTGCTTATGAATGAACACATTTAGAATTTATATAAAATTCATGTGTCTACAAAGGTAATTACTCCAAAATTTAATTCTTTAGGTGTATTGTGTCAATTCTAGTCATTGTATATCCTGGCCATGTGACACTGCATATCCATATAAAGTATTGATTCAAATTTTAATTAATTCACATTTAATTTGAATAATTTTTATTGATGATCAGTTTCTGCTATAGAGATTGAATCAGATAACATTTCTCAACAAATAAAGTTTAACAATCCAAGCTCATAAAATAAAATGGTCAAAAGAAGTGCCTTACTGAAACCTCTTAAATGATATCACATGAATGTTATTGTAACTGTGGTCTGGTCCACAAAGTATTCGCTTAACAGAGTCCAGCTGCACACAATACAAGTATCAACACAGTTTAATACACATTATTAAGACCGGAAGTGCACAGTGAACGAAAACCCGTCTGTGTGCATAGAATCAGTGGGGAGTAAAACATGCGATAACCGCCCCCTGAAAAACGGAAGTGCTGTTTCGAATTGCTCAACTGTATGTTGGACTGTTGGTAGTAAAATCGTCTGCTTTTACAAGAGCGAGCATGCATTCAAAACAATATGGTGGCGTTCTTGTTCGTGTCACCTCATAAAAATAAAGAGATATTTCTTGAAACCTGGTAGGCTGGTATTTATAATAGTAATAAATACCTCATGCTCAAGCATTTGTTACAGGATATACGCCCGGCAAAAATTCCTTTACAATGCCCTCGCGCCTAACGGCTCTCTGGCATTATTTGGAATTTTTGCCGGGCGTATATCTTGTAACAAATGCCCTCACAATCAGTATTTATTCCGACAGCAATGCCAGGACTATTAAATTTATAGTGTTGTTTCTTTTTTGTGTTTCAAACTGAAGTCAGGTTGGTACAGATTAATGTCTCATCTAATGGAGTTTGAAAATAATTAATGTCTGGACCATATTTAGGAAAAATAACCCTGCAGCTGATCCCCTTGAAATCATGTAGTGTTCTTTATTTCTGCCTAAATAAGCAGAAGACCATCTCTCATGATTCTCTGGCTTGTCTGATGTTGAATGGCAAGGACTTCCGTTTTTTATTGATAGATTCGACATGTTCCCCCTGAATTGAGTACAATAGAATGGCCTGGATATAGGAATTTTATGATTCCATTACCACATAGTCATTTCTTCTGCAGAATATGTCAGACATGGGTGGTACAATGATGCATTAAATGAATTAAAAGGTCTTCATGTTGGAACTTGAATGTGCACTTAAGGATTTTGTTGTAGTTTTGCATTACCAGCAACAGGTTTTGACAGTTTTTTCTGATTTCTAGAACCTTATAGAGTAGGAGGGCACTGGTTTCAATATTGTTATTGTAATATTACACAGGTATCAAATTATTTACTTTATAATCCTCAGATTTTCAATATTCAAGTTTTGTATACTGGTGACCATATAAACAATGGAATATGATGTATACTTATCTCTGGGTCCTTGTCTCAGCTTTCTTGTCTGGCACTATGATAGCCTCCCACCAGCCTTTGGTTAGTCTGGGAATGGGCATAAAAACATGCTGGATTTGCTTCTCCTTAGAGCATGAATACATAATGTATATTTTCTCTATTTTATGTTGAGTTTTTGTATGAATGTGCTATTTTGGAAATGTGCAAAAAATTAGATGAAATTTTCAGTTTGCACTCTGCACTGGACTGAGCCTTGTTTGCCATCCAAGCAGAGAAATAATCAGGTGAACTAGTCGGTCTGGAAGACTAATAATGCATGTATAGGTACATGTTTATCTCACCATTGTATGTTTGGCCTCAAAATTAAAAAGAATTGTTTGGAAACTAAGAAAGATATGGTTTAAAAAATTTAATGAACCCATTGTAAATAAAGAAGTTCAATACTTTTGTTACATAATTTAAGATACAAGAGGTCATTGGCCAATGGCCATCTTTGTTTAGAATACATAGCTTAACTGACTTTAAAATTATTGAACAGTGGCCTTTTAGAATAACCTTAATTTCATTTGGGAAACTCTTCTTAATAGGGCACCACATTTTTCTAAAGAGCGTGTTTAATAGGCTATGAAACTATGTCAGTAAACCATTGTGCTAATAAGTGAAAATAAATAGGAGGCTTTCAATCAATTTTCAGGGATTCGGCATCATTAGTCAGGTTCTGTCAGCATTGCATAATATCAACATTTCTTTATGAGTGCAATAAAATTTGACGTAAAGGAAAATAATTGTGACCGACATGTCTTTGAAGTTGTATTAGATTCAGCTTATGACAATGTAAAAGTGAAACATTGAGGAATTTCCCACCTGTATCTGTCTAATTACACCTTTTGTTTCTGATTTTTTTATTCTGAATTTTAAGATATGAGATAAAATCAGATGGAGTGATAGTGCAATCCAGGCAATGCTAGGTTTTTGTAAAGCTCTTTAAATAAAAATTTGTATGTATATATATAATAACCAGTTTCTAATTAATTTCCATGCAACGGATTTATTTCCATAATGCGTAAGTTGATTAGAGCAAAGCTGCTAAACTGGATTGCTTTGCTAATTGAAAAATGTGCCTCATAGAGAAAGAAATAAGTTAGTGTAATTGGATCTGGGGTTTGATCATGTGGAGGGCCTCAATGGACGAGTGGTTAATAAGCTTGGTATTTACTCACTTGGCTCTTACCTCTGTCTATGTGGGTTCGAATCCAGCTCATGACAATTTATTGGATTCTCTGAGGACCTGTTGTGATATAGTTATATGTTGTGCTGAAAGGAACTTTTTCCGCAATTTTGACAGTTGATTCTTCTATCAGATGTATCAGAAGCTTAAGTTTTTTTAGGGACATGCCACTGTCATGAGTATTATAGCTTATGAGAATAAACAGCTTATGAGGATTAGCAATTGATCTGCAAGTCAGATGAGATGGATAAAGCTCATGACACCCATGTACTATTGCTTTGTCTCCTTATATGGCAATTTGCACCCTCTTTCAATTCCTTCACCTATTGGTTTGTCTCCTTGTTTGGTCACCTTTACCCTGTTTTATTCCCCTCTACTTTTTCAACCTCATGGGTTGATAACTTGGACTCAACTCTTCAAACCACTTCCTGTGTCGTGGTTTGTGTATTTCTTTCTGTTTAATTAAATATGTACTTTGTGTAACTTCTGACCACTTGCTTTTATTGGAGCTTGAATTCAGCAGTGAATTTAAACCTGATTAGAATAAATACAGTTGTTTGGCCTGTTAAGTCAAGGAACTAGAAAAAACAATCTTCTTAACCAGGATTTCTAAATAAATGGTCTAAATGACACTGGGGAAAAGTCCAGCTGGAGATAGGCTGGAGTGTCAAAGCTGTGACCTGAGTTTGCCACAAAGTCTCGCGCCTTCAAGCACAGCAGAAGATGATTTTAGGCTGGTCATCTTCCAATAAGATATTCACCTCAGCTTTAAAGAGAATTCCACTAAAAGTGTAAAGTGGTACGACTTGTAGATTTCCATAGTATTAGTATTTGCATTTGAGGCTATTGTAAAACACAATATATGACTGAGTTCAAGCCTTTAAAAATAAGATGGAGAATTCTTTTGTATTATTGATATTTGACTTCTGTATTTTTCGGATATTTGCATCCACAAAGCACTTTTTAACATATTGTTATCCATTAAATTACATATATTAATAATTTTTAAAATATACTAGTGTACAATTTTCAGTTTGTGTTAGTTTCTATGGAAAAATTGCCCATTTTTGACAGTTATTATGTCAGCTGACTTGTCAGTCAGCTGACATTATGGCATCACTCTGCGGCGTCCGCGTCTGTGTACGCGTCCGCGTGACAAACTTCTTCTCCAAAACTACAAGACCCAGAGACATGCTGTTTTTTTAAAAGATACCTTAACTATCGAGGATGATAAATCGTAAAATTCATGCAGATCTGTCTGTTCGTCTGTTTGCCAGAGCCATTACAAGTGAGGTACCCCCACCCAAAGTGTGAAAATTTCAACACTTGATCACAATTTTCTCATTCACTATTGCGGGGATTTTTCTCATATCTTGCATAGATGTAATAGGCCACTAGTAGAGTACCTTGTGTGAATATAAGACCTGGATCTGTCTTAATTTTTTTTTTATTAATTTTTAAAATAATTTTTAATGCAATAAAATTCATGAAATCATGCGCTAAATCAATTATAACTTGAAAAGTATTGCATTTAGAGCATTTTATTAAAATATGTTATTCAGCTACTTTTTCCATAGCTACAACATGGTGAGTAACTTGGGTGTCTATCTCAATAGCTAAGTGAGTAATAGCTACTTTTGGACTTTTCAGTAACTTCCATCATGAGTAAAATCACTTGTAACTTGAAAACTATTGCATTTAGAGAATTTTGTGTAAATATGTTATTCAGCTACTTTTGGGTCAGCTATAACATAGTAAAATTTCAGACCTGTAGCTCATGGCATAGCTGAGTAATAGCTACTTTTAGATTATCACTGTAGCGTAAATCACTTATAACTTGAAAAGTATTGTATTTAGAGTATTTAGTTTCATATGTTATTCACCTACTTTTGGGTCAGCTATAACATAGTAAAATTTCAGACCTGTAGCTCATGGCATAGCTGAGTAATAGCTACTTTCAGGTTATCACTGTTGAGTAAATCATGTATAACTTGAAAACTATTGCATTTACAGTAATTTGTTTGTATATGTTATTCAGCTACTTTTGGGTCAGCTATAACATAGTAAAATTTTAGACCTGTAGCTCATGGCATAGCTGAGTAATAGCTACTTTGAGGTTATCACTGTTGAGTAAATCACTTATAACTTGAAAAATATTGCATTCACAGTAATTTGTTTGTATATGTTATTCAGGTACTTTTGGGCCAGCTATAACATAGTAAAATTTCAGACCTGTAGCTCATGGCATAGCTGAGTAATAGCTACTTTTAGGTTATCACTGTTGAGTAAATCACTTATAATTTGAAAAGTATTGTATTTAGAGAATTTAGTTTCATATGTTATTCACCTATTTTGGGGTAAGCTATACCATGGTAAAATTCCAGACCAATGGCTCATTGCTTAGCTTAGTAATAGCTACTTTGAGGTTCTTACTCAACACTAAATCATTTATAACTTGAAAAGTATTGCATTTAGAGCATTTTATTTAAATATGTTATTCAGCTACTTTTTCCATAGCTACAACATGGTGAGTAACTTGGGTGTCTATCTCAATAGCTAAGCGAGTAATAGCTACTTTTGGACTTTTCAGTAACTTCCATCATGAGTAAAATCACTTGTAACTTGAAAACTATTGCATTTAGAGAATTTTGTGTAAATATGTTATTCAGCTACTTTTGGGTCAGCTATAACATAGTAAAATTTCAGACCTGTAGCTCATGGCATAGCTGAGTAATAGCTACTTTTAGATTATCACTGTAGCGTAAATCACTTATAACTTGAAAAGTATTGTATTTAGAGTATTTAGTTTCATATGTTATTCACCTACTTTTGGGTCAGCTATAACATAGTAAAATTTCAGACCTGTAGCTCATGGCATAGCTGAGTAATAGCTACTTTCAGGTTATCACTGTTGAGTAAATCATGTATAACTTGAAAACTATTGCATTTACAGTAATTTGTTTGTATATGTTATTCAGCTACTTTTGGGTCAGCTATAACATAGTAAAATTTTAGACCTGTAGCTCATGGCATAGCTGAGTAATAGCTACTTTGAGGTTATCACTGTTGAGTAAATCACTTATAACTTGAAAAATATTGCATTCACAGTAATTTGTTTGTATATGTTATTCAGGTACTTTTGGGCCAGCTATAACATAGTAAAATTTCAGACCTGTAGCTCATGGCATAGCTGAGTAATAGCTACTTTTAGGTTATCACTGTTGAGTAAATCACTTATAATTTGAAAAGTATTGTATTTAGAGAATTTAGTTTCATATGTTATTCACCTATTTTGGGGTAAGCTATACCATGGTAAAATTCCAGACCAATGGCTCATTGCTTAGCTTAGTAATAGCTACTTTGAGGTTCTTACTCAACACTAAATCATTTATAACTTGAAAAGTATTGCATTTAGAGCATTTTATTTAAATATGTTATTCAGCTACTTTTTCCATAGCTACAACATGGTGAGTAACTTGGGTGTCTATCTCAATAGCTAAGCGAGTAATAGCTACTTTTGGACTTTTCAGTAACTTCCATCATGAGTAAAATCACTTGTAACTTGAAAACTATTGCATTTAGAGAATTTTGTGTAAATATGTTATTCAGCTACTTTTGGGTCAGCTATAACATAGTAAAATTTCAGACCTGTAGCTCATGGCATAGCTGAGTAATAGCTACTTTTAGATTATCACTGTAGCGTAAATCACTTATAACTTGAAAAGTATTGTATTTAGAGTATTTAGTTTCATATGTTATTCACCTACTTTTGGGTCAGCTATAACATAGTAAAATTTCAGACCTGTAGCTCATGGCATAGCTGAGTAATAGCTACTTTCAGGTTATCACTGTTGAGTAAATCATGTATAACTTGAAAACTATTGCATTTACAGTAATTTGTTTGTATATGTTATTCAGCTACTTTTGGGTCAGCTATAACATAGTAAAATTTTAGACCTGTAGCTCATGGCATAGCTGAGTAATAGCTACTTTGAGGTTATCACTGTTGAGTAAATCACTTATAACTTGAAAAATATTGCATTCACAGTAATTTGTTTGTATATGTTATTCAGGTACTTTTGGGCCAGCTATAACATAGTAAAATTTCAGACCTGTAGCTCATGGCATAGCTGAGTAATAGCTACTTTTAGGTTATCACTGTTGAGTAAATCACTTATAATTTGAAAAGTATTGTATTTAGAGAATTTAGTTTCATATGTTATTCACCTATTTTGGGGTAAGCTATACCATGGTAAAATTCCAGACCAATGGCTCATTGCTTAGCTTAGTAATAGCTACTTTGAGGTTCTTACTCAACACTAAATCATTTATAACTTGAAAAGTATTGCATTTAGAGCATTTTATTTAAATATGTTATTCAGCTACTTTTTCCATAGCTACAACATGGTGAGTAACTTGGGTGTCTATCTCAATAGCTAAGCGAGTAATAGCTACTTTTGGACTTTTCAGTAACTTACATCATGAGTAAAATCACTTGTAACTTGAAAACTATTGCATTTAGAGAATTTTGTGTAAATATGTTATTCAGCTACTTTTGGGTCAGCTATAACATAGTAAAATTTCAGACCTGTAGCTCATGGCATAGCTGAGTAATAGCTACTTTTAGGTTATCACTGTTGAGTAAATCACTTATAACTTGAAAAGTATTGCATTTAGAGTATTTACTTTCCTATGTTATTCACCTATTTTGGGGTCAGCTATAACATAGTAAAATTCCAGAGCAGTGGCTTATTGCATAGCTGAGTAATAGCTACTTTGAGGTTTTTACTCAACACTTAATCATCTATAACTTGAAAAGTATTGTATTTAGAGCATTTTGTGTAAATATGTTATTCAGCTACTTTTGGGTCAGCTATAACATAGTAAAATTTCAGACATGTAGCTCATGGCATAGCTGAGTAATAGCTACTTTCAGGTTATCACTGTTGAGTAAATCACTTATAACTTGAAAACTATTGCATTTACAGTAATTTGTTTGTATATGTTATTCAGCTACTTTTGGGTCAGCTATAACATAGTAAAATTTCAGACCTGTAGCTCATGGCATAGCTGAGTAATAGCTACTTTCAGGTTATCACTGTTGAGTAAATCACTTATAACTTCAAAAGTATTGCATTTAGAGTATTTAGTTGTATCCACCGGACAGCAGGATATGTTCCTCATTATAAAATCTTGACTGCAAATATTTGGGTCCTCATTTTGAAAAAAAACAAAACAACATGGCCGCCACAGGTGTTTCTTTATCAGTCATGAAAAGTGGTTATAGGTCGCTTATTATCGGTCCTAGAGGTTTGGGATGGTAAACCAACATATAGGAAATCATGGGCCAGGAATCTTTTGGTGTGGTCGGATTTGACCTTGGACCCCTCTTTCAAGGTCAAACGAGGATAGCCACACTTAAATGTGCTTATAGCTCACTTATTATTGGTTGTAGAGGGTTGGGATGATAGAACAACCTATAGGAAATCACGGGCTGGGTATCTTTTGGTGTGGTCAGATATGACCTTGGACCCCTCCTTCAAGGTCAAATGAGGATACCCAAACTTAAAAGTGCTTATAACACGCCTATTATTGGTCCTAGAGGTTTGGGATGGTAAACCAACCTAAAGGAAATCATGGGCTGGGAATCTTTTGGTATTGTCGGATTTGACCTTGGACCCCTCCTTCAAGGTCAAACGAGGATAGCCAAACTGAAAAGTGTTTTTAAGTCGCTTATTATTGGTTCTACAGGTTTGGGATGGTGAACCAACCTATAGGAAATCATGGGCCTGGATTCTTTTGGTGAGGTTGGATTTGACCTTGGACCTCTCTTTCAAGGTCAAACAAAAATAGCCAAACTTAAAAGTGGTTATAACTTGCTTATTATTGGTCCTAGAGAATTGGGATGGTAAACCAACCTATAGGAAATCATGGGGCTGGATTCTTTTGGTGTAGTCGGATTTGACCGTGGACCCCTCTTTCAAGGTCAAAAGAGGGTAGCCAAACTTAAAAGTGCTTATAGCTCACTTATTATTGGTCCTAGAGATTTGGGATGGTAAACCAACCTATAGGAAATCATGGGCCTGGATTCTTTTGGTGTGGTCAGATTTGACCTTGGACCCCTCCTTCAAGGTCAAACAAAAATAGCCAAACTTAAAAGTGCTTATAACTTGCTTATTATTGGTCCTAGAGGTTTGGGATGGAAAACCAACCTCTAGGAAATCATGGGCTGAGAATCTTTTGGTGTGGTGGGATTTCACCTTGAAACCCTCCTTCAAGGTCAAATGAGGATAGCTAAACTTAAAAGTGCTTATAGCTCGCTTATTATTAGTTCTAGAGGTTTGAAACGGAAAACCAACCTATAGGAAATAATGGGCTAGGAATCTTTTGATGTGATCGGATTTGACCTTTGGCCCCTCTTTGAAGGTCAAATGAGGAAAGCCAAAATTAACAGTGCTTATATCTCGCTTATTTGTGTTCCTAAAGGTTTGCAATGTCACACCAACCCATAGGAATCATGGGCTAAGAATCTTTTGACATGGTCAGATTTCACCTTGAGCTCCAAGGTTAAGCATGTTTTAATGGCTTTTGTGAGTTTTCTGGTGGATACAATTTGCATCAGTTCTCCTATGCTATAGGTCTAGTTTCAGTGTGTTATTCACATATTTTGGGGTCAGCTATAACATAGTAAAATTAAAACTATTGCATTTGCAATATTTTCTTTAAATATGTTTTTAACTTACTTTTTACACCTTAACAGTTACCTTCTTAGTTTTCTTCCAAACACCATTTCCAGGGCACAACTTTTGTGTTTTTTTCTTCTGTCACTTCTACTCTGAAACTCAAAACACACAGTCAGCTGACACAGAGCCCGTTCACGGGCACTGATTGCTTGTTTTTTGTATATGTTGTGCAAAATAGAGTATTTATTCACAAGACTATGGTAAAAAATACTAAAATACTAAACATGCTGACAGAAGCATTTACAGTTCAATGGGCAGGGAAACTGTGTGGGATCAATGAAGTAGTTGCCTCTTTGGAGTGTCTGCATATATGGGTGTGGTCACCTATTTTGCACTTATTTCCTGATGACCATATAATGTAATGATTGTAGTATAAGTTGAAGAAGTGATTTCTGTGCCATCAGTTCTTGGAAGCCCTAAGGCTTTCACTTCTGGGATGCTAATTGGTCATCTTTACAGATTATTGGAAGATGACCAGCCTGAAATCATCTTCTGCTGTGCTTGAAGGCGTGAGACTTTGTGTCAAACTCAGGTCACAGCTTTGACACTCCAGCCTATCTCATGAGATTAATTATCCTGCAGTGTCCATCTTTGTTTAATCGACCATAACCAGGGATTCATCTTTGAGTTAATGGTTTTCAATTATCTTTCAGTTATTGAAAATTTCCTGTTAAGAGACTTTATTTAAAAAAAAATAATCTTAAAATTTATTTATTTGGGGTTTTACGTCGCTTTCAACACTGTACAGGTCATATCACGACAGGTAGTTGGAAGGGCAGAGGAAACCAGTACTTTCAGTTCGTCAGGGTTCTGTACTGTAAACTGCCGACCAACGGTAAGCAACTACCAGCTTTCCCACTTGAGGCCGTGCCGGGAACCAAACCCCGGCCTCAGAGGTGTTGCCACTCTGCCACCGTTGCCCCTTTTAAATCAGGTCATCCTCTACTGTTTTTGTCAAACTACAGAGAAAATGTTATTTAAATTGTAGACTACAGTAAGAAATGTGAAATTTTTCCATTTGTATGAAAAATTTACCATTAAGATTAAGTAGCCAGAAACAACATTCACAGATCTCATACAACAGACCATATAAAAGGCCCTAAGATTCATTCTCAATAAATATACTTAAATATATTTTACAATAGATATTTTGATAAAATTAATTATATATACTGTATTTATAGCTTTGAATATATGCATACATGTAGAGAGCAGTAATACAAATACTTTTATCTATAATAGTGATGTACATAGTTCTTGGTTTATTCACAGACTTCCTTGAAGTTTCTGTAAAAGTTTTTTTGTTTGTTGCTATAAAAACATCCAGAATTGTCACAAAAATTACCAAACTGATCAGAATGTTCCATTCACTTGAAAGCTTAATATTATAGAAATTGACATAAGAATATGTTTTCGCAAGTTTTAAACTGAAAGTACAAAGGTTCAAACATTTTGTATAGACTTAATAATATTCATTTAGTTATGTGCTACAATGGTAATAATTACATCTAATTAGGGTACTTCTTAATAGAGTGGTTTATTAATGTATTAAGTACATAGATTACCAGACCAGTAGTATTGGGGGAAATGAGATGTAATTAGGTCCCAGGGTTTCACCATGTGACTCTGTTTGTACTAAAAATGAAAGAGTAATTATCAGTTCCTGTAATCTTGTAATTAATCATCACCTATTAGTAATGTACTTAGAACCTGTAATTAATGACATTCCCGAAGTTGTAAGTGCTATTTTGTTTCTATTAAAGGACATCCACTATGGGTTAATTTGTTGCGTTTGTATGAATATACCAGTATTCCAATGTCCACACCTTCATAATTGTAGAAGAAGTGGGTTTTGCATTTTTCTGCGTTAAATACCCTTACCTTATCCTCACTAATACTGTACGTTTAGTAGAGCAGATACTTATATTGATCTACCTTCACTACTTATTCAATTCACCAGTAATAAATCATATTCATATTCTTAGATGTATTGTCATTGTGTATATTTATAATGTAGAACCAACATTAAATTATCTCATTAGTTTATTTTATTAACTCATTTTAATCTCTCCTGAATATGCATATTCTTTTGGTTGCACTTCTAGAGATCATTTTTTTTTGTCTCTGGGCTTTCATGAATTTTGCACTGCTCTAATGCACTAATCATGTATTTGATTGCCTTGGATTTTATGCATGTAGACTGATACATATTTTGGCCTTGTTCTAAGTGCATCTTCTATTTCAGAATATTTCCTTTTAATCTCCCAGCATTGTGGGATAACATAGTTTTTACTGCCTTTTAATTTGATTTATTTGTTTCAAGCATCATTTTCATTACTTTGTACAAAGAATATCATGAGACGCAGTTGAGCGGGGTGGAATTTTGCATACTGTAGTTTAGTATTGCAATCACCAAACAACTTTTGTCCCTGCTATACCTCTGGCTATATGGTTATGGATCTCTACTTTTCTGTTTTATGCACCTAGAGTCTGTCTTTTAGATAGAGATTAAGTACTTTAAAAGTACCATTAGCATTAGAGTTTTCCCATTTAAGTTTGGTGCTGAGAATTGGACCCATGATCTCAGAGATATAACTGGAGTGAAAATGGAAATTCAATGCAGTATGTGAAAGTCACCAGTGAGGAAACTACCTTTAAACTTTACCTTTACTTTTTAACTTGTGAGAAATGCTTTATACCTGTGTAATTTGTGTGGCTGTGTTGCGAGTTTATTATGCTAAATTAACAATAAAATTGACAAAAGGGGATACAAGCAACAATCTAGGTCAGTGCATTGAAAATGTCCCATATTTGCAAAATTGGCCCAGAAATCAATAATTTCATCTTACTTTTAAAGCCTCCTCCAGTGTTGAGTTTTACACACACTTTTTACTGTGCTACTACACTGCCGAGTCGCCATCCCATTGTATTAATAGTTCAGAAATTTTAATCAACCCTTGACTAATATTTATTGGCTTTCTGACACACAAAATGATATAACATGATGCAAAACCTAATCGATTTATAGTAGAACCTTTATTATCCAAACATGATGGGAGAATAGCATTTTGTTTGGATAACTGAAAGTTAGTAAAATGGATGATAAATTTGGCACAAGTGGAAGTGCTTCTATAAAATTGAATACTTCGAAAGTAGATATTTGGATGGTAGTGGTTGTTTTGTATGTTATAGCTCCTGTTGTGATGTGGCCAGGGGTCATATTCACAAAAGCGATCAAGCTCAAGACAAGCCAAAAATCGGCTTGAGTTTCCTATAAACAGCTATAAATTTGAGCAGGTTTTTGGCTCAACTTGAGCTTGATCCCTTTTGTGAATATGGGCGCAGATTAATAAAGTAGACTTCCATCATTATTGTTTCATGAGTTCTCCTTTGTCAATTTCAGCATTAAAATAGATAAAATTTGCATGACTTTCTTGTGAAAGTTACAAAAAAAGAGAAAAGATTCTGAGTTGAATTTTGCCAGAATATTATTTTAAAACTATGTATTGATATAGAACAAGAGAAAAAAATAGTCTTTCCTGATAGTGTACACAGAATAGTTTATTTCTTAATTCTTTACTGAATACTCAAGTAATCATTACAGTCAATTTTAGTACTATGCATATTTTTCTTTGTATTTGTAGAGTTTGAAGAAGGAAGAATTCAACACATACACAGCAACTGTTCGGCAGAGGGAAGATTGGATCACAGTCATTGTAAATCTTTTGGAGAATGATCTCACCAATGAGGTGCTTAATATTATCTATAGCCAACTCATTTTTAAATAGAAGTAGAGTAAGAAATCTAAAATTCGCCAGGAATCTAAAATTCGCCATCTCTAAAATATTAGTTAATTTTATGAAGAAAATGATGTTTTTGTCCAAAAATTGGTATTTTTCAGTTCAAAAAGCCTAAATTTACTATACAGTCAACAAATCTCACCACAATTCATTCATTTTATTAGTATTTTCACATGTGGCGAATTTCAGATATGTGGCGAATTTTAGATTTCTTACTCTATATAGTAGAGGCCTTTTCCTTTTAAATTTATCGTGTTATTATGAATTCCTGATGAAAGAAAAAAAAGTTTTTCCCGTCCCCTTAAAGTTACTGCAACAAAGTTTAACAGTAAATATTTTCATTGATTATACTTATTTTATTAAAGATGTACAGTTATTTGTATATGACATGGAAGAATAAATGTTTGGTATCAGATTTGAGTTACAGTTAAATCCTTATCACCAGAACTGTGTGTAGTAAAATGTATCTTGGTGTATCTCTATAGAAGTACAATAGGAAAACTTCCCAAATGACATATACAGAAAAACTACATCACGAATGAAGATAACAATATTATACCTGTCTGTCTTTACATGTCTAATGAAGGATGTTTTACTTTTATTATCCACCATTCTTAATGATTTATGAGGAAAATTAAGCTATATTATAGACAAAATGCAAAAAAAGGCTGTCATGTATATACATGCACAAATGAATATAAAAACTTAAATTTTTAACTTGTGATTTCTCAGCTACTTCTGCACGGAATTTTATTAAACAAAAAGGAGCAGAAGCACTCAGTAAAAAAACCTTTCTAATGGTATATTATACATATTTGTACACATGTATATCACATAGTGTCCAGATATTACTGAAAACCAGACGTTATTGACACTAATTGTGCATAGTACGAAGGAAATGTTGTATACAAAAAAATTATATCTCACTTTGTATATCCCCCTATATGGGTTAAATACAGCTTGTGGTGGATAATAAATTAGCTTGTGGCGGATAATAAATTTGCATATCCTTATCCATTTCTATTAAAATTTTCACTGAGGAAGTTGAGCCTTTGATCTGGAATTTCTAGTAAAGTAAAAGTAAAGTTCTAGTCCCTTGAAATTCAGCTGAACAGGATTCAGTTGTGTATGTTTATATTGAGGGTTAGCTGCTGGCCTGAACTCTAGCAACTGGCAGGGTAAATGTTGTGGCATTAAAGTGTATGTATTACATGTATGTATTATCTTTGTACTAACAGACAATAATAATTAAATAATATTTCATCAAGGACACTTCACAAGGACTTATTTGACTTTTGGCAAACTAGTGTATAAGTAAACTGTTGTTTTGTTTTAATATTAAAAAAAAAAATTTTTTTTTTTGATTATTTACAGGAAAATTTAACATCACTTAAGAGTCAAACCTGTTTATCTCTAATGAATGGAATTATTTTCACCTGGAAGGAAATATCATGTCCTTGCAATTTATTTTCTAGTAAAATATTCCCTCTTGTCTGGAAAACATGAATTTAAATTTTTAATCCACAGGCTTTAAGGGCTGTGCGGGTATTGTTTTTACCCATGGCATTGGGCGTGCGGTGAGAAAAAGTTTGTCTGGGCTTTATCTCAGAAACCATAAGGTGTAAGAAGTTGAAACTTGGTAGGAACATTGTTTGGGTGTGTGTGTGTATGTGTGCAGTGTCATGGTGTGACCTTTATTTGACCTTTGACTTTGCCATAGTGATTTATCTTGTGCTTAGTTTTACGCCTTTAAATCTTTTTGAACAGGGACAAGCATTTCTTTTCACCTAATTGATTAAATTTATAAATTGATTCATTTACCTAGAGATAACACATAGGTCTCACTAATGGCTAAATTTTTTATCCCTTATGATAAGCTGGCACAGCAATCATTGTAAACATTTAAAACTTTGCTAATAAATTTGTAAATGGTAGACCTGGTTATGATATTTTGGGTGTTACTATTCCCCCGGGTATTAAAAAGGACAAACAGTGCAAACTTAACAGCAGGACCAGTTAAGCCGTTGTTTCCTCTCAGAAAACCTGGAAATAGCACCTGTGTCCATGTTTTGAAAAACCTCACCATTTCTCAACTCAATCTAAGTGGCACTGTGGAGATTTTTTGGACAAAGATATATTAATCAAAATAGAATGTGACTCTTTACTATGATAAAGGCTTTAACACTGAATCTGAAATTCCTGTTGAAATTTAAATTGGCTTATTTGTCGGAGCAATATTATTTGTCAGAGATCTGAATTTGAAGTAGAAAATTATAGTTTACAACTTTACATTAAAACTTAAGGTCACTTGTGGGGGAAAACATGCAATTCCTGTAAGCCATTGCTGTCACCGGTGTTTTGCATGGAGATGTTTCATGTCAGGGCAGCATTCGGCTGTGTACAGATGAAAGAGGGTTTTAATGAAAAGGAGCGCTTGAAGGGATCATCACAGAAGAGAGGCAAACAAGAGGTTTGCATGACCAGGCGTAGAGTTCTGCTCAAACCTCTGATCTCTCTCTCTCTTTCTGTGTATAGAGAGGAAGGACTGTGAAATCTGCCTGAAATACAAAATTCGATACTACTCAAAGTCCAGCAAAACAAAAGACAAAGATAAATGAATTCATTATATTATTAACTGTCTGGCTTAGGTGGTCACAAAAATACTAGCCTTGACTTATTGGTTGTGCAGTGGAAGATTTGGGAATCTGTCTGAAGTACTGAAGTTGTCAATGCTGGAAGTGTAGCAAAAACAAATGAAAAAAATGAATACCTAAATGAAAGCTGTATGAAACAATGTTATACTAGTTATGAGCTGTCTGCTTGAGGAAGTATAAAAAATACCAAGTTTAATCTCTAACACTTTATTCTATTTCATTACAGTTTATCAAATAAAATATAAAATTCAGAGACTAAATGTCAAACTTATTAGCCACTCATCCACTGAAACCTCTGTAAGGTTTCGTCATTTTTAAACACAGTGTATATAGACAGGCCTTGGGGGATTATTTAATTACAACTATTTTCAATTTTTATGAATATAAATATGGATAAAAGGATTTCAAAAGTATCCAGACTCTTTTGAAGTGGAAGATTTTATTAAATATGTTGAGTGTCTTAATTAAGGCTTAGTTTGTAAGAAATGACATATTTAAGTACAATCCAATACTGCAAAAGAAAATATACCTGTTCAGGTGAACCTGTTATCTAGATTTTCAAGGAACCTAAGAAAATTCATCTTAATAAACAGTATTTCCAGAAACTGGAATTTCAGTCTAAGAAGTCCCAATATATACTTGAAAGGAAGGTCAATTTAATATAATCCTGGCTGTTGAGTTGAATGTAAAAACACCCAACTTTGACATTTACCTTAGACATAAAATTCTGTTTATGAAAGTTCCTCTTGATGTTCCACTTTGATTGTAGTAGTTTAAGTTTTACCACACAGCCTTTGAGGGCTGTGCAGGTATTTTCGCCCATGGTTTCCGGATAGGTTGGCCGGCAGACAGGCATTCAGCGGGAAAAAGTTTGTCTGGGCAGTATCTCAGAAACCATAAGCTGTAGGGAGTTGATACCTGGTAAGGACATTGGTTGGGGAGTGTAGGTATTCAGTGTCATTGTGTGACCTTGATTGGACCTTTAACCTTGCCGTAGTGACCATGACTTTTAAAATGTTGTCAGGACCATATCTTGGAAACTGTGAGGTGTTGGAAGTTGTTAAGTGATAGGGACATTGGTTGGGTGTGTAGGTGTGCAACATCATGGTGTGACCTTTATTTTACCTTTGATCTTCCTGTAGTGACCTTGATCTTTTTAAATCTTATATGGGCTATATCCTAGAATCCATTGGGTTTAGGAAGTTGATACTTGGTAGGGACATTGGTTAGGGGTGTAGATGTGCAAGGTCTTGGTGTGACCTTATTTGATCTTTGACCTTGCCTTTGTGACCTTGACCTTAAATATGTTGTCAGGGGTATCTCTTGGAAAACATAAGGTGTAAGAAGTTGATATTTGTTATGGGCATCTCTGATGCTATTTCTTTATTGTAATAGAAATTAATGTAATCAATATAAGTGTAACTCATATTATAAATTATCTTTCAGTATTGTAAAATACTAGTAATTAACATAAACTTTATATGGCAGAAAGATAGAAGTTTGTGATTTTCTGATCATTTAAAGTTAATGTTTTTGTTGGTTCCTGTTTGGTTATGAATTACGATGTACATAATAATTATTCCTTTGTTTTAATTTTCCGAGTGGTGTGTAAACTAATTAGAAACTAATTAGAAGACACTATTGAGAGTTGTTATATATGGTACAATGAACTTCAACACTTGAAGTGCTATAAAATTAATCATCTGAACATAAAAGTAATTAATAGTGTTTTTGACTTAGTGGCATGGTATAATTGGACATCTTGGCTGTTTTGTATTACTCAGGTAATTCTCAGTTTTTGCAGTGTTGTCGTTACATGTCATAGCTACATTTTACCTGTATATCAGGTCTGGCTAATGGTTTACAATAAAGTGAATAAAACTGCATATACCTGGAAAACCATAACAATAAATTGTAACACACACTCTGGTCTCATACTGTAGGTAAAAAAAACAATCATTTACTGGAATAGGGGAGGACAGACAGAAATAATTAATTTACTGTGAGCAAAAGAATTGTGGTAATGTATCAACATCCAGTTATTGCGTTTTATCATGTTATAGCTGGCTTATGATATTGACGGAACACCTGTCTTTTATTTGAACTGTTTGTATTAAAGTTAGCAGCATACAGTAAAAACCTCTAAGTAGAACACATTTTGAACCTTATTCAGTCGAATCTCAAAGGGAGACAGAAAATATGTCCACTTGAAGAGGTAATCCAGTTTAGATATAAGTGGTAACAAAAACCCCCAGTGATTCTTATAGTAAGTTTTTAAAGGGAATTTTCTTAATCACACTTCTACTTTAATAGGTTTCAAGGTACAATAATAATCCTAAATTAACTCTTAATTTAAATCCACTTGAAGAATGAATGAACCAACCATGTTATTTAAAATGGAACATTGTGATCTTCATTTCATTTTTTTATATTTTAAAAAAAACCAACTTAACATACTTTTGACATATGACTCGTCCTATTGCTTGCGACAAATTTAAGCAGTTTTAGGTTAAAAGTGAAGAGTTTATGTTTCTGTTGTATGTTGTCCACTTCTCTCTCTCTCTGTCTCTCTCTCTGTATGTCTTAGAAATAAAAGAAATTTAATTATAATCTCAATTTTTAATAATTGTACATATGAGCACATTAAATAAAAGAAAAGCCAGGTTAAAAACCTTTGATAACAGGTAGAATGTTATACTTATAAAGGCCAACCTTTGCTTTGAGACCTGGTTACCTCATACTACTAGCATGGTACCTCAATGAACACCTTTTTTGCATGTACAATTTAAATTGTAAATAGATTAGGGTTTTTTGACAGAATTTAATTAAGTCAGCTACTCATATACCCTTGTGTAGTGCTGAATGTGTGCAAGTCATGCCTTTTCCACTGGAAACCAATTTTTTTGTCACACACCAAGTATACTTTTGGTAAAATGTTCTCTTATGACCACTACACTGACCCAGTTTGTAATCAGTTTGTTAGGATTGGCCCTCTTAATTTGAAAATTTTACAAACATTTCATATAAATTTTCTGAAGCATCCAGTGATCCACCCCATTTTTAAAATTAACACACTTTAATCTGTCTATTTTTCAATTTAGTACAAAAGTTTGTGACCACATATTCCAGTTAGTTTACATTGGTTTGTCTGATTTGGTCCCTTCGTACTGTTTGACCCAGAGAAGAAAAATCTACAATCACATTTTACATTAAAAACCTGTGTCTTCTCTGTCACACTGTTCTATATGCATAGTATGTTGGACTAGTATATTGCCAGCTTTGCTGGATTCTGTACCATCAGATCCAGCAATAATTGTACAATCAGGGGCTGGTTTCACGAAGCCTCCTTAAGATAAAGTTCACCCTATATTCTAGGATTCCCTGGAATTTCACCCTCCTTCAAAAAATCTCAGTTTGACAAAGCCTTCTACCTTGAAGGAGAGCTTGAAAACTCCCTTGAATTTCAAGGAAGCTAAGGACCTACCTTAAATTTAAGGAAGTGTCCTTCAAGGAGTGTTTAATAACTTTAATGAACATTTGCTACCTCCTTAAGTTTCAAGGAAGACCTTTGGTAAAGAGAGATAAAGGAGGTTTTGTGAAATAGAATTTTAGGGTCACCTTCCCAAAGGAAAAAAATGACATTCCTTTAGTAAAGGAGACCCTTTCCAAAGGAGGCTTCATGAAACTGGCCACAACTCTTTATCTATAATCTTTTTTATCTATCTGTTTTTCAGTATGTTGAGCCAGTTTGTCATCAGCTGTTCAAGTTTTTTAACATTGGTGATGCTGAGCTGAGACGATTTACCTTAGACTTGGTGCCCACGTTGATTTACACCTACCTGTCAGCTCTCAGTAGGGGAGACAAACGGGTGGGTGGATGAGTATGCAGTAATGTGTAACTTAAACATAATTTTCCTGTAATATTCAATTAATTAAAAAGCTGTATTAATATAGTAGCAAGTATGTTGTATGTACTGGTAATAGAACACGTGTTCTGATTCGAACACAAAATTGTCTTGCTCAGCTTGACAGCAGATATTTTATTAGAGATCAAACCTTTGGTTTCTTACTGTAGGAATGATTTCTTTAGCGTCTGCTATCCTGTTGTAACCTTTTTGAAGAGTTGTGGCAGCTCACCCCTCGTAAAATAATTAGAGGATCAGTCAGTAACCAAAACAAATGTACCCGTTTCACCCGAACTCAATAACTCCACAGATTTTTCCCCGACTGATGCTGAGTTTTTATGCTTTTACTGAAAATCATTATTATTTTTACTCAAGTTGCTCATTTTATTAGTAAGGAGACAATCCCTGGCAACTTTGAATATTTTTTTTAGATTGTAAATTCTTTTGCTGTTTGCCATTCTTTTGTAATTAGTGAATATTTTTTTGGCTGACATAAAAATCTCTATTTCTCCTCACCTAGCGAAAGAATATGTGATATATGTAATCTTAGAAAAAGTTTATTTTTAAATTCTTATTTAAATTGCTCTATTCTAATCTAATGTAATGTAATCTGATCCACTACTTTGCAGATGCAATATCTAACTTGGTGCACTAAGTTAAGGTCATAGTCAAGGGGCAGTCAAGGTCGTTAATCTGCAGTTATGGGTGTGACCAAAGGGAAGGAAACATTCTATACAATGAAGAAAAAGATTAATATGTTCGTCAGATATTTAAAGGAACTCAGAAATTTGTGTTCTCATAATTAAAGGGCCCATCAGGGGCGCTTATTTGTTTTCATGTAGTTTCGACGGATCACCACCCCTGCCCGATTATGGTCTCCCTTGAATAACTTCTTTAGCTTTAGAATTTTTTCCTTCTATTTGTCTTTCAATTTATAAGGGCAGGATACATTTTTGGATACTTTAAGGAGACTTTAAACTTCGCTTAAGATAACCTAAAGTATTTTTTCAAAACACCCTGTCATCATGTTTTGGAAAAAGCCACACACACCAGTGCTATAAAGTTTTGCAGATACATTTGCAGAACTAAATCTGAATGTCAGAAAGGTTTTTCTGATCAGTCAGACCATAGGTGCCTGAACGGGTGGCGTTTGATTTTTGTAATTTTTTTAGAAATGTGTACTTTGTGTCTCAGCTTTCAGCTTTTGGTGGAACAAGTAATTCAGCTACTTTTTGATATCTTTTACATGCTGAAGTTTCAGCCACAGTGTCAAGAAAGGGACTTTTAAAAGATTATTTGAAAATCCGCCACTGCCACTGTGGCCTAGCGGGTAACACACTTGTCTAGGAACTCAGAAGACGTGGTTCAATCCCAGGTACAGGCAGATACATAGTGGCTCGGATGACCATGCAAAATGGCGGTCCTCTGTCATTGGGTCCTATCCCCAGTGGCAGGTTAAAGAACCTCAAGGACGTTGATAAATGGTCATCCTTGAGCCTCTATCTTCCAGTTAGGGGAATATCAGTTACTTGTGAGTTGGGGCTGTACCTGTACAGTCAGATTTGTTAAATAGCGCTTTGAGTCCTGTAGTATATGGAGATATTGCGCTGAGTATAAATACATAATAATAATAATCCTCCCGTTCGCTTAGTTTTTCACATTTTTTAGGGAAACTTAGCACGTATATTAAGATTTGCCAAAGGAATATCCTGACTGTATGGTGACCTTTAACTGTAAATATTAATAGAGCTATGGCCTCCTTAAAGTCATGAAATCTGAATAAAACCCTCTGGCTGCTTTGTTTTCCCATTTTTAAATTCTATCTTATCATTGATATTGATGTAAATCAAAAGAAGATTATGGCTACCTTATGAATTAAATATTAACAATGGCATGGTCATCTTCAACATAAATTGCATGGTTTTTAGCCCCAAGCTCCAAAAGTATGTAAAGTTGTCTCTCAGAAACCGCATGTTGTATGGAGTTGATAGTGGGTAGGGATATTGGGTAGGAGGTGTAGGTCTGCATTGCATGGTGTGATCTTGATGTGACCTTTGACCTTGCTGTGGTGACCTTGACTTTGAAAGTTCTATCTGGGCTATATCTCAGAAACCGTAAGGTGTAGAAAGTTGATACTCAGTAGGGATATTGGTTGGGGGACTTTGGCTCTGACAGAATGCTTTTTACAGCCACATTTGAGACACATTTCTCTTATGACAAAGCTATATGTATTGATACAGCTTATTATGTCCACCCCACTGGGGGGTGGACATATTATTTTTGCTTTTTCCGGCATCCGGCGTCCGGTGTCCGGCGTCCCACTTGGTTTCCAGACATTTTAGGGAACAGTTCTTATCCTATCTTTACCAAATTTGGCATGCAGGTTTATTGGGTAAATAGCTTGTATGGGATTGCTTTTGGTGATGATAGCTCTATAGCTAACTGAGTAATAGCTACTTTGCTACTTTTGAGTAGCTCTTTGGTTTCCAGACATTTTAAGGAATGCTATTAAGCCTAGCTTTCTGAAATTTGGTATGGAGGTTCATTGGGTTAATAGCTTGTATGGGATTGCTTTTGGGGGGAATTGCTTCATAGATGAGTGAGTAATTAATTAAATAAATGAGTAATTAGCTATTTTGAATACTGAAAAAGGCAAATGTGCTCATATCTCCTAAACCGTGCGAGATAGAGCGATTTCGTCGAAATTTTCGACCCACAGGGTATCTAAGAAATGTACTCTTTGCAATTTTCAAAAAATGTTCCCCTCCCCAAAAATGGCGGCCATTTTGAATTTTCGAATTTTTGCCAAAAATGGCAAAACACAAATTTGCTTCTATCTCCTTAACCGTGCGAGATAGAGCGATTTTGTCGAAATTTTCGACCCACAGGGTATCTAAGGAATGTACTCTTCGCAATTTTCAAAAAATTTTCCCCTCCCCAAAAATGGCGGCCATTTTGAATTTTCGAATTTTGGACAAAAATGGCAAAACACAAATTTGCTTCTATCTCCTTAACCGTGCGAGATAGAGCGATTTTGTCGAAATTTTCGACCCACAGGGTATCTAAGGAATGTACTCTTTGCAATTTCAAAAAATTTTCCCCTCCCCAAAAATGGCGGCCATTTTGATTTTTCGAATTTTTGCCAAAAGTGGCAAAACACAAAATTGCTTCTATCTCCTTAACCGTGCGAGATAGAGCGATTTCATCGAAATTTTCGACCCATAGGGTATCTAACAAATGTACTCTTGCCAATTTTCAAAAAATTTTCCTTTTCCCAAAAATGGCGGCCATTTTGATTTTTCGAATTTTTGCCAAAAATGGCAAAACACAAAATTGCTTCTATCTCCTTAACCGTGCGAGATAGAGCGATTTCGTCGAAATTTTCGACCCATAGGGCATCTAACAAATGTACTCTTGCCAATTTTCAAAAAATTTTCTTTTTCCCAAAAATGGCGGCCATTTTGAATTTTCAAATTTTTGCCCAAAATAGAAAAACAGGAATTTGCTTCTATCTTCTTAACCGTGCAAGATAGAGTGATTTCATCAAAATTTTCGACCCAACCAATGCAAAAAGGCATGAAGCTGAAATAATTTACATCTACACTAATAAATATTTAAGTATCATTGATATATTTTACAAATGAAACAGGGTCTTGTAAGACTACTGTACAATTTTGGCAAAAGGTTCATGGGGTGGACATTACACATGATAATGTGTGTTCTTCTATGCTATCCTGTTTCTATTCACATCTACTATCAACAGGGCATCCTATTTCTAGTTATTATATTTATTGTTACCTTAAACTATCTCCATTGACAGCTCTGCTTCAATTATTGATGAATGGATGGTGGGATCAGTTGATAAATTTCAATCTTCACAGTCTTTTAGTGTACAAATTATTGCTGTCATTTTGCTATTAAATATGTATTGATAATTTGTTTTTACATACATTTTCTCTTTTTAAGTGTTATTTCTCCTGCACTTTCACATAATTTACATTGTCTGTTCTGAAAGACTTCTTATCTGTATTTTTTCATCTCTTTTAAATCTCATGGTGCCCAACAATATTTCCCCAGAATGTGAGGTATGGGCATATCTGATGCTACTTTTATATTCACTACAATTAACATTCTCTAGTTAGTTTCTTCTGAAGAGGTTAATGCAGAATAAATATTTCATTTGGAATTAATTTTCTCCACCCAAGCTTGTTAGTTAAAAAAGAAAAAAAAATTAATGCCAAATGAAGATTATGTAAAGAATCTAGATGTAATACTTTACAATACTTAATAAATGAAAGGCATTAAATTACACAATAAATTGTAGTCAAATTTTGCATATGACCACCTCAGAATCAAACACTATATGACTATAAATAGATTAGAGTAAGGAATCTAAACTTCGCCAGAAATCTAAAATTCGCCAGCTCCAAAGACCTTACTTAATTCTATAAAAAAAGATGTTTTGTCTTAAAATTTGTATTTTTTAGTTCAAAAAGCCTTAATTTACTATACATTCAATAAATCTGACCTGAATTGATTTATTTTATTAATGTTTTTACATGTGGCGAATTTCAGACATGTGGCGAATATTACATTTCTTACTCTATATTATACAATGTGACCTTCTAAAAATATAAACTGTCTTATTAAACTGTCCTGTAAGCCCAAATAAGTTTTGTGATAACCACCGAATTAAAAAATATGTAGCTATGAATACAAAATGGACAAAATAGCAATGGACAAAATGCGATCAAAATTGCAAAGGTCAAGAAAATCCTGGTCAGTATTGGGTGGACATGCGCATGATGCTGAGATGAAAGCCAAATGAACTTGATAACCATAGAGCTACAGAGATCTCTGTAAAAAAACTACAAATAACAAACTTTATTACTTTGACCATGTGATACCCGTTATTTGAGTGTAAAAGTATTGAAGTTGATATCTGTAAATTCTTTTTCATTTCTTCCCATTTTTATCTGCAGACAAAAGGAAAAAATAGCACAGATCATCAAAAGGGTTTGATATTGTGTGCTATAAAACATGTGCAATAAAATGACAATTTCCTTCCAATACAGCATTTTCTTTCAGATATTGGAAACAAAGTTTAAAGGGTGGCTTTTTGTGTATTTGCCATATTTATTCAAAACAACTACCAGCTTCCATAAAACAGAAACCTTTTTTTTTATATCTTTATTTTGAATATCATAATTGGTCTCAAGTCTGTGGAAACTTGAAGTAAATACAGAAGTGGATTAAATTTGTGTTTACTGACATATTTTCTGAGGTGGATTTATTTTTTTTTAAACGCCCACATAGTAAGATCCATCGGGCAACTTACAAGGGAAAATTCAATGGTCTAGCAAATGCTCAATGGGTTGGGTTGAAAAAGAATTCTAGAATTTCTAGAAGCCTTGTTGCATAGCTTAATATTCTCATGATAAAGATTCATTGGTGTATTATTCACAAAATCTGTGACTCTCAACTTTGGCAAATGATGACAGTCACTTAGCTTTCACCTGTTTGGTTATGCATTTGATTGTTTAATGTATGAGATTAGGATTAGAAGGAGTAATTAATTTATGTGTTCAGGTACTCAATGCTCTCCAAGTGGATCGTTATGCTTTGTACTCCACAGCCCTTAAGGGCTGTTGGGGTACTGTTTTCACCCATGGTGTCCGGATGGGTGGGTGGGCATGGAGGTGGCGGGAAAAGTTTGTCCGGCCTGTACCTCAGAAACTGTAAAGTGTAGAAAGTTGATACTTGGTAGGGACATTGGTTAAGGGGTGTAGGTGTGCAACGTCATGGTGTGACCTTGATTTGACCATTGACCTTGCCATAGTGACCTTGACCTATAAAATGTTGTCCGGGCTATATCTCGGAAACCATAAGGTGTAGGAAGTTGATACTTGGTAGGGACATTGGTTAGGGGGTGAAGGTGTGCAATGTCATGGTGTGATGTTGATTTGATCTTTGACCTTGCTGCAGTAACCTTGACCTATAAAATCTGGTCTGGGCTATATCTCGGAAACTGTAAGGTGTAGGAAGTTGATACTTGGTAGGCACATTGGTTAGGGGGTGTAGGTGTGTAACATCATGACGTGACCTTGATTTGTCCTTTGACCTTGCTATAGTAATTGTAACCTATAAAAGCTTGTCCGGCCTATATCTCAGAAACTGTAAGGTGTAGGAAGTTGGTACTTGGTAGGGACATTGGTTAGAGGGTGTAGGTGTGCAACATCATGGTGTGACCTTGATTTGACCTCTGAGCTTGCTGTAGTGGCCTTGACCTATAAAATCTTGTCCGGGCTCTATCTCAGAAAGCGTAAGGTGTAGGAAGTTGATACTTAGTAGGGACATTAGTTGGGGGTTGTAGGTGTGCAATGTCATGGTGTGACCTTGATTTGACAATTGACCTTGGCGTAGTGACCTTGACCTTTAAAATTTTGTCCAGGCAATATCTCTGAAACTGTAAAGTGTAGGAAGTTGATAGTTGGTAGGGACATTTCTTAGGGGTTGTAGGTGTCCATCATAGTTTTTAGTTTACTGATTAATGTTGTCATCTTGCTATGGAATTGTCTTGTTTTAATACTTTATCTTTGCATACATTTTGTTTCTCTTATATGTTATTTTCTCTACTTAAACATAATTTAGACCTTAATATAACTGACACTGCTCTGAAAGTATCCCAATCTTTGTACTGTTTGACTACTTCTATATCTCATGGTGTTGAAAACTATTTCCCCAGGCTGTGGGATACGGGCATCTCTGATGCTATTTTCCATATAATGTTTCATTAAATTGCTCACCCTGGGTTAATTTTATTAGAATATTTAGAAAACTACTAAATACCAAACATTAGAAAACAGTGCTTTCCCCAGTTTTATTGTTTGAATATTTCATTATTCTATATTCATTATTTAGCAATGAAGTATTGTACAGCCTTAGATTAAAAACATTACCCAGAATGGTCACATCACAAAATTGATAAGCATTCCATTTATATCTCATTAAAATATAAATAAAGGGGTTTCTTAGTATATTATACTTCGTGATTTTTTTATATATTTGGCAGAAATGTTCAGGATTAGAGGCCTGCTTGCTTGGAATCTATAATCTGGTGAGTGAACTTTTGGAGATGCTTGTCAAATAAACATTTAATGAAAAAGGGACACTACCTAACTTTCACCACATTAAATAAAGCCAATTAAATCAAAGCAGATTAATCTATTGCATTCCAAAATAATTCTTCAATCAGCCAGAGACTGAAGAAATATTGATATGCCATTAGAGAAAGGATGTTAATGTATCGATATCCTGCCTATAACAGGAAATCACTGCTGGTCATATCGTGCATATAATTAACAGCCAATAACACAAACAGGTTCCAATCACTTTTGGATGTAAATGTCCATAAAAATTTATGTTCACAGTGAAACAACAAAAAAGTCAATCTATTTTATTAACTATGTTGTAATTTTGCACAGGAAGTAGTAAGTAGATAAGCTTTAAGTTAATGCTTAACATGGCTTGTCTATACATTTATTTCACCAGACTTTATTGACAGAAAAAAAATCTGTTATTTCCTGATAGTTATGGGTAAACTACAGTGCCACTAATATATAAGAATGGTTAGAAGGGTCGAAAATATAAACTCCTCCCAAATCTGTATGATTAAAATACTGTTTACCCATCCCAATGTCTGTTGTTCTGTTCTTAACTCACTTACATGGTGTGGGATCTATTTCTCTGTTTTTTGGTTTGAATATATTTTTTTTCAGAATTGGGTAATAGTTAATAATTAAGAATTGGGGGGGGGGGGGGGGGGTAAATAAGAATGTGCCCCGGGGGTGGGGTGGGGTGTGTGTGTGTGCAAAATAACCTGTACGGAAAATAAGAATGTGCCCCCTAAAGGGGGGGCCTCAAATTCTGCACATTCCACGTTCTTATTTTCGGTATGGACTGTACAGTTATATAAAGCCTTCTTGCCTCCTTTGTTTTTGGAATGATATACTGCTGGAATTATTTTATATTTCAAATTCAGAACAACCAGTATGGTTGACAATGCTTATGTAACCTTCATGAAATTACTATCAATTTGGTACATTTGTGACAAGTAGTAATCATGCACAATAAAATAATTATCTTGATAATAATTATAATAATAAATCCAAAGAATACTCATGTGACTTTAAGTTCTTTTAGGATTAAGTGACTGATGTGAACCGAGTTTAAAAAGTCATATTAGCACACTCAGAGGCCCCCAATAATTTCTGCATGTTGTCGTGAGCTAGATTTGAGCCCACAACCATAAAGACGAGAGTCAGCTGATAAAATATCAGACTCTTAATAAATACGAAACAAATGTGTACAGATAACAAATTTGTGCCATCATGAGTAAGTTGAAGTCTATTGTGATCAGTTAGAGTATTGTGTATCACTTGTTTCCATATCAAACTTATTTAAACCACGCTGCCATATGGAGGCATTTCCCAGAGTTTATAAATCACTTCATAAAATTTACAACGAGTAGCATGTATGGTGGGTACATTGGATTATACATCGTTCTATTGCAGCTGCTGCCATACACATTGGGATTTTTCTTGGTTAATACTCTCGCAGGAAAACATTCCACCTAGCACCAGTACAGTTTCATCAGATGTTTTATTGCACTGTGCATTTAGCCTTGTTTTGAAAATATAAGGCAGCAGCCAAAGCCGTTTTCTTTTTTCAGCATTTGCACTCTGAGGAAGTGAAAACTGCCCTTTGTGTAAAAAGTTTAGTCACAGTTAAAACAAGAGAACTCAGAGAGCGCAGACCTCCACCAAGGGAGCTCAATTCCTGGAGTATCATCAAAATCCACCCTAAAATTATCTGGCTATAACTTACTTTAAAAAAACTTCCTTGTCCCATTTAGGACATTTCCTGAAAATTTCATCAAAATCCATCAATAACTTTTTCAGTTTTCTGTCTTTAAAAATTACATTTCATGGATCCAGAAGATCCAGATAGTGATCCGGATCACTCGCAAAATTGAATCATTTCTTCCTTTTACCTTTCATACATATCCTGAAAATTTCATCAAAATCCGTCCATAAGTTTTTGAGTTATCTTGTTCACAGACGTATGTGACAGATCACTCGCAAAATCTAATCACTTGTTCCTCGTCCCATTTAGTTCTTCCTTTTACCATTTCAAACATATCCTAAAATATCATGAAAATCCATCCTAAAATTATCTGGGAGCCTGGATCCAGATGATCCAGATCACTCCCAAAATCTAATCACCTTTTCTTTGTCCCATTTAGGACATTTCCTGAATATTTCATCAAAATCTATCCATAACTTTTTGAGTTATCTGTCTTTAAAAATTACATTTTATTGCGTTAATACATCCTATCCAATGGACAATAGCTTATCCGGTCGGCGCGGACCGGCCCGCCAAACGTCAGAAAAAGACGTCCTGTGTCTCCACCGGCTAGGCCGGCCCAGTGCTGTGCACTCGCCAGATGGCGTGTCGTACTTCCTTCCTGTCTAGACAGAGTGACGTCATAGCATCTTTTTCGTTTGGCGCGTGGCTTGTGCACAGGAATTTTCTTCAGCCAGATATTATTTTATTTCTTCATCAGCCATTTTGTTTAGAAGCTTTAATATTGTGTTCAACGGGAAGTATTATCATCATGTCTTCTTCAGGACAACGCAGGGGGAGTTGTGGACACGCTATGGCTAGTTTCGACACTCATTTGTATTGTGCACGCTGTAGGGAGAAGGGTAAGGGCTCTGACTCGTGTGTTAAAGAACCTCATTCAGACAATTGTCAGATATGTAAAGCTTTTTCTGAGGAACAGCGTCAACAGTTAGCTACACCTTCGTATAGATTAAAGAAGGAAAAGCGTGAAGCTAAGAAAGTCATCCCTACCCCTCCGAACGAAGCGGAAGAATTAGTGGACCCAGCTAATGTAGCTGTCATAGGGGCAGTCGATAACAAAGGATCTGTTAAGTCACCTAACCCTGCCCCTCCACCAGAGAAAAAGCAAAAGAAAGATGTTAAAAAGGACACTAAGAAAGACATATCTTCCCCTGCAAAAGCTTCTACTTCTTCAAGTCAAAGCAGTGCAGACACGAAAATTGCCGAACTGGATAATAAATGGGCGGAACGTTTTAACCGCTTGGAAGCTTTGATTTTGTCAAAGAACTTTGAACCATCATTCTCTGCTAACGTGAAGGTAACACCGACCCATTCACCTCCATCTTCGGTTGAAAATGTGTCTGAGCCGTTTATCCGACCTTCAACTTCCAGCACGCTTCCTGGCAATGGCTTCTCTGCTGAAAAGCATCAGCCTACCAGTAAAGCAGTGACCGACAAGCAGACTTCTTCAGCTAAGTTTCCTGGTACAGGCTTCTCTGCTACCCAGCATCAGCCGGCCAGTAAAACTAAGTCCAGCCGACCTACCTCAACTGTCAGTCGACCGACCCAAGTCTCCAAGTTTCCTGGACAAGGCTCCTCTGCCTCTGTGCATCAGCCTGCCAGTCAAACTGCTAGTAAACGACCTACTCCCATGCTGGACTCTTCTCAGAGCCGACCATCTGTCACCGACCGACCTCTGTCTACCGAACCGGCCGACACCGGCTCTCCTGCCCTTCATGCCTCTAGAAGGGATAGTATTTCCAGTCTTTCTTCAGACGCAGACAGTGTCCAGTCGGACCGACCTCCATTAGATTTATACACTGAGGAGGGTGAACTTTCTGAAGATCCGGATCAGACAGTGACGGAGCAGGACCAACCCATTTCAGAAGAACAGAACTATAGAGAGACTATGCAGGGCATTCGCTCTTATATGGGTTGGTCCCACATTCCAGAAGTTGATAACCCAACAGCCACCTCAGACGATAACCCCTTCGCAGGGCCTAAGACTGTGACACCTGGAAAAGTATCCGTTAAAATGCCAACAGAGGAGTGGCTCTGTAAAAAACTGGGAAAACTAAATCTGACACTCACTGAGGGTTACCCCTCCCGTGGCTCAGAAGCCGGTGGTTTGGCTAAGGATGTTTTTCTCCGACCTCCCCGTTCACAGGCAAAATGGTACGGGCTCCACACCGACTCTCAACTAGATCTGGATAAAGTTACTACCTGGAGTACCGACGCCTCCAAGCTCAACAGCAGTTATAGCCGGATTGCCCGGTATACCGGCCTGTCATCCACTCCACCAGCTTTACGCAGGATTGCCCAGGAAACATTGCGCCGGTGGGAGAGGTCGGCTAGGGAGGCTTCTATAGTGTGTAACCAAGCAGCTAGTTTCAACCGGTGCTTGTTTAGAGTGCAACAGAACATGAAGGATCACATCAAAACTTTGGCCTCTGAGAATAAAGGGAAGGGCTCCTCAAAGAGTTCGGTGGCTATTGACGAACTTAACTACCTGCTTGACTTCAATTCAAGTATCTCACAGGCAGCCGCAAAGTCAATGGAACACTTGTCTGAATTTGTGTTCATAACAATGGGAAACCTCACCCTCGTCCGCAGGGACGCGTATCTTAGCCACCTCAGGACAGGCATAAAGCAAGATACTCTCACAGCCTTGAGAGCTGCCCCACTACACATACCTACACTCTTCCCGGACTCAACTATTAAGCGGGCAGAAGAGGAGATAGCACAATTTGAGGCAAAAGGTCACACTGCACCTCAGCAGGGTAAAGGTCGGTTCCACCCTTATGAACGGCCGGACAAGAAACACACCAATAAAGACACCAGACCTGAAAAGCCGGCTTGGAAAACCATAGGCAAAAAGCCGTTCAGGAAAGGGAAAGGACGTTCTTCATATTACTCATCCCGACCGGCCAAGGGCCAGCAGTCATATAAATGACAGTTACTGTATGACACCATTGCAGAACAGACTGCTGGCCGGGAGCCTTCCACAGACTGTAATTCCTCCTGTAATTTCAAATGTAAAAGTTCATGTTGTCACAAATGTTCCTACTGCGCCCGGGCATTCACAAAAGAAAGAAATAAGTCCCGGGCCAGTAAATTGTACTTACAAAGATTACACATTAAAGTCTGTGAAAAGTGTTTCTTGTGTCATTCCATTGTCTTGTGCCAAATCTGTAACAAGTGTCAAACATGCTGCCGGAAATCTGCCTGTAGGGGCCAGACTACAAAAATTTTGGAAAACCTGGTTGAATCTAGGGGCCGGTCCGAAAATAGTTCAAATCCTGAGGGAGGGTTACACCCTCCCCTTCCGGACCCGGCCAAATCTTACAAGGTCACCAACTGTCGTAAGCTGCTATGGCAATCCCCACAGGAACAGCTACCTGCTGGAGGCATTACATCAGCTTATAGACAAAAATGCAGTAGAGCTGGTCAGAAATCAATCATCTCTGGGGTTTTTCAACCGACTCTTTTTGGTCCCAAAACCAAACAACAAGTGGAGGCCAATTCTGGATCTGAGCAAACTAAATCTCTTCCTCAAGGTGGAGAAATTCAAGATGGAGACACCGGAAACCATCAGAACATCTCTCCAACTAGGGGAGTGGGTCACCTCAGTAGACTTCAAGGATGCCTACTTCCACATTCCAATACAGGATCAATCCAGGAAATACCTAAGATTTCATGTCCAAGGCCGGACTTACCAATTCAAGGCATTGCCCTTCGGTCTGTCCACAGCGCCCATGGAGTTCACTGTTTTGGCAAAGGAGGTGAAACTGATGGCCATAAACAAGGGTATAAGAATCCACCAGTACCTAGACGACTGGTTGGTGAGAGCCAGATCCCAAGAAACTTGTCTCCATCACACCCAAATCCTGGTCAGGATGTGCCAGGACCTAGGTTGGTTGGTGAATTTAGAAAAATCAGAGCTGGAACCCAAGCAGGTCTTCGACTTTGTAGGTTACCAGTTCGATCTCAGGTCCGGCCGGGTCAGACCGACCCCGGACCGGTGGCAAAACCTTCAGGACAAGATACAAGAACTTCTGTTATTACCGGCCTGTCCGGTTCGACAGTTCATGTCCCTGATAGGCCTCCTAACAGCCACAGAGAAACAAGTTCACCTCGGCCGACTTCACATGAGACCCCTACAGTGGCATCTCAAAAACAATTGGAGGGTACCAGAATCTCTAGAGAAGATTATCCCCCTCCCGAGAACCCTACACCCTCACTTACTATGGTGGCTAGACGAAGACAATGTACTTCAAGGTCAACCATTACACCCAGTAAGGCATGCTCTGCAGATATTTACAGACGCATCAAAAGAAGGGTGGGGCGCTCACTTAAACGAGCTCACTGCAAGAGGGTCCTGGTCAGTGCCGGAAAGCAAACTGCACATAAACTATCTAGAACTCAAAGCAGTGTTACTAGCCCTCAAAGAGTTCCAAGACCTCTGTGTAGACAAAATAGTTCTAGTGGCAACCGACAATACTACAGTGGTAGCTTACATAAACAAGGAAGGAGGCATGAGGTCAGGCCCACTGTGTGCCCTACTGTGGAGAATCTTGACCTGGTGTTCCCAGAGACAAGTGACCCTAAAAGCTCGGCACATCCCAGGCCATCTCAATGTGATAGCAGACAAACTATCCAGGCTGGGTCAGACCATCCAAACAGAGTGGTCCCTCCTTCCGGAGGTCTTTCAACAAATATGCAACCGGTGGCACTGGCCTCAAATAGATCTCTTTGCCACGAGATTCAACCACAAGTTGCCTCAGTTTGTCTCTCCAGTACCGGACTCCCTGGCTGTGGCAGTGGATGCACTTACCCTGCCATGGGACGATCTGGATGCATACGCCTTCCCACCGACCGCAATATTGGGCAAAGTAGTGGAAAAGCTATTGGACTCCCCGTGCAAGAGACTCATTCTGATTGCCCCGGGGTGGCCCAACATGCCTTGGTTCTGGGACCTGGTGACCATGTCCAGCCAGGTCCCTCTCAGCCTTCCCAACCTGCCCAGTCTACTAACACAGCCTTTCAATCAGATCCCTCACAGAAATCTGACCAATCTAAATCTCCATGCCTGGCTCCTAGAGCCACAACTATCAAAGAACAGGGCTTCTCTGAGGCAGTGGCAGCAAGAATTGAGGCTCCTCAAAGAAGATCTACCAGATCAGTCTATGAGGCGAAGTGGACCATTTTTACAAAGTGGTGTGTCACTAATCAGGTGGACTTCAGGGCACCACCTATTAAGTCGGTAGCTGACTTCCTAATGTACCTCTTTGAGGACAAGAAGTTACAACCCAGCACCATTGATGGATACAGATCTGCCATTGCTGATAAACTGGGTCCTACAACAGTCAATATCAGCAAAGATGATAATCTCACTCGTCTCTTGGAAAGTTTCCACAGAGATAGACCCAAAGGGCGGAGGGGTATTCCCTCCTGGAATCTTTCCCTGGTGCTACACCAGCTGACAAAGGCTCCTTTTGAACCTCTTAGAGAGGCATCTCTGAAGCACCTCACCTTCAAAACTGTCTTCCTTTTAGCCCTAGGCTCTGGCAAAAGAAGGAGTGAGATCCATGCTTGGCAGCACAAGAACATCAGACACCAATCCGATTGGTCTAAGGTGTCCCTTTTTCCATCTCCCAGCTTTCTTTCTAAGAATCAGCTGGCCAAAGAGGGTCCAGAGAGTGTAGCCCCAGTGGTCATACCAGCCCTGGCTCCTACTCTAGATAGATCCCTCAAGTCTGACAGATCCTTGTGTCCAGTCAGAGCTTTGCGCTACTACTTGGACAGGACGTCAGACCTCAGACAGAGCAAGGAGTTAGTCTTTATCTCCTTCAAGAAAGGTTTCGACAAAGACATCTCCCCTGCCACTATCTCCTCATGGATCAAACAAACTGTGATCCTATGCTATGAGTTCTCTGATCAACAGGCCCACACCCTCCATCAAGTTAAAGCTCATGATGTCAGGGCCTTTGCGGCTTCTAAGGCCTTCCAGTCGGGAGTTTCCTTAGAGCAGATCCTAGCAGCCTGCCACTGGAAGTCTCATAATACCTTCACCCAATTTTATCTGAAGGATGTGGCTTGGGCTGACTCAGAGCTCTACCATCTCGGACCAGTTGTGGCTGCCCAGCAGATCCACCAACAGACTGGCTCCTAGAGGAGAAATGTATATATGTAAATACTGGTACATATTTGTAAATATTGCACATATAATTAAGGAATATATAAAAAAAAAAAAAAAAAATCTCTCACGTACTTCCTCTGGGAGGATTAAATTATGGGACTGAACTCATCCCTCTCTTCCCCTACCTCTGAGCAGGTCTGTTAAAAAAGGTGGGGGGGGGCAAGGTCGACTCTGACGGTTCCATTCCGGATAACCGGATGATGATATTCGACCATAGCCCTAGGGGGTTTAGACTTCAAGGTCTACCCGGGCTTTAGAAGGCATTGTCACTATGCCAAAATGAGTTCAAGTTCTTTAGTCCCTAGTAACTTACCCGCCTACCAAGCGGTAGTTATTCAGCTATTGTCCATTGGATAGGATGTATTAACGCAATAAAATTGCAAATTTAATAAGTAAATTAAATTTTTATAAGTTAATACCCTATCCAATGGACACACAAGACCCTCCCACCGACCCCGCTATCAGCTTACTAGGGGTCTAAGAGTTTTAGACAACGAAAAAGATGCTATGACGTCACTCTGTCTAGACAGGAAGGAAGTACGACACGCCATCTGGCGAGTGCACAGCACTGGGCCGGCCTAGCCGGTGGAGACACAGGACGTCTTTTTCTGACGTTTGGCGGGCCGGTCCGCGCCGACCGGATAAGCTATTGTCCATTGGATAGGGTATTAACTTATAAAAATTTAATTTACTTATTAAATTTGCAATTTCATGGATCCCAAAGATCCAGATAGTGATCCGGATCACTTCCAAAATTTAATCATTTCTTCCTTTTACCTTTTCAGACATATCCTGAAAATTTCATCAAAATTCGTCCATAACTTTTTGAGTTATCTTGTTCACAAACAAACAGACGGACAGACAAACCCAGGTGAAAACATAACCTCCTTAGCGGAGGTAATAAAACCCAGTAAATGGAGAGTTTTTGGTTTAATAGTGTAGACTGTGTTTTAGTTGAACAAGTGTAAGTGGAATTATGTCCACCCACTGGAGGGTGGACATATTATTTTTGCTTTTTCTGCCGTCCTGCGTCCGGCGTCCCACTTGGTTTCCAGACATTTTAGGCAACAGTTCTTATCCTATCTTTACCAAATTTGGCATGCAGGTTTATTGGGTTAATAGCTTGTATGGGATTGCTTTTGGTGATGATAGCTGTATAGCTAACTGAGTAATAGCTACTTTGCTACTTTTGAGTATCTCTTTGGTTTCCAGACATTTTAAGGAATGCCATAAAGCCTATCTTTCTGAAATTTGGTATGGAGGTTCATTGGGTTAATAGCTTGTATGGGATTGCTTTTGGGGGTAATTGCTTATAGATGAGTGAGTAATTAATTAAATAAATGAGTAATTGGCTATTTTGAATACTCAAAAAGGCAAATGTGCTCATATCTCCTAAACCGTGCGAGATAGAGCGATTTCGTCAAAATTTTAAACCCACAGGGTGTCTGAGCATTGTACTCTTGGCAATTTTAAAAAAAAATTTCCCTCCCCAAAAATGGCAGCCATTTTGAATTTTCGCCAAAAATGGCAAAACACAAATTTGCTTCTATCTCCTAAACCATGCAAGATAGAGCGATTTCGTCGCAATTTTCAACACACAGGGTATCTAAGGAATGTACTCTTTGCAATTTTCAAAAAATTTCGCCCTCCCCAAAAATGGCGGCCATTTTGAATTTTCGAATTTTTGCCAAAAATGGCAAAACACAAATTTGCTTCTATCTCCTTAACCGTGCGAGATAGAGCGATTTCGTCAAAATTTTCAACCCACAGGGTATCTCAGCATTGTACTCTTGGCAATTTTTAAAAAAATTTCCCCTCCCCAAAAATGGCGGCCATTTTGAATTTTCGAATTTTTTGCCAAAAATGGCAAAACACAAATTTGCTTCTATCTCCTGAACCGTGCAAGATAGAGCGATTTCATCGAAATTTTCGACCCATAGGGTATCTAAGGAATGTAATCTTTGCAATTTTCAAAAAAAATTTCCCCTCCCCAAAAATGGCGGCCATTTTGAATTTTCGAATTGGCAAATGAAACAGGGTCTTGTAAGACTACTGTACAATTTTGGCAAAAGGTTCATGGGGTGGACATTACACATGATAATGTGTGTTCTTCTATGCTATCCTGTTCCTATTCATATGTCGTAGCTACTATCAACAGGGCGTCCTATTTGTACTTAGGGTATAAGTGGAACAAACATCAGAAAAGTTTTACATTTGTAGCGGTAAATGGAAGGTGGACATAATCAAAACCAATTACTGGGCATATTGTACGTTCTAGTATAATATTATCCATAGAAGTTCCCAGACATCCTCATGTCCTAGCAGACATTTTACCTGTGATCAACAAATGCCAATATTCATGGACCATGTATCAAAGACATCGTCCATTTATCAAAGCCAGAGAGTTATTTTTCACAAATATAATGATCCATTGGCATTGAAAGTAATGTATCATAAATATGACTCAGCTGTTATAGTAATATAAATAGAAGTTATCTTTTCTAGGGGTTTATGTCATTTTTCCATTAGATTTTTGATAGTATCTTCATTAGTTATTGTGCTTCTGGTTCATACAATGCCAATGTCAAACTTCTGTTAGTTTTCGCTTCTTTGGAGTTTTGAAATGAACTTGAAAAAGTTAATACTCATAAAATGAATAACTACCAGCATTTCAAGATCAAGATAAGGAAATGGGAATTCTTTAGCTTGTTCTGGAATTCAGCAATTTTGTAAGGATTTTCAAAATTTGTCATTGATAAAGAACTGGTAACTTTCCCACTTGAGATGATAAAATAGAGAGGGACAGAGATTCAAATATACAACCATTGCGTGGGAGGAATATACATTATTAAATCGATAGCTATATACTAAAAGAAAAAAAAACTCCAGTAGCTAAGGAAAATAATTTATCTGATTCAGGAAGGGAAAGGAAGTTTCCAAGAAGTCAGTGATTAATTCCAGTTATGCCTGTTGACTAAAACTGAAGCAGGCATGTCATCCACTGCTATGAGAAGCTACAACACCTGTGACAATGCTTATATTTGTTTCATAACATATGTTCTATAGCATGCAAAATTACCTAGTAGCAGTGTAAAAAAGCCAATAATTTTAAAGTATATGATCGGTCTATATCTGTCCTGACTGAGTGGGAGGCATATATATGTGCTATATATATTTTTAAATTAATACTTAGCAACATTATGGATATTGCGTCATTGGTAAATTGTTCAGGTCCCTGTGGTTGATTTTCTTTTATGTGCACAATAACTTACAAGCTATATGGACAAATTTCTAATCTACATCTTGCATATTGATATAGATCATGAAAATTGCATCTAGTTATTAACATATACTTCCTCCCATTGTAAGCCCAAAGGTTATAGGTTTTGTTTGGATGAATAAAATGACATTTAAATATGAAGTTGTAACCTTTAAGGCTAGCCAGACATTAGTACTTTATCCATTCACGATTCCCTGCTTTGCCCTTTTATCAGACGACTGTGTTTCATTGCTCGTTTTACTGGTGATATTTTGACAACAACCGCATACTTCATTGTGAAGATATTTTATCTTTTCCTGGTTTGTTTTTAGCTGCATGGGAATGGTTCTGGTGCTTTTTTTAATTGCAGAAGAAAGGGTCGTTCTTACTTACAACTGTAAAGTTCTTATGTTTTGGCCAGTTTAAATTAACATTTACTTCAGTTCAATCTGCCAACATTGAACAACATCTTCATTAAAGTTTGTTGCAATATCTTTTTAGTTCCCAGCTTACTCAGGTATTTAAAGTTAATTAATATCCTGTACATATTTAATTTTAGAAATATACTATAATTGCTGCATTACAGAATGTAATTGCGGTAGACTCTGTGCAACTAGAACTACCATTGTCCACAGGTTTGGACACTTGTTCTACACAAATATAACATTTCCTGGTGGTGGGACCTGATATTCCCTTTTTGACTTATACTTGGAAGTTTAAGTGCTGTTTATTATCAGCATTTAATGAGGGGAAATCGTGGGTGGTTCTCTGTTTTTTTAATTGTATTGCCTGCATAAACATTCTGCAAGATAGAGCAAAAATTTAAATAGAAAGACTCACAATGTCCTCAAAGTTATTTTACAGGGTTAGAAACTGAGAGGTTTTACATTACCCAAAGATGCAATTTATATTTGGCTCCAAAAACAAACAGATGGGGTTAAATGGTCATCATCAAGCCTTCCACTTTTGAATTTATTTTTCATGACTTGTCATTGATTTTCAACTGTCTGTAAATACCTGAGTAAATGGTTAAATGGCTTAAAGAAAATTTGTAAATTTTTAATTCTTAATTTTTTCATAAATTTGGAGGTAAGGTTAATGGGGGAATGTAGTGAACTATATCTTTGTCAAAGATACAATTTGAAATTATATCACTAATATTGACCTTACATAATTGCAAGCCGTATATAGTGTTGATTAGTGCTGGTATTGTTTATCGATATTGAAATATTTATCGATCTATGCTAAGTATACTGATATCGATAATGTAGGGTACAATATCAGTATCGAAACATAGTACTTAATAGATGCAATTAAGCTGTTTTCCATTCAAATAAAATAGAAAATTTGAGAAATATATTGGTTTTCCTATAATTTTTGTCTACTTTCACTTACCACTATAGCGGAAAAGCCATATTTGTTTACATTTCTGGAAACTACTAAAACTAGCAAAAGAGTTTGGAAGGTCTCTCTCAGAAAAACATCCATGACCAGATATTTCAATATCGATCGATACAGAAGGCAAAAATATGGCTTGATATCGATATATATATTGTTATTTGATACCAATACTAGTGTTGATACTGTGAAGGCAAAGTATTAAACAATAGTCTCCAGACTTTGCAGTGTTTTTTTGTTTTTTTTAAATTGACCAAAAGTCTAGTTGAGATATCTTTGTTCTAAGATACATGTCTGTACAGATTTTTTCTTATCTTAATTAAATTATGTGTAAAAAATGTAGTTTCACAGAAGCTCAAACTTTGCTATTTTTAAGTAATTTAACACATGATTTAGACAAGATGAGATTTATTTTTCATTCAAAGATAAAAGAAAAATACCCTATCTTAAGTAATGAGACCTAAGTGACAGCACTGAGTCTGGATTTCTAATCACAATCGGTTGTCATGGGACACCTGTCAATTATTCATGAGGCCCCGCCTTGATTTTTCAACCCAATTTTCCTGGAGAGATGGAGGGCTCAGCTGTGGCCGTGTACAGAACAAACTTGATTTGTGGCCCTTATGTAGACACAGGCCCCAGTATTACTATATACAAAAACCCGGTAATATGGGGTACTTAGCCAAGACATTCAGCAAAAATAGGCGATATTTGCAAAAAGAGAAAAACTACCAAGCTCTATAAGAGATTCTTTCCACAGCATCGACCTCTGATGCATGACTGGTGATTGCTGACACCCATTGTATTCCTTTTATTTAGTTTAGTAGAAGTTTTTCCCTCAAACCTGACCATGGCCAACACTAACAGTTGATCACTGACACCAATCCTAAATTTCTCTCCATGTAACTAAAATAGTGTTACATTTTCAGTCACTAAGGCAAGTAAATAATGAACATCTAAGAAAGACATATCCAATAAAATTATGTCCTTATTTCACTATTTTCAAAAATGTCGTTTCTTACTAACTCTTATGTAAAAGAATCTTCAAAATTGATTGTGTAATAAGAAAGTTATGATTTTACAAATTAAGAAACAAACTAGAAAGCACACTTCGAGAGCTGACCTCCACCATTGGGCATTCCTGAAAATCCAGGATTTTTTGTACCCAGAATATTATCCGGATCATTCCCAGTATGTAATCGCTTCATCCTTTAGCCAGGCCCTCCTCACAGAAAAACTTTCACGAAGATCTGCTCATTGGTTTAGGAATAATGTCAACCAGAAAGCCAAAGTCATTGAAAATACATTGAAAATGGGAGTTTTGAAAATTCTGGATTTTTTGTCATTCAAAGCATGATCCGGTTTTTCTCAAAACTTAATTGCTTCTTTGTTTGGCGAGGCCCGAAGGGCATATATATTTTCATAAAGATCTGGTCATAACTTTAGGAATACATGCCAACAGAGACTAACAGACAAATGAACAGACCAAAAATATAACATCCTAGAGGAAGTAATAAGATACTTGGTAAATAAATTATACACGGATTGGTCCTAAATATTTAGTCCATGGAAATAGCAGTGTTGATATTCAGCATCAGTGATAGGGTGATATTGGTCAGCATTATGGAAATGCTACCAAATACAGCTATAGCTATAATGTGTAAGTTGATTTGCACAGGATTGTAAGATGGATTGGAGAGAGCCTATAAGTCCAAGTTTGGCCATATTTTAGGGTAACGAAGTCAAGGGTGTGTGATATAAGGGCTATAATCTTTAGCATTATGCATTCCTAGAGTATGTATTTTTATAGTGTAAATAGGTAGAGTCTGACCCTGTTAAATAAAACTGTTATATGGAAGCTACTTTTAAATGGAACTTAAAATGAAGTTCTAAAGCAACGATCCTTTTTCTTGTCTATGTATATTTTGCAATTGGAATTTATTCTTGGTTGTTACAACTTAGATTCTGCTTCTTGGTTGAAATTAAGCACTATAGAATTTGGTCAGACTTAGACTGAAACAGCCTTTTTCAGTGGTGCCTAATTTTCTATCTAAAATCCCAGGTTAAGTAAAAGTATCATTCTGTTCTTGATAGATTTGAGGAAATAATGATCAGCCGTGTATGATTTCAAAACTAAATATTTTGTTTAAATCGTCTGTTAATCAAATAGTACTATATTTAGTGCTTTAAAAGGTAACTTATATTAGATTGTACAACATTCAGATTAAACTTATATATCTTACAAAATTTCTCTGTTCTAAGTGATATATATGGACTGTTGTCAAAGTTTAAAGCTTGACAAAATTTAAATAAAGAATTCTGTGTATTGCAGATCAAAATAAAACTTCATGAATGACTATCAGTTGAAAACTATTAAATTTAAAGTACTAACAATACTTTGATGTTATTAAATGTAGTGTGATATAAATAACTGTAAATTAGTATGTGCAATTTCTTTATCAGATAAAATGAGCCATTCTTGTAAATGAGCAGAAAAACCATGAGATAAATTCCAGTTTCAACTATTGTTGATTTGACATTGATACAAGCACACCACAGTTGGATGAGAAAAACACTGTGTAATAAGATGGTACTTCCCAAATTATTTTCAGAAGCCTTAGTTGATGTGATGAAATGTGATGAATAATTGAAACTGTGGCTGCTTGTTGTAGTTTTTACTTACCAGGCTTTCAAGACTCGAGGACATACGCTAAACAAAAAGTGCTCAGTACCAGACAAACTGAAAAAATGTTAGCCTTGCGTAAAGAATTAATTAATTAATTATTTTTTCATGCAGAGAACTTGGCAAATTATTTCAGAAACTTTAAAGTAAAATTTGTGTGAATGTATTTCATGTGATAAATTTTTTTTAAAAAATCACTAATCAGCTGTGCCATTAATCTTTCTCTGTGTGAGTACAACCAATGTTAGGTGAATTTGGGCATGAGTGGAACCAGTTGTAAGATCCAAACATCCCAAGATACTGTATCTTTACCCTTGCTCCCTGAAGGACAGGGACGAAGACATTTTAGTCACGTTGTGTGTCCATTTGTCTGTCTGTCTGAGTGCACTCAAAAATTATTCATCAGATATCAGGTGATATTTTCACACCAGGGCAGGTTTCATGAAGCCTCCTTTGGAAAGGACCTCCTTTAGTAAAGGAAGGTAAGTTTTTTCCCTTTAGGAAGGTGACCTTTAAATTCAGTTTCACAAAGCCTCCTTTAACTCCCCTTACCAAAGGTCTTCCTTGAAACTTAAGGAGGGAACAAATGTCCATTAAAGTAATTAAACATTCCTTGAAGGTCACTTCCTTAAATTTAAGGTAGGTCATTAGCTTCCTAGAAATTTAAGGGAGTTTTCAAGGTCTCTTTTAAGGAAGGAGGCTTTGTGAAACTGATTTTTTTAGAAGAGGGAGATATTCAAGGAAATCCTAGAATTTAAGGTGACCTTTATCTTAAGGAGGCTTTGTGAAACCGGCCCCATGTAGGATCTATCCATGGCTCATCCCTGCTCAAAGATGATTCAGATCTGTATTGAGTCTCCAGAATATTTTTTTCTTGCTTTTCACAAGTATTTTGTACTTATTGCAACACAAAGGGTGACAGCACAGAATACCATATACAGAAGACAAGGAAGCTTTTGTAGTGGGATCATTAAGTGCAAGCCAATTAAAGGCAGAGAAATGAGAAGACACAGTAACTGTTGTGTTCTTTTACAGCACTACCTGTAGGCCATGGTTAGTGTATTCCCAGTCACTGCTTTTTGTATCCACCGGAGACATCCGGTGGATACTTTGGTTTAGCATTCGGTACGCTGCCGCCGTGTGCAGGGAGATTTTCGGCAGGGAGATTTTTCTCTGGGACTGAAATTAGCCTCATTCTGAAAAACAAGATGGCCGCCGCAGGCATTTCTTTGAAATTATCTACATTTTTCTACTGGCTGTTTCTCATAGGTAGAAGGTTGAATCTCTTCGTAGGTGATATATATAACAGATATACATGTCCTCTAGAACCTTGCAGACATTTGACCTTGAAGCTCTTAATTCAAGGTCATACACGGAGTGCCAAAGTAACCCACATAACGGACTTTAAAAGTGCCTATATCTCTCTTATTATTGGTCCTAGAGGTTTGCAATGTGAAACCACTAAAAAAGGAATCATGTGGTGCCAATCTTCTGCTGTGGTCAGATTTGACCTTGGACCCCTCCTTCATGGTCAAACGAGGATAGCCAAACTTAAAAGTGCCTATAACTCACTTATTATTGGTCCTAGAGGGTTGAGATGGTAAACCAACGTATGGGAAATCATGGGCTGGTAATCTTTTGGTGTGGTCAGGTTTGACCTTGGGCCACTCCTTCAAGGTCAAACGAGGATACCCAAACGTAAAAGTACTTAAAACTCCCTATTATCAGTCCTAGAGGTTTGGGATGCTAAACCAACCTATAGGAAATCATGGGTTGGCAATCTTCTGGTGTGGTTGGATTTGACCTTGGACTCCTCCTTCAAGGTCAAATGACGATAGCCAAACTTAAAAGTGCTCATAACTCACTTATTATTGGTCCTACAGGTTTGGGATGGAAAACCAACCTGTAGGAAATCATGGGCTGGGAATCTTTTGATTTGATCAAATTTGTCCTTGGACCTTCCTTCAAGGTCAAATGGGCAAAGCCATAGTTAAAAGTGCTTATAACTCACTTATTATTAGTCCTAGAGGTTTAGGATGGTAAACCAACCTTAGCTATAGGAAATCATGGGTTGGGAATCTTCTGGTGTGGTCGGATTTGACCTTGGGCCCCTCTTTTCTAATTCTAATTTAACTTTTATAGCGCTTAATCTCCACTGAATAGTGGACTCTTAAGGCACAACAAGACAATAGCAATATACAAATTCAAAGTCCAGGGACAGAAACAGGTCAGCACCACGGAGAAGCCATAAGAGAAAAAGACCTAAGGAGGATAAGCCTTTGCGTAGAGATAGGTTTTGAGCTTGGTTCTAAAAGAGGCAATAGTGGGTGATGCACGAATGTCTTCAGGGAGTGAATTCCAAACAGTGGGAGCATCAAAGGCGAAACTAAAACCAAACTGCTTAGTGGACTTGTGAATTTAGGTTGAAACTTTGGAACATTAAGGAAATTGGCAACACTCTGACTGCGTCTAGTATTGTAAGTATTGTGGTACGTGGAAAGATATGGAGCAAAATATTTCGGGAAGCCAGTATGAATAAACTTATACACCAGGGTAGCCAGTTTGAACTCTGAGCGAAACTGAACAGGGAGCCAATGGAGTTTCCTGAGGACCGGAGTTATCCGAGTATATTTACTCGAATTGGTAACAATTCTGGCTGCACTATTTTGGATAGACTGTAATCTGTGAAGGTTGAATTTGGGGAGACTCCTGAAAAGTGAGTTACAGTAGTCCAACCGACTACTAACAAAAGCATTGGCAACCGACACAGCTGCATCATGAGTCAAGAACTGCCTAATATTTCTAAAAATCCCTCAGTTGAATAAAGTAGCTTTTACAAACATTCTGGACGTGTTTAGAGAAAGAAAAATCAGAGTCAAACCACACACCCAGGTTCCTGACTGACTTGGTGGGGTGAAGGATGACCTCTTTCAAGGTCAAATGAGGATAGGCAAACTTAAAAGTGCTTATAACTTGCTTATTATTGGTCCAAGAGGTTTGGGATGGTAAAACAACATATAGGAAGTAAAGGGCTTTGAATCTTTTAATGTGGTCAGATTTGACCTTGGACCCCTCCTACAAAGTCAAATGAGTACTGCTAAACTTAAAAGTGTTTATAACTTGCTTATTATTGGTCCTAGAGGTTTGCAATGTGAAACTAACTTATAAGAAATCACGCGCTGGGAATCTTCTGATGTGGTCAGATTTGACCTTGAGCCCCTCCTTCAAAGTCAAAGGAGGGCAGCCAAATGTTAAGGTGCTCATTTATTATTGATCCAAGAGGTTTGCAATGTAAAACCAACTTGCAAGATATCATGGGCTGAGAATCTTCTAGTGTCAGATTTGACCTTTGGCCCCTCCTTCAAGGTCAAATGATGGTTCACTGGCTTTGGTGAGTTGTCTTTTTGGTGGATAAAAATTCGGTTCTCCGATGTGTAGGTCTAGTTGTAATCAAAAGTGTAAATCAGTCATAACAAGAACCAGTTCCAAGAGGATATATAAGGGTTTAGTTCTACAGAATCCACTGTATTTGTATAAAGTCAAACAGTATTTCAAACTTCAAAATCTTTATGTCAGAAAAATAGATTTGCTTACTTTAAGGTATGTTTTATAATGAGTTCCAAACTTATATTTTCTTATTTCTTTTATCTGATGATAGTACAGATGATAAATTAAAGGTTCTTAAAACAGGTGGTTTAGTGTTAACCAGCAGGAAACCATTAATTTATGAACTTTTTATACCAAATAGGAATTGAATGTGTAGTAGAAAAGAGTAAAATACACTATTTTTGCAGGTCAAAGGGGGAGTTTAAAATAACTATAAACACACTTTTAGGTTCTCACTATTGACTGATATGTCCAATACTAATCAGTACTGGACACTTTCTCTCCATGACCATTTTTGCAAGAATTAATTTATTTCTGTGAAAAGAGAAATCATAGAATTTGGGGATAAAGTATCATATATCTTGGGACCAGGCATCAAATAGGATGTCAAACCCACTTGCGGGTTTTCATTATTGCCTGATATGTCCAGTACTTATCTGTACTGGACACTTTCTCTCCATGAACATTTTGGGGAACTAATTTACACCTGTGAAAAGACAACAGAATTTGGAGACAAAGTGTCATATACCTTGGGGCATCAAATAGGATATATAGTGGGATTAACAACAGCCAAAATCCTCAAACGTAGCCAATACCAGAAAATATTAAAACCTTGGCCCTATCAGACCTCAATCTCCAATAATTTCTGGTATTGGTCACTTTTTAAGAATTTAACTGTATTAAAGAATCAAATCCTATGGATATTGCAGTTTCTAGTTACAAAGGGTCCACTTGTTTATTGGAAGTAAGCAATATCAAGAACCAAATGCTATATGGATATTGTAGGTTCTAGTTATGGTTCTAGTCTACCATATGCAGTGGAAGTAAACAGTAACTACAGCCAAATCCTGTGGATATTGGAAGTTCCAGTCTACTGTATCTGGCTCAGGTGTTTGTAATGGACAGGGTTATACGCCATTTCCACCACCTCCACATTATGTTGTCACCTCCCTCAGGGCCCCTTTTAAAGAATCCATTTTTGTGAATGACCATAGGCTAATTGGTTGTCATTGGCCACCAAAGAGTTTCATGGTGTGACCATTTCCACTTGTGTGGTCAGTTCAGGTAATGAAGAGAGTGTGAGTGTTTTTTGCCCTGTAATCAAGGTAATTAAGTCCTACCCCTGCAGTGACCAGTGGCATTGGAGTCTTGACACTCAAACAATAAATAAAAATTATATTAAAAAAATTGCTACACATTTACTAACAAAATCCATTTTTAAACTAATTTTTTTATTTTTTCCACCTTATCAAATCTGTAGGTCATTATTTAGCTAGTATTATCTGATTTTTTAAAAATAATAGTATCCTTTAATAGATTATGAGCGATGCTGTGAATATGATTTTCTGGCAAATTTTCTATGGCTTACTGTAAAATCGCTGAATAAAACACCTGTAATGCAATTAACACTAAGAAACCATTAGATTAATAGTAATGGTAGATATTGTTGGAGTAATGTGGTTGTCAGTGGGTGGCCAAAGTTCAATGAAAAACACTACCATGTGCATAGAGCAAATTTTATACATTAAACCATGACGTGCAAAGTTTAAAACTAACATGGTTTCTTCTGACAAGAATTGAATTTGAATGGAAAGCAGTTTTATTACGTGCTGGTTGAAGAATTATTTTATTTTATTCATTTATTATAGTGACATGCACCTACAATGCCCAGCCCATATGGGCTTATATGTCACTTTTAGTGCAAAGACGTAGTTACACATGTGGCTGTTAATGCAATACAAAAATAATATAATTACAGTCAATAAATATGTACGTGTTTACAAACATTTAATACTTTTATAACAATGAAGTATTACACACAGAATCTCTGAATAAGAAAAGACCAAATTGATATTATTTATAATATAATTAATAAAATAGAGATTAACTTGCAGCCTAAATTTTCGAGGCCTGAGTGGCTAATTGAATTGGTTAACAAGTTTCAAAAGTTAATCACTGGGCTCGTACCTCTGTGATTACGGGTTCAAATCCTGTTCATGGCAACATGTAAGATTCATGTAAGATGTATTAAGATTCATTAAGGATTTGTCCTGGCATGACTTTGCATTGTAGCATTTTAAAAAGGGACAATAAAACCCCAATTTTTGCAGGTAATTTTCAGTATGTGGGGAAATCTTGTACACCTTACAGTATTTGTTAACATTCCTGGCTCATCTTGCCCCAGTCTGTACATTGTTAGAAGTATTAGTAATGAGGGCACATCACTCATTCTCCTTGTCAAGAGAGTTTTATGGCAGAGAAGGGTTTGGAGGCTATTGTTTTTTTCTGTGGGCAGAAGTGGAATGGGTAGTGGGATTACAATATGGAAAGAGAACTGACCCCCAGACATAAAAGCAGCATTACTGTAAGAGCTATGAAATTTACCCAAAGGCATTTACATTCTTCTAAAGTTTTGAGAAAAATATATAACTTAACTGGTTGGAGGAATTATAACTAACCTCCAAACATAAAACGTTATGTCAAGTTTGACACTATTTTTATATTAATAAATGTATATGTAATTTAGAAAAAATAGTAAAATAGAAAAGAAGCCGAGACAATTTCAGAAAACAATTAATGAGAATAAATTTAATAAGAAATTTGGTCTCTAATGTAAATGTTTTTATAACTTAGCAAAATAGAGATTAGATTAATTTTGCATGACTTTAAGTATAATATCTTGTTTCTGTCAAGCTCCAATATATTGCACTGCATTTAGATGGCCTATAATATAAAAAGTATTCACTCTGGGTCTCCATATAAAGAACACTCTATGGTGAAAGATTTTTTTTTTCATAAGCAATATTTTATTGAAACAGTTAGGCAAAATTTAAAAAAAAATATTATAATTAGCCTTCTCACGGGAAGAGCTAAAAGGCATTAAAATTATACATTTGAACCTCTTCTAGTAAAACTTTATGAAGCCGATTTCTATTTGAAGTAAAGGTAAATATCAGGACATTCTACTTGTAAAGTAACTTGCTTTTTCAAATACTAGTTTAGAATATGATTCTGGTTCCTTTAGGCTCCATTTAACAGGGTTTGTCCACTAAATTTCCACAGACTTAATGAGTAAAACACAGACAGTTTATAATGTTGGCATAGACGGCAAAAACTTTGGAATCTTATGACAACACAGATGCTAAATTGTAGTTTATTGCCAGTGGTCCAGGAATTAGTGCAGTGTGGCCCATTTACTCAATACGAGATGCAAACCAGTACCAAAGACTCAAAGTTGCTCAATAAAAAGGGTCCCATTGGTGTAGCTGTAAACCTGAGTTGCTAGTTTGAGCTGTAAATATTTATATGATTTATAAAATAATTTTGTTTCCTTAAACAAATTGCCGTTGAAGTTTATGTAAACCTAGTTTATGTCTGTTAGAGTACTTTTTATTTATCAGTATGAATTGTTAACCAGGGAAAACCAGTTTTACAAAAACTGATGATTTTATCCTTGAAGTGCTTATGTATCCAGCTTTTTAAAAATTACACCAGGAAACTTGAAAGGGCAATTATAATTGGCACTTAAAGGTTTGTTTAATCAGGTGTATTAGGTAAGTTTATGGATATTGCTTTAAAAATCACATAGAAACATCCAAATAAGTGTTGTATTCCATCGCATATGACTGAAAATGGTGAGTTTGAGAGGCAGGGATCAGTATCCATTTGCTCAGTGCTGTAATGGTTTCATTAAGAGTCACATCTGAGGGCAGTCACTGTTACATCAAAGGAGAGCAGCGGTATTAATATTTTTGTCTGAAAATGATTGAGTTTAGCAAACAGTATTGCAAAACACCATCCCATTCTATGAAGAAGAATGACTTGTTTATAGACAAAGGTATTTAACAGATACAATAGACTCTGCATTATATATTTTTTGTTAGTTTTTAAAAATATCTGACAAATATAATTTTTTGTCTGCAAGCGCTATTTTCACAATGCAATAAATTAGACTTTGTAATTTTAACACTAGAACCCATAATTTCATATTTTGTGGCTTTCTTTATTGCTATACTACCGTATAATAATAATAATGTTGTATTTTCCAACATAATGATTGTAATCTGAAAATCGTTTCCATGTCACAAATATCTCAACTACTGCTTCTACATTTACCTAAATTCAACTTACACCGACTCTACTTACACAGAGTTTACTGTGAATAATTCTTTTACACAGGAATCTGACTCTGATCTGAACCAGGATCCTTGTAGGGAAAAGCGGATAAATTCAATAGCAATCCGAAATTGTGCTCAGATTGCATGCAGCAAGATCAAATGGTGTCACACTGACAGAAATTCACCCAATGTGCTGTGGGCTCTAGATTGTGCTTAAATTACATTTAATTCATTAGTCTCTGGACCATAGCAAAATTTAATGTATAAAAATATAAAGGTCAGGATACAGGGTAATTATTGAATTTGTATTTATCAGACAGTTCAGGAAAAAAAAATTTAAAGTTAAAACAATTCTTTGTAATAAGTCATTTCAGGTAATAGGGTAAATGTAAGTAGAAAAGACCCTCCATTAAAACCCTGATGTTAAGTTTAGCTTAACATTTAATTCTATTCAAAGGGTTCTAACTATTTCAAATATGGTATACCAAAAATATATCTTCTTCAAAATTTTGGATGGTTAAACTTCTGATTCGCATTAATTTATGACAGGCAATATGATGGAAAAAGTTCCACCTCAGAATTAACTGCATTAATCTCATCCATCAGTTTATTGCTAATTAAATAGGCTGCCCTGCATCAATAGCTTCATTGCAAATTAAATTCCTTGATGGAGCTCATCCTCTAATTATATGCCATGGTGATTTGCAGATTTTTGTCAGTGTGTCAAGCCCTGGAATGTCACATGATGTCATAAGTCCGAATTTAGTGGAGGTTCTTTTATTTTTATTGGAATAAGTAAGCTAAGCTAAAAAAGGATATCAAGGAAGGGAGACCTCTGCCCAGGTTTCAATAGTAACCTGTGGTACAGTATCAAAAACAAATCCTTGGAAAAATTTATAGATCCGGATTGTGGTTGATGATTTTCATATTTTTATGAGTATCTCAAGTCTTGAAATGTCACATGATTTCATAAGTTCCATATTCAGTTAAATTTTTATCTTTTAATATACTGTAGTAAGAAAGAGTCTTTTATTAAGCGTCCCGCAAGGGACGCTTGTTTGTGTATGGGAGAGCTTCAGGCTCCGCCGGCTCCGCCGGCTCCGGCGGCTCCGCCGGCTCCGCCGGCTCCGCATTTTGTTTTCCTTATAACTCTGTAACCGTTAGGCGGATTCTTTTCAAATTTGGCAGGTTTAGGCAGTAGCCTTGGGGAATTTTTTTGAATATGCTGCAGTGACATTTCAACCAATCAGAGAGGTCACATGACCAAAAATGTCTTTTTTCGGTGGGGAAGCTTGTCCGGATGATAACTTGAAAGGAATTTTATCAATTCACCTGAAACTTGGCAAATACATTCATTCTATTAAAATCTGGAAATCATTAGATTTTGGCATTGATTGGTCAAGAAATGGCCGAGTAATTAATGATTAATTAATCATTACGAATTTTCCAAATAAGGAAAACACAAAAATGTTTATATCTCGAAAACCGTGCTAGATAGAGCGATTTCGGCGAAATTTTTGACCCGCAGGGTATCTCTGCGGAGTAGTTTTCCCAATTTTCAAAAAATTTTTGTCTCGCCCAAAATGGCGGCCATTTTGAATTTTCGAAATTTTCGCAAAAATTGCAAAAGACAAAAATGCTTATATCTCAAAAACCGTGCTAGATAGAGCAATTTCGACAAAATTTTTGACCCGCAGGATTTTCTGCGGAGTACTTTTCCCAATTTTCAAAAAATTTTGGTCTCGCCAAAAATGGCGGCCATTTTGAATTTTCGAAATTTTCGCAAAAATTGCAAAACACAAAAATGCTTATATCTCGAAAACCCTGCTAGATAGAGCGATTTCGACGAAATTTTTGACCCAAAGGGTATCTCTGCAGAGTAGTTATCCCAATTTTGAAAAAAATTTTGTCTCGCCAAAAATGGCGGCCATTTTGAATTTTCGAATTTTTCGCAAAAATTGCAAAACATAAAAATGCTTATATCTCGAAAACCGTGCTAGATAGAGCGATTTCGACGAAATTTTTGACCCACAGGGTATCTCTGCAGAGTAGCCATGCCAATTTTCAAAAAAATTTTGTCTCGCCAAAAATGGCGGCCATTTTGAATTTTCGAATTTTTGCGCAAAAATTGCAAAACACAAAAATGCTAATATTTCGAAAACCATGCTACATAGAGCGATTTCCACAAAATTTTTTATCTTCAGGGTATCTCTGCAGAGCAGCTATCCCAAAGAGCTTTCACTTGGTGAAGTTTCAGACCCATAGCTAATTACTCACCTACTCAAAATGAGTAAATGCGAATTATCTCTAAAAGTATTGCAGATAGCCAATTTTTCTCAAATAACTCATTCACCTACTTTTGGGAGAGCTTTCACTCTGTGAAGTTTCAGACCCATAGCTAATTACTCACCTACTCAAAATGAGTAAATGCGAATTATCTCTAAAAGTATTGCAGATAGCCAATTTTTCTCAAATAACTCATTCACCTACTTTTGGCAGAGCTTTCACTTGGTGAAGTTTCAGACCCATAGCTAATTACTCACCTACTGAAAATGAGTAAATGCAAATTATCTCTAAAAGTATTGCAGATAGCCAATTTTTCTCAAATAACTCATTCACCTACTTTTGGGAGAGCTTTCACTCTGTGAAGTTTCAGACCCATAGCTAATTACTCACCTACTCAAAATGAGTAAATGCGAATTATCTCTAAAAGTATTGCAGATAGCCAATTTTTGTCAAATTAATCATTCACCTACTTTTGGGAGAGCTTTCACTTGGTGAAGTTTCAGACCCATAGCTAATTACTCACCTACTGAAAATGAGTAAATGCGAATTATCTCTAAAAGTATTGCAGATAGCCAATTTTTCTCAAATAACTCATTCACCTACTTTTGGGAGAGCTTTCACTTGGTGAAGTTTCAGACCCATAGCTAATTACTCACCTACTGAAAATGAGTAAATGCGAATTATCTCTAAAAGTATTGCAGATAGCCAATTTTTCTCAAATTAATCATTCACCTACTTTTGGGAGAGCTTTCACTTGGTGAAGTTTCAGACCCATAGCTAATTACTCACCTACTCAAAATGAGTAAATGCGAATTATCTCTAAAAGTATTGCAGATAGCCAATTTTTCTCAAATAACTCATTCACCTACTTTTGGGAGAGCTTTCACTCTGTGAAGTTTCAGACCCATAGCTAATTACTCACCTACTCAAAATGAGTAAATGCGAATTATCTCTAAAAGTATTGCAGATAGCCAATTTTTCTCAAATAACTCATTCACCTACTTTTGTGAGAGCTTTCACTTGGTGAAGTTTCAGACCCATAGCTAATTACTCACCTACTCAAAATGAGTAAATGCGAATTATCTCTAAAAGTATTGCAGATAGCCAATTTTTCTCAAATTAATCATTCACCTACTTTTGGGAGAGCTTTCACTTGGTGAAGTTTCAGACCCATAGCTAATTACTCACCTACTCAAAATGAGTAAATGCGAATTATCTCTAAAAGTATTGCAGATAGCCAATTTTTCTCAAATAACTCATTCACCTACTTTTGGGAGAGCTTTCACTTGTTGAAGTTTCAGACCCATAGCTAATTACTCACCTACTGAAAATGAGTAAATGTGAATTATCTCTAAAAGTATTGCAGATAGCCAATTTTTCTCAAATAACTCATTCATCTACTTTTGGGAGAGCTTTCACTTGGTGAAGTTTCAGACCCATAGCTAATTACTCACCTACTCAAAATGAGTAAATGCGAATTATCTCTAAAAGTATTGCAGATAGCCAATTTTTCTCAAATAACTCATTCACCTACTTTTGGGAGAGCTTTCACTTGGTGAAGTTTCAGACCCATAGCTAATTACTCACCTGCTCAAAATGAGTAAATGCGAATTATCTCTAAAAGTATTGCAGATAGCCAATTTTTCTCAAATTAATCATTTACCTACTTTTGGGAGAGCTTTCACTTGGTGAAGTTTCAGACCCATAGCTAATTACTCACCTACTGAAAATGAGTAAATGCGAATTATCTCTAAAAGTATTGCAGATAGCCAATTTTTCTCAAATAACTCATTCACCTACTTTTGGGAGAGCTTTCACTTGGTGAAGTTTCAGACCCATAGCTAATTACTCACCTACTCAAAATGAGTAAATGCGAATTATCTCTAAAAGTATTGCAGATACCCAATTTTTCTCAAATAACTCATTCACCTACTTTTGGGAGAGCTTTCACTTGGTGAAGTTTCAGACCCATAGCTAATTATTCACCTCAAAATGAGTAAATGTGAATTATCTCTTAATAGTATTGCAGATAGCCAATTTTTCTCAAATAACTCATTCACCTACTTTTGGCAGAGCTTTCACACACGAAAATGAAAAATTGTGAATATCTCTGAAAAGCTATTTCTTTTGCTTTAATGCTCAGCGGGAGATACATACCGCGGCAGTGGTTTTGACAAAAATTTTTGTCTCCCCAAAATTGGTGGCCATTTTGAATTTTCAAAGTTTTTGCAAAACACAAAAATGCTTATATCTCGAGAACCGTGCTATATGGATCGAACTCAACAAAATTTTAGACCTGCTGGGTATCTCTGCAGAGTAGCCATGCCAATTTTCAAAATATTTTTGTCTCGCCAAATATAGCGGACATTTTTAATTTTTTTATTTTTTGCAAAACACAAAAATGCTTATATCTTGAAAACCGTGCTAGATAGAGCAGACTGCGCTGACTTTGGTTGCCACAACAGTATAAGGCTAGAAACGAAGCATTTTCTTAATACTTTAGCACTCACCTTTATATCCTTTTCGGGACGCTTTGTTTTTGCTATGCAAAAACATTATCTTTTTTTTTTGCGAGCGATCCTCTAGTTTTTATTGTTATAAGTCACAGAAAAAAATCAAATAGGTATTATACATGGTAAACCTCTCACAATGACCCAGTTTATGGTCAGAGTGTAATATTAAGGCAATTTTACCTATCTGTGAGCACTAAATTCTGTGTAATATTGATAATGATAAACAGTACATTTCCCAAAAATAAATGTTTTTCAAAAATGAACACAAACATATAAAATTGTTTATGTGGAATTTTTCACTCCCAAAGTCGCAAACCACATTAGTAAACATAAAAACATTTTCAGAAGGAGGGTGAGAAAAAATTGGCATCACAAATCACATGCATGAAATCCTTCACTCAAAACTTTATACTGGGAATCAGATATATACATAGTATTTTACAGGTAACTACTTGTAGTGTAAATACGTATGACGGGCATCTGTTTTGTTTATGGTACATACTAAAACTCATGCAGAGATTAATTGGCAAGATTTCCTTTCAAAGCAAAGACACAATAGAAACCAGATGATGAGGGTTCTTTGTCTATCCTTTTCTAAAATTATAGGGAAAGTTCTTCAAGCTCAAATTGAAATGTTACCTCTTTTTGTCTGTGTTGGTAATTAATTATAAGGAAAAATTGAGTGTGATGGAATATTACAGAGCTTATTGGAAGACTGTCAGGGAAATTATAAATGAGGTGTTTGCAGTTGGAAGGATATATATGTTACAGGCCAAATTAAAATCCAGGTGCATTTAAATCCCCCCTAAGCGAAATCAAAATTGTGACTTCACCTAGGCGGACGTAAAATCTACCTAGACCCAATGAAAATTTGTTTTCATCTAGGCTGCCCAACCGTAAATCATTTTTCTCACATTTTTAGGTTAACGCATGATATGAAAGAAATAGGGAAGCTTTACAAACTAAATCAAAATTCAATACAAAATGAGTCTGATAATATGAAATAAATCATTGATACAAAGTAAACTATTACAGGACTATTGTTAACCATAATTGATCAAGGTTTACTTTTAAATTAATACATGATACCACTAAATAAGTTACTGTATATTGAATATAGTTTGACCAACAAATTGGTATGAAAGCAAAAGAAATATATCTAAACTGTTAGAATAAATCTGATCAGTTTTAATTTTCTGGCCGAAAATAAGTATAACAATCAGTTATAAAGATTTGCAATGATCATTGCAAACATTTCAAGCTACTAAAACCCCACACGATTACTGGTAGTTATGTTGAGCTAAATACTGTGTACTCTAAACTTCTTGTGAATTTTATGTTAAGCTAGTGATTTACAAAGTTATAACACTTTTCCTCCACAATTTGTCTTGTTACTCAGTATTAAAGTTTGATAGATTTACAACCCTGTAATATTCTGAAATCAATTCAGATGTAAACTTTATTTTTCTGTAAAAATGGGTTGAGAAACCACTATGATAGACTGTGAGGAACTGCCAGGTTCTGCGAGACATCTGGGGAGTTTTACTGTTTCATAACTCTCGGTATGAAGTCAGGTGCATTTACAACACTGTAAGTCATTAAGGCCTTGTTCCCCACTAAATAATAGACACAGGGCGACAGAGAGCTATGGGCTTTTTGGGAGGGAGGCAATAATTAAGTGACACAAGCCACTGCCCTAAATGGACTACGCCCTTCATTGATCTAACAACAAAATATTGTGAAGTGGGCAGAAACTGAAGTCCACATGCCTGTACAGTAACCAATAAGCTACAGGTGCAGAAAAACAGCCGATTTAATAGACAATTATATCATGAAATCTAACCAGTTACCCACATCTAATTTTGTTTAATTTAATTCTTATGATGTTTTTCTAATTAAGTGCCTAAGACATACTTTGCTGCAGGAGTTTTTAGAGTGAATAATGAAATTTATGGTCGCCATTTCTTTTCACTGTCTGTAGACAAAATTTCTAGAGTAAAAATTCTGTCCTTTCCATAAAATATGTTGCTAAGTTTAAATTATAATTGAAGGGTCAAGCTAAAACTGTTAGTAACAAGCATTTGGTATTCCATGGGACATGAAGAAATTGTGAAGTTTTCAATAATTATACCTGACAGTTCAAAAAACCCTATGTAGAGTATTATAAAGTGACATTATTAGGCTCTTAACTCAGAGAAATTAGTTGACATTTGGATCCAAATTTAGTTGAAGACTCAACTAGAAAAAAAGAAATTTAAAAGTGACCAATGACACAATTTCATTCCCTCTTCAGTAACTTATTCAGAAACTGAAATGACAACAGTAAAACTGCTTTGTTTCTTGGTTGACTACATTGACTTCAACTTGAGGCTTGAGGTTGAATAGGAATTTTACCAGTGTAAACGTCTTAGCAGTATTATGGCAGTCATGCCAAGAGATATGTCAGTTCCAGGAAGTCCGTCCATGAATTGGAGCACTGATGAGAAATTTTAGTTTTTCCCAATATTTAGACTTACTTGAATATTTTTAAAGTACCAAATAATTATAAATTCAAAACATGCAGAACCAGAGACATTTGAAAGTCTTGATCATTATTTTGGCATAACACATTTGGTGTGAATGCAGAAGTCAGATACTTTCTTGATATTTTTGTCCTTGAATTATTTTTTGGAGTACTTAAAGATACATAATGTTTCCTAGTAAAAAACATGAAGTATTAAAGATACTTGGAAATCCATATTGCTTTTATTGGTGGAACATTTGGTGAGTTTGTATTGTTTTTAAATTTTTTTCCCCATCACAACTGGGCCCTTTAACTGAATATAACATGGATATGCTGTGAGCAAGTGGAAAAAATACTAAAAAAGCATGAGCAGATTTGCATGTGTGCACAGTATAGAGAAGCATTCGGCTACATGGTTTATCACACAATCCAGTAATGTGACGGGGTGGGGTAGGGGAGGGGGTTGGGTGGATTTGCAACTTTCTGTCACTGAAATAAATGACATATGCCCTTATTGCACTTATCGATTCTTTTCACCTGCCTTTTTCCACAGCTAATTATAATGCCACCTGAGTTTTGGTGTGTGTGACACCGAAACAGATACCCCCAAAAAGGATTTATGTCATCCTTGAGATTATACAGTCTTATATGCCGTTCTGGCAAGGAAAAGTGGTAGTTTCACCTGAGCTACAGTGATTGGATGATGGCCATTGCTTGCAGATCAATCAGTTAGTGGGGAAGCTGGGGGGGTGGATTGGCCGGGAGACAATAAAAACGGGCCTCCGTTCAGAAGATAGGCACAGTTATAGCAGTAGCATGGCATGTGAGAAGATGAACGGGACATTGGCATGCAAGAGTGAGAAACTCTTCGGGAATGTAGTATTTTAAAGCTAACCCATCATCTCTCGTTTGTGTAGTACTAGCTATCGTACTAGTAGCATGAATTTTTTTATATACAAAACTTTGTAGCAAAGAAAACAGCATCGACATCAGTCAGAGCTTGTGTGAAGTTGATGACAGAAAATGTAGAGATCTATGTATGTATGGTGGTTTGGCATTATTAAATACTACAGACAAGAATATTTTTGAAAGATAAACATAGAAAGACAGTTTGAACATGTGGATAAAGCATGAAGCCACTATCAGTTTTATAAAAGTGAATCAAACTTCACAAGCTACAGCAACAGCTTTGCACATTTGGTGTTAAGATGGTATCCCAGCAGCACCTGACGTGATGAGACCATTTGCTGAGACTTGTAATTACTACAGTAGATGCAACATGAAGGACACATGGACAGATACCCAGTATATATATATTTTAAATGTGATAAATATATATCCATATCCAGCAGATGGGTGATGATGGCACATAGTGATTGAAAGGTTATCAAAGAGTAAGAAATTTGAAATTTGCTACAGTTAATGAAATTTGATAGTGAGGAAACCTATTTCTTGACTTGTTGGAAAATTTTTATTGTAAAGGCTGCCCCCTAGTGGGCAATTTCAAATACTGTGGCGAATTTTACATTTCTTGCTGTACTAGACTTTATGTTGTTGTATGCATATCACAGCACAAATGTATTTTATTATTAGAATGGGAAGCCAACCAGAAGGTATAGGTATGTGTAGCCTGTAAAAAGATCTCTCTTTCAGCAGTTAAGTGGTTAAATAGAATAGTTTTTTGTTAAAGCCCATTTTATCTCTTGTGGTTGTATTCATGTGTAAAACTACTAATGAATTGATATGTTAAATTGATTTAAAGTTTTCAGTTACCTAAACTAATTTATTCTCATGCTAAGTTTTGCTTTGCAATTGAAAGAACAATAAATGGCTTAAATTAATTAGATATCATATGGGGTGTTGAACAATAAATTATCATGCAGTGTAATAAGTTTTAAAAAAATGGGGAGGGCAAAAATTATTCAGAAAGTGAGACACAAATCGTGGTCAGCGAGAGCAAAGTTGTGATTGAGTAGGAAATGAGAGATCTTTAACAGGTAAACCACTGTGGTATCTTTAACAGGTAAACCACTGTGGTAGTTTTTCATATTATGTTAAGGGATTATTGAATGCTGCCATATTTATTCATGAAGGCTTTTACAGTTCATATTAAATCAGGTAAGCTGGAGAGCAGGACTAACTCATTTTTAAATGAAATTACTACATTTGCTAAAGTTCAGAGTTATTTTGTTATTTGTGATTTTATTAACTCTAGTCTATTAAAAAATAGTAGTCCGTTTTTCAAAGTAAAAGATTCTTTTGTACAATTTTTAAACGCAAATACTGTAATTTGTGACATATAAATGATCTGATTGGGTCTGTCAGCTGAAATTAAGCTGGCACAAGGAATCAGTAAATGCATTTTTGCAATAATCATTGCAGCACAGATTGATCAGTGTTTTTTTGTTTCATTAGTAATAATTAATGGTATTTATTTGAATTAAAATTAAAGCTTGCACCAAATTAACACTTGCTGCCAAACATTTTGATTACATTTTGTCTAGAAAAATATAGATACATACATGTATTTGTATTACAAAATTCAGAACCGAAATTGAAACTTGGTCTGCTAATTTTCAATAGTATATAAAAGCATGGTTTATATTTAAGAAAATATGGTAGATGACAAAAACTGGTGAGCCCGGCATGAGAGGTTTTTGGCTTTATCAGGAAATCATCATTCAGGGGGAGTACTAAAGTAAGTCAAAATTGGAAGACGAAAAGGTTTTTACCAGTAGGTGTAGTTCAACAGCTGTGAGTTAATTTAAAATATCATTTTTTCATTTGCATAAATGCATTAACTGAAAAAAGAAGATATCATGGCTCAGTAAATCAATTAAATAATGTGGGAGGATACATTTTAGTCAAATAAACTGAACTTTATGAGCTATGTGGTTCAGGGGATGGATGGATTATGTCAACTAAATCTAATTTTAGAGACACAGTAAATGAATTTACATTTTAATATATCTGGTAAAATTAAATAACTTATAATTACACGGCAAGATACATGAAATTGGCCAGTGAGGAAAGCCCTTTCTTTTAAAATTTTATGATTTTTGTGACCACATTAGGTCTATAAGGATCTCCCCAATACAAAGTTGTCGAAAAGGTTTGATTATTTTGTCTTAATTTTAAAGGGCAGCAAAAGTGGAAACATTTTACATTTTTTTAGTGAAGACAAGATAAGGTTTTTCAGTGTATAAGCAAGCGACATAAAATAGAGCGAGTTGCGTGTAATCACATTCGTTTATCAAATTGGTACTAAAAGCTTATTCAGGTATCTCTCACAATCAAGATGACTCAGATTGAACCAGCTTGAGCTTTAAATACAGTAAGTAGCTGAAATTATCATCCAACTTCATAAAACACTGAGCTTCCAATTAATGTATGGTACATGACTAAAAATATAATACAATTTTAATATAATGTACTGTGCTAGACTTTAAATGAGCCTTTTCAGATTCTAACTCCTGTATTCAAATTAATAATGCATGATGTAGTTGTTTATCTGGGGATATAAATCACAGGCCATAGCTTGAGAGAATATGGTGTTAACAGAACCATTTTAAAAAGCTTCCATAAAGTGGAAGTTACAATTCACCATTCTGTCCCACAGACTGTGCATTTGCTATTTCTATAGATTTTTTTTATCTCAAATTCAATCAGGCTACATTCAATTAAACTGCCAATGCTATTTCCGCAAATGGACAAGTATTTTGTTTAGCTTCAATGGACTTTAACGGAGCCCCTTTTTCAGTCGTAACCTTGTAGAGTAACAGTAAGTGGGGGTGAATGTCTGTTTTAGCATAGTTAACAGTGATGTTATACAAATGATATTCCCAGTTTTACACAGTCGTTTTAGGGATAGGTTTGATGTGTGAAATGGCAGTAATTCAATCAACTGCCTATTTCATCCTGTTTTACAACGTCCATTTTGTCAGGGACAGAAGAGCCACTGTGATAAAATAAGTGTTTTGTACTGAAAACCTGCATGGTTGCATTTGAGTGAGCATAGATTTTCATATAATAATTCATGTTTGACTAATCTATTTGAATTTACAAATTGCTGGACACAATAAACACTTTAATATTAAAATGAAAAGGATGATGCTAAAGATTTATTTATATGAATTTGGGCACAATTCATGATTAAGTTGAAAAAGTACAGGGAAAATAACAAGGTAATAACAAGAAATAGAATAAGCAGTGCACCTGGATATTTTATCACTTCGCAGTAGAGGAGAGAGCATTTTGTCTTCTCTTAATGTTTAATTAACTTAAGCCATGAGAAGGAGGATTACTTTAGCAAGGTTTGTTAAAGCTTTATATCCAGTCAGATAAACTCACAGCAAGAGTATTAAGCCTTTGACAAATTGCCACACCCTAATTCAGGGGGTTTTGTGACATTGAGAGGAGACTTACTGGTGTGACAGAAAGGCTTAACAGGTGATACAAAGGTGGCAAAAATACTAAGTATGGACCAGGTGTTAGCTAAATGTGGAAGTAATTAGAATTACACGTTGATTTTATTCTGGCACTATTTTCAAATGAATAATATAATAAATTAAGATCATTTATTCAGATTTTGCAAATAATAAGATGTGTTATGTGCTAGGCTTTCATTTTAAAGCATTCTTTAAACTGGGGCAACATTTTATGCATCTGTGGGAGAGATGGTAAACCTCTTTTTTTTTCTGGTATTCGGTGATCATGTTTACACGGTATTCAAAATATGTTCCGTATATTATACATAAATGTTAAAATACAACACTAGCATGTAACAAGTGACAAAATTGATGTCATGCAGTGGATACATAGCATTTTTTTCTCAGTGTGCACAAATAGAGTAAGAAATCTAAAATTCGCCACATATCTGAAATTCGCCACATGTGAAAATACTAATAAAATAAATGAATTGTAGTGAGATTTTGTTGACTGTATATTAAATTAAGACTTTATGAACTGAAAAATACCAATTTTTAGACAAAAAGATCATTTTCTTCATAAAATTAACTATGGTTTTAGAGGTGGCAAATTTTAGATTCCTCGCGAATTTTAGATTTCTTACTCTACAATACTCTTCTGACCTGGCAGGTGATAGGTAATTGGATCTCACCTCAATGCATGTGTCATAACTGCATGGTTAAACAAAGGCCTTTAAGCCAGTGGCTGGTTAACTTACATGGTTTCATACTGAGTGGAAATACTGTATATGCAAGTGAAGTTTGCCTTCTTTTTTCCCATATTTTCAAAGGGATACTGAGCAGGTGATGATAATATGACACATCAATATCAGATAGATTGGTAAGGGGCTTATTGGGGACTACTGCTGTTACTACTGTCACTTCTTTTAGTACTATACATGCCGTCTCAAATTCACTGCAGGACAGTAGTACATAATAATTGCCAATTAATGTTCCCTTTTATTCCGGAATCTATAAACCTCAGAAGGTTGAACCTGAGTTAAACAGATTCATAAAGGTTGCAGGAGGTTGCCTCAGTGCAGATTTTAACATTTAAAGGTCATAAGTTAAGATGACATAGAATTGGGGTGGGGGGGTAGGGGGGTGGGGGGTGGGGGGTGGCATGAGCATGTGGTTTTTCATGAAGGCACATTGTGATTTTGAAAGAAGAATATCATACTGAGAAATTGACCAGTAAATGCTTATTATGTCTCCAAAAATATCACATGATGACAGAATAAGGCAGGCTTGGAAAATGAATGGTGATTATAGTTGTATTTAGAAAAGGTACATAATTAAAATGTCTGGTATAAAGGTATAAAGACCACACAATATAGTGGAGATGGCATCATTCGGCTTGTGACATGGGAACTGCAAATATACATTAAAGAGTATTGATGTTTGTCTTTAAATGGACAGATATTTTGTTGTAAATGACATCGTTTCCGAGTTAAATTCCCATGGAATATATTTGTGGTATGTGTAAAACATAATATTATGTTACTTTATTTAATTATGTGAATATATATTGAATCAAAAAATTATTTAAAAAGTTGAAACAATAGATCGTAGAAAAAATAAGTAAAGAATAAAGTAGGTAAGTAAAAATATGTAGATATATGTGAAGAAGATACTGGTATTAAAAGTTACTAGCTTATTGTCTCACTATATATATAACTAATTTTATCAATGCTACCATCCATCTTAGATCATTGGACAAAAAACTGATGACAGAATATTAGTATATATTTGGCAGTGAAAACATGGTGTTGACATAATTACCGTTAAATCTGGGACCTAATGTAAATAGTCAGTGGTATTTGTCTGTGTTTCCACAAGAAGTCAGAGGAAAGAGTTAGTGGGGGCTTAGAAGGAAATCTGAAATTTACCACAGCGTGTAGAATTTGCCATTTGGGACAGTATCCTGTTAACCTTAAGAAATTAAAAAGGTAACTTCACTGGAATTATTAAACAGATCAGATAGATTACCTGAAATTGTTGTACAAATTGAAAAATTTGGTAAAAATGACCTATATTCAAAGTAAATTACAAGGGTTCCTTTACTGGTGAATTTTATGAATTGTGGCATATTTGACCTTTCTTATTCTGTGTTGTTGGGTGCCAATAAACCAAGCTTTGTGACTGGAAAACCAGATCGACAGAAACAGGGTGCTCAAACAATCCCTCAGAGACACATTGGGAAGTCTTCAGGACTGTAGTTGCTTGGAAAGAGGTTTTCTCTTTTACTTTCAGAGAGATTTATGTGAACCTGGGTCACCTTGGTTCAGTGTCAGGTTTGACCGGACATTACTGTCAAGCAATCTAAACCTTTTCATATACACTGGTTTTAATGGTAAACTGGTTATTGAAAATCTTGGTAGATTAACAAACAGGTATCATATTTTAAAAATATGAAATGCAATTTCAATTTTCACTACTTTTCTTCTGTTCTGAAAACCTATGATGACTATTCTTGAAGCTTTTGCGATCGTAAGATAACAGACTTAATGGATCTGCTTAATACATTGAATTTAGTTTCTCAGTAAATAATAAGCTCTCAAGTAAATCAGAGGCTTTGACCCTGTTGGTCTCATAGTTTATACCTTTGGTTAGTTTTAGGAGTAATTTCTTAATAGCCTAGTGGATAAAAAAAAATTGGAAATTTTTACTTCAGTGATGGTTGTATAAAATATTTACTTTAAAAACCAACCTGGTCTTCGACAATTAAATGAATTATGGCTTCTGTTTTTGTAGTTTCAAGACTTTTTCAAAGATATTTAATTATTATTATTTATTTATCCTATTTCAGGATCTTTATATAAATATAACAAACTATGCATAACACAACTGAATATTCAAACGACATACCTTTACATAACACTAAGTTTTCAATCACCTGATTATACTACAGAGCTCTTGTGTGTACTGTAATGCACCCACTTTGCATGTTAATGCAGCAGCTGTGTTTAAGCAAGCAATTTGAAACATTCCCGATATTTCTCTAAACGTTGAAACGATGGAAACTTAAGCTGTACTGTGGGTCACATAAATGACATCTGTGTTACTGAGCATACATGACTTGTATTGATACATTTACTATTATTTACACACACTTTAAAACCTTTATTGGGGATGACTCAAACTACTAAATCATGTCACAGGTAAAATTTTAAAATGTTATGAATGGATGAGTATGTACGCTTGATAAGTATAGGTATTATCCTTAATGATGATGAAGTGGAACATTTACTATAAAATTTAAAAAATTCAACAGTCATTTACTTTAGCTACACCTTCGAGTCTGGTGTTGCTTCTCATAATGATTATAAACTGTTTTAATGGTCTTTATACGCTGTTGGAGTTTTTTTTCTGTGTTTTGCTGGAGTTCAGATTTCTCATTTGCTTTGATGGGTTTTCATTATCATATGGGAATGTTTACCAACTCTTCTATGGGCATTTTAGCCAGTATAGCCATTTTTTGCCCTCTTTTCACTCTGTATGCCATACAGCCTTGGTATCAGGTGGCTGTATTTTCAAATGGATGGCATTTTCAGCAGCTTGGGGAATCGCTGTAAAACGTTGCCGGAGTGAGCTGTTAAACAGTGGATGAGCCAAGAAATATATAGGGCAGTAGATAGAATAAGAGATGTTAAATTTACCACGTTATGTTAAATCCATCGGTGGGGAAATGCCTGTAGTTTGCTTTGCACTATGGGAGATTTTTATTAGATTTGTTAGTATTGTGACAATTTTAGGTTTCTTGTTCTACATGATGCAAAATTTTTTATTAATAAAACACAATTATAGGATGACACCAGTTGTGAATTTTGCAGACTTTAGGATTTTACTGTGGGTATTGTTCAGTGTCGTATTTGTGGTGTAACTGTTGGGGATGCTTTTACAAAAGCAGCAGCTGTAGATTGTATGGAAAAATACATGGATAAATTGACTTGATTTCTGTTTATCGAAATACTTATTGATACATGGAATGAATAGATATTCATACGAATTAAATTAATTGAATTAAAATGTTTATTCATGAAATAGTTTGAATAAATTTGACAGAAATTATAAGATTAATGTGAGCTGCGGTATTGTCCTTAAATTCACAAAGCAAGTTGGATATGTTTTATGTAAGTAACATAAATGGAAATGATGAAACTTTTGTTTTGAATATTGATTAAAAGGACATTTATTCGGATAGTTTTAATAGGTAAATATTTATTGCTTCCCAGGATAAATTAATCATTATTATAGAACTCATATGATTGCTGGATGTTTGATTTGAAAAGACAGCAGGGGTTTCAGAAAGGAGAAAATATTTGAGAAAATATGTTCAGAAATGAAGAAATAATTGAGCAAATGGACTTGAATACCAAGGAAACAGTCATAAAAGTAGCTTTACAATGTTGGCTGTTAAGTTTCAAGAATTTTATTGTCTTTACTACATTAGTGGATGGTTGCTGGTAGTTGCTTAGTGTTAAAGTTTATCAGCAGTTGTACCACTGATGTGTGAAAGGCATGCATTCAGCACTATAGAGCCAATTGAATTGAGCCAATTGAATTTGAGATAACATTGAAACTGATCAATAGAATTTGATGTAGCGGGGGTGTGTACTTATTCAGATATCAGCGTGGCTTGATTAAATTGCCTATGGAAATATTGGAAAAACAGAATAATAAAGAAAGAAATATAGGAAAACAATTTGGGAACCTAATCAGACAGTACGTCAAGGTAAAAATAATAAGTCTTAAGAATAAGTGTTATCCATATTTTCAAAGTCTGGTTTTTAAATGTTTGGAAAGAAGTATATATAACAGTGTAAGATCTATGTATGTAAATATAAGTTATACACATGTTATTCCATTTTGTGAAGCTGTGCATTTGGTGACTTTAAAAAAAGACTGTCACTTTATTAAATAGACAAATGGGTGACATTTTCACAAACAAAGCATTTGTTGCCCTTTTCAAACAATTAGAATCTCACAAATGTAGGTAAAACATAGTATAATACTGTTGTTTATTTATACTTTGTAGCAATATAATATGTGTTGTTGCTTTTAATAATTTATTAAATCTACTTGATAGTGTCAGTTTGAAATTTCAAAATAGCCACCTTATGTTCTCACATGGCATCTCAGTTATTTCAATCTGACATGTATTCTCATGACTTACCGGGTAAGTATCTTAGTTTTGATGAAAATTCAACAATATGCACTATGTAGGTTCATAAACTTTACCTTTCAAATTAAATTCTGTCTTCAGAAAGTTTGCACCAGACTTGCTGAAGGAAGGCCTTTAATCAGGTTGGGTTAGCCATATATGTTGAGTCTTTAATAAGGTTGGGTTAGCAGTATATGTTATTGAGTCTTTAATCAGATTGGGTTAGCAGTATTATGTTGTTGAGTCTTTAATTAGGTTGGGTTAGCAGTATATGTTGTTCACTCTTTAATCAGGTTGGGTTAGCTGTATATCTGGTTGAATCTAATGTTCTGTGATATTTCAGTTGATGTAGTTCCATGGATATTGTATATATTTATTTGTAAATGTACAGTTTATAAAACAAAAATGATATATTAATAAAATAAATATATTTTAATGTTGATTTTTTCTATGTTATTCACATGTAGTCTGATTACCTGTTAGATGAGACCTGCGTTCAAGATCTTGTAAACAAATTGCATATGTAATGTATGTATATTAAATTCACTTTTCTCTGTGATAGTGAACTCTTACCCATTTATTTTGAACCCAAGCTTTGATTTGAGCTTTTTTGGATCTTTAAGTTGGGATACTAGTGTCTTATTTTTTAACCTTGGAGCACATCAAATGTGATCTAGGTGACCCTACCAGTCAAAGTGCCTCACACATTATTGACAAGCTGGGATTCCATAAACCTATTCCATAAAACATAACCTTTTGGAAACTTTATCGGCCACTTGCTATCAATTGGTCTCTTGCAATGCTAAATTGGTCACTTTTCTAACATTGGTAAGTGTTACCATGACAAAGTAACCAAATTAGTGATAACACACTGGCCAGCCTTGTCTTAGATTATGGGTTTGAATTTCTGTCAAAATTGCATATTGATATTGTGTCAAGTTGATTCTGACCAACCAACAAGAACCATTGAAAGTCTGGTATTTGCTTGATGGGTGTTGAACAGGACGTAGAACACTGACTTTGACCTTTGAATTATTGATGATGTCCTGTGATTAGTAGTGCTGAATGTGGACCAACTTTCTACACTGCTTTCTTTAAACTTACCACTGTGACATTCTTGAGAGTGATATAACAAAATGAACAAATTAGCAATATTTCAATCAGAGTTAAATTCTGAAATCTGTCATGAAGACCTTTTATTGCTCCAAAACTTGTGATTGTTTTCACAAGTAGAAAATGGCTTGTACTACTACATCACAAAGCTGTCACTTGACTGAATATTATATTATTCTTCATAACAACAGACACTTGAAACATTTAAAACAGAGGAACATGCAAACGAGCACTCAGCTGCATGGTAACTTCAAAATCTTGCAATTTACAGATAACTTGCTGCATTAGATTCCAACTATACCTCTTTTGCATTGGGTCCACATTTGGCCAACTCAAAGTAGCTATTGCTCAGCTATGAAATGAGCTACAGGTCTGCAATTTTACTATGTTATAGCTGGCCCAAATTAAGTAGGTGAATGATACATTCAACAACATATTCGAAATGGCATAGTTTTCAAGTTACAAGTGATTTACTCATCAGTGAAAACCTCAAAGTAGCTTTTGCTCAGCCAGGGAATGAGCGACAGAGCTGCAATTTTATTATGTTATAGCTGATTCAAAAGTAATTGAATAACATATTTCAACAAATACTCTAAATGCAATAGTTTTCAAGTTATAACCAATTAATCAACAGTGACAACCTCAAAGTAGTTGTTGCTCAGGTACGAAATGAGCTACAGGTCAGCAGTTTTATTATGTTATAGCTGATCCAGAAGTAGGTGTATAACATATTTCAAGAAAATACTCTAAATGCAATAGTTTTAAAGTTACAAGTAATTTACTCAACAGTAAAGCCTCAAAGTACTTAATAATTGCTCAGCTATGGAATGAGCTACAGTTCTACAACTTGACATTATGTCATAACTTACCCCAGCATAGGTTATTTATTATTATGTATTAAAAGAAAGTCACTGTGTGTAATACTTTCAAAGAAATTTGACACGTTCTCATTTTTAAATTGTGGTACAAATCAGAAAATAGTTATTACTGGCTTAGCTAATGCAACAGAGCTCCAAACTATGTCCCATCTTATAGGTAAAGATAAAGTACCTGAACAACGTAATACTCTAATTGCAATACTTTCAGAGTTAAAAGTCATTTACTGGTCATAGCTATGTGAAAATGCTACTGATTTTGTCGAAATTCGGTCCTTCTCAAATTTGACCAATGACAAAAAAATGAGAATTGTAGCTCCAAAATTGTCACCTAGAACGTGGTAACAAACAAACGTACATAAAAAACAAACAAACCGACTGACCAACATACTTCGAAATCGAAAATCGATTAGAAGTATTACAATCCCTAAAATACTTATAGGATCAGTGGCAGAATAATAATCAACTAGGACAAACTAAGTTTTTTTGACTGTCACATCTGTGGTGGTGGGTTCTTGACACCATGTGAGAAATACTACCGCATGTTGCAATATCCCTTTAGCTGCTAAATGGGACTTGCCAGTTGAAATTTGACCTTAGACTGATATATTTGTCAAGTATGTATATTCAAAATATTGGAAGTTCATGTTTTTCCGTATGTTGTAGAAAGAGAAATTTTATTAAGAAGAATATTTTATTTATTCTCAATCTCTAAGAAACTCTCGTGAATTAATTTTTTCACTAACATTTTGAAGTTCTGTTGAAGAGGGTAAAATGGGTAAAATTTAAACATCTAATGAAAGTCTCCATTTATACAGTACATCATGCAACTTTTAGAAGCATATTGCACATTTTACCCCACCATCCATTTATAATTATAGTCTTTAGAATTGCACATCTATCTACAGCTCATCTATATGAAAAGGTTAGATTGACATTACTTCAAAGTTTACAAATATAGTGGGTCATAAATTTAAAACTATAAATATATAGCACACACTTAAGGTAGAAACAACTTTAAAGGTCAAAGACATTATATAAACCCATCATATATTGAGCCCCTTCTCTAAATTCAATTACAGGAACATTTCAGAATGTTTTATGCTTGCAACAAAGAAATATTTTGGAAGCTCATAATGTACTTACAGCACAACTTAAACAAATGTTTATAAAAACATATACATAAATAGACACCTACACAGTAGAATTCTTTTATCTGACCCTTCTGAGGGAGTAACACTTAGGTCAGATAATAGAAAGTCTTAAATAACTGGCTTAAATGGAGTTGGCAGAGTGGATTTGATGTCAGATAATCGAAAATTTGGATAATATAGGGTCAAATAATGCAGTTTCAACTGTAGTTGCATCCTGTTATATTGATTTGTAAGCAACTATACAATTACTTGCATGAAACAAGGAATTACAAACATCTCCCCTCTTTGGACCTAATATTAATGGGAATTCCACTAAGCAAATTCTACTCAAAAGGGGTCAGACTTTATTTAAATCAAGACTGAGGAACTTGACAAATTGTAGCAATTTTATGCAATAGTTTAATTGAAATGAAATTGAAATGATACATTTCATACTTCCTGAGTGTATTTGTGGTATATATATGTGGCAAATTTTTAGCTTCTTACCATATTTTTGTCAGCATCATACAAGAAAGAAATAATAAGAGTGGAGTTTGTTTATTCTAGACTTATTTTCCACTGTCACCTCATCATCAATAAATAAATACTGTACTTTATCATGAAGTGTGAATTATCACTGTTTGTCATGGATGTCAAACAAAAGAAACTCTTCTTGTTAACGTGTAATATTTTTTACTTCATTAACTTGTCATGTGTGTTGAATTACATCTAAAAGAGTGTAGCAGAATATAATATTTCAAGAGTTATAATCTTTCAAATTTAAACTGGTATAGGATTGAGATATAGCAGTCATTTATTGTTAATAATATGTAGCATGCTCCAGCATTCATTATTACATATCTTTTGCTCATTAACAAGTCCATTTCCATTGAAATATATATTAAAAATTAAGTTTGAATAAATAATGATTTAGTCTTGCTGGAAATTCAATTTGAAAATTGAACAATATTGTCACACAGTTCACAAGTTCACAACTATGCCTTTATCATGCCAAAGAAGAGACATTACAGGGATACTGCTTAGCAATTAAGCCTTCCAATTATCTTAAATTCTCCATGTTGTATAATTAGAGGCAAAAATATCGCACCATCTGAGCACTTTAAATGACAGAAACTCTGAAGTGTGTCTTGTTCTTGAAAATCTTCACACACTGAATTCTGATAACTCTGTGTATCTGGGACCGAGTGCCCGCACTGCACTGCACTAAAATACATCTTTGATTTTTAAAGTTAATATTATTACCTGTTACTTTAAAATTAATTTTGACCATTCTTTAGAAATTTACAAGATTATTAATGATGCAAGGGTATTATAATAACTGGAAAACAATATTCATATTAAAATCTAACAACCATTGTTGGGTCTTTTGTGCAAATGGAGTAGCAATTGCGTATATGCGAAAATAACATCAGTTAAGCAGACACATTCAAATACTGAGAGTGATGAGGTATATTCATATTACAGTATAGTGAATACCAGTAATGGTTATTTGTGAGTTGGCATTTACAGTTTCCGCAAATGGTATTCCCTTGAATAATTTATGAGAAAAAATGTGTTTATTTTGTCAGTAAATTGGGGCACCCACTTTGATATTGACAGTGAATATCACTGCATTCTGCAACTGGTTAAATACATTATTCAAAATAGCCAAAAATGATTTAATAAGAATTTTCCTCAATTGAACGTAGATTAAGGGGTAACCTCGGTGGAGGATTTCACATACTGTGATAAATTTGACATCCTTCACTGCAGCAGGAGTGAGTCATATAACTCGGTTCCAGAGCTGTCGCTTCAGTGAAATCCTCAAAGTTCAGATTTAGAGTATGGAATTCCTTGTTAAAGTCATAAACACTTGGTGATTTGACATTTGAGATTTATTGAAAAATAAAAACAAATCTCCACAATTTGATTCCATCAAAATCCACAGTCTAAAAAATAGACATGCTGAGACACACACACAAAAAAATCCTTAATCCATATCTGAAAAAAAAGCTCACATTATTGAGTTATAATAAATTGATTATCCCGAGGCATTTAATGCCCTAAAAATTGCCTAATCAATCAACGATCTTGATGGGATTTCTATAAATGTGTGGCAGTGTTTCCTTTGCTACTGGCAGTATGCTAGTTACAAAAGGATGGGGGCTTTGCTGACTGGGTTCTGGGGATTGGTTGTACCATATTATCATCAAATATGGCTTTGCCTATGGATTTCAGGTTCCATTAGACCATGAATTGACATCACCTAAATTTGAGGTACAGAAGAGGTGTAAGTTGTATTAAGTAGAACCGTCTTATTTAGACTCTTCCCCCTTTTTTCCGAGTAGAAGTAAAGTTTCGGCCCTTTCAATAATGTTGACCTTTCTCCTTAATAATGTACCCTGTTATCCTTTTTCAAGTAAAAGGGTTTTCTGCATTTGCATTATTCTGTGAGCCTCACTGCTTAATTATCAGGTGTCAGTGGCCGATATTCACTGGTGTCTCACCACTATAGTCGTGTTTCTGTCTAACTCCTCAAATTATGTGGAAAATAGTGAAATAGCTTTACCAGTATGACCCTATCTGTTTAAAGGGGTAGGCAGAAATGGAACTTTTACTCTGAAAACGCTTTCAAACATAAAAGTAGCACCAGGAATTACATTTGGTCTTATTACATATAAAATTCTCGACCAGGGTCAACCAGGTTAACCTAAGAGGATTAATCCACCCCTACACCTCTTCTAGAAACACAAGGCGAACTTTGATCGTAGGGTTCACAAATCAATTAAACACTTTTCTAATTCCTTCAGTCACTATGCCCCTGTCCTTTGGAACTCTTTCCCTTTTCATGTAAGAAATAGTCCCTCTGTTGCATCTTTTAGGAAGCACCTTAAAACTCACCTCTTCAGCTCTAGCTTCCCAACTTAGTTTTCCTTCCCTCCCGGTCACACCCACAATCCTGGATCACCGACCTTGAACGCCCCTCGACATACATATGATAATGATTTTGTTTAATTAGCGCACTGAGTTCCCCATTGAGGGGAGGATATTGCGCTTGCAAAGCAGTAGATTAGATTAGATTTGTAGACTTGACTCTCAATTTCTGTTGAGTTGAATTCAATTAACTTAAAATAGGGCTGTTAAGTAGAATCTTATAATCGTTAATTTCTGGTCAGTTGATAAATGAGGAATTCTAGTTCAGTTGAAGTGTATCTTATTGCTCTCTTACCACTTTATATAAAAGGCTTGTACTGCACTTGTGTAGTTTCTAAGTCGCAATTGTGTTCCGCTAATGATCTAGTTTTTGAATATGTTAATGAAGCCCTCACATCAATGATAATGGGTTGGAATCAAGCCTATGATGATATGAAAGTAATAATGACCTGTCCCAATATCAGCCATTTACCTTTATGTTCAGTTGTGCCTTAGACTCTGTCAATTGATGGAGGTTAAGTGCTATAAAAGTGTTACATTAGATTAGATTAGTCTTGCTGCAGAAATCCTTCTGTGAATTTCTTTGCAGCAAGAAATAATAAGGGTCACAGAGAATGTATTTACACCTCTTTTAGTGTCTTTGTGTAGACGATCACCTGTACACACCTTTCATGGTGCACATTTACTTGTACCATACAACCAGTATCATCCACCTTCAAGAATATCTTAAATCTGCTTGTTGTTGATTTATTTCGGGTTGATTTATTTTGGGTGCTAATTTGATGATGAGTCACTGGTATTTTAGAAACTTGCAGCAAAAAATAAACCAACTGATCGGGTTTTCTGGGGGTTTTTTTCAGTGATGGGGGAAAATGAGCTTATGTACCCTATCCAGATCAGAGGGTTTCATCACAAATTTTAACTTGACCTCAATGATTTGTAGTTTTTTACGATAAGTTATTTTTAAACAAAAAATGTCAAAACTGAGTTTTGTGTATCAAAAAATTTAATAAAATAAAACATAATTGTGTATAGTCTATTCAATTTAAAAGTTTAGATACTACAGTTTTCATAAAAGACTACTGTGGACGCATCACTGTTTCACAAATTACCACTTCAAGCTTACTTATAAGAACACTGTTAAATTTTATTTCTTTATTGCACAGTTAATAGAAGTTTTCTGTCCACCAGCTGAGATAACCATATTAAATTATGTTGCTTTTGGCATTAGAATTTCATGTATATTTGGTTTAGGTCATTTTTGACACTTTGTGTTACATCATAATGACCATGCATTTTGGGGGAGAGAAGTAATACTGAAGCTCTGTAAATCAGCAGCTGATAGCAAAGTACCTGAAATATACCTATATGAAAATGAACTGTGTGGTTCCATCAGAATGAATTACAAGAATTGAAAATGTTCTTTAGTCCAGTTGTCACTTATCAGAGAGTCAGCCTAGTGATAATAGAAGTTTCAGAGTTCACAGCCTGCAGATAATATTCCTGCAACGGTTTAAGGTCTGTGCCTTTAGATAAGGCTTTATATCAATTTCACTACAATACAGATCTGTCAATTGTACAGTCTAACCCAATCAAATCTCAAGAAAGTAAAAATCTCAAGGAACTGAAAGAATGAGAAATTACTTCTCATTATATAGGCTTTTAAGATAACAGGTAAAAGTTCAATGAAAAAAAAACTCAGGAGAATTTGCAATTTATTTCTACTTAAGGGGTGTAGTAATTATTAGAGTTCTATTAAAAGAAAATCATTATGTTCTGTTAAACTGTTACAAATTGTCTTCAAAATCATGGTAAAAGGATACTGTGTGTTACTTTAACCCTTAAAACATCAGATTTTCTGTGTTTATTTTTTTTTTGCCAGAAATTAATGATTACATTCTCAGCATGCTTGAGCCACCCCATGAGATTCTTCTAATCTCAGCGTTGGGCTAATTGTGTTAACTCTTTCTTTGAAGAGATAATTTTGGAGATGGTCATTTACATTAATGATCTTTTCAAGGCTCTAGTTTCTGGCGCTGTCATTGAGGATATAATTCAATAGCATTTCACTGTTGTGATTAGTCTGTTAAGCCTCTAATGCATTGTCTTAAAGACCCACCAGTTTCACTGTTTTCTCTGTGGATAGATTTAGGCACATTGGCCAACTTCAGTAATGTACATTAGTATTAGTTTGTAACCAAGGAATTAATAAAACCAAGAAATGTATACAAGAAATTATTTACATCATTAAATTACAAGGCTTTTAAGGCTTTTGAATCAGGTTACTCTGTGTAAATGGTTATTGTGTTTTCAAATTTAACCCCAGAAAATCCTTGACTTTCCAATTTAACAGTGATATACATGTAGTTGCTATTTTGTTTATTTCAGGATGTTGTTTCTTCAAGTGATGGCAAGCCAAGAACTAAAACCTTTACAATTCCAACCCTTGCAGTGCCTTCCATTTATCATGAGGTAAGATTTTTCAGAGTGAGAGCTGTATTTAGGTGTTGTTGTATGTAAGTAAGTAAAGCTGAAAACAAAACACTTTTGGCTACCATAATGGTCAAAATAACTGATGGCTATTCACTATTGTCTTGGCGTTGAGTGAGTATTTCACCCTCTTAGACAGGATACACCTTGTTATATGCCAGACAGACCTCCACAACATTAGCCGATACCACATATAATCAATCCTACATGAACTCTGTTGTCTCTTGCTTAGGGTGTTGGACTTAAGAGCAGAAGATTTGTGTTTCCAATCTTATTGCTGGATCGTTGAGGTTCTATCCAGGGACAATGTACGTTACACATGCCTCCGTCTTCCCCCAGGAGTACAAATGTGTAGTGACACTATTTGGGAACTCCAAAATAAACCTATGAAATTCTGGCAACCTGTTTAGGAGATTAAAAATACTCTGAGTCAGAAATAAAAATGGGTCATATGGGCCACTTGGGCCAAAGCATGACTTCACTTTTACCCAATTATAATCCTGGATGATTGGACACTTTTGGTCACAAAAAAATCCCAAAGTCAAGTTTGTTTACTAACAAACTCTCAGATATCATTGGTCAGTTGGGTCATTGCCTTAGCAATCTACATTTCTGACCCAATCCATGTCATTTAAACATAACACAAGCAGTACGGGCATGTACTGGTTTCCGCGAATTTTTTGCTTTATTGTATCCATCGGATAGCAGCCGGAGGATACTGTGGATTTCGCTTTGTTACACCATTGCAGTGTGTAGAGAGATTTCACCATTATTGCTCTAACAAAAAAAAATATAATAGCTAGACTTCTCAAATTTGCAGAATATATTCATAACCATAAGATCTTGCCTGGAAATATTTTTGGCCTCATTTTGGAAAACAAGATGGCCGCCACAGGCATTTTTTTTAGACTTTCAGCAAGGAGTTTTGTTGGCTTGCCCTCTAGAGCAAAGGTTATTATAGGTAGAAGTCTCAAATTGCAGAATATGTTCATCATTACAAAATTTTGGCTGGGGATATTATTGGCCTCATTTTGAAAAAAAATGGCCACTACGGGCGTCTCTTTGTCAGTCATGAAAAGTCCTTATAACTCCCCCATTATTGGTCCTAGAGGTTTGGTATGTAAAGCCAACCTATAGGATATTGTGGGCTGGGAATCTTCTGATGTGGTCAGATTTGACCTTTGGTCCCTCCTTCAAGGTCAAATGAGGAGAGCCAAACTGAAAAGTGCTTATAATTCACTTATTATTGATCCCAGAGGTTTGCAATGTGAAACCAACCTATAGGAAATCGTGGGCATGTAATCTTCTGATGTGGTCAGATTTGACCGTGGGCCCCTTCTTCAAGGTCAGATGAGGATAGCTAAATTTAAAAGTGCTTAAAATTAGATTATTATTGGTCTTAGAGGTTTGAAATGTGAAACCAACCAATAGGAAATCATGGGCATGTAGTCTTCTGATGTGGTCAGATTTGACCGTGGGCCCCTTCTTCAAGGTCAGATGAGGATAGCCAAATTTAAAAGTGCTTAAAATTAAATTATTATTGGTCCTAGAGGTTTGAAATGTGAAACCAACCAATAGGAAATCATGAGCTAGGAATCTTCTGATGTGGTCCGATTTGACCTTCGGCCCCTCCTTCAAGGTCAAACAAGGATATCCAAACTTACTAGTGCTTATAACTCAATTATTAGAATGCTGGTTATCTTCAAAACCATGTTACTTATCTTTTTATGGTGGATACATCTTGCTTCTGGCCACAGATGCGTCCTTGGTTTTTAGTTTGTTATTATATTCCTATGTGGAGTATCACGTCAAAATAGCATAATTAGCGTAACAGGAGTGAGGATTAGAGCCAAAACCTTCCACTTTCAAGTTCAGCTTTAATTAATAGTCACACTCAACTCAAGCCAGCTGTATTTGATGAACTTCTTAAATGCTTTTAAACATAATATTGTGTTATCAGAGGTTGTTTAAGGAGTTTTTAGCCAGAAAGCATTTTATTGCAGCTTTACTGTGTAAGTAAAATGAAAAAATAAATTTGGTCAGTAGTCAGTTTATGGTAATTAAATTTTTACATAATTAAACTGAGATCTCTGTGTAAAATAGAAAAAAAGAAATATCCAAAATATTTTCCGGGGGGAAGTGAATGAGTGTTGACAAAAATATTTAGCAAAAAAAATAATAATTGTAATCGAGGATGTACTGTATTATGTGTAATTCTAACCATTTTCTGGATCTTCTCTTCTTTCATAAGTCAATACATTTGATGGTTTGTTAATCATGGATAAAACCACCATACTTTTCTGCTTATCAGTCTTCTCCAAGCATGGCCTTTCTACTCTTTATGGGCAATAAGTCAAGGTACTGTGCCCATTCATTGTAACTCAGCAATTCTATCAGTTACAGCTAGCTGTTACATTTTGGCTAAGCTGGAGGTAGAAAGTATATAGAGTAGAGTTTACAGTAGGAAAACTTCCTGAATGACATATACAGAAAAAAATATATTGTGAATAAAGATAATATTATACAACTTCTACTACAGAAACTATAATTAAAATAAACCACATGAATAAGAAAACCCAAGACTGTTTCTACTTGGTGTTTTCTATCATTGTTTTCTGAGACCTCAAAGTAAGGAACACCTTCAACAGTTATTTTAGTCAAGAACCAAACTTTATTTTAAATCATTGTACATCTGAATCCCATTTATTTAAATTTCAAGAGATAATAACCAGCAATTGCTTCCATATAGTGTCTTACCTGCAACTTCTTTTTGTAGCGCATTTGCATGATATTGTGTAAGTTGTTATTGGCTTTCCATTCACAAAAATTCGATAATATTGATAGAAATATTTTTGATACTTCAATAGAGTTTACTGAGCACATTTACAAATCACTGGGCTTACATTTGTGGCTTCCATTTTTGTAGTAATCCGCATATTGACAGGAGTTTTCTCAAGAGACTTATTCATTCTCATCTTAATTTGGTAATCCAATGAAACTGAAGATGTGAGACATTTCGCAAAGTAAATTCCCATCCTTGGGATTGCTGTTATTTGAATTACTGTAAAGTTTACAAATGAAGTAGGATAGTTTATTTCACTCTTTACCCCCACCATCTTGGGCAAAAGTTACAGGATAAATAGGAAAAAGGGACTTATGAAAAGGATATTTGCCAGGGGTAGTGAAAAAGTTTGCTACCATGTACCCTTAAATTACTAACAAGTAATCCTTTTTGTGATAAAATATACAAATATGAGTCATAATCTCTGACAGGTACACTGGGCAGAATATTGTAAAATGCCTCTCGTTTTCTTTTGAAAAATGTCAGAAATTTACTTGTTCTATATTATCTGCTGGTCAAGTAAATATCCCTACAAATATTACAGTTTAACCAAAAAAAAACCACTTTTTTTCTGTAAAATACTTATTTTTCAATTTTTAATAAGCATACAGTTCTCTTTAACAGCCCAGTGTTATTAAATTTTCATGACTTAATGAGGAACATTTTAGTAGCCATAATTTTCCTCAATTATGCATGGAGTTAAATTATTAACATTAAGTGAAAAAAGCACATGCGTTTGTGACAAATTTTACATTTGATTCATCTTGTTGAATTCTGCACATACAAATGATTATATTTTTACTTACTCTTCTTCTATGAACAAAAATTTACCATATATTAAATTTTTTTTCAAGGAAGGAGAAGCTGTTCCATGTTTTATACAGCATATTAATCCATGGTAGGATAAATTTGTCTATTTGTACTTAATTGACCCTATTGCCTTTTGCTTTTGTTTACATTAGCCTCCATCTTTGGCCACCTTAGCTCTGACTGAGAGTGCATTGACAGGTTACCATAGTGACTCACCAGAGATTATCACAGAAGGACCATTTCCTCAGTTAGAGAGTATTAATGCCGAAAACAGGTCAGGCTTTCAAAAATCTCTATATAACATAGTTATGTAAAGGTAAGGCTTACAGTGACATTACATGTATTTAATATAATGATTGTTATATAAATGTTGCTGGTCAGGCACAACAGATGTTCCGATGGACATAGTATATTACACTACATCTCAAGCAATAGTCAACTGTTAATATCAAGAGTTATACATACTTACTACAGGTATAAATTCTGCCATCTGAGTCATGCATATTTCTCTTAATTTTTTTCTGAATTTTTGTTCAAGTTCTGCTAAAAATCACTGATATTATAAGACATAAAGCTACTCTTATTGCCAAACAATATGTAGCTGTTGAAATTCTTATTTCAAATGACTGTGAATTTTTTTGTTGATTATTTTTAGGATGACAGTGATGAGGTATCTCCTGTGTATGTACAATGAGGATATCAAACACATGCAACCCAGGTCTCACTACATGCTGTGTAAAGTGGCTGCAAGGTAAACTAACTCAACGTACACCTGTCTTAATAATCCTCAATGTACACCAGTGTAAAGGTCAGACATATGTAGCTGAAGTATCATTGTAAATATGTTTGAAGCCTTATATATCCTGATGTTTTTTTTCGCGCTTCATACATTCAAGGACTGCTTATACAAAAATGTGTAATGAATGAACACTGTCATGAGATTCTTATTTTATTTTTTGTTTATGAATTAAGTTCAGCTGCCATGACATGAATAAACAATTACTATATTGCTTGGTGCAGTATCATTGCACAGACCTTAACTTCGCGCAAAACGGAAGTCAGAATATTTAATATTTGGTTGTCATCAGTAAAACTCATGCACTTTCGGTTACCATATTAGGAAGTTAAAAAGAAGTTAAATATCGTCATTAATTTCCACTTGCAAATTGTTCAAAGTTGGGACATAGATTTCTAGTAAAAATTATATTATTACCCATTAATAACGATTTTAAAAGGTTTATTGTAATGATTTCATGTTAGTGAAATTTTTATATAACTTGCATTTGTGTCAATGCATATTTTGGCAAAAAGACATCCACATAAATAAACTTAAAACGAGCAAAAAATAAGGTTGAAAAAAGAAATTGCTATCCTATTTTCTTACAATTTGTCCCATATATTTTGCAGGTTAGCTAAGCAAGGCTTTGATAATCTGGAGGACATTGGTATTGCCATGGTGACCATAGATTTGAATGATTCCATGTCCAGCACCTCTAGTCGCAGCTCTCGCCGTAGTGTGAGGTTCAACAGTGCAAATGATGCACGCATTTCTCTGGAATCTGCATTCCTAGTAGAACTACTCAATGGGCTTTACTTTACAATGTAATTGGCTCATATCATTTATTTAATCGTAACAAACTTGCCCTTAGCACATGAACAAATACAAAAATATGAATCAACAATATTATCAACCACAAATCTTCCTCGAGGTTTCTTTTTTTTTCTTTTTCTAATTTGTTTATAATTGGATAAAAAGTACTTCAAAGCACTGAAGTTTATTTACCCAGGAATGTTAGTTGACCTTTAAAATGTCACAATATAAAAAACCAAACCTTATTATCTTACATTTATTTTAAATGGCTGAGTTTCAGTCAACTCTTTGGAACATATCTTAGATCAGAAAATAATGATTCTTGTTGATTTAGTACTTTTGATTCAGTAAAAATACCATTATAACAGTACTAGTTGATTTCCTTAGTAAAGCTAATTTCTTACAGCTAATTAAAAAATTAATTGGAGCAGGTAATTCTTCAAGAAAGACTTAAAACATGTAATTTGTAATTATTTAAACAATAACTTGAACCCTGGGTCTAGTTCATTAATTTTTAGCACATAACAATATCATTAGTGCAAGTTTTGACATAATTTCTAATGTACTTCATTTTACTGTGTATTAAGAAGTATTCTGTAATAAAATATTTAATTTTGTTGGTTTCTAATTATCAACAGGTAATTTCAGTAGTTAGAGTTTTGTCATGCACTACAGCTGACAAAGTAAGATAACAGTATAATGATGTGTTCATAGGTTTAATGGACAGCCACATCTCAGTATAGAAGCAGTGAATTTTATCCATAAGCGGGCAAGCTATGAAATGTACTCGGATGTCATACTAGTAAGTAATTCTTTTTAACAACTAACACAATAAAACAATGTTTTCATAGTTTTGAACTCATCGAAATATTGCAAGTTAACAGATACTGATGAAAGTTTGTCATTAAGTTTGAACTTTGAAGAAAGAAATACTTGGATTATTGTTTGTGTGAGTTACAGGAGATATTACAAAGAAGGAAAGCGGATTGAAAATAAGTGACCCACCATTACAGTCACCAGAAAAATATGCCAAGTTAAATCAGTCAATTGTTGTGCATTAATTCTGCATATAAATCAGCTTATAACTGCCAGAAATTATTTTGTCAATTCTCAACTTGCTTCAATGGTATCAAGAGGGGTTTTCAGATGAATTTAAACACTTAGCATCTACTGAAGAAAGACACTTCCTGTATATATGGCAACGAACATAAACAAGCCAGAAAGTTGTGATACATATATCTTTAAAGTAATTTGATTATTTAAAGATTGCATATAAGTTTGTGTACAGAAAGGCAAGATTTATGTGGAATTGTTGCTCAATTCAAAGAGTAAATCACCGCCTTATGAATTGTCCCCATTTGGATGGAGTTTAAGTAAAGCTATGCATGGAATAGTATTGATAGATCTTGCCTGAAGTTTTGGAACAATATTGATGCCAAGATTTGGGGTTTATTCCCACTCTATTTACAGATAAAATATGTCATTTGACTGTGTCATTTTGATAGAAGCATCTAGTTGATTTTGATTTCTAGGTGATTATTGCCATATTCACTCAGTTTCTTGTAATTTTAGGTGACAAATGCCATCAGGAATTCTCTACAGGTGAACCCATCGGGTCAACCACAGGACGGACCAATGGGCATCAGCGTGGCCCTGTCATCTCAGAGAGATGAGAAACTCTTCAAACGAGCCATCACTAATGCCTCTTTCAGAGGAAAGAAGTTACCAGGTCAGTATTTAATGTAACATCAATTTGAAAGCATTTTAGATGTGGACGATTTAAGTGATGCAAGTTTATGGTATCCAAATATTTTTTATATTAGTCAAAATCTTTTGCCATTGTTCCTGTCAGAGGAATGCATCCCTTATTCTTTTTAAAAAAGATATTTGTAAAATGATTTTTCAATAACTGAAGAACAACAAACACTTTTTTGGCCATTTTTCAACCCAGGGAAAAACCATTTTAATTATAAATCTCCTCCATTTTTAATTAAAGTAAAGGTAATTTTTAGCGTATAGTAATCCATCTGTGAATGTGGCACCAGGTTTCTGTAAATAGAAATCTGTTAAGTGGCATTTCTATTTGAAGTGTAAATAAAAGCCAGGACCACAGAGGACTTTGGCCATTGTGTTTTTACCCTTTTTTCAGGTATTCCTGACTACTTTGCTCCTTTGTTTAGTTGCTCACTTTTGTAAATACCAATCCGGTATCGCTATTTTCTTATCTCTTCTATTGTCCTTTAATTTGAACAAAATGGTTGTACAGATGAACTAAAAATCTTTGAGACAATAGCGATAAATAGTAATCTTTTCATGACTTAGAACTCTTTTTGATACAATTCCTAGGAATTTGAATGAGTTCTTAGATGTAGGTGGTAAGAATTTCAACAACATTATTGCGCAGATGACTTAACACTTTTCAGAGGACATAGAAATTTTGTACACGGAGAGTGATGTGTCTGATGACGCACCTTGTCACATGACCCGTGACCCTTCGGCTACTGATACTACATCTAAAGCACTTCCTGTCACCACAAAGTCCAGTCTTAGAAAGGAAAAGGTTTCATCATTCAGGAAAAAAACTCCCAGTAAAAGTGAGACATAGCTTATAAACACACCTAGAGGCATATTGTTTATTTTCACCTCATTATTCGCTTTCTACCCACTTACCCACCGCTTTCAAAAATTATTTTGAAAATAAAAGATACTTTACTGACCGATTTTTCAGAATGTATGTTACATCCTCCCATTTACTACACTATTGTCAGATTTATAGGCATTTTTTTATTTTGTTATTTTGTAATTTACTTGATTGTTGCATCAGAACCCTATGCCTTGTTCATATTCCTTAATTTTGCAGCACACATTACATTACATTACAGCTGACATTGACAGTCATCTTTTGCATATATCAGGGAACCCTCTGTGTGGTTAGTATAAGCTAGGCTGTCATGATTACAAGTGGCAAATTCCATAATATTCAGATTATTTGACTTTTTCTCAAATGCACTCTATATTTGAAAGCTTAATGTAGTTTCATTTTCCACTCCACACTTGCTTTTTATTAAAAAATGATTTAAGGACACTCATGCTGTCTGTTCTTTAAAAAATACATTCTACCTAGTGAATGGGCATCCACTCTTTGTTGACCACAAATCTGCTTGTTATCTCCCAACGGGCATTATCCCGGGAGGGAGATTATGAAATGCATCCTGTGTGTGCATGTGTGCTGAAAGATGCTTAGTTGTTTAAAGGTTTATTATTGATATAGCTAAGCGACATCTAGCCTTTTTCTCATTTTAAGCATTTACCAAAATGAGTAAAATGTCTTTTATCTTCAAAAGTATTGTAGTTAGCCAATTCCTTTTAATTAAATTATGTTATTTAGTAATTTAGGTTGTGCTTCCACATGGTCAAATTGCAGACCTTGTGCTAATTGAATAGCTGAGTAAAAGCTACTTTCACATTCACACTGTTGAGTGAATCACTTCTGGTTAATTTTCAAATTACTGACAAGATGGTTTGTTCTTTGAGGATGTACTGCTATGGCAAATGACATATAGCCATTTTCTTATTTAAGAACTTACTAACATGAGTAAATGTCACATATCTCTAAAAGTATTATAGTTAGCCAGTTCTTATTGTATCTGTTATTCACCCATTTTGAGGTGAGCTACCACATGTTAAATTTGCAGACCTCTTTAAGGATCTGTATCCACAGCCAAGCAACTGAGAGACATTTTCTCATTTTAAGAACTTACTAAAATGAGTAAATGTCCTATATCTTCAAAAGTGTAGTACTTTACAAATTCCTTCTCCGGCAGGAGATAAACACATTGTTAGTGATCTTGTTTTTAAATTGATTTTCCTGCTGCACAGTAATTGTTATAAGTAATTTAAGTGATTATAGACACTTTGAAGATAAATTTCACAGCTTAAAAACTCTTCAAATGAGTATTGTCACCCAGCTTAAGCTAGATATGTTTTTAAAAGCACTTCATAAATCAAATCATGTGGTTATGTTACTGTACATTACTTTGATTTCAAAAGAATTTCACTAAAGCTGTAACAAAATGGAGGGCAGGTTGAATTTCAATTTCTGTTACAGAATGACTTATTATGTGAAAGATTGCTGAGAGTTTAACATTCTTGTTACTAAAATAACCCCTACTTTTCATGATATCTCGTAAAGTTTCTGTTCGGGAGAAAAATGATTTACAAGGTTAATCAAATATTTTCACAGGAAAAAATTTCCAAAAACTATAATTCTGTGCTAGAGAACAAATTTTTACTACCCTCTCTTGTAAAAATACCATTTTATTGCATAAGATACCCTTACCTTATCCTCACTTGCTGTATGTTGGCGAGAGCAACCATCAATGACCAACTCGAATATATTTTTTAAAAAATTCTTGTTGGTACTACTACACATATGTAGACTGCAGTTGTGCTGCATCCCTAGTTTCATCAGTATGTACTTTGAAAATCTGAAGAAGTGAAGATTGATTAGATATAATTGTTAATCATGCATGTTTTTCTTTACTCTTTAATTTCATTCTCTTTTTTCTGGGAAAAAATTAAGAATAAAAGAATTTCTAAGAGTAAGAATGTTTGTAAATATATGACAGGACTTATGGTAAGAAGTACATTGTATTGTCAATAGAATTTATAATAACCAGAATTGTAGTTATTTGTCATCCTTTTACTTGACAGTGTTCATAATAAATAATGGGTTTCAGTGGTGGGTAGTAACAACGCCCTCACCTCCAATTACTGTGGTCATTTTACCCCAGTGCTAAGGAGGGAAAGTTGTTTGTTGATATCCAGTGGTTTACAAGTGCAGAAAGTCAAGTAACTATAGTGAGCACTACATTCCACAACCCTCCCTCCGACTGCCCTACTTGGCATGACATTAAACCTACAGAAAGCAGGCTTAAACCAAAGTAAATTAAATAATTACCAAATAACTTTTATCATTATTTGGTTGTTGAACCAAAGCTTTAAGTCTTAATTAGGCCTCACCTATTTTGTGGTTTACTTAATTGTTGAGTACGAAGAAATCTTGAATACAGGTATTATCTGAATTTTGTCAACCCTAAAACTCTACTCAGACCCAGTGGTATTGTGATAGCAAACTTATGATCCAAACTTATGTGGAAAAGTTAATTATTACATTATTAGATATCTGCTGGTTCACTTGTAAAATCTTTACCAACCAGTATGATTAGTTTCCTCCAGCCCCTAAACAACACATTGTGATGTATGACCAGTCTTGAAATCTTTGTTAATTCTGTAGTTTAGCCATATTTTTCTCATTAACAGTTTCTACAATTGTTTTTCAAATCACCAGAAACATTTTTACTTTAATGTCTCACTCATCAGTCTTTCTTTTAGTGAACCAGTGTTTAGTTCCAGGGTGTATATACACTATACATGAATTAATATTTTGTGAATTATTGTCTCATAACATAAAACTTTTGAGTGGAGACAACCTCTTTGATGTAGGTCACATAACCAGATTATATTTTTATTATTCAAACCATGAGGTGTACTGGAAACCAATTGTTTCAGTTGCAGTCTTTTTTTATTAATAATTTAGTAATTGCTGTTCTTTACTTCATATTTTCAGAGGACATAGAGGTTGTGAATGGAGATGATCACCCTGACAATCCTCCAACCTACGATGACCTCATGGAGTCAGATCGAGGCAGTGTCAAGGACTCTGCCACTAGTGGAGAGAAGAGTTCCAAAATCTCCACAAAACTCCAGCATCTTAACAACCCCCTAAAATCCATCATGAGAAAAGGAACTGAGAAGCTGGAAAAGTCTGAAAAATCTGGAAGTAAAGTCCACAGAAAGGAGTCTGATTCTTCCTCTAGAAGGTCCAGACATGAAAGAAATGACTCCACTTCTGATACCAACTCCCCCAAAAGTCCCAAAAGTACCAGTTTTATGGGCAATAGCCCCAGTTTTCAGCTGAACAACAGTTTGAGTAGCAGTGCTGGAACATCGTTGTTCAGTAATGGGGACATAGCAGACCCCACTTCAGTGCAAGTGCATATTCATGACGGTGCTAGTGGTAAGAGAACGGTTGTAGACCAGTTAGATATGGCATCAGTGTCAAGCCAAGCTTCTTCCACTTATGACAAGCAACATGATCACCATCATACTTCAGAACTGCTGAATGGGGGTCGGGAGCCCATACATGCCAATAACATTGAGGTCAAGGTCAATCCTTACCTGGAAGATCTGGCGGAGGATGTAAATGCAGAAGGCAGTGACATAGAGTCTGAACAGGAGTTCATGAACACTCAGCTGTGATTTAACAAAAATATATGGTTTGCTTTCATTTTTTAGTGGTAACCTACCAGTGAATACTATATGATTAACTTATATTTTGCAATAAAATAATATATTTACAGCTTTGAACAAGGTTTTCAGTGAATTAATAATGAAATGAGATAAATGGTGGACTCTGTAAAAGTGGAATTTCCAATATTCATAGCATTTGTTGATAATGTTCTAGTTAGACTGATATCCAAAAAATTGCTGTATTGCTTAACATTGTCAGTTTAATACTGCTTCCAACTGTACCATAACTTGATTGCACTTCTTCTACTCAAACAGAGTGTACTGTTTTAGTCATTTATATTAACTAAGCTTTATTAAAATAAACCACAAAAACAGGCTCTTAAGATGGATATCCATTGTTATTTATCATGTTGTATATGGACTAAAAGAACCAGTTAATGACCATTTGTTATGTTATAGTAAGCATTTTTCATTCACCTCGAATCAAAGAATAAAATGGTTGTGGGTATTCACTGGTGGATTACCAGAAGCTGTTTTTACATTTAAAAAATATGTGTTGCACTGAATGGTTGATGTAAAATGTTTAAGTGAATGAATGTCATATTGGTATTTCTGTATCAATTTTAGATTTCAGTTGCACATAGTTTTTGTTTTGATACTTTGATGTAGAGACAGTTGCAATATTTTCAGCATTGTAACCATATTTTTTCGCAATACAAATTTCATCAAAACTGAGCTATTTATCGACTAGAGGGGTTTTAGAATACTTTTAGGGTACTTGGAATAACTGTCATTTAGAGTCATTTTAGGGTTTTGGTGTTTAAGATTAAGGGATGAAGCTTTGGGTTCTATACTTATTTTCACTGTTCAGTGTTGAATGCATACTTGAAAATCTGTAACCCGAGTCAACTCTCTGGTTTTACATTTTTCATATGTAAACTTGAAGTAATTATACTTTGTCATTAAATGTAATGGTTTTATAGTCTATTATCAATTTTTAATATCAATCGACTTTACAATTTGGGTTTCAGAACTTTTTCACACACGTTATCTGTCTCAGTTCCCTGTGGAAATATAGTAGGGGCAGCCACAATACAGCGCACACAGACTAAGAACCCACTAGCAGCCAGGTATCCATTACTCCTGGGTTGAGAGAGGCACAGTCCAGGTTAACATCTTGCCCAAGAAACAGTCGGCATCACCGGGAATCGAACCCTCGACTCTTGGATTATGAGTCCAACACCCTACCAACTGAGCCACATGAGACCCTAACTTTATCTCACAACTGTTAGACATGGATTTCATAAGCAAGCATTTTGATTCCAAAATTTAAAAAAATCAATGTAAACAGTCAAAATTAAGCAGTTACAATGTTTAAAAATCTGCTTAATACACTAAAATATGATACATTATATATACATACATGTATAATTTCACCCTAAACCAGTCCCATCAGCTTCTATAAAGTGTGTATATCTTTATAGTTTATATTTTATAAAACATGTAGGTATCTATTGTACCATAAAAAACTGTTACATAACCTAGAGCACAAACTGCAACTGTCAGTTTTCAAAGAGTGTTTAATCTTAACAGTGGTATGTTGACTACAGCATTACAAATGACAGTTGTCAAATATTGTTATTGTGGTATAGAGATTTCTTAAAAGAGTGGTGAGAATCAGCCATAAGGTTGTAAATATATTAATAGAGTCAGAACCATTTACATGGGGCCACGGTGGCAGAGTGGTAACACTCTCGCCTCCCACCTCTGAGGCCGGGGTTCGATCCCCGTCATGGCCTTAAGTGGGAAAGCTGGTAGTTGCTTGCCGTTGGTCGGCAGTTTACAGTACAGAACCCTAGCGAACTGTATGTACTGGTTTCCTCTGCCCTTCCAACTACCCGTCGTGATATAACCTGTACAGTGTTGAAAGCGACGTAAAACCCCAAATAGACAAATAAACAAAGAACCATTTACATAGCCTATTCCAGAATTTCAGTGATTTTTGGAGGTCACAGGGTATGTAACACCTGTGCAGAAATCTTAATTAATCAGTATGCTCCCATTCCTCATTCTCCTTAACTGACTAGTTCCTTGCTGATGTTCAGTGATTTGCAGATTAAGGTCTTATGAACTATTATGGTCTATTTTCCTCTCATTCCTGAATTACCAGCCATCATATAACCTATACAATGTATTAAAAATGACATCCAACCCAAGTAAATAATCGAAAGTCAATGGATTTTGTTTCACATCACTAAATTTTAAGGGTTTCTCATGGGGGACTTTCATTCACTGAGGTGAACTTAATGTTTAAATTTGTTGAAAGTTTGGAAAAAAAGTATTTTGGACTCTATTAAGATGCACGGTCTCTGTTCTACATGTACATTTATGAAAATATAGGATTTGATGCACATGTATTGCTTAGTGTTATGGTTATGTTCTCGTGCTTGTGACTGGAAGGTAACCTTGTATATATAATGGTCTATATGTGTTTTTATGTTTTCACAAATGTGAGATTAATATTTGTATATAAGCGTTAACACTTTGGCATGTGTGTAAATATTAGAAAATTGAGATTTCCTGGTTATTAGTATTTTACAACTGTGAGTGGTAAAATATTCAAATGTTCAATTAAACCATAGTTATCATACAGAATTCCAGTTAGGACATGAGTTTATGTATGTTTTTAGTCAATTTGGTAAGTTTTGATGACAAGATAATGTCTTGATCACCACTTACTTTCCCATGCTGACCACCAGATTATCTAATCATGACATCATCTGGTCCTCACCACTTCATCTGGTGAGCACCAGAAGATGTTGTGATCACAAGATCATCAGGATATCATCACATATTAACATATGACAACACTTGACCTTACATATGTAATAGATATAAAAATGTAGCATCACCTTTAATTTGGAGATTAGTTGGCCTCACTTAAAATTTCACTCTGGGTCTTTGTAAACATCACTCATCCCAGTGGCCAGGTAAACTGTTCAAATGTTATCCAGATGTTTGATATTTATTTGAGTTTTAGTTGTATTTAGATGACTGCTGTACTGCAGTAAAACACTTGTTAAACGTGTTATTGTCAAGATGATTTTTGAATTTATAATGAAAGTTATTCTAAGCTGTGGTTTTTCAAAATATGTAGATTATTTTTAAAAGTCTGGTAAGTGTTGCATTCATTTGAAACATAAGTTTATTTAAGATGCACAAATATATGTGTAGTCCTGTATGGAAGGTTTTTACACCAGCCATTAAATTGAACCTGGTGAATATTTTGGAAATTGATGGTATGTGGTGCTAGTATTATGTATTTTACTGAACACAAAACACGCAAACCTATTTTATCTGCCTGTTTATATAAATAAAACAATAAAACAAACATAATGTATCATAAGGTGTACTGCTGAGATTATGTTTAGAGCCTTTTGCTTTCAGCAAATATCATGAAAAGTATGATGTACTATTGTTTGAGTTTGGTTAGAAAGAGGCAAAGCACTACTTCAAGCTACAGTAGCACTAAATTTCATTTAGATTCAAAGCATACATTTAGTTTCTACATTTTAATTTTATATGGAGAGCCAAGTTACCATTTTATGCCAAGTCATGTTCTTTTTTTTCTCAGCTAAGCAATGTGATAGTTTTGCACTGTTTTAATTTTTTTCAAGATATTTGTGTTACTTAGCTGGAATGTTTTTTTAAAGTTGCACTTGATGTTATAATTGTGTAAAAATGCATTGATTGACCAATTCACATGTATTTTCTAGACTTATGTAAACATGTTTTGTACAAGTTTATTTGGCAGTCTTTGTATATCTGTGTATCAAAATTTGATATTTGTTTTTTTCATTTTCATGTTAAGGAATGTGAAATGTATGGCCTATTAAAACTCAATACTTAAGATACATGCAGCAACTAAAGAAGATTGTTCATTTTGTCAAAGCAGTTTGTATGGCATAGTCAGAGTGAACAGATTTAAATAAATTATCAGAAAGTGCATTGCAGAGATGCTGGTCTTGGCAAACTAGAGTTTTCACACAAACAGTCATTAAGTATGTCACAACTTTATTATGCTACCAACTGTTTGAAGCTTCTAATGTTTGTAGAACAAAGTGGGGAGATTTTATTAATGACATGTACTACCTCAAAAGTAATAATTTTTTTTTAATCATAGCTCAGTATTTTGCAGCAATGTCATTTCACCCCAAGTATTGAGCTATACGATTTGTAGAATGCTTCTATTGCCTAACACTTAAATGATGTACATGTAGTAATGCTAACATAATCTTAAAACCCTCTCCATAATCTTATAGTTTAGAATGATTGAAGACACCTTCAAGAGAAGGCATCACATAATGCTGATATTCATGGATGTTTATTTATTTATTTATCAGTTCAAATTTTATTTGTACAATTTGATTTCTTGTTTAAAATACTAAAAGTTACCATCTGTTGATTGTCACACCAGTGATATTTCCTACATGTTTTTCACTGGTTAATCAGAATTGAAAACTTTGTCATGACCCCTTGCTTGAACATCCCATGTGTTTACATTCCATGTACTGATGCATTTTTGAACTGATGCATATTTTTACTCTCATAGGTTCATGTGGATTACACTTGTCTTATTATTTGTGAAACAAAAAAGTTTCTATTCCACCTCTACCACTGTGTACTGAAGGATAAAACTTCTGTATGGTTGAACTGCTGAGAAAAATTGTCAAAAGTACAGGATGAAGTAAAAGCTTTGAGGATATCCCAATATTATGTGGGCCTTGGACCCTTTTCACTGATTTTTCCAGTTTATTTCATATACCTAACAACTAACAGTGGGCGTTTCTCTTGCAGGATGGTATTACTTTCTCAAATGCAAAATGCCATTAAAACTAGTGCAACATTCATTGGCTAAAATACTTCTGAGTAAGTTTTCACAAATAAAATTTTCACGTATTACACAAGCTATTGATGCATATAACTAATATTAACTATTATTTTGGGGCATTTGTATTATGTAAATATACCATTATTTATCAGGCACTAATTTGTTATTAGTGTACATGTGTGCAATCACTGCCATGCTGAATATCAATGGGTAGTATATTTGTCTTGTTAGACTCTGCAATACAGTATCCCATAATTTCTTCAATATGCCTTAACTCCAGACATAAATATTACCCCTGTGTTTCTTGTGATCATTCATCACAGACTACAAAATAATGTGTGATGTGTTACCTATGTGTACATCAAGTTAATAACAAAATGATGTTTTGTTAATTGTGTATGAAATTTGTTGAATAAATCTTTGAAAATTAAATAATAAATCTTGTTTGTCTTATTAAAAATACCACACCAATCAGTTATCCCATTCATAATAGATATTATTGGCTTACCGGCAAAATAAAGGTTATTTAAGTATGTATAGTCATCAACCTTGGGCACATTTGCCCCTGAGATCCTCTCTTGCTGGTGTTTTCAACCATGTGGTTGCATCATGAATATTTCTGATATACAATATTGATAACACGATCTATTTCATTGATTTGAATTTAATTTCACTTTCAACATGTTACATAAGTATCACCCAGAAAATTCAGAATTTGAACGCATGATCTCCTAGGTGGAGGTGTGTTTCCACTGCTCCAACATGTACACTTCTATTTTAACACCCTGTCTGGTCATATCTAACAATTTAAACAATACCAAATATTGGCAATTGTGGTAAAATTCTGCATCAACATTGAGGCTGTTCCATCAACTTCCCCCATGCATTGGTTTCGGTTTTCTTATATACATTAGTTACGGTGCAAAATTTTTGTAAAGTGGGAAAATATCCTTTAAAAGAAACTATTCTTTGAAATGTAAAAGAAAATAAACAGAAAAATTTTCTTTGAAGAAAAAAATCATCCCTTTTCAATTGATGGAACAGCCAACATGGCGGCACCCTATTGTGTTCACTTGGATAATTTTTTTTAATCTTACAAGTGTTTGAGGTATTTTATCTTAAACAGTCATGTTAGAATAGGATTCGCCTGAGTGCTCTGACCACACCAACCAGTCTAAAATTCTGTGTTTAGATGGTTTTTGAGTGCTATATTCCTGTAATATATGCGAATTGCAACATGTCAAGTCTATACACAGAAACAGGATGGCAATCTCTTGAAACACTTAAGGCATATTCTTACTCTCAAAGTGTTATATCAGATTATAAACAATGAAAGTGCTAACTATTTGAAACATCTTATTGCCAAGATTATCTGAAGTTCCATCTTCACTACTAAGACTCCGTTAAGACATTGATACCAGGCCATCAATTGCTGATTGTAGATTCCTAGAAAGAGGACTAAGTTGGAAACATGTCTCTTTCCATATGTTGGGGCTATCAGTTATGAAACAAAATACCCACCCATATAAGGAATCCGCCAACAATAGGTTCTTTTTCAAAAGAGCTCAAATTTTACAAGCTACAACCATCACCTCTAAAAATTTACAAAAACTATACAATTTGGGTGATAGGGCTACAAAGATTGCCCATACTTGTCTCAGGCTGGGTTGCAGTAACCTAAGCTCACATTTAAAGAAAAATGTGTCTGTAAGAGAATACGAGTCTTGCCTCTATGGATTTCCAAATGAAGATCCTGACCATTTTTTCATCAGTTGCCCTTTATATGCCGACATAAGGCATGATCTTTTAGAATTCCTTCACTTTATACAAAGCCAAATAACAATAAATGCCAATTTACTCTTACACAGAAGCAGAAATTTAAAATATGATCAAAATAAAGTAATTTTTAATGCAGCCCACAAATTTATTGCTCAAAGCAAGTGGTTTTAATTGTGCAAGGTATTCATGATGTTATAGTGCTGTCTTATTTCGTTTATCATTGTAAACTGCTCAATATCAGAAGGTGTTGTACCAGATGGCTTTAAGAAGGCTATTCTAACCTCATTGATTAAAAAGTCATCATTACCATGCAATGAATTAAAAAATTACAGGCCTGTTTCAGGGCTAGGCTTCATATCGAAACTTGTTGAACATGTTGTTGCTTCTCAATTGAATGACCATATGCATGTCAGTTTGAACGGACTAGAGAATGTCAGGCAGTCCGCCTATAAACTTGGTCACTCAACTGAATCTGCATTGCTTTCAATTAAGAATGATGTTCATCTGGCTTTTGCTAAAGGTGAGGCTACTGCTGTCGTTCTCTTGGATCAATCAGCACCGTTCGATACTATTGACCATGATACGCTCCTTGATTCTCTTAGCTCCTGGTTTGGTGTCAGTGGGGTAGTCCTCGATTGGTTTAAGTCTTATCTCTCAGACTGTGTTCAGTGCATTAAGATTGGGTCAATTTTATCTGATGCCAAAAAGTTATTGTATGGTGTGCCTCAAGGCTCTGTCCTGGGGCCAATCCTTTTTTCACTCTGCATTACTCCGTTGAGTAAAGTCATACAGAATCATCCTGGTATTAGTTTCCAGATCTATGCTGATGACAAAATTGTATGTGCATCTCACACATAAAATGTTGCCTCGGCCCTTGATAAGCTGTCACACTGCCTAGAAGATGTTAAGAGATGGCTCTCTACAAATAAGCTATAAAGCTAAATCCTGACAAGACCGCATTCATTGTGTTTGGCTCTAAGTCTCAGTGTAAAAAACTTAATCACTCCTTCCCAGTCAATATACTCGCTTATCTTATATCACCAGTAGATGCAGTTAGGAACCTTGGTGTCTGGTTTGATTCAGATTTTCATTCTCTTGCCATGTTATGAAGGGCTTGTTTTGCTCATGTCAGGGATCTTAAGTGACTCTGAGGACATCTGACACATGAAGCTGCCCTAATGACTGCCAATGCTCTGGTAGGAAGTCGTCCTGATTACTGTAACTCTCTGTTCAGAGGTCTCTCAGCTCTGGATCTGCGCAAACTTCAATGTGTTCGGAACAGTCTTGCCAGAATTTTATCCAACACCACCAAGTATTCACACATCACTCCAGTTAGAAAAGCATTACACTGGTTGCCGATTAAGTACCATTCTATCTTTAAGACTGCCGTGCTTGTATATAAGTGCCTACACAGTGGTAACCCGAAATACTTTGAACTCTTTCTGATACCCAGACATAGTGCATATAGCACTCGTTGAAGTCAATCTGATGGCATGTTTCTTCAGGTTCCCCACCCCAGCCAGCACTACATATGCGACCAACAAGGGTCCCAAATGGGTTCTTATATGGGGCCTTTGTGGGTTCTCTATATGGGCCCCAGTCAGTTTTTGCAAACGGTTTTCTGATGGGACCAATATGGTTTATCTATAAGGGTCATATATGGCCCCATATGGGGCCTTTATGGTGAAATAAATGGGTCCCACATGGGCTCAACTTGTAATTTGAACATGGGGCCCAGATGGTTTTTGCAAATGGTTTGGTGATGGGACCAGTATGGGCTCTGTATATGGGTCATATGTGGGTCTGACAAGGGTAATATATGGCAAACTGCATCCAGGTCCTTATTAGTCCTACATATAGGTTCAGATGTATGGATCGGCTCAGTTTTAAATGTGCACTACCAATACAAGGTCCATTTGCAGTTCAGCTCGCATGTAATAGAAGCTCAAAAATGAGTTGATCTGTGTGAACAGTCCACAATTTCCTTCACACTTTCCCACATATTCTGTCTAATATTTTAATACACTTTAATGAAGCCTTTGTAAATAATGCACAATACAATCTTGATTCATACTATACTTTTATCCAATTTCGAGAATGTAATTCAAATCATTTCAAGTTCAAAATCTTATGATATACCACATTTGTGTCTAAGCTTGTCTTATACAGAATACAGAAATGTTCACCCAAACTCTTTTTCCAGATGGCCCAAGCTAAAACAGCTACATAGCCTTGTCAAGACACAAGTGAAACACATGATGAAATCCTCAGTTAACTGATATAATTAAGCACATGCATTATTTGATTAATAAAGATTTTTTTCATTATGAATCCCCACCAAAAATATCATTGTTTTAGCCTTATTTACACAATTTTTACAAATTTCATAGATCTCTCACACATATTTATAATCTTTAAATTGTACTGTAATTTGCATCCTAGTGAAGAAAGGCTACCCTGTTTCAAACCATGGGATGTTTTCCCATTTCCCTAGCACTGCCTCAAAATACTATCTGTGGGAAAAGATAAACATATCTGTACTCTATGAGATAGGGGGTTGACCTATAAATGACCCCTTGAGTTAAACTAAGAGAAACTAAAATTTTACAGAATTTCCACCACAACTGTAGACTTAGGATTTCTGTAGTCTTATACATGAAAAAGGTGTTTGTGGTACATTAAGGTAATATAAGCCACTGCATTATTAATTAGTGAGATATACAACAAATTTAATTTTAATACATTTTTTACAAAAACTTGACAATACATTTACAGAGTTATAAAATGGCTATAGTGTGTGATAATAATGAGGGTCCCTTGTGGGAATACTATACCCATTTTTGACCTTCACAGGTCCAACCAATATGTGTGTACTCTTTTATTTAAAAAGCTTTTGTGGCAAGTTGTTTTTCTCAAATAGGACCTTTATTATTTTTGGATTTTTTTCATTCAAAATCAGATGAGAAGTTAATAAAGAACACTTGTTATATATATTTACATTTTTCCTCTAGGATTTATATATGGGACCTATCGGGGACCCTTATACCAGTAAATCACCCATAAAAGTCCATTGTGGGGCCCATATTAAACATTGTGATAATAAATCTTTTGTTTACCACTCTTTACGAAGTCCAAATCAACATGATGCCAAATGAATCTATTATTAAATCTGTTTTATTTTCCTCATTTTGTACTATTTAGGGAACATTACATATTTTTATATAAATGAGACCAATATGGGCCCCCTTTGGGCATTCTGTGGCCATATATATCCTTTATAGGACCCATATTGCTATTTGCCCGCCTGTAGCCCACATAGGGCCCATATGATCATGCTTGCTGGGACTTAGCTTCAGTTTTCAAGTCTCAAAAGTATTTTGGACTCAGTTTTGCGTATGACACACCTATGATTTGGAACGACCTTTCTGACAAGGTCTGCTCTGCAAATTCACTTCCCTCCTTTAGGTCCAAGCTGAAGTAATACCTCTTTGGAAAAGCATATCAACCCTAATTTCCCATTGTTTTCCTGCTCTCTTCGTGGTGCTGACCCCTGCGATGTCTCTGGTTGATGAATTTCAAACAAAGTTTTTGGTGTGATGCACCTTAGAGTCTGTCTTTTGACAGAGATTAAGTGCTATAAAAGTGCTGCAAGAAGGTTTGAGATAAATGTTGAATCAATTGTTTCCTAATTGTGAATAAAATATGTTTAAACTAACTAAACCTTCATAATTTTATTTAGACAACATTTAACGAGCTAACAATGAAATATTATTTTCTCCCTTTTTTTCGGGGATCTTCCGAGCGTTAAAAAAAATTAATGTTCGATAGACCGTAACTTGTGTGTACACTAAGAAAATTTTGTACTGTCATACATGAGGTATAAATGCGCAGGGATATATCACTTTTCTTTTAAGCTTGTGCCAGTGATTCTTTAAGAAACAGCTTCTTAACTTTTATTACACAAAACATTAATCTAACTAGATCTATAACTTTTTGACGTAAATTTGATAAATAAAGCCATAAATTTACGAACTATATTTTTTATTGAAACACATTGTTTTGGCGTGAAATGTCCCCGTGGTGAAGGAAGGCCATTCAAGAGAAAACTAATTTTATAAGCATATCATTGCCTATGCAATACTGTTCACTAGCAATATATTCTTATTCAGTAAATATTGGTAAGTTAAATGTGTTTGTTAAACTGTCAATTACTCTTTTGAATCGTGCAAACATAAAAATCACCTTTATAAATTTCAGTTTCCACCCCATTAAATCACCTGCTAAACAACATGAAATGCCTCACATATATATCAATGATGTATTCATTGTTAGCTCTGAAAAATTCTTAGTTAAAGGCCATTCTATATTTTTATATGTAGAACATACAAAATATTTGCATTCCCTTTCTTTTGGCGGAGTTTCATGTTTTCAAAACATGTCTGGCCATGTTTAAAATGGACGGTATATGTTTGGTATCATATGTTTTATATACTAATTTTGTCAGCATTATAACCATGCCATTCCATATGGTACAGGTCATATGGGTCATCTGAACCTTAGAAAATGTTAATAGATTTGTTACACCTGGTCTGATTGCATGTGAAACTTGGTGCAATATTTTAATAGATATAATCTATTCTGTTTGAATTTATTTGTAGAAATCCACCTTCTTCCCTGAATGAGCACCATGTAAACTACATTACAATATGACTTCTAGAGATCTGCAGAACTGTGCTCAACTGCTTGGTCATTTTCTTGATGCAGATAGTAAGTTTGTACAGTATTATAGCGGTTTATTTTTTAACCTTGCATTGACATATGTACAACATAAATTTTTGGTTGTGTTTTATGTTTCATAGTGGCTTGTGTCACAAATGCGGTAACCAAACACAAGAAGCTCCAGTCACAGGAATATTAAATTACGCATTAAATTATAATCTGTAAGAGCACAGCAAGTAAGAAACATTAAAACCGATGTGAAATATTATTGTGTTTATATCAGTGCCATTATTTGGTGCAGGTCAAATTGCAGATAGGTTACAACAAGTTCTTCCCGTTTGTTGGCCATCTTTGTGCACTAGTAAACGTGTATGCATGTGCATATAATGAGGTCACAAAATTTCAATATTTTATCAATAGAAAATACTGGGTTTATTAACTCAAGTGAACATGAAACAACATATTGACAGCAGCAAATAGGAATAGATATTGTAAATTATGTCCATGGAAATAGTGACAAAATGGCGCCAAGATATGAGAAAATAAAAAGAAATCTCCAAAATTACCCAACACACATATTTCTTGAGGTCCATGACAGTTGCAATACCTTGGAATTCCTTGACAGAAACTTGTGTTCTGTCAATGAATCTGTGACACAAGCCACTGTGTTTAGTTTAAAGACAACTCTGTTTATTTAAAAGGGACTCTCGTTTCTTTTTCTACTGATACATATTATAATCAGACTATCATTTGTGTATATCATTCAAAGAATTTAGTTTGCGGCCAAAAATTTATAGTATTTTAATTTCAAAATATAAACCCTGTACCACTTTGTTCAGCAGCAGATTAGTAGAAGTCTTTAAAGAATGAAACTTTAAGTTGTCATTTCCTGTTTACTTGTTGCAGTATACACATAATTACTGGTCTAGATCATGGGATCCTTTGTCTCGTACAATATGACCACTGAAAAAGCATTTTTATTATATTTCATGATTGATTTGTAGAAACCAACTCGGCCCAGACCCATTCATATCTGAAATCACTCAGAAAGGAGAAGCCTGTTGTAGTAAAGGTAAAAAATACTTACTTGACACCAGTTTGTTGTATTTGTGGTACAGGTGATAAGTGCAACAGATTAATTTTGCATCACAGTCAAGGTGTTAATATACTTTTGCAAAACTGTATAAGTTTAAGTTATATGTCAGAGGTTGTTAACTTGATTACATGTCAGAGGAAAGTCGCTATTTTAATACAAGAGGTTGGGGGAAATTAGAAATTTTTGTAAGTACTACAGTACAAAAAAAAGGCTGTCACTGTAGTTGTTCAGGTTTTATGGAGATTTCCACTGTAACTGTTATATTAACTTTCAGGGTAAAAGTAAATCCAAGAGAGGGAGGAGTCATGTAAAAAAGCAGACTGCAACTACTGTCCCACCAAATGTGGATAAAATAGATGAAGATATCCAAAGAATGATCCGTATCAAAAGAGGTATCTGTTCAAATTGTTCTTATCATAAAATGCAATAATTTGATAAAATTGTTTACTTGTGATATTAGTTAACTTTCCACCCAAATTATCTTTTCAAATTGTTCTCATGATATTAGTTAACTTTCCACCCAAATAAGTGATTTTTGTCACACTGAAAATTTCGAGAAGTACACAATACAATTCATTTGAATTTTGGTAAGTTATGTTAGATTATCATTTAAAAATATATATTTTTCAGCTCGAGAAGGGCATCCAGTCTTGAATGATAAACAGGAACAAGAATTTCCCTCAAAAGACACAGGTATGAGTAATTTTATAAAAAATTATATTTCTTTGCCAGTTCTTACTTTGTTTGCATTGACTGCCAATTTTAAAGATGTGGCTTTCAGGAGAAAACAATCGGATTTACTTAATTTTTACCAGATCAATATATGTTTCATCTAAGAAGTGGGATTAAGCTATATTAACCAACAAAGCAATAGCATAATTGGCTGATGTTTTGCTGAAGAATATTGGGGGGATGACTCCCAACATCAATGTAACTAGACCCAGTGTAAGTCAATTTTAGGAATCAGTGTGTTAAATGAATCAATTAAGAAGACCTAATATTAGCATGGGAAGTGTTTTAAGTGAATCAGTTAAGAAATCCTAATATTAGAATGGGAAGTCTTTAAGTAAAATTTAGCCACAACTACATTCAAATACGGTTAATATTAGGGATGGGTTGGTAGCCCCAGTGTCTCTGTATCGAGATCACTTTTTTAAATACCTGACAAGATTTTAAAGCTGCTAAATCACTGGTCAATACAGAGAATTGAAAAAAAACTTAAAATAGTGGACAGAAACCACCATTCTGAAAAGTTATTACCTTTTTTTATCCAATATTTTTGTTCTATATTTTTGTGTGGTACACACTTTTTTTACTGCCATGTTTTATTAAAATAAGTGAGGACACTCCTATTGCTGGTCTGCACATATATAATGGAAAGAAAACCTAACATATTGGAAACAAAATACAAATCTGAGGAAATTACTAAATTTTATCACATATTTTTGTACATTTAGGGACTTCTTTGTTATTTCAGTGAAAGGAAACTGCCCTGTTTATGTTTCACGTTTCTTTTCCTGCCACCTGAAGGTGTACTAATATGAAAAATCCTGGAATCAGAATGGTTTTGCATTGGCAACCTCCCGATCTACACATTTTTGATGCTGACCCTTCCCTAGTTGATAATCTGGTTCAATTAAGCACATTTAGGAGTTTTATAAGCAAATCAAGTTGACTGACTACCTGTACAACCATAATCTGTTAAAAAGTACACAAAACTGCAGTAGTGATAAAATGTCAAACTTTTCCAATAAAGTAATTACTAATTAGTATCAATATGTATTTGGTAGAGGCATCAGACATCACTGCTCCCTATAATCAGAGGCTACTGAGTTCTACTCCACAGGATACTCCTGTAAAAATTGTGGGAAAGGCTAGCGTAAGCACTTTGTTACAGGTAAATATAACAGTAATAACACCTTATTTTAGCTTTAATGTATTATAGTTAAACCCTCTTGTTTTGTTGTTGTAGAAACTAGAGAAGAAACTTTGCATTGTGAAGAATCTGATCTGGAAAACCTCTACATTTTGCCTGTTTACTTGACTGGTGTTTCATCAAACCAATAATAACCTATAAATTTAATGACATTTGCCTAACAAAATGGTGTTTTACAACATCTCTTGGTGCTTTTTATCCCACAGCCCTTAAGGGCTGTCAGGGTATTGTGACAGTGACAAATGAACAAAATACCAGAATTTGTCCATTTCTAGGCATTGGAAAACTGTTCATTGGAAAAGGCTCCACGAATGACATGATATTTACATCTCCTAAAAGACATCCAGTTTAAACATGTTAAACATTTTTGACCATATAATGTTTCTACGAATATAATAATGTAGAGTTGCTGGTAAAGATAAAGTACTTTGAATCTTTCTAGGTATAGTTTCACAATATTAAGAATTTTAATGATGGCATAAACTGCTTTTGAGGTGATATACAAGAAACAGCCAATCGTTTCAACAATATTAGCACTAGTTAATGCTTTGATAACCGTATATTTGGTTCTACAGTTAATTCTCTGAGCTCTAACAAGCATATAAGGAAGTGAGAGATGAATTTATGGATGGCCAATAATTTTCAGTGTAGAAAGCTATGAGGCATCTGTTACATAGTACATGGTTTTTCCTTCATTACGGTGACTGTCGTAGTTATGTGTAGAAAATAACAAAAGTTATTGTTTGTGTGGAATTAGGGAGATATTGGTGAACATGCATTGAACTCCTTTGAATACATCAGGAACATTAACCCACCCAAGGAAAGTCCACAGCCAAAACTCAAAGAAGGACAAGTGGATTACATAGCTCACCCTCAGAAGGTACATGACATTTCCTTACATATATGTTCTTATGAAATTTAATCGCATCAAACTAACATAGAGCATACTCAACTGTAACGATCGTGTCCCCGATTAGAAAACAACCTCTCATTTTTGCTGTTCAGGTCCTGAACTTCAGGAAATTGATCTTTTTATGTCAGAATGAATTTAAAGCCATCACAAACAACAATCGGGATGATCATGCAGGGAAGTTTCAGTACTTGCTGAGTGGTTCCCAATTGGATGCAATAGGGAGTGCATCACAAACAGTTAATACTGCTTGAATTTATTATAAACTGCTCCTCATTGTTATCAGATCCTGCAATCGGAAATCTAGGTATTTACTGGTTTCCTCCTCCATTCTTGCTATTTGTCACAATTTAACTGATACAAAGTTACTACTCATAACATAAACAGAAAATAAATCAATCAAAGGTGTCCTTAAGTAATCTTGAAACAACCAGTTTATAAATTACTTCATTCAACCACAAATAGTACAAATCTCAGATTCTAAACATGTTTCAGTGATGGATGATCCACAATATTTTGAGAAAATGTACCACAAATACAATTCACAAATTGTTAGAGTAAGAAATCTAAAATTCGCCAGGAATCTAAAATTCGCCACCTCTAAAACCTTAGTTAATTTTATGAAGAAAATGATGTTTTTGTCCAAAAATTGGTATTTTTCAGTTCAAAAAGCTTTAATTTACTATACAGTCAACAAATCTCACCACAATTCATTTATTTTATTAGTATTTTCACATGTGGCGCATTTCAGATATGTGGCGAATTTTAGATTTCTTACTCTACTTGTTTGCAGCTAAACGAACTTCTTTTGTGTATGATATCTTAGGTTAGCACAATGAGCCGTAGTGCCTTCACTCAAGAACATTTAGAGGGCATGCGTCAGGCATATATGAGCTGTTTGACAGAATCTCAGCTCAGGCAGCACCAGGCTAGCAGTCAGAGGACAACCCTACCCTCAACCATCCCTCAGCCAGTAGTTTTATCAGGACATAACCCCACGGTACTCTATCCAGCATCTCATATAATACCTCCAGCAAATGCCAATGTACCTGTGCAAATTGGAAGCTATAATTTGTCTCAAAATCATCAGAATGGTGGGATATATCATGTAACTGACTCAACAGGGACAAATGCTGTGGGAACAAGTGAATATAATCCGAATTACTTTATAGTAAGCGGCTCTGGAGTTCAAAGAACAGATGTTACAACTGCGGTGATAGAGGATACTAAAGCTCACATGGGCGATAATACCAGATTTAACACCGCAGAACAACTTGAGAAAGAGGGTGGACAGTATTCTTTGTATTCTAATACAACAACCCTGGCAAAACAAGAGAATATGTCAGCTTATCATGAGAACGAAGGTAATACAAAGGGTCACAGAACAATAAGTCCTTTCAAGTCAGATGAACAAAGAGAACCCATGCAGTCAGTGTCTCGTAAAGACTTGATCAAAAGTGCCCTAAAGATAGCTCTAGATGACAATGGTTATCTGAAATCAGGCCCAATTAGTCCTTTCAAGGCAGGTAGCAAGGGGTTTTCCTCCTGCTTAGCCAATCCAAAGGAGGGATCATTTGGGATCAGTCAGGAAAAGAGAGAAAATACTGAGATGGAAAATGGACAAATGGGATTTGAAAGGGAAGAGGAGGAGGAAGCAGATACTACACTTGTGGAAAGTGCACCACACAGCAGAGAAAGTAGTCCCCAGACAGTGATTCAGCAAAAAGAAGGGAAATCTGTGGTGAGTAATGAGCACGTTATGTCTCGGCAAACAGACGTAAAGATACTGGTTATTAAATAGGGAGGTCACAACTAGCCAACTAATTGACAACAGTTAGAATAGTGTTATTTCGGGACCATTTAATTATCGAATAATTGCGCCAATGTAGAAAAAACTCCCAATCCATGAAATACTTAAATACTGCAACATGAAAGAAGTTAACATTAAGCATACAGTCATGTTTTGTGTATTGTTTATGCATTCACATAAAAAAGGAAGTACCGGATGGATCTCATGTTGCCCACTACCTGTTCTAAGAAATGCATCAAAAGTAGGAAGAAATTAGCAACTTTAATATACTTTACAGATAAGGGACATGTATTCTGACTTTATTTTATATATTTAAAACATAATATTGGTGACATCAGATTTTTAGCATTTTCATAAATTCGTCAGTTGCTCAGTTCTGAGACAAATAGTACTTGAATATTAGCCGTCATGAATCATTTGTCGTGATATCGATGATTAAATTTGGTGAAAATATACCAGTGAACTATGTTGCACAAAGCAGACAATTTGCATGTCAGACCGTGATTCATCTAAAAGTTAAAAGAATACTGAGTGTATATGTGTTTAATTTATATGTATATAATCATGTGTATTGATAATGATGAAATTTGTTCAGTAGTAAGATAATTAACTCAGCTGCATGAACATATCTTCAGTATTTTGTTAACCATTGGTCTTGCCCATTAAATTTACCAGGGGAAATATCCTATTTTTTCTGTTCTTCTCTACCAGCCTCCAGCCAAAGAAACAGGCTCTCAGGAGTCTGATAATAAAGGAAGCCAGATATCCACTAAACCCAGTAAAACAACTACATCTTCAGAAAACAAGAAAACCACTGCCACAAAAAGCAAGAAAGTCCAGTTTGTGCCCAGCAAAAAGAAAACAAAAGATGGTAAAACCTTGAGAAAAGTGGTGAACAATAGTAAGCCAGCATCTTCAACTGTGGAGAGTATTAAAGCCAAAAATGCCAAGAACAATAAAGGAAAAACTCAACAGCAAGTGAAAGAGGATGATAGGAAGGCATCTACAGCAAAACGTGAAGAGAATAAAGAGAACCTACAGCCCAAGGATACTGTTTCCAAGGAGACAGTTCCAGTGGAATTAGCTGTGGTTGACTTAGATACAGGGAAGTATTCAGGTACCATGAAGCGAGTACAGCATCTGGTGAAAGAAGTGAAAGCAGTGGCTGGAATCAAGTGGGATAAAGAAGGTAAGGATTGAATTAGTTTAGAGTAAGAAATGTAAAATTCGCCACATATCTGAAATTCGCCACATGTGAAAATACTGATAAAATAAATGAATTGTGGTGAGATTTGTTGACTGTATAGTAAATTAAGGCTTCTTAACTGAAAAAATACCAATTTTTAGACAAAAACATCATTTTCTTTATAAAATTAACTAAGGTTTTAGAGGTGAATTTTAGATTCCTGGCGAATTTTAGATTTCTTACTCTAACACAAATCCCATTTGTTGTGTTCATATTGATTTCTTTAATGGTTGTTGCATTGAGAAAAATCAACAAGTGAATACATGATAATGTCAGGAGCAGAATTGATATGTATGATACCTGTGGCCCATACCTCAATAATACTTTACAGGATTCTTACAGAGTGATAAAGTTTGATGGATAAGGGCCACTGTAGGCTAATAAGGATCAAAATTTAAAAAAAAAATTGCTAAAGTCTCGCAACCCAGAGAAAGTTGAAGTTTTTTTTGTGACCAAGTAATATAATGTTAGTGGTAGCTTTATGTAATTTCACATGCTTATTAGAAAGATGAATATCTAGAAACTTGAATTTTTTTCTACATTAATGATAAATTCTGATCAAAGAAATTGAGTCCATGATGAAGATTAGGGTAATGAGCTATTGGGAGTTAACAATGTTAGGCAAAAATGACTTGTTTGATATTATCAGTTTTACAGGCATTCAAAAAAGATTGTACCTTAATTAAAACATTTTCTGTCATTAGAGCATTTGTATTCAGGTAAAAAATTGACTACTTATTCCTGTCTTATCGAAGATACTCATAGTGTATGATATATTATAAGATCTTCCATTGCAGGCAAGCGTTTGCTGAAAGAATTAAGTGATACAGTTCAGACTGGAGTCAATAACTTTCAGACCGATTTTGATCTGGCTTTACAGCCAATCAGAAGTGAGAACGCGCAGCTGAGGAGGTAAATTTCAAGCTTCCGAACAACTATTGAGTGGATAAATCACACAATTCCTTTGCATTATTACGAATTTGCCTTACAAGTGTCCCAGTTGTTCTATCTAGAGCGCAATCTTATAAGTTGTATGACTAATCCTTTCAGTAGTCATGACTGACCTTGGTCCACAGTCATGACTTGTCATTATTGTGCTGTGAGTTCTGTTTGTTGTATTACAACTAATCTTGCACACTATTCTACAAGTGAAAATGGAGAATGTCTCATGGGGAGAATAATTATACGAGTCTGCTGATAAATGCAGGAGTTATTGGGATTGTTATGTGTGAATTCTGAAAGTCAGGAACAAGTTGTAGCTATCTTTCAGGTTAACAACTCATCTCATGTATTGATGTGTTTTGCTGGGTTTCCAGACTATATGCTACCTGTCATGATATGACCAATACAAGTAAACAGTTTACTGAAGGTCTGTGTTTTATTGTGCAAACTCTTAGATGTAACAGTTAACCTTTACAGCAATCGTTCCCTGATAAATCCATTGCATGTATTGCCATTATTGAATATTTCTAAGTATTGTACTCGGTTACTTTTAAGCAGTGTTTGGATAAATAGAAGGATTGTTTATTTGGGTTTTAATGTCGCTTTCAACACATTGCATAGGCGATATCATGACGGGTAGTTTTATAGGCAGACGAAACCAGTACATACAGTTGGTCAAGGATCTGTACTATAAACTTCTGACCAATGGCAAGCAACTACTAGCTTTCCCACTTGAGGTCGGACTGGGATTCGAACTCCGATCTCAGAGGTGGGACCCAAGAGTGTTGCAACTCTGCCACCATTGCCCCTGGTAAATAGAAGGAATATGTATTTTCAGGAAGGTGCGTATATTAACACAGCAGCTGAAAGACAAAGAAAGAGAACTCCAGAATGCCGAGAAACCAGACCCCAACTTCATGGGTAAGTTCAGAAAAATCACTGCTTTTTGCTGCTAGAAATTTTAATTACTTTTTGGTGAAAATTTTCCCATATTTACATGTACTCAAAATAATAATGGTAACAGTAAAAGATTATTTAAGTAAAAGTTACTGCTTATGGCACAACCTATTGTAAAATGAAGCTGAAGATTAAAATATCTTTTTATAAATCTTCCAAATCAGTGTTTATTTAATTAAAAACTGCAATTATGGAAGTAATAATTCAAGTTACTTGAGATGCCATCCATATTGTTGCTAAAATTAAGAATCATACATCTCCTGATGTAGTTCTCATATATTATCCATCTCTTTGTAAACCAGCCCAAAAAACTGCTCGAATGACAGGTAAATGGCTATTTGGACCTGCTGTCTTGTTCTCTTTGATTGACAGCAGGTCAATTCACAGTGCACCTCTTTGCTGAGAGTTTTGTGTTTTTGAAACACCTGCATATCAGAGTAAACATTGTGAAATCCACCATAGTATGTGAAAATCACCACTGACATGATCTCTTAAACAGTAGAAATAAAAAGTCAGAAAAATTCTGCGACAGATTAGTTAGATGGCCTAAAATTAGGGTGGGATGGACTGAAAGTAGTACCAATATTCTGGTATCAAGACCATTTTACAGAAATACTGAAACAAAATATTACAAATTATGGGCATCTTGATTATCAGCACATGAAATGGTGAGAAAGCTTAAAATTTTAACTGCTTCTCCTTCATTTTAAGGTTTTATGGCAGTTTTGATGAGTATGGCGTGTATTGTTTAACCAGACTTCTGTTACTAGACCTATACAATTGGGACAACACTAAAAGATAACCTTTTTGGTATCCTGTTTTTGGTATCCTGTATCAGTGAGACACTCGTACTGAAAATATGTAACCATTCCATCCCCACAAGTCACATACAAGAAAGTATCCTGAGTTTACCACGATCTAGTAGCCTAGTGGCAATTTGGTGTAAAGCTCTGACTTCATTTGAAATCAGCTCATGAGAACATGTGAGAAATACTGATAACGTCGTAGATGTGTTGCATAATTCAGTGTAAAATGAGCGGTTTTCCTTGTTTTAGAAATTTAACATACTGTGGTGCTCTTCATTATTTCTTACTCTTATGTACATATGTACATCACACTGCTTTTTCACACCTTTTATGTCTGCATTTTCTTGTTTCTATTTCCATCGATCTTGCACTCATTTCTGTGTATACTTTTAAAAAATGCCAAATTAATTGAATTTGTGTAGAAATGGGTAAATATGTAATAAGTGACAATAACTGGCTTAATATACTTTTTCAGTGTGTTTCACACTATCACTGTGCACACAGAACTAATATATTTCATCTAATATTGAGGACTAAAATTAAATAAAAAAATGGCTGCACTGTGAAAATGTTTTGTCAGTTGTTAGAGTAAGAAATCTAAAATTCGCCAGGAATCTAAAATTCGCCACCTCTAAAGCCTTAGTTAATTTTATGAAGAAAATGATGATTTTGTCTAAAAATTGGTATTTTTCAGTTCAAAAAGCCTTAATTTACTATACAGTAAACAAATCTCACCACGATTCATTTATTTTATTAGTATTTTCACATGTGGCGAATTTCAGATATGTGGCGAATTTTAGATTTCTTACTCTATATTACTGTGATAAAGTGGTGGCTATGGTTGTGATAGGTTTTAGCAAAATGTCAATGTCAAAAAAAAAAATTTAACGTTTACGAAGGTGATTTGCAATCAGTAGTTAATTGTTGACTCTCCCAACTTAAAAATTCAGTGAAAATATTTCCAAATGGTGAGAATTGAAGGTTTAAAGATTGTTTGTAATGGAGAGGTTCACAAATTGAAATTATAATTTTATTTCATGAAAATGTAATATACCCTACCATATGAAAACACTTACGTTAAGCTTGGCTTGACGTTTGGTAACCGCCATGTATACCATACATAGAATTTAAAATATAAGGGGAGAGCCTCTTTAAACATATGTACTTGCTACCCTTTGACCCTGGTGACCTTATTCACTCTACCATGCGCAGTGATACAGAAATAGTTCATTCTTTTTGTGGCGGTTGAAGTGTCAACAGGCGTTTTGTTACATGAGGCAGAAGAGGATAAGGTTGAAAAAAACCATTAATGCTTGCACTACCACATGGAAGTACACTCAGCCTGTGAAATATATTTATAAACTTGGCAAAATAATCACCCATGATTATATTTACAACCGTATAAAATTTCAGGACTATTTTTATACTTTATAAAGGTAGGAATCATGCAGTGACTGAATTATTCTCATAAAACAGGATAGAGTTTAATATCAGAGTCTGAGGCTGTTTACCATTGAGGTTGTTACAATTATTGTAGATCAATTATCACTAGAAATTGTAGGGAGAGACATTTTATGTAAAATTAAAAGGTTTGTAAAAATAATCAAGTTAGTTTTAGTGTTATGGTGATCAATTCTGTGAAAGTTGGGTTTGTTTGAATAATTATAACCCCCCAAAAAGAGTAAATTACTAGAAACACTGTTGTGGTTTTTATTGTTTTGAACACTTGTTAATGTTTTGATAAAATAAAAATCACTTTATGTTGTTATATTTCAATGGTTAAATTTGGAAAGCTTTGAAAGTTATATCAGGAACTTTGTGACCAGTGTTTATGTATTTTTGTAAAATGAAGGGGGGGGGGGGGGGGGATCTTTATTGTTTAAGACAAGGTAAGTCAGAGTACAAGATGCAGGACTGGCTAAAAGTTAATACAATTGAATATGTGAGCAATATATGGGTGTACAAATAAAAGATGTTTTGTCTGTTTGGTGTTCAGTGGTACATCTGCAGATGAAGTTGTTTAATGTGGAGAATGAGGCCAAGTCTCTGAGAGCCACAAACAACAAGCTGAAGGAAGACATTCGACTCTACCTCTGTCAGCTGGAGAAACTCTCAGCAGAAAGAGCTGATGTCATGAACCTCTTTGGAAATAAGGTGAGAAGACATTTGTAAAAAAAAAAGTATGTTTGATTGTATAAGTTATGACCCAGAATGGAATCCAGGGAAAAAACCTGAAACAATATGTATTTATAAATATTTTGACTGATTTTGAATTATAGCATGTAGATTCTCTCAGGGTACAAGGTAGAAAACTAGTTTAAATAAGAAGTTAATATGTAAAGTTATAGCCCAGGTTTAACTTAATACCAGGTCCGACTTTTACATCTGATAAAAAAGTGGTATAAACTTCAGAACAGGTTAGACTAGAATTCCTATTTAAGAAGAGGAAAATATGAGATGAACCTTGTTACTTCCTGGTTAAGTAGAGGTTTTTGAGGTATATTCCAGACCTTTTTGCATTCACTGTTTTTACAACTTTGTGTAAAGTAATCCATGGTTCATACATACTTAAATCCCTCCTGTGTTTCCAGCACCCAGACCAGGCTATCAAGGATTCAGAACAAGGCTCTTTGTATAACACTCAATTGGATGCTTACAAGAGACAGAAAGTAAGCTGGGACAGGGAGAAGGATGAGCTTGTACATGACAGGCAGCTTCTACAGCTGTCACTCAATGATAAAGAGGCAGAGCTAGCCAGCATGCAGGAACTTGTCAGGTATGTGTAGTAGGGGTGCAGGCAAGCCTGAAAATGCACCTCGATTCCTTGTTTTGGAAGAACTGACTTGGACTCGCTTGATTATCACAAGTACAGGCCATTATCACTTGATTATCACCCATGAAATAACTGCATCATATTTTGACATATTACATCTTATAAAATGGTTAAAAGGCACACAACAGGAAAGAATTTTGATAATTCATTGAATTTTAGAAAAAAAGACGCATTTATAATGAAAATTACAGGAAACTTTAACCAATTTATATTGTGAGATTTGAGGCATCTTCAAAATACCTTATATTAAAATGCCATCTTATAAAAACATTGTTACACAGTTAAAAGTTTGCAAATGCTTAAAATATAAAAAAACTGTAACAGAACCACCTTATATTAGTAAAATATATAAATATATTCATATTTTTTAAAGAAAAAAAATTTTGCGGTATGTTTTAATCTATGTTTAGTTGTTTATGAATACCCGGTTCACTTTTCTTGCCTCGAATATTAAACTGAATCGTTTCATTTCTGAGTAACCGAAGAATCGTTGCAGCCCTAATATGTATTGTCAGACTCGATCTCATAAGTTTTATTAATATTTGTTTCCAGCCACCTTGATATTACTTTGGAAGAATTAAAATTGGCAATATCGTTGAATCTTTAAGATAGAGCAAGCTTAAGGGAATTTTTAACTCCATGGGTTTCATTTGTTTTGAAATTTATTTTCTTAAATGGTGTCCTCAAATCTAAAAGGGGTTCATATGTGTATTTATTCATGTCTTTGTGCACAGGAATTTACAGGGCAGTATGACAAGACTATTGGAAGACTTGCAGACCAGTAAGCCTTGTCCTGATGACTCGGTCAGCAGACTGAACAGAGAACTAGAACAAGTACAGGCCATTATCAATAGCAGACAGCAAGCTAGGTACAGTTCAGCTATTCAGATATTTATAGAAGACTTTCTGTTTAATATTTAAACACTTCAGATCATTATTGAGAGCAATAGGCAAGCTTTCTCTCCAGCTGGTGTATTCTTTTTTTGCAAAAGGTCACAAAACATATTGTAGTCTTTGACTAAAATAACATTAATGTTTTAATCGTGATATCATGTAAATATAGTGAAGTTGTGATGCTGTTTCTGTATCATGACAACATTGGTATTTACCATAATGCCTGGAAAGACTTTTTGAGACATTAATGGTAATAATCCTTTGTGCTTTGTTTTCAGACAATCACAGTCCGGTAATCCCTCTAATTCCTTGCCACAAACGTTGCACTCTGCCACTGATGGCCAAGCTGCATCTCGGTCAAGACCACATACCCGAAGTACATCAGTGGACAGACCTAGTGGACGTGTGGAACACAGAATCGGGGCTGCAGAGAAAAGCCGCATAAAGGTGCCAGAAAGGAGAGCTGTATCCCAGCAAAGGGAGCCACATGGAGAAGCTATCCGGCTTCAAGCATGCAAACCAGCTCACCGGAGTGCCACAGATTTAGGAGCCAACAATCCAGATAGTGACCTGTAAGGCTGAAAATGAATGCTTCAATAACTGGTTAAATATTTGGTTATGGTATATGGTAATTAGTTCAATATTTGACATCTATGTAATTGGACTGTTTTCTGAAGTAAAATTAAAATGCAGAGCTTTCACATACCGAACAAATTTCAATTAAATAACTGGCAATTTGGGATTGACAAGTATAAAACAATAAAATGTTACAGGAAGGGCTCATGAAAACAAAAAAAATTATGTCAGAATGGCGTTTTGGTAGCTTTAATAACAGGATTTTAAAGGTCATGCTGTTGTAATGTCTTTTGTTCTTGCTTAGTGATATTCAAACAGCACTGCCAGTGAATGTAGAACAAATATTTTGAATTTTTCTTTCAGCCTCAATGAGCAAACAGCAAGGAAGGAGATTGGATTTTACAGTAGAGAGGAAATGGACAAGATTTACAGGGAGGAGCAAGAAAAATGGGACAAGAATGTAATGCCAAGGACATATTCAAGGTCAAAGGCATCCAGTAAAGAAAGGAGCACAGAGCATGAGAATAGTGGAGGAAAGGGCTTTAAAACCACTACAAAATCCCCCAGAATACCAAAAACCCATCCAACTGAGAAAGTAGGACTGTATTTAATGGACCAGCCTGGTGTCAATATCAACAAGATGGCACAGTCTCTGTCAACAAGCAACCAGCAACCACAAAGGTTTTCCATGTCAACTAACCCCGAAACAGATGTCACAGATTACAATATGTTCCCTGGAATGTCACCCATGAAAGGCTCAGCATTTAGTAAACTGGATCCATTTATCAGGGACGTAATTGTGAATAAACAACAGCCAGGCAGTGAATCTTTGCCACCAAAACAGAATATTGGCCATGGTGTGAATTATAAAAAGACTGGTCAGAATATGACGTACACTGGACACAGCAACAAGGCCTATCTAACATCTCACAGTGCACCAGTATTTGAACAAGAATATAATACCAATGTGGCAGAATTTAAAGAGACCGAAGGAAAGCTAGGTGGCATGCAGGATCGCGGTAGCATACCTATTGCAGTGCCAATTTCCTCCAGGACAAGCGAGTCTAGGGATACAGTGAGTTCTGCCCCGACTGTAAAGGAATTGCTGACCCCTTTGGCAGACAGGATGGAGAGGTTCAGGAGTATGACTGAAGTGAAGAAAACAGGGGCCATGAGGGCAATCAATTTTGATGTGGCTGAAGGGAGTGGAATAAGTAATGAGGTAAGTTTCTGTGCTTGATCTGTAGTTTCTTTTTTTTTACATTTAGAGTGACTGTTAAATTCCAGACACAAGGAGAAATTGAACAGTAAAGAATCAGTAATTGAAAGTGTGACTATTATATCTTTTTTATGGTTTATGGATATGCTAATATGGAGACTGACCTCTTTCTGGAACTTGACTGTTCCTTTTTCGACATCAGTACCTTAGAGGATGGTTTAATCAATTTCGGTGCTTTTATAATATACTTCTTACTTACTTATTTTATATTACATATAAACAATATAAATCCTGGAAATCTGGTAAAATATCTCACATTTTGAAATTATATGCAGTAAAATGAGGTTTGTACTTGCAAAGACATTTCCTATTTTAAATCATTTGTCTACTGGGTAATTTCAAGGCAACTGGCCATCTAAGGACCTCTGGAATTTCTAAACAGAATTCTGCCTGGAGTTGATCTTTATTAAAATTATTTAACATTGTTTTCATCAACAGGGTAAAACTGGAGAAAAGGACACTGGTACTCCACGAGTAGACCTGGATGACACATATAACATGGACTTGGAAGGGGAACTAGACAAGTTACAGTACGAGGCATCCAGTGAAGATACATCTACATTGAGTGAGGTCGATGATTCACAAGCTGTCATTGAGAAGGTATCAAACACTTTGTGTAATGTTTGAAGTGTGTTTTCATTGAAACATAACAACTTAATACTATGAAAATTGTCCACCTATTTTCTAGTCTGCTAAAGTAAAATAGTGTAAATGTTCCATCATATGATTACTGAGGGTTCTTGTAATCTTGTCGGCTATCACATACTTCAGGGGTTAAATCTCTGTTTGAATCTGCTTTTACCAGTTTCCCGTCAAGTAAAAATCTCTCCCCCTCCTCCCCCCAATTGCAAATTCCAAGTCTGATGAGTAAGTGCACTCTCTCTTATGAGATAATAGCTAAAATACAAGTTTCCCTCAAGGACGACATTCAATTCCCCTATTTAATATTCAGAATATCTTCCATAAGAGTGAACAGTCAAAATATGAGTTTACAGTAGACCCTGTGTAGAATCAAGTATCCATGATTTGGTTGTTATAGCTAATGACCACTTATATTGACAAAATAGTATTTTCTGGTGCTGGGACCACATTAAGTTTGATTTACACTGGTTCTACTTATAAATTTGACAGATATCCAATGATGCCTCATTTTCACAAATTCAGGATACTTAATATAACTCTAATAGCAATAGAAAACTAACTTGTCATTGTATTGACTTTGAATGGACAATTATTTTAAATGTTTCAACAGACTGAAAGCACTAAAGAGCCAGAGAATCCCAATCAGAGTGAATCACGCTACAGTGTGACCGACTATTTCATGAAGTATCCACAGAAATCCTCATTCCAGATGCCTGAATTCATCCCAGAACAAGGCACTGCAGAGCAAGACCACAAAGAGAATATGTTGACCAAAAAACAACACATAGCCACTGAAAAAACAACAAAAACTGCTTGGCAGAGAGCTTATTCTGACGGTATTAACGATGCACTCAATCAAGTGGAGCGACTTAATCTGCCAAGTGATGAAGAGGAAGGAAAGTGTTTAGAAAAGGTGATTTTCTCACCAAATGGGATTCCCATGATATTTGATGACACCAATGATGAAATTGAAAGTATTGAAGTGAACATCGACGATGAACAAATTGCAGCAGAGTTTCGCAGTCTTCGAGAGCTGAGTGAGAAGGAACATATGAATACTGAAGATAATGGAAGTGATTCGCCTCAGAAACATCTTTACAAGGGTACAGACTTAGACACATCACTGAGCAGTATAAATGAGGGAGATTCCATTGGCACAGCAACTACTACAACTAGCATTAGCAGTGTGGATGATAGGGTGTTTAGACAGGGACTAGCCAACCTAGATGCCAACATAGCACGAGTGCAGCAGTCTCTAAGGCAGAAACTCTACTGAGTCAAAAGGAATTGGGTATATTCAAGGAGTACCTTTTAAGTAGGGTTTTTATAGAAGGGATTACTGTACTGGAGCACTTGGTAAAGATTGATTAGTTGACCCCAATAATTATTGGAGACAGAAACTGTACTGACTAAAGGTTTTGACTGTTAAGGTAAACACAGTATTATTTAAAACACTGAGTGTGCCAAAATGGAAGTATCAATCCACATTGTGCTTAATTTGATTTTATATATCCTGCTGATGCCTTTTGGCTATTGAAAACACGCCAATGCCTGTCAAACACCCACAATTATTAAGATTAATTCTATGCTGAAAGATTTACGGAGTACTTTAGTGCAGTCAAATTCCTCTAACTGAAACTTGGTTTGACAGAATTCCTTTTTTAAGTAGAAATAAGTATTGTGTGTTTCCCATTGAAAATTGTTGTTATTTAAAATTGTGAAGATTTTTTGTGACTTTTATTTAGATCTTAAGGAATACTAGACTGCTTGGTATAAAAATAGGGCTGTGACTCCGTCAGAAAAATGACACCGGGTATTTGCCTCGAAAGAACCAATCGAAATTCAGATAACCGTGTTTTAGTTGTCATCCAGAGTAAGTAGCAGAGAAACAAACATGGCGGATATTGTAAACAAAACGCTACAAAAAATAATGTTAAATATCTGTATAAATAAGGAAAATTATGGGAAAATCTAATATCAGTTAAAGAAATCTGACAGAATACTAAGGTTTATCCAAGTATTTCATTGATTTACACTATATTTAATGTTTTTCGGTTACCTGCTTCGCCAGTTTGTACTCGGTTTTTTAAGGAATGCGAACCATTTTCGGGTAACCGGGTACCCTATCACAGCCTTATATAAAAATGAATTAATTATCCTCATTACTTATTTTCTGTTAAATTTTTCATTAGTGTTGTCAATTTAATGTAAAATTAGCCTATTTCTATTTAATTTCAAAGAATAGCCAATATTCTTTATTATATCTTTGAAAATAGTACTGGAGAACACTTATGCAGATTACCAATTGGCCAAGTGAAGAATTATATACAGTACTAGCTACCAGTGGGTGGACAATTAGACCAATGTTCGATCAATCGTCGGTGTCCTGGTACAATTGCGTTTGGTCACTGACAACTTCTAGAAATCGATTAAATCTCACCCTTCTTTATGTATCTCAATATCCACATATTTTTTATATTTTGGGCAGCTTCCAGAACTTTCCTTCAATAAAATAACAGATTTCTAGCGAATTTTGAGTTTGTTTACAAAGTACCGCCATATTTACTGGAAGTGGATGCTTTTGGTAGCTTCTATAAGTCAGAAACACCGTTATATTCTTACCGGATTGAAATACATTTTATCCCGGAAAGTGTTTTATGAGAGTGGAGTAAAAAAGTCGATTATGGGTTGATCATCGGTCGGAAAAATGGATGAATAATCGACCAATAAAATTGAGGCAATTCCACTCACTACTAGCTACTCATAACAATTAATCTTACTAACTGATTATTACAAAATTACCCAACAATCTGGTAAATTTTTTGTTTTACTAGAATCTTGCAACCTACCATTGTATTTGTTTACATCTGGAACAATGTGACGTTTTTGGTATTTCTCAAACCTGCTAAAAACCTTGAAAAGAGTTAATCGTTTAGTTGATAATTAATGTAAGCGACTACCTGGCTAGCAAATTTTGTCAGTCATTTCAGCATACATGCTGGTAGGAAGCCTTTTAACTGAAGAGCTGCCAATGTTCTCCAAGTCCTATTGTTCAAAAATCCTATGCGAGAATTGTTGATATTAAAACTAAAATTTGTTTTTCTGTAAGTCTGAATCAATTTTAAAGGTTAACCATTATCACAAACCAGACACCCACTTTCCAGCCAAAAGACACTGATCTAGCTACCTTCCATTTTCTTGAAATCTAAACTGGTTTCCTCACATATTCACTATTTTAACATAAGTTTGCCAAATTATTCAACCACAAAAAATAATTTATTGTATTTTATTATCTTCGATCGGTATGTATGGTGTATTGAATGTAGATAACCATTGAATGTGTACAGTTCATATATATGTGGGAGTAATAGTTCTTGTACACATTTCAAAACTTTTGTCATGGTGTTAATTAAATCAAACACACCTACTTTTTCGTCGAATTTCCACATCACTACTTAATAGGTTAGTTTGGAAATTTCTGGTTAGTAAACCATAATACCATATTAGAAGCTGTACTTGTCAAGTTATTGCCCGATTGGGATAAACTGATGTGAAAAGTATGTTCAGAGTTGTGTTTACATTTTTCTCTGCTCACTTTTTCATGTTGTAGTAGTATGAACAAATGAGCTCAGATAGTAAGAATAATAATAGTAATAATGGAAATTAAATGTACTCATAATGTTAGAAATTGTTCTATATTTGAAGTTAGTGAAGTATACAAATATGAAGTATATATCAAATTTACAGTTTTAGTGTATAGTTATAAATTAAACACAATAAATTGAAGATATGTGGCAATACAGATTTTATATCAACTGAAATAAAGTTTTTATTTTTTTCCCAAAAAACTATGTATAGTTTGTTTTCAATATATTGCTTTTGATGCCCTTCAAAAACAACATTTTCAAATTTTTCTTTTTCGAAGAAATTTCTTTCCTGAAAAAAAAAAAAAAAAAAAATGGCTAGATTCCCAAAACAATCTCATTATAAGATAAGAATGTTAATGAATACAGAGATTTTTAAAGGACTCGTTCAAGCCAAGTTTGCATTGTCTGTAATCTCTCTGTTCACTCTACATTGGACTTCACAAGGTGTAACATTTCAACAATAAAGGACTGCTGTGATATTAGTATACATCTTCAGAGATGGATTGACTTCAAAATTCCAAACTGACATAGATAAATTGTTTGTGTAGTTATAGTACTGTGTATTGATGGTACATGTTGTATACTGTAAAAAACATACAGGTAGGAACAATACAGGTAGATATATGTTTGAACGCACATAAATCTGGGTTTAGTTGGATTTCTTAGGAGAATGTGTGTAATTGTGTATTTAAATGATCTATATATACAGAACTGATTATGTGAACAGTGTTGCAGACCTGGTGTAAATGTTTTTAATGTAATTCTAAAGACTCAAAATAAGATTTTTTTTTTTAAATTTTTTTTTGTGTGTCTTGATTGATAGTAAAATTCTGAAATAATATTTTACAAAACAAGAATTTTCTCGAGTTTGAAATATTGCCAAACCATTTCTACGTCAATACCAGTGAACTGAAACATATCATTATAAAATATGTTGTAATCACATTTAATTATTCCAGTTGATACACTTGTAAATATTGTTAGCAGAACATTTTCTTTTGTTGTCTATTTATTTAATGTTGTTATTGTTTACATATTTATATCAATGTTTTAGCAATTATATAGTTTTTATATATAAGCAAGAATGTGACTGCAGTTCATTTTTGTAGGAATCTATGAAGTATATAAAATCAATGATCAGGTCCTTGGCAGGCCTTTTCAACTGAAATTCTCTTTGATAGAACTTGGTTTAATTAAGCATCCCTGAAAGGGCGCCTATTTGTTTTCGCCTCAGTTTCCTCGCCGCCGCCGCCACCACCGCCGCATTATGGTCTCCCTTGAATATTTCCCTTATGATTAGAAGGTTTCAAACCATATTTGGCAGTTATATACCTTAGGCATGGGGGAATTTTTCTGCATGCTTAAATTTGACCTTTGACCTTTATGAAGGTCACATGATCAAAAACAATTTTTTTTTGAAGTACCCCCCCCCCCCCCCCCCCCCCCCCGTCATCGCAGTTAAGGAAAAACTACTTCCTACACAGCCTTATAATTTGACACACCTGTTCATACTATCGAAAACTAATTAGATTTTGGGAGCAATCCCATGAAAAATGTCTTATTTATGAGTGATTTTCTGACACCTTCCAATCTGAAAGCCTTAAATTTAGGTCAAACCCCCTATTATCTTCTTAAGTATTGCATTCAGAGCTATAAAATGTACTGGGAGGTAATAGGAAACCATATGTGGAGAGTCTAAATAGCCGGTCAATTTTATCCCCCGACCCCCCCTTATGGGCCAAACCGGGGTCATAAATAGCTGCTTTGGAGTTTTTGCCTTATATCTCCTTTATCATTGCTTTTATAGCTTCAAAATGTATTAAGAGGTATTGGAAAAGCATATGTGGAGAATCTAAATAGCCGGTCAGTTTTATCCCCCGACCAACCCTTATGGGTCAAACTGGGGTCATAAAATGGTTGTTTTGGAGTTTTGCCTTATATCTCCTTTATTGTTGCTTTTATACCTTCAGAATGTATCAAGAGGTATTGGGAAAGCATATGTGGAGAGTCTAAATAGCCGGTCAGTTTTACCCCCCGACCCCCCCTTATGGGCCAAACTGGGGTCATAAAATAGTTGCTTTGGAGTTTTGCCTTATATCTCCTTTATCGTTGCTTTTATAGCTTAAGAATGTATTAAGAGGTATTGGGAAAACATACAGCTTTGTGCATTCTTAGCTTTACAGCATGCTTATTAAAACCGCAAAGCATTTTAAACTTTCAGGGATGCTTCGCTTTTGTTAGCAAAAGCATTTCTCTAGTTATCAGATGCTTTTAACAGAAATTTGCTGTTATTCTGGTTTGAAGTATTTTCTAATCCATCGAGATTTGACTCAACAGGGTTCAACTGAACTGTAGGTTGACAACTCGTTTGTACATACATGACCTTGACAAATGAAGTGGATTAAGAAGCCATAAATTCATGTGGGGCCAATGAAACCCCAGATATTTGGCAAGAGCTCAGTGACTAACATATTTGGCATTTAAGTTTTTGGTTTACAAGTTTGTGAAATCAAGTCGATGGTAACGTGTTGGATTTACTGACCTTTCTTGAGAAGACCTGATCTATTTAAATGGACCATAAACCTAAATTTGGACCTTTGTATATTTTTGGCACATATAGATTCTTTACCAAAGGCACGTTTCAATGTGTGAACATTTTAAAGTTTACAAGCAGTATTTACTGATGATATCAATAACACTGAATGTACTCTTTGAATTTAGAAGATAAATTTTCAGATTGCATCAGTGGTCTACTGGACTTTACACTGACTATTGGACATGTATATTTTTATATTGTTTAATAAGGATAGAAATAAACTATATTGATAACTTCATTTAGTTTGCCGTTATATATGTTGTCAGATATATCCATCACAATTGCTTCTGAGATGTTTTAACATGTACACCTGGGATGAATAAAAAGCAAGTTACAAGGAGTTTTGGTAACCTTTGTCCTCTCAGCCAATAAACATGAGATATAGAGCCCTTCTGGTATAAAGATCTTGTTCGACCTTGAAGCAGGGTCATAGGACAACTTTCTCAAAGCTACCACTGACCTTGAAATTGAAAGCTAAGTCGGCAAGGGCTAGGTTTTTTTTGCTCTTGTCCACATATGTACCCATGCCCAAAGTTTATTTCAACTGCCCTGAAGATAAGAAAGATGAGTTATCTGGATTAAGCTATAGAATGTACCTACAAAATTTTAAAGCACTGGTGGATTTTTTTTCCAAAAACACCACGACAGGGTGTTCGTTATGTGTATTTAGTGAATTTAAATGAAGTGACGAGGAAAACAATTTTTTCAAAACCAAAGAAGTTATCCAAGCCAGACCATAATCTAGAGGCAATAATCAGCTGAACTGATGTGAAAACCACAGATTCTCAATGCTGTGTAAAGTGAATTTAAATGACGTTTCCCAAAGATTTTCTCACCTGTACAGTTTAAAAGTTAGATGGGATATGGTTTAACCAAACATGCAGCGAATTAAGTCATTCTGACAATGACTTGTGAATCAGCTAAGATATTGTGTGAATGCCAAACCCCTCAGTCCAATAATAAAGAAGATACAAGGCTTTTTAAATGTGAATACATTCTGACCCTGAAGTAGGGGTCAAAGAAAAAAAACACAAAAGCCTGGAAAATAGCATTGAAAGTTGGAATCCCGAGATAAAAATAGGTGAAACCGTTCAAAGATCGGCTCTTAAACACTGTAATTATGAAAAAGTGCAGGAGAATTAACACTGAAGACAGAAAATGTATGTAAAGACAAAGTATCAAAACAAAACAATTTATGAACAGCATCAATTAGTAAAATAAAAGTTATAAAGCTGTAAAATTAATTGAAGTATAGCTTCAAAATTTGGTAAAACTACTTAAACTAAACAGTTGTAGCAATCCATATAGCTTTCTGATAGGAGAAATACTGCAGTAGAAAACACTCGAATAGGCCAGCTAAAAGGCAGAGCCACGGTTAAAGGTCATACCAAGGCCACACCATGAAGTTACAGACATCCCCCCCCCCCCCCCCCCCAACCAATATCCTTACCAAGTATTATTCTCCTACAACTTAACCTTTTCTGAGATATAGCCCAGACAAGATTTTACTGGTCAAGGTCACTATGACACTGCACATCCATACCCCCAATCAAGGTCCCCAGTAAGTATCATTCTCCTACAGCTTAGTTTCCAAGATATAACACAGACAAGAGTTTAAAGGTCAGTGTCACCATGGCAAGTTCAAAGATCAAAACAAAGTCACACCATGATATTGCACACCTACACACTCCAACCTATGTTCCTAACAAGTCTAATCAAATCTAATGTGGACTTTCATAGGGCTTTTCATTAATTTAGGAGGACTTGGCAAATCTTAGGCCATGATTTGTATAAGCTGGTTAGACAAACATGTAGGACTATGATCAGTGGGTTATGAGAAGTTTTTATGACCTGGAGGGGTCCAAGGTCAAATCTGACCACATAAAAGAATCCCAGCATAAGATTTCCTATATGTTGGTTACACAATCCCAACCTGCAGGACCAATAAGTGAGTTTATAAAAATAGCATCAGAGATGCCCGTACCCCACAGCCTGGGGAAATATTTTTCAACACCATGAGATATAGAAGTAGTGTAACAGTACAAAGTTCAAGATACTTTCAGAGCAGTGTAAGTTCTATTAAGGTCCAAATAATGCTTAAGTAGAGAAAACAATATCTAAGGAAAAGAAATGTATATAAAGATGAAGTTTTAAAACAAGAAAATTCAATAATAAAATGACAGCATTTATCAGTAAACCAAAAATGGCCGAATTATGGTTTGGATGTTTTGAATATTACCCATGCATACAGAAGTGGCAATACATTCAATGAATGCTTATGTGTGGTGTTGGAGAAAAGCCTGTGGCTCACTTGATGAAATTCCATCTGTTACAATGGGAACTTGCAAAAGGAAATTCTTAATGAATTCTAATATGACTTTAACAGTGCTTAATCTGCATTAACAGACAGACCCAAAGGTGCAACAAGATTTTAAAGGTCAATACAGCAAGGTCAAAGGTCAATCAGTGTTACACCATGACGTGGCACACCTAAAACACTCAACCAATGTCCCTACCAAGTATCAACTTCCTACACCTCTTACGGTTTCCAAGATATAGCCCAGACCAGGTATTATAGGTCAAGTTCATACGGCAAGTACAAAGGTCAAATCGAGGTCACACCATGACGTTGCACACCTACTACCCACAACCAATGTCCTCACCAAGTATCAGCTTCCTTCACCTTACAGTTTCCGAAACATAGCCCAGACAAGATTTTATAGGTCAAGGTCACTACGGCAAGGGTCAAAGGTCAAATCAAGGTCAGACCATGATGTTGCACACCTACAACTCCCAACCAATGTTCCTACCAAGTATCAACTTCCTACACCTTACGGTTTCCAAGATATAGCCCAGACCAGGTATTATAGGTCAAGTTCATACGGCAAGTACAAAGGTCAAATCGATGTCACACCATGACGTTGCACACCTACTACCCACAACCAATGTCCTCACCAAGTATCAGCTTCCTTCACCTTACAGTTTCCGAAATATAGCCCAGACAAGATTTTATAGGTCAAGGTCACTACGGCAAGGGTCAAAGGTCAAATCAAGGTCAGACCATGATGTTGCACACCTACAACTCCCAACCAATGTTCCTACCAAGTATCAACTTCCTACACCTTACGGTTTCCGAGATATAGCCCGGACAAGATTTTATAGGTCAAGGTCACTATGGCAAGGTCAAAGGTCAAATCAAGGTCAGACCATGACGTTGCACACCTACACCCCCTAACCAATGTCCCTACTAAGTATCAACTTCCTACACCTTACAGTTGCTGAGTTATAGCCCGGACAAGGTTTTATAGGTCAAGGTCACTACGGCAAGGTCAAATCAAGGTCAGACCATAATGTTGCACACCTACAACTCCTAACCAATGTTCCTATCAAGTATCAACTTCCTACACCTACGGTTTCCGAGATATAGCCCGGACAAGATTTTAAAGGTCAAGGTCACTACGGCAAGGTCAAATCAAGGTCAGACCATGACGTTGCACACCTACAACCCCTAACTAATGTCCCTGCCAAGTATCAACTTCCTACACCTTATGGTTGCCGAGATATAGCCCGGACAAGATTTTCAAACTCAAGGTCACTACGGCAAGGTCAAATCAAGGTCAGACCATGACGTTGCACACCTACACCCCCCAACCAATGTCCCTGCCAAATATGAACTTCCTACACCTTACGGTTTCTGAGATACAGCCCGGACAAACTATTTCCCGCCACCCGCCCGCCCATCCGGACACCATGGGTGAAAACAATACCCCGACAGCCCTTAAGGGCTGTGGGGTAAAAACTGGACTCCTTGTTTGACCTTGAAGGGGGATCCAAAGTTCAATGTTACCACATAAAAAGGATGCCTGTATACGATTTCCTACATGTTAATTACACATCCACATCTGTAGACTAGTAGGACATTACACATCTGTAATATCACGCCTTTATGACATCACAAAAGATGCAAGATCTGTCACAATAGACAAGAAAAAATCTTGCCCGTCAATGAATGACATTCAAATCATTTGAATACAGTCAGGTAGAGTGCAGATGCTCAAGGGAGCAAGGAATGAGCCTTGTTAGTTTACTACATATTAGTAAGATATCTTAACATTGGCTACCCTTGTTTCATCTTGAAATAGAATACCTAGCATATGATTTCCTATAGGTTAGTTACACATTCCAAAACTTAAGTCCAAAATAGCATCAGAGATGCCCGTACCCCACAGCCTAGGGAAATATTTTCAACACCATGAGATACAGAAGTACTGTATCAGTATAAACTTTAGGATACTTTCAGAGCACTGTCAGTTATATAAAGGTCCAAATAATGTTTAAAAGAAAGATCATGCATATAAAGATGAAGTATTAAAACAAGATAATTCAATAACAAGATGACAGCATTAATCAGCAAACTAAAATTCAACCCTCTTTATCTACATCTGCATGGCCAAATTATGGTTTAGATAGTTTGAATATTACCATGCATATAGAAGTGGTAATACATTTAATGAATGCTTATGTGTGGTGTTGGAGCAAAATCTGTGGCTCACTTGATGAAATTCTATCTCTTACAATGGGAAGTTATGAAAGTAAAATTCTTAATAAATTCTAATATGACTTTAACAGTGCTTAATCTGCATCAAAAGAGAGACCCAAAGGAGCAACAAGATTTTATAGCTCAAGGTTACTAGGACAAGGTCAAATTAAGGTGACACCATGATAATACACACCTACAGCCCCTAACCAATGTCCCTACCAAGTATCAACTTCCTCAACCCTACGGTTTCCAAGATATAGCCCGGACAAGATTTTATAGGTCAAGGTCACTATGCCAAGGTCAAAGGTCAAATCAAGGTCAGACCATGACGTTGCACAACTATATCCCCTAACCAATGTCCCTACCAAGTATCAACTTTCTACACCGTACGGTTTCCGAGATATAGCCCAGACAAGATTTTTAAACTCAAGGTCACTATGGCAAGGTCAAATCCTGGTCAGACCATGACGTTGCACACCTACACACCCTAACCAATGTCCCTACCAAGTACCAACTTCCTACACCTTACAGTTTCCAAGATATAGCCCGGACAACATTTTATAGGTCAAGGTCACTATGGCAAGGTCAAAGGTCAAATCAAGGTCAGACCATGACATTGCACACCTACACCCCCTAACCAATATCCCTACCAAGTATCAACTTCCTACACCTTACGGTTTCTGAGATATAGCCCAGACAAGATTTTATAGGTCAAGGCCACTACGGCAAGGTCAAAGGTCAAATCAAGGTCAGACCATGATACTGCACACCTACACCCCCTAGCAAATGTCCCTACCAAATATCAACTTCCTACACCTTACGGTTTCCAAGATATAGCCCGGACAACATTTTATAGGTCAAGGTCACTATGGCAAGGTCAAAGGTCAAATCAAGGTCAGACCATGACATTGCACACCTACACCCCCTAACCAATATCCCTACCAAGTATCAACTTCCTACACCTTACGGTTTCTGAGATATAGCCCAGACAAGATTTTATAGGTCAAGGCCACTACGGCAAGGTCAAATCAAGGTCAGACCATGATACTGCACACCTACACCCCCTAGCAAATGTCCCTACCAAATATCAACTTCCTACACCTTACGGTTTCCGAGATATAGCCCGAACAAGATTTTATAGGTCAAGGCCACTATGGCAAGGTCAAAGGTCAAATCAAGGTCAGACCATGACGTTGCACACCTACACGCCCTAACCAATATCCCTACCAAGTATTAACTTCCTACACCTTATGGTTTCTGAGATATAGCCTGGACAAGATTTTATAGGTCAAGGTCACTACGGCAAGGTCAAAGGTCAAATCAAGGTCAGACCATGACGTTGCACACCTACACCCCCTAACCAATGTCCCTACCAAATATCAACTTCCTATACCTTACAGTTTCCGAGATATAGCCTGGACAAGAATTTATAGGTCAAGGTCACTACGGCAAGGTCAAATCAAGGTCAGACCATGACGTTGCACAACTACACCCCCTAACCAATGTCCCTACCAAGTATCAACTTCCTACACCTTACGGTTTCCGAGATATAGCCCGGACAAGATTTTATAGGTCAAGGTCACTACGGCAAGGTCAAAGGTCAAATCAAGGTCAGACCATGATGTTGCACAACTACACCCCCTAACCAATGTCCCTACCAAGTATCAACTTCCTACACCTTACGGTTTCCGAGATACAGCCCGGACAAGATTTTCAAACTCAAGGTCACTACGGCAAGGTCAAATCAAGGTCAGACCATGACGTTGCACAACTACACCCCCTAACCAATGTCCCTACCAAGTATCAACTTCCTACACCTTACGGTTTCCGAGATACAGCCCGGACAAGAATTTATAGGTCAAGGTCACTACGGCAAGGTCAAATCAAGGTCAGACCACGACGTTGCACACCTACACCCCCTAACCAATGTCCCTACCAAGTATCAACTTCCTACACCTTACGGTTTCTGAGAAACAGCCCGGACAAACTATTTCCCGCCACCCGCCCGCCCATCCGGACACCATGGGTGAAAACAATACCCCGACAGCCCTTAAGGGCTGTGGGGTAAAAACTAAAGGGAGGTATAAGCATTTTTAATTTTAAGCTTGGCCACTGTCATTTGACCTTGAAGCTGGGTCAGAGGTCAAAACTGACTACACAAAAGAATGCCACAAAGAAAGCGAGTGTTGAGAACATTTCTTTTTATTTGTATAAATATCTTCCAAAAATCAATAAACCACTCACCAGAAATTTAAACAAAATAATGTAACAATATGGAACAATTAATAACAGAAGTTGATAATAATTCATATTGGATAATTCATACTGTTTGTCAGCTATTAACATTAACTTCTTACATAAGAGTACTGCAAATTGGTGCTACTCGGTGGCCTGGGCATCAATTCTCTTCAATGTCTAAATCATGTATAAATAGCAGACTTCAACTGTGATTCAGGCATAAATGTGACTGGCAATTACAGAAAAATATCTTTATAACCATGTGAAAATCTGTGTTACAGAGGATAACAGATTCAGCCCATCTGGAGGATTTTCAACTTTCATGTAATCCTGGGAGCATTGTCACCCACAGTGTACATTTGTAGACTGGATACTTTGACAGCCTGTTATGAAAATAGAATACAGTTTTGGTATTTACAAACAATAAAAATATGTGTACAAAATATTATGTGGTTAAACTGTATTTAACTTAATCATATATTGTTTTCTGATGTATGAATGTAGCAGATTAAATATGTAACAAAAGACCAGAACATTTGCCTCATGAATTATTTCAAAGTAAACTATGCTATACAGCCTGCCTTTATTGCTACAATAAAGTTTAAAGAAATAAGATCTTTTTATTCAGAAATAAAGACAAGATAGATTGTCTATAGTAAATTTCTGTTTTAATTTTACTTAGGGATAGAAATAAAGATATATAGGACATATACTACACAAACAGAAAAGTGGGGAAAAGTAACACCTGTTGTTAATGAATTTTTATTGTTAACACTTTATACACAATTTAATACAAAATTACAAATACATAAAATTGTTCTGCTTAGGTTTCGTTTCAGAGTGCCTTACCTTTTCAAACTTCAACTGGTATAGCGACTCTGTGGAAATGTCCAGCAAGTAGATGGGCAAGTCTTCAACTTGCAGTGTAGTGGGGATTAGACTTCTGGAGGATTACCATCTATGATGACGGGATCTTCCAAAAAGCACTGCAGTAATGAACCATGTTACCTGACCATTAACAAAGCTTGCTTCACTTTGGCCTATCAATAAAACACACATTTTCTAACATATTTTAAGTGAAAATAAACTTTAGTCTATTTATAGCAATATGTTTACTACAGTGTATTGTACCATTAAAATTTACACAAAGAACGTCTTATAGCTGTGATTTTTCCTCTGTATATATAACTTGCCTCTGCATTACTTGCTGTTGGCGAGATTAACTTATCCATCAATATTCCATAACTTCTCACAAAACATGGCAACGCTATCACTCATTTTGTATTTTCTGGAGGAGGTGAAAATATCCTAAAAAGCTTCAGCTGACATATCTTTATGGGAAAAAATTAACATTTAAATTTATGGTCTATCAATTAAACACACATGTCTAGTATATTAGTTGAAGATGTTTATTACATTACATTGTATTGAAGCATTAAAATTTACATAAAGAATGTATTATACCTGTGTTTTTCATTTGTATATATGACTTGGCCTCTGCAGTGCTTGCTGTTGGCGAAGCCCACTTACCCAATAATATTCCATAACTTCTCACAGAATATGGTAACACTATCAATCATTTTTTGGAGGAGGTGGAAAATCACTGGAAATAGCCTCAAAACATTTCAGGTAAAGCTTCAACTGACATATTTTCATGGAAAGAAAAAAAATTAAACATTTAAATTAAACAAATTAAACATTTCAATTACCACAAATATAATCCAGAAATTTATGACAACTGCCAAATCTTAAGGAACCCCCCAAAATACTTTGATTTAACCTCCACTTTTGGTTATCGAGGAAAAATTTTAATAAATCGCACTCTATTGAGCATTGCCTGATTTTGACTTTTCACTTTTTTTATGAATTTGACTCAACAGGATTTGAGTAGGCAAGATAAGTGATTTGAACATAAATACATAAGAAATAAAAATATTTTGATATAAACCTGTGACCCTTTTCAAAACTTTTAAGTATCGCTGCCCTTTTATTATGCATAAGAACCTGTATAAAACACCTACCTAGTTACCCCAAGTAGATATGTTTCTTTGTACAAATATCTGCAGCCATCAATGAACACACCAACTCTTTCTCTAAATCATGGCCACCTCTCTCTGCTATTGTTATCGTGAAGTTTCAAAGTACCTCAAAATTTGGAGGCATATTCCAATTTTCTATCAATCTGAAAACATATATCATGCCTGAAAAATGTGAAAATGCAAGCTAATCTAACAGTTGTGGTATAAAAGTTTAAAAAATATAAAATATCACTTACCGGTACTATTATGAGGCTAAACCAGACCATTTTCACCATTACTGGTCAGAAGAGGTGTTTCCCATGGCCTCCCAATGGATACTTCGATTTGCAGACTTGATCTTCACTAACTCCCAGTTTCTAAATGAGAGATTTCTAAATATATAAAAGTGAATTTGGAATTAACTTTCATCATCAAGGTTCAGCAAAAACTACATCCTCATTTAAAATTTTGACATGTACACATTTATATTGTCAAGTAAAATATGTAAAATAACAACATGTAAAACTGTACTACAGTGATAATAGTGTAGTTACTAGTTACCCATGTCCTTGAAGAGGAACGGTCTTGACCCGTTTTCAAGGATATGAATAAGTACACCATTTTACAAAAAACATATCTTAGTTATTACTGGAACTGTTCCTCAATCACCACAACTTGTCCTGAGTTATTTAAGCAGTGGAATTACTGTTTAATTTTTGTTGTTTTATGTGGTTTCGATATTGAAATGCTGGTCCGGAACAAATTTTTTTCCTTCCTAATCACGCACACAGGCGAGTACACCATTTTATACCAAATGATCTAGGGTATCATGGATACGGGCAATAATGGACACGGATACGGGTTAAGAAAAAGTAGAGGATATTTACCCAACGGCTGGGTATGCTAGATCAGTGTCATTGTTAGCGTACCCACTACCCAATGGTTGTGTACACAAGATGTATTTCACTGCTAGCGTACCCAACAGTTGTGTATGCTAGCAGTGATATCGGTCTAGCATACCCAACGGTTGTGTACTCAAGATCTATATCGCTGCTAGTGTACCCAACGGCTGTGTACGTACACTACTGGCATACCCAACTACCCTGCACTCAAGGCAGTGAAGTCTATGTTCCCAATGGTTGGGCACCCTAGGTCAATAGCTTTCTTAGCATACCCAATGGTTGTGTACAAGATCTATTTCACTGCTAGCCTACCCAACGGTTGTGTACGTTCGCAGTGATATGGGTCTAGCGTACACAATAACTGTGTATGGAAGACCCATTTCAATGCTAATGGTTGTGCACCCTCGATCAGTAGCATTGTTAGTCTACCCAATGGTTGTGTACGCAAGATGTATTTCACTGCGTGTCTACCCAACGGTTGTGTACGCTAACAGTGATATCGGTCTTGCGTACCTAACGGTTGTGTACACAAGATCTATATCACTGCTAGCTAGTGTACCCAACGGATGGCATATACAACTCTCCTGCATCCAGTTAAAGCACGAAGTTCTGTTCTCCCAATGCTTCTGCACCCTCGATTAACGTCATTGTTTTTTTTCTTTAGTGTAACCAAAAGCTATGTAATTATAGTTACTGGCATACCCAACTACCTGTACCCAAGGCAGTAAACTCCAAATTTTTTACAGCCTGCCCAATTTCTCATTACCCAAGGTACTATTACACTCAATGGTTGTGCACTCGATATCAGTACCCTTCATAGCGTACTAAACAGGTCTGTATCCAAGGCATTGTGAAGCAATTAGTTTTCAAGGAAATTTTTCGAGTAGTCAAAAATAGGTCAAGAACCACTCCCTGAATTAAAATTACTCAGCTTAGCATGGGTTTGCACTGAGAAACAGCAGAATAACTTGGTTATTGTTACATTTTCACAAAGTTAATTTAAGGAAGTGATTAAAATTTGGGTATAGCCGATGTACGGGTTTTCGATATATTCACGTTTTCGATCATTTAAAATATAGGCTGTCAGCCTCGCTTTTGGATGGCATTTTTACAATATTTTAGAATGAATATACAGTCACATTGAACCAGCGGATTTGAGGATTTACTATGGTTGTTTTATCTCTGATAATTTTGGTTGCGTTGGCTGTGATATTCAGCATTGTCCATTTGTGTTGTCATATCGAAAACCCGTCCATCGTGGATACACTAGCACTGATCTTGTGTACATAGCCGTTGGGTACGCTAGCAATGATATAGATCTTGCATACACAGCCGTTGGGTACGCTAGACCAATATCACAACTAGCGTACACAGCCGTTGGGTAAGTAACCACTCTGTGAGAAAAAAACTTTACAGGTGAAGTTCCTACTTACTACATGGGTGGTCACTGAGATAAACGGTCATATAGATAAACAGTCTTTAGAAATTCTCACATAAAACAGTTAAAAGGTTTAAACAACAATGTAAGACAAACCAATGTCATGGAAAGCGTTGTTTATGTCTATTTTGTTATTTAGTTTGTGCGATTTTGCAATTTACACTATTTAAATTTGAAAACTCTATGACCGTTTATCTTAATGACCACCTGTGTACGTCATATCGTTACGAGAGAGGATCAGTGTCTGAGCCAGTGAGTGTAAAACGAACTGGTTATTTACACCACGGCTGTGTACATAAGGGTATTTCAGTTCTTTATGTACACCACGGCTGTCGAGTAATGCAATAATACACTACAATAATATAAAGTAAAACAAAAGCTGTTTTATCAGTGTTAGTTTGAAAATAAATGCAATTTCTCTCTTTTACAAGAATATATTTGATTAATGCTTATAAAGTTGAAACAGAAAGGCCAAAAACAAGTTGACATTGTCCTGTTCACTCTCCATGGATATGTATTTAGTGAGAAATATAGAATCTTAAAAAGAATGTTTTTCTTTTTGTATTTTTGCTATATATCACTTTTTGTAAGGTGTGTAGATGGCCGTGTGTAGAGGCTTTCATGCCATTAGAACCTGGTACATTTGTAATGTATGTTACTTGTATGATTCTTGTTCCATGTGTATAATGAATAAATAATGAAACAATAAAAAATCACATCTTCACTGTCTTTGTCATCTAAGTGTCATCCAACCCAAGTTAAGCCACAACTATTCGACCTGTGGGGATCAAAAGGCTAATTACGTAACAAATTTTACCTGGCTGGGTACATAACAAGGTGTGTATAAGAAATTTAATTTAGTTTCCACAGTACAATAGTGGGGAAGACTAATCATCACATTTCTAGGGGGACTGACATAGCATACACAATAAGGTGGTGTAGAAGACCATGTACTGTTAGCTTACCTACATTTTAGTGGTACACAAAATATCCTAAATATCTTGCATATGTACACAAGATATTCAATCTAGCTTACATAAACAGCGGTGGTGTACATAAGGGACATTATCTGGCTAATATACACAACGGTGGTGTACATAAGAGACATTATCTGGATAATATACACAACGGTGGTGTACATAAGAGACATTATCTGGCTAATATACACAACGGTGGTGTACATAAGGAACCATATGTAGCTTATGTACACAGCGGTGGTGTACATAAGACGACTTTTCGGCATTGCGTACACAGCGGTGGTGTAAATCCTCTGCCAGTGTAAAAAGGGTAGGTTCCCACATAAATTATGACATATTTTAAGAGAAGCAATGACACTCGTATCATGTTAATTCGTTACTGAATAACATTTCCAATAAAATATTTGTTATACCCACCATAAAATCATTTTTCCTGTAACTAAAAAGCTACGCTATCAGACGACAGAACTCAATGTTTACTTCTTTCGAAACTGAGGCGTGGCGGTTAAAATACGATAAAAAATTATATTTCTTTTACATGATAATAATATATTTGATTACTAACATTTAAATTATCAATTCTTTTGCCTTTCTGTGTATAAGTAGGCTTATTTGAGGTCTTCGTTACTTCAGATAAAAATAATTTTGAGGCTATATCAGCAAATGTACTGTAATCATGTGACGCACCTTTGCCTGGCAGATCCGTAAAAATCAACAGATCAAAAAGGTGTCCAAAATAATATTTTGAACAGAATCTTGATTTCTCCGAACCTCTATGAATGATTCCTGATACTACATGCATGCACCATACTTTTAGACTAATAATCCCGTAGTTGAAAGATAGGGTGGGCGATAATAGATGATTTTAGAAAATTACGCTACCAATTGTCCGTATTTTACGGTTTCCCGGATATGACTGTTGACTCGTCATGGTCGTGTCATAATAGATATAGATTTGAAATATCTGTATTTTACCTGCACATAGACAAATATACTTGTGTTAATATTTGTGTGTAATGAAGCCTGCATGCATTAGACCGAGTTTTCTGTCCCAAAATATGCCTTTTTAAAACTGATGGATGGCATTTTGGGACAGAGTTCCTCGCAACACAAAAAACTTCAATATCTGAAAATTACTGTGGCTTTAAACTTTAAAATATCCACTTAAATGTATTAACAGTATAAAGCATTTAGATGCAGGAACACAATTTTCTGTGTTTGCAGTACTATAGATACTTCTTCTGCACTTCCTGTTTGTGTAAACAATGATGAAATTTTACAAGTGAAATAATTTTTGTTAAATATATCCATTAACTATGCAAAAAGTGTATTTCTTTTAACGCGGGGCACATACTTGATACTCAAGTTGGTAGCCCAGTACATATTTAATGTCAGGATGTGTGCCATTTGTTGCCCTTCATGCCGTTTGTGTTTTTTGCATACTAATGGCATCTGTCTCTCGCCGATACATACCGCTTATAAAAAATTGGCCGAGAGACAGATTAATCGGTCTAGCATGCATGGAAGATGCCCAGAAAGATCGAGTTTCTGTCTCATCAACAATTTATTTGCTGTTGATGTACTGATGATACAGAATGGGTCAGGGTGCTTCATACCTGTTACACTACAGGCAGTATAATCTGAAGTTATTGGCGTTGGGCAAAATGGGTCAGTCCCACTACCATCCGATATTTGTATGCTTGTGACGCAGTGGTGAGACGTTCAATACCTTCCGCGTCCTATGGAAGTTTGAAAATGTTTAAAATTTCCACCTCACTGTGAACATACGCAGATGAATTTTTTGCTACAGTAACTGAAGGCGTGGTCTATGTTGTATATAAGGTCGTGTCTCGGTAGTCTTTTGGTGTAATAGGGGGACATAGGGCGAGTGGGGGTAAATAAATGTTTTGCCACTGTCACAAGTTCGTAAACGAATCTCAGATGGTAGTTGAAGGACAGGGATGTTTCGCCCAACCCCTATAACCACCCATGTGTAAAATCTGTAAGGCGAATAGGATTGTAATAAATGCTTATATTTGCATTTTCCCATCATACTTGTGTAGCCATTAGGAATCTCAAGAGATCAAAGTAAAGGTAAAGTAAAAAGTAAAGGGATGAAGTCTTTTGGACAGGATGGTTAAACAAACTCTTGTTTGTACTGTCATGTCAGAAGGCTTCAATATTGTAGGAAATATAGAGTACTGCTTCACACGAGAACAAGAAATCTTTTGCACAGCAAAAACAAAATGTTCCAATGAGCATTAATGATTTTGCCGAAATGACTATCTTGCTCTGTTTAATAATTTCTTTTTTATTTGTGCTAAAATTCAACCTGCCAGCAAAAAGTGGCAGGAAAATGCCACTAAAATTTCAAGGCCACTAAAACGGCAGGAAAACGATTTTTGGCAAAAAGTGCCAGATGACGATATATACACCAGGGAACAAAAATTTCATGTAATTGCTCTATCTCACACCATTTCTGAGATATTAAAGTTTTTCATTTTCATCAAGAAAAATTGTGGCATTTAGTTAATCATTACTAAATTGGCCGTTTTATATCGGATCACTTCCAACAGTTAATGATTTCCAGACATCTATATCACAAACCCACTTGCCAAATTTCATGTGAATAGGTGAAGTGCTTTTAAAGTTTCCATCCGGACAAGCACATCCATTTTAAAAACATGTTTTTGGTCATGTGACTTCTCCGATTGGTCAAAAGTCATGATACCATATTCAGAAAAAAATTCTCAGAGCTACTGCATGCATGTACCAAATTTGAAGAAAAACCATCCGGTGGCCCATTCGGCATGAATATCTCCTTTATACAAACAAGCATCCTGCAAGGGTTCCTTAATGAGGGGAAATCTGTAGGAACTTTACATGTTATGCACTTAAACAAGTTAATCTGTAATTTCTAAGACAGTGCAGCTTATCTGTATATGATGCATGTTGTACCACTTTCATTGATACCATTTAGAACTGTTCAAACTGTGGACACCTGGATTGAAATCCAAGCAGATCCAATTTATTGGACTCTCATCAGTTGATGACAGACTATTCTGTGAGTGAGGATGCCTTTTTACTTCCAACCTGTTAAACATGTGAAAATATAAAGTGGCCTTTTGTTTTACGTTGAACCTCTCAACCCTGTTTACTCATTTCACTTTCATGTCATAAAATGGGAGCATTTGGGATGTATTTAAATAAATAATGTCTTATGTTACACCAAAAATTTGGTACATTGAACAAGTTTGTTCATCAATGATCATACAAAGTCTATTTTCGCCATCTGATTTTGAATGGTTTAAACAAATCCTCTTTTCTGGTTGTTTAAACCAAGCAAACTGTTGATTTAAGAAACTATGTTTCCAAAACAAAGTAATTTAGCTGCTTTAACCAGTCCTTGTTTTGCATTTCCATACTGCTTAAGTTAGGTTTCTTAAAAAAGACTTACTTCCACAGCAACTCAAACCTTATTCATTGACATCTGATAAAATCGTCAAATATTTTGAATTTATTTTCTAAATTTTACAGTATGTGCATATTTCTTCCATATATGGTATTTTTTGTAAATCTTATTTCATTGAATTTATAACAAGAAACACATGATTTTATGTTTATGATTTGTGTAGAGTTTATTCTGGTTGTACAATCAAACTGATGTGTATTCATCTACTGACAATGAACCAAAAGGGGAATATAATTTGCATGCAAGCCATCCTAAGATGTCTTGAATATGAAACTAGAAATAGGCCGCCCTGTTGATAGTAGATGCGAATAGAAACAGGATAGCATAGAAGAACACACATTATCATGTGTAATGTCCACCCATGAACCTTTTGCCCAAATTGTACAGTAGTCTTACAAGACCCTGTTTCATTTGTAAAATATATCAATGATGCTTAAATATTTGTTAGTGTAGATGTAAATTATTTCAGCTTCATGCCTTTTTGCATTGGTTGGGTTGAAAATTTTGACGAAATCGCTCTATCTCGCACGGTTAAGGAGATAGAAGCAAATTTGTGTTTTGCCATTTTTGGCAAAAATTCGAAAATTCAAAATGGCCGCCATTTTTGGGGAGGGGAAAATTTTTTGAAAATTGCAAAGAGTACACTCCTTAGATACCCTGTGGGTCGAAAATTTCGACGAAATCGCTCTATCTCACACGGTTAAGGAGATAGAAGGAAATTTGTGTTTTGCCATTTTTGGGAAAAATTCGAAAATTCAAAATGGCCGCCATTTTTGGGGAGGGGAAAATTTTTTGAAAATTGCAAATATTACATTCCTTAGATACCCTGTGGGTCGAAAATTTCCACGAAATCGCTCTATCTCGCACGGTTAAGGAGATTGAAGGAAATTTGTGTTTTGCCATTTTTGGCAAAAATTCTAAAATTCAAAATGGCCGCCATTTTTGGGGAGGGGAAAATTTTTGAAAATTGCAAAGAGTACACTCCTTAGATACCCTGTGGGTCGAAAATTTCGACGAAATCGCTCTCTCACACGGTTAAGGAGATAGAAGGAAATTTGTGTTTTGCCATTTTTGGCAAAAATTCGAAAATTCAAAATGGCCGCCATTTTTGGGGAGGGGAAAATTTTTTGAAAATTGCAAAGAGTACACTCCTTAGATACCCTGTGGGTCGAAAATTTTGCCGAAATCGCTCTATCTCGCACGGTTAAGGAGATAGAAGCAAATTAGTGTTTTGCCATTTTTGGCAAAAATTCGAAAATTCAAAATGGCCGCCATTTTTGGGGGAGGGGAAAATTTTGGGAAAATTGCAAAGATTGCATTCCTTAGATACCCTGTGGGTCGAAAATTTCGACGAAATCGCTCTATCTCGCACGGTTAAGGAGATAGAAGCAAATTTGTGTTTTGCCATTTTTGGCAAAAATTCGAAAATTCAAAATGGCCGCCATTTTTGGGGAGGGGAAAATTTTTTAAAAATTACCAAGAGTACAATGCTCAGATACCCTGTGGGTCGCTCTATCTGGCACGGTTAAGGAGATAGAAGCAAATTTGTGTTTTGCCATTTTTGGCAAAAATTCGAAAATTCAAAATGGCCGCCATTTTTGGGGAGGGGAAAATTTTTTGAAAATTGCAAAGAGTACACTCCTTAGATACCCTGTGGGTTGAAAATTTCGACGAAATCGCTCTATCTCACACGGTTAAGGAGATAGAAGGAAATTTGTGTTTTGCCATTTTTGGCAAAAATTCTAAAATTCAAAATGGCCGCCATTTTTGGGGAGGGGAAAATTTTTGGAAAATTGCAAAGATTGCATTCCTTAGATACCCTGTAGGTCGAAAATTTCGACGAAATCACTCTATCTCGCACGGTTAAGGAGATAGAAGCAAATTTGTGTTTTGCCATTTTTGGCAAAAATTCGAAAATGGCCGCCATTTTTGGGGAGGGGAAAATTTTTTGAAAATTGCCAAGAGTACACTCCTTAGATACCCTGTGGGTCGAAAATTTTGACGAAATCGCTCTATCTCGCACGGTTAAGGAGATAGAAGCAAATTAGTGTTTTGCCATTTTTGGCAAAAATTCGAAAATTCAAAATGGCCGCCATTTTTGGGGAGGGGAAATTTTTTTTTAAATTACCAAGAGTACAATACTCAGATACCCTGTGGGTCGAAAATTTTGACGAAATCGCTCTATCTCGCACGGTTAAGGAGATAGAAGTAAATTTGTGTTTTGCCATTTTTGGCAAAAATTCAAAATGGCCGCCATTTTTGGGGGAGGGGAAAATTTTGGGAAAATTGCAAAGATTGCATTCCTTAGATACCCTGTGGGTCGAAAATTTCGACGAAATCGCTCTATCTCGCACGGTTAAGGAGATAGAAGCAAATTTGTGTTTTGCCATTTTTGGCAAAAATTCGAAAATTCAAAATGGCCGCCATTTTTGGGAAGGGGAAAATTTTTTGAAAATTGCAAATATTACACTCCCTAGATACCCTGTGGGTCGAAAATTTTGCCGAAATCGCTCTATCTCGCACGGTTAAGGAGATAGAAGCAAATTAGTGTTTTGCCATTTTTGGCAAAAATTCGAAAATTCAAAATGGCCGCCATTTTTGGGGAGGGGAAAATTTTTTGAAAATTGCAGAGTACACTCCTCAGATACCCTGTGGGTCGAAAATTTTGACGAAATCGCTCTATCTCGCACGGTTAAGGAGATAGAAGCAAATTTGTGTTTTGCCATTTTTGGCAAAAATTCGAAAATTTAAAATGGCCGCCATTTTTGGGGAGGGGAAAATTTTTTGAAAATAGCAAATATTACATTCCTTAGATACCCTGTGGGTCGAAAATTTCGACGAAATCGCTCTATCTCGCACGGTTAAGGAGATAGAAGCAAATTTGTGTTTTGCCATTTTTGGCAAAAATTCGAAAATTCAAAATGGCCGCCATTTTTGGGGAGGGGAAAATTGTTTGAAAATTGCAAAGAGCACACTCCTCAGATACCCTGTGGGTCGAAAATTTTGACGAAATCGCTCTATCTCGCACGGTTAAGGAGATAGAAGCAAATTAGTGTTTTGCCATTTTTGGCAAAAATTCGAAAATTCAAAATGGCCGCCATTTTTGGGGAGGGGAAAATTTTTTGAAAATTGCAAAGAGTACACTCGTCAGATACCCTGTGGCTCGAAAATTTTGACGAAATCGCTCTATCTCGCACGGTTAAGGAGATAGAAGCAAATTAGTGTTTTGCCATTTTTGGCAAAAATTCGAAAATTCAAAATGGCCGCCATTTTTGGGGAGGGAAAATTTTTTGAAAATTGCAAAGAGTACACTCGTCAGATACCCTGTGGGTCGAAAATTTTGCCGAAATCGCTCTATCTCGCACGGTTAAGGAGATAGAAGCAAATTACTCAAAAGTAGTACTGAAAATACACAATGAAGTACCTAAATGGCTATTACTCATGTACTGACAAAGCTATCAGTCCCAAATGCAATACCAAGCGAGCTATGGACATAACAATCTTGTATTCAAAATTGTAGTAAAATATCTTTAATTATTTTGGCTTAAATGCACGGAAACCAATGGGTACTGAAAATAGCTGTACTTAAGTATTACTCAGTAAGCAAAAGAGATACAACAGCCAAAAGCAATCCCAAGCAAGCTACTGACCCAATAAGCCTGCATACCAAATTTGGTGACAATAGCTCTAATACTTTTCCTTTAAATGAGCGGAAACCATGCGTGACGCCGGACATCGGACGCCAGACATCGGACGGCGAAAAAAGCAAAAATAATATATCCACCCCCCAGGGGGGTGGACATAATTAAGTGGACAACACATAAATTCAGATTATATTCTTTATCAAAGTACAGAAAATCCAAGTATTTAACTGTGAACAATACCCAAACATAAAACACCCATCTTAGGATACTAGAACAGCCTTTAAGTGATCTTGCAGTTGTCTTGTGCATTTTGATTCATGTTAATGTGGTACAGAAGTACATGTATGTGTTTACCATATATACATGAATCTATATGTGAGGTAAGAAAAAGAAAAATTTACATACAGAATTTTAATTTAAATTTGCAAGCTTTAACTGGCACACATATTTGTCAACTAAGAAAAACAAATAATATTTTTAAAGTTAAATTCATGAGTTTTCTTGTATGTTACCACCAATGAAAGTTTCTATAAACAAGGGCTGGCACACGCACACTGAAGATTTGGATTAAAAAAGTAATAAAATGGGTTAAAATTACTCTATCTTCATTACAATACAATTATATTAACACATATTTACCATTTTTTTTCCATTTGTACAGTAAAACTAGATTGGGCCAACTCGGCGCCAACATATCCCCAGACAGGTCATCACTCACGCCACAGGTTTTGATCGGGAATTTTTTAAAACATAATTACCCATTATTATATGAACTTCAGCACATCAATCTACTCTGTTTATATCTTCCAAGGAAGATGGTGTATCCCCAGACGCCGAATACATAACTCAAATTATATTTTCAATCTTCCTGCAATGATAACTCTAAACCTATTTTCAAAGTATTTAAATGATTGATGATTGAATGTCCATTCTAAAATAATAATCCCAAAAGAGCATATCTGTTTCTATATTTGTTGACAAATAAAATATTATTTTTAACTCAACTCATCATACTTTTCAATCTTCCTTCAAAGTATTTAAATGATTGATGATTCAATGTCCATTCTAAAATTCATAATCCCAAAAGCGCATATCTGTTTCTATATTTGTTCACAAATAAAATATTATTTAAAAAAAAATTATTTATATTATTATTTTATTATATTATTTTTAGAATTTGCAAATTGTTTTCAGTTATTCATTTCCTCTATACCTATATATGTGGTCCATATATATGCAACCTAAATATGTGACACAATCTCAGTTCTGACTCCCCTTTGTGTTATATGTAATGAAGCCCACCACCTCCCACCCCCACCCCTCTCCCCTTCTCCACACCTCTCTCACTATTACACAAGATCTGCAACCCCATTGAGTTCTTTGTTTCTCATCTGATATCATTAAATACCTTTGTTTATTTAGTGTCACTCAATATAGCTGGAGGTCCCAGAGGTGGGTGGGGGGAATCCGGGTGGGGGATGCATAAATGGTAAACAAACAATCTATATAAAAGGGGTACTCAAATACAAAAAGAATTGAGAATTTTAAGTATGTGATTATCAACTGAAATGAGTTCATAACTGTAGGAGCTGTGTCAAAATTAACTGAGGCAAGTTGAATAAAACTGGGCTAGTTGAGGGTTAAAAATCCCCTACTTTTACTACATAAGGATATAATTTCATTAATATTGGGACTTAAAGCTCACTTAAAGTGTCCATTTTGTCTACTTGAATATGTTTAACCAGTTTCATTTTAAAAAGTTAAAAACTCAGCAAGCAGAGGTATAACACACAAAAATAAGTTCTTAAAAGACTAAGATAGCCATAACATTATTAATATTCAAAATTTAAATAGACAGGCATTTCCTTTTAAAAATTCAAAGATTTCAGCTCTATAACCCACATAGTTTGACAGTTACTGGGCTTTAAAGTGGCATAATGTCCATAAATTGGGTTTCTGTGGGCATTTTACAATTGTTAAAGAGACCTTAGCAATTAAACAACAGATCTGAAACTTTTTGGGGGACATACATAACAAACAAAAATTATATATAATACAGTTTAAGACTTGTCACACTAAGCATTTCCAAATAACAGGGCAAAATACGGAAAAAATGTCCAAAAAGGCACTTGGGCGAGTGTCTATGGCCCTCATACACAGGTTAAATGTCTACTAAAAACCTTGATTTTCGCCATATGTAAAAAGGACATAATAATGCATTCCCAGATGGGATTTCAGCTCCATCAATCACATAGTTTAACAGTCACAGGGCTTAAAGGTGGTTAAAAAGTCCAAATATTGGGTCTCTGTGGGCCTTTTAGAGATCTCGATGTGGCTTTCAAATTAAAGCTTCAGACTTAAAATTTGTTACATACTAAGATTACACATAGAATATGTATCTAATAAAGTTTGAAACTTCTCAGACTTACCATTTCCAAGTTACAGAGCAAAATATGTGAAAAATGTCTTAAAAGGGTCACTCAGGTGGGTGTTTAAGGTCCTCATACACAGGTTAAATGTCTACTTGAAGCCTTGATTTTTGGCACATGTAAAAAGAACATAATAATGTATTCCCAGATGAGATTTCAGCTCTATCAGTCACATAGTTTAACAGTCACAGGCCTTAAAATTGGCAAAAAGTCCAAATACTGGGTCTTTATGGGGCCTTCTAGAGACCTAAATGTGGCCTTCAAATTAAAGCCTCAGACTTAAAATTTGTCACATACTAAGATTACACATAGAATATGCATCTAATACAGTTTGAAACTTCTTAGACTTACCATTTCCAAGTTACAGGGCAAAATATGTGAAAAATGTCTAAAAATGGTCACTCGGGTGGGGATTTATGGTCCTCATACACAGGTTAAATGTCTTCTTAAAGCCTTAATTTTTGGCACATATATAAATAACATACTAATATCTTCCCAGATAGGATTTGAGCTCTATCAGTCACATAGTTTGACAGTCACAGGGCTTAAAAGTAGCAAAAAGTCCAAATATTGGGTCTTTGGGAGCCTTTTAGAGACCTCAATTTGACCTTCAAAATTAAAGCTTCAGACTTAAAATCTGTTACATACTAAGATTACACACAGAATATATATCTAATACAGTTTGAAACTTCTCAGACTTACCATTTCCAAGTTACAGGGAAAAAGATGTGAAAAATGTCTTATAAGGGTCACTCGGGTGGGTGTTTATGGTCCTGATACACAGGTTAACTGTCTATTAAAGGCCTAAATGTTGGGGCACATATAAGAAAACACATAGATATATTCCCAGATGATATTTAACTTAGATGAGAGACATAGTTTGAAAGCTACAGTGCTTGAAAGTGGCAAAAAGTGCATAAATTGGGTCTCTGTGGGCACTTTTGAGACCTTAAGTCGACCCCTTTGGGTAAACCTACAGCCCTAAAATTTTCTACAGACAAGGATTACATATCAAAGTTATACCTAGCGCAGTTTGAGACTCATCAGAATTACCACTTCCAAATTATAGGGCAAAATATGTGAAAAGTATAGCAAAAAATCCCCAAGTGGGGGTATTTATGGGCCTCAAACACAATTTTCTCCTCAACTTAAAGTCGTGATTTTCGGCACATGTACTAAGAACATATTAATGTGTTGTCAGGTAAAATTTCAGCCAGCTGAGCATCATAGTTTGTGACCTACAGGGCTCTAAGTGGCCAAAAGTCCAATTTCTGACCTTAAGGTGGCCATAAGTTCTTTTTTACTGGGAGTTTAAGGTCACCTTAAAATAGGGATCTTCCTTTGGGCACCCTTAACATGTGTACCAAGTTTGAAAAAAAAATATTAATTTGTTTTTGAGTTATCGCGTCCACAAGGAAATTTCTACGGCGGCGGCGGCGGCGGCGGCGGCGGCGCGACGGACCTGAATCCAATATATCCCCGACTTTCGTCTGGGGATATAATTACTCGGGTACTCAGAATAGGAAAAAATTGCATGATTAAGGTAGAGAACCTAGTGTAATAATTAGAGAGTAAAACGGTTTGGCTGTGCGGATATTGATATTGAATATAAAATATTTCAATATTGGCAGATATCGGGGGGAAAGATTGTCTACCAGACAGAATCCGGGATACTGAAAATTTTTGTTTTAGCATATCTCAAACTGTTAACCGGATGTGAAAATTACAGAAACATGGCAGTTTTCATAAACTCATAGAAAACTGCAAAAATGCGAGATAAAGCCACACAATTTCTTCAGATTTATGCTTATTTCAAATATCTGCAGTGTTGGTTTACACATTGATATTGGCAAACCTGTCCCAAAACAATAAAGATCGACAATAGCGATAAACAATGTGGCCACTAGGGGTGCAATGGTACCAAATTTTCTAGTTCGGGTTTCCACCAATGTACAACATTCCCGATTTTAAGATACCGGAAAGTTTGGATATAGCATTTCCCCAATTGAATAGACCTACAAACAGGAAGTGATTTTTCGTAATACAAAACATGGCAGTTTTTCTCAATGAAATCATTAAAAATGAATTATAATCTACTGAAATACAGGATAACAGTTTATAATTTCTTCAGACTCAGGTTTGGCATTTAATATTTCATGTTTCGCAATAATTATACAAGCTGACATTAGAGAGTCAGGTATTTCAGTAAAACTTATACCGGTATCCGCCACTACCGACTCACCACTAGTACTCACTAGTGAAAATTGGAGGGTTTAAAACAGTTTATTTGAAAAAAGAATGTTACTTTAAACTTTTCTTCAAAACAAAAGATATGTTAATCAAATCACATCCGAGGTTCATTTTTCATACTGTTTAGGTTTGTTTTTCATACTCTTTTTTTTCTATCAATAGGTTTTTCTTCTATCAACTATACCACATTAACACTTGCTATCATGCAAAATATTGTCACTTAAGTTTATGGCAATTCTTATAAGCCATGACAACAACAAAAATGGTACTTTTAAGAACAAAAGTCATATTGTGCATTAAGAAATCTTGTATAAAAAGGACCAAAAGAATCTTGCAACATCTTTATTGAAGCTAAACTTACAATCATAGAACTAACATACACACTGCTATACAAAAATTTTTTTTCATTGTTACAATGCAGAGCATTTGTCCATTCCATCATCTCTGTATATAAACATAAAGATCAAACTAGAATATTTTAAAATCAAACACCATTCATAATGTAGACACTATATGTGAATTTAAAAATATGTTAAGACATGATGGAAAAACCATTGAACATAATTTGAAGTCTTGACTAATTTCAAAAAATGAAAGATCTAAAAGTGTTTGTAGTTTTGTCCCATGTCACTATTTTGTTTTATTACTATCATACATATTTTTCCTGCAAATTCTTACAAAGAGTTTTATTTATAGAATCTAAAAAACAATAGATATATCTGAACTATATACAACACAAACTTATTCCAGTCAGATGAGTCATTTGCTATCAGTTCATATTTCATTATAATGGGCAACTGTAATGTCAGTTTCAGTATCTCCCAACTGTCAATATTCTCTCACCAACAATTTAAAATCCGTGAACCTGTAAAAGAAGCAAGTACAATTATACCATTAATTATACCACTAAACATAAACATGCATTATGAGAAAACTGATCAAAACAAATTTACTTCTCCAATGAAAAATATCACATTACTGCTCAATACATTAGTTATTTATGATTAAAATGTTAAAGTAATAGTTTCATGAACACTTAAAACAGGCCGATTGCTAATGGGACTGGCAGGTCAGCTATTCAGAAAATCAACTGTTTCCAGTTAATTTTTCATTTCCAGTCCTGATTGCGATTAGGGATGGATTGGTCGGCCAGGTTTCTTTGTATCGATAGCATCTTACTGAAATATCTTGATGAGACTTTACAAAAACTGCCACTTCACTTGCCTACACATATAATGGAAGAGTTAAAACAGTAGAAACATACCCCAAATCTGAAGAAATTATTTTTTATCCCATATTTACATGCATTTGCAGATTTTTAAAGTGATTATGTTGAGCAGAAATGCCATGTCAACACATACAATGGAACGAAAACTTGAAATATGGGAAACAAACTACAAATTTGAAGAACCTGCACACGCTGATCTCATAGTTTGTGCATGTGGGGACTTTTATTGATAATATCAACCCATCCTTAAGTGAGATTATAACCTTTGAACTAGGGCTGCAAATGAGTACTCGAGCCTCGATAGAAGAGTCGATCTTGGCTAGTACTCGAGTCCATTTTAAGTACTCAGTTACTCGCGAGGCATTGTATTATCGCCCACGTAATGAAACGTTTGTGTAAAATATGCTGCATTTCAGCATTTCCACCACATAACATCAATTATAAAGTTGTTGTTTTCGCTCGAAAACCTATAATTTACTCCATAATCTATAATATCTGGTTAAATAGGAGACGTTTTTCTTCAAAAGTTTCTTTTCCGGAATAGACTATTTGTTTACAGAAGACTTCTAATGGTGGGAACTAAATCTCGCGGTTACTCGAATTCGGGCCAGTTGTCATAGGGCAAGTACTCGATGCCGTTTTTTTTTGTACCCGTCACAGCCCTACTTGGAACAGTGCTTGTTGGGTATCAAAGTTAGAAAAATAGGCACCAAGATGGACTGTTGATGTCCTAGTCATTATGTTCGGAACATATTTCCACCACCTTAATCCTTACCTTCAATTGCTCGCCCCTTGCAAGGCCAGTATCTCGTAAAAATTTGCTGATATTGACACGCTGATCACCTTGCAGCTGTACCACTTCTCCGTACTCGGGATGTTCCACTACAGTGCCGTTACATGCAAATTCCTGTGAAAACAAGAATAACATTCTTGTCAAATAGTCCTGGTACTGTATGCTGATATTTCAGCACGGATCTTTCCATTATAAAATTGTGGGACAAAAAGTCTGGAATGTAAAACTCTGGTTGAATCTGGTAACTTGCATTTTAGTAATGGCTTACCAAGTACCAATAAAGTATAGTTGTAAGGTGATGCATTTAGTGCCGAGTAGCAATATTTTCAATAATGATGTGGAAAGCCAAACCCATGTTTGATATCAATACAGGCAGTGTTCACAACTTGTACAAAACTGTTGCTGGGCACGGGCTGTTTGGAACACTGAATACAAGTGTGTGAACAACACCAAATACACATACACCTGTCATTGAAGTGGCCAATCCTCACACACTGAGTTTTACTGCCACTTAATTAATGTTAACAGTTAATGTTATTGTTGAAAAACAAAGTTCAATTTGCATTATTTAGTTGCAACACTTTTATTTTCATAATTTAGGAATACCTGTCTGAAAGAACAGATATTTTAGTCTGATTCAATGAATTATACAGCACAAATGGTCAAAAACAAGAAACACCGTCACCAACAGGTTGTATCTCTCTCTACCAAGTATCAATTTACATATAAAATACCCACCTAAAAGACTAGCATTAATGCTTATTCCACATACACAAACACTCGAAACTTACTTTTTTACAGGCTCTCACAATCTTCTTTAAATCATAGTCTGAAGAAATTCCTTGCACTGTAGTCAGTGTTTTCCTGCCATTCCTCTGTTGGATTCTTATATGAATGTAACCATCTTTGATCGATGTGCCTACATCTGTGTCCGCTGCGAATGGATCTGCAACAAGAAAAAAAAATTACAGGATAAAAATATCACACATGCCCTCAGTCCATAGAAGTGAAAAGGTGCAAACAGGGTACATTTTCCATTGTTAAAAACTGGCATGAAATAAACTATATGCATTAGTGTTGTGGTTGATTTTGTTTATTTGGTTGAATCAGAATTTTAAGATCAGTTACTAAAGCAAAAATTCAGCGATAAAACCAGGTGCATTCAATTTAGTAAACATCAAGACATAAGTTTTCAAATGCTTACATGAGCTATAACTCACATATAAATAATGAATCATGATGTGCTTTTGAGAATAAAACATCTGATATATTCACAGAATTTTACAAAATACTGTAAAATATTTGTTGTTTTTGAATATATTTTGGTAAACTTGTGTTAAAAATAATGAATATGTGAGGAAACCAGTTTTGATCAAAAGAAAATGAAACGTAACCAGAGCAGTGTCTTTTGGTCGGCAAATAGTTTCCAGTTTATCATCTTTTACACAAGTATGCATATACCAGAACAGAACTTCAAAGTATGGCAACTCACAAATCTGTCAATGTTTTACCCAGTCAAATCAGCAATTCATTAGGCGATTAGGGGACTTCTGTGCTGGAGTGACATCACAGGAAGTCGCTGACACTAACTCACTGACAATATGCAAATTAGATATGGCAGGTTTGTACACACAAAAGTCCGTTGGTATAATGTTTTGGTTATACAGACGGTTAAACTCGAGAATTCACAGCCATAGAACCCAGGTTATTAATATTCATGAGAAGATATGAGGTCACGGATTTCCCCTGGCATTTCCTTGCAATATTTTATAAAACGGACATCTCAACAAATATCAAATACTTTAAACTCGAGAACTCTTGGCCATAGAACCCAGGTCATTAATATTCATGAGAAGGTATGAGGCCTGGCATTTCCTAGCAATATTTTAAAGTAAAATGTGCAAATAAGATAACATGTATATATATGCACGTACATATTTCTTGTCAGCGCGTTGTGTCAGTGAGTTTCCGTTAGCGACTTCCTATGACAGCGAGTTGCACATAAATCGCTCCACATGGTATTTCCACACAGTAAACATTTTGGGATAAATGCTAAGGGACTTGCTCTGAGGGCCATAATTTTGGTATCTTTATTCCTTTGCAAAGACTATTATAATATTTGATCAAAACTAAGGCTGCGACTTTGTGATCACCCGTGTATCTGTTAATCTTGTTGTCATCGCTAAAACTCGTGGATTTCTGCATACTTGAAATGACAGAAAAAAATTAATATCTTCAGCAATTTTGGTATGTGAATTGTGTTAAGTTGGGGCACTGATTTCAAGCACAAAATAAATTCTACATTTTAACAATTAATCTTTTTTTTAGTTTGTTTCAAATACACATCCATATTAGTTATGGGGGTTGGGGGCTTGCCCCAATTATAACTCATTTAATTTTAAATTTCCTTGAAAGTTTCTTGTAATTATCCAATATGGTGGATCTCATACCGGTAAGGTAAAATTGCTCCCAAAAATTATATTATTGCCCCTTTAAAATGTTTCTAAAAGATTTATTGTTTTGAATTTGTGCAAGTGAAATACATGTATAACTTGCGCTTTTGTCAATGCATATTAGTGCTGCGACTTGGTCCGCAAAAATCACTCGATTATCGCCCACATGATCGATGCATCATTCGATGCATCGGGAGACATTAAAATCATACAAAACTTACAGAGTAAATAACTAGTCCAAACTTTTAGATAATATTTTTGTACATTTCAACAATTCTAAGGCGATATCTTTGGGGACAAAAACTGCTACCACAACTCAACCCTTTTTCGGCATCCCGAATTTTGTTTTTTTTGATCGATGCATTGGAAGTAATGCTGTCATCGATCAGTACATCGAATGGACCACTAATCGGCGCAGCACTACTGGTAGGCCAGTGAATTTCGTCAGCCCAGTGAAATTCGTCACCTGCTGTAAAAATGCTCAGGGACAGGCAATATTCACATTTAAATAAATGGAATGGCTTCTTTCAACGGCAAGGTATACATATACGTCGTAACTTAGACCGAGTTTTCTGTCCCAAAATATGCCTTTTTAAAACTGATGGATGGCATTTTGGGACAGAGTTCCTCGCTACACAAAAAACTTCAATATCTGAAAATTACTGTCCCTTTAAACTTTAAAATATGCACTTATATGTATTAACAGAATAAAGCATTTAGATGCAGGAACACAATTTTCTGTGTTTGCAGTAATATAGACACTTTTTCTGCTCTTCCTGTTTGTATAAACAATGATAAAATTTGGCAAGTAAAATAAATTTTGGTAAATATATCCATAACTATGCAAAAAGTTTATTTCTTTTAATGCGGGGCACATCCTTGATACTCAAGGTGGTAGCCTAGTACATGTTTAATGTCAGGATGTGTGCCACTTGTTGCCCTTCAGGACGTTTATGTTTTTTGCATACTAATGCCATCTGTCTCTCGCCAATACATCCATCTTTAAAAAATTGGCTGAGAGACAGATTAAGCGGTCTATCGTAACTGGATAGTAAAAATTCTTTAAAATTGTCATAAAACACAGGTGACGAACTTCACTTGCTGACCAGTAATGCATATAATACACTAAATAAATCCACGCAAGTGCATTTTAAACTTCCGAAAATAAGGTTTTTGTGCCAAGTTACGGCAGTAGACAGTACAGTCAACATTGAGCTGAATGCTAGGTAACTAGTCAGTGTTTGCCAATGTTTCAAAAAATTACTGTACCACCCCGGTCCCACCCCCAACTCCCTTCTTTTTGCAAATGCGTCGTCACATATCAACAAGACCAAGATCTTCCCACAACATCGCAGATCTTGTTTCTTTGAAGTTGAAACATAAACAAAACCGAAGAATGACGTAATTGCGAAAGTTCCCAAATTGATCTCAAACTTACCGCGGGATTGAAGGTTTTGGATATTCTTGTCTGTCATGCGACTGCCTTTGTGAATAATACAAAAAATAGGTACCCCTTTGTTGAATAAAGGCGATGTTCTATGATATTAAATTTACGAAAATTTTACTACGCAACAAAAGATCCTCGCAAAGCACTATGGGTATTTGGCGAATACTAAACTTGAAAATTAATTGTTCATAGTTTGTCCACCAAAAGCCCCGAGACTACTACATCATCTGGGATATTCATTTACGTTGGATATGAATTACCTTCCCTTGTTTCAGGGTCTTACATAGCCAATTTAAGGGCACTGTGAATTTTTATTTTAACATGTATTATGTTTACTCACCACTTATACAGTCATACAGATATCTGACAAACGGTTTGGATATAGTTTTGCTTTTGATGCTCCCACTGTGTGGAAAGCTCTTCCTGGTGAGGTTAGTGCATCCCTCGTCTTTTGCTTTTCAGAAAGAAGCTTAAATCTTAACTCTACATGAAGGCTTACCTACCATAGTCTTAATATCTCCTTAATATTTACTCACAATTGTTTTTTACAAGGCATTGCAGATTTATTTCAAATTCTTTGTACATAAAGGCTGTTTTCATAGCTTTGTGTCAATTTTAAAATTTTTACTATGCATTGAATGAATATTTCAACAGGATCTACAGGGGCCAACATGGGTTTTTCAGGTAAAGGCAGATAAATAGTGGCTCGGGGAGGCCACTTAAAATGGCCATCCTCTAGTTCTTCTCCAGTGGCATGCCAAAAAACCTCAGGGACATTGATAAATGATCATCTCTGACCTTCTGTCTCTTAGTCTGGGGAATGGCAGTTATTAGAATTTTAGGGGGCCACAGTGTCAGAGTGGTAACACTCTTGCCTCCCACCTCTGAGATCAGAGATCGGTTCCCAGCCCAACCTCAAGTGGGAAAGCTGGTAGTTGCTTGCCGTTGGTCGGCAGTTTACAGTACAGAACCTTGACCAACTGTACGTACTGGTTTCCTCTGCCCATAAAACTACGCGTCGTGATATGACCTATACAGTGTTGAAAGCGACGTTAAGCTCCAAATAAATAAATCGAGTTTGAGCTGTACTAAGGAATTATATTGGGTTATTTTGCACTCTGAGTATTAATGGATATCAAAACTATTAACACACTTTCTCATTTTATCACATATATAAAGGATGCGAGAAACAAGTATTTCAACAGTGCAAATATGGCACAGAATATTCATATTTAATGTTTATAAAACCTTTGCCATAGACTCAAAGATGATAGAAGGTACATAACACTATTTTTTGGCACACACACACATGAACTATAAGCTTGTCCGAGAAAAAGAAAATGCATTATATCCCTTTTTATACATGGGGTAATATTCCAATGGCTTTTTATGGATAAATATTGTTGGAAACATGGTCTAGATCATTATGCTGTCCTAATGTCAAACATGGTGATTTTATTAACTCTGTCAATTTTATTTGCTCTTTATAAAATTCCCTAAACTGAAGTGAATGTATGGCACTATAAATCCACGAAAATAACATTGGAGATGGCTGTACATGGGGAAATGGATTTCAACACCATGAGATATAGAAGTAGTGAAAGAGTACAAAGATTGGGATACTTTCAAAACAGTGTCGGTTATATAAGGGCCATAATGTATTAAAAACAAGATAATTCATCAGCAAGACTACAGGATTAATCACTAAACTAATAATTACGATGCTGTAAAATTTATTAATTGGAGTATAGCTGTCAATGGAAATAGCACAATTATGTAAAAGTACATAAAATAATCAGTTGCAGTAATCCATATATCTTTGTCACAAGAGAAGCATATCTCAAATATGGCAGGTAAACACACTTTGGTAGAGTGAAAGTCAAAGGTCACACCATGATGATTTATTTGTTTATTTGTTGTTTTTACGTCGCGTTCAACAACCAGGGTCATATTGCGATGGGTAGTTTACAGGTGGAGGAAACCAGTGCATACTCCACTGTAAACCACCAGGCATCGGCAAGTAACTACCAACTTTCCAACATGAAGCGTCCGGCCCGAGATTCAAACCTTCTACACCTTACAGAATCCAAGAAATGGTCACTGTGACAAGGTCAAATCAAGATCACACCATGATGTTGCATACCTACAACCCCTAAGCAATGTCCCTACCAAGTGTAACTTCCTACACTTTACGGTTTCTGCGATATTGCCCAGACAAGATTTTAAAAGTCAAGGTCACTACAGCAAAGTCAAAGTTAAATCAAGGTCACTCCATGACGCTGCACACCTATAGCCTCCTAAAGACATGGGATATACTTATACTGGAATTCTCTTTACCACAGTTATGCAAAACAAAATCCTTGTGGCAGAAGTTGGGTACTGACAATTTATGGGAGAGTGACAGCTTGGTTAATTAGAAGGTACATGACATACAGAAGATGTTTTGGACAAAAAAAATCATGCCAAGAAAATTTGGAAGACTGGAACTGATTGCGTAAACTGATTGTTTGTCTGGGAAAGAAACTTAAGTCAATTATACTATATTAAATTGTGTGGAATTAACCATTTATTTCTGTCAAATACAAACACTTGACTGAGTTACTGTTCATCATATGAACTGTTTATACACAGGTACATCCACAAATTAATACTTGGGCATCTATTATACCTAACAATAAAGAATGTCAGTGAACATATAATATATTATATTAATGTAAATAACGAACACACAGCAACCCACAAACATTTAAAATTTAAACTGTAGACAATAAACCTTCATGAGCAAGACATGTACAAAATGGTTACACAAAAGCAAACCACCACATAGAAAATGGACACAGTAAATGCAAAATTTTGGAACCATAAAACAATGACTAACATGTTATCCTCAAAATAAAACAAAATAAAAACTTTATTCTAAATAATTCAATATAAATACTGAAGCATGCTAGCAACACATAATAAATATTCATAAATCCCAACTAGACTACATGAATAAATACAGAAGTAAATACAATATATGATAAAACTCATCTTACAACTACACGCTTTATATTGATGGACACCCTTTGCAACATTAGTTTTAAGGTGACAATTAAAATCAAATTATTTTGCTGTTAATGGGGAGATAACTCATTAACCAAATATAAATAACGCCTAATTATATAATTAACACCTTGCACCCACAACAAATGTAAAAAGTCCAATCTCAAGGAACCAGAGAAATATTGTTACCAAGTCAAGGAATTTCAAAATTCAGGGAAATTTGGCACGAAAAAAACCTTATGACTATGGTATTTAACAACTTAATAACTTTTTAAAAAAAAAGTCAGGACTGCATGTCTTACAATTTGACCTATGATTTTAAACTTTTTTCAGATCTCATCTGAGGCTAATTCCAATCTTAAATTTTAGGGCCTAAAGTATTTTTGTTGTTAGTTTAGACCTAGCTGTGGACTGGATCACGGTTAGAGTGAACTGGTACTTCCCACTATGGACCTTTATATGGACTTTTGTAGCCAATTATTTACCTTTATTTATAAATTAGGTAAAAGCAACTCTTTCCAAGGCAGAATCAGAAGTGTTTACATCCCCTCATACACTATCTGCATGTTTTATATTTCTGTACTTTTATTATCATCTACCTTTTGATTTCAATACAACAATTTTTAATGTTGTAATAAAGTGACTGACCAAAACAATTAATTTACATATAAACACAAGTTATATAAAATTTATTTACAAGAACAGAAGGATATATCTCAATATTAAAACCATCGATATAAACATATTTGATTTTCATAAATTAAATACTTGAAATACAGACTAGTTAATATTTAAAATGCCTTACAAAGTAGAAAAGCCAGCTTGATACAAATTAGCTTCACAATATCACCATATTTTCTTGATATCGCAAAATTGTAACTATTAAAATACAGATACTATTTTAATGTTATGAGTGTTAATGGCCACAAAATAATGATCAGTGCCATTTTAAACCAAAGAATAAGCCGGTAGAAAAACAAAATCTTTTTCGACAAACCATACACATATATTCACAGACTTGCAAATAATTTCAACAACACTCAGCACATCTTCTACTAATTGGCCTAAAATACAGAAAGCTCTGTACAAATAGAGAAAAAGCATCCTCCAGGGAGACCCAGAAAAGTCAGTTTTCATTATTGCAACAGTCATATTTTTTAATATGACAGAAATGTTCTATATGGGATCAAACATATCAGAAAAACACAATGGGATCATTTTTGAGACATATGAAGCAAGCCTTGTGGTACTTAGCATCGCATCGGTAAAGTTGCATTTTTCAAAATCACCTGTGGTGGCCAAGTTTTTAATCAATTTTGCTCAAAAAGTAATATCAGTAACTGCACAAAGTTTGAAGACAGTTGGTTAAAGCAGTCTGGATTTAGAGCATACACAAGCTGTAAAAATTGGTGGCAGCCATTTCGGAAACAAGATGGCAGACGTAAAAATTTTTTTTTCAAAAGTTGTCCCACTTGATTCTAAACAAACACAGAAAAACCTGAAGATGATATCTTGAACCGTTTTGCTGTGATAAGTAGAAAGTGGAAAGAAAAATAGGAAAAAAAAAATTCTGACGAAATATTAAGGACATCCGATTTTACCGGATGTCCTAACTAGAACTTCTAACGGATTTATTTCTACTTATGCCTAGCTTAAACTTTCACTTACAAAAATAAATTAATTTCAGAGGTTACCACCTCAAAGGGTAATAGGGTCGAATAATAGAGGTCTGACCATAGTGACTGTAACTTTTAAAATGTGGTTAAAGTATTGGTGTGACTTGTGGTAAAAAGTGGGGCAGATACTGGTATTGCAAATCACTCTAAGCAATTTCACTTCTCTCATAGAGAATAAAAAAACAAAGAAAACTATTTACTGTAAAAATACCATTCTGGTAAATTATTTGCATCACAGTCACAAACTAGAAATAGGCCGCCCTGTTGATAGTAGATGCGAATAGAAACAGGATAGCATAGAAGAACACACATTATCATGTGTAATGTCCACCCATGAACCTTTTGCCCAAATTGTACAGTAGTCTTACAAGACCCTGTTTCATTTGTAAAATATATCAATGATGCTTAAATATTTGATAGTGTAGATGTAATTTATTTCAGCTTCATGCCTTTTTGCATTGGTTGGGTTGAAAATTTTGACGAAATCACTCTATCTTGCACGGTTAAGAAGATAGAAGCCAATTCCTGTTTTTCTATTTTTGGCAAAAATTTGAAAATTCAAAATGGCCGCCATTATTGGGAAAAGGAAATTTTTTTGAAAATTGCCAAGAGTACATTTCTTAGATACCCTATGGGTTGAAAATTTCAACAAAATAACTCTATTTTGCACGGTTAAGGCCAGTTTGTGTTTTTCCATTTTGGGCAAAAATTCGAAAATTCAAAATGGCTGCCATTTTTGGGGAGGGGAAAATTTTTTGAAAATTGCAAAGATTACATTCCTTAGATACCCTGTGGGTTGAAAATTTCGACGAAATCGCTCTATCTCGCATGGTTAAGGAGATAGAAGCAAATTTGTGTTTTGCCATTTTTGGCAAAAATTTGAAAATTCAAAATGGCCGCCATTTTAGGGGAGGGGAAAATTTTTTAGAAATTACCAAGAGTACAATGCTCAGATACCCTGTGGGTCGAAAATTTTGACGAAATCACTCTATCTGGCACGGTTAAGGAGATAGAAGCAAATTTGTGTTTTGCCATTTTTGGCAAAAATTCGAAAATTCAAAATGGCCGCCATTTTTGGGGAGGGGAAAATTTTTGGAAAATTGCAAAGATTGCATTCCTTAGATACCCTGTGGGTCGAAAATTTCGACGAAATCGCTCTATCTCGCACGGTTAAGGAGATAGAAGCAAATTTGTGTTTTGCCATTTTTGGCAAAAATTCGAAAATTCAAAATGGCCGCCATTTTTGGGGAGGGGAAAATTTTTGGAAAATTGCAAATATTACATTCCTTAGATACCCTGTGGGTCGAAAATTTCGATGAAATCGCTCTATCTCGCACGGTTAAGGAGATAGAAGCAAATTTGTGTTTTGCCATTTTTGGCAAAAATTCGAAAATTCAAAATGGCCGCCATTTTTGGGGAGGGGAAAATTTTTGGAAAATTGCAAAGATTGCATTCCTTAGATACCCTGTGGGTCGAAAATTTCGACGAAATCGCTCTATCTCGCACGGTTAAGGAGATAGAAGCAAATTTGTGTTTTGCAATTTTTGGCAAAAATTCGAAAATTCAAAATGGCCGCCATTTTTGGGGAGGGGAAAATTTTTTGAAAATTGCAAAGATTACATTCCTTAGATACCCTGTGGGTCGAAAATTTCGACGAAATCGCTCTATCTCGCACGGTTAAGGAGATAGAAGCAAATTTGTGTTTTGCCATTTTTGGCAAAAATTCGAAAATTCAAAATGGCCGCCATTTTTGGGGAGGGGAAAATATTTTGAAAATTGCAAAGATTGCATTGCTTAGATACCCTGTGCGTCGAAAATTTTGCCGAAATCGCTCTATCTCGCACGGTTAAGGAGATAGAAGCAAATTAGTGTTTTGCCATTTTTGGGAAAAATTCGAAAATTCAAAATGGCCGCCATTTTTGGGGAGGGGAAAATTTTTGGAAAATTGCAAAGATTGCATTCCTTAGATCCCCTGTGGGTCGAAAATTTTGCCGAAATCGCTCTATCTCGCACGGTTAAGGAGATAGAAGCAAATTTGTGTTTTGCCATTTTTGGCAAAAATTCGAAAATTCAAAATGGCCGCCATTTTTGGGGAGGGGAAATTTTTTTGAAAATTGTAAATATTACATTCCTTAGATACCCTGTGGGTCGAAAATTTCGACGAAATCGCTCTATCTCGCACGGTTAAGGAGATAGAAGCAAATTTGTGTTTTGCCATTTTTGGCAAAAATTCGAAAATTCAAAATGGCCGCCATTTTTGGGGAGGGGAAAATTTTTGGAAAATTGCAAAGATTGCATTCTTTAGATACCCTGTGGGTCGAAAATTTCGACGAAATCGCTCTATCTCGCACGGTTAAGGAGATAGAAGCAAATTTGTGTTTTGCCATTTTTGGCAAAAATTCGAAAATTCAAAATGGCCGCCATTTTTGGGGAGGGGAAAATTTTTTGAAAATTGCAAATATTACATTCCTTAGATACCCTGTGGGTCGAAAATTTCGACGAAATCGCTCTATCTCGCACGGTTAAGGAGATAGAAGCAAATTTGTGTTTTGCCATTTTTGGCAAAAATTCAAAATGGCCGCCATTTTTGGGGAGGGGAAAATATTTTGAAAATTGCAAAGATTGCATTGGTTAGATACCCTGTGTGTCGAAAATTTTGCCGAAATCGCTCTATCTCGCACGGTTAAGGAGATAGAAGCAAATTTGTGTTTTGCCATTTTTGGCAAAAATTCGAAAATTCAAAATGGCCGCCATTTTTGGGGAGGGGAAATTTTTTTGAAAATTGCAAATATTACATTCCTTAGATACCCTGTGGGTCGAAAATTTCGATGAAATCGCTCTATCTCGCACGGTTAAGGAGATAGAAGCAAATTTGTGTTTTGCCATTTTTGGCAAACATTCGAAAATTCAAAATGGCCGCCATTTTTGGGGAGGGGAAAATTTTTTGAAAATTGCAAAGATTGCATTCCTTAGATACCCTGTGGGTCGAAAATTTCGACGAAATCGCTCTATCTCGCACGGTTAAGGAGATAGAAGCAAATTTGTGTTTTGCCATTTTTGGCAAAAATTCGAAAATTCAAAATGGCCGCCATTTTTGGGGAGGGGAAAATATTTTGAAAATTGCAAAGATTGCATTGCTTAGATACCCTGTGCGTCTAAAATTTTGCCGAAATCGCTCTATCTCGCACGGTTAAGGATATAGAAGCAAATTAGTGTTTTGCCATTTTTGGCAAAAATTCGAAAATTCAAAATGGCCGCCATTTTTGGGGAGGGGAAAATTTTTGGAAAATTGCAAAGATTGCATTCCTTAGATCCCCTGTGGGTCGAAAATTTTGCCGAAATCGCTCTATCTCGCACGGTTAAGGAGATAGAAGCAAATTTGTGTTTTGCCATTTTTGGCAAAAATTCGAAAATTCAAAATGGCCGCCATTTTTGGGGAGGGGAAATTTTTTTGAAAATTGCAAATATTACATTCCTTAGATACCCTGTGGGTCGAAAATTTCGACGAAATCGCTCTATCTCGCACGGTTAAGGAGATAGAAGCAAATTTGTGTTTTGCCATTTTTGGCAAAAATTCGAAAATTCAAAATGGCCGCCATTTTTGGGGAGGGGAAAATTTTTGGAAAATTGCAAAGATTGCATTCCTTAGATACCCTGTGGGTCGAAAATTTCGACGAAATCGCTCTATCTCGCACGGTTAAGGAGATAGAAGCAAATTTGTGTTTTGCCATTTTTGGCAAAAATTCGAAAATTCAAAATGGCCGCCATTTTTGGGGAGGGGAAAATTTTTGGAAAATTGCAAATATTACATTCCTTAGATACCCTGTGGGTCGAAAATTTCGACGAAATCGCTCTATCTCGCACGGTTAAGGAGATAGAAGCAAATTTGTGTTTTGCCATTTTTGGCAAAAATTCAAAATGGCCGCCATTTTTGGGGAGGGGAAAATATTTTGAAAATTGCAAAGATTGCATTGCTTAGATACCCTGTGTGTCGAAAATTTTGCCGAAATCGCTCTATCTCGCACGGTTAAGGAGATAGAAGCAAATTTGTGTTTTGCCATTTTTGGCAAAAATTCGAAAATTCAAAATGGCCGCCATTTTTGGGGAGGGGAAAATTTTTGGAAAATTGCAAAGATTGCATTCCTTAGATACCCTGTGGGTCGAAAATTTCGACGAAATCGCTCTATCTCGCACGGTTAAGGAGATAGAAGCAAATTTGTGTTTTGCCATTTTTGGCAAAAATTCGAAAATTCAAAATGGCCGCCATTTTTGGGGAGGGGAAAATTTTTGGAAAATTGCAAATATTACATTCCTTAGATACCCTGTGGGTCGAAAATTTCGACGAAATCGCTCTATCTCGCACGGTTAAGGAGATAGAAGCAAATTTGTGTTTTGCCATTTTTGGCAAAAATTCAAAATGGCCGCCATTTTTGGGGAGGGGAAAATATTTTGAAAATTGCAAAGATTGCATTGCTTAGATACCCTGTGTGTCGAAAATTTTGCCGAAATCGCTCTATCTCGCACGGTTAAGGAGATAGAAGCAAATTTGTGTTTTGCCATTTTTGGCAAAAATTCGAAAATTCAAAATGGCCGCCATTTTTGGGGAGGGGAAATTTTTTTGAAAATTGCAAATATTACATTCCTTAGATACCCTGTGGGTCGAAAATTTCGACGAAATCGCTCTATCTCGCACGGTTAAGGAGATAGAAGCAAATTTGTGTTTTGCCATTTTTGGCAAAAATTCGAAAATTCAAAATGGCCGCCATTTTTGGGGAGGGGAAATTTTTTTGAAAATTGCAAATATTACATCCCTTAGATACCCTGTGGGTCGAAAATTTCGACGAAATCGCTCTATCTCGCACGGTTAAGGAGATAGAAGCAAATTTGTGTTTTGCCATTTTTGGCAAAAATTCGAAAATTCAAAATGGCCGCCATTTTTGGGGAGGGGAAAATATTTTGAAAATTGCAAAGATTGCATTGCTTAGATACCCTGTGCGTCGAAAATTTTGCCGAAATCGCTCTATCTCGCACGGTTAAGGAGATAGAAGCAAATTTGTGTTTTGCCATTTTGGGCAAAAATTCGAAAATTCAAAATGGCCGCCATTTTTGGGGAGGGGAAAATATTTTGAAAATTGCAAAGATTGCATTCCTTAGATCCCCTGTGGGTCGAAAATTTTGCCGAAATCGCTCTATCTCGCACGGTTAAGGAGATAGAAGCAAATTTGTGTTTTGCCATTTTTGGCAAAAATTCGAAAATTCAAAATGGCCGCCATTTTTGGGGAGGGGAAATTTTTTGAAAATTGCAAATATTACATTCCTTAGATACCCTGTGGGTCGAAAATTTCGACGAAATCGCTCTATCTCGCACGGTTAAGGAGATAGAAGCAAATTTGTGTTTTGCCATTTTTGACAAAAATTCAAAAATTCAAAATGGCCGCCATTTTTGGGGAGGGGAAAATATTTTGAAAATTGCAAAGATTGCATTGCTTAGATACCCTGTGCGTCGAAAATTTTGCCGAAATCGCTCTATCTCGCACGGTTAAGGAGATAGAAGCAAATTAGTGTTTTGCCATTTTTGGCAAAAATTCGAAAATTCAAAATGGCCGCCATTTTTGGGGAGGGGAAAATTTTTGGAAAATTGCAAAGATTGCATTCCTTAGATCCCCTGTGGGTCGAAAATTTTGCCGAAATCGCTCTATCTCGCACGGTTAAGGAGATAGAAGCAAATTTGTGTTTTGCCATTTTTGGCAAAAATTCGAAAATTCAAAATGGCCGCCATTTTTGGGGAGGGGAAATTTTTTTGAAAATTGCAAATATTACATCCCTTAGATACCCTGTGGGTCGAAAATTTCGCCGAAATCGCTCTATCTCGCACGGTTAAGGAGATAGAAGCAAATTTGTGTTTTGCCATTTTTGGCAAAAATTCGAAAATTCAAAATGGCCGCCATTTTTGGGGAGGGGAAAATTTTTGGAAAATTGCAAAGATTGCATTCCTTAGATCGCCTGTGGGTCGAAAATTTTGCCGAAATCGCTCTATCTCGCACGGTTAAGGAGATAGAAGCAAATTTGTGTTTTGCCATTTTTGGCAAAAATTCGAAAATTCAAAATGGCCGCCATTTTTGGGGAGGGGAAATTTTTTTGAAAATTGCAAATATTACATCCCTTAGATACCCTGTGGGTCGAAAATTTCGACGAAATCGCTCTATCTCGCACGGTTAAGGAGATAGAAGCAAATTTGTGTTTTGCCATTTTTGGCAAAAATTCGAAAATTCAAAATGGCCGCCATTTTTGGGGAGGGGAAAATTTTTGGAAAATTGCAAATATTACATTCCTTAGATACCCTGTGGGTTGAAAATTTCGACGAAATCGCTCTATCTCGCACGGTTAAGGAGATAGAAGCAAATTTGTGTTTTGCCATTTTTGGCAAAAATTCGAAAATTCAAAATGGCCGCCATTTTTGGGGAGGGGAAAATTTTTTGAAAATTGCAAAGAGTACACTCCTCAGATACCCTGCGGGTCGAAAATTTTGCCGAAATCGCTCTATCTCGCACGGTTAAGGAGATAGAAGCAAATTACTCAAAAGTAGTACTGAAAATACACAATGAAGTACCTAAATGGCTATTACTCATGTACTGACAAAGCTATCAGTCCCAAATGCAATACCAAGCGAGCTATGGACATAACAATCTTGTATTCAAAATTGTAGTAAAATATCTTTAATTATTTTGGCTTAAATGCACGGAAACCAATGGGTACTGAAAATAGCTGTACTTAAGTATTACTCAGTAAGCAAAAGAGGTACAACAGCCAAAAGCAATCCCAAGCAAGCTACTGACCCAATAAGCCTGCATACCAAATTTGGTGACAATAGCTCTAATACTTTTCCTTTAAATGAGCGGAAACCATGCGTGACGCCGGACATCGGACGCCGGACGCCGGACGCCGGACATCGGACATCGGACATCGGACGGCGAAAAAAGCAAAAATAATATATCCACCCCCCAGGGGGGTGGACATAACTACTGTAATATTTATTGATTTTGAGCTCGTTTTGAACTCCTGATAGCATTTAAAATTTGAATCCCAATGAACATATGCAACAATTCAAGTCTTAAGCACATAACTAGCACCATGAACATTCTATAATACTCTTAGCTTTTGAATCCTGCTTTTCAAAATTTAAAAAAATATATATATATATATTTAAAATATCGCAAACATGATGCTAACAACTAAGTCATAATAAACATTGCTTTGAATAAGACTAATAACTAAGTCTTCACACTCAGTGACTGATAAGTTATCACTACTTTGAATAAGACTTACACTCAAATGTTTATACTTAACATGGTTTTAAAGAGTACTCATAATTAAATCATAACATTGCTTTGAATATGAGGATAAGTCTTCACCAGTTGATGCCAGACTACACTGTTCTAAATACTAGCATCCAAATTTTCTAAAATGTTAGCCAGATTCACAAATGAACATTGGAATCAAACAAGCTCCTGGTTCAAATAAATGACTGCTGTCTCACAAAACACCTTCCAGGAGGAATATACATCAATCTGGTAAAACTACCAAAAATATCAATTTTACAAATAATCTGCTACAAAGCCACATTGTCAATTGAGAGTGTACAGTTTTATTGTTACATTAAACCATAAATATTCAGTAACTACTCTATATTGACTTAAGGAAAATGTATAATATTTAGCATGTAAACATGAATTGTACTGAAGAGGTAACAGCAGTTTAGAAATCAATTTCATCCAGAGATTTTCTGAAAATGTTTATTTTCCTAAGTTGTCCAGGAAACTGGTGAAACTGAGTGAAGAAATATGATGAATACTTGGATCTCATTCACCAGTCTTTTGACCTATGATAAGTAGTAAAATAACAATGAATAAAAATTTTAAAGCCTTTCATCCTGTCACCGTATTAAAAATTAAGAATATATTTTCTCTGAGATTTCCCTTAATTTTTTTTCCCCAAAAAGATTCCCACTTTCCAAGCACTTTTAGAGAATAAGAGCATTCTAGGGAAAAAATATTTATGACACATGGTTCTTCTAGACTCAATGTTATAGAAACTTTGGAAAGGCTAGAACCCACATCTTCATTATCCAAAGGCGCCCCTTGTAATGGCCACTGGTAGCAAAATAATAAAGAACACAATAATGTTCCTCAGTAGTCTCTTCCAATCAGTGGGGACAAAGTACTGCACCAGTGTGGCTGTAAATGTAAAAATAAATACATAAATTATGCAATAATTATTCAAAGAATTCTTGGATTCAAAATTATGCAATAATTATTCAAAGAATTCTTGGATTCAAAAAATAAGAAAACTTTCTTGAAATAAAAACCTTTCAAACTATTCATCACAATGTACTTTTAGAACAGCTTCTCCAGCAGTAATACCTTTATGCTGATCAACAACTTAAAACTAATGTCACCTGCTTTCTACAACTTTTGCTTCCTATTGTCATGAAAATTAATATCATTTAAAAAGTTATGCTTTTTTTGCACAACTTTTTAAATTGTTACACTATATCTACAAGTTCTGAAATTATATAAAGTTTTCTTTTGTTATAAATATAATTTCCAAAATAAATGGCCTTCTTTTAAAAGAAACTTACACGTATAGAAATATGGGCAAGCGTAAGAATATTTGTGAATTTGAATCCAGGTAATATTGGAGGAGGAACTTACCTGTTACACAGTGTATTTCATGTGCAGCACACACAAAGATGAAGGAAGTGAGTGCGAGATTCAGAACCGGAAAACTCGGGACTAGAACCAAAATACCATGTGTGTCCGAAGCCAGCCACATGTGATACTGAGATATAAAGAGCTGTGAAAATAGATGCAGAAAAAGTGACAGAGTTGCATATAGTTAGTTTTGTACTATTTTCATTGATAGATGGAACAAAAGTATGCCATTTTCCTTGAGGAGTAATAGAAATTAATCTATATTATATCAAGTCCTATTTGTATATTTTAAATATCAATGTTCAAGTGGAAAGGAGTTCTATTTTGCTTAATTCCGTTTTCCAACCAATTCATTACCCTACTTGTAAATAAACATTCTTTTACAGAACTGGTAACTGATAGAGTTGTGGCAAAATTTGCATTCTTCTGCTTCACAGTTCAATCACCTTACCTCCAAAGCAATCCTCCCAAACCAGGCAAAAAAGGAACTGTATTTCACTCGAAGCCAGCCTGGTACATTTCTTAATACTACAAATGAGATTATCTGAAAAGTCCAGTAAAACATTGATTGTTATAAGTAGACTATTTATACGTGGAACAAATACTGGGCAAACATTATTGTTAGTGGAACTGATTTTCAGATTCCAACATTACAAATACTGAGGTAACCACATCTAACATAAAACATGAATGTATATTTCAAGGAACACACTATAGAACAGCAAAATTTTTCTTAAACATGCGTGGAAACAATTTTCAAGATGACAGTCAATTAATGATGGAAAAGTGTGTTTCTTGCATTGGCTGTGTTTTGAAACTGGACATATCTAATGGATCTAACAAATAGCTTACCGGCATGAAACAGATATAGGCATGCACTTCATTGCATTCCTCTTTATTTCTGCAGAAACTGGCAAAGGTAAAATAACCCTGCAAAGAATATATTAATGGATTATTTACAGCAGTTATAATTTATTACCCAAACCTCAACAGATTTATTTATAGCTTGGCAGGAATATCATGTTTGACAAGAAATAGAAATTTTTAATCCAAGTTAGGCTTTTGTGACTACCTACAAAGTATTTAGAGCAAGAAATCTAAAATTCGCCACATATCTGAAATTCGCCACATGTGAAAATACTAATAAAATAAATGAATTGTGGTGAGATTTGTTGACTGTATAGTAAATTAAGGCTTTTTGAACTGAAAAATACCAATTTTTGGACAAAAACATCATTTTCTTCATAAAATTAACTAAGGTTTTAGAGGTGGCGAATTTTAGATTCCTGGCGAATTTTAGATTTCTTACTCTACTTGGTTCACTAGCAATTTAAGTTATTATTTATCAACATTTATTAAATTAAAAAAAAAAATTATGTTAAACAACGGCAAACTGGCAGAAATTTTAACTGAAATACTCAAATAATTTGAGACAGGAATAAATAAAATAATTCGGAGCACACAAATCAAATGTTTCTTTTGAAATCTGTGCAGTGATTGGTTTGTGTTAGTTTTGGACATACACATCATCTTTAATTAATATAATACTTTCATAACAGTGTATCAAAAGGGTTAGTAAAGGTCCCATTTACTGATTCTTGACAAAGAGGTGTTCTTGTGTCAATGTATATTTTAGTCAAAAGCACCCATAATATAGTAACAATATTTCTGATCTAATAAACTGTTTTAATCGATTCAATATTACATAAAACGTGCTCAAATGATAATTTTGTGTTGACGTTGGAAAAATGAGAACACCTAATATTTGGGAATGTATCATTGTGGTTTAACTTTTGTGACAGTTCAGAATTTTAGAAAATCACGAATATTTCCAAAACTGTAGGAGACACAGTGATTTTAAGAGGATATTCCACCTCCTTTTTTTCAAATGTTCCACTGTTAGGTCAATTTGCCCATCTTTACTCACAGCCAAGCCAGCTACAGCCAGTACAGAAATAAGCCAAGTGATTCCACGGGAGTACAGAGTGGACTTATCTGAATCAGAGACCAGCTTCAACTTCTTAGACACCAATAGAGCAAAGGCAAATGCCATGCCAAATACTGTGCTCTGGATTTAAAAGAAAAACATGGACACATGATCTGAAGTGACATAGTGAATTAAGGGTAGTAAAAAAAAAAGTAAAAAAACTTAGTACCTGATGTTTCAACAAAATACTGTAGAACCTCTATTATCCAACCTATTATCCGAACTTTCACTCATCCGACCTCAAACCCACTCTCCCATTTAAACCTGTTCTTTTAGCCCTTCTATTATCTGACCCTTCCATTATCCGAACCAACTGTTCCTCCCCCAAGAGAGTCGCATGATAGAGGTTCTACTGTATTTGTGTTCAGTGGTTTTTTTTATATATTTAAGTAAAACAGAAAACTACATAGAGGTTTCTATCCATTTCAACAGGTAAGATCATGCTAGGACAGATTCTGTGTGAATCCCACATAAATGCCCAACATAGTAACCACTTGGCCGCTGAAATCTCCAAATATAAATGCCCTGCAAATACTGTACAAATACTGTATTTTTTAAAAATATCAGAGTACAGAATAGAGCCATAAACAAGCTTTAATTGTTTGCAAATAAAAAGAATAAAATCAAAAGCAATGTTGCATACCATACTCTGAAAATGTAAACAATTTACTTATAAAATTAGATGGAATAGTATGCATAATAACAAAGCGGAAATATTTATATCTTACCAGTTATTATTCTCAAAAATAAAACTTGGAAAATGTGTGCTAGTTTTCCTAGAAGTTTGAAAAAGACAAAATTTGAAACAATATTCAAACCAAGTTGCTGCTTTAAACCCACTCTACACAGTTCAACTTACGTATCTGTCAATTTTCCACCTAAAGACCCAATCCTTTATGGAATCATCTGAAGTGACAAACAATGCTTTGATTGGGTGACTCAGAAAGATATCCTCGAATAAAACCTGAAAGGTTAGAATACAATTAAACTTTTTACAGCATGATTAATAACTTAATGGAATCAACTATATATTAGTGAAAGATTAATACAACATTCCTGTCACCAGGAAAAGGAAACACAATAACATTTGATTACAAGCCACTAAATCTTTCAGCTAGATTCGAAATAAGCAGCTTCCTATGTTTCTCAAGGTTCCTTCTTACAGCTCCTCAGTTCATAAATCTCAAGTTCATTTCAAGTAAGTGCTTCTCATATGATGCTTGAAAACTCTAGAATAATTTGCCACTGGAAATTTGAACTGCTACTACACTTTCAAGTTTCAAAAGGCTACTTAAAACCTATCTGTTTCAGAAGTCTTTCCCTCCCTAGTTTTTCTGATTACTGAACAGCAATGGTCCCCTTGGTGATAACCCGATATGTTTTATGACTTTCTGATTTTGAGCATTATAGTGATTTGGGGATGGTGTGCCTTAGAATTCGCCAGTTCGGAGAGTAAGCACAAGGATACCTAATACCTACAGCCTGAAGCTGTTGAAGTATGAATATGTGTACATAGAGTTTATGACATATGTTTGAAAGTCAATGGATACATTTTATATTTTCTCCGAAGACCAATACTCTATTCTTTATCGAAGGATTCTGCGTAGATATGGACTGGTTGTAACACAGCTTAGCTCCATCCAACGGTAGTTATTTTTTCTTGCACAACAAAGCAGTATGATTGTTGCAGGTACCAAATGGCCAGTCTTTAGGAATAAAAGTGAATTGACCTCCCAAAGTGCAACATGTAATGCTGACCAACAGGGCAATGGTGAAGCTCAGAGGGCAACTGACCTACAAAATGGATAGAAATGATAATAACAGGAAGCTCATCTTTTGGTAATGCTCCAGATCTAAATGTTTAGGCTTTGAGAACTCCACCTAGAAATGCCTTCTATGTATTCAAATTTTACTAACACTATGTACCGACAAAGACACCAACAACCAGATTATTGCAATATATCAGCAACTTTATCTATTGACAAAATAAAAACTACTTACCTCAGATGCATATAGAAGAGTGATGGCGATGACTAGAATGACAAACTTCAGAATCATGTACAGATAGTGCAAGGTGTAAACTGAAAGAGTAAAAATAGCTCACATACTACATTGAACAACCTGCAAAATATAGTTAATTTTATAGGTAATACATGCTGTTGAAAAATGGTCAGTGAGTATGAACAAAACTTCCTGTTGCAGCCACCCAACTCTCCGGTCAACACGCACATGCAAATTCAAGGTTTTACAACAACCTTAACTGGATTGATGAGTGCCATAGTTTACCATAAACCTTCATGTTTTATACCTGTGTTCAGTGTGTTGGCCAGTGAAGTTGATAGCTACAGGAAATTGTTATTGTTAAAAAGTGGGGACGTATTTTGCCATAAAGTCATTCATCTCCTATGCTTACTGCAATGGAAACAAAAGCAAGATAAACATTTGAGTGCAACTGGTGGACATAAATCAGCTCAACATGGTTCAACACATGTATCTATCTATTTTGCACCTTAACACATAACCTTCAATAAAATTGTCTGAAGTACCATTGCATTGAGGTCAGCCATTACAACTTTACTTTGACTTGAATGTATAAACTGGAGGAGCAAAATAGCCGGTTTACTTCAGAAACAAGTAGTGTTATATTTATAGAGTCCATGCTTCTTATCTCAATACTGTCAATGTATCGTGGTTTACACTGTAGAAACTACACTGACTGGTACATATTGCTTTCTTGCACCACTAAAACTGCCCATTATAGTCCAACCTATACAATGTGATGAAAACACGTTAAAATTCCAATACAGTCAAATCCTACTGGGCAAAACTTTGTTAAGTAGAGTATCCTATTCAGTTAAAAATAGCTGGGTTTTACAGAGCACTTTCCCTTGAAATGTACTGTTATACTGAATGTGGGATTAGCTTACTACTCCATGTAAATTTAACTGTTATTAAGTTAAATGTAATATTGACTTACTGTCTGTAGATTTGGCAGTGATTTGTGGCCAGATGCCCATAATGACATAGGAGATGATGAACCAAAAGGAGACAAGAGGTACAAAGTAGTAGAACTGGTATGGTCTGTTCATGGTGAAACAGAGTAAAACCACCAGGAAATTGAACCGAAATAACACCTGTGAAAACAAAGAACAAAACACCTGAGGTACAATGTGAAATATCAATTTCAAAAGACACCGACATAGTAGTCAGGGTTAAACATTCCTTTTAACAGTTAAATTGGGACAGGCAATCAGACATTTTTCCATGCATTATGAGGGGCTGGAGTTAAAACCAAAATCACAGAAGAAAGACCCAAGTGACCCTTTACCGATTTTGGCCACTGATACTATACCACTGATAATCCTAAAGCTACAAAGTAAAAGTGACAAGCAGTCTGTTCAAGTTGGTCAAGATTTTGCACTGTTAATCACTGGTAATCAGCGAAAGTTTCATTAAAATACAATAACATTATGATATCTCCAAACTTGTTTTCAAGTTAAGCCTAATTTAAATGAATGAGAAGGACAGACAACCTTCACAAGAATTTTTAAATTTCAATATAAGCCAGGTTTACTTTTCACAAAAAGCTTAACTTTAAATTCCCAAAATTTTAGGGTACCTTAGATTTGAGTATGAACTCACACTCCATGTTTGGCTTTCCGCTTATATTTATATAACCAACCATTTGATATAACACTTTTTGACCTTGAAACTGTGAAGGAGTTTGACCCCAGGTCCTTCTTCTGATTGTTAATGCTAAATTTAGACACATATGATGCTTAATACTTACTGTACAGAATCTATTCAAAGAGAAGTCTCCAGTCTTAAAGAAGTAATAAAAATGTCCAAATCCTGACAAGAACAAGTAGGAGGACACTAAAACACGGATCTGCATGTAAATAGACAGCACCTGAAAATTACAAATAAAATAAATAAAAACTTATTCTCAAACCTCAAGATTCCAAATTTAATATCTCTCATTTGTTTACTTGTAAAGTGAAACCAGAGGACCACTCACCAGAATCAGATTGACTTGAATTCTATTATGTAAATTGTAGAAATAAATTGGAGATTGTGTACTTCACTGCACAATTATATATTATGAAGGCCGATTATAAAATATTTAAAGGAAAAACAGACAGCTATTTGCCAACTTTCTTGGAATTAATTTTCCCGATTTCTTTTGTCAAACTATTTTCTCTCTCATTGTTCAAAGTTACCTCAGATTATGAAAAAAGCATTGAAATGTCAACTTTCGACTTTTTTGTGTTTTATGCTCTCTTTGGGGGTTTTAAGGAGTACAAAAGTAATCCTAATCAATCCTAGTCTTCACTTCACTGGCTCTTGTTTTGTGATATATCAAGTAAATTCTACGCAATTTGGATCAAACTAGTTTAAAAGTATTCCAGTATTCTCTATCGGTTTAGTATTAATGTCCTCACATAAAGCACTCTGTGCTGATAATACTCACTTTACTGGCTCCTGTCATGTGATAGATCAGAATAACAAGCTGCATCCATCCTTTCCACTCATCAGTCTGATCTCTGTGTAGAATAGTCGTCTGAAGATATATGCAAATTGCAGAAGAGACATAAAACACATGATCCGACAACTGTTACACTAGGGTGTTTATAAATTGCACTTTGCAAATTATATGCAATATTATAAAACGGACACCTCCGCAGTCAACGAATACGCGTCTCTGCGCATTTCGTGAGAGTACTTAATAGAGAAACTAATGTACGCTGTTCCAATCTACGAACATGGTTGCGCAACATAGTCTCGAAAATAAAATTGAACTTCGGCCCTCATCCTTTATTTAGAGGGTATTTTTGTGATTGAATCGCCAATAAAGTACGCGCATACGTAGTTTATTTCTACAATATGCTACATTAAACAAATTTTGAAAAAGTCTGCTTGTATGTTAATGTGAATATTTGTTTAAAAATGGTGAAAATCTATGCTAGTTACCATGCAATGCAGTTACACTATTTATGCCTTTTTTATATAATTCCATTTCACTCTCATAATATAATATTGTATTGTGAGAAAATAATAGAAATAATTAAACAATACCCTACAAATAGTTTTACAATGATAAATGGATATTTTTAATGAGTCTTACATATTGTGAAGTCTCAGTGAAGAAAATGCCAACAATCATCAGATAAGAAAACGGCAAGAAGAAATTCACATGGGTGTAGTACTTGTTTTCTTTCATAAAGAATGACGTCCTGAAAAGCATACAAAAAACTCTGAATTCACAGTATGCACATTGTTAGAATCATCATGGAACTTGTACAAAATCGCACGCGCATTATATTATATTTAAATCTGTGGCGACCTTACTGGGAAGTATTTTTTTCATTCATATAAACATATACAATTTTAGATAATCTGCTAAACCAATCATTTCACATCATGTCTGAAACAACCTGTTATTGTGACAAAATGCCAAAACCTTAAAACCATTTGGTACAAAGCATGGTAAAAAACTAAAATACAACAAATATGGTAGAGACACTATTATCATGCTGATCACTGAAGATCATAGCTAGATACTAGAAGTTTCATATAATAGAAGACTCGGACAAACATATCTTACATTAAAACTGTAATTCACCTGTCACAGAGGAAGAAATACATCATGATAATACCAAGTCTTGCCAGAGATACCATCAACTCATAGAAACCATTGCCCAAACCAGCAGGGATAGTCACCAGCCCATTGGAAAGGCCTGGAAAGAGAAAAGTAAGGCATTTACAACAAAACAAGAGCAATAATACCAGCAAACAGTTGGCATAGAAAATCCTAAGTTGTTGCCTAGACATGATTCAGAAAGTGGAAAATTGACTATTTAAATAATCGATTCTCAGATTATAAATTTTGAATTTCTACATCATAGTAACATGACAACTGTTGCCTACATCAGAAACTTAGTGCTGTACATAGATTGGGGAACTGGTACAAAGCAGTGCATATAAGTTTAAAATATTGCACTGAAAACAATCATGTGTTAACAAACAATTACCACCTTCCAAATAGTAGTATCAGGATTCAAACCTATAACCACACTGGTGGAAAGGGAGAATAATAACCAACTTCACCAGTATGCCTACTTTCTACTTGCTGTGGATCACATGACCATGACTTTTGAAACTTAATACACCTTAAGATTGTTCCATATACATCACACATTGAAGGCTACACTAGGGACGACATACCAGTAGTGACATGACTTCTCTCACCTCGTTTTCCATTCCCATTTCCACCATTTTTCCCTTTCTCTTCTTTCTCCACCAAAACTGTACTTTGGTCTATATTTCTATCAACTGAAGAGTTACTGCTGGTTCGCATGTGAAGAGTTCCCCTCGTGTTTTGGTCACTCTCAACAGTACCACTTCCTCTTCCTGTGACAAAAAATACATGCATTTGTGGTTAACTAGGGCTATAAATCATTTGAGGAAGACAAGTATCGGAATTCAGTTTTTTTATGATTGTTTATGAATTTTAAAATATCTTGTATTCTTATATATGATATTTAGTACAAATCATACAATATGACATATTATACATGCACTTTCTAGATGTGTTAGCACTAAGGGAGGTAAGAGAGGTAAATTCATTAGTGCCTCAATATGCCTTGATATATACTTTACCAGAATAATTCTTAGACTTCTCACTCGGTATATCCTGTGTCTGACATTGGCTTTTCCACATACCTCTAACCATTTTTTTTAAATGTAAGCATCGATCTTTCATGAATTGGGGAACAGCATAATGTCTTGGATAGGGGACTGAGTTCTTGGCTAAGTATGGGATGTATCTAACTGGGAATTTGTTTTTTATCGCAAGATTTTCATAAATTCTAGAGCACTACTCATGACTCTGATGGCTTTGCTGCTAGCACATGTAGACCAAAAGACTATTTGGCCTTGTTCATTTAGTATTCAACATTTTGAATTGCCACAAACTACACACAATCAAACACATGGGAAACTGTAGCCTTCTGCCGTTAAAATACAAGATTGTCATCTTACCATTTTCAGTATAGGCTCCACCAGTGGCAGCTTCTGTATTGTCATACTCTCCAGCAGTATATCCTAGTGGAGTGACAGAAGGGAAATTTGCTGAATCATCCGATCCACTGGTAGTGTTGGTATTATTGTCTGAAAGTAGTTGTTCTATCTCATTCGCACTGCTGTACGGGGCACGGAAACGGACTTTAGGAGAGGTAGAAAGGGTCAGTTTCTTCTTCCATGCACACATACACAGAGCAAGGATTAAGCTAGAAAAATAAGATGTATTTTATTATTTTATATTATACAAGACTTCATCCACTGACAAAGTGAGGAGAATGCAATCATTTATGACCACAGTTGCAAGCAGGTATAGTTTTTAAGGCTTTGATTTGTTTATTTGGGGTTTAACGTCGCTTTCAACACTTTTTAGGTCATATCACAATGGGTAGTTTTGTGGGCAGAGGAAACCAGTACATACAGTTGGTCAAGGTTCTGCACTGTAAACTGCCAACCATCAGTAAGAAACTACCATCTTTCCCACACAAGGTTCAGGATTTGAACCACTGACCTCAGAGATGGGAGGTGAGTGTGTTTCCACTGTGCCAACATAGCAACCTTTAAGGCTTCTTAGTATCCATGTTTTGTTAGAAAGCAAGCAAAACATATCCAATGCTTATACCAGAGGTAAGTTTATTCACAGCAATCAATAGATTTTTAATAGTTGTACATCGATTCTGCCAAATGTTTCCTCATGAATAGAGTTTTTTAAAAATAAGCCTGATTATCAGAGTGATGTAATACAAAGTTAAAAACTCCAGATCAAGACAAACAAATGTCAATTAACAAGTCCCAAATATAGAAGCACTGGCATAAAATCATTTACCAAGTGGCAAATGAAGAATCAAAGGTGAAATATCTTGTCACTTACCAAGTACCAAACAAGGATGCAGACACAATCTGTAGTGCTGTGATAGGTTCTTCACTAGAACAGCAGGTCCCATCATCGAAATTCATGTGGTCATTACAATACAGGTTCACTAGTATCTGAAGGTCCTAAAAATAACAGAGAAACTCTGAGCAAGTGGAACAGAAAGCTAAAATATTAAATATATCCGTTAGATTTATTTCTCATCAATAATTTTATGTCAGCTGTAATATTTACTTTATTGATACTTCAAGTTGGATTTGGGTCAGTTATTACACAATAGATTTCCGGCCTGATTTTTTATCCTCAGTGGCACCACCAGTCTTTGCTGAAGAAAAGGGTTTATTACCGGTGCATAGTAATTTGTTTAAGAAGTAACATTACTGAAGTGGCAATACATTTAAGTTTTATCTCTGAACTCTCTAGATTTATCTCTCCAAATTTTAACTATTTCAAAGGGAAATATACCCAAACACGTTTACTGCCCATGAATAGTTATGAATTTTTAGTTGCATCACTATAATCTGAAATTTTTATATTATTACATTCATCTTTTTACTTCATATGTTCATCTGTCAGAGACTGGACTGTTTTAGAATGAAATACAGTAAAATCTTAATTGTTTAACATTCTACTATCAAATATTTTATTTTATAATTTGACTTCCACTCTCCGGAATTTTTATTTCCATACTGTTAATAATAAACTACTTCTTTAATTTATGGTATAGAGTAAGAAATCTAAAATTCGCCAGGAATCTAAAATTCGCCACCTCTAAAACCTTAGTTAATTTTATGAAGAAAATGATGTTTTTGTCTAAAAATTGGTATTTTTCAGTTCAAAAAGCCTTAATTTACTATACAGTCAACAAATCTCACCACAATTCATTTATTTTATTAGTATTTTCACAAGTGGCGAATTTCAGATATGTGGCGAATTTTAGATTTCTTACTCTAAACCTTCTGTTATCTGATAAAAATGTCAAACTCCATCATGTTTTCATAATAGAGGTTTCAATGTGATGTATCTGTGTACTTACCCAAGTAAGCGGCTTTTCACCCATATGTAAACCATCTTCAGAAGTATAGAGGAAATTTTCCCCAATCACACGGGCTGATTTCCACAGCTTTACACTGGTACCAGATCTTCAGAATATTTAACAACACCCTTTGGATTTTTGTAAGCTTTTAAATAAATAGTAATACACAATTTCCATCACTGACCAAAGTTACCTCAACTAACTAAGAAAAATCCGATGCTAAAGTATGACAGCATTATAAGAGTAGCTGTGGTTGGAAGCTGGCATGGCAGTACCACAGGATGATTGTCTAAAGGAGAATAACCAACCAACTATAAAAAACTTTCAGGGGAAACTGCAGCTAGTCATAGTAAAATCTACTCCCTTGTGGCCTTTATTCTTAATCTCAAAATCAATGGTGAGTGCTAAAAAGATCAAATCTGACAAATAACAAGAGTCATTTTGGGAGTGCAGAAATGAGTCTTCATAAAACAGAATACGAGGATGAGAGAAATTGAGACACTTACAATATGCTTTCAGCGGCGTTGTTGTACCTATCAACCTCTGCATTTGTCGCAAAGTGTCTCGAATAATTACGACATTTGACCTCTATTACAGGCTCTGAAATGAAAAGGTAGTACAGACATTTATGCACAGCAAGTATAGCATAGAGTACCACAGTGGTTGGAGATTTGTCAGAAAACATAGAACTTGCGAGAAATATTTACTTTATACCATTACGAAATAGTTGCACCAATGCCTGGACAATGCAACAAAAATAATGTAAAACATGCTACCCAGAAAAAACACCCTTTCTTTACTTTGAATTGATTTATAAATTAATGACTTTTGTGAGAGTTTGGGGGACTTTTTCATCTGATCTGATCCCAGAAAATAATTCTGGATAATGGCCTTTTGGTCACTTTAGGGACAATTTTCATATTTCTTCTTGTGTAATGCTTCAATTTTCCCTCCTTTTGTCTATTATTTTGCTTCCCGTTCCTCTTATCCTCTCACAAGATACATTAATCAATGGTGGTGGCATCACCTTCTTCTGTATCAAGTGTAGCCACATGGAATCGCTACAAGTTAAAGCCCCTTTTGCACAAACTACATCTTTTCCTCATATTTTATTTAAAAAAAATTGCTAGGAAATGCCATGGAATGCTATGACCTCACATTTTTTAATTTGCATATTTTAACAATGGTATTCTTCAAGTAAGATTTTATTATTTTGTTGGTATGTAGTATGAATATGTTTAGTTATGCTTATATAATTTATGCTTATACAATGACTGTTGTGATTTTTTATGTCTGTTAATTACATTGAATGATTAATCAATCCAGGGTGAGTGATAATCAAGCCTTTACAAACAGCCGAGTCGCAGCCTTTGTAGCAATATACCAACCTCTGTAGCTTGTGAAATTTTGTAATTATTTGGAAAATATCTTACTATGGACTTTTTAAAGAGTAATTTATGTTACCTCATCTTTTTTTGCAATGATTAACTAATGTGATACAACATGGCATAAATCAATTGTGCTTCCATATATACTCGTATACAAATGCATGTATGTTAACCAAGTAGCAGCAAGCCAGATACCTTGTAATACCCAGAGTATCTGGGAAGTATTTCCCAATTTATCCATCAGAGGCATCAAGGTTGTCAGATTGTCTGCAGATATAACACACAAAAACAATCCATGAATAACTTGTCCTTTTAATTTCCTGATTCACTTGTAATTTACAAATCTAAAGTTTCTCCAATTATTTTCAAGGAAGCTTTTGCTTTCAACATATCAACTCACAAAAATTTAATCATCACTTCCTCAGGGGATACTACACAAATTCTGCATCTTTCACTGATACTGACTTCTTTACTTTTTCGTAAACTTTACTAACAGACATTTAAAAGCTGAAAAACTGGCAAAAACTCAACCAAAATAGTTGGTAAAAGTAACTACAAAATTCTGAAATATATTTATATACCTTTGTATTGTTCAAGTCCTTCCAATGTTCCATTTAATAACTTCATTGTCCACTGTAAATAACATCATATAAACACAACTTAAAAATATTAAAATTGGCAGTGTCATATCACTTTTGTATCAGTCAAATCACCTTTGGACCATATGCACAGCATTTAAAAAAGATTTGTAAGTGCAAACAATATACAAAATTTTAGGTTATGAACTCACTTCAAACAAACAATTTCTTGTTACTACAAATTTTCAGGTATAAATTGTTTGGCTATGTATTTGCTATTTATCTAAATAAGACTTGGTATTGTATACAACTCACAATATTAGTTATAAATGCTCACTTTGCATCTACCTGCTCATCAAGTATGAACTATAAACTGTACCCACAAAATTTGTGAATTGTAAATCACAGGGCATGCACAATCTACTACCAGTTTGTTGCTAACAGGCCACTATCAGTGACTGAGTGAACATCAGTTATCAGGAGGTTCAATCAGCCAATACCTAAATTGCACTAACAAGGATTTTACTTATACTTACAGTTCCACTTCCAGTGACTATGAGTGAAGGTCTCTTGTCAGTGGGTTCACTCAACCAGTCTTCATATACACGGTATGTGGAATCATTCAGAATAGGTTGCCACAGAAATTTCTGTAAAAGAACGATTATATTGGTATATGTAAACACATGGAATCATTTAAAATGAGACATCACAAAATTTCTGTAGCAATTTAAATCATGACACAAACAGCATATAAGAATTATTAAAAATAGAATCCTTTGCAAAAATAAATCAGGCTCCAAGTTCACAATAGACAGAGTGAATTACTTAACCCTTTCGCTACTGAAGGAACATTATTCCATGGGACTGTAGCTATATGACGTCATATCATGTCAGAAGCGCCAATGAAGTAAAATAATATCTCACTACCTTATACAATTTATTTGCGGTATTTTTCGGTATATTTCATTAGGAATTGATGAAAGTCGATGCAGTTATATGCCTTAAATACGGCAATATCTACAGAAAGCAGTTAAAATAGGTGAAATGGTGAATTTTTTTATAAAATATGGCATAACTTTCATTTAAAATATACTTAAAAAGTCGGTTTAATACTGATACACCAAAGAAAACGTATAATAGTACACTAAAGGGAAAGAAGAAATATATATTATTGCCGTCGACCCTTGGTCGACAGACATGGTCCCCTGTAATACACATTGATGTCGACTGCTAGTCGACACACATGGTAGCGAAAGGGTTAAATTATGCAACAAGAAACAACATTGCTATGAAGGTTGCTAAAACTTGTGTTTAAGTGCTCCTCTTAAATGAGTAATAAACCAGAAACATACAAAGATGACACAATTAACCTATATCACAAACATAACATCAGCTATTGACTCATTTCACATCATTTTTCTTTAACTAGTAGAATCAACTTAAACATCTGAAATCCACAGAATTTGCTTATACTTATAGCTAACTCAACTTATATCTACAAAACTTTAGCCGTTTTTCTATTGTTCTTACATGAGAACTGGTCCCACGTGCACCAACATTTGATTTAAACTGTTTCTACTAACATGGAAAAGTACCTTACTAAAACATGAAACTTACAATCTCCAGGTTAATATTGTCATCTTTAAAGTGCAGATCTGTGTGAACTTTCTGTTCTTCCACTTCCTGTCCGGAGACAAGGGACACAAGCTTCCAATACTGAAGACGTATACGTGAGTCCCCCATAAATACAATCCTGTTCTTCCCTCCCCAGTAGGATATGTAATGCATACAGTTCCTTGTCTCACTGGAAAAACATACTAGTGAAAGTTAGTGAGTGGAATAACCCCCATTTTCATGGTCAATTATTTGTTCATTTTTCTGACCAATAATCAACTCATAACCACTTTTTAACTCAACTGTTGGTCAATACATCATGAAAAACTTTCCCAGATGAAGTATATATCCATTCTGTGAGAACAACGGTGTCTTTGACATTTAGAAGCTATCGAAAGCTCCCACTTCTTGTATATATGGCAGGACTTATAAACAAACCCAAAATTTATGGAAAAAAAACTATTGATTGATCATAAGATACTCTCTAAAATATTAAAAAACCTGTGGATATTGAGAAACATAAAGAAAGGTAAGATTTGTGGTAAATAACTGATTTCTAGAAAATGTCAGTGACCGACCGCGATTGTACCATGAAACCAACAATTACTTGAGCGTTTGTCTAATTGTTCACCCACTAGTGAAAGTAGATAACACAGACCATATGAAGATACAATTTTCACAGTCAAAGTAGATAGGTCCTTGGTCAAAACAATATTTAGAAACCACCTCTATAAAATTGCAAATTATGTCACCCTTGTCTGAATTCCACCAATGTTACCACTAAGAAAAATTTTAAAATATTCTTTTATACCAAAAGATAAAATTTATTTTTTCTTTATTGGATAGTACACATTCATACCTTTTTGTGTATTCATGTATCATGCATCCAAAGGGCTGCCAGATATTGTCACCTTGTACACGCCCTTCACTTAACAGCCAATGGCAAGAATCATCACCTATCATTCGAATTTAAAAATAAGAAACAAGATTAAATGTGTTTAGCTGTATTTGACAAAATACGGACATTACTGGTGGCAAGTTATTTTCAGTTTTATAAATAATCAGATTGATTCATTTTACGTGCAGAGCTTTCACATATTATTAGCACATAATATATGTTCAATGAATTGCAATTGATCGATAAAACACAAATTTTAATTTTCCACGACAAGTGATTTCAATAGATCTAAAAATGTTTCTAAAATTGAAACCAATATTGCAATATTGAAATCAATAAACAATATTCAGTCATTTTGAAAATAAGGAGGCCTTTCCATGTATCATGTTTACTTTACACAGAAACATATTGTCGTATTATAAACGGTATGGTTGATGTGCTGTAAAACATTCTGTAGAAAATATCCTACAATAGAGATTGCCACACTCAAGCTCTTGTTTCTACTAAAGCTTTTTCTAACAGTTGCTTTTTATTGGGTAATGGTCCATGAAATCATCAAAATGTAATGGTTAGGCACCCAAATTGTGTTTCCTCAATAGAAAATAAAGATGCAATGAACAAAAACCAAATAAAACAAGAATTTTCATGCTTTTCTGTATAGACAATGTCAGGTTTATATCATTTCGATGAAACATGAAGTGGGTCACTGATAAAGAAAATAAATGTGGTTACATTCTGTATTTACTTGTGCATTAGCTGCAAGAGTGCTTTTACTGATTTTTACACTATAAAAGTACATGAGTGAAATTACTCTGGTTTCTTTGATTCTTGTTTGTTTGTCTATTTTTTCGATATTGAAATGCTGGTAGTATGTGTCAATATCAACGTCTCCATGGGATGATAGATTGATATTAAAAGATTGAGTACTAATCTCTATACTAATGCACAAAGATGGCTGACTATTTTGTCTACAAATTTGTGGACTTGCACAAAGTCATGAATATTCACGAGCAAAAGTAAACCAATACTATATTCTTTGAGTGTGGTAAATCACTACATGCAGCCACTTGCATGATAAATGTGGTGTTTCAACATCCAAATTATAATTTGTAAAATAGTGACATCAGATGCAAATCAAGGTTCTACTGCTCAGCCAGTGATGTTTGTCACAGAAACTGGACAGCCCAGACCTTCGTCAACTTGGCCCCTGCTTACTTGGCCCCATTCAGATAAAAATTAAAGTGACATAAAATCTTTATTTATACATGGGTTTTGATAATCTAGGTATCACTGTTTTCAGTTTATAATCATGCATATAATAGTATGACATAATCTTGAATAAGCTAGGTTTATATAGTTGGAATATATGTGTAAGACTGTTTTATTAAAGAGATTGGTAACTGTTTTAATAATGTGGCCATCATTTGTATAATACTACCACCTTTTAAAATCAATCCATGTGGTGTAAAACTATTACTTTGTGCATACAATTATACCTGGCTGACAAAAGCAGCTATTTATGCCAGTATGAATGTAACTTGTCCAATGTATTTATTTCAGGTGACAAACTTCACTGGGGAGACCGCGGTGACGAACTGCACTGGCTGAGCAGTAGAAAACAGATAGGGTGATCCACGGAGTTGTCATGCTAGTAAAAAAATTACGTAACTATAATTTCTGATGTTTTTGCAGATCAAACTTACTGTAATTTACACTGAAATATGACAGGAGTCACGTCGAGAAATATATATTATAACAACTAGGGCTGATATTATTAGTGATTTCTGCAGATCGAGGATCACCTGTTAGATGGGAGTTGAACTTGAGTTAAACTCGAGTAAATGACACACATATAAATAAAATAACAATGTCCAAATATTGCCATCAAGGGATCCACTGTTAGTACCATTTTATTGCAAGGAAATATATTTTGTTGCTGGTTAAATTGTGCAGATATGTATGAGCACTTTATGGAACAGCCATGTAAATAAGGGAAATAATAAAAAATAAACGGCCATTGCTCATTGATTTTTATGTCTCTATGGTTAGATAAATTGCAAAAGTGCTAGTTTGTAACAAGATTAGTATATCATTATTTCTTTCTTAAAAATTAGAGTTAAAATTGCATTAATCGATGTGATCCCCAAATATCGCCCATCGAGTTACGACTCGAGTTTCGGTCAACTTGTTACAGCACTAATTACAACAGTGCAGTAGTGTAAACCCTAGTGGTGGTGGACCAATTCATACCCGTGTATAGGTAGCTGTGGTATTTTCTTGTCATTGGAGTTTTTGTGATATAGTGATTACTTCTGTATTTAACCTAGGATTTAACACTGACTCTGCCTGAATGTTACATTTTTATGAAATAATATGTTTTAATGTAATTTTAAATCATATTTGAGCGTTAATTAAAGTAGAAACAATCTACAAAGTTGTCAGAAATTACAAGTACATAAAATGTTTACTACCATCAAAACCCCATGGATCACCATACCTATTCACGCCCACCCCTAAATTAATTGAAGATAGTTACTGTTACACAATAAATTACCAATAAATATTATATGTTTCATATATGTATAAATCTTTAAGAAAACTGAGGGTGGGCGTGAATACGTACACAGGCATGAATTGGCCCATCACCACTACTGCAATAGGAGAAATAGAAGTAAACACGGCAGTGACGGCACTTCCTAAAAGTTGGACAAAAGTGATAGTGGCAACGTTAATTTTAATTGAGAAGAAATGAGGAGGGGTAGATGGCCAGCGGCGATACTCCAAGTAATGCGGCAATAGCTGCGATGGGGGGGGGGGGGGGGGGGGGGGGGGGGGGGGTAACATGTGGTGATGGCTTTCCTGTCCAACTTGGACATGGGGCTGGGGTGTGGGGCGATGGCCAGGAGATATTTTTATTTATAAAGTACATGGGTTAGCATGAAGTGGGTCGATTCATGAAGTGGGTCGATTTTCCAAGAATTTCTGCCAAAATAAAAGAATGCTATATTCCTGTGTCATGAAAGTTTTGGAAAAGTTTCACAGTACATAGCTACATTACCAAAGATCAGATTTGGATGTTCTGATGTCTATTAAATTTAATAATTCAAATTATTAAATTGAACTTTTTGCCCTTCTCATGGGACGGAAGAGCCTGACTGCAATTCCACCAGGACACACTTACAAACCAAATCTATTGATCATTTGTTTATTGCTGTTTTCTTTCTGGTAAACATTTTTGTGAACTTTTAAATATAATAAATCCAAGAAACACACTGATTTCGTCAAAATATGAATATAGAAGAAGTATTTTTTACTAGAAAATCGACCCACTTCATGAAAGTTTGGTGAAGTTATTTTTCAAAGATTTTGTGCAATTTTACAATTGAAAGAAGTAAGTTATGAACAAATTGTTACATAATGTTGCTGTCATCACTTTCTTCTGTATATCTGCCAAATATAGTGTTCCTAGCTAATTTACTTTTTACACAGCACTGAAAAAACCTGGAAAATCGACTCACTTCATGCTAACCCATGTAGTGTTGGAAATACCCCTTCTGGAGCCTCATATTTCTTGAAAAGCTCCCCCATCGCCGCTCCCCCCCATCGCCGCTTTGGCCAAGTAAAAGCCTGAGTTTAAAATGTACTAGTAAACACGATACCACGAAAACACCAATGACACGAAAACACCACAGACATATATCTCCTAAAACGATGTTGTTTAAACTTACCATACATTGCATGAATAAGACCATGGTAAACCACAAAGCCCAAAACCATAAGGGATGCGCATATCTTTGCATTCTCAACATTTATATATTTCATTATCTCCGCTGTGGCTGCGCTGTATTTTCTTTTATTATCGCCCATTTCTGTTGGACTACCCTTCAAATTTTCCCTTATCAAACACAGACTATCAAATTTAATACGTCAAGCATTCATTTTACAGTTGATCTAACCCCCTCACAAATTAAACATAACTAGGATACGTTTATTTATATTTTGCTCTGCATTAATAAATTAAGGTGCATTCTAAAAGTAAACTAAGTTTATAACATGTTATTATCGGGAAATTGTACCCGAATACTTCCCAGTCAGAACATTGTTTTAAAACTTTACCTGTTTTAAATATTTGACATCGACGCAGGGCCAAAAACACGCGAATAATTATTAGAATTGATTTTAATAAAATAATAAGGCACACTTATACAATAGTAAATTGTAATTAGCTACTTAATTCCAGTCAAATATAAGAATTAATTATTGTTTTTCAAGTTTCAGATTTAAGGTGTTAAAATTGATATTGTGACAACATTTGCTAAATATATTAGATCAAAGAGCTGTTAAAATTTAGTAGATTGATAATATATTTTACTTCTTGTTTTGTCTTCTCCCCTCGTGCCTTTCATTCTCAACACCAGTCCCCTTCATCAGGTTATTTCTAGCTTTAATGTCACTCACTATCTGCATGCTGTTGCTACCTAGAATTATTTGGTAATAGATTCTAGGAATGTTAATTTGAGCATCGAGGAGCTTACTGAGGGTAAAATTTCAGTTCAGGAGTGGATAGTATCGAATTAAATCTTGAGACACAGATAAAGCCAAGGTTATCATCATTGATCAAAAACATACCAGAGAGCCACTCTACCAAATTCCGCCATTCATCTAAAATTCTATATTTCTGTTAGAGAAAGCACAAGATGTAGGTGTTATTTTTGATTCAGAAAACTCATTTGATAATCATATAGCCTGTAAATGATGTTCATTCTCAATGCTCCATAAGGCAAAATCTTGCATGAAGACAGTTTGATTTCTGTGAAAGATAAAAATTCTGTATGAGTGCTTTGTGTTACCACTACAGTCTTCTGCATAGCTGTATGAGTTGGTGAGATACTCTTGACATGTTTATGTGTGTAGTTTGGACTTTAAACCTGAAGTTTGTTTTGTTCACTGAAAACAAGCACAATTTTTATTTGAAAAGTTGGTGTTTTGTGTATTTTCTTCTAGTATGCTTTTGAGATATTTAGAGGATCCAAGATAGGTTTAGACAAATGTTTGAAGATAATTGAAGATTATTTGGATTTTAATTGTGCATTTAAGTGACTGCCAAAGCAAAGTCGGTAAGAATACTATTTTCCTTTTATTATTAATTTTACAATTTAAAGATAAGATGCTTTTAGATTTGTGTATTTTAAGTTCTATTTTGCAGAAGTAGATTTCACAGTAAAATGAAATGGGATTTAGGTAATAAGGCATAGATTTAGCTTGTACATGTAAAGTAATTAGTTTGGTTTTAGATGCTCTATTATTTCAGATAATTAGTTTTACTCTTTATTACCAATGTTTTATTGAGTAATTATTTTACACTGAAATTGAAATATGATATTTGTCACAGAAAGTACATCTGTTGAATATTATTGAATATCTCATTTGCATGTGGTATGTGTTGTAACAAGAAAATATATGTATACATGTTTGTTTGTTCGTTTGTTTGTTTGTCAGCATGTCCAGGTTATTGTATTTACAGTTGACGGTCAGAATAAACCCTGATCAGTGAATGACAAGTTTTAATGCGCAGTTACAGTCAACGACTATTGGCCTTCATAAGAAAAGAAAATGTCTTCCCCAAGTGATGATAATGGCCAATACTTTGAAGATGACACTACAGAGATGACAATCAGAAGAAGCTCAAGAGAAAGGAATCCATCTGTCAAGGCCTTAGAAAATTTAGAGCAAATATTATTGGACAAATTCTGGCGAAAAATAACTGAGATAAAGGGATTATTGAAGACAGCAAGACAAAGTTTGATGAAAAACAAATTTGAATCAATGACACTGGAACAGATGTCCTGGCAACTAAGAAAATCAAAGGCTGACCTTTCCTCTAGTTATGATGAGATGTGCGAGAGATTCAGCATTCCCCAGGAAGTTAGATTAGCCTATGACAGCTGCCATGAAGAGACTGATGGGATTTTGTCACAAATTATCAAGGCAATGACACCAAGCAACAAAGATTCTTCTGACTTGCAGAGTAGAACCTCCTCAGTGTCATCCAAAAGGCTTGAGCTCACAGCAAAGGCAGCTGCGTTACAAGCTGAGCAAAATGCTAAATCTGAGGAAGCAAGGTTACAAGCTGAACTCAATCGCTTGGAGGCAGAAGAGGCCATTCGACAAGCACAGCTTGAAGCAGATAGGATTGTAAATCAAGTAAAGCAAGAAGCAGAAGAGAAGACAAGGAAGATCAAAATTAAATTGGAAATGGATCATAGACGCCAAGAGTTGGAAAATAGAAGACTCGAAACTGAAATGCAGAAAACAAATGCAGAACTCAAAGAATGGACAAGGTTTGAAGAATTAGACGAAGATAGATATTTTTATGGCCGACAAGACCAAATCCACTACAAGCCCCTTCACCCATCAGAAGAATTTGTTGACTATTTTGGAGCACTGCCCCATTCTTCACCTATTCAACCACAGGACAAAAAGATGGAAGATCCTACAAGCCAAAGACTGCACCAGCACAATGATGATACCCAAGTACAACTTGGCCCAGCTGCCAATTCGATGAATGCAAACAAAGCTCTTCAAAACAATTCAGCAGATATTGTTACTGATTTGGTTCAGTCCATAAGTTTGAGCCGTTTACCCTTACCTGAACCATGGGTATTTACTGGAGACCCATTAAATTACCCAAGCTGGAAAGCCTCTTTCGACACACTGATAAACACAAAGGGTGTCATGGGAAGTGAAAGAATACATTACTTGAGAAAGTATTTAGGAGGTGAAGCAAAGTCAGTGGTTGAAGGAACTTTCTATCTGAAATCAGAGGAAGCATATGAACGAGCTGTGGCTCTTCTAGAAAAAAGATATGGAAACAGTTTTGTAGTTGCAGAGGCATTTCGAGATAAACTACAAGCATTTCCCAAAATACCATCCAGAGACAATAAAGCATTAAGAAGGTTTTCAGATCTGCTGCAACAAACTCTAGTGGTAATGGACCAGATAAAAGGATTGGAGATTCTTAACGATTGTAGAGAAAACAAGCGACTGCTTGAGAAGCTACCTGATTGGCTTCTACAAAGATGGACAAGGATTGTTGCTGACCATCACACTGCATATCCTTCATTTGAGAGGTTTGCTGACTTCATCACTAGAGAGGCAGATATAGCCTGCCACCCAGTAACATCCACTCTGACAAGTAATCAACGAAGACAAGATAACCCGGAAAGACGAAACATGGGCAACAGAACTCTTGCAAACATCAGTCAAGCAAATGACAAACCCTTTTGTTTGCTTTGCAAGAAGTCAAATCATGACCTTCATAACTGTTTTGTCTTCAAGAAGAATACTCCAGAGGAAAGAAAAATATTTTTGATGAAAAGTGGAATTTGCTTTGGATGTCTTTCACATGGACACAAAGCTAAAGACTGCAAGAAAAGAAATATGTGTGAAAGGTGCAACAAAAAACATCCAACCTGTCTCCATGGTGACTACGAAGCACTGAAGACGAACAATGCAGAGAAGAACAACCAAGCATCCAGCATAATAAACCAAGACTCTAGGCATAATTCAGCTCAAGTAGACATTGAGGGTGTATCCCACAAAACTTCACAAAATACGAAGAGTCTTAAGACTTCAATGATTGTCCCTGTCTATTTGTCAACTACAGACAAGCCTTATGAAGAGCATCTCACTTATGCAATGCTCGACACCCAGAGTGACACAACGTTTGTACTTGAAGAAACAAGTTTGAAGTTAAACACAAAGTCTGAGCCAAGCAGACTGAAACTTTCAACAATGACTTCTACTGAAACCATTGAGTGCAGGCGATTCCACAATCTTCAAATAAGAGGCTTGAAGTCCCTTACAAAGATTCCTCTTCCTGTAACATACTCCCGAGAGTTCATACCTGCTTATAGGTCACACATACCAACTTGTGAGACAGCAAAACAATGGGCTCACCTTCAAGGACTAGAGTCAGAAATTCCACCGGACTTGCAATGTGAAGTAGGGCTACTTATTGGCTACAACTGTCCACAAGCATTGGCCCCTAAAGACCACATACTTGGAAGAGGAAATGAACCGTTTGCACAGCAGACCGAGCTAGGGTGGAGTATAGTAGGACGCATAAGTGCTGAAGATGATGGTGAAAATGTAGACAGTATTGGGCTTTCTCACAAGATAATCACAAGACAAGTTCCAGAAAGTATCCATCACCTGAGGAAGTACACTTCATGTGTAAAGCCAGAATAAAAGAAGAAATGGTAACCCCTCAAGTTGTGAAACTTTTAGAAGCAGATTTCCCGGAGAGAAGAAATGAAGAGAAGACAATGTCACAAGAGGACAAACAGTTCATGAAGATAGTAGAAAATGGGATTCACAAAGATGAAGAAGGTTACTATGAGATTCCCTTGCCATTCAAAAGGGAAATGCCAGCTCTACCCAACAACAAAGCAATGGCAGAGAAACGGTTAACCCATTTAAAGAGAAGACTGATATGTGACCCAAAACTCTATCAAGACCACAAGGCCTTTATGGAACAGATCATTCAGAATGGTGATGCAGAAGAGATAAACAATGAAAAAGAACCCACAAATGCTTGGTATATACCTCATCATGGTGTGTATCATTCAAAGAAGCCAAACAAAATCAGAATTGTGTTTGACTGCAGTGCAAGATACAAAGGCGTTGCATTGAATGATTACCTTCTCCAGGGTCCAGATCTCTTAAACTCTATGATTGGAGTCCTCATAAGATTCAGAGAAGATCCTATTGCCATCATGGGGGATATAGAGAAAATGTTTCACAAATTCAAGGTGAATGAAGAGCACAGAAACTATCTGAGATTCCTGTGGTGGGAAAGTGGAAACTTAGAATCACAGCCAAGGTCATACAGGATGAAAGTTCATCTTTTTGGTGCAACCTCTTCACCTGGTTGTGCCAATTATGGCTTGAAGAAACTGGCCATCGATAATCAGAATGAATTTGGAAAAGAAGCAACACATTTTCTTCTAAATGACTTTTATGTGGATGATGGGCTGACAAGTTGCAAAAATGTTGCTGAAGCCATACAGCTGATAGAAACAACAAGACAGATTTGTGCAAAGGCAAATATAAGACTACACAAACTGGTTAGCAATCATCCAGAAGTTCTTCAGTCAATTCCAGAAAGTGAACGGTCTGAAACAGAGACGCTAAACATCAATCTGGAAGAAGTGACAATTGAAAGAGCCTTAGGAATTCAATGGTGCATTGTGTCAGATGAATTTCATTTCCGTGTCACCCTCGCTGTTAAGCCAAAGACAAGAAGAGGTATCCTGTCTACAGTTGCTTCCATATTTGATCCAATGGGATATATTGCTCCATTCACTCTAATTGGGAAGCAAATTCTACAGGCTATGTGCAGAGAAAATGTGGGATGGGATGATCCACTTTCAGAAGATTTAGCCACACGATGGAACCGATGGTTAGATGAGTTACCAGCACTTGCAGACATCAAAATACAGAGACATGTAGCACCCAAGGAATTTGGAGACATAGTTTCAAGAGAACTACACCATTTTTCAGATGCTAGCTTTTCTGGATATGGGCAATGCTCATATTTGCGTATAGTCAATGCACAAGGTGAAGTGTTTTGTACATTGATAATGGGAAAATCCAGAGTAACTCCAATGAAAACTATCACGATTCCCAGACTAGAACTCACAGCTGCACTGGTCTCTGTGAAGATAAGAAATCTGTTGATCAGTGAGTTGAAGCATACAGTTACAAGGGAAGTCTTCTGGACAGACTCAAAGATAACTCTGGGTTACATAAACAATGACGCAAAGAGGTTTCATGTGTTTGTTGCGAACAGAGTGCAACAAATCAAAGAAAGCACTGAAGCAAATCAATGGAGATATGTGCCCTCAAGCAGAAACCCAGCAGACTCTGCTTCCAGAGGACTACTTGCATCTGAGCTGGAAAGGTCGACATGGCTTTCAGGACCAAAGTTTCTTTGGGATATAGAACTGCCCTCAAATGATTCCACAGACATATCATTGTCATCAGATGACACCGAAGTGAAAAAGGTAATTGTGAATGCCACAAAAACCTCAGAAGCTACAGATGTTGTACTGAAGAAACTTGAAAAATTTTCCAAGTGGTCATCAGCCATTTCAGCCATAAACCTTTTGCGAAGAACTTGTTACAAAGGAAGGGACAGTTATGATCCTGTGAAACACAGGCATGAAAGTGAAATGCTGATAATCAAGAAACTACAAAAGGTTGCATTTTCAGAGGAAATACAAAGACTGGACAATCTTCCAAAGGGGAGCAAACTGTTCAAACTGGACCCCTTTATTGATGAAAATGGTGTACTTCGAGTTGGTGGTAGACTGAAGCTCTCAAGCATGCCATTTGAAGTGAAACATCCAGCAATACTGCCCAAATCAGGACATATTAGTGAACTGATTATACGACACTACCATGAAAGAGTTCAACATCAGGGACGAGGATTCACTACAAGTGAAATTAGATCACACGGTTACTGGATAGTAGGAATGAATAGGGCTGTGTCATCAGTTATCCACAAGTGTGTTCAATGCAGGCGACTTAGGGGAAGCCTGAATTGTCAGAAAATGGCAAATTTAAGTGAGGATCGAACCGAAGCAGCACCACCATTTACTTACTGTGGCATGGATTGTTTTGGGCCCTTCATTGTGAAAGATGGGAGAAGGGAGGTAAAACGCTATGGACTTTTATTAACATGTTTCTCATCAAGAGCAGTGCACATAGAGATGTTGGATGACATGTCCACAGATGCATTGATTAATGGCCTCCGCTGCTTTGTCTCTCTCAGGGGCCCTGCAAGATCTATCAGATGTGATAGAGGAACAAACTTTGTAGGAGCATCACATGAATTAAAGCAAAGATTCAATGAACTTTCTGATGACAGAGTTAAACAGTTCCTGATGAAACACAGATGTGATTTTCTCATGAATGTGCCTCATGCAAGTCACATGGGAGGTGTATGGGAACGGCAAATAAGGACAGTGAGAAGCATCTTGTCTTCTCTAATGTTGCAACATGCATCACGTTTAGACTCGGCATCTTTGAGAACATTCTTTTATGAAGCAATGACTATTGTGAACAGTCGTCCACTCACCACAGACAATCTAAATGTACCTGATGGGCCTGAGCCATTGACACCAAACCACTTAATCACAATGAAGTCAAGTGTGATTCTACCTCCTCCAGGAAACTTTGAAAAGGAAGATCTGTATTCAAGAAAGCGATGGAAAAGAGTTCAGTTCCTGGCAAACCAGTTCTGGAATAGGTTTAAAAGGGAATATCTTCAAGCACAACAACAAAGACAGAAATGGAACAAAACACACAGAAATGTGAAACTTGGAGACATAGTTGTACTACATGATGATGGTTTGTTCCGTGGCCATTGGAGAATGGGGAAAGTCATTGAAACTGTTGTTGATGAAGACAAACTAGTTAGAAAGGTAAAAGTGTTGATAGGAGACAAACATCTGTCTGGAGATGGGAAGCGACTCTCTGAGCCTTCAGTTCTTGAAAGACCCATACACAAACTGACTGTTCTGGTGGAAAGTTTATAAACTCATTGATTGTTTTATGTTTTATAATGTCAAATTCCCTTTGGAAAATCAAAATGATTTTGAGAGGGACTGTAAATGATGTTCATTCTCAATGCTCCATAAGGCAAAATCTTGCATGAAGACAGTTTGATTTCTGTGAAAGATAAAAATTCTGTATGAGTGCTTTGTGTTACCACTACAGTCTTCTGCATAGCTGTATGAGTTGGTGAGATACTCTTGACATGTTTATGTGTGTAGTTTGGACTTTAAACCTGAAGTTTGTTTTGTTCACTGAAAACAAGCACAATTTTTATTTGAAAAGTTGGTGTTTTGTGTATTTTCTTCTAGTATGCTTTTGAGATATTTAGAGGATCCAAGATAGGTTTAGACAAATGTTTGAAGATAATTGAAGATTATTTGGATTTTAATTGTGCATTTAAGTGACTGCCAAAGCAAAGTCGGTAAGAATACTATTTTCCTTTTATTATTAATTTTACAATTTAAAGATAAGATGCTTTTAGATTTGTGTATTTTAAGTTCTATTTTGCAGAAGTAGATTTCACAGTAAAATGAAATGGGATTTAGGTAATAAGGCATAGATTTAGCTTGTACATGTAAAGTAATTAGTTTGGTTTTAGATGCTCTATTCAGATAATTAGTTTTACTCTTTATTACCAATGTTTTATTGAGTAATTATTTTACACTGAAATTGAAATATGATATTTGTCACAGAAAGTACATCTGTTGAATATTATTGAATATCTCATTTGCATGTGGTATGTGTTGTAACAAGAAAATGTATGTATACATGTTTGTTTGTTTGTTTGTCAGCATGTCCAGGTTATTGTATTTACAGTTGACGGTCAGAATAAACCCTGATCAGTGAATGACAAGTTTTAATGCGCAGTTACATAGCCAGTGTTGTTAAAGTTCAGAAAGTTCAAAACACTATCCATCACACTGTTTACAAATTGAATAAAAGGAGTCATGTCACACCCTCTCTTGAAAATCTCGACTTGTCTCCATCACATATTGTTTTTCTTTTTAATATAGCTTCCTTACTTCAATTTTTCAGAACTTTCCTATTTGTCATCTTTAATCCACTCTAGCAGTCTGACTCGAGGAAATAGGCCATCAATTTCCTCAATCCACACCAATAAGGCGATTTGCAGGCATAGTTTGCCACAGCTACACCAGTGAAATGAAACAGGCTCTCACTTAATATCAGATCACAGCAGACTATCTTGGGTTTCAGGATCTAACTATATATCCACCACCATAGTCATCCTATTCTGGTGCTTGATGGGCAATGACCTCTGGTTGGTTTATCACTTTCCCTTTATGGATTAATTGTAGAAAATTCAGATTAATTTTGTGCCATATAAATGCACTATTCCATTATTTTATTCTATTAATTCCATATCAATATTATTCAGGAAAACAACTGTTTATGACAACATTAAAATTAATGAATTGGTGAAAGTAAGTATCACGGCTAACAGGCCAAAAATATATATGAGGAAGTTGCCAAAACTCCATTAGTGTCAAAAATAAATGACCCAAAAGTAGAATACCAAGCACACATTTTTTGTGCACTTGTCATTAAAAATATAAAATATTAGAAATGAACAATCTCTGAGTGTAAGTGATGGGCATGCTATTTTTGTTTCCAAATAGGAACCATGAAGTATTTAAGATCCATGAAAGCCTTAATTGCAACTGCTGATGAAGTACTTTTGAAAATATTGCATAAAGTGTCTGGATAAAGACAGTTAAAATTAATGTTAATATAGTACTTGTGTATTTATAAGATATAATGTTAAACTTCTCAAGTTATCAGGTAGATATAAAATACCGAAAGAAAATGCTTTGAACATAATATAATTTTTCCTTTATTTAACAGCGAAATTCAACTTCAAAACACAAAAATAGGAAATAACATAGAAAACATGAAAACTTATATATACACACACATACATATATATATATATATACATGTGGTGAATTTGGAAAAGTATTTTCTTTATCATAATTATTCAAAACAGAGATTTACACTTGTGTCGCAGGATATTCCATATTATACTAAATTTAATGTTTCAGGTATTTCTGATGTTGATCCATATTGTTTAAAATTACTGATTTGATTCATCTGACCTCTACATTAAAAGTCGTTACACATATATATCATAAATTATTGATTTCTTACAAAGAAATAGTTTACTATTTGGAAAGCACAATCTCTGTGACACTATACATACATAAACACATCATTTAATGTGCTAAAATACAAAGCATATGTTTCAAAAGTTCACATTCAGAAATGCCATTAAAATGAGGAGCAAGCCACATGGTACAGCAACAGAGGCATCAGAGTCATCATCATCTTCCTCATCAATCTCTGAGGTTGGGTCATATATTATGATGCCGTCATTCCCCTATTTATGAAATGAAAGTAAGCAACAATGATTTTGACAAAATCCTAATTTGGCTTTAGTGTATGAAAATGTGAAATATGAAAATATAAAATATCTATTTATTGAATTTTCTGCTTAGGTGAATAAATTTTGTTAATTACATTTTAACTCCTGTTGTAGTAATAAACTAATTGATGTATTAAAACAATATTGAGCGGCCATGGTAGCAGAGTGGTAACACTCTCGCCTCTCCCCTCTGAGGCCGGGGTTTGGTTCCCGGCCTGGCCTCAAGTGGAAAAGCTGGTAGTTGCTTGCCGTTGGTCAGCAGTTTACAGTACAGAACCATGACAAACTGTACATACTGGTTTCCTCTGCCCTTCCAACTACCCATTGTGATATGACCTGTACAGTGTTGAAAGTGGCGTAAAACCCCAAATAAATAAATAAAACAAATAAAACAATATTGAGATATGTACGTTGAAGGATTAACACCAAAAAATGAAACAAATGGTTTAAACTGAATTACTCATGAAAAAGATCATGTATGCTTGTACATATTGATGCTTTTACAGTCAGCAAGAACATCACATAAAAAGAAACATTCTGTAGTAATTTTCATTGCCTTAATCACAAGTTATGAATTAGGTTCAATATAATTACAATTCAGCTACCTCGATGTGATATTTTAGTCCTTAACAAGAAGTTAAATATTTTATTTGTAATAACAATTTATTTTCAATTTGTGAAAAGTTTGTAGATAAATAAATAAATCTCATTTGCCGTGTTTCACTAATCTAAATGGCTGAGCCATTTAAAATGCTGGCCCGCCGACCCATTCCATTATAACTTGTTGAGCCACCATACAAAGTATACATACAATTTTATATCTTCCCATTTGCATATTGAGGCTGTACAATGATGAGTTTAAAACAAATTCAAGAACATAAAATAGTTAGCTCATCAGCAACTATGGGTAAAATAATGATATTGTGAGGAAAAATAATTATGTTTGCTTTCTGAAACATTTTGTTAGAATAGTCAACGTTAGGATTATATGGTCAACAGCTGGTGGTCATGTCGGGATAGAGCCTCAAGCATTGCTACCACAGAGGTGACGGTCTGAAAATTAGAGTCCAAAGTTGCTACTGACTAGTCCACTAATGAACTCTTTGAAAAAGGCATGTACTAAATATAACATAACTTTATGGCAAAGCACCCAGTAGAAAATGGTATTTAAAATATCTGATAGGGACTCTTACACTTTCACAAATTGCTGTGTCAAATTATGGTATTGCAATAAATTTTGAAACGACTTTGACTTGAAATACAACATTTAAGTTTCTTGAAAATTAGTGATGTATCATTATTCAATTATCATGGCAAAACCTGATCATCACAAAGTTACTAACATCTGATCCCCTTTCAAAGGTGACACACACAACAGGTATATCATCATCATCATCATCATCATCATCTTCATCATCTTCATCATCATCATCATCATCATCCATTACTTCCTCAGCAGATTCAATGTTTTCATCAGGTATTTCAACAATTTCAGTTGAAGAGTCATTTTGACGTATGAACTGATAATAAAAATATGAATGTAATAAAATTACAAACAATGAAAATGCCTGTAAAACTGAAAGATTATCTATACATTTATATTCACCCTCTGTCTGTTAAAATAATTGTAACAGTTTATTGTTTTGTGAATTAATATTGTATGTTGTATTTATTTAACATTTTGCCACTGAATGCATGTATGCAGATAATATCAAATAAAATTAGTAAACAACACTCCTTCGAGAATGACATTGTGTCTGTATATGCCAAAAGCATATAATTCCAAAAATATTTAAACTGACAATAAAACCAAGCAATATATTACATATGCATATTTCACATATATAGTCTTCCCTTACCCTTCTTGAGAATTTAATCTTCCTCCCATCTCCAACATCATACTCTGGCAAACTATCAACACTGCTACTGCCTTTCGTAGGAGGCCCTGACCTTGAACCCTGTGACAATAGTAATTTTATTATTAAAATGCATTTGATGTTAAACATGGAATTTACACTAAAATTACATAATTACTCAAACAATAAATACCTTTTGCAAAGATTTTTAAGAGTAGGTACCATCAAGCCACCTACAACTAATGACACAGATACTGACTTGAATAGGTTTACCTTAGTTTTGAAGCAGATTTTGAGTTTTGCTGTGGTGGAGTTGGTACCATTTCCACAAGGACAAACCCTCTGCTCTCCACAAAAGGTGAAGTTACTGATCTGAAGTGTGTACTTCACATTGCCATTCTTGACCGTTTGCAACTCACTGCCAATCGTGAAATTCTGCTCATCTTCAGAAGTAACCAGAGCAGCAGTCAGCTGAAATTAATACTCATCTGTAAAGTTTACATCAACATCTCCATCTGTGTGTGGGAAAGATTTTCCTGTGAAAATGGGTAAATAACTGAATAAAAGCCAGTCTGCAAAACACAAGCTCTAGTTGGATCACATGGTTTCTCACCCAAAGAGGGAACAGGATGTTTTCCACCCTAACAACAATGCCTTTTCCACATCATCACAGGTCCTAAAATCAAATTACCTAAGAACAAATCTGCTACAGAATAACAAACATTTACTTTCTTGAAAGCACTCCTTGATACAAGTCCATCCGAAGGCTACACAACTACTATTGACTCATGGGTTTCAACAGTTGCGCTGTGACACTCCCTCTATAGTAAATATTGTGAATTCCCATCTTCCTTCTCTTCAACTAAATATGTAACATGAATTTTAAAACAGATTGTGTTAATAGTAACAGGAATGTTCACTAATAGCTGTTAGTGTGAATTTGCCTTATACTGTTCAGATTTTATAGATCCAACTGTATTTCGAAATCAAACATGTGATTTCTCATCAGAGGCTAGAGACATAGGGGCAACCTATCCCCTGAAGTACTTTTTCAGAGGTGCAATTGCACCGGTAAATTGCACTGGTGCATTGCACCTTTTTTGCACTTTTTAGTAAAGTGTGCAAAAAAGTAATTGTTTGTAAGTATTTTTCATTATTTATCGATTTCTGGTCAATAAACTGGGGATAATTTCCTATATGTGATTCATATAACATTCAGACCCATTGCCTCCTAATGACTTAGGACGGTTAGGTATCATAGGAAATTGTGTTCACTTCTGGTTGCTTAAAAGATGTGGCAACTGTGCTTGTGTCCCAAATTTGGAAGTGTGTGACCATAGTGTTACTTACACTCTTAACTGGTCTAAAGTTGGGTGTTGACTTTTAATAGTATAACTTGATAATTGCCAGTATATATTTTGAATATTATTTTATACTATACCAAGTGCCCAAATTGTGTAGGGGATTTGGTCAATTATCAGGTGTCTATTTAGAGATTTATTTATACCGATAGTCAAATCTCATGAAATATAAGCTAATTATTTATTGTTTATGTTGGACATTATTTCATGAGTATTTGACACTTTTTGGGATAAAGTTTTGTTATAGGATAAAGCACTTTTAAAATATATTTGTTGCTTTATAATTCATTAAAACACACATATGATTTTTGTATTGGTTTTAATGATTATTGTCATAGAGTTTTATTTGATTAATTTATCATACTCATATGATTTACGAATATTTATGTACATGGATATATATTTATTTTTTACAAATTTATGTGTGACGATACATAGTCTATTTTAATTCGGTTTATTTGTTTTTTTGTACAAATAAATGTTTTCCATATGTATAAATATATAATAGCTAATAAACATATAAAATGAAAATAAACTGATTTATTATTTTTATCGAGAAACAACTCAGCCCATCACAAACCACGCCACACCAAAGGACCCTATGGACAATTCTTGAGAATCAGAAGAATCTGCACTAAAAATAACGATTTCATACATCATGGACTCAAATTAATGGAATATTACCAAAACAGAGGGTATCCCTTAAAAACCCTGAAAAAACACATGCTCAGGGCAGCCAAGTTCACTCAAGATGAACTATTGACAGTCAAAACTAAAAACATTACAGACACACCTGTAATGATAACCACTTATAACCCCAGCAACCCAGATATCAAAAAGTTTATTGGTAAAAACTGGAATATAATTGAACACAGTAACGACTGTGCCTACACATTCCCATCTACACCCATAGTAGGGTTTAGAAAACTACCTAACCTTAGAGAGATACTCACAAAGGCATCTATCTCCTACCCCCCTCAGCCAAAGGCACGAGCCAAACTTACTCCTAGTATATGCACTAGATTGGGTAAGTGCACTTAGTGCCCATTGATTCACAAAATCAATACAGTAAAATGCAAAATTACCAACAAAATAACACCAATCACTAAAATCCCAAAATTCACCACCTGTGAATTAAGTGACATCATATACCTTATTACTTGCAAAAATTGCAATAAGTATTATGTGGGTGAAAGCAGTCGCCCATTTAGGAAACGAATGTATGAACATAGACTTTCAGTGAGCCAACCCAGGGAGAACAGAATCACCCCTGTCTCTAAACATTTTACAGAGAAGGGGCATTCAGTAAAAGACATGCAATTCTCAGTGCTTGAGTGGTGTTCCCTTAAATACCACAAACCAGATTCCAATCACAGAAAGATGAGAGAGAAATGGTGGATGTGGAATATTGGGGCAATCCACCCTATTGGCATTAACCAATTTATTTAATTATTGGTACATTTCCATGTCCCTCACACTCAGGACATGCTTCGACATGCTTCTTATAAATATGTAACATGACCTACACAATGTGATGAAAGCGATGTTAAACCCACAGCAATCAATCCATAGATTTCAATAAATTACCCACCTCTCCTGTGAAGTTGGGTCCATCCATACCACCATTGTATGAGAACCTGGATGATGTGGACTCCACATTGAGATCCTCACTGATATCAATGGATTGCTCAGAGTCTCTGCCCTGTCTCTCTGGAGGCCCCCTTCCAGGGCGACCCCTTCCACCAGGACCTCTGCTAATTCTGCCACCTAGAGGTATTTGTCTGGTTTTATTGCTAGCATTCACAATTTAATTTACAATATTGTATTACTGATTTGCCATCTAAATGAATGCATGCAATTTAATTCAGCATAGTTTAGTACTGATTCTACTACTTAAAGGTATATGTACATTTTAACATGTAGTATTTTACTACCTAAGGGAATATTTGCAATGTAATTGACAGTATGTTGACGCCGATGGTATATGTATAATTTAGCTCATATGATCTGGCACTAACACCACTTGATTTTAGGGAACACAACCAAAATCAATCAATTAACGATTGTAAGATAAGTGTGCAATTTATAGTTGGTGGTGATATTATCACCTTGGATATATGAACTATTTATTTCAAGCTGTTTCAGCACCAACTCAGTTATGATATGTTTGATGCAGTTCTAGCATTTTAGATTAAGTGTGTTTTCTGTAAAAAAAACTTTGTAAATGTAGAAGAAGGCAGACATCCTGGAACGTTACAATGTTCAAAGTCACAAAACAAATTATACTCTAAAAGAATGACCTACTTGGATCTAGTTTATCAGCATTCATCCTGCCTTTGGATAGTTCCTCATCCACTTCCACAGTTACTCTGGATCTGTTAGCATGGCCACCAAGCTTAATCTTGGCATGCTCACCACAGACTGGTGTACCCATATCAGTCTCCTCTACAATGAATGCCAGGCCAAACTCAATTTCCTGCAAAAAAATGAAAACACTGAAAACTTGTGTTCAGTTATGTATCCTAATCTGACTGTCACAGAACATCTGAGGCTAAATTTTATACAGAACTACAAGAAATATCACTCCATCTTAAATTGCACTAGTTATTAATATAAAACGATAAATACTTCAATTCGATCAACATAAAAAACAGCACTTTGGTGGGTGTGCAATAACATTGCGAAACTGATCTGGTATCAATATAGCAGCATTAGCTGTTATTTTACGGTGTCCTTTCCCCCATATATTCAAGGATCCATGTGCTTCAACACAGACACCTTAATCCATGAAAAGGACATTAATGTGTGCACTCTGTAGATTGAAAATATAGTTTGTCCAAAGTGAATAATTTAATTATTTAAATAAATTTCAACGCGAGTTTTCTGGTGTTTTTTGACAGATAAAGTGACCTGCCTGTAGAAAAGAAACACTCAAAAACAATTTATGCTCTTTTTTATGCTATTTCGACGATGAGATATCATTGGTTATAGTAAACAATCACTGCATGAAAGGAAGCCCAGTCCGTATTACTTTGTGGACATGTGCCTGCAAGAGCTCTGTGTTAATGGTACTTTTTTGTGTAACACCTCCCTAAAGTCTGCATGTAACACTGATAACTGTGGAGGGTGTGTAGGTATGATAAGTACATGACACAGTCCTCATGCTTAAATGACAAGAACTCTCTTATTTCAGGAAGAATTTGAAACATGTTCACCTTTTTCTCAGTGAAGTAGGTTTGATTTTTGACATACTGATTTCATGTTAGAACCAATTAAATCTTAATACCTCAGTTCAGAACCTTGGTTGAGTCAAATGTCGCTGAAACAAAATGATATGACAGTCCCGGGATCAGAGGAAATGGTAAGTAAGAAATCATAAAAAGGTCTTGAGTAAATGTGAGATCGCCCAAAAATAAACCAAACTTGTACCAATTTGTTAATTCTAACTGAATAGATAACCCCAATATTACACATCCACTCTCCTCTGTTGATCTGCGTTTTTGAAAAAAGAAAGAGATGCCACCTACCTTACTGCCTTCCTTGTTGTTATGCTTGAATGTAAATCCATTCTCATTAAACTGGCCACGGTCATCTGAAAACTTTGGCCTCTCAGAGTACACCAGTGACAGCAAGGACATCAGCACTAGTAGCTTCATACTCGACTTTCTGTACCACGATAGAACAAACCAAGGTTTGAGAAAGTGGACATGATGGTTTATCAAAAGTTCACTAGTGACTAGCAGGTTCTAACAGCAACATTCGTTTATAAATTCTTACACAGTGGTTCTCCTAGCTATTTTGGACCATACATGTCTCTTAGCAGTTGCTCCTATACTACCAGGTGTAGACACCCTGAACTTCAACATTTGACAGTTCCTCCTTCCACTCTTCACTCTACAAGTCATCCAAATACTTTGGCCTTAGTTTGGCTTTTGATGCTCCCAAGATTAATAATGACATTTCTAATGATGTAAGTTGTGCCACATCTATTGCCTCCTTTAAGAAGAAGCTCAAAGCTTACATGTTTGCAAAAGCCTATCTGCCATAGCCCTCTGTTACCCCTGTGTCTTTTTGGTAACAACCCTGCTAAGTTATTGGACTTATGATTATTTACATTGGTCTTGTTTAGTTATGCCTTAGAGTCAGTAAACTGATGAAGATTAAGTGCTATAAAAGTCCACATTAGATTAGATTTCTAACCATAAGCATAAAATAATGACATGTTTGAGAATGTTAAAACGGTAATTGTTGCAATAAAAGTTGACAGCAGTTGTACAAATATCACAAATTTTATACTCAACTTTCTGAAACATAAGAGAAAAACGTGTGAGAAAGATGAGGTTGTGGCTAGGCAGGTTACACCACTGACAGTGAGATAAAATCTTGGCTTCACCTTTCCTTTTATAGCACAAAATACCAAATAAATGTTGGAGAAATGTGAAGCAGTGCCTCGTCTTGGTAGGCAGGAAGCAAAAAGAATATAAATACCTACAGTTTCATTGTTATAAAAGACCATAGAAACATTCAAGAAGGGTGATGTTTACACACAAGATGTCTTATGCCCCATTCACACTGCAGACAGTACGTCCTCTGGTTAGAGGTTTGCCGAGGTGGCAAAACCACCTGCAAGAAACACCCTACAGGTGGTACAATCCGCTGTTATAGGCATTCGGTGAAATGACACTGTCCTTCAACTGCCGTCCGCGGTTTATAATGCGACCTTGTGACATAGTGGTGAAATGTCCATTTACCTCCACTCACCTTATATTGCCATGTTACATCAAATGACAACCGAGTCACAACCTTATATACACCATGGACTACACCTTCAGTTACTGTAGCAAGAAATTTATTTGCGCATGCGCACTTTCATCTGCACATGCTCACAGTTTCGAAATCAGAACTTGTAGAACTTACAAGGTAATGGATGTTGCACCACTGTGACACACGGTGACATACAAACCTTCGACGGTAGTTGAAAGACAGTGACATTTTATCCAAACACTGCCTACCACAGAGGATACTGCCTGTAGTGTGAATGGCCTATTAAGTCTCCTGTTCCTCTGTTTTAATGTTGTCAGTTCGAAACTCAGACACGACCTTTGTGAAAAGGTTAAAGGTTACTTGCTGATGGCCAAACAAAATCTTGTCCTGCTTTCATCTAACTTAACTGCGTTGTATTGGAAAATGCCTTATGTTAAATGCAATGTTAAATCCATTTAATAAGTAAAGTCACTGAATTGAAGCGATGCATTATAAGTTTATCAGTCTGTCAAATAAAAATAAATAAAATAGCGTTTTTCCAGAGAACATATACAGACAACCTTAAATGAGTACGTGGTTTCCAGTACAGTCAAGATTTTCTTAAAATATACCAAACCTTCAAGAATAACACATCACCAGCCCTTAATTAACAACTATAATGCTATAATGGAATATTGTATATTTATCCTTAATCCACAAGTTTAATTTTACAGATATCCTCAACATATACCTGTTTGTCATTTCTACAGTCACTGATGCCCAAAGTTTCAACCAACATGAGTTATATAGAGAGCATTCCCTGTCAATTTGTAATCAAATGCATTAAGATCACACCATGTTATTGAGACGCATGATGGATCACCCCTAAACACACACACCCATAATAATAGTAAGAGGATCTCTCACATAAAACCAAACCATTTACCAGGGTTAGTCATGACCTCTGAAGTATGAAGAATCATCAGTTTGGAATACAAAAAGATATGAGATTGGTGTTGCACTTGCATGGTGTTAATTATTGGGTCATGTCTTCTTGTTCTATTTTTGGCATCATGTTCGACAAGATGGGAAAATAAGATCAAAACAAGACTGAAAAAGGTAACCTCCCATTCCCAGTTATTTATGACGTGAAACTCAATTTCAATGGTGTCACAAGTTTGTGTAAGGGTAATTTCATATGGGTTTATCATGGTGTTTTAAGACCATGGGGAAGTCTTTACAAAATGCACCAAGACAAGGTTATTGAATAAATAACAAGTCTTCATTAACTTATTAATACACCTTACGTTGTCCATTGAACTCCAATGGTCAATACACAGATTATAGATAGTTATACTGTAGCTACTGACACTGACCAAATACACGTCAATATCTATCAATAATGTAAATAGCCGGAGTGTTCTGAATGGACCACACCTTTGGTCACATGGACAGTCAGCAGCCTTTGTATTTTAGTTTATTAACAGGCAATATTTTAACGTAAAAATACAAGAACAACCTTATATACATCATGGACTGCATCTTCAGTTACTGTAGCAAGAAATTAGAGGACACCTTTGGTCACATGGAAAGTCAGCAGACTTTGTATCTTAGTTTATGAACAGGAAATATTTTTCACGTAAAAATACAAGAACGCCCACTGGAGCGTTTGAATCTATGTGAACACTTCAGTTAGCCAGTATGGACAGTAAAAATCTTTAAATCTTATACCCAGTTACTTCTTATTTATTTGATATTTACATCTTATATCCAGTTACTCCTCATTTATTTGATTACTGTCATATCTTACACTAAAGCTAGATGGTATCCTACTTTATTTCATTGCTTTGCAAAGCTTTAGCTTCATCTTGATAGTTCCATGTAGTAACAGGAGACAGTGATACTGCTGTATTATTTTACACCAGGAATCTTTAATCTGACAACGTAACTCTCACGATACACACTAGTGATTTGATCCCTAAACCTCAGAGGTAAAAGTCCAGTGCTTAACAGTCCGTTGTAACCACGAGACCGTTATCAGTATGAAATTTTGATTATTTTATCTAAGACATTTTCATTTCAGCTCATTATAGTTTTATTATTTGTTATTTAAATTTTCGATGATAACGCTGTCAATGTTGTAGGGCGACGTTTTATAATCTGGTGACGTGTGGAGATAAAAGATCACTACACTTCATTCACTTATAGCTTCAGTTAAAAATTTTGTGTACGTAGTTAAGATACTGTGAATGTTATGTTCTGCATGTGCCTTAAGCATGATTTAAACAAACAAATATGATAATAAACAGTGTAGATTCGTGACAACTTCTTACACTACCATTTCTACATTTGAAACTGCTCAATCTGTCTCATGATATGACGTATATATGTTGAAGTTGACGTGTTAACCAAATAAGTCCAATGGAAGCTTTCTGTGTTTTTTAAACCAAGTCTAGTCTTGGTATGACAAAGTAAAAGTGGGGTATGACGTCCACAGACAACCAGGGAGCCGTGAATTAATAACTTTGTCATGATGATGAAACAGTACACTTTATACACTAGTATTAGTACTAGTAATAGTACTAGTATGGTACTGGCTGCACTTATGACTTCATAAAAATGAAAGAATGTTGATCGACTGGTGCCGAAGGAGAGGTTAAATTTACTTACGGAGTACATGAATGATAAGATCACGCCAGTACGAGACAGCATCACTCTAACTATTGACATCATATGATTATATTCTTGTACAATTATAAAATTAAATTCAACTCGTATACTTCAGTTTATAATTGGGCGAGCGAGACCACATGGTGTCAGATCTCTGATTTTCATGCAAGACATTCATGTTATTCAGCCAAGATGATCTGTGGCCATTTGGAATAAAATACTCAATCGTATCGGCTATTTTAAGTCATAAGAATCTGTGAGAAATTGTTAATTGTGAATGACCAAGTGCTTTAAATACGTGCACACAACCAAACATTAGATAATTATTGCCAAATTGAAGTTTAAGACTTGGAAAAAAAATCAGACCAATTTTCATTAAAAATAGAGTAAATTCCTACTTTTTTTAATTAGTGAGAGACTCATGTCATGAAAGTGTTTTGGAAGTCTTTACCAGTCATCTGACAGAGAACCAACTAGTAATTATAAATAATTATCCATTGAAAGAAATAACTGGCTTATCAAATGATTCACAGAAATCTCGTCCATAAACCAAAGTAGAAAAGCTGGTTAAAGTTGGGGTTTTATTTACCTTTTAACAGCCAAGGTCATATGAGTACAGTTCCTCAGTTAATTCCCCCCAGTGAATGGTTCAAACCCTCTTGTTAATTGATCCAGATTGTTCACCACAAAGCCACTCAGACCACAGCCAAGCTGGCTGCTACATTTACTGCTGGCCGGTTTACAATTATAATGCTCTGTTTTCCTCCCCCTTTTCAATTAGCCATTGTAATATGGTCTATACAAAACATATCCAATGAAATTATAATTGGAACTACAGATACATCTTGTTGCTGATTTTTTCACTTTTATTCAATCTATATAAATTAGATCTACTTTTAAGTGTATTGGAATTCTGGTCTTTAATGCACAAATCATGAAATTAATGTTTTGTCAGTGTGTTGTGATGTGTTTTGTAAAGGTTGTTATTATTCTGTTCTTCTCTGTAAGGTTGACCAAACCTTAGATCTCTTATATATCTACAAATCTGGAGTTAATTGTCAGGATCTGAAAGGAACTCCACGTGCGGAATTCATTCATTGAATGTATTGGTCAGAAGAGAGAGTAAGACAAACTTTACAATTCTGTTTGATCAATGTTCTTTGTTTCAGTGAAAGCTTGTTTGGATTGACAGAAATATAGATTCTATTTTAAATGGGGTAGATTATTAAAGTGTGGAAGTTATCAACTGGTTGCTTTTCATGTGAAGTCTACTACTTGGTCTAGTGTCAAGGTGTATTTTATTCAGAAGAAATACACGCTATTACAGAGAGAATAAGCATAAATTAAGATTTTGTGTTCATAGCGGGGTACACACTGTAAGAAACAATGAACTCGAGGCCTCTCATTTCAAGACAAAGATCAAAAGTCAATCATAGCATATATTACATGCATTGACATTTTAAACGAGTGCATTATGGCTTTCATTCTTGAATTTTATTATCTTAAGTTGGGCTGATATGTTCTAGCCCAGCTTAAGATGGGCTGACTCCTAAGTTGGGCTCCAACATATGCAAGCTCTGTTTGGTTATGTTATGGAGTGTTCTTTTAGTGTAACACTTAGTTTTATTTATTTATTGTGGGTAAATATTACATATTAAAACAAAGGATGTATTTATTAAATTGATGGCCCTTTAATGTTTGGCAAATAATATCAAAATAATATCTTGGTCTAAAATGTGCAACTAAATTACACCATTTCATCTGAGGTCAAGACGTGTTAATATAACAAATGGCAACGTAGTATACGTTTAATGTTGTCTCACCATATATAAGAGAAAATCCCAACTAAACCTGCAAGACAAAGGCTTCTTCAATGTTATGTTCATTAGAGTGTAAAGGTACATCGTGTAAACAATGTAGACACGTGTTAACGCATATTCAGACATCTGTGTATGGCTGGTACACTACAAACGGGTCCCCTTTCAAAGCAAATACAGTTGTTACAATTGTTTCATTTATTTGGGGTTTTACGTCACTTTCAACACTGTACAGGTCATACAAGTATCACGACGAGTAGTTTTGTGGGCAGAGGAAACCAGTACATACAGTTGCTCAAGGTTCTGTACTGTAAACTGCAGACCATCGGTGAGCAGCCACCAACTTTCCCACATAAGGTTCAGGGTTTGAACCACCAACCTCAGAGGTGGGAGGCAACTGTGCACTACCGTGGCCTGTAGTTGTTACAAAATTAAAAATTATCATGATATAAAGTTAACACAGCAGGGACAGTATTCACGAAAGGTCTTAGCCAAATCCTCATCTTAAGTTTTGTATGCAAACTTAAGCCTAAGACTTGGCTTATATGTTTGGTAAATACAGTCCCAGTATTTGGTAGAGCAAGGGTTGTGTGGCATTATTTTACAGTTATTTTTACAGTTATACTGTTGCTGGCGAGTACATTACTACATTATAACTGAAAAAGTAGTAATATTTTAGTAATATATTTTTATGACGTCAGAAATATGTAGATTTATGTAAAACTCTTGTCATATCAACCAAAAAGTGAAAACAAATCTTCAAACCTTTCCCACTTTTATCTTACCCCGTCCTACCATGACTACACAGAAATATATCCATCCACACGGGGAAGTGTGAACGGACCCTTAGGAGATTACGTATTACAAGGCGAAACACAGCGGGTTAATCAGGTTGACAGCATGGGTCAGACATGAACAGTGTTTTTTTTTAATATTGCAAATTCTTTCCATATTTCTTCCACTTGAAATCAAGGCTATTTCTTCTCATCCTGCCTCATCACCGAGGTCACATTGGAACATGGCGTTTGTAATTTCTACACGTTGGAACCCACACAGAGGTAACAGCCTGTGGTCAGATGCCAAACTCCTAACAAATTGCCGAGGTCCTCGGTAGCTTAGTGGTAAGCAAGTGATCTAATCACAGGCAGTCACCTGTGTGTGGGTTTGACTCCCACAAGTGGCAATGCTGAAGACCTGACCCCGTATGACCCTGGCTGTTGAACGGGACGTAAACCTCAACTTTGACCTTTGACCCAACAAATTGCCAAACTTGACAACCATATGGGGACTGGGTTAAATTTATTAGAATATGTCTGCTATTGTATTGCAGTGGCAGGGTAAATAACCCAGTGAACTTGGATAAATGGTCACCCCTGTGACGTTAATAAAAGACAAGAAGCAGAAGTTCTTTTAAAGGTTTTAAAAATCACTCTACAATAACCCATGTGCACATGAATTCACACATCTATATCAATCAACACCAAGGTCCACTTTTTCAAGTCTGTAAAATTATTATGCTAAAATTAGTGGTTGTGGAGTATTTTCTAATGAAGATGTCTGTTGTGTTCAAAAGTGATCATAAGAACATAAAAAGAAACTTTATAAAACTTACACGTCACGGTGCTTGTGAAGAAAACATGTTGATGTGAAGATAACAAACACTTGTTGAGTCGTCTCAATATCCGGACAGAACCTAGCTTATGTATCTATGGAAATATTCATCAGCAAACGTACTCCAACTAAAAAGAACCCGTTCCAGACATATTTGTAAGACCTTATATTCTGCCCCTACAACAGAGAGGTTTAGTACTACGTTTGAAAAGGCACGTAACGTTAAATAATTTCCGTAAGAGATAAGTTACGTTTAAAGTGGACGTGTTTATCATATTAGGGTTTAGCAATACGTCAATATAAAGGAATGAAGGTTAACATAGTTTATTTGATGTACTACAAAACAAGCCCGCTTTGTAAATATGCCTCTTGAATGTATATGGCAAAATATTGTGAACTGAAACTTTACTAAAGTAGGATGTACATATTTATCTGCCTGGGGGGCTGTGACATATTTATTTGTATCATGTAGTTTTTTTTTATAAAATAGATAGGGCTGAGTGAACGTAAGGAAGTCACGTACGTATAAAACGTAACGTAATAAACTCCAAAAATGCTAAAAGTCACCTGATACACTTCTACTGCTTATGTAAATAAGTTTACGTTTTGATAGCCCAAATGTATCACTAAACCTGTCTTTGAGAAAAATGACGTAAAATCACGTGGTTACGTGTTCAGATTCAGTTTGTGGCAACAAATGCGGCTCACTCGGGAAAATAAGGAAATGCTACTGATCTCAGTTGTTTGAAGGGGGCACCAACTCTGGCCTTCAGAAACATGGTCTCCAAGGGCAAATGGTCCAAGTTGGTTAAAGTTAATGTCCCAGGCACACTGCAGACCGTATTTTCTGTTTCTACAGACGGCAGGTAGAAATAGAATGCTGTAGCTCTTGTGAAACAGAGCGCACCTCTAGATACAATCATGTTACGGAAAAGAATCAGAATAATGGCAGTGGTCTGAGACAGAACACATACTTTAAAAAGTCGTTAATGTTATGGCAAACATACAACTTCACTAGAGATACTGTAAAGAATGACGTAAAATTCATGCACACATACAGACAGACAGACGGCCGGGCACATATGCAATTAATAAAACAACTGTGGCTAAAAAGTATATTAAATAAAAAGCAGTAAATGTGAAAAAGCATAATTTCAGTTCAGTATAGATCACAAGTCAATCTTGTATAATTAATTGACCTTGATGTGCCAACTTAAACACATTAGTTGTTTTTTCCTTACTTCTCAACAGTTTTGTGAAACACACGTGCAGGTAAACTCGTGCTATAAATAGATAGCAAGTCAAATGGTCAAATGTTTTGCATAAGAATGATACTACATCAGAAATATGGGTTATTTCTGTGGGGGTTGACTCCAGCGACAATTGATGACATTTGATCTAATCTAATCACACATTTGTGGGACTTAATCTCTGTATAAGGAGATTGTAGTACACATACCCCTTTCCACCGTAAAGTGACAATACAATCTCTGGTTGAAATTAACATCGTGAATTATCACCAACCCAATCAAGGTGCAAATCACAAATCATGTTATTTATGACAGAGTAACTGACTGAGTCTGAATGCCATATTTCTGGCATATACTCTGGTATATCACAAACACATTCCTTATGTATAGTAAGTCTGGTAGAACTAAATCATCAAAAATAGAAGTGTACATTGATAAAACTAAATTTCTTGAGACGACCCCTTTCATTCGGCAGTAATATTATCCAATTATTCATCAGGTATTGAGCTATTGTTTATTACTTAGCTATTGTTTACTGTTAATCTAAAAGGTTGTAATCTTGAATTATATTTTAGAAATACCGCTTGACTGAAATATACTTCTCATAAAAATTGGACCAGGGAATGAATCTTACATTTTTTTTTCATCTTACATCTATGAAGTATACCCGACTAAGTATTACCAAACTGTTTAACAATGGTGTTTATTACAATTACACCATACAAGGGGTTCAAACACATTTTGACTAATCTAATGTCACATTGTATTACTGGAGGCTATGCCTAAAGTTACAGATAAATAATAAACATTTTATTCAATATTTAATTGCTAACTGTTCAAAAATAACAATCTTCTGGTGCATAAAGTTTCAGCACTTGCTTATTCTTTTGTCTACTTGACATTAACTGCAATATAGAAAACCATTTATTATTGTTTTGTCAATTATTCCAAGTTTTTGCAAGAACATGACCTCAAACATTTCATTTTCTTTTCATTTCAATATTCAATCTGTTGGTTTGATGACCAACTTTACACCAAAGTTTTTTAACAAGTTTATTTAAGTTGGTTCTTCAATCCCAGAATATGCTTAGACGCAAAAGGAAAATAAAACTGTAACTTCTCTACATGATTTATATTATAATATACAAACTTTTAATCGCTTAATTTTGATCTGAAGCAAATTCTAAGGTGCAATAAATCCTGAGAGTAAAGAGAATATCATAAGTCCATGGACAGAAAGTAGTCAGCATCAGAAAGCATTTGCACAATCAGAGGAGAATGTGCTAAAGAGGATAGACTTCATGAAACAGGTGAGCCTTATGTTCTTACCTAAAATATGCCAGTGTAGATGCAGATTGTACAGCCAGTGGGAAACTCTTCTGTAGCCTGGGTCAATCATTAGCAACGGATCTATCAAAGTGATTTTTGGACTTGTGAATATGAGGGTTAAAGACGGGAACATCTAAGCATATCATTGCAGCAACAGCACACCTGGTGTTAACAGAGGATGTGTAATAGTTTATATATTCATGAAAATACTGTGGCAGACCAGACTCCAAATGTTTATAAATGAGGGTTGCAGTTTTGAAAGTGATTTCCCTCTTAAACAAAGAGCCAGTGTAGAGACTTCAGTACAGGTGTAATGTGGGTTCACTTACGAGAACCAGTGACAACACGTGCTAACACATTTGGCAGACAATGCAATCTTCTCGGGTTACTTTTTGATAAACTCCTGTATAAAGAGTTGCAGTAGTCTAGTCTGCTACTTTGTCTTTGGTAGATATTGTCCGATCCTCCGCAGATCACGGTCCACCAAAACATGACCTGCTAACTGCATCAACCTGCTTTTTGAAGGAGAAGTTACAGTCAAATAGACACCCAGGTTGACAACCAGTGTCATACTAAATGTTGAAATCACTGATCATGACAAAGTCAGATTTAAGTGTAGACAAGTAAGTAACTAGTCTCATAAATTCATCCAGTGAAAGCGGAATGGAGGACCCAGGTGTTCTGTAAAGAATCACAATGTAAAAAGATTTTGCAGAATGGCCTCCACCCGCTTTACTCTCAAGCTGTGATTTATGCAAAATTTTTAATATCAAAGACTTTTTCACACACTCGTACAAACAAAAATACATATTTATATATTTTATTTGATTGTTTTTCTTATACTCTCATCAAATTGGATGAAGAAAAACAGGTCTGTGTGAAATAGACCTCAGGAATGTAGACGGAAATTGCCATTACCAATTATATGCCTGTTTATGTTTTGGTGAGTGTGTGAAGCAGCCTTTAGCACCAGTGATCATTTTATAAAAATGCATGGAACTGTACCAATTTTCTAGGCTTTTAAAAATATTTATTCAATATGCATAGATTTGAGAAGTATTTTCTTTTACCACAATCACCCATATTCTTTACTTGAGTGAACAGTAAATACCTCTCAAATCACATTCAGGTACTGCAAATAGGTTTTGATGGACCATGTGCATGTAAGGCAACAACAAATCTGATCTGCCCGACATCTCCATGACAATAACCCAAGGGTCAAACATTGGGTTTTACAGGCCTTTCAAGTATCTGAAATCATGTCAGGACATTTCCCATCCTACGTGTTGGAACAAGCTGGATTCGAACCCACACCCACAAAGGACAAACTCTAAGCGACTAAATGACATACTAACTAACCACACAACCACTGAGATAGCACCCTGATATTTTTCCAACAAAAATATTTCAACAAGATGACTTTGGAGCAATAACTTCATATTTTCATATTAATACATATTCACTTAATACAATACATATTTAACACTGAAATAGTTTGAAAACATATTCTAAATGTTTGATCTAGTTTTCTAACTGTAGATACAGATGATGATATACAGGTACCATTTATTTGTATTGGAGGCTCTCCAGAATCTGCTGGTACAAGGTTCAAAGCATTATAAGGCTGGTTAGATTAGATCAGCATAAAAAAGTAGTAAAAAGACAAAAAAGGTTGATAAATTATGTAATTAACTGGTTTGTCTAGCCAGTACAACTATATTAATCCAGGGCACTTAGAGTAATTAGACCTGATATTATACATCTTTTCATGTACCATATCCAAGATGGCAGGCCAAAGAGCACAACAGAATGGATAAATGATTCTCCTGGGCGTTTGGCATCCCCAGAAAAAAATATATATGAAAGTCTGTAGAAGGAGCTAAATTTTCTAACAGTAATCTATTTTTGTCATTCATCAAGTAGTTTGTAGTCTCCCATGTAGCTGATGAAACACACTACAGACATCTACAACTGATCAATCTTCTGACATTCTGTCATCAATCTGTCATTTTGTGACAAAAGAGAGAATAATTTGCTTTCTTTATGAGAGATATTTCTATCCAGCTACAGTCTTGAAAAAGACCAATTTATTTCTGAATATTACCAACCATTATAGCAGGTAAAATAAGTAGTATGTCTTTGAAAGAATGAAAAAATGCTGAATTTGTAAAAAAAGGCTTTTTTGACCATTTGAAATAAACTGACATCATAAAACAAACACTGGACTTCAAATATATGGTTTAGAAATAGTCTTCAAGGATATGAATGAAACCAATGAGCTATAGGATGTGAAGATAACTTAACTACGTGATATGTAACATGTAGAAATATAGACGGTTTAGCACAGATAAGTGATTAACAATGATGTTTGGGAAACAATTAACAGCCTCAGTCCAGTGAGGCCAGATATCCTCAATTCACCTCTGGAGTATATATGTGCAGCATTCTAGAAGCCTATCCATGTTACAAAGAATGTGATTGTGACGCACTTTAAAGCAAAGATTGGTGTAACTTTTAACCCACTTTCATCTTTTTTCCTTTCTATGATTTCCTCCAAGTTCTTTCTCTTTATTACATTTGCAAAAGAGGTTATGCAATTCGGTTTGTTTGTTAGCATGACAATGAAAAAAGTCCTGTATGGATTAATCTCAAATTTTCACAGCAGGTTGGAGGGGCCACGGCCTCTGCGGCCGGGGTTCGATCCCCGTCATGGCCGTAAGTGGGAAAGCTGGTAGTTGCTTGCTGTTGGTCGGCAGTTTACAGTACAGAACCCTAGCGAACTATATGTACTGGTTTCCTCTGCCCTTCCAATTACCCGTCGTGATATGACCTGTACAGTGTTGAAAGCGAAGTAAAACCCCAAATAAACAAAATAAACACAGCAGGTTGGTGTTGGTCTAACATAGAACAAATTTAGTTTTGGAAATGAACCAAAATCAGTTCAGGATTCTGTATGCTTTAAAAGATTTCACATCATTGCACTCACAAACAATTGTGGAGGTGTTGGGCCTTGGCGAAGGTATGTGATGACCGAGGGCTCTTGTTGAACTTGTGGCTGCTTTAAAATTAGACCCCAGTTACACATCCAAGGATCATCTGCCAGATCACGCAAGATTTCCTAATATGGAAAATGTTAAGTGATTTACTATCATCTTTTGTCTCTGTAAGGTCATCCGTAACATCCCTAATGTCCTTGTGAGATCCGTAGTGGCATACCGTGGTCTGTAGTGACATGCCAATATCAGCTAAGATCCCTAGGATTTCTCCTTAAAATCTGTATGGACCTTATCTGATCAGGGTATCCGTAGTTCTTCCGTAACACATCTGTAGCTCATCCGTGAGTGTCCTTATTGTCCCTAAACCCATCCTGGATGTCTTTGTGGCATCCCTTACATCCTTGATGCTTTCACGCCAATAAATATCCGCAAAAACATTGCCGGATCTGCTACGGACTAAAGCGGAAAGGGTTTCTGGATTAAAAACCGGTCACAAGACCAATCCTTTGTGCAGTCTTTTCCTCTTCAAACCTGTCTGTGGCGGTCCATAGCAGATCTATGGCAGTTCTGTAAATCTTTTACATGACCCACCCTCATCCCTTGTGCATACCTGTCTGTTACCATAAATGAAACCATGGGCTATATCCGTGCCACACCTGGCTATGTGTGACTGGCTTTAAGGAAATGAGTTTGGCCAAATTTTCTGACATCTCTTGTACAGTTGTAAACACAGATGGTAGTATAGTTTACAGAAACACATTTATATCAGACTTTAAGAATATGTTTTCCTCTCATTACAATGATGTGTATCATAATTATTAGGTCACAGGATCTCATCATTACACGAAAAAGACTTTATAATTACTAAATAATGCTATGTTGTAATTGTAACTAATTGCAATCTTGTAATTATGAGGAAGTTCCATCTCGTATTTGCAAGATAATGCAAGAAAGGCCGACCTCATAATTACGTTAAAGTATTACGCAGTAATTACGAAAAATAACATTTACCTATATAGGCTTCAGTTTTTACAACATGTGGGAGAATAACACGTGACTATTAGAATTTGGCTTTGAACATTAGCCTTGAAATCACTGTGTTTGCTCCCTATTCAGTTTCGCTCAGAGTTTAAACTGGCTACCCTGGTGTACGAGTTTATTCATACTGGTTTCTCTAAATATTTTGTTCCACATCTATCCACATACCGCACTACTTACAATAGCTAGAGTGTTGCCAATTTCCTCAATGTACCAAAATTTCAACCTACAGTTCACAAGTCCACTGAGCAGTTTGGCTTCAATTTTGCCTTTGATGCTCCCACTGTTGGGAATTCATCTCCTGAAGACATCTGTGCATCACCCACTATTGCCTCTTTTAGACAGAAGCTCAAAACCTATCTACACAAAGGCATATCCTCCTTAGCTCATTTCCCTTATGGCTTTTTCGTGGTGCTGACCTATTTCTGTCCCTGGACTTTGAATTTGCATATTGCTATTGTCTTGTTGCGCCTTAGAGTCCACTACTCAGTGGAGATTAAGCGCCATAAAAGTCGAATTAGAATTAGAATTGTGTTGTCATCAAATTCCTCTAGTGCTGTAAAACTTTTTGGCATTAAAACGCAGCAAATATTAGTCTTCAGGATTAGATATGTTTATGACACCATTAAATGTTGACGCCTGTCTGTCTGAATAATAAGTCCTTTTTATATCGATCAGCTTTAAGATTATACTGTTGTAATAAAATATTTTTTTAAACATTTTCTTCTTCAAATCAAGGTAAACATGTTTTCCTCTCTGTAATGGGACACTTAATTTTGCAAAAATCACAATATATACTTTATACACTACTCCAATCCAAACATAAAACTCCCTGGATGCAATCTTAGTGACAGATATATAATTCCAATGTTTATCTTTTTTTGAGAAAATTTCATGCATACATTATCATCGACTTAGGATTTCCTTTCATTCTAAGTGGATATGTTTTCACATCTGTCCTCGAGCCACGGTGGTACAGTGGTAACACCTCTGAGATCAGAGCTCGAATCCTGGCCTGACTTCACCACAGACTGTATGGGCCTGTAAGTGTTCTACAGAAACTTGCGGGTGAGATTTGAATCCAAGACCTTAGTGGGTTGATATGGCATATAGAATGTGTAGAAACCAACATATTGAAATGAATGGGACCCCCAGACATAAAATACAAGCTATTATAGTGTTTTGATATTGGAAGAAAAGGCTCATAAAACCTTGTGAAATACCAAGTAGCTTTTTTATCATGTTCAGTCTCACATGAACACTTTGGTGCAACTTTGGCTAACTTATACCAAACAAAAACAACCTAGGATTAGATTCTTTCGTAACCCCTTCAATTTACAACAGATAAAACTCCAAGGTTAATTTTTTTGGCAATTTGTCAGTATCACAACCTCCTTTTTAAAATTGTTTTGACATGGGAGGATGTATATTGGTGTAAATCAAAAGAAGGTCAAGTAGTGTATTACTAAAATGCTTAAAATGTCTTCTTATCCAAAAAGGGAGTGTGGTTTGGCCCCTTTCAAAGCAACATGGCCTCTCTGTCCCAAGGATAAAATGTGTTCACAAAAAATGATTTATTGTCTAACAATACAGATTGCACAGAATTATAAACTCAAACTAGTATTTGTTATAAAAGTAAATAATATGGATTTGAAACACTTAAAACAGTAAGTGGGTGTAAAGATTACAGTTTTCAATATTAAGAAATTGACACAAACTTGGAATAAATTGAGAGGGTAACCTCAAAATATAAATAATTCACGCCAACATAAGAAGCTTTGATTGAAAACAACACCAAATAGGAGCAAATCAATGTTATTCGGTCACCAAGTGAATTCTGTTTGAAGCTGTTTTACCCTGGAAACAGTTTGATAATCTTGGATAATCTATGACAAAAATTAGCATTGTTCAGGGAGTTCAGAGAGTTGAAACTTTAAAAAAGGGGCTATCCAAACCAGAAAATGTGGTTCAGCTGATTTCGAACTGAATTTGAGAGATTAACTAAATATACAAGTAAAAACAATTAATTAACCTTTTGTTCTGGAAGAATTTAAAGAGTTATTCAGAAGGGTTGCCAACAACACAGGGAAAACTGCGGTATATTGGTGGAACTTGTTAAAAAGGAAAGGAATTGAGAAAGTTGACTTTGTGCAAGCCAGTAATGAAAAGGATGACTTCAAGCACTCATTTTTCATCAGGCAATAAAGACAATCCTGAAGCAAGGCAGGAAGTTGAAAAGTTTGACCATACTGAAACTCCTGAAGAAGTTCTTGAGGATGATGAATTTGTTGAAATCTTTGTCGATGATCTGCAACAAGCCTATGACATAATACGGCTTAAACGTGTGAGTGATACGCTACCATTTGATGTGTATAGGCAAGATGTAGATATTACTTATACCGATAAAGTGCAGCAGAGTGATGACCATTCCAGGTATAGCATAGGAATGCAGACGGATCTGACAGGTAACAGAATCCTCAAAAACACCATAATTCATAGCCAAAATGACCACACAAGTGGAGGGTTTATTGCCTTTTAACAGTTGCAGCAAAATTCTAATCATATTATTAGTGAAATAAAATTTTTAATAAAAGTGCACAAAACGTTTTATGGGTGTATTTTATAAAATTAAATTTGAATAAGTAATATTCATACAATGCCCACTATTTGGCCACCATTTCATTTCGATGAAATAGGCGTATCAGTTTGTCAGTGGCTACAAGTAACAATACATACAGATGGTAGAATACTAGACTAGAATACTTGCATCATTCAGTATAGACCCAGAAACCAAATTACCAAAATCAGGCTCATGAACTGGTTTAGTCTTTTGATAAGAAAAATCTAAGTTTGAGTAAACGATTTGTGTGAGCCCCAAAGAACCAATGATCATTTGGAAGAACCTTGGAGAAGAGTCTGAATTGTTTTCAACACTAGGAATATACAAAATACATTTTTTTATATACAAGTCGTTATATGATAATTTTTTTTTTGAAAGTTAACATGTTGCAAACTTATCAAAGGACGTCTCACAGTGGCGGATTTCACCTCCCTTACTGTACTTGTACCATTCACATAGAGTTGCCATACTTAAAGTGACAAAAAGTCACTTGCTTTCAAAAGAGATTCAAAACAAGGTTTACCATTCTAAACTGGATAAATATGCTCTTGAATTCATGTTAATTGATCCTGCAAATACAGCTTGAGAACTGTGTTTTATGTGTCAAGTACTGTCTTCCCATTTGTTATGCTTATGGCAGAATTTATCGTTGAACACGATGATTGACCTTCACTTTGACCTTTAATCACATCAGGAAGAAATATGATACAAAAAAATGTCACTGTCATTCCCGAGTACTGATTTATTTAGTTTTCTCTGAGATAGTCATAATTTCACACCTGGAAATTGTTTCATGATATATTCCTACTGTTTGGGACAAGAGTTGTGGGTGTCATTCACCACAATTTGTATGATGCGCCATGGTGAAGCCCCCTGTCTCCATCTCCCTGACTTGTGGTAAAGTCTTTACACGTTCAGTGGCAAAATTTCACATATTGTGGCACTTTTTTCTCCAAATTATTTTTTCTATGACTTTTTACTAACAGAAGGGGGTTAAATACTGTAAACACTTGAAACACGGCCCATCATTTTGTGAGCAATTAAACCCAGATGGCCTCTAAATATTATGTAAGTGTTTTGGTTATGTCTGTCTCGGGTGACAAATGTACCTGACGATGTGTGGATAGAAAACAAATAGGATTATTTATATACAGATAACAAACTACTGACAGGTGTATCAAGTCAAAAAATCAAATGCAAACTCGACGATACGTGCTAATAAATCAGTTTTAAGATCATAGATCTTTTAATTGAAACACATAGGCGTTAATCATTCAGCAAAGACATTGTATTAGACTTTAGCCATTTAGCGTATCTGTTAAAACTGGCCCAAGTCGAAGTTAGGGAAATATTGGGACTGGTTCTCAGCAATGCCACTTGTGGGGATGGACACAGGGAGGGGGGGGGGGGGCAGCCTGTGGTCAGATGCCCAACTTGTCTAATAACAGGGCTATCTTTGAACACGAAGGTGTAAGTGTAAAACCCAAACGTGTTTTACAGATTTTATCTCTTTACATGCTAGTCAAAATAATTTTGAACTCCAGTCTATATGTTCAAAAACTCGGGTTAGGTTTTTACATTAGATAGTTAGATGTTAACTGTTAAACATGTCAATCTAAACTACATCTGATTTGATTTATTTGAGTTTAACATTGCATTCAACACATTCTTGTACGGTATACCATGATAGCTAGTTTTAAGGACAGAAGAAACTAGTACAAATTAGATGGTCAAGATTCTTCACTGTAAACTGCCGGACATTGGTAATCAACTACCAACTTTCCCACATTGGGTCTGGGGTTTGAGCCACAGACCTCAGAGATTGGAGTTCAACAGCCAGGGTCATATTGAGACAGCTTCTCTGCATTGCCACTTGTGAGATTCGAACCCACACAGAGGTGACAGCCTGTGGTCAGATACCAAACTCACAAACAACTAGGCTACTGAGAAACTCTCTCCACAAATTTCAAGTTCAAACCTACGGTGCTCAAAGTGACAAAAGTGTTTTACAGGGAAATCAAACTGTTTGAACACAAATCAGTTCTCATGAATGTTATTGTTTATATTTCAAATGTTTCTAAGATGGTTCAGGTCACTTGCCTCCTGCGTGTTGGGTAGTGGGTTTGAATCTGAAGCTGAAGTGAGTGTTTAGCTGTTTGCCTATGTTAACTAATACACTACACTACATTTCTGTTCCATCCATTGGTTTACAACTAGCCTCACTATAATAGAGCGGCCAAATCATCTATAGATAAAGGGTTAAAAGAATACTAAAGCATCACACATAATGCAAATATAACCCCGGCAATCTATATATAAGAGTCAGTCCAACTTTGCAAATCAAACAGACCAAGAACAATATTTGATTAAGGTGTACAAGTAACTTTGTCGTTACCATTAGGACAGCCTTTCATTAGAGCTTAAGTCTTACAACCTCACAGAATCTTTTTTTTTCATTATTATTATTCTTTTTTTTTTCATTATTATTATTCTAGTCAAGTTAAATAGAATGGATTAGATGTTGGAGAGAATATATGTTCTATCTGCTTTCAAAGAGTTTACAAAACGTCAACTATTTGATTTGATTTGTTTGAGATAGAGTTGCATATTATCATATATAAACAAGGGACGCGGAGATATATAAACTATATAACCACATCTAAGCTTAGTTGAGTAATAAAATGAAGTAAGTGACTAAAGCGTGATGCGAACACCCATATTATCGCCCACTGTATATGTAGAACAGCTGCAGAACACCTTGTGGAATTATTCAAGGGAACCTTTGTGATTAGTGAGTATATGGATGGAAGTAAAACATCTCTCCAATTAAGTAAAACATGTAAGATAAGTCACATATTCATACACCCAACGCAGTTGAAATCTGTGTCATGATTCTCATATCAAGGCTTACCTGTTAATATTGGACCTCTCAGGATAAAGGGTCAAATCTACTTGCCTTAACGTGAAACAGTTGACATTTTCTTTTGAAAGGTGGTGGTTAAAGCCTAAAGATGGTCAAAGAATCATCCAGTTTTTCTATCAAATGTGATAATGCTAAAGTAAATTGCTATATTATTAATTTAAACACAACAGAGCAGTAACACTGCTGTGGTTACTGAGATTCACAGAAGTTTTCACTGACACGTAAATGGTACGCAGTATCTTAGCAGTCAGCTGGATGTGTTTGTTGAATACACCAGAACGGCAGTGAAAGTGGGATTTTGGTTTAATTGGACTGAAAGCTTTAAAGAGTGCCCAATCTTGACCAATGAGTACGTGCTGACTTCTTCCCCCGGAATCTATGGAAAATTAGATGACCACATTTCTAATACAATATATGTCCGTTTAAAGAAAGATTTTATAACTTGAAAAAAAAAACATGTTCAGACTGGCCTAAATCTAATTTTACTAGTATACACTGGGCTCCTCGTTTGTAACTGTCTGAGTCTTGTGATGTGTACATGTATCAGAAAATGTGGGGTTCAACTCTTCTGTAATGTCATTCACTGGGAATACTCACACAATCTCAACTCTACCACTTCCAGCCACAGTCAAAACTTGAGTCCACGAGCTTACACGTAGATTTATTTATTTGGGGTTTTCCGTCGCTTTCAACACTATACAGGTCATATCACCATGGGTAGTTGGAAGGGCAGAGGAAACCAGTACATAGAGTTCGCTAGGGTTGTGTACTGTAAACTGCCGACCAACGGCAAGCAACTACCAGCTTTCCCACATAAGGCCTTGACAGGGATCGAACCCCGGCCTCAGAGGTGGGAGGCGAGAGTGTTACCACTCTGCCACCGTGACCCCGAGCTTACATGTAGAAACCAAGTGTAGTATAGTGTAGTATGACCAGTATGCTTCGATCTCCTCCATCTTGACAATTAGCCGCCCTGATGTGATTTATACTAAGAGTGTTTAGAAATGAATTTTAAAACATATCTTTATGAAATATAATACTTAGGAAAACGTTTTGAGATCGCCCCCTAAAACCAATTAATGTGATGTGTTGTTTGATCGCAATATATATCCAAATCAACTGATTAAAACTGATAGCTTAATATACTTCTAGAGATATAACAAAGAGGTTTATCTCCATCCATTCATATAAACACGGGCATCTGTCCTGTTATCAATCAATTGATGGCCCACTGTATTATGTCTAGAGGCTATTTATAATACAATTATTAGCATTACAATTACAGGTAATTCTAATACGTTTTTTAAAAATTTATTTGAAGAACCAGGAAATAATTACAGTATGGAGCAAAGTCAGACAAACCCCATGTCACCAAGGAAAAGTATTGTGGTTTCCATGGTGATAAACCAACCAGAGAAGAAGATTTCACAATCTTCCAAGAAGAGGCGAGGACGTGAAAAAAGGAAGCCATTGTCTCTAGTTATGTAAGTGAATGGTAATTATGTTTTCATTGTGAGATGCACCCTCAATTGTACTAAAAATGAAAAGTTCTACGACTTGGTCAACTCGTGTGTGTGTGTGTGTGTGGGGGGGGGGGGGGGGATGCACAGCTACTTCTATAATAATCCGATTTAACGTTTAAACTTGATTAAATGAACACCTGTTGAAATACCACGTTAGTACTCTTTGCTATTCAAGAAGTGACACTCTTGTTAAAAGAATTTACATTGTTTGCAAGTGCAAACCTCTACTACACCACTACCGGGTTATGCTCATATTTTTCAACAATATTTGCAGCACACTTATGTGTGTATACATGTACGATGGGATGTAAGAAAAGCTTAAAGCCTCTCTTACATCCTATCGTACGTGGACATACGTCCTGGTTAAATGGAAAAAATCGCTGATTTGCAGGGGACACTTAAGCTACACTTGCAATATTATAATAGAATTTTGAGGTTGCAGACACCTCGCAATGGATATTGGTATGCAAATTATTTCCTGCGAGCTCGCAGCATGGCTACAAATGTATCCATATCTCAAGGGTAACTTAAGAGAGACTTAGGCACATGCATTCTCCTTACTAGTGTTGTAGGTTCTCCCCATTTACTTACATTGTTTACACACTTTGTAGGATACATTCACGTGTACCTTACATGTATATAAACCCACTATAACGACTTGTAGCTAGTAGCAGTTTGTTATTTGATCTTCAAGTTGTGACACTGTTGCTGACAGAATACACCCTGTATGCACGTGCAAATCTCTACTACCCTACTACCAGGCTACGTTCATATTTGTCAGCAATATTTGCAGCACACTTACGTGTGTATACATGTATAATGGGATGTAAGAGAAGCTTAAGGAAACAGGAGGAAAGATGGGATCCAACTTTCAACAAAGTAAGGGTAACTTATAGATAGAGATAGATAGGGTTTATTGCAGACTTAAAGTCCATAAAATACCAAAGAATTCATATACAAGAAGAAAACTGAACTGCAATAATACTTGTAGCAATATGTAGTAGTATACAGCTATGTAATGACTCAAATAGAAGTAAAGGTATTTATGAGGTATTTGACTTGTGAAAAGTTATTCACAGAGTCTATGTACCTTTTCATATAAGGACTTGCATAAAAGAGAAAACAATCTGATAGACATTTAATTATACGGATATCGCATGTTACAAGTAAGTCATGTATAAAAGCCATGAAGGGATTTCCTGATTAGGACATCAAGGGAATCCACATTGTTTGCTACAAACATTTCACTAGCACTATACTAAAAACTATCTAATTTATACAATACAAAAAAGTTTGATTTTGATATCTGTTGAACAGGCCATGAAATTTCGGATAAGCAAATTATGCCGCAGTTAGACTACACACACAGTACATCCTGCAGTTAGAGGTATTACTTGGCGAGGAACCGTCTCCTAGGATGCCTCAAACCTTCCGAAAATCAGTGTATACATCACACTAGAGGCGCAATAATCCACCGTTCTAGGCATTGGGTAAAACGCCCCTGTCCTTCAACTACCATCTTAGGTTTGTATGCAAAATTGTGGCACAGTGGGAAAACGTCCATTTACGGCCATGCACCTTATGTCACTGTATAACACTGAAGCACGACTGAGTCACAACCTTATGAACCTTCAGTTACCTTACTGAAAGATTCATCTGTGCATGCTCACGGTGAGACAGTCAGGCAGAAATTTTAAACATTTTAAAACTTCCGTAGTGTGCCCAAGGTCTTGGACATTTTGTGATTATGCCACAAGTTGGCATATGAACCTCGGACAGTGGTTGAAGGACAGGGACATTTTGCCCAATGCCTATAACCACAGGTTATACTGCCTGCAATGTAACTGGAGTATTAGAGAGACACTGCCATCCTCTCAGTCTACCTCACAAAGTATTAGAGAGACGTTGCCCTCCTCTCAGTCTGACTCACAAAACCTCTACGTTCCTCTATGTGAGGTCAGAATTCATGTCATTTATTATCCTGTTCCTTAAAGTATGCTTCTGTAACAAGCCCTCCCATCCTGTCTACTTCCATGACAGACCTACTTGAACAGAAGGATAATTAGTTAAATTTACAGAAAGGGGAATAGAAGGGAGGAGATAGGGTGATTTCTTATTTTGGGGGTGGGTGGGTGGTTGGGGTTTGTGGGAAGAATCTAGACTAATGATGGGACACATCTCGGAAATTTGCATTTGTCATCATTTTCCCCATCTCTTGTTGGGGTGTTGTCAGATGTGGCTTCACAGTGATGCAGGGTTGCACGATGACATTAATACCACACACCACACAAATCTAAACTAGCAAGAAGGTCTGTGAAGATTCTCTAACTTCAGAGCGATAACTTCTGAAATGTCCTACGATGGTCACCATTTAAAGTGCAGACAGTATTCACCGTTAAGCAAAAAGATATGGAAAGTGGTGATATATCATCAAAACAGACAGCACTCTGATTAATAACTCTAATTAATAACTAATAAGCAATAGACGTCACTGGTTAGTTTAATGGAGATATAAATGTAGTTGAGGAGACAATTTATCACACACGGCACACCATGTTCCAAGGCTCTGGTATTTTTATTTATATAGATCAAGGACAATACCACAAAATACCCAACGCAACTGCCATAAGTGAATATCTTACACAAGACATTGAAGTAACTAGAGTCAAGCTTTGAAAGAAATAATTCACAGTTAAATATATATAATATATTTTAATTATATTCTGAAGATGAGAAAGCCATTACAAGTGTTTTTGGGCAAGAAACTCTTCATATTTAAATATACTGTTACATGGTCACCTCAATCTCCCATAAGCATACCTACCGCTTGGACATAGTTTGATAAAACAACATTAATCATGTAAATTTCAAGGAGATGGGAAGGCCATAAATATGGTTAAAACTGGCTTCAGCTAACATTTCACCAGTTCATACTTGGTGTGAACCGTCTGTCTTCCTCATAAGTGATGATTGTCTTAGTTGGAAGTTGTTTACATCATTTTCTTTACAAATGTTTATATCATGGAATAGTCCTATTTTTTGAACAGCAAATATACAAAATAGACACACTGTAGTTACAAATTATGCCAAAAATGGCTAATCTACGGATAATCTTCAAAATAGATACAAAAGTGTATTTAAGCAATGAACAGAACAGGGCTGTGTACGTTTGGAATAGATGTTTGTTTTCAGCTGGTCAACAACAAATATAAACGTGCGTCATGACAACGGACAAGGTCATCTGAAAAGGTGATCATTTACAAGGGTTTCTGAACCAAAATGGACTCATTTTATTCCAGCTGCAAAAATTAAGTTATGTGGTATCTTTGGCACAGCAAACCATTTGAGATGTACATGTCAAGATGTCTGTCATAACTGGACCCCGTGAATTGACACAGAAGACAGTTCCAGATGTTCCCTCCCGTGAATTGGCGCCCAACATATAAACTGGTTGGCACGTACATACAAATATATTGTCATTTTGCAAGGTTAAGTGATACTTTCTGACTGGTATCTGGCTAACCAGCCATATGGACAACCACAAGTATATTATTTTCATGTATATTTAAAAATGCATGAGAATCACATATATATATATATATATATATATATATATTTTGAAAATAGAATGGGTTAAGTAAATAAACATAACACGACAGGGTCCATGGGTTAAAATTTAATATGGACTGTAGGTTTACATGAAATGAATTATTTTATGGCAACCAGACCTGCCAAACAGACAGACTAAATATGATAACAACATAACCACACACAGTTATTGAAGTACATCAGTGACAAAGACCAAATGGAGACTTCATATTCATTTATAACCACGAAGGACATAATAGGACATGTCATCAGTACAACTCACATTTTTTCATGTACTAGGAATGGAACAGATGACCACAGGGATCAAAGCCAAGCAATTAAGTGTCAAACGTGTTAAGTATTGAGCCAACGGGGTCACGTTTATATATTTGTGTCACTTTTTAGGACCACCACCCTCCTGAGTACAATCTATGCTATTCTGCTGGTCCTCTTTGGAATCATCTTCCCTGTTTCTGAAGCTCTGCAGCATTACTGGCTAGAGTCTTACTACAATGGGGTGAGTACAAAAAGTCTACACACAACTAATTTAGTACCAACCGGAAGTAAACGACGAGTTCAGTCTGTAGCCAATCAGAATTAATGTCGCCAAACCAAATAAAGCATCACAAGTTGTAGGTTGGTTTTGGGCAATGATTTGGCTTGGCAATTTTATTAGCACCCCATTAAAAGCCTAAAAATAGGTGGATAAAGTTTGAATTTGTAGTTTACATCCTGTTACTGCCGATTTAAGGAGTGTACTGACTTTTCAAGCATGTGAGCTGATAAATAAATAGTTAACCTATGTGGTTAAACATGGTTGGCTATGAGACATGGCTAAGGTAAAGAAGACATATAAACAGGACACACTTCAGTCCTAACCGGGTACTCATAAGTAAGCAAAATAAGGGACAATATTGTCATAATCTACGTTTATCAGTCCTTATTCTTTATCAATTAGTTTCTGATGAAATTATGCACCAATCCCAGTTCATTCTGATTGTTTGATTAATGCTTAGGTAAACTAGTAGAAACAGATATAATATAGTCCGAAAATCCCCCCTATCTCGTGATATGTTGTTTAACAAAAAGAAAGTCATATCTCATAAACATTTATGGCCCATGGTACACCAACAAACCACTTTACATATTAATCAACAGGAAAATACAGAGTGCATGGCCCTACTAATGGCCAAGACCTCCAATATTGCTTATGACTGTTAAAAATATCATTTAAACATTCCTGGACCCAGACGGACCCAGAATCCCACCAAATCGAATCGCCTGTTCCTTGTACCATTGTGGGAATTTCCTGAAGAAATTAATCAAATCTTGTCCATAAATTTTCAAATTATTTTGCAAATAAGCAGACAAACAGACAGACAAACGCATGCAATCAAAATCACAACCTCCTTGAAAGTAACCACATTTCTCGGAATTCCTTGCCTATCGGGCTTCGTCCATTATTCCACCCGGAAGTTTGTGATTTGTTCGCCGATACAGTACTCAAACCTTGTCCTTTATTGCTACAGTAAAAGCTCTTTAGACTGTGGATCTTCAATTGTGATAATTATATTGTGTGATAATTTCTGTTCATCACCCCTATTAGACTTTATCATCTGACAAAATCACTCATAAATCCAAGTTCAAAAATTTATTAATAAGTAACAGAATATCTATGACTAAGTGAATCCTGACATTTAAAAATGTGATATATTTGACAAGTTGCAAACTAAATGTTTATATGTCACACATTTTGACTGAACATATCTTTGCACCTTATCCAGGTATACATCTTAAAATGCTACGTTTTGAACTTGAAATAAGTTGCAAGTCATACTGCTCTGAAAAGCTCACTAAATATGCAAGTCATTGTGTTTTGGGTTTTAGATGAATCATTAGTCCTTGTGTCCCCTAATTGCTTTAGGTTGCCCCATAAAATAACATTGTTATTTTGTAGATATTTCTGGTGTATTTATACACTGTTGGCACCGGCTTCCTGCTCTTCTTACAATGTTACACCATCCCAGCGACTCGCAAGAGAAGGAAACAAGCCCTGGAAGAGGAAATTAAACATCAACGCGAGCTGAAGAAGAGGCGGGCTGCATCTATGTATGGTAAGTTTAGGTCCTACATTTGTTTTCCATCCTTTTTAAACTGCCAGCATTATCTTTATTGATTTGTTTTTCTTTCGTGTTGCTTTCAATACACTATCTAGGTCATATCAGGTTGGGTAGTTGAGGAAATTGATGGAAGAAATCTATGCACACTAGTTGGCCAAGATTCTACAGTGAAACCACCTGGCACGAACATGATCGGGGCTAGACAAAACCCAACAGTCAGAGGGTTAAGGATATTACTCACCTTGCCAACATTCAATGTAATTTTGAATCAGGTCATCATTATTTGTCACGTGCTAGACTCCAACTAATGGCCAGTGAGGTGATAGCCAAGTGGTAATTTATCAAACTTGACAGCCGGGAGGCAATGTAGGCAATGTTTGATAAGGTTGAGGATTGTGTCCCATTCAGGTAAGGTCACGTGTGGACAGACCAGCATTAAATCCCTAGTGTTGTCGTGACCACTTCAATATATTCTGAGGTCTGAGTTGTGTATTTATGTCACATTTGATAATCAGGGTTGAAATGGGACAGGACGTCAGTGTTTCACACATAGTGGCATGCGATGGGTTAGAACCCACCATGTATAGGTCAGGACCAAGCCATGAGTTCCCACTTAGACCTTTGGTAACATCCTGGACTTATATCCACATACGATGAAAGTGTCATGGTAACTGTTTCCTTCAACTTCTGTAATCATATGTTTGTATGGTAGGCTTTTCTACAGTCAACAATTGGGCTGTGGCTTGTCAAGTGTGATATGATCCATAGAACATGATGAAAGCAGAATTAAACCAAACAGATCAAAGAAAGATCAATGGATATAACGTATCGTTCATCTAGTCATAAGATGAACTAAATCCCAGACAGTGTCTCCAATGTAGGGTAATTAGAGAATTGGAAAATAGAAGACTGAAAACAGAGAAATTATTGTCCAACTGACGTTAGCAATTAAACAAAAAATCTAAGTGAGTCATATAAACTGATATTCAAGTATCACAAGAAATGAATAAAAATGTCAGTGATGCAACTAAATGGTTAATCAACTTTTATTAGATATTAATAGGAACATGTCATGGATTCATATGGCTTGATTTTAAATGAGCATCAGACGGTTATAGAAATATCAATGAGTCATATAAGCTGGTATCCGTTTGGCGTTACAGATTTCTGAAATATGTCAATCCCAAAGATTTGAGATTCAACAAGTACTCAAAAGTCAATGCATAAAAGTAAATTATTTTAAAAAATTTAATCTTTACACTGTAATTTTTTTCAGGCAATGGAGACATATCACAGACAAAAGGTGATCTGCCTCCACTGTACAATGGTCAAGAGAAACGGCAGAGGCATCACTCTGTTAGTACCAAGTAGGTGTGCTCTTTTGGGACAGCAACTAGATGCCCAAACTGGGAAAGTGTTTACGTTTTGGTATACATGCGATTGTATGTGTGTAGATTTATTTATTTGGAGTTTTACGTCGCTTTCAACACTGTAACGTCATATCACGACGGATAGTTGGAAGGGCAGAGGAAACCAGTACATGCAGTTCATCAGGGTTCTGTACCATAAACTGCCGACCACTGGCAAGCAACTACCAGCTTTCCCATTTGAGGCCATGCCGGGAACCGAACCCCGGCCTCAGAGGTGGGAGGCGAGAGTGTTACCACTCTGTCACCGTGGCCCCTTTATATGTGTAGAAGATTTCTCTGCAATTGTAAGGTTTAAAGGTGCAAGCACAAATTAATGTTTATCATTGTCATTGGGTGACCAAGTATTACAGATCAACAAGGATATCAGTGAGTTTGAATGTCCTTATACGTGCCTGATATGTGGCTTATTTTAAAGGGTATGTTTGGTCAAAGTGGATATATTACAAGTCAACCTTAAGATCGTATTGATTGGCTTGAGTAAATGAGAATTATTTACAAAATACTCCGTCCTTGTGAAGATTAAAGTAATTGAATTAATTGAATTCAATTGTTGAGGGAATCAGAAATGTTTAGTGATGTATGAATAACGCCCAAAAGGGTGAGCCCATGTATTCACTGGAAAAAATATGTAATAAATACAGGAGGCGGAGAGTGAAAAATATGACATTTCACCACGTGTTGTGGAATTGGCCACTGAAGTGGGAAGAGGGGTGAGCACCTTAAGTAGAAAGACAAAACCCAAAGCTATGCCACTTATTCATTACGAGAAATGATCAGAGCTGTAAAAGCTGTCAGAAAAATTCACAAATGTATGAAGAATTTCTAGTAAGAAAATACAAGGAGGTTTTCTGACAGGCCAATAGACTGACAGATCAGACTGACAGTAAGTAGAACATGCAAAGGTATGTCAAAACACAGAAGGCGAAATACGACACTTGTAGCAGTTCTGTACTGACTATTGGACATCCATCTTTGCCTTTCAGTGGTGAAATATATATTATTACAGCACTGGAAGAATTGCTCCCCAAAACTATTCTTCAATGCATGCCTGAATCAAATCGTTTTTAAAGCTGATGTACTTATGATCACCATAGTTTTCCTTGGATAAGTTCTGTTACATTTCATACGTTGGTAGATTTTATCTCAGAAAGATTCTGATGGTCTTTTGTGTCATCTCAGTTCACTCATTATGTTTGACAAGTGATAAAACAAGATTTGATTAATTTGTCCATTGTTCTGACAGAATACATCAGTGCAGTGTAAAAGTCAAGAAGATATTCTAATCTGAATTTAGAAGTCACAATACAGACACTACCTGGTTCTCAATGCATAAAAACCCTTCATAAAAATGTGGCAAGACCTATGTCGTGTACCCCCCAGATATGTGTACTAATAACAGCCTCACTTGTCATTACTAATTCTAGATGTCTCGCCAGCATGGTTTTGTTAACCATGTTGTATGTACAGGATGGCAATGTGCAAGTATTCACCAAACAGATGTCATATGGTTTTGTTATGATCTTCTGAGCTAAGAATATTTCCGGACACTTTGGGTTTCTCGAGGCTATATCATCACAGCATCTTCAATGCTAGACCTATCTTCTCCGGTCCCCACTTTCAACTCAGTAAGTTCAAGCATAGTAACCGACCACATGATCATCAAAGGCAGTTTCAAGTTTGGAGAAAACTTGACATATGTTCCCTCAGGTAAACGTTTAAAGTGTCAGATATGTTGGAACAACTCAATTAAGTGGCGATCTTTGTTGGAGTCATCTGATACTTTGGAAGTAGAAGTTCTTGATTGGAATTGATGCTTTGAAAGCAACCTTTAGTCCTTCATTCCTTTAGTCCTTGGTTAGAGTTCTATGATGCTTTGTAAGTAATCTAAAGGTCTTGATTACTCACTTCTAATACTGTTTACTTAATTTATAGTCCTCGCTTGGATTTTTCTGATGGTCTGTATATAAGCCCTTGCTCTTGGTTGCAGTTTTCTAATGGTTGGTAAGTAATCCATTTATCTAGGTTACAGTTTTCCACAACTATGTAAATAACTTATAGTATTTGGTTGCGCTATTTTGAGGTAATGTATAGGTCTTGGTTGCTGCCCAGTGATTGCATTTCTCGGATGCAGTGCAAATGATGTATAGTTTTAGGTTGCAGTCCTTTGATCTCTTGAAGGTACCCCATACCTGTTGGTTGCAGTTCTATGCTACTGTGTTAGTAATCTAGGTCTTGGTTGCACTTCTGCTGTGAAAGTAATCAATAAGTCTTGGTTGCAGTCCTCTCATCCTGTATAAGTAATCTACAGTTCTTTGGTGCTGTATAAATAATATACAGTAGGTTGCAATCCTCTGATAGTGGAAAGGTAATCTATAGCATTCTATGCTACTGTTTAAATGACAAATATAGATCTTGGTTGCATGTCTCCACTACTGTGTAAATGATGTATAGTTCTTGATTGTATCCCTCACAAAATGCTGTGCATGTGATATAAAACTCTTACTTACAGTTCTCTGATGCTAATGGAAGAATCCCAAGACAATGTGAACCACACCTGGGTAAATCTGGAGGGACTCAAAGAGATGTTCTCCCACGAGGGCTCCAGTTTCTACCTCAGACTTGGAGCATTGGGTTAGTTAGTTCCTCTTAAATACTCATTACTGTATATACATATATGCAGTTAACATATTTGTGAAATGTTAAAAGTATGGGTTTACGCCAATTTCAACAGCTGAGGTTATGTCATAGGGGCCACTAGTGAATCACTGATGCAATCACTGATGGTGAAATCAAGGTTGGTGTCTTCTATTTCATATAGCTAACTGCTGTAATAAAATAATAAGATGTGTACAGAAGATATGCCACATTTGTCACATACATAAAAAGTATAAGTGATAATAAAACACTCCTGATAATGTGATATGTCCCATTAAAGTCTTTTGTTTACTTAACCCTTTTAAGAATATTTGAAAAGCCTCTTTGTACTCAAGGGGGCAAAACATATATTTCGGTCATGAGAGGCCACAAACAAGTGCTGATAATGAAGTCTAATGTAAGCTTTAGTTTACAGCACTTAGTTCAAACAATATGTCTGTTTACAAAAAATTGGGTTAATTGTTATAATGTCTTTACATGTGTTAAAATCATTTACATTTGGGTAAATTGGGTCTTTGTTTGTTCTTGCAGGAACAGATTAAATTCATAAGTAGTGTAGTAGGAATAATATTGTGTGAATATATGTTACATATATTATATGATATCATATTATATATATATATAATCGGTGTAAGTAAAATATTTGTTTTTGTGAAAGTCATTTGATTGTCCAATATTTTGTCACCAGAAATATGAATCCATTATGGCTATAATCAGAACAAGATCATTGTCACATTTTAGACAAAAGTGCAAAATCATTGGCCTTATAAAGAAATAGACTAAACAATGCAAAGCTTGTATTTTAAAACCAGGTCAGTGAACAAGACATATTTTTGTAGAAGTAGCAATAACTTCTCAAACCTCATTGGCTCACTGGAGGTATATACCCAGAGGATGGTTTATGCAGGATTGGCGTTATTGCACGTAATCAGTTTCATTTTGTGATAGAAATAGGTCTCAATGACACTCTTAATGTGTTGGTACAGAAACTGCAAAAATGGTCAAAGATTTGACTTCACTATTGTTTCTTTTTCAATAGGTTCTGATAAATCTTCATATTTATATTTACATTTTAAAATATGTTATAAGTCAGATATCACTGTCATGGACGAGCCTATTGGTTTAGTGGTTATATGCTCACCTCACACCTGAGTCACGGGTTTGAAGCCCACAGTTGGCCTATTGTCAGAGGGTTTACAGTTGTACAATACTGCTGTCTATTGCTTTACACTACGCCTATTAGTATACATTGGCAAGTCTCCACCATTTTAACTATCTGTTAAAGTGTGGCCCTTACAGTGTGTTGAAAAGGACGTTTTAAAATGAATAGTATATTTACCTCTCCCCCAATTCCCAGGGACAAATAAGGTATCCATGAGATCCTGTCATATTTCCGGATACAATCAATCTCAGCCATGAGTTAACTTCTTGTTACTGTTCATATTAAGTTAGAGTGACCAATAAATAACGCTTCCATATTTTAATAATTTTTCATTTCTAATAAAGCATTAATTTTGACAGAAGAAGAATGTTGGTTGCTTGTGGAAACTGCAAGTGACTATCATTTGTTTACAAAATTACAACAAAAAAAAACAACAATTTATAGCAGTGTAGAAAAGGAGTGTACTAATTGAACCTATCGATGAACGTCTGTGTTATCTTTGCTAATAAAATAAATGCTTCCTCGTTGAAACTATTTTGGCCTGTCCCTGGTTATCTGAGAGGTAAAATTGTTTTAAGAAGTTCTCTAACAATGCTATTTCAATATAACAAGGTAGCAAAAACAGACCCAAAACCAAATACTTCTCCACAGCTTTTCTCTAACATATTTTTTTGCTGTGCAGAATGATTAGAGGTGTTGTTCATGTAACTATAAATAGAATAAATAACAAATCTTATCCACTGTTTACTCTGTCTTGATCAGTTGGTCCACTTATAGAGAAAAAAAAAACCCTGTGAATAGATGCCAACTTTTTAAGCGCAAGCTCAAGCGAGGCTTGCGCTTCTAGAAATCACCTTTTTCAATTTTTTTTGTCATGAACTGTGGCGTAGTGTGATGAGTACCCGTCTCTTCAGAGATAAACAGCAATGGGCTATGTTAGTACTGGGAGTGGTGACCGCTTCGGTGCACTACTCGTGTCTCTGATGGCTTTGCGGCTCACTCTAGTAGACCAAAACTCCTTTCAGGCTTGTTTAACCACTAGGCCACCAAGAACTAGATTTTGATACACTGCCAGACTTTAAAGATCCATTTGGAAAGTGTGGCTACTTGGTGCCCCTTATCATGGATATGTATTCTTTATAGGCCAAGTAATGGAAAGAGTCATTCATATTTCTAGTGTGTGAAATAATTTAGTGACATTTTAAGAGGATCAGAGAGTTCTATGTTTGTGTATGTTGTAACATTTATGACACATTTATTGGGACATGGACACAATTATACATATAGGTAGCATACTTGGAGTTTCATTATTTTCCCCAGTTTTTATCCACTTAATCTCCTCTCTGCGACCAAGCAGTGTCATAAAGTGAAAGATCAATATTTATTACCAGAATGACCTATATGTTTCAGATTGATAACAGTAAGAACATCTTTACTGGTGGTATTTGAATAAAGGCAGGCGACCGTTTTGGGAAGTTTTGAAGGGAAAAAAACACAGATTCTAGATATGAGATATTAAGTGTCGTGTTTTGTAACTTTGATTTATTTCACGATGTCATATGAAAATAGACATATTTAGGCTCATCTGAAAGTTCGTGTAAGTCTCCCATTTTGATTTATATAAATATATAAAATATTTTCTAGACTTTTATGACTCCGCCAATGTTTAAGCAAAGTCAAAGCAAGGTTCTACGTCTGTTTCAACAGCTAACATCATATCAGGATATTTCTGTGAACCCACAACCACAGGTGTGGGCGCCATGTGGTTAAATGTCAAACTCTTCAACGTATTCACCAGAAGAAGTGGTAAACTTGTATGTTATACCATATAAAACATAGGACATACTGGTATAGATTCTCCTTTCTTTAGGACGAGTTATATCACAAACCCAGCCAAAGAGTATTCCAAATAAAAACCATGTTTTGCAAAGATATGTTTTTGGCAGCATGTGTTTGTCATGCACAGATTTTGATGTCAGGAAATGTTGACTCTGGCACCAGGAACAGATGAGTTAATTTTAGTGGTGATCCAGATCACAGTCTTGATCCATGAATTTTTGAAGGATCTTTTTATCAGCAGGGCCATTAGATGGGGCCATTAATAGTAAATGTGTATATACCTAAATAATACGTCATTAGAATGCTTAGCAAAATTTACAGGACACTCCCACAATAGTATCTATAATATATCTACATTTGATATGGATGCTAGTGAAATTTCAGATAATATGATCTAAAACAATTAAAAACTAGAGGTGGAAGCTGCTTGTTGGAGGTGTGCTTTTCTAGTTGTGACTCCTATTTCAATGTAAATATTGTCCTTGTTACAAGAAAGAAACAAAATATGAGAGAAATATGAATATATAAATTATACACTTTTAGGGTCTGTGTATGATAGCTATCAGTGGGCTAGTGATGATCAAGTTTGGCTTTCAATAACTTGCATGTCATATTGGCGGTCCTGGGTTTGAATCCATCTCTTGGTAACATATGGGAGTCACTTATGGCACGTGCTGATATGATCTTAGTGAGTGAAATGGACGTAAACCACTACATTTACAGTTGTAAACAGACTGGAATTCTTGAGGCGTGGTAACATGTAAAACTCGTGAAAAATTAAACCTTCAAACCAAGAATGGGTGTGCTTCTTCTTTTTCAGTGTTTGGGATTGGGAACCTGATATATATCGGCCTGGAAATTGATTACTATTTGATCAATGTCCCAGCGGAGTGCCCCACTGGTAAATTTGGTTGGACGTTTGTACTGAGGCTCATCTTCACAGTGATTCAGACGTTTTTTCTGTTTAAAAATTCTAAGGTATGCTGGAAAAAACTGATTTTTGCTTTTTCACAAATATTATATTGGAAATAAAGACTATCCAGAAATACGGTATGATAAGGACATTTTCAATAACCTACAACAATTTAAAAGGAATAAACCTTACAATGCTTAGTATTTTACGCCTCTAAGCATTACTTACTGTTTAGTCTTACAAAAGTATTAAATATTGAATTTAGTTCAGTTCTCATATTAGTGTCTGAAGAATATGCAGCTGCAACAATATTACTTAAATAAACTTTTTTATCGCCTAGAATTTTATGCTAAGCAAAGTCTTACAAATATTTGTTTTGCAACAAATATCGAATACTTGGCATAAATCTCAGATGGGAAAGTGGGCCAATGATCAGTATTCTGCACGTAAAACCATCCGGCATATGTGGACAATTATTCACCTTACTATACTCAATTTCCAAAGCAATCATTTTTATATAGATCCACAGAATGTCGTTAGAATAAAATAATATGTGCTACCCAGATAAACCATGTAAATCAACATAAGAAGAAAGTTCCACACAGAACTTTGCATTGCAGCTTGAGGTTGAGGTGAACATGAACATCACACGAGTGGGCTTCATGCATGTCATAGCCACTAACCTGTGCATCTGGATACGGACACTTATTGCTGAGATCATGCATGCCTCCCATCACACTGATGACCACTATGAAGTGACAACAGTATATAACTCTAGCTATGAACCTTCAGGTTGGCATCACTATCACGCTTACTATGGCTATGATATTGAGCATTGTACAAAGTTTTATGTGTATCTTGATATGCGGCTCATTGCTCATCTGCTGTAACAATGAACTGGTGCATAGAATGGCAAAACTTATCAAAGCAATTGTATTCAATGCAAGTAGATAATATAACTTTAATATATTTATTTTTTGTTTGTTTTTGTTGTTGTTTTGAGTTTACATAACAAATAGTATTACTTAAAACTTATCAATGCTCATTTGGTAACAAAAGGGTTTCCCTGGATAAAAACATCTTTTGGCAACGTGTGGCAGTTACATGTCTATAAAGTAAAGGCATATACTTAGACTAAAAATGCTGTGCCTATTTGAAAAGTCTGAATGTACTTTGATAAAATTACCAATATATTCAATGAATAAGTATATTGTAATTTTCTCACTTCTAGATTATGCAGGAGACGACAACTGTAGCCAAGAGAGAGAGCTGCTAGATCTTTCATCCCCATATCTCTTTCCTTTTGTTCTGGAATACAGCTTAATAGCCACAGGAATCTTTGCTATTATGGCATCTGAATTGCGCCACAGCAACTACTACAGCCTCATGCATAACATCCCACATGTCATGAAAAAGCACAAAAAGTCTAATGACAAGAAGGTCAAAGCCAAAGACAATGACTCTGACTATGAAAGTGATTCTGGTTCAATGAACTATGCTGGGCCACTTCATACTCACAGCACAGAGATAACATTGAAGAGTTCACACAGAGGCATGTTTTTAGGGGTAATGTTGCTGGCAATTATACTTATATCGATGATTTTATTTCTGTTTGATGAAAACCATGATGACTTTGAACAAGCACAGCTGAACTATCTCATCACTGATCTTTGTTTGCATTTTTCTATTCTTATAGCCAATGTGATGACAGTATATTCACTTAGCAAGCTCTCAATTTCGATGAAACCCTTGTCAATAGATGACATTATTCTTTTAATATCCATGGCAGGGTCGGTGCTTTTTGAAATTTCAATTCTTGTCTCCACAGGATACTACCTAAACAATGACTTGACAGATGGTAAACTTAAGACATACACCATTCTTGCATTTTGCAGTGCCTTTGTTGCTGCAGTTCAGACCATATTTCAGACTATTGTAGTTATCAGTGGTCTGCGTAGATATAGTACCCCGTTCCACACAGGTAACCCCGGTAGAGAGGCAGTCACTTTCCTCATTGTTGCCAATGTGACATCTTGGATCTATAGGACAGTACAGGTAAAAGAACTGGAACTAGGCATCCAAGAAGAGTTTTATGGGACTTTGGCCTGGGTATTTATCCTAAACCTGAATCTGCCTTTATTGCTGTTCTTTCGGTTTCACTCCAGTGTATGCTTTGCAGATATATGGAACGTAGCTTACAAATCGGTGGACCATACTCAAGCTATTATCACTCACTCTAACTCACAGACAGCTAATCACTCCAGTGGATTTGGCTCTCTTCCTTCCCCGGCCTCTACCAGCAGTTTTGAGACTGATGTTGATGATGGTAAGACAAACCCAATGTTTACCCTTGGGGAAGGTGGCCAGGAACAAACTATTCACCTGTAACAGACATCTAAAGTTGATCCATCATCTTGCATTTTTATTTTCTAGTTAAAAGGTTTACAATACTAATACAGCTTATGACATAAATATGGGTGTTAATGTGCTAAGTCAATTTCTATTGAGTTTTACTCTGCTGTATCATTTTGTATTATGAATCATGTGCTAAAACCATTGTGACATTTATAATGTTGTTATTTTCATAAAATAAAGTGTTACACGTCTTATTGGCATTTCTTTTGTTGTCACAAGAATTGTTGTGCACAACATCCTCTATGATATAATTACAATCCTTTATACTATAGCATAATATGTTATAACTCCAGTCCATTTTAGAATGATAACAGAATGACCTATTTTTAGTATAAATTATGCATCAAGATGTTTTATCATTCTTAAAATGATGTATTTATTATATCAAATTATTAACAAATTCCTTTCTCCTGTGCTGGAGCAGTGGCTACTAAAATAGTGTACATGAAACAGTGGTGTAGGGGTAACATACTTACCAGGCGTGACCTGAAGTAGAAACTTGGTAGTTGCTTGCTGGTATGCAAAGGTTTTCAGTGCAGTTTCTAAATCAACCTGTATGTACTGCTTTCCTGAATTCTGTCAGGGGGCACAGTAGCGCAGTGGTAACACACTCACCTCCCACCTCTGAGGTCTGCGGTTCAAACCCCAGAACTTATGTGGGAAAAGCGGTAGTTGCTTACCAATGGTTGGCAGTTTACAGTATAGAACCTTGATCAACTCTATGTACTTGTTTCCTCTGTGGAGGTTAAACCCAAATAAATAAATAAATCCTTTATTCTGTCAACTACCTGACATGATATAACCTATACAAGGCGTCGGAAGTGACATAAGAACAATTAATCATAAAGAAGTGTAAGTTATACATGCACATTCTAGCTGCCAATACTTTGCAATTTGTACAGACTTGAAATTACATACAATTATTGTTTTCTTTGCTATCTGAATCATTTTGGTAACAAATTTATCAGGTTTTAACTGACTTCATGCAGATGACTTCCAGTTTATTTTGGAGGAAAATGTGTCTGTGTCAAGAAGTACAAAACACAACACAAATGGTACAATTGATAATAACATTAAACCCACATTCATTTTACAAAAAATATATATTTAAATGACTTGTAACTTATGTAAATCCACAGGGGACCCACTGCTGCCTGTTTCAGGTCTAATTATTTTGTTCAAACTACTTATTTTGATACCATAACTATCTATCCTCACAATTTTGTTTGCATCTGACACTGATGACTGTACCAGGAAATATCAGAGAAATATATGACATGAAATACTAAGCAGTTAAGTCAGTTTAGATTCAAGACTATTCATTTGTTTTCAATCAGTTAAAGAGTAGTCTTCGGATGAATCCACCAAATTGCTAAAACAGGTGATGTTGGGTCGTTGATCCATTAGTGTTTATCCTTGCTTTCTGAGGCGTTTTGGTAGAGTCCTTCCAGCTTGGCTATAACTACAGGAAGGACACTGATGTCTATCCTGAAGAAGCCGTTGAAAGGAGTGTCTATATCTGCCAGCACATAACAAAGCATGCTCACTGAGAAGATAGTCAGTTCACACATGGTCAGCTCCATCTGGCGAGAACTGGCGTCAATCAGCATGATACCAAGAAGCACTAAGCCCCCCAGGACCTCCAGGAATACCCACCTGTAAATATGGTCAACTGCACTTGGTCATTTGTATATTGTCATTAGATTCTTAATATATACTTACTTAAAGGGAAGTTTTATAAAGAATAAATTACAAGATACCTTGCAGTTTTTTTTTGACAAAGTACAGAACAAAGATTCATGGATTTAGAAAACCAGGTCCAATGGTCCGATGGTTAATCGAGATTCAATCCAGGACACTGTTGAAAATTGTAAAACATGGGGTTCTTTCTTTAGATGAAACATTTTAAAAAGTCGGGCATCTAAAATATTTTGGCTGAGGGAACATCAGCAGATGACAAAATGTATTGTTAGTACTGGTACATAGGGGGCCAGATTTTATATGTACAAGTAATGCAAAAGTATAACCACACCAAAGCTTCTGCAAAAATGTATTTATATTATTTTGTGGGGTGCATATTTAACAAGCAATACTGGCACAGATATGAAAGGGACTATTCTCTATGTTGCAAACTACTTACAGGGAAAATTACTTCAAACAGAAATATAGTGACAGCTATTTGAAAGGACATGCCAAAATAACACTGATTATAAACGTCTGGTTATAAATATCACGAAAGGCACAGTGCTGAAAAAAAGTTTTGCAAAAGTCCACAATACTATGACATTGACCTGCTTTTAGCAGCCCCAGTCTTTGGGCCTTATGTGACAACATTAACAAGTCATTGTCAAGTCAACTATCTTAGACCATGAGATGGTTTGGATCTGGGAGAGTCTCCAACTATGCAAACAAATGCTAGGATAGAGGTGGATGCAAACCAAACAGCTTCACATTTCAACGCAAAGGATAACACAGTCAGAGATACCAATAGTCATCTATATGCCAAAACATTCAAGATATTAGTAATGCTGGTATACAGAGCAGAGATATTGCACCATTGAAAAGTAAGTGACTTAATTACATGGGTAAGATTGAACCGACAACAACAGAATTGACAAGATAAGATAATTACTATTCTAATGTAGAATCTATCTGTATATCATATACTTTCAGTGTCACATTGAAAATGGTAGTAGAAACTATAAATAGAACGGTATTCAGAGGAACTTTTTCCAAAAATGGGAAATTGATGGCTTTAACCTTTATACTTCACACATATGAATATTATATCTCCACGGTGACAGGTACAAAGAATACCGGTTTGAAGATGCTAGTTATTGTAGCTGATATTCGCTGGTTTATAATTCAAAATCTTGACCAAGGCGATGGATTGCTTTTCCCATCCCGTAAAGTACCTGTGTTGAAAGCACAAACCCAGTAAAGCAATACATCCAGGTTCCAAGAACAATATCACACTACCATTCGTCTTATTGTTCAACAGGACACTGTTGTTTTGGGATGACCATTTGTATGTACCATGCATGTGAACATTATGGTCTTGGATCAAAGTTATTTAGACAATTAAATTGGTGTAATGATGTCTGGATCTAAGTACAGACACGTAGTCATTTATGCAAAATAAATATGCTTTATTTACATCGTAATATTATCTGATTATGTTTTGTGGATCAAGCCAACGTGTTTTTGTTGATCACATTTACTTATCACTCCACTTAGCTATCATTAAAAAGCTAAAGTCTACATGCTATCTGTGCTTATCCATTGTTATCAACTGATGTAAAAACGTGGTAAGTTTATAAAGCTGTGACACCATAAAGCACATCATGCAGTAAATTATTGGTTGGGCATTCAGTGACCCTAGACTAAAATGGGGCCACGGTGGCAGAGTGGTAACACTCTTGCCTCCCACCTCTGAGGCTGGGGTTCGATTTCCAGCACGGCCTCAAGTTGGAAAGCTGGTAGTTGCTTGCCGTTTACAGTACAGAACCCTAACGAACTGTCTGTACTGGTTTCCTATGTCCTTCCAACTACCCATCGTGATATGACCTGTACAGTGTTGAAAGTGACGTAAAACCCCAAATAAATAAATAGACTAAAATGAAATATTCCAAATTACAAAAGCAGATTGCATGCATCATTTAATAATTGGGCAAAGTGACGTAACTGCCACCATGAAGGTTTCTCTTGTTCTCCCCTTAGATTTTATGCCAAAACAAAGGCCCTTGGCACCACTGCACCAGTGTATCTTATGGCAATTTGAAACCAATTGAACATAAAATATTTACTGATCTCATGGAATTATTTGGTGTTGATAGGTCAAAGGTCAAAGCTTGGGTTTTACGTCTTTTTCAACAGCCAAGTTTAATTAACATGACCAGGTTCTGTGTCTTTGCAATGAAAATGATTATGTTTGTTCATCAGTCAGTTGAATTTTTGTCATTTTTAAAAAAAATGTCTACTTACAAATAGCATATATTGATACTACTATGCAACAGATAGCAGTAAAACTGTCTTGGTGAAATAGAACCCGTTTGTGTAAAAAAAAACAGTTTCAGTTGTGTAGAATAAATGGCTAATTAAACAATGCCCCACGTACTGAAAGCACCCATAAAGCCTTCTTGTTATATCATATTTTTTTCCACATAAATTGTTATAAAGTATTCCTTTACATGCAAACCAATCTTCTGAAACTTAAGAAGTTGATGCATTGCTAAAAAGGGGGTCATGTTATAAACGACTATGTGACGTGATATGGACAAGTTAAAAGGTGGATTTGTGTTTTTACCGAACAGTCCAAGTTATTAACTCTGTTGACGTATATAACAGCAGGTTATCCTATTTCTCAGAAATTGTTAGCAGTAATATTTAGTAACAGATAAAAATAAATGGCTGTGATTGATACTCAACAAAAAGACACTGTTGGTTTCTCTCAGATCAAGGACAGGGTGTTACGTCAAGAAGATATAATCTGGCCAATGGAGTACAATGGATTTTTCTAATATGGTATTTTCTCAGAATTCACCACCTAAAACCAGGCTAATTGAAAGTGAAAATCATTGGATACATTGTTAATGTCTATAATTCCTGTCTCACCTTTCCGTTGTGGCAACTCTTACAGCTCTGCCCCCATCTTGAAACTAGTGAATTCGTGCATAAAATTAGCAAGAAGACTGTACATACAACAGATTAAGATCCGCTTCCGAAGCCACTGCAATTGGTTTACATTATATTTGACACATGGTTGAAAGTCTGGTGGGATGGTACTTGATTACAAGAACGTGTGAATATGTCTTTCCATTGCATAGATGTGGTAGATTCACATTTATTTTGAGAGCTGCTATGATCGTTTTGCAATGTACAGAACCAACATGTTGATGGCCATTTTTTAAAATTTCAATGAATAGTTCCCTCTAGCCACTCAGTTGTAGGCGGTCCCCCTTTTAATGTGCATATAACTGTGAGAGAAATAAAACTGAACTCATCATCCAAGAGAAATCATTGTGACTGGTAGCAAATGCTAAATTAATTCCATACAATGCGTCAGTAAATGCATTGGATGACACATTTCTTTCTAGATTTTGTAATCCAGATTTATCATGCCCCAGATCATATTTTAGTGCAAAAAAGCTGAAGTAACAAAGCTTGTAAAATTCATCAGATAAAGCACAAAAATACGTTTTTGAACTAATTTTCTTCAACAAATAAGTTAATCAGGAAAGCATCAGGGGAACAACCGTGGTTTATAAATATTTCTGTTAATTTTAAAACTAGTTAACTGACAATATATATGATATTCAAATCCTTGCTCCGAAGTATATTGAGAGGGGGCTCGACAGTGTAGCGGTTAGAGTTCTCGCCTCCAACCTCTGAGGCCGCCGGTTTCGAATCTTGGGCCGGGCGCTTCATGTTGGAAAGTTGGTAGTTACTTGCCAATGCCCGGTGGTTTACAGTGCAGTATGTACTGGTTTCCTCCACCTGTAAACTACCCGTCGCAATATGACCCTGGCTGTTGAATGCGACGTAAAACAACAAATAAATCGAAACCCGAAGTATATTGAGAAGAATATTAGGCTAGTTATATAGGGTTCCGAAATGTATAAAACACACGTTCATAAAGTTAATTTTAGTTACAAAATACTGAACATCTTTTTAAAATTATTTTTTTGAATTACTGCCATGTGAAACTTTATATTTAAAGTCTATAAGGTTGATATGTTTTGCTGTTACCTAGGCTAGCTATCATGTAAATTCAAACATCTGTCATTCCTATTACTACATTATTATACATACTTCAGTGGATGAATCCTCGCGTGTAAAGTTCCAATTTTATCTGCACAGATATTGTTGAGTCTTATGACCGAGTCTATCATTTTGTCCACCAAGATCCTGTTCAGGTTGAAATCTTTTTCAGGGTGACTCTCTGCCTCTCTCAGTATGTCAATTAAGCTCCATATATGGACTGAAAAACACATGGTAATTCCAACAGAATGGGTGAAAATATCTTTGATAAGGTCAATGACATTTCAAATCATTCCTTCTTTGTTTCTTGAAATATGTCAATTAAACATATACACATAAACTGAAATCATATTACATTTCTGTGGTTTTCTATCTCCCTAAGGAATTAAGTCATATATGAATAAAAACATATGGTAAATATAACATGACAAAAATATTATTTGCATGCTGAGTTCTCTGGATGTAGTGTAAGGCAAGACCTGGGCGACCTATGTTCCTTTATAGATTTGTTCTAGCTAGGGAATAACATTTTTACTTTGGCATTTTGTTGGAAGTAACTACCCCGCATCTTAGTTTGAAAAGGCACCCATTACTGTATACCTCATCCTATGCTACAATCATGTGTAACAATAGTCTTTTTCACTTTAGGATATGCCACCCAAAGCCCATACCCCAGACTAGGGGGTCCGATGGCTGTATAAGTAATTGTTATAGGGACTATTCTGCAGCTTAGAATGTTTGCACTTCATTAACCCTGAAAGTAATATTCAATAATCAAACAAGTCATGCAGGGTATTTTTACTTGGAAAAGAAAATGGTTTTCTCAAAGTCTTACTGATTGTGTCTTTCTCTTAATGGATAGCTTATGTTAGGCTTGTATTATAAAGACACTTAATTAGCGCAGCACCAGAAGCAGATTACAGAACATGTAACATCAATATGAAAACCATTGAAAGTAAACTCATTAAAACCTTTAGGCTTGAATAAATAAAGACCCTGGTTCTACGAACAGACTAAAGGATAGAATTTATATGGAGGAAGTAGCTGTGGGGTTTAGTCATCACCTGAAATATTTCTTGGAGCCTTGTTAGTAAAGAAACTGGCATCCTTCTTCTGTATTAACATAGCTAGGAAGATCACTTCAGACTTAATGGCTTTGTAAATGGCCATTTCCTGTCTTTTGCTGGGCAGGTTCAGCTTCCCAGTCATTGTGGCCAACTGGTCCATAAGACTCAATTCATTGGTCACCTATAATGGGTAGGATGGTAAATTGATCAGCTGTAGACATGGAATTGATTAAATAATTCTGTGTTGAAGTGAAATGTACAACTCTATAGAAATATAGGATAAGACCACGTGTTTGTATTTTTGCTGTATTTTGGGTGACAACCTATGAATAATTAATGGTTTTCATATCAGATCTAGGATTAGATATCCTTGAGAATTGGTGACCATTGGGATCTCAGCACGTGGGCTGGTTTATTAATTGATTGCCACTTGATTTAGTGTAGTTTCCAATACATTTTATGTTCACATTTTGATGGTTGTAAGTCCAGGAAATCTCCAAAGACGGGTACTGATACCACACCTTATTGTTTAATTGATCTTTTCACTGATAGCCTACCTAGATGTGACCTGGGCTGCTGAAAGAAACGTAAAAGTCTAATTTTGCCCATTGATCTGGGTGCAATACTATTTAGCACTGTACTGGTAACCATTTTATGCTTATAACTGAGACAAAACTTCAAGGAAAGTAAATCTAGCCAGAATATCAACTCATCTCACGACTGAGACAGCAAAAGGCAACAGCGGTTATTGTCTAGGGCAATTGCAGTGTTAAGTTTCTGTTTGTAACAAATACTGAAAAAAGATGTTTTTGTGTTTCAAATTTCAATTTTAGGTAAAACTGTTACATTAGCTTTATTGACCATTCAACACAAATGTCGAAAAATGCGTTTTTAGTAATTGGTATTGAACATCAGTTGCCATATTTGCATTGCGTCAAAGTTATTACCTGTAATTGGAAGTATATGTTTTTTAATATGTTTGTTTAATGCTCATGTTACAGTAAACAATTAGTTTTAGTAAATTTTATCAATTAATTTGTTCTATTAACAAGGGTGCTATAAATAGAGACAAAATACATTAGTTCGTTTTGATGATCAATGCCTAACTAAAGCAACTAAAGTGATTGTAGGTTAAATGCTCAAGGGAATTTTGATAAAGGGACAACCATTTGAAGAAGCACATTATTTGCTTCTCATTGACAAAACAGACCTACATCTATACTAAATCTCTTCATTCTGAGTATTATGGTAATTGTGGTATTCACATGGCTGTTGTTTGTAGAATGGATGATAGAGTGTTTAATGCTTCAACGCCTATCGGGGCTTTTTAACATTGAGGTTATCAAGTTCGTTTCATGTTAACTTGAGGTTCTCCTATCTAGATCGTGTAAACACATTGAATATGCTGGTTTCCTGTCCCAGTTTGAGCGTAAAACTGACAATAAATCCCATTTTGATACAACACCAAGGCCCCCAGAATACCATTGCAAGAAATATCTGATATTTTTGCTTTCCTTACCTTTCCCAAAACCGATCTGTGCTTCTCTAAAGCCTGCTGAAAGGTAAATCCAAATGACAGGGCATACACTAAACCAGCAGGGGCCAGAAAGCACGTGATGGCTGTGTTGATATCTGGTCTACCAGTGACAGGCCAAAGACAGGAGACCATGGTTTGATATAATACCATAGAAGCAGCTGTGAGGACCAAAGAACAAAATGCAGGGATGCAAATTGTTATAAGACCCTTCACATTGTTGTAATAGCTTTTCACTTTAGACAACACCTCTTTGTCAAATGGACAGTAGAAATTCCCGCCCTTCAGTACATGATCTGTGACACTCTTTCTGATTGGTGGCTTGGAAGTAACATTGTTGTTCATTGGTGCAGAGGAGAACTGGCCACTATCTTTGTTTCTTCCATCCAAGGGCAGTTGGACACACCTTTGGTTTAAGTATCTCAGTGATTTGTGCAGCTTTGTGAAAGTAATTTTCATATATATAGATGAACTTACAATACCTAAAATAAAGAAAACATCAGGTGGTTTATATCTGGGTAAAGGGGTCGATAAATCTTTGCATCACTTTGTAACTTAGTTATTTTTAGACATAATCTCAGAATCTGATGTCAGAGACATTTATCACTTAATTAAAATAAGAAACAATATTTGCAAAGATGTTCTTTAATCTTTATACTGAAAAGCTAAATATCTGGATCGAGCATGTTTCAAAATTTGTAAAGGATGTGTGTAAAAACTGTAGCTTTACATTTGCAAAATCTGTACATATCACCTAGCAACAAAGATTAATTTTCCAGACAAAAAAGCAACGACTTGAAAATCGTTCAAAGCCAAACTGTAACCGTTTATTATCTCTTTTTAAGGTTACTAATGCAACTCATTACATAACTGTAACAAAGTTGCTATACAATGACAATACAATCCTGTGCCTTTTGTTTCTGAAAAATACCTATTGTTAGTCAGAAAATATTTGCATTGTTTAACTTTATATAGCCCCCATAGCTCTTGAATTAGTCTGTGAACTGACATGGGGAAGTCTGGTAAAAGCATTGGTAAACACCAATCCCAAGTCTATTTTAAGGTGTGTACTCTGCAGATTCTCTCAAAATTATTTCAGGTTTGGGATGCTTTTGATGCTTTTAACAGCTGTCGGTTTCTTGGGGAAATGGCTAAGGATTTTTTTGGAAAATGACTTTTTTACTTTAAAGAGATAAATGGAAGCCTGAAAGCAAGGAAATAAGAAAATGCAAAATAGAAGAACATTTGAGAGCCAAAATTAAAAACAACAATTGCAAGACAAATCATGCTATTGGCATAATTTTGTATGTGTAGCTACGTTTTTAATATGGTTAATTTTGCATAAACTTTATATGCTAATAAAATTTCCCCATTCTAAATTTTAAAAAGACCAATCAGTACAATATTCACTTTTATAACTTAATTATCGTCATACTGAAGATACGTGACTACTCTAGACCCCTGACGTGAAAAAAGTACAACTAAATCATTTCTCATGGATATCAAGTCTTCTTAATATTTTTAAATTACCCTTCATTTTAGGCAATGAAATGTGAAACTTGTGATAAACTATACCTTCTCCGTTGATAAAGACGAATTTTAAATTTTTACAAAAACCTTTCACATTTTAAAATAATTCCTATGATGTAATTGACATTTATTTAATTTCAATGTAGAGTTAACCTAATTGATCTAAAATGCACGGAATAGCTGTATAAAAATTCTTGGCAAAAATTCTTTGGCCAAAACATGCAACATTATAAATGCCTTCTTTATAAGCCATGCCTTATACTGAGTCTACATCCTGTGTTTAATAAAACAATGATGGATAATGGGCCTGTTTTAAGTGAAGGTTTTAGTCTATTTATTCCCCATATGACAGAAACCAGGACATAGACATGCTCTTTTCAATTGGTTTCAGAACATGTCTCTGTTTGAAATTCCCACACACCCCCATAGTTTCCCTTCAAAACCAGTCATCATTCAAATTGTAAAAAGAAAATATAATGCAGTTTATGAATAAGATATTTGAATTACCTGTTTACCAAACCAACAATTCTTTATGATGAAAATAAACCTTTTGTAGCTCTTTGACATAAATCTTTTTGTCAAATATTAGTGTTATGTAAACAAAACCATTCTGGTCCAAGCTATAGATGGTTAGGTGACAAAAACATACGCACAGAAACGACATATAAAAGATGATATAAAAATATCATCAACCCAAAACTCCAAATTTTGATGAGACAGACTGGTGACCACCAGCAGTCCTTTTTTATTTAAGTTAACTGAAAGCTGGAGTTTCAGAATAAATAAAGCAGTTCACCAATGCAGAAAGAACGTATCAGTTATATAAGCAAATCAAACCAGATATATGGCCAATATAAGTATAAACTAATGTTTCACACGGATAATATGTTAAGTAATGCTTACTGTTCAACTGTTTCCTGTTTAGTAGACGGGGGTTTTAAAGTCTTTACAGACAAGTCTCTATTTTCTGTAACTGTATAACATATACTGTCACTGTGAAATCCCCACAGCTCAATAGCACCCATTGCCTCTTAATGCAATCCAATTCATAGATGAGGAAAAGTGTTCCATCAATACCCCAGATGGAGGAAGCATTGTTACACTGGATTTAAAATGTGGCAGGGACTGAAGATGACTATTAGGAAAATTAAAATTGTGAAGTGGTTTTCCAGGTCCATTTCCCAGACCAATTTGAGGAAGTATAGTTTTTAATCTAATGATAAGAAATAAGAATGATGCTTTCAGTATTCAGTCAAAAGGCCCTATGTGTTAGTTGCCGTCATGGAGAAGCTTCTTTGTAACTACATGCCAAAAACTTATTGATTCACTTTTAACCCACTTTGATGAATAATTTAAACTTATTTCTGACAACACATGACATTTGTTAGATACCTAGAGTGGCACTTCACACGTCCATTTCTTGCCATTGGATTTAATGGACTGGGGAGAAATATAACAGCAGATTGGAAAAAGATACCTCTAATGTGATGCTTCAACTTTTTTACCATCAGCCCCTTGTGTGAAGGAGGTGGTTCAGTGAATCAAGTTTTTAGGACCTAATATTAAACAATTATCACAGCAGAGAATGACTTATCACTTTTAGGACACAATGTTTAACAATTCACCCCAAATAAATGAATATAGTTGAGGTATTGTAATTCACTAAAGCTCATATTTTGATGTGCTGTAAAAATAATACTTCAATCCTTGGGACATTTGCCTGCGTACTTACCTGTCAAAATGCAAGCTACTATAAGAAGTGGTGGAGTGAGAATCTCCCAATGCCCGGGTCTCTGATTTGGTTCCAAGGGTTTAGTACAAAACTCAGTCAGATATGGACTTTCTCCTGTGGTATAGTCGCTTGTTGATGTATGGTCGAAGGTGCCAGCATCTTTATCTTCTGGGATGGCTGTCATTGCAACAGTCACTGGTATATGTCGCTGAACATAAAGAAAGATTAACATTATACTGCTTGGCTTGTAATTATTACTATTATTACAACAAGATTTTATAAGCACTAAACTGATGTAAATCCTTTACCATGCATCTCTAGATAAAGTGGCAAGGTTGTCGAAATGTAATAACTGGAGAACTGAAGCACAAACACAAATATTGTTCTTGTTTTCTTGTAAGTTAGTATGGTTATTTTCAGTTTTACATGACAAATACGATTTTTTTACATCAGCAAACCTGATTGGTTACAGCTTAAATTTGTAGTTTATTTCCTACCACGACCATTCACACTGCAGGGTTCAGTCATTAGTTCTAATGACCAATTTGGCTCCTACTTATTTCCAGTTTCTTCCAGTTAATTCATATCAATTTTGTAGTTCTCAATGTCCACTAAAAAGCATATACTAAGTTGTAACAGTCAAGCACCATATCCAGTTTCAAAACCCAGGGATAAGAATAAGGTCAACACTATGGAGACGCAGGATTATTCCCTGATCAGGATGCTAGGCTGATGCAGGTTTGCACATTTCAGCTTATTCTTCTACCCATTCTTACACACAACTCAAAATTAGGGTTTCACGCCTCTTTTCCATAACAATGGTAACATTGCAAAAGACTGGCAGGATTGTCACTTGTGGGATTCTAACGAATGCAGAGATAACCGCTTATGATGAGGACCTCCAAAAACAGTCTTAAATGTATTTTGACAACATTGAATATTCTTAGAAAATGTTAGATGAAGTATTAGCTATATAATCAAGATTTATATGAACAAAACTCATGAAACCAAGATACTGGTGTGATACAGTGCAGTAACATATAATACCTCAGATGTTTAAATGCTTTGGAAGAAACCTTGGAGTTTGTATTTAAGTGGGAAATCCATACAGGCCAATGGATGTAGGCATGGGGATTGCAATATTTCATCATTTTGTGCATGACAACGGGAACTATGAACAAATGTGACTTATACCAACATATTCTCCATACTAATTAACCCTGCTGTTCACTTTCAGGTGGTTTTTATGTGTTATTGCTTTTCAGTAGGAACATCACACTTTATAACAAAGCCTGTATTGGGTGTCATTGACCCATCGAGTGTATTATAAAGTATAAACTAGTGTCTACAAATCACTAACACGCACTTTTTCCATTGGTTTTGATCTCACATTGACTTGCAACAAATAGCAACAAAGCTATTGCAAAACTGGGAATGTGTAAGAAGTGTTGAACTGGTTTTAGGGAAAGTTCCAGGGTGCCATTCAGGGTCTGCACCATTGTGAGCCTTTCTCACAGAATGAAATGGAATTCGGAAACTTCAAAGGAACAATGAAAGGTTTTTTGCTTTTGTGCTTTCAAAACTGTGGCAGAATGAATGGTGATGTGTTCTAAAAGAACAGATGTGTTTATCCCATGCTTTATTTGAAAAAAAAATGCACCAAGAAAACCCCATGATATCATTGGGGTAATACTTTGTTCAAACGCGAGAGTATTATTCTTTGGAGCTATTTTTGGCCTATCATTGAAATACTGCCATTTTATGTCAATATTTAATATCGTCTGGCGATGGTGTCGATTGCCAACACGACAGGACAATCCCTCCAAGTGGTCATACATACATACACATTAATGGTAAAGGACAGCCATGAATGAATTTCTGGGCCAAAATTCACAGTTGGGGGTTTACATCACGTTCAACAGCCAGGGTCATATTAGGACAGGTCCTCAGCATTGCCACTTGTGGGAGTCGAACTCACAGAGGTAACAGCCTATGATTAGATGTTGGATTTCTGGGATTAAGTGTGATTGAGAGACTGATTGCAGTAAAGCATTGTACACCACAGAATTTACATAGAAGATGTCAGGAGTGGGTTAAATGATTGTCCAATTCCAACGGGAAATAAGTTGTTGCAGCCAAATCTTAAGAAACAATTCCCTAGTGGGGTGAAAAACAAATCATCTGCAATGGATGTGGTCATTGAAGAGTACCTTACAATAGCAAGACAGCTATATTTTGAGATAACATAAACATTGCACTATCTTGGCTACAACCGCACCCCACAGGGGTGGAAAATTACTCTCCCCATTCTCAAGTTTGTGCTCAACAATGTTAACCTATGCCACTGTGACCTGGTTAATGACACGCTTTCCTAAGGACACAGAGGACCTGGGTTCAATCCCAAGTACAGGAAGATGTATATATAGTGGTGCAATCACTAAATGGCCTTGTTTACACGGTTCCGTGCAATCATAGAAACTCATATTTTAATTTTGTTGCTTCAAAATCTTGACTGTATAACTCCGAGAAGAAACCTCAGCACCTTGGTAGTGCTCGTTTGAAAAGCCATTCCTCTCCCATCTCCTCACTCCTCTGGCGTGCACAATTTTGGCATAGCATGTGGCAGGCTTTTCAAACATTCTACAAAAATCAGCTGCGTGCTAGAAACACTGTAAGTGTTGTGGCAAATGAGTGCTACCCAAGTACGAATCCCAACTTATTTACATTGATAGAACAGATACCATCAAAACTCACTGAACCACAAACAACGCTGAGATGTGTTCAATATTTTGCTCTTCTATGCAGCTCTTGGGGCCAGAACGGAACTGTGTGAACTAGGTATTAACCTACTGTGAATAATTATATGTTGATTGAGAAGGGTAACGTTACGTAGAGTTGCAAGGTAACAGCAGTAAATCATTGATAACAATATTTTCATATCTTCGTGAATAATATATATGAAAATATTTAGAAAAGTGGGGTAACAATGTGGTGTAACAGTATATAAAAGTGGTTACTATAGAAATACCAAGATTATTCTTTCCCTATCTATTAAGTCATCTATCTCACTGTGACAGAATTTCAATAAATTATTCTCAGTTTTGTAAGCCTACAGGGATCCAGATATTATTTTACAATTCTTTCCTTATATGCACCATGATATATTCAGCGTTTGTCCCTTTCAAATGAATTGTTAGATTTCTAGATGTTTAATGGCTAAGATAATTATAAAATATATTTATTCATCAAAAGATAAAATATTACACAGACTACATAAAACTACTGAATATATATATCGTGTGCAACTTACCTGTAAGAATATCCTTTCTCAAAATAATAAACTTCTTATAAACAGACACTGAAAACTCTTTGTCAGTGATTAAATGCCCTTCTTATGTTGTCCAGTAATCAATTTAGGAGTTCATCTGTTTCCCTTGAATGAAAAAGGGACAGGTTTCCGTTCCCTGGTCTGTAAAGACTGAAACCACATGTTCCCTCGGTCGGAATTTGCTATTCGAGCATCCACGTGACACTATTCTTTGGTACTCATTAGCAAGGGATGGCATTTCAGAGATAAAGCAGTTAGCAATCAATAAAATTGCAGTTGCCTGAAATACATTACAGGTTGGAAGTTGTGAAACTGTCTTTGTGTTGATAATTCATAAATAGTCTGGACATTTGTCTGGTATTTTCTAAAAACAGACTGTACAAATATGGTCAAGTAAGACTTTCTGAACATTTTTGAATCTCATAAGAAAGAAAGCTAAATATAGTTATTTGGAAACTTTTGAACACAGATGAAGGAATTCATTCTAAAGAGGGAGCATTTGAAACAGACACAATACAGACACATTTAGGAAGGAATGCCGGTTCTGTAAGGTAGAATGAGTCTTTTCATTGGACATTAACTTAAAGGTTATTAACATTTGCAATAATGACTCTAAGCTTAGCAACAGTAAAGGCTGTTGCTGTGAAATATAAATATGTGATTTTGCATCAGCAAGACGATATTCGGTAAAAGTCACGTCTTGTATAATTCTATGCATGAATGATTTTGATACATGCACACTGTACTTTTGACATGTTTAAAATATAGTACTAATCAGGAATGGTGTTAAAAGACTTGAACCAACATACGGTGGATGAAGACTGTCTTAGTATCCTCTGACACTGTGATACTTTTGTGAAAATGTGTCCACATAATGTGGGAAAATGTTTGTGGCTGTGTTTATATCTTTTGTACATGATCTCACTACGTGGCTATGTTAGATGTACTGCTGAAACAACAAGCATGCCTCAGGAAGAAGGTACACCAGAACAAAAAGGTACAACACAACCAGGGGGTGCACCGGAGCCAGAAAGTACCCCACAAGCAGAGGGTACTACAGAACCAGAAGGTACTCCACAAGCAGAGGGTACTGCAGAGCCAGAAGGTACTCCACAAGCAGAGGGTACTACAGAGCCAGAAGGTACTCCACAAGCAGAGGGTACTGCAGAGCCAGAAGGTACTCCACAAGCAGGAGGTACTACAGAGCCAGAAGGTACTCCACAAGCAGAGGGTACTGCAGAGCCAGAAGGTACTCCACAAACAGGAGGTACACCAGAGCCAGAAACTACCCCACTAGCAGAGGGTAAACCAGAAATTACCCCACTAACAGAGGTTACATCAGAGCAAGTGAGTACATCTGAACCCGAGGGAACATCTGAACCAGAGAACATATCTGAGCCAGAAAGCACATCTGAACCAGAAGGCACTTCTGAACCAGTGGGCACATCTGAACCAGACGGCACTTCTGAACCAGTGGGCACATCTGAACCAGAAAGCACATCTGAACCAGAAGGCACTTCTGAACCAGTGGGCACATCTGAACCAGAAAGTACATCTGAACCAGAAGGCACATCTGAACCAGAAAGTACATTTGAACCAGAAGGCACATCTGAACCAGAAAGCAATTCTGAGCCTAAAGGTGCATCTAAACCAGAAGGGCCTTCAGAAACAAATCCAGAAACTGGAGCTGAACCTGAGAGTGAACCAGAAAATGAGCCAGAGTCCGAGGGACCAGTTCCTGAGGAAAGGCCACATGCAGCAGAGGTGGTTGTACCCCCTTTCACCATGATGACTGTGATCATTATAGGTAAAGTAAACCGATCAGGGAATATTACCTTCAAATGTGTAAATGTTTCAGATTGAAAATCAACAACAACAAGAAAAACATTGTATAGTTCGTATCAGGCACCCACATATATTCTCAAAAAAATGAAAGATATATCAAACATGATAAATATAATACAAATTTGAAATGTCGTTTCTATATTTTCTGTAGGACAAGTTTGGTTTTATACTTTTGGAAGAAATGAGTTGTAACGAAAGAGTTTGTGAAGAAAGACATTTGTAACAAAGCTACTTTTAAATGGGCTGTAGCAATTCTCTGTGATCGAATATAAAACCTAACCTACACAACATAATCATGACAAATGTTATCTACCATACTAATACTTATTATATATCTTTTGGTTTCAGCTTTGGTTGGTCTGTCAATATGGAGTAAACAAGATGCTCTTAAAGTTTCCTTGAAGAAGATCTCTCGGTATTTGTGTACCTTACAACTGCCATATTCAAAGTGCAAACAGACTGGTTCACAAGCCAAAGTAATCCGAGTTACAGCAAGGGTTTCTCCAGAAAAGCCAATTTTGACTGATGCATATCCACTGCAAGTAGCAGACTCTGGCACACAGATATTCACACTACACCAACGCGATGATAAAGAAAAAGTGGGGCAAAAGAAGAAGAAACCTTTCCTGACTGGTTTTGACAAAGAAGTTCTCAGAACTATGGGTGCTTCTACAAACAGTGTTCCAGAACTGCTGCGCATTGCAACTCCAGCTCTGTTGTCTTTGGCCTTATGTCCTGGAACCTTGTACCTGTATGAACCACTAGTGAATGCTTTCTGGCCCTTTGAGAAAGGCTTCCAGGTTCCCCCGGACATTAATGAAGCCATTGCCTGTTTCTTGGCCCCGGCTGGTCTGGTCTATGCCACATGCTTTGGGTTTGCATTTCAACAGGCTTTGACAAAGCAAACTGAGATCAGGGCTAAAGTGTCTCACGAAATTGGACTCCTGGACCAAATCAGTACCTTGGCCTCTAAGCTTACAATGCCAACAGTGAGTGATAAAATGGATATCTATCAAGCAGTCAAGGTAAGATATAGATAAACATTTCTTCCGTATGACCTGATGAATGGCATCTTGCTTACATCAAATAATTATCTAGGGAAAAGCAGAAGCAACATCTTTTGACAAACTGTACCGATACTGCAGGGTATAAATTATGTGAGAGTTAATTAATATTAGTAGAATGTATTAGCTTTTGAAAATGTGATTTATCACATTAGACCTATTATAAGAAATAAGTAATCTCTATGCAACATACTAGCACTATTAAAGGCAAGTAATCCTTCAATAGTTTATATGAAATTCTCCAGATTTTATTGTCGGAGAACAGCAAGCATAATTAAACATATGTTGCTCTCTGGAATACAATAAAACTTGCCATTAACTGTCAATGAATCTTCATCAATGTTAAAAAGACCAAAAGAAGCTGTGGCTATCAATAATAGTATTGATGTCAACAACCTTTAATGAACATTACAGTTTTCTGTGGAATTAAAAATCACAAGAACAATTAGACAATAGCGATACATCAATATCCATTGTGCTTTCAGTATAAGAAGTTTAGACGGTTTTGTTAAAAGACGTGTCATTATAATTCACAGCTACAACAGATTTATGACTTTGTTGCACAAAGAAACAGTATTTGTGTATTTTTTTCTGTTTTTTGTTTTTTGTTAAAGAACTATCACTTTTTGTCTTCTTTTTTTCTACTGTTGAATTAGCTTTCAAGAAGTAAGGTTAACTGTGGTTGAGTCTGACATTGATTCAATGGCTTGGATGAAATTATATTATACTTATTGCCATATATCTTCTATTTTAGTTTTTATTTGACAGCTCATGTTATTTCATTTCATTATATCTATTGTTTTCTTTCATGAGGAAAGATTAATTACAGCTAGGTTTGACATTGATTTACATCTTCAGGCCAAATAATTTCACATCTGTTTTACTTTGAAATGTATTAGTTATAAATATGTATTAACACCACACAAAAGGTCATTGTTTTACTATTTTGGGCTTTAAAAACCCATTTACCTCCTCTCTAAAATAGTGGGTAGAATGTAGAACTTCTGGTTGTATTCACAAAGAAGTGACCGGACTTCTTCACAAAGTTAATAGTGGATTCAAATGTTTAACCTGGGGTTAAAATTTATCACATCAGCAATGAAAAATAAAACTTGCTCATTCAATCAAATTTTTAAAGCCTAATAAAACATACTCATACATAGAATGATATATGGTGTGTGCCAGCACACTTGGGAGTTAAGGGCTTACTTTGACTTGACTGCTACTTTAGCCAAATATAATGTCTGCCTGTCCAGTTGTGACCATATTAGGTGTCATTCCACATGGGGTTGTCTGCTTACTTTTACTTGACTACTACCTTACCCACATATGATGTGTGCCAGAAGAAATGACCATATATGAGTCAGTATACATGGGGTTGTAGGCTTAATTTAACTTTACAACTTTGACTATGTATACTGTGTGTCAGTACACGTGGAGTTGTGGGCTTGCTTCAATTTGACTACAACTTTCACTATATATGATGTGTGCCATTATTCTACTCCCACAAGTAACAATGCCGAGGTCCTTTGCCAATAGGACCCTGGCTGTTGTATGGGGTGTAAAACCCCAACTTTGATCTTTTATGTGTGAATACACATTGAGTTGTGAGCTTCATTTAACTTGACTACAATTTGTCAAGTGAGTAATTGTCAAACTTGTTGCCAATTCAGCCACTGATGCTGAGTGGCTGAGTTTATTTGTGGAGTAACTTTTTAACCATATTCTCCACAGGCAGAAGCAATATTCATGGTCCTACAAATTGAAAGAAAGGAACCAACGGATTTCAAAAACAGACCAACAGAAGATGTGAAAGGTTAGATTTTTCCTCTTGAAAATGTTTAAACAATTTGTGTTATTTTTTCAAAACAATGGAGTTGTTTTATTGTTCTAAACAACATGATAACAAAGTCACTACTAAATTACATCAAAATTCATAAGAGGTGGTAAGTTTAGATAATAGATATTTGTGAATACTATCTTTTGGCTCATGGATAGACACGTGAGGTTAAAATGCAGACACACAAAGTAGATACATATTTGTTCAATTTTCTGATCAATTCCCTTCTGTTGCTATTTCTTTTCCTCCGTCATGTAATTCAGTACAATAAGCCCTAAATATTGATAATTAGAGAAGAAAAAACAAGTAAAGCTTAAGAAGTGGAGAGAACAATTACCTTGTACACAAAGACTGGTCTCACATAATATGGGGAAATGTTTACACAATGACACCAAAAAATGCAACAAATAAGGTCTTAGAGCTGGACGCACCAATGATTGTTTGATTTGATAATGGTTTGAGCCCTATGCCTGCCTTTGTTAGAAATCTTTGCAGAAACCAGCAAATCATAATGCAGTTGATCTTTTCAGCAGGATTACCCATTAATTTAACTATTGGTTTTATTATTACTTGCATTTTGCTTTGGTTGGCTGTTTTACATATCTTTGATAACATATGTCTCCAAAATGGGGCGGTTATGGTATAAACTACCATATATAAAGCCTTCGCATCGGAAAAAATTAGCAAAATTCTTGCATAAAGTTTATTCTTGTAAACAAAGATGTTTTCACAAAGCACAATGAAAAAATCCTGTCATTACAATAGGTCCTATTTCATTCCATACATTTTTTCTCAACAGCATTGACTGTTCCATTGAGTAATTTCTACTCCCAATAGACACTGATGTTGGCTTAAATATTTTTTGACAAAACCAAAGACTCTCAAATGTGTAGTCCAAATTCTCAATTACATTTGCTGAGCACCAACTCGTGATCGTAAACATCTTGGGATTGTCCTTGCTCAAACTCAAGATCTTGAGTTGAGGCAAACATCTCGAAATAAGAGTCCTATCTCGAGTTTGTGTAGTACAATAACATGTTCACTCTGTTCAGGTTTTGTCTTGTGGATTTTGTCACCCAACATGTATGGCATATTTATTGCTTATATTTAATTGAATTGGCTCTTTCTTCATTATAAGAGTCCAGACATGTAGATCCCTAATGCCCCTGTTCCACCAAAGGATTAAGCCCCGATCCTGTCTGGGACCCTTAATCGTGGGTAGTCTTGGAAAAAATGGAAAAAAAATTGACCAATGGGGTGGAAGACAGAATCGGTATGAAGGTCTGGGATTAACTACAGATCGGCCTCAGGACGCCCCAGGAGGCCCCAGACTGTCCCCAACTGGTCTGGGACTAAGAACCGATTAAGCCATTTTTCTAGTCGTAGACAAACCGACTGGGTCCCAGGACGCCTCAGGCCTCCTGGGACTAAGTCCCGACTAACCCAGGATTAAGTCCCGACCCCACAAGGTGTCCTGAGGCGTCCCCCAGGCGTCCCCAGACCAGGATCGCCGATTTTTGTTTGGCAATGGGACTAAGGGTCGCAGGAAGCCTGGGACTAAGTGATAGAGGTCTGGGACTAAGGGTCGGTGACTAAGGGTCGCAGGCGGCCTGGGACAGCATAGGACTGTGTAATTTTGGTCTGAGGAGGCCTGAGGAAGCCTGGGACTGTACATTTTGTTTATGGCGGGAAAAAATAATCGGTTGGGGTCGGGAGAAATATCAAACATGTTTGATATTTCACACGGCCCCAACCGACCACAACCGACCCTTACAGGACGCCTGGGACTAAGCATATTTCTGAAACCGACCCTCAAAAACCCTTAATCGGGAGCCTTAGTCGTGTGGTGGAACACCCACATTAAAGAAATCAAATTAATTTACTTACAGCTTAATGGTGTGTGAAAACATGAAATAAGGCCTGTTCAATGGAAACATAGGACAAAAAAGGAGAAAATAATCAAAGATAAATATGGCTCACAAATAATAACAGGATTGGAAATGAAATATATTTCCAATCTTTTCATCCTCGGTGTGTTTTTTTCAAAGAAAGACATCTTCATAAAAATGTACCAAGATTTAATTCTTAACTCTTACTCAATACCTTATTAAAAATGTCATTCATCCATTAGGTGATATAAGTAGAAAAAAAAATGATTCACATCAGTATAGACAAACAATTGAATCCTCAACTGGTATGATGTAAAACATTCCATGTAAAGGTGATATAAAATATAACATAAACTTTTCATTTGGCACTTGGTTAAACGTTCAATTCACACCTGCCATTGAGTAAAACATTTGACTATCTCCTAGTGTGAAGTATTGTTTATTCTCATCTAGTTTGTAGTAAAATGCCTCATGAATAATTGGCATGAAATAAACATTTGCTTTTCAGCTGGTATAAAGTAAGATACTTGATTTTAACTTGCCACAAAGTAAAGCATTTCATTTTTATTTGGTATAAGGTATTATAATCCATTTTATCCAGGTATAAGATTTTCTAGTAGCAAACTTGTTTTATTCATTTCTAGTCAAGATCTGGAGTATATTAGATATACTGCGGCGGATTGTGAACAGCAGTGTTACACAGACTTTTGATGTGGACAGAATAATTGCAGAGAGAATAGTGAATCACACCTTGGAACTCAACAGCATCTGCTCAGATAGAATGGGGACATTACATGCCAGAATTCACCCACTCAAGTGAGTAGTCTGCAGTTAAAAGCCAAAACAAATTTCAGCCTTGTTTTTTTTAATTTGTCACACAAGGTCCACAAATACAAAATGTCAATAAACAAATATATGTGTAAATGTACGTACACATGTATGCGGCCTACGACATCCAGTGGCCGAATTGTGATGGCGATTATACCCCTTCTTCTCATTTATGTTTGGTTGTTTAAATGTATCCGACTCCGATTTGCGACATCCGATACCCGATTTGTGATGTCAGTTTCTCCACTCTCAGAGGGAAAAATTCGGATGACAAGTGAGTTTAGATGTATGTTTACAAAATATTGAGAAGGTCAGGGGGAAATTCACCATTGCACCGTCTAATGTCAAAAGCCGCATACATGTGTACGTACACTTACAGAGAAATGGTGCAATCAGGACTGTCATATATTTTAGGTTTTTCTTTAAATCCCTGATCACTTGAGTGTTTTTGTACTCATTCCACCGATTCTTGGAAAAATGATAATTTTTTTTTGTCCCAGAGATTTCATAGGGGCGTTAATGTGTTCACTGGAAATATTCTTGCATTATTGGACTGAAACACTTCATTTTCAAACATATCTATAATTAAAAAGAGCGCAAGCAGTTTGATTAGATTAAAAATATTGTTATTCGATTCCCCTATCTACATAATGTCCATTAAAATCGGTCACTGAAATAGAATAAGTCTCCTTAAAACATGTACCAGTTCATGACAACAATTTCACATATATTTAATCAAAGAACCTACAAGAATGTTTACACAACATACCCTCACTTAAATAATATAGTTTCTCAATCCTTTAGTAATTTAATAATTAATAATTTTGACTCCTGATTGTGTTTGGCAGTTTTTTCCAGAGCATGAATTCACAAGCATTGAAAAATCAATTTGCATGAAGTTTCTTGACAGTAAAAACAACTTCAAATGCTGACTTATATCCAGTCGTTCTCAGGCCCTTGTCTTCTGCACTCCGATTTCATTATGACATAAAGGTGCCTTGTTTTGTTTGCATAAGTGGATTTGCATTAATTTTTTAAAAATATAACTCTGATTTTCTGTTATTCTTCATATCTTCTTTCTTTGTTCAGCAATCCTTTCTGGTTGTTCTACTTCTAGAATATTTTTCTCTTATAGCAACAAGTTTATCCACATCCTAAGAGTTTCAGCATCAAACTGATTCACAATATTGCTGATGTAATTGTGCAGGAGACTTTTTTCAAGATTCATTTTTTTTGTTTCATGCAACTGGTTTCACTTCCTAAAGCTAACTTAATAACATCACTCAACATCATTTGGGTTTTTTTATATCATGAATGTAATAATATAACGCCCTGGTATAAAAAATACCTTGCATACACTTCTTGCATTAAAATAAGGCTGCGTTTGGACCTACCATTATTATGAAATGAAGTTTTATGTATTTTTATCTTAGCTAAACTCGAATTACTTGTACTAACCAAAAAAGTAAAAATGCTTGCAAAAGTCAGCATAAAATCTAAATAAATAAATTCCTGTTTCAAAGGTAGGTCTAATAAGACTTGACAAACGACCAATTTTCTAAAACATTGAATATTTACCAAATAAATTTACCTTTGTTTATCAATGATTTCTAGTTTAAATAAGATTTCAATAATTCCTTCATCCCTCCCAAGATTAAAAATACTGCTATATCATCCCTTTTGGGGGGCCATGGTAGCAGAGTGGTAACACTCTCGCCCCCCACCTCTGAGGCTGGGGTTCGGTTCCCGGCACGGCCTCAAGTGGGAAAGCTGGTAGTTGCTTGCCGTTGGTCGGCAGTTTACAGTACAGAACCCTGACACACTGTAGGTACTGGTTTCCTCTTCCCTTCCAACTACCCGTCGTGATATGACCTTACAGTGTTGAAAGTGACGTAAAACCCCAAATAAATAAATAAATATATCATCCCTTTTCTAGATTCATTCTAAATGGTATTGGAGAAAAAGATGGAGTATTTAGCTTAGTTGAGCAGCTTTAAAAACACAAACACTATTCATTACTATTGTAGCGACCCGAGCTAAATTATGTGTCAAGGCACAATAACACAGTTAATAAAAACCTATTCTCAACAAATGATTTTTATTATGCCAAACAAATAAACAAACTGGAACAGAAATTATGTCAACATTTTAATTCAACAAGAAGAAAATCATTTAGCCCAATTCCCCAAACCTGACTCCCCAAGAATATTCCTAACCAACTAAGCTAATCCCCACCCAATACATCTTTAATATTCACCCAAAGTACAAAAATGCCATCTAAAATGCTAACCCCAAGGACTAAAATTACTAAAAAATGTGGTAACTTAACTAAACCTAAAACAGAACATAGTTGTTCAGTTACCTCTCCATGACTGACAAAGCTTTAAGGCTTAGTGGCAAGAACAGTGTGTTCAATGAAAGGTCAGCCCAGAATGTGGGAAATGCACCCCCTTTTATAGTCAAAAAGTGAACTACTCAAGTCTTTGGTGTCAGCACCCTTGACCCACATCCTTGAACCAAATACCAGTTCCCTGATTTGTTTATAAAAATAGACCCAAAATACCAGGATAGTAAACAAGGTCAAACATGGCTACCAAAACATGTGAGTTCCCCAAATATAGATAAAGACCAAATTCCCACAATACCCACAGGTTAGTAAAACAAATATTTAATACCATTACACAACCAAACCCCAAGAAACCATTTAATTATATCCAAAAACCCCTGAATATCGCCCGTAACTCCCGTAAACTCCCGATATTCATCATAACTCAAAATACCACAATAACGGTCGTCGTTACATTTCCCCCCATCTCCCAAAAACATTGGTTCGTCCCTGAACCAAGATTCACTATATTTACCAATCTATAATTATACAACAAAAATCATTATACAACATCTGAAAAAGAAAACAAGCAGAAATAATCATACATTTGAAATACAATACCTGGAAAAAAACACATCATATACTATGCAATCCATGATAATTACAAAAGTTATCTACAGTCTCTTTAACAAAATGTCCACTGTCACGTCCAACAGCCTCCAGACACATCAGGAACTCCTTGACCGGATCCTCCATCCTCAGGAATCCTGTGCCTGACTCATCCCTCCCCAGGAATCCCCTCCTGGCTAACCACATCTTCATACAGGTAATGAATTTATATTACACTATATACATCAGCAAAAAGTGATCTTCCCTGGCAAATCATCCTGTCCCACATTCCATGCCGGACAGTCACTTTGTACATAACTTTTAAAGTTTCCTACAATTCATGATCTGCCACAACTCTGGAACTAGAACAAGAGTTCATACCAAGGAACTTGAAACTGAAAGTCATTTAAAACATAATGTTTATTAACATCATGGACCCGTTTCGTAACACAGCAACACTCAGCAAATTTCTGCAATGAGCTTTTACTGAAAACCCCCACCCCAAAAATAAATCAAAATATTTTAGAACATCAGTTCATCAGCTACTTGTAGAACATTAGTTCATACGCCACCTGTAGAACATTAGTTCATACCATTTGTCCATTTATATGTTTATATAATATGACAGTTCATGATACTAAGCTCAGGGACTTCAGAACTAAAGTTCATGACAAACAGAACAAAAAAAACAACCAAAAACAAAAAAATATCTCCTATATCATTTTATTTTCTCCTTTTAACGTTTTACATTTTTTTAATACGAGGGTCTCTCAATTTTCTATCCTTTGTAGGAATGTCAATTGGAATCAACTTCCAAGGGACCCTCTTGTCTACTATTCCATTTATAACTGGAGCTTCCTGGTCACATGTCGCCGATCTTAATGGGCTAAGTGGGATATTGGTGACACCAACTTCCTCCATGAGTTCTATAAAACCACCCTCTGGTTCTTCTTCCCATGAGGAGTCCAAATGTAATGGATCAGTGGAGCCAAAACACTCAGGGATGTTAACTGGGCTATCAGCCTTCCTTACTGGCACCTTCTCCGTCATAGATCTAGGAGCCCTTTTCCCCTTGCCAACCACTACACCCTCTCTATACGGCTGACCAGCATGACGCTTTTGAATGTGCTTATTATACCTGCTGGTATCCACTTCAGGGAACACAAACTGACATCCCCAGCCACACCTTCGCTTAATGCCGTGCACTCTCCCCCAATGTCTGTCCAGAGTTTCTTGGTGCTTGGTAGTAAAAATACACCTACTGCATGTGTAACTTCTGAAACAAAACATACAAAAACAAGCCTTAAGCATAATCACTCAAATAACGGGGTGTCTTCACCTTACGCCCACTCCTAGTAACAACCCCTGAACCTTGTTTTTGACCCTCACCTCCTACCTCATTTCCAAGATTAGAGGGACCAATGTCAGCTATTTCACTCTCCAATCCCATTCCCTGATCAACCTCTTGAACTGTTTCAGGACAAACTAAGGGCTGTTGGGCTTCCCTAATTTCTGTGGCCTGTGTCTCAGTTGGGGTATAGCAAGGTTTTAACCTATCATGATGTACATATCTTGGATGGGATCCAGCTGTCTTACGAATCTTGTAGATCAAATCAGAAACTTTCTCAAGTATGACCCAAGGTCCAGTCCACAGACTTTCAAACTTTGGACATATACCTTTTTTCCTAATTGGCTCAAATAAGAAAACACTGTCACCAGCCTTATAGCTCTTATAGTTAGTCCTATGATCATAACCTCTCTTCTGCTTTTCACTAGCCTCAACCATATATTCCCTAGCATATTCATGGACATTCCTAAGTACATCTCTCAATCCTTCTACATATGAAGCTACACCACCCTCAAAAACAACTGAATCTGGAGGACAACCCAGTAACAAATCTACGGGTAACTGAATTTCTCTTCCTAAAAGCATCTTTGCAGGTGACTGATTAGTCGATTCATGGACTGATGATCTATATGCCATCATTGCATAAGGTAAAGCATCATCCCAACTCCTCTGTTCATTGTCAATCAACTTGCTCAATATATTCTCAAGAGTCCTATTATACCTCTCAATGAAGCCATTGCTCTGGGGATGGTAAGCGGTAGTACGTGTTTTGTCAATTCCCAGCAATTTGCATAGTGATTGAAAAAGCTTGGACTCAAATTGGCTACCCTGGTCAGAATGGATTTGTTTTGGCAAGCCAAACCTGGCAATGAACCCCTCCATCAAAACTCTGGCAACTGTTTCTGCTTCCATATCAGGAACCCCAAAAGCTTCTATCCACTTTGTAAAGTAATCGCCAATCACCACTATATATTTGTTACCTCTTTTAGACTCAGGAAGTGGGCCTAATATATCTATTCCCACTCTTTCAAAAGGTACCCCAACTGGATATTGCTTCAGTGGTGCCCTAGGACGTTTCGAGGGAAAATTTCTTTTCTGACACTTTTCACATTTCATGCACCAATCTCTGACATCCTGCTTGTATCCTACCCAATAAAACCGTCTTCGAAGTCTACCAATAGTTCTCTTGATTCCAACATGGCCAGAACACTTTTGTTCATGCAAGAGTGATAGAACCTCTTTTCTAAGACACATTGGCAACACCAGCTGTAAAATTGGTTGAGTTTGAGATGAACCAAACCATTGTCTATACAGGAGATTATCCTTCACACGCAACCTATCCCACTGAGACCAATAATGCTTTAGATCCCGATCTAAAGAAGACAATTCCTCCCACTTTGGTCTATCTTCTCCTGCCAATTTCTTCTTGACAAGGACACTTAGACTTGGATCTTCCTCTTGGAGCTTATGCAAGGCACTACTCGTCTTACCCTCAAGCCAACTGTCTATCCTATCAAAGGCATTATCTCGCGAAACAATATTTCTCAAGACATTCCTCTCCTCACCATGATGACACTCTTCTATAGTCTCACAATGCTTTGACACTACCCTCTCACAATACTGGCAACTTACACATGGGGGACGGGATAGAAAGTCTGCATTGGTGTGCTGTCTGCCGGCCCTATAAGTAAGAGTGAAATTATACGTTCCAAGGAGCTCACTCCACCTGCCTAACTGACCTTCCAAATTTTTGAAATTAAGAAGCCATCGAAGTGAACCATGATCAGATCTTATCTCAAAGGGAACACCATACAGATAATGATGGAAATGTTTCACAGCTTCTACCACAGCTAAAAGCTCACGTCTTGTAACACAGTACCTTCGCTCTGTTTTTGAAAGCAATTTACTAAAATAACCAATCACTCTCTCATTCCCATCATACACCTGTGACAAAACTGCCCCTACTCCCACACCACTGGCATCAGTGTCTAGGATAAACTTTTTTGTCATATCTGGATATGCCAAGACAGGTGCTTCAGTCATGACACCTTTCAGTCTATTAAAAGAGCCCTCACACTCATCTGTCCAACCAAATTTCACATTCTTCTCAGTAAGTTTCACTAAGGGCTTGGCTATAGTTGCAAAATTTCTTATGAACTTCCGGTAATATGAACAAAACCCTAGGAAGCTTCTCACCTCTTTGACACAACCGGGTCTTGGCCAATTTTTAACTGCCACAACCTTTGCTGAATCTGTGGAAATGCCAAATTCAGAAACTACATGACCAAGGAAAGTAACACTTTTCTGAAAGATTGTACACTTTTTGGGGGAAAGCTTTAAGCCAGCAGCTCTAAATCTATCAAAAACTTGAATAAGATTTTTCAAATGCTCCTCAAATGTTCGTCCTTTGACAATGATATCATCAAGGTAAACCAGACATGTTTCATACTGTAAACCCTTCAAAACCTTCTCCATCAGTCTCTCAAATGTCCCCGGGGCATTAGTTAACCCAAAGGGCATCACATTAAATTGATACAGCCCACTCCTACTGACAAATGCTGTCTTTGGCCTATCCTCTGGGTGAACCCCAATTTGCCAATACCCACTTTGCAAATCAAGTGTAGAAAACCACACAGAACCCAAAAGTTCATCTAAGCAATCCTGGGTACGAGGCAGTGGATATGAGTCCTTAATGGTAAGATCATTTAATTGCCTATAATCAATACAGTATCGTATTGAGCCATCCTTCTTACTTACAAGGACAATTGGAGATGCCCAAGGGCTTTCTGAAGGCTCTATAACCCCAGAAGACAACATTTTCTCAATCTCCTCCCTTTCCACTTCCCTCTGAGAAATAGGCAAATGTCTAGGTCTTTGCTTAAAGGGTGGGTGATTACCAGTATTAATTCGGTGCTGTACCAAATCAGTTCTTCCCCTATCAGTCTTGTTTACTGCAAAAATATCACTATATTTCCTCACTAAACTTTCTACAGCAGCTTGCTGATATGTATCTAAGTTTTTTCCGCAGTCTTCCAAAATAACCTTCAAATGATCTGGCAGGTTAGAGCTACTGTTATCAAAATGCTCAACTTTCCCTACCCTTGCTGCAGAAGTTTCATGGTCTGGAGAAACACTATCAAAAACTTCCAGTACAGGGTCACATGTTCCTACCACAGTACTCTTATACAGCTTCTTAGCTTTCTCATCCAAGTTCAACATACGTAGGGGTATCATCTGTGAACTGGGTGCAACAACTGACCTTGCCAAGAGCAAACCCTTATCACCAACCCCTTCTGTAGATTCCACAATGGCTAACCTAGGGAGAACCTCATCATCCCCTCTACATATATAGCCCGGTACGATCATCTCACTGTTTGCGGGTATAACAACACTCTCAGAGACCCTAACTCTAAACAATGAAGACAGTTTGTTTTGCAATGAGCATTCAACAGGTTTCCCATCAAACAATATCTTTCTCTCAGCTATGTTGATTACACACTTATTTTGCATGAGAAAATCATGCCCTAAGATCAATGATTCCTCAGTATCTGCCACTATTACTGGATGACTTATGGCACCTATACCTGGAAAATCTAAAGTCAATTGAGTCTGTCCTAATGCAGGTATCTTGTCACCATTAGCAATTCTAATATGACTTCCTGAGGGCACCAATGGAGGTCTAACCCCTGCTGATATGGCAAAGTACTTCTTTGGATGAAGGATTGACTTATTTGCCCCTGTATCTACCAAACAACTTATCTGCATGCCACACAAACTTGACTCTAGATACAAGCCATCCACACAATTACTCACTGCAACAATGGGCCCATCACATTCACATTCCTTAGCTGATGTACGACCCACAACATCAGCTACTTGGTGTTTAAACCCTCCTGATCAGAACTTTTGTTCATTCGTTTGAAAACCTCACAATCAACCATGAAGTGGCTAGTACTTCCACAAAGCAGACACAAAGTCATGCTTATCCTACTTGCATCTTTCTGCATCTTACACTGGGACATAACATGGCCAAATTTCCCACACAGGTAACATTGTTTCGAGGATTGCCTAGCATTGGGACAATTAGCTTTAAAATGCCCTTCTTTCCCACATGAGAAACATTTTTTACCAGCCTTGGGAGTCTTTTCTGAAATTTTTGTTTCATCTATAGTTATTTTCAGTATCTTGTCAATGTTTTCCTCCAACTGACCAAGTCTCAAAGCTAGGTTATCATGATTTGCTGACAATTCTGTTTCAGTGACACATTCCCTGATATAATTAGGAACCCTACGTTGCCTACTCAGTTGGAATGCCTCATACTCCACTGCTACACCTAAAGCCTGCTGCAAAGATCCAATTTGACTCTGAAAGACAACTAACTCCATTTCCTTATTATTAAGTGCCTCCAGAAAAACATCTTTTGCAATAACATCTCTCATCTCATTTGGTAATTCAGGGTATGCCTTACGGACCAAACGTTTGATGTCATGTGCTAAATCTGGCAGAGATTCATTATTCTTTCTAACCTGACCCCTTAGTTGAGCCTTGTAGAGTTGTGTTTGGTTCTCAGGTTCAAACCTAGCTAAGAGTGCAGAGACAAGGGTGCTGTAATTACTTCTCTCCCTGGGCTCTAAATCCCCCAACACTTCAAGAGCTGAACCCCTTAAGCATGCCGCCAATTCTAAAGCCATCATAGCCTGATCCCACTGACATATCTGAGATATCATTTCAAACTGAATTAAGAAGTCTCTCACACTCCCTGTACCATCAAAAGGTGGTGGCTTCTTATGCTTAGAACCAGTCACTGTTTGCTTGGGTGAAAATGTCCTATTCAAGGGCAACCTATTCATAGACACATGTGAAGGATGTTGTGGGGCACTATGACTGTCTATATTTGAAGTAGTATAACCCTGCCTTCCATGCATAATGTGACCACAATCCCCACCCAAGATCATTCCTCCATCTTGGACATTATGTCTAGGGTATTGCCTCCTTTGAGCCTCTGTTGGATTCAAATAACCCTGCCTTTCATGTGTGATATGATCACCAACCCCGTCCAAGGCCACTCTCTCCTCTTGAAAATTATACCTGGGGACTTGTCTAGGGTATGGCCCACTATGAACCTCAGTGTTTGGATTCAAATATCCCTGTCTTTCATGTGAGATATAACCACCATCCCTGTCAAAGACCACTCCCTCCTCTTGGAAATTACGCCTTGGAGTTTGTACCCTTCCTTGGACAGTGTTACCAGCCCTCACAAAGTGACCAACAGTTGGACAAAATGCTTGTCTGAACCCTCCATAATCCTTTGGATAAGACTCATGTCTAACCCCCACATAGTCTTGAGGCCCTACCATACATGGTTTACCAGTCTGTGGGTTAGAACCATTTTCAACATAGGCAACATCATTGTTTTCAATAGGAAATCCTTCACCTTGCCTAGGAGTGGATTGTAAGGGAGTGTCAACTCTAACAGGCATATCACTAACAGGACACCCTCCTCCCCTTGGATTCCTGAAGTTCTGTTCAACATACTGCCCCTCCATAATGTCAACCTTATCAAGGAACTCCATAAAAATCTGAAGTGAAATATCACCTGGATCACTACTTTCCATTTAAAACAGAAAGGAACTAACACTGCATACAATGAAACTAAACTACACAAAATCAAGTATGCATTTAAACCAAACTATTCAAATTCATTTATCTACATAACTACAATTAAACAAAACTACACAAATTAAACTATGTATAATACTACACTTTCAAAGTAAGTCTTTATCATACACAATATTAAATACATCTACCAAATACCCAAATTACTTTCATATACCCCACAAAATGTACACTACCACACAAAATTAAATGTATCAATTAATCTCTCTAACTTTCAATTAAATTCCCCTATCCAATATTATTTACTACCACCTACAATTTTATAAAATTACACCAGTCTACATTTTTTTTTGTTTCATATTTTATTTCCCTGGCTGTTTTCTGTATTTTATCCTCCTATTTAATTTCTGCTTTATTAATCCCAACTGATTTTTATTAATCAATCCCACCACTGCCACCAAATTTGTAGCGACCCGAGCTAAATTATGTGTCAAGGCACAATAACACAGTTAATAAAAACCTATTCTCAACAAATGATTTTTATTATGCCAAACAAATAAACAAACTGGAACAGAAATTATGTCAACATTTTAATTCAACAAGAAGAAAATCATTTAGCCCAATTCCCCAAACCTGACTCCCCAAGAATATTCCTAACCAACTAAGCTAATCCCCACCCAATACATCTTTAATATTCACCCAAAGTACAAAAATGCCATCTAAAATGCTAACCCCAAGGACTAAAATTACTAAAAAATGTGGTAACTTAACTAAACCTAAAACAGAACATAGTTGTTCAGTTACCTCTCCATGACTGACAAAGCTTTAAGGCTTAGTGGCAAGAACAGTGTGTTCAATGAAAGGTCAGCCCAGAATGTGGGAAATGCACCCCCTTTTATAGTCAAAAAGTGAACTACTCAAGTCTTTGGTGTCAGCACCCTTGACCCACATCCTTGAACCAAATACCAGTTCCCTGATTTGTTTATAAAAATAGACCCAAAATACCAGGATAGTAAACAAGGTCAAACATGGCTACCAAAACATGTGAGTTCCCCAAATATAGATAAAGACCAAATTCCCACAATACCCACAGGTTAGTAAAACAAATATTTAATACCATTACACAATCAAACCCCAAGAAACCATTTAATTATATCCAAAAACCCCTGAATATCGCCCGTAACTCCCGTAAACTCCCGATATTCATCATAACTCAAAATACCACAATAACGGTCGTCGTTACACTATAAACATTTCCTAACTCTCTGAGATTTTTCTTTGGTAATCCATTACTCAAGGCTGACTAAGTAGATACCATCATGTAAATCATCAAAAAATCTACCACTTTAAACAAGGTCTAAATGAATTTGGCACTTTTCTAATAGTGCCAAGTTTGGTCCATTTTTCAATCACTGTAATGATTTCTGCCATAAATTGGCCATATTGTGGATTTTATAATCTATATACACTTAGATAGAAAGCTTGAGCAATATTTTATCATTTAAATCTTTATCCACAACTGATTGAATTCAACCTTGATTCAGTAGAATGTTTAACCATGTCTTTCAGTTACATTAGTAATACTTTATTCAGTGAGAATTATACTAAGCCTTCTCAGTATTGTGAAAAAAGGTTCTGATATAACATAATGATTGAATTCAACCTTGCAGTGAGAACTGAACTAGCCTGCACAACATGTAGGACATAATTATGAAAAGGAGTTAGATATAACAGAAATAAGACATGATTGAATTCAACCATGTGTGTCAGTAATATTTGTGATCCTATATGCAGTGTCAGAACTGAACTAGCCCGGGCAACTTGCAATATGGAATTGTGAAAAATACTCTGATATAACAGGAATAAGGGATGATTGAATTCAACCATGTCTTTCAAGAACCTTAGTGATGCTTTATTCATTGAGAATTAGACTAGCCTGTGCAAACTGTAAGACAGAATTGTGAAAAGATACTGAGATATAACAGGAATAAGAGATGATTGAATTCAACCATGTCTGTCACTAATACTTGTGATCCGTTATGCAGTGAGAACTGCACTAGCCTGCACAACTTGTAGCATAAAATAAGAGAAATACTCAGAAATTACAGGCACAAGAGATGATTGAATTCAACCAGGTCTGTCCGCAATATTTGTGATCCTTTAAATAGAGAGAACTGTACTAGCCTGCACAACTTATAGCACAGGAATATGAAAAATACTCAGAATTTACAAGAACAAGAGGTGATTGAATGCAACCATCCATGTCTGTCAGTAATATTTGTAATCATTTTTGCTCTGAGAACTGTACTAGCCTGCACGACTTGTAGCACAGAACAATGAAAAATACCTTGATATAACAGTAAGACATGATTGAATTCAACCATCTCTCTCCGTTACATTTGTGATCCTTTATTCAGTGAAAATTGGACTAGCCTACACAGCTTATAGCAGAGAATTGTAAAACATAATCAGATATAACAGTAATAAGTGATGATTGAATTCAACCATCTCTTTCAGGAACGTTTGTGATCCTTTATGCAGTGAGAACTGGATAACCTGTGCAAATTGTAGCACAGAATGATGAAAAATACTCAGATATAACTGGAAAAGAGATGATTGAATTCAACCATATTTTCAATAACTTTTAAGCTTCTTTTTTCAGTGAGAATTGGACTAAGCCTGTACAAGTTGTATCATAGAATTATGAAAACTATTTTGATATAACAGGAATAAGAGATGATTGAATTCAACCATGTCTGTCAGTAATATTTACCATCCTTTATGCACTGAAAACTGCTGTAGCCTACACAACTTGTAGCACAGAATGATGAAAAATGTTCAGATATTACAGTAATAAGAGTTGGTTGAATTCAACCATCTCTTTCAGTAACATTTGTGACCCTTTTTATACAGTGAGAAGTGAGCTGGCCTTCACAACTTGAAGCACAGAACTATGAAAAATACTCAGATATAACAGAAACAAGATGATTGAATTCAACCATGCCTGTCAGCAATATTTGTGATCCTTTATGCACTGAGAACTGTACTAGCCTGCATAACTTGTACCATAGAACAATGAAAAATACTCAAATATAACTGGAAAATAGGTGATTGAATGCAACCATCCATGTCTGTCAGTAATATTTGTAATCATTTTTGCTCTGAGAACTGTACTAGCCTGCACGACTTGTAGCACAGAACAATGAAAAATACCTTGATATAACAGTAAGACATGATTGAATTCAACCATCTCTCTCCGTTACATTTGTGATCCTTTATTCAGTGAAAATTGGACTAGCCTACACAGCTTATAGCAGAGAATTGTAAAACATAATCAGATATAACAGTAATAAGTGATGATTGAATTCAACCATCTCTTTCAGGAACGTTTGTGATCCTTTATGCAGTGAGAACTGGATAACCTGTGCAAATTGTAGCACAGAATGATGAAAAATACTCAGATATAACTGGAAAAGAGATGATTGAATTCAACCATATTTTCAATAACTTTTAAGCTTCTTTTTTCAGTGAGAATTGGACTAAGCCTGTACAAGTTGTATCATAGAATTATGAAAACTATTTTGATATAACAGGAATAAGAGATGATTGAATTCAACCATGTCTGTCAGTAATATTTACCATCCTTTATGCACTGAAAACTGCTGTAGCCTACACAACTTGTAGCACAGAATGATGAAAAATGTTCAGATATTACAGTAATAAGAGTTGGTTGAATTCAACCATCTCTTTCAGTAACATTTGTGACCCTTTTTATACAGTGAGAAGTGAGCTGGCCTTCACAACTTGAAGCACAGAACTATGAAAAATACTCAGATATAACAGAAACAAGATGATTGAATTCAACCATGCCTGTCAGCAATATTTGTGATCCTTTATGCACTGAGAACTGTACTAGCCTGCATAACTTGTACCATAGAACAATGAAAAATACTCAAATATAACTGGAAAATAGGTGATTGAATTCAACCATGGCTGCCAGTAATATTTACCATCCTTTATGCACTGAAAACTGCTGTAGCCTACACAACTTGTAGCGTAGAATGATGAAATATACTCAAATATAACTGGAAAAGAGGTGATTGAATTCAACCATGTCTGTCAGTAATATTTGTGATCCTTTAAGCAGTAAGAATTGCACAAGTCTGTGCAAACTGAAGGTTAAGTACAGATTTATGAAAAGTATCATCAGAGATGCCCGTACCCCACAGCATAGGGAAATATTTTCAACACCATGAGATATAGAAGTACTGTACCAGTATAAACTTCAGGATACTTTCAGATCACTGTCAGTTATATAAAGGTCCAAACAATGTTTAAATGGAGAAATAATGTTTAAAAGAAAGATAATGCATATAAAGATGAAGTATTAAAACAAGACAATTCAATAACAAGACAGCATTAATCAATAAACTAAAATTCAACACTCTTTATCTACATCTGCATGGCCGAATTATGGTTTAGATGGTTTGAATATTACCATTCATACAGAATTGGTAATACATTTAATGAATGCTTATGTGTGGTGTTGGAGCAAAATCTGTGGCTCACTTGATGAAATTCTATCTCTTACAATGGGAAGTTACAATGAAAGTAAAATTCTTAATAAATTCTAATATGACTTTAACAGTGCTTAATCTACATGAAAAGACAGACCGAAAGGTCCAACAAGATTTTCAAGGTCGTCACTATGACAAGGTAAAAGGTCAAATTAAGGTCACACCATGATAATACACACTTATAGCCCCTAACCAATGTCCCTACCAAGTATCAACTTCCTACACCTTACAGTTTCCGAGATATAGCCCTGACAAGATTTTATAGATCAAGGTCACTACACTATCTCAAAAAGGGTCAGGATTTCAGCATTATGTTGGAATAACTTATTCAGCTACTTTTGGATAATCTTTCACATGGCGAAGTTTTAGTCCTGTATCTGCAATCTTAAGGTCACCTTAATGTCAAAAAAGGGCCTTCTAGCCCTCCAGTTCACTTAGGTTTTCACTTTTTTTCAACCAAACTTGGCACATATATTAAGATTTGCCAAAGGAATATCCTGACTTTGTGGTGACCTTAAACTCAAAATGTTAATGGACCTACGGCCTGCTTAAAGTCATCGAATTGGAATAAAATCCTCTGGCTCCTTTCTTTTTCCATTTTTTATATCTAAATTATCACTGGTATTAAACTTGATAAAAATAATACTTATGGTTACCTTAAACTCTCAATATGAATGGAGTTGTAGCCACCTTAAAGTGAAAGGGGGGTTCTCAGCCTCCAAGTATCTTATTGTTCAACTGATCTCAGTTAAACTTTGAACACCTATAAAGGATGGCAAACCAAAGGGTTATCCTGACTTTATGGTGACTTTTAATAATATAATTGGTGTTATGTCCCCCTAAAGTCATAAAATTTGAATAAAACCGTCTGGCCACTTTCTTTTTCCATATCTAACATATATTGATATTGAAGGGACATTCTCATATTATGGTCGCCTTAAAGTTGCAATATGAATGAAGTTATGGTCACCTTACAGTGAAAAAAAGGAAGTTTCAGCCTCCAGCTATCTTATTGTTCAAGTGACCTGAGCTAAACTTTATACACTTATAAAGGATGAAGAAAGGGACATTCTTATTTTATGGTCACCTTAAAGTCCCAATATGAATGATGTTATGGCTACCTTGCAGTGAAATTATGGAGTTTTTAATCTCCAGCTATTGTATTGTTCAGCTGACCTCAGTTTAATTTTGCACACTTATTAAAGATGAAAATAGGGACAAGTAACATACACAATGCAATAAAGTTCACAGTTTCTATTGCTTATGATGCATATGTTTACATCTTTTACGGGTGACTTCACACTTTTTCATCAGGGCCGCTTCGTTTTTGTCAGAAAAAAAAATTTCTGGTTAATATCTGTCTATTTTATAGGCAGTGGAAGCGTTTGAATTAAAAAAAGGACTGTTAACTAATTTAAATGTTAATGGTTATGAAATATGTACACATAAGATCTATTTAGATGAATATTCCCAACAGATATTAATGTTTGAAATGTTACACTTTAATCATATGATGTTTTTAATTGCTATCAATATTTTTAATGCCAGGTTACAACTTGCCAGTTTTAACAATGTTACTATTCTATTATACAAACTGAGTTGAACTATTATGCAAACTATCACTGTATACTATTCAAATCACTATATATATATATTCCTGTTCTTTACTATTATGCTTTCTATTCCAGGCAGTAATCCTCCTGTTGCTATCTATATCCTATTAGAAACTCAAATGAACCAAGTAGCATCTACTTTTTAGATATTTAACCAAAAGACATAAATCCTTACATCTGGCACAGAGAAGCATAGCCTGTACAAAACTGAAACTAATTATGTGTAACCTAATAGTATTAAAGAAATACACAGAAAACTAATGAACCAAAGGTCTTGTGCAAGACTACAAGATGTCCACTGGCGATCTCATTCTCAAACACATAAAGCTAATGTATGTGGTGATATTGGGTGCATTCTAATCATTTCACTCCACACTCTCAATTAACTACACATCTGCCATAGATTATAGGGGTTTCCAGAAAATATAAACATACTTAAATTTAAAACTACACAAGTCTTCAAATCTTATTGATTATACTCATTACTTTGTTCATTATATCAAATATCATAATTATCATTTTTATAAATAAATTGATTGACTAAAATTAAAATGAATCTTTTGAATTGTCTTCTAAACAGGCGATATAAGGCCGTTTTAGTATGATGATCCCAGTTGACCTTGAAGGATGGGTCAAAGGTTAAATTGGACACTTTGAAAAGATTTGCAGGCCATAATTTCCTGTAAGTTGTTTTCACATTCTCGACCAATGATAAAGGAGATATGAGGACTTTTCAATATGATGGTCCCATTTGAACTTAAGATGTTATATGGTGGCCATTTTTTTCAAAACGGCCAAAATTACTCTTATGCAAGCTTTCCTAGCCATATACATTTTGTGCAAATCTGATAAAGCTAGCTGCAGTGATTTAAGTGCTAGAACATCTTAATGAATTTCAAACAATTGGCTGTGGTGACCACTTGGTTCTTCAAAATGAAGCCAAAATTTTGGAGAGATGTGCTTTCATAGCCATAAACATTCTAGCAATGATAAGGGAGATAAAATGATAAATTTGTTTTTCAAAATGAGGCCAATATTGTTCACAGGCAAAACATTTACAGGCCAGGACTTTCCATGGGCTGCTTTTAAATTTTGAAGCCCTAGCACCAATAACCAGTGAGATATAAGGATGTTTTACTATGATGAACAACCATTAAACCCTTGAAGCAGATGTTAAAGTCAAATGCAACAACTGGAAAAGACTCCCAGGCCATGACTTCTCACAAGTTGTTGTCACATCTCAAACCCCTAGGAGCATTGACAAGAGAGATATAAGGCCTTTTAATAGGATAACCCCATTTGACGTTAAACATGTGATATGCCAGTCCTATTGTTTTGAAACTATACCTAAACTACTATCAGACATAATAAGCTTTCCTGGCCATATATCTTTTGTGCATACTTGATGAAGGTAGCGGCAATATTTCAAGATTCAGAGCATCATTTTGTTCTTCAAAATGAGGCAAAAATTCTGCACAGACATGTTTTCACAGACAGACGATGGGCGGAAGGCATTAGCATGACACAGACTGGCAGTTTCGGAGTTAAATTTTGGTCATATTCTTATTAGAAATTTGTTTTTAATAGGTATCATATTTAAATATATAGTAGATATCTCTGAAGATATTACGTGGGAAAGAATATTTATATCAACATCAAAACCATTGTCTTATTAAGGTTATAAGCAAAGAGAGTGATGATTCTTACCAAAATTTGATCCGTGATTTTTCCATAGTGCTATATTCTATGACGGTCAGTTGCTAATATCCCTCCCCACAAAATATTGTTATCCACACTTGCATTAAAATTATAGACCTTTGATACACTCTGAAACACTGTACTTCATTTTCTTTGAAAGCTAAGCATAAAATACTCCAGTACACAACTTTATTAAAAACAGCTAATTAGTGTGGTGTACTATGTGTAATAGTGGATTACACTTACACAAGAAATCCAGATGTGAAATCATTTGTGGTTTGTGGTAATTCATTATCAGTACCCTACCTAGTTAAAACAAACAGTAATGACTGTTAGTGATGGGTAAAATATACAGCCAGAGGGGGAGCAGATAGACCTTCCCCAAGATTAGAGGGGACTTGGATTATAAAATTCTGAGGACTAAAATGTTTCTGTGTCAATGAGAATCCCATATTAACCTTTCTAGCCTTTCTAGCCTAGCCTTTCTGTTAAATACTGTTACTTTAATAGATCTCAGACTTCTGGTTTAAATTGCCAGGCTCTTCTTAAACAATTAACTACATAGTTCACTACAAAACAGAATGATATACCAATGTGACCTCTTCTGGGAGATTGTATTTTGTACATTTGTTTGTCTGTTTGCAATAACGCAAAAAGTAATCAAGAGATATTAATTTTATAACATTTTTTATGTTGGAAGGGCCTGGCCAAAGGAAGAAATAACTATCTTTTGGGAAGGAATACAAATAGACTAATCAAGTTTTCAAATATCTAAAACAACATTCCTCAATAACATCAGACTTATTTGGTCAAAATATTTTTCCTTGCATATAAATCAATTTGTAAATCTCTTGAAAAACATCAAATGTTAATGTTAATATTTGTATCCACCAGATGTATCCGGTGGTTACTTTGCTTTAGCTTTCGCTACTCCTCTGCTGTCGTGTGTAGAGATTTTCAACATAAACGATCTCAGCAGAAAACTACACCATGCTAGATAGGGTGACTTGGATGAAATTTTTTACCCATAGCGTATCTCTACAGAGTGGCCATTCCAATTTTCAAAAAACTTTTGTCTCTCCAAAAATGGCAGCCATTTTGAATTTTCGAATTTTTTGCAAAAAATTGCAAAACACAAAAATGCTTATATCTCGAAAACCGTACGAGATAGGGCGATTTCCACTAAAGTTTTGACCCACAGTGTGTCCCTGCAGAGTAGCCATCCCAACTTTCAAAAAAAATTTATCTAGCCAAATGTCGCGGCCATTTTGAATTTTTGCATTTCAATGAAATTTTGACCCATACTGCATCTCTGCAGAGTGGCCATTCCAATTTTCAAAAAAATTTTGTCTCCAAGAAAACTCATAAACCGTGCGAGATAGAGTGATTGCAACAAAATTTTTGACCCATGGGGTATCTCAGGGTAGCCATTTCATTTTTCGAAAAAATTTTGTCGCGCCAAAATGATGGCCATTTTGAATTTTCGAATTTTTCGCAAAAATTGCAAAACACAAAAATGCTTATATCTTGATAACGGTGCTAGACAGAGTGATTTCAACCAACTTTTTTGAGCCACAGGGTTTCTCTGCAGATTAAACTACACTTTTTAAAAAAAATTTTTGTCTCACCAATAATGGCGGCCATTTTTAATTTTCAAATTTTTCGTAAAAATTGCAAAACATAAAAATAGCATCAGAGATGCCCGTACCCCACAGCCTAGGGAAATATTTTTAACACCATGAGATATAGAAGTAGTGTATCAGTACAAAGTTCAGGATACTTTCAGAGCGCTGTCAGTTATATAAAGGTCCAAACAACATTTAAGTAGAGAAAATAATGTCTAAGAGAAAGATAATGCATGTAAAGATGAAGTATTAAAACAAGACAATTCAATAACAAGATGATAGCATTAATCAGTAAACTGAACATTATGACACTCTTTATCTACATCTGGCATGGCTGAATTATGATTTGGATGTTTTGAACATTACAATGCATACAGAAGTGGCAATACATTCAATGAATGCTTATGTGTGGTGTTGGAGCAAAGCCTGAGGCTCACTTGATGAAACGGGCTCACTTGTTATAATGGGAAGTTGCAAAAGTAAAATTCTTAATGAATTCTAATATGATTAACAGTGCTTAATCTACATCAAAAGACAGACCCAAAGGTGCAACAAGATGTTAAAGGTCAAGGTCACTACGGCATGGTCAAAGGTCAAATCCCCTACACACCTACAATCCCCCTCCAATGTTCCTACCAAGTATCAACTTTCTGCACCTTACAGTTTCTGAGATATGGCTCGGACAAGATTTTATAGGTCAAGGTCACTACGGCAAGATCAAAGGTCAAATCAAGGTCACACCATGATGTTGCACCCCTACACCCCCAGCCAATATCCCTACCAAGTACCAACTTCCTACAGATTAGGGTTTACGAGATATAGCCCGGACAAAATTTAAAGGCCAAGGTCACTATGGCAAAGTCAAAGGTTGAATCAAGGTCACACCATAACGTTGCACACCTACACACCCTACCCAATCTCCCTACCAAGTATCAACTTCCTACACCTTATGGTTTCCGAGATACAGGCTGGACAAACTTCTTCCAGCTGCCCAACAGTATCTCGAAAATTGGTTGATGGATTCTATTCAATTTTGGCATGTGGTTGTAGCTGGTATTCAAAGAGTGTGCTATTCTAAGGTGACCTTAAACTCCCATGTATAAAAGAAGTATGTTGAGTTTAAGTTTTGTTTTTATTTTTCCATAGAGTATACTGAAGATAGCTTGAGAAATTCCATTCAAATTTTGCATGTGTATGTAACTGGCCATAGATAAGTGTCATATCTTAAGATGACTTTAAACTCCTAGTAATAGCACATTGTCAGTGTCGTTATCACACTTCCTTTCCAGGCAGTATCTCAAAAATGACATGATGGATTAAATTCAAATTTGACATGTCGATGTAACTGGTAGTCACGGTGTGTCCTATTTTAAGGTGACCTTAAACTACCACTAGTAACATACTGGTTTTAAGTTTTTCCATTTCCAGACAGTATCTTGAAAAGAGGTTGAGAGATTCAATTCATATTTGGCATGTGGTTGTAACTGGTATTCAAGGTGTGTCCTATTTTATCGTGACCATAAACTCCTATGTATAAAAGTATTAAGCTGAGTTTAAGCTTTTTATTTTTCCATAGAGTATACTGAAGATAACTTGAGAAATTTCATTCAAATTTTTGCATGTATATGTAAGTGGGCATAGATAAGTGCATACATTAAGGTGACATTAAACTCCCAGTAATAACACATTGTCAGTGTCGTCGTCACACTTCCTTTCTAGGCAGTATCTCAAAAAGAAAAATTCAAAATGGCCACCATTTTTGGCGAGACAAAATTTTTTGAAAATTTGGTTACTACTCTGCACAGATATCCTATGGGTCAAAAATTTCATCGAAACTGCCCTGTCGCACGGTTTTCAAGATACAGCCATTTTTGTGTTTTGCAATTTTTGCAAAAAATTCAAAATGGCCGCCATTTTGGCAAGAACAAACATTTTTTGACATTTGGGTAAACTATTCTCTGTAGAGATACCCTATGGGTAAAAAAACTAAACCGCTCTAACTCATACGGTTTTCAAGATACAAGCATTTTCGTGTTTTGCAATTTTGGCGAAAAATTCAAAAATTCTAAATGGGTGCCATTTTTGGCTTGGTAACAAAATTTTTGAAAATTGAGATTACTATTCTGCATAGAGGGTTAACTACTCTGCAGAGATATCCTATTGGTCAAAAATTTTGTCGAAATCGCTTTATCACACACTGTTTTTAAGATACAGGCATTTTTTGTGTTTTGCAATTTTTGCAAAAAATTTTAAAATTCAAAATGGCCGCCATTTTTGGCAAGATAAAAGTTTTTTGAAAATTGGGTTGACTACTCTGCAGAGATAGCCCGTCACACCCGTGGGTCAAAAATTTCATAGAAATCGCTCATGGTTTTCAAGATACAAACCTTTTTGCATTTTGCAATTTTTGCAAAAAATTCAAAATGGCTGCCATTTTTGGATGGACAAACAATTTGTGAAATTTGAGTTCATTACTGAGCAGAGATGCCCTGATGGTCAAAAAATTCACCGAAATCTTGCACGGTTTTCAAGATATAACTGCAGTATTGCTTTGCAAGAGAAAAAGAAATTGTTTCTGCTGTCCCAATGAGTATTCATGAGTTTGTTGAAATGACCATCTGCCTGTGTTTAATGTTTTGTCATTTATGACAAAATGCAAGGTTTCCTAGATGAATCTGTTCTCAAAAGTTTCATCAAAATCGCTCTATCTTGCGCTGCTTCCAAGATAAATGCATTTTTGCGATTTACACAGAAATTCAAGATGATGGGAAAATGTTTGTTGGGTAAAGTCGCCAGTAGACTCTGCAGATACCCTGCAGGTCAAAAATTTTGTCAAAATTGATCTATCTCTCTCCGTTTCCGAGATAAACGTGTTTTTGCATTTTATGCAGAAATTCAAGATGGCCACCAAAAGTGGCGGAAAAACGATGTTTGGGAAAAGTACAGTATACCTATACCCTGTGGTTCAAAAATTTTGTCAAAATCGCTCTATCTCGCTCCGTTTCCAAGATAAACGCGTTTTTGCGTTTTATGCAAAAATTCAAGATGACTGCCAAAATATACATTATCTCACTTCGTTTATCTTGGTCTCACTTCGTTTCCGAGATAAACTTGTTTTGCGTTTAATGCAGAAATTCAAGATGGCCGCCAAAAGTGGCGGGAAAACAATTTTTGCAAAAAGTTGCCAGTACACTCTGCAGATACCCTGTGGGTCAAAAATTTCGTCGAATTCTCTCTATCTTGCTCCATTTCTGAGATAAACACGTTTTTGCTTTTTCAGTGTTAAGAAAAATTGTGTCACTTAATTAAGTTAATAAGTGGGCCATTTTGTATTGGATCACTTCCAAAAGTTAATGATTTCCATACATCTATATAACGAACCTATTTGCAAAATTTCATGTGGATAGATGAAGCACTTTTTAAGTTATCATCCGGACAAGCACACCCTTTTGAAAAACATGTTTTTGGTTATGTGACTTCCCTGATTGGTTGAAAAACATGCAATGAGGAAACATGATAATCCTCTACCCGAGGAAGCTCCATACCAAATTTTTAAAGATTGGTGCAGTAGTTTCTGAGGAGAAGAGGCTGGAAAAATTGTTGACGATGACAAAGACGACACCAACCCATGCCACTAACTTACGGCCTATGGCCAGTAAGCTAAAAATGGCATGATGGATTAAATTCAAAGTTGGCATGTGGATGTAACTGATCCTCAAGGTATGCCTTATTTTAAGGTGACCTTAAACTCCCACTAGTAACATACTTATATTGATTTTAAGTTTTTCCATTTCCAGACAGTATCTTGAATATGGGTTGATGAACATTGGATGGACATTGACCTGTACATTGGATCTAGGTTATATTTTTCAATATGTTGGAGCCTCACCATGGCTCGCTACTTCTCAAGGATGGTCTGGATCTGCAAAAATACTGCCAGTCAGCTAACTATTTATGTTCAGCATAATTTTTGTCCTTTTGATTTTGATCCACTTCAGTCTTTAACCAAAGATGGTGACACAGTACAATTCTTCTGAATTCTTGTACTATGTTATAGCTGTCCCAAAAGTAAATGAATAGTCTATTTAAACAAAGTACTCTAAATTCAATGGTTACAAGTGATTTACTCACAAGTGAAAAATAGAGTGGCTATCACTCAGCTATCCAATGAGGTATGTGTGTACTATGTTATACCTGATCCAAAAAGAACGTGAATAACATATTTTAAAAAAATACTGTAAAAGGAATAGTTTTAAATTTATAAGTAATTTTACTCATTATTGAATGTACTGAAAAGTCCGAGAGCAGCTATTACTCACTTATCTATTGGGATAGTCTCCCAACTTACTCATCATGTTGTTGCTATGGCAAAAGTAGGTGAAAAACATATTTCAATAAAATGTGTAAAGTACAATACTTTTCAAGTTAGAAGTCGTTTACTGCATGAATTCATGAATTTTTATTGCATTAAACATTAAAAAATTCCCCCCCCAAAAAAAAAATTAAAAAGGATCCAGGCCTGATACTCATAAAAGGGAATCTACTTGTGGCTTATTAGATACATCTAACAAAATGGAGAAATTCTTTCTATGGTTCATGAGAAAATTGTGATAAGGTATTGAAATTTTCACACTTTGGGTGGGGGTACCTCTCTTCTGGCTCTGGAGAACAAACCAACAGAAAGATCTGCATGCCTTGAACAGTTTATCATCCTCGATAGATTTAAGGTAACAGCATGTCTCTGGGTTCACTAATAAGTAATTGAGAAAATCTGGATTATTATTATTATTATTTTGCATCCAGTGATCCAGATCAGTCAAAATTGAATGGGATCTAAGTCAAACCGTGACCCAGCTTATGACTTTAAAGAAAGACCCAAGGAGTAGTGTTTCTGTAATCCTGCTGACAAACAAACAGACAAATGGTCATGAAAACAATACCACCTTTGTGGAGATAATAAATGTGTGTACCAGTAAAATACAACTTGTTCATTACATTCTAGCGAATGAAAAAGATAGGATACATGCTTCTTTTTACAAGCATATATTCAACAACTAAATGTGGTTTGGGTTTGATAAGTATATTAGCTTTCTTTCATTACTGGCAACACATTTTAAATAAAAGAACAGTCATTTACAAACCACAAGAAACATGCAGATGATGGGCTATTAATTACATGGTCTTCAGATAACACTTGCAGTGGGGGAGCAGATAAGCTCTCCCTCAGATTTGAGGGGTTGGGATGGTATAATTCCTATACTACAAGACATATGCAGATGATGGTCTTCAGATAACATAAACACTTTCAGTCATGGAGCAGATAACAGCCTTCCCTCACATTTGAGGGGTTGGGATTTAATAATTCCCAGGACTGCAAACTTTTAATCAAGTTGAAAGAAACCACAACACATCAGTATCCTGACCACTGTCAGAGCAAAGAAACTCAGTAGGGTGGTGGGGAGACAAGATGGAGAGACTTGAACTAAGGAAAACTTTTCATCTTTTCCTGACTGTGTAAACAACTGTTATTATTTCATTGGGTTGTGGTAGCCTTGCTGAAGGTTCCCGTTTCTTTCTTTTTATTTATTTATGTGGGGTTTTACGTCGCTTTCAACACTGTACAGGTCATATCACCACAGGTAGATGGAAGGGCAGAGGAAACCAGTACATACAGTTGGTCAAGGTTCTGTACTGTAAACTGTCAAACAATGGCAAGCAACTACCAGCTTTCCCACTTGAGGTAGAGTCGTGAACAAAACCCCGGCCTCAGAGGTGGGAGGCGAGAGTGTTACCACCCTGCCACCGTGGCCCCCTCTGTTTCTTTGTAATTTGGAAAAAAAATTCAATTTGGACAATACACTTCCAGTTCATATAATATACATGTATGCTGGCTTTTACATCAGCATGCTGCTAAGACTGTATGGTCAACTTATATGGCCTAACTTGTACTAACATTTTATGAATATCAAGTAAATATGTATGTACATGTTTGTGAAAGGCTTTGTACAAATTTGGGGATTATGTAAGTATTTTGCACCTTAAGAGTCTTCTTTGTATAAGGGAGGTTCAGTAAAAGTCCAATAAGACTGTAAGGCTGTAGCTGTGGTGCAGCAAACTTTGAAGAGATAAGAGTACAAGGTAAGGGTTCTTGTGTGTGAGTGCAATGTTGTTTTAGGATCAAATGTAGACCCCAAAAGTAACTTGGAAATCATCTTCAAAATTGTAGCAAGGCCCTGAATTAAATACCTTACATTTATGATGTCAGTGAAATGCACCCCATTGTATGGCTTCTAGTTTTTTAAATGTTGGGGAAGGTTAAAATATAAAGTTTGTTCTCAGATTATCTGATTTAACCAAAAAAAAATACTTTTGTGAAAATTGGGGTTTATTACTTATAAGAAGCGCAAGGTTAAATCTGACCACATCAGAAGACTCGCAGCCCATGATTTCCTATAGGTTGGTTTCACATTGCAAACCTCTACGACCAATAATAAAGGGAGATATAAAGGAGCACTTTTCATGACTAAAAAGAAACGCCCATGGCGGCGAGGCCAAAAATATTTTTAGTCAAGATTTTGTAATGATGAATATATCCTGCAAATTTGAGATCTCTACCTATAATACCAGGGCTAAGAAAATTTCCTTGTTGAAAGTTGAAAAACACCTGTGGAGGCCATCTTGTTTTTCAAAATGAGGCCAAAAATATTCCCAGGCAAGATTTTATGGTTATGAATATATCCTGAAAATTTGAGAAGTCTACCTGTAATACCCTGGCCTCTACAGGGGTAACGAGAAAATCTCAGAAAAGTCTATGAGGCAAAGTGGACCATTTTTACAAAGTGGTGCCTCAGTAATCAGGTGGACTTTAGGGCAACACCTATAAAGTCCATAATTCCTGCTGTATTTGTTAATGGACAGGAAGTGTCAGCCAAGTACCCTTGATGGTTATAGGTCAGCCTTTGGAGACAAACTGGGAAACATAGATTAATGTCAGTTAAGATGAGAATCTCACTTGTTTCAGAATTGCAAAGGTGTTGGCGGTTGAGTGTTGTAAAATCCCGAAATATGAACCTTGCAAAGGTAGAGTGGAGGGCGGTGTGTTTAATGGGGAAGGGTTAAATACGGTATTGATGTTTAGTACTATTTGAAAGCTAACTGCTTTTTTCCCTGATAATTTCAGTTTGTTTCAGTGATTGTTATCAAATCTTGCATTTTGGACTTCAATCCTAATGGAGGTGTTCCACTAGAGCCAACCCTACAACTGACTCTACAACTCTTGGGTCGTTTGCAAAAGTCAACTCCCATAAAAAAGTGCAAGAAAAATTTAGGTTGGTTTATCCTCCCCAACAGGACGTAGTATATACTGTCTTCTCTGGATCAGAATCTTTAACTGACGTAAGGGCAGGTGCTGCTCCTGGGTTCAAATGTGTCCTTTTTTGTCTGTAAATCATGATGAAAATCAAAATATTTAAGTCAATGAAAACAAAAGTACCTTAAGCTTCTGTAGAAATTCTCTCTGATGTGTAGCTGGCATATGATGATTTATGGCAGCCAAAAGGGGTTTATGTAGTGTTGGTCTGATCCCAACTCATGATCCCGATTCAAGAAATTAATCAGTCCAGTCGTGGTGATCCAGTCCTGTCAGTTTGTCCCTACAACTTGTCACGGTATGATACAGCTTGTCTGTTAAGGGTTTATTGCTTGTCCTTGTAGTTTCCTGTCTAGTTGGGGAGAAAAGCATCCAGATGCAATTTCTACTTAAAAACGTGCCTTTGCGAAGGTATGCTCTTGTAATAGTATTACAGTCTCCCAGAGAATCTGGAAATACTTTATACTATGCATTGTCAACATGGTAATCTTTTATTAATTCATTTCATCATTTTAGTTAGAATTATACTATTGTCTATATATTTGCAAAGAAAATGAATGTGCATATGAAACTTCTTTTTCTTGAAACACTCTGCCCAAATTCCCCAAATAACAGAATGTATTCACAGTACAGTGAGTAATAAATGATACTGTCTTTGTTTACACAAGGGACCCTGGTGGAGCTGTGGTTTTTCAGCATGCCCCATCACAAATCTTTATCACCCTCTTTAACCATGAGGATATCTTTATTTTAACAGTGTATGTGTATATAGGTACACTTTTGGGTACACCCCATTCTTGGTATTTGAAACACATAACAACAGTGTTTTGATGAGTTGTTTTCTAGTATCAAGTATTATTGTTCACTCTTTAATAGAGCAGTGTTTAAAATACCGTATTTGATTTGCACTATTATCAGAATTAATAAAAATACGGTGTTTATGTTGTGTTGGAATTTCAAAACTTATGAGGTGAGTTTTTATTTTTAAAATGTCCAAAAGTACAAACAGCACTGTAAAATTTATGTTCAGTGGTATATGTATGTTACAGTAATATGTAAAATCAGTGAATATGTGCGTATGGAGACTTTGTTTAAATCTTTTATGTTTAGTGGTGGTGGACCAGTTCACGCCCGGGTACCAATTCACGCCCACCCCTACATTTATCCAAAACAATCATAGTTAAACAATAAATAACAAATGTATATGATCAATTTGATGATTATCTATGATATGGTAAACATCTTCTCTATGAAAAATTATTACTCTTCAAGAAAATTGAGGGTGGGCGTGAATTGGTACCCGGGCGTGAACTGGTCCACCACCACTAGGGGCTATCTGCTGTATCATAATCACTATTAAAAATCATTTAAACATTTAAATGGCATCATCATAGTTAAAGTTTGATACTTGTTTAAAATCCAGCATTCTTCATTTTATAAGTAACTAATTTGCCTCATTTTATAAATGTATCAACTGGATAGCATCTGGTGGATACTATGTATTTTGATTTGTTATGCCAACGCCGCCACCGCAGTATGTAGAGATTTCACCGTTGCTGCTGTAACGAAAAAATATTATAGCTAGCCTTCTCAAATTTGCAGGATATATTCAAAACCATAAAATCGTGCCTGGGAATATTTTTGGTTTCATTTTGAAAAACAAAATGGCTGCCACAGGCGTTTCTTTGTCAGTCATGAAAAGTGCTTATATCTCCCTTATTATTGTTCCTAGAGGCTTGGTATGTGAAGACAACCTATAGGAAATCATGGGCTGGGAGTCTTTTGATGTGGTTGAATTTGATTTGCTTATAACTTGCTTATTATTGGTCCTAGAGGCTTGCAATGCGAAACTAACTTATAGGAATTCATGGGCTAGGAATTTTCTGGTATGGTCAGATTTGACCTTGGGACCTTCCTTCAAGGTCAAACGAGGATAGCCAAACATAAAAGTGCTTATAACTCGCTTATTATTGGTCGTAGAGGTTTGGCATAGTAAACCAACCTATAGGAAATCATGGTCTGGGAATCATCTGGTGTGGTCATATTTTACCTTGGACCCCTCCTTCAAGGTCAAATGAAGATAGCCAAACTTAAAAGTGCTTATAACTCACTCATTATTGGTCCTAGAGGTTTGCAATATGAAACTAATCTGTAGGAAATCATGGGCTTGGAATCTTTTGATGTGGTCAGATTTGACCTTAGGCCCCTCCTTCAAGGTTAAGCGATGGTTGATTGGCTTTGTTGAGTTTCCTTTCTGGTGGATACAATTCGTATCGGTTCTCTGATGCGCTAGATCTAGTTTCACAAGCAGTTACATGGGATATGTGATATTAACTTTCAATATTTTTTTTCCATTTACAATAAATTTTAATGCAAATGGACAGGTTTATACATCTGAATGCAATGATTATCACCAAATATTTGTCAAATTGTGCTAATGTGTGTAAAAGGAATAACAGACAAAGTAACGAGTTTAAGATATAAAATGTAATTTTATCCAATAGTATAGCTGTTTTCCTGTATTTGTGAAAGATCACCAATAAATGTACGTGCAGAATTAGAATTGAATAATGTCAAATCTTTCTAATGGATGGAGCCAGACCATAACCATAGATACATTAAGAGGGATTACGTCACTGAAAGACAATGGCAAAATCCAGTTGGGAGAAAACTTGCTTTTTATAGAGTTGGGGGCACGCACACGCCTTCCAACTCTATTCTGTTATCATTTTTTGCGAGTCTTTGTCCTCGAATTTCTGGCATTTTGATTTATGTTTAACATTCAATATTTTCCATTACATCGGAGTATTTTTCATAAATCTTAATTCTTATTGCATAAAGGATCACAAATGTAACTGAGAGACATGGTTAAATTCAATCATGTCTTACTGTTACATCAGAGTATTTTTCATAGTTCTGTGCTACAAGTTGTGCAGGCTAGTACAGTTCTCACTGCATATAGGATCACAAATATTACTGGCAGCCATGGTTGAATTCAATCATCTCTTGTGCCTGTAAATTCTGAGACTTTTTCATAGTTCTGTGCTACAAGTTGTGCAGGCTAGTACAGTTCTCACTGCATATAGGATCACAAATATTACTGGCAGCCATGGTTGAATTCAATCACCTATTTTCCAGTTATATTCGAGTATTTTTCATTGTTCTATGCTACAAGTTGTGCAGGTTAGTACAGTTCTCAGTGCATAAAGGATCACAAATATTGCTGACAAGCATGGTTGAATTCAATCATCTTGTTTCTGTTATATCTGAGTATTTTTCATAGTTCTGTGCTACAAGTTGTGAAGGCCAGCTCACTTCTCACTGCATAAAAAGGGTCACAAATGTTACTGAAAGAGATGGTTGAATTCAACCAACTCTTATTACTGTAATATCTGAACATTTTTCATCATTCTGTGCTACAAGTTGTGTAGGCTACAGCAGTTTTCAGTGCATAAAGGATGGTAAATATTACTGACAGACATGGTTGAATTCAATCATCTCTTATTCCTGTTATATCAAAATAGCTTTCATAATTCTGTGATACAACTTGTACAGGCTTAGTCCAATTCTCACTGAAAAAAGAAGCTTAAAAGTTATTGAAAATATGGTTGAATTCAATCATCTCTTTTCCAGTTATATCTGAGTATTTTTCATCATTCTGTGCTACAATTTCCACAGGTTATCCAGTTCTCACTGCATAAAGGATCACAAACGTTCCTGAAAGAGATGGTTGAATTCAATCATCACTTATTACTGTTATATCTGATTATGTTTTACAATTCTCTGCTATAAGCTGTGTAGGCTAGTCCAATTTTCACTGAATAAAGGATCACAAATGTAACGGAGAGAGATGGTTGAATTCAATCATGTCTTACTGTTATATCAAGGTATTTTTCATTGTTCTGTGCTACAAGTCATGCAGGCTAGTACAGTTCTCAGAGCATAAATGATCACAAATATTACTGACAGACATGGATGATTGAATTCAATCACCTCTTGTTCTTGTAAATTCTGAGTACTTTTCATAGTTCTGTGCTATAAGTTGTGCAGGCTAGTACAGTTCTCTCTATTTAAAGGATCACAAATATTGCGGACAGACCTGGTTGAATTCAATCATCTCTTGTGCCTGTAATTTCTGAGTATTTCTCTTATTTTGTGCTACAAATTGTGCAGGCTAGTGCAGTTCTCACTGCATAATGGATCACAAGTATTAGTGACAGACATGGTTGAATTCAATCATCTCTTATTCCTGTTATATCTCAGTATCTTTTCACAATTCTGTCTTACAGTTTGCACAGGCTAGTCTAATTCTCAATGAATAAAGCATCACTAAGGTTCTTGAAAGACATGGTTGAATTCAATCATCCCTTATTCCTGTTATATCAGAGTATTTTTCATAATTCTGTATTGCAAGTTGCCCGGGCTAGTTCAGTTCTGACACTGCATATAGGATCACAAATATTACTGACACACATGGTTGAATTCAATCATGTCTTATTTCTGTTATATCTAACTCCTTTTCATAATTATGTCCTACAAGTTGTGCAGGCTAGTTCAGTTCTCACTGCAAGATTGAATTCAATCATTATGTTATATCAGAACCTTTTTTCATAATACTGAGAAGGCTTAGTATAATTCTCACTGAATAAAGTATTACTAATGTAACTGAAAGACATGGTTAAACATTCTACTGAATCAAGGTTGAATTCAATCAGTTGTGGATAAAGATTTAAATGATAAAATATTGCTCAAGCTTTCTATCTAAGTGTATATAGATTATAAAATCCACAATATGGCCAATTTATGGCAGAAATCATTACAGTGATTGAAAAATGGACCAAACTTGGCACTATTAGAAAAGTGCCAAATTCATTTAGACCTTGTTTTTACGTGAATTATTATACAATATTTAAAATTGTATTTCAGGTGGGCGTTTCTTGAGTGCCTGGGTTTTTTCTCCTTTTTTGGCATCCTTCTTCTCAAGGCAGAGTCGTACCGAGTAGAACTGACCATGTGTGTCATCACTGTGTTCTCTATCAGCCTCATGTGTTATGTGGTCAGTGACCTGGATTGCCCATTTAGCGGGTTTTTCCGTATTGATGTCACCGTGCTGCATAATTTGGTCCATCGGGTAAAAACCATGTACGAAGCAGCAGAAATGGGTGCCACAGAGCCACTACGATATCCTCAGCAGAAGGACCTCTACCTTTGACCTTATCTATTATCCAGTGTAACGTAACCTGCGATCTATCCAATCTTATTTCACCAGGCTTTACATAGAGAATTGGATAATAAGCATCAACACTAAGTTATTGTTATTTGTCTACCTGTTTGGGCTGCATGCATCTCAGTGGATATATCTGAAGTGGTTTAACGACATATGTAGGTTTTCAGTTTCTTGCTGAATCAGGTATCTCATGACCAACTGCCTACTTATGCCACTACCTTGTGAACTGTTTTTATTTTTCTGTTAACACTTTGAACTAATGGTACAAATGTAGGACACATATGAGACATACATGTGGAGCCAACTTTGCCTTGTGTATACATGACTTGTCCAGAGATTAAATTAAGGTCTGAAGCAGTGGGAGATATCAAGGTAATGAGGAAGTGCTATCCTCCACATACCAAAATGTTGTCATTGATTTGTGTAAAAGTTATGTATGTGTTTTATTAGACTGAAAAGGCTTGTAGAAAATCGATACAGGCTAGATACACCATTAGAAGTTTTTGTGTTTTGTACAATTTGACACTCATCCATTTCACATGATTTATTTGCTACCGATGAAATTAGTGGTTTTAAATAATTTTAATCTTACAAATGACAGCATTCAAGAAAGGTGAGTATGCTATATTCAACCTCAGCATTTAACTTCTGTATATGGTTCTGCTTGTATGAATAATGTAAAAACATGCCTTTAGATATTGTAAACTAGTCACACAAAAAAACTAAATAAACACAATATATTTATATGGTTAAGTCATATGCATCCAATTATTTCGAGGAATTCTTTTTCCCCCTTTTTTCCTTTCTAGTTTGACAACATCATAAACCGAACACTAACAGCACATTTAATTTAAACATTTCATCTACTCTGTCTTTTAGTAAAGTTTAAGAATCATAGGCAATACAGTTGAGTGAATTCGATACCATTGATTCAGGCTGTACCTTAGCAAGATCTATAGAACAAAAGTCTTCATCATCCATTACAAAACAAGATTACATGTATTAACACAATAACGTAGTCGGTTATAAGTCTTGATACATCCAAAAATCGTTGTAGTCAACAAGTAAACAGCTTACAAAGAAAATAATGCTTATGAATAGTGGATTTCTATGTATGATAATTACAAACTGAAAGTCAGTTATTCAATATAATGTTTATCCACTATAATGACAAGAATGGGAAATCATTGAGGTAGATGGCTCTCCTTCCCATGGGGATTATTCTGCCCCATAAACTATGTATTCCTGTCAGTTATGTTTCACTGAATTTGTTTTATTAGTTCTGAAGGTGCTCTCTTCATCCATGCAGATTGTCTCTCAGAGCTCTGCACTGAAAAGTTTGAAGTTGCACTTCCAGAATTCTCCATTCAACTGTTTGGATGTTATCTAATTGAACACTCCAGACTCGTCCATATGAGCCTTCTCGTGCGTTTTGTGTTTTGTCATGTTCTGCTGTCACCATGCTGTAATTTTTGCATGACCCAAAGAGGGTTATAGAAAGGTATATACAGAATTTATTCAGCCTAGGTTGTTTTACAAGTACGTGGTCACCAACTTTGAGGTCATTGTATTTAGTCCTCTGTCTATCATCAGCATGCAACTTTGTCTTGTTGTTTTGGTCATGATCATGAAAGTGCTTTTGCCTCGTGATCAAGGTCTGGTGTTGTAAATTTCACTCTGGGAAACTTTCCTTTAAACTGACCCTTGAAATATACAGTTTCTAATGCTACACCAGTAACACAATGTGGTGTGATTCATTAATTTCACAGAAGATTGCACATTTCCTGTTTCCAATTTTGAACTGAGGGGTGAGAACCTTCTTAAATGGTCGTAAAAATCTTTTTACTTATCTATTTGCCTGAGGCTATAAATGAGTCAGTTTATGATGGCCAAAACCCGATTCTTTTGCAAATTCTTTGAAACCGACCAGTATTATTATCCATATTAACCTAACACTTCTGCAAAGTCTGTATCTGTGTGGGTCATTTGGTAGTGGAGTCATTTCCAATGGTTCATGTCATTTTAGGCATTACCTCACCTTTTTGTCCGTGATTTTGTTCATGAAAGGGAATCAAACTACACAACCATATCTTTGTCTTCACCACACCTGGTGGCCTCATTTATTCTTCAATTAGGTTGGAATTACAACTTGAAAGTTCATTGTTACAGCCATAGGGCAAGCGCAGTAGTAAGTACCGGAAAGTTACAACAGGAAAAGACAAAAAAGTTTCATTTAACAAATTTATTTAACAATTAAAATACTAATTTTATTCAACTGGGATGCTCTTAAATATTCATACAATAAACAAAAATACAATAATAAAATCAATCTGACCTGACCACAGTCTTATCCACGTAATTACCAATTAAGTTTGTCCACTGTGTCCAGCAATCTGTCCTGTGATCCTTTTGATGTCTACTAACTCAAAATGGCTGTATCCTGTGATCCTTTCAGCATTGACTAACACAAAATGTCTGTATACAAATATTCAGAGAGTTTACACAACTATGCTGTCCCCTCCAAGATATGAGCAATATCCAAAATACAGCAAATCCACTCTCTGGTAGATCCATAAACTATATCCTGTTCACTCCAACAAGAGTAAATAACAGTATAGCAGTTCTGGGACACAATTAGCTTTCCTTAGAGGAAGCAAGATCCATAATAATTCTGTGGTCAGGTAGCATTTTTATATACACTGGAAAATGCCCAGAAGGTTCTATTCTATTCTGTACTTTTAAGGTGCTTAATCTTACCATGGAGATGCCAGATAGAGTGTATGCTAAGTTGGAAATTCCTTTTTGAAGAGATACAATTTTAACCTTTTCCTAAAACAGGTGGGAGTTGTGGCATAATAGACATCATCAGGCTAATCATTCCAAACCGTGGGAGCAGCAAAGCCGTGGCCAAAGTGTTTTTTTGATTTATGTACAGATGGACAGAATTGGCAAACCTCCAAGAACCTTTTATCTGGATGGTTGTATCTAGTACTGTATCTTCCACAAGGAGTAGACAAAAGAGAACCAAAGTAACTGGGATGACCACTGTGAAGAAACTTGTAAACTAGAGTGGCAGTTTTGAAGATATAGCAAAATTCAACTGGCCAATGGAGTCACTTGAGAATAGTAGATGCCCGTGTGTATTTGTTACAGTTTGTGACAATCCTAGCAAGTGTGTTTTGAATACACTGCAGTTTGCGCATGTTGAGACTGGACGGACTCCTGCAGAGAGAGTTGCAGTCATCATGGCGACTACTCACCAAGGCAGTAGCCACCAGGATAGCAGCCTCATCAGTCAAGTACTGTCTAACTCGCCTGACATCACAAATTTGAATGAAGCATGTCTTAAAAATATTACGGACATGATCATCAATGGTGAAATTAGCATCAAACCACACACCAAGGTTCTTTACAACAACTGCTGAATGTATGAACTTACCAAATATCCGAACTGAGATATATGGATTTAATTTTTTTAGGTGAGCATGGGCTCCAAAAATGATAAACTGTTTTGTCAGGGTTTGATTTGAGCACACTTGATCAATTCTTGAACATCCAGAAGACATGAATTCAGTTTGTTAAAAGCCAGGGCTGCATTTTTGTGAGACAATGAATGAACAACTGGATGTCGTCTGCATAAAAGTGGTATCTGATGTCAGGGTGCATTCCAATAACCTTACTCAAAGGAGTGGTGTATACGGAGAAAAGCAGAAGACTAAGTACTGAGCCTTCTGGTACTCAAAACAGCAGCTCATGCAATTCAGAAAGGGTTGACCCAATTTTAATTGCTTGGATTTGATGGCTGAGATAGGATATGAACCACTTCAAGGCCATGCGGCACACACCAAACCATGACTCAAGGCAATTAAGAAGAGTAGTGTGGTCAATTGTGTCAAACTCAGCCAACAGATCCAGTAAGACCAATGCAGGAGGCTCGCCCCGTGATAGTGAGAGATGAATCTCATTTTTGATATGCAGCAGGGTGTTTTCAGTGGAGTGACCACTTTTGTATGCAGATTGCATAGGATTATCAAGATTGTTATTATTGATATGTTTCATGAGCTGTTTGACAACTACCAGCTCCACCAATTTTGACATGAAACATAGTACTGATACAGGTTGATAATCTTTCAAATCTTCTCTTAAAAGTGATGCTTTCTTAATGAGGGGAGTAACAACTGCTTTCTTGACTTTTTGAGGAAACACACCTACAGCTAAAGACAGATTGGCAAGTTTTGTAATTGACAGAAGTAAAATTTCCACACAATCTTTCAAAAGGAAAGTAGGCAATGGATCTAAAATACATGATTTTGTAGGGAATTTTTTATTATTTATTGTACCTGGTTCTCCAAGACCTCATTGAAGCGAATAGGTTGGGGAGTGTTAAACATGGGTGGTATTACTATTGTGGAAGAGGCTGTGAACATGTCACGAATCCCCTTGATTTTTTGACTGAAGGAAGCAAATTGGTTTGGTAAGGATTTTTCTAACTGATGAGGAGGGAGAGTCATCTCTTGGCCCTTATCAAGGACATGCTATACCTTCTTTGGGTCATGGCTGTTGTCACAAATGATGGTGCTGTAGTATTTAGCATTGTCTCTATTTACGATTGGATTGCACCAGCAATCTGTTGCACAATCTACTTCTGCTCAACTGAGACCTATCCTAACACCACATGCATGCAAATTGATGCCTGATAGGTTTGGTGCAACAGTATGAATCAGACAGCCATTCAGCCGGTGTTAGTAGTATATACCGAGTGTATATCGAGTCGAGTTTCCCATCAATCATGTCACTTTTTGACAGCTGTGCAGCTGCCTGGGGCAGATGGTAGATGGATGGCTAGGTAGGGTAGGGTCGATACTAGCTCTATACAGGTGATTGGGCTCTATACAGGTTCTTGAGACTGGCTCAATGGGGACTTTTGTTTTACTTTGATAGTTTATAGCTATTACTCAGCTGAATCATCACACAGCTGTGCTTTTTTAATGGGTGCAGCTCTTTGTCTGATTTTTTTTTTTAATGGGTTAGCACAGCTGTGTTTAATGGGGCTTTGTCTGCTAGCTCCAAGCTTTGTTTTAATGTGGCTTTGTCTGCTAGATCTCGTGGCATTGTCAAATCAGCTGTGTTTTAATGGGGGTTATGTCTGCTTAATGGCAGTGTGTGCTTTTTAATGGGCAAGCTCTTTGTCTGATTTTAATGGGGGAATAGCACAGCTGTGTTTAATGGGGCTTTGTCTGCTAGCCCCAGCTTTGTTTTAATGGGGGCTTTGTCTGCTAGATCTCGTGGCAGGGTTAGAACTGTTTTAATGGAACCTTTATCTGCTACAAATGTTTAATGGGGCTTTGTCTGCTAGCCAAATTTTTAATGGGGCTTTGTCTGCTGGCCATGCTTTGTTTAATGGCTAGCACAGCTGTGTTTAATGGGGCTTTGTCTGCTAGCCAATCTTTGTAAATGGGGCTTTGTCTGCTACCCATACTAGTTCACAGCTGTGGTTTTTTGAATGGAACTTTAATGGGGCTTTGTCTGCTGGCCATGCTTTGTTGTTTAATGGCTAGCACAGCTGTTTTTAATGGGGCTTTGTCTGCTAGGCCAAGCTTTGTTTTAATGGGGATTTGCTAGCCAAATTTTTTAATGGGGCTTTATCTTCTAGCCTACTGCATGATATTACTACTGAAAACTGAATCATCTAATAGCCCTTTTTTCTGCTGATGGGGGCTTTGTCTGCTAGCCCATACTAGTTCACAGCTGTGGTTTTTTTAATGGAACATTAATGGGGCTTTGTCTGCTGGCCATGCTTTGTTGTTTAATGGCTAGCACAGCTGTTTTTAATGGGGCTTTGTCTGCTAGGCCAAGCTTTGTTTTAATGGGGCTTTGCTAGCCAAATTTTTTAATGGGGCTTTATCTTCTAGCCTACTGCATCATATTACTACTGAAAACTGCTCTCCCAACCATCATGCTAAACACAGCTAGCCACATTGGAGGTCTATTGAAAATCTCCATTCCCAATTAAAATTAACGTGAAATTTCGAACCCCAGGGTAAGCACTCGAACGCAATTCCTCATATACATTCTCAGTATCACTTGTTTAGTGATATGGCTTTATGAAAACAAAACAATTGCTCTCTATCGTATCTCTCACTTATTATACTGAATCTTTAATGTTATGGCTATTAGGGTTAGGGCTTTGGGTTTAGAGATGAAAAATCTTAATTGAACAAACTCCTAGATAAAGTAAATCTCATTTGCATGCAAATCCTAATTTTCTTTACATCACAAAGACCATTAAATCAGATAATGCACTAGATAAAAAAAATTTAATATCAAATCTGAATCTACTCTCCTTTGTTACTTTATTTCCTTTGTATGGTTTCCAGCCAATCTGTTACCCTCTCACCTGTTCCCTTTTATATTTCCCACATCTGCATCTTTGACAGAAGGCCCATTGTTCTATTATTAAAAATGTGTCACTTATTTTTATCATAATTTTTACATAAATATTATAGCCCTCACAAAGACCTCCCCAACCCCCCCTCAAACCCACCCTTTCGTATTTCTCACCTCTATCTCATTATGTGACTGTCATTGGGAGCTCATACGTTAACTGACAAATACCTGTCTAGCACAAAGACTGCCTTAACTTTATTTTCCTATATTTAAACTTTCTCCTTTCACTCACATCTGTCTAATAACTCTTGTTTTATGTAACACGGGCTATTTATACTGGTAATGAAATGCTGAGCTTGCTTTTTTTTATAAAATTTTTTCTCTGACATAAGGATCCTGACACTCTTTTCAACACATTTACTAAAATTGCTGATAAGACTAAATCTTTTCTATAGTAATTATAAACTCCCCAGTCGCTATATAAACCCCTGGGAAATCTGTTTTTGTGAAATATTAAATGCTTATCACTCTTGCGGAATTCTGCAAAAATTATTTTGATATAAAAAAGAATTGTTAGAAATGTCTCAATCAGGATTAACTCTTAGGGATCTATTTCTACAGGTGGGAGATATGAACCTTCAGCACCCAGATTATTTTTTAGAGATGGCACTCAATACCTTTCATATTAAAAATTGTACATGCCTAGGGGTGTCATTGTTTTATGTCTCATGCTTCATCTGGCATTATCCATCCTATACTCACAGGATTCTTCTTACAGCCTTTAGAGCCTACAAGAACAAACTTATTAAATCCTATTTAGGATGGAGAAAGAGGATGAAAACATATTCGACTCAGGCTCAGCAAATGCGAAGAATTATGCTTAATAGAATGGTTTCAGGTCAGAGAATGCGTAGACAGGTTATGAGACAGATGGGTATGGAAATCAATGATTCAGACTCTGAAGACGAAGGCATTCACTCTGTCTAGAACTCATTAATCATCTGAAATCTTCAACAAAATCAATAATAATTGCAAGACACTCCCCTATATAAACTGGAAAATCTTCAACATATTATAATATCTCCTTATTTTTCATATCTGAATACCCTGTACCATGGAGTGTAGATGTTATTTATGTGGTTCTAACCTACTGAATCAGAAAAATCTACTTCATCACCAGAAGTATTGTCACCAAGTAACAGATAAGATACAAGAGAAATGCAGGATATGTGATCGACAATTCCATGATAACCAGGCCTTGTGTTTACATCTTCAAAAATGTGGAAAATATATCTGTAGGAGCTGTGATCTTCCATTTCTTACAACAGAGGCCCTCAACTTTCATGTGGAGACATTTCATAAGAAATCTACAGCTGCTAAATCTTACAGATGTGGCATTTGTAAATGCAATTTTGAGGGTAGGAGGGCCCTGTACACGCATAGAATGAGACAACATGGAGGCAACAATGATGACCCTGTCCTACCAGCCTTTATTGTAGATAATGATGACGAAAATTTACGTGAGATTTACGTTACAAACATAGATCACATACAGGCTAACCATCAAGAGACTGAACTAAAGAATATCTACAATTTTCCAACCAATAATCTGCATGGGGGTTACAGGGAGATTCGATCCCAGGTGAGGGAAATCTATCAGAACCTACACAATGCCTTCAGGATTAATCTCGCCTTTGGAACCATTTTATTTAACAATGAAACAAGGGAATACAGATATTTTGTTCCACATTACAACAGTAAGATTCTTCAATATCCTTTTCGAATTTCGAATATGAATAGTATTCGTTTTTTGATGAATAAGTTAGCTGGAATCGATATAATTACACAAGCAAGATCAGATAGACCCTCTACTGCCTGGAGCCTCGCCTTCATAACTAATGTGCAGTATGTAGTTTTTAAAACAGAGTTTCCATTGGGAAATGCTGAAGACCTGCCAGATTACATCAAACAGAATAGGAATCTGAAGACAATGTATATAGACAAATGGACGGGCAAACCATATACAGACAATTTATGTTTCTTCAGATGTCTTCGACAACATTTTAATGGTAACAAAGATTTCCTCGAATATTTTCGTGTATGGATGAATTTTAAAAAATCAGAAAAATTAGGAAATTCTACTGGACAATTTACTGGTGTGACTATGGATGAGATGATGGATCTAGAAAGATGTTTTAATGTAAAAATTTTGATATATTCTCTGTCACCAGATGGAGTTGTCTGTAATCTGTATAAATCTGTAAATAATTATGATAGTAAGATGTATCTTAATGTACATGAAAACCACCTTAGTTATATTGTAGATATAAATAAATTCGCTAAAAAATTTCAATGCGAGAAGTGTCTTAAGTTGTTCACAAGAGAGTGGAACATGCAAAGACACTACAAAGTATGCTATGATAGAACTATCTACCATTTTCCAGGTGGCTTCCATAAGTCACCCTTAACCATATTCGAAAAACTCGAATCTCTAGGAATACATACCTCTGAGCAATCTAGATATTATAAACTCTTTGCAGTGTGGGATATGGAGGCCATGCTTCAAAAAACGAACCACAGCACCACGAGTAAATTGAACTGGATATCCAAACATGTTCCCATTAGTGTGAGTGTAGCTTCTAACATAACCAATTTTGAAACACCGAGATGTTTTATCAATCCGGATCCGACAATTTTGATTCAAAATATGATGGAATATCTCAGACTGATTAGTATAGCCGCTCGTAAACAAATCTCCTGCAAATATTTTCATGTTTTATATGAACTGGATGAGCTCATTCAGAAATATAAAGAGGATGGGGAGCAGGCGGATTCGGATTTCGAATCAGAGGACTGGGAAGAGGAACTCGAGTCGGACGAATCTGATTCAGAATCCAATATTGTCTTTACTCCAAGTAAAAAGATTCTGTCACATTTCATATCCAATATTCAACAAGTTAAGAAAGAGTTTCTTACTTACATTACCCAACTACCTGTTATTGGATTTAATTCAGGTAGATACGATCTGAATTTAATTAAGACTGATATTCTCAAGTATATAAGTTTAAATTACACAGAAAATGAAATCTTCACCATCAAAAAAGAAAACAGCTATCTCACCATAGGTACTCCACATATGAAATTTTTAGATATTTCTAATTATTTAGCAGCTGGATGTTCCTATGAGAAGTTTCTTAAAGCCTATGGTTGTGACATTCCAAAAGGTGTATTTCCTTATGAATGGTTTGATTCTCTTGAAAAATTAGACTGCACCTGCTTACCGGAAATGAAAGATTTCTATTCTAAAATGAAGATGTCTAACCCATTAGAATCTGAGTCTGAGTATGAAGAGCTTAGAAATCTTTGGAATAAGAATGGTATGAGGACTTTTAGGGATTATTTAATACATTACAATAATCTAGATACTGGACCCTTCTGTGAAGCCCTCACTACTTTCATAGATCTTTATGTATCGGAAGGGATAGATATTTTTAAAGATTACATCACCTTGCCTGGTGTAGCCAGAAAAATGATCTATACCTCCTCAGAGAGTAATTTTGCACTCTTCAATTCAGATAACGCAGACCTATACTATACATTTAAACAAAATATTGTGGGAGGTCCTAGCATAATTTTTAGCAGATATCAAGAAAAAGGGGTAACAAAAATTAAAAATGTAGAAAATAACTTATGTGAGAGCGTGGTGGGTTATGACTGTAATGGCCTCTATTCCTATGCTATCAAGCAACTAATGCCAGCCGGTGTGTATGTAAGAAGATTCCCTGAAAACCATTTTAGACCAGAGGTTAGCGAAAGGTACATAGATTCATACGTTTGGTTAGATTATCTCAGCTGTAAAGAGGGAATAAAAATTCGACATAAATTAAATAATCAAAAAGAGGTGAGAATAGGGAACTTTAGGGTAGATGGTTTTTGTTATCAAAATAAAACAGTTTATGAATTTAACGGATGTTATTACCACGGTTGTAAATTTAACTGCTTTATAGTTAAAAATTTAAAAAACAAAACCTGGTCAGAAAGACTGAAAAAAGTGCAACAGAGGGATAAAGCTAGAAAGAACTACATAATTTCACAGGGTTATAAATTTGTGGCTATTCAGCAATGTCAATTTATCTCCAAAATAAAACCCAAATGCCTCCGATTTTATGAACATTACCTCCCTTCTTACTACAGGAAAAATAAGGGGGATTTAACACACTCAAAGATCTTAACAGATGTTAAAAATGGAAGATTGTTTGGTGCATTAGAGGTAGATATCCAGGTGGAGGAGGGGCATGAAGATTTCTTTCAAGAATATCCCCCCTTTTTTGCTACTTGTGAGGTACCAATGGAGGTAATAGGTTCACATATGCTCTCCTATTGTAACGCCAATGACATTCAATTTAAAAGTAAAAGACTTCTGATTAGTGGGCTTAAGGCTCGCAAAATTTTACTTGCCACCCCCCTTTTGCAGTGGTATCTGAAAAATAAATGTCAAGTCTCAAAAATCTATCAGATAATCGAATTTCAACCCAAACCCTCATTCACTTCATTCATAGATAAGGTGACCCATCACAGGATTCAGGGTGAATTAGAGACGGATAAAGCAATTATAGGGGACACCTTCAAATTGATAAGTAATTCCAGTTATGGTTCCTTTCTCATGAATAAAACTAAACATTCTAATGTGAGATATCTAGTGGATAAGAATAAAGTCCGAAAAATAATAAACTCTTGCATTTTTAAAGATATGCAGGATATTAATGGAGTTTTTGAGGTAGAGACCTATAAGTCTAGAATTGTGATGGATAACCCTATACAAATTGGTTTTTTTATTTTACAATATGCAAAGTTAAGAATGTTGGAATTTTATTATGACTGCTTACTGAAATACCTTAGACCCCAGTCATTTGAATTAACGGAAACTGACACCGATAGTCTGTATATGGCTATAAATCAATCTGATCTAGATCTTTGTGTTAGGGGAAGATACCGACAGAAATATCATAAGGAAATTTTTGGGTCCTGTTCTGATGAGTTGAATGCACTCTGGTTTCCAAGACGCTGCTGCTCCCACCATATCACCATAGATAAGAAAATCCCAGGGATTTTTAAGAAAGAATTCTCTGGATTTCGAATGTTATCACTCTGTTCAAAATCCTATATCATAGAGGATCAGGATGGTAAACAGAAAATATCTTCTAAAGGTATTTCTAAAAAAAATTTAACTGATGCTATGGCTAAATTTACTCACACTCTAAGCACTGGAGAGACAAGTTTCTCCACCAATTTAGGATTTAGAATGAGGGATGCTAATATGTTTACCTATTCACAAACTAAAATAGGATTCAATTATTTTTATTGTAAGAGAGAGGTGCAAGATGATGGGATCACAACCAGACCTTTAAATATAACCCTCTCACCATGGGAAAGAGAATCCCTGGTTGTATCAGAGGTACAGGATCCCCTATCTAATCTGTACTATTCTCAGATGAGAGTAGACGCCTTATCTTATCATTCAATTGAACAAATGTTTTATCACCTTTTAGCCAAACATTACAAAAATATTACACTTTGTCATAAGATTTTGCTGGAAACAGATCCCCTTAATGTATACAATCATCTTGACAAAACATTTATCTCAAAAAGTAGAAATGAAGAAATTAAGAAGGATATTATGCACCTATGTGTCTCTGAAAAATTTAGGCAGTGTCAAAATTTTCGAGATAGACTAGTATCTGTTAATGATAAGGCTATTTATTATAAGCAGCCTAATTATAGTAGAGAGGATGAGGCCTATTGGGGTGTCAGTAACCCCACTAAACTCATTTCTGTGCTTCCCCCTAATTCTCTAGCCGGAAATAACATCATGGGTGAGCTAATTATGGATTGCTGTCGAAAATTTTCTACTGAAATCTCCATTCCCAATTAGAATTAACAGGAAATTTTGAACCAGAAGGTAAGCACCCCAACGCATTGCCTCTGAATTCCTGTCACTTTTTGCTGCGACAGTACAGACTGAGGAACTCTGTTGAAAATCTCCATTCCCAATTAAAAATAACAGGAAATTTCGAACCCGAAGGTAAGCACCCGAACGCATTTGCTCTGAATACTTGTCAGCGTTTTGTGGTAGTACTGACTGAGGAACTCTGTTGAGCAGGACACAGATGATTCAAGTATGTAAATGTTTTTTTTGAAGAAATAACAGAGAAAATATATTTTAATGTAATACCATTTATTTCTTATAGTGAATCGTTACTTTACAAAGTTATTATTAAAAAATCTAATGATCATCTCCTCGTTACTTTTTAGGTTTACTGAAAAATCTGATAAAATACTTTGCATGCTTCTTCCTCTGCTACTGTGATAGCTATAATACAAACAAAATAATCCACATGTATCTGTCTGATAATTTTGCACTCTCTTATTATTGTATTTGTATGATAATGCATTACTGAATAAATTATTAACTATGTCTCTCTTTGGTTGTTTTCCTGCTGAATCGAATTGTTCCACAACCTCATTATTCACCCGATGCAATACCACCCAATGGCTTCCCTTGTCAGTGGAGTAATCCAGATTAACAATAACTAGGGAGGGAATGGGTAGTTTTTTAGGGATAAGGTCTAGGGAATATACGCCATAGAATTGATCTCGAATTTTTTCATCCAACCTCATATACTTTGCAATTTCGTAGCTATCCATCACCCAACATTTACCATTCTAGCTTGATCTATCTTTAATATTTCAGGGAATTTTGCGTAGACAATAATATTTATAGTTTCTGGAAGGGCAGTCCCAAATCTTAGACTTAATCTCACATGTCCACTTCCGGAAGTTGTCATCACCTGACCAGATAGGAAACTCTGTATGTCGAATTGGTACAATGCATATCCCTTGGGATAATCTGAAAGTTGAATAATCAAACCATTTTTCCGATCAGAATCGTTTGGTACCAGACTTAGATAAGAGGCTACATAATCTTTTTCATTGAAATTGGGTTTAAAGGGTCTATTTGGTACAGGCTGTCCATCCACACTCAATTCCATATAATTGAGATCCATATTTTGAAAGTTAAACGGATTTTTAGTGTAATCTCCAGAATAGGCAGCATTTGAAACTAAACCAACCACAATCTTGCTGGGAACCTTACCATGGAAGATATTATCAGTCATAAATGTGTGAGATCCTTTAGCAATACTGAAGCTTTTAATATCACTTCTCCAGAAGGGGTAGAGTGCAGGACTTGTTTTCAAAGCCTCATTATGAGCGACTAACATATCTGGATTCAAAGAGATATAACAAACTTTTAAAATAGCCTCTGTGATTTTTAACCTCAACTTTTCTTTCCCATCTCTCATTAATCTGAACTCATTGAAGGATTGAAAAAACTTCAAGGTAACCGCCACCCCATTTATTATAGCCCTGGGTTGATCTATTCCAAAGTCTGTATAAAGTAAACCCTCCACACTAGCCGTTCCTCCACTTCTAGTTGGTCTGCCTCTCTCTGTAAAGCCTGGATTACCCCCTGTGTAGGTGATAGCCTCCATGGCCCCTGGTTGATCTTTATGAAACAATGCTGCCTCACCCTCTGATTGAACCATGTTGTTGTTGGTTGATAGAAGAAAATCAATCATTGCCTTATACGGATAATTAGCACCCACATCTGAGGATACTACTTTTTGATTTAATGCAATATCAACCTGTCTAAAAATTGAATGGAGGGTCAAGTTTATAGGCGCCACCTGGTGACTAGGGGTTGCAGGTTGACCAGCTGATGGTGGCTTATTATGAATAGGAACCCCCTTCTCATCTGTAATGATGTATTTTACATGTAACCTGGTTTTAGCTAAATTGATATAATCTACTGAGGTCCCTGGGATATTAAATTCTATTACACTGCTATCTGTGATAGCGGCAATTGGATTGAACTCCACCCAATATTCTTTCTGAATCGTCTTATCTATGGGTGGTGGCTGGAAGATGGTTAAAGGTGTTTGAATTATATCCATAATGATTGAGAATTGAATTTTTTCTTCTTACTCTTTACTTTCAACCCCTTCTGGACAGATGTTGATGATCTCTTAGTGCTGCTACCTTTCCTAGTTTTATTTTTATTCTTGGAAGAAATTTTTCTTGAGGATTTCTTTGTAATCTTACTCTTTCTAGTCTTCCCACCAGTTTGACCTTTGTGGGTTCCAACCATGCTATTTATACCCTTTTTCAATTTTATCTCACTCTTGGCCTGCTCCACTGCTGCCTCTGTAGGTGTAACTAATGTAACCTCCACCGGTTTGTCATTAACCCTATCTGTTTCTGAATTTTTAGGATTTAATTCATAAAAATTTGGGTTATATGCGACTCTTCCCTCAATACATTTCTTGCAAAAGTTTAAATATTTATCCATTTTCTTTTTTAAGGTGTAATGTGAGCTGTATCTCCCCCTTTAATGCTAGAGCATTGTTAAAGGAGCTATCTTTTATATAGATTTTGATTCGACCTAAATTCGACTGCCTCACCCCCAAATAAAACCTGTCTGGAAATAATTGGCTTCTTTTATTGTTTGGCATTACCATTCTTAAAATTGGTTCTAAGGAATCTCTAACAAAACTATAATCGCAGATATCTGAAAAAACCATGAGGGTCTCTGATATTTTTTCATTTAAAAAAATATCGCAGAGCGCCACTTTCCAATTTCCCCTCAATTCCACTCTCTCAGGAAGTTCCACAGTGAAGTTATAACCCTTGTTACCAGGATGAAACCTTAAGGAATCCTTCGAACTTAAGAAAATGTAAAAGTCTCCCTCTGTCATTCTCCCTCTTTTTCATTCAATTATGAAAGCTTTAACACAAACACAGGGCAGCATTGGCTATTTATAGTTCTTCCATAGCTGTCTCTGGTATCCAGGAATTAAATTTGCTTGGCCATCCTTTCCATTTTACCAGCATCTCTGATATCCCCTTTCTTTTCCTTTTTTTAAGAATTTTTTCTATTTTGTAGACCATATTTTCATCCAAAAATGCTAGTTGTAATTCAGGCTCATAAAAATATGACGTTATGACCTCATTTTGATAATCTTTTAGTTGATACATTGGGATATCTTGATTTAGTTTTCTATCAATGATTGTAAAAATCTCACCAGACCATTTTTCAGCATATTCTCGATCGAAACTGTTCTTTAGATAACTTATTTTAACCCTATCACCAACCTTATACATAAATTTCACCCTTTTAGGGTTAGGTCTGGTCTTCTTCATGCTTTTGTCTTTCTTAATACCCTTAGTTTTGAGGCCGTATTGATAAGACCATATATCATACTGGTTTGAACTCTGAGCCTTTGTGGGGGTCATCTTAATAGATCTATGGCTGGCATTGTTGTAACTAGCCGTAAAGTTTTGTAAATTATCTACCCATCTGAAGGATTCTCTAGCTGTTAAATATTTGAATATCTTGAGTTTAATTGTTTTTATTACTCTCTCTGCGTAATTAGCTTTAGTTTCATAATAAGTAAATATCTGATCCACCTTTGAGGTTCTCAAAAATTTGGTCACCTCTGAATTTTTATATTCACTACCTTGATCACTTCTTATTTTCTGTGGTTTCACCCCTGATTCCTCAAAAATATTAGACATGACTTGCTTCATTTCCTTTCCTGTGAGAGTATACATTGGTTTGGTATAGAGATAACGAGTAAATATATCGATAAAAACCACAAAATAGCCATAATTATCATTCGATTTTCTGTATTTCACCATATTAGCAGTATCTGTATCCCATTGATAATTTTTGGAGAAGGAAAGGACCTTGGGTCTCTTGAAACGTCTCCTGACAGGATGATGTGAAGTATAGGTCTCCTGTTTAGCTAGCCACTGTTTAATAGATCTCCTTGAAATCTTATATTGATCATTTTTTTTCACGAAATTGTACAATTTTTCAACCCCGCTGAAGGAGGCAGGACTACTGGGGTTATAATATGCATCTTTAAGGAGTACCTCCACATCAGGAGAGATTTTTATTCCAGAATTTAATCCATTTTGGTTTGCGCTCTCTGATAGACTCCCTGCTGCCTCCCCTCTGTTTTGTAGCCGTTCCTCCTTGCTGTTTAACCCTTCCTCCAGTTGAATTAGTTGGGGATTTTTCATCATCACTGAATCGTTTGTCTACACTGATCTCAGGTATTCCTGGTGGTGGTGACATATATAGGCTCTCATTGCTTCCAGTCTCAGCCTTGGATGATGTTACAGCATTTTCAGATTGCTCTGATTCCTGCTCAGTAGTTTTGTCTTTATATGCGTTCTGCTTTTCACTCTCGAGATATTTTTTAAATTTTAAAAATTGTTCATGAGGTATCATTACAAATTTATTCATTGTAAAATTTGTTTGATATAATTCCTTATGGTATATAATAAATCTGTAAAAATTCTGTGATGTCTCTTCAGTAATTGAAGCCGCCCTCTAACCCTTCTTAGAAATCGTTTAATCAAGGCTGAATACTTGTCAAATTTTGCCTTGGTCTTTTTACTTAGTGGCAGACGAACAATATTGAAGAAAATCTCTGCAATGGCTTTTATTTGTGACTGATTAGCCTCTGAGAACATATACTTATTTAAATTTTTATTGTTATCCAATATAACCTTTAGAAAATGCTTTGATCTAAGGAGATTAGAAGACATACTGATCAGTAGTCTTTGATCTAGCAAGTATTTATAGCTATTTATATATAGTTAGGTATTCATCAGGAAATATATGGGTGCGTAACCATGAGCTCTTATCCCTGGTAGGAGACAGATCTATCAGCAAGTAACTGTAAGATTCTGTAGTGGCGTCCTCATAGGCCAGACAGACCTTATCACACATTCCTAACTGATTTCCTAAAATTTTTATTTGATTTATATCCCTAGGATTTTTAAACAAAATAAAATAATGAGTATTCAGGGTAATGTCTCTACTGTACTTTCCAGAATGATACAGATTTTGTAGTATTAAAAAGACGCTGAGTTTTCTATGATGTGAATCCCTACTAAATAGATTGGTAATGGAGGGACTATTCACTGCTGACATTTGTAAATCATCAATAATAATCAGATTATGCTTAGAGTCAGCAATTTGCTTAATTCGAGTCTCGTCAGGAAGTCCCTGAATAAATTCCAAATTTTCAATTACTTTGTTATCAAAAGAATCCTGCCATACCCCATAAAAATAGTACACCTTATCCACTGGAACATCAAACATAGTATTTAAATTCTCCAATAGCTTAAACACAAACTTTGTCTTTCCAGAGCCCGTAGGACCTGTAATCATTGCAGTAGTGGGTGAAAAAAATTTGAACATTGTTATCACTATCTTATCTCCTTAGTCACACGGTAAACAATCAGAAAGCTGTTTAGTCTCCTCTCTATTTATATTATTTCACCTGCCAAGATTACATTCGCCTGCTTGCCAGATACCCCAATACCTGCCAGATATCCTACACAAAGAGTTTTGCCTGTATTGTTCTCATGTACTGTTGTCGCATAGAGTACATACAAATGTCAAAATGCAGACACAAATGTTTATCCTCTTAGCCCTTTTACCCGGATTATTGAAATCTAAAGCTTGTTTCCAGGGAATGTGTAACTGTGAGGAAGATATGGCTGTATGTATAGATGTTGTATGGGTGAAATTTACCTATAATCCAAAAATCCGTATTTTATATTTAAAAAAGTTGGAATTTCTAGATATCTATCTAGTCTTGGAAAATTTTCCCTCTTTAAAATATTGGACAATATTGGATATAATGTACCTCAACTGCACTAGGATTAAAGAAATTCCGGTGGAAATTATAGTAGTCACTAATATGTGCAAAGAAAATGTCCAGAAAGGTGAGTATATTATCCTATGTAGTTAAAATTATAATGTAATATTCAGAGAAAAAATGGCTTTGGGATGCTTACCCTCGGGTTCGAAATTTCCTGTTATTTTTAATTGGGAATGGAGAATTTCAACAGACCTCCACAGTCTGTACATTCACAGCTTACTCTCATTGCGTCCAAACAGGCGCAGTAACAGCAATACCTCATTAATATGTGTATGAGGTGCTTACCTTCGGGTTCGAAATTTCCTGTTAATTTTAATTGGGAATGGAGAATTTCAACAGACCTCCACATTCTGTACATCCAGAGCTTACTGTCATTGCGTCCAAAGCGACGCACTAGCAGCAATACCTCATTAATATGTTTTATCAAGCTTACCTTCGGGTTCGAAATTTCCTGTTATTTTTAATTGGGACTGGAGATTTTCAACAGTCCTCGTAGGTCTGTAATGACAGAGCTAACCTTCATTGGTTCAGCTTTTAGCTATTTCCTGTTAGTATTTAATGTCAATGGTGAATTATAACAAAGTGTAATTTTTGACTATTATTTCTTAATTAGCTACAACAGCGAGAGAGATATGGAATCTTAACCATTCCTCAGTCTCATCAACAGATCTCTGGAATTCCACTAGCACTGCCCAGTATTCATCCAAAGGATCTGTCTATAATATGACAAAAATTACAGCAAACAATAGCTCACACATCCTAAGATGCTACTGGCTTATGGTCTCAACCGGCATCTCATGCATTTTGTCTGCATTTCTAATCGCATGGATCCTAAAGAAAAAATTACTCTGCTCTAGGTTTAACAGAGATTTGGAAAACGAGGGCAATGGGATAGAAATGAGAGATGTAGGACTTAGGACTGATGAGGACACTGAAATCAACCCATAAAGGTAAGAAATATAAATTAATATTCTTCAATTAATAGTTTTCCTGCGAGAAAACGAATTGTGACGTCACATTACACGGAAACATGCCTCCATAGCTTGTGACGTAATTTAGAAACCCTATGACGTATTTTGACGCCTTGAAATCATATATTTCTGTTTATATTTTACGGAAGGATGGCGTATTTCAGTTTTATTTTGATTTTTGTTTGTTTTCTTACAACAACTACAAACTGTTATCATGTGGAGTGTAATTTCCACGAGGAGACAGGCACATTGCATATTGTGGGCTTGAGGTCGATGCAGGACTTTGAAAATTACGGTGAAAAATGTGGTGATTATGACCTAGACGTTTTGATATACGAGAAATGTTACATTGGAAAGATCATCTTACCCCTTAGAACTATTCTTAAGAATTATGCTAAGCTCAGAATCCTATACTGGAACTGTGAGGGGGAATGTGAATACTCAGATAGCATAGTCACTGTCATTGGATGTAACTCGGGTAAGTGATACGATATATTTGGTCTTATTTTTGGGACGTTTTGGGAGGTTTAATGTCTCCAGGTATATGTAAATATGGATATATAATTATATATCACCTTAGGCCTTTGATATTATGCACTAGTTATTTTGGAGAGGAATTACATTTATCAGCCAGTTATTTTATTAGCAATGCGCAGCCCTGTTGAAAATCTCCATTCCCAATTAAAATTAACGGGAAATTTCGAACGTCAGAGTAAGCACACGAAAGCAATATCTCTGAAGATTTTCAGTCACATTTTATGAAAGCAATTCGAGTGACCAATGCTCTCTATGGTATCTCTCTAGTGATATGCATATTAGGGTTAGGGCTTTGGGGTTAGAGATGAAAATTCATCAAATATAATCATAATATTTGAAGCACAGGGTGTAATAGCCAGTTCATATAATATTTTCCTGGTTTTGTGTTTTAGATCAGACATCAGATCATAAAGAAACTGACCAGGACTATGACAATTACGATGATGCTGATGATTTAGATATTGATGATGATGATGATGACGATGATTTGTATGGACTTCTAGTCATTCCTATTCTAGGATTTCTGGGTGGGGTCGCAGTTTTCATCATTCGTCGCTTCAAAGACAGGTTGTTGTTCATACTATTGGATAGAATATTTGACTGTCTAGGGAGTGATGAGGGAAATGAATCTCACATGGCTGAGACTGATAGCACAGCTGTTGAATCTACCTGTCCTAAGGAAAGATTTGTTAATCTGAAATTTTCATCAGATGAATTAAGTTCCACCTATCCTGAGTCCTCAGTATCCGGTGATACCTGGAATGATCGGATACAGACTGATGCTAGGAAAATATTTGAATATATAGGGGAGGAGAGGATAATTACTACAGATCTATCTTCAAGTATCGTTGAGGTTCTTGATAAGGCCACTCAGGTATCTGACACTAAGTCTACAGATTTTGAGATAGAAATGGATGATCTCTCAGTCCTGAGATCTGTAGATGTATCAAATGAATCTGACCAGGTTTCTGATCTGCAAGAAACCAGTTTCATCGAGACCAGATCTGGTCGAAGATACAAGAAAGTCTTTATATTAAAAAAGTAAAATTATAGACAGACATTTTGTATTGTATTGTATTTTATAGTTAAGGACTTGTCCAGATACTTTAATTTGACGTGATTTCTTGATCTGTAATTCAGAGAGATCTTTGCAGAAAAAATATTATATATTATTATGTAATTTTATATCTTTTGAAGTCAGATATTTTTACTTGAACATTTCTTTTAGAGTGGTTTTATAATATTTAAATGACATGTGAATGGTTATAGATTAGTTACACTGTAAATTGATATGACTTAGTAAATGAAAGAGGTATAGATAGAGAGAGAGGTGTTTCTTTAAATTTTATTCTAATTTATCTTTTTTAATTTCATATCATCTCTGACAATTTAGTCAGACATATCTCTTCAGAGAATTTTTTTGGAAGAATATTATATATTTAATTCTTTTTAATTGTACCAATTATCATCCTTTGATTATTATTATGTCTCTCTGATATATACATATATGTAATTTTCTTGTGAGAATAGTTCATAAAGAATAATATATGTGATAATTTTCCATCTTTTATTGTCAAATAACCATATAACCCTTTCAAACAATATATACATAAGAATTTCAATAAAAAATCCTATACAGGTATCATGGCGTAGAGCATATTAATGATATCTTTAACAGAGGATTCTACATAGAATGACTTTAAAAAAATTTAAAAATTCAGCGTCACACAGTGAAAAGTAAAAAACCAGTCACATTGAATGGAATTGAAGGTGTAACAGAAAAATATTTTTTTAAAAATCTTTTGAGAAAAATAGACTGGTCATACATCCAATTTATTATGTTAACATTTACAAAAAAGCAGAGCAGACTTCTCCATTGCAATGACTGGTGTCGCTGATTGATTGCAAAGAAAAAGCTAAATAAATACCAGTACTTTGTAAATGGAGACATATGATGAGCTCATATTGTCGAAATTCTTTTGAAATGGTTTATTTTATTAAAATAAAAATAGGTTAAGACACCTCCTTTAACAAGATAAATTATGACCTTGCACGCTGAACAATTCTTTTGAGAGATGACTGTACAGAGCGTTCTTCTGATTACACAGAAGATCTCATACAGAGTAAAAACCATAAATCAGCTTGATTGTACAGTCACCACACAAAAGGCGTGTCATGCAGACTTGTTTAAATATTGACTTAAGGATGCATATAAATTATGAGGAAGTGCTACCTTAGTCAAAAAAGCATCTGAAACCTTCATGTATTCAGTTATTATAATAAAATCATTTCTTAACAAGATCATTGTTTTTTAGTAGATTAAAGACATATGACAAAATAATATAAATTACTAAGGATCTACAGGAATAATCATATACTAAGTGAAAAATATTTACATTAGCTTCCAAATATTAAATGATTTAAAAAAACTTCAGATTATTCAAACTCTTGCAAATTATAATTACAGAGATTTTTTTTTGACATTTACCTTTTTTCAAAGTTTTTTATTCCCTCTATTACACATTCAGCTGGTTTTATAAAAATTCTATAAGATTGTCTAAGTGATATCTCAGTCCCTCTATCATTTTGATATATGCCGAGCTCCTTGTCTTATTAATTATCCCAATGGTTTCATGCTGTTGATGATGACAGTTGCTCAGATTTATTCTGGGTATCCTTCTGTTATTGATGACATATGGCTTGATTGGCTCTGTGCAGAATGTAACCTAGTCAATTTTTAGGGATATGACAGGAGAAAAAGGATGAAGACTGAGGAGGCACCCCATTCATTCAGACCAAATTTAGAAATAAAAAAATTTTTTTTAAAAAAAAATTTTGAGATTGTAGACCACTAGGTGTTTGTAGGACGCAACATGCTGCAACCACTAGGGTCAACATGCCATTGGGTGTTACACTCTAAACACCTACTCGGATGATGTGCTAAATTACCGGATATTAGTGCTGAGCATGTTGTACAATAAAAGTGATAACAAGAGCTCATAAAAGCCCTTGTTAATGGTAGGTCTATTTTGCAGCAGGCGCATGTTAAGTTGTTGGCTCGTTGCTGGTAATATGTAGCCCACTGAGGAGCTATCATAGTTTCCACATCTTCTGGGCTTTTGCCTAGAAAAAAGGCGCACCCAAAAGCCATCTCGAGGTCTCTATTAGTTAGAGCCTCGATCAGCAATTGGTCATAACTGGTATTCATGTACATGGAAGTGGGGACCCATGTAAATAGTGAGGTAGTGCTCATTTTTGAACTGCGGATAGAGTAGGCCTTTGTAAATTTGTGTTCTAAAAGTATGGTCCTACATATGGGACACCTCAGTTCAGCCTCAGCCCCATCCTGCCACATCCTTGATAACTGACAAGAACACTCCACACAGAGCAAGTGTCCACATGGGTTGGTCAGTATGATGTCTGCCTGATCTAAGGCGTCTTTACAGATAGCACATTCAGCTTTTTCTAGGAATTGGCTCACAAATTGAACGAAATCTGGATATTTCCGGCTGAAAAATATAAAAATTAGAGAAATTTTAGTTATTTGACTAAATAGCAGAGATTAGTCAATACAAAATTGGGTTGAGAAAAAGAAATTGTGTTCCTGTGCATACCTGGGAGTTCGAATTTCACGTTATTGCTTATTGTGATTGGAGATTATCAACAGTCCTCACCCTAGGGAAATGCCTCCGATTGTTTGTCAGAATACTGCAGTATTGCAGAGCTATGATTCTCTGTTGAAAATGTCCATTCCCAATTAGAATTAACAGGAAATTTCGAACCCGAAGGTAAGCACCCTGACATACATATTAATGAGCTTAATTCTTCTCAACCTCTCTGGATGTTGTGAGCAAGTATACTCAAGTATGAGGAATACTGTTGAAAATCTCCATTCCCAATTAAAATTAACGGGAAATTTCGAACCCGAAGGTAAGCAGCTTGACATACATATTAATGAGCTTATGCCTTCTCAATCTCTGTGGATGCTGTGAGAGCAAGTATATCAGAGGAATAATGTTGAAAATCTCCATTCTCAATTAAAATTAACATTGACAATTTGCATATTGAGGGTAGAGAAACCCTTTTCGTATATTATCTCTCAATGAAAAATTACAGATGTTTTAACCAAAAAGCTTCATTAATATAAAAAATAAAAATTAATTGAGATAGTTTAAAGAATAAGGAAATACATCAAATTTAGGAGATTTATCTAACTAGACCCTAAATTTCACCCAGTTGGTTTTTTTATTATAGCTGTCATGAGAGAAGATAATTTATTGACATTTATTAACATTTCATTAAAATTCTTACTTGAATGAATGGTGTTACGCTCAGGAGGGGGTCTATACAAAGCTAGTTCTACAATAGCCTCACAGCTCCACCTCGTTACATTGGAATAAGTCCTCTCTAAAATTTTATGTAAAAAATTAAAACAAATAAATATTTGGTACTTACACAATAAAGGCCGGTAGAATGTCGTTGAGCAGGATGTAACAAACCATCGCCTGCTGGTAGTGTCCATTGTCAATCAGCATCAGTAGTTCACAAATGGTTATCATATTGGAAATCAGATGATTGGGTCGAAAGAGATCAATTCTTCTGCCAATTTGTACAAAGTTATCCATTTTGAGATTAATTGAACAGCCTATTTTGATTCAGTAAAATTCTGGGGCCCAGAATGGGTTTGATGCGGGGTTTTATAGTGAAATTTTGGGTTGAAAGCTGTTGCCATTATCTGATAATTAAAAATAAAAAAGTGATTTAATGTCAATTTGTCCCTGAATAATTAAAGGGGTATTTCCACGTCTACCTCCCCTTTGGCTGATTCATCTAAATGCGAACATTCCTCACATGTCAATTTTGCATGGTTAGGTTGATCAGGTTGAATTAAACATGGAACATATGTATATATTTCCATACGTTCGCTATACATCTGGTTACATACTTTCAAAAATTCTTCCCATTCTTTGGGTTTGCAGGATAGCCCTTCAGTGGTGGGAAACAAGTCTCCCTTGGCATTGGTCTTCCATTTCCTGATACCTACAGATTTATAGGGACTATTACAGGCTACATAGTAGGAGCCACCTATATGTACTTTCTTCTCTATTCCTTTGTCTCCTTTAAGAATAGCCTGCAGTGCATGGTTAATTAGTTCAGAAAAATGAACTAATACAACCAATTTCGAGATATTGATCTTGATCCCTGGGTTGGTGACATTCTGACCATCCCATTCCTTTAAATGAATAGTCTGCACTTGACCAGTTTCACCATGAAACACCACATACTTCTTGGAGCCTAGATGAAAGGTTCTTCTATAGGTGACAGATAGAGATGCCTCTGAATAGTTCATTGCGGACATCGCCCCATGGCTTTGAGGTTCTATAAGATGATCTTTCTTCTTATTTTTAATCTGTAGAGATAGATCTTTCTTATTCTTCTTCAGAGCAGGTTTCCCTAAAACTTGAGCCTCTGCCATATTCAGTGAATGATTTTGTCCTATTTTTTAATTCCTAGATTACAGCTTCAGATGATGTGTAAGGGTTAGAGCGAGAGGGTGGCTTTTTATAGACTTTGAGGTGAGGGGGAGAATATATCAAGATTCAGCATATAGGATCACTTACTCAGCAAAAGCTTTGTGTAGGAAAAATTACTTACTCAGCAAAGGTTTTGTGTGAGGAGACTTAAAACAGACTAGTATAACTGATCATTAAAGGGAACACAGAAACTACAATAGTAATTAAAAACAGATTTTATTGATAATTAAATGCAGATAAAACAGACAAGTTTATTACTTAATAATTGTAAAGTTAAAGTGACAAAAAGGTTAGTATATCAGACAGACATCTGCCCATCCTTTACATCTGTGTCTAACTAGAATTTATAAATAAGTTTTCATCTACTTGGATTTTAGAACATAATGAAGATTTATCATTGGTAGAGTACTGTTCTAAAGTCACAGGTGTCTGTCTTCCATCTGTCTTAGGTAGAGTATTTTTGTAAAATTCACAGCTGACTGTCTTCCATCTGTCTTAGGTAGAGTATTCTTCTAAAATTCACAGGTGTCTTTCTTCCATCTGTGTAAGGTAGCATCTCGTAACTATTCAATTCATTCAATAATTTTAATGTCTCTTTATCTTCAGGAGGTAGGAGAGAAAAAACTATTTTTGGGCATTATCATTTTCACAAATTCACAGGTGGGTGCATGCCTCTTATGTTCGTCCATTGGTACATCATATGTCTCCCATTCAATAAGAGATATTTTACACCAGGGGCAGGTAACCTTATCCCCCTCCCCTGTATAGAGGAAACCAGCACGAGTTAGGGCATCTGGGCGAATGGGGTGAGACTTCGGCCATGTTCTAAATGTAGCATATCTCTCATCATATCCAGAATAATCAGGAACCTTAAATATCCATCTTCCCACATAGGGTGTGGGTTTATGACATAAATGTAACCCAGCAGAGTTACCACAGGGTGGTTGAATTCTTGGATTGGAGTTATATCTAGCTGAAGAATTCAATGAAAAGCCTCCAACCGAGGCTGCAGATTGAGTAGAGGCAGACTGTAGATAAGATGACCTAGCATCAGTCTGGTCTTCCACTGGTTTACTTGCTGGATGAACTATCTCACTATCCCTATCAGTTATGTTGGATGCAGTATTAGAAAACATGTTGCTAGAAGATGCTGTTAGCTTGATAGTTGGAAAACCAATTAAGTTTATAAGTTGAATTTTTGCGTTTATATAGACTGTTAAAATTCTAGTATTCAGCAGTTTTCCAAAGAAAAAGACAGGATTCACTGATTATTAGTTAACCCCAAAGCCCTAACCCTAATCAAAAGTGTATATGAAAGTATGAGATTAAACTGCGACTGTATATGAGGCGAGATATTGCGTTCGTGTGCTTACTCTGAGGTTCGAAATTTCCCGTTAATTTTAATTGGGAATGGGATTTTCAACAGAGCTCTAATGTAACTAGCATACATTGTGTGATAAATCAAATATAGCTTCGATAATTCATTTTTTCACAAGTGATATTGTTCCAGTAGGGTAGCATACAAAACCCCCATTAAATGGTTAGCAGACAGAGCCCCATTACAAGAGTTCTAGCAGAAAAAGACCCATTAAACAACACAGCTGTGCGATGATTCAGTTTTCAGTAGAAATATGATGCAGTAGGCTAGAAGACAAAGCCCCATTAAAAAATGGGTAGCAGACAAAGCCCCATTAACCATTTGCAGCAGACAAAGGTCTCATTAAAACAGTTCAACAGTTCTAGCCCATTAAAACAAGTCCCATTAAGCAGACAAAGCCCCATTAATGTTCCATTAAAAAAAGCACAGCTGTGAACTAGTATGGGCTAGCAGACAAAGCCCCCATCAGCAGAAAAAAGGGCTATTAGATGATTCAGTTTTCAGTAGTAATATCATGCAGTAGGCTAGAAGATAAAGCCCCATTAAAAAATTTGGCTAGCAAATCCCCATTAAAACAAAGCTTGGCCTAGCAGACAAAGCCCCATTAAAAACAGCTGTGCTAGCCATTAAACAACAAAGCATGGCCAGCAGACAAAGCCCCATTAAAGTTCCATTCAAAAAACCACAGCTGTGAACTAGTATGGGTAGCAGACAAAGCCCCATTTACAAAGATTGGCTAGCAGACAAAGCCCCATTAAACACAGCTGTGCTAGCCATTAAACAAAGCATGGCCAGCAGACAAAGCCCCATTAAAAATTTGGCTAGCAGACAAAGCCCCATTAAACATTTGTAGCAGATAAAGGTTCCATTAAAACAGTTCTAACCCTGCCACGAGATCTAGCAGACAAAGCCCCCATTAAAACAAAGCTGGGGCTAGCAGACAAAGCCCCATTAAACACAGCTGTGCTATTCCCCCATTAAAATCAGACAAAGAGCTTGCCCATTAAAAAGCACACACTGCCATTAAGCAGACATAACCCCCATTAAAACACAGCTGATTTGACAATGCCACGAGATCTAGCAGACAAAGCCACATTAAAACAAAGCTTGGAGCTAGCAGACAAAGCCCCATTAAACACAGCTGTGCTAACCCATTAAAAAAAAAATCAGACAAAGAGCTGCACCCATTAAAAAAGCACAGCTGTGTGATGATTCAGCTGAGTAATAGCTATAAACTATCAAAGTAAAACAAAAGTCCCCATTGAGCCAGTCTCAAGAACCTGTATAGAGCCCAATCACCTGTATAGAGCTAGTATCGACCCTACCCTACCTAGCCATCCATCTACCATCTGCCCCAGGCAGCTGCACAGCTGTCAAAAAGTGACATGATTGATGGGAAACTCGACTCGATATACACTCGGTATATACTACTGGTGTTTTCTTAGCTCTAAGTTAGAACTAACTTGAAAGTAAACACTAATACAAGCACTACTGAGGAGGTTCTAGAAAACAGCTTAGGGGATTTCCCCAAATCTATAAATAGATCACTCTAGCAGAGTGTAACATCAGTGTTGACTTTACCAGTTCTGAAGAATCAATAACTCAATTACCTTATATGGCAACACTTACACAACACTTTCCTCATGTAACATCATGCATTGGCAGAGTTCCTTCCTTCCATGTACCTGTATGTATTTCTGATATAATAAATTAAAAAGTTTTATCTAGATTAGTAGCTTCTATCACATTTTGCAGAGACATGGCTTTTGGAACAGATTCTTGTGAAATGACAAATAAAATATGTTCGTTTTGATCATCCATTACACTGTTGACCGCAATTTCTCTGTGTTTCACATATCTAGACATGAAATCTGCTAGGTTGTCTAAACCATGTTCATAATATTTTAGTTTTCTATTCCTGTGGATGCTTTCGATTGAGGACTATTGAAAATCCAGGACAAAGCTTTATTGTTAGTGTGTATGGAGAAATGGCATCCAAATAAGTATATCTTGAAGACTAGCAGGCCCATGCTAGCGACATGGGCTATTATCTTTGTGACTTTTGGAGTACATTTTGTCAAACATTTAAATTTTAATACACATGATATAGTCTGATGGGGGGTATTGGATTACTCTTTTGAAAATATTCTATCTCTGTATGGTAGTACGTTTACATAAAATATAAGTTTACTGTAAACAGTAAACATGTTTAGCTTCTGTTTGATGTGCAATCTATGCCGGAGATAAATAATCATGTGTGGTTTCTGAGTTGCATGATTATTTTAGGGTAGATGGGACAGAATAGGGCTTTGTAATCTGAACATGATGTATATGAACATCTTGAGCAAATTCAACACAGAGAAAACTAAATACTATATATTTGCATTTTACTTCTTTGTGACTTGAGTATGCTGGTGCAACAATTTTTATATTTGTCAATTTACACATTCTATCTAGTTTGGTAACCCCCCAAAAAAGAAAAATGCTTAACAACATTTCAGAAAATTTACTTGACCTATCACAGACAGCATTAGCATTGTATAGAGACACATAAATTATAAATTGTATAACCTTATTACACTAATGACTAAATAGACTTAAAATTCAACTAAAACTGCTCAATTCTAAACTAGAAAGTCATTATTTTCCTATTATTACGAGAAACATTAATTGCAAATGCAATTGTATATTTACCTGATGGCATGTTTAATCAGAAAACAACATTTAGGACTCCATGGTTCATTGAACTTGCACCTGGGTGCCCCTTTGTGTACAAAGTATGTAACATGAAAAATGCATTAAAATAATGATCACAATTCCTCTATTGTTAAAAAGAAAACAAATAATCATCTGTCCTTAACAGACATAGTGCTAATATCACAAATAGAATTACCAAGGTGAAAATAAAAATTCCCAGGAATATAATTGGTTTCTGTAGTAGTGCTAGCATAAGTGATGCATTTGTTAAAAATATAAAACACTACTAGTTTTTGCCTTGAAGAATGTTTGAAAAATGAACAAAATATATACATTAATCAAAAATGACATTACTGTTTTTCTGTTGAATGTAATGGTTGCTGTAATCCCATGGTAAATATACAATACACAAAAGCAGCAAATAGATAAAACTGATAAAATAGATGGCACCTGCTAGCACACAACTGACCCCATTGCACTCATTAGATTTATGTTAATGCATGAAACAGTGCCACTTGGATTATAAATGCCTACTGTTATGCCATTTCAAAAACGTAAAAAGTCACAGAATACATATGATAATTATATTTGTATTGCAGTTAGTGTAATAGGGTAATTATATAACTTATAGCACAAGGTAGTGTAATAGGGAAAAATATTTGTTCATGTACAACCTACAGATCACAGGAATGGACTGAAATCATCTTGCATCAGTTTAGTTTTATACCCGGAATGCTTGCCTCCAACCTCTGAGGCGGCTGGTTTGAATCTCGGGCCGGGTGCTTCATGTTGGAAAGTTGGTAGTTACTTGCTGATGCCCGGTGGTTTACAGTGCAGAATCTTGACCAACTAGAATGCACTGGTTCCTCCACCGTTAACTACCCTTTTAAGTAGACCCTGTCAAACAATCTAAGCAATTCTATGCATCTACACGGAATTGCATTTTACAAATGAAAGCCCTTTTCAGTAGACAACGTTAAACAATCTAAGCAATTCTATGCAACTACTCTGGATTACATTTTAAAATTAAAATTCCCTTTTAAGTAGACCCCATCAAATCAATCTAAGCAATTCTATGCATCTACACGGAATTGCATTTTACAATTGAAAGCCCTTTTCAGTAGACCCCGTCAAACAATCTAAGCAATTCTATGCAACTACTCTGGATTACATTTTAAAATTAAAAACCCTTTTAAGTAGACTCCATCAAACATTCTAAGCAATTAAATAATCTACTCTGCATTGCAATTTAATATTGAAACCCTTTAAAGTAGGTTTAAAACACACTATATTTTAATAGGTAATGTTAAATATTTGAGCAGCAAACTAAATTTCTAGTCATACTAGTAATTTGTAAACATGTATTCGCACATCAGGATTTAGATGCTCCTTTAGTAAATTTGATTTATATTCACATTTTAATTTTTTTTTAATTGTCCCGCCTTTTCCCCCTTTCCCAAAAGCTGTGTACCCTTTTTTGCTGTGCCCCTTTTTTCTTATGCCCATTTTTTCTAAGTCCTTTTTTCCTGTGCCCCTTTTTCCGCAGACCTCATGAGAAATACTTTATGAATGCTGTGCAGTGGGTTGCAATTATGAACTAATGTTAAATCAATTTGCAGATATTACATCTACCATATTACATAAAAGGCTGTTGTGGTGTAAACATACTCATCTATGTGTAAATTTATTGATGGAACGACATTTTCCTTGTTTGTGTAGCCATACTGAAAAGAATAATCCAACCAATTATTGTCCAATTAATTTAAAGATTTTAATACTTAAATTGAAACACATACTACTCAGTTCAGTAAATTAAAAGAAATTTGGACTACAAGACTCAAACCATTATTTGATCCATCCCAAGACCATAGGTACAGCCCAAGATATATTGACTGACATTTCACTGACACTGTCTCAGGGTTGGCCATTTATCAATATCACTGAGGTTCATTAACCTGGAACTGAGGATAGAATCCAAAGATAGAAAACTGACAGTTCCCTAACTGACAGTTTTTAAGGGTTGATCATATATCAATACGACTAAGGTTCATTAACCTGGAACTGGGGATAAGATCCAATGATAGGGACTTGCAGTTTTAAGGAATTTTAAATATACAAACCATAAAGAATATAAAAAGGGTAATTACTCTACCTTTAATAATTGTATTCTGAATAATCAGTCAGGGAATAAGCAAAAATGTTGCACCCTATCTGTATAAATCAAATGCATTCTGCATCTCACAAAGCTCTTCTCACTTGGTCTTTGTGAAGAATACTGCCAAAACAAAAGGAGGGAAGTGTGTGGCTTTGTTTTCTTTTGTGCTTTGTCCAAGAGGTCTTTTGAATTACATCCTTTAAGATCAATATCATTACACCAAGCTGTTAAACAAACAACCATTAGCGTTTGATGTACCTCATGTTTCACCGGCATGTATTCAAATTGATGGTTTTATTTACTAGGACATATCGCGTAACTGCTCATTACACTTCTTTCCGTCTTATTGTTGAGGTGCTTGGCATAGTATTCCAGTTTGTGCCACTACTATTACATGGGTGTTTACTCGTTTTGATTGGCCAAATCTATTCTGAATGTCTACCTGTCAGTGAAAAAATAGTTTGTAATTTAATCCTACCAATTGACTGACTTAGGCTTAATATTAATCTCACAACAAAGCGTAGGTTATATAACGACAAGTATGCCTTTAACCATGCTTGACCATAATAGGTGATCTTTGACCTTATTCATCCAGGCTTCTCCATCTACTCATACCATGGCATCATGTTTGATATTGTTTTTCAATCTCTGTACGGGTTATCATTTCTTTGATCCACCCAATTCTTAAGCACTAGAGGTCATGCTTCCAGGAATCACTTTTTGTGCTTTTTTTTGTCTCAGGACTCTCATGAATTGTGGTGTAGTGTGATGAGTCTGTGTCTATTTACTGAAGTTAAGCATCAGTGGGCTACGTTAGTACTTGGATGGGTGAATGCTTCGGTGCACTACTGCAGTCTCTGATGGTTTTGTGGCTCACGCTAGTAGACTGAACCCCTTTTGGTCTTGTTTAATTAGATAATCAAGTAATTTAATTGTGTGTAGTTTAACATTATGGTTCATATAAATTCGTGTTCAGGCCTAATTCAGACCCAAATGCCAATAAACAAAATATCAATCAATATTGCAATAGCAGACAAAATAGCAGACAGTAAGTTTTAAGGTAGAGTGGACAAAATGGAAGGCACTCTGTCAACAGTAAGGATGTCCATCAGACTCATTAGATGAAGATGCCACCTTAAGGCCCAGTCACATTACAGGTGGTACATCCCACAGTTATAGGTGTAGGGTGAAATGCCGTGTCCTTCAACTACCGTCCAATGTTTGTATGCGACCTTGTGACACAGTGACAAAATGTCCATTACCTTGCACATTCTATGTAAGTTTAAAATTTTTTTTAATTTCTGCCTCTGACTGCCTCATGGTGAGCTTGCACAGACATATGCAAGCATGTGCAGATGAATTTCTTACTACGGTATATGAGGCATCCGGGGAGGGTGATTCCACTACCAGGTAAACCTCTAACCATGGGACGTACCGCCTGTAGTGTGACTGCGGCTTTATTTTATTTTAAACTAGTGTTCTATGACTTTAGTAGCAGTGGTTTATTTGTGCTTATCTGTTGTATCACATGCTAGTGCAATAGGATCTATGTGATATAGCACCTGCTGGTGTTCCTGGCAGTTTCCAAACCTCTATTGGTTTTGAAATGGCCCAGCCATTTTGAAACCTATTTGGCCACAGTATATAAACCTGCTTTCTCTGATGTTGATTTGATTATAAAAGCCTAAAAATATTCACAAAATTTTTCGAGCCAAGTACCAGAAATATGCCTTTTGTTTTAATACATTAGTTGGCTTATGATTTGTCTATGACCAGTCAATAACACAAGTTAATTGCAATTAATAGTCATGAAAGAAATGGCTTGCCCCCTGTCCTTTGTTTTCTTAACAGTGGTTATTCCTTTGAGTGGTGATTTGTAAGTCATTCTATAAATAATTGATTGGTTGAATTTCCCCTATTGTTTATGGGGGTGTTCCACTGGAGCCAACCTGTCATTAACTATTGATCTTTGGAGGGTCAGGAGCAGTGTTTATGGAGTCAGTTAGGGTCAGTTGAAGTTTCGTGACTTATCGTGGTCGATCGGCAAAATATCAAACATCTGCCCACTCGAAAACTGTCCTGTCGTGGATCTCTGTGTCAGTTACATTTCCTATCTTGTCCTATAATGTTACCATCTTGTCTTGAAAAAACCAGGACTCCACCTCCCAACAAGCTGTCAACACAAACCGACCTTGAAAGGATGTTATAAACACTACCTACCTGACTTGGACACTTCCCATCAGGACGGGAAGTGTCCCAGTCTCCAGCCTTAGAGTCGGTAACATCTCAGCAGGACAAGCCAGAAACACACAGACAAGCAGTAAACATAAAACCGACAAGGTCGTTACATTACAGACAAGCCAAGAAGTGTGTAGGACAAGCTGGTTTAATTTTTCTGACCCACAGCTTCTCTGTTATGAAATCTCTGTCTATATAAGGCGAGTCGGCTTGTACAATGCATCATGTGGAATCTGGCATCTGACAGATTATATCTGGCAGCGTTTTAAGAATAGTAGTTTGTATTTTTTTTCAAATTATATTGGACAGTGTTGAGTTTTAAAAACGCTACTTATTTAACAAAGAAAAATGGGTCCTAAGAAGGGCAGAAGAGTGAGGAAAATAGAAGTTCTCACTGACAGTGTTCCTGAATTTAAGCTGGGGGGTACAACGGCAGATACACAGCAGAGGAGGGAGGAGAGGGAGGCAATAGAAAAGGAGGATGAGGCACAGAAACAGAGGAAAGAGGCCAGGAGGGAGGGAGCTACACATTCCCCAGAGGAGGGAGTGGTGGGAAAGCGTCCAAGGACAGGCAGAAGTGAAACAGAACTGGATCCATGCACAGAGGGTGGAGGACAGGCGGGTATCACATGTCCAACATCTACCTGATGGACTTGAATGAGGACTTTGTGAAGGACCATGAGGAATTGTACGACAAGACTACTGAACATTTCAAGGACAAAGCAAGGAAGGAGAGGGAGAGGTTCGCCAGCAGTCACAACCTGTCTGCCAAGTGTGCAAGGCTTGTTCAAGTCGCAAAGGACAAGTTACAGCAAGCTCACTCAATCCAAGTCTGGTCAGGCCCAAAAGAGGTAACCAAAAGGCAGAACTGGATACAGGATAAATTTCACTTCTTGAAGTCACACATCAGATGCAAGGGACTCAGCAAATTGTCAGGCTTCAGGTCCCAGGCCTGAGGAGCTAGTCCTTCTGTTGCTTCTGCACACTACCGACACGGTAGTGATCAGCATGCAGTCAACAGACACCACATTGCAGCCTCCACAACTCACAAGCCCCACCACAGTTTCCGGCTGTGCTTTGGTTGACCAGCAGGTCATGAACTAGTTCACACAGATAAGAGCCAAGCTGTCATCATTCCTCGAGCAAAGCAGGAGACAAAATGTACAGCCTTCTGCAACTGCCTTGTATCAGAGGTGGAGGGATTAGAAGATAAAGACTTTCAGACATTTAGAAAGGAAACTGTGAAGCAATGCATAGAGGAATGAGCCAGTCAGTACCAGCAACCATAGCAACAGACGCTTTCACGAAGTTTAAGTCCAACTTCAACATTTGTGCCATAGACATTTCCACAGCCAAAGCAACTAACACCAGCTGAAAGGGAATACATCTCAACCATCACAGAGACTCAGATGCCTGCAAACCAGGCCATCCAACCCACTCAGAAGAGCTAAGTGGCAACAAAAGGGCAGCAGCAGCAACCAAGAGGGCAGCTGACTTCCTTCCTGGTAGTTAACGACCAACAGCTGGACCTTCAAGACCACTCACCTTCACATTATCTCCGCCAAAAGCACTTCAACTCACCATCAGTTGCCTCTGCTACAGGCGAAGAAAGTCAACAAAACATATAAGGAGTCTCAAGCTTCTTTGGAAATCTTCAATCTGTGATGAGCTATCAACAGATTGACACACTGCAGCCGTTTTCACCACCCAACTTGCAACCATCGCCACCTTTCCACCAACCACAACCACCAAAAGAACATCAGCAGACACCAGCCCAGCCTCCTCCACACTCCGCTGACACAAAACAGCAGCAGCTGTTGAACCACTGCACTTGCCTCCAATTGGACCTTTTGAAGACCACTGATGTAAAGCATTTTTAAAGGTCCCTTTCAGGACCATCGAATTTTCCAAAAAAATTAATAGCTGCTGTCTAAAAAAAAATCCACAAAATATGTAATGAATGAATGAATGAAGGGTTGTTGTTTGACACATCTTAGATCCTGTCCTCCTGTCCAGCGAATGCCCCCATGTGATTGAAACAGTCTTTCAGTAGTTCTCATTGACATTTGGCCTCCCTCGAAGGATTTCTGCAGTTGCTGGAGCTGGGACCCTGTCTGCTCCACCCTGGTGTGTCCCCTGCATGTTGTGCAACACCACACATGTAAAAATAATGTCTCTGACAACCCTTGGCCTTTGCTCCATGGTGCCCAGTAGTACCCTGAACCTGCTCACTGATTTTCCCAAAGGCATTTTTCACCACCCTCCTGCCTCTGGAGATCCTGCAGCTGGCTATTCTTTTTCCCTTGTGAGTTGTCTTCTGCTGTTTTACCATCCATGGCATCAAGGCAAAGACGTTGTCATTCAGAAATAAATAGTGCAAATCTGGCTCTCCCCTACCCCAGTGGTTCAGGTGCCAAAAGCCCCAAGGTACCATCCTCAATCTTCTCCTTCAAATCGCTTCTGAAGAAAATCTGTGCATCTGATGAAGATCCACTTGACGTCTTACTGACCCAGAGGAATCTGTATTCTGCATCTACATGGGCTAGCAGCACAAGTTAAAAGAAACCCCTGTACTTGTAATAGTCATTCTACAAGTAATGCCTGATTTCTTTGGCTTCTTCATGGCAAAATGCTTACCGTCTAGGGCCCCCTAGAGTGTAGGGGACATTTCATCTGGTTTTGAACTTCTCCTCCACCCTGTTTCACTCCTCGGGGCTAGTAGGGCAATGCAAATATTCATCCTGGAATTCATCAAGAATGGCTCTGCAGACCTGGGGGACAAATTTATAGATGGTAGTTCGCCCAAACAGCCAGTGATACTGCAAGGACATGTAGGTCTCCCCTGTTACCAGGTGTCTCTTCTAAGGGCTTCCTAAAATTGGTGTCTGAGTTGATGTGATGGTTTATACATTCTTCGATGAGGTCAAAAAAGACGAATGGTATTCTGACAAAATTTTGGTATCCTGGGATGTCAGTGTGTATTAGTTTAGCTAGGATGTTGTTGTTTTTCTTGTCTTTGAAGGATCCAGGGCATGACCCAGGGCTTCGGTGGCTTTCTTCTTCTGGGGGCTGGCTGTTGCTGTGGTGTTGGCTGTATGGCAGGTGGTGGTCCTGGGTTCAGATGTGTCCTTTTCTGCAAATAATGATGAAAATCAAAATATTAAACTCAATAAAAAACAGAAGTACCCTAAGCGTTTGTAGAATGTCTCTCTGATGTGTAGCTACCATCTTTGCAGTGTCAAATGATGTTTTATGACAGCCAGAGGGCGTTTATATAGTTTTGGCTCAATCATGACTCTGGATCCCGACTCCTGGATTTGATCAGTCCAATCGGGGTGAATCTGCAAAATGGTCCAGTCCTGTTTGTTTGTCAATATGGCTTGTTGAAGCTTGATACAGCTTGTCTGTTAGGGGTTTACGGCTTGTCCTGATAGTTTCCTGTCTTCTTCTTATCGCAACCCCAAGTCAGGTCAGGAGGTAGATCCAGACAAGAAGGGATGTGCTACTTCCTGTTGGGGAGATGTAACTGATCCAACATTTTTGCACCCTTTTTTGTTTTTTGTGCCCGATTCCCCAACTTTTGCAACCAACCCTAGAGTCGTAGAGTCGGTTATAGGGTCGGTTCCAGTGGAACACCACCATCAAAACTTTTTTTAAAAGGTTGTAAAAAGTATACTAGTAACTCTATCTAAGTACAGATACTAATTCGTAACAGTTAAGACGACATACTTTTAAAAAATCAGGATTGAAAACACAGACTGGGTGTAATCAGTGAGGTGGTTTTGAAATGGCCAATCTAGTTCAAAACCTCAAGTAGGTTTTGAAATGGCCATCAGATTTATTTGGCCATGGCCATTTCAAAACGGCCAATGGTTTCAAAATGGCAAGAACACTAGTACAAACAATAATATCCATGTAGTAAAATGATGAATTTTAGGTGTGTTAATTGCAAAAGTTGGAAATAATAGTACTTATATGATTTTCTTATATATTAAAATGTTGTTTTCTATGTCACATTCTTTTATGATTATATTTTTAATGACTTAATAAGACTGGCATTTTGTCCACCTTGCCCCAGCCTGACTAGCAGTTTATACATCCTTCCACTTTAACTGTATTTTTGTCCACCAGAATTTTCTCTGTGCACAATTCAAATTCAAATTTTAATTATATGTCTCCCCATATAATCTATAAAACCCAATCTACTCTGCACAAGGCTCCTGGCAACCTTCTTTGGATGGGGAGAGAGATACGCAAATAAATCTGCAATAAATGAACGGTAACTTGATTAACACAATTCTATAATGTGGGTGTGATTAGTGAGCCTATTTTGAGCAAGAGATGTACTCAAAGTACAGGACATGACGTCATCCTAACATCCTTACCATCATGTAAACAACACACAAAGACAATTCAGTACATCTAGTTGGACTACACAAAAACAAAATTATATTAATAAATATGTGTTATAAATATTCAACTATTTTAATAATTTTGAATTTATATTTTTTATTTATTGGTTGATATTTTTTTGCTGTTTATAATTTTGATAAATGTAATATGGTGACAGTAGGCCAATAAAATAGCTTTGGGTGATAATTCTGACAAAGCTACTTTTAGTGGAATCCTTTAATCAAAGAGACATCAATTTACAATCCATTACTCCCCAAGGGCAATGAATCATCACAAGTCATTACACCATGAGAGCATGGTACTATTGAAGCATTTTCTTTGTTTTATGGAAGTCATACTCCAAAGATTCATTCACAGCAAGGAGGACATCCCTCTGACCCAAATAACCTAGCTTTGGTAAAAACAGAATAATCCTGCTATCTTTACTGCAACTAGTACATATTTCAATCAGAATTTTGTAATGAACTTCTGTTTGATTTGCTGGTGTCGGTGACATTTATAATATTTTACTGAAGAAAGGGTGAAGCATTGTCAGACATAAGAGATCAAGATCAAATTTTAAGTTGAACTTTTTTCTATCCTAATGCCCAGGTCAGATAGTTTCAAATTTTAATGGTAAATAACTGTGAATAATAAATTCTTTGATGTTCTTGGCAGATCTTCATTGTTCTTCCATTGTCTTCAACACACTTCATCTTTTACTACCCCATGTCGACCACATTCTAATGTTCAAAGTTATCACAGAGCTATATCACTTTTGAAGTTCACCATGATAATTCTTCACAATAGGTAGCATATTCTTTCATGCCATATTTCGACCATAGGGCAGTGTCCAACAAGTTGCACTAGTTTCTTGTTCTCAATAAGTTTGCCGAATCTTCTTCCTTGTTCTCAACTCATTCATTCTTTGTGGCAGAATAGTCTTCACAGATTTTCTTGATTCTCACCTACCCGTACCTAATTCATGGGGAAAATTGCACAATATCTTCACCAGTTCATGTGATATTCTCAGTATCATATTGCTTTGCTGAGGCTTAAACTCAGGATGGTTGAGGAACGAACATCAAACAACATTATAGAAATCAGGAATTATTTTTATCATGTGACTACATTTTCCCACCTCTCGTGCGAATCCCAGCAAATTTAAAATCACCGGTATTTACCTTGATTTCTCAAAATCATAGTACCCTGAAGGGTATAACATGGGCATTATTTGTATTTGTGTTTATATCTCCACATGTCTCAACAAAATGTACATATTGTTTTACAAAAACAGATTTAGAAAAATAAGGGAATGGATTTTTTACTAAAACATAGACATCCATATATATCACAGAAAATTTAAAGAGAAAATTTTATTTTGAAGGAGTTGCATTTAAAGATCATATCTGATATGTTTCCCACATGAAGATTCCCTAGGGTGATTCATCAACTCTGTAGTACCACCACAGCTAGTTTTATAACCCATTCACACTACAGGCGGTATCGCCTGCAGTAAGTCATGTTGCTGAAACGTCCCTGTCCTAGAATTGCTGTCTGACGTCTGTATGTGACCTTGCGAATCAATGGCAAACCATCCATTACCTTACGAGTCCTGCAGTTGTTTCCAATTGTTTCGAATTTCCGGTGTAAACTCTGCAAGTATACCCCCTCTTCATTTTATACCCAGGTAAATTCTGGTGGCCTCCCAGAATCTACCCCGCCCTCCCAGATTATCCCCCGGGGTAGATTTTGGGAGACCTCTCAGAATCTACCCCTCTCTACCTAGTTTATACAGGTAACTGGTAATTTATTTAAACTTTTAAAAAATTGTCACTAAGAAATGAATTCATGTAAAATTTACATGATTTGCACACCTATTTATGCAAATAATTTGTCAATGAAACTGTATGATTTGTATTTCAATATATGCATTGGTAAAAGTTGAACCAAGTTATTAGGTGAAAATTAGTTAATAGTGAAATGATTGGGTATTAACACTGGTAATTCTGATTTTTCAACAGAGACCCTGTCAGGCTGTTAAATTGATGGAACCTATTTTTATGTACACTGAGGCCCAATTTCAGCTGATCCCAAATTATGGAGGAATAACAGGACTTTTGATATACACTGAGGCCCTGTTTCAACTAATACCAATTTATGAAAACAAAGAATAACTAGGCTCTTGGCGTACACTGAGGCCAAGCTTCAACTAATCCCAATCAATTAAATCAAAAGGACAACTACACTTATGGTGTGTAAAATGAGGTACTTCATACACAAATCTTAATTGATGAATTCAAAGGAATAACCAGAATAGCTGATTGCAGCTATTCACAAAAAGATCAGTGATGCTAATCTGACATAAATACTTTTAAATGGTAATAAAATAAACTGTTATTAGTGTGAGGGGTTTGCTTAGAAGTGTATATAAACATTTAACCCCGGTACTATCACTTGTCATAATTAAAAAATGGATGATTGTATGCAGATCTTTTGAAATATTTCAGCTCTATAAATTGTGTGATAATACAGACAAATGTTTATTATACAGAGAGTATTACACAAATATATTACACAAAATGTAGTATGCAGCCTAAAGGGGCCACGGTGGCAGAGTGATAACACTCTCGCCTCCCACCTCTGAGGCTGGGGTTTGATTCCCCACCAGAATCTACCCCATCCACCCAGAATCTACCCCCCTTGTGATCAGTAACATAAAGTTATATAATATCAATAAAAAGAATGCTAATGCTATTTTAACCCTAAAATTAACCTTGAGATAGCTATATGGGCTTTATATGGTCACATGGTTTTATTATTTTGTTTGTACACAAAATAAAACTCACAATTTTTACACAAATTATTTTAAACTGACTTGTAAGTCATTTTAGACTGTGTGTTACATTTTGTTTAATATATTTGTTTAATACTGTGTACAACACTCTCAGTAAAAGAAACATTTGTTTATCTTATCTAACTTATTACAGTATTTGCAGAGCTGAAATATTTTAAAAAAATCTGCATACAATTGTCATCCATTTCTGAATTTTAACAAGTGATAATACTGGGGTTAAATGATGTGATTATATACACTTCTAAACAAACCCTCTCATTAATTACACTTTACTTTATTGCTATTTAATAGTATTTATGCCCCTGATTCACATCACTGGACCTTTTTGTAAGAGCAATCAGCTATTCTAGTTATTCCTTTGAATTCAGGAGTTAAGATTTGTGGATGAAATGCCACATTTTACACACCATAAGTCTAGTCGTTTTGATTGGTTGGAGTAAGTTGAACCTGGGTCCCATTAAACATCAAAAGTCTAGTTATTCTTTTGATGTCATAAATTTGGATTAGTTGAAGTTAGGCCTCAGTGTACATTAAAAGCCTAGTTATTCTTTTGATTTCATTAATTGGGATTAGCTGAAACAGGACCTTGGTGTACATCCAATGTTCAGTTATTCTGTCATAATGTGGGATTAGTTTAAGCTAAGCCTCACTGTACATCAAAATAGGTTCCATCAATTTAACAGCCTAACAGGGATTCTGTTGAAAAACATGAATTGCATGTGGTAATACCCAATCACTTCACTATTGACTAATTTCAATTAATAGCTTGGTTTAAGTATTACCAATGCATATATTGCAATACAAATCACACACTCTTCATAATTATTTGCATATACAGTTGTGCACATCATGCAAAATTTACATGAATTAATTACATGTTACATGACTAATTTCAAAAAGCTTACATACTTAGTCACACAAATTATAAGTTGCCTATATTAACTGAGTAGAGGGGGTAGATTCTGGGAGGCCTCCCCAAATCTACCCCGGGGTGTAATCTGGGAGGGCGGGGTAGATTCTGGGAGGCCCCCAGAATCTATCCGGGTATAAAATGAAGGGGGGTATACTTTCAGAGTTTACACTGGCACGGCCTCAAGTGGGAAAGCTGGTAGTTGCTTGCTGTTGGTCGGCAGTTTACAGTGTAGTGTGTAGCTTTTTTAGTTGAGGGGTAATGTGAGAGAATTTAGATGAACAGGTGGAACAGGTGACAACCCTGAAGAGTTAGTTTTAGACTAGCTGCAATATCCTTAACTGAAAATCAGTGAGCGATAAGAAAAGTGAATTACAATAATCCAACCTGCTGCTCACCAAAGCATTTGCTAAGAGCACTGATGTATTAAGGTCTAGAAGGGGACAAATTCTGTAGAGGTCTCTTGCATGTACTCTAGTGGACTTTATGACCTGTGACACGTGGTTTGAAAAATTGAAATTGGAGTCGAACACCACTCTGAGGTTCCTGACACTTTGTGCTGGCGAGACCTGATTTCCCAGAATATTGGTAGGGAAGTGAGGGAGGCGTTCTTTACGATTTTTTGGGAGCCTATGAGATAAAGCTCGGTTTTGTCTGGGTTAAGTTTTAATTTATTTGTAAACATAAAATTTTGAATGTCGCTTAGGTAGTTCTTTAGTTTTTGCATAGAGTGAGAGAAATTTGCTGGTGAAAGTGTTATATGTAACTGGGTGTCATAGGCATAAATGTGGTAGTTGATACTATTGTGGGAATGAATGATTGAGCCGATTGGGTTAGTGTAGAGAGAGAATAGAATTGGTCCAAGGACAGAGCCCTGGGGAACTCCATACTGGAGCGCAGCAGGATGCGAGAGTGTACTACCTACCTTGACCAAGTGTGTCCTTCCTGACAGGTATGATTTGAACCAGCCAAGTACTAGCTCACTGATTCCATAATAAACATTGAGTCTGTCCAGGAGAATGGTGTGGTCAATGGTATCAAAAGCGGCAGATAGATCCAGAAGCATAAGGGCAGTGACAGACCCTTTGGCCATATTAAGAAGAATATCATTATGAATATTAAGGAGGGCACTTTCAATAGAATGGTGTTTTCTATAAGCCGGTTGGAAGGCAGTCATAAGGCCGGTTTCATCAAGATCAGTTTGTAACTAGGCGGCTACTACCCTTTCAAGTATCTTTGAGATAAAGTGTAAATTTGAGACAGGGCTATAGTTTTTGAAAACTTCATTGTCTAAAGATGATTTTTTGAGAATAGCGGTAACATGGACCTGCTTGAAAAAATTTGGACACTTACCTTGCTCAAGAGAAGCGTTGATGATTGAAGTGATGGGGATAATGAGAACATCCAAATAATCCAGAACAAGGAAAGTGGGCAAAGGGTCTAGGGAACATGATTTACTAGGAGAGTTGGTAATAATTTTAGTAACTTGATTTTCTGTTACAGTAAAAAAAGTGGAGAACATAATGGGAGGAGGGTCAAGGGTGATGTATTGCAAATTGACAGAGCAGAGAATGCTGAGAATATTTTTTTCAATTTTTTTCTGTGAAGAACTCCACAAACCTGTCAGCCAAAACCTGAGGGGGCTTTATCGATGGGAGGATCTTGGCTGGAAGTCTATGTAACACATCACCCACCCATAATTTTTGTGGGTTGTGGTGATTATCCTGAATTTTGCTTTAAGGAATTGAGATTTGGTGTGCATGCAGATTCTGTTGTATTGGTGAACTTTCTGCATGTACTGGGATCTATTAAAGGTGAATTTATTTCTTCGCTAAATGCGTTCAAACAAACGCTTGGTCTCTTTTGCCGCAATTACAGTTTCGTTAACCCATCCCAGGATGTACTTCGCCTTTATAGTGGAGCATGTTTGTCGATAAGGGTCGACAAGGTGGTGTGATATTGTTTGTAGAGAGTATCAGGTTCTTGGGACGGATTATTAATTAGTTCAGAAGCAAGGCGATCTGCTTTCATTTTCTCTTTGTCAATTTTATGGTATTTATGAAAGGTGACAGTAGCATTATTCTGAGATATAGGGGTTAAAAAATTTAGAGTGAAACTAACTGAGTAATGGCCGGGAAAAGCATGGGTGGTGTGAACATTAGAAATTTTATCATTGTTGGATTTGGTTAAGACCTGATCAAGAGTATGTCCATAAATATGAGTCAGGAAATTAACTTTCTGAATTAAGTCAAATGAATCGATCAGTGAGTGAAAGTTTTTTGAATTTGAACTTGTTGTTTCAAGGCAAAGATTGAAGTCGCCGATGATAGCCAGATTTTCCGTGGTATGATGGATATCCTCCAAAAGTGACTGAAACTGTTCAAAAAGGGTTGTAGTACTAGAGGAAGGTGGTCTGTATATGTTCAGAAAGTAAAAAGATTCCTTGTTCAAGGATATCTTGATGAGGAAATTTTTGAAGGTGGAGCAGGCCTTTGTAGGACAACGGATGCATTCAGTCCATCTTTAAAAAAAAACCCAGGCCTCCACCACAGTGGGCCTCTCGTGGCTGTTGATACAGACTGTAACCTGGTGGGGTGATTTCAGACAAGTTGGCACTTGTGGTGTCAGGTCTTATCCAGGTCAGACATGGCAAAGAGATCAGTGTCATTGTCAGAAACAAATCTTGCAATGGCTGGGTATTTGTTGTTTATGGATCTTATGTTTGCATATGTGATATTCAGACACATGAGTGGTCCTGGGTTTGGGTTAATATCACCAGCAAGGAGAAGTAGGATGAAGAGACGGGACGGTGACAGAGCTGGTGGAATAAATATTGAGGACTTGATACTAAAATGTAAACAGAAAGTGGTGGGGGGGGGGGGGGTTTGAAGGGGCAGAAACTGACATCAGGACATTGGATGCTTGAGCTAATGTGGTGCTGATATACAGCAGTGACTGGTTGGATTCCCAGTAGGATATGGAAGAAAATCATTTTTGAGAACTTGGGGGAGGGGGGCTTCAAGTTTAAAACTGAACATAAAATTTGGGGAATTGTGTGGTTAGTGGGTGTATATAGTGAGAGTGATGGTCCCTGATAATGGAGAATATGAGTGATAAAAGAGGATCACATGATAAAGTGGGTAGTTTTTTGTGTAATTATCTAATAATTTTATTAAAAGGAGGTATAATAGATAAAAAGTTGTTTGTGGATTAAAACTAGAAATAAGGCAGACATAGAGGGAGTTTATTTGAAGATATTGCTGGTGATATTAGCGGTCAATAATTTAGAGAAACGGTACTTCCCTAACGGACACATTCCATTATGTTGTGTGCAAACCCAAAAAAATAAAACCATGTCATCATTCACAGCAAAAAAAGCTGTCTTAAGGTTAATTTTACAGTTAAAATAGCATTAACATTGTGTTTGTTGATATTCTATAACTCTATGTTACAAATCAGAAGGGGGGTAGATTCTGGTGGTGTTCAAAATCTACCCTGGGGTAGATTCTGGGCCCTCCCAGAATCTACCCAGGTATAAAATGAAGGGGGTATAATCTGGGGGCTTACACTGGCTCTGACTTTGGTACCATGAGCATACGCATATGATTTTGCAAGTGGGCGTATGAATTTCTTACTACGATAACTGAAGGTGTGGTCCACGATGTACATAAGGTTGTGATTCGGTCATCCATGTAATATGGCGACATAAGGTGAGTTAAGGTATTGGTCGTTCCATCCGACAGCTACCGAAGGTGAGTTGAGGTTGCTTCAACATGGCCAACATTTGTAGAATTATCATTCTACTGTTACTGACGGTTAAAAAAAGTGTTCAATCAGTGGCCGTCTGCCTATAGTGTGAACAACTCAGCCAAAATGGGGTGACCTGGAGGTGGTTCTGCAGCCGAGAAAAGCTTCTCACTGCGGGATGTATCGCCTGTAGTGTGAATGGGGCATTATCAATTATAATATCTCAACCATTTATTTACTAAATGAACAATTGACAAGTGTTTATAAATATTATGGCAAAAGTAAACATCACAACAAAAATTTACACCTACATTACTGTATGTTTGTTTTCAATTTTCATAAAGTATGTCAAACGCACAAGGTATACAAGCAATCAGTGCCCGTGAATGGGCTCTGTGTCAGCTGACTGTGTGTTTTGAGTTTCAGAGTAGAAGTGAAAGAAGAAAAGGACACAAATGTTGTGCCCTGCAAATGGATTCACAAGTGCCAAGTTAACAGTTAAGGAGTAAAATGTAGGTGAAAAACATATTAAACCAAATACTATAAATGCAATAGTTTTCGAGTTACAACTGATTTACTCAAGAATGGAAACCTCAAAGTAGCTATTACTCAGCTATGCAATGAGCTACTGCTCTGCAATTTTACTATGTTATTGCTGACCCAAAAGTAGGTGAACAATATATGTAGACAAAATACTTTAAGTGCAATAGTTTTAAAGTTACAACTAATTTACTCAATAGTGAGAACCTCAAAGTAGCTATTGTTCAGCTAAGGATGGAGGTATAGGTCTGTAATTTTGCTATTTTATAGCTGACCCAAAAGTAGGTGAACAACATATTTAAACAAAATACTGTAAACGCAATAGTTTTCAAGTTACAATGGATTTACTCAACCATGAGAACTTGAAAATAGCTATTGCTCAGCTATGCCATGAGCTACAGGTCTATAATTTCACTATGTTACAGGTGACTCAAAAGTATTTGAATAACATATCTAAACAAAATACTTTAAATGCAATACTGTTAGAGTTACAACTGATTTACTCAACAGTGGGAGCCTCAGAGTAGCTATTGCTCAGTTATACAATGAGCTACAGGTGTACGATTTCACTATGTTATAGCTGGCCAAAAGGAAGGTGAATAACAAATTTAAACAAAATTCTCTAAACGCAAAAGTTTTCAAGTTACAGCTGATTTACTCAACAGTGAGAAGTTGAAGTTAGCGTTTGCTGAGCTATGCAATGAGCTACAGTTCTGCAATATTATTGTGTTGTAGCTGATTCAAAAGTAGGTGAACAACATAATAATATTTAAACAAAATACTGTAAATCTAATCATTTTCAAGTTACAACTGATTTACTTAACAGTGATAATGTAAAAGTTGTTTTTTGCTCAGCTATGCAATGAGCCACAGATCTGCAATTTTACTTTGTTAAGGGTGTTGCACACAGGAAACGACCCTACACGATCCGATCAGACAAAATAAATAGCCCATGGTGTTTTAAATGTATGCACACACACTCCGATCCTATCAGATAAGACACTGCAAGACACGACCCGACATTTCTAAATTAGAAAAGATTCCAATTTTTATCTGGTCGTAGGGAGGGGAAAAGTGGGGGTTCTCTATTGCCCAGGTAATTTCTAGAGAACTGTGTGTAATAAATGCTTTGGAAAGCTCAAACAGGCTGGATCCATGAAAGGCATTTAAATTGTACAACATAGTCTTACCCCAAGCTCAAGTTTTTTATATTGAGGTAAAATATTGGTGGACACAGCACAATCCAAAGTATACTCTTACATAATTCAGCTTTTAAATTAATTTATTACTTATTCTGCCTCTCCTAAAATATGTAATACTTCATTATGACACCAGGTATTTGTATTTTAAAAAGATATTGTACACTTTTAAGCTCAGGTAAAGGCTATGCAAATCACAAGATGTACAAGCAAAGTGAAAAAAAACTGTTGTAAAATAGCAAAACAAACAGACTGGATCGGATCCAGTGTGTTTTGACATGTCTGTCGACCTCCAGGCAAACTGTCATTAATATGTCGGATCGTGTCGGGTCGTTTCCGGTGTGCAACACCCTTTATAGCTGACCCAAAAGTAGGTGAACAACGTATTTAAACAAAATACTCAAAATGCAATAGTTTTCAAGTTACAACTGATTTGTTCAACAGTGAGAACCTCAAAGTAGCTATTGCTCAGCTAAGGAATGAGGTATATAGGTATGCAAGTTTACTATGTTATAGCTGACCCCAAAGTAGCTGAATAACATATTTGTACAAAATTCTCTAAATGTAAGAGTTTTCAAGTTACAACTGATTTTACTCATTATGGAAGGTACTGAAAAGTCAGAAGTAGCTATTATTCAGTTAGCTATTGGGACAGATACCCAAGTTACTCAGCATGTTGTAGCCAAAGAAAAGTAGCTGAATAACATATTTTAACAAAATGCTCTAAATGCAATACTTTTCAAGTTTGCCATAATGTCAGCTGACTGACAAGTGAGCTGACATAAAAACAATTATTTAAGCACTACTGTGACCGCCAGGGACTTTGATGCAGTGTTTACATCAGGATTGTTCCCAGTGGAGTTTAATCCAAAATCAATAAAATCTGTCCACAAGGTTGAATTGATACTTATATTGTGCATGTTCAATGATGACACGCATAACAATACAATATATAAACCCCGCCTATTGATTTCAATTTATTATTATTGTTATTACGGCGTGCCAGCACCATCTAAAGTTGTCTCAACAAATGCGCATGTGCACCGATGACGTTTGTAACAAAGTAATATATATGCTCCGCCTATTAATTAATGTAAGTTTTAATTCTGTCACTACGCGGCAGCATTAGACGGTCTAGTTTGAAATTATTTAATTCCTTTCAATTATTTTTTAGTGCAAGCACTCCAATTCAAATGCGCATGTCCACTGATGACGCGCATAACAAACTAATATATAGGCTCCGCCTATTAATTAATGTAAGTTTTAATTCTGTCACTACGCGGCAGCACCAGACGGTGTAGGTTGAAATCATACAATAGCTTTCAATTAGTAGCTAGTACAGGCACTCTAAATCAAATGCGCATGTCTACTGATGACGCGCATAACGAAGTAATATATAGGCTCCGCCCATTAATTACTGTAGTATTTAATTCTACCACCATGCGGCAGCACCAAACGGTGTACATAGGACATGTTTATTATATGCGTTCAATTATTTTGAACACTGTCTTCCAAAATAAACATGGATATTTATTGATGACGCACATAACGGAGCAATATATCAGCTCCTCAAATTAATCATTGCAGTTTTTTTAAATTATGCCACTACACGGCAGCAGGAGACGGTGTCCATCGAAATACTTTAATCACGCTGAATTGTTTTGTCAGCACCGATTCTTACAACCAATGCGCATGTCAATGATGACGCGTATAACAAATCAATCTATAGGCTCCACCCACTAATATATGTAGTGTTTAAAACCACCGCTACGTGTCAGCACCTGACGGCAGCACTTGTCGCATAAAAATTTCTCCGCACGTTTTTTAAACAAAGTGTACCATCAGGTGCTGCCCCCACTCGACGAAAATTGAAACTAAAGTCCAGTTGAAATGGGCGGGGCTTAATTATTACTCGCTATTGTAAATCGATGGGTTTAAACGATGATATATTTATTACAAAAGCCTCTTTTTAGTCTTATTGGGATATACATGTAATGAGTTTTCCAGAAAATATATAACTTGGTCAGCACTTAAAATGTCTCCTATTTTATTCACATCGCCAATTTTTTTTATCAATAGGTGAAAAACATTAAAGATTATTGACTTTTAATACTAATCTGGATTTTTGGCCGTACACAATATTTACAATTACGTAATTCTAATGCCGAGGGTATTATGACCACGACATAATTAGAGCAAAGCTTTTTTGTATCGTTTCTGTCAAACTGTTGTTGGAAATACGAAAATAATTCAATCTTTGGGATTAACTGCTGACTTATATGAGGACATTATGTCACCGTTGTCGTACTTAAATTCCCAATTATTTGGAAAGCGGTATATTTTGCCGTTTACTTACAAAATTCACAAAAATATGTATTACATGAGGACATTATGAAACCGCTAGAGACCTTAATTTTGTGTTGCCAACAAGATTCTTGTAAATATTCTGTCAATAATGGCATGTTTTCCCCTGCTGTGCAGGTATTGTTTTCACAATTATAGTTAGACTTGCAGGATATATTCATAACCATAAAATCTTGCCTATTGAATATTTTTGGCCTCACAGTTTGAAAAACAAGATGTCCGCCGCTGGTGTTTTTTATTTTCAGCAAGGAGTTTTGTTAGCCCTCTAGATCAAAGGGTATTATGAGTAGAGATCTCAAATTCACAGGATATGTTCATCATTACAAAATCTTGACTGGGAATATTTTTGGCCTCACTTTGAAAAACAAGATGGCCGCCACAGGCGGTTCATTGTCAGTCATGAAAAGGGTGTATATCTCCCTTATTATTGGTCCTAGAGGCTTAGTATGTGAAGCCAACCTGTAGGAAATTATGGGCTGGGCATCTTCTGATGTGGTCCGATTTGACCTTGGACCCCTCCAAGGTCAAACGAGGATCGCCAAACTTAAAAGTGCTTATAACTCGCTTATTATTGGTCGTAGAGGTTTGGGATGGTAAACCAACCTATAGGAAGTTATGGGCTGGGAATCTTTTGATGTGGTCAGATTTAACCTTGGGCTCCTCCTTCAAGGTCAAACAACGATAGGCAAATTTAAAAGTGCTTATAAGTCTCTTGTTATTGGTCCTAGAGGTTTGCAATGTGAAATCAACCTATAAGAAATCATGGGCTAGGAATCATTTGATGTGGTCATATTTGACCTTGGGCTCCCCCTTCAAGGTTAAGCGATGGTTGACTGGCTTTGGTGAGTTGTCTTTCCTTTTCAATTTGCATCGGTTCTCCGATGCGCTGGGATACGCATCACTTTTGCCTTTGGTCTAGGCTGTATATCTATATTTTGCAGTTTACCTACAAAAATTACAAAATGACCATGTATTACATGGGGCATTACGGAACCACTAGCCAACATAAATTCCAATACAAATGTTTTACCCTGCTATACAGGTATTAGTTTCACAGTGGGATAGGTCAGCCCTTCCTCTGTTTATTGTGGCCACAGTGGGATAGGCATCTCTTTTCTTTTGCCTGGGGTATATCTTGAAAACCTTAAGATGTAGTTAGTAGTTGCATGGTAGGGACACTGGTTGGGGTTGTGCATGTGCAATATCATGTTGTGACCTTGATTTGACTTTTGACCTTACAATAGTGACCTTGTCCTTAAATATCATTTCCCGGCTATATCTCAGAAACTGTAAGGTACAGAAAGTTGATACTTGGTATAGACACTGGTTGGGGGTGTAAGTGTTCAAAAGTATGGTGTGACCTTGATTTGACCTTTGAACTTTGGTGACCTTGACCTTTAAAACCTTGTCTAGTCTATATCTCTAGGCTATATCTCCGAAACTGTAAGATGTAGGATGATCATACTTGTTAAAGAAATTAATTGTGAGGTGTAGGTGTGAAATGTTATGGTGTGACCTTGAATTCAGCTTGCAGTAGTGACCTTGACCTTTAAAATATTGTTTGGCCTTTGGTGACCTTGACCTTTAAAACCTTGTCTAAGCTATATCTCAGAAACTGTAAGGTGTAGGATGATCATACTTGATAAGGAAATTAATATGGAGGCGTAGGTGTGCAATGTTAATGCATGATCTTGCCCTCACCTTTGACCTTGTTGTAGTGACCTAGACATTTAAAATCTTGTTTGGACAATATCTTGGAAACATAAGATGTAGAAACTAGAAGCATCTGGTTGGGGGTGTGTATGTGCAACATCGTGTTGTGACCTTGATTTGATCTTTGGCCTTGTTGTAGTGACCTTGAGCTTTAAAATCCTGTCTGGGCAATATCTTGGAAACTTTAAGACGTAGAAAGTTGATATTTGGTAGTGATATTGGTTGGGGTGTATCCATTCGCAACATCATGGTGTGATCTTGATTTGACCTTTGGCCTTGTTGTAATGCCCCTGACCTTAAATATATTTTCTGGCTATATCTCAGAAACTGTATGGAACAGAAAGTTGATACTTGGTATAGACACTGGTTGGGGTCTAAGTGTGCAATGTTATGGTGTGACCTTGATTTAACCTTTGACCTTTTTGAAGTGACCTGGACAGTCTTCATTGCCAGGTATAAGTCAGTAAAAACACTAAATATAAAAAACACGTTTGGAGTTTATTATATACATACACATACCATAACCAACTGTTAGTATTATACACTTTAAGACCACCTTAACTTGTGTTTACGATTGTGTACAATTACTTGAGTTAAGGCTACCTTAACTTGTATATTCTATGTTATTATACTACTGTCCTAAACTAATTTACTAATACTACAGTTCTATTTACAAAAGGTTTAGGTAGCATATTAAGAAACATGGTTAAGTTGAAGAAAAACCCGTACATATAGATGAACGTACAGTAAAATAAGCCCAGCCCTTAGTAAGGGAGGGTGGGTGTGGATTTAAAAACACTCTTGTTGACACAACGACTTATTTCAAACTGAATAACAATGGCAGCTTGGTGTCAGACCGAGGCTGCTTGGTGTCTACTAGTTTACTTACTGACTGGTTAAGGTTGACAGAAATAGATGCTGGCCTCACGACTGAGCTATGGTGCTACTTCTTGCTCACCAATGCACAGTCTTCATTGCCAGGTATAAGTCAGTAAAAACACTAAATATAAAAAACACGTTTGGAGTTTATTATATACATACACATACCATAACCAACTGTTAGTATTATACACTTTAGGACCAACCTTAACTTGTGTTTACGATTGTGTACAATTACTTGAGTTAAGGCTACCTTAACTTGTATATTCTATGTTATTATACTACTGTCCTAAACTAATTTACTAATACTACAGTTCTATTTACAAAAGGTTTAGGTAGCATATTAAGAAACATGGTTAAGTTGAAGAAAAACCCCAAACGCAAAGCGAGTGTAGGAAGTACTAGAATAAGTAGTTAGGAGTTAAAATTTAAGCAGTTCTGAAAAGTTTTTGCTACTGAGCTGGCTGCAGCTGGGGTCCTGATAAGATAACGCCAGATAGCATCTGATCTCCAGACTCCATGCACTTTGATGTGGTCGAGGTCCATGTTGTGGTCGAAGGCCCAGCAGGCCCCAGATCGCCTTAGTGAGTGGAAGCCATAGTCTGCAGGGGCGAGCCCAATGGCTTGGACTAGTGACCTGAACGTGGATCTGACCTTGCTGGCTGTGAGGATGCGAGGGCCTGACTGGGTGGCCACAGTGAAGAGTGGGTGATCTGAATGATCCGGGTTTGTTGAAACGATTGATCTGAGAGCTGTTACTGGGCAGATAGAGCTGTCCTCTAGAGCTGGCAGTTGAACTATGTGTACCTGCCCTGACACTTGCATGTTTTTGGAACACTTTGTGATGATGTGAGCCCCAGGGGCGCCCCACACTACGTCTCCATGTGTGGGGAACCTGGTGATTGAAAAGGCAGATACTGATGGAGGCACTAGTGTTGATAGTCGATAGAACCCGAAGAAGCCCATAAGTATTAAGGCTCGCAGCATTCTGGCATCTGGCAGTAGACTGGCTTCTCCTACTAGTTGACTTAGCTTGTTGATTGTCATAGTGCCTTTGATAGTAAATGAAAGTGGGGCATTGTAGGAAACTGCACGGATTGCCAGACGGATGGATCTGTGGTCTGTCACTGTGGTGTTCATATTGTATATTGCGAAGTAGTGTTTAAGCACTGATAAGTAGTTGGTGAGTGATTGGGCCCTAAGACCTTGTTGGGCCATGTACTCGATGAAAAGGGCCACTGCCGACACTGAATCCACTGGGTTAAGCTTGAGGTACACTAGAAAGGCCAGATATAATCTGAACTTGTTCCTATATGCCTGGAAGGTGCGAGGTCTGAAGCCTTTGTCGACTCTAGCCTGGAAGTCTGTGAATAGCTGGTCTGCTAGGGGGCTACCTACAATTATACAGAAAAATCTGGATTTAGTGTGTCCATCTGTATGTCAGTCCAGACACAACTCTTGAGGTGCCTGACGGTGTCATTTTCTACATTTCTGAAATGGGGCCATCTGGACAGAGTATCTGCATAAATGTTCTTAACACCCTGTATATGTTCAACTGTTACTTTAATGTTATATTTTGCCTTAGTTAACCATAGGGTCCTAGCACATGCTGCCAAAAACTTATCTTTTGTACGTCCACTATTAAGAATGTTAACTACAGCAGCATTATCACAATGAACTATAATGTAATCATCCTTCCACTGGTGGCCCCAGACCCTGAAGGCCACCATAACATTTAGCATTTCGAAATGCACAATAGATAGGGTGAGTTTGTAGCACTCAGGGAGTGCAGACCAGTAAACTTCTTGGTCGATGTAGGCACCAATGGCTTGTAGGGAAGCATCCACATATAGACTTCTAGAGGCCTGTGTGTAGCTGTGGATTTTTGTGATTCCATTGAACGAATCCAGGAACTGCCTAAACCAGTTTATATCCCTGTAGAAGTCAGCATCTAAGGATATTCGGCCCTGGGGGGGGGGGGATGCCCTGAGAACCTGTAGAATCCTGTTAACAAATAGCCTAGATGGCTGCACACATCTGTGCAGATATAGCAGATGTCCTAACAGCCTCTGTATAGATCTACGTGTAGCATGAGCTTTGGAAGCCCACTGATTACAGAGGCGTTTGATCTGTTGCACTTTTTCTTGTGGAATAGTGAGGATTCCAGTCTTGGCATTGATGTTGATGCCTAGACACGTCATTTCATGCGTCGGGGCGACCACCTTTTCCTGATTAATGGGAAGACCGAGCGTATGAATTAAGTTGTTGAGTGAAGTGAAGGCATGTTGAGCTTTTGCTGGTGTTGCTACTCCAAGGATATCGTCCAGGTAGGCACATGTCCAGTGGTCCTGTGACGCCATAAGATGGGTTATACAATCTGTGGCCATCTGGCAAGCCGAAGCACCTGTCTTTATTCCAAAGGCCACACTGACGTCGACGTAACACTGGCCTTCCCAAAGTAGGCCCAGTACTGTGAAGTCACGGGGGTCTGTCCTGAGGTTGCGGTATGCACGTTTAAGGTCTATCTTATACAGTTGAGCTTCTGGCCCAATGGTTGCTATCTGTGTGACAATGTTGTCTACCGTGGGGTACCGTAGCTGGAAGGTCATATCATCAAACAGCTGATCAGGTATGTGAGTATTTACGCTGTCCCCATGGGGCCATGACATATCAATTATGATTCGACGTGAACCATCTGGCTTGGGTCTCGTCATCATTGGGGAAACATGAAGCTTTTGGAAAGGAGAGGCATCAAAGGGGCCCACGATGGCATTGTGGGCTATCTCTGTCTTCAGATAGTCATTTACAGCATCAGGGAACTGAGTGGCTGAGGGGTGATTTTCCACTTCTGTGTTGTATGAAAAATTCCCATAGTCTAGGGTCAGAGGGAATCCGAATTCCACATAATCACACACCCTGCTGAGTTTATAATTTTTTAAGAGGTGCCTCCATTGTTTCACGTCAAGTTGTGACACCACCCTGACACGTGCACCCTTATAGTTTGGAACTTCATATTGAGAGGCTGTGGCATATGCTAACTTCATCCATTCTGCCATGTCAGAATAGTCAATTGATTGGCCCCCACAGTCCACCGTAGCTGTGAAGAATGTGGAGGGGGTGAACCCCCACTGCTCATGTAATCTATTGTTGGTCGCTGTTTTGACGCCTTGTGGTTTGTCACTTGAATAGTTAATAGGGGTGTTGGGCAAACTACCTGAAAAATTGATTGATTGTTCATCTGAGCTTGTGATAACACTACTTCTAGATTGGTTTATGTGCCATAATAAGTCTGTATTGTTAATACTACTAGCTGTGCTTGTAGTGGAGTTATTGAAGGAGTCCCAGGTTGGCATGCTGTTGCCCTGCAGCCAGCTCAGCTCTTCTGTGTAGTGACTCATCTGATGAGTGGAGAGAAACACAGTGTCAGCGTCACTATCTGACGTGTTGAGTTGTGTTTTTGTATGAGGGTTGTTGCTGTGTTCAAAAAGCGTGTGACACTTGTTGTTGGGTTTGTTGCTATCGTTGTGTATGTTTGGCAAGTTGTCTGAGCTAAAATTATGTTTACATAAGTTTTCTGGTACATTTGACCCCATCGCCCTGACCTTCTGAACATCTAAAACACACCAGTTGCAGTCACAGGGATGGAGGTGATTAGTATCCCAAAAGATGCTGTCTCTGATACACCAGGGGCAAAGGCACAGCCCTGCATGTTTTGTAAATAAGTTGAAACAATAAGAAGGCCTGGGAGGGGGGCAAACTACCTTTTCATTAAACTCGAGCTTTCTCTACTGACTGGCTGGCCTGTCTCTTGGCCCTGTTACATTTTGCCTCTGGGTGTGGGTAGTGGCGTTTTACTGTCTTGTAGCAATTGAAGCAAGCATGCTTGTAGAGGGTGCGGCCTTCTGTATGGTCTTTGGGTTGGTTGCATGCTTCCTCATTATATCTCTTGCAGATTTTCACTTGTTCATCCATATGTGCTGTTTGTGGTGACTTCATAGCCCTTTGTGTAAAACGCTGACGTATCCTGTCCACCCCAGTGTGGTCTGCCCAAGAAGTGGTTCCTCTCTCAATTTCTGTGAGCACAGCCGCGTGGGCCCTCTTGGCTGTGGCCCAATTCAGTTCTAGGGCGTCCTGCATGAGGTGGGACTGGTACTGAAGCATGTGCAACCGAGTTTGTTGATTCTGTTCTTCTATGATGCATCTGGAGAAGCCCTGAACCCATTGAAAAACATTAATGTCCTCATATGTGGGCATCTTGAAGTTATCCCCCACTGAACAGTACTCATGGGGCCAGTGGACCAAATGCTTGACCCTTTGATCCCCCAGTCTGTACCGCCCTGACTTAAGTTTTGTTGACATACCTGGCATATCCTCATGATTGAAGTCCTCATAGTGCCATAGCCTTCTGTCGACTTCCGCCTGTACCTCACTGTCTGATTTGAGGAAATCCACTGATGGCAGGGGTTTTCGTCATGGTTGGTGGCCAGATCTATCCAATGTACTGAGATTAGCTGACCTGTGCTTTGGAGAGCTGTGTGCAGAGGGATCTGATAATGTGGAGAATGAACTACTACCTCTGCGCTCCTGGTGTTCTAAACGCTTCTCAAAGTCTCCAAACTTCTCCATCACTACATTCAGTTTGTCCAGGACATCAGCTGTTGTAGGTTTCTTGGCTTTTTTTGCGGGTTTTTGGGTAACTTGTATTTCAGACTCACCCTGGGGCTTGCTAGTGCCCTGGCTGCTTGTACCTGGCTGGCTTCCATCCATGACCACCGAAAGAGAGTCTGAGATAAGGCTACTCCTTGTATCCTTGTGTGGTTGTTGTTTGGATCTAACTGCTTTAACGTGCTGACAAGATATTCCTACTGGAGGTTTATGTCTTTGTTTGCATTTTACACAAGCAACCTTGTTCCTGGTCTCATATCCAGTTGCTGCCATAATATTGTCCCAAGTAATAACAATATTGGCAAAGTAGTTTGTTACTATCGAGTAAAAACAAAATTTTATTTAAAAACACTCTTGTTGACACAACGACTTATTTCAAACTGAATAACAATGGCAGCTTGGTGTCAGACCGAGGCTGCTTGGTGTCTACTAGTTTACTTACTGACTGGTTAAGGTTGACAGAAATAGATGCTGGCCTCACGACTGAGCTATGGTGCTACTTCTTGCTCACCAATGCACCTTTACTTTGCTATATCTCAGAAACTATAAGGTGTGGGATGATCTTACTTAGTAGGGAAATTAATTTGGAGGTGCAGGGGTGCAACATCATGGTGTGATCTTGACCTTACTGTAGTGACCTTGACGTTTAAAATCCTGTGTGGACAATATCTTGGAAAAGTAAAGATGTAGAAAGATGATACTTGATAGGGACATTGGTTTGGAGTGTGCAGGTACAACACCATGCTGTGACCTTAATTTGAGCTTTGACCTTGCCATAGTTACCTTGACCTTTTCCAAGCCATATCTCAGAAACTTTGAGGTGAAGAAAATTGGTAGTTTGTATGGCCACTGGTTGGTGGTGTAGATGTTCAGTATTATGTTGTGAACCTTATCTGGGCTATATCTCAGAAACTGTAATTTGTATGATGATCATATTTGGTAGGGAAATTAATTGGGAGGTGTATGTGTGCAATGTGATTGTGTGACCTTGGCTTCCCATTTAACCTTGCTGTATTGACCTTGACCTTTAAAATATTGTCTGGACAATATCGTGGAAACCTTAAGATGTAGAAAGTTGATACTTGGTAGGGACATTGGTTGGATTTGTGAATATGCCATATCATCTTGTAAACTTGATTTGACCTATGACTTTGCCTTAGTGGCCTTAACTTTAAATATTTTTCCACCCTATATCTCGGAAACTGTAAGGTGGAGAAAGATGATAATTGGTATGAACACTGGTTTGGGGTGTAGGTGGTCAACATCATGGTGTGGCTTTGATATGCCCTTTGACCTTGCCGTGACCTTGACCTTTAAAGTCTTGTCTGGGCTATATATCAAAACCTGTAAGGTGCAGTAAGTCGATACATTGCATGGTCATTGATTAGGGCAAGTGGTGTGCAATATTTTGGTGAGACTTTGATGTAACATTTGACTTTGGCTTTGCCGTAATGTTTTTGACTCCCATATTTGATACATATTTCTGTCACAAAGAAATGTAGATTGCTGCAACTAATTATTATATGAACGTTTACGTAATTGTGCTATCTAATTTGACATACTTCAACTAAGAAAATTTACAGCTTCATAACTTTTAATTCACTAATTAATGCTGTCAACTTGCTATTGAATTGTCTTGGTTCGACACTTTGTTTTTACATACGTAGTTGCTCCCTTACATGTTATTTTCTTCCACACATGTACATAATTTATACTGTCTGTTCTTAAAGTCTTCTGTGAACTTTATACTGTTCTACCTCTTTTATATCTCATGGTATTCAAAGCTATTCCCCCAGGCTGTGGGGTACGGTCATATCTGATGTTATTTTCATTTATTATTTCTCCTGACAAATTTTATTTTATTAAATTTGTAGATTTTGGTATATATGGGAACATCATGGCACTATAGTTGTGGGATTACAATCACAGTTTGAGAAAACCCATTTCAAGCTGGTTCATATAGCACTCGTCAGATGTATGATCATATGCCAAATCTGCAGAATTTGATTTATACTTTTCAGTTGAATATAAAGTATCTGATACATGGATACTTATGATATTTATTTATTATGGATACTATAAAGGTGTTAATAACTCACTTATTATTGGCCCTAGTGATTTTGGATGTGAAATCAACCAATGGGAAATCATGCATGGGATTTTTATATGGACAGATTTGAAATTCCTTCAACTTGAAATCAGGGAAGCCAAATTTAAAAGCATTTATATTAACTTATTACTGGTCCTAGAGGTTTAGGGTTCGAAACCAGCCTACGTAAAATCATGTGCTTGGATTCTTTTGACATGGTTAGGTTTGACCTTGGGCCCCTCTTTCAGTGTCAGATGGGGAAAGCAAAACTTAAAAGTACTTATAACCTGCTTATTAGTCCTATAGGTTTGGGATGTCGAAGCATCCTGTAGGAAACCATAGGCTAGAATCCTTTTGATATGTCCCTTGAGCCCTTCAAGATCAAACAGGAGAAGTTGAACTTAAAACTGTTTCAACTCATTGATTATTGATTTTAGAGGTTTGGGATGTGAAACCAGCCTTTTGGAAATCATAGGATGGGGACCTGAACTTGGGCCCATTTCAGTCAAGATCAAGGGAGAGGATGCCCTATGGAAAATTATATGCTCCTAGAATGGCTGCCAGGTACCCGTGCTTGGTAACTAGAGTGCGGTGGACATAACTATGTATCAGTTCCCCAATGGTATAAAACTTGATAGAATTGTTGCATAGATCTTTGTTTTAACTTTTTAAAATAAACATTGATTCTATTAAAGATGACAAACTACAATAAATACTTACTGTACCATTAGTGATTCAGTATTTGGCAAAGGAACCCCAAAATCATATAAATTCTAGAGAAATTAAAAAAAAACCCTGATTTATGTAAATGTTTATGTTTTTATGATTAAATTTAAACAGAGGATTACATATATTTAATTTAAATGAATGATTAATTATATTAAATTCTATTTAGGTGTCATAAACTGTGCCCAGCTTCCTACAGTTCAGAAGTTGCAGGGTTTTTGTTTCAACTTTTCAAGAGGGAAAAACCTATTTCCTCTGTTTCCAAATTGACCAAACCAAATTGAATCAGTAATTTAGCCAAGGGCTTTCTGGGGAGAACAAAGTATTTTTCTTCACTAAAGTTAAGTTGATGTTTTCTTTCGAAGCCTACTTGTTTAAAAAAAAGAAATTATATCCAAATTATGCAATTAGGATTAAAACAAATTATAACAAGAACAATTACTTTGTTGACAATTTTGTGAACACATTGAAGATATAACTTTTCTCTATCCTTTTATGACTTATTAACTTGTGAAGAGGTAAAACTTGTAAAGGAGTTACACATAAATAGTGCAAGTACTCACTGTCTGATTACTTCAGCAAAGATTCTAAAACCAAGGCCAAATTTGCATAATCTGGCCATTTGGATCCGAAGTGTTTTGTTGATTTTGAGCAGTCTGAGGGTAAACAGATTGTAATCACAATTTTTTAGTGGAATTAGACATCAGGTCACTGTGGACAGTAGCTACAATAAACTCAGTGATTACAGTCTCACCTTTCAGTACAGTAATAGTACTGTGGTAACAAACTCAATCCACATATTTAAGTGTGTATAACATGTCTTCTAACAAAGCATTTTTTCACTGAGGGTAAAATGTCAGCGTCACTGGGTTTCCTTTTGGAAAAATCAGTGAGCTCTTCTAAACCCACAGACCTTTGTGTAACCGATATTGTCAGTCATTATAGCAGATTGACTGATTGATTGATTCACTGGGTAGGGTTTATGTATGTTTTCAACTCATTTTGTAGACTATGCTATGTCAGAGTGGGTAGATTTTTACGGTGCACTTAAATTCAACAATAAAAACCAAACCTGGGAACCTCAGTCATGATCAAATTTGGCAAATAATTAGTTGTCTCTCTCTGAAGTTATAGGTTTAGATCCTTCTCATGAAAACGTGTGGGTAGTTATCCATATGGATGTTATGCCTTTCTCAACTTTCATATCTTTTCTATCTGTTTCTCTACCTATTTGTTTTATTGGTTTGGTTGTCAATGGGACTATTTCAGTAGATGTGCACTTTGGGTTAAAAGTGAAAGTTGATAAATTTTGCACACAATGTAGGAAACAGGGTGACAATTAATAACTGCTTATATTGGTCCACTAGAAGAGCATTTTGTGAGGATAAAAACATAACATATTCTTCTGATTTGTTGATCCCTATTTCTTTAAAGAATTGTTCTTCAATGATATTTAATGAGTATTGTTGGATTAGGCATATTGTGGCACTGTTCTATGTCTCTAATTGTGTATATCCTGCTTATCAGGGGCTTAGTGTGACATGTTATATCTCAGTATCCTGTTTATGCTACTGTTCACTGCCGTTTTGACCCCCAAGCTGTTTAAAATGGCGGGCCCGCCGTTTAAAATGGCAGACTGCCGTTTAAGGCGGTGGATGGGGTCAAAATGGCATCTAACACTACTAAAAGTAGTCCCCAATCTCAAGATGTCCATTGCAATGCCATACACTCAGCCATCTGATAACTACTGTTTGGTAAACAAACTTTATACCTAAATCAAATTGGTTGACTACCCAGTTTTTTTTCTTATAGGTTGTAATAGTTTTCTGACACCTGATTGACTGTACACTGCAATTTGACAAAATTAATATCTTGTTCTACAAGTTCTAAGTTGCTAAAGCCAATTTTTACCATACTATGATATAGATTATTGTGTTTGGATTCAGATAAATTTATTAAATTCATTTTAAAGTTTCTCATGGTATTCGATGTCTCTGTCCATAAATTAGGTCAGGATATAATCAATGAAAAAATATCTGACGAGAACTCAAGATAATTATTTCACCCTCTAAGTAAACAAATTGCTTTCCTTATCTGATATTTTTCAATTTAGTTGAAATTTTTCATTTCAAAATATGAGCAAGTAGTTCAGATATTCTGTAGTTACATTGATAACTGAAATATTATTGTTCTCTAGTTTTATATGTTTACTTATAACTATTCAGCTTATTATATCTTGTCACTTTTGTATTTCTTTCTTTCGACAGCTGTTAAGTTCTTTTCCAGCTCAGGAGATTCTCATATCATCAGATTGCGTCATTACTGGAACCTAACCTTGAAGTAGTTCTCAGAAGATATGGACTCATTAAATACTGGGACCTCTTAATTGGTTTACATTGGATTTAAACCACACACAATGCAAACACCAGCTGGTGCTTAATGAAGAAGATGATGATCCATTTTCCCACATGGACGTTGTTGAGAATAGCTCTCATGTTTTCTTAAAATATCACATGGTCAAAGGTTATATTACCTGTCTGTTGTTTGATACAAACCTCTTTATTTGGTATCCTTCTGTTGTTTTCTCAGGTTGCAGCTATTTAAGCATTTTGGTTTGAGGTTTGCTTTGTACACGCCCTACAGTGTGGAAGGAGTTTCCCTGTTGCTTATCGATGGTCGGCAGTTTACAGTACAGAACCTTGACCAACTGTATCAACTGGTTTCTTCTGCCCAAAAATCTTCCCATTGTGATATGACCTGTACCATGTTGAAAGCGACGTAAAAACCCCAAATAAATAAAAACTGATGAACTCTGTTCCCCTGATTCCTCCTTCAGGAAAAAAACCCTCAAGTGTCCCCTGTTTCTTAATGCATATCCAGTATAGCCTCTTTACTAATGCTGTGTCTTCATGCTACTGACCTTTTTCTTGTGCCTGGATTTTGAAATTTGAACCTTTAGTGAACTGGTGTCTGTTTTCCTAACTGGAGAATAAGCTCTATAAAAACATCTGGGTCACATTTCTAGATTTTCATATGTAGTTTAGGGAGGTCCGAAAATACTGGAGTCAAATGTGAGATCTTACCAAGTTGACTGGGATTAGCCTTGCCAAGCCAGGCTAGACTGGGATAGGCAGCATATTTTAAGATGGGGCATTGATGCCATCACCCTTCACTTAAATTTTACAGCATTATTAAGATCTGAAGATAAATCTGCAGCAAAAGTTAATAGTAAGTCAAGTTAATTATGTTTTCACAGGAGAGAATTTAACAAAATATGGTATTTTATATTAACTCCCAATTTTGTAACCTGAGTGCAAACTATAAGACACATACTTCTGTTTAGAATTATAGTGGTGTAGTCCAAGCCAATCTAAAGATTGGTAATCCAAAGTTATGGCTCCAAGTTAGGCCAGTGATAAATCTTAAGATTTGTAAGCTCACCACTGTTGTCATAGCCTTGACTTTGGCTTATGGATCCATGTAGTTTACTGAACACAGCGAGCATCTAGTGCCAATCATGTGGTCCTCTGCAGTGTTAGACTTAAATCCATGTTGGGGATCACCTGGGGCATGTCCTAATATGGCCTGACCTCACTTTTTTAAAATTAGCTGCTCTAAATATTATGTGTCATTTTCTTCAATGCTATGATATATTTTTATTGGCATTAATAGATGTTACAAGGTCCACAGTGGCCTAGTGGGTTAGCAAGTTTGGCATCTAATCATAGGCTGTCACTTCTGTGGGTTCTAGTCCCATAAGTGGCAATACTGAGGACCTGTCCCAATATGACCCTGGCTGTTGAACGGGATGTAAAACCCCAATTTTGACATTTTGACTTTAATAGAGGTTACATTTCGGCCAGGTACTGACTCCCTTCCTCCACCCCCCCCTCTACCCATTAGTTGGTGCACTGTGGAATACTATAGTATTACACATGTAAACATTGGGACTGACCAGTGTAGTATTTATGCCACAAGAATTGTGGACCAAATATCATGTGAACTTCAATTTAAATGGCCCTGTTGAATGTGTTTTTTTGTGTTTTTCAATGCTGAGTTTTTGTATTGAAAGATATCTGGTACACAATTACTACTTGTCACATATTCAGTTCTATTAATTAACATTATTTCTCCATTTGATACCTCATAAATAATGTTAGATTGTACTAGAATCAGTGTACTGTGATTTACTGTGTACTTTATGGATATGCCTTTTCAAATGTATTCTGGATAATGTCAAGTACATTTTGTATTGTTTTTAAATTTTAAAATGTGCACAATTATGGATAACATGTTTAGGTTACTGTACAATAAAAGCATAAAATGTTGTTTTTTCTATCTCAAGGATATAATTACATCAAATGAATAAATATCAAAAAGGATACATCAAGTGAATAAATAGAAAAAAAGGATGTTTAAATGGAAATTATATCTTACATCATAAGGTGTTATTTCTACTTCAAGGATGTAAATCCATCAAGTGACTATATATTAAATAGGATACTCAAATGGATATTACCACCACAAACTGTAAGTAATTATCTTAGCACTACAAAATTCATGGTTTGATGGTTAGAAGGTTTACTGTATAACAGGCAGTTATGCCCAGTTCTCAGTACTGTCTTGCTACCAATTGTCACCGGGTACCAATGGCTACCAGTAAATAAAATATTTATACTTCATTAATGGCCACATATTTTAAAAGCCTTTTGTTGTGCATTTGTTTCATACATGGTTTAGGCAGTTCTTCTTTATTTACAAGTTTTGGAGGTGACTGTTTGCCAAGTTATATACATTTTAATTCTACCTGGTGATACAGTAATTGGTACTCGTCAATAATTTTTACAACGGCAGTACATCAGTTATGTTAACCCCCAATTTTTTTTTCTGAGAAGCTAAACTCATTTTTATTGCTGGAAAGTAGACTTATGTTTATAGTTGTCTAAATTGATCTACCACTATCAGACAATAGCTGTCTTTCCAAATGTAACAGAATTGTGACAGAAAACTTAGGCTGTCCTTAATTTTTGCCATGACTATAAATACTTGGAAACAGGTTTGTTTGAGTGGGTTTTATTACTGCTCAGCCAGTGAAGTTCATTACCTAGTGATCTTCACCAGATGCATTTTATGAAAATATTGAAACACCCATTCACAATGAACTTTTAACTTAGCTGTTGTGAGCACTTATTTAGTGTGACTTAAAATAATAACTGCCTGCCGACCCATGATCAGTGGTTACCAATTAAAACTGGGTAAAATCCAAATGGACAAAACTTAGCAAATAGTGCCTTCCTAATCTTGTAAATAAGTCGTAACCATTTCCTTAACCTAAAAGGACCAAATATACACCAACAGACTTTGAGGATATGTAGAAGTTAGTAAAACATGAACAGTCAGTCATAGGTGGCTGTAAGTAGCTCTCGGGTATTTCTTGCCGTCGATAAACTCCACTGGCCGAGCAGTAGACATATACAATAGAATATAGCACATTTAAGTGAAGCCCTGTTAAGTAGAGGTCTGTTTTTTGTCATCTGAAACTTATGGTGAAATAACAGTATTTACTGATTTCTGGAGATTCAGTTAACATAGTTAAACTGTATTTAATTAAAGAGATTAACAGTTACTGTGATTTTATCTATGGTTATTTTGTAATCGCATGCACCATCAAGATCAACATAGTGGCTGATGTATGTGTAATGAGCAGCAAGTGTTTCAGTGAGGTATTAGGGTGATAATGATTTGTATTTGAGACAATTCATCATAGCAGCCTGTTCCCAGCTGCCTGCTACACCTTATGAATGCACTTAACTTACAACAAATATCATTGCAGAAGAAATATACAAATACACAATGTTATATTAGAAGTTGTCTATAGTTATATCACAACTCTATTGCTAGGAAATGTTTATATATAATTAGATAACATATGTCAAGAGAAAAATGTGTACATTATAATTATACAATTGTATCATCAGAAAGTGTGTTAAGATTTACTTTTACAACAGCTGTATATGGTGGTGAGTATTGCAAGAAAATGTGAAAGATTTAAGTATTCAACTGACATCAACTGCAAATGTATGAGGTATCAGGATAAAACAAAGAGGTGTAACATCATACATAACCCATTGAAATAAGCTGCAAAAAATACCTTTACAAGACCTTCGTAATATACTCAAAGATAGAAATGACATTCACAGTAATTAAGCGTCCCTTGAAAAGCCCCCAGTTTTCAGTCAGCCGCCGCTGCCGCATTTTCGCCTCCCTTGAATATCTCCCTTGATATTAGGCCTATCCAAATGGTATTTGGTAGTTATCTTCTATAGGCGTGGGAACATTTTTTGACAAATTTGACCTTTGACCTTTATCAAGGTCACATCATCAAAAATTCAAAAAAAAGAAAGAAGTTACTTCCTTTTCACCAGATTTTCTCAGAAAGTACTGGGTGTGGGTCAACCAAATTAGGTATGCATATTCCTGACTTAAGAATCTAGGCGCCAGTCGATATTGGGATCAATCGGGCGATAATTGACTGATATGTGATTGATTATCCATTGATAACAAATTTGCTAAAATTAAGCCTTGAACTCTCTTATTATTGGTCCTAGAGGTTTGGGATATGAAACCAACCTATAGGAAATCATTAGCTGGGAGTCTTTTGGTGTGGTCAGATTTGACCTTGACCCCCTCCTTCAAGGTGAAACGAGGATAGGCAAACTTGAAAGTGCTTATAACTGCTTATTATTGGTCCTAGAGGTTTGGGATGGTAAACCAACCTATAGGAAATCATGAGCCGGGAATCTTCTGGTGTGGTCAGATTTGACCTTGGGCCTTTCTTTCAAGGTCAAACGAGCATGGCCAAACTTAAAAGTGCTTATAACTCGCTTATTATTGGTCCTAGAGGTTTGGGATGGTAAACCAACCTACAGGAAATCATGGGCTAGGAATCTTCTGGTGTGGTCAGATTTGACCTTGGGTCTCTCCTTCAAGGTCAAACGAGGATAGCCAAACTTAAAAGTGCTAATATCTCGCTTATTATTGGTTGTATAGGTTTGGAATGGTAAACCAGCCTATAGGAAATCATGGGCTGGGAATTTTTTGGGGTGGTCAGATTTGACCTTGGGCCTTTTTTTCAAGGTCAAGCAAGCATAGCCAAATTTAAAAGTGCTTATAACTTGCTTATTATTGGTCCTAGAGGTTTGGGATGGTAAACCAACCTATAGTAAATCATGGACTTGGAATCTTCTGGTGCGGTCAAATTTGACCCTGGACCTCTTCTTCAAGGTCAAACAAGCATAGCCAAACTTAAAAGTGCTTATAACTTGTTTATTATTGGTCCTAGAGGTTTGGGATGGTAAACCAACCTATAGGAAATCATGGGCTAGGAATCTTCTGGTGTGGTCAGATTTGACCTTGGGTCTCTCCTTCAAGGTCAAACGGGGATAGCCAAACTTAAAAGTGCTTATAACTCACTTGTTATTGGTCCTACAGGTTTGGGATGGTAAACCAGCCTATAGAAAATCATGGGCGGGGAATCTTCTGGTGTGGTCAGTTTTGACCTTGGGCCTCTTCTTCAAGGTCAAACGAGCATAGGCAAACTTAAAAAATGCTTATAACTCGCTTATTATTGGTCCTAGAGGTTTGGGATGGTAAACCAACCTTATAGGAAATCATGGGCAGGGAATCTTCTGGTGTGGTCAGATTTGACCTTGGGCCTCTCCTTCAAGGTCAAACGAGCATAGCCAAACTTAAAAGTGCTTATAACTTGCTTAATGTTACCCTAACATGATCCTTTCAGGAGAATTTCTCTTCAGCGAATAACATTTACCTCTTCACATCTCTCCTTTAACATTTCATTTAAAATTAAAAGCTGTAGGGACGCTCTGTTTTGTGTACAAAAACCTTTTGTCTAGTTTGTGTTTAGATCTGTGATATTTCTGTTCGAATTGAAATTGAAATTAGTTGTATATCAAATTCAGTGAAACCTATATGATCGTTTGGAGATTTAAATCTATTAGAAGATCTGTCTCTATATTCAAATAGAATGATGTTATCTTTTGTAATGCTACATAAATACAAACATTAATGAGTATAATGCTAACTCATTATTTTCAGTGTCTTTTAAACATCTACATCCACAAACTATATGTAGTTAATATATTAGACGCCACCTTGCTGGAGTGAATTACTGAAGTTAGTTCAAGTTGTTTTTTATTCAAACTCATGAGAATAAAGTTCTTCCAAACCTGTCACTTCCCAAAATAGCTGAATTGAATGTCAATTTTATATGATGGAATTATTTGTAGCTGAACATTGCTGTGGATTTAATTGTGACTGAAAAATACTATGGTGCATGTCAGTTTTATAAACTTTTTACTAGAGATTGGTTGATATTTCTATGATATTAAACATTTTTGTGGTAATCATTGGTGTCGTTAAATATAAATGCTTATATCATGCTAATATATAATTGATGATTGCTGATTGTGAGTGAAATAAACTGGACTTTTATGTGTGAAGTGATTATAGAAAAAACTTATTGCTGTTTGGTATTTTTAATCTGGTCCAACAGATTTACCCAAAGAAGACAGCTTTGAACTTGTCAATAACACCTGTTTGCCATCATAAGGTTGTGAGGGTGTATCACAGGAACTAAGTTGTCTGTGATTAAAAGCTTTTAGTAGGGATGGAGAGCTGGTTTGTGGTGTTCAGTCAGTGTATCATTGTCACCAAAAGCACTCGCATGTTTCCTACATGGAGTCCAAACCAGGCTGTTGTACTGGACATAAAATACTTTTGTCATTCACTGATTAAAAAAGAGACAATATATCTAAGTGCACTATACTGTAGTTATTCGTAAAAATGCCCCAGCAATCCATTTTAAAATGAAAGAAGGGAAACTAGTATAATTACAGATAAAAAACAACTGATATGTCTTGTAGCCATGGGCGATAGTTAGATACTTTACAGTCTGCACAAATAATTGTGAACGCATAGAATTGTGGGAGAACTTAAGATAGTAGAAATAAACCTTAAATCTTAAGAAATTATAAACTTTTATCTTGTATTTTTTGTAGATTTTAAGGAGTTCTTGATCAAAACTGTCATGTTTTGTTTTAATGAACTTTGTTTCCAGTTAGCAGTTAATTGATTGGGGATGTACTAAAACACAGCTTTTTGGAAATCCCACAATCACAAGGTGGAGAAAATGTGTGTGTGTGGTGTGGGGGGCGGCATCGAATAGGGAGGGGGCATTTATACAGTGAAATGTGGTACTAAAGTTATATAATATTCGATGCAATCTACAGGCAAGGCCGTATGCCAAGGTCTACAAACTTCCACAATGATGCCACCAATATACACATTCTGCATTACTTAAGATTGATAATGCATGACCAACAAATTCTTGATCTCATCTTGGAAGGTAAAAATGTCCTGTTAGGAGGTTCTGTTTCTAATCTTCCATGAGCAATTGACCACCAGCAGGTCTTGTATCTTTCTACCTTGAGCAGGTCCTGTATCCTAGTTACAATGGGGAAATTCTATATCTTACCTATCATGGACAAATCATGTATCATATCAACCATGAACAGATCCTGTATCTTATCTGTCGTCAACAAGTTCTGTATCTTAGGTACAATGTTGTAGTTCTGTTTCTTTTCTACCATGAGCTACCATCAGTAAGCCGGGGGCCACGGTGGCAGAGTGGTAACACTCTCGCCTCCCACCTCTGAGATTGGATTTCGGGTCTCAGCCCAACCTCAAGTGGGAAAGCTGGTAGTTGCTTGCCATTGGTCAGCAGTTTACAGAACAGAACCTTGACCAACTGTATGTACTGGTTTCCTCTGCCCTTCCAACTACCCGTCGTAATATGACCTGTACCGTGGTGAAAGTGACGTAAAACCCCAAATGAATAAAACCATCAGAAAGCCCTGTATCTTACCTGTTGTGAGCAGGTGCTGTATCTTATCTACCATGAGGCATGAGCTACTTCTGTATGTTATCTAACATAAGCAAGTCCAGTGTTGTATCTACCATGAGCAGGTCCTCCATCTTTTCTATGGTGTTGTTGTATATGCAAGACAATCGGCCTACTCTGCCTTTTTTTGCTGTCATTATAAGCAACTACCTGCTATAGTTGCAGTCTTTACCCTAAACACCTACTGGAAGCTCTGAGAACCTGGATTGCCTTCAAGCTAGTTCAACCTTAACATCAGCTAAAAACAAAATTTTTTACCAGAACAATGACAATTAGGTCTCTGGTGAAAATACATTTTTATAACCAGTTACTTAGAACAGTCTTCAGAAGCATATTCAAATATAAGCTCAGTTTCTTTTATAGTATATCCAAATATAACCTCAGTTTCTTTAAGCAAGATATACTAAGACTTTTGTTAAAGATTAAGTACTTCTTTGTGCTATAAACTGGACAAAGGAGGAAAATCCGGTTCTTTATGTTCTCTATTATTAGCCCAATGACGTGATACTACATTGTGAAAAGTAGCTGATCATTGGCAGATGCTGCAACCTAATCTAAACTTAATGGTCTTCAGAAAGAGGAGACTACATGAAGTCATTTACTGGTGTGAGCTGACACAAAATCATGTGCCACTGTTCTCATTTTCCTAAATTTGGCCCAGACATTGATGACTGGAGGGGTTAAAATGTAACTTTAAACTACATTTGTTTGTTTCTCTTTAGATTTACTGCTTGCTATTTCAGCACTCTGCTTAGATAAGTTTCTGAGAATAAGAAGGTCAGTAAACCCCGCTGTTTAGAACAGAAAGTCTGTAGGCCAGTTTGTGCCAATGATGATACAATCCACTAATTACTTTGAAAAATACTACAACTTTTAACAGATTGGTTGGTGACATCAGCATATAGCACATGTTTTCAGTAAAAATGACCACCACTTCCTTGTTTTTGGATGCTCTTAAATTTGTTGTCACCATTTTGTTCCGTGTAATGAAGGCTTGTATCTTTGCATATCAGAATGGTTTGGCTTGTCCATGCCTGAAGTTTTGTCATATTTCTACTCAGCTGGGCTGATTTGTGTTACTGTCTCATAATTAGTATGAGTTTCTCCAACCTTGTTTGTGTACAAGGGTTTTATGCCTATATATTTGTACCAGATTCATTAAATGTCATTGTTTTAAATTAATCAAAATTTTAACTAGAACCTCAGTGAGGAACAAATGGATTGGAATCTTAGCCCTGCCCATGCATTTAAAATAGACGGGTCTGATGTTATAAGAAAGAAGTGACTGCTCCAGAAATGCACCATATTTGTGAATTTAATTTCTATTCAAATATTTATTTTAGTTTTTGTTCATATTCGTTAGAGTGGAAATGAATTTCAATGGCCTGGGTTGTATTTCACATAGATACAGTAACAATGAATTACAATCATATCACTTTCATGATGATCATGTGTAATTAACTTTAAATGAAAGGCAATGTTTTTTTTCTTGTTAGATGAACATTATTTTAGTTAAAATAATGTTTAATACTGTAAAGCTGATTTCGTAATCCGATAAATGTCAATTACCACTATTTAATCTAGATAAATGAATAAAATATAGAAATACTGATGGAAAATATATACTTATACTTCAAAGAAATTTTTAGATGATTGAAACATTAACTTGAATTCCCTTAAGTTGAATCCTGTTAAATACAATACCCTTTCATTTAGAATTACATATCAGATCCACAGACGGTTTTTGCCTTTATCAATATGAAAAAAAAACACAGGAATTAATGCCCAATCCCCTGACACTAATTTAAACCCCATCAACTAATTTCTAAACAAATACAGTACAAACTGGCTTCCTGGTGATGGATCACAAACGTAGCCAACGAGCTTAAACTAGACTCCAAAAATAACTATTAATAAACATCCCTGTTATTGGAGAATCCTTGTTGTGACAGTCACTGCACCAAAAGAGAATAGCAATTGCTTTGACTGAGAAAAGGCCTTTTCTTTCTATTGTGGAAATTACAGTGTATGCCGATGATATATTCCTTTTCTGGAACAAACATAAACGATCACCTGCTGTTTCTCAAGGTAGTCAAGAAAAAAGGATCATTCACGATTGGAATAAAAGGACAAAATTCTGACAAAAATTAGACATAAAATAATGTCTTACCATTTTTTATTGTTTAAAAGTGCATGTGTATTAGGCATTTAGTTCTACCTTAATGGCAAGTTTGCAGGCAACAGAACAATCACTAATCTGTGGAATACCCTTTCATTTTACTGCTTACTAAAGTGGAATATGAGATTTGATAACCCAAGAAGTATTTGTGTCAAATTCCAAAGTGATGGGATTGCTGTTATTTGTTGATTCTATTACGACATAACAATACATTGAAATCAAGTATTGGATTTGTTATTGAATGTTGCACCAGCTTGCAATAACAAATGGATAATTTGCTATGAAAGATGTTTTCAAATTCCTGTCAAAATTTAAGGAAGGATTAAGTAACAACACTGCATGTCATTTGATGTGAACAGTGACTTCAACTATTTTTCAATTAAAATATATTAAAATACGTCTATGCAGTCCATATAATAATTATATGAGAGAAAAGTATATATAGATTTTAAATAAATATCTGTAACATTATAACTTTTATTGGGGCTTGTTAAACTAATTTAGTTTGTTATGAACTGTGGGTATAACTCACAGCATCACAAGTAGAAGCATTGGTGAAACAATTATAATACTTAATAAAAGCAGAAAAGAGTACAGCACATAAATCAATACCTGGTTTCGCGGTAGTGTTTCAGAGAGGTGAAGGCACTCTGACACCTAGCAAGGAACTAATTAGCCCTTGACACAAGCACGGACAGATTGCCAAGGATATTGTCTATCAAACAAAACAGGGAGAACAACTGCTTTACAAACTCTTGATAATTTAAGTCCCAGTAGTCCAGAGGTGACACTTGGGGAAATTACGGATGTAATAATCAAGCAAATGCTGTTTTATCATGAGTTCTCAGATTGTCTAGCGTACAGGGTGGACACTTAATTATCATTTGATAGAACAGTGGATTATTTCTATGGATAAAAATATCTGATATTGTATATTTGAATATCTGTAGATGAAGAATATAATTATATTCTTGTTCAGTAAAATTATACAGTACAAAACTGAGACTAAAATACTATTTTATGTGCAGAGTTAAGCTGTGATCTAAACACAAAAAGTTGCTTCTATGGCAACCACAAAGTTTGATCCATGGATTATGGATGGTGATAACAACCAGTTCTCAAACATAAGTTTCTCAGACAAAGAGGATGTAAGTTCAAGTCGGCCTGACCGCTTGCCCTATATTGGGGATGGCATAGGAGTTGAACCGGGAGAGAATACTTATATTTTCTTCATCACACTGTGGACTATAGTAGTGCCTGTAGTATTTTCTTTGATAGCCTGTGTTGGCATTGCAGGGAACATGGTTGTGCTCATAATCATTGCCACCACTCCTAAACTCCGGACAGCGACCAATAAATTCTTGGCCAATCTGGCCATTGCGGATATCATCTTTCTGAGCACCTGTGTTCCCTTCCAGGCTCATAAATATGCTTCCTGGTCTTGGCCTTTTGGTGAAGTCTGCTGTAAGATCATTCAGTATTTGCTGTTTGTCACCGTTTATGTTACGGTTTGGACTTTGGTGTGTATAGCAGGCATCCGCTATGTCTACTTGGTGAAAACCAACAGCCGAATTCGCTTTCTGCTTCATGGAATGTGCATAGAGATCTGTATGTGTCTCTGGATTATAATGTTCTTTGTCCATGTTCCCACTTATATCTCGCACAAGGTTAACAAAGTGGAGAACTACAGTTACTGTGGAATTGACCCTGATACCACAAAGGAGGTGCTTCTGTCTTTTTTCATCTGTGCCTATGTTCTACCTCTCTGCCTAATTTGCATACTCTATCTTCTGATCTTTCAACATCTGAGCCGTCAGGAGACCAAGCACCAAACTCACAGAAATGCTGGTAACAGACGCCAGCATTCAGTGAGAGTCAGTAAGATCATTATTGTGGTTATCCTTTGTTTCACAATATCCTGGTTTCCTTTCCATATTCATAACATCATTTCACTATATCACAGAGTTCCACAAGCTCATTACTATGAAGTGTTCCGCATAATCTGGCATTGTATGGCCTATGGCAATTCCCTTGCAAACCCTTTCATCTACAACTTCATCTCTTCTGACTTCCAGCTGGCAATTCAGGGAGTGATGCATGGGAGGTGCAAAGAATCTTCCAGGACCCAAGAGAGCAAACATCAAAGCAGTGGCAACAATGAATTGGTGGCTCTCAATGGGGAAATCAGGGGCAGTAACAATATGACAAACTGTCAGAGTGATACCAATTGCCATTCCACTCATAATGTTGAAGAAACTTCAAGGCTGGAGGAACTAATCGCATCAAAAGCAGTTTTTTAAAGAGGGGAAGATGAAAAGCCTTTTTGAACACATAATGATATTTTCCTGGACTGTGAGTCTCACTCACTATATAAGCCACAGATGATGAGTTATTTATTTTTACTGCCAGAGTTAAATTACTTTACCTATTCATCAAATGGAGCTTTTTAAATTGCTGTTGAAGCCTAATGTGTTTTGATCTTGGGCTATAATGACCATTGCATGAGATTGAAGTTTCCAATTTCAGCTATAAAATCAGTTTGGTTTGTCAAAACATGTCACTTATGGGAAATGGCAGTGTATGGAGCAGCCTTTACAACTGTAACAGTACAATATGTACATGGTTGACATTTGTAAAGTCTCATATTAAGTATACTTGCCAACAGCAAGTATTATAATAGTTCTGTGTTCAACTAACTATATGAAAAATTTCGATGAGTTTATTATTATTCTATAAAGAGATCATTTTTTGGAGAATTGTTTTCTGACTTATATATGTATTAATGTATGAAAATTGTATTTACTGTGAAAGAAGACACAATATGGCACTTTTTATGAGTTAAACTGCTATAAGTGTAAACTCTGTAAAAGACTACACTTCAAGTCCACCATAATTTCCTATGAACATTATGCCTGGTTCAATGATTTCATCTCACTTGCCATCAAAAACAATTTTCAAACCTATGATCCCAGATTTCATGAAGGAAAAGCAGCTTTCCTTTCTTTTTATCTTTCTATAAAGCCTTCACCACCAAAAGTGAATCTATATTTGTTGGCAACTTCTGACAGATTACTAGAAGTGGCGTTGATTGAGTTCTTGGGCAAAGAAGTTAAAGTGCGCTCCCCTGATCACCCACCATGTTGTATCAGGGAGCATTCATTACTTGAACAAAAGTTCTCCTACTGAAGAGTTTTTCTCCCTATTCAGAGCCAGGCATTGTAAAGTCTCTAGTTAGGTTTCCTCTGTGCAGTTCCTGTTTCATTTCCTTTATGGCCACAAGCAGTACTTTCTTTTCATTTTTAATAATACTATAATGCTGTCGCTGCAAAGAATGGGTGTAGCTCTAAAAATACACTGCTAATAGTTGCTGAAAAACATTTTCCTTTTTACAGCAAAAGAAGTCCAGTAAACACTTACATTAGGTTAACATGGGAGATAGTTCAGTTTTAAAAAGACAGATATATATATATATATGTCATGTACAAGTTGGGATTTTGTACAAGTTATAACTTGTACAAAATCTTGTACAAGTTATAACTTGTACGGCTGAGTTGTACAAGTTATAACTTGTACAAAAATTATACCTGTACAAGTTAAAACTTGTACAACTCAGCAGTGTTCTTCATTGATGTGTGGTAATATGTTTTTGCTTTTAACTTTTCAAATTACAGTAGGCTTTAATATAGGTATTCCATTTAAGGAAACTGTAGTAATGTGACATTTTATTTCATAAAAATGTAAATATACTATACCATATGAAAACACTTGGGTAAGCTTTGCTTGGCATTCAGTGACCGCCACGTACACCGTACATAGAATTTAAACTATGAGGGGAGACCCTCTTTAAACCTATATACTTGCTACCCTTTGACCCCTGGTGACCTAGTTCACTCTGCCATGCGCATTAATACAGAAATAGTTCATTCTTTTTGTGGCGGTTGAACTCTCAACTTGACATTTTTGCTGCTCAAATTTTAAGACCTGCTAGGTGTCGTGGTGCTCTGTAAGTACGGTTATGCTGTTTTTAATCACTTTTCCTTCATTTTTATTCGATTTTATCGATTTCTGGTGTTTTTATTGCTTGTTTTTTGCAATATTACTTGTCTTTTTCGTAACTTAGCTCATGTGATCACGTGGTGCGGATGTAGGTTTCCCTTCGGAAATAGTAATTTCCTTGGTGGTTTGCATTAGATTTTTAGTTCTAAATGTTTATTTTCACCTATTCAGGGTATTCCTTCATTCATTCTTCGAAATTCTTCCAATCACCGCAATTTTCACATTAGACTTAGCTGTTGTACGAAAACTTCACCAGACCACGTGACTGTGACATCACATCCAAAATGGAGGTTAACCGTGAACTTTCTAAAGAATAGTCATTCTTTCAGTGAGTACAGCATATTTACTTATTGATTTGCTTTATTATCATGTTTATATTGTGTACTTTGTTTTCAGAGCAATACTTTTTCACAAGTGTCACAAAATTCAAATATTTTTGTTTTTTCACAACTACCTACCACACTCGGTTCCTTCTGGATCCTCCCCTTACTACCGGTACTTCAGTTTCTTCTGGCTCGTGTTTCTCCACCTTGCCTTCGGGCTTACTGCCTAGTATGACTTCTTTATGTGACTGGTGTGCCTTTACCCCCTCAACCCTGTGTAATGTCACCTTGGTCTGTGAATTCTTCGAATTCTTTGGGTAGACCGATTTCCCAGCAACCGGGTTCTGTGGGTAACTTTGTTCCCTCAGCTCAGCCCATTCAGGCTGTCCCGGTGCCGGCAGGCTACCCTGTTTATGACCAATCTTTTCACAGGCCCCCTTATCAGCCTCAGGCTGATTTCTTCAACACTTTCTCATCTTTCATGTCTTCCATGTTAGATAGGGTTCAGGGTATTGCCAACCCTGCTGTTACTCAACAGCCAATGGCTAGTCAGGATCTGTCGCAACCTTCAGGTGCGACTTTTAATGATTCTCAGGACTCACTTCAGACTCAGTCTCAGGTTAATCTTGAGGCTGAGCTGCAGGTCGTAGATTCAATGCCAAACATCCCTTATGTCCAGTCGGTCAATAGGGACTACAGGGAGGCCTTAGACTCTGTCTTTGAGGTCTTATCAGATAAGATCTCCAGGCCTTCAGTTCAGAATCACGATCCCGAGGATTGCTCGGAACTCTACCCCGACCAATCAAAATCCTCGCCCATGAGTCTCCCCATCAGTTCTAGACTCAGGAGTTCCTTCAAGATGGCTGACTCTTATCTATCTGATTTGCATTCACGCTCTTCTAATGTGGGAGCTTCCCAAACTAAGTTGAGGAAGTTGGGAATTTTCCCTAACAAACCCTCTAAGCTTAGTTTTGCCAGGTACAAACCCATGGCTTCTGATGTTTGGACTGATCTTTTGAAAGATTCGGATCAGGGGTCAGGTTTGCCATCTCCCAAAAAGGAGATTTACTTGTCCAGAAGTACAGCTCATGCCCTTGAGAAGAGTCTCAGGTCAGATTTAATGATTCTGAATTCCCTGGACTTCTATCGAGAGGCTTTAGCTGTCAATCATACCAACTTAGTGAAGTTGGTTGACCAAAGTGAGTCTAACCTTTCTCTGGACATTCAGCAGGCCTTGGACATCAATTCTTTGCTGATCAATCAGGTGAAGTTTCACTTAATTGATTTGTTGGCTTCCATCACCCATTCTATCTCTACTGTGACCTTGGCAAGGAGGGATTCCTTTCTTTCCACAGTCCCTAAACATGTGCCAGATCATATTGTTAGGGAGCTTAGGTCTCATCCTATCTATGATCCCTCCCTCTTTGGTGAATTTGCCTTGAAGGCTCTTTCTTCTCACACTAAAGAGTATAAGCAGGAGCAGTTCCAGTCTGTCCTGACTAAGGGAGTGTCCAAACAACTTTCTGCTTCTGCATCCAGGGGCAAGTCTTTCAACAGACAACAATCCCCAGATAGGGGGATTCTCAAGATAGGAAATTTCAGAAGGGTTCTACTTCTGGTTCCTTTTGAGGTTCCAAGAAACCACGTGGTGGAAAGTCTTCCAGGGGTAGGGGCAAAAAGCCCCAACCTCAATCTCAACAATGATGTCCTACAGGAGGTAAGAGTGACCTTGGAACTCTCCAAGGTTCCACTCATACCTCCAGACCCCACCACTTTGCCAGTGGGAGGTCGACTGGGTTATTTCCATCTCAATTGAAAGTTTCTAGGGGCCCATCCTTCTGTTATCAAGACCCTGGAATTTGGACTTCAGCTTAAAATAGGTCTAGTTCGAATTCCTTTATCCAGGGTTCCTTTGATAAACAGCCAGTATTCTTCCTTAGAGAAGAATGTAGTTCTTTGCCAAGCTGTTGTAGATATGCTGCTCAAAGGAGCAATCCAGGAGGTCAGGGATTCTTCATCCCTGGCTTTCTACAGCAGACTTTTTCTTGTGGCAAAGAAGACTGGAGGATGGAGGCCAGTAATAGATTTGAGTTATTTAAATCTTTATCTGGACTTCCCTACTTTCAAGATGGAAACTACTCAGTCCATCAGAAATTCCCTTCAAGTTGGCCAGTGGACAACTTCTCTGGACCTCAAGGATGCATACTTCCACGCTCTCATGGCTCCTACGGTTCACAAACTGCTCAGATTTCAAGTCTTGGGCAAAGTGTACCAGTTTGTGGCTATGCCTTTTGGCCTAGCCACAGCTCCCAGGGAATTCACTACCTTAGTCAAGGAAGTGAAAAGGATGGCCTTGAGGTTGGGCATCTCAGTTCACATTTACCCAGACGATTGGCTTATCAAAGCCAACAGTTGTCAGGAGGCTCAATCTGCATCTCTAACTTTGTTGGAGTTGACTCACAAGCTGGGGTGGATTGTAAACAGGGAGAAGTCAGATTTGCTTCCAAAGCAAGTTTTCACCTTCCTGGGCCAGGTCTTCGACCTGTCCAAGGGGGTTTGTTATCCAACAGAGGCCAGGTTCCTGTCCATTCAGGAGGCTATTCATCATCTGCTTTTCAACCCCCATACTACTCCACGCCAGGTTATGCATCTTTTGGGTCTACTAGCTTCCACAGAGAAGTTAGTACCTCAGGGTCGCCTTCATATGCGACACCTTCAATTTCATCTCAGGAGAAATTACAATTGCCACCTAAAAGGTGCCCTGGATTCTCCATTCACCTTGGACCCTTCAGTGAAGGTTCATCTAAGGTGGTGGTTACTGAGGAACAATGTCATGGCGCAAGCTCCACTGTACCCACCCAAGTATGTAACATCCATTTACACGGATGCCTCAGCTCAGGGTTGGGGAGCTCAATGTGCTCACATGATTGCCCAAGGTCATTGGTCGACTCAGCAGTCCAAACTGCACATCAATGTTCTGGAGCTCAAAGCTGTGCTCCTGGGTCTCAAGACTTTTGTACCTCAGTTATCCCTTCATCAAAGGATTATTCAGGTAGCCTCAGACAACACCGCTGTCTGTGCTTACATAAACAAACTAGGGGGCACCTGCTCCTGGGACCTGCTCCTTGGCATCTGTTTGCCTTCTGTCACAAGAACAAGGTTGTTCTTACAGCAAGACACGTTCCAGAGGTCATGAATCTTGTGGCAGACCAACTCTCCAGGTCTCAACAGACCCTTCATACAGAGTGGTCCCTCAATCCCAAGATCTTCAGGTGGCTGTCACAAATAGACTTCCAACCTCAAATAGATCTTTTGCAACAAGATTCAATCACAAGCTTCCCCAGTATGTTTCTCCAGTGCCAGATCCCAAGGCTCTGGCAGTAGATGCCCTGGAGATGAATTGGTCCGGACTTCATCTCTACTCCTTCCCTCCTACAGCTCTTTGTCCACTTGTGGTCAAGAAGTTAATCAACTCTCAGAGCTGCAGGATGCTTCTTGTGGCCCCCCTCTGGGAAACCAAAGAGTGGCTTCAAGATCTATTGGCACTGTCAATAAGAAGACCAATTGCTCTTCCTCTAAAAGAAAATCTCTTAAAGCAACCTCATCTCGAGGTGTTTCATCAAAATTTAAGGAGTCTAAACCTTCATGCCTTTTGGCTGAAGTCTCCTTAGAGAAAAAAGGATTTTCTCAGGAAGTGACTTCTAGGATTTTGAGTCCTATTAGAAAGTCTTCTAAATCAGTGTATGAAGCGAAGTGGAACGGCTTCTGCACTTGGTGTGAGGAACATGGCTTCTCTGCCATGCACCCTACTGTCCCCATCATAGTTGAGTTTTTCCTGTGTCTTTTCTCTGAAAAGAAATTACTTCCTCAGACTATAGAGGGATATAGGTCAGCTCTCTCCATGAAGCTTGATGCAGATTTGGAGTTGGGTTCTAATAAGGAGCTCAAAAGACTCATTCAGAGCTTTTACAAGTCTAGGCCTAAGACTTCTCGTCACATTCCTTCCTGGGACTTGACCTTGGTTTTGCAGGCTCTTACCAAGGCTCCTTTTGAACCTTTGTCTCTTGCTGAGCAAAGTTCCTCACTTGGAAGACGGTCTTTCTTATTGCCCTTGCATCTGGAAGGAGAAGGAGTGAGATTCATGCCTTTACTTTTAAGGGTTGTTCTCACTCTAAAGGATGGTCAAAGGTCATCCTTAAAACAGATCCTGCTTTTCTGGCTAAGAACCAGTTAGCTTCAGAGGGTGCTTCAATTTTTTCGGAAATTGAAATTCCTGGTTTGACTAAGTGCCTTGGTCAACAGGATACAGAGGACAGGTCTCTATGCTCTGTCAGGGCCCTTAGACATTATCTGTCTAGGACTTCTGACCTTAGGCATGGTAGATCTCTTCTCTTTGTTTCACTCTTGAAGTCAAAACAGGGTGACATCACTGCCCAGATGATTTCCAATTGGATTAAAGACTTAATCCATTTCACTCTTAAGAACTGTTCCACAGAGAATGCATCTCTTCATGGTGTCAAGGCTCATGATGTCAGGGCACAGGCTGCGTCCTGGTCCTTTAAGGGTGGAATCCCACTCCTTGATCCTGCACGTGGAAGAGCCATTCCACTTTTACATCCTTCTAGTTTAGGAATGTAGCTCTCAAGAATCTCGAGGATACCTATAGACTGGGAGATATTGTGGGTGCACAACATGTAGTCTCCCTTTCTACTTGATCTTCCTTTTTCTTGATCCTTTCTGAGGCTTCTTAGCCTCAGAAAAGGGGGGGGTATTCCTTTTTGGGGGACTTCCTTTTTGGGGACCGTGCTTGGTAGTGTACTTTTGGCACATCTTCTGGGTTTTCACACTTTTGTGCTTATCCTCTTAGAGCTGACCTCTTGGGTGTAGACAGCAGTGCTGAAGGTAATAAGTAGTTAACTACTTCATACTTAGTCAAGTTACACCTTCATCACAGGGGTTTTGGTTATGCACCAGGAATTTTCCTTTTTTAGTGCACTTTTACCATGGGTGGTTTCCTCCTTAGTCTGTCTTTTTTCCCACCATCCTTCCATGTGGGCATTCAACCCAAGTGTTTTCATATGGTATAGTATATTTACATTTCTATGAAATAAAATTTCATATTTTTAAATGTAAAATCCATTTTTATGAATAAAAATGTATAAAATATACTTACCATATGAAAACAGCAAATCACCCTCCCGCCTGCCCCGCTTTTAGGGCTTTTTCCAGCATTTAGGTTTATTCACAAAAAGAATGAACTATTTCTGTATTAATGCGCATGGCAGAGTGAACTAGGTCACCAGGGGTCAAAGGGTAGCAAGTATATAGGCTTAAAGAGGGTCTCCCCTCATAGTTTAAATTCTATGTACGGTGTACGTGGCAGTCACCGAATGCCAAGCAAAGCTTACCCAAGTGTTTTCATATGGTAACTATATACATTTTTATTCATAAAAATGGATTTTACATTTAAAAATATGAAAAATTCTATAATAAGTTTATGCAGAAAGATTCAAATAGATAGATAATTTTTTTTTTTACAAAATTTGAAAAAGATTTTGTACAAGTTATAACTTGTATAACTCAGCCGTACAAGTTATAACTTGTACAAGATTTTGTACAAGTTATAACTTGTACAAAATCCCAACTTGTACACGACATATATAAATATAAAGAAAGATTTTACTTTGAAAAAATGCTACATTAATACAGAAAAATCCCATTATGCAGAACCCGCACAAGTAGATGGATATATGGGAACATGGTTTTACTTAAAAAAAAATCTACAAAATTATACATGTACATAGTCAAACTCCAATTGAGTAGAACTTATAATTCTTATAAAGAACTTACAAATTATAATTCCTGTTTAACTAGAAGTTTGAGGGGGCTTTTTCAATATAACTGACCCTGTTATCTGGCAGAAGTAGAAGTAAAAGGCCCCTTTCAATATTATTGGCCCTTTTATTTAGAATGACTAGAAGTAAGAGGACCCTTTTTCAATATAATTGACCCTGTTACCTGGAATAACTAGAAGTTAGAGGACCCTTTTTCAATATAATTGACCCTGTTAACTGGAATAACTAGAAGTAAGAGGACCCTTTTTCAATATAATTGAACCTGTTAACTGGAATAACTTGAAGTAAGAGGACCTTTTCAATATAATTTCCCCTGTTATCTGGAATAACTAGAAGAGGACCCTTTTTCAATATAATTTACCCTGTTACCTTAAATAACTAGAAGTCAGAGGACGTTTTTCAATAAAATTTACCTTATTATCTGGAATAACTAGAAGTAAGAGGACCCTTTTTCAATATAATTTACCTAGTTACTTCGAATAACTAGAAGAGGACCCTTTTTCAACATAATTGAACCTGTTAACTGGAATAACTTAAAGTAAGAGGACCTTTTCAATATAATTTACCCTGTTATCTGGAATGACTAGAAGAAAGAGGACCTTTTTCAATAAAATTTACCTTATTATCTGGAATAACTAGAAGTTAGAGCACCAGTTTTCAATATAATTGACCCTGTTAACTGGAATAACTAGTAAGAGGACCCTTTTTCAATATAATTTACCCTGTTACCTTAAATAACTAGAAGTAAGAGGGGATTTTTCAATAAAATTTACCCTGTTACCTGGAATAACCAGAAGTAAGAGGACCCTTTTTCAACATAATTGAACCTGTTAACTGGAATAACTTAAAGTAAGAGGACCTTTTCAATATAATTTACCCTGTTACCTCGAATAACTAGAAGAGGACCCTTTTTCAACACAATTGAACCTGTTAACTAGAATAACTTAAAGTAAGAGGACCTTTTCAATATAATTTACCCTGTTATCTGGAATAACTAGAAGAGGACCCTTTTTCAATATTATTTACCCTGTTACCTTAAATAACTAGAAGTAAGAGGGGATTTTTCAATAAAATTTACCCTGTTACCTGGAATAACCAGAAGTAAGAGGGCCTTTTTCAATATAATTTACCCTTTTATCTAGAATGACTAGAAATAAGAGGACCTTTTTCAATATAATTACCCTGTTATCTGGAATACTAGAAGTAAGAGGACCCTTTTTCAATATTATTTACCGTTACCTGGAATAACTAGAAGTCATAGGACCCTTTTTCAATATAATTAACAATGTTACCTGGAGTAAGAGTAAGAGACCCCTTTCAATATTTTTTACCCTTTTATCTGAAATGACTAGAAGTAAGAGACCCTTTTTCAATAACATTTACCTTATTTTCTGGAAAAAACTAGAAGTAAGAGGACCATTTTCAAGATAATTGACCCTGTTATCTGGGATAACAAGAAGAAAGAGGACCTTTTTTCAATATAATTTACCCTGTTACCTCGAATAACTAGAAGTAAGAGGACCCTTTTTCAACATAATTGACCATGTTAACTGGAATAACTTGAAGTAAGAGGGCCCCTTTTTTAATATAATTGACCATGTTACCTGGAATAACTAGAAGTAAGAGCACCCATTTTCCATATAATTAACCCTGTTATCTGGATTAACTAGAATTAAGAGGACCCTTTCTCAATATAATTGACCCTGTTATCAAGAACAAGCAGAAGTAAGAGGACCCTAACTTGAAGTAAGAGGGCCCCTTTTTTAATATAATTGACCATGTTACCTGGAATAACTAGAAGAAGGAGGACCCATTTTCAATATAATTGACCCTGTTACCTGGAATAACTAGAAGTAAGAGGACCCATTTTCAATATAATTGACCCTGTTATCTGTATTAACTAAAATTAAGAGGACCCTTTTTCAATATAATTGACACCTGTTACCTGGAATAACTAGAAGTTAGAGGACCCTTTTTCAATATAATTGACCCTGTTATCTGGAATAGCTGGAAGTAAGAGGACCCTTTTTCAATATGATTTACTATTACCTGGAATAACTCGGAAGTAAGAGGACCTTTTTCAATAGAGTTGACCCTGTTATCTGGAATAGCTAGAAGTAAGAGGACACTTTTTCAATATGATTTACCATTACCTGGAATAACTCGGAAGTAGGAGGACCTTTTTCAATACAATTGACCCTTTTATCTGGAATAACAGTAAGTAAGAGGACCCTTTTTCAATATAATTGACCCTGTCACCTAGAATAACTAGAAGTAAGAGGGCCCTTTTTCAGTATAATTGACCCTGTTAACTGGAATAACTAAAAGTAAGAGGACCCTATTTTAATATAATTTTTTCTATTGCATGGAATTCCCAGTTAAGTAGAAGGTTATGTCTGTCCCCTTGAGGTTTGGCTTAACAAATGATCAACTGTAATAAAAAATAAATATTTTCAAAATTACCGGAAATTTTATATCTGAAAAGTAAGATGTTTTGAAATTTGCAAAACTGAAAACAAATATTCATAATGGTTAAGACGTCTCTAGAAATCAAGGATTGACATGGGCTCTAACCCATGCACTGTATTATAATGCCCCTTGAAGGGATGCTAATGGCCTCATTTATTGGCAGTATAATCCACAAGTCAAGAATAGAAAGACTGAACAAAGATTAAGCTCTATGTGGATAAATGAGTTTCATCAAATAAGTTTAAGGTTGTTATAAACATTATATTTTACATCTCAGGGGCCACGGTGGCAGAGTGGTAACACTCTCGCCTCCCACTTCTGAGGCCGGGGTTCGATTCCTGGCATGGCCTCAAGTGGGAAAGCTGGTAGTTGCTAGCCGTTGGTCGGCAGTTTACAGTACAGAACCCTAATGAACTGTATGTACTGGTTTCCTCTGCCCTTCCAACTACCCACCGTGATATGACCTTTGATATGATATGAACTTTGAAGACTATAAATTTTGGGCTTTCCATTTAATTAAGTGCCTAGGAAATTCATTTCAAACCAATGATCTAATATGATATGTTCATGCCCCTGTCCCACCAAAGGATTAATCCCCAATTTGTCCGGGACCCTTAATCATTGAGAGTCGGTCAAAAAACCTGAAAAATGAGTGGGAAAATGGAATCCTGATCTGGGTGTGGGATTAAACCCAGATCATCCCTAGGAAGCCTTAAGAAGCCTCAGACAAGTCACGATCGTTCCCTGACTAAGAAGTGATTAAGCCACTTTGTGATTGGTTTCAACCCCAATCCTGTCGGGGATATATCGACTGGGTCTCAGACTAGTCTGAGGCCACCTCAGCCCCTTTGGGACTAATAACCAATTTCCTCAGACAGCAATGGCTGATTTTTGTTGTGGTCTGGGACCAAGTCCAGGCCTCCTGGCACTAAGCTAAGGTGTCCTGGGATTAAGAGTCCTGAGATTAAGAGTCGCAGGATGCCTCAGACAAAATAGGATTGTGTAAATTAAACATGTTTGATATTTATACAGACTCAAACCCACTGTCTAGGAAACTGATTCCCAAATCTGGAGCCTTAGTCATGTGGTGGAACAGGGGTATCAGATACTAGTCATCTTTAAACTGAAAAGATATTATTTTTTTAATTACTCCAGAGATAATAAGAAAGGTCTGGACATTTCAAATTAAGCCCTGTGTTATATGCTGATAATACCTACCAATATGACAAAAGTTGCTGTACGTGGAAAAGATATGTCAAACCAGTTCAAACTTTATGATCTAACCATATCATGGATAGTGTGGAAAGGCCTTGCAAAACAAAACTGAAATATCCACAATCCAGTTACTATTGCTGCTCTGGTAGAAAATTATGTTTTTCACCCTGCAAAGTGAATTAATGATTTATGAGCTGCAAATACTTCACAATAACACATGTACAAGTATGGGTGAAAAGAGCTTTCTGTGTGAAAAGTCCATTTTCTTGCAAGGCTGTTTACTTGGTAAAACAGCTATTTTAGTGAGAGTAGTAATGGATACATTAGCACATGTAGTCTGATGGTTGTATATCACTGTCTCCTGAATTTCCCTCAGTTATTTGTACTTTTAAGGGATAAAGTGAAGAAAACTTTAAAGCAGAATGATTAATACAAATTTGTTTTCATTGCTTAAATCAAGTTTGTGTGAGAAGTTTGTCATTAAATTTTAAACTGTCACAGTGATTACAAAAACTCTTAACACACATCTTCACTTTCAGACAGTACCTACAAAATCTCAAACATCCATTCGTATAGAAAACAATTTAATACAAAAGAGACTTTTATAAAGTTTCTAACTCCAATAAACCAGGTGTTAGTTGCAAAATATTTAAAACAAGATGCACTCAGAGAGAGCAAAACGCTCGACTCCATGTGAGCAGTCTCTCAAGTGATATAAAGTATTGTAAGGAAGACAATAAAATAAAACCAAACATGTAAATTAATCTCCATAGAAATATCAAGTAGAAAGCTAAAGTCATTAAAAATACATTGAAATGGGACCTCTGAAAAATCATGATTTTTTTTGTATCCAAAATAAGATCCAGATCTTTCTTTTAGTAACTTCTTCCTTCAGTCAGGTCCTACCCACAAATTTTTAAATAAAGATCTATTCATTAGTTCTGGAGCAATCTAAACACACACACACAAAAAACAACAAAAAACAACAACAGACAAATAGACAAATAAACAATTAGCACATAAAAACATAAACTGCTGGTGGAGGTAAAAATATTGCTTAAAGGTCACTTCTTGGTTAAAATCACGCATGGTAATTTTTTGTGATGGACCGTCAAGGAATTGAAAGAAAAAAGAGAAAATAAAACAGAAATAGTATTAATAAAAATGATGAATATACCACCTCCCTCTTTATTATGTTTATGTCAATTTCAAGACATAAAATGAGAAGAAATATTTTTACTTAAAGACAGCAAGTACCACAGCTAGGTTTGTGACCTCACAATGACAGTTGCATTGTGACATCACTGAGTAATGACATCATCAGAAAGCAAAATATTGATTTTTTATGTATGTGATGAAGAGAAGCAGTTTCACTGTGTATTCCCAATTAAAAATAAGAAAAACTCTCTCCTGGCTTTAATTTTAAAACAAATTAGACCAAATTTGGAAGAATCCGTCTGTACCCCATGAAATACCTTCCCACCAAATTTGAGATTGATTGATGATATAGTTTTTGAGTTAACGGGGCAAAACAGTGCACAGACAGAGAAGCAGATTTCACTGTAAAAGCCCAATTAAAATAAGAAAACCTCTCTCCTGGCTTTAATTTTCACACAAATTATACCAAATTTGGAAGAATCCATCTGTACCCCATAAAATACCTGCCCACCAAATTTGAGCTCGATTGGTGTTATAGTTTTTGAATTATAAGGGCGAAACGGAGCACAGACAGACAGACAGACAGACAGAAACAAACTGATCACAATAACCCTCTCCTATCGTCGAGCGTTAATTAACTATAAATTGAAATGAAGGCATTCTACACCAGTCATTCATCTCAGTTTAATTCATTTGTACCATGAACAAAGTTTTTTTTCAAAATTGACAGTCTTTTCAAAGAAACTCTTTAAAATTTATTAATCACCTTGCAGGATACAATAGCAATAAGAACTAATGGATCCTCTTTGTCATTATTAAAGTGAACATCTTTCAAATTAATTGGCAGGAAGACCTCTTTTAAACTCAATGGTTTTCCTAAATATAACTTTCATTACACAGCTAGTATTACTCAACTAGACTTCCATTGATCAGCTGAAATGGTGAACTGGACTGCCATTGTTTAGATGGATTGCTCAACCAGACTGGTACTGCTCAACTGGTATCTGAAACTAGACTGGTCATAATGTTGAACTGGCTTGCTGAACTGCACTGTCATTGCTCAGCTAGCAATGTTAAGGTACATGTGCAGCCTATGCATAAGGAAATAGAAATGAAAAAGAAAAGTTTCAATTTACATAAAAGTAAAGAGTCCTCTATTGACACACACTGAAGCCAAACTAAAAAAATCATCATTCTCTTGTCAACAGTTTTAATATTGACATTGCTATATTTGTTGACCATCACAGAACAATTCTAAAAGTAACCTCATGCAATTGACTAAAAAGTTCTTTTCCTCATTTACAAGGACCAATGTGTTTTTATCACCATTAGCCTCCAATAAATTACCCAAAGTAATACAGACTGCTAGTAGATACTAGAGAGTTAAGTCCGCAGAACAAGCTTACAGTCTCCAAAAAGATTTCTAGAAAAAAGCGAAATTAGATGACGCTTATTTTCAGGAATATTTAGCTATTTGAGATTACTGAAAAGGTTTTGACATACATGTATATGTACTTTATTGACTCTCCACAAGTCAAATATATCCTTTTTTATGGAATGTCACTTTGCTTGTGACTTCTGCTTAAACAAACCTTTGGTCCAGTTTAACCAGGGATGCTAAATAATGGTCAATTTCATTTGAAATGACCTTGAATATAAATATTTTTTCTAAAAGGAAATTCCAGTGAAAAGGTCTTGATCATACTAAAAATAACATTTTCATGTATGCTAGAACAGCAGATCACTAAGTAAATAAGAAATTGTTGACTGTCTACCATTTATATCCACAGCAAAGCATTGACTCATTTTTGGTTTGTGCAATATATTTTTGATGTAAATAGGTGGCACCTGGGTTAGGGGTGCATTAAGATGACACTACAGCTCACACAAACATATTAATGCCTGCAGGATTTTTACCATTGCCTCTGATGAGATTACTATATGAGAGATAATCGAAATAAACATCAGTACATGATAGTTTATAAGGCGTCAATTTATTCACTTACACATTGACTTATTTTTATTAATATATTTTTGATGTCAGCATTGCCAACCATGATTAATCAAAGAAGAAAGCATGGTTAAGCCATCATTGGGCAGTGTTTGGCAATGGTTAAAATTATGCCCATGGTCAACCATGATTAACTGTGGATCAAATTAGAGCAACAAAGTGATGTTCAACCATGGTTGGAAGCAAAGGTTTGTAGCTTGACCTTGGTATTTTAGCTTGCATTAGTCATGGAGCGAATAAAATATTGAGGTAAGACCACAGGCAACTGAGGACAGCTATGAGCTCTGTGAAAAATGTATTTAAATTATATTCTCTATGATATAGTCAGCTGGGGCTACGGTGGCAGAGTGGTAACACTTTTGCCTCCCACCTCTGAGATCGGAGTTTAAATCCCGGCCCCACCTCAAATGGGAAAGCTGGTAGTTGCTTGCCATTGGTCAGCAGTTTACAGTACAGAACCTTGACCAACTGTATGTACTGGTTTTCTCTGCCCATAAAACTACCCATCGTGATATGACCTACACAGTATTGAAAGCAATGTTAAAACCCAAATAAATAAATAAATTTTATCACTAGGCTCTCACCTCTGTGGTTTTAGGTTTGAGTCCATGTTTGACTCACTAATATCTTGTTCTTTCTAATTGAAAGGGACATAAAGTTTGACCTTTAGTAACACTTTTACTAAAACTTTAACCTTTGGACTGTGAAGTATTACCCTGTAGCTCAGACTTTCTGAAAATTTCTTTTACATTTTTAAAATAATCCTAATAACAGGCTGAGACAAAACTGATGAAAACTGTGCTATTACCTCCCCACAAATGTAGTCCGATAAATATTTTCACAGAGAGGAGCAAACATATTTTGAATCCATATTTATTTATAAATCAGTGTTACCCCTTCTGATAACATTGTATGAACTGCACAATGTAAAGAAAACTTGCTTGGAATATTTTACTTCACACTTCTAACATTACTTCTACTTTAAAGGGTATGGTGGGTAAATTACTAAAATAATAGCAATATTTATGATTGTTAGATTTCCCAGTGGTGGGATTCTAAATTGATTTTCCGAGCAGTAAGATTTTCACTATCACCTTTCTAAGATCTACACTTGTCTCATAAGACCTAGACATTTTATAAAGGTTGTTCTGAAAGCATGATACAGAAAATTCCTGCCTTTTTGTGTTGTAAAATTTGATATGTATTTTTGGGACAAATATTTTTAAAGAATATGTTTTTTTTTCAAGAACAGAGTGAGAACAGTCTGTCAGTCATATTATTTCAAGGTTCAATGTCATCAGAGCAATCTGTACACTGATCACATCCAGATATACTTAGCCACAGAATCTATGAATTTTGATTCAAGTATAAAGAAGCACACTGAGTGTCTAATTTCAGTTCAGGAGTGGATGGACGGTGTCATATTAAGACTTTTCCCAGATAAAACTGAATTATTCTTCTTGGTGACAAACTTACCAGCGAGTTACTTATACCTAAATTCTCTGTGCCATCCCTCCAAACTTCTATATCTCCTTCAGAAGCAGTTAAAATGTAGGTGTTATTTTTGACTCAGAAAACTCATTTGACAACCATATACCCAAGGTTTGTGTGTGTTAATATCATCTCAGGGATTTGCGAAATATCCGTAAAATCTTAAGTGTTTATATTGAATTACTGGTGGCAAATGCTATGATCAGTAGTCCTCTATACTACTGTAATCCCTTACAATATGGGGTTACCAAAGCTGGTGTTGCTAAACTGCACAAAGTTGAAAATACTATCTGCTGCATTGTTTATAAACTAGTTAAAATGAATCATGTCACACTCCATGGGCTTCTCACTTCATATTGTGTTCACTTTAAACATAACCTCCTTACTTTCAAAACCGCAAATTTTTCCCAACCTCTCTATTTGTCATCTTCATCATGACTAGCATTCTGGCTCATGGAATCAGTTTTCCCAATCCATCCCAATAAGGCAATTTGCAGTTGTGGTTTTGCCACTGTCACACCATATGGAAATTGAACTGCTAGCCGCATAATGTCCAATCACAGTAGGCTATCTTGGGGTTCAGGTGACAGCAAACTAAAGACCTATCTGATCAAACTGCCATACCAACTTCCGTAGTCTCCCTTACTTGGTGGGTGCTTGCAATGGGCTCTGATTAGTTGAGCACTTATAATCCCTCTTTGGACTTTAACACATTAGAGGATTCAAATCAATTTTACGCTATGTAAATGCCTCTATTCTGCAGACTCTATGTAAATAAAACTAGTGTATGTTAAATACAGGCCTAAGACTAGTGGAACCAGTTTTTTTCTGCATGTGTGTGGGAGGGCTGGTGTCCCAATGTAAGGCTATTTGTTTATCTAAAAAAGACTGCAATACCTATTGAGTCTTAATACTGAATCCGAGATTGATAATTTGTCATATTTGGCTCCGAAATTTCATCGGGGTAGATTAATGGATTAGTTTTTAACACAGCTTGATGAATCTGTTTTATCTTGTGAAAAACCCGTGGGTGATATTGGTTCAAGCATGTCAAGTCTCAATTTCAATATCTTTAAGTACATTAGCTCCACTGACACCTTAGTGTATGGGCATCAGCGCAACTTATTTAAAAACCAGACTTGTCTGTTTATTTCTATGTTTCACACAGGTAGAATCTGTTTCATCCATTTGAGAGATCTTAAAAGTCCTGGCAACATGGTTACAAATGGCTTTCCTAGCAGCAACCTTGACTACTGCAATACTTTAAGCAATCTTTCCAGAACACACTTTAATATGAATTTCAGTGTGCACAAAATATCTTGGTTGTAAAACTTAAATTTTAAGAACATACTTACACTGTCTTACTGACCTTTGAAAATAAGCCACTGGCTAAAAAGCCACTTTATCTCCTAATTAAGCGTTCCTGAAAGGGCGCTTATTTGTTTTCGCCTCAGTTTCCTCACCGCCGCTGCCGCTACCACTGCCGCCGCCACCACATTATGGTCTTCCTTGAATATCTCCCTTATTATTAGAAGGTTTCAAACCATATTTGGCAGTTATATACCTTAGGTGTCGGAAAATTTTTCTGCATGCTTAAATTTGACCTTTGACCTTTATGAAGGTCACATGATCAAAAACAATTTTTTTGAAGTACACCCCCCCCCCCCCCCCCCCCGTCATCGCAGTTCAGGAAAAACTACTTGCTACACAGCCTTATAATTTGACACACCTGTTTATACTATCTAAAACGCGAGCTGATTAGATTTTGGGAGCAATCCCTTGCAAAATGTCTCATTTATGAGTGATTTTCTGACACCTTCCAATCTGAAAGCCTTAAATTTAGGTCAACCTCCCCTATTATCTTCTTAAGTATTGCATTTAGAGCCATAAAATGTACTGGGAGGTAATAGGAAACCACATGTGGAGAGTCTAAATAGCCGGTCAGTTTTACCCCACGGCCACCCCTTATGGGTCAAACTGGGGTCATAAAATAGCTGATTTTGAGTTTTTGCCTTATATCTCCTTTACTGTTGCTTTTATAGCTTCAGAATGTATTAAGAGGTATTGGGAAAGCATATGTGGAGAGTCTAAATAGCCGGTCAGTTTTAACCCCGGACCCCCCCTTATGGGCCAAACTGGGGTCATAAATAGCTGCTTTGGAGCTTTTGCCTTATATTTCGTTTATCGTTGCTTTTATACCTTCAGAATGTATTAAGAGGTATTAGGAAAGCATATGTGGAGAATCTAAATAGCCAGTTAGTTTTATCCCCCGACCCCCCCTTATGGGTCAAAGTGGGGTCATAAAATAGTTGCTTTGGATTTTTGCCTTATATCTCCTTTATTGTTGCTTTTATACCTTCAGAATGTATTAAGAGGTACTGGGAAAGCATATGCGGAGAGTCTAAATAAGCGGTCAGTTTTACCCCCCAACCCCCCCTTATGGGCCAAACTGGGGTCATAAATAGCTGCTTTGGAGTTTTTGCCTTATATCTCCTTTATCGTTGATTTTATAGCTTCAGAATGTATTAAGAGGTATTGGGAAAGCATACGGTGCAGCTTTGTGCATTCTTAGCTTTACAGCATGCTTATTAAAACCACAAAGCATTTTAAACTTTCAGGGATGCTTCGCTTTTGTTAGCAAAAGCATTCCTCTAGTTTTAAAAAGCAAGACTTCCACTGACTCAAGCCACAGCTTGTTTCCTAAATTAAACATATGTATACAATATCATAAAAATGGGATGAGACTTTGTTTGACTGTTCCAAATTTTGTACCATCCCTTCACAACCACAAAAAAATAACATTTCAGCTGAAAGGAACGCAAACTATTAAGCCTTTACTGGACCAGCTTGTCCTTGTCGGGGTCTCATGTTTTATAGTCACAATTCTTAAATTTCTCAGTTGGCTTATTTCCAAAGAATAGCATTCAAAACTTACTTGTGATGTAGACCTCATACAAGGGAGGTCCACCAATGGTTACAAATGGTCTTCATGAGTAAATAGATGTTTGTCTTGGAACCACTAACATCTTAGAGGTCACATGATCAAAAACAATTTTTTTGAAGTACACCCCCCCCCCCCCCCCCCCCCGTCATCGCAGTTCAGGAAAAACTACTTGCTACACAGCCTTATAATTTGACACACCTGTTTATACTATCTAAAACGCGAGCTGATTAGATTTTGGGAGCAATCCCTTGCAAAATGTCTCATTTATGAGTGATTTTCTGACACCTTCCAATCTGAAAGCCTTAAATTTAGGTCAACCTCCCCTATTATCTTCTTAAGTATTGCATTTAGAGCCATAAAATGTACTGGGAGGTAATAGGAAACCACATGTGGAGAGTCTAAATAGCCGGTCAGTTTTACCCCACGGCCACCCCTTATGGGTCAAACTGGGGTCATAAAATAGCTGATTTTGAGTTTTTGCCTTATATCTCCTTTACTGTTGCTTTTATAGCTTCAGAATGTATTAAGAGGTATTGGGAAAGCATATGTGGAGAGTCTAAATAGCCGGTCAGTTTTAACCCCGGACCCCCCCTTATGGGCCAAACTGGGGTCATAAATAGCTGCTTTGGAGCTTTTGCCTTATATTTCGTTTATCGTTGCTTTTATACCTTCAGAATGTATTAAGAGGTATTAGGAAAGCATATGTGGAGAATCTAAATAGCCAGTTAGTTTTATCCCCCGACCCCCCCTTATGGGTCAAAGTGGGGTCATAAAATAGTTGCTTTGGATTTTTGCCTTATATCTCCTTTATTGTTGCTTTTATACCTTCAGAATGTATTAAGAGGTACTGGGAAAGCATATGCGGAGAGTCTAAATAAGCGGTCAGTTTTACCCCCCAACCCCCCCTTATGGGCCAAACTGGGGTCATAAATAGCTGCTTTGGAGTTTTTGCCTTATATCTCCTTTATCGTTGATTTTATAGCTTCAGAATGTATTAAGAGGTATTGGGAAAGCATACGGTGCAGCTTTGTGCATTCTTAGCTTTACAGCATGCTTATTAAAACCACAAAGCATTTTAAACTTTCAGGGATGCTTCGCTTTTGTTAGCAAAAGCATTCCTCTAGTTTTAAAAAGCAAGACTTCCACTGACTCAAGCCACAGCTTGTTTCCTAAATTAAACATATGTATACAATATCATAAAAATGGGATGAGACTTTGTTTGACTGTTCCAAATTTTGTACCATCCCTTCACAACCACAAAAAAATAACATTTCAGCTGAAAGGAACGCAAACTATTAAGCCTTTACTGGACCAGCTTGTCCTTGTCGGGGTCTCATGTTTTATAGTCACAATTCTTAAATTTCTCAGTTGGCTTATTTCCAAAGAATAGCATTCAAAACTTACTTGTGATGTAGACCTCATACAAGGGAGGTCCACCAATGGTTACAAATGGTCTTCATGAGTAAATAGATGTTTGTCTTGGAACCACTAACATCTTATCTCTGACGGTTGTGTTGATTTTTTGTCTGCTTCTAACAGACAGATGGCTCACTGCTTTATTCCACCACTGAACCAAGCTGTTGAAATATGACTGAAAAAATTTCTGTTAAAATTACTGTAAGTGTTGTAAACTTAGGTAATTACTAGTCATAATTCCAGTAAGCTTTAAGGCACCAGCCAATGATAGTCTCCCATAATTCATATAATTATCCAATGACCTTTCTAGTGTATTTATTGGAATACCTCAAGTGACTCTTTTGCATTTCTCTAAAGTCATTTGGGTGGTTTACAGTTGTTGCTGAAGAATATTGTTAAATATTTGAGAACTTGGGTACATTTAAACAGACTGAAAAACTTACTGATTTTCATGAAATGTTTTATGTGAGTTAAGGGCATGGTCAAAGGAGGAAGGAATTAAAGTTTGGGAAAGAACATCATAATCTGGACACAAAAAGATGTAGAATCTCTGGAAACACAGAAATCTGACCTCTGCGAGTACTTACTCTAGTAAAATAGATGGGTTGTAAATTTCATATGCCTTAGTCTTAAGGTAATCTTGTTACCATTTATTAATACATCATCTGTGTAATGATATACATATCAATACTAAAGACATATATTGGGAGACTTAACACAACTTTAAGGCTTTGAAATTAATGTTTACATTGAAATATGAAAATAAATTAAACAAGTAGCATAAACATTCATAATGTTTCCTGCAATTATATTTGCTTTGTATCATAACAACATTTGTAAATGACACTGTCAGTTGTGATAACAATATCATTATGGGTCTGAAAACAAGACTCCTAGAATTCTTATTGTGTCAAGAACAACACTGTAACGCCCAACCTCAATAAACGAAATGAACAGCAAAAGCAATAAACACTGTATTTTATTGATATCAACTTGTAAAGTCACAATAAGGGCATAATACCTCTGTGGAGACAGTTTGACTGAGTATTAGATAAAAGCTCACAGAATTAGATCCTATCATTTTATTACAAGGATTCCATGTCAGGGGAATTATTTAGTACACAGACTATTGTAACTACATTGATTTGCTCTCAGTTGAAAACTGTTCCTGTAGAAAACCTCTGGACCACCTCACATATTCAAGCATGTTTTTATAACTGGACCTTCTCTTAGTTGAATAGTAATCCTAGACCTTAAACGGGTAGGGTGATGCAAGTTCTGTTATAGCAATAATTATTAGTTAAATTCTCTGTACATCATGGTATGTGTGACCTGTACAGTGTGTTATTACAAGGGTAGTAGCATTTTGGTCGATTTTTTATCTTTTTTCCAATGCTATGTAAAAACTAAATAGTTTTTAAACATGATATCTGGAAGACATATAGAAGGAAGTGTTATGACAATTATATGATACAAATAAATTTTACATACTTTACTTGTTTGAATTACAAGTTCAAAAAAATTTTTTAAAATGGCCACACCAGATGTTGATAAAGTGGGTTGATTTTTTTTGTAAAATCTACTGTTTATATTATAAATATATGAACTCATCCATCCGATTTATTATATTCATAAAGTTATGAAAGATGTTTACAAAAAATATATATATCAGTATGTTAATGAAATAAACTTATTTTGTGCATGTGTTGTGTATGTCATCACAACTAGGTTATTTCTCAATGGGAAGCAGGGGAAAATTATTCAGTAATTGAATTCAACAGGTATGAATACAAATAAAACTGTTATTTGTTTCACTGTAGGGTTGCAAACATATTTTTAAAACATTTTATCACACAGGTATGTGGTATTTTGTTCACTTTGGCAGAAATTCATGTATCGACCCACTTTAGGTAAATTTATTTATTTGGGGTTTTACATCGCTTTCAACACTGAACAGGTCGTATCACGACAGGTAGTTTTGTGGGCAGAGGAAACCAGCACATACAGTTTGGCAAGGATCTATACTGTAAACCGCTGACCATTGGTAAGCAACTACCAACTTTCCCACATAAGGTCCGAGTTTGAACTGCTGACCTCAGAGGCGGGAGGTGGGTGTGTTTTGGCCCTGCAAACTTTAGGTAAACCCATGCAGTGATTTCAAACTGCAATAAATCATATCAATATGATGACTTTCATCCCTAAAACTACCTATTGTAATATTACACACACTGTGTTGAAAGCAATATAGAACCGAAGTTAATACAAATTCACATCAAATCTGCCATTGTTTTAAATTTATCATAAATTATGCCTGTGAGAATAATTCTTTACAGCTCCATAGATTCCTAAAAAAAGAAAGATTCAGTTAGTCTAATTATTTGGGTATTTTGGAATTTAGATTCAGTTGAATTTTTGTCTACTTGGCCCTGCATTTTAATAGACTAGAATTAAGACTTGTACATAATTATAAACAATGACATGATACAAAGATGATCCAAATATCAACGCTCCAGTAACCAGTTGATTGGCCTACTGCAATTGTCTCTTTGCCTCAATTACAGATTTTGAACTCAAGAGAATCAATTCCTCAGTACTGTCCTTTAGGAATCATCTAAAGACCCACCTCTTCAACGCAAGCTTCTTCACTTAGAATCTTCCCCTCATTAACATCTACAACCATGGGTTACTGACTAGCATGTACCATCACTGTCCCTTTTTGTCAATTTTTTGTTTAATTTAGCAGACTGAGTTCACCTGTTTGGGGAAGATATTGTACCTACAAAGCAGGTAATTACCATGTGATTAGATAATAAATTTGTGATTGATGTGACATACCTAATCTGTATGTACCAAAAATAATGGAATACAAAATCATATCACGTGGCTTATATTTTTCAAGAATTCTCCAACTTTTATCATGTCAACAGGTCTTCTCAGCATATGACATAGATCTTCAGTTGAAATAACCAAAACTTTATTATTTCTGGACTGACTAAAAACACTCAAAGCCATTTGTATAGTTTTAAAGTGGCTAGCATCTGAGTGGAATGTCTCAGACCATGTCAGATCAGTTTAATATGTAACAGCCTTAACATTGTGGTATTCAGACATGAAGAAATGAATTGATGGCATTGAGACAACCACAGAACCTGAACCATGGAACCATGCTTATAATATTTTCACCATATACCGGTAATACATAAGTGAGTAATCTATTTGAAAACAGTAAAGTATCCATGTAAAATCTATTCTTAATAAAACAATCCACACCTCAACATTATTAGATTGTGCCAAATTTGCCAAAGTCAGGTTAATTCCCTTCGACAGCCATATGAGGGAGAAATGGGCAAATTAATAATTAATATACATGAAAACACCAATTTACACTGTCAGTAATGAGAAACATATTTGTTAACATCATAGAATAGTAAGATTTAAGATTTGCCATCAAAAGGACAGGTGCAAAGAAAATGTCTTATGACATGAATGATAAATTTACATACAGTTTGGAAGGGAATTGGAATTTAAAAATGCTTCTAATCTGTAAAGTTAGAACTGTATTAAATTATTTTATACTAATATGATTGTACTCGTGTGCATTTCATGTATATCCTTGTAGATACTTAGGTGCAGTGTTTTTTCAATACAAGACATAATTGACACTAGAAAACCTCATTATTCAGACGTCAGGCTCAGAAAGAACATATCCCAGTTGATGTATTTCCTTGTTAATTTGACCTCATTATCAAGGGCTTTCATATTGTAAGCTGTGAACTTGTGCTGTGAATAACCAGTGAAAGAGAATTATTAGGGTAATCCAGTTAATGGCAACACAAAATCATGTGACCAAGGAAAGGGATTCTGATCTACCTAGTAAAACCAGTGCAGGTCAAACTTTGTTATTATAGACGTTAGCCATAGCTGAAAGCAAAACCAGTGGTGCTGAGTGGATTTTATTTACACCGAGTCTAATTCTCTATAAAGTAGAAGTGAGCCATAACTAGAACCAACACCTGAGGAAACTGTACGTCTACAGTTATATAGACTGAGAATCAATTGCATACAGTGGCAGTTAGACATAACTAGAACCAAAACCTGTGGAAATTGTAGGTTCCGGTCATTGAATTCTAATTATCAATGTCACTTTTGTACAAACTTCTTAAAAATGGGTAACCAGACTGAGTATGAAAATCAGTAAAAAATCCATCTGTTTACCTTGTCCAGCAATACCAGATGCAGTTGTCCAGAATTTGTTTTCCTTCAAGTTTTATAAAGTCCACAAATTCCACAAACATTTCTCTTTATCTTTCAGTCCCTGAGTAATATCTTTCAAGAGCATCTTAAGGCCCACCTCTTCAAGTCAAGCTTGCTTGCTTAGTATCTTATCCTCATAAACATCCACAAACCCTGGATACTAAGTATTGTCCCTTGACTGTCCCTTTTTGTCATTTTTTTGGTTAGTTTAGCATACTGAGTTCCTCCGTTTGGGGAAGATATTGTGCCTGCAAAAGGAATAGATTGGAATATGATTGGATAATAAAGCTGGGATTGATAAAATATAGCTTATAAATATGCACCAAAAGCAGTGTGGTACAAAATTGGCTTATGCAGCATTATGCAGCATTTTGTAACCCTCTTTCTCAACCATCCCTCAGTTATATAATTATGCTAGAAAGCATCTTAAGAGCCACCTCTTCAACACAGGCTTCTCCACCTGGCATCTCCCCCTTTTTCACACCCACAGTCCCGGATTATTAACCATTAATGTCCCTTGACTATCACTTTTGTATATTCTTTTGTTATTTTAGTACACTAAGTTCTTCTGTGTTGGGAAGTCACTGTGTCAAGAAAATAATAATTGTAAATGAATAAATGGTTACACATTGACCTTTGACCTCTACGGACCTGTACTTGACCTGTTTAGGTCATTGGAATAACAGCTTGCCTCTCTTCCGATCTGCTGGAATCAGACAATCTGGCAGGGGGGCCGTGGTTGCTCTCACTGTATTGCTTAGTATTAATTGTAACTCATTCATATCTGACCTTGATATATGCAAGGTCACATGTATGACCTTGCATAATATCTAACAGCTATGGCACTTTGGGTCTAGGTCAGGCCAATAAGTGTGGCAACTGGATTAAATTTGATGTATAATAGTGTACAATTCAGTGGCTCTTCTTTGAAAATAATAAACCAAATGTATGTCTATCATTTTCAAATAATAAATACAACGATACTAACCGTTTTCAATTTTTACTAGAGCCAGACATTTTACCCCAGGTATTCCTGACACTTTTTTATGCATATTTGTAGAGGTATTGTTGCAGGTTAAGTATATTGCAATCTTCACTGGGATCAGCAAAAGACAGTAATTTGAAAATATTGCTCACTTGCTAACATAATGTTTACTGTGACAGTAATCTGCACAATGTCATACTTTACCCATTGTCAATAGATTTACAAAAGGTATCCAGCTAAAAGTCTGTGGCCTAAAGCTACTGTGGCAGGCAGACTCATATATTCAGACAGATGAAACAAATGGGGAAGTCTGAAACTAAGAAGTGTTATTGTTTATGACTTGATTCAGAACCTTGGGATATTTTTGCAGTTTTATCTATATTTTCTAGGTTGCCTTCACAAATGGCAATAACAAGATAATGATCTAATTTTTACACCCCTCTTATTGTTTTTTTATTATTATTATGGAACAACAAAATAAGTATATGGATGGGGATCTCTCATGTGATATTTATAGCACACAGTCTTACACAGTCTTAAGCTCTTGGCAAAAGAAATTGCAGACAGACATAAGAACATTGCAATACATGGACATTGCAAAAGAACAACATGTGCGATGATGTCACAGTGACTGCTTTTGCACAGATAGAAATCCATTAGTTTGTCATCAATGCTTGTTCTCACTTGTTATGGTTATCATAACTGAAGGATGGGTTCTTATGTGAAAAAGAATATAAGAAACTAATACATCAAATGTCATTGAGAACTAAATATGAAAGAGATCTGTCACCCAGTCTTTGAGCCTCAAGGCTTATGATAGAAATCCATTAGCTTGTCACAATTATTCACAAAAAAGACATCACAAGGATCAAGCAGTGAGTTCTGCCAATATGGCAATTCTTAAAGAAGTCAGGATTTTGATATAAAGCACAAAACATGTCTGACATGAAAGGTCTTATATGTTGATAAACATTTCTTCAAATCTTTTCAGGAAGCAGTTAAGGATCCAATGATCAACAAGAACTTTTTCTTTGTCCAAAATTTAATATATCAGTTACAATTCAACAAAATGTACCTTTTGGAATGGAATAATTATATATAACCAAAATCAGTTTTCTTACAAATCAGGAAAATTTTCAAATAGGGTTTTTCTGTGACCTAATGTTGACAAGTAAGTAAATGAAGCAGCCTGTAATCTATTCTGTAATCTAATATCTTTCAATTATGTAGACCCTATGTAAACCAGTTTGTACCCAGGGGCCAGTTTATGTCTGTCATGTGTTTCTTTGTATCTCTAGACAGAAAAGTATTAATACATTGTCTACAATTTCTTGGTTACATTTAACTTGAGTGATAATAGAGATTATTTCTAATAATAATTTATCTAATGACTATTCTGGTGCCCAATGAAAGTATGGATAGAAAATAACTATGGTGTGTATTCATTTAATAATAACTTTGTTTTATCAAGATAAATTATTAAGTTTCTTACAATATTGTAATTGAAAAGGATTAAATACAACATGGGCATAAACCAGCATTGAGCCATCAGCCATATTGTCATGTATGTCCCAAAAGAAATTTGCCAACTGCAATTTTTTGGGGGGGGTTGCGAGGGGAAACTTATGGAAGGGAAATTTATAACTAAGCACTGAAGACAGTCCATATTAAGGAACTAGAAAATAGTCATGACCATACTTTTTTATGGCCTGATGCTCCATTCTAGCATAGCTTTTGACACTTGTTCATAGATAGCCATGGTCAACCATCAATTACCATGTAACCTGTGGTGAATCATGGCCTCCAATCAGCAGAGTTTGAGTGTCTTTGACCAATATGAACTATGATCCTGGAATCCAATCACATTTTTATTATTAATTTAGATATTTAACAGAAATAATACACTTTAACAGGTCAATAAGGTTTACACACAGAGGCAATAGACAACACAACTGCCCCAGAATAAATAAATTCTAAAAGTTTTTCCCCTTCTACATGCATATGAAAATTTTTTATGTTTGTCAGCATCTTGTGGGTTCAGTATATTGTTCTGGCTACAATTTCAACCACTGTTCTTTTCAAACTTTTCTACAGTAAAAATTCCCAGAAAAAACAAATTTCCCTAAAATATGTTAAATCCCTTTTTGATGGGGATATGGGAGGTTTCCCCCATCTTACCTTAAACCTCAAATAAATCGGTATTTTAAAAATTTAATACCAGCAAACTGCCTTTGTGCCCTTGCTCCTATTGAAATTATTCCTTAGATTTGCCCGTATCTTAATGTTGTTACCCATCTAGTTATACCAGTGGGCTGGGAGTGCTACCTGCCAAGGCTGGCTATTTTATTATCCATGTGATAAATCCAATTTTTGTATATCATGTGACTATAAATGAATGAAAATATAAATAAACATCCTGGTTCCAGATTTGCTTATGGATCATTCTGAAAGTTAACTCAGTCTGTGTTAGACAAAGACCTACCCACTGTTAGAATTTGGTGTAAATCTGCACAGTTACTGTAGTGTTTTTGTAAAATTACTGACATACATATAAACAGGGAAACAATTAGAATCCAACAATCACATAGCATCCTTAAAAGAGGTTAAACAGGGCCGAAAGGGGTTTCGATCTACTAGCATGAGCCGCAAAGCCATCAGGGACAACAGTAGTGCACCGAAGCGGTCACTCATCCCAGTACTAATGTAGCCCATTGCCACTTAACATCCTTGAATAGGCAGATATACTCCTCACACTGTGCCACAATTCATTAAAGTCCGGAGACCAAAAAATGAAAAAAAGTGATCTCGCTAGAGCTTATGATTAAAAATCAATACATGTAATTGAAATTATATCATGTGGACTGTGAGGAGGATTCAGTTAATGGTCAAGATCATCATCTCTCCAGGAATATAATATAGAACTTGCAGGAAAATATCCATTTTTACTCTCAATAAACATGGAGTAAAGGATAAAATAAAGGAAATAAAGTTTAATAAATCTCTGAAGGGTTAGAGATGAAAAGAGTTACACAAAAAATGATATTTCAAGTAGTTAGGCAAAAGATCAGAGCAACATAGAGGAAATCTGTAAATAAAGTGAATTTATCAGAGGAAGTCATTCCTCATGGAGATATAAATAACGCAAAGTGAAAGCCAGCGATATGAGTCCTTTTCTCCAGTAATTCAGTTAGGATATGGTGCTTTTGTGAATACAGGGACAGTTTATAACTTCTAAAATAATGTCTGTACTTTTATCAACCAACATTATAATGGATGAAACAAGACTATCTCTTAATAAAATGACTGGTGAGACACAATTATAATTGGTCTTTATAAAGGTAAAGCTTACCCCCTTGAAGTAGAATGCTTACCTTTTATCTAGAAGTCATGGTAAAGTAGAAGTAATTTTATGGTCGGCAGAGATTTAAAATAATAGGATAAACTGTCCACTGTAATTTAAATGAATAAGTTATTTTAGGATGAGTAAAAATCTTAAGGTTTAGTAAGTATCACGAGAAATATGTGGACCTTTAAACAAAGGTCAAAGTTGGCATTTTTACAACCATTGCAATAGCTAAGGTCATACCATGAGGGGAAAGTAAGTCAATGCTCAGTAACATTGATATTATATTTCAATGATTATTGCAATTGAACCCTTCAAGATACCTGTTAACCACTCCAATTATAGTATTCTGAAAAAGATGTGCCACAAAATGCACAAACAGTAAAAGATAAAAGCTGATAATTTCTTCAAATTTGAGTTTTTAATGGCACTATAAGTACTCCCACCCCTACTAGTAGAGATATTCTAATGTTTGTGAACTTTAAGGAACTAATCACAATGACTCTGTTTAGTTATTATAAATAAGTTAAACATAATGGTATACTGGGTAACCTATGGATGACCAAACTTATTGCAAAAATTGCAAGATTTATCAAACAAATACCGTTAGCGTTGTTACCGTTAGTGCTGTTATCGCTGAAAGAAATATCAGATTACAAGCAGTTTATTATCTATAAATTACTGTACAAAAATGCCATTAGCAATGAAAGAAATACATGTCAGATTACAAGCAGTATATTAAACAGTTTTGCAATAAATGTCCATTCTATCATCGGCATTTCATAAATATTTTAACCCTTAAAAGGAAATAACACTGCAGCAACTTTCCCACAGTGCTACTTATTGAAAGCGTAGAATTTTAGATATATTATGCTGCATTTATTCAGTTTTCTGTAGTTTATGGTTATTCCATTAGATAGGGATCATTTCCAGGCAAAGAGGAGTTTGGTTGTTAAAAATAAATTGAATTCCCAAAGGCTTTTAGATGTGATTGATTGTCTACACTGCAGGCATTTGGGGAAAATTCTTGATAATGCGTTTGTTTGAGGCTGATGACATAAGGATAATACAATTCTGGAGTAATACATATGGCTTTGCACCTGGAGCTCAATTATGAAGTTCAGGGGCCAGTTTCACCAAGGGTCTCAGACTTAGCTTGGACTTAGGCTAAGTCGGGGACTTAAATATGAGCCTTTTGTCTTTGCTAAGTCTTGGACTTATATTGATTTCACAAAGGGTGACTTAGCCAAGTCCAAGCTTATTAAATAACCAAAGTGGTTTTCTGTGTCATGTGACCTTTTATTTCTATTCAAAATATACTATGAGTGTCATATATTCCTCGTTGGATGCATTTTATCTGAGGAAAATGGTGTTTTGAAATGAAAAACCTTGTTATCACATACATATTTCCTGAAGACTGCTTTAGGGAGTGTTCTATATATTTATAGTTTATTTACAGCCATTTAAACTTTTCAAGTGGAGAAAATTTTATGGCAGTCATATTTAAGTCTTTGTTTCAAAAGTGAAGCCCACTCTTAGATGAACTTAGGAGCTTTGTGAAATCATCTAAGTCTAAGACCCCAGACTTAGAGAGAATTAAAGACAAAAGTCCTTTTGTGAAACCGGCCCCAGAAGATTAAAGAGACAGATATTGGTTTCGAAAATTCATTCAATTTTATTTAAAATACAATCATAAAACCTACATGTGCCCACAAATTCCATAAGATTTAGAATTTAGACATCTGAGTGGCTCTTGAACTAAGGTTAAGGTTAGGCCTGAGTTTGTTCAGGTCTAATGCACTGAGCTTCTGTTGAACACCTTTCCTTTGATCAGCCACTTACATTAATTTTTTTAATAGCAAGTAATGTGGTTAAATATGTAGATTCTGCCTACTCAAATATTGCCAGGAATCGTGAGTTTCAATCATAGTATGTATTAAGTTCTGAGGATTTAATTAATATACTTTCAGTGCTTAATTTGTTAGTAATATCTCATTGTTGTAATCCATCTGTTGGGTGAAACTGGGGTAAACAAGTCAATGGTATTAACAGGCTGTTGTTAAATGAACATTTTTGTGCAGAGTTAACACAATGTTACCATTTTTATTTAGCCTTTGACACCCTAGTACACACACGAAGTTTCAGTTTTACATATACCTTGTTATGCCTAATGAGAGGTGCATAATGGTAGGTACTCAGTTATGACTATTTTCTGAGAGTGAAACTTTTTGTGATCCATACAATTTACACCCAAATGTTGGGACTTGAAAAGTACTTCTCCCTATAGCTACATCTGACTTATAGTAGCTGTGGCTATGCAAAATATGCTGTAATTGATCTTGTTTGAACATCACTTTCATGATCACCCAGTTGTAAAGGTAGAAGAAGGTAATGCACATACTTAGTTGGTCTTAATTCTGGACTAAAACAGAGCATTAACACCATTCTTACATACAGCTAGGGCCTGTGAATTCACACCCACAACTTATTGATGTTTTAGGCAAGTTTTTACATGCCATGTACCAGTAAACAGCCACAGTTGCTTATATATATAGCTTTACAATGTCACAAACTTTACATCAAATCAGCCATTATTTGACAGGTATTGGTCCTCATATATATGTTACAGTAAAGTTGTGTAACCAGTAATTTCGCAAAATTCCTGAATGTTTAAGGGATTTTGTGAAACTACTGGTTACACAACTGAACTGTAACATATATTTGTGATGAAAAGGTTGTGACCTAATGTGTTGCTGCATATTAGGACTGTGTGATGATAAGGACTTGGGAACCTCTCAATTCTAGGTAGATTAAGTATAAGTAAAACTACCGGTACTATAAGTAGAATATTTTTATGATAATAAGTAGTTTCCTCGGTATAGACTAGGCAATGTTTTTAATGGGAGTAATTGGGATGTCTGAACAGACAACTAGGTTATAGGTTTTAGAGATTTATTGCTGGGCCTCAGTTTACAATCTATCAGCTTTGCAAGAGATGCAAATTTGTGCCAAAATCACTGTCAAAAGTGTGCAGAAAGTTTTGATATTTTATTCATAGAGTAATAAAAAATATTAGGAAATAGAAGTATACCAGACAGCTAGCATTATGCTGTGGAAAAGCCATTATATGAAAGATTACATTGTGCAAACTGTAAGTTTATTTAGTACAATAAATTTCCAACTAATCGCAAAGAAACTCCAGCCTTTATGGGGCTGTTCAATTTCTGCGATATATCGTAAACCTTGCACCCGATTATGAAAATGCAGGATTCAGGCCTGCAGGGAAAAGTTTATGATAGGTTTACAATGGTTTTAGGATGTGTTCTCAATGCACAAGATGTTTTCCCAATTGGCAATGGCATTGCCTCCGAAAATCTTCCGATGGTGCCATCTGATTGGTTTGTGATGGACTTAAGATGAAACAGATAGGTTTGTAATTCCTGTTAGATGAAAAAGATTGTTGTATGAGTGTAAGATAGGTTTAAAATCACTGTAAGATATAACAGATGACAATACGATTGCTTTACAATTGGTTTATGATGTTACAAATCTGATTAGAATTGGGAAAGGTTTGCAACAAAGTTTCAAACAGTTTGAATTTCTCATAATTGTTCCTGATGGACTCGTGAGTGCTGTACTCGAATACCTATTGAGAAATTCTGTATTTTCCAAACAGGATCTCTGTACATTGGTTTTAAGATCATTATAATGCATAAGATTCACCAGAATCCTGAAAATTGACAATCAGGCGCAGGGTTTACGATATATCCCAGAAATGGTACAGGCCACTTAGCAAAGCTACATACTAGTATTTACCAGATTGATATCCATCATCTCTTACAAAAATAAAAGCCTTGGCCAAAGTTAGGGCTTTACTAGAAACAGATAAATAGTGCAACCCAATTACGTATAATGGTTGCTTTGGAAGAACATAAGGAACATAAATGGAAAGATTGTTAAGAAATTTAACTGGTGTCTGTAAAGTACAAGGTCACTCAGAGAATGCAAACCTTCTCTAAGGGTATTGGCCATAGAACTAATGTAAACCTCTGACTTAATGGCCATAGAAATCACTGAAAACTCTATTTATAAACTATAGAAATCCCAAAAACCTCATTCTTATAGCAATCACCCATGCTTCTCATTAATGTTTGTCATAAAAATCAGAAAATTTTGCATTTATTTGGAATAGAAATCACAAATAAAGCATGAAAAGCTATTTAAAAGCTGTTTTTCAATTCCCACCAAAGTTCAATGAATTTTATAATGCCAGTGAAAGTGAAAAGATACTAGAGATATATATTGAGATAATACTAATTATTGTACCTGTTCTCACAATCTTTCAGTTTTTAGTTAAATATTATCTTTCTGAATTAATTGAAGGAAGGAAGAAATCAGTATGAGCTGTAGTATTTGAGGATTACATTGAAACCTAGACTTATGTGCAACAGCCAGTATCACTCTTTATTATGTCTAAGACAAAATCAGTTACAATGTATTACATTGTCATAAATCTTCATAGAACACCAAGACAAATTCAGTTACAATATATTACATTGTTACAGATTTTCATAAAACACAATTATTACAGCATTAGTAGACACAATTATCCTTTTCTGGATTTAAAGACTCAAGTTTTTTTGGCCTCAGCAACAAAACTTGACTTAGTTTAAATCTCTTACCTTAAGTCTGATTAATTGTCAAGAAGTAAGAAGGAAATCTGTTATTAGTTTACCTATTTATGGTCTTAATTGTACTAGAACCAACTCAAAGTCAAATAAAACTAAAAGCAAATACATGTAGAGTGACAAATACATGTATGATGCTACATAATGTTAAACACCCATATATTTCCCTACAATAAGAAGTAATAGACATTTTACGGGTACCGTATGGATTTCTGCATCTCTCTTAGATTACAATTTATTGATAGAGACTTGGTAACAGTTGCCTTTCAAGGACAGTCTGACCTAGTGACAATTTTAATCCCTTGTCACACTTTCCCGTTTTATTACTCCAGTAATCCTGTGTGTGAAAATGCAGCATAACTATGTGAGCGTCCCACTTATCAGCATAAAGTCAGCAAACTCAGCAGATGTGGGTCCTTTTAGCGGGCAGTTTTTGGTACGGTAAATGGCAATTTTCACCACTTTTCCAGTACTTTGGCACTAATGGTCTGTACACACCAAAATTCATAGACAAACCAGCCCTTTGACAAACCAGCCTGTGTAAAATCAGCCACCAAGATAAAATACTCTAGTCAAATTGACCCTCAGGAAAAAATGTCTCTTCAAATTGGCCCCCTGGAAATCACTTACTGTCAAAGAAATTAAGTCAAACTGATGACAAAAATCACAATCTAATGAGAATGTGATGTAATAAAAAGTCTTATAGGACTTAATCCCCACTTAATCAATTGCACTTTTAATAAATCTAAGACAAAAAAGTTTTTATTTATTTATTTGGGGTTTAACATCACTTTCAACACTGTATAGGTCATATCACAATGGGTAAATTTATGGGCAGAGGAAACCAGTACATACAGTTGGTCAGGGTTAACACATGTAAGTAAGTAAAGTACATAGGATAAAGAGTATTCATTAAAACGTCCCAAAATCTTTGATATATGTTGTGCACTTTTGCTAATTATCACTAAAATAGTTATCACCCTCACATAATGTGATTATCGAATAACAGTTATAATAATTGTAACATAAACAAGCATTCAAAGTACATAAGTTATAAAAAACTTGATGAAACATCTAAATATCTTTGATATATGTTAATCACACTTTGCAAATATCACTTTAGATTTTGTCACCCTTATGAAATAAATATAACATGATCACAAAGAATTATTTGCCATTATCTGCCATTATTTGCCATTAATAACCTAAAACATGCTCACCTGATGTATACCAAATATCTGTCAGACTCTTAGACTCTGTCATATGATCAAAATTAAGTGCTACAAAATTACTCTTATTGCATCATATTTTATTATTTTTTCACCTCGGGACTGACTTGCCAAGGGTTGAGTTTTTAGGGGACTGAATTGCTGAGGGACTATTTGGAAAAGGGCCAAACTATTCAGCTCTCCACACCAAACTGATCCAACATGATACATTCAGATAAAAGTCTTTTTCAAGCTATACAATATAATGAAAAACAGTCTCAAAGTGAAAGTTTGGATTTTATGTCCTACTCAACAGATAGGAACAAATTAGGACAGGTCCTCAGCATTGCCAATTGTGGGAGTTGAATTCTAATTCTAATTGGCAATTTGGACTTTTTTAGCTCTTAAATGTCTCCTTTTATAGGGGACTCTAAGGCGCAACAGAAGCAAAACAGTCAACCAATTTCAGTAAAAGAGGAGCAGAAAAGAAGTCAAGTATCACAGAAAATCCCAGGGGATGATTGAGACTGTGGATGATTGTCGAACCCACACAGAGGTGACAGCCTGTGATTGGATGCCAATTAGGCCACTGAGGACCTCGAAAAACAATTTCAGAATTAGGCCAAAATAAAAAATGGTCATTTCAAATGAAAATTTGAATTATATGCTGATACCACCCACCAATCCAATGAAACTTTAAAACATTTCTTCATGAGTTCCAATTCTATTATTAGATTGCATTGTCTTGTGTGGCTGTTGGCCTGTATGGACCTGAAGTGATTGCTACAGGGTCCCCTATTTTAACAAAATGTTAATATAGTCAATTTGGTAAGAAGTTTGTTCAGCTCTCTTTTCTTTGTAATGTTACAAATTTTAACAAAACAAAAATGTTGGACATAAGCACCCAAGATTGGCTATTTTCCTGCCCAATTTGGCATCATGCCCTTTTCAACTTGGTAATATGACATTTAAAGAGCATCTCCATTTATCGGGAGACATGTGAATGTCACATAACTAATAAAAAGAAGTTTATGCTACTCACAGGAAATGAGTACCAATTGTAATGATCATAAAACTCACCCAGTCCCTTTAGTATATGGGATGAGCTTGATTAAAATGAACAGTCCCTCCCTGTGTTATGGAAAAACACAGTGACCTTTTTACAGGAGTCTTTTGTTTCTTCTGTCACTTACTTTCTGAAAAATCAGGGTGTACCAATTTGAAATCAAAAATCCTAGCTTCTCTCCTAATTGCAGAATTTGTATGATGTGATAAGTCATGCACAGAAGACGATATTGTGTGCACAAGATGCTCACAAGATTCTAATTCTAATAGTACTTTTTATAATACTTAATCTCCATCTATTGGAAGGCTCATAATATGAGAAAGCAGAGATCATATTCATTAAGCCAGAAGCATTCCAGGGATCAGCAAAATTAAGTAAGATAATTAATTAAGATAATTAACTCATGCACATGACTTCATTATCTTGTAATCATGAGATGGTCTTGTGCACAAAAACATCATCTTGTGTGCACCACATACTTATGTCCTGTGCACAATATTATCTTTTTATCATGAGATTAGATCATGCACACTATACAATTATCTTGTGATAACCGAATCATCTTGTGCACAACACATAATTAATTTTTATGATCATAAGATAATTACATTGTGGTTACAAGTTAATTATCTTTTGAGCATGATGTTGTGTACACAAGATAATTAATTCCTGTGGACAAAAATCATCTCATTATCACAAGGTTATGACTTGTGCATGACTTAATAAATATAAATATGTACACTGCAATGTTCTAGTAGGGGCACTGTATATAGCAGAATTAGAACCTTAGAAAACTGTATCCCCTTAAAATCAAAGTGTGCTGAAAGAAGCTTTCAGTTCAATAATTAAGTTAATAAACATAATACACATAAGGATAATCCTGATAAAATTAGAATCAGGCATGCAGACAAGGGGTCAAAGTTTTAATTGCTAAGGTCATACACAGGCAGAGCCGCAGTGCATCAAGTATGTTGACCTGAGTTGGATTCCTATTCAGGACCATTGAGGGGGGGGGGGGGGGGGGGGGGGGGTCTGGTATATGGCAACAGTAATATGTTTCATCTGAAATCACTGATCAGTGATCTGCTGTGGTGAAACTAAGCTTAGGATGTTATTGACAATTTATTACACAAGCACTGACATCATTCTGTTTTATCCCAATGTAGGTTTTTGTCCATTAATTTCTGTATTATCTTTTTATCTGTCAGTTTTACTTGTATTCTGGCCCATTTGTGAGATATTTCCTGAATAATTCATCCAGTTTTATTGCTCAAGATAATGGGAGTTAATTCTATTACATGGTAATTATTGCTCACTTTTGTTCATACATTTTCCCAATTATTCCATTATTTCTTCTCATATTACTTGATCATACTTAAGTCGGTGTTGAAAAGGAATCAATCACTTTATGCATGTTTATTACACTGGATAATTGTATGTCAAGAGAAGAGCTGGTGAATAATTAAAAATATCATTTTATTGAAATTCCTATGAAGAAATAAAGTAGACTCTCCATTTTACTGAGTAGCTATTATTTAATTACCCAGTATTCAATTTTATGATCCCATATCCACTCTACCAAAATTAGCAATTCCTGCCATTTTTGTTCACTGTAATCACATCAGTTACTCTACCATAAAATCTAGCTTTTCTTTATATGTCTACAGCCCAAAACATTTGGAACAAACTATGAGTAAAAGAACTTCACATGGCCCTCTGTAGTGCTATTTACATCAACAATTTACAGTTGTCTTTCTGTTTGGATGTCACAACTAAACATAAAAAACTTGTAGAACTTATCTGCTCACTTTCTTCTTTCCTAGATTTTCAGCAAGATTTGTTTTTCAAATGTGTTTCAGGTTCAAAAGGCAAATATGAAGGTTCCCTTTAAAAGTAATTTTGCTGTATGGTGTTTCTGCTACAGTTCCCCCAATATAATATCAAAGTTAGTAAGTTAGTAAAGAAAATAAGTCCCTACTAGTAGGTGGAGTTTTACATTTGTTGCACTATCCCTGTTGCACTATGCCTAGTAAACTCGAAAACAACCCTTGTTTGCGTTTAGAGGGGCCACGGTGGCAGAGTGATAACACTCTCGCCTCCCACCTCTGCGGCCGGGGTTCGATCCCCGTCATGGCCGTAAGTGGGAAAGCTGGTAGTTGCTTGCCGTTGGTCGGCAGTTTACAGTACAGAACCCTAGCGAACTATATGTACTGGTTTCCTCTGCCCTTCAAACTACCCGTCGTGATATGACCTGTACAGTGTTGAAAGCGACGTAAAACCCCAAATAAACAAATAAACAATTGTTTGCGTTTAGAAACCTACAAAGTACTCAAATTTTCAGACTTGCATTCCCATCAATAATGTAACTTCCTCAGTTGCTTCATAAATAAGAATTGCTTGTTATAGTCAAAAGAACAATCATTATTATATCATTAGTCTAGATAATTGACTTTTGATAGTTACAAAGTGGATTTGCCCAACTTGCTTCAGAATAGAATAATTTAGCACAATTATTCATTTAGTTTCAAAGTTTTGAAAACTGAAGCATTACTACATATTGTTAGATTTTGGCAAACTTACAGGGAAATATTGCAGGAGTTCATTATGGTCATGGGGAATTCTCTTTTAAACATCTTTCAGAAATTAAGAATCTACAGGGTTCAGATTCTTGAGATGTCTGGAGTCTTAGTGATTGAGTTTTATCTCAAATTTGATGCTATTTTATCAGTGGAGCTTTTGCCCAATCTTCCCCAAGACAAATAAAACCTGGTTTAGATTTTACCTGTCAATCAAACATCTCATGAGATTCTCATATAACCATGACAAAGTGAAAAGCTTAAGATATACCCTTACACACAACAGCATTTTATTTAAGACAAAACCAATGCAGTCTGAGACCTTTAGTGAATGCCAACTAAAGAGAAAAAATTCTTAAATCTTATATTAATGTTCAGAAAAAAGACCTCATATTTGTACGAAAGCCTGGAACCGCCATCCAAATTCAAAATTCAATATTTGAAAAATGCTATTTGGAATTCTAAATACATATTTGAAATTCCAAATACATATTCCAAATTGGCTATTCGGAATTCCAAATACTTATTTGGAAATGCAAATACAGTATTCAGAATTCCAAATACCCTATTTCAAGACTTGGAATTCTACATATTTATATTTATTTAAGTCGATAGCACGGTCAGTTGGGAGGGTCTCACCTGTTCAGTAGGTAAGGTATTGACTTTTAAAAATTCACTTACTAGGGACTAAAAGTGAACTGTAATATTATGACAAAGGTGGCCTAAAACACAAGGACTCTAGTCGGTTCCATAGGTCAGTTGCCAGTGTTGGCAGAATACTGAAGTTCCCTCCTCCATTTTTACAGATCTGTTCTGAGGTAGGGGAAGAGATGTATGAGTTCAGTCCCTGGAAATAAACCTCCCAGAAGGAAGCATGTCACTGATTTGATGATGAAGATGATGATGATGATGATATAGATTTTTTTAATCTCTCGCGAGGGGCTCAAGGCTGTGGGGGGGGGGGGGGGGGGTGTTATAATATGTCTTCCCTACATGTGTCTGTCCGTGCGTCCATTTGTCATGTTTTTAGATAAACCTTAATATTTCATTTATTTATAAAGATATTTGTACCAAATATGCAGGGAATGTTTTGGGCTATAAAAACATGTCTGTGCAAAATGTTAGCCTGATTTTAAAAAACAAAATGGCTGCCATAGCTGATTGTTTGAAAATCATAAAGATGCTCTAAGTCTTGAATTATTGCAGATAGTTTAATCAAATTTGCACAAAAGATATATGGCTAGAAAAGCTAGCCTGACAGTAATGTGGACCTAGTTTGAAAAACAAAATAGCTGCCATGTCACATGTTTAGTGTCAAATGGGGTTATCCTATTAAATAGGCCTTATATCTCCCTTACCCTTGCTCCTAGGGGTTCGGAATGTGAACAATTTTTAAAGGTGTTATGTGACTTGCAATGACGAGCTGATAAAAACTGTTCAAAGAAGACTCCTGACGGGAAGGCCTGATCAGAGAACTCATAGTACAGGATCACAGTCTGCTTGATAATGGCAGGGGAGATATCTTTGTTGAATCCTTTCTTGAAGAAAACAAAGACCATCTTCTTGTTCAGCCTGAGGTCTGAGGTTCTATCCAAATAGTAGCACAGGGCTCTGACTGGACATAGGGACCTATCAGCCTTGAGTGTTTTATCCAGATTTGGGGCCAAGGTTGGGATTACCACTGGGGGCACACTGTCTGAACCCTATTTTGCCAGTTTGTTCTTGTGCAGAAAGCTGGGTGAGGTGTAAAGAGACACCTTGGAGCAGTCTGACTGGTGCCTGGCTGACCTCTCCCAATTCTTCTCAGTGTATCCTGGGGTATAGGTCGGAAAGCTTGGTGACTGTCTAGCAATTCTGGGGAAGAAACTGTTCAGCCTTACTGGTGCATCAGTCCAACAGGGGACTTTTGACCAGGAAAAGTCATTCTTTTCTGCATACAGATCATACCATTTTAGGAACCACAAATGTTTCAGAACCACAGGTAGGGTAGCCTTCAGTGAGAGCCTCAGTAATGTTGAGTTTCTCCATCTTTCTACACAGCCACTCATCTGAAGGTAGCTTGACAGGGACTTTGCCACTTCCCTGTGTCCTGAGACCGGCAAAGGGATTGTCATCTTGAGATGAGGCTGAACTCTCAAACTCTGGGACCTGGTGCCACCCCATGAAGGACCTGACCCCTCTGATGGTCTCCTGGTAGTTATTCTACCAAAGTGTCTATTATGTAAGATGTATTAACACAATAAAATTGCACATTTAATATTAAGTAAATTGAGTTTTTATAAGTTAATACCTCACCTAATGAACAGGTGAGGCCCTCTCAACCGACCGTGCTATTTACTTACTAAATAACATATAAATATGTATTTGGATGTAAAGAGGTTTAGACAATGAAAAAGATGCCGTGATGTCACACTGTCCAGACAAGAAGGAAGTACCATGCTCCACCTAGTACAATACTAGACCGGTCCTACTAGTGGCTAACACAGGACAACTTTTTCTGCCATTTTGTGGGACCAGTCAAGTATTTGGAATTCTGAATAGCCTATTTGGAATTCCGAATAGCATATTTGGAATTCCAAATAGCATATTTCAAATTTTGAATTTGGATGGCGGTTCCAGGCTTTCGTATTTTTGAGCTTTCAGAGTGTGAAACAAAGATAAAAACAAAGGTAACTGTAGACCAAGAAGGATTGGTCTTTATATAATTCTGACTGGATTTTGAAATCTTTCTACTCTGGTATTTTCTTCATAAATGTCTGTTAAAGGCTTATTCTTGCAGAAAACAATGTGATGATAGAGTTACAACTTATGAGACATATGTTATCTGTAACATTCAATCTGATACGATATGATTTGTATTTTGAAGCATTCATCAATTTTTATGAGATAATGGTAGGTCAGCATGTGCCACAGAATCTTTCCATTAAAATAACCTACGATTGTATTCACAAACAATACTTAGAAAAGGTGACCTTAGATTGGGTTTTCATGAAACAATACTTAGATAAGGTCATCTTAGATTTTAAGGTACGAAAAAATATCTCTTGCCTCAAAAAGTATATTTATTGTAAAATTTTGAATGGAAAAAACCTGACACACATAAAGGACTTTTTGTTTCTTTTTTTGTAAACTTATTATCTTTGTTGTTGTGATTTGCTTGTGTACATGACTCTAAGGTCACCTTAAAGTTAGGAGGTTGATTGTGAATACGGTTTCATAATTTCTTACTTGAAATCTAAGTAATACAGTAACTTAAAATCCAAATAAGATTGGTCCAAGTATTGATTTTGAATATGGCCCAAGAACTCATTATTTTGGCTCTGATTTTGATATTTTTAAAGAGAGCTCAAAAATTTCTAAGAAATCTAAAATTTGCCAGGAATCTAAAATTCGCTACCTCTAAAACCTTAGTTAATTTTATGAAGAAAATTATGTTTTTGTCTAAAAATTGGTATTTTTCAGTTCAAAAAGCCTTCATTTACTATACATTCAACAAATCTCACCACAATTCATTTATTTTATTAGTATTTTCACATGTGGCGAATTTCAGATATGTGGCGAATTTTAGATTTCTTTACTCTGTATTGTTTCAGATCATATTGGACTGGTTTACATCAATGTGGACAGTTCTTTGGAAATATCAAGAACCAAAGAAAAATTTTAAAATTAAAACAACTTGTGAATAATTTATCCATACCATGTTATTCTTACTTTAAATTTAAAAAAATTTCTTTTACTTGTTACAAATATATTTTTAAATATTTAACAAATCTAAAAACAATGCAAACAATAGGCCCCTCTTTAGCTTGCTAATCACCTTACTCTACTGGATCTGTTGTGACGGTTTTTAATGGCAAAAACCCCAATGACTTCATCAATTATTCATTGGATTCACACTAACACCCAGTATAAATAAAAGATATATAATTGCACAAATTTACAGTAATGCTGCTGTATTGCTATCACACAATTTGCATATAATAGTTTTGTTATGGCACTTATACCAAGTAAATGGTAAACAGTGACATTTTTAATCCTCGAAACTCTAATTTATTTATCAAATTTACCTCCAGGCGCCCATAGAAGCTATTAGCCCCCGTAGTTAAATAACTATCACTTTAACAGACCCACTTGCTAGTTTGGTGTTATTTTACTTGTGTGCCTTGACATATGACCCGAGTAATGCATTAAAGGGTAATGTTATAATGCAAATCAAGTTTTAAACATTTGATTAAAAAATCTGGACCCTCGTGTTATGTGCTGTAAACTGTAAGTCTTAAATGTGAAGGAACTCATTACCTCTATTTCATAGGTTTGTTCTAACCAGTGTTTGCTTGTTTTCTCTGTTTATTTGTTGGTCCATCTTTAAAATAGGATAGCAGAATATGCATATGCTCCAAAGAGAAACAGTGAAGTTCCACTTTAGTAAAAAAAACTCTTAGAGTAAGGAATCTAAAATTTGCCAGAAATCTAAATTTCGCCACCTCTGAAAAAACCCTTACTTAATTCTATGAAAAAAGATGTTTTGTCAATAAATCTCACCTCAGTGTTTCCACATGTGGCGAATTTCAGATATATAGCGAATTTTACATTTCTTACTCAATGTAGAAGTATCAGTTAATCTGAAGTAAATATCAGGTCTCCAGATAAATTGTGTTTCTAACAATTTTCAAAAATGATCAGGGTGATGTTTGAATGCCTCCCAAACATGCATGATTGTCACAAACACAGTCCTGAGTCTTTCAAGAGTGTCATTCATCGAAATTGAACATTGGGCTATTCAATGTAATAAAATCCAAAACAACATTTCTCATGTACATCATTTATGACATCTACAAGCAGCACGTTTAAGTTATTTGCCTTGGGTCAATGACCTCTTATTCATCTAAGAGCCCTGTTGATCTGTAGAATTTCTCTGTTTATCTTTTTTCTAGTGTCCTGAATGTGGAACATATATGGATCATAATCACAGAAGAAAGCATATAAAAAACTCTCCAGTCCGTAATAAAACATAATCCTTGGCCTAGTTTATACAACATTGGTGTTACATACACCACAATGACGCATGATAATTACTTTTGATACATCTTATAAGTCATAGGCTATGGAAACAAGAAACCAGTTGTTAGCTAAATAGTCCAATGTCGTGATTATTTACTAAAGCTGACTTATGTATTAATGCTTTTCTATTGTTTGTTTTTACTTGCAAGGATCAAAATTTGAAGTTGCAGCTTTTATGTCCAACACAAAAGCTGAGGTCATATCAGGTTCGGTGAGTCTTGTGTTTTCACCAGCTGGACCTTGCAATTGAATGAGACACATAACTCTTTAATTTTGCCTCTCAGCTGGACCTGTGGACTGGAACCCAAGATTACGGATGTGATATTAAGGTTCAAATCTTTGAAAGCCATAAAAGATCAGGAAATAATGGTTTATACAATGGTTTTAACCGTCCACAAGTTTTCATAGATTTGGTGGTAGGGTTGTAATTAGTATATGACCTATGACTAAACACATTGATCAGGATGTACTGAGTGTGTTGGACACAATAACTCTATTTGCTGCAAACTCTAAGAATCAAATGAATAAATTTTACAATATTTATAATTGAGCAATCTGTGATAAGTCAGGTTATCGATAAATATCATGAGGTTAGAATTTATTGATATTGTTGGAGCCCAACTTAGGAATCAGCCCATCTTAAGATGGGCTATAGCCCAACTTAGGATCCTAAGTTGGGTAGCCTATCTTAAGATGGGCTAAAACATATTAGCCCAACTTAGGATAATAAAATTCAAAGAGGTTTTTAAATCTAAAAATTAATATTAACCTTTTAGATACAACAGCCTATGATTATCATCATTGTACTTATAATAAGCAAATCCCAAAGCAATGTCGAAGGGGTTTTGACTTACAAGTGGAACAATATGGTCAAACTCAGTTCAGTAGAAGTATGTTTATGCAGAATAGATATCAGGTCACTGATATACCTTTTAATTGACACCCACTAAGGTTTTTTTAAAGTTCAGTATCCTCTTCTCACCCTTTAAGCATAATTGTCCTTGCCCCAACAACTGGTTTTTACAAATGAAGTAAAACAAATTTTAAACAAGCATGTGATCCCTGTCCTTAAACACTCCTCCAATAAAGCTACAACAAATTTTATTGCTTTATTATTCATACTGTGCCAGATATTTCCAAATAAAAAATGGGGAAAAATATGTTTCCAAATAAAAAATGGGGAAAAATATGTCTCTGGTGTTTAAGAATTCTTTCTGAGCAAGTGAATTTGATGGCTTGTAAGAAGTATGACATTTATCTATAGTATGTGAAATTCACTATTGAAGATAGATCAATATTTTCCTTTAAATTTATGGAAAATACATGTATTTATCAAATATTTTAGTTTTGAGACTATCTTAGGTAACTTACCATGTCTGATATATTGTTTCCATGAATATAGCCTTTTAAAGAAAAATTTTAAATTGGTAACCCCAATGGTCAAATTTCAAAACAGGCAAATTTATTCTATCTTGTTGTCTGTATGTGGGCAATTGTAATGCCTTTTTGTCGCCTACTACCATCTTTTGGCTGATCTAGAAGCTGAGTGAATAATTAATGAGATCTTAAGCCACAAAAAATCCAGGAGTTGCTTGTATGAACAAAATGTGTTAACCCCCCACTTACATTACTTGCTTACAAAAGAAAAAAGCTGATTTTTTAATTTCTGGGCCAAATATGTCTTGAATAGTTGTGCTCTGAATGCCAGATTTACATTAATGTGATCTGGTTTTTAAGTTTTTCAACGATTTTTTTTTCATTTTTACAAAATGTGTGTTTTTTTAAAAGATGATCCACCTAATAAAACCCTGCACTTATGTTTGGCAACCTGTGTAACCCTTTATCCCAAATCTTACATTTTCTACCATTTTGTACAAAAATGTATCTTCTATGTCACAGTGGAATCCCGTTTATCTGGAACACTTTAATTGTCCAGATATTCAATTTTACTAATCTATGTTCAGCCTGCCAGAGTTTTTACATTACTGTAGTTGTATACAAATGTGCCTGTTCTATATCGCATGTACATCTCTTATCTTATGAACCTTATAGTTTCTGAAGAAAATCTTACTCTCCCATCATATTCATGTTTCCACTCTATTTAGTTTCTATTGTCTCAATAATATCTCATTCTTCAAGCAAATAAAAAGAAAGTAATATATTGCTTGTTCCCAGTCTGATCCAATGGGACCCCAGGAAGTTAATGGGTCTAAATATATTTATCATGTGATCTTTTATGAATATACAGTTCCTTTTTAATGAGATAAAGTGGCAGGCAGGTAGATTTTGTAAGACATTACACATTGTACTTCATAATATCTATTATGTAAATTGATGATTAAATGTCGGCACTTAAGACAACTGTTTCTTATTTGGTTGGCATGTTGGCACTTCGTTCCCTGATATTATCTGCCTGCCTAAAGTACTGTTGGTCAGTACATGGAATTAACAGCTGACTACTTTTAACTACTTTCATCTATTAATGGTACAAGGACACTGAAATTTATTCTATCTGTAAAGTTCCATACTTGGTAACATAACATATAGAACCACTGTATAATGTTATTTGCAATCTGCGTCTTATAACAATGGACTTGTTTCATCAATTATAGGTTGTGGACATGTTAAAAAGGCTACTACTTCAAGCATGTCTGAGTTTATACCGTTTTATGCTAAATTACTTGAAACCTCTAGCAGATCGTAATTTTAATGCATCTCTATGGATTATTGGATCACCTTTAGTGATAGAAGCGTAGGTGGAATATAATAAAGTATTTACAAATTTGACACCAGAAGAGAATGCTTAAATTGCAAATTTGCAATTTTCATTTGCAATTAATCCAATGGTTTTTATCATTTTAAAGATGTCAGATGTTATCAACAGAAACATAACACAGAAAACATGGAGCAACAAAGAAACTTGAATTTACTAACACAAAAAAGAATGGACTTCTACTCGTTTGAGATAATCAGATTAACATAAAAACTCAAAAAGTGACAAAGATATTTTGAAGAATTCCAGATGACTGAATTAATCAAATTTTAATGGAACAAGGAGCATACCAAATCTTTTTAATCTGGCTTCTGCTTAAAGGGTTTCATGCACCTCAGATTACCTTATCTCACTAACATTAAGCAGTAAAAATTTGATTTTTAGAATTTATTCCAAGAAATCTTTTTAACAGCAAGGTATTATAAAATGAAGCTATGATATCAACCTTCTTTTATAATTACTTATAAATGTTTAAAAATTATATGTTGCATGAGTTGCCAGTCAGGAGCCATTGTAAATACTCTATACTTGATGTGTACATTATGGCAACGTATGCTGTTTCAGAGAGTAATTCTCACCATTTTTCAGATTAGTGTAAGTACTTAATGCTGCTGAATAACCAATGAACAAGGGGTCTCCAGAGTGTGAAATGAGACCAAAATGCACACACAATAAGATAAGTTTGGTTAGTGCCTATTGGTTAGTCCAATATTACACATCCACAACTGCTCACGCTTGCTTCTTTGAACCTGCTTGGGAATGTTTATTTGGGAGACTACAATTATAGGACTGAGAACTGCATAATTATTCCTTTTAACAGAATGGCCTTTTCCAGTGAATTGTTTGGAAACTATTGTTTTGTATTTAATGTAATAATGTCATATTTTATTATTCTATAAATTTTGAAAGTGGACATCATTTCAAGTGAGACCCCAAGCAACTGACAAACTGTGTTCTATTTTATACCACAAATTTTTCATCCATTTATCATATCATTACTACTGTTAGTAAATTTTTAAAATTGTTAATAGCAACTTTTGTCATGCTATTTTAACTTCTGACTAGTCTGTAATGATATTTGGGGTTACAGGCAAGAAGTAATTTGTCATCAACATTATTTACTATTAACCAAAATGATCTTGTCACAGAATGGATAGTTAATCTTAATTCTGAAGTGGTTTAAATGAAAGTATCAGGATATGCGTGTAGAAATTGGTTCAATAAAACTTACAAATTGTGCATTGATGCAAGCAGTACATATCAATGTATGTTACACAAAAACTAAAAGGAATTCCTTGTTAAGTTTTGTCAAGTTTTTGCTGGAACCATTATCCTTTAGTAATTGAGGGTTGTCACTTTTCATAATGTTCACATAAATTGATAATGTTCACATAAATCCATTCAAATGGATCATTTACTGTATAGTTTTCTGGGAAAATGTTTGTTACCTCTATTGTTAAAAATAGTAACCATTCCAAAGTAGAGAAGTATTGAAATATTGGAGCTCAAATATTACATCTTGTGGCAGCCCTGTGTCAAAAGTATCTAAGTATTCTCTAAATATTATTATTTTGGTCTGTTTATGATCATCTTTCTCTTTATTTAAGCTAATAGTCATACCAACAGACTTTTACCATTAATTCTTTTTTCACACAATTTTCTTATATATATATGATCACCCCCATGGCTTCAGAGTGATGTTACCTCTTGATATATTTGCTGTGCTTTATCTTTGATCTGCTTTAGTCAAAAACTCAATACCTGTCTATTCTAGGGGATTTTTACAGCCAATAAGCACAAAACTAATGGGATATAAACTATTTATTTATTTGGGGTTTTACGTCGCTTTCAACACTGTATAGGTCATATCACGACGGGTAGTTGGAAGGGCAGAGGAAACCAGTACATAGAGTTCGCTAGGGTTGTGTACTGTAAACTGCCGACCAACGGCAAGCAACTCCCAGCTTTCCCACTTAAGGTCGTCACGGGTATCGAACCCCGGCCTCAGAGGTGGGAGGCGAGAGTGTTACCACTCTGCCACCGTGGCCCCTTATAAACTTTTTAAATGATAAAGTTGGATCACTTGCTATCTCCATGGTTAAGGGCATGTGCTTGTCTATTAACTGATTAATTTCTGATTAAATTGGATGATTTAAAGCGCGGTAAACAACTGAATGAACAAATAAATAACAGGGAAAGAAATGTTAAAATTTGTAAAATGTGTAAAAAGCACGAATGAGAAACCCCCTTGTATTTCCTGTACTTGTGGCTATTTATTTTGTTATGACTACGTTATGCCTCAGATGTCCCCTGATGCAGAATGTGCTCTCTTTATTTAATTTTAAAGGATGCCCCAGAAGGTGAATTTTACATTCTGTGGTGAATTTCATATCTTATACTACATTTTAGCAGCAAAACACAACTGATACATTTTTATGTGGCTTGTAGATAGGTTAGGTTTGTTCTACTTGACTCATTCACCTGTCAGTGGTTACATGTTTCCTGTGTGTAAGGTGAGCCTCCTCTCCTGTACACCCACTGACTAGAGATATTAACGTCGTAACATTCTGAAATATCACCCTGGATTAAAATTAATACTGTCAACAGAGAAGACACCCTGATAATTTGTAGAACAGCTTGATATACTATATATGTGTACAATGAACAGCTATTACCTGACCACATGGAGCGACTTGGAGCTTGTTCACAAAATAGAAAAGATCTTTTTGTGTTTATGTAAACAGTTGAGCCCTGGTGAGTTAAATCTAATCCAGAATATTTCTATCTTATCATGATAAAATTGAATAGTTAGAAAGAATAAAGGTTGGATAATGTAAGGTTCTGCAGTAAGTTATTATTTTAATGAGGTTTAAAGACATAATTCTGAGCTAGATATTGCTGAGAAATGCATGAAAAATTTGACCGACAGACAGGCAATGACCGACAGGCAAACAAATGAATCCTTTTTCTAAGAAATACCCTGGCAGTATTTTTGAAAAGTATGGAATGAGTCAGCATAAATCTGCTCTCATTGTGAGCTTAAGCTGGGCTGGTATTCACAAAAAATCTGAAACTCAGTCTCAGGCTCAAACTCAAATATAATCCCTATAATTTAGGGCTTAAACATTAAATTTAAGTTTAAACTCAAACTCAAATATAATACCTATTCTCAAGTAAGTATATACATGTACTTAAACTCGGGGGCTTAATCATTTATCCTTGCTATATTTACAGATTATTTAAGCTTGCCTTTAAGGAGTCTTAAGTTCTTGAGATTATGGCTGTATTAATTTGGTTGATCATAATTTAATTTAAGTTTTAGCATATAGTACTAAAGTAGGATTTCACCTGAGAATGCTAACTTTGACTATATACTTATGTAGGACTGAGTTTGAGTTTGCGACTGTGACTGACTTTGAGTCTGAAACTGAGTTTGAGATTGAGTTTGAGATTTTTTGTGAATACCAGCCCAGGGTAAGAAATATGAAGTCCATCACAGTTTGTAAAAATTTGCCATTAAAGAAGCTCGCCACAAGCTGCTTGGAATTATTGGATATCCTTATCAAATCTGAGTATTTTTTAATATCAGTTTTTAAAAATCTATGTTAAAGTTGATCCACAGATTCCATGAATATTGTTTAACTTATGTTAAGAAGTTGTTCCTGAGGCAAACTGTCAAATATTGCTGTGAAAATCAAACTCTTCTTCTTTTTTTCTAATATTGTTTAATGGGTGTAAGCAAGACTTGCTATGTGTGTTACTCATACATATTGGGTTACAAACACAGAGTACCTTTTCTATCTGAATTTGTGAAACAAATACTTTGATTAAAAATACTGTATTCACAGATTTCTGAAGAGAAAAAATGTCAGAAGATAAAATGTCATTGTAATAACCTGTACCATAGATCTTACCTAAGACAATAATATTTATACAGAAATGGAATATAAGATGCTGATCATATCAGGACTTGTCATACCTCAGTGCTAAAAATTAGCTAAAATTTGGTCACATGACCAATTATATAATTATACAAATATGGCAGAGCTAGGGTCATAAGACTTTTGATAGTCCTCTATCTAAATGAAGATCTGCCATTATTCTTCTAACTTGAACGATATAAAAGCGGTACAACTTTTTGAATACATCTATAATACATACAACAGCATAGCTATTGTTTTAAAGGGCTTAACGATTAGAGTCTTAACAACCATGACTATGTCGCTTACTTTGTGCAAACTTGGAAAAAAAACAGATTTTGTATTTTTGTTTTACCACCACAGTTAATGGGTACTATTCAAATACAATTTTGGCATTCCAAATAGTTATGCAACTCTGAACAGGATACATCCACACAATAAACAGGCTATAGAACATTTTAGTAGGCCCCATCAGGATTTATGGCCCACGGGCTAATTTATATATGTCTTTCAGGTGACAGCCCCTCAAGTCATAAATAAATTTGCCCAAGGGCCATAAATCCTTTTTTTTTTTTGCTATTGTTTTTTTTCCTTCCAACATACAAATACATACAACAAAACACACACGAAAATGGACAGAATATACAAGCCATACACTGAACCCAAGTAAACAAATCCAGTACAATGTAGTATTTAACAATTCTTTATCAAATTTATTTCTGTCAATATAAAAAGATGAAGTCACACCACTTTCGACTACAATTAATCCTCAACTTATGTTCTGTAATGAAAAGTACCACAAATATTTTGAGCATTTCCAGATATTACATGATATAAAAATATATACATCCCAACTACCACCATTAAAACAGTCATTGTGGATAAAGGGGGAGTGGGGTGATGAACCATGGGGTGGTTGGGTGCCATTACAATTGTCTTAAAGGTGCTCAAATTGGCGGATGCCCAGAGGATGTAGCAGAATGTAGTGTGAAGACCAGTTCAATTAAATTCTTCAGTAGTTGTCTCCATTAGATCTGTAAACCTTTGGTGTGCACCACTCAAGCACAAAAACTGATATAATGATGGTCACATCCTTCAGAAGTATTTTGTCCGGAGACTGATGTGTCTTTGAACTTTTTTTCCACTTCTGAGGATCTATGTTCATACATTCTCTTTTTTTCCTAAAGTACCCGTTTGTAGGGTTATAATGACAGTTCTCTGAAATAAGACCCAAAGTTTGAAAGGCTTTCTTATTAAAAATGATGGTTGTCCTTGACATAAGTAATGCTGTTATTTGATTGGTTGGTGTTGTTATAGTAAACAAGATGCATGCTGATCTGTGGTAGTTTGACACTGTGGAAAGGTGCAAACCATTGAGAAACTTCTCCCCACGTACTACAACTTTACACCTGTCCCATGAACTAGAAACAAATAAGGAATTGTAATTATTGCTGGAAACTAATCGTCGTTCCTAGTTTTCAAAAATACCCGCTGAAAAATTAGCCATAAGATCAAGACAGCCCCTCAGCATTACCATTTTTGGGAGACAAACCAACACAGAGGTGGAAACCTGAGGTTAGATGCTGAACTTAAATTTTGTGTACAAGTTATGAAGAATTAGACAATATAGCACTGTATAGTCAAAATTCCTTTTAAGTAAGAACTTTCTGCAGGAAAATTTCCTTTTAAACAGAAATAAAAAAATGACATTCAAAATTGGGGATCTTTTCTGAAATTATTGCCTTTACAAAAGTGAAGAAAAAACATGTTGTTAATTAAAAGTTCTTTCATAAGAATTCAGCCCAGTGGTTCATGAGAAAGGTGATGTGAAAATTAGGTGTCATTTTCATCGATCACATTCTATCACATGATTTGAGTAAAAATCTATTTTGAGCAGCAATTCTATCCCTTGGGAAAATGTATTATTTACCAAAACCAACATTTTGTCAATAGAACTAATTAGTTAATGCAGTAATCACATCCCAGGTTTTTCACTTGGTAAAGGTCAAAATTGCCAAATTAATTTCATCTGTGGATATTCATTTCCGTTCATAAACACTAGCTGGTTGGTAAATATGAGGGACAAAATTATATAACAGGAGGAAAAAGAGGTTGAGTTGAAAAAAGACTGTACAAGTATGTCAAAATTGATGCACAGAGTAATAGTAAATGTGTCAATTGTTGATATCATTTTACAGTAGAAAGCTTTATACATATGTATAATTATATTCATGTACATGTATATACGAAGAATTTCTCTCTGTTGAAAATGTACTCTAAAGTATATGATCTTTTTTGTTGCTCCAATATCCCTGTTAAAATTTATGGTAATTAAGTAAAATTGAGTGCATAAATAAATATTTTATGTAAAATAGCAGTTTTCACAGCATTCATAGGGTGGACATGAAACATCATGTGTTGTTATTGTGCCATCCTAATATTTTGTGCCTACTTTTAATTGATATCATAATAATTGTGCAGCATGGAAAATGGGTCCTCAGTGGAACATAGCGGCCCCTCAGTGGCCTAGTGGTTATCAAGTTTGGCATTTAATCATCAGCTGTCACCTCTGTGTGGGTTTGAGTCCCACAAGTGACAATGCTGAGGACCTGTCCCAATATGACCCTGGCTGTTGAACAGGATATGAAACAACAACTTTGACTTTGACTCAGTGGACTATACCCAATCAACAATTGTGGCATGACAGACGGTCCTTCTGGGAATAGCGAGTCAACCCAGTCTAGTTGTAGACTGAACTTAAAGAGTGATAATTATTGGAAAAGATAATAGCAAACTTGTCACATTTCTCGACACACCATTCATTGGGTTATCTCTTCAGAAAGAAAGAGATAAAAAAAGAATATTTTAACTCCAGCTAAATTGTGAGGAATGATAAAGTATGTCTATTTAATGATATCTTTGGGAATTTAGATAATAAATATTTAATAAAAATGTGGTAACTTACATAGATATGTACATAAAAAATGCACTTTTAACGTTATCCTCAAAAAAGAGAAACACACATATTAGAGGAGTTGAAATAACATCAATTTAATTTTTTTTGGCTTTGACATGGCTGTGCAAAAAAGGTCACTCTTGCTTTACATAATCTTGGTGTACTTATGCTTGGCTATATTTCTTACATCTTCTTGTTTTGCAAGTTGTTTAACACTTCATCAAAATTTTCTTGTTTTGACAGGAATTTGTTTCAGACCCAAGAAATTTGTTGAGTTTGCATTCCCCAAATTTTTAAAGTTGTTTTCAGTATTATGAAGGAGGCTTAGAAGAACTCTTCTGGGATAATTCTAATGAATCATTTCAAAGGAAGCAAAATCATGTTGGACTGTTTTGATTTCCTTTGAGTAATTAGTTTGATGCTTCCTGACAAAGTATTTGAAGAAGTGATGTGGTTTTGTTAACTCATTCATCACCTCTGTCAAATACTACATCTCTTTAGACCCTTAATCCTGTAGTTTTTCTCCACAAAATTTCTCCTTACGGAGCACAGCATTATGGATTATAAGTAGTATATTTTTTAGGCTAAAGGTATTTAGTCATACAGTAACCCATTTCTAATAAAAGCTCCATCTTCTATTGATTGAGCTAAAAATTGAGTTAACTGCATTTTATATTTGTGTTTGTATTTATATTTATACTCCGTACAATATCTCCATGTACTACTGGACTCAAAGCCCTATATGACCCATCTGACTGCTCAAGTACAGCCCAACTCTTAAATTACTGATATCACCTAACTGAAAGGCAGAGGCTCAAAGATGACCATTTTTCAACATCCTTGAGGTTCTTTAGCCTGCTACTTGGGATAGGACCCAATAACAGAGGACCGCCATTTTAAGTGGTCATCCGAGTCACTATGTATCTGCCTGTACCTGGGTTTGAACCCACGTCCTCTGAGTTCCTAGGCGAGTGTGTTACCCACTAGGCCACAGTGGCAGATAATATGACCTTATATCTAAATAATTATATTTTTGCATTTATTTTCACAAGTGATATGGATTTGACTGATTTGGGGGTATATAATATGACCTTCAACAAATCGTATAGGTCATCTCATGACAGTTAGTTGAGAAGATGGAGTAAAGCAGTGCATACTAGTTGGTGAATATTCTGAACTGAAAGCTGCCTGGTAAAGGTAAGCAACTAGAGTAAGAAATCTAAAATTTGCAACACATCTAAAGCTACTAAAGTTCATCAAATGAAAATTTGAAAAATTTAATTAATTTGATATTTTTAACAACAGCTATCTATTAGAGCCACCCACCTCATTGGCCAATGCAGACATGATATTCAAGGTTTTATGGCAACCTTAACCTGGCAAATGGGATATAGTGGCCTGTCCTCCTGTCAAGAGTTCAGCTGACCATGTATCTTTACTTTATTTTTTGTTGGACTTCAACATTGTGGAGGTCTTTTGAGAGACTAGACTGACTCTAGTTGGAATATAATGGTAAGCAAATTTGTAAAATAATTGCAGGCTGTCCCTTCTATGTGGGCCGACTCCCACAAGTAGCAATGCTGAGAGCCAGTCCTAAAACGACCTTGGCTGTTGAACGAGACATAAAACACCAGCATTCTGTTACTGTCCAACTATTTTCAACACACGACATGATGACCTGTATAATAAAATCTCAAACCCATGGTTGCTCCACTGGTCCAGGATATATACATGAACTTTGCATTTTTAGTTAAATACACTTTTAAGATTTAAGCATTTAGTTGAGTGCAGATCTCTGCAATAAGAATTACTTGAATGGAAGTCTTCTCAAAAGCTCTTTAAGCTTTAAGAACCTGTGTAAGTCTGCTGTGTATTTTAAGAGATATCTATTTTATCTTTAGAATGTGTTAATATAAGGAGACCAAGTTATATCGAAACGCTTAATATGAGACTCGAGTAGGTAAATTTTTATGAAAAGTATGCAATTCTTTTTTACTTTCTGAAGAATACAATTTATTGTGACATCATGTCATCACAAATCATAGTGTTGTTACGTCATTATCAGACACTTGAAATAGAAATACCGTGTATGCACTTTCAAAATTTTGACATCATAGATTATTATGGAATCCTCAACCTTTTGTCGGAGTGGTAAGTTACTAGAGAGATTTAGTACAACGTTTACAAGGCACTCAACGTTAAATAATTTCCTTAAGAAATACGTTAGATTTAAGAGAGGTTTAGTGATGCGTTTGACAGCTACGTACCTAACGTAAAATAATTTCCGTAAGAGATACGTTAAATTTGAAGTGGATATATGTTGGTAAAATAAAGGTTTAGCAATACATCCATATGAAAGAGTGCAGGTCAACGTAGTTTCTTTGATGTGATAAAAAAGAAGCACCATTTGTAAACAGACCTCTGGTATTCATGTGGGGAAATATAGTAATATATAACTGAAACCTGACCAAAACGTGGTGTACATATTTATCTGTCTGTGGGTTTACGGCATATTGATATGTATTATGTAGTTTTTAAATAAAATAGATAGGGGTGAGTGAACGTAAGGGAGGCACCCTTTACGTACAAAACGTAACCTAATAAACTCCAAAAACACTAAAAGTCACCTGATACACTTCTACTGCTGACGTAAATAAGTTTGCGTTTACGTTTTTATCACCAAAACGTAACACTAAACCTCTATTGTTTAATAATACGTCCATATGAAAGACTACAGGTCAACGTAGTTTCTTTGATGTGATACAAAAGAAACATGGTTTGTAAACAGGCTTCTGACGTAAATAAGTTTGCGTTTACGTTTTTATAACCAAAACGTAACACTAAACCTCTATTGTTTAATAATACGTCCATATGAAAGACTACAGGTCACCGTAGTTTCTTTGATGTGATACAAAAGAAACATGGTTTGTAAACAGGCTTCTGGTAATCATATCTGAACCAAAACGTAACACTAAACCTCTATTGTTTAATAATACGTCCATATGAAAGACTACAGGTCAACGTAGTTTCTTTGATATGATACAAAAGAAACATGCATGGTTTGTAAACAGGCTTCTGGTAATCATATCTGAACTAAAACTTCACCAAATTGTTGTGTATATATTTATTTGCCTATGGGGTTGTGGCATATATAGATAAATAGATAGGGGTGAGTGAACGTAAAGAAGTTACCTTTTACGTGTAAAACGTAACATAATAGAGAGGTTTAGTGATGTGTTTGACAGCTACCTACCGTAAAATAATTTCCGTAAGAGATACGTTAAGTTTGAAGTGGATACGTTTGTCAAATAAGGGTTTAGCAATACGTCCATATGAACGAGTGCAGGTCAACATAGTTTCTTTGATGTGATACAAAAGAAACATCATTTGCAAACAGACCTCTGGTATTCATACTGAAACCAGACCAAAACATGGTGTACATATTTATCTGCCTATGGGGTTGTGTTATATTTATTTGTAGTGTGTAGTTTTTAAATAAGATAGATAGGGGTGAGAGAATGTAAGGGAGGCACCCTTTACGTATAAAACGTAACCTAATAAACTCCAAAAATGCTAAAAGTCACCTGATACACTTCTACTGCTGACGTAAATAAGTTTGCGTTTACGTTTTCATGACCAAAATGTAACACTAAACCTCTCTAATAAACTCCAAAAAAAACCCTGCAAAAAATCACCTGATGCACAGCTACTGCTGACGTAAATATGTTTGCGTTTATGTTTTGATAACCAAAACGTGACACTAAACCTCTTGTCAGTATATACCGTAGAGCTTAAGTTAAAATGTCTAAAGGTTATTTATTTCTGAATGGACTTTTGACCAAGTTTTTACCCCACAGCCCTTAAGGGCTGTCGGGGTATTGTTTTCACCCATGGTGTCCGGATGGGCGGGCGTCCGGGCAGGCGGGTGGGCGGGCGGCGGGAAATAGTTTGTCCGGGCTGTATCTCAGAAACGGTAAGGTGTAGGAAGTTGATACTTGGTAGGGACATTGGTTAGGGGATGTAGGTGTGTAACGTCATGGTCTGACCTTGATTTGACCTTTGACCTTGCCGTAGTGACCTTGAGTTTGAAAATCTTGTCCAGGCTATATCTCGGAAACTGTAAGGTGTAGGAAGTTGATACTTGGTAGGGACATTGGTTAGGGGGTGTAGTTGTGCAACGTCATAGTCAGACCTTGATTTGACCTTTGACCTTGCCGTAGTGACCTTGACCTATAAAATCTTGTCCGGGCTATATCTCGGAAACCGTAAGGTGGAGGAAGTTGATACTTGGTGGGGATGTTGGTTAGGGGGTGTAAGTGTGCAACGTCGTGGTCTGACCTTGATTTGACCTTGCTGTAGTGACCTTGACCTATAAAATGTTGTCCGGGCTATATCTCGGAAACTGTAAGGTGTGGGAAGTTGATATTTGGTAGGGACATTTGTTAGGGGGTGTAGGTGTGCAGCGTCATGGTCTGACCTTGATTTGACCTTTGACCTTGCCATAGTGACCTTGACCTATAAAATCTTGTCCGGGCTATATCTCAGAAACCGTAAGGTGTAGGAAGTTGATATTTGGTGGGGACATTGGTTAGGCTGTGTAGGTGTGCAACGTCGTGGTCTGACCAGGATTTGACCTTTGACTTTGCCGTAGTGACCTTGACTTATAAAATCTTGTCTGGGCTATATCTCAGAAACTGTAAGGTGTAGGAAGTTGATACTTGGTAGGGACATTGGTTAGGGGGTGTAGTTGTGCAACGTCTTGATCTGACCTTGATTTGACCTTTGACCTTGCCGTAGTGACCTTGACCTATAAAATCTTGTCCGGGCTATATCTCGGAAACTTTAAGGTGTAGGAAGTTGATATTTGGTAGAGACATTGGTTAGGGGGTGTAGGTGTGCAGCATCATGGTGTGACCTTGATTTGACCTTTGACCTTGCCATAGTGACCTTGACCTATAAAATCTTGTCAGGGCTATATCTCGGAAACCGTAAGGTGTAGGAAGTTGATACTTGGTAGGGACATTGGTTAGGGGCTACAGGTTTGTATCATCATGGTGTGACCTTAATTTGACCTTTTACCTTGTCATAGTGACCTTGACCTTTAAAATCTTCATGGACCTTTGGGTCTGTCTTTTGATGCAGATTAAGCAAAAGTCATATTAGAATTTATTAAGAATTTTACTTTCATAACTTCCCATTGTAAGAGATAGAATTTCATCAAGTGAGCCACAGATTTTGCTCCAACACCAAAATAAGCATTCATTAAATGTATTACCACTTCTGTATGCATGGTAATATTCAAACCATCTAAACCATAATTCGGCCATGCAGATGTAGATAAAGAGTGTTGAATTTTAGTTTACTGATTAATGCTGTCATCTTGTTATTGAATTATCTTGTTTTAATACTTCATCTTTATACGCATTATTTTTCTTTTAAACATTATTTCTCCATTTAAACATTGTTTGGACCTTTATATAACTGACAGTGCTCTGAAAGTATCCTGAAGTTTGTACTGGTACAGTACTTCTATATCTCATGGTGTTGAAAATATTTCCCTAGGCTGTGGGGTATGGGCATCTCTGATGCTATTTTCACTAATCTGTTCAGCTTAACAAGAGCTCATATCTGAGCGTATTATATAGTGTGTATTGGCCTTTACACTAAGGAAACAGGGCAAGTTTCTGTGATGTTTGTTAGTTCAGGTTGTGTTATAGGATTGTGTCTTCACCTATACAAGTAAGTACTCTTCAATATCTCTAAAGCTCGCACACAGCCTTTCTATTAAGTATTGATATTTCTAAATAAAAAGCTTTTAAACTCCGGAATATCTAAGTTATGCAAAACAGTGTTATATTTTACCATACAAATATATTTCTTTGATGTAATGGTGAATACCCTTCATATCTATATCAATGATGCCAATCTGAAAGGACTGGAATATTTAAAAAACTTTATGTCAGAAACACTCTTTCAGGTAAATGAACTATAGCAAACTATCAATAGCTTTATAGCCTACTTTTTGAACACTTGAAAAAATATAATCACAACATTCTCTTGTGGTTATATTTTCTTTTTTTCAGACTTTCAAGTCCAGCATAATTATGACAAATAAAAACACAGGGATAAAGTCTCAGAGGAAGCTGCTGATAATGAGACAAGATTGCCAGGTTCAAAGCGAAATCGATCCCAGAATGAAACCAACTAAAACATTTTTCTTTGCCTGGGTTTTGACTTCAAATCATGACAATTTGCTCTGTATGAAAGCAAAGGACACTGGTGTATGGCTTGAAATTGAAATTGCTTTTATCATAATATAACTGCCATTATATAACTACAGACTTTTACTTTTCAGATCAAATATTAAATGAAAATGATGCAAGATTTTATTTGATTTGATGTTGGTGGTGGCGACTTAAGAAGGGTATGTCTAGAAGAGGTGAAGCTGTAAGTGGTTAAGGTTAGGTTTTAATTGTCTATCTTTTAAGAACTACAGTTACATTCTGATAAACCATCAGTACTTTCCATATTTGGTGAATTTGTGATGAGCTGTGTTTGAGATTATATATGACACCACAGATAATGTTTTAATGAATAGAAATAAGTTTATGTCAAATTTAGAAATGAGTGAAAGCAATTTTGATTGTCCCAGCATCACAAACTTAAGTCATGGTGTAAGTGGACATTAGGCATATCCAGAAACAAGGCCTGTAAACATTAGAAGATTTTGTTTTATAGTCAATCTACTATTTCGGCATAAAATACACAACAAACTAAAAGTAAACATTTATTAATTAGTCTTCTTCAAATGTATTCATTAAAGAATCCAGTAACATTTGCTTAAAATATAACAATAAAGTAATAAAAAGAAGAACAAGCTGACAGTTGATTATGTTTGCCATTAAGCTTGGATAAAATGTAATTAATATAAGGACAGAGTAATACACATCAGATTCCCTTTAGTAGAAATTCATATTTACAAAGAAGTAAGTAGCAAGTCCTTAGAGGTCCTTTTCCGTTGAAACATATACTTAGTCAAGACATATTATTATTTATTTGTCACAAAACGTGTATTTTTGGTTAAGTATACTTTTTAATCTGAAAATTCCTGTTGAAATACTGGTATTGGTCTTGCCCTTATCCATTGACATCTGATAGAGAGGTCAGCTGTAAATTTTCTACGTTTTTATCATTTTTCATATTACCAGTCCTGTAACATCTTTATTTATTTATTTATTTGGGGTTTTACGTCGCTTTCAACACTGTACAGGTCATATCACGACGGGTAGTTGGAAGGGCAGAGGAAACCGGTACATAGAGTTCACTAGGGTTGTGTACTGTAAACTGCTGACCAACGGTAAGCAACAACATCTTTATTCTAAGGCATGTTGAAGCAAGCTTCACAACTCATAGAAAATGCAAAAGCAGCCATAGCCGTGAATCATTTTTATTGAAACACAAAGTGAACTGAAGTTCCGTTTACTATAATTTTACCTGTGTGATATACAGTTGAATTATTAGCATGCATTTAAGTAATTTCCAATCTACTAACTTGGATGTCTGTGCTTCACAGCAAGTCTGTCCCCAATTTTCACTACCATTACACTGGAGCCCTGTTAAGTTAAAGGGAGCAGCAAACCCTTCCCCTAAATCAGTTATTGCAGATAGCAAAGTAAGTTTCAATGGGAAACGCCCCCTCCAAGAATATACCAAGAATTTAATACATTTTTTAATTTGCTGAAGGAAGGTTTTCATCATTTTCCAATTCCATCATCAACCTGGTTTTTTTAGAACAAATAACAACATTTTTTGAATAAGAAAAATTAAATTAATTGCCAAAATTAATGCCCTTATTGGCTGAATGATTGACAGGTTTGATATTTAACTACTTATATCTGAAGTCTTTGATCATGGGTTTAATCCAGCCCGTGGCAACATGTAGGATTCACCGAGGTGTTGTCCTGATATGATTCTGGATGTTGAAAGCGACTTAAAACTCCAAATTTGACCTTAATAAATGTTATCTGATATACCAAAGCTGAAGTCAAGAAAGTAGGAAATCAATACAACATTTTGACTATCAATCATCAGTGCAAATAGCTTTTTACTGAAATAGTGGAGTTTAAACAATTAGAAGTGAATAACCAGTAACAAAGAGACACTAATGATTATGATGTACAACACAAAAACTCCAGTTCTTTCTAATTTACAAGAGCTGGGTACATTTTTACAATAAGGCAAAATTAATTTAAATTATACCTGAAGACAGTCAAAGGCCTGCATCCACTACACTGATATGCTGAGATAGAAGCCCTTTTTATACAAGCTAAAATTACAGTGAAAATTTGTCAAAGTTGGACCATAAACAAGGAAGTTATCCCCACTTTAACTTAAGCTCAATGATATATGCTCACAGTACCTTCTGATCCGATAAAAGTTGAATTGTATATTGTATTGTGTATTTTTATACTCTGCACAATTTCACAATGTACTACAGGACCCAAAGCATTATTTGACCCATCTCAACTGTACAAGTACAGCCCAACTCTCAAGTTACCAACATGCCCCTGAGTGGAAGACAGAGCTAAAGGATGACCATTTAGCAATGTCCTTGAGGTTGTCTAATGTGCAACTGGGGATAGGACCTAATGACAGAGGACTACCATCTTAAGTGGTCACCCAAACTCACTATGTATCTGCCTGTACCTCTGTTTGAACCCACTTCGCCTGTGTTGAAGAATCATTCAAAATGAAAATGGTTTCATATCACCTTGTATCATGTTGACATCGATACATTTGGACAAGGCATATCCCCTAAGTTTCATAAGTTTACTGTTCCATCCAATCGGCTCGTATTATATCATCATCAGTGTGTATAGCCTTGGAAATGAACTGCTTAATTGATTGACGAATTATTCATGTCTAATTCTTAAAGAAGGAGAGTTTAATGAATGTTTGAATAACAAGAACTGATGAAATGTTACCAAGTTTTCTTCAACAGTATTATTTATCAAGTGCAAAATAAACGTGTTTCACATCAACATGCTGTGATTAAACTCTCGTGTCATGAAAACATATTCCTATGGTTGTCCTAAGCACACTTTCAAAATGCATATGTCCCTTAAGCAGATAAAGAAAGGCAATTTCTAAAAGCATTAGCTTTGCTGGCAATAACACTATGGAATTCCATTAGGTGACATTTTAAAAAATCTCTTTTTCTGGTTTTTATAACTTTCGTCCTTAATAAATCACATCACATCATATTTCGGAGCCCATTAAGTTGAAATGACACAAAAATAGTCACCATGCACTTCCCTTTTAAAGTGGCTTGCCTTGAATAAAAATGCATCAGGAAGAATAAAACTTCCTTAAGTCCATGTAAAAAAACTATAAGCAATAAAATCCTGCTTGAAAATCCACAATCCCTTTATCTGTTGCTGTCCAGTATTGTGGATTACCAGTTATGGAGACTAGAAAAAGACACAAATTACCATTTTGTTCCTGCACAGTCTGTGCACAAAAATATTAGACTTGGGCATTAGTCTATAACTCTTTTTGAACAAGTAAGTCATTCTTTGAGCCTTTTGGCTCTTACTCGTGAGTAATATCACTAGTTTCTGTGGCACAAAGTGACATAATAAATACATGTACATCATCTACTCCCAGGAACAGGGTGCAGTTTGTCGCAAGTTTACCTCTGCTCACTAACTACTGTTAGGATCCACTTAATTAAATTCTCTTGGAGGGTCGCATTTTTTAAGGTACTTTGTCCAAGAGTACAATCTCCATGGCAATTTCAAGATTTAAACTCCAACCTTCCACCCCAGAATTGAACACACCAACTAAAAGGTTGCAGAGATAGTTTTCTTTCTGAATCCCAGTTCAGTTGTCTGGTCTTTCCCTATACAGCATCTCTAGGGATCATAGGTTTATGCTCACTGAGCAAGATGAATTTGCTTACTCGCAAGTGTTTCGACCTCTTCTTGGTTGCCTTTGGCCAGCAATATCGGCAGGATAGTATTGACTTAAATGCCTGTCTAAAGTCCTTGGATATGTAATTGTAGATGAAAGGGTTGGCAAGCGAGTTGCCATAGGCCATGCTATGCCAGAGGATACGGAACACCTCATAAATCTTGTCATCTGGAACAGTCCAGTAGAGGGAAACCAAAGAGTGCAGATGCAAAGGCAACCACATGATTCCAAAACACAGGACAACCATCAGTACAATCTTGCTGACACGTACACAGTGATTGCTTCTGAATGACCTCTGGCGAGTCTTAAATGTGTGCTCATTGTTGTTCAGATGACATAAAACGAGGACATAAAGGACACAGATAAGACTAAGGGGCAATACATAGGCACAGATAAAGAAAGACACAATGATATAGCTTGTGGATGGATGATCTATCCCGCAGTAGGTGTAGTCTCGAATGGTGTTCACCCGGTGAGCCATAAAGGTCGGAATGTGGACTAAGCACATGAGGATCCACAGTCCAGAACAAATCTCAATGCACATGCCACTCAGGAGGAGTTTCATCTTACTGTTACGCTGGACTAAGATCACATAGCGAATGGCTGCAACACAGACCAGGGTCCAAATTGTGACATATGCAGTAACAAATAGGAGATACTGAATGGCCTTACACCAGAAGTCCCCAAACGGCCAACCAAAGGCAGCATATTTGTAGGCTTGGAATGGAACACAGGTTCCAAGGAAAACCACATCAGAGATGGCGAGATTGATGAGAAACTTATTGGTGGAGTTACGTAGCTTGCGATTGGTTAGGATGGTGATGACCACCATAACATTCCCAGTTATCCCGATAATTGTGATAAGTGAAAATAATACAGGCACCACAATTGTCCATAAGGTTAAATAGAAGAGGCTGTCTGTGATATTAAAGGTGATATTGTTCAGAGTGTCTCCTAGAGGCCCTGTAAGCCTTGAAGTTGTATTTGTTAATACTGTATGGTTTGTATTCTCGCTGAATGTGAATGGCTGTTGAGTCTCCATCCTTCACTTTTCTTCTCCACAGGGAAGAAATTATTCTTTTAGATTAGAGTCTACACACCTGTCAAAACAAAAGCATAGGGTATATTGTTCACATGTAAATCTGCACACAATATATTTGATATTTTCTTTCACCATTTTCATAGAAATATTTAACAAAATTTCTTTAAAACACATCATTATTGTCTATTCTGTGAGAAGAGTGATTCTTTGAAAATTTATCGTAAAAATACAGTGTATTTGTACTGAAACAACTGAAATCCATTCTGTCTTCAGTCATTTTTAATTGCAATAATTATGAGTATTTTACATCAGTAAATGGTTTAATTTATATCAAATATTGTTTCAACTTTGATTTACAAGATGGAAATACTTTGTCGATCAAGATTATGCAGTGTAAACTGGCAGTTGTCAGTCAAGAAATTTCCATCTTAAGGGCCAGGGAGGAAAAGGGATTTAAACAGACAGCCGCAGAGGTGAGAGGCAGTTGTGTATCCACTAAGCCATCAGTCCCCTCTTCCAACACATATTTTACAGACCAAATTGAATTTTGGTCCCTGCTTAATTAAGGTCAAAGATGCAGTTGTCCCTCTTAATCCTTAGTCATCAAGTAGACAGCAGTAATTACCTCTTTGAGATTTAAAGGAGGTACAAAATGTCTCCTTGTAACATAACTACCTGATCTAATCTGAATTTAATCTAAATTGGACTTTAATAGTGCTCAATCTCCCCTATATTAAGTGAACTTCAAGGGACATGGGCACAAAAACACAACATAATTTTGATATCCAGGGATGCAAAAAGGGTCAAGCACCACAGTTCAAGTACATACCTGGTTTTACTAATAAGAAAATAAAGCGTACATAAAATTGTACAGATTTGTGTTCTAATACATTATCTGGATTAATCAATACCACCAATAGACTGTATTTGAACCCAAGACCCTTGAGATGGGATTAGTATGTTGCCCGCTGCACCATTACAAGCATACTTAACTGTTTTTAAAGGTAGTTTTATAGCAACGTTAATGCACATATATTTATTATGTTGGTGATATTCACATTGGAGTTACTTATCAGGATGAAATGATATATGAAGATAAAAGTATCACTTGAAAGGGACTTTCTACAGAAATGAAAACATTCACAAGAAAATATGAAGAAAACATGAAACCTCAGACATCCTCCGATTTGAATAGCTTTCAATAGACACTTGATCAGTCATGATTTAATCAGACTGGATTAAAGACTGCATATAATATTATTTAATCTGCCCCTTTTTGCTTTCTATTATGAAACAGAGATGAGATTGCTTTCATCTGTAATAAGACTGAGCCAGAATAATCTTATTGAAGATCTCAGAAAAAGGTTAAACAAATTATGACCAATTTTAACTGTGTCTCTGAAGTTCCAAACTGTTAAATGTGATATTTAAAGTTTAAAAAAACTGCCCTTTAAGGGTAAAGGGGATATTTTATCCAAAACAAATGGAAGAGGCTGCAATACAGGTTGAAAGAATAACCTTTTGACATAACTGAAGAAGAAGCAGATTTTGTTCATATAAAAGAAATTCTTTGAAAAAGAAGATACAGTATAATATATTACGATTTGATTCAATAATGAAGTTAGAACTGGTATTGTGACATTCCCCTCCTTACTTTTACATTTGTGGACTGTGAATTTTTGGATTTTTATCTGGTTGATGCATCATCAGCAAATACTTTAGACCTCCTGTTAAATATACCAGAACTTCTTTATTTCACTTTGAAAAGAATTCAACAATTGAGCTCATATCTACGGAAGCTCTGGACTGCCAAACTTTTTTTATTTCACTAACTTGAATATACCATTTAGTTAACTTGAATATGCTAGTTAGTAACTGGAATATATGAGTTAGTATCCGGAATATACGAGTTACTAACTTGAACATACAAGTTAACTAACTTGAATGTACCAGTTAGCTAACTTGAATATACAACTTAGGTAACTGGAATATGCCAGTATCCTACCTTGAATATACAAGTTAATAATTGGAATATACGAGTTAATAACTTGAATATACGAGTTAATAAGTGAAATATACGAGTTAGTAACTGAAATATACCAGTTAGGTAACTGGAAAATACCAGTTAGCTAACTTGAATATACAAGTTAGTAACTGGAATATACGAGTTAGTAACTGGTATATATGAGTTAGCTTAGAATTTGTTTATTTGTCTTTGTTTTCCCTTAATCAAACAGTAATAAACAGCTCTTTATGATTTTTTGCATACGTAGAGCCTAACCAAAGGAAGAAATTTTAGAAAAGCTCCAGATTGTAATTCTGGATAGAAAAAAAAACAACTTTTCAAAGTCCTATTTTGACACTGACTAGCTCTCTGCTTGATAATACCCATAAGTAATGAAAGGTGAAAAAAGGAATGAAGAACTACACTTTTGAAAGATCCAGATCATATTCTGATACAAAAAATCCCCAATTTTTGGAAATGCCCCCTCTGACAGAGGTCTGGACTCTATGAATATTTTCTAGTTAAAATTGATATAAACAATAATATATGTTTCATCCTTACATGGAACTCAGTTTTGTAGAATCCCTTTAAATTGATGTAAATGTCCCGAATCTTTAGAATGCATTTTCTATTAAAACTTACCTGTTATCAGAATTGCAGGTTAAGTAGAAGTATGAGATGTGACAGAGTACAACTTCATACAATGAAACACTGTTAATTAGTGACATTAACACCTGTACTATATTGGTTCTAGATTGTGTCTAAACTATTGGGTTAGCACATGTTTATGCGTAGCTGAAATAATAAAACCAAAACAATAACAGAAAGTTATGGGAATTATTGCCACCATTAATTGCATTGCCCTTTCTAATTAGCAGAACGGTCTGACTGGATCATCCGTCAAAGTGCAGTTATTATTGTATTTAATGCCATGTTTTTGCTGCCTCTAATAAGTGACAAATTAGCCAATTAGCATGACACTGTGTGACAGACTGTAATAACTGTAATGGTTAAGGTCCAAAATGTATTCTTGAAGAGACTGAGTGATAATAAAACTGAGACAAACCAGTCTACAAAGAAGATGGTGAAATTATGAATGAATTCTTGCTTAACGCAGGATCTTTATGTTTACAGGTAGAATGTCTAGATTCCTTTCTCAATTGTTTTTCTGAAGCTTTTGACGGTCAAATTCAGACATGGAAAGTCTTATTATTACTGCCACCAAGGGGGTTACAGTTTGAAATGTGTCCCTTTGTGTCTGCAATCACTCCAAAACTGATAAATCAATATTTATTATTTTTTGTGAATAGGACCTGGACAAAGGCAGAAGTGACTAAATTTTGGGAAAGAACCAAATCATAATGTGGATACCAAAATAATCTGGGAAATACAAAAGTCCCAGTTTCAGTGAATTTCCACTGTTTTTGCTTGTTGTTTAATATTACTCCCTATATGAGGGTTAAATTAATAAAAACAGTATTTGGGAGAAATCATTATATTTATGAGGGTACTTGGCTGCCTTGGGAGATGTATGCACTCTACAAGACCAGGTGCTTTTAAGCATTGAACCTGATGCACAAAAGGGAGGTCCATAGGTTTTTGCTTTGACTGTAGTAGTTGGGAAGGCAGTATAGTTCTAACTCCCCCCCAAAAAATCATTCAGGCTTTGATATTTCTTTGGATAAACAGACATGTTTAAAGGTCTCTGGTTGAATGGGACATGACAAGTGGATAACAGTGACTTAAAGTTTTAATGTCACAATAGAAACGTATTATACCATGGTAATTCCTGCATGATGGAGCTTCTATAGTGTCAGAATGAATCAAGCAAGGATTTAAACCATCTCAACCTTTTTTGTTTAGTTTTTGTCCCTCTGTGATGGCTCTGTATCAATCTCTGTCACTGTTTTGGCTTTATATGTTATCCAGTTTTCTTCCATTGTGTCCAGCATGTCTATCTGTCTAAATCAGCAGCCACAATTAACCTATTTCTGGCTATTTTTATCATGACAGATTTCTGCCATGTCAGGAGGTTATCCTTTATTGAGTACATCAAGGATAATACAATAAAAGAGAGCAACAAATGGCTTTTTTATTGAGTTTCGCCTACATTTCTTACTTCCTGTTTAAGAAACTGATCCCCAGATTAAACAATCCTGAGCTTTGTATCAATTGTTTTAATGGATTTCTGGGTAAGGAGCACACGTTCTCAGCATAGGGTTTCTAATGCATGGGTTTTTTAAATCTCGCCATAATATAGTAGAATCTATGTATCTAGAATCCTCACAAATTTGTTTCAGTTATGCGAGAATGTTATTTTTATCATTCTGCCACAAAAATGAGCGTTTTCTGACTGTAGGATGTCCAAACCTGGTTCCACTTTCACATAAATATGACCTATACTGGTTGTAAGTCTACAGTCACAGATCAAAGTTTATGTTTTATGTTCAACTGCTAGGGTCATACTGGGACAGGTCCTTAGCATTACCACTTGTGGGAGTCAAACTCACACAGAGGTGATTGTGATTAAATGTCAAACCTCCAAACCTGCTCTGTACATGTACAGATTTTACTGTGATTTAAATAAGTTGCTATTGAGCACATCAACTTAGGTCATCAGTGGCATACTGGTAAGCAATTATAGCATATAATCACTGGCTGTCAAGTCTATATGGGTACCTCTTCCACAAGTTGCAATAAGGATCTGTCCCAATACGACCCAGGTAATAGAACTGGGCATAAACCCCAAACCTAAACCCTTTGAACACTTTTAAAATATCTTCTTTGGAAAACCCTGTGGTTTGAGTTATGAACATGAACCTGACGACTTGGCTTCAAATCTTAGAACTGGCATTAACATACTTTACAAAATTCTCTTTGTTAGGCCCATGAACCCAAATAATGGCATGATACAAGACAATGTGATATATGGTCATAAACTTCTAATACATAGAGTATAGTTTGGGAATTATGACAATATGATACAAGAGTGTAAACAAAAATTATTTTGAAGAATTCTTAACTGTTATCAGATAGGTGAGGATTGTCAGCATACAGCATAGATCTCCAGTTAAAAGAACCAAAACTTCCTTATTTCTAGCCAGACCTGATTTTGAAATTTTTTTAGCATTTTGTGCAGTGTAATAAAGCCTAATATCTGACAGTATGGTTTCATATTGGATTGGTTTTATTGAACAAGTATTAAAATAGATTTTTCACTTAATTAGTTACCATATATTTATTAATATAAGGTTAGTTAATATTAAATCTTATACAAATACTCACCTTTAAGTTATTTGTAATAATATCCAATCAAAGCATCAGAAAAACAGATTTCCTCCATTTTACTTTAATTGCAGTTTTAAAAACAAATATTGTTCTTATTTTCTAAAATGTGTCAGATATTAAGTGTTTAAATATAGTTCAATCAACCATAAATACAGAATAGCATGTAGCTATCATATGTATATCATTTTGTCACCAAGTCACGTTTTGTTTAAATGTATGTATCTCTTTGATAAGTATTTTCAAAATAACACCCTTACTTGATCAGAATAACATTTGATGTCTATGTCAACCACATGGTGGAAATGTCAGTTAAAAAACAATTCAAAGCTTGTAGACCAAAACCACATTTATCAGTCTCTTGGTCAGCTATCAAAGTGTTCCTCTGTTGACAACTGAAGAATTGTAATGTCCTTGTAATACTGAGGCTTACCCACCACCACACACATCCCATGCACTGCTCTTCTCACATAATAGCAGAGCGCAAACAAACCAAAAACAATCCAATCACTCAAACAAATTCAAAAGCAAGCAACAGTCAGTCATATTGCCCTACAATGGAATAAGACGAGAGAAAATGACAATGTTACTCCTCACACCAAAGTTGTTTTCAATGGGTTTGGGTCACACATAGATGTCTGAAGGAATTTGGCCACCAGATTCTCTCATGAGATATCATTTATTAAAACAATGGTATCTCACATGAATTACCCATCAAAAATACTCAATGATGACTGCAAAACACCTATTTAATGATTATTGTATGTACATATAAATTATGTTAAAAGAATATAAAAAAGTATGGAGAAATGAAGACAATCCCAGTACCAAATGCCCAGTCTTATAAGCCTGTTCCACCACAAGACTAAGGCTCCCGATTAAGGCTTTTTGGGGATTGGATTCAGAGTCCAGGACAGTCTGAGTCTGTTATGGAACTTGTGGTTGGTATAAATATTAAACATGTTTGATATTTTTCACGACTGTAACCGATCCACTTTCGCCATATCCACAAATTCTCCAGTCTCAGATTTTGTGAGGCCTCCTCAGACCCTAATTTACACAATCTTATGTTGTCTGAGGTGTCCTGCTACTCTTAAGCCCAGGACTCTTAGTCCCAGGAGCCCTGAACTTAGTCCCAGACCTCAACAAAATCGCCCATTGCTGTCTTAGGAAATCTGTTGTTAGTCCCAGGAGGCTTGGGGATGCCTCAGACCAGTCTGAGGCCCAGTCCGTATATCCCAGACAGGATCGGGGTTAGCTTTTTTAATCACCTCATAGTTGGGCAATAATCGTGACTTGTCTGAGGACATCTAAGGCTTCCTGAGGACGATCTGTGCTTGATCCCACACCTGGGTCAAGATTTCATTCTCCTGCCCATTTTTCAGATCTTTTTCAGAGACTCTCAAGGATTAAGGGTCCCAGGAACAATCGGGGATTAATCCTTTGGTGGAACAAGAGCATTACTTCACATACACAGCATGCTTAACATATCCCTCTCACTCTTTGCATTTATTTTGTTCTAGAACATGTATGGACAGCTTCTTAGGGGCCATACACAACAAACCAATATGATCTGATGTGATAAGCTCAGACATCAGTTAACCTAAAACTGGTGACAAGTGTTTTTTTTTTTTAATCGGTCTAGAAACAAGGTTGTTAAATTAATTTTAAATGGAGCATATTGTTGTATGCTGATGATACCAAGTGATCCGATAAAAGTCAGAGAATTCTACAATAAAAATCACTTCATATCAGCTTCTATTGTATTTTTCATTTGTGCAGATAAAACATGGTTTATCATACGAGTTCCAATATTTAATAGGAGTGTTGTAAAGTGTCATCGTTGGTGCCTGCTAGTCTTTAATCTACACTTTTTATCATTTCATTGGGTTTTATTTTAAAGAAATATGCCACAAAGAAATGTGCCAAATGTGAATAAAATGCTGCTGTCTCAAGAAGCCAGGGCTTAGTTCATGAGCCTTTCTCATTAGGGAAGTCAGAATTATTGTGTGGAAAAAGGTCAGTAATCCCCCATTCCTTCAAGGAAGCTCTTAAAACATTAACAAGCATCCACAGAAGTGACATGTAAGTAGCAAAACTAGGTGTGTACACGGAAACCTCATTCCAATGTTGCTCCTCAAAAAGGTATTAAAGTCAGATGTTATTAGTATTGCATCGGTAATTTTTTCTGTGTCAGTGGAAATTGTTAATTGTAGTTGCCAATGGATTCAGTAGTTCTGAGGTTTTGGTTTTAAATTAATGGAATGCTTAAATCAATTTGGATCATGGGGGATTATGAATCTGAACAGTTCTAAAAATATGACCATAGGTGATCAGATTTCTGGGCAAAAGCATTGTATTGTAAAATGATGTTCATGAATCACAATATCACAGCTTTGTTATAAAATGCGGATTGAAATGTACCTTTGTGGAGCAATCCCTTTTATACTGTTTTTATAGTTTTTAATATTTTAAACTCTTTAACTGCTAAAATATAAAGAGTAAATAGCTTCCAAATGAAAAGGAATGAAAGTAAGCTTAAACTCACTAACTTGTCATCACTCCATAAAAGAATGTGACGTTAACTAAAGAACGAACAAGGCCAAAAGGTGTTTCGGTCCCCTAGCGCGAGCGCAAAGCCATCAAAGACATGAGCAGTGCACTAGAATTTATAAAAGTCTCATGACACAAAGAAATTCCGACTTAGATACATCCCACAGCTGGTCCCAAACTGAGACGGTCACCCATCCAAGTACTAACAGCCCATTTTTGCCCATTTTTAGCCCATTGCAGCTTAACTTCAGTGAGCAGAGAAATAGTCATCACTCTGTGCCACAATCCATGAAAGTCTGATGCAAGAAGGACATATGTATGGGACATGTGTCCTTTTAGGTATTGGAGAGCAAGAGAGGCCAATTCAGAATCCACAGGTGTTGTAAATTTCATCAAAGTCCGGAGACAACAAAAATGTGATCTGTAGAAGCGTGAAGTCTTTTGAGGCTCACACTTAAAAATCTCATCCTGAAACATTTATCCAGTCCAAGTCATCTTCGTGCCTAAGGATACCAGAAAAAAATCAAAGGTTCTATCTAAATTGCATGCTGATGTGAACAAAATCACCCAGGTCACTAAGCAACAGAAGCCCATATATGGCACTAATTATGATACACTTACATAAGTACGAGGATGGGGGATGGGGGGGGGGGGGGTAGAGGTTGTTGTTTGATGGGGGAGAAAAAGCAACTCACTTTAGTCTTACATTACCAAAGCATGGTAATTATGAAATATTAATTGAAACCTTTTTTCTATTGTACTTAAGCGGAGAGTGAAATAGTTTCAAGTTACATCTGTTGATTTCATAGTCATTGCATATATTTTAAGTTTCTAGAATCATATCATTATTTTATGCTGCATTTTGGTACTTAACAATTGTATTATTGGACTTCTTTATGGAGTAGTTTCAATGAGTTTTAGACTTACCTCAAAGGTAAAAAAAAATCACAGAAAAGCAAATATATGCCCTTATAGATGTTTCAAACAAGAAAAAAATTAACTCTATCTATTGCCCTAACAAATTAAACCTATTTTATGCAATACTAAATGACAGCATCTTATATAAAACAAGCAAAAACATTCTGGCATAAATATATCACCTCTAATTAAATTTTTCTTTTCAGTTCTACCAGGTAATTAAAATAATAACTAACACTCTTGGATAGAACTCGTAATTACTCCTATCCTAGGTGTTTACAATAACATATTTGTCATGTGCATGACTCAGCCATATAGCTAACTATCTGTGCTGGTTTTGTATTCCACGTCCCTAATACATTAAGAGAGAGATGTATGGCATCTTTGGAGATCTAAATTAAGCAGGTATTACACCAGAGTGTCAGTTTATGTCAAGCTTACATGCATACCATCATGCAATCTCAAAGCATGGTATTAATATTATTCTGATCTATGTGTTAAAAGTATTGATCATAAAAATACTGACAATGTACAAAAAAGGAAAATTTTCCAGTAAGTTGGGCTTTATCTATGTAAAACCATTTGTTTTATAGTCCTACTAATATGAGTTTTCATTTAACTTTAAAAATCTATGTTGTTTGGATGGAATACTAAACCAAACGGCTTAATGTGTAAGTTACAAATCCATATTGTTCAAAAGAAGCTTTGGCACAGAATTATTGCACCAGTTTTTTTACCAGATATTGAGACACTTCAGATTCTTCTGTCTGGTAACGTGACATAAATGACCGACTTACATTGGTAAGGTAAAACAAAACTCATTAATTTGTTCCCAAATTTATTCCTCTATTTACAGAAATAATTCTTACAATATATATGTCTTAATATACAATACACACAAATTATTTTTTGTAATTTCGTGGTTTCTATGTCACAAACAAAGTTTGTTTTCGCTTCCAAAGGAAAGGTCCCGGATTTGCCAGACAGAAGAATGGCAGTCAACTCCCCAATAAATTTTGTCTTAGAATTGGTGGGCTAAGAGGTATAAATGTGCCTGTAAAATTATAGAAAAGATTCCTTTACAAGAAAGTTCAGTTTTTTTTAATTCTAATGAAAGGAACAAGGAACACAGGAGCTTACCTAATGCCTTCTGTTGGGTTACTTCAGCTCAGTGCAAGAATGTCATATGCAAAAATATATGTATATACAAATAATTGTTGAACTACATGTCATGATATTTACATTGATATTTTCTTTGATAGAATGTTTTTTGTCAGTGAAATACAATATAAAAGGGTAAAGTCATTGTTTAAGCCTAATGGTATATATGATTTGTGCATATTTCTTACACAGATTACACAAGGAAATGGGTCAGAGTATGTTTAGGCCTTTCTTGTTGAAAGGGACATAAAAGCCCAAACTTTCTGTGGCCGTTCTATTCAGTAAAAGATGTTAAAATGGCCAGCGTGTTAAATATGTCACTGAGCAGAACCCAACATTAAATGAGGAGAAGCAGAACTTACCAAAATGTCACAATTAGATAAGTCACTTAAATTGTCACCAAAAAAATAAATGTGGGCAAAGTTCATTGGCAAGTGTCTTAGTTTGAGTAAAATATTGTATAGATGATTGCTCTAATCTAAAAAAAATCTTTCATTTTAATATTAAAGTCTAAGTTTGACAGAATAAAGTTCCACATGTTTTAACGCATTACATTAGGCACATAGCTTGTTGAAACAAACTCACTTGGGAAATTAAAACTGCCCCCAGCTATCTTGCAGCTGCTGGGTGTAAATTAAATACCCAATTACTCCACTGATGTTCTTCTATTATTATTTGACCCCCATACCATCCAATAACCTTTAGATTCTGGATTTCTTATGAACTAATTACGGCATTTTTCTAAGACTGGTAAACGTCTGTGTGATCTAATTTTGGTAGTAGCAATAACAAGTACAAAAACAACAACAATAATAATAAGAAGAAGAAAAAGAATAATCAAGAACTGCACATCTTTTATCAATGTATATGTTCAGAGTTTTCTTGAAGATGCAATATAACAGTAGTTTTATGAACACATGATATTTATTTACTATATACTAGTATATATAGTAGTTGTAAACAATACATACCCACACATCGAAATCAAACTCAAGGCATCTATTTCCATTTACAATTATCAGAAAATTTATTTGAAAAGAATGTTGACACATTTAGAAGAATGTGGGATGACTATCACATTTTACTGTACATTTCATTCTGGCACAAAATACTCAAAAAAATTGCTGAAGTTCACAGAGGCCTCTGAGAAGAACCAGAGGTTGTCCACAAAAGGGGTTTAGCCATTGATCTGTAAAAAAATTACCTTAAGTGTTTGGTTGTTTTTTAAATCAAAAATAAGCTGATTTTAAAATCAATTTCAGCTGATTCTTTTGTTGAATATGGTCACAGTCACATGAAGCCTTGCCACTTGAAACATGACATTAACTTCTAAAGTGATGTCGTCAGCATATTCCAATGGAAGATCAGAATCAAATTACATTATAATAATATGTATTAGATTAAATATAATTATATTGCTTATCAATATAATACCTGTTATAATATTTAAGTATATTTATTGTAAAATAAAAGGCAAAATATATTTTGTGTAGGCATACAATTGGCACTTTCTTCTGCAAGAGACAATTTTCTTGGTAACTTTCATTATAGGGCTGTTCCACCTTTGTGATAATGCTTTATGAAAGGTTTATGATCCTGTAAATTGTCAGTTTGCGAGGTAGATCTTTTCAATTACAGCAATCTTGAAGCCATTGAAAACCCATTATGTACAGAAGTTACAGATCTTCCTGATGTGTTCCCGATGGGATGTGTTGGTAAGTCAGTCGATAAGAGTTTTTACGACAATATCAACCCTTTTGAAATTATCACAAATTGCTCGTAATTCTTATCAGACTTTTATCATCTTAAACTTATCTTAAATCTATCTTTTCACTCATAAAGTGATCTTTTCCATCTTACAGCAATCTTAGACCTATTTTTTTCATCATATGTTGTTCTTTTAAGGTTCTAAAGCCTATTGTGTACTTTTCAGGAATGTATGTATGCCATTCTCTGCATTAATCATAAAGTTATGGATGAGATCTTAAACCTGTCTCAAACTACACCCCTGGATTGTGAATGTTTCCATTATTTCCAATCGAGAACTAGGTTTACAATCGACTGGCCAAGGTGAACAGCCCCATCAGAGAATGCTTCTTTCCAACAAATTTCAGGACTAACTTTAAATTCCTGGGAAAAAAGACAAATGTTCCCATAAAATAGTATTAACATCCTGAGTAAATATTGTCATCCGTGATGTCATAGAAACATTATTTACCTGTCAGCAAACATTACCATAACAAAGTTAAATAAGCTGGCAGCACTCTGTAGTCTGAAAGTAAACTGAACTAGAATTTAGTGCATTGGCAGATAGAATTTCTTTGGGCAAACATGAGACCTGTATGATCGGGAGTCTGTTCCTTTTATTGCTTTATGCTTTAGCATGTGCCATAAATGATAAAGTATCATAAAGGTCTTGCAATCACAGAAGGACAAACAGTGCCAGAGAGAGCACATCGGCTGGGGATCCCTAATACAGATCCCAGTCATATTTGACGACCAACCCTTGGACAGACCTCACCTTGACAAGGTGTGAAAATATGACCCTGAGCTGATCTATAGTTATTGAGTTATGCTTGTAGACAAACAGAAAAAAACAAACGAACAAATGATTGTAATATATTTGCCCCTCCCCTTCAGGGGGTGAGGATAGTACTAAAGTTAGTGAGTAGTGGGACCAAATTGAACCACGACTTCCTGATAGTGATAAATTTAAATTTAAGATGTCCCATATGGTCCTGTGATTTACCTCTAATTAAAAGGAAAATCTTATCAGGATATTCTACTAAAATAGGATTTGGCCTGTATTTGTTTCAGAGACAATTATAGATACAATAATATTAAAGCAACACCATATATAGTTGGCAATATTGTCAAATTTAACTGAAGTTTGCATATTAAGAACTCATTTAGAAAGACTCATAACCAAAGCTAGCTGTTACAATGAACATAAAAGCCAACTTTGATCTTTAATAACAACTAAGAATTCATAAACTATCTATTTGCTTTTTCCTCATAAGGGGATACATGTATTATTAACTTACTCAAAAAAGAAACACAAGTTTTATAATGAATAAATTAGAATGTATCCTGTGTTTCTTTTTTGGCTAAATATATTTTATTTAATTTAATGTCAGTGCTCAACATTTACAGCAAATTTTAAGCATCCCATTTAGAGGTGATGGCTATTATATGAGACTTTGTAATGTCATTTTTGCTTTGAATTGAAATTTATCATTCAATTTCCTGAATTATATCCTGTTTTGTTGAAAATAACTTAAAACACTTTCATATATTGAGTTTTTGCCCTCTTGGTACCAAATCTAATTAAAACAGGAATTAAAACACCAAATGATGTATTTTTATTTATATTTGGCCAACTCCCTATAAACTGCTGAGTAACTGGAAGCAAAAAAAAACAGTTTTTATTGCCACTGAATAACCTATTGCCAACTCTATTAAGGATCAAAAAGTGCAACGTGAAAAGCTTGATAACTTTTTCCAGTCAATATACTAGGAAATTCCCTCTCTCCTGCTGTGGCAGTTTGGAACCTTGGTGTTGTGGTTTGACTGTGATTTCTCTTATTGAAACATATACAGAGCACCTGTAAAGCTGGCATTGTTCAAATCAGGTATCTCAAGCAATTCAGACAATATCTCACACAGGATGCTGCTGTTAAGGCTGCAAATGCTTTGGTTGGTAACCAATTTGACTACTGTTATACCTTGTTGACTGCAATGTGTCCAGAATGGTCAAGCAAAAATCGTTATCAGTATCAACAAGCTCTCACACATCACTCCTGGCAAAAACAGCTATCGACTGGTGGCCTATTGAACATTGCTCTGTGTTTAAGTCAAGTTCCAACTAAGTGGTTATCCTAAATATTTTTAACATTTTCTTAAACCTAGGCACAGGAACTGTATATACTCATAGAAGTCAAGCAGATGTTTGATGCTTGAGGTGCCACACTTTGCCTTCAGCTTGCATATAATATTCCGGAAGACATAGAACTCGCGACCATGGCAACTCGCTAACATTACCTCGCTACTGCATCTCGGCACCAATTGTACTTATCCTTGCATTGCCAGTTTCGATGACTTTACAGATCGTAATCCATTTTCGTTTATCAATTGCCAACATAATTTAAATTTAGAATTCCAAAACTCTTTTATTTCCAAAGAATACATATGATAGATAGTGTAACTTATTTTAATTTTTTAATTCGATTTAAGTCACAAACTTATACAACTTATTAATATTCATGTAATACCATGGAAATCAATGGGGTTTCCTGACATTATTTGAGTAATAAAACAAACTTTTTCTATATATTCTTTAAAATAAATGTTTTATAGTTTTATATGCGATATACCGAAATTTGTTGATATTTTCTAATATCCACCACCTTCATGCAGATGGCTATAATTGACTATTTTATTTGTAGTAACACGTGGTAGCGAGTTTCTGGTAGCGAGATGCTGTGGTCACGAGTTAAACGTAAATCAATACTCCAATGATTTGGGATGATTTGCATGATGATGTACATTCAGCCACTTTTCTCTTCTCATTCAGAAAGAAGTTGAAAACCTATCTCCGCTTTGTCTCTGACCAATTATGGATCTCTGGTTTTCTGTATGATGGACCTTATTATCTGTCTTTAAGATAGAGATTAAGTGCTCTAAAAGTACAATTAGCTTGTGTTTTATTTGTTGGAAATGCAATTAAAATTTCAACTTGAACCCATCTGTAGTTTATCAGTCAGCTAACTATCATGAGAAGAAAGATAGTCCAAAGGAAGTCATAGGAATGAAGTGGTTCCACTGAAGTTGAAAAATATGTCTCCACTGCATTAATATATGTCATGATCAGTTTTTGTAATAGAAATAAAGTCCATATGAATTATGGCCAGGAGAAATAAGGTTGGCAATCTGGCAAAATGGAGTCAAGTCCTTAAATTCACCAATAAAATACAAGCTTTTGGAGTTATTTCAGGAAAACCTATTTGATATTTCATTATTTTACTTTATTTATGGTAAACCTTTGTCATATTTTTCTGTTTTGGTATCCTAAGAGAACATGTGACTGCTATGATGTCTCATTTGGAATTATATGGTAATAATGTCTCTCACTCTATAACTATGTAGACCAGCTCTATTTTCTTCTTTCTTTGTGATGTCATTGTCATGTCAAAGTATATGATTGCCCCAGTGATTCAGTGAAGGATGATATTATTATTATTATTATTATGTATTTATACTCAGCGCAATATATCCATATACTACAGGACTCAAAGCGCTATTTAACCAATCCGACTGCACAGGTACAGCCCCAACTCACAAGTAACTGACATTCCCCTAACTGGAAGATAGAGGCTCAAGGATGACCATTTATCAACGTCCTTGAGGTTCTTTAACCTGCCACTGGGGATAGGATATACCATCATAGTCTTCATCCCAAGAAATTGGAAGACCCCATACCAAAATAAATCCAATGTGCATTTTTCTGTAAAATTCCTATTTTATCTGATGTTATAATACCATGTTTGAGCTATATCTGATCATATCTGGGATTTCAATTTGTTCACACAAAAATAAAAATCACAATTGTTATATCCAAAGACATAATTGTGAGATAATTTTCTATGGACACTGAAAACATTTATCTCAGAAACTATGATCAAACAAAGGACTATATGTTACTTGCCACAGATGTAATACCAACATTCAATAATGGCTTAAGATAAATTGAATCTGAAAGACCAGCATTTCCGTGGGAGATAATGGTATAAAAACAGAAAGTAAGATATGCAAATCAACATTGCTTATAATGTTTTGACTGTTTCAATGTTTATGAGATCATAAAAGTTACAATATCTTATTGTAAAGCAGGCTGTGTCAATGTTTCTGTTCTAGGTTTGTGAAGATTGCATACTTGGTATTTTTCTGACTGGAGCCTGGGCTATAAACAGCAAAAATGATACAAATCTACATTTGATCCATTAGAATATTTGTGTGGTAGATATAGAACATTGTTTGGAGTTGGGTGATGAAAATAAATGGCCAAACCAGCCTGGTTTCTGGCCATTGTGTCAGCTGACGTTTTCGGAAAACAGCTGCTTTCTTAACTGGACTGAGAAAATGGGGTGAGAAGCACCACAACTTTGCTGTTCATGATGCTACCCTATACATCACTGGGTATCACTAACCTACTTAACGCTTGGTTCATTATATAATACTAGGGTTTAGATTCAAAAACATGACCTTTGTGGTGGCAGGAGAGAGTCTAGTCATTGCAGTTGTCAATAATTATATTATCTATCTTGCACATGTTTCTGTGATCTATTGAAAGAGAAAATTTATTTCTGAAGTTACTAAAACAAGGACTTCCTACAAAACTAATAGGAAACATTATCATACATTCAGGAGCCATTTACAACCAGCAATGTTGCCAATGGCTATGGAAAAATTGTTTGTTTCCAAACAAGTCAGTTATAAAGAATGGTATTTGTTACCAAGCCAGCAATTTAATGAACAAAAAAGTAATTAGTTTAGTTCATTTGACTACATCCAAGAAATGTTGGTCTAGTTTAATCAACTTCAACAATGAAAATTGATTCATAAATCATTTTGAGAGGAAAGAAATAAAGTTACAATAATTATTAATCATCTTATGTACACACAAGATGACTTTGTATTTAATTAATATGTACAATTTATTTGAACTAATGCTGAGGTATATATGGATCTCCATTTAATTTAGGGGTCAGTCCAGTCAAGGATTTAAAATCAATGTTGATAATTTATATATAGATATTGCTGTTTTTTTATAATTTCCACAAATATTTGAGTCATAATAATAAATAAAAAAAATATTACATACAAGGTGATGAATGCATGAAAGCCAAATGTTTTGCCCCTACATCTTGGGAATCTTATTAATTGCCTATTTTTGCTAAATATATGAAAACACGTTTTGACAATCAGCGAAAAGGCTTAATTGCATTCAGCCATCAGCTGATCACCCATTAAAACCATGAGCCTGTTGAACCACAAACTAAAGCTACAGGATGTTTATGCAATATAATAATGGTTTATCACATCAACATTTGCTGTTGTCAGTTTTTGTGGTCCAGTATTCAATGGACAAACATAAACCTTGTGCAATCATTGGTCTGGAAAGACATCACTTTGCAGTTTCTATGGATAAAAAACATAAACCTCATCTCTGTATCTATAAATTCACATTAATACCTTTGCACATGCAATGATCCAGAGATTGGTATTTGAAGTAAAAAAGTCGGTAGCAAACAGTGCTCAAGCTTAAGTCACAATAACTTGTGAAAATTCACCGCAGGGGGAAAGTCTCTAATTTATCTTGAATTATGGGAAATTTTTATCACTTTTGTGATACTTTTTATTATTTTTCCATTCAATAAATGATGCTATCTCTTTTCTTTTTTTTCTAGTTTCAGGTGTTTATTTACACTTAAAATAAAACCAAGTTATATTTAGTAACACATATATCTTAAACATACCTTGAAAAATTCTTTAAATAGGCCTTTAGAATACTTTTTATAAACTTGACATCTTAAAATTAAAAGATGGTTTTATTACGCCTTCTTATGTTAGTCCTACAGTAAAGGTTTCTACTGAACACCAAAAGATGAAAGGAATATTCAGAATTTTCCAATAAATATGTTCCTTATTTTAAAGGGTTTGATCTGAGTGATGGATTTGTAATGATGTGTTAAATTTCATTCAGGCTACTTCTTTTTCTTCTTTCTTTTTGCAGCAATGATGCAATAAACTGATAGGGTACGTTCAATACGGCAGACATATTTTATTACATTGGGCCTCACTTCAAGTTTGTAGTATTTTGAACATCTATTTCTTTTAACAAAAAAAAAATTAAAATTTCTACTGAGATTTGAGAATCTGAAACATTTTACACACAAAATGCCATTTCAGCCTATAAACTTTAATCTGATTTTTAGTTCAGCTGTGATCCTTCTGTGTGGTTTTTGCCCTTGTTTGTAGACATATTCTCACGATCGCTTCTGTTCTGGTCGACTGGATCAAAATAAATTACAATAACTGCAGTATTCAAAGTAGCCTAATTTAAAGTGTAATTGGACCCTTACCTGACAACTACAATTTTATCCCTTGCAATTCAAGGTAGCCTAATTTAAGCTACATTAGTTACAAAATTGAAATTTATTATCTCTCAGAAGCAGAAACTTGTTACCAAAGTTTGATTTAAGAAAATTTAAATAAAAAATTGTTCACTGTAAACTGTAACTTAAAATAATCTTAAAGGAATGTTTGTTGACAGAATAAAGACTTAAGAAGGCAATTAAAGTTTTAGTTGAAACTCAAGGATCCACTACTTCAATACTTCAATTTAACCAGAAATTCCAGATAACAGGGTAACTGTCAATATGAAAATCATTTAAAAGACCTGGGGCTGTATTCTACAATACTTAGATAAGGTGACCTTAGATTTAAGTAAGGGATGGCTTTTCACTTAAGTTTTCTCTTGGACTTGGTATTCAAGAAACAAAAGTTAGGAATGTTCAGTTTCATAATTTCTTTCTTGAAATGTAAGATATACTTAAAAGCTAAGTTAGAAATGCTCAAAGTGTTGTTGTAGAATATGTGTCCTGTTGTTAAATTGACTTAAAAGAAAATTCAACTTTGCTGAGTTTTACTTAAATGGGCTTTGACTGTCTATAAAAGATGTTTACTCAACTCTAAAACTAACTTTATTTCTAATAGGGGCCAGTTACACATAGCCAGATGCGCCATGGATATAGCCCACAGTTCCATATATGGTAACTGATAGGGATGCACAAGGGATGGGAGTGGTCTTGTAAAAGATTTACAGAACTGCCACGGATCTTCCATGAATCTGCTATGGATCTGCTAAGGACCACTATGGACAGGTTTGCAGATGAAAAGATTGCACCAAGGATTGGTCTTATGACTGTTTTTAATCTCCAAACCCTGTCCATGTCAGTCCATAGCAGATCTGGTTAGATGCGGCAATGTTTTTGCAGATATTTTTTGCCGTGGAAGGGTCAAGGATGAAAGGAATGCCACAAGGACATCCAGGATGGGTATATGGACAATAAGGACACTCACGGATGAGCTACAGATGAGATACGGAAGAGCTATGGATATCAATTACGGATAAGATTTTTTCGTGGCGTCCCCACAGACACATGGCATCCGTGGCAGAAGCCACAAGGACATTATAGACATTACAGATGGCCATACGGACAGAAAAGATGATCTGTAAATCACTCAAGATTTTCCATATAAGGAATCCTGCTGCGATCTGGCGGTACATCCGGCTATCTGTAACTGGGGTCTAAGAATTGTCATTTTATCACTTTATAGCAGCAATACCATATAAACCTGTCTTAAGAAATAAATGTCACTTTTCTCTTTAATGGCCCACTGTCATATTTATTGCTGAGATGATGCAATGAATTTGTCTGTAACACAACATCCTTCCCACACAAACATTACACAAAACACTCGTCTGGCTTCATAGCAACTCAGGAAGTAGTGAAAAACAAATCTCTGTGTAAAGATTCCTCATTCTGGATATTTTTAATACACTATGTTTTGTGTCTGGAAGTATAATTTGTAAACACATTACTTCACTAGAAGCAAGTTTACTTTCAGTATTTGATATATTTTTAATGACAGAGAGTCAAAATCTGTGTTTGAGTTTTGCATTCATTTAGAACAAATTGAAAAGTGAAAGATAAGATATTGAGAAATTCAAAATCAATGAAATTTAACTTTACTTTATATTTGCAAATTTAAATCATAGTAAGATATAGATTTTACCAAAACAAAAATGATGTAGAAGTAAACCAGCCAGTACCAAGTGTCTGACACACTTCTCTTCTTTTCATTACTCACCTACCTGTTCCTTAAGTCTGGTAAGCATGCACAAACCAATTGTGTCCTTTACCCACACAAACAAATATGGTAGAAACAGTTGCCAAATTTCTGCTTCCTATGCTGAGTTACCTACTAAGATTAGATTCCAAACAACCATTCTTAGTTTTAGGAGCAAACCCAAGGCTCACTCAGTTCAGATTGGACTTTCCACCAATGTGGCAGTATATGCCTCTATAATAATAACTGTATACAGTCAGAAGCAATAATAATAATAATAAACAGTCAGAGGTCATATCCATGGAGCGAAAAAATCAATGATTTTATTGTATAATTTTAAAGCACAAAGCTAGGTTAATTACTGAGCATCTCCATCATGCTTTTCCCTTGAGGTTCCTGTTTCAAGTAAATAATTGTGACTTGCAATTTGTGATAGAGACTTGTGATTATGTGTTCCCATGTAAAGACATTTTCAACACACATTTTACAAAATAACTTGCAAATTTCCATTGAAACAATGAATAAATATGGAAACCTGGCAAAATAGCACTGATTTTTATGATTCTGTCGAGAAAGAAATCAGAGATCATTAATCACATTAAGATGCATGGAGGCACCAATCTTGCAAATTGTGTACATGGAAACATACATTAACACTCAGAGGGTACCATTTAGTAGAAAAAGGACACCCATGATACAAGTTTCTGACTTTTTCTATTGACCTTATCAACAAAAATAATCTATCTGCCCCCATGTTCTCTACAATTTAGAGTGATGTGGAGTCAATAGTAAAGTATAGCCAGAGAGTGGGATATGGTTACAATCTCTGAGCTTCTTCGGAACACCTTCTTGTTTTGCATCTAATCACAGGCTGTCAACTCTGTGTGTGGGTTCCACTACCACGAGTGACAATGATACGGATCTGTCCCTTGGCCGTTGAGTTGAACACTAATTTGAGCCTGTTCAATAGTTAGTAATTTAGTTAAAGGTGTTAGAAGATTCACAGGGGTTCTGAAGCTGCATCAGAGTGACTGATTTCAGAACATATTCCTTATGAATGTGGGATACCAAGGCACTTAGAATTTGGAAAAAGGTAATTCAACATTAAAGGCAAGGTCACAACAGTATGTGCTAACAGCAACCAAATACTCATATGTCCAATTTAACAGGAATGTCTCGCTAAAATGGATTACATGTTGGCTCAAAGGTTTCCCTTGTGTGTAGGAAATTGTGATTGAGATCTGAAGCTTTGATTTATTTGGTGAATGTTGACCTTGGCTTCATTGATAAAATCTGTTGCAGTATTATGTTATGAAATATACTAGATTTGCACTAATACCAATTTGCAACATTTGATGCATTGGGTTTTCTCTGAGATTGTGTAAAAAGTGTTCACTGTGCAATATAAGTATGGTAGAATTGATGTAAATAAAAATACATTATTCAATCTATCTAGCTTTTCGGACAGTGTGACGGAGAGAGCTTACTGGACTCCCTTTTTTCTGTTGAAGCCTTTAAGTAGAACTGTGTTATCAGTAGAATTCCCTTTTAAGTCAAAATAAATACCAAATCCTGAACAGGGTCTTTACACTGAAATGTTACCTGTTTTCTGGAATTACCCTGGTTTAATGAAAGTTTTTTTTCTGGTCTCTCAAAATTAAATTTAACAGGAATCTTCTGTGATTAAAATGTGATTGCTATATTTATTGAGAATTTCAGTTTTTAATTTGTTTCCTTTACTCCTCAATACCTCTACTTACAGAAATAATTTGATAAAGACAATCCATATAACATTTTTTACTGCAGCAGTAAAATATAAACTAAATTTACATTCAGGTTACTTTTTATAATTTAACAACCAAGGAACTTGACATTTTATCCAGGTTTTAACAGGTTTACCTATGACCCTGTGACCATCACATTTGGTGGTCTTTAGATCAAATCCTGCTCATATCAACATCCTAATTTGTCTTGGTATGTCTGTAGCTAGTCAATTGAAAACTTTTACTTTGGCACTGTCATTACTAAAATGGTTTTCACTGCTTACCATAAAACATCCTGATTGTGTTATGTTTTGTCCAGAGCAATGAGACATCAAATTAATTACTTCCACAACACAAAATCACACTTGTCACAGGCATTTCAGCATTGTTCTGGTTATAAACTTTTTTATCTTCAATTAAAAACAATGGCTCTTTCCTTCCAAATAAGATTGTAATACCCTAGTGTATTGAATATCAATGCATCTCTGGGTTCTTGTGTATTTTTATGGTGAATGAGAAAAGAATTTTTAGCTTGAAGGGGCTTTGTCTAATCTGCAAATCATCCAAATTTATGGTTGCAAAAAGACCTATAGAAAGCTTAAAAGCAAGTAATCCAAGTAATTCTGTCGGTGGTTTTTTTTTGAAAACTGCACAATATCCGATTGTCTCTATGCATCATTTCCATCACAATTACAGAGAACAGTTTCCAATGGAAATTTATGAAAATTGAGCTGCCACTGAATTACATTTAGGTTTTTTGTAATTTTTAACATTGTTTTGTTTTCAACAATTAATTGTATCCACTGGATGCATTTGGTGGATACTTTGGTTTAGTGTTCCCTACTCTGTACAGAGATTTTTTATGTTAACACTCTCAGCGGAAAACTACACCAGCTAGCTTCACCAAATTTTCAGGATATCTTCATTGGGAGCGAATCTTCTCTGGGACTGCAATTAGCCTCATTCTGAAAAAATAAGATGGCTGCAGTGGGCGTTCCTTTGAAAATTATCTACCTTTTTCTACTGGTTGGTTCTCATAAGTAGAAGGTTGAATCTCTTCATAGATGATACGTACAACAAATATACATGTCCTCTACAACCTTGCCGACATTTGACCTTGAGGCTTTTCATTCAAAGTCATCCACAGAGTGCCAAAGCACCCCATGTAGCAGACTTTAAAAGTGCCTATATCACCCTTATTAGGCCTAGAGGTTTGGCATGTGAAAACAACCTATAGAACATCATGGGCTGGGAATCTTCTTATGTGTTCAGATTTTACCTTGGGCCACTCCTTCAAGGTCAAACAATGACAGCCAAAGTTAAAAGTGATTATAACTCGCTTATTATTGGTTCGAGAGGTTTGCAATGTGAAACCAACTTATAGGAAATCATTGGCTGGAAATCTTCTGATATGGTCAGATTTGACCTTGGGCCTCTCCTTCAAGGTCAAATGAGTTAAAAGTGCTTATAACTTGCTTATTATTGGTCCTACAAGTTTGCAATGTGAAACCAACTTATAGGAAATCATGGGCTGGAAATCTTCTGATGTGGTCAGATTTGGCTTTGGGCCCCTCCTTCAAGGTCAAACAAGGATAGCCAAAGTTAAAAGTGATAAATAACTTGCTTATTATTAGTCCCAGAGGTTTGCAATGTGAAACCAACTTATAGGAAATCATAGGCTGGGAATCTTCTTATGTAGTCAGATTTGATTCCTTCAAGGTCAAATGATGGTTCACTGGTTTTGGTGAGTGATCTTTCTTTTGGATACAAATTTGCATCAGTTCTCCGATGTGCTAGGTCTAGTTACAATGTTGGAGATTTCTGATTGATTTACTGAAGAATAAAATATATTTTAAAAATATTACAGCCTTTTTTTGTTCAGCTGACTTGTGAAACGATGTTTTACTGGCACATGCTTTTACTTAAAAAAATACCTTATCTATCGAGGATGATAAAGTGTTCAAGGCATGCAGATCTGTCTGTTCCCCAGAGCCCTTTAAAACAAGGTACCCCCACCCAAAGTGTGAAAATTTCAACACTTAATCACAATTTCTTCATTGACTAATTAAGGGATTTCTCTCTTATCTTGCATATATGTACTAAGCCACAAGTAGATTCCCTTGTGTGAGTATCAGACCTGGATCTCTCTTAATTATTTTTATGATTTTTTAAAAATAATTTTTCATCCATTAAAATTCACAAATTCATGTACTAAGTCCCTTATGACTTGAAAAGTAACACATTTAGAGCATTTTGTTAAAATTTGTTGTTCAGTTTCTTTTTTCATAGCTGCAACATGGTGAGTAACATGGGACTCTATCCCAATAGCCAAGTGAATAAAAGCTATTTTGTAACTTTTCAGTACCTTACATAATGAGTAAAATCACTTGTAATTTGAAAACTATTGCATTTAGCGAATTTTGTATAAATATGGTATCCAACTACTTTTAGGTCAGCTATAGCATAGTAAAATTGCAGACCTGTAGCTCATTGCATAGCTGAGCAATAGCTTCTTTGAGGTTCTCACTGTTGAGTAATTCACTTGTAACTTGAAAACTATTTGATTTGGAGTCTGTTATAAAATATCTATTCATCTACTTTTCAGTCAGCTATAACATAGTAAAATTGCAAACCAGTACCTACTCTAAAGCTCAAAATGCAAAGTCAACTGACACAGATCCCATTCATGGGCATTGATTGCTTGTTAGTGAACAGTCTGGAGTAAAATATAGCCTTTATCTACAAGTGATGTTGTAGCTAACCAGGTTTCTTTCCCTTTTCCCATTCTCTCTGTTAGATATGCATGTTTCACTACTTTTCAAAGGGAATGAGTAATTTTGATTGTAAGAATGTGTTTACCTTGTAGTCATTATTTGGTAGATTACTTTTCTCAAGCAGGGTGTTTGTAAACAAGTAAATGAGCTGCATCATGGGCTACTACCAAAAAACATTGGTCAAGAAAAGTCTCTCAGTATCTTAAAGGAAGTCTCTTAATGTTAAAATGAATGCTGCATTAATCATCAATGACCAATCACTAAAGTCATAAACAATATTTTAACTATATCTCACAGGGAATCTTGCATGTTAGGTTTTTCTTGAAAAAAAAAACCAGTCAAATAACAGAATTTTTGATGTTCAGAATCACTTACAGATGTCTCTTACTGAGCAAAATGTGGGCCTTTGAATGGTGTATAGGGTTCCCAGAAGATATGGACCCCAGATAATAACAAATCTCATGCCAGCGCTGCTATGAATACAAATACCTGTTACTGACATTGCAAGAAGAACAAAATAAAGGTTTCTTGTAATAACTAATTTTGTATTACTACTTGTTTACCAGAACAAAACTGTACAATAACCTTCAAGTTAGTATTATATCCAAAGTGTTAACAATCTGAAATATGTAAAATTCACCACTTAAATTAGTAATGAGAAAAATATTAGACAGAATGAATAGGTAAAATTAGACAGAATGAATTGGTAAAGTTAAATTAGTATATATTAAGATTTTTTTGGTTCAAATACTTAAGATTTTTTCAAGTACTTTCCATTTCCTAGCTATTTATTGGAACTAGCCAACTCATTAAGTAAAGGAAACACAAAAAATTAAGGTTTTACAACAACCTTAAGCACACCAATGAGTTGAATTCCAAATGCATTAGAATAGGCTGCACTTCCGCCATTAGGGTACATGATTATTCTTGTTTACTACATTGTTTTTGTTGCCATCAACAATGAGAATGTCTTTCAAGTTTTTTTTATGTAGGCTGACTGGCATCACTCTGCAGTGTCTGTGGACACGTACTCGTCTGCGTGAACAAGTTTTCCTCCAAAACTATAAGGCCCAGAGACATGCTGTTACTTTTAAAAGAAACTTTATCTACTGAGAATGATAAACTGTTCAAAGCATACATATGTGTCTGTTCATCTGTTCCCCAGAGCCATTACAAGTGAGGTTCCCCTACACAAAGTGTGAAAATTTCAACACTTTAAACATTATTGTCTTATTTTCTTTTTGTGCATTTTTTGTGTATTTTTTTTTATACTCGGCGTAATATCTCCATATACTACAGGACTCAGAGCACTATTTAACCATTCCGACTGCACAAGTACAGTCCCAACTGACAAGTAACTCACATCCCCTAACTGAAAGACAGAGGCTCAAGGATGATCATTTATTAACATCCTTGAGGTTCTTTAGCCTGCCACTGGGGATAGGACCCAATGACAGGGGACCGCCATTTTAAGTGGTCATCCAAGCCACAATGTATCTGTCTGTACCTGGGTTTGAACCCACATCCTCTGAGTTCCTAGACAAGTGTGTTACCCGCTAGGCCACAGTGGCAGATATTATTATTGACTATTGAAGGGATTTCTCTCTTACCTTGCATAGGTATGTACTATGTATGTAGTATTGCATTTACAGTATTTTGTTTAAATAAGTTTTTCACCAACTTTTGGGTCGGCTGTAACATAGTAAAATTGCAGACCTATAGCTCATTGCATAGCTGAGCAATAGGTACACTACAATAGGTAGCTCAATACACTACAATAGGTAGCTCAATACACTACAATAGGTAGCTCAATACACTACAATAGGTAGCTCAATACAATACAATAGGTAGCTCAATACAATACAATAGGTAGCTCAATACAATACAATAGGTAGCTCAAAACACAAAGTCAGCTCAGTCAACATGGAGCCTATTCATGGGCACTGATTGGTTGTCTTTCTGTTTTCAGCTGGTGAGAATTGGTGCAAATTTATACTAGTTAAATAGCTAGAGTACTTCCCTACAGTCAGGAAAGTTGTAAATGTAACAAGAATTTCCCATTATCAAAAGAAATAAGAGTGGTGTTACCTATTTGAGCGGGATAAAAGGGGATGGACTACACGACTCTTTTTTTTCTATTAAGCTTTATTTCTTAAATCCATTTGCCTCCACAAAAACGGTTATGATTATGTCTGTCAAAATGATTTCAATAAAAAAATTTGGAATGATCATGGTGATAACCTCAGGAGATCAGAATTAATTAAATTTTAGTTATACTCAGTATTAAAAATGACTAGAAGTTTGTTTATCTTGGAAATATTAATGATCATAGACATATTTTATGGGCAAACACAACACACTGCCCCAGTATACCAGCAAACTCGAATTTGTACTTTCACTTAAACTACTGGGATTCCAGATGACCCTTCAATTGAAAATGTCTCAAGACATGTTTACTTCATTATAAATATTTGTAAAATGCAGATCGCAGGAAAATACATCAGAAATAATTGCCCCTGAAATTATACAGCTGTTGCACAAAACATTGGTAGCACACATCCAGGGGTTATTTCCAAGTCAAGATACCTTAGTAGTGCAAAATACAACCAAAGCTAGAAGTTAGATTCACAGAAGATACAATAATTAGAATTGACTTTAATGCACCTAGTGTGACTTGCAATAGCAATGAATAGGTATCAGTATTACCTGTCAGCTTCCTGGGTGTAGTCACATGTCCAGGGCTAGTTTGAAGTGACAGTATAGTATCATTTAGAGAATAAGATTCAAGGTTTCTTTAAGCTGGTATATAACTAGAACTAAGCCATAAGTAGAAGTAAATTACTTCAACCTAGCTCAAATTCTCTGTTACATATTACTTTAATTATAAAGAACATTGTTTTTATTCATATTTTGCCATATTTCACTCTCTAATTCACAATAGGCCCAAAATATTGGCCTTGTTGGTAAGCAGTTTATATATACATTGTATATACTGGACTACCTATCCACAAGGCTGGAGTTTTACTGAAGAATCTTGGCCATAAAAGCCTGTCTGACCACATTAGAGTCATGGACACTTGACAATTACTCAATAGAAAAGGTGCCATCTCATAAGACAGACAACCCTTTGTCTCATTACTCACTGTCACATCTTCACTTCATCAAGCATCTTTGTGCGTGTTTTCTGGGCCCAATCACTCTGAATTATCTAAGACAAAGATATAGCTTATTACTTCCTAGTGGGGTAAAATACTTCAAATATGGAGCAAGTAGAATATTTGCCATTAGTTTTAAGGTCTCAACAGTTGTAAGAAGTTGAATTTTGTTAGATGGAACCTCAAAGGATAAGAAAAAGACTTTCAGATATTAGGAAGGAATTAACAATTACAGGATACATTTCAATGGAAATGTCACTTTTATTTAAAAAGGAAAGTTTTTTTTTCTTATGGCTCTATTTTAAGAGGGTTGTGTGGTTAGATATAACACTGGTGGAGCTGGTAGTATTTAAAGAGGTAATTTTACTTCTCAGAGCTCTACATGAAGGAGTTTGACTGTATAGCATCTCTTTGACTGCCTGCCACATCAGAACTGGTTCCATTAATCCTCCATTAAAATACAATCAAGTAAACAGATTCCTGGTAGAACATAACACCCAATTGGTAAGAGAATTGTATTTTGTATTTTAATACTAAGCACAATATCTCCACTCAAAGCGCTATATGGCCCATCCGGCTGTACAAGTACAGTCCAACTCTCATATAACTGACATTCCCCTAACTAAAAGACAGAGGCTCAAGGATGACCATTTATCAACATTCTTGAGGTTCTTTAACCTGCTACTGGGGATAAGAGCTAATGACAGAGGACCTCCATTTTAAGGGGACATCCGAGCCACTATGTATCTGCTTGTACCTGGGATTGAACCCACGCCCTCTGTGTTCCTAGGTGAGTGTGTTATCCACAGGGCCACAGTGGCAGAGACAACAATACTACAACTTCATGTCTTTACAGTAGGTGTAAAATGTGAGATATCCGTGACAATGAGTCAACTTCCCACATGCCCACTTATTTGCAGTAAATTTCCTCTGACAATCTATTCAGTTCTTTCATTCCTCCATTTCCTGTTGATACCACTTGAATTGCTATTTGATTGCTATTGTTTCATTTACCTCTTCACAGATACTCTCTATCAGTTCATTCTGGCAAATGCTAATAAATGTGAAAGAGGCAAGACCCAGTGTTACTACAGAGTTAAAAGTAGCTACCATAAGTTTTCAAATTTCAACTCATTTTTGTTCCTTGTAGAAACAGTTCATTTTTTGAGCACTCTGGGTTTTTTGGATATAATGTTAATTAGTGTTGAAACAATGTGGTGGCTGATATAAGTAATCTTTTATGGACTTTGATGTTATATTTTGCCTTGAATAGTAATAAAATCTAAAAATATAGACTCTAGATGTTTTCTTATTAATCCTCCACTAGGGCCAGGAAATTAAGTTTACATGTTATTCAGGGAATTCTACATAAAGTTGTCTGACTTAATATAAAAAATGTTATTTGTTACTTACAGAAGGCTGATGACTGACAATATAATGTCAGTACTTATATTCGTCACCAAAAAAAATCTGACAATTGCAATATGACTGAGGCTCTGGGTTTGCTATGTGAAAACCTGCATAGCCGCAATACCTGAAAGTAAGATGACATAGTAGCTGTGTGGGGGACATTACTGCTGCAAATTTGTCTCTACAACCTTGAAAAATAATTTATTGGCTTAATAAGAAACTACTCAAGCACAAATACTCCATCCACAAAGTTTAGTGACTTTTATTGATGGCTATTTTGTGTTCCTAGAAGAGGCCCATCAGCAAAGATTTATTCCAAATAAAACAGCATTAAAACTAACCGCCCACATCATGCTATTCATAGCTCATGTGTCAGCAGGGTGAAATAAATTGAACTAAGAAAAATTCAACATCCTACTGTGTGAGGATATAAATACCTTTTTTCTCAATTTGGTGACATCAACAGGTCTTCGAAGTCAAGTAGATGCTTCAACTTTTGTTTTAAAAAAAGGTAAAAATAATTAAAATTGGAGGTGCTTTTCTTACTTTTTCAACATTATTTGACATTTTTAGTCATTGCTCCTCTTGCCTTTGTAACAATACCATGAGAATTGATCAGGAGTCAGTAAATAAGTAACTAAAATGTCTTTTATATTTGTACTTAAAATACACCTTCACCAGTTAACATTATTATTTCAAGGATTCATTTTGATATAAGTTAATAGCATCCTCATAACCCCAAAAGCAAACCATATCAGAATTCTGGGAAACATTTATCATATATTGTTTGTATATTTTTTATTATATGCATTACTATTGTTCTTATATACACTAAATATACTGATTTTATTTATGTTGAATGTTATGTTATATCTGTATCAGTAGGGTATCAGCCAATCAGAATGCTGCATTTGTAGGCAGTATCTCATGATATCACCTGTTTTAGTTAAAAAATATCACTTTGATGCCCGATTCATCTCACATGATCAATGGCCAGCCACTACAAATGTATGCAAAATCGATATTGTTTACTAGAAATGTCATCATGATGTCACAAAATGACGTAGATGAAAAGGTTACGTCTGTTTACCGAGTTCTTCAGTAAAGTTCTTTTGTAGATTCTACTAGACACTGGACGACATCGGTGGAATTGTTTTCTGATATTACAATTGATGTACTAAATAATTTCAGCAAGAAAATGAGGGACTTTCACAGTAATTTCTATATAATTATATAATAACTGCTAAATAGGAAATATGAAAACAAACTACTTTTTTGTAAGAAATAGAATAAAACACTTTTTTCTTGGTAATATTGGACAAGTGAAATTGGCCTTGAGCTGACAAGCCCAAGGGCACTATCACTTGCCGTCATGCTTCATAAATCCAGTCATCTTTAGAATTTTGTTGTTATTTGCAACTTAAGCAAAAGAACAACAGAAAATGTGATGTACCTTTGGGATTTTTAAGTGTAATCTTGATAGATTTATGCAGCTTCTCAAATGTTAGTCTTGTGGTTAAGTTGAGCTTTAACACACAATTTCTATGGACTTTATCGCTCATTTAGATGATAGCACCTTTGAAATAGAACCATCAATCCTGTTGTTAATTGCCTTTTCGGGTCTATTACATTTCCTCTTGAATCATCAATCTTTATCTGCCCATCAGAGGCTCTGAGTCAAACGTCTGGCATGTGTTTTCTGTTCCAATAAATAAACACAGTCATTCTTCAGGCCTTAAGTGGCTGATTGCTTATATATGAGTTCTCTGGTATCTAATCTAATCGAATCTATCTATTATATACAGTAATCTAATCTCTGGTACTGAATGAAAGTAATATTACTCTAAAGAGTTGACAGTTATATACACTCTCGAGTGAAGATAAAGACAAATGTGTAATTTCTTTGTCAAATGGATATAATCACTATAGTCTGGCCTAAGATTGAACCTGAGACATTCAGCTACAGTGTCTAACACCCTAACTACTGGGTGCCATTGACCATGCATCAGAAAGTGACATTGTTACATTTGGGTGCAAACTATTACCATGGCTAAATATTTCTGAGAATCTGTAAATTTAAAACACTAAATAAACTCATTCGAAGAATGCATTATGATTAGTATTGTCTGTAGTGGTTCAGTTTCACTTGGCATAATGCAATGATTGTCTGGGAGTAGTTCAAGATCGTTGTTTTTTGGGATAAATGTTGTGGTCCAGGAGCAATGCTCCCAAAATTTATTTATTATTTTTCTTTTAAGCCTTCACAATCTGCTACCGGTGCTACCTCAGACACATAGAGCTCCAGGATTTCCTCCCAGATCTCCCCAAATGTGTTTGTATCAATCAGGATGTATTCCCGGATAACCTACACAGTAGATTTGATATAAGTAGAACTGCCATAAGTAGAATATTGCCATAAGTAGAAGTAGTTTCTAAGTCCCAACAATTATTAGTGCAAAATATAAGGATATAAGTTTGACTTACAGAAAGTTGCCATAACTAGAACTTAATTTGATGCACAGTGTTACTTTCCAATGGGAATAACAAGGTATAAGTATACAGAAACGTAAATATCCAAGAAAGAGGTGACAAATTAGTACCAATGTGACACTCTGCCTGATTCCTCACTTTCGTGTTATTAAGTCTGAACACCAAGCAAATAAATTTCACAGTAGAGTGATCACACAAGTGTTAATTATTGCAAGAGACTTAAATTACATAGTGTCTCTAGTACTTCATATATTTCTCAAAGTGGGTATAACTAGAAGTTGCCATAAGTAGAAGTAAATGGCTGATATTTTGCAACTTTGACTTAGACCAAATCCAGTCTGTATAAGGCTCCATGTAAAACTGGATACAGATTGCTATTGAACATGACCATGGATGGAGGCGGCCCCCATTTCCCCCCACTCTCTGTTTAATGAGAGATGACAAAGGACCCCAAACAGTCATTAAAGCATAACAAAGCCGCAGAAGATAAAAAAATCTTTTCACTTCTTGACTGCTCTCACAAATTATGTGCAGCTTTTAATTGTCTGGAGCTTTGCCAGATGGGCCTGAAAGCAGTCAAGATTCATTACATTTATTTTTGGATCATTTAGGTAGGCCTACAGGATGTCCCCGAATAATAAAAATCCCCTAGTTATCCTCATAAGGGGACAATACAGGAGTTCATCCATGGGAGTGGAACAGTACTTTGGGGTTTGATTAACTTTTTGGGCTTTACCAGTCCCATCAATACATTACATAAGGGCTTTATTATGACAGACTTTCATATAATCATTGTCCAAATTTATGACTGAAACTGAAAAATTTATCAATTTTAGAATTGCAATATGTTACTTCTGTATTTTCTCATACTTTTTTTTGTATTTTTTGTGAAGGATTAAGAAATCTTACAGACTTGTCCTTTACCTGTATTTTTCTATCCACAGCAGTCACTCCACATGAAATCATGACAGAAACGACAGTCATTGGGGAAAGTGTACTTGCCGTCTAATTGAAAGCAATCGAAATATGCATCTTACAAGAAGTCAAACTGTACAAAAACCCAACAAGTCAACACATTACAAAAACAACACACTAGTACCGTTAGTCAGTAAAAACTCTCCTGATCATGGAGTCATTCTCTCCACAAGTTTCCAGATCTCGGGGTCATGTGCCAAGGCACGAGATGTCACACGAAATAAAGGCTTATGACAAGACAGACGTCAGAGCTAATAGTTATTATGCTCAGATGATATCGAATAAGTCCCCGTTTCATAGTCTAGTTGTTTCTATTTATAATCATGATACTCATAAAAAGCACTTCTCATTTCTTTACCATTTTTTTTTATTTCAGAGTCTTTATTATCTGTGTAAGGCCTTTAGCCCAAAGGACCAGTTGTATTATGCAATGTAAAGCACACGGAATCCCTCTTACTCAGTGGGCAACCCAGTGTGTGCTAAGGTAAGAAGGATTATTCCAGGCCAGAAATCAAAAGGAAATCACAAAGTTATTTCAGTTTTTTTTTTCATTTATTGAGTAAAATTACAAGAAGAACCCTGTTCAGTTGTCACAAAAATGGTGTTCTTAACAAATTAGCAATGAAAAGTGAGGTTTCAGGGGCCTTCTTAACAGGTGATGTGCATTCCTTTGGTTCCAGAAGGCATTTTTCCCATGTTGTTAACCACTCATGAAAATTTCTGGTTAAACTGATTATTAGGGAGGAGGTCCTGAACAGTCATTCAAGCTGTGTCCATCCTGGGTTCCTAGTTATTGAGAAACATTTGGGGATGTTCATAACACATGCGTTAGTGAATCTTTACCAATTGTTATTCATCCTGGGCATCATAAGGCATTGTTTTGTGCTCCTTTACAATTCTGTGTTGCTTTGATCCCCATATTAAGTACTGAACCACTTCCAATGGTACGGAATTACCCTGAAGTGGTTCTCCAGACAAATCCAATATCCCGTGTAATTTCCATGATACAAAAAGTATTTGAGATACCTTCATTGCATTTTGTTGCACTAAATTTATATTACTGGTACATAAAGTAGGGATTTAGAGGGCAATGAAAAAGAAACAGCCCTTCTTGGATAAAATTGAAAAAAAAACCTAAGATGAGAGCTAGGGTGTGTGACAATAAATATTTACAGAGTGTTTGATATGAATTGTTATGGAGAAAAGTAATTGCATGTTTGAGAGGTGCAATTGAAGCATCAGTTTGAAGTGCCAAACAACGTTTAAGAAACGAACTTGATGACTCATCTAGAAAATAAAGAGACATCCTATTGTTCTTGTAAGAACATTTTAAAAATACTTGAAAGTGCAAGTTTCAGTTATTGGTTTTTCATAAGAAATTCTGCAAAATATTCTTTCATTTAATAATTCAAAACATAAAATTTAATGCCCAATTTGGTATGATTATCAAAGCAAAAAACATATATTCCTGCAAATTGATTTCCACCAACATCAGATCAAGTTTTTTAATGATTTGACAAAGTGACAGACAAATGGACTTGGGAAACAAAGACAGAAAACTAATTTGTAGAGACAAAATTGTGCCAAGAAAGTTGTGATAAAAGGGATATTTTAGAAAAAAAGAATTCTGTTTGAGGTTTGGTAAGTGTCAAATCTCGACATGGGCTTGAGATGAAGAGTTGGCAATTGTTTATACAGTTTGGAAACTTGAAAAAACTGGTAATGTATACTAAAGTAACTTTGCTCCATCTGTTACCTGTCTGTGGTGAGGAGATAATATGTGATAACAACAAAAATCTGAAAGTGACAAAAGCTCAGATTAATTATCCACCCCACAATATATTTGACCAAACTACTGGAACATATAGCCTGCATTGCATATTTTCTGTATCCCAGTCGCCATGGATAAGTAGCATTGATTTTTTTTATAAATATTTCCTTAATTATGCAAGTCACAAATATGTTATTTATAACATTAAAAAGGTAAGTTTGTAGAGTTTCTGTTGTTTTCAAGACAATAATTTCATGGAATGTATCATGGAATATCCACAGAGACTGGAAAAATACGGGCATGCTTAGATTTAAATTTTACACTGGGTAGATAACATTGCTCAATAACATCGCAGTTTCCTTGGTAAAACTAATAAATAAAAGCTAATCTTCAGAACTGTGGTCTACTTGTGGGTTAGCTTTATGAATAGAACTGATTACCATAGTAATGAAGAAGAGTGTTTGATTTCTTAATACTTAATGGAATGTCGTCTATTACAACAAGACAATAACACTTGATGCTAGGAGATCTGCTTTAAGATTAAAAAATCCCGGATGTGCTGTGTCTTTTATCTGCCAAAAATGAATGAAAATATATTTTGTTCGTTTAGTTTGCATCATTCTGTTTTTGACAATGTCATGAGTGTTTGTCATTAGAAGGTAACATTACTGAATAGGATGTTAACTTTAAATTGCAACTTTACTCAGGATGTCAGATTAATCTGTGATGACTAACAGGTGAAGGCACAATTATTACTGGATGTGTAATACTTATAAATTGTAAGATTTTTAGTAGTGATAGAACTTACTGTAGTTCAGTGTATATAGTGCCAAACCATGCAATGCCTGTGGTTTTTTATTCAGCAAAATAGATAAATACACACCTAAACTCTGTTGTATCAAAAGTCAAGAGAACAGGATGATACTTATACTTAACCAGAGCCTGTATTCACAAAGATTCTTAGAATTTTTCATAGAATTACACTTAAGTCTAAGAAAAATTCTAAACAAAGATTTTTCTTATTCTTACAGTAAAAACTTATTCACAATACAATTCTTAGGTAAAAATAATTCTGAGTAAAAAGAAATGTGTGCACAAGCTAGAATTTGTCTTAGTCTAAGTATAATGCTTTTGTTTATTTCTTGTTTTGTCACCAGACTATAATGAATTGTGGCAGAGTATGATGGGTACAACCCTTGTCACTGAAGTTAAGCAGCAATGGGCTACATTGGCACTTGCTTGGGTGACCGTCGGACACCATCATGTACGGTATGTATATGACTCGGAATTTGTTTTTGTCACTAGACTTTCATAAATTCTCATGCATTATTCGTGTCTCTGAAGCTTTGCAGCTTGTGCATGTAGACTTTTCAGCCTTGTTATTTCAGTTATTTATTTATTTTATTCCATCATTTTATCAGTTTTGTTCAGCTGGTGTTAGGTCATGGTGAAGATTGTTGACTCTAAAATCACATTTGTAAATACTAAAAGACAAAATATTATACTCTTGCATTTCACACACTTCGAAACATACACTAAATATGCTGTGTTTACATGTGTTAACTTTAAGCAATCTGCAAAAACATATCTCCCAATAATATCTTGAAAGAAAGTCAACGAACATCTAAAGAAATTGCAATAGATAGATCCACTGTTCCTCATGGTTTATATATTACCTCTGATAGCCTTTTCTTATGGATGCCTAACATGCCATGGCATGATAGAACTGATTGATAGAACATCCTTGTCATTTCAACATACAGTTATTCTCCATCAATATATCTCTCAGATATGTTTTGCTATATCACACAGAGTGATAATTGAGTGAACACATTCATTTATACAGCAAGGCTTGTGAAACCAAAGTTGAGTAGCTTAATATCTAAAGTCAAAGTAGAACAAAACCATCTGTATTTCTCACATATTGTCATGAGATGGATGCAAACCCATTACCATCAGAGTAATCATTTGCCAAATGGGCTGTTTCATTATCAAGGACCATCCAGAAGTGGCCTAGGATCTAGTATCCATGGAAATTCACCAATGTGTCCACTTGAATACCTGCTTGGAATGAGCAAATGCCAAAATATTTAATAAATGCTCAAGTTGGGACTAGGTGCATGCTGGGCTTAGCCAGGTGGCCGTGGTTTTAACCTCGATTTCCTTTAATGGGTAACCTGGATTCTGCCCAGCTGCTGCCTGAGGATAAAGATCACCTTAATCAACCTGAAGGTCAGGAAGGATGAAACACTGGTATCCAGGCTGATGCCTCTCTTTTTGTTTCTTTGCCAGGCAGTGATGGTACAAAGGCACAGCTTTTGGGAAGAATCCAGACGGTTAAGACTTTTAGATAGATTTTTGATACCTGCACATATAATGTGCATGATAACTTCATGGCCAATCTATTTTTCCTGTAGATACCATTAGGTGGCATTTTTTAAATTTTCAAAAACCTATTTTAAAAGATATTCCTGACAAAAAATGGTCACCAATGATGACAGCTGAGGTCACTGGAGTTGACCACAGATCGTCAGGGACAGATTTTAAATATTTTCAATATTTTTTATCTCAAATTAGTTCACATTTAAGCTAAATGCCACCACTGAAACCATTGAGAAAGGCTTGTATTCTCTCCAAATAAAACAATTCAATTAAAAATTGTCATCTCAGATTAATGCTTATATGTCGTATATTAAGACCAAAGTCAAGAGGTCAATGAGCATGTACTGGTCATTCCTCAGTCAGATGTAATGCAAAAGTAAACATCTTACCATATACATGGCAAGTGCCAGGTGATAAATATACATATAAAGGCTGTAACACTCCTGTGAATATAAACAGTACTACTGCATACATTTAGTGTAAGCAGGAACTTAAGCCACTCTTACATAGAGAAGTGATAATTGTGAAAAACAAGCACAGAGATTGTGGTGGCTCAAAATGACCTGGTCTGGTTCTTATGTATGTAACTGTAAAGGTTTAGAGAGGATTTCACTGCCAGGCACATGACATGCAATACCACAGCAGCCAGTTAGGTTTGTTTATCCATCTATATAACACCTATAAATATGGCAAGAATGAAATTTACTGAAATTTTCATCCCAGGACAAAAACTTGCCCCTTTAATATGTCTTTACAATCAATCATCTATTTCAAAAACAAGCAGTTCTGAGGGAACAAAAAACATCACCTGGGTAGCTCGAACCAGATATTGACAAAAAAATGAAATTCTGCAGCTGGTTTCACAACAGGGCTTAGCCTGAACTTAAACTTTAAGTTAAGATTTTTGCCTTAAATTCAGACTAAGTCAGTCATCTTAGACTTAGCGGATTTCATAAAGCAGTAGGCTCTAAGCTTTGGCTAAGTCTTGGGCTCAAAGTTATGTCCACCTGGGAGTTGGCTTAACTTTGTAAACACAGACTTAATATAGCCTCCATGAATTTTTCTCCACTTCAAAATTTGAAATGGCTGTAAATATAAATATATAACCCTTAAGTAGTCTTTGGGAAGTTTTTATGTGGTAACAAGGTTTTCCATTTCAAAATAGCACTTTTTCTTAGATAAAATACATTACATGAAGGAAATATGTCACCAATAATATATTTGAATAGAAATAAAAGATCACATGACACAGAAAAATCCCTGTGGTTATTTGATAAGCTTGGACTTAGCAACCTCACCCTTTGTGAAATCTATTTAAGTCCCAGACCTCGCTAACACCAAAGTCTTAGATTTAAGTCTAAGATTTAAGCTAAGACCAAAGTCTTAGATTTAAGTCCCTGACTGCTATGGAATCAACTGGATCATTCCTTGAAATCCTCTACCATTCCTTGAAATACTCTACCACATTGTCATCTTTCAAATATTATTGCAAAAACAGGAGAGCCAAGGCAAACAAAAAGTATACAAATTCCGAAAAGATCTTTTTATTAACATTTGCGATCGATTTTGGAATACAATCCATGCTCGGATGCGAATGAATTGTAGCCCACTAAATGAACACCTTTCAAAGTATTTTCATGTATCTAATGACTGTAATTGTGAATGTGGCATGGATATCGAAAATAGTACTCATTTTCTTTTTCACTGTGTTGTCCATAATGAACCTAGACAAATTATGATGAACAAACTTTTAGATCTTCCTCTTTTGTCAACTGAAACGTTACTGGTTGAGGATATTCATCTTAATTTTGAACAAAACAAAACTATATTTAATGCAGTCCATACGTCTTTCAAGGAAACTAAGCGTTTTATGTAGCCTCTGACAGTTGAAGGGTCCACACACCTATCATCATTTTCATTCATTCTCTTTTCTTATCTATTCTATTACTTCTTTTTTGTATATTTCTTATTCACTTATTTATTTAACTATTTATTTATTTACTTTGTATTGTATACTTGTATATTTTTATTTTCTCTCTTTTTCTTTTGTAATTCTTCCTGCGAGAAGGCTTAATATAATCTGTTTTGGGATTTTGCCTAATTGCTTTAATAAAATATTGTTTATGAAAGTCCCTGACTTAGCCAAAAACTTGGCTTAGTTTAAGACCCTTTGTGAAACCAGTCCCTGGAGTCCCAATGTGGATCTTGATCATCTCTGGGGTTACCAAGACAGGTTACACCCCACTTTGTGTACAAATAAAACCCCAATGTGATAAAAGGTTTCTAGTTATGGAGCAGATAGTCGAAAAATCCCTCAAAAAAATTCTGGAGTCTCGATCCGGATCCATATCCTGATCATTTTGAGGAGGACTAAGCCATTGGTACACACTACTTTGCATAAAAATGTGACACCTGGGGCCGCATTCTACAACAATACTTAGATAAGGTGACCTTAGCTCTAAGTAAGGGAAGGTTTTTCACTTAACTTTTTCTGGGGCTTGGTATTCACAAAAACTAGGAAGGTTCAGTTTCATAATGTCTTACTTGAAATCTAAGTAATACTTAACATCTAAGTAAGAAATGGTCTACGTATTGTAGAATACGGCCCCTGAACTGATGTATAGTTTTTAAGTTGTGCGTGTGGGGGAACAAAGAGACAAAACAAATGAACAAGACTACTATATCCTTGACCCTCCAATTTTGGGGGAGGGGCGGGGTGAGTGTACAAAAACTTTATTCACCTTTGTCGTTTATTTCAGTTTAGTCTGAAGTTAGTTTTATATTTAAAAGTGTTTAGTGGTTACCCTTACATAAAATAGATCCTATTTGCACAAATGAGCTTAGGAAGAATGGAACTTCAAATAGTACTTGAGACAGGAGATTTTCTGCTGCATTTACTTCTATAATAAGGTTTCTGTAGCAGAAATCCAAAGTAAAACATCAAATTAGGGCAAAAAACCTTTGGGAGTCACTGACAGAAACCCAGAGGTGTTGCAGTTCAGTACACACTTGTGCATTCTATTGAAACATGGTGACCACATTTATATAGTTTAAAACAGATCTATTAATTTTAAGAAAGTAATTGTTGATAGTCAGCAAATTAATGAAGTAAACAGAAATAGTCACGTGACCTAGAGGGGGAGTACTGACTACTGATATTCATTGGCCTAGTTAAGGTTGGGAAACTCTTAACTTTCATGTGCATCTGATAATTTTGGTCAAAGTACAGATTTTATGTTGCCAACAACAGCTGAAATGTCTCCTTTTGGCAAGTGAGTTGGGTGACTCCTACAGATAGCTGTTAAGAAATGGCAAGCCTTTCTCTACAAATAATGACCTTTTTGTAATGTTCCAAAAATACTTTGAGAAGGAAACCATTGTAAGCCTTATCACACACGCAAGGTGGTGAAAAATTAAATATTTAGTTGAAAAAGAGTATAACCAAACATTGTCTTGAGGATGTTCCATACATTGTATTACTGGACACTGAATTTTGTTCCAATTTTTGTTTCCAATTTCACTGTGGCTTTAAATCACAAAATATTTATGCCAAAAAATACCACTACTTTATATGGAAGCAATGGGGTATCTGTTTCTTCCTGTTTAAAGCAATTTCTTCTATTGCAAATGAGGTTTTTCTGTTAAATTTTCTTGTCACTTAGTTCAGTTACTTATGCCACTCTGTGGGTTTGTGGTGAGCAAGTTGGGCATTTAATCACAGGCTATCACCTCTGTGTGAGTTTGACTCCCATAAGGGGCCATGCTGAGGGCCTGTCCCTATATTGGCCCTGGCTGTTGATTAAAACTCCAACCTGTGCCACTTAGGTTTTATCATAAACTCCATGGCCTAGGTAACACTAATAACCTACCTGATCAGGTAATCTTAATTAATTATATTTTTCTGCCTCTTTGTGCTTGGAATAATTTCTTCCATTGGGTATTTGTAATCCAGATCTCTCCACAGGAAAGTTTTTTGTCACTAAAGATTTTGTCATAGATTCCATCGGAAGCTATAACAGAGTTAACTTATTCTTGGCAGTTTATACTTGAAGTGATTTATTTTGTTTAAGACCTTGACTATTTTCCATCTGACTGGTTCTATTGCTGACAAAGGATTTTCATCAATTATAAGCAGTTTCTACTCATTCAGTGAAGTTTTTACTCCTTAAGACTTTCAACTGATTTCTTCCATTGAGCATTTCTCCAGCTGAGCTTTTTGAAGTTTGAAGTTTTTTTCCACTGAGATGGTTGTCACAGACTCCAGGAAACATATAGCACCACTAACCTATTCTAATGACCACAAATTGTTGTCTTCTGGCTCATTATTGGGCTTTGAAACGAGACATCTCAAACGGGACTGAAAAGTTTAGGTTTTTTTTACACTGTCTGATAGCTCCTGGTAACTTGCAGCAAATCAATGCATTTAATGATCTCTTTATCACTGTAAAGCCCATATGATTACAGAAGATGGTTGTTACAGGGGGACATATAACCCTTGCCATCTCAATTTCTCAGAGAATTGCTACTAAAACAGCAATATTATATATTTTATCAGATGGGTAGACAAATTGAGAACTGTCTGAGAAAACATGTCACTTATCATGCAATCTCGTTTGGATTTCATATTTTTCTGGTTGCCAGATGTAGTAAAGACTATGTTACTGATTGAGTCTCCATGTTCTTTTGATTTCTAAAGTTATATGTTTCAAGAACTTGGATTTGAACACCTAACTACATATCTGAGGGCCAAATGAAAATTTGACAAGTTTGTCAACCCAAGGGCTATGTTATATCTGTGATTGTGACAGTAAGGACTTGTACATGCACATTTTGTTCTAAAAAATTAATTGGGATTTGAATATTGTATTTCATATGGTATGTAAAGATATCAGAGAAATTTGTGAGTGAGTGGTTCAATTATATATCTGATCTAATGCAGAGTATTTATATACCTTAATTTTTGTACTAACAGACTGTACTATACTTTGAAAGAGAATTGCTTTAAAAAGTTAATGCAGTCTGTGGACAAGCTTCTACTGGATTTACATTAACCTACACTTTGCTAGAGTTTGCTGCACAACTTTGAATGTGTAGTGAAGTTAATAACATTGTATTAAGGTTGGATGTTTTTCTATGTGAGGCCATGAGATGGAACTGAGATACAAAGGGGGAAAGCATAGTGAAATAAGTTATAGCATCCTTATCTACACCATGTATTACCTCTAGGTAATATTTAATAGAGTCACTTGACTCTGGAGTCAGTGGTCCCTTGGTGGCCTAGTGGTTTGCAAGTTTAGCTTCTAATCACAGGCTGTCACCTTTGTGTGGGTTCTGCTCCTGTAAGTGGCAAATGCTGTGGGCCTGTTGCCATATGACAATGGCTGTTGGACAGGAGGTAGAACACCAGCTTTGACTCAGGAGCCTCCTTTGGGTCCAAGTTAGCTACAATAGGTCCAATTAAACCCCTAGCATGTCATATAGGATGACTAAATGGAGGAACCCCATTTTCCATAGCTTGTGATCTGTGTCTGTGGAAGACAAGGTCCTGGTTGTTCAGCGAATATGTAGTTGCAGCATTGACTTAGCACCCTGATGTAAAGCTGAAACCTATTTCCATTTCATTAGATATACTGCAAGTTTAAGAACCATTCCATATTTATTAATGTCACTAAAATGATGGTTTGTCCAAATTTTAGCATTACAGATGACATTTTTACAGACTGATCTGATCAAATAGGTGCAGACTGGTCATTCAGGATTGATACTCTGGGATAATATGTCTTTAGAACACAGATGTCTCAAATTTATTTAAGTTTTTATTAGTGACTGCAACATGATGCCCTGGTCAAATTTTAACATTGTAGATGAACTCTTGACATACTTATTAGGTCAAATACATGTAATTGAGCACTGCAGGGCAACATGATTTTTGCCCCCAGATGTTAAGTCTAAAATCTATTCCATATTCAGGAATGCTAATGTGTGATTTTCTGCCCAAGTTTCAGCATCACAGATGAACATTTGAAATACTTATGGGTTCAAAATGTGAGCAGACTGAGGTACTTAAGTGACAAGCCAAATTCTGGGTGCAGCATGACTTTAGCACCAAGACATAAATGAGAAATATATTCCTTATTGGTGACATCAATGTGATTTCCTGTTCAATGTTAGCCATATATATGAACTTCAGATACTTATTGGATGAAATGGGTGAGAAAGAGTACTTAGTTGATGAGTCACATACTAGGGCTAACATGACGTTGACACCTAGACATAAGTCCGCAACCTATTTCGTTTTTATAAGTGACACTACTATGGTACCCTGTCAGATGCAGAAGATGCAGAAGGATATGTTTAGGGCCATACCCTGTGGGAAACATGATGTTAGCACCCAGATGTTTCTCTCAAATCTGTTCCATGTTAATGGTGAACAATAATTGCAATTTCACAATATTTACATTGCCTTATTGTGTTGTATGTTCAGACAAATTTCCATTTTTGAATAATAAAAAAATATTGATAATAAATTGGTCTGTTAAAGTATAGCTAAACCCTGTTTTCAAAATACAAGATAATTCACATTATCAAATCAGTAAAGACTTCACTTTAATGAAAACACTAAATCATGAAACACATTGGTTAATAGTCCATAACCCAGGCTAAGTTCTATTTCAGGCCCCAGTAGCCATGACTTACTGTATTCACCAGAATAAAAAGCCTTGAGGTTTTAACTTCATAATGCTTAGTAATGTGACATTTTCCACAGTTAGTGAAATTTGCCATGGAAAAGACCTTATTTTACCTTGATTTGGCTCAAAAAGCTGAAAATTTTACAGCAAAATAACCTTACCATTTACCATAAATGACTGTTTATTAGAGCCATCCAATGGATTGGCCAAACAGGCATGCTAATTTCATAATAATAACCTTAATAATAACAACCTTAACTGGGCCAGTGAGTTACAGGAGTATGTTCTCCTGCCAACAGGTCATGTGACCAAGTTTGTTTAGTTCACCTAATTGTTTAATTAATTTTTTTATTTTAGTGACAATTTCAGGCAATGTATGAACACTGTTGAATTTTGTTGTTGCTTAACTTTGAGGACGAACTGTTAAAATCGTATCAATATTTTGCCCATATTAGTACACTGAGGCAGTTGATTGTAGATCTATGGTCAACACAATTCCTACAATCCCCGGCAAATCAAATTCTTGACCATGGTGGTTTAACGATGCCTAGGGGTATGAGTGCAAAGAAGTCCATGGATTGGGATATTTTCTTGATTCACAGTATGATCAAATCACAGTCTGTTTCATGGAACAAAATAAGAAATGTTTCATACTGACCAAAAAAGGTTTTTTTTACAAACACAATTTGAATATATCCTGGACAACTAAAATATCAATGCTACCTGTTTCTACACAGCTTTTGTGTCACATTTACCACTATCTTAAAATGCTAAAAAAATCCTCGGGAATTATAAAGAAATACTTAATCTTGGCATATTTTGATTGTTCCAATAGTTTTTCTTATACAACGGTACTCTGAGAATTCTAAGAATGACAGTATTGTTAATGAATATGGACATTGTAAACAATCTGTTGCGGGCAGAGAGGTTTTCTCAGGACGTGACTATTATTTCAATGATTATTACTCTTCACTACTCCAATTTTCTTCCCAGAGGTTAGTTGGCGGTGTCACTGGGAACTGATCTCAATTTACAGAAGGCAAAATATCAGGTACTTTACTGTGAACTGATCAAGGAAATGCTTCAGTAACCGATTTTCCAAGTTTAAGAAAATGTCACATTCTGGTTAATGGTTTTGAACTTCTCTCGCTTTAGTAAATAAACAGTGTCAGTCTTAAAGTAGCGAAAAGGCTTTATATGCTAGTATATGCCAGTGTATACCTCTATGAGCATTATTCACATTTTAAATCTGATTAAGAAAGTAAATAAAAAAAATTAACACACCATGAATGTAAAAGATATCATCTTTTCTTGAAAATGCCTTTGAATATTCCTGTATAAAGAATTATATCTACTGCCTACATTTGAGCTAAAACTCAATGATAGAGGGCCTACCCATAAGGAAAATCTAGAACCAAGATAGGGCAATAACTTTGTCTACAAACAAGAAATGCTTTTTAAAAAGACAATACAATCCATTTGCATTTGCTCCACTTGGATGACAAAATAAATAGCTGGTATAGATTCTGCCTGATGTTACTATGGTAACTGAAGGTGATCTAATATGTGCTTTAAAAGGATTTAGTGGACTAAAATGTGCTTCATTTGGAGCATTAGGGATGCCTCGAATGGATTTGGATTTTTCCCCACTATCATTAGATTAGTTCCCTTACGAGACAAGGGATGTTACTCAGACAACTGAGATCTATAGCTTTATAGGGATTTTTTTGTATTATTTTCATTCAGATTTATACTCAGTGGCTGTATCTATATGTTGAGGAGATTAAATTTGTAGCTGTGCCTTTTAATAGTATTTGCACAGGCAGAACAAATCAGCACAAAGAAATGATTTTGCATGAATAGATTTGATTAGATTTCTTTGGGATAAATTTTGCTTTCAACAGACTGTGTTGGTCATGTGACAATGGGCAGTTTGTAGGTATAAGAAAGCAGAGCATACTACTTGACAATGTTGTCACTTTATGTCTCTTTCAACGGCTCAAGACATATGAGGACAGACCCTCAGTAAATCTCACAATCTATTCTATTCTGTTCTGTACTTTTATAGCACTTAATCTCTGCCAGGCAGATTCCAAGGCACAACACCAGTATCTAATTAAAAAAATCATCATCATTCCATGGCCATTGCCAAGTCCTATGTTGTTATAAGCTGGATTTGAACCCATAACTAAACAGGTGAGAGCCAGGTGATCCATTATTAAAATTGTTAGCTTAGCCACTGAATCCTTGCTTCCAAGTCTAAAAGTCCACAATATAACCACCGACCATCTGTAAATAACTTATCATAGTTCTCAGTTAAGGTCAGAGCTTAGATTCAAACCCACAAACTCAGGGGTGGTAGGGAAGTGTATTACTATCACACAACCATGACTCCTTACACTTGACAGGAAAATTAGGACTTGGAGATGTCCATTAAAAATGTATATGCCTAATAGGTTCCTAAGTAAGCTACTGGTATCATCACATATAGAATGCAATGACAAGAATCCTGTGTAATTTACCTTTTTATTCATTTATTTTATGGAGGTTTCATGTATTACAATTGAACATATACTTTCATGAGTGTATATATCATATGTAACACTGGGATATCTTAAACTATAAGCTCTACAATGAATCTATCGCTTATTTAATTCTAAAACTTCTAAGTTGTGGGCGTTCATTGATATGTTACTATGCCACAATATATATGTCATGGTAGAAACTCCAATCTGGTTGAATTTGAAATTCTACCAACAGAAACTCCAATTGAACTTTCTACCTTTGGAATTTCAAATTCTAGGTAAACTTGGTTGAAAGCCCAATTGAGGTAAAAGCAAAACTTGGTAGAAACTTTCACTTGAATTTTGTTATGCTCTTGTTATATTACCTGGGCCTTCTTTCAATTCAAGTTGAAGGAGATAGGAATAACAAAGGCATCAAGTATAAACATCAGGTGGTGAATAACAGTTTTGCACTGTAATTTGGCAATATGAACATAGTGACGTACACAGTTTTAAAACTGTTATACTTGTAGTTTATTTTGGCTGCATATAAACCACATAACATTTGGTTGATTATTTATTGCCAATCTTTTTGCAGCAGCATTTGATGTCACATAACTACCTTTGCAGCAATGCATGTCATGCCTTGATTTGGAAGCTTGCCAGTTGGTTTCCAACATGTGAGGCCTGTACCACAGTTACTTCTTCAAGAGTATCAGTGTCTATGCCAGATAATTTTTAAAAAATGGACATTTCTCATGTCAGCTAAATCTTCAACCCTATCCAGAATATTTAAAATGCCTGCTGAGGTATACAACCATACACAATTTCACCAATTTATCAACCGTTTCCTTAATTTTACAGGGCAGGAGGAACATATCCACGTTGGTTCTGTTTGCTTGACGAATCTGGATCCACTGTGTCCCCTCCACTATAAGAAGTAATGACATCAACCACTATCAGGCAGAATTTCAAATTCACCCAAATTTGAAATTCTACTAGGGTGGTGGAAAGTTAAATTTTATCTACTGGTAGAAAATCCAATTGGAGTTCTACCAGATTGGAGTTTCTATCATGCCATATACTTATACATGTATATGTAATGAATATCATATTCGACCTACCTTTGAGAGTGTTAATGCATTTGTAATTCCACAAGGTGGCCATAAACTGATCTTTGCCATGCTATAGCAATTCAGAGAGCACCTCGGTATACCAAAGTACCACAATGTGTTTACATGTAACAACAACATATATTATCTATCTTATGTACAGGAGACAAAAGAGTGAACCATACAGAAAACCATTGCCAGTGACACAGAGAGTTTGAAGAAGGTTCTGTGCAACCTTTGATTCGGACCAGAGTCCTCCAGGTACAAGTCAAGTAAGTTCAGTATACTATTTTCATGGTGTTGTAACAGGACTTCAATAAGAAATATGTAATTATGAGTTCAAAATCCCATAAATCCTATGAAAAGGATTGAATTTTTGATCCAATCAAAATGTGTACATCAATATCTAATGGGTTTAGTTTGGGCCACATAGAAATGTACTTCAAATATGAAATTTTTCCTTGGATATTGGTTCATAATGTGTTACTCTAAATAGAGTCTATTCTGTTCAGTAGACAATTTTTCCACACAGACGTTTATTTAAAAATATCATAAAGTTCATTACATGTCAAAGGTCAATATTAGATTAGAAATTGATACAATAAGGGTTTCTGGCAAAGGTTTCATGTTTTTGTCAGTTTTGATAATCTCTCCACAGTTGTAAATCAATACATGTGGATGTAGGAGAGTGTTCTCCATCAGATCATTACCTGATATTATCCAGACAATGCAAAACTCATCTCGTGCAGAAAACAATACCTCATCAGCAATAACAGATGGACGACAATACCCCACCAGTGTGCAGTACAGTAAAACCTTGTCTAATGTTAAACAACCCACAGAATATACTTCCAGTAAACAAGGATTTCCACATAACAGTAAATGTCTAGTGATAAAGCTTCACAAAAATTTCCTTTAATTCAAAGGAAATTCTGATAATCAGATTTCTATTTAATAAGGTTTTACTATATAAATATTAGACCAGTAAATGCTACAGTCTAAGCTGTTGCCTTTTGACTTTTAATTTTTAAATTTTATTTACATTTATTAAAGGACAATGACTTTTGAGAATAATTGGATTGTTGGCTTTTTGGCACGTGGAGGCATCAGTTTTGCAACACAAAATCAAAATTTGCAGCAAAACAGCATTTGAACTCTTTCAAATGAAAACCAACTGCTCAGACAGTGTATGCATATAATAGTGTTAATTACTGAACAAAAGAAGTTTTCTGTATAAACCATAGTATTATGAACAGCGTGTATTGCACACCAGTAAATTAAGCTGCACATGTCAAGCTGAAAAGATGTTGCTTGCCAAGAGAGCTGTTCATACACAATGGTGAATATTACCATGGCAATACGTCAACTGATATAAAGCTACTTTACTGAATCTTCTTTGTGAGGTTGCTGGGATTTTGTCTTTCAAACTTTTGATCCAGGTCGGGTTTTATGTCCCTCACAAAAACTATAGTCATATCAGTGCATCCCACCTGTTGCCATTTGCTGGATTCAAAAGCCATAAATAGGAGTGGATTATGTATTGATCTACTTGACTGAATTTGAAAATGATCACAAAGCATCCCAGGATACAGAGAAATTCAGTTCCAGCAACTTTTGCATATGTTCCACACAAGTGAAAACAATTTCTGTCCATAAACTAGTGCATTATGACACACTACACATTAATGTTTGTTTGTATCCATTTTTGGGACTGGGTGGCATAAATTATATCAATACTCATGAATCACGTGAGTCCTATTTTCAATTTTGATTAAAGGTCTGATTATAAAATACGATTTGTCATAATGTACACAGCTATTTACCCAATAGTCAAAAATTCGCAATGTGCCTATAACTGAGTCAATTAGCATGAGATGTGTTAAGTTTACAACAGAAAATGGATTTCGTAAGGCACTCAATTATATAACACTAAAATTAGTACATTTGGTTTTGAAGATGTGGCATTATAGATAGTTCCTCCAGTGTTCAAATGGATAAGTTAATTTTAACTAAGTAAATAATAATTACTAAAAACACTTGCAAACCTTTTAAGCTTTCAATGTATGGTTTTGTTGACGGAATTGCTTGCTTGAGTTATTAATACAATTCTGAAAACAACCATTCTGGGTACCTTTAGATGAGAATTAATTCAGTTACTTACATTTCAAAGGTCTAGTGTTAATAGTTTCACAATTATTTATGATATTAGTTTCAGTTCCCTGTGGTCTACTCGTACTTTTACAAGGTTGTCCTCTTACTAGAACTCATTATGGTTCCATATGCTTAAGTTTATTTTTGTGTCACTCTGTTGGATGTTTCTACAAGTCAATACATATATTCTTATTCAAAGTTATTCAATAATAAATAATTGCTAATGACATTAGTCTTAGTGCAAATACTGCTATAATACTGTGCGATTACTGCTTTCTGAGTAATTATGTTAAATGTCTGCTGCCAGATTTGAATTATGACTTATATTTTCTATTTAGAAAACATCCATCACCTAAGAAACAAACAGCTTCAAATAAAATCAAAACAATTAGAAAACTTAAAAATCATGAAATTATACTCACAGTAAATGTTCAGGTCATTTCTTCTGTCTTGAACATAACTGCTAAACAAACAATACTTAAGAAAGAGAAGTTTCGCCATATTTTTTATTATTCCACGCTGCTCTTAAATTACTTCATGACTTATCCATTTTTACAACGTTACTGTATAACTATTATTCAATTTATGCATAGTTCACACATATTATTTATCGTCCATAAAAATCACATTTTCGTATCTATTGTTTGTTTTCGTTTCTACCTAGCTTTTGTTATTATATATCATCATTACACATTTGTCCGAAATAATTGTAAAAATTGTAACAGTAAAGTTTTTTTACAATTTACAGTTATATATGTAATAAACATGTGTATACCTGTGAAAATGAATTACAATTTCTATATATGGGGTAAAGGGGGTGGTTGTTTTCCAAATAAATATCCTTAATTAAAAATCAATATCTCATCATGTGATGGGGTAAAACCCTGACATACAAACAAACATTTCAAGTCAACAATCTATTGAAAGTTTAATTATGCTGACATATGTAAGATAACATAAGTACTGAGGCAGTATTTTCAGTACGGAAGTATTTATGCTGAAGATTCATATAAAGTCTTATGGGTTTTCTGTGTCAGAATAAGAATGGGCCATCTATACCTTGATAAAAAGTTCTGATTTCAAGCAAGTTAGTAGCTTATATTTCTAATTTGCAAGTGGAAAGGACAATAATTTGCCAACAATTCCATAATGTACTCATCTGGTGTACTCCTATAAAAGTGAACTACACATTTTAACACATTTTTAACAATATTTTGGAGGGTATTTTTAAGCAATCTGAGTTTGTTTGCAAACAATAAATTTTTTTTAATCGGAAACAATGATTTATTCTAAACTTCACATTAATATTAATATTTTTAACATTTTTATCAAGGTAGACGATTACTACTGACAAACAGATTGTATGTTTTGTGTGCATTAAGTATTTATAATATTTGTGATGGTTTTTTAAAAAAATGTAGTCATCCATATAACGCTTTTGAATCTTGTTTAAGCTTCAATATTCCATTTTCTAAATTTTAAGAGCATATAGACACAGTATTTCAAACTGGATCACTCTGAAAAAAAGAACATATTCTGGTTTGTTGTATGTCCTCACACAACTCCGAGTTCCGACCTCAATTAGTTTCAAACTTGGCATACACCTGTGTCATATTTTTGTCAGATAAACTTGGATTACCAAACACAGATGCAAAAGTGGATTCTTCCTTGTTGATCCCCATCAATCCACACACATATTTCTCTATATAAAGTGCAACATTTTAAAAAATTATGTCTGAAGATGAAATCCCTAAATTTCTTTGAATACTCCTGTGATTTAGTTTTGACTTTCTTGGCGAACATTCTAATAGCACCAGGTACAAGGGCCAATCTCTTTCATACAGTTTTCCAAATACTCAAGTATATCCACTTCTGACAAGCTTGGCCTTGACCAAAATAATCTAAAAATCTAAAGACCTGTGTCAAATTTAAATTTCATTTCCATATTACCAGTACATGTTGCTCTCAACATCATGAACTTTCACCCTACTATACCAGAGTTAGCAAGATAAAATATGGGTGTGTCAAACTTAACCTGAATAAAGCAAAGTTTATTGTCATTGGCCATAAACTACTTGGGGAAGGGTTCCAGTCATATTTTGGAGTCTCTTTGGCAATTCTATATAACCAGCCTATAACATAGGGACCTTTGTGTTAACTTACAGAAGTTATATTACAGAAACCTATTTTGTGTAGATTTTGCAAGTAATGCACCATAGTCCGTGTAGCCAATGCCAAAGAGTTGAGATGACTTGTAGTCTTTGAATTCATTGCTGTGTAACAGCAATCTCCACACGTTTATATCCTTAGAAGTTTAAACTGTCTTCCTGTTGAACACTGCCCCATTTTAAATATGCTACAGTGGTATATATGATGTACCTACCATATGGAATGAGTTACCTGATGCATATGGCATTAGATCTACCACCTCTGTTCTCTGTTATTGTATGACACTATACTATATATTAAGCTACACTATAGTTTAATGAGTGTTGTTCAGGTCATAAGTAATGTAAAGGTATCAAAATGAATTGAACAAATCTGGGTGTTTCTTGAAAAATTATAATGCCACCAACTAACCAGGGCCCGTATTCACTAACATTCTTATACTTAGAATAAGAATTTTCTTAGAAGTTTTCTTAGAAAATTCTAAGAATAAGTATTTTTGGTATTCACTAAATTCTTATTCTTAGAATTTTTTCTTATTCTTAGAATTTTTTCTAAGAATGATGTTCAAATCTAAGAATGATCAAGACCTTACTTAAGTTAAGAAAAAGGTGACATATTTCATATTTTTTATGCATTTTGCATGCAAATAGACATTTTTTCTATGTTTTTTCTGATCAGCATGATTTTTTTCACAAGAGCTTTATATTTACAGATAAAAACTGAAGTGGATGATTTATGCTGTCTTGTTGACTGGTTTTAAATATGGCTGCCATGTATATTTTCCCCACTTCAAAATTTCAAATGGCTAGAATTAAGTTAAAAATACTTACACATCCCTCTATATTAGTTTTTTTTGTATGTTTTTAAGAGGTTAGAAGGTTCTTAACTGCAAAACTTATCCCTTTCTGATCCAAGTGTCAACAGTAAGTGGACAAGTTTTACAGTATATGTCAACATATTCTGAGAAATATATATCCGCAAGATTAGAGTATACATCAACAGCATTTAGCAGCACATATCCAATTGAATATATATATTTACATGGACTTATTGTACATATCCCACTGTGAAAGTTTTAGTTTCACAAATTATTTTATCCATTTGGTGCAACTATTTTATTACATAATAACCCAACATAATTGGGAAACCATATTTCAGTACTTATAATCATTGCAGCACTGTAATTTTGTTTTCCTATTGAAGTGTAAATCTGATTTGAAGTGTCTTATTCTGAAATTTTATGATTTTAAGAAGTATTAATATAAGAGTGGTGAAAATGGATAGGTTAATGCACTCATTTTATAGCTGTCAGGAGATGAGTTAATCAGTTAATATTGACATTTTTACTTGTGTGGGATATATTTGACAGATAATATGTACACCGCTTTGTGATTTATGTATGATATATTTGGTTACATGAAAAAACCTGCTTATGAATACCTATTTATGAAAATTCTTAACTGAGAAAAAAATGTTGTGTTTAAGACTGGGCTAAGCCTAAGAAAAGGCTAAGATTAAGACCTTTTGTGAATCTGGCACCTAATTCTGACTCCATTTCAAACAATAAAGATGTAAATAATCACATGACTAATCATGTGACATCAAAAACTAAATGCATGCACATGTTTCTGTTTACTATTCTTAACTAAGAAAATTTTTATTCTTAGAAATAATTCTTAACTAAGAATTGCTTTGTGAATGCAATTTTTTTCTAAGAATAAGAAAATTCTTTGATAAGAAAATTTTCTAATTCTAAGAAAAATTTTTATTCTAAGAATAAGAATGTTAGTGAATACGGGCCCTGGTCTATGGTTCATTCATTTCACCCACTACATCATGTTCCATCTTTAAGTATTTTATTCAGCAAAGGGCTTAATGTATCTTAACAATTGTCGTTCAGTTGCAAATAAATATGTTTAAAGAAATAATCCTACCTGTTCTCCAATAGTCATGCATCATAGCCTGTGTTCTTTCCTGGTACCTATCTGGTTGTTGACCCCTTCAGTGTTCCCAGATATCTGATTTTTTGGACTCAAGCCTCTGGGTTGAGCTTTAGAATCTGCAGTTTGCAAAAGTCAAGTGCTCTTAATGTCCTATTAGAATTCTAGCCCAAAAAGAGACAACCTTTATGTCTATCTTCATTGCCTTTCCAGTTCACCTACCTCATTACATAAAATTGAAAAATATTGGGGTTTTTTTCTTGTTTAGCATCAATTGAGTGGAATAAGCTTTAAAATTTGTCAGGTCACATGACATAATGTCTTACTTCAAAGGCATCCTACTTAATTTATTTATGCCCCTTCCCAGTAAATCCCATTCTTCCAGTGCTAATTTGGTTATGGTCTATTTTTGGTATAATTCAAGCCTTCCCTGCTTTGACATACTCCAGTGCTCCAGAGGTCCTATTTATACTATACCTCTTCCTTACTTTATAATTTTAAGATGTTGCTTAACATCATTACTTTTCATTTCTATATTCCTGGTGTGTTTTTTTTCGTTTTTTATGATCATTTTAGTTGAAATAAATGTACAAGAGTTTCTTTGGAAATGTGCTAAAAAGACCTCTGCATGTAATCAAAATCACAAAGTGGCCAATAGTGAAAGATATTGGACACTTTTAACAAAAGAAAAACTGTCAGGTGTAATTTAATAGGATATTCCAAACACTGGCACCATCTACCTGGCCCATAGCAGGCGTCAGAGCACTGTCATGCACACATGAAGTTGCAAATTTTAAGTCTTTGCCACAATATTTCAGTGTGACATAAAGATTATGCCAATTATGCTATAAACTGTTCTAATATAATTTATTTATCTCTAGTCAGTCTTTTACAACAAAAGTGTTTTGTTTCTTATCAGTATGTAAGTTTAAATACATTGGACAAAGCGTGTCTGGTTTAAAATGTATAGTTAATTTTCATAAAAGGTATGGTAACTAGTATTGAAACTAGCTGATATAATGCAAGATAGGATGCACATTTATAACTAAAGATTTATACATTTCTGCATAAAGTTGGACTTATTGTACGTAAAATGTTACTGTTATACTGTATATGAAAACAACTTAAAAAGGACTTTAAAAAAGGTTTAAATTCTACATCACGAAAATCAGACTTACTGTACGCAAAAAACGTAACTCTGACTCAGAATAACTGGATGTTGCATCTTAAGGGGGTTTAGAAGGCAAACTAGGAAGTGTTTTCACAAAATAAATATACCGTTAAGATTTTGCTCTGGTTATGTCAAAAGTATAACTGAAACTGACTTATATCTTGTACGAACAATCAAAATACAATCAGCTTCAACCCTTTAATCCCACATGGTTCTACACTTGGACGTTATCCGTCACGGTGCTAACGTTTCTTTATACGAGGAAATGAATACATTTGATTTGATAAATTGACACATGTTTAAATCATAAACCTTTGAAAATTTTAATATCAATATTAATACTTTTAATATGATATTTTAGTAAATGAATGCATTACAGTGTACAAAGGAAATTTCTTAAAATACCCCTTATGTGTAGCACTGAGAAGAAATGTTAAAAGTCTCAGTAATTTCCAAAAATAACACTTAAGCCCCTGGGTACTAAAACTCTTTTTTTTTGGGAATGAGTGGATTTATATATGGCTTTGTTATTGTTCTGTTGAATCAGAGAAACCAATTAAAATAAGTGAGCTATGGTCATTTGGTCCAAAAAATACACTTGCAAATTGTTTTGTACACTTCACCTTAATAAGACCATTTCACCATATATCAAGGCTGAAATATTAAATTGTTCCACTTCACTGAATTCAGACCTCTGTCACATCAGTAAAACGTGGTGTTCTTTTGACATTGTTATTGGATCATATTGTGTACACCTATTTGTTACATAGTAATCGTTGGAATTCATTTTGTAATATGAAGTACATGTATGTTACAAACATGGAGTAGAAAGCCTCTTGTTATCAACAATTAATAATGGACTCAGGCAAAGAAAAAGAAGGTATGTTTGAGTTAAAGTTTTGGAGACTACAGACTGAAATTCACTCTTTTATCCTATCATGTTCATGTTCTCTTATTGTTTGCCAAAAAAGCATGGTCAGCACACCAGTTCAATTTTGTGCTGTAAAATGGTCATAGTTTTTCCTGTATATCAGTGAGTTCAGTGAACTTGACTAAAGACTGATATTATTACATTTAATATATTTTGTTAGGTTTATTATTTGTTCAAATATTGTGGTAATACATGTGCTACTGTCTTCTATGTCTGACATCTTTGGTTTGAATCTGGCTTGACTTTGTTGGTGGTTTGCCAATGTTCATTGGCTTGCTGATGTTCAGTTGTTTACAAGAAAGAATATTGACCAACTATTATTCACTGCTTTGCTCCACCCACAAATCTATATTGCCTTGCTACCAATTGACGCCAGTACCAGTTTCCACCACCAAGAAATAAACTTTTCATATTTCATTAACTGTTACATATATTTAAAGTTTTTTTTTTTTGTTTGCATTTGTTTCAATCAATTTGGACACCATTATCCCTAACTTAATAGATTTGGAAGATACTGTTTGCTAAGTTATAGTGATGGTTGACCAATTCACACCAGTGTATCTATTCACGCCCACGCCAAAATTAATTCAAGACAGTCACACTCTTATAATAAATTAGCACTGTATATGATCAATTTAGTGTTATCTATGAAGTGGTAAACATATTTTTGATCAACATGCATAAATCTTTGAGAATACTGAGGGTGGGCATGAATAGGTAAATGGCCATGAATTGGTCCACCACCCCTGTGTAATAAATTATGCATAGCGGTAATTACTACCCATCAATAATTGGTAGCAATGCAGTATTCAGTAAACTAGTCATATTTTCCCATGCATATTAGCCAGTGGAGTGCAGTCAAATAAGAAGGAATATTATTATCCTAAATCCCTTTTGTCAGGCTTATTATTGGTTCAAATATTCTTGTAAGACACACATCCCATGTCTTTGGTTTGAATCTGGCCCGGCATTGTTCAGTGGTTTGTCTTTGCCCATTTGTTCACAGTGTCATTATTGTGAAGACCATTGACCAACTAGTATCACTGGTTTACAATGTCATTATACTTCTGAAAAATATTGACCAACTGACATCCAGTGCTTTCTTTCACAGTTTAATAATTGTATCCCCAGAAGAAAACACAACTTTTCACATTTTTATTTATTGAAATGTGTTTGACCTCTTGACCTAATTTTAATTTTATTCTTCCAGATTAAAGGAGAACCAGAATCTACCCAGTGACCCTAGTGTGAGAGACTTCTCAAGTGATGGGAGGAACGGTTACCATAAACTGCTCACCTAAGATGCTGACTGGTCCTGTAACTACCAACCAGAGGTTCTGCAAGATTGAGGATTGTAAGGTGAGTGCAAACATTTTCCAAGTTTCAAATAGACAGAGTGCTCAGCCTGGTGTAGAACACTTTGGTTGTGATTGTCCTTCAAATTTAGACAAGGGTGTGAAATTTATTTAAAAACTTATGATTAATGCACCTTAGAGTCTGCTTAAATGCAGAGATTAAGTGCTATAAAAGTATAGAATGGAATAGAAACCACTGAACTGCAAACTCATATCATTTAAAATCTTCTGGTTCAGAAGAATTTTTGATAGTTCTATAAAACTCAAATCATTTAAAGATACTACCCCATCCATTCCAAGATATTATGGCTTATTATATTACGAAGGGTTATTTTGATTGCAATATACCCCATTATATGGAAATCCTGGTTAAGTAAGACTGGCTAACTGATCTGACGTATAGATTTGACTTTACATGATAAGTTGTATTTTCTGATATATTCAGATTCTCAGGTCCTAGGTTTGAATCCTGGCTCTCCCCTGGCCTGTCCAACTGGCATGTACAGTTTTCTTTCATCCCCTCAAATACCCATCATGATATGATCAATAAAATGTGTTGAAAGTAAGGATGGGTTGGTAACATGTATTCCATCTTGGTGAGCTGCCAGTGCAAAACCATTCCAATTTCAGGATTCCAAAGTAGTTTTTATATGGTAGCATATCCCGAATCGAATAAATCTTCTACCATTAAGTGAACGTCAAGAAAGCAGAAGAAATCACTATAAAAGTCTCCAAAGGCACAAAAATATGAATAAAAGTTGGTAGTTTAATTAATTTGATACGTTTATGATAAGAAGCCTTTGATTCTGATATTTTGAGTTTTCCTTCAATTATATGTACTGACAGTTGAGATACCAATTTCTGAAGTGTTTCACAGTATTTCAGTAAAATGGTCTCAATACCAAGATACACATGTCACCAACCTAGTTGAAAAAAAATCAAAACCAAATCAATCCATCAATTATTCTTATGGTTCTGTTTTACTTTATAACTGATGTTAAGGGTTTCATTTTTTTCTCTTTTCAGAAATGATTGCCCAATTTGACAGGATGTTTCTGCAAAATGTTGACCTACCATTAAAGAGGACTCAACATCTGGTAACAGGAAGTTCACCACAACAGACTGCAAGATAAGACTGAGGAATCATGACTTTGATGATGATGATGCTAAAATGACTCTGGATTAAATGGAGCATCCCTTGAAAAGAGCACTTGTTTGATTTTGGGTCTGGTTTTCTCATTAATGCAACTGTCGCATAATGGTTTTCCCTCAATATCCCCTTTAATATTAACAGTAAAGGAATGATTTTGTTGTCCATCTTTTTCTTGGTGTGAAAAAAAACCTTCACAGTCATTATCACAGCCACATGGTCATTGACCTTTCTGAAGAACTTACACAGACTTGTGATCACTTTTTTCTCAGAAACTATTTTATGATGGTCTGCTAAATTTGATATGTGTATATATATTATATAAGCTACATTTTATGTTGCTCATGACTTATAAAGTAAAAGGAATTGAAGGTTTTTTTACAAAGTAAGTTGTTCAGTTATGTACTAGATTCAGCTTTCTAGCTGTACCAGGTTACTTGAACCAATACTTGACCTGTATACTCTTAGGGAAGTCAAGGTCCTCAGTTGCCTAGTGGTTAGGAAGTTTTGTATCTTGTCACAGGCAGTCACCCTCTGCAGTGGTTCGACCCCCACAAGTAGCAATGGTGAAGAACTCTCCCAATGTGAACCTGGCTATTGAATGGGACATAAAATCCTAACTTAGACTTTGACTTAGAAAGGTCTGATTCATTTTGGAGAAATTTGTCCTGTAAAATGAACTTGACTTTTGACCTTTCACTTATTTAAAAAAATCCAGAATTCTAAAAATGTAAGTTAATCTGTTCAAAATCTAATAGCCATGTTTTATAATAATTCCTCTCTCTTCTAACATATGAGAGGCACAGAAACAGATAAAACTGTTTTGGATAATCATTTAAATATTTTGACAAAAGAGTAGACTTGTCATTGCAAAAAGATTGAAAATGAAATAATGTTGTATTTTGTGGTATTTTGAATTCAACTTATTCACACATTTGCTCTTCTAATTTGTCAAATATATCAGTGCTGTGCCTAGGACAATAAGACGAAATATTTGCAAAAGTTGGGGATGGGCATTTACGCCGTGGAAAATTGGCTGGGTGTTCTGAAAAAAAAAAATGACCCAAATCTGGATACTAGCATTTTAGCATACACAACCTGGAACTAAAATGTGGTTGATGTAAACAAATCTCTCCGCAATAATGTGTGTAATAACTTCTAAAATAAGGACAATTTTGTTGAAAATTGGACCAGATATAAATAATCAAATTAGACCTATTATTGGATTTTAATGGTGAAAATTTACCTCAAAACAACAGAGTAGCAATTTATTAGCTATACTGTATGACTGTGGGGGTTGGGGTGGGGGGTGCTTATAAATGCATGTGTGGCACAGAGCTTGGCACTGGTAAAATGTTTTTATTTTTATTTTTTACATATACTTTCAACTTCTTTTACTGGACGCTTTGTTTTTGCCTTGGCAAAAACTGGTTTCTTGATTTCGATGTAAAGTCATTAATTGATCATCAGTACTTCTCCTAAACTTGGGAGTATACAATTGGGGAAAGAATACTTCTTTATTTTGTTTGATATTAGCTATAATTTGAAAACATATGGCTTAAAAGCCACTTTATGAAAATTTATTAGAAGATTATGTAATTTTTTATACATAATAGTGAATACTTCTTCAAGGGTAACAATCGTGAAAAATATTCTGGATGAAAAATGGCTACTCTTTCTCTAGTTTAGATGTGGGGTAGAATCATCACCACAACTCCTTTGTTATAAGCACCTGCAGATAACAACCACACACAGAAGAATTTTTTCTTTAATATAAGCTCTGCATCAGAAGAGGTAATCCATAATAAATAAAAAATTACACACAGAAATTACTTGAAAGAACTAATTCTACTTGTATTTGACCAAATGGCTTAAACTAAAAAAATTCTTATAAACCTACACATCCAAGATACTTAGCCAGGATTCGGATCCATCATTTGTATTATGCTCAATGCAAGTGTGATGTTTGTTATTTGCAATTGATAATTTTTGTACAAGTTAATAGAGTTAGAGCTGTAATTGTAATCAGGGTAACAAAATAATACTTGGACACTATTGTGTCATTTCATTATCAGCATCAATCTCTTATTTGACCAAGCATAAAAGGCATCATTTGACTGTTACTTGCACCTAATATACCGAGAAAATAAGCACCTGTTATATTTGTAAATTAGTTATTTTGTGAGTTTATTCATTAAAACACTTCCATGAAGTATTAATGGCTTTCCATGTTACAGTACTGTTTCTCCTCCCATCATGTGAAAAAAGATTTTTATTCTTCTGAACAGGGTGGGAGGTCCACAGTGACCTAGTGGTTAGCAAGTTTGGCATCTAATCACAGGCAGTCACCTGTGTGTTGGTTTGACCCCAACAAGTGGCAATGCTGTGGGCCTGTCCCAATATGACCCTGGTTGTTGAACAAAACATAAAACCTCAACTTTGACTTTGAGCAGGGTTGGATGAGCATGTTGTTAATGCTATATAACAAATATCCCCTGATAAAGTTACAGCTCTGACTCTGTGTGGTTAAAAGTAGAATGTAACTTTTTCTTACATATTAAGTAAACTCACTTTTTGATAGAATATTAAAATAAGCTTATTCTGTACAGCCAAACCTGTGTGGTAAATTCAGAGATTTTCTGGTAAAATTTAAATCTTTATCTGTTTGAGGAAGGTTTATCAACTGACATGTCCCAATGAATCATGTCACTGGGAATTTTTCTGGTGCAAGAAAACCGCTCATCGTACAACTCAAGGCTTCTTAGCTTATTTTGTTTCTGTATTTGAGAATGGACTTTGCTTCTTGAAGTCGGTCTGTTTATGACACCAAAACTATATGTAGTTGTGAAACTTGATTTAGGTTCTAAAGTTCCATTTTGTTTGAAACCAGAGATTTGTAGTCATATGGTTCTAGTTTTGAACGAAAAATTTATGTGGAAATTAGAAATGGCTCCTTGAAACTAACTTCAGTGGTGTTGGGTTCTAACTTGATCTGATCTGTTACAACAGGTGTACAAGCACATCTTTAAATTAGCTGCAGTGACAGAAAGTCTAATATACCAGGCATTATTTCAGCTAAATATTACTTGAACTTGGAAGATGTTTCTCAATTTTTGGGGGTTTTGGAAGCAACTTTCTATTGCAAAATATGTTGGAGGTGTTTAATATGCAGGTTTGACTGTATGTGGATAATTAGTAAAAATTTGCCACAGAATAAAAATACGAGTTAAATTTACAGCATAGGGCATTGAAAATTTCATGGTATCAATGCAAATTCTTGTCAATTACTTCTTTTTTACCCTACAGCCTACAGGCTGAGCGGGTATTGTTTTTACCCATGGCATCCAGCTGGGAAGTGAGCGGAGGCAGTAGGAACAATCTTGTCCAGGCTGTATCTCAGAAACCTTAAGGTGTAGGAAGTTTATACTCAACAGGAAAATTGGTTGTGTGTGTAGTTTTGCAACTTTGATTTGACCTTTGACCTTCAGTGTTAAAATCTTGTGTGGGCTATATCTCGGAAGCCGTAAGGTCTAAAAAGTTTATACTTTGTAGGGAGATTGATCAAGGCATGATAGTGTGCAACGTTATAGTGTGACTTTGGTTTTGTCAGAATATTTTCTTCTCTCATATTTGAATTTGAGACATATTTCTATCACAAAGATACACAGATTGCTGCAACTGATCATTATTTGCATTTTTACCAAATTGTCCTATCTCTTTTGATAGCTATACTTCAAATAAGAAATTTTACAGCTTCAGAACTTTTAGTTTACTAGTTAATGCTGTCATCTTGTTTTGATACTTCATCTTTACATGCATATTTGCTCTTTTACATGTTCATTTTTCTTGCACCTTTACCCAACTGAAACTTCTGAAAGTTTCTTGACCTTATTACTGTTTCACATCTTCTATATTTCATTGTGTTTCATGCTATGTCTCCCAGCTGAGGGGTACAGGTATTTCTGATGCTATTTTTATATAATTATCTTGTCAAGGTATATTACTGTATGTGGCAAATTTTCTTAATTGTTACAGATGTTAAAATGTTTATGTTCACACAGTAGACTTTGTAGAAGGGCAGTCTATATATTGGTAAATATCAATGATGAATATCAAAATGAGCTTTTATCTTTCCAGGTGGTTGGATTTTAAAATTTTATTTTGTTCATTAGATCTGACCTCTGACATGTATTTAAATCAAAGAATTTAGCTCAATCCCTCATTTTATCAATCAAAAATAATGCAAATAATGTAGTGTAGAGAACACAGATAAAACCAGTATATGATAACTCTCCATATAATCTTTTCAAAATTTTTATTTGTCCATATTGACCAAGTTTAAAAGACCAGGGATGATATTTTGAGTCCTCATTGGAACTCTCTTTTTATTCCATTTTTTAGAATAAGGAGAATTGTCAAAATTGAAATTTTTCTCATTGTCTGCAATGAACATGTTAAATACACTACCAAATTCAAAACTGGAAAGAGTTAAAATTCTTGCAAGTTTCACATCAGGAAATGAAAATATTTTATGCAAATTTTGGAAATAACTAAGATAGCTAGAAAATCTTAAAAACCTATATATTTTATTATTCCTTGTGAGCACTAAACATATATTCATATTTTTTGTCCATTTTATATGTACTTATCTTTTTCAAAAATTTGTGTTTTAACTTTATATATTTTGAGAAAAAAAATATATAGAATGATCACATTTGCAAAGTCTACTGCGATAAATCCAGATTTTGTCACTTGTCTTGAAATTATGAAGAATATAGAGAAGTCATTCTTTAGGTTTGTGTATATTTGGGTAAAAGGTATATTTAAACCAAAAAGCTTTAAAATTATTCATTGTAAAGTTCTCCACATATTTTTAATGTGTAAATTACGTTATTGTCAAATATTGACTGAAAGAATCAAAAGAACAATTCTGTAATTATCTTGAGTAATATTACCCAAATTATACCAGCCTTTGTAACGCTTTATCTAAAACTTTATACTGGTCAGTGAGTTGTTTCAAACATTTGAATTCCATAAATTATAGACTAGAACCTCATTTATCCGGTCCTCAAAAATCCAAATCTCCGGATTAACTGATCTTAAATCTTGTTTCCCTAATATATAATGGTCAAGCATGAATGATAATACAGGATTTTATACATTTTCTCAAACTACTAATTCGAGCCATTTGTAAACCATACTGTCCACAAAAAAAGCCTAACTTCTTCACTCTTTAACCCCATTGTTTCAATTGGGGATGGATTACTTCATTTACATGACTCCACAGACCACACAACTTCTGTGATTAAGCAACAATCACTGAATGCATGTTCAGTTGGGTTTTGCAATTAAGAATGTCCCAGAGTTTTTCTCTGACAAAATGCAGGATGACATTTATCAAAATTTAAATGTCAATAATGCATGTACCAACTGAGCACAACCAGCCCAAGTCCGCAATACAGTATGTTAAAGTTACTTTAAAGTGTAATGCCTCAAAATGACAAGTGAGCAATGAAAACATTGTAAAAACTGGTTACTTTTAAATTACTCTATATTATGCTTCATCCCCATTTTCATATTAAAACTTATAATTTACTGAATATTGCCCACACTATACCCCAGTTTTAGGCCAAATGCGACTCCATTTCATTTGTCCGACCTGGTTGTATGTCCCCCATCGAGCTTGGATAATTGAGGTTCTACTGTATATGTAATTGATTCTGTGTATTATTTATTGCTATAAATAAGTTAATGCAAAAGAATCAATTGTTTTCCAGCTTTCAAGTAATAACCTGAATGAGTGACCAGTATAAGGTTGTAACTTCTCTGTATTCTAAATAATTTGGTCATGTGATCTCAGGATGGTTGTAATTTGAGATAAACCACTGTAACACTGATGAATATGGTATTCTTTGCTGGTAAAGTTCTTTCAGGACTTTTCCATTGTGTAAAATGTCTTGTAAAAACAAACTTTTGTTGGCTGGACAGTTTTTCAAATAACAGTAAATGAATTTTACATTATAAAACATTATGTGTGGCAGAGCATTTCAATCAGTTTTGCAGTGGATTCCTAAATCATTCGTAACCAAGTAATTAAGTTGGTCACCAGTGATTTAAGAATCCACTGTAAATCTGATGAAAATGTTCTTTCACACATGACACTGTTTTATACTGTGAAGTTATTTTACTGTTATTTAAAAAACTGCCCAGCCAACAAAAGTTTGTTTTTTGCAAGACATTTTAAACGATGGAAAGTGTTCCTGAAAGAACTTTACTAGCAAGGAATTCCATATTTATCAGTGTTATAGTGGTTTATCCCAAATTACAACTATCTTAAGATCATGTGACCCACAGACAAGTGGCAAAGTTTGGATTTCTTACCATTGTTAATGTAATGTAACTTATAATAAAGAAAACTAAATAAAAGATTAACTGTAGATATATATCTTTTATTCATTGTCATTTACACTGGCCAAAAAAAATGGGTTCACCCTCTGGCAGCCATTACAATGCCACCCCCTCCCTGTCTGCAAGTCTCTCATGTAACGGGATGTTGTCCCCCCTACAGAAACAACCATGTCAGCTGCATACAGCTTCTAGTTCACTGACAGGTCTCTCCTGCCTCCATAGTAATGTTCCAGTGTGTTTAGTAGACACTGAGGAACTGGTTAGACATGCTCTTCTGAAACTAGTTCCAAGGGTTTCAGATACTAATTACCAAATAAGGAAAATGTAATTTTGAATATTTGTATTAGCAGTATTTCTACCTCTTAAGATTTACCCTGCAGGTACTTTCTCCCCAATGAACACAAAGTATTGAATACCTGTATGTCCTGGCCAAAAACAGAGAATAAATGGTAGAAAATACTGACCTCTCTCTTAATGTGCAAACTGTTAGTTGATTTGTACAAGTTCTACACTATGCAACAAAGGAACCCATTTGATATGTGTTGGTCTTTTCTTTCAATATATTTACAATCCCCAGAACATATGACACTATAATTCTACACTTCCTATCTGTATTCATTTTATATCCACAAACACTGCACACATATATTTTTCTATATATTCACTGAATGTTCAAAAGAGAGGCCACATGATTGATTGAGAAAGAATTCAACCATTTACCCATTGACTGGTATCCCAGGATACACTAGAAATCCATCAACCTGATGTCCAGTCACAAAAACCCAAACAGTAGGCACTACAAGAAGTGTGTACTAAAGTCAGTGTATACATTATTGATCCTAATACAGTACTTGGTCATTAATAATGATTATATATAACCTTTTAACATAAAATAATATAGAGACCAAATGATGATTTCAAATGCAGATTTTGAGGTGAATTCATAAAGGTTATGCAAACTTGAAGCCACTGGCAAATGCACTTTTAAGCAGTCCAGGTCTTAGAACAAAACACCTTGCATACCATACGACCTCAGCTTACGACGTGGAATACCGGTTGTAAACACCGTAAACAGACTAGTTGGAGCCTAAAAAGCCAGTTCAGGGGAGGATTAAGCGATGGTTAATTTTGATCACAACTGATGTGAACAATCAAATGATTTAAATACTAGTATCTTGAGATAGGCACTTAAGATTTTTCCATGAATAAAATGAAGCTAATTGTAGCATTGCTATACTAATGTATGCACAAATATTAGAGGCATCTGTGAAATTGAGGTATCGTATGAAACTATGGTAATGTATATGACAAAGTTCTAGTTTGCAGATTTAGACCTATTTAGGAAGTATAATATATACCTGTTTTGTAGATTTATACCTTACTTAGGAAGTATTGCCTAATGTATTTAACTTTAAAATATAATTCAAGTTCCCCACAACATAGGTTATACCATCAGGTAGTGTTCAATCTGGCAACCTGGATAATTAGTTCTGATTCAATTTATATAACTGTAAGCCAATTCCAGTTACACATGTAAACAGTTTCCAAAAAACCGACATTTTTTTACAACAAAAATCTAAAAGAATGCAAGATTTTTAAAGTTAGTCTCATACTAATTAGCACAATCAGAATCATCAAAATGTTCTTATCAGGACCCTGTTTCAAAAGTTTCTATTGATCTTAACACTACCATCAGGCTTACAAATATTCTATAATTATGGATAATTATATTTCCATCTCAATGGCTACAATAATACCTCTGCTCTATTTTCATGAACATTCAGCGAAAAAATGGCTACTTACATCTGAAATTAATTTTATTTAATCCTTCCATACATTTAGTTTTTGGGGTAATTTTCTTATTTAAAGTGAATTTATTATATTTCAAATAAACTTTGTCAAATATGCTTAATTTCTATCTTCAGCTACTTATCTCATATATATTAATTATACAGAGCTATTCAATAGTAGAATGATACTACATTTTCATTATATTACAGTACGACTTCCATTATCAGAACATAAAATGGTTTATACAATAGAAGTACTTTAGTATCAAACAAGAAATTGGGGTCACATTTGGTAAGTTATATTACACTCGCTCATTTTATTGGTCTTCCAAGTAATATTTTAAGTCTAAAATAGCCCTATTTTAGTGTTTATATTGATTAAAGAACGAATTATTGTCGAAATCGTCCACGGTAGCGCCCATGGGCTTTTCACTTGAAAAACAGGAAAAGTTGGGGAGGGGTGTTAATGCGAGCATGGGCATATAGCTGAACATAATCAAACCTGTTAACGCCTGTAAACATGATAAAAGTCACCACGTATAAATAGGTTAAACAGCATACAAAATAGTGCATTTAATTTTTAAAAATCCATGTCTGAAATCCCAGTATTTGTCTTTATAAAATAAATTTATTGCTCATGTACGGACACCCAACCAATGTTCAGCCAACCCAAACCCTTGAAACTTCTCTAAAAGGGAATTGCCATTTTTACTATGCAGTTATATTTACGTTTTGCAATAGTTAATATCATGCACTTTTTGTGATGTAAAGGGGATGAAACTTAATAAAATATGCATTAAAATTCCCCAAACAATCTGGCCTCTGCTTTTTGTTGGAAAGGATGTGCGTTTATGCATATTTCACGTGTTTTGAGGGATGGGCGATAATTCGAACATGTGTGCTTCGGCAGATGATTTCGGTAAATTAATACTAGTTATACATAAAACATTTACTGTACAAGTGTTGTAAACTGTATTCAGCTTATTGTTTGTAGTACCGGTACATATTACAAAATCTGCCAAGAATATTTAAAAAATTTTTTATATTTTTTTAAATTTATTTATTTGTTCTTTTTTGTTTGTTTGAAAATAGCTGTTTTAAATATTAATTACCTTTATACAACAAAGTCCAAGAAATACAGGAAAAATTTGTTTTTGCTGTAAACCAATTTTGATTTTTGTAAATAGTACAACCACTATTGTACAACATACTTCTAAACCACAAAATCTTATTACATTATGCCTCATATACTTAGAAAGTACCTCAATTTTATACGTAAATGTCAATATGACTTTTGTAGCATTTAATCTCTGCCCCATTATGTGGTAAAATTGTCTTTTTTAAATACTGATCTCACAGTAAATCAGTTCATAAAGTCTTAACATCTACCACTTAATTCAAAATCGGTATAAGTAAGTAGATTTAAAAGAATATTTCATGTCTTGGCGTTTCATTATCTATCTCATCAGTTAATGTTTTAATTTAAATATGAAACTCAGCTTAAACCAGTTTATAATTTCTCCTCTTATTATCTTTCATATATTTTAAAATTGCTTAAAAATTGGTAGCTTTTATAAAATATTTCATCCTTTAAAGTTTTAGGAGGTGCTATTGTTTGAATAACTCCAATCATCTCAATACTACTTTGGGAAACCCAAGTGATCTTCATTTCATAAGCAAAAGTTACACGCCGATTTACGAAATAGCCACTAAATAGGTGATAAATATAAACATCTTCAAATGCTGTCAAATCTGTATTTCTTTGATTTCTTTAGTTGATATAATTTTTGTTAATGGACACAGACTTTACATAAATATATCCCATCTTTCATTTGTTTTTAATCTTTAAGATAGCTTTTTGGGGAAAAGATCTCCGATACTGGCCATATTTTATACTGCAATAAGCGAAAATAAGATATATGTATATTGCAATATATATTTAGAAATTCTGGCCACATCTTCATAAAACATTATTATTTCTGTTGATAAGCTTAGTTAGGGTGGGTTGGTAGCCTATATTCTACTTGAGCATCCTACTACTGCAAAACCATTCTGATTCCAGGATACTGAAAAAGTTGTTGCTGCCTAACAAGAAATAAAGTTTATAAAGCAAAACACGGAAACTCGAAGAAATCATTATATTAGTTTTAAAATCAACAAAAACATGAGAGAATCGCTTACAATTTCTTCAGATTTTGGGTTTCTAATATGTTAAAGTTTTTCAACAATATGTGCTGAAAATCAAGATGTGAGTTTTAAAGTGTTGTTCATTTTTTCATTGAAATATATAGACTTAATATGAAAATAGTGGTGCCACCAACTCACCCTAATATTCGTTATATGTTTTCTGAGAATATGTTTCAAAGAAAGGGTTGAGGTTTTTGTATATACTAAAAACAATGCATTTCATTAGCCATAAAAACACTGACTTTCCCGAACAGAAATACAGATTTAACACTAAAAACCTAGCCTTAACTGATTAAATATATTAAATAGAAATAAAACTTATTTAGTATTCACCTAGTTAAATAGAGTTCTTCTATAAGCCTTTAGATTTGTACTTAAACTGTAAATTATATTTATGTTCTACAAGAAACCTCAACTTCACAGATGCTATTCGAATATTGACACCTAAAAAGTGTCAGGAAATCCCCTAATCCCCTCCAGAACCAAAGTTTTATGCAACAGCTAATCCATCAGAAACATAGTGAAATACAACATTGGGCCAAATCATGAGCTAAGTATGTGAATGCATGTCACCATCTGCACTCTGTAGGTGTACAATGTGGTTTATTCTTCATCAAGCAGTGGTTCAAATGTCAATGACAACACATTTACAAATATTTATGAATTACAACCTATATTTATCTCCCCTAAATACATTTTTTGACTGAAATTTGGAAATGACCAAGTACTTCAGTTAGAAACAACAATGTAACATCAAGACTTTAGTACTCACTTTTTGCAGTTGCTTACTGAATGGATAGTTGAACTCTCAATCTGATTGGTGGTTGGCGAGTGCATCCTGGGACATCAGCCAATAGGAATGATCCAAACTAGGTCAACCAATCACATGATCCATCTCACCACATCCAGTTGGTCTGAAGCTATTCCTAAGCTAATCCTATGCTACTCCTATGCTAATATATTTGCATATTGGCAGTGTATTCATTCCTAAGCTATATAGTGCCAATCATGCGAAATGTAAATACTCAAAAGATACCAACACATACCAAACAGATTGATATATTGTGCACAGTACAAAACTTGGCCAAACCAGCCTTAGTCTATCCACATGAAGAGAGAGGTCAGTATCTCCCACTATTTAGTCTCCATCTTTGACTAGAACATTCATGTTTTTAATACTTTAAGTGTTATTCTCCAAATGTTCATACAGAGAATACATTAGAGAGAAAATACTCACAGGGTAAATCAAAAGGGATAAGAAATACTCTTGCTTCTACACTAATATTCATAATCACATTTTCCTCACTGGTAACTAATATCTGAAACTCTTGGAACTAGTCTCAAAAGAGCATGTCTAACCAATTCCTCAGTATCTAGTAAACACACTGAAACATTACTATGGAAACAGAAGAGACTTGCCAGTGAACTTTGAATGAAGCTGTATGCAGATGACATGGTTGTTTCTGTAGGGAGGACAACATCCCGTTACATCAGAGACCCACAGACAGCGAGGAGGACAGCATTGTAATTGGCTGCCTGGGAGTGAACCCAAGTAAAAACCAGAACAGAGTGTACCTAGAAGGGAATGTACAGTGAGTTATACAATGTTTATATTCCCTTTACAACTATGACTTAAATACAGCCAAATCTATTTCATTGAATGTTAGATTATATTTTTAACTCTTACACTTATTTGTGTAAAAGGATAAAAGGTCACCAGTTCCAACCTTTTTTTACATTTTTGCATGTGGACACAATTTGGAAAAGAAAATCATTGTAATGTTATTTATTAAATTATAACCATCTTAATCAGTGTTAATTATTTTAAGATCCAAACCATTTGACTGTATTTAATGATGTACACCCATTATAAAGTAGAATCTCTATTTTTTTAACATTTTGGGGAAATTCAAATTTTGTTAATTAGAAAAGAAAAAATAGAAAACACTTTTCACCTTTAAAGCAGAATAATAGTGAACTATAAATTTAAATTTTAAAGAAAAAATTTAAGATATAAAATATAAAAATATATTATGATGAACACAGAGTTTGTAAAAAGTTTGAAAAAAAATTGATGAGCAAGTGACAAACAGAGATTCTACTGCTTGGCTAGTATTATCATGTGACTTCCTGGAATCAGTTATTTGTTCAAAAGATTTACAAGATCTATAGTTAGACTCAACCATAAAGATGAATGTTAGATTTAAAAAGTGAGTACATTTGAAGAAAGAAGAGTTTTATTTTCAATTGATGATATGGTAACTATTTAATGTTGTCATATTATAAAAGTTGGTTTAATGATAAAAATCCTAAAGCTTCTCTATCTTTTGCCTTCTAAATTTGTAGCAAACATTCATGACAAATCAATTAGCAACAGAAATGGATAAAAACTATGGACTTATGAAAAATATTTCTTCAGATGACTTAAGCCTCTAATGATGAAGTAGAAAAAAAGTCAGATGATAATACTAGCGACAACATGTGTAATATTTATCAAGAGAAATGAAATACCTTCAATAACATGACTAATTGCATACCTTCAAACCATTCCACACACTATTTTACTGTACTTTTGAAAATACAGCCTGGGCATTAATTACTTACAAATTTTACAATATGTTATTAAGCAACAACCAGCCTTTAATCAATGGCTTACATTGCATCCTGGTTACAGATGCAGCCTGCAGGTGTGTTTTGTGGTTTATGTTTATATACTTTCACAGTAAAATAAATTGACAATACGTCCAATATGTCTAATATGAGCCAATATGTCTTTCTTTTAATGTCCATAACTTCTTTATTTACTTGTCCGGTCTGGAAAATTCTTGCATCATTGTGTTCAGCTGAATGAGACAAAATTTTGGTCACAACAAAACATAAAAAGATGTATGATTATGACATATGCTGCATCTTCAGTACCTTATGACTCGCATTAGAAAGGGAACAGTCCTTCTTAACTGTTTGAAATTTTTACCACGAGCTACAACTGCAATCTGCAAACTGTATTCACACACATCAATAAAAGCACCAATGCATGACTTTGACAACTTGCATTACAGTTACTGCCTAAATTAGAAAGTTTTGATTATTTACGATTCAAACCCCTGGTATTATCTAGCTATCATCTGTAGTTGAAAATGGGTTCACATGAACTTGAAATCAGGCTTGCTCTTATTTCCACTTATAAAATTTATACTTCTTCTGAACTGGCAAAAACTCAAACATGAATGCCCAAAAAGAAATGTTTGAGAATTTTAATTTCAATAAGTTTGATCTACTTCAAGACTGTAAATCATGGGGTACTAAGCACACACAATGTACTAGACAATTCAACAGTGGGAAGAAAATAGCTTTAAAAAGTTTGAATCTAAACAAACTCAGATTTTAAGAATCCACAAAAACAATCCTAGAATAATATCTAGGTGATGAAATGCTAATAGTGTGCTATGATTACAGAACATTGCAGAAAAACATGTTTCACTGATAGTCAGAATACCACCAAAAAGTGACAAATGACCTGATCGACCCAGATGTCATAATGAATTTTTAAAGCAAGGTAAATAACTTACACGATTAAACAATGTACAGTTGGTGTAGGATTTGCAAACAGGGATTTTCTTAAACTAGGATATTGACTTGGACCCAGGCCATATTTCAATAAGTTACAATGATGCCAACAACACTATAATGAGATGGAGATACTTCAGTGGCTGAGTCTGGTCTTGCTTTCAATGGCAAATAAGTGAGATGTACTGACATGATCTTAGCTATTCAAAGGGACAATAAAAACAAAAACCTAATATTACTAAATTGGAGCAGAAATCTGGCCACTATGTTACTTTAGTACCATAAAAATAATTACTATTATAAAACGGACACCTGCGCAGTCGACAAATATGCGTCTCTGTGCATTTCGTGAGAGTACCTAACAGAGAAACTAATGTACGCTGTTCTAATCTACGAACATGGTTGCTGAATGTAATCTCAAAAATAAACTTTTAAAAGGTTAAAATAACCAATTAATAGAAAGTTTTGTGAAAAAACCTAACAGACGTTTTATAATAGAAATAAACTACTTATGCTTGGACTTTATCAGCCTTTGGCCTTCATCCTTTATTTGAGGCTATTTTTGTGATTGAATCGCTGATAAAGTCCACGCATACATAGTTTATTTCTACAGTAGATGTTAAGGCACCAATTCTTTTAATTTTTTTTTCAAAAATGACATTGAACTTTTTTCACATGATTAGGAGGAAAAATGTAAGAAAAAGTTATTTTAAAAGATTACAAAATAATGCATTGAACAGATTTCTGCTCATCTACTCATCTCACACCACTGAGGTTATAGGTTTGATTCTTGGGATTCAGTAGTTTGACAATGCCCTGGACATACAATGCAAAACCTTGACCAAGTAGTAGCTTTTCTTCCTTCAAAATAGGCTGCTGTGATATGACCTATATAATGTGTTGAACATGAAGTTAAACCTATACCACACAGCAATGGAAAGTAGCTCCACTCAGTTAAAGAAGATATTCATCCAAACTTTCAACTATGAAATATTTAAACTTCAAGAAAAACACGAACAGTTAAAGAATTTGGAATTTTTGTGGTTTTATGCTTTCCAGAAAGAATTTTATTTTAGTTGTTTCAGTTGTTTCAAATTGAGAATATCTTCATTATACCATGATTTTGATTTGGAAACTCAATTTGAAAGTTACAATCTTTACACCCTTCACATGAAAATACAGCAGAATTACACTTAAAATACCAAATTCATCTGTGATACCAGCAATGTGCACATTATCACCCTGTGATATTGCCCATGTTCATTTTATCACCCACTTCCAAAACATGACCCACTTCAAGTAGTTTCAAGGATTTTGATTGGCTGGGAAGAAATGTGGCACTTACAATACATTTTTAATGGTTGTCACTTCTTGAGGTCAAATATTAATTTTATAAAGACAACTACTCAACTATCGATTGCTAAATAAAACCCATTACTGTGCAACATGGTGAGGTAGGTTGTTCAATGTTTTGTTGGTGTCTCACGGTATGCCAATTGTCCATGCTCATACAAATGCCCATCCCATAACTCGTATTTTCTTGACTTATCACTCATGTAGCACTACCACAGATGATTTTGGTACTCCTACCATGTTTTTTCTAATAACTGAGTTAACTGTACAAAACTAGAAAATGTCACCTGCAAAAACAGCGCAAAGTAACCCCCCCCCCCCCCCCCCCCCCTTCACGCCAACCCTATTTAAATGACTCACCACTTGATATACAATTTCTGAAAAAAACTCATGATTGCCACAATTGGTTTGACTGTAAAACCTCTTTTTATTAATGATATTTCATTTGAGTACCCAAACTCTGAGAATACTTTAGCTAAGGATATCAGTGTTCACAAAAGAGCTAAAATATTGCTCAGCAATTAAGCACAATCCGCTGAAGTCAAATTTCAAACAACCAGAAAAAAATTACCTGCAATTCGTGACAACATGATAAATTTTAGCAGAAAAGGGACTCTGTCCCTGAGAACTTGAAAATATATTTATCGCTTATTACATTTAAAAGTACCCTCAATTTTATAGCTATTTCCTCCACCATTTTGAATATCATCACTCATTCACCTCAGATATTTGTAAAAAAACATCAGTCAAATTTTTTTTTAAATTTCCTGAGTTTGATAAAAAGATGAATTCCAAATGATTTCTATGCTCTGTGTCAACCAAATATTTATATTAAACAAACTTCAACAAAATAATCAAAATGAAACGTAGCTGAACAACATTTAGTATGGAATAGCTGAATCCCTTACAGTTTGTGAGTTATAAGCAAAGCGTATTAATTCAAGTAACCTTATACTGGTAAAACAGTGACAAGAATGAAATTAGCAAAAAAATATTCAATATCAAAGGTGGTGGAGTAAAGTGTTAATTCCTATGGTTTCTAGATTATAACAAAGTTACCTAAACATGGCGGATAATAATATGAACTGATAACCAGTTATTTACAGTCCATTTTATGCAAAACTTGAAACAACTTGATGAAATATATTATAATAAATAAATATATCAAATTTGGTTGGGACATCACAAAAATTACAAATATGTTTTGAGAAAAGCAAGTGTAACAAAACTGTTGTCTTTGGACATGTGACCTTGAAAGGATCAAAGATCACGATAAATTTTTTTGGGTTTCATCCATAAATATACATGAAAATCATTGTTCAAGCTGTTAATATTTTGGGAAAAAATAAGTTTATGATGTGGCAGTGGTAAGAAAAATGGAACTGAAAACAATAAACTTCCTTTTACAGTAAGATTAGAAACCTGAAATTTGCCACGGCATGTGAAATTTGCCACTTTTAGGCACATTTTAAGAGCGAGACAAATTAATGGAAATGTATGGCAATATTTCATCAGGGAAGACAAAGGGGTCTTATATAGTCTCAAAAATCACACACATGTAAAAAATTTCCCACAAATCAAGGATATAAAAGGTGGTTTCCTCACTTTTGAGTTTCAGATACTACGGCCAATGTTACGTTTCTTGCTCTAACTCTCAAAATATTTTGCACCTATTCAGCAGACCATGTCTCTGTCACAATAAATAAGTTTTAAAGTCGCTCTCTTTGGTTTGTTGGCTTCCTGGTTGACTTTTGTCCAATAATGTAGCCTTCTGTGCTGGTGAAGTATCCAAGTCACTTAGCTCATTCGTCCCTAATCTTCAATCTGAAAGCCATACATTTTTTTTTTACAATTTGATCATATTTATTTCACATTTTATTGAGGACAGATTTGTTAACATCCGAACTTTACTTCAAGTTGGTGTATGCTAAAACACAAGTTCTCAAATTAGGGTTCTTTTTTACGGGGCCACCCGAATGGTTTTCATCGTCATAAACAACCATCCCCCACTTTTTGCAAATATATATTCACATTGCCCCTGGGCCCCTGGATACAGTATTTCCTGTATATGGTAAATTTTTAGTTCTACTGTAACTTTTTCAGCTTAAAAGCCATGATCCTATACATTCAAAGGAAGTTTTAAAATCCAATTTATGGTATATTTTCTTATTCTAAGAATTTTTTTAAGAAAATGGTCAATTTCACACAAACACATAAATCCCTATCATATTTATACTGTAAACCATCACCAATGGTCCTTCTTTTGGAAATGGAATTTTACACTCTTGCCTTGTACCATAACACTTGGCAAACTGTATGAGCCGCTTATTTTTAAATATTAAAGAAAATGATACTGAATGTTTTCAAATGCAGAAAACTACTGCATCACAAATCTGAAAGGTGGCTGGGTTTTTATTACTATGTTGTAAAACAGGGTCATGTGTCTAGACTTTCCTGACCCCTCAGAAATCAAATTAAATGACGGTTTTACCTATAGTACCTAGCAAACTGCACTAATTTTGTTATTCAAACATGTCAAAACTACATCATTTTGGTTTCCTTTATGACAAATATAGACTAGACACTGTGATAATTTTACAGATTTTCAGTCCTATATCTAATGTGTTCCATTAGACAACCTTAGAAATTTAACAAAGATGAAATACTGAAAAAAACTGTGAGCTCCTGTTTAGACCAAGAATAAGACTATACATAATATTCAAAATGGTTTCATGCATTTAAAATGAGATAGGAGAAAACACATATTTCTAAGTGCAAATTATCAAGTGTATATTGCACATACACTCACCTCCATTTTCTTGCATTGTTCCTTATCTTTGAATCCCTCCCAAGAAACCACAGTCTTCTTCTCTGGAATCTGTAATATTATTAATATGAAAATTTTAATTACTTAAATGTAGCTTTTATAAGTTACAAGCTTACCATGTGGGACTGAATGCTAACTCGGGAGGCAGCAGGACTCTAGCCATTGACCAAGAAAAATGGACGTTTGGATTTGGCCAAGTCCGTGGTTTAGTATGTACCATAGCAGTGTCATTTGGTAATTCGTCCTTCTCTCATGGTAAATTTAGCCCATACCCCCTCAGCTGAAATACAATGGGGAGGCAAGGTGGGACTTTCCTCAGTCCCACATAGTAAGCTTGTAGCTAAAAAAAGCTACATTTAAGTAATTAATATTTTCAATTTTATTGCGCTACAATAGCTTACCATGTGGGACTGAATGGTGAATTCAACCACCCGGTGGCAGGATTACAGCTGAGACTGGAAGAATGTTGTTCATTGTTCTTGAATTTAGAATTTAAAAATATACCAAAATACTGCCAAATTACCAGTCTAAGTCCCAGTTACAGAGCCCCAGTTCTAAAGTCAGTTCTGTATGTAGCCAAAAACCGAAATTTAATGAATGACAGTACGGGTACTGTCTGGATGTTTGAGAGAAGAGAGTGCAGCCATGCTCACTCAAGATAGTAGTCCCTAAGGACATCACTGCTATAATAATCAGGACTCTGTTAGCATGTCCAAAGCTGCAAATGCATTAAAGTCTAACAAAATCACTAACCTGTGAAAAAGTATAAAAAATTTCTGCTCTAGAAATTTAACACACTCTGAATGTGTAGATGGAATCAAAGGGGGCAAAAACATAGCACAACTATTCAAATCAAAATAAGAGCATCTGTTCAGTAGTGTTCCTTCATGCCAGACGGATTTAGCTAACATTGCAGTTGACACTGAGAATAGAGTCAAAACACAATGTTCCAGATCATGTTGCTACAGTCAACATTCTATTGGTGTATATGACATTAAACATGCAATAAAACAGCTCAAACATGGTAAACATGATGGGCATAATGCAGTGTACAGTGATCATTTCATACATGGGTCTCATAGACTACATGTACTGAAGGCCCTACTGTTAACCAAAATGATCACGCATAATGCTGTTCTTAATGGATTTCTCCAATCTGTGTTAATACCAATACCCAAAGACAAATCTAAAGCATTAACTAACTCCAAAAACTATCGTGCCATTGCTATGGGTAGCACACTGGGAAATATATTAGATATATGCCTTCTTAACTTACATGGAAATATTCTGGATACAAACAATCTCCAGTTTGGATTTAAAAGGGACCACTCTGCAAGTCAATGCACATTTGCTGTGAAAGAAGTGATACAATATTATAACAGCAAAAAATCTAACGTCCATGTTATGCTTTTGGATGCAAGTCAAGCTTTTGACAGGGTGAGCTATGCAGTTCTTTTCAGAAAGCTCCTGGATCGTGGTCTCTGTGCTGTTGTTTGTAGGATACTTCTGCACTTGTATACCTACCAAATCATGTATATTAAGTGGTCTGGTTGTCTGTCTGAACATTTCTGTGTTATGAATGGTGTAAGGCAAGGAGGAGTTCTGTCACCCACTCTTTTTGCTGTGTATCTGAATTGCTTGTTTCACCGATTTGTTAACAACAAAGTTGGATGCCATATTGGACATGTTTACACAGGAGCATTCGGATATGCTGATGACATCATCTTATTGGCACCATCCAAATCCGCACTTAACAGAATGTTGGACATTGCTAATGACTATGCTGTATCACACGATATTATATTTAATGCAAGTAAATGTAAATATTTAGTATTTGGTGACAATTTATCTCAAGCACATTCAATAAAGTTTAATAATGTGATCATCTCTGCGAGTATATAGGAAAAACACTTAGGTAATCACTTAGATGCCAGTAACAGTGACAGGCACATCAGTGAAGCTACTCACTTGTTATACTTTAGAGTTAACTCAATGATGCATAAATTCTGCTCGGCGGCGTCTGACTTGAAGTACTTTCTTTTCAAATCATACTGCATGTCCTTATATGGATGTCAACTTTGGAATTTTGAATCTGTCTGTGTCAATAAGTTCTATGTTGCATGGCGTAAGTGCTGTCGACGTTTATTGGATGTTCCTTATAAAACCCACTCAGACCTTGTTCACTTGCTGTGTGATGATGAAGATGTTGACATTCAGTTGCATTGTAGACAGTTAAAATTCATTAAAAACTGTCTTAGCAGTGAAAACACCATCATTAGACTCTGTGGTCAGTTAGCCATTAATGGCAGTAAGTCTGATGTTTCCTGTAGTATCAACCATATCTGTTATCTTTATAACCTTAACAAGTATAGCCTTAACATGAACAATAAGTGCTTCAAAGTAAAGCAAGAAGGTAAAATACAATGAGCTAGTATCATCAAAGACTTTATGCATATGCATGAAGACATTCTATTAAATACAAAAGACCAATCAAATGTATCTGAAATAATAGAATTTTTGTGCACATCTTAATATTTTTAATCCTTCCCTTTTTTTTGTCATTATTATGTATTTGCATGTATATGTACAACATAATGAATAAATAAACTTATTATAATACAGCCCTAGGCTTGAATCGCATCAATTTTGCCACCCTAAATATGATATTATGGTACACTGATAAACACTAAATACATTATACAGTTAAGAATATAAGAGACCTTACCATAAACATCTGAAGAGGTAACCAATACCTAGACCCTGGGATAGACTCCTGGACACTTGGCTGCAGCGGGTGTGCCCCCACTTCTTTTCTTCCCGAAGATGAAGATGAAGGGTCTAGGACTTGTTGTGCCACTACAAATGGTCCCAGATGCATATTGTTGTCGTTGTCTGACCAAGTAAGGTCTTTTAGGTAAAATTTGTAAATGTGTTGTGAGCTTTCCAGTGACACACTTGCATGATTTGGTCCACCAATACCCCACCGTAAAAGGCCTTAGAGGCCGCGAAGGCCCTAATGTCATGTGCTTTGACTTAGACCAGGTCCAAGGTTTGTTGGTCTGCTTGTTTATAACAAAGTAGGATAGTTTGTTTTAGCCAGGAAGAGAGTGTAGCGGGTCTGATGTCTGAGGTATGTCCTTTCTTAAAGGAGATGAAAAGAAGGGATTGAGACCCTCTTAGGTCTTTGGTTCGATCCATATAGTACCTCAGGGCCCATACCGGACACAAGGTCCTGTCTTCCTTGAATTGTCTATCTACAATCATTCATTATGGTAGTTACAATGGTAGTCACCGGAGACACACTTTGAGAACCTTCTCTTGCTAGTTGATTTTTGGCTATGAAATCTGAAGAGGGGAACAAGGCAACCTTTTCCCATTGGCCTAGATTAGATACTTTGTTTGCAACCCAGGCATGGATTTTGCTGCGGCACTTGCCGGAGGCCAAAGCTAGCAAGAAAGCAGTTTTGAGAGTAAGATGTTTGAGGTCTGTGTCTCTCATAGGCTCAAAGGGTGCTTTTGTGAGCTCATTGAGAACAACAGAAAGGTTCCACATGGTCGAAGGGTGCCTGTTTAGATCTTAGTACAGGTATATAAAGAAGTTGGAGACTTGCTTTATAGAGGGAGTGGAGAAATCCACCGAATTTTTTCTGCACCATCTCTCAAATAGGGCCCACTTTGACTGGTAGATGGTCCTTGTCGACGATCTCTGAGGGGCAGCAATTCTCTCTGCCACTTCCACAGAGAAGCCTTGTTCTTGGAGCTGTCCACTCCTAGACACCAGGCGTGGAGGTTGAGATGCTGTGGATTGCCGTGGAACACATAATTGTGGGACCGTTTGAGAAGAGTTCTTGACACTGGATGTTGAAGTGGGATCTCTGTTGAGAGCTGCACTAGGTAACAAAACCAGGGCATCCCTGGCCAGCCTGGGGCTATTACGATGATCAGGCAATTACATTGCCTGATTTTTTGGATCACCCTGTGAAGGAGAGCCGTGGGAGGGTAAGCATAAGCAGTGAGACCCGACCAGTTTATGTTCAGAGCATCTATTCCCAAGCATTTTGGTCTGGGATTGGAGACACATACAGTGGAACTCTGTGGTTCAGGCGAGTGACAAATAGGTCTACATGAGGAGTGAACCACTTGAGACAGATCTGTTTGAACACCTGCGGATGTAGTGACCATTCTGTTGACTGAACTTGGTTCGACCTGGACAGTAGGTTGGCCATCACATTCAGACACTCTGGAATGTGTCTCGCTTTTAGTGTTACCTGGTAACGATGGCACCAGGTCATGATCTTCCACGGGAGAGCGCACATCTCTGCTGAGTGGGTTCCACCTTGTTTGTTTATGTAGGATACCACTGTTGAATTGTCTGTGGCAACTAACACTGTTTGGTTTTGACACTGGTCCTTGAACCTTTGAAGGGCCAGAGAAACTGCCTTCAGCTCTAGAACATTTATGTGTAGCCTTTTTTTCCATGTCTGACCACAGACCCTTTGCAGAGGTTTGCTCTAAGTGAGCGCCCCAGCCTTCTTTTGAGGCATCTGTAAAGAGTTGGACACTGTGGTCTTTGGGATGAAGGTCTGCACCTTTGTGGGATTTTGCCACCAGTCTAGGTGTGCTGAAATGGTTTCTGTCCAGGGAAGAAGGGTGTCCAACGACTGAGGAAATCTCCAGTGCTCCTTGAGGTGAAACTGAAAGGGCTTCATGTGAAGGCGTCCCTCCGGGACCATTTTCTCCGTTGAGGCAAGCAACCCAATTAGCGACATCAAATATCTTGCCGTCAAAACATGTTTTGACTTGAGACGCAGGATCAAATCCTGAAGTTTGAGCCATCTCTCATGAGTGGGTTTTACAAGGGCTGAATCTAGATGGTATTCATAGCCCATGAAGCAAAACACCTGAGTTGGCTTTAGTTCGGACTTCTCCTGATTTATTATCCACCCTAAAGACTGTGTTAGGTCCACCACTGTCTGAGTGTTTACTTGTGCTTCTTCCTGAGACTGGGCCCTGATCAGCCAGTCGTCCAGGTACTGGTGAAGTCTGATTGCCCTTGACAAGGTCATCAGCTTTACCTCTTTTACAATCATTGTAAAGACCTGAGGGGCCATGGCTAGTCCGATGGGAAGGGAAGTGAACTGAAACACTTGCGACCTGTGGCATAACCTTAGGTACTTCCTTGAGTTTGGGTGGATGGGGATGTGAAGGTAGGCATCTTCTAAGTCTGGGTTTGGCCAAGATTTTGCAAAATCTGTATGAAGTTCTTGAATCTTATCTTCAAAACAAGGTTGTCCCACCTTGTAATACTTGGCTGTTGAAGCCGGGGGTTTGATGTACTTACCCTCAGGTAAATTGGAGGCCAAGAAATCTTGTTCAAATTTCTCAAAAGCATCTTTAAGAATGGGGTTTAAAGGGGGTATAGCAGAAGGGCCTCTTGGCCACAGCTCCTGTTGGCCTTTCTCGTTGTCCAGGCCTAGCACAGTAGTAGAGGACCAAGGCAAAGTTTCCCTGGGTCAGGGAGATCTAGAATTTGCCTAAAAGTTTCCACTTCCTCAGCATATTGAGAAGGGAGGTCAGACATGTCTACCTCCTGTAAAATACTGGATCTGTGCTATCCTGATGTTCAGGCTCCTGAGGAGCCTTATGTTGAGGTTTAGTAGGCTTTTTAGTTGGGGCAGAGGACTCATCTTCCTCTGAAGAAGATGACTCAGAATAATATTTTGCTCGTACCTTGTGCTTCTTTTTGTCAGAATGCTTTTTGGCTTTAGGACACACCTTTTAAGGGTGTTCCGACTCGGAATGATGTTCCGAGTGGTCGGATTCAATATCCGATTGCTTGGAAGCAAGCTCGGACTGGACATTTTGAGAAGACTTGGGAGGAAGTGGAGGTCCATAAAAGTCAGTGTCCATAGGTTGAACATCCAAGTGGTCGGAGGCCCAAGAGATAGAAGTCCCGAGTCGGAATAGGGTCGGGCTGATTACTGGGTCCAGGTTTAGGTCCAGCTTTGGCAGAGTCGGACGTCTTAACTACATCCAACTCAGAGGCTTTTTTGAAAGAAAGCATTTCGTCTCTCAGAGACTTCATTGCCTCCAGCATGGACGCCTGGAAGACCCCCATTTCTTGCTTAAGTTGGATGTTAAATGTACTACCCAGGGATTTTTCAAAATGACATTAAATATTCAAAGAATACTTATCCTGTACTTCCCAAAATTTTACAGAACGTTCTATACAATAAAATTAAACAAATGACTGAATAATAACATCCAACAACACGTATGTGCTGAGAAAACAGTAAATTATTGAGAGATATTTCAAACGACTTTCCAATATGGTGGCCAACGAGAGAAGAAGGACGAATTACCAAACGACACTGCTATGGTACATACTAAATCACAGACTCAGCCAAATCCAAACGTCCATTTTTCTTGGTCGTTGGCTAGAGTCCTGCAGCCTCCCGAGTTAGCATTCAGTCTCACATGGTAAGCTATTGTAGCGCAATAAAATATTATTATTAAAAAGTAATTTCTATAGCATCGGACAGCTCAAAGCAAAAATACTGGATTAAAGGTTAAAGTTGGAGTTTTATGTACATTTCAAAAGCTGAGGTCATACCAGGACAAACTCTTATAGCATATTAAATGCTCTCGTAAATTGAATTTGAACCCACACCTGCAGAATTGACAGCCAAGGGAGCATTAAATGGCAAACGGCCACAATTACAATGAAGATGACAAGAGATAATGAATCCCACTAAAGATTAAGAATATAATTGAACACTGGCCCAGGTTATTACAATGAAGGATAAAAAAAAATATATTTATACTACTGATTATTAGCTATATATACATTGGATACACACTATAGGGAAGGATAAAACATGTATATTTATGTATACTGCACAGTATTAGATATTAGATATACCATACCTCCATTTTCCTGCATTGTTCTTATAAGACTAGTGAATCTCTTCTAAGGAACCAAGGTCTGCTTCCATACAATCTGTAATCATAATAGGTAAAGGGTTATAGTATGAGTTCTACATCCCTTTCAACAGTTAAGATGATATCTGGACAGGCTAAGGGTATCCCACAAGCTGTAACAACCTGGATTTGACCCCATGACTACTGAGAAGAGAACCAAGTGATGACAAAATGTCAAACTTGTTCATAGTTTGGCCACACTGTCATCTCATAATGCCACTGAGTTTTAGTTTGCAGTTTGGCCACACAGACTTCTCATAATACCACTTTATTTTAGTGTACAGTCCTCTCATAATACCACTTAATTTTAGTTTCCAGGCTGGCAGGAAAATAATGTGATTTATTACAATAACATGTGCTTTATACTCTAGTCAAACAAACTTATGCTGGAAGTGTAGATTACAACATGTATTAGTATTAAGGCCTGTCAGTGACCTATCATAGAACACTGAAGAATCCTCTATGATCTTAAAGTTTGAGATACAGATCCAGACAGCATTGAAATAACTCGTGTTACATTTATCAATTGAAAAGATAGAACATTGTATAAAGTTTGATATTAAAAATCTGCAAGACCCAATCGATAACCAGGGTCATATTGGGACAAGCCCTTACCTTGGTCACAAATGATTTACAACTGCTATATGTTAAATTGCTTAAAGTCGTACAGAACTGCTAGATGCACAAAAACTTTCCCTGGAATATATGCATTCATACTTACCTGAAGCTGTAGGGACTTGGTATGTTTTTCTGACTTCAGGCAGGGAATTCTTTCACTGTTTCTTATTCCCTGAAAGAGAAGGAACAACTGATGCCAGAAGTTTATGTTGAATCTTAAGGGACAGAAAGATATTTCTACTAACCAGAAATTGCAAATAAAGGGAAATATGTTAATGGAAATACAGTGTCTATGCAAAATCTTTCTAAATCTACTGTGATATATTCTATTTTAACCTATTATAAAATAGTTTTCAAATACAATCCTTGGTGTACTGTAAGTTGATCTTTGCCATTAGCATTTGTGAAATTACAAATAAATTAATACAAATCGGGTTTAATATGCATCATTTTCTGGTGATAAACCTTTATAGGTGGCCTAATATATAAACTCTGTTACTAGTGTGGCTCATCACTTATTAATTATTACAACAAAAGAACTACCGGTCAAAACAATCGACTACCAAGCCTCTCCTTATAGCTTGCTTATTTTAAAATGGGTCCAACTTCTACATCAATAGCTATTGCTGCATAAATACCCAATATATATGGAGAGTAAAATTTTGTAATTTTGGAATAAATATGACCTCTAAGTCATGATATGACCTATAAAATATTGCGATATATGTTGAAAGTGACATTTAACTCATGGCAAATGAATACATACATGTATACACTACACAAAAGTATAAGATTAGTGAAACATTCCCTGTTATTTTTTCTTGTAGAAATCCCCCCCTGCCTCTTTGGAGAGAAAGTTCACATCTTGGGAGGTTTTGGAACACACTTTCTTCACAATGCAATCTGAAACAAAATAACATGAAAGGTTGTTAATACACTATCTTTTAAGCCATACACATTTAATAAGAAACCACATCTTCTTCAAAACAGTTTATGTATCTTTAGTATAAAAAAGGTACCAGTATATATATTTAAGTACAGTCACTAAAAAACCTGTGTCGCCTGTATCTGTCAAAAAGAAAACTAGACCTAGTGCATCAGAGACATATGTAAATTTGTTTCCACCAGAAAGACAACTCACCAAAGCCAGTGAACCATCGTTTGACCTTAGAGGAGGTCAAATCTAAACACATCAGAAGATTCCTAGCTCATGATTTTCTGTAGTTTGGTTTCACATTTCAAACCTCTAGTACCAATAACAAGTGAGTTATAAGCACTTTTTAAGTTTCCCTATCCTTGTTTGACATTGAAACAGGGGCCCAAGGTCAAATCTGAACACATCAGAAGAATCCCAGTCCATGATTTCCTATAAGTTGGTTTCACATTATAAACCTCTAGTACCAAAAACAAGTGAGTTATAGGCACTTTTAAGTTTGGCTATCCTCATTTGACCTTGAAGGAGGGGTCCAAGGTCAAATCTGTCTGTATCAGAAGATTCCCATGATTTCCTATATCATGTTGGTTTCACATACCCAACCTCTTGGACCAAGAATAATGACGATATAGGCACTTTTAAAGTCAACTACATGTGGTACTCTGTCATTCCGTGGATGACCTTGAATGAGGAGCTTAAAGGTCAAATGTTTGCAAGGTTGTAGAAGACATGTATATCTGTTATACATATCACCTATGAAGAGATTCAATCTTCTACTTATGAGAACCAGCTAGTAAAAAATGGTAGATAATTTTCAAAGAAATGCCCACGGCGGCCATCTTGTTTTCTAGAATGAGGCTCACTTCAGTCCCAGAGAAGCTTACCTCCCAATGAAGATATCCTGCAAATTTGGTGAAGCTAGCTGGTGTAGTTTTCTGCTGAGAGTGTTAACATTGAAAATCTCTCTACACGTAGCGGCGGTGTAGCAAACGTTAAACCAAAGAATCCATTGGTGCATCCGGTGGAGACAGTAACAGCAAAGTATACTAATCAGTGTTATGTCTGTCAATTAATTTTTAATAAAATTATGGTTATTTAACATTTTTGGTTAATGATAACTTTCAGTATTGAAATCTGTGTTTCAAACATTATATACAGGGACTTTATGGATGATAATAAGTCACACTTGTGTTTTGTGTCTTAGCAACTTAAACTGTCTGCAAACTTTTCCCCCCAAAATTTGTTTGATAGTTGAATTCTGCTCCACCAGTATAGATTAATTTAAGGTAAATGTTTAATGAAAGTTGATGGGCTACTAAAGCTCATCACCTAACAGAAGTTTATCATCTGGCCAAAACTGTCTCAAAGATGACCAAAGTTTATATTAATTTATATAAATGCAGCATATACTTTTAACAATAATGTACAATGCTACAATAAATTTTTATTTTGAGGAAGTTTTAATTTTGTTATAAAATGCAAATGAGGCATGGACCAACACTTTTGGGTGAAAACTTCACTGACTTATTATATACTCAAAGAACAGGACCAAGATTTTTAATTGGACAGACCAATTTTGATTTTAAATGGAAGACCAGTGCTCGGGAAAAAATAAGGAGCTCATGTACAGAATAGTAGTTTATCCTATATCTTGCAATGTACATTAAGTTAAATACTGAGACAGGCCAATTTTGGGGTTTTACATCCTTGCCAAAAGCTCTATCAGAGTAGGTCAGCAGTCACATCAGTAGAGGCCCTCAGTGTTATAAGCGCAGGCCCTTGGTCATACCTGGAAAGGCACTCAGTCAAATCAGGGCATCAGACCCTAAGTCATATCAGGAAAGGCCCTCGATCCTATCAGGACTGCAGGTCCAATGTCATATCAAAAACGGCCCTCAGTCATATCATGACTGCAGGCCCTATGCCATATCAGGGCTGCAGTTCCCCAGTGACATCATGCCTGCAGGCTCTATGTCATATACAGAAAGGCCCTCAGTTATATCAGGGCAGGGCAGACTTTCGGTCATATCTAGGCTGCAAGTCCCCAGTCATGTCAGGATATTATTATTATTATGTATTTATAACCAGCACAATATCTCCATGTACTACATGACTCAAAGCGCTATTTGACACATCCAAGTGTACAAGGACAGCCCAACTCTCAAGTTACTGAGATTCCCCTAACTGAAAGACAAAGGCTCAAGGATGACCATTTATCGATGTCTTTCACATTCCTTAACCTGTCAATGGGGATATGACTCAATGACAGAGGACCGCCATTTTAAGTGGTCATCCCAGCCACTAAGTATCTGCCTATAAGTGTGTTTGGAGCCATGTCCTCTGTGTTCCTTGGTGAGTGTGTTACCCACTAGGCCACAGTTGCAGGATAAACCCTCAGTCATATGGCTGCAGTTCTCCAGTCATTTTAGGGCTGCAGTTCCTTAATCATATCAGAGCTGCAAGCCCTATATCATGTCAGGTCTGGCCTTCAGTCATGTCAGTCAAAGACAAAGTTGGCGTTTTACATCCCATTTAACAATCAGGGTCATATTGGAGCAGGTGTATAACATTTGCCACTTGTTTGGGTCGAACCCACAGGTGCTCAGTCATATCAAGGAAGGTCCTCAATCATATCAAGGCAGGCCCCAGTGTGTCTGACATATCTGATATGAACCAGATTCAAATCCAAAACCACAGAGGTAAGGCCAAATTAATAAAATGCTAAATGTAAACTGAAGCTTGATTGTGGATAAATTTCAGTAATCATGAAATTCAAGTGACTACTGCTCAGCTACTTAAGTTTGTCGCCTACCCATTAGGGTGTGTCACCTGCCTTAATAACTGTTAAGGACATACAATAAAACAAATGAAATAGTTACTGCTAATGATGACATACAACCGTACAATGAAAGCTAATTGTGAAGAAGTTTTAATATTGTTAAAAAATGCAAGTGACAAACTTCGGTACTGCTCAGCCAGTGAAGTTTGTCACCCCAGTGAAGTTTGTTACTTGTATTTTATAACACTATTAAAACTTCTTTAATGTAATCTTTTAGTAGACAATACTTATTGTGCCTTGGTGTCCAAAGCAGCCATTCTGTTTAGTTAACTGACAGTGTGTATATCGCTTGTCCTTGAGTATTTTTATGGCAGGTGACAAACTTCACTGGGGTCATGAAATTCACTGACTGACCAGTAGGTGATGAACTTGGTGTAGCTGAGCAGTAGCTTCACTTGGTGTTGAGCTTCAATGGCTAAGTCGTACAGTAAACTTGTGCCACTTTGAGGGTTTTCAGAGATACAATGAGTACTTGTAAATGGTACTGTAAATATACGTACAATTCTCATTTTCAAGGAGATATTCAATATCCAATTTTTCCCAGAAAAATCCTCTTCAAAATCACCACAATTTTATCTTTGGGACATGTGTAACACTTTCCTTTGTCTTAACAGTGAAAAAATAAGTATCAGCTCATAAGTTCAATACACTTTTTACTCAATATCCTTGAGACAAAAATCACATTTTTTCAATAATATAATAATAAGGAGTAAATAAGCATGCTTTTGACATTATCCAGAGCACACATTGTCATGTGCTTTTCCAATATGTACAATATTGTAATGTTAAATTGATGGCAGATTTTACATTGGAAAACAATACTAATTAAAATAATTTAATGTGTATCACCATGGCGGCCTTTAGACAGTTGAGGGTGGGTGCAAAATACTATAATTTTCTGTAATTTTGCCTAGGTAAAAATTGGCCTGGTACAAAGAAATACCAAAATTAATCACTTAATGAACAAAATAAATATTTTAAATCTAAATTTTAATCTGGCTCATAAGTCTTTAGTCAATAACTTTTGTGATAAGTTCTTGAATAAATATATGCTAATATAAATGGTCTGTATCGTTATCTCTTTCTTCTGTTATAAAACTGTCAATGTCTCATTACTACAAAGTACATTTCCAGATGCAAGAGTTTATCAGCTTATGGTAACATTACATATATGGTAACATTCACATGCTTGAAGTATTAATTAGTTTTCCATTTGTACCCATAAACTATAAAACCTAAACCATAAACTATAAGTTAACTTAATTATTATTCAGGGTAATAAGGCTGAAGATATTTCAAATCTCATGACATAATCTCAGACTTAACCAAATGTTACAACTCCTTTATTACTTTTGTGATTTTGATGCTTAACTATGAAAATTCTATATACACCCAAAAAACTCCAGTGATACTGAAATACTGATTCACACAAACTTTAAGCTTTGTCCAGTTAGTACTTTTTCATTGTTTTATTTTCCTAACTTTGTTTTCAGTATTGTTGACTTTCTATAATAACACAAATGCTGAGATTGTGCAATATGTACATATATCAGCAAATGCACATGCACTATTTAAAACAAATGTGACTGAAATTTTATCTTAAAACAGGCTTTGACCAGCTAGTATAAATTGCATGATGTGCAATATGATTTAAGCCACTACATTAGCAATAGGAGCCACAGTGGCAGAGTGGTAACACTCTGGCCTCCCACCTCTGAGGCCAGGGTTCGGTTTATGGCTCTACCTTACAGTGGGAAAGCTGGTAGTTGCTTGCCGCTGGTTGGCAGTTTACAGTACAGAACCTTGACCAACTGTGTGTACTGGTTTCCTCTGCCCTTCCAACTACCCGTCATGATATGACCTGTACAGAGTTGAAAGTGACGTAAAACCCCAAATAAATAAATACAGTAGTCGTAATAATACCAGGATTTTTGTAGTCATAATTGTGCTGAAGAAATGAACCTTCATTTAATCTGCAGCACAAGGCCTTAATTCAATTAAAATGTGGTCGGCATAACTTAAATGAAATATTATGCAGTTGAAAGTCTCTTTCTATTTCATGAGAAGCTATAGATCCTGATCTTTAATATTAAGTAGTGTTAAGTAGAGACATTCTTCTTGCCTGACATAAAACACAAACAAATTTAAGTCTCTATAATTCACTGATGTCAGTAGCCTTCAACGGTATATGACTTACATAAATTAAACCCAATGTCAAAATGTGTAACCTTTCAAAATGTCCACTCTTATAAAAAGGACATAAAATGACAAAAACTGACAAGCAGGGATGCTCAAGTGATCCTATAAAATAGCTTTCACCAGAATGCTTGTATAACATAAAACACATTTTCATTACTTAGTATCAGCCAATATTTAAAAATCTTGTTACTTTTTGACATAAATAGGGGTTTTAGAATTATAACTTAAGTTTATATTATTCTAAGTTAAAGTGTTTCTTAGTTTTACACTGTACGTCATGGTGTATCACTTAACATTATTCCTCATATAATACTTGAAAGGTTTCACAGTTCAAAGGTCTCTTTGTTCAGTATTCTAAGTTTGTATCCTTTGGCCAAATATATAGGCCACATCATTGTCCTCCTATAAACTCTGGTCATATAATAAATACTCAAAATTAAAAACATTATTTATCTTACACTCTAAATATTTAAACATCCATAAAAGGAACCATAACAGTTATTGTTGTTTAAGTTGGATCTTCTTTTGTGGTTTGTGACTTGTTAGGAAAGGTAGAGATAAGATAAGATATTCTCTTATACAAATGCTTGTTTACTGTTCTATTTAAAGCATCAAATATATACAAATGTAATGCAAAGTTTGCATTTTATGATGCCTCCCTTGAGTGTCATGTGTCAATAAGGTAGTAAAATAATGAACTTTATTGTGAATTTAGAAGAATGGAAGCAACAAACACTTGACTATTGAGTAGAAAATTCTGACATTGGTTCAAAGACCAAAAACAAACATCAAATAAGATTTCACCTCAAAGAATTGTTCCCTTTAGAGGACAGATTTTGGACTGGATGTATCGGACATAGTGGCTCAGCTACTGTCACTGATGGTTGTAATTTCATGTTAAATGAATGACACTAAATGAACTAAATTTAAAAGGATATAATTATACTTAATGAAATTCTGTTTGCCATGGTGACAAAAATTGAACCGCAACACAGTGGTGATAAAACAGTCTTTTAAACCAAACAACATCTACACTTACAAGGATGTTATAGACATTCAAAGTAATCATCAGTGTGGAAAATAAAGTGCCACGATTCCCAAAATCCCCAACTATCACTCATTTAAACTGTCATGAATAAAACACCACTTTGGGTATGAGTTATTTTGTAAAAATCTGTACACATAACATCACCTATACTTCATGTTTGGCATAAACCGAGATTCTTATAATAGACTCATAACTCAAATATTGAGTCACAAGTGACAGCTTCCAACATGAACAGCTGGTCTACTAGTTACCAGCAGTTTAGTCATAGCATGTATTTTAAAATACATCTTAATATATTTCTTCATATTCTAATTAACATTCCGGTTAAATGATAAGAAGGTTAAATACAAACTTACATTGAACTTTAAACAATGTTGCATAATATAAATATACAGTGAATATTTGCAAAATATTAGATTTTTAACCCTAGCTTCATGGCCAAATAGCTATTTATGGATCCACCTTATCCCATAAATCTTGGTATGGCTATTAAAAGCATCTATTATTTGGCTTATTTTACCAAAATATCTGACTTAAATTTGACAAGTTTAAAAGTTCATTAAACTGCTTTGAAGGTCTAAAAATATTATTTAATACTTAAATAGTAACCATAAATATACAAAACTACAAAGTAGTCTTTAATGGGTCAGAGCTATATAACATTTGTTGGTTAAAATATTCTGCTCATTAAGGGCTGTAAACTTAATCCTATTTCAACAATTTATTTTTAAAATTAGTCTGATGTTAAATGTTTCAAGTGAAAAATATTATGACAGATCTTCCAAGAGGGCAGGCGGTAAATATCCTATAAACCTATCAGCTCGGATTACCTGTAACTCATATCAAAGCTTAAACAATTTATAAATGGTCATTATGTGATCCGATTTCAACCAATCGGTTCACTAAGATTTAGCATTGAGGCCCACTTTCAGTTTTTAACAGGTTTTACCAATTTATCAGGATCTAAGTGTAAATTATGGTTCTACAAGATGCTTTAATATTTGACAAGACTCATCTGGAATAAAATTCCTTTTTCACTTTGAATTCTTAAAATAGTTTAAAAAATATGATGCTTTTTATTGCAAATTATTCACTGCATAATGGAAGGGGAAATACTTGTATTTTAAGCTCAACTTTTTGGCACCAGATACTGTAAAACAATACACCAGACCTAGAACAGCCATGGCAAGAAGCCAATACAATCCCCCAGCTTTTATTTTCAAAAATATGGTAGTTAGAGTAAGAAATCTAAAATTCGCCAGGAATCTAAAATTCGCCACCTCTAAAACCTTAGTTAATTTTAGTATATTAGTATTTTGACATGTGGCGAATTTCAGATATGTGGCGAATTTTAGATTTCTTACTCTACCCTTTATTTCACACAATAAAATTATATAAGAAGATTGCTAAACTAAACAGAAGTTCAGTCACCAGCTGAACTCCAAATAAACAGACTATTTATTTGGTTCACTTCTTCAAGGACTGTGTAATTCAATATATTCAATCAAAATAACAACTTCTATGTCATATGCCAATACCATTTATAAATTATCTGTCACCAAGAACTATTCAGAAAAAAAATTTACGAGCATTACAATTTCTCATAAAATTTACACTGGATCACAGTTTGGTCCAGATTTGACCCATATATAGTGTGAAGGATCCAGAAGAGTCAATTTAATCTAAACGATGAATGGGTAGTTGGCACTCATCTGGAATAAAACTAAAGACTATTTTCAGCTATCTAAAAACTGACATTACCAAGTTATGGAGTTTAAGTTACATATATTTGCCATTGCTGCTTTAACCTTTGGAAATATATTCATAATAGGTGAGCTTAATTCCAGTATACTTACATATTATGTTTTGTTAATTTATCAAATAGAGTTGGGAGCAACGGGTAATTTTTATTTCATTTATTCATTAAATTAAAACTGTCAAGACATTTAGTAATTTAATATGCCAATATTTGAAGAACTGAAACTAATGTGTATTTAATAATACTTAGAACAGAAGTCCACTTAATAAGCTGTACTTAAACATTTCGTCTGTCAACCCAACTCTAAAAAATTGGCTGAATAGATATATAAGGTGTGTCCCTTTGACTCAATAGATTATCAACTGAGCCTAATTAGTCATATCTTCATTATGGTATAACGTACATTATGAAGGATTCTAAAGGGGACAATTTGAGTTCAAAGATCATGCGTCTTAAATGTTTACTTACGAAATGACAGTTATTTAGTAAATAAAAATCTATGTTCATTTATATTTATCAGATGGGGCTGCCAACCAGTGCTGGAGCTGCAATAGTCAAGAAAGCGATCAACTTTGCAGGCAAAATGGGCAACAGCAGACTTGTTCAGCTGGTGATACTGTGAGCTTTATTTTACATTTGCTAAAACTGTCTCTCACACCCTAAGTTATCAGCAAACATTTAAAGTGGACTGGTGCCTAGCTTCAATGACCCCAGCTTCAATTTATGACTTCTTTGATCTCCGAGGTTATGGCTGAGTGAGGCTTCTTGGGTTCAATTGCATTTATGATCAAAGACTTTTTATTCATGAACGATATTAAAAGTTCTTAATTTTGTTACACTGATATAAACAATTTATTGAACTTGTTTAGTATCAGCAAATGAATATAATTTATCAACCATGTATGACACAAGGCAGTGAAAACATGTACCACCATACTATACATATTTTACAGAATATGTAATCAGTCGTGTATTATTTATGCATAACATTTTATTATATGTAACAAGAGAATTAAGGGTGGTATATGTAACTTTTGACTTGTTTCCATCTTGCATGTTTTACACTTGCCCTTTCACCCTTGTGTTCTGTGTCAACTGCTTTTGTGCGTATATACACCCATTCACCCAAAACTTACTACAAGCCAGAATCTACTACCCTGATACCCTTTTATCAAGAATTTAATTTTCTTAGTGACTCATAATTCAATAGAAGAGTCTTCAACTGTCTCTCAATCTACTGTGACGGCAGTTCCTACCTTTTAGAGATTTTCCTTTGGCCCAGTGGTTATAGCCATCTATTTTGTGTGAATTCTATGGAAAACCATTCTAACTACAGCTAAACCTTGTAACATTGAATCTCAAGGAAGCAACACAGTAGGTCTAGTTAACCAGAAATGACCCAGAGACAACAGGGACAGTTCTCTCGGAATCTGATATTTACTTTGGGTTAAAAAAAACTTTATTTCAACTTAAAAAAGGATTGACTGTAATTTAATATTGGTGACCTCTGATAAGATGAAATCCAAAGGAAATGCAAAACAAACTTCTACTCAACCATGAATTCAAGAAACACAGTAAATTTCAAAGCAAATATATGTATAATGATATAACAACTTTGAAGGGAATCTGAAGAAATTCAACTTAATGGAAAGGCACTGTATTTACAGGGTGGATGTCAGACTGTGATACGTGGACATGGAAATGGTCGAATGACCATCACAAAGGGTTGCAAATCTCAATCAGTCTGTACCAGTGAAGTGAGCCAGTATGTGAGTATATAAAATAATGCACAAAATCACATAGGAACTTCTCCCTAAGTGATTCTATGATGTTTGTTGGTGATTCCCGTCAGTTTGAAGTAGTTTGGTGTTTAATTTAATAATAATAATAACTAGAAATAGGCCGCCCTGTTGATAGTAGATGCGAATAGAAACAGGATAGCATAGAAGAACACACATTATCATGTGTAATGTCCACCCATGAACCTTTTGCCCAAATTGTACAGTAGTCTTACAAGACCCTGTTTCATTTGTAAAATATATCAATGATGCTTAAATATTTGTTAGTGTAGATGTAAATTATTTCAGCTTCATGCCTTTTTGCATTGGTTGGGTTGAAAATTTTGACGAAATCACTCTATCTTGCACGGTTAAGAAGATAGAAGCAAATTCCTGTTTTTCTATTTTTGGCAAAAATTTGAAAATTCAAAATGGCCGCCATTTTTGGGAAAAGGAAATTTTTTTGAAAATTGCCAAGAGTACATTTCTTAGATACCCTATGGGTCGAAAATTTCAACAAAATAACTCTATTTTGCACGGTTAAGGCCAGTTTGTGTTTTTCCATTTTGGGCAAAAATTCGAAAATTCAAAATGGCTGCCATTTTTGGGGAGGGGAAAATTTTTTGAAAATTGCAAAGATTACATTCCTTAGATACCCTGTGGGTTGAAAAATTTCGACGAAATCGCTCTATCTCGCATGGTTAAGGAGATAGAAGCAAATTTGTGTTTTGCCATTTTTGGCAAAAATTTGAAAATTCAAAATGGCCGCCATTTTAGGGGAGGGGAAATTTTTTTTTTAAATTGCCAAGAATACAATGCTCAAATACCTGTGGGTCGAAAATTTTGACGAAATCGCTCTATCTCGCATGGTTAAGGAGATAGAAGGAAATTTGTGTTTTGCCATTTTTGGCAAAACTTCGAAAATTCAAAATGGCCGCCATTTTTGGGGAGGGGAAAATTTTTTGAAAATTGCAAAGATTGCATTGCTTAGATACCATGTGCGTCGAAAATTTTGACGAAATCGCTCTATCTCGCACGGTTAAGGAGATAGAAGCAAATTAGTGTTTTGCCATTTTTGGCAAAAATTCGAAAATTCAAAATGGCCGCCATTTTTGGGGAGGGGAAAATTTTTTTTAAATTACCAAGAGTACAATGCTCAGATACCCTGTGGGTCGAAAATTTTGACGAAATCGCTCTATCTGGCACGGTTAAGGAGATAGAAGCAAATTTGTGTTTTGCCATTTTTGGCAAAAATTCGAAAATTCAAAATGGCCGCCAATTTTGGGGAGGGGAAAATTTTTTGAAAATTGCAAATATTACATTCCTTAGATACCCTGTGGGTCGAAAATTTCCACGAAATCGCTCTATCTCGCACGGTTAAGGAGATAGAAGCAAATTAGTGTTTTGCCATTTTTGGCAAAAATTCGAAAATTCAAAATGGCCGCCATTTTTGGGGAGGGGAAAATTTTTTGAAAATTGCAAATATTACATTCCTTAGATACCCTGTGGGTCGAAAATTTCGACGAAATCGCTCTATCTCGCACGGTTAAGGAGATAGAAGCAAATTTGTGTTTTGCCATTTTTGGCAAAAATTCGAAAATTCAAAATGGCCGCCATTTTTGGGGAGGGGAAAATTTTTTGAAAATTGCAAAGAGTACACTCCTTAGATACCCTATGGGTTGAAAATTTCGACGAAATCGCTCTATCTCACACGGTTAAGGAGATAGAAGGAAATTTGTGTTTTGCCATTTTTGGCAAAAATTCGAAAATTCAAAATGGCCGCCATTTTTGGGGAGGGGAAAATTTTTTGAAAATTGCAAATATTACATTCCTCAGATACCCTGTGGGTCGAAAATTTCCACGAAATCGCTCTATCTCGCACGGTTAAGGAGATAGAAGCAAATTAGTGTTTTGCCAATTTTGGCAAAAATTCGAAAATTCAAAATGGCCGCCATTTTTGGGGAGGGGAAAATTTTTTGAAAATTGCAAAGAGTACACTTATCAGATACCCTGTGGGTCGAAAATTTTGACGAAATCGCTCTATCTCGCACGGTTAAGGAGATAGAAGCAAATTTGTGTTTTGCCATTTTTGGCAAAAATTCGAAAATTCAAAATGGCCGCCATTTTTGGGGAGGGGAAAATTTTTTGAAAATTGCAAATATTACATTCCTTAGATACCCTGTGGGTCGAAAATTTCGACGAAATCGCTCTATCTCGCATGGTTAAGGAGATAGAAGCAAATTTGTGTTTTGCCATTTTTGGCAAAAATTCGAAAATTCAAAATGGCCGCCATTTTTGGGGAGGGGAAAATTTTTTGAAAATTGCAAAGAGTACACTCCTTAGATACCCTGTGGGTTGAAAATTTCGACGAAATCGCTCTATCTCACACGGTTAAGGAGATAGAAGCAAATTTGTGTTTTGCCATTTTTGGCAAAAATTCGAAAATTCAAAATGGCTGCCATTTTTGGGGAGGGGAAAATTTTTTGAAAATTGCAAATATTACATTCCTTAGATACCCTGTGGGTCGAAAATTTCCACGAAATCGCTCTATCTCGCACGGTTAAGGAGATAGAAGCAAATTTGTGTTTTGCCATTTTTGGCAAAAATTCGAAAATTCAAAATGGCCGCCATTTTTGGGGAGGGGAAAATTTTTTGAAAATTGCAAAGAGTACACTCCTTAGATACCCTGTGGGTCGAAAATTTTGCCGAAATCGCTCTATCTCGCACGGTTAAGGAGATAGAAACAAATTTGTGTTTTGCCATTTTTGGCAAAAATTCGAAAATTCAAAATGGCCGCCATTTTTGGGGAGGGGAAAATTTTTTTGAAAATTGCAAAGAGTACACTCCTCAGATACCCTGCGGGTCGAAAATTTTGCCGAAATCGCTCTATCTCGCACGGTTAAGGAGATAGAAGCAAAGTACTCAAAAGTAGTACTGAAAATACACAATGAAGTACCTAAATGGCTATTACTCATGTACTGACAAAGCTATCAGTCCCAAATGCAATACCAAGCGAGCTATGGACATAACAATCTTGTATTCAAAATTGTAGTAAAATATCTTTAATTATTTTGGCTTAAATGCACGGAAACCAATGGGTACTGAAAATAGCTGTACTTAAGTATTACTCAGTAAGCAAAAGAGGTACAACAGCCAAAAGCAATCCCAAGCAAGCTACTGACCCAATAAGCCTGCATACCAAATTTGGTGACAATAGCTCTAATACTTTTCCTTTAAATGAGCGGAAACCATGCGTGACGCCGGACATCGGACGCCGGACATCGGACATCGGACAACGGACATCGGACATCGGACGGCGAAAAAAGCAAAAATAATATATCCACCCCCCAGGGGGGTGGACATAATAAATAAGTTTATTCAGCAAAATATGTGGTTACAGTAAATTAAATAATGCTGAAAGAGAATATCATGAAGTTAAGAACTTATATAGAAATATTCCCTCAATTTTAAAAAGAACCTAGGAAATACAATTCAGTTGACAACATGATGTGAAAAAAAAATACTAGACAATAAAATTTGATTAACAACAGCTTGTAATAAGCTTTAACATTTCAAAATTTAAGATTATTATACATATTTTAAGTTTTTATTATTATCTTTTTTATTACTTATAACTGACACTGTATCGTGATAGTAACAAATAAGTGAAGATGATTACACTTGTGAATAAAGAATGCTTATCAGCTATACTTATTGTATGATATTTACACCGTCTTATATTGTTCCAGTAAGTGCCTTTTTAAGCTTTCTTTAAATTTCACCAAGTTTGGGCAAGTTTTCACATTTTTGGGGAGGTCATTGTACCTCTTCACTCCCTGTACACAGGGGGACATTCTTTTAATAAAACTATTATATTTATTTGTATACATGTTAAGGCTATTTCTGGTGTTGTGGGAATGAATTTGTTGGACACTTTTTATCAAGCCATGCAAAGAAGGTGGCAACAAATATCTGGTAGCTTTATATATAAAAACACAAGTTTTAAACTCAATCATTTCTCCGAATTTTAAAATGTTATTTTTGAAAAAGGAACCGTTTGGGGATCAAAGCCACACAGAACTGCTAAAGGACACTAGGCATGATAAGTAACAGATGCTGATCACCAACCAATTAGGATTGACAAGCAGGATTTATACACCATTTCAATATGTCTGAACTTTGATTTTTTTATTCTATTTAAAAATTTTGTATTAACAATTAACATAACAGTCCAAAAAATAGCATTTTCAGAGCAGTGTCAGTTACATAAAGCTCCAAGTAAAGCTCCTTATGGTTGCCGAGATATAGCCCAGACAAGATTTTATAGGTCAATGTCACTACGGTAAGCTCAAAGGTCACATCCAGGTCATACTATGACGTTGCACACCTACACCCCTGAACCAATGTCCCTACCAAGTAGCAACTTCCTACACCTTACGGTTGTCAAGATACAGCCCAGACAAGATTTTATAGGTGAAGGTCACTACGGTAAGGTCAAAGGTCAAATGAAGGTCACACCATGATGTTGCACACCTACACCCCCTAACCAATGTCCCTACCAAGTATCAACTTCCTACACCTTATGGTTTATGAGATATAGGCCAGACAAACTTTTTCCCGCCGCCCATCCGCCCACCTACCTGCCCATGCGGACACCATGGGTGAAAACAATACCCTGAAAGCCCTTAAGGGCTGTGGGGTAAAAGAGTTTAAAACAATGTGCTGAAGAACTTAGATTTACTGAATCTCTAGACTACACCTGAAATCTTAAGAAATAATATTTTAATTCTTCCCGCCAAATGACATTATACTTCTGTAATGTCTTTTTATAGGCAAGCCAATGTTCTGGCCACAGTGACTCCGGATCAGTTTGTTACTACTGCTGTACAACTAATAACTGTAACAATGTGCAAGAAGGTAAGTATGCAATATCATAAGAATATTTTAAGTCAGTTAACGATTATATCCATTCCTTTATAGTTTGATTTGGGTGTAATGTTGCTTTAACACATTGGTCATATCATAATGGGTTGTCAAGGTGACTGAGGACATCATTGAGTACCAGTTACTAATAAGTTCTCCATAGAAAAACTAGTAAGTCAAGCTCTGAATTGACAACCATCTCCATCACCATACCTCCTGGTATACTTAGAGCAAGCCATCCTTCTAAAATGTTTCAGAACTATTATTATTAGAGAAAATTGACACAGAGACTCTGGCCCAATAATCCAGGACTGTCCGGCTTGAGTTTGTAGAAGTATAAATAAGAACTTAAGTTAAACATTCTAACAATTCGAGAACAGAGTTTTGTTGAATTCAAATTAAATTGTACATTATTCTCTGTAAAATAAGTATACTTACCCTGTGCTTTTTCACTGATAAACAGAAGACTTTGTTTAAAGTAGAAACAAGTACAGTATGAAATGTAAAAATTTTATTGTAATCTAACTTTTTGTAAGTTAAATACTTACCTTATCCTCACTAGTGCTTTCGCCTTGGTGGGAGCAAACCACACGACCAAACGAGAATATTTTTAAAAGAAATATTCTTGTCGGTACCAGTATGTACACGCATGCACCTCCATCGGCAAACCCTGTTTAGCCTCACTTTAATTTTGGAATCAATGTAATGTATTGAGAAACCAAAAATTTTGAAAATGTGGGGTTGGATGGGTGGGAATCCGAATCTAGTGAGGATAAGGTAAGTATTTAACTTACAAAAAGTTAAATTACAATAAAATTTTTACATTTTATTGCGTAAAATACCCTTACCTTATCCTCACTAGTGCTTGATTACAACCATACTGGTGGTGGGATTTTCAATATGTTTGACACCAAATAGTAGGTATAATCAAACAATAAGCCAAAGTACAAGTACTAGTGAGGATAAGGTAAGGGTATTTTACGCAATAAAATGTATACTTAAATTAGTATTTTCAGACATTAGATCTGCCTTCCCACTTACAATAACTGTTTTGATTTGGTGTTGACCTCCTTCCAGCAACTGAGAGGATGTTTTCATCAATTTTGTGAATGCCAATGTAAATATAAATCAAACCAAATCAAATCTAGAGCTTTCCAAAAACTGAATATAATTTCTGTTGACATTAGAGATTCTGTTTAAAACAAAGTCAACTGTTAAAGGGCTGTTCCACTTCTACGAAACATCCTAAACCTTGCTCCCGATTCGCAATTTTCTGGCATCAGGAGGTAAATTTTTTCAATTATCACAAACCTTTATTTTTATCTGATTTATGGCATCATAAACTCATTGTATTGCCATCTTTTTAATCTTACAGTGATCTTAAACCTATATTTATTTCTATGTTTATTGTTACATCGTGTCACATTGTATCATCCTTGACATGTATGTGCCTTTACTGCTGCTGTTGTGAAAATCGTTTACAGCTTTTTAATGGAATTCTGCACACCCTAAACTCTGTACAAATGGAACCTCCAACATCTACAAGATTTTGTTCTTTATATTGCTAAGCTCCACTGTTATTACAGGAATAACACCTGACAAACCATGGTATACACAGAATTTTACAATGGTTTGAGGTTATAAACCCCGAAGGGCAAAGCCTGAGGGGAGTATGGCCTCAAACCATGGTAAGAATCTGTTTATACCATGGGTTGGAGGGTGTTATTCCTATTCTAACATGACAAAATATTTTAACGTTATTAAGAATTACAAATTCGATGACAAAACAATTTTTATGAAGGCTGTTACATCCATTGTTCTTGCAGAGGGTTATTATCAGAACAGCCAACATGCATAAAGGGATTTTACCATTATGATAGTTCTTGACAAATTGGAATCGCGGACATAGCTGTGTCATGTTAGAATATTATATAGATTAAGAAATGTGAAACTTGTCACAGTATGTGAATCTCAGCAGTGATGAAACCCCTTTTCTTTCCATGAATTGTGTGATATATTTTCCATACAATTGTGATTTTTGTGACTAATGTTGGCCCCTTATTTCACCTTATTTGGCACAAATTCGGATTATTTTGCCTTACTTTTCCAGGGTTAATGCCAGGCAAAAAATTTAAAAAAACTGTGCTAAATGTCACATTTCTTTTTCTATATGTATTCTCAGAGAGAATAATACTAAAATGTATGTCTTGCCAGCCCTTTCACCCGATTCAGATAAAAGCTTAAACCTTTTTGCTCCTTCAACCTTTTCCACTTTGAGCTGCTCTACGTCAATGCTTGTCTCAAGACTATGTTAACTTATGACTTTCTAATGTAATGTCTTAAGTGAGACACAATTCTGGTTGGAAACAATTTGATTCATCAATGAAATCATGGAAAATCCTTGATCAGTTGGGTGATATCAGTGTAATTATGCAAAATATTAATTTGGATATATTTTGTTGATTTTGCTTTTGTATATTCTATTCTTTGTAAATAAAATTATTATATAATATAAAACTTTGTACTTTTCCTGTTGTAGTTGTAAAGAACACAGGACTCTTTTCTTGTAACATGATCACTGATAGTTATCCCAACTTCTTTACAACTAAGTGAGAAAATAAAAGTCAACGTTGAACTTCATTAATTCATATTTCAGGAATCATAATGGTGGAATTACATTTCAGGGGAATGTATTATTGATTCAAAGTCTTTGATGCTGACTTTTTCAGAGAAATGTAGACTTGGGTAACTTTTACAGTGAAAGGTATCAGTGAATATTCAAATTCCCTCACACTCTTTCAAGGCAATGTATCCATGACAAAGTGTACCTGATATTAACTTTTTCAGGAAACTATACAAGTGATTACCTACATAATGGGAATCTACAAGTGCCTGTCAATTATCCCTGATACTAAGTTTCTCAGGGGAATTTATTTGTGACTTACTACTTTACTAACTTTTTAGAGGCATGTATCAATGACTTTTTCAGAAAACTATGGTATATCAGTAATTAACTTTTTCAGGGGAATGCATCAATGATCATCGAATGTACCTGCTACTATTTTATATAAATGTATCAGTGACTAAATTTCTAGTGTCTCTCATACTAATTTTGTCATGAAACCTGATAGGTGACTGCCTTCTTAATTGGAATGCATATCAATGACTGGCTATATCAGGAGACTGTATCAGTGACTAAATATTTTAGGGGAATGTATCAGTGACTGTTCAAATGTCCCAGATGGACACTACCAGTCCTGCCTAGCCTGTAATGTGTATGCAAGCTGTGGGGGCGGAATCTTCTATGATAATCGCCAATGTGCAGCTTCTTTTCTGCTTTGGGATGATAAACTAAAGAGATGTGAATATGAATCGAGCACCTGTTCAGATGGAGGGGACTCTGGTGGTAATTGCTTTCATGTACAGTAAACTATGTATAAATAGAAGCAGTGTAAACAGAATTTAGGTGTACAGCAAGAGATGTGAAAATTGACACAGTATATGGAATTGACCCTTCTGTTTTATTTGACTTTTTGTAGGGAATTATTTGCCTTTTTGTGTGTTTTTTTGACTATATTATTTGTTTATTTGGGTTTTACGTCGCTTTCAACACTGTATAGGTCATATCATGACGGGTTAAGTTTTATGGGCAGACGAAACCAGTACATACAGTTGGTTCTGTACTGTAAACTTCCTACCATCGGGAAGAAACTGCCATCTTTCCAACATAGGGTTTGGGGTTTGAACTGCCTACCTCAGAGGTTGGAGGTGAGCGTGTTACCACTGCGTCAACATGGCCCCATTTGCGACTATATTACACCTCTAATGTCCCCTGATGTAAAATTCACAAAATAGCATCAGAGATGCCCGTACCCCACAGTCTGGGGAAATAGTTTTCAACACCATGAGATATAGAAGTAGTGAAAAAGTACAATGATCTAGATACTTTCAGAGTAGTGTCAGTTATATAAAGCCCCATATAATGTTTAAGTAGAGAAAATAACATCTAAGAGAAAGAAAATGTATGTAAAGATAAAGCATTAAAACAAGACAATTCAATAGCAAGATGACAGCATTAATCAGGACACTAAAAATTATGAAGCTGTAAAACTGATTAATTGGAGAATAGCTGTCAATGGAAAAAGCACAATTATGTAAAAGTGCATATAATAACCAGTTGGAGCAATCCATATATCTTTGTCACAAGAGAAAGATGTCTCAAACATGGCAGGTGAACACACTTTGGCAGAGCCAAAGTTAAAGGTCACACCAGGATGCACACCTTCAACCCCTAACCAATGTCCATACCAAGTGTCAACCTTCAACACCTTATCTAATCCAAGAAATAACCCCAACAAGAGTTTAAACTCATGGTCACTACGACAAGGTCAAATCAAGGTCACACCATGACAATGTGTACACCTACAACCCCCGACCAATGTCCCTACCAAGTATCAACTTCCTATATTTCACAGTTTCTGAGGTATAGCCCAGACAAGATTTTATAGGTCAAAAGTCACCACAGCAAGGTCAAAGGTCAAATCGAGGTCACACTATGATGTTCACACGTACACCCACTAACCAATGTCCCTACCAAGTATCAACTTCCTACACCTTACAGTTTCCAAGATATAGCCCAGACAAGATTTTAAAGGTCAAGGTCACTATGGCAAGGTTAAAGATTAAATCAAGGTCACACTATGACGTTGCACATCTACACCTCCAACCAATGTCCCTACCAAGTAACAACTTCTTACACCTTACAGTTTCTGAGATATAGTCTGGACAAGATTTTAAAGGTCAAGGTCACTGCAGCAAGGTCAAAAGTCAATCAAGGTCACATCATAACATTGCTCACCTACACCATCTAACCAATGTCCCTACCAAGTATCAACTTTCTACACCTTACGGTTTCCAAGATATAGCCCGGACAAGATTTTATAGGTCAAAGTCACTATGGCAAGGTCAAAGGTCAAATAAAGGTCACACCATAACATTGCACACCTACACCCCCTAACCAATGTCCCTACCAAGTATCAACTTCCCACACCTTATGATTTCCCAGATATACCCTGGACAAGGTTTTATCAGTCAAGGTCACTACGGCAAGGTCAAAGGTCAAATCAAGGTCACACCATGACGTTGCACACCTATACCCTCTGAAAAATTATGTATTTTTCCAAGCATAATTAGAATATAGGCTGAAACATAACCAAAACTTGACCATTTTACAGATTCTAGTTGCAGAAAATTTAACCTTTTCTGCGGCCAATTAAGCTTAAATATGCAATAACAATTTCTTATTTAAGGTATATGCTTAATCTTACTTACACACCCTGAGTTTAACACTAGGTGCAAATAATATAATGCCATACTCCCTTGCCTTGATCGTATTTTATATTCATAGAATCTTCACAACATAATATATTTTCTTCAAAGGAATAGTTACGAACTCTATACAGTCTGGGCTAGCATTGTTTTTAATCCAATTAAAATCACTTGTAAACAACCTGTCATTACAACATCTATTATTTGAGAAAGTATAACACAGACATTACGTTAAATTTTGGTTAATGTTATTAAACTCCTTAATAACTGAAACAATCACTTAATGTAGCAATATTAGCTTTATTTTTGGTAATGTGTAAGTTTTAATGTGTAACAATTTTTCTTTCCTTAATTTCCCTACAGCTATAATTTAACAACTGTTTTTCACAATAATGTTGTCTTACACTGCCAGGTTTCTTACAATTTTTCTCACTCTTAATTTCATTAAACTAAGATTTAACACAATTCTCTATACTTTAATGTATTTCCCAAGGTCCTATATTAAGGATCAGCAACATTTCTAATATGCTACTAATTTCAATTAAAATAAAAATGTAAAAATATGTTATCTGATTCACAATGTGTTATTTTCAAAATGTTGGATGCTGGTATTTTAGAATCAGAAACAACTGAGAGTACAGACACGGAACCAGGTAGGTATAGTTTGTCTGTTAAAGGTGGATAACACAGAATGTTATTTATTTGCTGTAGCATGAACACGTATCAATGTTTACCAGATTGCAGTAATACTTTTACTGATTGCATTCCTTTAATATCCTGTAAAAGTGTAGCTTAAAACCTCATCTAGAGAGCACTTTCGTGTGAATTATTATACCTCAAGTGAGTTTCAGCCAATCAGATTACAGTATTTACGGGCAATATGGTGTGATATTTCCCATTTTGAATAAAAAATATCACTCTGATGCCCTTTTTGTCTCAAAATTGTCAATGCGTATGTGCTGTGAATGTATTCAAACTTGTTGTTGTTTGCTAGACATGTCATTGTCACGTCACATAATGATGCAATGTTAAGAAATCTAATGTTCACGTAAATAACCAAGGAGAACAACAAGCGGTGGATTAATGATTTTCTTCAGTCTCTGTCTAGAAGTACTGTGTAGTGATGACGTTAGTGGTGTTCGTTTGTGATGTCACATTTCATTTACTTATATGTGGAGGGACTTTTGCAAGGGTTTTGTCTGCATTTTGTGCTAAGTAGAAACATAAAAAAAGTTAAATACCTTCGGTATAATAAACAGAACAAAAGGGCAATATCACTTTGCCCTCGGGCTTCATAAATCATGATATTGCCCAGAAAGAAGAGTTTTATTCTGTAAAAAAAATGTATCATAAAAGCAAGGCTTTGTAGTGTAGTGTTTTATAAATGCTATTATTATTATCATTATTACTATTACATGAAGAGAACAATGTTTGTGACACATACAAAGTTAATGATATGAATATACTCCTGAATAATATTATCTGAGATAAGTGAACTAATATTGACTTTCAACCAAATTGAATACAATCACAGCAAAGGTGAGAATAAGACAACATTGAAATCATTAATTACAATAGAAATCTTCCAATCAGGAACATTCATGTTCTTTTTGAAGGTTCCCCTGCCTCCAAGTGCTGGTCATGTTCTAATGCTGCTTCTGATGAGGAATGCCAGAGTTCAGGCAGTGAACAAAGCTGCAGTGATGGAGATTATGTAAATACACAAACCCTTGGAATAGATGCATAAAAGGATATCAAGATGTAAAAGAATGGATGTCGGCTAGCAAACTTAAACTCAATCCTGATAAAACGGAGTTCATACTTTTTGGCTCCAAGAAGCAGAGAGAAAGGTTAAGTGCATGTTTCCCAATTGATATCCTGGGCAACCCCCTTCACCCCACCGAGTCTGTCAGGAACCTGGGTGTGTGGTTCGACTCTGATTTTTCCTTCTCAAAACACGTACAGAAATTTTGTAAAGGCTGCTTTTGTCAACTGAGAGATTTTAGAAATATCAGGCAGTTCTTGACTCAGGATGCAGCTGTGTCGGTTGCCAATGCTTTTGTTAGTAGTCGGTTGGACTACTGTAACTCACTTTTCAGGAGTCTCTCTAAAGCCAGTCTCCATAGATTACAGTCAATCCAAAATTGTGCTGCTAGAGTTGTCACAAATTCGTGTAGATACACTCGTATAACACCGGTACTCAGGAAACTCCATTGGCTTCCTATTCAGTTTCGCTCAGAGTTCAAACTGGCTACCCTGGTGTACAATAGGAAAACTTCCCGAATGACATATACAGAAAAAATATATCACGAATGAAGATAACAATATTATACGAGTGCGCAGCACGAGTATTATATTGTTAATCTTCATGAGTGATATATTTTTTCCGTATATGTCTGATGAGGGGTGTTTTACTTTTATTATCCACCATTTTGTACGATTTATGGGTGAAATAATACGAATATTTGATCAGAGAATGTGAATAGGCTGTCGAAAACCACAGGCACCAGTGAATATAAAAAGTTAAAACTTTAACTTGCAATAGGGCCTTCATTTCTGCATGGATTTTTATGCAACTCACACGATCAGAAGCGCTGTAAAATTACCTTTCTAATGATATATTATACATATCTATAGGTAGCATAGTTTCCGAGATATTTATGGAAAACTGGAAGTTATTAACGCTTATAATCCATGGTACCAGGGCGCCGGTGTATACAAAAAAAATACATCCCGCTCCGTATATCCCCATATACGGGTCAAATACGTTGCGTGGCGGATAATAAAAATTTATTCATACTGGTTTCCCTAAATATTTCGCTCCACATCTATCCACTTACTTTACTACTTACAATATTAGACTCAGTCAGAGTGTTGCCAATTTCCTCAATGTACCAAAATTTCAACCCACAATTCACAAGTCCACTAAGCAGTTTGGCTTCAGTTTTGCCTTTGATGCCCCCACTGTTTGGAATTCACTCCCTGAAGACATCCGTGCATCACCCACTATGGCCTCTTTTAGAAAGAAGCTCAAAACCTATCTCTACGCAAAGGCTTATCCTCCTTAGCTCACTTTTCTTATGGTTTCTCTGTGGTGCCGACCTGTTTTTTGTCCCTGGACTTTGAATTTGCCTATTGCTATGGTCTTGTTGCGCCTTAGAGTCCACTACTCAGTGGAGATTAAGCGCTATAAAAGTCAAATTAGAATTAGAATCTCAAAAAATTGACTTAGTATCTCAAAAAAATGAGATAATATCTAAAAAAAATTGACTTAAACTCTCAAAAATTGAGATAATATCTCAAAAAGATGACATAAAATGTCAAAAAATTAACTTAGTATCTCAAAAATTTGAAATAATATCTCAAAAACTCAAAAAATTGAGATAATATCACAAAAAATTGAGACAATTATCTCGAAAAATTGACTTAGTATCTCAAAAGATTGAGATACTATCTCACTAAACTGAAAAAAAATCTTTACTTGGCCCTAATGCTCTTCCGTAGTCTGAGCCTTGTTTCCCAATTAGCACCTGTGGATCCAATGGTGTAGTAGGCAACACACTCACCTCTGGCCTTTGAGGTCCTGGTTTCAATTCTCGGACTGAGCTGATGTGAGAAAGTTAATGGCAGGTGCTTGCTGGTGCACAATAGTTTGCATGCAGAATGTTGACCAACTGGTATGCACTGCTTTCCTCCATCTTCCTCAACTACAGTCCAATAGGATGTCACTCAATTGTGTTTCTTAATGCATACCTCAAAACTGATAAATCTTATACACTCATAAACTTATTAAATTCGGTACTAGGATAGCAGGTAGCAATATCCTTATACCCATAATTATGTAAAAGCAAGAATCAAACTAGATTTCCAACCAATTTACTTTTAAATATGTGAAAATTCTATAGAATTTTTACTTTACTCTAATTACCTCTGCCAAGTGGTTATGTTTTTGGTTGCATTCATTTGTATGTTTGTCTGTATTCATTACTTCTCTCATTATAGTGAACAGATTTTTATTACCTACATGTATTCTATGTGGGCTGGGGCCTAATTAAGAAAGAAATTATTAAGTTTTGGCAAAGATCTGGATCGTATTCTGGCTTTAAAAAAATCCCAATTTTTAAAGGTCCCATTTTCAATATAATATTTTCAAGAACTCTGTCATTCTGGCAAGCATCACTACAAAATTAATGAACAGATCTTCATGAAATGTTTTATCATGTGAGTAGAGCCCAGCCACAGGAAAAATTGATTATGTTAAATATCAGGTCATATTCTGTATACAAAAATATCTTGAATTTTCAGAAAGAGCCCCGGGCAGAGATCTGTACCCAATGAGTGCTTTCTAGTTTAAAGGTTTTTATCATTAAGAATCAACAAACTCATACTGGCTTCTGAGGTTGACCTTATCTATTTAACAGTAAAGTCCTTTATAACCCCTGATATTTACAGCAGTAATATAGACTTGATAGGTGTTTTCCGAGTTTCAGACTCTTGCCATGTATAGGTGAGGTTTATTTTTTTTATTTATTAGGGTTTTTACGTCGCTTTCAACACTGTACAGGTCATATCACGACGGGTAGTTGGAAGGGCAGAGGAAACCAGTACATACAGTTCGTTAGGGTTCTGTACCAACGGCAAGCAACTACCAGCTTTCCCACTTGAGGCCGTGCCGGGAATCGAACCCCGGCCTCAGAGGTGGGAGGCGAGAGTGTTACCACTCTGCCATCATAGCCCCTATGTATAGGTTAGGATGTTAATTGTAGCATTACATATAAAAGAGGAATGGCTAAATCAAAACGCCCTTTGACCCTTGAACTTTTAACTTTAACTAATTTTACACATTGTTTCAGGGTGGATGTCAAACAGAGGTCAGATCTTATGACAACAATAGAATGACCATCACTAAACGCTGCAAGGCCAAGAGTGTTTGTCTGAGTGAAGAGACACAATATGTGAGTAAATTTTAACTAATCAATTTAAATTGTGAGCAATGTGTGTATCAATTTTGTGCACAAACATCCTTGAACACATGTCTGATTTTTACTGAAAATAAACCCTCACCTAAACTTCAAGGATTTCTGGGAAATTCTAAGAACTATTTTATAATTGTTTTTTTAATACGGTATATGTATATTGGTCATAATATTTATGTAAATAGATATAAAATTTAAGTATATTTGCTGTAAAATCTGTGCAAGTTAAAGTATAAATTTTGTGCTTTATAATAATGGCCATAGACTCCACAGATTTTAAGAGACAGTTTTTGGGGGAAAACAATCTTGCAAGAGAATGGAGCAACTGATTATAAACTGGTAATTTAAGGAGAAAGAAAATATTAATACTTGATTTTACTTTGCAGTCTAAATATTCAGGTATTTAGACTGAACTTTAATGGTGGCATATGGTTGGTTGGAGTCAGTTTGTCCACTGAATATCCTTGCTTTTGATACAATTTGTTTATTTTCATTTTAAATTTACCAGTATAATGTATGTTTCAGTAAATTATTATAAATATTATTTAACATAAATGTCAGAGTTGTCCTTCTTTTTGGTGTAGCCTTACATTGCAGCCACCAGTGTTCAAACTTGACTGGTAAACTTTCCAGGTGTATCGGCCTACAACTCAAAAATATTACAGGTCATTTCCAAAAGTATCAAGTCCATATATCAATGTAGGTTAAATCAATATTGACTTTAAAAACTGACCAAGATAAATAGTTTCATGTTATTTTCTATTATGTAATGGCAAGAAAAGTCTGTTGTGCTATATTCTGCTGTAATTCCCGAAATAATCTTGGCAAGTAAAGCAAAAATATATCAACAGTTTCCTAAAATTACAGGACATCTGGTAACTCTAGAGACATACAGGTCCGTGAGAATAGTTACCAGTCTCAGGAGTAGGTCATGATTTCGTACACAGTGGTAGTCATTGATTCTTTTCAATAAATAAGTACAGTGCAACCTCCACTATTGCAATTTCTAACATTCAACGATTCATTCAGATTAAGCCTCTTAAACGCTCGTAAAATTACTCTTTTTAATGATGTTGTACTTAATAACTTCATCTACTTTCTGAAAATTTGTGAATAAAAAAAAAACTCCTAAATGTTTTGGATAATAGAGGGTTCTTCAAAAATGTACTGTCGCCATGTCCTAAGATGAATATAGTAAGGCCTCAAACACAGATGTAAATTTGTAAGTTGCATAATTCAAATGTTTCCACTCTGTCAATACAAATAAATATACCACAGATAATATAGTAAAAGTGACAATACATTTTTCTCAATTCCTCGCACATCTGCACTGAATGCCTCAAGGCTTACGGATCTTAAATCCATGATTACCTGAGTGTAATCAATCATACAACAATGGAGACACCTGTAATATACACTCAGTAAATTGGGTTTTACAAAGTCAGTCAACATAATTTATATTGACATATTATCATCATACCTGATTCAGTGTCAATTATTTTTTTCTTCTTAGAGACAGCGTATTACAAAAGGGAATTTTTGTTTCATTATTTCACCTTTTCCTTATTCATTAAACAATGATTGTAAAAACCAAATGCTCTAACTGTAGAATTGAGTTACATTAATACACGTCAGTTACAATATTGTCTTGCTCATTTAAGGTCACTGAACGAATTATCTGTCCTTTTACCAATAAGTAACATGACCACTCTTGTTGATAACTTAATTCTTTAAAAGAGAATTTTAATGGTGTTTCTCAATGAAAATATATTCTAACACTATAAAATATTAAAACTACATATGTATTTTATTACAAGTCAGGTACTAATATTTATACTTTATTTTAGGAGAGTCAGTGTACAGGATATGATGTTCCCCAGTCTATTTGTTACCACTGCTGTACAACTGACAACTGTAACTACAACCTGCCGAGTGAGTAGATTTCTATATTAAAGCTTAGTGTAACTTTCTATGTGTATATGACTACCATTTAGTGATATTAGCATCTTTTACTTGTCTTATGTTATAAAATATTTCATGTTAATGTGACTTATGACAGCTAACATATAAATGCTCCACCCCCCCCATCCCCCTAGTGAAAAGGGGGGGGGGGGGGGGGGGGGGAGATAAAATTGATCAAAGTGCAACATGAAATAATTAGTCTACATTTCTTGCAGGTTCAGAAACAACTGAGAGTACGGACACAGGACCAGGTAGGTCAATTTATTGTGCAATATTTGCCATGCAGATTGTTGTCTACTGTCTACAGCGTTTTATAAAACTTGCCAAACTAGATATCAACACAATGATAGTACCCTGAAAGAGTCTGTTGGGGAAAAGCATCATTTATCTCACCTGGATCTGTAGACTGCATTTCTGGTCACTTTTTGCACCCAAGATGAAACCATCTGATTTTCTTTGTTTTCAGTTTATGTCAATCTGTCTTTGTACTTGAGCAGATGATGGCTCTGCCTCAGTTTGCTGGGCTTGCACAAATGCCAATGATGAAGCCCAGTGTGTCAGCTCTGGCTATGAGCAAACCTGTAACCAAGGCGACATGGTCAGTAGGTTATATGTTCATCAAACTATTCATTTATTTTTAGAACAATAATAATGTAATTCAACTTTTTCTGTACAAATTCAAATTTAAGTTATTAACATTTTATTAATATGGTAGTAACTCTTGCCCTTATCTGACTATTTAATTTTATAAACCTATTTCCACTGTGCAATAACTGTACTCTCCAATTATTTTATCTGAAATGCCTGTTCCATTTGACAAACATTTTCTGTTATCCAAGTGAGGTCTTACTCTTGTGACATGTCTGAATAGTAGAAGGTATTAACTTAGTTTATTTTGTTGTACAAGTTCAATTTGATTTGCTGACATCTGCCAATATCTAGAGGCAAGTTTGAACAGTATGATATACTGTTTCCGTACAAAGTGAAATTTGGAACTCAAAAGTACCAACCAGTCCTTATGATAAGGGTTGCAAGGGGAAATATTCCAAACACCAATTTGATAAGAATCTCTAACAATTCAGAATAAAATAGGGTTTTTACTCAGAAGCTAATTATGCATAATGTGACAAATTCTTGTTTTAGGGTGGCTGCCAGACTGAAGTAAGGGTTTATGAGAATTACAAAAGCATTACAAAAAGATGCAAATCCCAGAGTGTGTGTGAGAGTGAAGAGTTGCAGTATGTAAGTCTTCCTACATTTGACTTATTCAAACAATTTTATTAAAATAATGAATTGGTTGTTACAATGCTAAGTCCCAGACAGTCAAAGGTTGAATGCTGGTGTAAGTACAACTACTTTGGAATTCCCAACATCATAAAATATCATTTTTTGAAGGTTTAAGTAGATGTTTGCCAAGAAAAGAACAAATCCTGTGGATTTGAGGTTCTAGTTATACAGAGTCTTCTGAAGAATGTAGAAGTTAGCTAAACAAGATGCAATTACTGTTTTTCTTGAATATTCTACTTAATATATAAAACAGAAGGTATCCTTATGACAAAAACAACATCCAGTGAATATTGGAGGTTCTGGAAGTCAATCAACAGAACACTCAAATCCTGTGGATATTTGAGGTTCTCATGACAGACTCCAGTGGGGTGGACATACTATAGACAGGGAAACTCTGTTAAGTATACTTCAAATCTGAAATACCTACAAAAAGAATTCTACTTAACCAGGACTTCCAGAAACAAGGGTATTTTCAGTGTAAATATTTCATTTAAGGACAGTTCTCTTGTATAAATGTCAACACTGCAGAATTGTATATCAGTAATTATGTTTTAGGCTTCTCAGTGTACTGGGTATGATGAAGTGGGCGCTATATGCTACGATTGTTGTACTAGTGACGTGTGCAACAAAAATCTACCAGGTAAGGCTGTCACACTCAGGACTGTATTTCTTATTGCTAATGCCAATGTTTTCAAATTATTTGTGTAACAAAAACCATCTAGCATTGCTGAAAAGGCCTGTTGTTCCTTGCCTACACTGTGTCCACATCATGAATTGGAAATATGAGAGAAGTCAAACCACTTACCTTCTAATTTCTAGGATAACACTTAAATAAAGGTGTTAACTAGAAGAAACTGCCTGGAAACTGAATTAAGTTCTTTGAACTCTAATATACATATGACAATAATTTCTTACATATAGCTCAACAAATTTAAAGTCCTGGTGTCTGGTCTTATATTACTACATTATGAACCTAGCTCCCCTTGACTTCTGAGGCATCTTGACACATGCTAGTGAACTGGAAATATGATTTGAATGAAACTTAATCTAACCTTTTCATTATCAGGCATATGTTTAAGTAGCTTCAATTAAAAGAAAATGCCCAAAGTTCAAGTTATCCGAGTTAAGATATACACTGTGGATATTGCACTCTATAATTATCTGTCTCTATCAATAGATATGCAGTAAAACAATGAAACTCTGGTGGGCAGAATTTTCTTGTTATTTTAAGACCTGAGTATGTTTCTTAGTGAATCTTAAATCCCATTGAGTAAAATCCTGAGCACATAGAAACACTTTAATTAAAACACTTTAAGTAAATTTTATTTATTCAGGGTTTTACACTGTACAGGTCATAATCAAGACGGGTAGTTGGAAGGGCAGAGGAAACCAATGCATACAGTTGGTCAATGTTCTGTACTGTGAACTGTCGAACAACGGCAAGCAACTACCAGCTTTCCCACTTGAGGTCAGGCTGGGAACCGAACTCCGATTTCAGAGGTGGGAGGTGAGAGTGTTACCACTCTGCTACCGTAGCCCCTCACTTTAAGTATAACACAATACCTGTGCATATTTTCAGATGCTTACTCAGTCAAGTCTCGGAGTACAAGAAACTGTTTAATCTTTTGACAGGGTTTAAATTACATGACAATACCTGTTCATATCTTCAGATGACTGTGCCAGTGATCCCTGTTCTAACAGCGGTATCTGTACGGATGGTATCGACTCTTTCACTTGCAACTGTTCACAGGTCGACTACAGTGGTGACACCTGCGATGAGAGTAAGTAATAATAAATTAACTCAAAGTAATGCTAAAAGTTTAAGAAGGATTTCTATTTTTGCAAAGTGATAAATATACATTTACAGCAATTGTTCACCTGTGTAGCATTGTAGATATCATGAGGTGTGAAACTTGATCCTTTGGCAAGTAATCAAGACAGTACACAAACTTATTTTAGACAACTATAATGTCAATGTTACAGGAAAATTACTCAATGTAGACTGACACATCGCATAAGTGTCAGCATTCACTTTGCTACTGGTCCAAATCTCTAAAGCTTATGTTTTAAGAAATAATTAAAATAAGGTTACGCAATTTGTGAAAAAACATGGTTGAGGCAACAATCTTGTTTTTCATTAGGTTAACTTTGCTGGCATAGGCATGCTTTTGTAACAATAAACTTACAAAAAGGCTTTGGTGAAGCTACATTTATAAGATTTGTTAATGAAATAACAGAATGCAAATAAAGGAAATATTTCTCTGTGGTGTAGCATCAATCATGCAAGGCATCAGGTCAACACAATGACACATTGAATCTCTAATATATGTACAACCTCTGTCATCTATGGGAGGGCCATCATCAGGTAATGGAGTGGTAACACACTCGCCTCCCACCTCTGAGATCAGAGTTTGAATCCCGGCCCGACCCCAAGTGGGAAAGCTGGTAGTTGCTTGCCGTTGGTCAGCAGTTTACAGTACAGAACCTTGACCAACTGTATGTACTGGTTTCCTCTGCCCTTCCAACTACCCGTCATGATATGAACTGTACACTGTTGAAAGTGACGTGAAACCCCAAATAAATAAAATCTGTTGTCTATATTAGGAGAGTAACACTATAATTGGATAACAGAAAGACCATAAAATATAATATGTACTCTACCAGAAAACAATAGAAAAACAATATTTATTAACAATTTAAATTTAAAATTATATTATATTTTAGAAATAGATGACTGTGCCAATGACCCATGTACAAATGGTGTTTGTGTGGATGGGATGCGGTCATTTACTTGTGACTGTTTAGGAACAGATTACGAGGGAAACCTGTGTGAAAACAGTATGTACAGATAATTCTTTTTTCTAACAATGTCATTTGAAAGTGAAAAATAGATGTTATTTTTATAGGAATTAGCATTATGTACAGAAAATTCAAAATCTTACCAGAATATCATGAAGCAAGGTTACTTATTTATCTAATTGGAATACTGTAGCACACACCATGCTGGCAGATTGTAATAGGTATGAAACTTAATCATTTTCCAATGTTAAAGGGACAAGAATGGCTCTTTTATTCTGGTGTTATTGGGTGGTCAAAAAATTAAGGGGAAAAGTTTTGTACGAGAAACATTAAAATATACATAAAATATTATTAACTTTTAACAATGTAACACATAAAAGTAGTTCTCTGAATTATATGAAATCTTACATTGTACCAAATACTAAACTGGATCAGAAATTGATGGCCCAAGTTAAGTTATGGTAAAGTCAAGTTATTTAAGTAGATCTTTATCAAAACTTCCTACTGTGTGGTCCTTTATGGTTTTTGAATTTAAGATGTTCTTAAATTTCTGGTTTAAAAGTATTTTTTTCTTTTTCTTGAGATTAGAAAATTTAAGGACTTACTATACCTTATTACAAAAGAATTTATCATTTTGTATAAACTCTATTTATTCAAATACATTTATTAGATTGTGATATTGGTCAGATAATAGAAGGCTTTGAGTAAAGGAATAGGATATAATACATTTGTAGGAATTAAGAACTGTGTTCATAAAATTGAATATTTGGATTGTACAAGGTCTACTATATTTAATTTATAAATTTTTATCTCCACCAAGAAGGTATTATTTTCATGCCTGTCTGTTTGTTAGAGTAAGAAATCTAAAATTCACCATATATCTGAAATTCGCCACATTTACAAATACTAATAAAATAAATAAATTGAGGTGAGATTTGTTGAATGTACAGTAAGTTAAGGCTTTTTGAACTGAAAAATGACAATTTTCAGGCAAAGCTTCATTTTCTTCGTAAAATTAACTAAGGTTTTAGAGGTGGCGAATTTTAGATTACTGGCGAATTTTAGATTTCTTACTCTATCATGATTATGCAAATACTACTGGTTGGAACTTCATGAAAAAATCAGAAGATGGGTCTTGGTCCAACTATTAGATCCAATTAAATTTTGACAGTGATCTGGATCACTGTCTGGTCACAACAAAAAATCCGGATTTTCCCAATGGCATTTACTGATTTTTACTTGCCTTGTGGAGGTTACTCCGAGTGCACTTGTTGATGTTTATTTCAGAAATAGACAACTGCGACCCTGACCCCTGTACAAATGGTCTGTGTGTGGATGGACTGAGGACATTTAGCTGTGACTGCTCTCAAACTGATTATGAGGGGGAACTCTGTCAAAACAGTATGTGTTTAACCATTATCTAAATCATACCAATTGTTCAGTTATAATTAAGTATAGGTGAGGGAGTGCATTCACTCTCAAAAGAGAAAGTAGACCCAAAAGACACTATTTTTGTTGCTAACAACAAGGTATAGTAACATCACTTAGTGCAGATCAAGTTTTATTGGCTTTTTGCTGGAAGAACTCTAGCTGAAGAAACTGTTATATATTGGATCACTACTTTCAGTGATGTTTAATTACCTGTATAACTTTATCAAAATGACAACTAATTCTCACTACATTCACATAATGAGAAAGTTTTCTTGCTTAAAAGACATTAATTTTGTTCATGTTAACAGAAACAAAATATTCATACAGAATTGTACACAACTACAGTACACAGGATCTCTAACAAGTTTACTAACAAGAAGAGCATTTAAGCATTTCTAATCTAATCTACTGCTTTGCAGGCGCAATATCTTCCCCACAAAGGGGAACTCAGTGCGCTGACTTAACAAAATCATTATCATAAGGAAAGTCAAGGGGCGTTCAAGGTCAGTAATCCAGAGTTGTGGGTGTGACCAAGAGGGAAGGAAACTAAGTTGGAAAACTAGAATTAAAGAGGTGGGTTTTAAGGTGTTTCCTGAAAGATGTGACAGAGGGGCTATTTCTTATTTGGAAGTGGAAGGAGTTCCAGAGAACTGGGGCATAGTGACTGAAAGAATTGGAGAAATGTTTCACTGATTTATGAAACTTGCGGTCGAAAGTGGGAGTGCGAAGGAATTTGAGTTTGGGGGTACTTCACCTAGTGTTCCTGGAAGAAGTGTAGGGATGAGCATTTGGCTCTGACCTTGTGGTCAGGGGTTCGAATCAATGGCTATTTGAATGACATCATGATGGAGGTACTAATAGCATGTCTTGAAAAGTTCATAAAACAAAAGCTATTGAAAAGTACATAAAACCCCAACTTTGACTTTCTCAAATACAGTGCAGTGAAGATACTTAAAACTTGTCCTATATTTATATTTACTGCAACACAGAGATAGACAACTGTGCTAATTCTCCCTGTACAAATGGTGTATGTGTCGACGGGATGAGAACGTTTACTTGTGACTGTTCAGCCACAGATTACGAAGGAACCCTGTGTGAAACTAGTGAGTACATACAACACAGGCTTACTGTTTAAACCTGCTCAACTGAATCCAAAGCCATCAAAAAATAGTTCAAAAACATATCCATACTATAAACAGGATAAATCAAATGAAGCTAGATATGTCTCTGCAAAGACTGGTCACATTAAGGTTGATTTGAGAGGGAATCCTACCTATCACTAAGTAGTAATGTTCTACATAATCTCATTCAACGCAATACACTAAAACCTCTATTAACTGAACTTATGTTGTCCAAATGTTTAATTTTATGCATAACAGTGAGTTGCAGAGCAAAATATGAAATATATTTCAGATGTACATTTTTTGGCCAATTTTTATTTAACTTTAAGAAGTAATCTACTCTTGACACTCTTTTTAGTATTATTTTGTGCATTCACAAACACACGGTTACTTATTACAAAAAGAGCATTTTTTAATAATATTGTTCATCATCATGTAGCCTCCACCAAACAAAACAACATTAATTTTGCGAGGATAAAGTAAGTATGTTTTACACAACAATGTTATTAAGCTGACATTATGCCGATTTCTTTTACAGAAATAGATGACTGTGCCAGCGATCAGTGTACAAATGGTGTTTGTGTTGACGGAACAAGAACGTTTACATGTGACTGTTCAGGAACAGATTATGAGGGAACTTTTTGTGAAAACCGTCAGTCATCTATTCAATTTTACATATGCATTTATACATATGTTAATTTATTATTTATTCCTTTTGTATTGCTGTTGTTTTTATATTTTTTATTTTCACTTTTCAACACTAAATACAACATTTTATTGGTAGAGGCAAAAGTTAAGGCAAAAATAAGTAAGTTGAGTGAGTTAGGGTTTATAATAGTTTATAATAACATAATATGTATTGGTTGAAGTATCCTCTTCATCCGAATTGTTAGAGACTAATCCAGTAATACAATAGCACAAATCAAGCAGAATCATTGTATATAAGTTAGGTACCATTAAGCCCAATGGAACTACAGTTTCAATTGATTAATTTTTGCTTAATGTAATACAACATAATATTTTCACGATTGAAATGAATGGTGGAAATATTATGTTCTATATATGTCATGCACCAGATTTGATATAAATACCTGGATACACAGAGCAGGTATTAATTTTTATATCTACAGGTGCCCATTAATGTGGAGAGAAAGCGTATTAAGCGAATACATGAACAAATGGCACTTTTTGCAAATATTTTAATAACTAAAAATGTAACCAACTCATATACCTCATATATATTTATATCATATTATTTTTACAGAGCTTCTGCTCATTTTTGATGCATTACAACCCATGCAGAAATAGTGGAGAAATATAAGGCTAAAAATGGTTTTTATGTTAACTAATGCCCCTTTCTATGGATATGTTAATAGCTGATTTTTAGTCAACTTTCAGGTAAATTCTGACTTAAATTGCTTACTTTTCAAGAAAAGTGATAACAGCCATGCCACAACCTTAATTTGCTATTTAATGTTAAGAAAACTTGAATTTATAAGCCTCACCTCTGTATTTCAGAAATAGACAACTGTGCTACTGTCTCCTGTACAAATGGTGTTTGTGTGGATGGAGATCAAACCTTCAGCTGTGACTGTTCTCAAACTGACTACGATGGATCCCTGTGTGAAAATAGTGAGTAAACATTCAGTCATGTCATGGACTGTATCACATACAGCGTTAATGCCCTCAATGCACAGATCAAACTACAGACAGTATTGCCTATGTATAAAGGCATTTTATATACCCCGAAATTCATCCATGTAATGCTAGAATTTTGTCTATAAAGTTTACACATTATAATACTCCCTGTGGTTTCTGTGGTAATCCACACAGAAGTTTTAAAATGGTCACAATTTCTGCATCCCACAGAAGGGGTCAACTTCTGTAGGGTATCTGCAAAGGTGCCCTGTAATATCTGTAGCTCTTCTACTGCCTTTCCCACCAATTCTGTGTTATTCTGTCTGTTTCTCTGTCACCAGTAACATTTAATATTTATTGCTTTGTTACTGTAACTTTTCTGTAAGTATTTTGTGTCAAACTAAAGCAATTATCCTCCCAAATTCTGATTGTCTTTTGTAAAAAAACTTTAGCCAGAGGTGTTTTTATGGATTTCAGAGGATGTACACCATTCTGTCTTTCTTAATGTCTATAGCCATGGGAAATACCACCTGTAGTGGGAATAGGGTATAACTGCATAAAGTCTACCTTGACACAATGGATTTTGGACTTAATGAATTCGCGACCAAATATTGTATTGCTTAAACCTAATTTTACTCCATCATATGAAACCATTAAATAAGGATAGGTATTTTTCCAGGCTTTCTGTTTTCACTTGTCTTAACTGCAAAATACTCCAATTCTAATTAGACTTTTATAGCTCTTGATCTCCCCTTTTCAAAGGGGACTCTAAAGCACAACAGAACCAAAACAGTCAACCAAATTTCAGTAACCAGAGACAGAAAGGAGGTCAAGCACCACAGAGAATGCCAGGGGTTGATTGAGACTAAGATGGCTATGCCTTGGTGTACAGGTAGGTTTTAAGCTGCTTTCTGAAAGAGGCCAGGGAGGGGGATGCACAAATCTCATAAGGAAGAGCATTCCAAACAATGGGAGTGTCAAAAGCAAAACTATAACCAAACTATTTGACAGATTTTTGAATAGATCAGTGGAAATTTGGAATAAGGAAATTACCACCACTCCAATTCAATATTTTACAGAAATAGATGATTGCGCCAATGATCCATGTACAAATGGTGTCTGTGTTGATGGTTTTCGTACATTCACTTGTGACTGCTCTGGGACTGATTATGAAGGATCGTTTTGTGAAAGCTGTAAGTAGAACCTATTCTTATCATTTTAATGTTTAAACTCGAGCTCTACCAAGGCTTACGTTTCTAGAGATCACTTTTTAAAGTAACAGATGTTGTCATTCACCTATTCACATAAATACTTTAGAATTGTAATCTGAAGTAATTAAACATTACAAAAATATATTTACTGAAATACCACACATTCAATGTAATTCATTTCTTCAAAATAGAAATCACTTTCTAATAGCTCGTATTGCAACATCCTTGGCGCAAACACTAACAAGGTATGTCATTTGACTTCCAACTTGATCATAGCATTGTATTATCAAGTAATTACAGGCCTTAACTGTGTGTTTTCACATGAAGTCACTGTAATTATTGATTGTACAGGGATAGATGACTGCAATCCTTCACTCTGTAATGATGGTACCTGCGTGGATGGAGTGAGGTCTTACACCTGTGACTGCTCAGCAACGGACTGTATAGGCGTCCACTGTCAGGAATGTATGTCATTTTAATTACCGAGAATCTCCTAAATATCACTGGGTTTAACTAAATGCCTTGTACACAACACCTTGATAATTTTATTGACTTCAAGTAGATGTCTGGTTCAAATAGTTTGCAAATAATTAACATCTGTTCCAATAATATAATATAGATGACCTTTTGCATAAATTTGGAAAATTTTATAGCAATTTAAATTTTTATTAGAAATACTTACCATTCCTTATCAGTAGCTATTTGTTGGAGCCATCAACTATAATCGGTAACCCACTGGCTTTATTAAGGTTGTTATATAACCTTAAAATTTTGCATTTCTGCGTTGGCCATTGGGTTGGATGGCTCCAACAAATAGCTACTGTTAGGAAATGGTAAGGGTATTGCGCTATAAAACTATCGGGCTAAATCTCATTTAAGGTCATACCTTAGTATTACAAATTTACACTTTTTATTATTAGTCCTTCCATATGATTTTATTGTATACAGACAACAATTGTGTATACTTTAAAAGCTTATTTAAAAGCTTATTAAAATGTACTCCTTTTATGAATCATATTTCTAAACAGTTTCTTTTGGAGAATTTGTTGGTAAAAACACAGAAGGATAACTTGCCGATATTTAATATTTGTTTTTCCACACATTGTATGTTCTATTTACAGGTCCAGAGCAATGCAGTGAGTAGCTTTTTGATTATTATGCAGTAAAACTTATCAGAACAATGTGTGAGGGTAAGAGTTTTGTTTGAACAATAGAAGGTTTATAAATGACAAGTCTTAAAGGATTATTGATATATACTGGAATTAAAATGAATTTCGCCCACTTTTAAAATGATATTACGATTGAAATATTTGGACAGAACAAAAGTGACAAAAGAATTGAAATATAATTTTAACACATTTTAATTTAATCCAGAAAAAAAATCATAAATAGTTTCAGCCTTTTCTGATTTTCACTGATTTATTACAGAAATAAATAGCAGCTACACAAAGTTTTAATTTGATGCATTTTGTGCAAAGTATGACTTTCAAGACATTCAGTAAAGGTCATATCATGACAGGTAGATAAAACGGTGTAACAAAGCATGACATAGATTGCCAAGAATCTGTACTGTAATTAGCACCAGGCTGAGACAAACCAAGCACCAACCAGGACTGACATGAAAAACCTCAAGTTTTAGAGGTATGAAGCAAGAACGACCACCAGAAAAATGAGTCAACATCTAGTAAAATGACAAAATGCTTCTATGTAATTTAAAAAACACTTGAGATGACCATCAAATCATAAGCAACCTGAAAAATACTTATATTTCTAACTGGTATTTTCAGAAATGAGTAAATTTTAATGGGCACAATCCAGATATTTCCTTTTACTTAAATGGGAATTTTACTCAATATCAGAGTTTTACTTACAGTGTTTTGACTGCAGTAGATTGTATTCATTTATGTTCCAGTCCCTACTTATGTCTACCTACAAAGTGGACCCAGTTGTGACCTCAGCCCAGGAAAATACTGCTATGTGAATCATGTGACTTGTGTAATCGATAGTCGGGGAGAATGTGTGTACAATGCCCTCACCATGCAGGGAAGCCATTTTCAGTTCTGTGATGGTTTTAATGTGGTAAGTATAGACTGTACTAACCATGAATGGTTCTTGTGATGGCTGGAAAGACTTATGCATTAAACCCATCAGATGGCTCCAATAACCATCCATGGCAATGCTGAGTTGGAAATATCTGCAGTAATGTCTCTGTATTTGTCTTCAAGGTAGCAGTTCAGCTGTAAAAAGAAAAAAAAACACATCAAAAATGTCAATAAAACCAGTCCGATAAATCTTAATGTCACTTCAATTTAAGCCAAAAACTTTGCCAAAGCTTTGGTTTAGCTGCCTTGTGAAATCTGCAAAGTCTAAGACCACAGATTGGTCCAAAACAAAAGTCTTAACTCACATTTCGGGCTAAGTCCTCTGTAAAACAGGTTCTTGTAATTATCATAACAGTGACTGCAAAATTGTTCTGATGTATACCCTTTAAAGGACTAATGGCGTACACATGGATACAACATCATCACTAAAGTCAAATAATACCCTACCACCTTGGAACTGTTACTACCAACTCGACACAATTTGTGACAAAAGTCAAAGTTAGTCAATACAGTTACATACTTTTCAGAAAAATGAATAACCTAATATATAATTTTACCCAATTTTGTTTCAGTGATTCTCTATTTTCACAAACTCATGGGGTCCAAACACAATAGTTGAATACCTTTTTAGTTATGTAATTGTATAATTAAATTTTTCAATTAACTGTCTTTTTCCAAGTTACTGAATGGCTATACCTCTTTGATACTCATATTGGTAATTTTTTCACTCTTGTTTCTGTTACAAATTATAAAATATTAATTTTAAAGAACTTTTATAGAATTAAAACATAAGAATAATATTGCACTCAACATTGTATGGGTCATAATAGGTATTTGAGGGAACAGAGAAAAGAAGTACATACAGCGCTGATTAAGATTCTGTATTTTTTTAACTAAAACAAATGGAACATTAAATTTTAAAAAGTGTTCATGAAATCAACTACTGAGATAATGGGAGTTTGGCTAATACAGGGACAAATGTATATTATAGGAGTAACCCCTGACCAAACCATGGTATACACAGAATTTTACCATGATTTGAGGTTACAAATACTGAAGGCAAAGCCTTCCTATTCTAACATGACAAATTATTTTAAGTTGAATAATTATTACAAATTTTACAGTAAATTGGTTATTGATATGTCAGCCATAATTCGAACCTACCAGGTTATATTGATTTTACACAGTCATGAATATTTCCTTGATTAACCAATCAGAATCAAGGACACAGCCGTGTCATGTTAGAATGTATTTTCAGCCAGTGTGTGAAGTCAGCCTGACTGTTGATGGTGTACTGGGGAATTATAGCAGCCGATGTATGGAGGCATCCGACTGTGTGAATCACAACTCTTTGACCTGTCCAGATGGAAACCTGGACTGTACTGCCTGTATACTGCCCTACGACCCTTGTGAAGGTGAATTAACATAGCAGACTTAGTAGTTTAAGTAAAACAAGCATGAGACGAGTTTTGGTATAACTGAATCAGGTCACAACAACACAAAATGCTGTGTACATCATGCTGGAAATAAGTTAATGGTTAGCCACAACTGGAATTACATATAAAGTTTTGAAATCTGGCCTTTCAGTACACATGTACTTCAATAAAATTATAAAGTTCATAAATCTGACAAAAATATGTTTAAGTCATTTAGCCATTAAGTACCTTATGTCCTGGAACTCCCTCATTCTTCATATGGGACTCAGACCCTCAGTGACAACTTTTAGGAACCATCTAAAGATTCATTTGTTCAAATTCAGTATCCCTCTATACTATTTTCCCTCTATCATCAACTACAACACTAGAATATATACCCCTAGAATATGACCTTTTTTCCCCATTCTGTTGTTCCTTTTTGTGGAAGATTTTGTGTTTGCAAAGTAGTAGATTAGAATAGATTACTAACTAGATTAGATTAGTTGCTGTCTACATTGGAGGTTCTAATTATACATTTTCTACTATGGCCCATATTGTGTAAGGATAATAATTATAGTAGAGTGTTGAAAAATTTCTGTGTTTTCAGTGGACACAAATGAAATGCCTGAATGCTATGATGCAGCCTTACATGACTACATGCAACTACATGTAGTGGACACTGCTGCGTCTGAAATCCAGGGGCCTCCCACTGGGGGTAAAGTGACTTTCTTTTCTCAAATTTTAAACTACCACAGTTATGTGCACTTAAAGTAAGCAACAATAAGAAAAATTAAAAACTGGCAACATGATTCAAAGAGAAAAAACTTTTTTATAGTATCAAACCAATATCATTGCTCCATTTAAAGAAATTGCATGCATTTATTTAGTAGTCATTATATTATTTAGAATGTAGAAGACAGAACCTATCAATTGTGCACCACAGATTTGATTTACAAAGAGCATCTGTGTATATGTATTGGTCCACTGTATTTCAATCTTTGGAATGACTTGTTTGCAAAACATAGATTGCCCTGAAACAATTTGTTTACCATTAAAAAAGGTAGAAATATTTTTTCCTACACTTCAAGGGGCAAGTAAATATCTAGTGACTCATAAGTCTGGATGACCTTGGTAACCATTGTGCCATGGCAGTGTGTACTTTTTTTTACTGTGTTACAAGTAAAAAAAATCAATAAAATCTAATGAATGTCTGTATGCTATTCACAGAAAACTACTGGGGCTCATGGTACCTAGCTGCCCCATGTGACTGTTCGACCAATGTGAAGAGGTATGAGAGAGATTGCATCTCACCAACAGGAGCAGGCAGATGCAGAGGAAGTAAGTGTATTGATTGATTTAGGTACAAGACATAGATGTATTGATTGGCTTGAGTAGAGGAAGTAAGTTATTGACTGATTTGGGTACAAGACAGAGATCCACTCATTAGCTTGAGTAGAGGAAGTAAGTGTATGGATTGATTTGGGTACATTTCTTAGTCACAGATCCACTGATTGGCTTAAGTAGAGGAAGTAAGTGTATCAACTGATTTGGGTACAAGATACAGCTCCACTGATTGGCTCGAATAGAGGAAGTAAGTGAATTGACTGATTTGGGTACAAGACATAGATCCACTTATTGGCTTGAGTAGATGAAGTAAGTGTATGGATTGATATGAGGAGGTGAAGGAAGTTTGTTTGGAGGAAGTTAGTGCATTGACAAAGGTTGGGTTGCAGGTTTACACTTCCCTCTCAAATGCTAAGATTGTATTAGAATAAATTTACTGTCACATAAATTTGATTTTGTGTTATATTATTAATAATTTGTTATTGCTTTATAATGCAGTTTTGAAATGTCAAATAGTTTCAAATAAATGGTGAGTGTTTGAAATGCAGTCTCATAACACAGTTTGAAAGTTATAGCAAAGGTCAAAGTTGCTCCTTTCAAGAGACCAAGTTATATTGAAACAGGTCATCCTAACACAGCTCCAGTAAAATGTGACACTTTATTTGCTTTCTTTTCTTTCTAACTAGGGCCATTTGCACTGCAAGCATGTGACTTTCTGGACTGTGTCTGTGGGGTGGACAACTTCCAGTGCTGGAAGTGTGAAGATGTGACCAGTTTGGAAGAATGTGAGCAAACAGGCTGTTGGGAGACCTGTGATAATCAGGTAATATTGTCATCTGTGTTAAAGGACAATCGTTTTTTTTTCACATTCTTTTTTGAAGCTATGATAGTGATGGGACAGACTAAAATTTGGTTGTGCATAATTACCCTTAGTGATTCAACAGCTACAATCATACTGGGACAGTCTATCAGTGTTTTCAGATAAGTTCTATTTGACCAAATGCTGACAAGTAGAAGCCAAGCAATAATTTGCTAAATAGGAAAACATCCCGAATAACATATACAGAACAAATATATCACGAATGGAGATAACAATATAATATACGAGTGTGGATAGGGATGTTTTAATTTTATTATCCACCATTTTGTACAAATTATGGGTTAAATAACTTGAATATTTAATGAGAGAACACGAAAAGGGCTGTGAAAAAGCATGGGAAGCAGTAAATATAAAAACTTAAATCTTTAACTCACAATATCTCTGTCATTTCTACATGGATATTTATGCAACACACATGAGCAGAAGCGCTGTAAGAATACCTTTCTTATGATATATTACACATATTTGTAAGTTACATACTTTCCGAGATATTATTGGAAATAAAAAGGTTATTCACACTCATTATCAATAGTACCAGGACAACAGTGTATACAAAAAATACATCCCGGTCTGTATTTTCCCGTATTTAGGGCAAATACATCGCGTGGTGGATAATAGAATTGGACACTAGCCACTAGACCACTTGGGATAATTATGAAGAATTACATTGGGACCATGCAATTAATCTCCAAAATGTATCTCCATACATTGTAGGGTTAGATGTGCTGCATAATTTTTGACAGTTAGGGTCCCACTGGGACTGCATTATGTATTTTCAAGATACTGGTATGAGCTGGATGCAAACTTACAACCAGGGATAGGAGAGCTACTTTCAATATCAATTATATTTTAATGACCAAAACAATAGCATATATAAAGGCTGATATAAGACTTTATGTGAAATATACGTGCAATTAATAGGTGTTTTGTGCAAAATGTAACAATGGATTTAATAAATTCACGAGAAATAGAAAGAAATGGCAAATAAAATGGAGGAAGAGTGAATAAACAGCTTAAGAGTACTTACAGAGCACCAAAAACGTGTAAATGCAGATCTATTATGAGGTAGCAAAAATGCCTGTTGCTACTTTAACTGCCACAAAAACAGTGAACTATGTCTGTATTACTGTGCATGGCAGAGTGAATTAGGTCACCAGGGGTCAAAGGGTAGCAAGTATATAGGTGTAAAAGGTTAAATTCTATGTATGATGTATGTGGCAGTCACTGAACACCTAGCCAAGCTAACCCAAATGTTTTCATATGGTAGGGTATATTACATTTTCATGAAATAAAAATGGATTTCCAGGTAACTGGGTAAATGTCATTGAACAAAAACATTACCTGTTATTTTGTCTACTTACAAGGACATTCTGCTTAGCATAAAATGTATATGTCTCTGTTGTATTTTATTCCAAAATACGACTCACCCATGATTTTTTTTAGTCTGGTGTTATAACTTGGACTGTAAGCACAAACACTTTTTATCCATTCCTAGCTTTAGACACATTAATTTTTGTTCAGAATCATATATTCAAATTCCTAGTTTACTTTTACTTTAAAAGTAATTCCTCGCAAGAGATTTCTATCTGTTTCTAAGTGCAAATGTAATCCTCTTACTTGATATTTCCTCCAGGCTGACCGCATGTGTATCACCACTTTTGAGAACCACACCCATCCCTCCAATCCTCACATGTCCATCTCCCGTAGCTGTGTGACACCAGACACCTGTGTGGACCTCAGGTTTGAGTACCTGGATTTCAACCAACAGATGGCAGGAATTATAGAGAGTACAGAGGATATTAGTGAACTGAGTATGTATGCTGTACAAATGACTCTGTGTATTCTATTTTATTATCCACCAGGTCGAGCCAAATTTAACCTTAATACTGTGGAATAAAAACTAAAGTGAATATGTTTTGTGTTCATTTTAATATTTATACCAACACTCACATAAGTTCTTTGAATATTTCATTGTCTTTTCATGAAGACATTTATTAACATTTATTCACAGCATGAGATATATTTGATAAAAATTATATATTATTACTATTTGACAGAGGTTTAATTATATTTCAAATGAGCTGGACATGCAGCCATGGCCTGAGTGTACAATACTCACACTTGTGAACAAGTGTTTATTCCTGAAAGGAGTGTTACTGTATATCTCAATTAAATGGGTTGGCAGGGTCTATCAAAACAACACTTACATGCCTGTTTCAGGTGAAGATGTGTTTATCATCAAGTCTGGGCTCTGTGAACCAGGAGATGTGGCAGTACCTGGTGGTTACAACTGTGGTAAGATCTGAAAATATATTTTGTATTGCATTGTGTATTTATACTAATCACAATATCTCCATATACTGCAGGACTGCACAGATACAGCCCCAACTCACAAGTAACTGATATTCCCCCCTAACTGGAAGATAGAGGCTCAGGCATGACCAATGTCCTTGAGGTTCTTTAGCCTGCCACTGGGGATAGGACCAAATGACAGAGGACCGCCATTTTAAGTGGTCATCCGAGCCACTGTGTATCTGCCTGTACCTGGGTTTGAACCCATGTCCTCTGTGTTCCTAGGCAAGTGTGTTACCCGCTAGGCCACAGTGGCAGATATATACAAATATACAAATTATACACATTTTAATGTAAAGTTGTCTTCTTGACATCTACTGCATAATACTGTTGATAAACTCTGGCCTATATTGCATATGTTATAACTATAAATTACAACTGCTCTGCAGTAATTCTACTGTCATGAGTAAATGTAAGACCTAATCAATTTGAAACATGGAGTGTTGCTATGCTTGCCCCTGTGCAAAAACAGTAGGTAAACTGAAATGGTTTATCATGGCTGTCTTTAATAATGTAAAGACTGAAAAAAATGTCTGTGAGTACTTGGGGGACTTACTTACTTTTTCATGAACATTATGTATTATTACTAGCTGAGCGTGCGTTACTAGGGGATTATCAGTGCAGAATCAAGTCTTTGATTTATTTATTTATTTGGGGTTTTACGTCGCTTTCAACACTGTACAGGTTATATCACGACGGGTAGTTGGAAGGGCAGAGGAAACCAGTACATAGAGTTCGCTAGGGTTGTGTACTGTAAACTACCGACCAACGGCAAGCAACTACCAGCTTTCCCACTTGAGCCCGTGTGGGGATCGAACCCCGGCCTCAATGGTGGGAGGCGAGAGTGTTACCACTCTGCCACCGTGGCCCCAATCAAGTCTTTGAAAACACAGTATTTTATTGCTAGCTGGTCCGCGGTCCAATAATGAGTATTATTGACTGGGTTCTGACGTCACCAGAAAAAACGCCACTTGTTTACGGGAAAAATAACCCATCCCAGAACAATTTCAAATCAAAATGTCATGATGACATATTTTTATTAGCTTCTATTTATATGATGTCACAACAATATATTTTTTGAAAAGTCTTATTTGAAATTATTGTTTATATATTAATATAATTGATTACTTATAAATGTATTTTTCACCAAAACGATAATATATGAGTAATGTAGAGCCTTAACCCTAAGTGCAGTTGATATAATCACTATTGCACAAAAACTCCAATGACACAAGAATATCACAGACAACCATATATAAAATTCAGCTAATAATAATAGTAATAATGTAATTTTTACGGGCAATATGCTGTAGAAATGGACCTTCATCAATGATTATCGGCCTTTCACATCCAGTAGTGAATGTGTCAGGCCAATAATCATTGATGGCGGTCCATTTCTACAACATATTGCCCTATAAAATTACATTATTGTACTATTATTTGTTATTAATATGTTGATGTAATTGCTTTTATCTGACAGGAGCTGAGGAGAATATTTGTATCTGGATGGAAGACAACTCAGCAAAGTCCTGGAAGAGTACACTATGTCTGGTGGTCTCTTTAGTGTGCACTGTGATAGCTTATCACTGATCTACACAATTTATGACTTAAGGCAAACGATGAGACCTTTCTTTCTGTCTATGTGTATCAGCTATTGGTTAAATGTCAATATGTATTTATCACTTTGGGCAAACAACTGGACTTGTTTATAGTATAAATTATGTATGTATACAAACTAAAATTTATTTCAAAGTATGTATTTTTCAGCTGAATGATCTTGTGTTCAGGCAAACTGAACTATATATATTGTATAAGGATACAGGCAAAATACGATTTCAATATAACACAGCAATCACATAAGAGAGAAAAAAAATTTATTACATAATCTGTATCATTGATTAAAAGTTCAATTACTGTATGTTTTCTTGCTTTGTACAGTAATTATCTCTGAAGAGGTTTTCTAAAAAGGTAATTTTGAAACCTCTTGAATAACTCTCTGATTGTGAACCACTACTTACACTCTCCTTAACACTGAACAATGTTGCCAGAAAGTCAAGATACACAAATGAATGCTAATCTGTCCTGGTAAGGAAATACATAGGAGTAATTCCCAGCAAATGATAACAGCTTGGCATGTTTTTCAGAGACCAAAGTATTTATAAAAGACAATAGAATTATCAGGAACACTAAATGGAATGCCTTACTATAAACAAGCTCAATAAAGATCACGCCATTAGGGTGCCACAAATTCTCAACAGATTGGCCCCAATACCAGCACTCCTGAATAAATAACAAATTTCATACATTTTGTCAATGAAAAAGTAAAACTTCAGGATCATTGCACATGAGCCATAATTTATAACAGAAAAATGTTTTTTTATAAGATATGGAAATTAATAAAATTTATTTTTGTTTAATATAAATGATAAAATAAGAAAAATTTCCCCCAGATGTATGTGTTTTTTATAGTCTCTAGGAAGACTAAATTAACAAAATCCCTAATTAACATGTTCTTAAGTATTCTGTGCAGTTTTGATTAGATCTTCTACCAAGAATTGAAAAAGCGGAATACCAGCTGATGGTTTATATCGCTGACGTGATCTCTTCAAATGATGTTTTGTCACCACATAATAAGAAATTAATACAACTCAGCCTTTTGAACCGTATCATATGATTTAATGAATTTACTTTATTTATAGTTTCTAACAACTAGTAGATTATGACAACACAAATAAATAGAAATTTATTTTTGGCTGATCTGTGTTATTTAGTGTTAGTATATTTTGTTAACTCTACCAGGAGGTTATGTTTTTTGGGTGCATTTCTTTGTCTTTTTGTCTGTTTGTTTCTTTGTCTCTGTGTGCAATAACTCAAAAAGTAATGAACAGATCTTTCTGATTTTTTTATTTACCGTATTTTTCCAAAATATGGCCCGGATGTCAATTATTTTCAAATGGCATCAGATCGGGTATTAAATTGAACCAGGCGTTCTTTTGAAATACAAAAACTATGTTATAAATTGTAAACAGTGTGCTTGGTACCAGGCATTAATTTGAACCACTGGCAGACGGAATTTGAACCAGACGTTTATTTGAACCTGGACATTATTTTGGAAATTTACGGTATTTCTGTTGGGTCTGGCTACAAGACGTGATTAAATTTGGGGAAAAGATCTGTATCATATTAAGAGGCTGAATTTGTGAAAGGTCTTAGCCAAAGATCAGGCTTACATTGGATAATTTATTATTTGTATATAAAAGTGAAGTCTAAGACTTGGCTAAGACGTGTTATGAAAATATTTCCTGGAAAAAAATCCCAGATTTTAAAAGGTCCCATTTTCAATAACTTTGGCTTTCTCATTGATATTACTGCAAAAGCAACCATTGGATCTTGATGAAATTATTTCTGTGGATGGGGCCTGGCTGAATGAAGAACTGATTACATTTTTGGAAAGATCTGAATCGTATTCTGCAAACAGAAAAAACCTGAATTTTAGGAAATGCATATAGGTGGAGGTCTGCACTCTATGAGTGCTGTCTAGTTTCCAATAAATTCTTTTTGAAACATTTTTTCTTTCATTTAATTAATGTCAATGCTGAAAAAACATCTGTTTGTAAAATGGAGTTTTGGAAGGATAGATAAAAATATGACAAGATTTGAAGATCAAGATACATACAAGGACTATATCAGCAAAACATACTAAATTGATTTCTAATCAACAATAGGTTCTTGAAATATTCAATTATTTTTCACATATCTACTTCCTTATAGCTTTTAAAAAGGTTACAAAGTACCTCATTAATGTACTTAGAAAGCGCATGCCTATTCTTTATGCAATCGAGTCTGAAGACTTTCAAATTTTTGCCTTCGTGTGAATTTAACTTATTTTATAATCTAATAATAATAATTTAACACAAGTATGCTACCAAATATCCTTCTGTATTTATTAATATAGATGCCTGTCCTCGCAAATGCTTACTGTTTGGTGGAAGCTGAAAAGTGTTAACCAACAAGAAGATACAACTAAATGTGAAGAGATTCCAGTCAATTTAGTAAATTTTCTACAATGAAAAATGTTTGTGTATTTGTTTACAAAATAACCAGCAAGGTGTGGTTTGATTTTATTGAAATTTTCAGAAAATGCTGACCATGGCACAAGAAAGAGATCATAAGATTTTGGTGGTGATGTAGAGTAAGAAATCTAAAATTCGCCACATGTCTGAATTTCGCCACATGTGGAAATACTAATAAAATAAATGAATTGAGATGAGACTGGTTGAATATATAGTAAATTAAAGCTTTCTGAACTGAAAAATACCAATTTTAAGACATAAAAATCATTTTCTTTATAAAATTAACTAAGGTTTTAGAGGTGGCGAATTTTAGATTCCTGGCAAATTTTAGATTTCTTACTCTAGATCACCCTCTGGATCACCATTGCACTTACAAGCAATATTTGAGGGGTTAAATCTTGGCAGAGGTGTGTGCTCAACGAGTGCTCTTGTATTTAATATGCTTTACTCCCATGAAATATATAAACATATAGAACCCCCAAAAAATAGAATCCCCATGCTATTGGTCAGTTTGGACATTTAATTTCTTAACATCTCCTAAGAAAAAACTTTCTCTCCAATGGTTTCATGATTTAATATGAATATTTCACCTTGGTTGTTGATGCTTTAAAATCCAAAAGCATATTTTATTAAACTTAAAATTTCAAGTGCCACTACATGACACATTGTTTCATGTATTTGCATAATATATAATTATCCCAATTTAAACAAATAGTAACATACTACGTCAACTGTGTTTATATGGTACCAATGCAAATTCGTGCATCTATATCTTTTAAAGGTAATTTATTAACATATTACAGATGAAAATTTCATTAAGTGTGGCCAATGTGGTCCTATAACCACCCATATCCAATTAACCATCATTAATGGAAAATTGAACCATGTGTAGTGGGCTTCAAAGGCATAGATGTCCGAAGCAGGGAAAAAACAGAATTCTAAGGAAAAGATTCTAAAAGAAAATCTAAGCAGGAAAGAGACGGACAATCCAGTCTGAAAAAATACATCTCTGGGTGACATTTGAAACTAAATATGGTAACCTGTGACCTAGTAGTCTGTGCAAGCTTATTCCATGCATAAGGAGTTACAAATGCAAAGTAGCACCAGTCAAAAGTCTTATTTGGCCAAGTTGAGAAGAAAAGAAACATTAATTTCCTATAGAAAAGCTGTTTGACTGCATGAGTAAGGACATAAATGGAGGGTGGTTTAGTTTAATAATTTTTAAAATAAAGAATAAGTTTATTGGTAAAGGAACCCACCCTCATATAAGAAATATTAATAATCTTTGATAAGTGTTCACAGAAAACACTGAGGACTCCAGTTATATAATGCATTTTAGAAAGCAAAGACGTGTACCACTTACTACAGCTTTCATGTACAATATAATCACAAATCATGCTAAACTGCCTCAAGTATGTTCACTTGGACCTAATAACAATTTTACCAACTTCCTGATGAATGTGTTATATTCAAAACAAGCATTCTGACGCATGCATTTATCTCCCACCGTATAAATTAGATGTACTAAAGATAGTGGAATATAAATTTTCTTGTGAGATGGAGGCACATGTAGAAGTGACAACAAGTTTAATGTTAGATTGCAATACTTTTAAAGACAAAAGGCATTTACTCACTTTAGTAGCTATTACTCTGCCATCCAAAGAGCTACAGTTCTGCAACTTTATTATGCAGTAGATCAACCCAAAGTAGGTAAGGACGTATTTAGAAGAAATTGCCTATCTGTAACACTTTTAGAGATAAAAGACATTTACCCATTTTAATAGCTATTACTCAGCTATCCAAAGAGCTACAGTTCTGCAACTTCACTATGTGGTAGATCACCCAAAAGTAGGTGAATGACTTATTTAGAAGAAATTGCCTACCTGTAATACTTTTAGAGATAAAAGACATTTACTCATTTTAGTAGCTATTACTCAGCTATCCAAAGAGCTACAGTTCTGTAACTTCACTATGTGGTAGATCACACAAAAGTAGGTGAATAACTTATTTAGAAGAAATTGCCTATGTGTAATATTTTTAGAGATAAAAGACAATTACTCATTTTGGTAGCTATTACTCAGCTATCCAAAGAACTACAGTTTTGCAACTTCACTATGTGGTAGATCACCCAAAAGTAGGTGAATGACTTATTTAGAAGAAATTGCCTGCCTGTAATACTTTTAGAGACAAAAGACATTTACTCATTTTAGTAGCTATTACTCAGTTATCCAAAGAGCTACAGTTCTGCAACTTCACTATGTGGTAGATCACCCAAAAGTAGGTGAATGATTTATTTAGAAGAAATTGCCTACCTGTAATAATTTTAGAGATAAAAGACATTTGCTCATTTTAGTAGCTATTACTCAGCTATCCAAAGAGCTACAGTTCTGCAACTTCACTATGTGGTAGATCACACAAAAGTAGGTGAATGACTTCTTCAGAAGAAATTGCCTATGTGTAATATTTTTAGAGATAAAAGACAATTACTCATTTTCGTAGCTATTACTCAGCTATCCAAAGAGCTACAGTTCTGCAACTTCACTATGTGGTAGATCACCCAAAAGTAGGTGAATGACTTATTTAGAAGAAATTGCCTACCTGTAATACTTTTAGAGATAAAAGACATTTACTCATTTTAGTAGCTATTACTCACCTATCCAAAGAGCTACAGTTCTGCAACTTCACTATGTGGTAGATCACACAAAAGTAGGTGAATGACTTATTTAGAAGAAATTGTCTATGTGTAATATTTTTAGAGATAAAAGACAATTACTCATTTTGGTAGCTATTACTCAGCTATCCAAAGAGCTACAGTTGTGCAACTTCACTATGTGGTAGATCACCCAAAAGTAGGTGAATGACTTATTTAGAAGAAATTGCCTACCTATAATACTTTTAGAGATAAAAGACGTTTACTCATTTTAGTAGCTCTTGCTCAGCTATCTACTCACTTAGCTATTGACCTACATCTGCAAAAGCAACAAAAATATAAAGGACACAGGAAAGTAAGCTTTTGAAAAACTAGATGATTAACAAATGAAAAGATTTGCCTAACTTTGGTACTTGTGAAGGTATTTGACATTTATTTCCATCATAATTTTGCTACAAATAAGAAAATAGCTGAACAAATTATTATAGGAAAATCCTTTAACTGCAGTAGTTTTTGAGTTACAATGGATTTACTCAACAGTCACAATTTCAAAGTAGCTATTACTCAGCTGTCCAGTGTGCAACAGGTTTGCAGCTTTACTATCTGATAGCTCATCAAAAACTAGATGAATAACATATTTGAAAATATTTCCCTAACTTGAATACTTTTGAAGATATTTGAAATTTACTTATGTTGTTATTTTGCTACAAATAAGAAAATAGCTATTACTCCCTTATGGTATGCAACAGAACCCCAAACTATATGCCATCTTATAGATAAGGAAAAAGCAGCTGAATAACATATTTTTGGAAAATACTCTAACTGCAATAGTTTTGGAGTTACAATGGATTTACTCAACAGTCACAATTTCAAAGTAGCTATTACTCAGTTATCCAATGTGCAACAGGTCTCAAACTTTAGTATGTGATACCTTACCAAAAACTAGATGAATAACATATTTGAAAAGAATTCCCTAATTTTAATACTTTTGAAGATATTTGAAATTTACTCATGTCGTTATTTTGCTTCAAATAAGGAAATAGCTATTACTCACTTATGGCATGCAATAGAACCCCAAACTATATGGCATCTTATAATTAAGGACAAAGCAGCTGAACAACATATTTTAGGAAAATACTCTAACTGCACTAGTTTTGGAGTTACAATGGATTTACTCAACTGTAGAATTTCAAAGTAGCTATTACTCAGCTATCCAATGTGCAACAGATCTGAAACTTTACTATGTGATAGCTTATCAAAAAGTAGATGAACAACATATTTGAAAAGAATTCCCTAACTTTAATACTTTTGAAGATATTTGACATTTACTTATGTCATTATTTTGCTACAAATAAGAAAATAGCTATTACTCACTTATGGCATGCAATGGGACCCCAAACTATGTACCATCTTATAGCTAAGGACAAAGTAGCTGAACAACATATTTGAAGAAAAAGTTGTAACTGCAATAGTTTTTGAGTTATGAGCCCTTTATTCCAAGTAGCTAAGATTGCTATTACTCACTTATCTTTAGGCCTAAGTCCATAAAACCAAAAACATTTTCGAGGGCGTGAAAATTCATTGGGACAATTAATTTACAAAAAATCTGTAGCTGTAGTAGTTTTGGAGAAATCTGCGTGACTAACTAACGCACGCATGCACACACAGGCATCATTTCATAATCTCCCTCCCGGGCTAAAGCCCGGCGGGAGATAAAAAAAATCACCAGTCAATAGCAAAAGCGTCTGTAGAAATAATTATCACTTAAATACATAAATGCATACCTCTCAGAGGATTGCCTTTGAGAACAACATAAAGCAAAATCTTGGCGGTCTGTTGTTTTTCTATAAAAAAGACACTTGCAGATAAGTCACACATTAAACTTAATACAGCCGATACAATTAGGATTCATACAAGGGGTACAGACAGGGGGTACCACCAGGAAATTTTGTACCCAAGCTTTAAAAATTAACATTTTTTGTCATGCTCCAGTAAGTGGAACATGCAATGGAGGACAGACTTTTTTGTGTGTTTGTTAGCAGAATTACGCAAATACAGCTGGTTGGATCTTCATGAAAAAAAATTAGGAAGATGGGTCTTGGTCCAACTTAGGCCCTATTAAATTCTGAGAGAGATCCAGATCACCTCTAGTATACAAAATAATATCAAAGATCTGGATTTTCCTATTTACTTATTACTGAGCCATTTTTTAAAATAATGATCCATACCTTGGCAGAGGTATGCAGTCTCTGAGTGTTCATTTAGAAATATGTTTCGACATTATCTTCAGAAAGAGGGCGTATTTCTGAAGTTATCATGCGGTATAATAATGTGTCATATTGGTTTTGTGTAGAGTAAGAAATCTAAAATTCGCCATATATCTGAAATTCGCCACATGTGAAAATACTAATAAAATAAATGAATTGTGGTGAGATTTGTTGACTGTATAGTAAATTAAGGCCTCTGAACTGAAAAATACCAATTTTTGGACAAAAACATCATTTTCTTCATAAAATTAACTAAGGTTTTAGAGGTGGCGAATTTTAGATTCCTGGCGAATTTTAGATTTCTTACTCTATCACACTTTACACGTTTATAAATACATTTTTACTTATGACTTCAGCAAATTGTAATTGGCTACTGCCTCATTTCACTCAAATTTTATTTGTAAGTTAATCAAATTTATAATGTTTGATTCATTGAAGCAATTATTTATACCATATGAAGTGGTAACGGTGAGCATATCAAAGCTTCAGGGTAGGGTCAATCATAGTATTTATTACATTTTCTTATATAACTGATTAAAACTCCAGTTAGGTTATATATATAAGCTTATCTCCTGACACTCTCAATACATCAATGACATAACAAGCACTCTTATATACAATAAAAACCAGGAAGAAATTTTACTTTTTTGAATTGATACAAATGTCAATTAATCGTCACAATAAACAAAAAACATAGCAACTCCATAATCTTCCATTAAAACCAGAATAAATTTTCAGGTTAAAAATTAAAAAGGGAAAATGATCATATAACAACAAATTATTAAAAATATATTGAGAGAGTGCAGGCTTATTGTTATTATTAAATAACAAATACACTTACTTTTTAAGGATTGCCTTACAAACATTGAGTCACCCATTCAGCAGATGACTGTCTTTTTCATAAAGTTCCAAAGGCTGAATATGAGATAATACAGATTAAGGGGGCTTTCACGTTTGTGCTGATGACCATACTGAATTTTTAGACATCTCCCACTGATCAGGCCAAACCAAACATGGATGAATATAAGAGGAAACTTGCTAAATGACATATACAAAAAAAAAATGAATAAAGATACCAGTATTATATGACTGCATATATTTCTTGTATATGTCTATTAAGGGATGTTTTAGTTAATTATCCACCATTTTCTATAAGTAACAAATAAAATAAGTCTATATTTCAAGAACCATTTCTACATGGATTTCAATACAATAAAAATGATGAAGAAGCTCTGTAAAATACCTTTCCAATAATGTTCCAGTATATTGAGTAAGAAATCTAAAATTCGCCACATATCTGAAATTTGCTACATGTTGAAATGCCAATTAAAATGATGAATTGAGGTAAGATTTGTTCAATGTACAGTAAATCAAGGTTTTTCGAAATGAAATATACAAAGGTTAAGACTAAGCATCATTTTCATCATAGAATTAACTAAGAGGTGAGGTGGCGAATTTTAGATTTATGGCGAATTTTAGATTTTTTTACTCTAACATATTTGTAGCTTACTTAACTAAATAAAATATTAACGAAAAAAGCAGCTCCTCTTGAAGAATTTGTAAAGATGATTATCCATTCTAAGTGGCAATAGGGAATATAAGAATTATGTCCATATCAGTGTATGTCCACCTATTTAGGTCAAATATTGTTTGTGATGGACTATAAATATATATTGTAATTCAAATGTATATTTTATAATTTTCATTTATAATATTGCCATAGCAAAAAAGAGTTTGATGTAGTTTTAACATGGTACAAAGTGTCACTGCATAGTAAAACTGCAAAGTAGCAACTAGACCTATGCATCGGAGAGCCAATACAAATTTGTATCCACCGAAAAGACAACTCACCAAAGCCAGTGAACCATCATTTGACCTTGAGAGGGGCCCAAGGCCAAATCTGAAAACATCAGAAGATTCCCAGCCCATGACCTCCTAAAAGTTGGTTTCATATTGCAAACCTCTAGGACCAATAATAAGCGAGTTATAAGCACTTTTAAGTTTGGCTATCCTTGTTTGACCTTGAAGGAGGGGTCCAAGTTCAAATCTGACCACACGGAAAGATTCCCAGCCCATGATTTCCTATAGGTTGGTTTACCATCACAAAGTTCTAGGACCAATAATAAGCGAGTTATAAGCACTTTTAAGTTTGGCTATCCTCGTTTGACCTTCAAGGAGGGGTCCAAGGTCAAATCTGACCACACCAAAAGATTCCCAGGCCATGATTTCCTATAGGTTGGTTTACCATCCCAAACCTGTACGGCCAATAATGAACAAGTTAAAAGCACTTTTACGTTTGGCTATCCTCATTTGACCTTGAAGGAGGGGTCCAAGGTCAAATCTGACCACACCAAAAGATTCCCAGCCCATGTTTTCCTATAGGCTGGTTTACCATCCCAAACCTCTAGGACCAATAATAAGGGAGATATAAGTACTTTTTATGACTGACAAAGAAATGCCCATGGCGGCCATCTTGTTTTCTAAATTGAGGCCAAAAACATTCCCAGTCAAGATTTTGTAATGAGGAAAATATCCTGCGTATTTGAGATCTCTACCTTTGCTCTAGAGGGGCATCAAAAGTCCTTGCTGAAAGTAAAAAAAAACGCCTGTGGTGGCCATCTTGTTCTTCAAAATAAGGCCAAAAATATTCCCAGGCAAGATTTTATGGTTATGAATATATCCTGCAAATTTGAGAAGGCTAGCTATAATATTTTTTTTCGTTAGAGCGGTAACGGTAAAATCTCTCTACACACTGCGGTGGCGGCATAACAAAGCGAAATCCATAGTATCCACCGGATAGGAATAATGTACCAGGAATGCGAGATAACTGCATAGTTTTAAGTTTTTTATCATTGTAATTTTGTACATATGAAAACCATATCTGCCACATTTACAGAAATGTGCTAATTGTTAAAGCTCAGATTCACACTTACACCTCGTTTCCAAATGTATGGTTATCCGTAGTGCCAGAACAGAAAAGTGAAACAGGACTTAATAGTCATTGTTAGGCTGCCAATACACAAAATATTGATATACCTAACGCACTTACATTTTACCCGCAACAAAAACTTATTTAAAGCAGTATTTTAAAGCAATTTTAAGTAGTTATTTCAGGTAAAATATGATGTAAAAGTTTCACTTTTTTAATTGATTTAGGGTTTGTGGATCTTTAAATGTGATTTTGATATACCAAACAGCATGGTACCCATGACAGTTTGAAATACATAAGACAAAGTATTTCAAAGGAAACATAAAACTTTTTGTATCTACTGTGTCACATTTCATGTAAAAACAATAAAAAAATATAATTTATACGTCAACATTTCTACATATCTACAAGTTCTTATCTCATGCACACACTCATTCATGATACTGTTAATTGTTTCATAAATTTGTCGCTTTATATATATATTTTTTTGGCTAATCAATCTGGCTTGAAGATAAAAAACTTGGTTTGATAAAAAAAATGTATGACATTATCTTGCCTGATAAGAAAATGGTTTTTATTGTACGATTTCACTAACACAGGAGCAGTTCTAGTCACCACTTTCAGTGACTAACTGTATTCTGTACACGACAGTTCACGGAACAGGATGAAATAAGAATGTAGTTTGTACAAATCTGGTCAGTTTTGTGATACATAGTAAAAAGCTCCGAAACTTGGGTACGTAAAATAAATAAAAATATGATTCAAAACACCAAGAAAAATTTTATCTTTAAAAAATAATCTTTTTTAACTTTCCAGATTACATTCATTTTGTAAGATAACTTACAATCTATATTTTTAGATTCTCAATAAAAATATATATTTGTTTTATTGTGCAAAAATTGATTAGTCTTTGTTATTATTTTTTAAATGTTTTGTATTACTATTTATTATTATCATTATTAATTAATATTATTATTATTAATTGTCAATATTTACCAAAACATTAAGGTCCAGATTAGTTGACTTTTAGTTATATTTTTACTGCTGAACCAAGACTCCCTAAAATAGCAGATTTGTTGTGCTCTTTAAAAGACAAGATTAAGTTTAGTGTTCAATTGTCAATAGCTCAAATCAAGACATTTGGTCACTGGCTTCTTTTGACAGAAAAATCTGCCCATTTACTACATTTTCTTCTTCATTCACTTGCCACTGTCAAATAATGCAAAATATGTTTGATTTGCCTGATGGTTTTCCTCCATAAATTCACCTTAAAGGGAAATATCTGACAGCAATGGCTACAAAGCATGGGATGCAAAGAGAACTGAGTGCCATACAAGAGACCAGTGAATCTGAAGATGAAAACCCCAAACCTAACACGCCCTACCTAGAGCTAGGGAAGAAGAAAAAGAAGACGACCTTCAAGAAGTCCTCTAACAAGGTCACACCGGCAGATCATCAGGATGAACAAAGTCCCAGACGAGTAAGTAAGAAAGCACAAATGTAACACTCCTCACTTTAGAGCCAGGAAAGAGAAAATATGACAAAGACTAGAAACCACTCCTAAAGCACCAATCTCTGCCAAGACAACTCTTGACAGTGCAGAGAATGATCCAGATCTTTCCTGAAAAATCTATTCATTATTTTTGGAATATTCTCAACCACAAATTAACCTCAAATCACTGAAAATAGGACTGTTGAAAATTCAGGATACTTTTGGTATCCAGAGAATGATATGATTGCTTGCCAAAATGTAAATATTTCTTCTTTTAGTCAGGCCCTGCCCACATAGAGTAAGAAATCTAAAATTTGCCACATATCTGAAATTCGCCACATGTGGAAATACTAATAAAATAAATGAACTGAGGTGAGATTTGTTGAATGTACAGTAAATTAAGGCTTTTTGGACTGAAAAATGCCAATTTTCAGACAAAACATCATTTTCTTCATAAAATTAACTAAGGTTTTAGAGGTGGTGAATTTTAGATTCCTGGCGAATTTTAGATTTCTTACAAAAAATTTACAAAAATGTGTTCTTTAATTTTGGAGTAATCGTAAACACAGATAGACAAACAAACAGACAGACAAAGAAGTGCACCCAAAACAAAGCTTCTTTGGCAAAGGTATAACCTTCAAATAAGTACTTACAAGGTCTCACTGGGATGCCGTGTGGATGATCACTGGCTAAACTCAGTGAGCAAGAAAGCCCATATCTAATGCATCCTGGAAGCCCCCATTCAAAAAGAAAAAGGTCATATATGGGGTTTTACATCCCTTTATGCAGATTAGGTCATATCAAGACAAATCCTCTGTGAATCTTACACGAAATGGAAATGCCTTGAAAATAAAGTCATGAGAGGAGGTTGTCTGGTGGTCCACGTCTATTCAGGGTCATACTGTCACTCAAGTTGGAGTCTACCCATGACTGGGTCTTCCTCAACAATCACCCAGATCTGCATTTTCACTCCAGAATTTTTTAGGGATGGTCTCTACTATCTGGTTGAGAATTCATGGGCAAGGTTTGTGGTCCCTCAGTCACTGCATGTTTCTGTTAGAGTAAGGAATCTAAAATTACTCGCATATCTGAAATTCGCCACATGTAGAAATATTCACAAAATAAACAAAGTGAGGCCACATTTGCTGTGAAAGTCTAGTAGATTAAGGCTTTCTGAACAAAGAAATACCAATATTAAGACAATACATTACTTTCTCTTCTAAATTGCCTCCTGTATAGGTGGTGAATTTTAGATTTCTGGCGAATTTTAGATTTCTTATTCTATAACACTGGTTGGAGTTTACTTTAAACCAGTTATATTTTTCCAATTTACCTGGTACCAATTTGTCCATATCACTTCCTTCACACTATTTTTCATGCCCCTGAACATTTAAATTTAAGTGGAATGTATAGTCCACTGTACCAGCTACAACACTGACAAATTTACTCACATGATTTTGTATGATTTTTTTTTCAGCCAACTGGTCCACCTAGAAGCATTCTGAAACATCCTTCAGCACAAAATGGGGCATCTGCAGGGCTTTCAATGGCTAGAGATCATCTGCTCAGGTCACAAGGAAAATATATATACAATTGAACCCTGTATTTATTTATTTACACATTTACAGTTATGAGCATTCACCAAAGACTGTATTGTACATTTTTCTCATCACAGTATCTTCCTTAGTACATGTATATATGAATAATTTTTTTTGTTCCTTGCAGAGAGTTTAATTGCCAGAAAAGCCAAATGCTTGCATGATTCTAATGAAATATTCTTGATTGTAAAATCTTTATAACAATGATATTTGACTCCTTGATTATTATGTTTCTAACTCGGAAACATTTTTAAACCTTAAAAATACTTTTATTTAACACATTTTAACTGGCAAAAACAGGCTGTTTCATCCATTTCATGTTGTATCTGTTAGCCATAACGAGCAATAATACAAACCTTAAAAGTTTTGCAGATTTTCCCCATGAAATATTTCCTGGATTAGCCAATCAAATTCACTGACATAGCCGTGTCATGTTAGAATACATTTTTATCCATTCTAACTGCAAAAGTACAACCTAAGCTCTCTTAAGTTACTGGCATTCCACCAGACCAAAGTGGCAGATGACTGTAAAATATCTGAAATGGCAATTTTTACAAACTCCTTCATCATAAACACTTGTGAATATGATATAACTCTGACAGCATTTAGTGTATTAATTTTCTGTATTCTAGTAAAAACTCTGTAGTTTTGACAACTAAATTACTATATTAAGATTAATTGTTATTAGAGTAAGAAATCTAAAATTCGCCAGGAATCTAAAATTCGCCACCTCTAAAACCTTAGTTAATTTTATGAAGAAAATGATGTTTTTGTCCAAAAATTGGTATTTTTCAGTTCAAAAAGTCTTAATTTACTATACAGTCAACAAATCTCACCACAATTCATTTATTTTATTAGTATTTTCACATGTGGCGAATTTCAGATATGTGGCGAATTTTAGATTTCTTACTCTATAGCTAGATTGGTCAAACGGCAACAATATTTTGACAATAAAATTTGGGAAAGTATTAATCATGAATGACTGAGATGTTACATTTTGGTATTTACTCATTATAAATTTAAAACTATACATCTCAAGGGTAATTTTTGCTTTATGTTTCCATAGATATGCTCCTGCTATGGACTTACCCAAAGGTCAGGATGACGACAATTCTGACGAGAGTGGCATGTTTTCTGGGTACGAGTCTGACTTGGCTGGAGACAGACGAATACAGATGGTGTGTTGAGCCTGTAAAATACATATTAAATAAAACTGTATTAATCTTAATGTACAAAACTATAATATGAATACAGAAACTGTCTAAATCCACAAAACATAATGTACTAGAATGCACTTGTAGAGTGCAGTCCTCCACCAAGGTGTGTTTTCTAAAAATTAGAAATTTTGTTTGTATCCAGAATATAATCTGGATATTTCCCAAAATGTAATCACTTCTTGACTTCTGCCCAGATCCTACCAACGTAAAAATTTCATGAAGATCCACTCATGACTTAAGCAGTAATGTCAACCAGAAGGCCAACGTCACTGGATATACACTGAAAATGGGCACTTTGAAAATTCTGGACTTTTTTCGTGACCAGAATATGACCCATATCCCTCCCAAAATTTAATGACTTCTTCAGAAAGATTTATTCACTACTTTTGGATTAATTGCAAACAGACAGACAGACACACTCAAAAACATGACCTGGTGGAGGTAATAACATGTAAAGTACTCATAATAATATACAGGCTCTACTGTAAGCACATAGAGAGTAAGAAATCTAAAATTCGCCAGAAATCTAAAACTCGCCACCTCTAAAACCTTAGTTAATTCTATGTAGAAAATGATGCTTTGTCTTAAACTTGGTATATTTCAGTTTAAAAAGCCTTAAAAAGTTAAAAAGCCTTACTATACATTCGACAAATCTCACGTCAATTTATTATTTTTATTAGTATTTTCACATGTGGCGAATTTCAGATATGTGGCGAATATTAAATTTCTTACTCTATATCAGAGTCAGTATACAAGGTAAGGAAAAGCTTCAATATAAATATCGAAAAGAAAACTTATTCATTTCACTATTTCTGACACATGGTGTATACATCACCTAATAATAAGCATCTGACCAAGGGCTTGTAATTTCAGGCAATTGCAAATTCTACTGCTGAAGAGCATGATGGGAATATCAGGAGAAACATGGAGTAAGTAAATTTTTTTATAAATAATAGTGATCAGTCTCAAATCTATATAAAGTGACTGCACTGTACAATGCTTGAAAATTTCAGAGTTTTGAGATTTGATAGCTTAAGTATTTTTAAATGATTTCTGAGCAAAAAAGAGCTATTGAAATAGGGCTCTTGTATTTCCTGTATTTAAACTGGGTCACACAACCACAGAGGTGAGAGGCAAGTTACAAAATTCTAAGAATATATGAATATTGGTGAATATGAGTCTTGGTCTTTAAATACTATCCAGTAACATTACAACTGATTTGCTCAATGACTTCTCTAGTGAATTAATCAAGCCAGACGTGGAGGTTCCAAAGGTGAAGGAGAACAAGCTTCCGCTGAATATAGCAAAGGTTTGCTACAATGCCACAGACGGGATCTTCAAGATACTGTTTGCCTTCCTGTTGTTCACTGTCCTACTGGGGTGTCTGATCATCAGTAAAGGTATCTATTTTTTTCTAGTAATCATAGGAGTCAACAGTGTGACATGGGGGATTACTTATTTCAAATATTTATCATTCTAATTTAACTTTTATAGCACTTAAATCTCCACTGAGTAGTGGACTCTAAGGTGTAACAACATAATAGCAATATCCAAGTTCAAAAATCCAGGGACAGAAATAGGTCAGCACCACAGAGAAGCCATAAGAGTAAATGAGCTAAGGAGGACATGCCTTTGCGTAGAAGATAATCAAATAAGGATAATCAAATAGAAATATAATATTTACTGGAAGAAATTATCAAAATGGTGAAACTTCTATTATTTGGCAACCTGTTTGAATTTTTTTTGTTTGATCAGATCATATTTATGAAGTGATTTGTCTTTATCTTTTAACTTTTAATTCTTTCAAAAAATTAACGTTTCTTTTATTTTCACTTTAATTAGGACATGATCACATTTCCAGGGTATATTTTATGGTACAGTTTGAACACATAAAATTCACAAAAGAATATGAGACTGCCCCATACAATTAAGAACACAAAATTTAAGTAACCATAAATTCTGTTACAAGTGAAAGTAAAAGACTGACCAAAATCACCAAATTTTTAAAAACTTTTAAAAATTCAAAGTTTTATTTGAATGAATTACCTTTCCCTAACAAGAGTTATGTGTTGTAGCCATCCAATTCACTGATGGGAATTTAAGGTGTTACCTTAAACTTAACTACGCCAATGACATACAGTAGTACATCCCACCACCACTAAGTCACATGACCAAGTGTACCCATACTTCAAACTTATATTTCTTCACAGTGACTGCCTCCAAGATTTCCTGAGGCAAGTTCTACATTTCTTACGGTGTATTATGCAGGATGCCTACTGTTTATTGCCCACCAGATGAACTTAGACGTAAGTTTCAGGAGGATTGGGTACAGGCCCAAGGATGTGGAAGACCTGGAGTGGGTAGAAAATGTGGACCAAAGAAACTTCACCAATCTCACCTGCAGTGTACCAGAATGTAAACTCATAATTGATAGTGGAACCAACTGTGCGCAGGTGCGATGTAATAATTTATTTATTTGTAAAATGATAAATTGGTGAAAACAATCTTAAAAGTGCAGATATGTACAGAAAGGGACACTCTAGATTCCAAGAAGGGTCATCACCCAAAAGCATCTGAACAATAGAGACATGGCAAGTGTGCACAGGTGAGGTGAAACGTCTCACAAGTTTATCATATGATGTGGTTTGCTACAAACTTCCTGCAGCACATCCCATCAAGAAATTTAGGGTAGTAGTAGCGTATTTCATGCAATTTATACTCAGGAATAATACTAATTATAACAAAGACTGGATGCTGAAAACATTTCTATTTAAGTCTTCAGAATCTTTAGGTAAGCTAGATTTTATCCAAAAATTTATAATTATACTGATTATCTATTTAGGTGTCATTGCAATATATCCTATGCCATTATTTGTATTCTGGCATACAGATACTGATCTTCCCATTTTAAGCATTTTTTGTGTTGATCCTTTAGGTGGAGTCTGTACGGTGGATCTGGGCAATGTTTATGTGCCAATGTCTCACATACTTTGCCACATTTTGCCGAAGTCTTTGGAAGATTTGCTTCAAGAAGAAACAGATGCCATCCTGTAATGTGGTTCTATATGTGAGGAACATCTTAATTTCTTGTAAAACAGATTTCGCAAGCTACATTGATTCAGATCAACATAATAACCTCTGTCAGAATTCATGAAAGTTTCACTTTTTGCCATTTGTTTTCAACCACTTATGACAGAAATTTAATAAATAGTGTTTTGTTCATATAATAAGTGTGAGGGTATTTTTTATTTATTCAAGACTTTCACTAGTGGGTTTGAATGATATTGATTACATATAACCCGTTGCCACTAATTAATGACATGTGTGGCAACAGTGGTTTTTACTGTGACATAAGGATTAAAGATGTGATGTCCAGCATTTACCATATTAAACACTTTACTGAATGGTCTGTTTAGACAATATTATATTGACCTTGGGGCTGCAGTTTTTAAAATCTAAGAGATCAGGCATGTCACACCATTCACTGTTAATTTTGTTTGTAATTCCATATGCTAAATGCTGTCAAGGTTATTCCTTAATTATAATTTTCATAATGAGTTTTCACAAAGTGCCATTTTTGATACTTTACTATAATATGCCACTTTGACCTAATAAGACACTTGCCTTGGGATACAAAAGTCCCAAGATTCAACTTCTAATTTGGGAAATCTCGGTAACTATAGCTTCAGCTGTAGATGTGTGGTCAGGATTGGTTAAATAGTGCTTTGAGACATTGCACTCGGTACAATGTTAACCATATTGGTCCCTCTACATTTCAGACAATGGTAACTGACACTCTGAGCACACTGGGTACATTCATGATGTTACACATGCTTCTTCCGAAATGGGATGTGACCAGAGGACTATTCATTCTGTCTGCCATAGCCTTCATACCCAGTCTGTTGAACAGTTTCAATAACCCAGCAAATAAGGCCACAGCCACCAAGGTCATTGACATTATAGCCACAGTGATTCAAGGTTCTGCACTCTTTATCTGGATTATCACATCTGGTGCAGACGAAGTGAAGCTTTATGATGGAAATGGCACACCTTTAAAGGGTAAAGGCCCATATGTCACAAACCAATCCACAAAAAATACACCCAAGTACAAATAATCATTACACTGAACAAACTAGTGAAAATATTTCAAAAATTAGATGAAGTTATTATCACTTTAAGCTGAGGACTGTACCATAGGCTGATGATTGTACTTACTGATCTTATAAAAGTGAGAGAACTCTTAAAAATAAAAATTGTTTTGTATTGGTTTATATTGTATCATTGTTAGTTCACCTATCTAAAGTATATTATATTATTTTCAACTTTATTGTGAGATCAACTTGTATGGGTCTTTTGTATATGGGTCTGTAGCCAAAGCCTGATATATGAGCATTGCAAGGAAGAAGTCCTTAACTATGTAGTTTTTATCATAACCAACAAGAAGGGTACAGAAAAAAAATCACAAAGTTCCTAAAAACTTTAAATACAAATCAGTTGTGTATGCAAAAACATTCATTTTTTACTCCAAATCACAAAAGGGTGAATGATGTACTATCCTTGTACTTTTTAATTGTATTATTCTATCAAGTTCCCTTTCTTTCCCTTTAGGAATCTGCAAAGAGTTGTCCCCTATGGGCTTTATGAGAAATGAGTTTTCTGTGGGCACCAATTCCACTATTGAACCTCCTTATTCCTACCTACTTCCAAAAGACCATCAACTACCTGAGACAGCTGAAGACGTCTGGTGCCTACCATTAGCGCTTCTTTTTATTTCCCTGGGTTACTGGCAGAACTACATTGACCGATTCACCAAGAAACTTGGTAAATTTGGGAGCTTCCTTATTAAACTCAGGAAAGAGCATGCCCGGAGCAAGACAAAGGTGAATTTGTTGTTGAGCCCATACAAAATCGCACTCACACTGGTATTTATGGCCATTTACTATGAAGCTCAACCGAAGATGGACATAGGCAATCTGTTTTCTAGTTCCCACTTTTACAACAATGGCGAGACATGTGGGGATCAAAGTGCTGGCCCTTTCCATACTGACTGGCTTGCAGTGGTGGGTATTCTGCTCTCATGTAGTGTTGTTGCACTCTGTGCATCTGACCTCGCTATTCAGGCCAAGCTTCAAGTGTTCAGCTTCACTGTACCGTTGGTAATAGCCACTCCAATTACATATTTCATCTTTATCGGGGCATGTAAAGAATGCAGTGACTGGGATTTTGGGACCACTTTCTTCTGGAACTGTTTTTCTGGACATTATGGGTACAGTGAGACACTGGCTGAAACTTATGGCTACTTTGGATACTTTTGGTGGATTTCACTACTGTGGATTGTAAGGCACTTGTGGCAGCCAGGCTTGGAGAGACTGGCAATGTTGGACAAGTAAGTATGTTCAGATGAACCCTTAGTTATACAAATCTCATGGTAAATAGAAAATTCTTCCATATGACTATGAATGCAAGAAAATAACATAAATAAATTTCAATAGAAAAAACCCTGAAAGAACCTAATATTTATCTGTAGACCAAGAATTCTAGTCAACAAGAGTTCTATTTCATGGGGTTTGATTACATGTGGATAATTCTGACTATTTAAGCCAGTAGTTGTCATTTGATTAAGGCACTTAGATTCAGTTTAATTAATATCCTTGCAATATTTTTAAACTTATTGATTTATATCTCGAGAGGATGCTATTTCAAGTCCTGTGAAAAAGAGGGCAGGGAAACTGGTATGTTATTTGTCTCAAATAATAAGCCAAGTCTAACAACCTGCCCTCAACTGTTATGTCGCTTATGGGAGTTGAACCCACACAGAGGTGACAGCCTGTGATTAGATGCCAAACCTGCTAACCGACTAGGCCACCGAGAACCTTTATATTGACTCGTGAAGGTAACATTCAGGATTAATTTTAGCAGCCAAAAGATAAGTCATACCATCCTTAAATTAAGTCATAGTACCCTAAAGATTAATTGTAAGTGACACTTATGACTGAAAAGATCAGTCTTCCAATTCAAAACAGAAAAAGTCAATGGCAAGGAGTTAAAAAATCAGACAACCTCTACAATTGCCACAAATATGCTCCCATCATGTACAACTCAAAAGATAAGACATACGTCTGATACACTACACTCAGGAGTGTTATTGGGGCAGTCCAGACAAGCCTCTATGACTGCTGCAATTATGCTCCTGACCTGTTCGACTGAACAGATAAGACCTATATCTGATAAGATTATACCTGAGACTATATTATTGGGGCAGTCAGGAGGTAAACATGTAACAGTGAAACCAGGGTATAAGGCATTTGCCAAAAAAAGAACAGATTTAATAAAAATGATTATCTTTTGGTTGCAGGATATTCATCCAGTCATTCCCCAGTGTGGTATTCTTGGAGCAGTCTTTGATGCTTACCAGAAGAAGAAATGACCAAGAAGTTCAGAAACCAAAACACAACCCAAAAACACATGAAAGGGTGGGTGTATGTTTTGTAAAATATTTTTAAAACATGAAATTAATATTTTACCTGGTCCATTTAATGTTTAAGGGTCCATGCACACCAAACCAATCCCATCAAATTTGCTATTTTCAGATAACAGCCCTCTTAAAAATGGAAAAAAATAGTGAAAAAAGTGTTAGAAATTGACTATAAATAAGGAAGTTATGGTCATTTTAGTGTAAGCATTTGGTTATAGAGAGCACTCATAAAGTACTGACCTCCACCAAGACAGTCAAGTATCCCCATATATTGTAATCTCAACCAAATACTGCTTTCTTAATTTTAACCCTCATAATCCGATTGCGTGACAATGAAAATTCAAGGTTTTTTTGTGTCCTGAATATGACCCAAATCTTTCTCAGAATTTAATCACTTGTGGCTTTGGTCAAACCCTACCCACACAAGAAATTTTTTTTAAATGTTGTCCTTAGTTTTGAAGTAATCACAATACAAACAAATATATGCAACCAAAAAAGAGAATATTCATGGTGAAGATATTTATGCTGATGATGCCAACTGAAAAAGAGAATTCTTCAAAATAAACACTGTTTCAAACTAGCTTGTTTTGTATCACTGCTTACGATAATAGAGATTGGATATTACAGGTTCTATACAGGTTCTTTTGTATGTGCCTAATATAATGAAACTATTTATACAACCATGTATTACATTAAAGCACAGTCTACTGAATATTGAAATTAAATTAGCCCCAGACCTTATTTAGATTACATTAACATTATACACTGTATTTGATAATTTATTGTACATTACAGAGGAGAAAGTCCATTCAAAATGCCAGCCTTAATGCCAGTAAAGTACCCACCATGACAGTAGACAAGCTGGGTGTCCCCTTTATCTACATGTGTGCAACTATGTGGCACGAGACTCAGGATGAAATGATCACCATGCTGGTCTCCATATTCAGGTTAATTTGAATTTATTGTGAAACCGGCCTAATTGAACTTACTATCCGACATACAAATAACATGTGTGTAGCCTTGTGTATAACCTTATAGCATGAAAGATAAACACATCATCATGACCTACAATATCCACAGGATATGGCTCCAGCAAGGCTTAAACTTCCACTTAACATTAATTCGACCCATACTGGTCTTATTTATACAGAACCTAATGTAGTTATTACTTAACTATTTTTAAGTTATTGAAATAATATATAAAATTACATTTTGTTCACTTGTAGAATGAACATAGATCAATGTGCAAGATATGCGAATAGATTTATCCACAACTTAGATGAGCCAGACTATTATGAGTTTGAAGGTAAATATTCCTATTTTTATATCATTTCATCTAATCTACTGCTTTGCAGGTGCAATATCTTCCCCACAATGGGTAACTCAGTGGGCTCAGTAAACAAAAATATTGATCAATAGGGTAGTCGAGGGCCGGTCAAGATCGATAGTCCGGAGTTATAGGTGTAACCAGAGAGAAGGAGACTAAGTGGGGAAACTAGAGTTAAGGAGGTTTATTTTCAGATGTTTCCTGCACGAAGTGACAGAGCAGCTATTTACTATTTGAAGTGAGAGAGAGTTCCAAAGAGCAGGGGTGGTATTCACTAACATTCCTATCTTAGTCTTAGTCCTAACTTTAGTAATGTATCATTTTAATCATATGCCTGATTTTATTTCTATTACAGTAAGCACAATTTTAGCACCTAATTTTTCATGTAGAGGTAATGTAGTTTCAAATTACTAACTGAATTTGATTATTGATTAAGAGTATCACTAGAAAGTGATGATTGAAATTGATGTATAAGATAGGACTAAGATTAGGAATGTTAGTGAATACCGCCCCAGGTGTGTAATGACAGAAGAAACTAGGAAAATGTTTGTGTGATTTGTGAACTCTGCAGTCAAACGTAAGGATGTGAAGGAACTTAAGTTTAGGACTGCTGCCTCTGGTATTTCTAGAAGAGGTGTGGGGGTTAATTAATTCACTTAAGCAAGCTGGTTGGTCGTGTTTTAAAATGTTGTATGTGATAAGACCTATTTTAAATTGTACCCTATACTTGATTGGGAACCAATGAATTTATTTTTTTTTAAATTTTGGAGTGATATTTGAAAACTTAAGAGGAATGAATGACAATTCTGCAGAGTGAGTTTGGGACACACTACAATCTTTTTAACTTAATCACTGAGTGATACAAACAGGGAATTGCAGTAGTCTGCTGCTAGCCAAAGCATTTGCCAGGACTGTAGTTTTAAGGTCCAGGGAGGGATGAATTTTGTAGCATGGACTCTGGTGGACATTATGACTTGTGACAGAAGGTCAGACAGAGATAAGTTAGAATTAAACACCACTCCAAGGTTCTTGACATTTTGTGCTGATGAGTTGTGACTGCCCAGAAAATTGATTGGAAAGTGTGGAAGGAGCTGTTTTTGATTGTTTTTTGGAGCCTATCAAGATAAATTCAGCTTTGTCGGGCTTTAGTTTTAATTTATTTGTGAACATGAAAATTTAAATGTCGTTGAGGCAATTTCTGAGTGTTTGTATGGAGTGAGAGATATTAGCTGGTGAGAGTGTTTTGCATATTTGGGTATCATCAATATAAAAATAGTACAAGATACTTAATGTTATAGAACATGAACAAAAATCCAAGTTTAATGAAATTTTTTTCTTCTGATTCAATGATTATATGAACATGGGATAAACTCATACTTTATGGTTGAAAGAAAGACTCACAAATTTCAACCATGGAGAAAATTAAATATAATTTAACCTTTCTAATTAATGGATCAAGTAACTTTTAAGGGTGTTTTAGTTTTTCTGAAAAAAAAAATTAAAAATATAATTCAAGCAAACTTGAGTTGAAATATGACAAGGTTTATTAATACTACATGTATATTTTTTATTCTTAAAGTTGACATCTATTTTGACGATGCCTTCAAAAGGGACCCAAATGATCCAGAAATTGTCAGCGTCAATGACTTTGTGAAAGATTTCACAGTATCTATGGATAAAGCAGCCAGGTATTTAATTATTAAAATTCAGATGTAAACAAGGTCCATATTCCAAATATACCAAACCTGATTTTGATTATGGTCATGATCTATACTTGAAGAAATGACAAAAGAGGTGATTTTTTGTCGGACTGTATTAAGGGGCCCAGAATAATAATATATTAAACAATTCAAAATTCCAAAATTGATACTGGTCAAAGCATTCATTTGCCATACATTAGTACAGAATGCAAAAGTGTGGATCTGAACATACCATGAATTACTAATTCATGGTTCATTTCTGTTTTATTGAATCACTGATTTTGGTTTAACGTCACATTAAACACACTGAAGCAATTCATACCCTTGACTGCTATACATCAGGTACTTTGGAATAATATAGTAGAATGATGGCTTGTGATACAGCAGTGTTACCTGATAGTACTCCAAATGAACATACAGTGATTTTAACTAATGTTTTAATGTACAGTGACAGGGGCCATGGTGGCAGAGTGGTAACACTCTCGCCTCCCATCTCTGAGATCCGAGTTCAAATCCCAGCCCGACCTCAAATTAGGAAAACTGGTATAGTTACTTGCCGTTGGTCGGCAGTTTATAGTAGAGAACCTTGACTAACTGTATGTACTTGTTTCCTCTGCCGATAAAACTACCCTTCGTGATATGACCTATACAATGTCTTGAAAGTGACATTAAAACCCAAATCAATAAATAAATAACTTACAGTCTGATATATAAAACTGTGTGGATGATTCAACTTCACTAACCTTGTATTAGTTCATTATGTTGGTGCCATTCACAGTGTTGCCTATAATGTTGGGGTGATTCTGACTCCACCCACTAAATATGAGACGCCATACGGCGGCAGACTTGTCTGGAAACTCCCTCTGACAGAAAACAAGGTCGTTCTACACCTGAAAGACAAGACTAAGATCAGAAACAAGAAACGATGGAGTCAGGTGAGAAATCACATCGTCAATTCATTTCAAATTACTTATAAAATACATTGACCAAGATCCATGGAAGTTTGGAAAGCATATGAACTTTTTTACAATGATAAAAATTCTGCCATTTGTTTATCTGTTTCAGGGAACCTCAGAGCCTTCATACTGTCACAAAATTAGAAATATATAGTATAAAGTACTTTCTATGAATGTCAAGTCAATAAAATAGATGGGAAGGATTTTCTCACTGGCATAATTCACATTATATCAATCACTTTACTTCAATATTGTAACAAATAATTTACTAGAAACCTACAAAATATATATTTTTATGCATACTGATCATATATTCCTTTTGAAATAAGGAACACATCTGTATCAACAAGAATAAAATTGCTTTGTTTAGTGCTTCCCTGTTAAGAGCTAAGGTTATATTGGAGCAGTCTATGTGTATTTCAGACACATTGGCACGAGCTGGATTCAAACCCACAGCCACATTAGTGAGAACAGACTAATTGTTTGGCATACTTTATTACCACCTGGCTATTATTAAGCTGGTTTTATTATTACCCTGGCTTGCTCCCTGAAAAAGAGGGTGAGGCTTTTGTCATTGGGTCAGTTTGTCTGTCTGTGTGCATAAAATGCAAACTATACTATAAACTGATCAACATCTACAACACAGGTGATGTACATGAAATCGCTGCTCGGTCGAGGTATAGAAAGCCAGAGAGCCGAACCTATTGTGAAGGACTATGTGGCCAGGAACACCTTTATTCTGGCTTTGGATGGGGACATAGACTTTCAGCCAGAGGCTGTACTGCACTTAGTGGACCTCATGAGGAGGGACCAGAAGGTGGCAGCAGCATGTGGCAGAATTCATCCCACTGGAAGTGGTAAATATTCTGTGATTAAGTCCTTTTCAGAAGGGATGATACATCCCTCTGAATACAGTAAAACACAGATAAACACATATTTATGTAGAATCTTATGTTATGGGATAAGACATATACTTCTATTTAATCAGGATTAGGGTGGATGGTAAATTTTAATGGAAAATATCCTCTAAGAACCTGGACTGGTATTCATGAAAAATCTAAAACAATTTATTTTACTCAATTTCAAACTCAAACTTGCCCGCAGTCTCAAACCCAATCCTACATTAGTACAAATGCAAATTTTGTTATTTGAGTTTGAAATTTTTTGTGAATATGGGAACTGGTATTTACATCTTCTTGAAAGGTAATCTTACTTATAAGGGTTCTACTTAAAAGGATTTGTATGTCTGTGCAAACTATTTGACCCCTCTGAGATAATTCATTCACCTGCCACTGATATTTTATCTACAAATTACAAGTAGGGAGATCAGGAACACCAAGAAATATTTATGTATACAAAGTTAGTATTTTTATATGCAAATTTAAAGAAAGTTTTTGCAACAATGTTAACAGTAGTAATGATTTTGAAACATAACATTGGTTTTTGTGTATCTTGGATAATTTCAGAATTAAAGGTAACTTAATATTTGATGTTATTCCATGATATTCTAATAATATTGCTGAAATACAAATATTTGCCTGTCAGCCATAAACAAATAGCATCATTGAATTCACCAGGGAGTATACAGCTCACTACAAGTGGTAAAATTACTATTAAACTAATTATAGAAATTGCCAAGGTATGTAGGTCACTGTAATGATGTCTGTAGATGTATCATCCAATGCCTTTTACATTTCAGTTGGTATATTAATTGAAGTTGCACAAGGCTACCAGATTTTTTCATATATTTCTAGGTCCTATGGTTTGGTACCAGAAGTTTGAATATAGCATCAGCCACTGGCTACAGAAGGCCACAGAACATATGTTTGGCTGTGTCTTGTGCAGCCCTGGATGTTTTAGTCTCTTCAGAGCTTCTGCTATGTTGGATGATAAGATTCCTGACACCTATGCCACTGTGGCTAAGGATCCCATCAACTTTGTGCAGTATGATCAAGGTAATAATAATAACAGATCTGCACCTGATTGAATAAAGTCTCAAGTACAACAAATTACTTTGATTTAAGCTGAATTTTGTTGGCAAAAGTATATTTCTAAACTCAAATGTAACACAATCCCAAGAAAATGTCGCAAACTTTACAAAATTATTTGTACACATTTAAGGCTTTGCTTTCCGGAATTTAATTCATGAATCAATAGTGTAATTCTATTGGTTCAGGTGAAGACAGGTGGCTGTGTACTCTACTCATACAAAAAGGACACAGGATCGAGTACTCGGCTGCTGCTGATGCATTCACCAATGCCCCTGAAGAATTCAATGAATTCTTCAACCAGAGAAGAAGATGGATTACCTCCACATTTGCTAACTTGCTGGATATCATTGGGTATGTTATGGTAGAGGTACTCGATTCATTTTTAACATGTAAAACCACTCAGAAATTCAGAAATCCTTACACAAAGATTAGTCTGGAAAAACACCGACAATGAGAGGGTATGTAACAATAATCTCAAACATGTATTTAGTAGGAAATGTGAAATTCCCCTGGGTGTGTGAAGTTCACCAGTGAGGAATCCACCTTCTATTTCATTTGACTTTCAGGAAATTCTTTACACATTTGTAATCTTTGTGACTATACATTTATTCGACTGCAAATGATTGAAGTGATTTAAGTGATCAGAAGCGGCCTTTTCTATTCAGTTGGGGCCTTTTACGTAACTGAAATCATTATACCAAGTGGTCCTACGAGGAAGACCGATCACGGCGGGGGTGATTTAAGTGATCGAAGTGATTGCAATCGAATACAGGTAGTATGAGTCTTTTAATCTCCTTGATGTCAAATTAGAAACAGACTGTTTTAAATTATATATTAATTACCTTTAATAGGTGCTCTCTAGTGGTAAATTTCACATATGGTGGTGAATGTCACATATGTCGGTGAAATTCACATACAGTGGTGAATTTCACATTTCTTACTCTACATCAAAACTTAGTAAATATGCATCCACACTTATCAGTGGACATTATCAGACAACCCTTGACAGAATTATCATGTCCCAGCATTCTCATATTTTGCCTGTACTCATACCACTTCTTCTGTCTTATTACTTGATTTACCCATCTTATACCAATCCAGTTATACATTGTGTTATCCTTTCAAAGCAATGGAGTTCAAATCGCCAAGGATAATGAAAGTGTATCCCTGCTGTACATGCTCTACCAGTTAGTCCTCTTCATCTCCTCCATTGTTGGACCTGCCACCATCTTCTTACTCATCTGTGGCTCATTTGAGTTGGTCTTTGGCTTTGATGCATTCTGGGCAGCAATTGTAGGAATTGTTCCTGTCATTATCTTCATGGTGTTGTGCTATAAGACCAAGACTACTACACAGGTAATATTTTAGCACTCACGTTAAACGCTAAAACTTTCATCATTATAAAAATTCCTAAATATTTGCCTCATGGACTGAATATCATCAGTGTTCTATAAAAACACCTAAATATTTATGCTGTGTCTGTTACATAACTATATTTTTGGATTTCGGTTGCCTTATGCCTTTGTCATTATTAATTATTTCCTCAGAATTGTCATTTGCATTGGCAAGTAATCTGCTATGTTGAATAAGGAGCCATTACGGCATTTATATAAACTACAAGCAGTTCTTCCATTTTATTCCAGTCCTTACTTTAATTTATAAGATCCTTCAGAATGATAATTAATACTAACATATCATGTTCTACATTTACTAAAGACCACTGTGGCACTGTGATATATATCATTCTTGTACTTCTGTTGGTCCATGTCTTGGTTCTGACTGTAATATTTAGTCTTTCATTATTTAAACTGACTATCAAGGTATTAAACTACATGTCATTCCTATATTTCAGTTGGCCTATGCTTCAGTTCTGACTGTAATCTATGCAGTCCTTCAGATGGTAGTTCTCGCTGGTATGCTGCGTGTTATGGTTGATGAAGGTTTGTGTGGGTCCTCAACAATCTTCTTCCTATTCATTGTTGGAGTCTTTATCCTGTCTGCTTTGATTCATCCCTTTGAGATGACCAACATCCTGCACAGTTTTGTGTTCTACCTATTCATTCCCTCAGTCTACCTTCTGTTGATTGTCTACTCACTATGCAATGTCAACCAGATTTCCTGGGGGACAAGAGAAACTAAGACACCTGCACAGCATCAGAAGCAGAAGAAGAAACAAGGTATCAAGAAGTGGGCCTCATACTTCAACATACAGACCAATGAAGGTAAAGCAGCTCTGATACTTTCAACATATCAAGAGCCATGATCGTAATACTAAAACAAAACCGGTATTTAGTTGGTGGTTTTCAGAAACCCTTCCACTTTGGAGATTATGTTTGACCTGGGATTCATCTGTTGGTCAGAATTACTAAAAAGTAATGAAGTGAGATATCAGAGTTACTAAAAGATTGTAAAAATCATCTCTATCATATAAAATTATATCAAATATTGCAATTTTAAACCTCCTATAAGTATAACTGTGTTAAGTAGAATTCCATTATTAGTTGGAGAAAGCCGACTATGTTACTATGGACACATTTCTATTAAAATTCACTGTTATCTGGAATCCTTGCTGAAGCAGAAGAATTTTTCTGGTGTCTAGAAATTTAACTTCACAGTGAGTCTCTGTATTTACAGAAGAAGATGATGATGAAGATGGTTGTTGTGATAGCCTCGTGTGCTGTACTCACCGACAAACAGATGAACGGCTAACAAGCATAGAGGCTCAATTGATGGTTCTAACTCAAAAGGAAGGCAACAACAATGCTAAAACAGGTACAAAATATGACCTTTTGCCTCACTCGCCGCAACTGGGCAAAATTTTGTTGAGTGAGTGTTATATTTTAACACTTTCTGGAATTTCATGGCTATGTCATGATTATCTTTTAACAAGAGGCATTTGAGTAACATGTCTGTTCGTCTAGACTTATGTGACCATACCCTTATACAAGTTCAATTTTTTTTTCAGTCTTACAAGTTTTCTTGGAAAAAAATAAAAATAATACAAAACTAAAAACTTTTGATGAAATTAGGTCTCAGAATGTATTCATGAGTGATCAAGAAAGACTATTATATTCTTGTCAGATTCTTTAAACTTCACAGCTGAAGTAAAACCTCTACTGTACAGCTTTATTTTATCTCAATAGTCATTATACATGGAATTTTGCCGTTCCAAAATAGATCTTCTTTCTTAAGAACAAAAGGTAACCTTAATTTCCAAAATTTTTCAGACGAAAAAGGTTTTACTGGTTTCTGTATTTTCATTCTAACAAGATTTATTTCAGGAAAGAGCAAGCCCAAAAGTCCACAAAATAACATTCCCACAGTTTCTGAAGTTGTGACAGATGCTTCAAAGGGAACAAGTATGAAATATAAAGGGCCCTGGATAGATGACCCTGTACTGGGGAAAGGAGATGTCTTCTCTATACCCCACGAAGAGATGACCTTCTGGAAAAGCCTTATTCAAACCACCCTATCACCACTAGATCCCAAGGGTGATGAACAGGTAAAGTCAAAAGGATTCCACTGTTTCTATAAATTTATGTTAATGTACTGGGTGTATGTAGATCATTGGCTTCAATGTCAGAGTTTGAATTTTAAAAATAAATGATAAATTATTGTGTCGATATTACTGTTTAAGAAGGAAAGCAGGGTTGTGTTTAAAGTAAGGTTGCAGAAAGAAGAAATCAACAGTTTAATCATGTAAGTGTAAACAAGTGTCTGTCAATTAAAGCAATTTTTAAAAAAAAATTATATCAAGCATGACCTATAAATGTATAATATATCAATGAAAAAGGACTTTTGAATTGCTTTTGCATGTTTTTGTTGCATTTAAATCCAAAGAGAAACAAGCGAAAAATCCCAGTTAAACAGTTTTTTCCTTCAGTGTATGTAAATCATTTTCACTAGTTCTGTAAAGAACTAAGAAAAAGATGGAACAGCAGCAACAAATCTGTACATTAATCCCTTTTTGGTTTTTGTGGACCTAACACACTGCACAGAGAGAGGATGACAAACTGGAAATGTTTTAGTTTTAATTATAGTTTATCAAACAATCAGAAAATAAGACGTGGTCATAACGGTGATATTAAAACACTGTAACAACTGTTTTATTAGGGATACAAGCAATTCTCATGATAAGTACCTCACTTTTTCAGCTGAAAATCAAAGATGGGCTTGACGAACTGCGGAACAAGTCAGTTTTTGCATTTTTCATCGTAGACATGCTTATGATTGCGTTTATCCTTGCCCTAAAGATGAGTGCAGACTATGGTCTAGAAGATGGTATCATGATCAAATACACCTGTAGTATCGATGGAAATGCACAGGAACACTCAATTGACCCAATAGGATTTGCCTTCATAGCAGTATTTGGACTCCTCATGGTTGTACAGGTGGGAATGGAGTATTTCTGTAAACAATTGCTATCCATGTGTTCCAGGGAAATAAGTACTACAATTGTTAATATGGAGTTTGCTGTTGTGAATTTGAGTGATATCTATGTCATTTATGTAAATAATTATATGTAATACATGTATTATTAGGATACCAGTATATTAATAATATTCTTAAGTTTTTTCAATTGATTAATTGATTTTCAATATCTATGTCAACATACAGATAACAATGATAAATTGTCATTTGACTGGGTAAATATAATTTTTATTGAAGATAAGAGTTTGGAGTTCTTGACATCACATTCAACAGCTAATGTCTTAAGTTCAGTGCATCTCACCTGCAACCATAACATCTGCCTATATGGTGTAGTTTGACTAGTTCCCGTCTGTTCACTGAAGTTAAGATGCACTGGGTTTGATTAGTACCATGATGGGTGACCATCTGAGTTTTGGGCCAGGTATGGGCAGATACATAGTGACTCGAATTGCCACTTAAATGACAGTCCCGTTGCAAATTACAATCAAAACAAGGTAATAGGCATGATGTTTATTAAATTAATCAATCAATAAAACTCTGCAACCATTATATGGATTAAGATCCACAACCACAAAGGGCAGAGCCAAGGGACTAAATTCCAAACATATTAACAACTCCGAAACAGGGACCTCAGTATTTATACCTACTTGTCACATTTTTCAGGTGATAGGGATGTTGCTCCATCGCGTATTTACATTCATCCAGTATGTGTCCACCACACTACTGTGTACTTCTTCCAAAGTTACTCCAAACTTAAACCACAGCAACGCAGCCAAGAGAAAGATGTCCTACAACTTTGCCAGGGAAATGACACGGTTTGACTATGAGATGGAACAAGAAGAGGAAGAAGACCAGACACAATCTGAAGCAGGATCCCAGATATCATTGAAAGAGGATGATGTCATACAGTACAGATATAATAGTAAGAGAATATTTGTAAATAGGTTCCATGTATAGAAACTAGATTTATGGAAACTGATAAAACAGCAATAGACAATTCAGTCATCTGACAAATTACCGTATCTTTTTCAAAATATGGCCCGGTCATTAATTATTTTCAAATGGCATCAGACCAGGCATTAAATTAAACCAGGTGTTCTTTTGAAATAGAAAAAAACAGTGTTATAAATTGTAAACATTTTGCTTGGTACCAGACGTTAATTTGAACCAGGAGTTTATTGAACCTGGGCATTATTTTGGAAATTTGGTATTGCTAATACTTTGTGACTTTTGACCCAATATGGCATGGTAAAAATACATGGAAGGAAAAACAGTGAGGACTAAATACTGTGCAAGTCATGAATTTAAAAATAACTTATACAGCTGAACAACAATTAAAACAGTTCATTAGAACCTCAATTATTTAAATATTTAATTTTATGAACACACTCCTACACTCCAAAATTTATCATTTTCCACTGTTTCACACTAAAAATGCCTCTCCTATTCTTCAAAGCTTCAACTATCCAAACAAAATATCACTTTTCCAGTATATTTGCTTTCTAGAGGTTCTATTGTTTTATCAAAAGACAAATGATAATCATTTTATCATGTATGTACAATATACATGTGGTCATGTATAATATTTTATTAAGAGAAATAAGTGTATCTTTCAGGGTCAAGAAGACGAGAGAGTTACACCCAGGAACAACTGGAGAAAAGGAACAATGCAAGACAAGAGGCTTTTAATCGTATCATCAGCAATCAACCAAAACAGCCAATGTCCACAGGACACAGGTACAGTACCAAAACTAGGCATTCAATGATACCAAAAATTTCAATTTCTAATCTATCTTTCTGATCACTTGAGGCTCATAAAGCATTCACTATAAAAATAAAATGTGCAAGTCTGTTTAAAGGGCTGCAGCTGGTGAAGGTAGACAATAGTATTTCCTGTCACTATAAATGTTCTGATCTCAAACTTCTTCATCAAAGGTTATTCAGGTAATCTGAACCATAGTTTGCATAATATTCACTATTTTTGGTCTAACCCTCACCACCTATGTCATTATATGATATGTTTTGTAAAACACATCTGTCACTAAACTCCACCTTCATATCATACCTGTAACACAGTGTAATATCCTCATGTATACTAGATCTGTTAATACCTTGACTTCGGGGACTCCCTTTAGCACATCAGCAAAAAGGGTCCGACTTGTATTTATTTCTGTGACTAATCCAAAGGCATTAGGATCAACTCCCAGCAGACAGGAAAATTTAGAGGACAATTTCCAATGGAGCTGACATGTATGAAGACATACGATAACAACGGGTAATAACAGGTATCAGCTACTAAGAAATATGGGATGATATAATTTCATATTCTGAACTGCTATGCCTAGTTTCCTTTTAATCTCGATGTACCACTAAATTTATAGTATATTTAATTTGTATTAAAAATAATGAAATAAAAAATAAAAGCATTCAGGTTTCAATGAATCTTATCCCACTTTTTTCCAATCATATGAAGGATGATTTACCTGGTCCAATCTCATCCACCAGTTGCTTAAATGAGCTTTGTTCCATTATCAATTAACATTTCTGAGGCACTGGCCACTTACCACAAGTATTGTGTCCTCTTCTGAAGGTATGTCACATGTGAGGTTAAGTGTTCTAAGGTACATATTTTTCAATTGTTCTTCTGAATGCTTCTGACTGGTAAACTGAGGAGTTTTCTGTTTACCATCACTTTTTCTCAGGCAAAATGCACCAGTTTACTGTTTAAAAAATACATAATGATAAATATAATAAATTTTTGAAAAATGTTAATCTGTTGACCAGTGACTTATTTATCTTTCTTTTCATCAAAACAGGAAAAATAATTTGTAAAGGTAGGAGAGATTGCAGATCTTTATTGCCAAAGTTTCGCAAATTTACAGAGGCTGCAGCACTCGAGTGGTTAACAAGTTTGGCATTTTAATCACTCAATTTCACCTCTGTGGATGTAGGTTGGAACCCGGTTCATGAAACCATGCAAGACTCACAAAGGTCCTGACATGACTTCAGCCGTTAATAAGGAGAAATTTCACAAGCTCAGTGGTCACTTTTTAACACCCCTCTTGCACTATTTAGATGTTTTTGTTCACATACAGTAGATTAGGTGTAAGTAGAACTGCCACAAGTAGAATATTGCCATAAGTTTAAGTAGTTTCTAAGTCCCAACAATTATTTGTGCAAAATATAAGGATAACTAGAACTTTGACTCACAGAAAGTGGCCATAACTACTAACTAGAACCTAACTTGATGCACAATGCACAAAGAGTTACTTTTCCATGCGAATAACAAGGTATAAGTAGAACCTATAACTCTTGTATGTACAGAAGTGTCAAAATCCAAGAAAGAGGTGACAACATGGTACCACTGAGACACTCTGTACCTGATTTCTCACTTACGTGTTTATGAAGTCTGAACACCAAACAAATCAATTTGAAATTCCTAGTATATTGATCACACTCAAAGTGGGTATAACTACAAATTGCCATAAATAGAAGTAAAGACTGACATTTTGAAATTTCAACTTAGACTAATCCACTGTATTTATTTTAATTCTTCAGAGGCAGTATGCTCAGTACTTCATATATTTTTCAAAGTAGGTAGAACTACAAATTGCCATAAATAGAAGTAAAGCCTGACATTTTGAAACTTCAACTTAGACTAAATCCACTGTATTTATTTTAATTCTTCAGAGGCAGTAAGAGGAAGGAGAGCATCTTCCAGCCTGTAGTGGATTCTATCAGACTGAAAAGGTCAGTGATAGCTGCACCAGACGTGGAGGTCATTAAACGGGATACAGAGGAACTAATTAACAAAGAGAAGAAAGTAGTGGTGAAGATACTTGAGCCAAAGAAATAAATGCCATTTAAAAGATGCAGTCATCAGATAATGCATGGACAAATAGTAATTGTATTCAAAATTGGTTGTCCAGGAACCAAAACTGAGGAAAGAAACTCCCTTTATAAACTGTAGTCTTTTTTATGACAATAGTACACAAACCAAAAAATTTGACTGATTTAATTAAATAAGTTGCAGTTGCCAGATGGTATTTTGTCACATTTCTATTTATTTATTTAGTTAGTGTTTCATGTCATGCCTGGTATCTTATCAGTTATATTGTGACGGTAGTTGGGTGGGCAGAGAAAACTAGTACATAGTTGGTCAAGGTTCTGTACTGTAACACTGCTGACCAACAGCAAGGACTACCTACTTTCTCACTTGAGGTCAAGCTTAGATTCAAACCCTGATCTCAGAGGTGAGAGCAGAGTCTGTTACCACTGCACCACCGTGACCCAAACAATTATATTTAGACCCAAAATTTCTTGATTTAAAATAAAATAATTTGTTTACCCTTTTGTAACATGCTAGATCAGGGACTGGGCAGAGGAGGGTAGCAAACCTACCATCAATACCTCTTTACAGTGCCACTCATACACAGTATGAAAGTTTTTCAGGTGTACAAACCCATATTTTGAAACAAATATATGGCCAAATATATAGGTAGATTTGAAATCATACTCCATGGATAATACTGTTTGTAATAATGTTTCTACTGTAGGTAAATACATAGACAACATTTAAGATTGTAGTCCATGGATAAAATACAGATAGGTCTTGAAGAAGATAGGTCTTTCCTGTTTTCATTTACTTTTCATGGAATCTTTATTTATACTTGAATGGTTTCATTTACTGACAGTTATTTGCAGATTTGAAGTAAAATTGTTACAATGGAAGACTTAGAAGCATTGCCATAAACTATAATGTTATTTTTTCGTATACAGATTTAAGCTTTTCGAGCTTGCTAATAAATTAATGGTAATTTAATATCCAAACTGTAAATTTTTGCAATACAAAGATGTCATAATAATTATGATAGACTAAGAATTCTGTGACAAAAGACTACCCACTGATTTCAATGCAAAGTATTTTGAGATGAAATAACATTTTAATAAATATGCAGTGGTTATGTATTAGTTTTTCCTTGTGTGTCATGACAATTATAATTTCACTTCTATTTGTTCTTGTAAACATGAGATTACTGCAGGATTTATAAATGTAGTAACAGGAGTATTTTGTATTAAAAATTCTGTGATATTTTATAAAACTGTGTATTTTCATTGGTTTTCATATTTTCTTGGCATTTGCCTATGCATTTTATTAGTTCTTGCCATTGTTTTAAACAAGAACACTGTATAAACTTATTTTTGCTTTTATTGTTTAACATTCTAAAGGTAACAGTTACTGTGATTTAAAATTTTGTGATACATGTATTAAAATTCAACTTAGATCGTGCTAAACCCAGGATTGTAACATTGGGTGTCAGTCTTCAGATGGGCTAAACCATCTTAAAACTGGCTGTTACATATGTGCTAACTTATCAGTTAATGATAAGATATCCAAATTAATGACTGGATCAATGACTAATCCTTATTTATAAAATCTTTCATTCTCCAAAAAAAAAAAATATTTTAGAGCATTTACTGTAGAATGTAATTTTATGGGGCAATATGCTGTAGAAATGGACCTTCTTCAATGATTATCGGGCTTTCACATCCATTAGTGCCCTCGGTTTAATATTATTACCTGAACTTTATATATGGTTGTCTGTGATATTTTTGTGTCATTGGAGTTTCGTGCAATAGTGATTACATCAATTGTACTTAGGGTTAAGGCTCTCCATTACTCATATATTATTGTTTTGGTGAAAAATACATTTATAAGTAATTAGTTATATTTAATTTAATATATAAACGATACTTTCAAATAAGACTTTTCAAAAAATATATTGTTGTGACATCATATAAGTAGAGGCTAATAAAAATACGTCATGACATTTTGTTACAAAATGGTTCTTGGATGGGTTATTTTTCCCTTAAACAAGTGCCGTTTTTTTCAGAATAACCAGTTAATCTGGTACTAAAATATACTTAATATCATTGAACAGATATTTTTATACTACTTTTTCTCGTTTTTGTTTGATCAAAATCCGTACAGTAATAAGTGAGATATTGTAAGTTAAAAATTTCAAGTGAGAATAGAGTTATTATATTTGTAAACAAATACTTGGTGACATCAGAGCCCAGTCAATAATACTCATTATTGGACCGCGGACCAGCTAGCAATAAAATACTGTGTTTTCAAAGACTTGATTTTGCAATAATAATCTCCTAGTAACATATGTTCAGCTAGTAATAATGTTAATATTTTGATATTAATTGGTTTCACACTTTCGTTAACTGCACCGAGAGTACTGACTTGTTTAAACAAAATAGGTTTCAAATGGAGTCTTAGTCTCGTGACATATTAAATTTTTTTCATTTGTATAAACACTTATGAAAAGTGTACTGTCAACAACTACAAGGGGTTAGTTATCTTGATTCAAATCGCCAGTCCATCATAAGATTGGTAACAAAACTCAGACTCCTAAGTTTAGCTGCATTATCTATCTCAAGATCAGTCATATCAAAGTTGGGATCCAACAGATGGATGGAATATTCTGCTGTTGTCATTTTTTTTTAAATTATCAAAATTAGTTTTGTCTGGATTATTTTGAATTATAGTCTCCTGCTTGTCTTATTACAAATCCTACAGAGTTAAAAAATGATTTGTTTGTGTTCGTAGATCTCTACAGGTAGTTCATTAATGTCTTATTTTATTTTCTATAAACGTGTGTGTGTGATTTCTTGATATTAGCGATATTATATGATCAAATAGGCATGTACACAAATGTATTATACACAAAATATAATCGACAATTAAAGTGAAAATGCTTAATTTGTTTTCATCTAATTTATGCAATTTACCAGTAGCTAAATATAATTTATGTAACTCTGCTGTAGAAATATTTTGCAACGGATAAGGTTGTGTAAGAATAGGCATTATTATTATTATTATTAAGGTATTTACAGAGCACTCTATCTGACGTATAGCTCAGAGTGCTTTACAGTAGACTAAAATAAACTAGATTACAGTCCAAAAGCAGTATATAGATAAAAGAACAATACAAAGTCAAAGTTGGAGTTTTACGTCCCGTTCAACAGCCAGGGTCATATTGGGACAGGCCATCAGCATTGCCACTTGTTAGACTCAAACCCAAAGAAGTCACAGCCTATGATTAGATGCCAAACTTGCTAACCACTAGGTCACCGAGGACTTCCAAAAAAAGAACAATAACATGCAAAGATAAAATACAGGTATTGGTAAATAACACAATATACATAGACACCTAAAGTCTAAACAAAGATTCACTTAAAAATATTCTTGTATAAACAGAAAAGTCTTTAAAAGTTTCTGAAACACTCAAAACTTTCTGCGTTTTTCATCTTGAGAGGGAGACAGTTCCACAGAACTGGGGCTGCAATGGTAAAAGAGGGGTTGCCATATCTACTTATGGATCTCATTTCTACCAATTTCATGAGTGCATCATTAGTGGTACCATGAGCTGTTTCCAAACCCAGGACCACAGAGGTTAGAGTCAAGTCACCTAACTGTGAAACATCCTGATTGTCATATTACAACTGAGGTATCTGAAACACTAAGGGTAAATAAACTATAATCTACTACTGAACATTCAAGCATTCCCTTACATATATGTATATTAACCATTTTTTGCTAGGGGTGATTACAATTATTTAATACAGTCAGAACATACAAATCTTTCTAGTAGAATCAGTAAAACTCAAAATGATGTACAAATGATACCCGCTTTAAAATTAGTTAGTTCAAATTGTATTTAGTAATGAAAAGATGTCATGAGAAGTATATTAATTGTATTGAATAATGGAAAGACGTCATGAGAAGTGTATTAATTGTATTGGGTAATGGAAAGATGTCATGAAAAGTATATAAATTGAATTGAGTAATGGAAAGACGTCATGAGAAGTGTATTAATTGTATTGGGTAATGGAAAGATGTCATGAAAAGTATATAAATTGTATTGAGTAATGGAAAGACGTCATGAGAATGAGAAAAAGAAGTCAAGCAAGTTTTTAAGGTATACATAAAATAACTCCAGCTATGTAAGGGTACAGATCACATATGTAAAAAAAATCCATCCACAATTTGCTAAGTGCAATTATTTACTCATTCAGAAACAAAATTCTGGAAGAAAACACCAACATTTTTTAATATCTTCAGTTTAATAACCAATAAATTATTAGTTCTTGTGTATATACATATTAATGTAATATTATTTTATTATCTGTATAATTATGTACACATATAAGATACATTGATAATGGCCTAAGTCATGGTCTCAGTAGGTGGTTTTGTGTTGCTGCCATTGTATATTAGTTTATCTCTTCTTCATTCTCAAACCGTCTGTAGGGGGAAACTGGCTTTGTACTGAGCTGTAAAAATACAAATTTTATTCATAGATTAATCAATATAATTTGCAGACATATACACCAAGTAATTTGCCTTACAGAAAGACTTCCAATTAGACTTTCACCAAGTCCTTTTATCTTTTGTGTAATATATGGGTAATGTATGACTTTTAGAGAAACAAGATCATAGCCCTAACAATTTTTTTCAGAGACAATCCACTATAATCCAGAATGCTTGTGGTATCATGGACTCCTGTAAGTTTCTAATTCAAATCTAACTGTTCAGTTCACTGATGGTTACAAATACAAAGACTTGGAACAAGTCTAATTGGAAATCTATGTCATTACAAACTTCTGTGTCACACCAAACTTACAATTGATAGAATGATGTCAGGCTTATTAATTTAACAAAGCTATCCTTAACATAACCTTAACAATAATGCTTTAAATAACAAAGCTGGAGACATTTAAATACAAAAAATGATAAACTAGATTTCCATTTTATGTCACATAAAATGAACCCAATGACCTGTAAGGTGTGATAAAGTTGATGAAGTATTTTTTTATTACACCTAAACATTCCACTCTACAGGGTGGGCCAGCAAACTGAATTCATTTTCACAGATTAATTACCTTATTTTGTGCTACCATAATTCAATATAAATTCTGCAAATATTAATTGTTCATAATAGTACAATGCTAGTTAATTCATTTAAGCCAATTACCAAACTTTTTCGAGAAATTTATAAACTATATATTAGACAAATTTTACCTTAGTCCTTTATAATTTTGTCAGGAATTGTTTTTGTCATCTGTTAGCAGGATTACTGAGAAATGCTGGACCAGTTTGTATAAAGTTAAGACAAAATGTAAAACATGGTTGTTTCAAGGATGAGATAGTACACACAAAGTTTTAATTGTTGAAATGAGGAGTGTTTGTTATAAATGGTAAAAATAACACAAAACCTCTTTTGAATATTTATATTCATGCAATCGTTCCTCCTCTCTCAAAAGTTTATTTAACTGTTTTCCATTTTTAATACTGAAATACCTAATATTTTATCAGTCTTCTCTTATCCAATCTAAATCTATTACTCCTAAAATGTTTGGTTAATTGAGGTTTCACTGAATGCCCTGTGTCCCAACACTCTGTGGTTTTTAACTGGGATCATGTATACATTTATGTTTTTTTAACTGCGATCATGTATACATTTATGTGGTTTTTTTAACTGGTATCATGTATACATTTATGTGTTTTTTTAACTGGGATCATGTATACATTTATGTGGTTTTTAACTGGGATCATGTATACATTTATGTGTGATGAAGGTATTTCACTGGAACATCTCACAAACCTACCTCTTGAGATAATGCAAACAGGATCAGGAATGCTATGCTTGAACCAGCGAAGATGTAGAATGTATTTCTTGCCCCGACAAAGTGCACTAATGTGCCACCTATCAGCTGCCCTGTTCCGGAGCCAAGTCCTGAAATCCCAAGAAATACACCCAGATACAATAATCATCAATCTCAATGTTTACATTGTATTCAATTAAGTTTTACAGTTGACCTCAGTAGTTTAAAACAAATCATGGAGGATGGAGGATGGAGGATTTAACAGTGGAGGAAAATAACGCAAACTAGAGTGCAACCATCAGAGTGCAAACCTCCACAAGGGGGAGTTTCCCCCAAAACTTAAAATTTTATTGTATCCAGAATAAGATCTGAACCTTTCCCAAGATATTACAAGATGCACAAAAAGAGAGCAAAACGCTCGACTCGATGTGACCAGTCTCGCAAGTGTTATAAAATATGATCAAGATGATCTTTCCCAAAAATTAGTAACTAATTAATTCTTCCTTTAGCCAGGTTCTACCCACAAAAATTTTTATAAAGCTCTGTACTTTAGATCTGGAGTAATCTAAACACCAACAAAAACAGAGAGACAAATATAGACAAACACAAGCTTGGTTTGTGACCTCACAATGACAATTGCGCATTGTGACATCATTAAGTAATGACATCATCAGAAAGCAATATATTGATTTTTTTTGCGTATGTAATGAAGAGAATCAGTTTCTCTGTATATGCCCAACTGAAAATATAAAAAACTGTCTCTTGAATTTAATTTTCGCTCAAATTTTACCAAATTCTGAGGAATCCGTCTGCACCCCATGAAATATCTGCCCACCAAATTTGAGTTTGATTGATGTTATGGTTTTGAGTTATAAGGGTAAAACGGTGCACATACAATTATTACAGATGATTACAATAACCCTCTCCTATCGTCGAGTGTTAATCACAACTTTCCCTAACCAGGCCCTATCAACATAAAAATATTATGAAGATCCATGCATTACTTTTGAAGTAATGTCAACCAGAAAGCCAAAGCCACTGAAAATACATTGCCAAGGGAGCTTGTGAATATATATACCCAGAATATAAGCCAGATCTTTCCCAAAATTTCATCATTTCTTCTTTTAGTCTGGCTTACCCGAATCCGGGAACTTTGCCCTTCAGGTACTTTGCCCTTCAGGTACGTTGCCCTTCGGAACTTTGCCCTTCAGGTACTTTGCCCTTCACTCAATTTGAGGGGTAGGTACTTTGCCCTTCACTAATTAAAAATGCCCTTCACATGAAAAAAAATTTAAATTATAAATATTGTCCATTCATGTGTGCAAACGAGTTGTTTTCAAGCCCCACAAAAAGACTGTTGTCCAAGTTTATCCCCACAATACATTTCTATGGGTGACAGACCTTTTGTTGAATTTACTATTGAGGTGAAAAGGGAAATGGATGGTGAATGAATGAGATACTGTGTTTATTTTGTTGAGGAAGCCAAGTATGTATAATATATAACTGTATAATGCATGTCAAGCCCAACAAAAAGACTGTTGTCCAAGTTAATCCCCACAATACATTTCTATGGGTGACAGACCTTTTGTTGAATTGGCTATTGAGGTGAAAAGGGAAATGGATGGTGAATGAATGAGAGACTGGTAAACCCATAACTGGTTTCTTACTGTTGTGGCAGTTCTATTGTTTCAGTCCATGATCACAGAAGATACTTTATCATATGATTACATAATTGAAGGCTATTATTCTAGACAATCAATAATCCAGTTTTATGTATTATTCAATTCAATAATTTATGTAGTATGCAATTTATCCTAATTAAACTTTGTTAAAATATGAAGGGCCTCTGTATAGTATGCAATTAAGATCTACAATTAATCCCAACAAATGTTCTTAAAAATATGAAGGGCTTGTACATAGTTGTGTCTTATGTAGTATGTAGAATCAGTTTGTTGATCCACAAATTAGATCCATTTAAGCTTAATTACACATATTAAAAATAATAAAAAGCACTTATTGTAAGGGTATGACAACTTTACAAATTAACTTCTGGATTTTATTTCTGGATTTTATGTAGTATGCAAGTAATCCTAATAAAACTTTTTTGAATGTGAAGGGCTTTACATTTCCTGTGGTGATTCATTCCCAGTATAGTACTGTATAGTACTAAAGTGTGCTATTACTCCCAGTAAAGGTTTTTACATGTGAAGGGCATTTTTAATTAGTGAAGGGCAAAGTTCCTACCCCTCATATTTAGTGAAGGGCAAAGTACCTGAAGGGCAAAGTTCCGAAGGGCAACGTACCTGAAGGGCAAAGTACCTGAAGGGCAAAGTTCCGTACACCGGCTTACCCAGATAAAGATTCCTTTATTACTTATAGACAAGCGCACCGAATCATATAACCTTCTGGTGGAGGTAAAAATAGCCTCTCAACTGGCTCCATATCAGTAGTGTTAGTATCACTTGATATAACTTGTTCAACATGAATGCCAGAGAATTTTTCCATAATGTCTCTTTGAACATTATGTCAGGAACTAAAGTGCCAAAAATGTTATACATGCTTTCAACCTAAAAAAGAAGGTCAAAGGGTAACGCTAACACAGTGAAAATATTTGGTGTTGTTAGCATGTTCTCTATTAAGGACTTCTGTTAAATGTACATGCAATGGTATACAGCTCTGCGAATAAGTAAGATTAATTTTTCATAAATATACATGTTACCTCATCAATTTAGCAGATTATCATTATTATTATTATGTATCTTTGTCAACTGAAAGAAATATAAACAGTTGACAAAGTATCACTCCCTTTATTTTAAGGGACGATATATAGATCTTAATATACAAATGACCTTGATCTCTTCAAAATAATACACAATGTCTAATACCATGTTTATATGCTTTAAGTACTACAATCTCTATCAGCCATTCATGCATAAACCATCCTTTATGAGTGTATGAGAAATGATATCCAAATCTTCTGCAAATTAATAAGTCTCTTATATATTCCATACCTAGGTTGAGTCCCAGGATAATTCCTTGTAAAGTGGCAAATGAAGATTCTGGAAGGATTTCAGATGTATGTGTGATGAGAGATACCCAAATACTGGAGTAACCAATACCTAGAGAAAACAAAGTAAATAGAACTATTGTTATTTATTTGTTTTTGAACACAAGATATACAATGTTTATAAACCTATATAATACCTGGATTGTTCCGTGTTGGCCTTACTAGGTACATGTTAGTGTAAAATATTTAACTCGTGTGGGCGCATTTTTCGTTTGAATGTGAAAGGATTAGATCCCTAGACTTCAAAATTGAGAGGTCACTAAATGTCTGTCACTAATGTCATTCTGTGTCAAAGAATATGGTTTCTGGATATATTTATATGGTATTAAGACCCTTTATATACAACTCTGACATAAAGATTTTTCTTTTGAGAAGATGTAAATATGAAGTCCTTAAAGGACTGTTTAAGTGCGAGCTCTTGTGAGGCTCGCGCTTCTAGGAATCACATTTTTTTGTCTCTCTGGACTCTCATGAATTTTGACGAAGTGTGATGAGTATCTGTCTTTTCAATGAAGTTAAGCGGCAAAGGGCTGTGCTAGTACTGGTATGGGTGACTGCTTCGGTGCACCACTTGTCTCTCTGATGGATTTGCAGCTCACGCTAGTAGACCAAAACCCTTTACGGCCTTGTTTTCAGTGAAGTTTACTCTGATATTCAATCTCTTACATGGAAGTATGTTTTTAGTTCCCCTGTGATTCCATTTAAAAGGGTTCCACTCTCTTAAACACTTAACATGACAAAACAGTAGAATCTCTTATATTTGGTTGAAAATTTTGTTAGTTTTATCACTATTAGAACATTCTAGTTTCCAATTGTTTTTTATGAACCTTTTGGATAATAATATCAACACAAACATAATCCTCACCCATTATTTTGAGATAACATACTTTCTACATTGTAAAAGAGCCTAAGACACCATAAGACACAATTACATTTGCTTCGTTTTCTTTTAACAAAAAAAACGGGAGCTGAAACTTAAGAATGTCAACACCTACTCTTTTCAGTGTTAATGATACTAATCTTGAGACCATAGCCAAAGTGATTGGCAAAAGATCAGTTAGATTAGAAACTCTACACCTCTCTAAAACAGTGATGCTTTGTTTCATTAGAACTGATGCTTTTCATGGAAATTATGATCATACTTATCAGGCTCTTCAGAAAACATCTTATGTTTTCTTTGTTTTCTCAACTTCAATGCACATAAAGTAGCCTATTATCCGACTTCCCATTATTCAATCACTCAGTTTCATCACTTTATTTCCACTGTCCACAGTCTCTATTTTCCCTGTTGTTCAAACTAAAAACCCTTGTATTTTATCACTCTTCAGTTTGTATATTTTTTCCCACTAAAATCTTGCACATACCATGGTTTATCGGATGTTATTCCCTTTTTAAACAATTGTTTTTTTTTTGTTTGAATTTTATCTTGAATCCCTGGCTGAGTAAACTTATTTTAATGTGTTAATACATATGACCCAATGGACAATTGCTAATCTGGTCACTGCAGACCAGCCTGACAAATGACAGAAAAAGTCATCCTGTGTTTTCACCAGCAGGACTGTTCTAGTACTGTGTATTCGCCAGGTGGCGCATCATACTTCCTTCCTGTCTAGATAGCGTTACATCATAGCAACTTTTTTTTTCGTTTGGCACATGTACTGTGCAGCTGGATTTTTGAGAAGTTCTCAGAAGTTGAAGAATTTGACATATTTTTGCAAATTTTTTTAACTTTATTATATTTCTATGAAGTTACTGATAATGGCTTCACATGGTCAGAAATAGGGAACTTGTGATCATTTAATGGCAGCTTTTGACAAGCGTGCTCACTGCGCGAGGTCTAGAAATAAGTCCAAAGGCAGTGATCCCTATGTCAACAATGAAGATTGTCTTAAACAACTGTTTTTTTGGTCTAATTTTATCTTGAATTCCTGGCAGAGAAAACTTATTTTTCCAATCCCTTTAGATACAACTTATTAGGGTTAAATTGCAAAAAGTGAACATGTCCTTTTGTTAAAAGAGAAGTTCCAGAAGCTTAAGGTGACCCGATTCCATTAAAGACTACAATACTGTGACAGAACTATAGTCAGTGGTAGATGCGAGTCAGTGTAACCTTTGCTTTTGTTGGTTGTTACATTGGAAAAACTGCGCTTTGTGATGTGGTTAGGTATTAATAGCATTATATCATGTGTTTCACAGTCTGTGGTCTGTTGTGTGATGACAAGAGATTTAATACTGCATTTCAATCAGAAGCCTTTAAGTTGTCGGAAAGTTACTCCAGTGGTGTATATTTTTAAATTTTATCACACGATAAGATAAATCAGTACTATCTAAGGACTGTCTAACTTTTATCTACCATTTTACTTAAATCACAACCAAACGACTAAATAATCACCCAAAAAAGGATAAGAATTAGCACTAAAACATATATATAGTTAGCAGCACCAGTGAATATAAAAACCTCAATTATTAACTCATGACTTCTCATTCAGTTCTGCAAAATACAGGACTCTTGAAGACTGATAATGTGGAAGCCAGCCTAATGCTTTTTATAAGGCTCTTCCATAGAAATACTTAAATCCTTCACTAGACCATGAATTTTTAGGGACTTGTTTATTGGTTAATGTGCCTTAAAGTCTGCCTTTTGATGGAGATTAAGCACTATAAAAGTCATAGTAGAATCAGAATAGAATTGATAAAATTGAATGGATCTGAGAGCCTTTAAACCTTCACTAAGGAGGTATTATACTGAAGACCATTTGTTTGTCTGTTTGTTAGCAGGATTATGCAAATACTACTGTTTGGCCCTTTAACCTCAACTTCATGAAAACAATCAGAAGATGGGTCCAAGGTCCAACATAAAATTGAATTGAAGTTTGAGAGTGATCTAGATCACAGTCTCGATACAAAAAAATAATAATCCAGATTTTCCTTTTTACTTATTACTACATGCCCTGGCAGAGGAATGCACTCTCTGAGTGCTCTTGTTCAACTTGTTATTGGAAGAATTGGATTGTCATCAATGCTTACACAAAACTTGGGTAATATAAAAAAGTCTAGCCACAGAAAGCTTTACATCCTACCTCTAAAAATTTCAGCGATGAGTATGTAACTAGGATTGTTGACCACAGCATAGATGATGAACCTGGTGGTATACAACACCAGACTGATGTAGATGACACCTTTGTGTCCCACACACCTGAAAATATCAAGGAAACAAAATCATTTAAATTGCAATGGATCTATACTGTAATGATACAGTTGTTTTTTAATCTGACTGAAGGTAGTTACTTTATATTTACAATGGTCTAATCTAGTTAGAGATCTGTTTCACAAATATGCATATCAGTAGGCCCCAAGGTAAAACCACCCTAACTCCAGGGGCCGTATTCACGAAAGGTCTTAGCCAAGTCTTAGGCTTAACTTTTGTACAAAAATACAGCCAACTTAAGCCTGAGACTTCTCTAAGACCTTTTGTGAATAGGGACCCAGGATTACGAAAAAAGATTTGCTTTAGTTCTACACCAATCAAATAGACACACTAACAGTAAGTGAAACTCACAAAAGCAAAACATGGCAGTTTTGCTAAACAAAGCGACCAAATGCACAAAAATATGGGATAAAAGTTTGTAATTTCTTCAGATTTAGGGTTTGTTTTCAATATTTTAAGTTTTCCTTCAATTATATATGTTGACAATGAAGATGGTGGTTGAAAAATGTTGTCACAGTATTTCACTAAAATGCTCTTGATTCCGAGATAATAGAGCTAATGACCACTCCCCAGCCTAAACCCATACAGGATCTGAAAAGAGATTTTACTTTGTCAGGCTCAAAGTAACTATGAATATACTTTACTTACAATATGCAACAAATATTGCACAGTTACGTTATATAGTACATTGTTATAACACAGTAAAATCTCTATTAGCCACCTGTGCTTCAACAGAAAGATTTAACGGAAAACTCATGATTTTTTTTTTAGAATAAACAAAAAGTATAAATGCAAAAGAGAATGATCAAATGAATTCGTAAAATAAAATATTAAGATAACTTAAGGTCAGACATAATACTAAAGGGTTACTCTATGAGTAACAACTGACACTTTCCTAAACAATGCCATTGTATTTGTATATGTATTTATACTCTGGGCAATATCTCCATATACTACAGGACTCAAAGTGCTACTTGAACCATCCAACTGTACAAGTACAGTCCAACTCTCAAATTACTTACATTCACCTAACTGAAAAACAGAGGCTCAAGGATGACCATTTATCAACGTCCTTGAGGTTCTTTAACCTGCCACTGGGGATAGGACCCGATGACGGAGGATCGCCATTTTAAGTGGTCATCGGGGCACTATGTATCTGTCTGTACCTGGGATTGAACCCATGTCCTCTGTGTTCCTAGGCAAGTGTGTTACACACCAGGCCACTTTGGCAATTATAATGCAGAATGTGAAAAGTCAATGTTTACCTGACTACAGAACGGACAAAGAAGAAAGCCACAAACTCTGTGATGCTGACTGTCACTGAGGCCATGCCGATAAGAAACTGGTCTGCTCCTACAAACATATAGTTACAATTTACTAAAAAGCACAACACCTAAAACTTGAATTCATGGCCAAATAAAATGAATCCTGAAAGATTTAATAATATTATGTGTGTAAAAGATATCTTTGAATCAGATTATGTGATATTCAATATTCAAGATTTTAATACCTAATGTTTTGTAATGTTGAATATTCAAAGTTTTAATATCAAAAATTAAGAACAATTTCAAAGAATAAGGATGTTTAAATTTCTCAGGAATTTCAGAATTTTAATGATAATATTGACAAAATGGACAGAATAGCAACATCACACAGCATTAATATTTTTAGTTCTTTAGTTATTAGTCTTTAGTTGTCAGTAAATACAGACCCTATGAAATAGACACTGGAATGGGTACCACTAGGAGAGGAAGGCCTGGGTAGAAATGGAGGATTATTGTTTACAAAATCCATTTGGGTTCAGTATAACTTTCAACACATTTTTAGGTAACATCAACATGGAAGAAATCAGTGCATACTATTTTGTTAACATTCTGCGTTGAAAACAATTGGTTACTGGCAAACAACTACCACGTTTCTGACTTCAGAGTTAGGCTGGGAATTGAACCTAAGTCCTGGTGGGTGGGAGACCATTCCCCCCGATACATGTAGGAGCATATCAGAATGGGAGCGAAAGGAAAAGCCCTAAGTTACAGTAGGTGGCTGTCTGAAAGGCAGTAAGAAAAGGGCAATGTGGAAACCTTATGCTTGTCCCGTAGTGAAGAGGATTAGATTGGTAATATCTTGATGTATATCAGTAGCACCATAACAATTTATAGGAATGTCCTGCTAGCTCCGACTCACTCGGAGCGGGTATCAGTGTATGTCATGCAATTAGATGATCAGGAGCTCATGTCACATCAGATCTCTATGTTCTTCTGTAGAGTAAGTCAGTGTTACTTAAACATGTCAGATTGTCACAAGGTAGCACAGTAAAAGAGACATTTCCCCCATGTAACCAATATTTTGTCATCATCTACTTTAGAATTCTGATGTAAATCTCTAACAAATGTTTCTGGAGAAATATTAAATAAGAAGAAAATGTTAAACGTTAAATGACAACTGTTTAAGCCAAGAATACTTATGGGTACAATTAAAATTGTAATATGATTGGCTCTATTAGTTTTTGCATTTTTTCCACATTGTTTTTACAAATATAAAGGTTAGCACGACCCTGTAACCATTTTTACACTGCATTTCATTGATATTTATTTTTCACCTAATGATAACTACAACCATTGACTAAAAGTCAAGGTTTTCTTGTATATTATTCACAATTAACAAAGTAGATCACAACATGTTTACAAGTCTTTTAGATGAAAATTCTGTTAAACTCTATTAGCCACAATATTGTGATTTTTAGCAGAAAAACTATTCATATACAAGGTGTAAGGTCCTTGGCATATAGTACTAGGAAGAGCTTAGACCTCTCAGATTTTACTTGGAGCCTAATAGATATATGTGTATGACTTCTGTTTATTTCTCTCTGTGTGTATTTATCAGAAAGAACGGGGATAGTAGTTTATTTATTTACAGAGGTAATTAAGACTCTGAAGCAAAAATATTACATGTGAAAAATTACTTAATATTGCCCTCCACATGTTTTATAATGATTTATTATACCTCAAGTGAGTTTCAGCCAATCAGATTGCAGTATTTGCGGGCAATATGACGTGATATTGCCCGTTTTGGACAAAAAATATCACTCAGATACCCTTTTTGTCTAGAAATGTAAACAAACTAAGTAGATGGTGTTGACTTGATACGTCATTGTCCCGTCACATAGTGATGTTTTTCAGCATATGAGAAAACAAGGGGGAGGGGGGGGTTTCCACGTGCATGCGCAGAAAAGGTTATTTTATGATCCGAAAGTACTTTATTTTACATAATATTCAACATATTGTTGAAAGATATCGATATTGTTACATTATATTTCTTAAACTATCATTTAACAACAATAAAATGCAATAATAATTTAGATCCGTGGTTTAGAAGGGACTCAGAAGAAAAATTTTACTTCTGGGAAAAATTTCATGTTACAGGGGTACTGATTTTCTTCAGTCTCTTTGTAGGAAAAATGCAGTGTATGACATGAATGGGATTGGTTTGTGAGATCATATTGTTTTGTAAGAGACTTTTTACAAACATTCTGCTCTCTTTGCCTCTATTTTTTCAACCCTACTTTTTCATTTTTATATACAACTAGAAATAGGACGCCCTGTTGATAGTAGGTGCGAATAGAAACAGGATAGCATAGAAGAACACACATTATCATGTGTAATGTCCACCCCATGAACCTTTTGGCAAAATTGGACAGTAGTCTTACAAGGCCCTGTTTCATTTGTAAAATATATCAATGATGCTTAAATATTTATTAGTGTAGATGTAAATTATATCAGCTTCATGCCTTTTTGCATTGGTTGGGTCGAAAATTTTGACGAAATCACTCTATCTTGCACGGTTAAGAAGATAGAAGCAAATTCCTGTTTTTCTATTTTTGGCAAAAATTTGAAAAATCAAAATGGCCGCCATTTTTGGGGAAAGGAAAATTGTTTGAAAATTGCCAAGAGTACATTTCTTAGATACCCTATGGGTCGAAAATTTCAACAAAATAACTCTATTTTGCACGGTTAAGGCCAATTTGTGTTTTTCCATTTTGGGCAAAAATTCGAAAATTCAAAATGGCCGCCATATGTGGGGAGGGGAAAATTTTTTGAAAATTGCAAAGAGTACATTTCTTAGATATCCCGTGGGTCGAAAATTTCGACGAAATCGCTCTATCTCGCACGGTTAAGGAGATAGAAGCAATTTTGTGTTTTGTCACTTTTGGCAAAAATTCGAAAAATCAAAATGGCTGCCATTTTTGGGGAAGGGAAAATTTTTTGAAAATTGCAAAGAGTACATTCCTTAGATACCCTATAGGTTGAAAATTTCGAAGAAATCACTCTATCTTGCACGGTTAAGGAGATAGAAGCAAATTTGTGTTTGCCATTTTTGGCAAAAATTTGAAAATTCAAAATGGCCGCCATTTTTGGGGAGGGGAAAATTTTTTAAAAATTGCCAAGAGTACAATGCTTAGATACCCTGTGGGTTGAAAATTTCAACGAAATCGCTCTATCTCACATGGTTAAGGAGATAGAAGCAAATTCGTGTTTTGCCATTTTTGGCAAAAATTTGAAAATTCAAAATGGCCGCCATTTTTGGGGAGGGGAAAATTTTTTAAAAATTGCCAAGAGTACAATGCTTAGATACCCTGTGGGTCGAAAATTTCAACGAAATCGCTCTATCTCGCACGGTTAAGGAGATAGAAGCAAATTTGTGTTTTGCCATTTTTGGCAAAAATTCGAAAATTCAAAATGGCCGAAATCGCTCTATCCCGCACGGTTAAGGAGATAGAAGCAAATTCGTGTTTTGCCACTTTTGGCAAAAATTCGAAAATTCAAAATGGCCGCCATTTTTGGGGAGGGGAAAATTTTTTGAAAATTGCAAAGGGTACATTCCTTAGATACCGTGTGGGTTGAAAATTTCGACGAAATCGCTCTATCTCGCACGGTTAAGGAGATAGAAGGAAATTTGTGTTTTGCCAAAATTTTTGGCAAAAATTCGAAAATTCAAAATGGCCGCCATTTTTGGGGAGGGGAAAATTTTTTGAAAATTGAAAAGATTACGTTCCTTAGATACCCTGTGGGTCGAAAATTTCGACGAAATCGCTCTATCTCGCACGGTTAAGGAGATAGAAGCAAATTTGTGTTTTGCCATTTTTGGCAAAAATTCGAAAATTCAAAATGGCCGCCATTTTTGGGAAGGGGAAATTTTTTTTGAAAATTGCAAAGAGTACATTACTTAGATACCCTGTGGGTCGAAAATTTCGACGAAATCGCTCTATCTCGCACGGTTTAGGAGATATGAGCACAATTTGCCTTTTTCAGTATTCAAAATAGCCAATTACTCATTTATTTAATTAATTACTCACTCATCTATGAAGCAATTCCCCCCCAAAAGCAATCCCATACAAGCTATTAACCCAATGAACCTCCATACCAAATTTCAGAAAGCTGGGCTTAACAGCATTCCTTAAAATGTCTGGAAACCAAAGAGCTACTCAAAAGTAGCAAAGTAGCTATTACTCAGTTAGCTATAGAGCTATCATCACCAAAAGCAATCCCATACAAGCTATTAACCCAATAAACCTGCATGCCAAATTTGGTAAAGATAGGATAAGAACCGTTGCCTTAAATGTCTGGAAACCAAGTGGGACGCCGGACGCCGGACGGTGGAAAAAGCAAAAATAATATGTCCACCCCCCAGTGGGGTGGACATAATTACTGCTAAGTAAATACTTTCGGTATAATAAACAGAATAAAACACTTCTTTCTGGGCAATATAGTGATTTATGAAGTCCGAGGGCAAGTGATATTGCCCAAGGGCTGATAGGCCCAAGGGCAATATCACTTGCCCTCGGGCTTCATAAATCACTATATTGCCCAGAAAGAAGTGTTTTATTCTGTAAATAAGATCTTAAGTGTCAGCTCTAAGTGGTAAAGAAAATACATGTTCAGTTGCCGACTTGTGGACACAAATGTGATATAACAGTTGGCTGATAAATAACATTAAATAATATGCCATCAAGAATCTCTGAAAAATGACTATAACTATACAATCAAAGCCATTCAGTTTTTCCATTGAAGCTGCCTTTCTGAAAATTATGGTCCCTTACAGACTTGTCCGAAGTCTTTGTATTCTTATTCCACCAAATCTGACATCCATGGAATTATTATGAATCCACCTGATGGGGTGGGGGATGAAATACTTTTGTCAGCCCCAAATTCTGGAAAAAAGGTCATTCAGTCCTCATATAATACCTATGACAAAAGGACTTGAGGAAAGTCTAGGTCTCTTGAGATTGAATTGACAACTTTATAAAGAACACATTGAGATTTTGGCTGCAATAAAAAGACTGATCATTGAAGACCTACCTAGATTATCCATGTGCCAGTAGAGAAAGCCACTGACCACACCATTGCATAGCCCTGCATATACAGCAGTGAGGAGCCAAGAACCATAGTAGACATTGCCAAAGCATTTGACAACATTGAGTGTGGTGAACCTTCCTTTTGTCAGCCCACTGGGAGATTGTTTGTCTATTATGGAGGCTTTTTCTGGGTCTTTGATTTTATGCTCCTATAACACAATATTATTACATTTTATGGACCATGGTGTTTAAATAAAAAATAAAAGTCAGCATTTCAGAATAATATGGTTATTTAATGCTTAAATATTTAAGGAAAACAAATTCTAATGTTAATACAAAATGATACTTAAATTTCTCATGATATTTGATTACTTTTAACATACATATACCTGAAAAAATGCTAAATACAATGGTAATCTTCTTACATGGAATTTCATCTGTGCTGCAGAGATGGCAGATATACCAATGAAGAAGATGAGCGAGTATATCATGGCAGAGTATGAACTGAAGTAGACTTTAATGCCACAGAACCAGCGTGGATACCTGGATCTGGAAATGAGGAATCCCACCACTGCTGAACTGAAACAGACCAAAATATAGTAGAGTAAGAAATCTAAAATTCGGCACATACCTGAAATTCACATGTGGAAATACTAAAAAAATAAATAAATTGAGGTGAGATTTGTTGAATGTATAGTAAATTAAAGCTTTCTGAACTGAAAAATACCAATTTTAAGACAAAACATCATTTTCTTCATAAAATTAACTAAGGTTTTAGAAGTGGTGAAGTTTAGATTCCTGGTGAAATTTAGATTTGAAGTAAAATTCTTACTCTACAGCACTTCACCTAAGAGTCAGTGTCAATCTTGATCAACACATCTTTACAGAGTGACTCATACAAGTGATGATGCTGAGCCCTGGGATGTAATATAATTGATTCCTTGAATTGTTAAACTGTTGTACTACATTAACTCCTTGAATTGTTAAACAGTTGTTCTGCATTAATGCGCTGAATTGTTAAACTGTTGTACTACATTAACTCTCTTTAATAATACAGTCATGTCTAGACCATTTTAACCAAGCTAGGCCTTTCATCTGTTGTGTTCAGTTGCAGGTGTAGCAACTGAAGCAAGTAATAAGACTAGTTAACCAGGTTTTCTGGATTACAAGACCAATGTCCTGGTAATTGTCTTCTCTCTTGTATGCCATGGATCATGATATAAAATTATAAATACACTCACAGAGCTTAATTCTTGATAGGTTCTAAGTAATAAGCTTAAAACTGACTTGAAACTTTTACACAATAATTAACATGGAAAAACTGAGCTGAAGATTTATTCAGTGAAAAAGCCCCATTTCTCCTATCTGGGTGGGCTACAAGAGATAAATTTGAAGAATAGCAAATTTGAAACCAAAATGCATCAATAATAAATATGGAACTTGATTAACAAATTTTATGTCAGTGAATGGTGAGAATGAGATGAATGTACTGTTATTTTAACCAAAAATTTATTTTAAAAATATTGACTTGTTAATGAAGCAATTCTTTCATTAATTTATTTCAAAATTTTAATTGAAATCTACAATAACATGATACCAACACAAGTGGTGAACACTTATTCACCTTTTACTGGAAAACTCCAAGGGCACAAGGATCTATATCAGATATTTTTGAAATTCAATCTTTTTGCAATTATCTTTTTTCCATTATTCCAGAATTCTGAGCTGGGGCTGTTTCAGTTTATGACGTTGAAATGACATCACAAATGCCATGCCATAACTGACTTGACATTTACACCTTCTCAATAGGATAATAAAAAGAGAAGACAACAAAGTTCAACAGCTAAAGGCTTCTGGGGCGGTATTCACTAACATCCCTATCTTAGTCTTAGTCCTAACTTTAATATTTTTGTCATAAAAATATGTCATTATTGTGCACTCTCTTCGTTAAGACTTTCAATTGCAACATAGTTGTAATTTAAATTTAGTAAATTCCGCTTTATTTGGGTCTGTTTTGGTTATTTGAAGGTCAATGCAAGGTTAAATTTTATGACTAAGATAGGATTAAGATTAGGAATGTTAGTGAATACCACCCCTGGACACATTACTTTTACCACTTTGCTTCTCTTTAAATATTCAATCGACATTTTAAATCTGTCTAATTTGAACTTTGCTTTGCACGACCAGTCGAATGCCAGATGCTATAATTAGCAGCAAAGGTAACTATAAATACCCCCCCCCCCCCCCCCCAAGAAAAAATGCAAAGACAACTTAAGACACAGGGAACAAACCAACATATTGACAGTAAGTAGCAGTTTATGGTGGAGACTAAATGTCAAATGTTTGTGTATTTTTATCAATCTGAGATGTACTTAAAACAGGAAAGGTAACATAAAACTTAATAACCAGCTCTGTTAGAAACCTGGAGGCTCTTTCCCACTGCAAGACCCCCAGCCCATAAGTATTTCATGAAATGTTTTTAAAATAATGGCATTATATTTTGGGGCTGTGGAAAATTTTAATGAATCTGGACTGGTATTCCCTAAGTTGGAGAGGAACTAGATCAAGATCAGATCATATTATGAGAAAAAAAAATTTGTATGAGCAAGTAGATAAAATAGCTAGCCATAAAGCAGAGATCACTTCAACTGAAAATGGTAAATAATTCAATCTGCCTTTTTTCACCAGTCTTACCAAAAATTCATGATAATTTACGTCAATTGTAAAGATAGCACCTGGACCCAATAAACATTTGAATTTTATTTATAGGATAAAATTTTGTATTTTTTTATCATAATTTCACCCCCAGACATCTTCAGTCAGCCATTTTAGATCTATCTTAATTGAGTGTTGACAAAGTACATGGGGCAAAAATAATCCATACTTTACTCCATCAGGATCTATTTCTACTTAACGTGTCCCAATAGTCTGATCAAAGGTTCAATTTTTTTTCTCAAATTCGATCTGTTCTTCACTGATCCCTGTCAGTGAATAGTGTCTAAGAATCACTAAAGTTTTAAGAATCTACATGATACTAGAGTAACGAATCTAAAATTCACCAGCAATCTAAATTTCGCCACCTCTAATAAACCTTACTTAATTCTAAAAAAAAAAGAGATAATTTTGTCTTAAACTTGGTATTTTTCAGTTCAAAAGCCTAAAATTACTATAGATTCAACAAATCTCGCCTCAATTCATTTATTTTATTAGTGTTTCCACATGTGGCAAATTTCAGATACGTGGTGAATTTTATATTTCTTACTATATATGGCCAAAGCTCTTTTATTGGAGTGTAATTCAGCAGAATTCATTTTTAGTAGCAGTAAATATAAAAACTTTGGAAGGCCTTTACCATTGAAATATTCCCAGTTATCTAAAAATTAGAATTATGTAGAAGGAATTTACTGATCATTTTAAATTCAAGTAAATAGGGTTAAAGTGTATATATATTTCACAAAATTAGAATAATATAATAAAAAAAGTGACACCTAATTATTATGATTATCAAAACTAATGAGTGCAATGGATCAAAAAAGCATTGGAATCAACACATGAGTTGCTGGACAATTTCCCATAATGCAAGAAAATTTTAAAATGCTGAACAAAAAGTATGATGTAAGTGCAAAAATATTAATCAATTATTCACTTTGTCGGACCTTTAAATGCAGTACCTACAAAAGCTCACAAAGGACATGATGTTAAATGCCAAAAAAATGAACCATGCATTTGTAACAAACAAAGATAAAGCGATGAAACTCGCTTAATTCAATTTTATCTCCAGTTAAATGAAAGATGCATATTCTCTCATGAAGTACAATGTTATTTACAAAGGTTTTGTTTATTTAAAAATATAGCATATTCTACAAAGCATTTCTGGCAATCTAGAATTAAACATTCATTGTTAATTGACAAGTTAAATAATGTCCCATTATTAAACATTAAATATGTCTCATGGCATCATGGGGAAAAAGTCTAACATTATGTAACATACATCGGTGTGACAAACATAATGCCAGATGACGTCAATTGAATCATTCATGTTGTAATTACCTCAAAACCAATGTACAAAACGTATATATGCTGTTGATAAAACTAGTGCATAAAGCATCTGCTGCTAATTGATATTTGTATGTCAAGGTCTGTAATAAAATCTATTATATTGTTTTAATTTAAGACAAAAGTTTATGCTTTATTTTTGCAAACATTAGAAATATTTTCATATGTCAATTTTAATGAAACTTTAGCCTTTAAAATATGACAAATTTTGAAATCGATCAAATCCAGAGAGCCCACATTGTCACAAGGAAAGACAGGTAATTGCTTAAGATGAAATTCCACATTACCACTTAATGGATATATTTTAAATACCCTATAAGCATAGGGTTTAAATTTACAACCTGAATATTTCCTACTTCACAGATGAGTTATTTGACCCTAGTGTTAATTTAAAAGTGAACGATATTTCAGGAATATGAAAATAAACGATCAAGTTTGGGTCTTACATCTCATCCAACAGCCTGGGTTCTTTTGGGGCTGACCCACAGTTTTACCACTTGAGCGACTCGAACTCACACAGAGGTGACAACCTATGACTAGATACCAAACTTGCTCACCACTTGCTCACTGAGGAACTGTATTGTTTTAAATACTAAGCCACTGAGAATATCTGTAGGAATTAACAGTAGTAACAGAAGGAATTTATGTAACAATAAAATAAAGGGAGGATCTTTAAATTATTTTCTATAACATCTGTAATAAAATTTTGCTGGTAATTTACTTTTAATTATTTTGAAGAATGATACTTTTGCATGATTTTTTTTTATATCTACTCCTCCATTTATATAAGATCTTATATCTGTTATAACATGTTTTATTACAGCACATAAATACCAAAAATTAAAAAATATAAGTTGACCATTGTAAAAAAGTTCAATGATAATTGAAAGACCATAAAGAAAAAAAAATTGTAGATCTTCTCATGCATAGATTTCAGAAAGGTCAAGGTTGTTTTTATGTGTTTATAAATTACATGATTGGTCTTGAGTTGGGTTCAAACCCAAAACCACAGAGGTGAGAGGCAAGTGATAAATCGGCCAACACGTGCCCGACTGGGCTACTGTGTTCTCTCTATCTAGCACGACCCTCCACTGACAACGCTTTATCAGAAGTCAAATTCTATTACCACACATGTGACAATTCCACACACAGCTTTCCAGTGTCTAAAGGATTCAAGTTGAATTCCTATCTTTATGAGGAGAATAGATTCAACAACAAGATGACATTTAGGCAGGATTTCAATCAACAATGTTTGAGAATTTGAGATATCGGGAGATTTTTTTATAAATGTGATCCGAAAGTGAGACAACTTCTATTTTTAAAGTCACGTGTCTACAAAACACACAGAGACAGCCAAGCTATAATTAGAATAGAATGACCTTTTAGGCATTACTTTGAAAAATAAACGATCAAGTTTGGGTCTTACATCTCATCCAACAGCCTGGGTTCTTTTGGGGCTGACCCACAGTTTTACCACTTGAGCGACTCGAACTCACACAGAGGTGACAACCTATGACTAGATACCAAACTTGCTCACCACTTGCTCACTGAGGAACTGTATTGTTTTAAATACTAAGCCACTGAGAATATCTGTAGGAATTAACAGTAGTAACAGAAGGAATTTATGTAACAATAAAATAAAGGGAGGATCTTTAAATTATTTTCTATAACATCTGTAATAAAATTTTGCTGGTAATTTACTTTTAATTATTTTGAAGAATGATACTTTTGCATGATTTTTTTTTATATCTACTCCTCCATTTATATAAGATCTTATATCTGTTATAACATGTTTTATTACAGCACATAAATACCAAAAATTAAAAAATATAAGTTGACCATTGTAAAAAAGTTCAATGATAATTGAAAGACCATAAAGAAAAAAAAATTGTAGATCTTCTCATGCATAGATTTCAGAAAGGTCAAGGTTGTTTTTATGTGTTTATAAATTACATGATTGGTCTTGAGTTGGGTTCAAACCCAAAACCACAGAGGTGAGAGGCAAGTGATAAATCGGCCAACACGTGCCCGACTGGGCTACTGTGTTCTCTCTATCTAGCACGACCCTCCACTGACAACGCTTTATCAGAAGTCAAATTCTATTACCACACATGTGACAATTCCACACACAGCTTTCCAGTGTCTAAAGGATTCAAGTTGAATTCCTATCTTTATGAGGAGAATAGATTCAACAACAAGATGACATTTAGGCAGGATTTCAATCAACAATGTTTGAGAATTTGAGATATCGGGAGATTTTTTTATAAATGTGATCCGAAAGTGAGACAACTTCTATTTTTAAAGTCACGTGTCTACAAAACACACAGAGACAGCCAAGCTATAATTAGAATAGAATGACCTTTTAGGCATTACTTTAAATAAAATAACTCTTTTTGAAAACATTATCAATTTACCATTTCATAATCAAGTGTGACAATGTTATTTATATCCAGGTTTATTCCCAGCATTATGGCAACTCAATCTCTCATATAATTAAGTAATACACTGCAATCTGATAAAGAATACATCCAGGCCTCCATTGAGCGACAATCTTTTTTCTCAAACTCCCACAAAATCAAATTTTTAATGAAGTCTAACCGTCCTGTTTTGTAATTTTAAAATACGAGAAGTTTCTTTTTAGCTGATATCTGATCAGGAGTATTGTTAGATCACAATCCTTTCTAAAATTATAGAACTGTTTCAGATTTAAATTATTATTTACAAATCTACGGTGCCTGGATATTTTCCAGGTGATATCCGCTTTTTTTACCCCTTTTCACATTTTCCTTTAATCTTCTTTCTAAAACAAACATGTCATTCAAATTATTAATACATGCTACAGATAGTCGCTAACTCTTAATTCATTCTATTGCAATTCTTAATGTATCTGAAATCAGGTATTGAAAGTCACTGAATTATGCCTCCAATACGTACTGTGTCAACCAGTGTAAAATGAATTCAGATTTAAGTGAAATCCGTTTTGATTTCCCTACATCAGAAAAGGCTTTGTGTTTGGTTGGTATAAGTCAATGTTTGCCACAACTAGAAACAAATTCTGTGGCTAATAGAGGTTCTAGTCAGACAGAGTGGACGTCAGCCATAAGTAGAACTCAATTCTGTGGGTATTGGAGGTTTAACACCTACAGAGTCAACTGTACTTATGTCAGAAAAGACCTCCAGTCTCAAGTCAGGTATTTGAAAACCTTGAACTACTTAATTTAGAAAATACCCTCAGTGTTTTTCACATGTTGTAATGAACCCAGGTTCAAACCCATGATCATTGAGGTGGGAATCAATTCAAAATGACTACAACCTTTATTGAGCCTAAATAGTTCAGTGTAATATCTAGATATGATTAAAGTTTTATGTTCCTTTTCATCCCTTCACAAGACTTACCTTAATTACCTAGGTCTTACAGTGTAAGTTACAGGTTCCTTTGAGAGTCATCAACTCAGTGTTGGCGATGAGGTCAAATAATAATAACAATAATAGAAACAAGTTAATTTAAATTCCAACTTTTTATAGTGTCGTGGTTGAATGCAAATTTTGGAACCGCTTTCCGAATTTGACTTCTGATAACTCGATTATAAATAAGAACCATGTTGGGGGTTTTGAAGACTTTCAAGGACAAAATGTGTGATATAGTGATAGAATATTATAAAATACTGTGAAATACTTGTTGTAGTTGAAGATTTCAGTAAACTTAATTTAAAATAATGAATATGTGAAAAAAACAGTTTTGATTAAAAGAAAACGAAACGTAACTGGATCAGTGTCATTCGGCCAATAGGTTCCGGTTTACTGCCTTCAACACTAAATTTTTGTCATGTAATAAATCAATAACACACATACCTAACTGCAAATCCTACTGGTCCCCAGACCCTCTGTACACCAAAGTACTCCATGTTGGCGGTACTGAGTGTTTGTGATGTATTGGCGATGAAGTCAAATAATAATAGTAGAAACAAATTAACTTTAAGAGTCCGACTTTTTATCAAGTAATAAATCAATAACACACATACCTTACTGCAAATCCTACTGGTCCCCAGGCCCTCTGTACACCAAAGTATTCCATGTTGGCTATACCGAGTGTCTGTGATGTCCCTGCATCAGCCAGAGCAGAAGCAGGTGATGTGAACAGTTCACCCACTACTGTGATCATCAGGACCATGATAAAGACCTTCTTCCTGTCAGCTTGATGGTAAAGCCACCACAAAGACTCGTCGGCATCCACAATGACTTTCTGATGGATGGTTTCATTGTACTGCTCCATCTCATCCTGAGTGGACCCTGAAATCTTGTCTCTCACTAACTGGATCTGGCTGGTGTTACTATTGTAGAGGATCCAGTAAGGATGAGATGGGGATGAGGATTGATAGGTTGATGAAGAGAAAGATGATGCTGAATTAACTGAAGAAGAACTCAAATTAGATGAAATAGCAAAGCTGCTTAAATCTGTAATATTCTGAGATAGTTCATCATCCCCTGGTCCTCTACCTTGCAAACTTTGATTGGTATGAATGTCAAGAGATGACAGATTGTCTTTGGTAAGGTTGACATAAGTATTAGACAATAGAGCACTGTCTGTAAAGTCAGGCTTATCCCACACTGCACATCTGTACTGCTCTTTGGGGGATGGAATGAAAATGAGGCTGGCATAGACAATGACCCATGATCCAAGTGAGCCTAGCAACAACCAGCGACTGATTTGATAGCCGTCTCCAATGGCACCAAATAAGGGTGCTCCAATTAGAGTCATGATTGGTTTGATGCCAGAAACCCAGCCAATCTGCATTGGTGTCAGTCCATTCTGTTTGAAATAGAGGGAAAGAAAGGGAAGGATACATCCTAGACCTCCGTAAAATGCAAAGTAGAATACACGCACAAAGGTGAAGGTTGTACTGCAAGGATAGCAAAATGTTTTATATAAATAAGACCTTGTACTTCGAATGATTCTTGACCAGTCTACTTCTCTGAAGCATGAGCCATTGTCATTCATGTCTTCTCTGTGCTTGTTCTTGTTTTTGATGTTTTTAATTGATCATGATGTGGTTTTTTGTATCTTTGCTGGAACAAAAGAAGAAAAAAATCCATTAAACTTAAAGTCAATCAAGTCAAACCTGGTATGGATCTCTTGCAACAACAAGTGCCCTGTCATTAATGAACTAAGAAAAAAAACTAATCTCATAATCTAAAGAAAGCGGCTTCAAATCCTTTTTACTAACAAATATCATCCTTGGACAGATATCTCATCCCAAAATACACAAATATAATGTGACTTAAGGAATAATATTTCATGGATAAGTTCCAGCACAGAGACTGTAAACATGAACTTTATGTGGTAATGGTTACAAATTATATAGAACTGTACAATGCAAGCTATATACCTAAAACCCTAATATACCAATAATCTACTTCCTGCTAATACATAGACTGGAGCATATATAAGATGTTATTGCCTGATATAATTTACTAAGTGTCAATTATATTTTGACTGACAGTAATATTTGGTCAGTCTCAAAGGAGGCTATAAAGTATCACAGTATGGACCTCCTGAAGTACTAAAACCCTAATATAGCTACAGGATTTTGTTCTAGCTGTAGGTAACTTCCACTTAACCAACAAGAGTATTATTTGAACATGAAGCCTGGCTGTACTTATTCATAAACTTGGCTTGCTCTGATTCTACTTGTACAGTCTACTGTAATGTTGATAAAAGTTGAGTTCACAAATGAACATGGCACAGTATTGGTTTTGTCACTGCCATTAATTACACAAGTTTTCTTTTCTTCAAAATGACAATATTTAGTGCTCCTCAAAACAATTTGCAACAAAACCTGTCATTAATTAGCATATGTACTATTGTACCAAACTTTACCAATTACTGTAAATTTGCTGTGAATCTAAAGTTGTTGGATACACGTGTAGTTGACTTCCAATTAAAAGGTGTACAGACTGTAAGATGAATTATAGGTTTCACCTACACTTTTATCAATTTACACAGAGTTTACTTGGACAAGAATTGTCAGAATCAATTTGCAGTAATTTATAGCCCAATTAACATGTCATGGACTGCAAAACAAATGAAAATTGTAACTGCAAATGATTTTGATTAACAGTGTCAGAGATACTCTAAACATAAGTTAATAACTTACATGTTAAAATGTGGCCCAACTGTTGAAGATTTATAAACCTTATTAAATAAACACAGAGTATATGATTATCAGAGTATTTTACAACTGTTACAATAATATAATGAGAAAACTTCCCGAATGACATATACAGAAAAAATATATCATGAACGAAGATAACAATATTATACGATTGCATAGCACAAGTATTAAAATGTTTATCTTCATGAGTGATATATTTTTTCTGTATATGTCCAATGTATTTTGTATGATTTGTGAGTTAAATAAATCCATATTTAAAGGGAGAATGTGAAAAATGTCGACACATACACAGTGGAACCAGTGGATATAAAAACCTCAATATTTAACTTGCCATTTCTCACCCATTTCTATATGGATTTCTGTACAATAAAAACGAGTGGAAGTCCTATTAAAAGACCTTTCTAATGATATATAATACATATTTGTAGGTTATATAGTTTTTGAGATATTAATGCAAAACCGGAAGCTATTGCCATTACTTATCCAATTGGTATGGAGCACCGTTGTGTACAAGAAAAATATATCCTGCTTCATATATCCCCCTATACGGATCATATGGACAAAATTCTAAGTTCCTCTCTCCCTTTTAATAGCAAAAGTTACATGGGCTAGATTCATGAAATACATGATCCATAGCAGTGAAATTCTAGTGAGTTTTAATGGAAATGGCTATTTCCTAAAGGTTTTAAGATTACAGACTTTAAGATATTTATACATTTATAGTAGTTTTTAACCAGAAAAAATGAATACCTGGATTTTAACCCCATTTCCACCACTACAAACTTTTGTCTGGGAACTGTCACTTTCATGTAAATTTATTTGTATTCATGTAATTTATTCCGAGTAAACTTTTAAAAAAAAGTGTATAACCAGTGGAATAAATAATTTCCTAATGCCCTGAGTATAGAAACTAGATCCACTTTCAAATCTTTAAACTTTTAAAAACATTTTACTTAGTGATATGCAAAGAACACTATTGATAAGAGTAAACTCTGAAAAACTGGAACCTCAAATATCCACAGGATTTGGTTCTAGTTGTGTCTTACATCCACTAAAAACCTCTATAAATACAGCATTTTCTTATGTTCAGACTTCAAAATTCATTCTAGTGATGTCTAACTTTAACTTACATTACATTAGTTTCACTAACATAGATTTTATTCTACATAAATAGAATAATTTGTTGTTTTATCATAATGATTATGCACAAATCTGGCCTTTGTTTCTTCAGTTGGTGGTTGGGCTATGTTTTCATTATCTCCAGCAAAGTTCCCATTGTCACACGTCATTTATTTCACATCTTCATTAGAAATACTTTTTAAGTCCTTTAATCCATTGTTGATGTTTGATACCTCACTGATCCACTAAGAGATTTCCAACTGTTTTTTTAGACAAGATTAAAAGAACATTTTGCTTTTGGGAGGCGTTTCCATATTTCCGTCTCAGAAATATCAGTCACTTCACAAGTTTCCTTACTTAGCATGATACAGGCACTACATCATTTTCAAGAGTCAATTCAAAGCAATTATGTCCCTTTTATATCCTTCCCAAGCGGGGAGGCGTTTACGACATGCGGTTCATGTTATGTACACAGACTTGGTGGTAGAGCAAACAACCTCACCACTCTTTTGTTTCTTAAAGAACAAATAAATTGGAAAAATAAAAAACTTGGCTATATACTTACACCCACATCAGAGAAAAAAAACAGAAATTCTTGAACTTTATGATTTGTTGAACTTCATTGTTATTGTCTTATTATCATCTATAAAATGTTACTTAGGTTGACATACAAGATCGTGTCATTTGTTAATATGTATATTAAATTGCATAAATCATAAGTTTTCAAAGCAACTCGTTGGTTGGTCATGTCTACCGTTTATAAACTTTAAGGTGAACAAAAAATGCTGGTTACAAAGGTGAACAAAACAGCTCCAGAACAGGAAGGTAACAGCTAGGTATGTGACCTGATTTGTGAAGCACACAAATATATGGTGCATTAATATATGCTTATTTTGCTATTAAGATACTAAATGAAGCATTGTTTAAATCTCCTACAAAATACAGAAACTTAAAACACCTTCCATTTATGGCATTATTTTCAACTGGGAATTTCAAATTGAAACATTGGCATTTAGCAGGGTACTTCATTATAGGCTTGACAATCTATGACAATATCTTAGATTCTCTTCCCAACAAAGAAAACTGACATTCAAATTTCTATTTAAGACCAGCTAAAACTCTTGAATACTAGTATTTTAACGACTTTCTTGTGTAAAAAATGTTTTTTCTACACAAAGTTTTAAAAGATGTTCTCGTCTAAATATGTTATAAGATTTTTGACACAGATTGAGAAATGGGATCATAAATTATTCAACCTTAGTTTCTATAACCCAACAAATTGCACAAGCCTGAACCTTCATCTAATTAGCATAATGTCCTCCTTTTAAATGCCTGTCACGATGTTACATTTGTATTCCCTCCCTCCTCCACCCCCGCCATTTTGAAATTGCTATGAATGTGTGAGTTTGTCATTAAGCTGCATAATGTCAGCAAAAAGTGTAGATTTGGATCTTTCGTGCGAGTGGTTATGAGAGCTTCTTGGCTATATCAATGTACAATACATGCACTTTTAACTACATCTGTATGTGGCAGTATGTCTGATCACATCTGAACTATGCTCAATGATTGTTCGTATTATAACATGCACAACTTTAAAAAAGAAAAATATGAGCATGGTCAGCCATGTTCAATCACCTTCTGCCACCTTTTTTGGTTCCCCAATGTTCACAGATTTGCATTATGTCAGTGACGTGTGACATTGCCTTTAGGAATGGCTTGCAATCACTGATTCCTGTATCTGCCAAAGATTTTTTTGAAAATTTTCAGAACATTAAGATGACTATGAAAATATTATTGATTCAACTGAAACCACCATGAGCAGGTGGAATGTGTATACCAATATTTCCCATTTTTGCAATGTGACACAGGAAACCCAAGGAGAAACACTGACCTGCACAGAAAGAAACCAGCCTTAAAATTCATTATATTTTGGCTGCATATCCAAGAACCTAAGGGACCAAAAATGGGTGTTACGGTTATTTCAGATCCTGGTGTTATTGGCCTTTCCTCTGTGAAACAGCATATCTGTTCCCGGTGGAGTGCATGGCAACCAACTGTTTCACCCTGAAATGTTATCCATATTCATGTTAATCCCCACTCCACCAAAATTACAATATGGTATTAAATCTCTTCTCAGATGTTGTTATGATGCTTAGTCAACAACTTTGTCTCATGAACTTTGTACAATTTCTTCAGCAACACATTTTAACAGTTACTTTTAATTGGGTGTATTTAAGCTTTGGTGTTTCATTTTAAAACTGTTGCAACGTTACTTATTTTAAATCCAATAGAAACACAGTACAGCCAGAGACATCACTATCCATAATATATTAGTTTAAATAATTGGTAGTTTCCACATACAAATAAAGAAATACTGTATTTTATTTTCTGATGTGGGGTCCTGAAAACTACTGCCACTTACACCTTGACTAACTTTGGTCTTACTTATTTTGTCTATTTTATAAACATTTTTTCACACAGAGGTTTTATTTCAAGTTAATTCCTACAGTGCCACACGTTATACTTTGGTGTCTTTTAAATAAGCACACCAAAATAAAGCGTTTGTCAATGCACTATACTATACTTACAACTTTCAATTAACTTAAACAGATGAGAGCTAGTGCTACAGAATTCAATATTCATCTGAGAAATACTGAGTTTCCCAGTGAAAAACTACAATAATTAATCATTGTATAACTAGTTTATGAGCATCCTTTGTGAGCTAGTTGCCTACACAGAAAAATAAATTATTGTTAGCACAAAAAAGTATAGGAAATAGATCATAAATGCAATAGAAGTCATCCTAACGCTTTGTTCCAACAAAACTTTACTTTCTTGTAAAAGGAAGAAAAAAAATGATCGTCATTGCTTCCTCCAAGGAGAGTTATGTCTTTAGGGCCATTTATTTGTCACTACGTATTTACTCACAAACTACATGTAAGACACGGGTTTTGCTGAATTATATAGCATGGTGAAAGGAATGTGGGCTGAATGTATGGACAATCAGATCCAAATACTTTGTCATACCAGTTGAAGGCAAAAAGTCAAATTTTTGAGTGTTGAAGAACCACTATTATCTGAATACTGGATTTTGTACACCCATTCCGACTTTCTAAACTTAATATTCTTACTGATATTTTTGTAACAGCACCTCTTCAGTTTTTTGTTACCATTCTATAAGTTTTCATATTTACCCAATGATTTCTACACAGTAGAACTTCTATAGAAGAACACCTTTTAGAACACCTTTTATTGTCTAAATATCAGATTTTAGTCCATTTCTTTGTTCTCTGGTTTGTAATTTTCTATTGTTTTACACTAAAACTAATTCAACTGTTTTCCAACAATTTTTTTCATCCACCAAAATCTTCCTCTTCCAATCTGGTCTAATAAGAGGTTCCACAGTAAATTTTGTACCCATTTCGTTACAGTTTGTTACAGGGTGTAGGGTACATGTTTACTCATGATTTTCACACTGAAAATAATAGGGATAATTATCTAATTATCACACAGTTTTCGTTTTTTTTTTGATAATATATTGTCAGTGTTTCTCACAAATGTTTCTGCAGATATCAGATTTATTTCCTGTGGAGAATCAGACAAACTTCACTTTCAATTTAACCTCAACAACTTTTGAAATTTTTATGTCAGGCCTCTTTAAATGGTACTCTGTACAGCTGATTTCCTGTTTAAGATGCTGTATCAAACCCAACATGAATTTTTTTTCTAATTAAAAGTTACCATGTCATTAAAAATAACATAATAAAACAATTATGCAACACAAAATTAATAAAAATCCTCTAATGTGTTGGAATTCAAAAAGGGGAGTCTAAAACCAGGCAGAGGATCATTACCCAATAAGTACCTGCCAGGGACGGATAACTGTAGCCATGGATATGTCAATCTGAACAGGTATGTCTTGAAGTGTCTCTTTAGGGACCACGGTGGCAAAGTGGTAACACTCTCGCCTCTCACCTCTGAGGCCGGGGTTCGATTCCCAGCACGGCCTCAAGTGGGAAAGCTGGTAGTTGCTTGGCGTTGGTCGGCAGTTTACAGTATAGAACCCTAACGAACTGTATGTACTGGTTTCCTCTGCCCTTCCAACTACCCGTTGTGATATGACCTGTACAGTGTTGAAAGCGACATAAAACCCCAAATAAATAAATAAATGAAGTGGCTCTTTAAACTGTCTATTACACCTTGTTGCACTTGGATTCTGCTTACTAAAGTGGAAATTAAGTGCTATAAAAGTCCATATTAGATTAGATTACCACCAAGAAAAGTGGGAGTGTTTAATTGATCCCTTAACATTCCATTTAACAGATTTTAACTGTATATAGAGTAAGAAATCTAAAATTCGCCACATATCTGAAATTCACCACATGTGGAAATACGAATTAAATGAATGAATTGAGGTGAGATTTGTTGAATGTATAGTAAATTAAAGCTTTCTGAACTGAAAAATACCAAATTTAAAACAAAACATCATTTTCTTTATAAAATTAACTAAGGTTTTATAGAGGTGGCGAATTTTAGATTCCTGGCGAATTTTAGATTTCTTACTCTACCTTTCCTTTTTTATTGTATTGTAAGAGTAGTATCAAATGTGGAATAGATTTTCTTATTTCCTTTTATAAAAGAAGATTTACTCCACAATAAATTTTAAAGAACTGTAGTTAACTAATATCTGATCATAAATTTCTTTTTTATAGAACTGATACAAATAGTAATAGAGCATTGATAAAGTGTTACATTAATGTGAAACATCTTCTGTTAGTAAGCACTGATGTACAAGAAAGGAAAGTTCATATTCAAAAATAATAGGTTATAGGCAAAAAGTATCTGACTAGGAAGGGGGTTAAGGCTTGTCTGAAAGGATAGGCCTTTAGATGATTTCAGAAACCAGACACTATGTCCTATGATTTGACAATTTATGGAGCTTTTTCCACTCAATGGACACTGCAAAAGCAAAGTAGCATCTGCCAATAGCTTTTGGATCAGAATGAGAGCACAGAATGTGATTTTCCCCTGTTGAGGCTGCCCAGGACTTAATAATCAGTAAGGGGCCAGTTACACTTTCATGGATCCCCCACGGATATAGGCCACAGTTCCATACATGGGAACTGACACGGATGAGGGTGGAATCATGTAAAAGATTTACAGATCTGCCACAGATCCGCTACGGAACTCCTATGGATGGCTACAGTGACCCAATGACAGGTTTCCGGATGTCCTTTTGACTGTTTTTTTAATCCGCAAACCCTTTCCGTGTCAATCCGTAGCAGATCCAGTTAGATCCGGCTATGTTTTGGGTAATATTTGTTGGCACGAAAGCGTCACAGATGAAAGGGATACCACAAAGACATCCAGGATGGGTATACAGACAATAAGGACACTCACGGATGAGCTACGGGTGAGACACGGAGGAACTACAGATACCGTGTCAGTACGGACTTCCCGGACAAATCAAGCATGTTTGATTTTTTCGTAATGGTCCAGGGATCTTATCTGATTTTAAGCATGCTGCTACAGATCGCTACGGATCACAGCATGCCTTTACGGGTCTCACAAGGACATTACGGATGGCCTTACGGATGGAAAATATGATCCATAAATCACTCAACATTTTCCAAATTAGGTAACCTGCCACGATCCGGCGGTACATCCGGCCATGTGTAACTGGGGTATAAGGATAGATATTGAGGTTGGCCTATTTTGGTGGCTTTGAATATCAATACGTCATATTCAAGATTTAAACACAGAGAGATTGAGAGAATTGTTAGGTAAGTTTCTCAAAGCAGACTTCACAATTCTCTGTTCAAATATACCCATATTGTTTTAAAGCAGGACTCATAAATCCAATTGCTCCATGATCTCTTCTGTTCCCATTGACTGGATTAAAATGTGAAAGTATGATTGTTGAACTGGAGAAGTGTGACTGAACCTTAACCACTACACCACCGAGCCTCCTTTCAGTATACTTTTTCCAAGTATATGATTTGAGACAGTGATGTTTCTTCATTTATTTATTTGGGGTTTTACGTCGCTTTCAACACTGTACAGGTCATATCACGACGGGTAGTTGGAAGGGCAGAGGAAACTAGTACATACAGTTCGCTAGGGTTCTGTACTGTAAACTGCTGACCAACGGCAAGCAACTACCAGCTTTCCCACTTGAGGCCGTGCCGGGAACCGAACCCCGGCCTCAGAGTTGGGAGGTCAGAGTGTTACCACTCTGCCACCGTGGCCCCATGATGTTTCTTCAATTTAACTGCTTAAATATCTTTGCATGCATCTGATTCAGAATACAAGTTGGAATCTCACATTGTAACTTTTTCCTCTTAGGCTTCATTTATTTATTTGGGGTTTTACGTCACTTTCAACACCGTACAGGTCATATCACAACGGGTAGTTGGAAGGCCAGAGGAAACCAGTACATACAGTTCACCAGGGTTCTGTACTGTAAACTGCCGACCAACGGCAAGCAACTACCAGCTTTCCCACTCGAGGCCGTGCCGAGAACCGAACCCCAGCCTCAGAGGTGGGAGGTGAGAGTGTTACCACTCTGCCACCATGGCCCCTTGATGTTTCTTCAATTTAACTGCTTAAATATCTTTGCATGCATCTGATTCAGAATACAAGTTGGAATTTCACATTGTAACTTTTTCCTCTTAGGCTGAATTGAAACATAACATCTGTTTTTCATATGTTAAGGGGCTGTTTTTCTCCAAATTCTGCACTTGTGTGGCTATGATATAGGCTTATCAATGCAGGTAAAAGTAAAATTAGAGCACTTTTAAAATCTGAATATACACCTTCAAGTTCTTGTCCATATTTACTCATATGAGGCGATTATTATTCATCAAATTTGTGCAGAAACTTAATGTACATGGCAATAGAAAATCATAAATGATAAATTCACTTGATTGCAAAATGCAAATTTCACAGATAAAAACAAAGTGGCCTTTGCAAGATGGACTTTACAGAATCAAGCAGACTTCTGTCTGATTTGGCTATTTGATATATGATATAACAAAACTTATCCTTTCAAACAAAACCAAGAGCCTAATAATGTTTGTTTCAAACAAATCTCCATCCAATTACATAGGAAAAGTAAACCCTTTAATCTTTCATCATAATGGGACTTCTGTTAGAAGTTAGAAACATGTCCTTTCGGAATAATTACCACATGAATTTATATCTACATTTTAAAGGAAAATCTTTGACAGTTATCCCTTTGGTATGTGGATATGATTTATTTGGGTTCAACATCGCTTTTAACATATTGTATAGGTTATATCAAGGCATATACTTTTAAGGGCAGAGGAAACCAGTGCATACCAGTTGGTCAAGATTTGGCACTGTAAAATACTGGACATCAATAGGCAAATACCAACTTTCTCACATAGGGTCAGGTCCTGGTTCGAACCAAACATCCATTTTAACACATTGAATGGTTCATATGATAACAGGTAGCTGAACAGATTGAGGAAAGTAAAGTTTTTACTACAGTAAGGAATCTAAAATTTACCAGAAATCTAAAATACGTCACTTCTAAAACCTTACTTAATTTTATGAAAAAAATGATGTTTTGCCTTAAAAGTTCTTAATCTACTATACATTCAACAAATCTCACCTCTGTTCATTTCTTTTATCAGTATTTCCATCTGCAGTAGATTTCAGATATGTGGCGAATTTTAGATTTCATACTCTAATTGGTCGGGATTATGCATTGAAAATCATCTGGCTCTGGCAAGCTCCTCAATAACTTTCCCAAGTCAGATCAGGGCTAGGATTTGAACCCATACGTCAAGAGGTGGGAGCCAAGTGTGTTATCCAGTATGCCACCGGTTATTTAATAAATGAAAACTATGGTTCTGTATTTAACACATTAAAGATGTCTTTGATAAACATTTTATAATTATTACATATCCAAAACAAGATCATTGGACAGCCCATACCTCTGTGATGGTACATAAAATTTTTGGTATAGAGTATGAAATCTAAAATTCGCCAGGAATCTAAAATTCGCCACCTCTAAAACCTTAGTTAATTTTATGAAGAAAATGATGTTTTTGTCCAAAAATTGGTATTTTGCAGTTCAAAAAGCCTTAATTTACTATACAGTCAACAAATCTCGCCTCAATTCATTTATTTTATTAGTATTTTCACATGTGGCGAATTTCAGATATGTGGCGAATTTTAGATTTCTTACTCTATTTGAAACAGCTCAATAATAACTAAAGAGGAAAATCTGGATCTTTGATATCTTTACATCAAGGCAGTGATCCGGACCACTCTCAAATTTTAATTTAGACCTATTTGGACCAAGAGGCATCTTTTCATTTTCTCATGAAGACCTGACCAGTAGTATTGGCGTAAATAAATAATCCAAATAAATGGTCATTAATTTAATACCTCATTAGCAGCGGTAGTAATCATTACTTTCTTAACTTACATCTAAATAGGCTGCAAGTTATTTCTAATTTGAAATATACTTTAAAGAAACTCATCAACCACGTTCTGCCAGAAATACACTTGACCATTTTACATTATAAAAACACAGCATAAATTATATCTAACAACAATAACATTCATGATGATTATGTAAGGTGACACTGTGTCTTATGGTGTGTTTGCTTTTTATCAACACACATTTCTCTTTTTACATTGTTTCTGGTTGAACGGGGAACAACAAATGACAGAAAAGTGTCCAAACATTGGTGAACATGTACCAAACGTTTCTTGTAATTTGCAGGTCTAATGTCACAATAAAAATGTAGTTAGCTCTGATATGTTGGACTTAACTTTACTGTACAAACAAGGGGCGGATTTCACGAAAGGTCTTAGCCCGGTCTCAGACTCAAACTTGAGACTTTTGTCTCAAATTATTGGAATATTTTACTTGAGCCCATGGGCTCAGCCTTAATGGATTTCAGAAAAGGTCTCAGTCTCAGCTTTGGCTGAGCCACTGGCTCAAGTGTTGAGACTGGTAGGTAGTGGGCTTAAGTTTTGTAAACAAAGGCTCAAATATGGCCGCCATAATTCTTTCTTCACTTCAAAATTTGAACTGGCTGAAAATAGGGTACAAGTATATAAAACAACCCCCTGAAGTAGTCTTTGGGTGTTTTTACATGTTTACAAGGTTTCCCATTGCAAACTGGTATTTGACCAGAGATATTATGTGTCAAACAAGGAACATATATGTCATCAGTAGAATATTTTGACTACAAAAAATGGTCACATGACACAGAAAACCACTGTGGTTATTTGATAACCTTGGTCTCAACTGAGACCCCTTCTGTGAAAACCATTTGAGACAAAGACTTAGCTGAGCCAAAAGGCTCAGATTTGAGCCAGTGGCTCAGCCTGAGACTGGGCTAAGTCTGAGACCTTTCATAAAATCCGCCCCTGGTGACTTAAAATGCTGACACGTCCCCCATCAATGCATGTGATGTACACAAAATAATAAAAATAATAATCTATGGACACTGGAAGTTGTAAATAGTTTACAGTAGAAACACTACTGGTGTAATAATTATCAAGACTGAAGAATGTATAAATAAATAACGATTATCAAACTGAAATTCTGTTTGACAACAATGAAGCTTCAGGGTTGATGTCAGGAGTACCGTAAATGACCTATTTAGTGCACAGTGCACTAAGGAAAGACTATTTTTAATTCAATATTTTGGTGGGAAAAAAATCCCCTTTTAGCGCACCCATCATGAAACACTTTCCAGGATGAAGTATAGGTCAATCCGGTAAGAATAACGGTGTTCCGACATTTAGAATCTACTAAAAATACCCACTTCCTGTAAATATGACTGTAGATATAAACAAACTTGAAATCCATGGCAAAAATGTCAATTTATTAAGAAGAAATACATACACTACATAAAAAATATGTGGATATTGTGCACGGTCACCGACGATATTGCCGGGAAAAAGAGATAGGGTGTGGTTACAAGGGCGGATGTGTTAAATAGATCATTTACAGTATGAAAAATTCAAAATTGCCAGTCAGGATACAAATTAAAACTCAAGACATGAGGCTATCTTAGCAATGAGGCCCTCTCAGATTTTAAAATTCAGATCTTTTATGTTACCACTATGTAGCATTATATTTAAACTCTTGGCCACCAATGATACGGTACTCAAACATACCAAAGTAAATTCAAGTGTAGAAGACTCTGTACACTCTGTAGCTTTCATCAATTTAACAGCCCAACAGGGTCTCTCTTGAAAAATCAGAATTACAATGCTAATACCCAATCATTTCACTATTAACTAATTTTCACCTAGTAAAAACTCAGCTCAACTATTACCAATGCATACATTCAAATACAAATCATACATTTTCAGTGACAAATTATTTGCATAAACAGTTGTGCAATTCATGTAAATTTTACATGAATTCATTTCTCAGTGACCAATTTTAAATAGCTTAACTACTTGGTCATATAAATTATCAGTAACATGTATTAACTAAGTAGAGATTCTGGGAGGCCTCCCAAAATCTACCCCAGGGGATAATCTGGTAGGGTGGGGTAGATTCTGGAGGTGCCCCAGAATCTACCTGGGTATAAAATGAAGGGGGGGGGGGGGTGTACTTTCAGAGTTTACAGTGGGTTGATTTTGCTAAAACAAAACCTTCTTCCTTGTCATCCATAATGTCCTCATACATAATATTTCAACCAACCAAATCAACTTTACCAAGAGTTTTACTTAAAAGGGTGCTGACAGAAAGTAAAATGACTGTGCAGGGATGTCGACTGCTCATCAACTGATATGGTACTGAGGAATACACTTTGTTGTTGAAATATGTGGGTCTTTAACTGGTTTAACTTGAATTGTATATATTTACTGGGTTACGATTGTAATTGTAATAATTAAATTGGACACTTCACTTTTATCTGCTTGTCACAGATTCTTTTGTTGCTGATTGTGTAAACTCCTTAAAATATAGATGTCAATTATACATTGATTCAGACTGTTCAGTTGTCTGACTCGGTGTTACTCTATTATGTTTGATATATTGCAATTACCTTTGTACAATTTAGATAATTGTTGCATATTCCATTGACAAAATGTTTCATGCCAGATTAACATTTCAAATATCTTGGTCGTCATTACTTAATGTTTAGGATTCATTAATATTATTACTACATATTTTTATTACCCTCGCATCTATCACTGTGTCTGCGTACATAACTCAAAACCTATAGAGTAAGAAATCTAAAATTCGCCACCTCTAAAACCTTAGTTAATTTTATGAAGAAAATGATGTTTTTGTCTCACAATTGGTATTTTTCAGTTCAAAAAGCCTTAATTTACTATACATTCAACAAAACTCACCACAATTCATTTATTTCATTAGTATTTTCACATGTGGCGAATTTCAGATATGTGGCGAATTTTAGATTTCTTACTCTACATTGGATTGGTTTTCATATCTTCACAAGACTGGGTCTACCTGTGCCTTGGTTCCACTACAAAATCAATATGGGCCGTATTACCAAAAGGGATTAGCAAAAGATCAGCGAAAAATTATCTCAAGTTACTTCAAAAATTAGATTAGGATTAAGATTTGCATTCACATAGAAGCTAAACTAACTTTTTGATTAACTTTGTGAATACCGATTTAATCCAAAGATTAACTAAACCATTTTTTATGAAAGCTAATTTTTTGCTTAACTTAATCCACTTTGTGAACATGGGGCCTGGGTTGTTGACCTGATCTGGATTGAACATACATAATATTTTGTGCTATTTAGCACTACCCATGGGTTAGTACTTTCTCACTCCCTGATGGCTGAAAAGATATAAAGCTGGTCTATGTGCTCCAGCTGATAAAGTTGAATGGTTTTATTTCTTATTGTTACTAAATCATAATTGTTCCTGTGTAAAATTTTCTCTCATGGTTAATGGAAAGTACAAAGAAAGAGGTTGTTTCAGCTGGATAGCTAGACACACTAGAACTTTTGTGTATTGTTAAAATCTTTTTAAACGTGAAGTTCCAATGCTTAATGCGCTCTAGTTGATGAAGACATATTGTTTTATTTTCTGTGCGAATTAATCATTATACCTGTGTTCTGGATACTCAAAGCAAGGGAGTCGATGAATTCCCTAAAAATATTAGAGTATATGCACATTTCACTGATTCCACATTTTAACTGTTAAATATTTTCTGACAAATATATTGTAGAAGGGGTGGCTATAAAATATCTAAAGTTACTGTCATTTTATTACAGTTTCATCTTTGTCTTTTTCATAATAAATTATTAAAAATTGAGTTTACCACAACATCTATGGGTCTCATAATTTTAAACCTAGATCCCAAATGTGTAGAATTTTAAAAAAACACTGGTTGCATTTTTTTGTATGATGTAATTACTATGTATTCATTTCTTTGTTTGATTTGACAAAACTCACCTTCTCATTAAGATATCCATATTTTTCAAACTTTAAGACATTCAGGTGTTAGTTTCTACTCTAATGATTATTGTGTTATTTAATATATTACATGTAAGAAAATATAAAAACAGATGGCTTATGAAAAAGACAGTGTGCTATTACACAGTACCTACTGAAAATAATTAAAACTGCTGACTAGACACTTACCTTTTTACTTTAAATCCAATTATAAAAAAGAAAGAATTAACCATTATTCAGAATTTCCTTATCATGACACTTAAAAAGAATTTCATCAATAATTTATCTTTAAAGGCTCAAAAATAATATTTATTTCTTCCCTTTTTATTCTTCCAAATAGATAACACACAACAAAGAATACTTTCTCATAAGCAACTGAAGTTACAATTTTTTCTGATATTAAAACATCTGCACTAATTGGCCTCAAAACCACAGCAGTAAGTAGAGAGTGTTCAGTTGTGGTCACTTTCACAGCTCAAGTATCAGATTAGAACTCCTCAGAACTCTGCTGAATAGATCACTTTTATACACAGATGGTAAAGTTTCTTTCCCGAGTAACCAATCTCTGCATTTTTACCATCAAACCTCACTCACTCGACTCCAATATAACGAGAAATAGAGAGTAGTGTGTGTGTGTGTTTGTGCTATACAAGTAAGAATTAAAACTTGTGACAATTCAATTTGAAACAGTCGTCAGTCTTAAAGCCAGATATTAAATGCACGTGTCCATGCGCACAACTAGCAGAGGTGACTTGCAAACTTGACTTTTGTGTGTCTTTGTTTTGTTTTGTTGCCTCAAAATTACCATAGATACTAAGATTTCTTTAAATCACGCCTCAAAATTACCATAGATACTAAGATTTCTTTAAATCACGCCTCAAAATTACCATAGATACTAAGATTTCTTTAAATCACGCCTCAAAATTACCATAGATACTAAGATTTCTTTAAATCATGCCTCAAAATTACCATAGATACTAAGATTTCTTTAAATCACTCTACCATCACTATTTACAGTCGGATTTTGATAATTTGTTACCAACGTGTTCAGTTTCATGGAACACAAATTTTAATACCAAGTAATTTTAATTTTTTACCATAATGATTGTATTGAGCCAATTAGAAACACATATTCTGATACCAAATTACCTTTATATATCTGTTCTAATAGGCTTTTTTACCATATTTGGTGAGAAATTATTGAACTAGTGGTCATTTTAAACATTACAAACTATATCTGAGCAAGGCCCGAGATAGTTTTTCTCGATAACGACTTAAAATCTTCAGTAAAAGGCATTGAATACGTATGAACTTGATAATTACTTCAACTTAAAGAATTCCACTTCACAGGGTTCCAGTTAAAGAGATCAGATTCTAACATGACCCGGCCATAACCTTTTTACCGTCAAATTTGTAATAATTATTCAGCCTAAAATAATTTGTCATGTTAGAATAGGAATAACCCCTCCAAAACCATAATATATGCAGACAAAATAATGTTAACAACTTTAAAATTTTTTTTATTTTTAAAAATTTTCCAAAAAGAATTTCTTTCAGCAGAAAAGAGAGTAGATAGAGCTGAAGTAAGAAATATGACATTTGTCACAGAAAAGAAAGTAGATAGAGCTGAAGTAAGAAATATGACATTTGTCACAGCATGTGAAGTTCTCCATATTTCACATCAAATTGTGGAATTTTATAATCAAATTTAGGAATTTTGTGACAATTTTTGCCAATTAATCTCATTTCTTGTAGCATTTCAGTGAGTTCTCCTTCTAATTACCTTCGGCAAAGAGATTTCTGATCACTAAGTTCATTTTTGTTTTGTTTTTAAAAACTACTGCAAAGAGTTACATCAGATTTTCTCTGTTGGTGTATCTTGGTCTAATGCAGAACTGGTTTAACTATGGACATGATCCATAAACAATTCTGGATCTTGGATTCATTTAATGGATTTTTTTATCATACAACTCATATGCAAGGTGTTGAGCCTTGGCAGAGGTTTGTGCTCTCCAAGTGCCCTTGTTTTAGGATCTGGCTGGAGAAGAAAAATTCCTTTTCTGTGCCAAATTATACGGGTTTTTTCCTTGGAGCTTCTAATAATAATTTGTTAATAATTTGGTTCTTAGTTAAATTAAAGTTGTAATGTAATATACTGTATTATAATTATCTTGATTTCCTTTTGTATGAGTGAGTTATTATTATTACAATGTTTGTACATAACTAAGATGAAATAAAATTATTATTATTACTATTATTATTATTAATATTATTATTATTATTACTTTTATTATTATGATTAATAGCTTAAGGTATGTATAGGGGAATATTTCTTCAGGTTTTTGGACATTAAGTCCCTTTTGGATTTTACATATTTAATTTAGTGAATGTGAATTAATATGATTTTATAATCAGTAAATAAATGATAAGATATACACATGAACATTATAAATATATTTACAAATCACTTCCAACTTAAATACCTACAGTATCTCACAAACCTGAATTAACAGCTTAAATGATCGCATCAAAATCTCGTTTAAAATCCTGTGGAGTTTTTTAATCTAGCTTTGTATCTACTTAAGCTGTCTTATGTTTGTCATTCTGACATTCTGTTTTGTAAATCAAAACCCAAATGCAAAAAAACTGTAAATGCGTCAACAAAACTGTTTCAGTAATGAATTCTGCTGCGTAAATTCATCATGTACCTTTGTATATTACAAATTCATCTTGGTAAGTATATTCAATGACATCATACATTTATTAGCCAAATTGGCCCAGTAATGCAGATACACCCTTCAACTACAGCATTTGACAAGATAGGAATCATTGCAGTAAATATCAGTGGAATTAGGCATCTATATGGAAATTTCTGTGTTAACTGAAAAGAAGTAAGTTAAAGTCACAACCTTTCATTCTATCTAAGCTTTTAGGTGTGTATTCAAATATAAAAATGAATTTCAATGTATCACTATGATTTCAAAGAAATATATTTACCAAGATTTCGAGATTTTTGGAGGAAATACTGGTATTAATCCAGCGCAAGTGCAATGCTTAACATTTCTTCCAAACTCCAAATTCACTAGATCTAACAACCTGCGGAGAATGGCTATTTGGCTATAACAAGCACCAATTACTGGACATTTTAACCTTAACTGTGCATAAAAAGAAGTCAGGGCTATTTGTCTCTTCAGAAGTCTCTCCAAACCCCATTTACCACCCACCAGTAACACCCCACCTGAAAAAATCCCTCCACGTAGTCAAAGTCACAGCATAGAGGGCTGTGTGTGAGGGATGAACATTAAACAATTTACGTTCAATAAGCAACATTATCAAGCCAATAAAACAGGTGTAAAAGCCAGCTAATTTGTAGACAGTTGTTGATAGCTGTAAAAATGACTACTGTATTAGCACCTATCTGCAGTATTTTCGTTATTGGACGTGTGCTATTGTCCTTAGATTAAGAAATTGAGTACAGTAGAAAATCACATATCTAACCCTTCTGCTTTCTTAATAGTTGGCTGATAAACTCAATTGTACTTACAAATTTGTATTCCCAATTGATTTATACTGAAATCTATGAATCTTTTATTATATCAAACAAAATTTGTACTTCAATTTATATACATGAAGGTATCTAGCTTGGTTTTAAAAGAAACAATTATTGTAGTTTAACTACTGCAGAAACATGTGATCTGAGCATTGTCATAAAAACAGATAAAATAAATGTTAAGTGCCATCAGCATATGAATAGATTAACAGAAACATTAACAGTAAGCACTGTCTTAACCTGGGTATGTGGATAGGGAGAAAACAATTTACAACATGATTGTTTGCGAAAAAACTTCATCAAGGTGAAACAAGCCTCTATTGATGCCCAGTCATTTAAAAATTACTCTGTAAAAAATAAAAATGAGTTACTATATTCTAGCAATGACATATAACAAGAGAGCAATCGAGAAAAGTACATACTGTTAAACTCTGCTAAGGTTTAACCCCAAGGTAATTTACATTTAAGCAGGATGTCTAGATAATGGTAATTTTATTAGAAACAGACATCTAGAGTATTAAAATTTACCTCTACTGATTAGACATCTTCTAAGCAGTGTTCCACCTGTCAAAGATGAATTGTACATGGCAATGATTATGTTACTTGACAAAATACTACTTTAACTGGAAGATGTTTTTATTAACTGAGTATATCATTGAGTCAAACCCCTTTCAATAAAAAGTTTCTTTAATTTGCCAGAAGAATGAGGTTTTGAGGGTAATTTTCAACTGAAATTTACACTGCTACCTAGAATTCCAAATCAAATAGAAATATTTTTTCTGGCTTAGCAGAGTTCAACTGTAATTTAACACTGTTTTTTGTTTGTTCTTCTGAGTTTAAGTAATATTTTCTAATGACCCTGAAACTTCTCTGAGTGTCCCTTTCACCAATACATCTCTCCTCCTGTGTCTTCTAACTTTTTATTTGTCTTTCTTTAGTGCTGAGTCAAGTTTTTGTAAAGGACAGCGGAAATGAAAAGTGACATCCTCGTACTAGCATTTTATTGCCTTGTTTTGTTTTTATCTTTCAGTTCATCCCAGTCAGTCGGTATCTATCATTTTCAATCATACTTGTAATAAGCTTCATTGGAAGGTGATTCTATGCAACAGGTTTTACGCATTTCTCTGCTGATATTTCTGTGTGGTGACTAGTGACAGGTCCTGCTATGCAAGTTTATTACAAAGCTGGTTTATTTTGTCAAAAACTAAAACTTACATTTGGTGGAACTCTGCTCAGTAGAACTGCACTTTAAGCAGAAATAAACATAAGCTCCTTACAAAGCTCACGCATTTTGATGAAGGGATTAAATTTTCGATCAATATGGATTAAAAATGGCTGACAGAGGTTGTCTCAGGCTGCCGGAATAATAGACGCAAAAAGCCAAAATTTGATACAATAAATAAAAATCCAAGGTATATACTCTACTTACAGCTTGCAAAATTTTGGCAAAATCTCATGCAACAGATGAAATAACACATCACATATCCTATATTTTCAGCTCATGTGATGTCTGCTTTGTAAGATCTGCTGGCTCACTGTAGTACAGTAGAACCTCTGTTATCCGACCATCTTGGGAGAGTAAAAATGTGGTCGGATAACAGAAAGGTCGGACAATGGGAAGGCTAAAATAACAGGCTTAAATGGAGTTGGGAGAGTGTGTTTGAGGTTGGATAATTAAAAATTTGGATAACAGAGGGTCGGATAACAGAGGTTCTACTGTATTTTCTCAAATTTGACCTGACATTGATCTCATCTTAAAGCCATGTTTGTGAGCACCCACCCTAAAGAGATTAACAAACGACTATTAGAGTCAGAGTAAATACTCTGAGTAAATACAATGCACAGTAAGAGTCACTATCAATAAGCATTAATTGATATTATGGATAACTCCAAACACATTTAAACCAATTAAAAAAATAATTAGAATCAACATCAAATAATTGAATTCACATAGAAGGATTTCTATTTTTATTCCTTACACCATCAGTGACTGTTGAGGTCACTATGATTTCACAATTTACTTCAGTCCAACTCCTTCGAGTTGTACTCTGTTATATATAATTCCGTTTTAAGTGAATATAATGTAATATAATGAGTATTTTTATAGCGCTTAATATCTATCACATGACTGACTCTAGGGCGCTTTGGTCACAAAGACAGAAAGAAAATATTATCCAGAGGGCTATGTAGGGTAAGCTTCACTGAGGAGGTATGACTTCAGTTTGTGTCTAAAAGTTTGTGGAAAAAACTGCAGTTTGGATATCACCAGCAAGCTCATTCCACATAGCTGGAGCATTATAAACAAAGCTGTGGTGCGGCTAGTGCTTTTTAAAAATTTGTGCACAAAATGCATGAACTTTGAAAACTTCTTGTCACATTTGCTACGTCTGGTTTTCCAGGTGCATGATACTGGAGTAATTTAGGGGCTGAAATACTTTGGAAAACCGGTGTGGAAATACTTATAATCCAGAGTTTGAGTTTTGAAAATGAAATGTTGTTCAACAGGAAACCACTGTACATCTTCCAGGAGAGGGGTAGTTTTAGTAAAAAGTAATATCAGGTCATCCAAGAGTATTTTTATTACTGAAATACACTCTGATATCTGCAATCCAACGGTCTGTTTTTGATTAATTAAGCAATTGCACTGAAGCTCAAACGGTTATTGCTGTATCATAAAGGTATGTTGTAACTCATGACTAAAACAGATTGAACAGATTGCTCACGACAGAAATGCTTCCTCATTTAGGTCTTTTTTATATATGTTTAATATTTTGAACATGGTGACCATGAGTTGTAGAGCCTTCACAATTTGTCTCCCAACTATAAACTTTGGAAAATCAGAAAGCAAACCCACACCATAGGACCAGGGATATATGGAAATTTGGAACCAATTTTTATATCTTTCTATAACTTTTAATCCAGAAAACAACTTCGTTTAAGTTTGAAACTGCTTTCAGATTCTATCTAGACATGCAAATAAATGGGTCACACAAGCCTTAAGAAACCAGTTAAGGTCTTTTAGTGCAAAGCTTTAAGTTCCCCAAATTGTCTTCTTTTCTGACTCTATTCAACAAACCTGATCTCGCATCACTGTTACTTGCCATAGAGAGGCTGTCAAATTAAACGTTTTATTCCTAAGAATAGCCACAGATAGAAGACACTTTCAAGTATTGTTGTAAAATAAAGCAATGCCAAGTTTTCCAATCAATGTGATATTTTTAGACTAGTACTGGTTGGCTGCAAAAATTAAACACTTGCTCAATTGAATTAATTCACAGTTTGCATATAGTGTATAACAGCCAGTTTGCACCAACTGGTCCATGTCCAAAACGATACACTCAGACATAATATTAAGGCCTTCTCAAACTGTACAATAAAATGCAACACAGTACAAATACCAAAAACTTTCAACAATTGGACCAGAAGTAACAAGGTTCTAATCACTTTAGTGGAAGCCTCTATGGTATATGCTGATGGCACTTCTCTGGGATACAGACTTACAGCACTGTTATGACTTACACTGTCACATAGGGCAGGAGAACATACTAAAATGAGTGAAACTAGTGGATCTTAACACAGAATAAATCTACCTAATGACCTGTACCAGACTACTATGATTTCCAAAGAGCACTCACAACACTTAAAGCCCCAATCACTCAAGTGAGGAACTTTGGGCATTCCTACCCAAATTGTATCCTGGACAAGATTCCTCACTTACAATTTTTGAAGAAGAGTGTACAGCATAGTTTGTATTTTGTATTTATACTTGGCACAATATATCCATGTACTACAGGACTCAAAGTGCTACATGACCCATCTGACTGTACAAGTACAGTCCAGCTCTCAAATTACTGACATTCCCTTAACTGAAAGACACAGGCTCAAGAATGACCATTTATCAACGTCCTTGAGGTTCTTTAACCTGCCACTGGGGATAGAACCCAATGACAGAGGACTGCCATTTTAATTGGTCATCCGAGCAACTATGTATCTGCCTGTACCTGGGACTGAACCCATGTCATCTGTTTTCCTAGGTGAGTGTGTCACCCACTAGGCCAAAGTGGCAGATGTAGCACCTAAAAGATTTTCTCCATCCTTAAAATAAGTTGTCACATCTGACAAGTTTGTCCTTACTACCTAATACTCTAGGAAGATCAACTGTGGCTGCATTTTCAAACATGTTCAACTTTTTAATTAGCACTTACAATCACCACAATTAAGCTCCGCAACTTCATTACTGAAAACAAAAGACAAATTACCAATAAGAAAACATTCAGGGCAAAATCATCTGGATGGTAAAACTCTGGTTAAAGGAACAAACCCTTAGGGTATTAGATAACGTAAGACTCATAAAACAGAAAAGCCTTTTGTTATAACGTAACAGGGGGTGAGAGGATGGAGGGGGGGTGAAAGCTCGGGACAGTGGATGTGAGTTCATAAAATTGAAATTTTGGATAACATAAGGTCAGATAATAGAGGTTACACACTATTATGTTGCAGTTAAGGAATAGAAAAATTTGTAAAATTAATCTCAATGAGCTCCAGTAAAACTAAAATAGTTTATTCCATGTCAAGATAGCTGCATTCAAATCAACTCCAACCTTCACAATATTTCCACATGATTTAATTTTTCAGAAGAGGATAATTCAATTTTCAGCTGGTCAATTAAATTCCAAACTGTAACATGATATGCATCCTCTTTTTAGGGAACTTATTTGAAGACTCGTTAACTAATGAACTGGTGGGTAAGAAAAGACAAGACTGAGTGAGGTATTTACGTCATTTCACCAGCTGCCCGATAGTTTACTTGTGGGAGGCTAGTCATAAGCTGGAACCCTATTCATTTACTTCATTGTCACTGTAAACCCTGGATACTTAAAACCAATGCTGCCTTTGTTATGTCAAGGTCACAGCATAAGACTCATTAATAAATACCAGGATAAGTATAGATTTTAACTTTTTTCATATGTTGGCAATGTATGATATTTCAGAATATTGTATATAAGAAGAACAGGAATAAGTCAAATTTGGGTATAATGAGAACCATTAAATAAATCCAAAGATCGGAAAATGTTGTGGTTTTTGGTGGGAATGTGGAAGTTTAGGTCTTAAAACAGCCTGTGATTTTAACTCTCATCCACAATGTAGTAATATGTGTTTTAGCAAGATAATTTCAACCAAACTTTAATTAGTTCCTCTTAAACTTTAATGTAAGCTCTGAAAAAGAAAATTTACAGACGCATATAATTATTTATACAAAAAAGTACATGTCATACTGAAATAGTACAATAGGAAGTGTCAAATTTTTCTGCTATACAGTGATTCTTTCAACAACCCTTGGTTCATTAACCATTGATGAGGTTAGATGATTCAAATCAAGCAAATCTTGAAAAAAATACTATAAATCTTTTTTTACAGATACAAAGAACTCTAGCATCACAAAATCAATATCTGGTTGGATATAACTCCAATATTAAAACTCACTATATTTATCAATTATTACAATAAGTAGCTGTGGATGACTAGTGTAGATGATTCAAGATCCCAGACACTTATGGCTGGGAATCATATTTGGACCAATGCCATTGGAAGTGAGAAGTAAGTCTCTGACTACAATTGCACCAATTTTAATCCTAATTTTAATCAACTTGTATAATACTTTATCTTCACTAGCATACAAACTCTAAATCACAACAAAGAAATAAAAATTCCACATTAAACTAAACATCTCAACTCAGAGAGACTTAGATATAAAATAAAGATTACAATTGTGAGTTTGTGGCATGCAATTGAATATCCTAGAATATTCCTTTAGCTGGATTTGAACACACCACCTCATAGTTGTGCCCCATAGGACCTAAAACTTCATAACTGGGAACTCCTCAGTTTAACTTCTGTACTCTCTTAATTATTTTCATTATTTTTATTTTATTCACTCACAGTAATAAATACTAAGAAATATCTGAAATTTAAAACTGTTACAGTGTTTGTCAAAAATCTCTGATATTTAATAAGTTTCTTGTCACATACAACATGCCACCCTTTTCTTTCAGGTGAAACTTTACTCTGGTATAACATAACATCCTTTCATTTTCTTTCACTTTTGTGAGAGTTTTTTCCAGTATTACTATAAATTAAGACTATATTAATCAAAAGTTAATGTCAAAGCTGAAAAAAAATATTACCATTATTTCATTTTCTTTTAGATTCACTTGATATGGCTGAATTCAGTAAAACTTAAATATCAACTTTTTAAATGCAATTTTTGTGTGGTTTAACTCTCTGTAAGTATACCCTGGGAAGGTATCTGCCTCAAATAAAGTTTGTTCTTAATAATACCTGTGAATTTTTCTGTCTTGATACAGATGAACACTGAAAACAAGAATGTCTAAAGTATCCCTTTAAAATCCCTATTTTCTAAATTTAATGTCATGTGCACAACTTTAAACCCTCATTTTTCATACATATTTTAATTTTTAATGTCATGTTCATACTTTAATTACTTTGACCTTTGACACATATTCCAGCTGTTCACTTCACACTTTTGCAGTCCAGTCTTCCTGATAAGATTCTGACACAATTATTATTATATATAACTTCTTATTTCTATGATAGCATGGATTCTATGGTACAAAAGTAACCACATGACCATAATACATTAGTCCATGAACAGGTGTGTCAGTCAGCCACAGGTAGCCCTCATCCAGGTTCAGGCTAATTTATTCAAGGGTATGCAGTCTGCAAAAGGTGCACTGTTAGTCAACTACTGAAAGCTGATGATATATAAGCAAGTTTTCACTTTTGTGTAAGGTCACTCCAAAGTTCAAATCATCATTAGTGAAACAGTCATCAAAATGAACACTGAATTCAAGGAGCAAACAAGATCACAGATGATAAACTGCAAAACAATCATCATGGTGAATGAGTGTGTCCATATCATTCTAATTCTGTCATTGATAGAAATGGAGGTTATCATAGTTCATACATGTTAGAATTTATTATGAAGGTATGTTGAGCATCAACACTGTAGCAGTAGTACCTTAAAATGTACCCGAAAGGTACCCTAAGTACTTAAAGTCAAGAAACATGACCCTTGCATGACCAAAAGATGAATTACCTGATTTTTGGTCTATTTTTGACCTTTATTCACCATTTTGTTTTGTGCAATGAAGACACATATCTCAGTATATATCATGTTGTGTCAGATGAGTCGGATGGATACTGGCCTTATAAGTACTGGATCCTCTACATCAGATCAAGTGTCAATTAAAACATCTCAAAAACCTTCTAATCTTTAATGTCACTAGATCTATCAAATCGCTGCTATCATTCTCATATTATTAGGTGTTGTCAGCATGAAATGACACAAGACTTACTCATTTACAATTAGCCAAGAACTGACACTCTGATGGAAAAAAAATTTTATATTTTTCTAAATTCATACTGAATTTTCTCATCGTAAATTTTTATGGAAAAGGTTATTTAAGGACTACCTGTATGTATTTATATTTTAAAAAAGGAAATTCTCTTTAACAGAGTTCAGCTGAAGGCTTTTAGTGGTATTTTACCCTGGTATCAAAGACATTTTCTCATATGGCAATCAGAACATGTTTTGTCACCAGTAATGATCGGTAACATGAAAAACCGATCCAATCAAATGTGACCTTATTCATTCTATTGAAAAATAACAAATGGATTCAAATAACAGCAGTTTCTACAAACACCAAACCATCCCATTCCCTTTTGTTACACTTTTGTTTTAATGCTTATTGTTTCAGTATTTTTAACCTCCTTTTGTTTGCCCAAAACCCTCCTCAATCTATAGCCCAAGGAAAAGCATCCACATTAACGTCATGAGAGCCATTTTCATTATTTTTCTCAGCAAACTATGGTTGTCTAATCTAATCTTAAACAAAAGCCTGAATGAATTAAACTTGGTCCTGCTTTTTATATCACAACTCTGGACAAAAGTTACTAGTTTTATTTTGGTTTCCACTTGGGAAAACTGTAAAACTTTGCAGTTAAGTTATTAATATTATCAAAAATATTATTCTGATATGACAAACCATGTCACTTGTTATACTTTACATTGGGTTTGATTACAAAATAACAAATGAGTACACCAGGAATTTTACCATTGCTCTCAGATTCACTGACACAGTCGTGTCATGTTAGAATTGTTATTTATGCCTGGTATTCAATATCCAAGTAACCTCTCATTATTATCTATGAGTTTTAACAACTTTTTGTTTTAATTTTATCTCAAATAGTCTACTTAAAACATGAACTTAATACTTCAGTAATTTTTACATGTACTTGCAGAGAGCACCTGTGGTTGAATTCACTTAAGAACTTAAGTTTCAGGCTTAAGTCTGACTTAAGTCTAAATCCTGACTTCAGTCTGAAACTTTTGATTCAGTTTAGTTTATCTTAAGCTGAGATTTACAAACAAATTTGAGTTCAAACTTAGCTAAGATTTTTGACTGAGTTAAGTTCCATAGAAAAAAAATGTCTAAAAAAAAAACAAAAAATACAGTAAAACTATTCAATTAAAGTGTGTAAAAATCCTGTATTAATTGCTGAATATGTACATAAACCCAAGGTTTGACTCTGTTAAAAAATATTCAATTTTGCACTGGGCTGTTTCCCGAGATTAATTAAAGGAATTATATCCTGTGAGCTTCTGTTTACTAAATCTACATTATCAAATACATTTAGATTTTCTCATGTTGTTTGGATGTTGTAGTGTTTTGATTTAGATATGTTTGTGACACCTTTGGCCAATGTTAAAACAAATATGAGGGAAATACATAAATATCTTACTTATATTGAAAGACTTTTGTCCCATTTTTATCTGGCTCAAAGTTGAACTAAAACTCAAGTCCAAGAAAGAACTTAGCCTTTTTGTGAATCTCAAAGCAAAATCTGGACTTATATCTTAGACAAAAGACTTAGACTAAGCCCTAAAATGTGCTTAAGTCCTTCAGTATATCTAGCCCAAGACGTGGTTTGATGTCATGTCCCATCTAAAGATTACACACACAATATAAAACAAAGATGAAAAAAACCCAATCAAATCTGATTTTGCCTTTGAGGCACTTTCTACATCTACAATCTACATTCAAAGGGATGCTCTGGATGTTCAGGGGTAACGTTAAGCCTTGAGGTTTCATGTATATAACATACTGCTAATGGATCCACAGGGTCTTAAAGTAAATGAAAAAGCCCTTTGTTTGAAATATTGTCTCAGCAAATGTAGAATACATTGCACAATGAGAATCCCATGAAGAAATATGAAAAAAAATTTTGTTTGAAGTGAGCAGTCTGTAATACATGGAATTCAACAACCACAGAGACAACCACACTCATTGTAATTTGTGGTTAGTTACCACAAAGCCAAAGAAATCAAATTACAGAATTAAAAATATTCAAACAAACATTAGTGTTTTGCCTGTGGTCAAGAAATTAAAGTGGGAAAAAAAGCTCTCTTTGAGTTGCTCCTTGTTTTTTACCCTTATTTATTAGCGCATACAGTCAAGTCCTTTGCCATCCTGATGTAACAGTTTGAACACATTTTATTCTTGAAATTGAATTCATGAAGATAATACATTATCCACACGATCAGGTTTTATTTATTACCAATGCACTGAATCGGGCCATTTTTCTTTTTGTGGTGACAAACACATTTACAAAGGCTGTGTGTATGTATCTATTCCTAATACTTTTTGTTGCCATGAGTAATGCTTGTCATTTTAATACATGTACAAATAAATAAAATAAGAAAAAAAATAAAAAATGTAACCAGACCAATTACATTGTGTATGAAAATAAATATGTCACAAATCACACAATGCTGCATAGAACCTTGTTGCATCTTCAAGACTGCCTTGTTGGTATATAAATACCTACATACTAACTGTCCAAAATATTTCAGCCCATTTCTCAAAGTTAGGCAATGTGCCTATAATACTCGGTTGAGTCAATCTGATGGTATAATTCTACATGTTCCTCAATACCAACCATCTATTTACAAATCCACAAAGCAGTTGGTCTAAGCTTTGCATATGATGCTCCCAAAATATGGAATGAACTCCCTGATAATGTAAGATCTGCCACTTCCATTGCTTCCTTCAGAAAAAAACTTAAGGCATACCTATTCTGCCAAGCTTATCCTCCTTAGTATTTTCCACCTCATATGGCGTTCTCCGTGATGTCGACCATAGCTATGGACAAGGACAATGATTTTTGAAACTATGCTTATGAGGTTGCGTCTTAGAGTCTGTCACTTCGACAGAGATTAAGCGCTATAAAAGTTGAATTGGAATTGGAATTGTTGAAATGCCTGGATTTACTGCAAAACCTCATCCAGAGCTAATGGAACTAATTTAAACAAATGTTTCTAAGTCCATTACCTGTCAATTACCAGGGCAAAAGTCAAACAGCTATCCAATACCAGGTCAAATGTCAAATATACTAGTCAAAATAGCAGGTTAAAGGTCAAATATATACCAATACAGAAGGTTTTTTTAGAGGATTTTCTTGTCACACAGATAATTCTATAATATTCTATTGTGGACTTTCATAGAGCCTAATCTCTCCTTTCAATGTGTACCATCAAACATTAACCAGTATTCCAGAATTACCCCTTAAAATGCACTAAAACTAAACGTTAATAGGATTTCCATCTGGAATGAACACTTTCATTTTTAATGTATGAGAAAGAACAAATATCTGACATTGCTTCTTACCTTGACATCACAGCACAACAGTCTGAAAATAAATTTCTTGTCCTTCCAAATCCACAGATGGTGAAGAATCATAACTAAATAACTGGAAGTCAGGACAAATTTGCTCTCTTCTGACTGGTCATTTTCCAGAGGTGACATATCTGCCAAAATCTGAAATACAATACAGAAACAAGAGCAGTTATAGAAGGTGCATTACTCCATTATTGGGATTTGAATGGGCATTCATTCCTTATTTTCAGAAAAAAAACATTTAGTGTTCTGGATGGTGTTGCAATCAGTTCATAGTCAGTGAGACATTGGATCTAAATTTACATTAAATTGCAACTTGCATTACTTTTACTCCAGAAGGGCAAGGAACTGATAATAATGGCTATTTAGGGAGGTTCCTGAATGATTCATTAGCATAGTGGAACAGCCAGTTAAACGTAATAGTGCTGTGGTCCCTTGATACCTAACTTTACAAGATTTAATTCTGTGTATGTATGCAAATGATGACCACAAGATAACCATTTTACACATTAAATTAATTATCTTACTTCTGTTCACGACCATAATTACACAGAGGTTGACACAAAGCAGATAAATTAGCATTAAGGAGTATGAACACAATGTTAAAAAAGGTAATTTTTTTAAATGAGAAGTTTTAAATTAATTTTATAAAAATGTCACAGTTGAGAGAGAGATTTACATTCAGAAAGTAACATTATTCTCATCAGAAATAAGATGCAAGCTGGAGAATATTAAAAAAAACTCTTTCAACACACCGATTTTCTCTTTGTAAATTTCCATAATATCAATTGGTTTAAATTAACATCTGTTTTAATTAAAACCTGTTATTGCAAAATGCATATAATGCAACTTCTTGTACTATTTATATACGTCAAATTAATAAAACCCAATTCACCGAGTATTAAATTAATTATTGTCTGAGCTAATTTTTTGGAAAATGCAGTATATATCATGTTTCTCTAATGCTTTTCTGATTGAAATTGATCTCTGAGTAAAACATCAAGTTTTGTGGTCAATTTCAGGGCAATTTTTATTTCTTCAAATATCAACAACAAAAGAATTGTGGCAACAGTAATTAATGTGTTTCACTGTATGTTTAAATGTGTAGCAGGAGTCACTAATGTGTAATTTAATCTCGTCAAAGTCAAATTGTGTTGGCTACAATCTTACCTTCCTTTAAACTTGTTATTGTCATTAAATCATTTCCTTTGTTGACGAGAATTTATGAGCTATCTCTGAGGTGGGTTGAATTATATACCTTGTGTGCGTCAGAATATCTGCGCTAATTTTGACATTGTTAATGGAATCATTAATGATAAAGACCCACATATTGCAGTAATGACTTTTGAATTTTTTTGAAGGTCACAAGGTACAGCAGAGTAAAAGTAAGTAGCATAATGTTTGCCAGTAATAGGAAATTCACTGACCCACAAAACTTGATTTGTATGGTCTAAAAATATTGCACAAATTTCATGAAATAGGGTGCTTTAAACTGTAGCAATCTTTCTTTTTATTCTGATATTTGCTAAATTACCATTAAATATCATTTCTATATTCATTAAGACATCTTAAATACTTTGTTTGACATTACATAATGGGAGCTGTAGAATAAATACATGTAGAGTAAGAAATCTAAAATTCGCCACATATCTGAAATTCGCCACATGTGAAAATACTAATAAAATAAATGAATTGTGGTGAGATTTGTTGAATGTATAGTAAATTAAGGCTTTTTGAACTGAAAAATACCAATTTTTGGACAAAAACATCCTTTTTGTCATAAAATTAACTAAGGTTTTAGAGGTGGCGAATTTTAGATTCCTGGCGAATTTTAGATTTCTTACTCTAAGCCCTTTTCAAACTTGTTTTATCCTAGTGAAGATACCATTAATTGGGATCACTGTTTTCTCCAATGATATTTCTATTCAAAGCATCATGGGGAAGTTTTAGTGGATGAAACTTAAAACCTGCTTAATTTATTAAAGGTTTGTTCTTGATTAAAAGCTCAGGCATTTTCCACGTTTCAGAATATTAATTCAAATGGTCATACTCCTCTAACAAACACTGGTTATAACTTTCATTTGATTTTTATTACCATTTCATCATATTGAGGTGATTTAATGCACAATAAAATATCAGAATACAACATGAAAATAGAAATGAAAGAACTGATTCCATGATCATATCAGAAGTACTAGGTTGAAGAAGCAGAGTTTGAAACAATATTCATTGGTGATGCAATTCTACAAATTCAAGAAAATATTTAAGTGCATTAGATTTATAGGCATAGATATATTAGTTTACTGGCAAGACAGAATCAAAAAGTGAAAATGTCCACAGTCACTTGCCTAGATCAATGTCTTTATATTTTTAATATTTTCTTTACAGTTTTACATCCCTTTAAAAATTTAGCTAGCTGCCCTCAGATTTAAAGAGGGAAAGACAGTTTCCCTTTTAGCTATACATTCAGCACGTTGATAGCTTTGCTACAAAAAGCTGTATATAGTTCCTGAACTGTGTGTGTTTGGTGCGTAAGAATGCACAGCAGGTCATCAAGTTGTGCTATCATGAAACAAGGAGATTTCAGAAACTACTTATTTCTTCATTATTTTTTTTTTCTAAAGATGATACATACATTTCACAAAAACTACAAATCTTTACTTTTCAAAAAGCCAAAATTATTAACCTTTACTGAGGAACTTTTATAAAAGTGGCTACAGAAAAGACTTATCTTTTTAATTTCTTGTTCACATTGTTCTGGCCTATCATCTCTGATAAGATTTATTGGACGGAAGAGATCAGAGGGCCAAAAGGATGCAAATAATCACCAGCAAGAATGAAATGTCTAAATTTTTATGATTAACCCTTTGGGCACAAATGGAGCAGTATTTAACTGTAATGAGAAAATTCCAGGGAAGAAGAGTTTGCCAGTTGTTTGAGTTGCTAAAAACACAAATACCAAGAATTCTACACTATAATCCATGACGTTTTCGTACATAATATTGTAACAGGCAAGGTATCCCGTCACACGCCCCGCCCCTCTTATAGCTACGACCATAGTCACAGGTACTCTTTTACCCATGACTACTTCAATCACTAGATTTCCTTATGCCTACCCCAACTCAGAGTACTAGGAAATATGTGATGTAAATTTCTCAGCCCTACAGATCTTGGTTTTCCAACTGCTTACACTTCTGTTCTTCTTGTAGTTTCTTAGCAAATTATGCCCAAACTGTTTTTTTCATAATACCCCTTAAAAATTTGACCTTTAAAGGTTTGAGCTTTGACCTTTCTTTAACAGTTAATACATACACAGATTTACTGTCACAATCACTCTAATAGAGCTAAGGTCTATATGACCTATCATACACTAATTACAGAATAAAACACTTCTTTCTGGGCAATATTGTGATTTATGAAGCCCGAGGGCTTAATAAATCACGATATTGCCCAGAAAGAAGTGTTTTATTCTGTTTATTATACCAAAAGTATTTATTTTTTTATCATTTTATTTAGCTGTATTTGTATATAAAAGAGCAGGAGCCTGCCTTTGGAGAGATTAGGCATTATAAAAGTAAAGAAGAAGAGAGCAGAATGACGTATGAAGTAAACATGTTTGTGAAAAATTTATTTTAATACAATGTGATGTCACAAACCAATTACATTCACATCATACACTACCTAGCTTTTCTACAAAGAGACTAAAGAAAATCAATACAACTGCCCCCTCCCAGCTTGTTGTTCTCAAATGGTGAACAACGTCATTATGTGACGTGACAATGACGTATCAAGTAAACACTATCTACGTAGTTTGTTTACATTTGCAACGAAACGGGCATCTGGGTCATATTTTTAACTCAAAAAGGGCAATATCACGTCATATTGCCCGCAAATACTGCAATCTGATAGGCCGAAACTCACTTGAGGTATAATAATTACAGAATAAAACACCTCTTTCTGGGCAATATCGTGATTTATGAAGCCCGAGGGCAAGTGATATACCAAAAGTATTTGTTTTTTATCTTTTTTTATTTAGCAGTATTTGTATATAAATGTACAAGGGCCTGCCTTTGCAGAGAGTAGGCACTATAAACGTATAGGAGAAGAGAGTAGAATATTTGAGAAAAGCCTCTTTTAATACAATGTGGTGTCACAAACCAATTCCATTCACGTCATACACTACCCAGTTCTATAAAGTTACTGAAGAAAATCAATATCACTCCCCCCCTCTCTTGTTATTCACAAATGCTGAATAACGTCATCATGGGACGTGCCAATGACATATAAAGTAAACACCATCTACATAGTTTGTTTACATTTCGAGATGAAAAGGTCATTGGAGTGATATTTTTTGTCCAAAACGGGCAATATCACGTCATATTGCCCGCAAATACTGCAATCTGATTGGCTGAACCTCACTTGAGGTATAATAATTCATATTAAATCACTGCTCAGTGGTAAATCGATCAGAAACTTCAATTATCACCATGGGTATCTCGTGCATATATTAAACTTAAATTATTGAAGTTTCATATTTGCATAATAACATCACACCATCCATTCACATATGAATAAAATATCACCACAGCAGTATAAACTTTTGTGTCAATTGACAGTACTAACAAAGCAAAAATCATGTTACAATAAAAATATCAGAGTACATCAAGCTCAGATGCTCAAGATCACAAACATACAAAATTCAATATCATCAAAAAGATCCAATGAATGCCCAATGCCAAATCAGTGAGACCTTCATCAGCAATAACATAAACTATTAACTAAGATATTAAAATAACCAACTTGAACATTTTATTCAAAAAGACATTAAGACATGAATATACAACTTATTCTACCTAGATCAATAATTCACAAAAAGTAACCAATGTATGCAGATAAATGTTAAGTAATACTGTCTATTAAAGTTATATTTACATCTACATTGTAAAACAAGGCCACTGCCGCAGCAGTTATCTCCCACCTTAGAATCAGTAATAATGGAGAACTAAAGGAGACATAAGGCATTTGTAGTAAGATAACCCCACTTGACATTGAAGAAGGGGTCAAAGGTAAAAGTCAGCTATTGGAAAATAGTGTCAGGCCTTGACTTTGTATAAATCGTTTTCACATTTGGAACCCCTAGTAGCAATGATAAATTACTATCAGGCTAACTTTCCTAGCCATATATATGTTGCCCATATTTGATAAACCTAGCTGCAATATTTCAAATTTTAGAGCATCTTAATGATTTTTAAATAATCGGTTATGGCGGCCATTTTGTTTTTCAAAATAAGGCCAAACTTTTTCTCAGATAAAACATTTGAAGGCCAGGACTTTTGATGGTCTGTCTTTATATTCTGACGCCATAGCACCAATAATAAGGCAGAAATAAGGATATTTTAGTGTGATGACCTCAGTTAACCTTGAAGCAGGGGTCAAAGGTCAAATTCAACACCTGGAAAAGATTCCCAGGCCATGACTTCCTACAAGCTGTTTTCACATTCCGAACCTCTAGGAGCAATATTTTGGGAGATATAAGACCTTTTTAATAGGATAACCCTGTTTGACATTCAACAGTTGATATGGCAGCCATTTTGTTTTTTGAACTAGGCCAAAATTACTATCAGGCTAGCTTTTCTAGCCATATAGCTTTTGTGCAAATTTGATGAAGCTAGCTGGAATATTTCAAGATTTAGAGCACCTTTATGATTTTCAAACAATTAGCTATGGCGGCCATTTTGTTTTTCAAAATGAGGCTAAAATTTTGTAGAGACAGGTTTTTATAGCCATAAACATTCCCTGCAAATTTGATGAAGATGTCTTTCTAAATGAATGAGATATTAAGATTTATGCAAAACGTGACGAACGGACGGATGCATGCATGCACGTACGTACAGAAGGCGTTTTATAATGTTCCAAAAATTGTTTCCTTGTTTCTTCTTCGAATTATTGATTCAAAATGGCCAATTTCCAGCTTGAACCCCAACAACATATATCAAACACTACATCTGATTGGTTACCAAGCAAGATCAAATGATCACCTATGATTGAACCCTTAATTTTAAGATAGAGAGTAAACTGATCTAGCCGGGCCCTACCAGGCCGTGCTATGCAAACTCTTGGATCAGTGATATGAGAAAAATGCTTAAATTGCTCAAGATGCAAAAGATCTACAAAAAAAATATCCAGCAAAAAAAAAACAAAAAAAAACAATAGTTTGTCTCTCAGACACTTCCTTATAAGCTGGACGTGGATATTCAGCACAGTTCACCATAATCTTTCTTGTAGTTTCAATCCTTCCATTGGGAAATTCCATTGTTTTAACATAATGTTTATGCACAGGTAGTCTAGCCCCGTACGGACAACAATTCAGAATATCTAGAAACTCTTCTGTCTGTGACGCCATAGACTTACACTGGGATTCTGCCTGGCATGCGGCACTCTCCACTGAAGGGATGTAGGGACTATCCTCTGCTTGCACTGCTAATGCTGCAGATGCTTCATGGGACTTTGGTGTCGAACTAGGGCAATGGCTAAACATGGTGTCCAACTCCTCCCTCTGTTCTAACAAACCTCCCAGAAAATGCACTCCCAGAGCCGAAACAGCTCTCTCAGTTTCCTCATCCAATGTCATGGTCCAATCAAAAAAATGTTGATACCTCGACACATCTTTCCAGTTAAGTGTGAATGGTGAGTAAAGCCCCCTTCCCATATACACGTTTTCAATAGGCAGTAAATGATGGTTATAATGACAGTCTCCAACCTTTCTACCTTGACTACTGTAACTCCTTGTTTAGGGGTCTATCTGTTGCCAACCTACGCAAGCTACAATGCATTCAAAACAGTCTGGCCAGAGCTGTTTGTAGAGCCACATGTCTTTCTCACACCACTCCACTAAGAAAAGCCCTTCATTGGCTACCCATAAGGCACTGTTGCATCTTCAAGTACACAAATACCTACATACTAACTGTCTTAAATATTTCAGCCCATTTCTCAAAGTTAGACAATGTGCCTATAATACCCGGTTGAGTCAATCTGATGGTATAATTCTACATGTTCCTCAATACCAACCATCTATTTACACATCCACAAAGCAGTTTAGTTTAAGCTTTGCATATGATGCTCCCAAAATATGGAATGACCTCCCTGATGATGTATGATCTGCCACTTCCACTGCTTCCTTCAGAAAAAAACTTAAGACATACCTGTTCTGCCAAGCTTATCCTCCATAGTATTTTCCACCTCATATGGCGTTCTCCGTGATGTCGACCATTGCTACGGATAAGGACAATGATTTTTGTGACTATACCTATGATGTTGCACCTTAGAGTCTGTCACTCTGGCAGAGATTAAGCGCTATAAAAGTTGAATTGGAATTGGAATTTCTAACATCTTTTTTAAATCTTAAACTTCCGCCTTCTACCTTAAGCTACCTTCCCTGCATTTGTGCTTGCCACACAAAGTTTGGTTATGTTCAAAATTTCCGTCTGGTCATTGAAAATCGCTTCTGACAGCCTTACACTGAGATAAAGCCAAACTTTGTGTGTTTTCCGAGATCAAGGTCGTGTTTTTCCCGCAAATTTCCACCTTGAAAGTATTTATCATAGACATAGAATTAAACACAAGTCTTAGTTTCACAAGGAAACAGCAGACCTTGACACGGGCCTAACTGGGACTCAATGACTCTACTGGAGTGGGTGGGAAGCGGTTATACTTGGCTGTACAAGGTAACAGGTGTTATCAAAACAGAAACACCATCGTCTACTACATTTTTCACCCGATTTTAGAAAAAAACCATGGTGATTCTACCACAAATCGCCACCTTTTACTATCACCGAGATGAGAAGGGGGCTTTAAAAGAAAGAAGGTAAACAAAACAGTTCTGAACATTCAGCTAAGGATGATACTGATAGATTCTTTAAAAGCTTTCCACTTCCCAAAACAACCCTCTATTGATGAATCTTTTGACTTACAGGAATATACACAGCACACCTGAAAATCTACTGGGCAGTGGGCACTGATTGTCAACCCCCCCCCCCCCCCCCCCCCCCCCCCCCCCCCAATGCTTCATTTTAGAAATAAACTATAAGTAGAAATGTCCATTTATCTAAAAGTACACTGACTTTCCAGTATTACCTAGATAACCGTGCACTCCTACTTCTACTCCTGGATTATTGGTATAATGAAGTGAAGAGAGATGAACATTTACAGTCTGCTGATATTCAGCTCCCCCCCCTCCCCCAGCACCATGTATATGGAAATAAAATAACATAAAATTAAATAACAGATAACATTAGATGTTTACCATTATACTTTCATCAACAATGCAAACAAAAAAGTTTTTTTTCTGGACTTTTTTAATGATACAATAATTTATAGAAAAAGAAAACGCTTAAGGAGGAACTAAGCAGTTATAAAATACCACATTTTATTTATATTAATCAGATTTGATTGCTGTCAAATGACAGGTCATTGCTAATTGCTTACTCTTCAAACACCATTGGGTAAATCTATCAACACTATCAGGTATAAGGGCCACTGTAAAGTAGAAATATCAACATCAAGCCTTCAGGAAACACTTCATTTGTGAATCAGACCCCCTCACAATCATATATTTTTTGTCAGAGATTCCAATAACACTTGAGAGTAATCAATCTAGAGCTCATAGAGAGAGCAGAGGAAATCCTGTTATATTTACTCGATTACATCAGTTAGGAGAGCACGTAATAGTGCTTGACTCTTGGACCAAGATCAACTAATAGGCTAAGCTGCATTCACATCTTTACAAATCCTCATGGGTTTCCACTGTAAGAACCCCCGACCATATTCACTAAAAATCTAAGCTTCCTTTAATAGCAGGTTTGAAACAGACATCAGACACAGCATAAATTTAACTTAGGTATAAGTTAGAAGTGGGACCAAATCTTGTTAGTATTGTAGATTTTAGCTTCCCTGATTTCCATGCTATTTATGGAAGTGATATCTTCCAGTTTTAATAAATTACCAGTAAATTCCTATGACCACAATTAGAATAAACAAGATTGCAAAGAAATTGTATTTGAACCTATTGTAACCTGTACATCACAGAACCCATTTTAAAATCAGTTTTATTGAGTGTCTTTTTCTGTGACAACTGAACAGGTTACAAGTGAAGCCTATCTTCTATATTTACAGACGGTTAAAAAAAACCGTCAAGTTTCCCCATACATACACTATGTCAGATTTACTGCGAGGAGATCCCACTATTTAACAAATAATTATTGAATAATTTGAACAAGTATATAATTTTTATGAAAATATTTTGTTTATTTACTATATCTATTGAATATTTCAGTGACTTTTGCTCTTTTTAAACTTAATTTTAAGCAGTGGCTTTTTGTGCTAAATTTCACAATTTTACAATTCTTATTCTTTATAAACCCACGACTACTAGCGGTAAAAGTCAAGCAATCTTTTGCTAAATCTGATGTTCACTTAAGTACACTTATAACATGGTTTAAATATTAATAAGTATGCAAATGAATTAGATTAAAACTATTGCTATCACATAGATTTAGATTTAATTTTTATCTTACGTCACGTTCAGCAGCCAGGGTCGTATTTATAATGATGGGTAGTTTTACAGGTGGAGGAACCAGTACAAACTAGTTGGTCAAGATTCTGTACTGTAAACCACCAGGCATCGGCAAGTAACTACCAACTTTCCAACATGAAGTGCCCAGGCCGTGGTTTGACCGGGGAACCTCAGACATTGAAGATGAGGACTCTAACCACTACACCACTGAGCCCCATTGCTATCACATAACAGAGTAAATGACCTTACTTTTAAGTCAACTCTATATCAACAACGACAGGGCTCAAAAACAAATGGTAAAACCTTGTTTTATTTATTTATTTATTTGGGGTTTTACGTCGCTTTCAACACTGTGCAGGTCATATCACGACGGGTAGTTGGAAGGGCAGAGGAAACTAGTACATACAGTTCCTTAGGGTTCTGTATTGTAAACTGCCGACCAACGGCAAGCAACTACCAGCTTTCCCACTTGAGGCCGTGCCGAGGATCAAACCCCCGCCTCAGAGGTGGGAGGCGAGAGTGTTACCACTCTGCCACCGTGGCCCCCGGTAAAACCTTGTATCCAAAGACCCATTTTGAAATATGCAAATACGGTGATTTAAATACTTATAAGAACATTTAACCTCGACCAAAGTCATCTTGAGTTTTAAGTCCATTTACTAGAATATCATGAACTGGGGTTAACTGGTACAGTCTTTGAAAATTAAAGCCTTTTGGCATTCATAATGAAATTACGGTACAATTGAACAGGATGCTCTGAAAATGCTCTGTTTTGTTTATACAATTACAGAATTACTGTCCCCATGAGACCTGAAATGTTTTAAACAAATGTCACAAGTCAAACACAATAAATCACAATTAATTATCTGAACACTTTGCATTTAATTCTTTCAAAAAATATCGGAACAAGTAATGTGAAACTTGTTACATTCTGTGAAATTCACCACAGTGGAGACGCCCTTTTAAAAGTATGACAAAATAATAAAATATTTGTGGCAAATTTGCATCAGAGAAGATCAGAGGCCAAATGTAGTTTTTAAAATAACACAAATGCATAAATAATTTTGAATAACTCAAAGAAGTAGACAAGAGTTTTTTAAGTTGCAAATTTCACATACGGTGGTGAATTTTAGAATACATACTCTAGTGATATAAATGAAGAGACATTTACTATCTCCTGCACTTTGCTTCACATCAAGACCTGTACTTAGAACTACGATACAAGCCTATTTAATTGTTCTGTTACTTCTAAAAAGGGAAGATTAGTCGCCAAGGAGTAACTTCACTCTAAATAGAAAGGTACATGAGTTTAAACTAATGTTATAGACAGCCCTCATAATATTGAACACATTTGCTTGTACAATTTAATGAAATCTGTACAAAATTCAAATTAAAAATTGTTGAAAATGTTGAGAGATTTTAAAAATTCAAGATACAACTGTTCAGTTAAAGTCTAAGCTCACGAAGCTGATATAATATGATCTGGCACATTATGCTCAAATATGAGGCCTTTCCAACCAAAGAAAATGGTGAAAAAATATGTAAAGTTGGAATAGAAATAAAGAAGTTCTGGTTATTTTAACTGAAAGTCTGTGCCGTGTGCTAATGATCTGTATGGAATTCTGTGATATTTGAATTTAAATGCTTTCAGTCCCTTAATGGTGCTAATATGAATAAAATTTCCCGAAGTGTGTTTTATTTTGTCAAATTACAATACATTGAAAGCCATGCCAGCATTATAGTATTTACAATTATTATTCTTCTGAACTTGCAATGAGGTGCTAAGACCTTAACATGACCTCCATTGACCTCAATTGTTACCTTTTGGAATAATTGTGTAACTGTAAGAATCACATATGCCTCTGTGTGTAATCTGATACAAAAGTAAACAGCATGACCAATTATATCTTCTGAACTTGCAATGACCTTAACATGACCTCAATTGTTGCCTTCTGGAATAATTGTGCAACTGTAAGCATGACAAATGAAAAAGGATTACTGTTGTCAATATAAGTATTTATAGGAGACTTCAATAGGATGCAATACTGTAGGAGCAGGTTGGGTTTGTTTATTCTCGTAGAAAACACATCTGAATACATCAAAGGTGAAATATGATAGATAAATAGTTTAAATTTACACAAATATAAATACAGAGTCCATTATAACAGAGATTGTTGTACCCAGCCCTACATGGGCTTATATGTCACCTATAGAAACTGTAGGTATGAAGACCTATACATGGTCATAATTTTAAAACACATTATCATATGCAAACTTGTAACATTTATCTCTTTTTCTTGTTGAAACTTGGAATATAGTTAGCAATTTAAACCTCATCAATTATATAAAATACTCTTTCTCCTTTCCCAGGAAGAACATATATATCTAGTTAGATTTTTTTGACATATCTTGTTAACTAAAAATAAGACGCATTGGTATGCGTAATGTCCACCCAAAGGAAAGCATGAATTTTGCTCTAAAACTTGGACAAAATTGACAAGAGTAGATTGCTGAGATACCCTGTGCATGGAAAATTTCGATGAAATCGCTCTATCTCGCATGGTAAAGGAGATAGAAACAAATTTGTATTTTTGCATTTTTGGCAAAAATTTGAAAATTCAAAATGGCCGCCATTTTTGGGGGAGAGTAAATTTTTTGAAAATTGCAAAAAGTAGTTTGCTGCGATACCCTGTGGTCGAAAGTTTCGACGAAATCGCTCTATCTCGCACAGTTAAGGAGACAGAAGCAAATTTGTGTTTTTCCATTTTTGGCAAAAATTTGAAAATTCAAAATGGCTGCCATTTTTGGGGAGAGGAATTTTTTTTGAAAACTGCCAAGGGTACATTGGTTAGATACCCTGTGGGTCGAAAATTTCGACGAAATCGCCCTAGCTCGCACGGTTAAGGAGATAGAAGCAAATTTGTGTTTTTCCATTTTTGGCAAAAATTCGAAAATTCAAAACGGCAGCCATTTTTGGGGAGAGGAAAATTTTTTGAAAATTACCAAGAGTACATTTTTTAGATACCCTATGGGTCGAAAATTTCGCCGAAATAGCTCTATCTCACACGGTTAAGTAGATAGAAGCAAATTTGTGTGTTGCCATTTTTGGCAAAATTCGAAAATTCAAAATGGCTGCCATTTTTGGGGAGAGTAAAATCTTTTGAAAATTGCCAAGAGTACATTTCTTAGATACCCTGTAGATCGAAAATTTTGACGAAATCGCCCTATCTCAAATGGTTAAGGAGATAGACATATTTATGTGTTTTGCTATGTAGCTATTACTCAGGAGATTAAAACTATTACCATCAACAACAATACAAGCAAGCAATTGACCCTATAAACCTTCACACAAAATTTTTAAAAGATGAGTTAAATATGTTTCCTTTAAAAGAGTGAAAACAGAAATGCAATTCAGAGTAGGCTCAAAGTAGCAAAGCAGCTATTACTCAGATAGTTACAAAGCTACCATCGACCAAAAGCTATCCTGGCCAAACTATTGACACAGTTAACCTTCATATAAATTTTTGTGAAGATATAAAACATTGTTTCATTAAAATGTCCAAAAAAAAGTCAACTCAAAATAGCATAACAGCTATATAGCACAGTAGCTATAACTCAGTTAGCTATAAAGGTATTATTACCAAAAGCAATACCAAGCAAGCTACTGATCCAATAATCCTCTATCCCAAATTTTGTGAACATAGGTGAAATACTTTTCCTTTAAAATGCTTAAAATATAAAAGCTACTCAAAGTAGCTAAGTAGCTATTACTCAGTCAGTTATATAGCTATTATCACTAAAAGCAATCCCAAGCAAGCTATTGACCTAACTATTGCTCATACCAAATTTGGTAAAGATATGTCAAATATATTTCCTTAAAATGCCCGGAAACAAAAGAAGTATACAAACGTAGCTAAGTAGCTATTACTCAGTTAGCTATAGAGCTATCTTCACCAAAAGCAACATCATGCAAGCTATTAACCCAGTAAAAACCCATACCAAATTTGGTAAAGATAGAATAAATACTTTTCCTTGAAATGACCGGAAATCAAGTGTGACAACGGATGGCAGACGGCGGAAAAAGCAAAAATAATATGTCCACCCCCCCAGTGGGGTGGACATAATAAATACAAATTTCTCTTCTATGGTCATTGTGTTAAATTCATGTGAGACTGTAATGCTGTTGAATACATTTGCCCTATATTCATTATAAGCGGGACATACCATTAGAAAATGGAATATGATAGGAGTTTTGTCTGAGCCATTAACTATTCCCTTTAAGTTCTGTATTGGGCCCATTTCAGCAGCAGGTTTGTTAAAACACTGATTTACAATCCAATAGCCAGCTTGCTATTAATGCTGCCAAAACAGGCTATCAATTTGAACCATCAACAGTGGTTTCACTTCTATTAAAGATTTGCTTACAGCTACCTAAAACCTCAATTCAGAACCCTTATCCCCATTTGGAGAATTTGACAAAAACACAACTGCCATTTCTAACTTCAAGTTTAATTTAGATCTGAGTTCAAAAAAGAGTAAAATGCATTAATTAGATTTAATTTCAAAGCCACTTTTGTGCAAATTCAATAACCATTCTTTCATGTTTTTGCAACAGAAAATATAATTCTGAGTTTTTATCATTGTTACATAATAACTTTTATGAAATCTAATTTTTTGATAATTTCATTCCATGGTACGTATCTTGACTATTTACTCATTCACAAAGTTAAGGATATTAAGACATCAAGAGATACCAAGTGTCTATGAACCTATCCATTTTACTCACACATTTGATCCTTTTCACTGAAAGACAAGCAATTCAAATGGAAGATGATTGATACAAGGTCTGAAATAACATCTGGGTTGTATTTTCACAGTAAAATTATAAAGAATCTGTCGCAACCATACAATCGACTTTAAGTGTGCCAGCATTTAAAGTACAGAAACTATCTACAGCTATATTGGTCAATACACATAACTTATTTTAAGACATTATTTTTAACTTGAAATAATTCTCCTTTGTTTTGCTTCATCTAATCTTCTCATAATTTTTAACTTTATAAAGTTTTACATAAGACAGACACACATACCCAGATAGCTTAAAGTTCCACCATGACAAAATGGTGAAAAAAAAGCTGTAGCAGCAAAACTAATCAAGTGAAAGGTCAAAGAACTACTCTGTTAGTAGATACTGAGCCATTAAAAAGATGCATTTTTTAAATCTTAATTATTAAACACAGAATATAGAGTTTAAATTTACCAGTACTTATCCCAAAGTCACCTGTGAAGCTGTTCTGACGTTTATTTTTTTGAAAAAGTTAAAAGACTGTAGATGTATGATGACCTTTGAAATCCACATTTCAAGTTTAACAAGATTATGAAGAAATGTTAGTTGTCAGATCAGTTCTGAAAATAAAAACCGTTTTCCGATGCTTTGATACTGCACCAAATCCCGGATTTTGAATGTTTGCACTGATATGGTTAAAATTTACCACAAGTGTACATGAGTAATATTTTAAAGAGAAAATATGTGTTCATGAGATATTTTGAAGTTTATAAATTTCATTTACAATGAATATAAAGTAACAATTTAAGATATTTCCTCAAATTTATGTGTTCCTTATTGTTTTGACAAAGTATTAACCAGAAGAAAGCCTGACATAATGACATTTTCAATAACCGGTACTTAAATATTCTTTGCAGATTTCGTCATTTCTACCTGAAACAAATGAAATAGGGTGCGCCAGTTTACTATACACACCACTAAGAAATGGTGCACGATTTACACCAAATTTTAACAGTAGAAGGGTGTTGGTCTAAAATAGGACTAACTGATTTCATTTGGGGAATGACCAACCAATTCTGGATCCAGGATTTTTTAAAGACCTTTTCATCGCTGCATTAATAAGCAAGAGTTGAGATGTTGGGCCTTGGTGGAGGTATGTGCTCTCTGAGTGCTCTTGTTGTAAACTGGCTTTCAACTGAGTTTTTACTCAAGTTGCAACGACATTTACAAATCAAATCTTATCTGATACCAAAAATAGTCGGCTTAGATTTTACATGTCAATCATAATACTTCAAAGTTTTCTTATGTAAGAAAATGTCAAATTCCCCAAAGTATGTGAAATTCACCCACTCTATTTCCTTGAGTTGTAGGAAATTCTTTATACATTTATGAGTTTTGTTTTACTACATTAAGCTTCAATCAGCCTGGATGCAAAACTGGAACACACTTTGATGAATTTTTCTTAATTTTGAAGGATGCCTACCAGTAGTGAATTTATAGACTGCCAAATTTCATTTTTTTTACTCTAACCATTGTAGTAAAAGGAGAAACTTAATTTACATACTTATTACTAGTCTGATATTTATGATAAACCCAAAGTTAAAATTGAGTCAGATACCTTTGGTGAGAGTCAACTGAGAAAAAATCTCAAGTCTTAAAGAAATCTTAGATGTGGGAAAAAACACTAAGATTTGGGAGATATTTCATGAAGCTGGCTCCTTTTGTCAAACATTTAACAAATTACACCCAGCCCTATGCCTTTGAATCTAAAGCTGAATCTTGACCTATACAAGACCAATTATATATCAAAATATAACTACATAATAACTATGACTGAAATTAAACCCAGGCTATCCAGTTTTGAATCAATCAACTTGCTGACTAATCCTCAAAATGCATGGCTGGAACAGATTCCAGTTTGCCAATACAAAACAAACCAAATAACTATCTTTTATGATTGAGATTTCAATAACAAATCAAAGTTACAGTTGGGGTATTACATCCTTTTCCAGAGGTAGGGTCATATTTGGACAGGTCCTCATCTGATCACAGATGTTGTCATGAGGTGGGTTCAAACCCATGATCACAGAGTTGAGGGTCAAGTGAATAAATTGCCAAGCTTGTTAACCTTGTTAGGCACTGGGGCTCATCATAGTCAATTAGTCCGGTACTTTTATAGAAACCTCAATAACCTGATTGGGTTTCGACTTTGGCATGTGGTCACTTGGCTCAGTGATCACCTCTCTGATCCTGGGTTCGAGTCCTAGTCATGGTAACATGAAGTGAACACTAATGATGTCCTCCAGTATGTATGGTGACTATAACTAGTGTACTTACCATAATTACAAGGTCAAAGTTTTCACATCCTTTTCAAGAGCCAAGGTCACACCAGGACAGACCGTTTAGTGAATCTGATACGTTACCATGCACTGGATTCAAACTCACAACCATGAAGGTGAGAGTCAAGTGACCATTAAATAATAAAACCTCAATGACAGAATCAAAATTTCCTACATCCAGAGTAGTGGTGGTGTCACCATTTGTGAAATTATAAATAATGAAAATCATTTTCTTTAACCTGCAAAAGCAACCAAATCTGGTATTTCCATTTGTATGTGACTAATCTAATGACAAGCAGATGCCCTTGTACATGAGCCATAACTTTCAATTTAAAACATGCTTTGAAAGGGACTTCAAAGAATATTTCATAATAATATCAAAATAAGCCTGTGACAAAAACTGTGGATTTTAATCATTAGGGCTTAATTATTTTGGCAAGGCACTTTTTCATCAGTAATTTTCATACTTCATGTCAAACTAAATGGGGAAAGCATGTTGCAGTAACATGAAGATATGTCTGTGAATTTTTTACCAGATTTATCTCCGTGTATCCACTGATTGTGAAAGGGTTAATTCTCTTAATGGTAGCATTCAAATGGCTTGTTAATATCACTTAATTTTTCCTACTTTTTAATGATTGTGTAATGGTATTTACAAAGCTTTCTTACGTAAATGACTTGATTGATCAAGCTAAAGTGTTAAATCTGCCATCATTCTATCTATTAGCAAAGGATTTATTAACGACTTCAATCACACCACAATTGTGTGAATAAGAGCGATAAAACACACTTTTGCTCTAACAAAAAATAAACATAAGAGCAAAAAAAGACTCTAACGTGGGAAAACATGCCATGGCCAATATTTCCTAATGAAGAGAAGACTGTGTTTCTTGGCAGACTTCTTTTTGTGGTCAGATAATGATGATAAAGACTAAATACCAAGACATCACATGTAAGACAATCAAAAAAGGCTTTTATCTGACAGGAGAATTCAAGTAAACATTGAAAAACAATTCAGCTTTACTAAGCTTTTAATGGAAATCCCACTGATAACTCGCACAAAATAAATTTTTAACTTGTGACTTTCAATTTGCAACCACAGTTTCAAAATTGAAAAGTAGCAAATTATATACCGATTTCATCTCTTTTGTTAAAAGTGGAAATGAGTATCAATTTCTCAGATGGCCCTTTCCATTGATATTTAACCTGTTATATTGAGACCATGGTTAGGTTAAAGTGGTCTGCTGATCCAGAGAATCCGTTGAGCTCCGCTGGTTAAGGAATCAGATTAGTGTTTATTCCCGTGTGATCCACTCCATTCATATGTGATTGAATTGTAGCCAAAGCCAAGGGACTGTCCCAGTATGACCCTGGCTATTGAATGTAAGTTTGACTTTCCTAGCAGGAAGCATGATAATTTCCAATTTAGAGAGATTTGACATGAACAGGTGATGTTGGATTTCCCCATGTGACATTTCCTGCACCAGAACCATGTGGCTGTTAAAGGTGATTACTTTTATTTTTTTTTCCTTTTAAACAAATCTAATATGCAAAAATACTGTACATTAAATATTTCTTAATGAAAAGCAGATTTTCTATGAAGGGATGTTAAAATTACCTTCAGCAAAGGTTAATTAAAATTTGATATTTGCAAGAGATAAAATTTCCATATATTTTAAGCACACCCCAAAATATCCATGGATTCGTTATAAAATATTGAAAAAATGATTTCAATTATAACAACAGAGTCTCAACGATTGCCCTGATTTGAATGACGTCACAAAATTTGACTTTGTCATCTATATGTGACAAAAAATGATAAATTGCCTCAGTGACGTCAAAAAAGTTAAAATTAAAATATGATTAAAGTTTTTTTTCATATAAGGAATCTGATCCCATCAACTAAAACCATATCTTGTTATCAAAATACTTCAGTCATTAGTTGGTTGCAAAAATAGACTACTGAGATCTAAGTTTACTGAAGACAATAATGTCTTTTTTCTTAATTTGAGAAAACAATTATCTATCATTCAAAACAATGTTGCAGAAACTGATAATTGTTAAAAGACATCTTATAGAATTTCAAGCTTTCAAAAATGAAAATTAAATATCAGGGAAACTAGAGACTGTAACATTTATCATGTTACATGTCACATGACCCCAGACATTTTAACCACAGATAATATTTCAATTAGTAATCAGCCACCTCATCACAATGGCCAAACAACTATTTTTTTAAGTGTGAGCCTCGATAGAGCTCGAGCTTGTAGAGATAGCTTTTTTGTTTTTGTTTTTTTTTGTCTGTGGACTTTCATGAATTGTGGTGCAGCGTGATCAGTATTTGCCTGCTCACTGAAGTTAAGCAGCAATGGACTACATTAGTACTTGGATGGGTGACCGTCTGAGTTCTAGACCAGCTGTGGGATGTGTGTGACTTAGAATTTCTTTGTGTCCCCAGACTTTCGTCAATTCTAGTGCACTACCCATGTCTCTGATGGCTTTGCGCTCATGCTAGGGGACTAAAACACCTTTTGGCCTAAATTGTTTCTTTTGTTTCTTTGTATGTAGATGACCACAGCTTAATATCCACTTATAACTGAACTTCAACCATTTATTGTGCTTCTTCAGGACTGTATTCTTTTCTATTCTGTACTTTTATGGCACTTAGAGTAAGAAATCTAAAATTCGCCACATATCTGAAATTCGCCACATGTGAAAATACTAATAAAATAAATAAATTCTGGTTAGAGTTGTTGACTGTATAGTAAATTAAGACTTTTTGAACTGAAAAATACTAATTTTTAGACAAAAACCTCATTTTCTTCATAAAATTAACTAAGGTTTTAGAGGTGGCGAATTTTAGATTCCTGGCGAATTTTAGATTTCTTACTCTAATCTCTGCCAGGCAGACTCTAAGGCACAACACCAAAATCTAATTCAATAAATCATCTATCCAAAGCCATTGCTAAGTACACATTAATAATGATACGATATGTACTGAGCTGCAAAGAAATTTGTAACTGACATGCCACAAATTGTCTATATTTCATTAACAATATTTTATTGAAGCAATTAGGCAAGATCAAAAAAGATTATAACAAGAGCACTCGGAAAGCCCAGACCTCAGCCAAGGGAGCACATATCCTGAAAATTTCATCAAAATCTGTCCATAACTTTTTGAGTTATCTGTCTTTAAAAATTACATTTCATGGATCCAGAAGATCTAGATAGTGATCCGGATCACTCCCAAAATTGAAGCATTTCGGCCTTTTACCTTTTCAGACATATCCTGAAAATTTCATCAAAATCCATCCATAGGTTTTGAGTTATTTTGTTCACAAACAAACTCACAAACCCACAAATGAACCCAGGCAAAAACATAACCTCCTTGGCGGAGGTATATAAGCCTTCAACAGGAAGAATTATTTACAAAAGAATATGATCAGATGAAAATGAAGAAGGTGTGGGATATGTGGCTAGAGCAAAACTCTGAAAACCATCCTGAATCCTTTACAAAATCTTGGACTGCCTCAAAAACAACCTTGTTTTGTTCAAATGTCAAAGTAATATCGCCATATAAAAGAAGGTCAGTGGTAAATATTGGTAAATCTTGCAACTTGTGAGCATTGATTGCCTGAATTGAGTAAATTGTCTATAAACATGAGTAATCACATAATCCAACCCAATACTAAACAATTATAATTTTAAACAATTCATTTTGTATATTATAGAATCTTAAAATGCCCATAATTTCTTACTTATGTTCCACTTTTTAAAGTGTTTTCACCATATTTTTCTTTTTCATCAAACTTACCTGAACATAAATTTCTCATACAGAACTCCCATAAAGTTTCAGACCCGAATTTGTTCCATCAACTAAATGTATAAGGGAACAAATTTTACATCTGAACACCCAAATCACCCCCTAGACAAAACCCCATCACTAAAATCCCTCCATATTGACATTAGCAACTTGGGCATATCATGTCCAGAGCAAATATACTGTTCAAAAATGGCATATACTGGCATACAAATTGGGCACATGTATAGAAAGTCCATAAAATGGCATACAGGGGCCATACAACCTGTATACCATTTCTATACATCGAGACATCTATTGACCAATTAGATATTAGGAAATGACCAAAAAGGTATACAAACGGTATACAAAGTGGTATAAAAACATTTTGGGTATACTTTTGGTACCTCAAGGGGATGTCAGGAAACGATCTAAAAGTATACTATACAAATGGTACACAAAGCGGTATAAAACCGTTTTTGGTATACGTTTGGTACCTCAAGGGGATAGGAGTTACTTACAATCACCCTCTAATGAGACCTCTAGGTTTCCAGGTCGAAAGGTATTAAAGGAAGTTTAATTTTATTACACTTGATCTAATTATTGTGTTAGTTTACGCAGTGGATAGATTCACTTCATTGACTTTGGCTTTTAATGTTTGTTTTTACCATAGTGTAGAGGGCTTCTTTACAGCTCAGTAATATTTTATTACTGTATCAGATCATCAGATGGTATAAATGACATTGGTACTTGGACTTTCTAATGCTTTGACTAAGTTCTACAAAACAACACTTTTTATAGGGTTACAATTACAGGGAATTTTATTAAATAACAACTTAAAATTAGAACAAATATTCACCCATTTTCCATGTTTCAAATCTGTAAGTTGCAGATCCTGTACATGGAAACACAACTTTATTATATATATTAGCCATTAGCTATTTTAGTTCTGTGTCATGACAGAAACTTTGCAATAAAAGCAAATGATAACATGTCCACTTTCTATTATCATTAGGCAAGTACATTCCATGATGGGACAATGTTTATTTGGACAAAACAATATTTTGCAAGAAGAAATGCTTCTGCTCAAAGAAAATGGTTCTAGTGGTCATTTTGTTACCTCTCTTATGACAACTTGTGTGTATTATAAATCTCATTTCTATCAATGCATGTGTTTATTGCATGCAGCACCGTTGTAAAATGTGGGTATTTTCACTTCAACATGAAGAATCGTAATAACAAAATATCACCTGTCTTCCTGATATCTTCTACAGTAAGAACTGTAAAATTTGCCTCAGAATCTGAAATTCACCACTAGGAAGTCACAGTTACCATAATTTCTGTAATATTAGCCCCAGGGCTATGTATTTTTGCAAAGAGGGGGCCTTTATTAGAATGATCTGCAGAAGTATAAAAAGTTGTCATTTGATGAAATATCCACCTATAAATACCCGGTAATTCAATAATAATATTATGTCTTTAGTATTTTCAAAAGTTTCATTTTCTCTATAGGTGTAGTGGTTAACAAACATGGCTGATAAAGTCACAAGTGTAAGGTATTTTACTGTATATTCTTGTTTAAACACAGCTACTGTGAAAACATAAGAGATAAAATTTATGTATGTCTTATTATAATTTTGCTACACTGGTACGATACATAAAATTCAGACTGAAAAACTGTGCGATTTATTGGTCATTTTTGAGTAACAAATTTTGAGTAACATATGCTTCAGTTTCTGACCCTTGGTCACTGACATTTAACAAGAAATGTTTGTGGGGGCCTTTATTAGAGGGGGATCTTTCATTACAAAAATAACGGTATATATGTTTTTTTTCTGATAAAAATTTTTGATCAATTCTCTTTTTCACCTCCGCCAAGGACATCACATGATTGCTGTTTCTGTTTGTTTGTATGTCAGCAAGATTATGAATTATAAAGACCGGAAGTGTGCAGTGAACGAAAATCCGTCTGTGTGCATAGAATCAGCTGGGAGTAAAACCTCCAATAACGGCCCGCTGAAAAACGGAAGTGTCGTTTCGAATTTCTCGTTTGGAAATTCGTCAACTTTTACAAGGGCGATCATGCATTCAAAACAATATGGCGGCTCCCTTGTTTGTGTCACCTCGTAAAAATAAAGGTATATTTCTTTCAACCAGGTAGGCCGATCTTTACAATAGTAATAAATACCTCATGCTCGGGCGTTTGTTACAGGATATACGCGCTCTGGCATTATTTGAAATTTTGCTGTAACAAACGCCCTCACAGTCGGTATTTATTACTACAATTAACTACAGCATGGATTTACCTCAAATATTCAATTAGGTAGGTCTTGGCCGAACACTGAACTGATTTAAAATTGGGAACAATTTGCAACCAATAAAGGATTGTTTACAAAGAATTCATAAAGCAATAGTAAAGGTGTTGTGGCTTGTGTCTTAATTATTTGTGAGTCACTTAATCATATCAGTCAGGTATAGAACTATCAAAAATATTCATGTTTGTTTCTTCAATTGAACGAGTTGACCCAATGATGAATTTAATCTACTGTGATGAATTTTCTATTTCTTATTGTAGATAATGATGGGAATTGCCTCTAATTTGCAAGGTCGATTAATCGTCCAATTTTCCAAGCAAGGATCGAACCATAATCAATTCCATTGTTAGTTATATCAAGAAACACATTCCGGGATGAAGTGTGTGTCGATGCGGTAGGAATAACGGTGTTCCGACATTTTGAACCTACCAAAACAAACTCATTTTCTGTAAGTATGGTGGTAGATATAGACTAACTTGAAATTCATGACAAATCTTTCAATTTATTAAGGAAAACTGTCCAAAATATTTTAAGAATATGTAGATATTGAAAAACAATTATCAGTGAGGTGGATGAATCAATGGTCACTACTTCCAGATCAATCATCGCTGCTAATGAGAATTTTGACCGACCATTCGATGTCTGTAGATTTGTTTATTTGGGGTTTAACGTCGCTTTCAACACTGTACAGGTCATATCACGACGGGTAGTTGGAAGGGCAGAGGAAACCAGTACATAGAGTTCGCTAGGGTTGTGTACTGTAAACTGCCGACCAACGGCAAGCAACTACCAGCTTTCCCACTTGAGCCCATGCGGGGATCGAACCCCGGCCTCAGAGGTGGGAGGCGAGAGTGTTACCACTCTGCCACCGTGGCCCCTTCAATGTCTGTAGACAATCGTTCTATCACTAATCATAGATGATAATAAACTCACAAAACATTAATTTATTTATAATTTTACATTGTAAAATGAACATTTAGTCATGTCAGAGAAAACAAAAAAAGTTGATACAGCAAAAAGATTAAAATAATATCTGAAACTCCTAAGTACTTGAGCTCAGGTGACAAGTTCAAAGACAAATCTACTAGCACTGAGAAATCTAAGCTGAAGAAAATTTATATTTTTAATTAACGCAAGGTATAAATCATTGGAAATGGAGACTATTGTTAATTAAAACAATAAAAGTGCCAATCTGTAAGTTAATATGAGTCAAGAAATGGGATTTCCATCAGGAGTTATATGGCCAACAAGCAATAAATCTATATAGGTTATTGAAAAGCCTTTAACGTCAGACAATTACTCTGATATTGGGACATTGGCCAGCAATTTCTTGTGGATATAATCTGATAACCTTTTTCTACTTGTAATAAATGCCTTGCTCTGTGTACAGGACAGTTTACAGCTTGGGATTTTCAATAATTGCAGCTTGCTTAAATTACTGAGACAAAGGGACATTCAATCTGAAGCAAAACAAATGAGACTCTTATATCCTCTTAAACAGGAAAAGACTGTGTCAGTTCAAACTCTTAGTAAATCCCATACGTTTTCATGTGGTGAACTCAAACCTGCAACCACAATGAGTTATATTAGTTAATCATCTGGTTAAATGAACTTAAATCATTGTAAAGGCAAAGATAATTAGCTCATGTTTTCTTCACACATATATAAGCCATAGTCTATACCACAAGTCTTTGTTTACAAAAGGCAAAGATTTTTCCATGCATTGTTATTTTTTTTATTTCTGGCCCACAAAGTTGGGGATTTATGTCCTGTACAACAGCCAGGGTCACATTGGGACAGGTTGCCACTTGTAGGACTCGAACCACATAGAGGTGAGAGTCTGTGATTAGATGCCAAACTTGCTAACCACTAGGCCACTGAGGACCTCTTTTCACTGGGCCAACAACATGTCATGTTATTTTATATTATCTTCTTTGTTTTTAGAAAGTATGGCTAAACGGCTCTATATTTCAATAATATGAAACTACTGTTTTATTTCTGGTGGAAAATACCTCTCATACAATTTAATTCAAATTTGAAGTAACATCTTGCCCAAGCTGGGGAAAAAGCTAACATTAAGAATGTTGTTGCCATACTAACAAGTGTACACAAAGCATACTTGTCCCATTATGGAGATCTCACAGCATTTTCTTGAGTTTTTTTTTTTTTTTTTTTTTTTTTGAAGACCGAATGTTGATAAAGGTTAAGAGTCTGGGTCATTATTTTATTTTTGGTACCATCCAGATATTCCCTTGTGAGGAGTGGGTGGGCTTTTACAAGCATTAAGCGTCATCATTCAAAGACTATTTTGGGGGTCATTAACAGATGCTTTCTCCAGTGACAGCATCATCACACAAATGTCACCATGCACAACACACACTTCATTCATCCATTTTGTCAAATCCTAAAATCAGAACACAGCATTTTAAAGGCAAAATCTGAAAGGAATTACATTGTTGATCTATGTTGTGACAATATCTACAAAAATAAAAATAAATGAAACCATCTGCCAAGCTATTGCATATTTTCTGTTTTAAAATGAATTCCTACAGAAATTGTAACCTTTCTCTTCACAGAGGAATACACTTACTTAAAACATACATGGATTATGAGACACTTGCCATCTATTTGTCAAGATGTTTGTTTTAGTATAACATTTGACAGAGATTCGGTGATTCTACATGCTCTTTTAACCCCTTCACTTCATTGATAAAGCATTACACCTAGGTTGTACAGTAATGCATTTGTACAGGCAGTACACGTTTTTATTCTTGTGGCAAGCCTTTAACAACTTCCATAGCATTCATCAGTGATACTTCCTGGCTTTATGTGTCAGACATTTTGGGAAGAACCTTTATGACACTGCAAATATCATATTTACAGCATAAAATGGTGCCATAAACTTACGGAGGAAATAATTGCATTATCAATGTATTGTTGCGTAACATTAATCCAGTGTCATAACCAGTAAAGGTATGGATGCAATCTTTTAACATAAAGGTGTCATAATGGATTCATTGTAGGTAGAGGTTATAAAAACAGAATATAATCCCTAATATAATGCCTTATGTCTATTTTTAGAAGCAAATATGAAAGACACTGTGAGATAAAGTAGGATATGGAGTGTGGGCGAAGGTTAAAAGATTATCAAAATAATTGGAAATTGGAGGTTGTATATAGTGATGACAGAATTAAGTGCACAAAAAATACAATTAAAATACAATAGACTCTTTGAAAGTAGAAGCATTACATTGGTAGACGTTTTGCTAAAGTGTTACTAGTTGGGAGGATCAAGCATGGGGTAATTTTGTATTTTTATAGGGTTAAGCACTCACAAAAGGTCCAACGTATTATACCTGGATCACAACTTTGTCTCTTCCAAACAATTTACCATTCAATCAAGAAATGGTCATATAACAGGGTTTCTCAGCTATTCATAATTCAACTCACAAATTGTGCAGAAAAATCTACAATGGGTATTTTTTCCTGAGTCTTTACAAAGCTTTGCAAATACACCCAATGTGTAAGACCTCTTCATTTCCATACTATTTGCAATCTACTCATTTGTACCAATACAGAAACAAAGGATATCCAATTGTGAGACATTGTAAAGCTGTTTAAATTATATAAAGAAAGGACTTTACCATCACACATATGTCACACTTCCACAACCAGTTGAGTTTGATTTTTCTACGTTAACCCTTCAATTACAGCACTAATGAGATTTAACAGTATTTTGGTCTCAAAATGAAGAATTTCCTCTTTTTAGTACAAACTGATCTGAGGACAAACTCTCATTAAGGACAGAGGTAACTAGATCACAACAGCCCCAGTAGTTTCAGGATATTCTCATGAATACAGTTTAAACCACACAATTAGCTCACTTTGACAGTGAATAGGATGATTCTGATTATTCGATTAATCTATCTGTAAGCCTTACTGTGTGTTTCCATAAGAGCGATTTGATGATCTATGATTTTGTGCTTCCATGGACAATAATTTGAGGGATGATTTTAACAACAATAATAAACAAATATCTGTCATATTAAATAATATGGGCAAAAGTATTAAAATTATTTCTATATGTAATATATTCTGGTCCTGGAGGGATAAATTCCCAATCACAAATTAATCACCATTGTATCCATCTGAACATATATCTATCATATTAGCATTAACTAAACATTGATAGAAAAAATCCAGAAATTCATGCTTATAAGTGATTACTTGGACCTTGAAGAGAAAACATTGTCAATCACACATTGTAGATCACAAATTGTAATCAAGGAAAACATTTTGTAATATTTTATATAGACAGAAAATATCAGCCATGCACAAAAAAAAACAACAAAGAATAGAATATCTCCTCATTGTAAATCTTTGAAAATAAAATGATCACAGTACACTCCATCTTTGTGGAAAGTTAGTGATAAATGGGAGTCAATCAAATAATTCTAAAAATTTCTTCTACGTGTTGAACCAGTATTAATCTTTTATCCCAGTCTTTGATGAAACTGAGGTAAGAAACAAGGCCACTGTCGCCATGGTTATCTCCTGCCTTAGAATTAGGAATAATTATTATTATTATTATTATGTATTTATACTCAGCACAATATCTCCATATACTACAGGACTCAAAGCGCTATTTAACCAATCCGACTGTACAGGTACAGCCCCAACTCACAAGTAACTGACATTCCCCTAACTGGAAGATAGAGATTCAAGGATGACCATTTATCAACGTCCTTGAGGTTCTTTAACCTGCCACTGGGGATAGGACCCAATGACAGAGGACCGCCATTTTAAGTGGTCATCCGAGCCACTATGTATCTGCCTGTACCTGGGATTGAACCCACATCCTCTGAGTTCCTAGACAAGTGTGTTACCCGCTAGGCCACAGTGGCAGATAATAATGGAGAACTGAAGGAGATATAAGACATTTGTAGTAAGATAACCTCACTTGACATTGGAGAAAGGGTCAAAGGTAAAAGTCAGCAATTACAAAAGAAGTCTCACGCCATGACTTTCATTAAGTTGTTTTCACATTTGGAACCCATAGTAGCAGTGATAAGGGAGACAAAAAGGCCGTTTTTATAGAATAATCCCATTTACGTTAAACATGTGATATGATGGTCATTTTGTTTTCAAAACTAGGCCAGATTACTATCATGCTAGCTTTCCTAGTCATATATCTTTTGTGCAAATTTGATGAAGCTAACTGCAAAAGTTTTAGAGCATCTTAATGACTTTGAAATAATTGACTATAATTGTGGCCATTTTGTATTTCAAAATAAGGCCAAAATTTTTCTCAGGCAAAACATTTGCAGGCCAGGGCTTTTCATGGTCTGTTTTTACATTCTGAAGCTATAGCACCAATAATATGTGAGAAATAAGGACGTTTTACTGTGACGACCCCATTTAACCTTGAAGCAGGGGTCAAAAGGTAAAATTCAACACCTGGAAAAGATTCCCAGGCCATGACTTCCTACAAGTTGTTTTCACATTCCGAACCTCTAGGAGCAATATTAGGGGAGATATAAGGCCTCTTTAATAGGATAACCCCATTTTACATTAAACTTGTTATATGGCAGCCATTTTGTTTTTTGAACTAGGCCAAAATTACTATCAGGCTAGCTTTTCCAGCCATATAGCTTTTGTGCAAATTTGATGAAGCTAGCTGAAATATTTCAAGATTTGGAGGACCTTTATGATTTTCAAACAATTAGTTATGGCGGCCATTTTGTTTTTCAAAACGAGGCCAAAATTTTGTGCACGCAGGTTTTCATAGCCATATACATTCCCTGCAAATTTGGTGAAGATATCTTTATAAATGAATGAAGGTTTATGTAAAACATGACGAACGGATGGACGGACGCACACTCATGCATGCACGCACATACGGAGGGCGTTTTATAATCTCCCGACCACGGCCTTTGGCCGCAGGCGGCAGATAATAATACTTAAAATTTTAGCCTGATCTATACACAAAGAGATCTCATTAACACAAAAAACTCTTTAGCACTTACACTGAGAGATAATCTGTCCAATAAAAATGAAAAAAATTCAAAAAAGAGGCTTTGTCCTCGCCCAACCCCCCAGGCCAGAATAGACTGCATGTAAGAACATGATTTTTAAAGTTTTTGTCCATATTTTAATTGATTTTCTACGATATTTGTCACTTATAATGTCTACACATCTAAACTTAGATTGTAACATAATTCTCAGAGGTCTATAGATCTTTATATATTGCTATACTACAGCGACTTCACTCCATAACTCCCTTCTTTGTAGATCCATGGAAACAGTTATGGCAGCTTGTTCCACTTTGTATTTATCTGACAGAATTAAGGGGTTTTATGATCCAATATATTGTGCAGAGTTTGATAATTCTATGGTTAAATACTTTATGTGTCTTTAAAATAGACACGATGACTTTTATTATCCAGACATCATTATTCCCTTCTGGATGAAATATTGAAAGATTTTTCAACTTGTTTAAAGCAAGGGAGTTTTTATTCTAGCCCAAAATTCTATGAAATATTACTTAGGCATTTTCTACAATTATAGTAAACAAATATAACTGGTTTCTAAGGTATTCCCGATACCATCTGCAAGGAAATGAAATCTTTATATTCATTGCAACTTTAGTCCTTTGATATACATATAGAATTGTATGGCACTTGTAAGTTGACATCTATAGGTCAAGCTGTTTACTTTAGCATCATACTCCACGCCTACACCCCCAAACCAATATCCCTGATAAATATCAAATTTCTACACCTTATGGTTTCTGAGATATAGACGAAGTTGGGATGACTATGCCAAAGTCAAATGTCAATTCCAATCATGGTCACACCACAATGTTCCATACCTTCAGTCCCAAACAAATGTTTCCTCTGTGTAAGAACTTTGTATACCTCATGGTTTCCGAGATACAGTCCAAATAAAACTTTTCCCACTGCCAGTCCAGCCAGATGACATGGGTGAAAACAAGCCTGCACAGCCTTCAAAGGCTGTGGGTAAAAACTACATAATATAATTATATTGGAATCACAAATATACAGGATTTTGAAGGGGAAATTTGTTACCATTTATTGAATATGACATGCCATTACTTTCAAGAGAGTTGGAGAGCCATTACAAATCTGAGAGTTGGAAAAGGAAGAGCTATGGTTTAGTGGAAGACTGTAACATTCAGCCAATCAGAATGACCAACACATCTACTACACTTGAATGGTTGACTGACTGTCTTACAGTGTTCATCAAAAATATATGTCAGGTAAAAAATCCAATGATCTACCAAGTTTGGTAGATTTCGGACTCCAGGGCAATACCGAAATCTCTTAGATTGGACTTTTTCTACTGGCAGAAACTCCAATAGAACTTTCTAGCGGTAGAATTTGAAATTATACTACATTGAACTTTCTACCATGACATAAGTATATATATATATATACTAGCCTTGTGTGATAGCTTTGATCTGTTCACTGTGTTCTCCCTTCATTGACTTCAGGTGGAAGAAGTTAAATTACCTGCAACAACAATTTAAAAATTGTGAATAGCATTTTGAACCATTTCAAGTAAACACTCTATTCATTGGCATTACCCTTTAGGTTAAAATACATATCAGGTACTTTGAAAGCCCTTTCCATTAAAATCTAACCCGCTCAAATAGAATTCAGAGTTAAGTTTTTTTCCGATTTTTCATAAAGATTTGGACATTAACAGGTTCATTTGTCATTTGACTCATTTGGTAATGAGATAATGAATAACTGTATGCAAAGTGCAAATGGAGCAATAAATTAAACAGATTTGACTGATGAGTGACTGATTTGAGAAATGAGTGACTAATGATGTCAATCAGTTACTGTATTTGATTAACACATTTCTTTTGGTGAGTGCTATCATTATCGATTCTTGTTTTAGGTAAATTTTTGAAGATTTTCTTTTATTTATAATTTTGAAACTTTGTGTTATAAGATTAACAGGTTAATATTGAAACTATTATTAGTATTTGGTTTTACATATTTTGATCAGTGATACATTTATTTCAGTATTTACTGTAGTCTTTATGGACATTTCCCCATTCAGAAGTAAGAACAAAATAAATGCCAAAAAAGACAGTAGAAAGTACACATTTGGGACAAATGGAAATCAGTGAATAAAATTCCATTAACCATGTGACGCAATCAACTAAACTCTAAAATTCAGTACATGTCCTGATATGTCCACAAATAATTGTCTATTACAGCTCTGTTAGTAAAAAGAACCCTTACAAATCAGTGTTACGATGTCCTTTACACTCAGGCACCTTTTCTTTATGACCCCGCATCCACTCAGTGAAATTAAATATTGTGACAAAAGACATTTACAAACTAGGAGGGTATCTACTTAACTCTGGGTGACATTAATGATAGATGCCGAACAAACTTGTATTACTATAATTATTATTATTTCAAATTTTTTCCATGCACTACAATTATTTATCTCTATGGTAAAGCTATGGGGATCTCACAAATATCGGGACAAATGACATAAGAGGCCCATACATAAAATGAAATTAATCAGCTATAGGCCCAGCTCAAAACTAAAGTGAGGACTCTGATGGTGAAGAATTCCTAGAAATTCACACAGAACTGATGAATTGATTACTCTTTGTAATTTACTGATTGTGCTTCTTAGAGTTTCATGTTCTGTGAATTTGTATTGGTAACCAAAAGTAAGAACATGTAGGATTACCTAGGCTTGACCATACATAAGAATGACAGGGTGGGGCTTAAGTTCTTCACACATACCACATTGTTATTTTTGGCGAGTGACTGTAGTATTTTATCAGTCACTCAAATTTTTTCCATGTAGTAAAATCTTTTATCTATACAGTATAGTTATATATTTCCGTAGAAGAAGAAGTAAACAATTCAGTGAAGCTAAATATGGCAAAGAACAATGTAAACAGGGTCAAAGGTCAAATCGGATGCTGCAAAAATAATACTTCATAATATGTATGAGATTTCTATTTTTTTTGTGAAAATCTTTATTAAATAATGTGTAGGAAACATCATAAACAATAAAAAGTCTTCCATTTTTGGAACAATTTAACTCCCACGCAATGCCTAATGACAGTACTGTTAAAAGGGTTAAATTCTATTTCTAATTGAACTTTTATATATGGCTTAATCTCCCCATACAAGAGGACTCTAAGGTACAACAAAACTTAAAATCAGTCGACAAAATTTCAGTATCCAGAGGCACGAGTGGGGTCAAGCACCACAGAGAACGCCAGAGGATGATCCAGGCTAAATTGGGTATGCTTTTGTGTACAGGTAGGTTTTAAGCTGCTTTCTGAAGGAGGCCAGGGAGGGAGAGACACAAGTCTCATCTGGAAGAGCATTCCACACAGGGGGAGCATCAAAAGCAAAACTATAACCAAACTGTTTGAGATTTAAAAGTGTTAAAAAGGGTTAAAATTGCACAAAGGGTTAAAAATGTGCCCAGTCACAATCACCGAAAGGGATAATAGGGTTTAAAAAGGGTTAAAAATGGAACAAAGGGTTAAAAATGTGCCCAGTCACAATCACTGAAAGGGATAAAAGGGTTTAAAAAGGGTTAAAAATGGAACAAAGGGTTAAAAATGTGCCCAGTCATAATCACTGAAAGGGATAAAAGGGTTTAAAAAGGGTTAAAATGGAACAAAGGGTTAAAAATGTGCCCAGTCACAATCACCGAAAGGGATAATAGGGTTTAAAAAGGGTTAAAAATGGAACAAAGGGTTAAAAATGTGTCCAGTCACAATCACTGTTGTCTCACCTCTCACTAGTCCTAGCATCTGTCCCCCATTGCTTTCCTCACATGGAAAAAGTTAATCTGCATGTTGGTTTGCATGTCCTATCATTGGTTTCCTCCACCTCTGAATGTAATGTTAACTCTCCTTTTCAGTATCTATGAGAAATATTCAAACAGAACATCAACTGAATCAAAACAGTATGGCAAATGCATAAATTTTTCCAGAACGATTTAAGAAAATTCAGCAGAACGTAATTCGGTTTGACTGAATGTAACTCTAACAATGAAATGCTAAAATCTTCCAAAAGTTGAAAAGGTGAAAGGCAGCTGTGAAGTAATGTAGTATAAAAAGGTAGCAATTTCAGAAATAATTCACAATTTTAACATTTTTCAAAAAGTATTTGTAATTTTATGAGAAACTTGTTGAAAAAAGTTGCTTTTGAAGGCAATTATTGATTACTTTAGCTGAATCAAATGAGAACATTGTTATCTAATCTACCATTACAAGTGTTTCTGAAATAATGTGATAAATTGCAGTGATACATACCTATCCATATTTATTTCTCTAAACTTCTAGATTCAATGTAGTCAAATAGCTCCATCATGTTTTTGATAGCTACCTATCTTCTTGTTCATTATTCCCAAAGTAGTGATCTAAATGACTTTCCAGTGTGACAAAATCCCAACAAAAACTGAAGTTCTCGACAACATAGTAATACGATAATTCATGTACAACTGCAATAGGATTCAGTCAAATCGATAGCATGAAAAATAGACAACACAAAATTGTTCTACTGACAGGAAATACATCGTGGCAGCCTTAGTATTTTCTTTAAAAAATGAGTGACAAGTAATTGTTAGGAAAAAGTTTGTTTTTCCATATGTGACTTTGATAAAGGTGAAAGGTGTAAAATTTGCACGTTTTGTACATCATAATAAGTATTAAAAAATCAGGTTTCTTCAATTTTACTTCGATAGAAACAGACCAGACATATATCATTTGTTTTATAGTTCATTATTCAAGGTCACATGACCCCCAAACACCATAAATTGATTTACTTCTACAAATTTCCAATGTATGTTACACAGTTGACTAGTAAAGCTAAAACCATTGTATAATTGGGTGAGGAAAAACATTAAATTTCACTTTTTGATTGTCCATGATATTTTCATATTCACTTGCCTTGGAATTAAATCTGCCATTTTCCTTGGGATTTCTTTTTGGTTTTGATGGAGGCATCTTGGTCATCAGAGTGAGTGAAATTCAGCCAATACTTGACCGTAGACACTTCAATGTAACCTAAGTGAAATAAAAATATACAGAGATATTGTGAATATCATTTAAGCTTAAAGAATCCTGACCCGTTATTCTGGTATATGGAACAAAAACACTTGGACAGATGATGCATACATATTTTAATAAAAAAAAATCAATACTTTAAGTCATTCATGGAGAAACAACACATTTCATGAGTGCATTATGAACGGCATATTTGGAGAATACTGTTCTGGGGATAGATTGATTTATGTAGCGTTTTGCATCACGCCACGTGTCTTATCAATTATACTGTGATGGGTAGCTGGCAGAGGAAACCAGTACATACAGTTGGTCAAGGTTCTGTAATGTAAACTACCGACATATGGCAAATAACTACCAGCTTTCCCACATGAGGTCTAGCCAAGATTCGTACTCCTATCTCAGAGGTGGGAGGCGAGTGTGTTACCACTGCACCACTGTGGTCCCCTGGGGGACAGATAAATTGGTCAGCCATTGTTATGAAAGTATTGAAATACACAGAAATATACACTTCCTCATCTATATAAGTTATATTCTGTAACTGAACAAAGAACTGATTTCAAAAGGAATTCTCATAACAAATGTCAAATGTAGAATAAAATATGTAAATTACTTCAAAAAGAATTCTCATTAAATGTAGAATATGAAACATATAAATGAATTATTTTTCGAAACTATACAAACCTTTTATAATGCTAAAAGCTTTGAGACTTGTATTTCACTTTAACAATATTGTAACATGAACTCTGAATAACATATTCATATTATACAGTAGACTCTGTATAACTCTACACAGTAGACTCTGTATAACTCAACCCTTCAATATCCACAGAATTCAGTCCCATTTACTGCACACTTACACTGAACCTGGAAAAATACAGCCCCCAAACTGGTTCTACTTGTACTTGATGCCACTAACTTAATAGAAAAACTTCCTGGATGACATACACACAAAAAACATATCACGAATGGAGATGACAATATGAGTGTTTAGCATGAGTATTATATATTGTTCATCTTCATGAGTGGTGGACTTTTTCTGTATGTACTAACACCAGTGAATATAAAAACTTTTAACTCAAGATTACTTTTCCCTTTCTGCATAAATTGTACAAGAATAAACAGAGAAGCTCTGCAAAATACCTTTCTCATGGTGTCCAGAACAAATATGTTGCTTACATAATTACTCAAATGATTATGAAAAGTTGGCACTTACTTACACATTTGTAACAGTAATTATCCATTGCAAGGGGCCCCAGGGAACACCAAAAAATATTACCCAGTCTGTTTGTCACTGTATTTTGGTCAAATATGGTTTGTAGTGGATAATATTCAACAGTATTCCAAAACCTACAAACCTGTCACAGTGTTCAACATGTTAGAAGTTGTGTTTTTCTTGTTGAGAGTCTGTCTCTCAATGTGCTGTAGCTCCATCTGAGTCAAAGTCTGTTCACCAAAATGTCTCCTAAAATTAAAACAGATAGCATGGTTACTGCTCAGTGTTTATAGTTTGTCATCCAGAAAAGTCTGTCGCTTACTGCAAAGACCCTAAAGGACAAGCAATAATTATATTTAAATTAATGCAATAAGTGCTTTTGACAGCGACATTTATAAATGTATGCTGGATGTTCATGTTGGATAGGTTTAGATACTGTTAAAAGCAAGATATGAACTTCACTGGCTGAGCAAGTGTGATTGAGGACTAATTTATCCCTGGAACAAGTAGGCCATCATAGTTCTCTGCATTTACAACCAGCTGTACATACATGTAATAGGTATTAGGTCTGGGTTGCAAAACATACATCCAGTTTTCTTTGCTAATAATATCTATGACCATACTTCCAGTTCTGTTTACTAGTATATCCATCATGCACCAAACTTCAAGTTCTTTTTTCCAGTGTATCGATGGCTAAATTTCAAAATAAGTTTGCAAGTGTATCCGTGACCATACTTCAAAGTCTGTTTACTAGAACATTCATGATCATACCTCCAGTTCTGTTTATTAGTGTATACACGATCAAGCTTACAGTTTTGACCATACTTTTATGTCAGTTTATAATATAATATCCATCACCATACTTCCAGGTTTGTTTTCTTGTCCTCCAAACTTTTGGTTTGTTTACTGGTATATCCATAAGTATACATCCAGTTCTGTTTGATTGTATAACAGTGCCTTGGTGGCCTAGTGGTTAGCAAGATTTGCATCTAATCATAGGCTGTCACCTTTGTGGGTTCAAGTTTCACAAGCGGCAATGCAGAGGACCTTTCCCAATATGACTCTGGTTGTTGAACGGGATGTAAAACCCAAACTTTGACTATGATTGTATAATAATGACTATGCTTCTAGTTCTGTTAACCAGCATATCCATGACCATACTTCTAGTTCTGCTTACTAGAAGATCAATGACCATACTTTAAGTTCTGCTTACTGGTATATCCAAGAATATACTTCCAGGCCGGCATACTGGTATATCCATGACCATACTTTTAGTTCTGCTCAGTGGTATATCCAAGACCATACTTCTAGGTCTGTTTACTGGTATATCCATGATCAAACTTCCAGTTCTGCTTACTGGTATATCCAAGATCATACTTCCAGTTTTACTTACTGGTATATCAACAGCAATGCTTTCAGTTCTGCTAACTGGAACATCGAAGACCAAACTTCCGGGTCTGTTTACTGGTATAAGCAAGACCACACTTCTAGATCTGTTTACTTTTATATCCATGATCAAACTTCTAGTTGTGCTTATTGGTATATCCAAGACCATACTCCCTTTTCTGCTGACTGATACATATAAGACGAAACTTCCAAGTCTGTTTACTGTTATATCTATGACCATACTTCTAGGTCTGTTTACTGGTACATCCATGGCCAAACTTTCAGTTCTGCTTACTGTTACATACAAGACTACACTTCCAGGTCTGTTTACAGTTATATCTATGACCATACTTTTAGGTCTGTTTACCATTATATTTAAGACCATCCAAGGCCAGGTCTGTTTACTGGTATATCCAAGACCATACTTTCAGATCTACTTAATGGTATATCCATGACCATACCATTCAAGACCAGATCTGTACCAGTATATCCATATGGTCATGACCATACTTGTCAGAAACCATGTTTGTGTACTAGTATATCCATGACCATACTTGTGGTTCTGCTTAATGGTATATCAATGACTATACCATCCAAGGCCAGGTCTGTTTACTGGTATATTCATGACCATACTTCCAGTTCTGCTTAATGGTGTATCCATGACCATACCATCCAAGGCCAGGTCTGTTTACTGGTATATTCATGACCATACTTCCAGTTCTGCCTAATGTTGTATCAATGACCATACCACCCAAAACCATGTTTGTGTACTAGTATATCCATGACCATACTTGTGGTTCTGCTTAATGGTATATCAATGACCATACCATCCAAGGCCAGGTCTGTTTACTGGTATATTCATGACCATACTTCCAGTTCTGCCTAATGTTGTATCAATGACCATACCACCCAAAACCATGTTTGTGTACTAGTATATCCATGACCATACTTGTGGTTCTGCTTAATGGTATATCAATGACCACACCATCCAAGGCCAGGTCTGTTTACTGGTATATCCATGAACATATCCAAGACCATATCTGTTTACTATTATATCTATGACCATACATATAGTTCTGCTTAATGGTATATCCATAACCAGACCATCCAAGACCAGGTCTCTTTACTAGTATATCCATGACCATACTTTCAGTTCTGATTAATGGTGTATCCACAACCATACCATCCAAGACCATGCCTGTGTACTAGTATATCCATGACCATACTTGTGGGTCTGCTTAATGGTATATCTATGACCATACCATCCAAGACCAGATCTGTTTACTGGTGTATCCATGACCATACTTGTGGTTCTGCTTAATGGTATATCAATGACCATACCATCCAAAGCCAGGTCTGTTTACTGGTATATCCATGAACATACTTCCAGTTCTGCTTAATGGTGCATCCATGACCATACCATCCAAGACCATGTCTGTTTACTATTATATCTATGACCATACATATAGTTCTGCTTAATGGTATATCCATAACCAGACCATCCAAGACCAGATCTGTTTACTGGTGTATCCATGACCATACTTGTGGTTCTGCTTAATGGTATATCAATGACCATACCATCCAAAGCCAGGTCTGTTAACTGGTATATCCATGAACATACTTCCAGTTCTGCTTAATGGTGTATCCATGACCATACCATCCAAGACCATGTCTGTGTACTAGTATATCCATGACCACACTATTGGGTCTGCTTAATGGTATATCTATGACCATACCATCCAAGACCAGATCTGTTTACTGGTATATCCATTACCATACTTCCAGTTTTGCTGAGTAGTATATCCATGACCATACAATCCAAGACCAGGTCTGTTTACTAGTATATCCAAGACCATACTTCTGGTTCTCCTAATGGTATATACATGACCGTACTTCCAGATCTGTGTACTGTTATATCTATGACCACACTTTTAGGTCTGTTTACCATTATATTTAAGACCACACATCCAGGTCTATTTAATGGTATATCCAAGACCATACTTCCAGATCTGCTTAATGGTATAACCATGACCATACTATCCATGAACAGGCCTGTTTACTGGTATATCCATGACCATACTTCTAGTTCTCCTTAATGGTATATCCATGACCATACCATACAAGAACAGGCCTATTTACAAGTATATCCATGATCATACCTCTGCTTCTCCTTAATGGTATATCTATGAATATACCAACCAAGACCAGGCCTGTTTACTGGTATATCCATGACCATATTTTCTGGTTCTCCTTAATGGTATATCCATGACCATACCTTCCATGAACAGACTAAGTCTGTTTACTGGTATATCCATGACCATACTTCCAGTTCCGCCTAATGTTGTATCCATGACCATACCATCCATGAACAGACTAGCTCTGTTTACTGGTATATCCATGACCATACTTTCAGTTCTGCTTAGTGGTGTATCCACAACGATACCATCCACAACCATGTTTGTGTACTAGTATATCCATGACCATACTTGTGGTTCTGCTTAATGGCATAGCCATGACCATACCATCCAAGACAAGGTCTCTTTACTGGTATATCCATGACCATACTTTCAGTTCTGCTTAGTGGTGTATCCACGACTATACCATCCACAACCATGTTTGTGTACTAGTATATCCATGACCATACTTGTGGTTCTGATTCATGGTATATCCATGACCATACCATCTAAGACCAGATCTGTTTACTGGTAAATCCATTACCATACTTCCAGTTTTGCCAAATAGTATATTCATGGCCATACAATCCAAGACCAGGTCTGTTTACTAGTATATCCAAGACCATACTTCTGGTTCTCTTAATGGTATATCCATGACCATACCATACAAGAACAGGCCTATTTACTGGTATATCCATGACCATACTTCTAGTTCTGCTTAATGGTATATCCATGACCATACCATACAAGAACAGGCCTATTTACTGGTATATCCATGAACATACTTCCAGTTCTGCTTAATGGTGTATCCATGACCATACCATCCAAGACCATGTCTGTTTACCAGTGTATCCTTGACCATACTTCCTGTTCTGCTTAATGGTGTATCCATGACTATAGCATCCAAGACCATGTCTGTTTACTATTATATCTATGACCATACTTCCAGTTCTGCTTAATGTTGTATCCATGACCATACCATCCAAGACCAGGTCTGATTACTGGTATATCCATGACCATACTTTCAGTTCTGCTTAATGGTGTATCCACGACCACACCATCCAAGACCATGTCTGTGTACTAGTATATCCATGACCATACTTGTGGTTCTGCTTAATGGTATATCCATGACCATACCATCCAAGACCAGGTCTGTCTACTGGTATATTCATGACCATACTTCCAGTTCTGCTTAAGGGTATATCCATGACCATACCATCCAACACCAGGTCTGTACCGGTATATCCATGACCATACATCTGGTTCTGCTTAATGGTATATCCATGACCATACCATCCAAGAACAGATCTGTTTACTGGTAAATCCATTACCATACTTCTGTTTCTCCTTAATGGTATACCCATGACTATACATCTGGTTCTCCTTAATGGTATATCCATGACCATACCATCCAAGAACAGGCCTGTTTACTAGTATATCCATGACCATACTTGTGGTTCTGCTTAATGGTATATCCATGACCATACTATCCAAGAACAGGCCTGATTTCTGGTATATTCATGACCATACTTCCAGGTTTGTTTACTGTGTATATTCACAAATTCAAAGTTCTGTGAATGGTATTTCCATCATCACATTTCCAGTTTTGTTTACTGCATGGTTTATCCATAACCATACCTTTAGTTCTGTTTACTGGTATATCTATTATCATACTCCTGGTTTTGTTTTCTAGTGTCCAGTACCTGTGGCCAGACTTAAACTGGTATATCTATTGCAATACTTCCAGTTTTGTTTGTTAGTATGCCCAGTGAGATTAAAAACTTATAAAAATGACAATTTTAACAACTGAATAAAGTTGGACAGGAAAAATAAAATGTTTACTCGAAGAAGTTATTCTTGGTAGATCAATAACATTTATAACGAATCCACACAGAATTTGTAACGAGTGGTAAATCAGAATGACGAAACAAGGGGAACTCTCACCTCTAAAGCAACTTTGGAAGAAAGTGTAACAAATGACAACCATTTGACGCGAATAAATCATAATGAGCTCATATAAGACTGATAACACGCGACTATATTTTGCTGTGACTCTTCTGTACTGTACAAAACGAACAAAATAGCTAAGAATATAAACTTTAATTGTTCCATGGTATCTTACTTTTGGGGATAATCCTGCTGAAATATCCACTTTTCTTGCCAAGAAATTGACAAAATAAACATCCATACTACACACGTGTTAAATCTCCATTTATAAACATACATTTTTCATAAACACTGTAACTCCAATTGAAACAATAAAACCTGAAGTTAAATGTCAAATTATTTTCTTAAATGTACTCTTTGTTGTTATTAAATGCTGTCCAAACAAATTAATAGTGCACCAATATTGGTCACGTGTTCATTATAATCGTCCATATTGTTTGTTTATTCAAGCGGCAAAATAAACAATTTGTACTGGTAAAGTAATTAACAAAAAGGGCGGGGTTTATTAAAAGAATATAAGATATAAGAATAAAAGAATAATTTGTTCACACAAGGAAAAGATGTGTATTTGGAAATTACATAATAAATGATTAAAATAAACATTAAAACCAAATAAATATTGACTTGGAAAAGAAAATCAAAACAAACAAAAAACTCGTCATTGTCAAAATTTGATTATTAATGCCAATATGGTGCAACAGATAATTGATGTTATAATATTTAAATGCAAGTTAATCAATTTGCGTTTGACAATAATTATATTTGCAAAATTTAAATATTCAAGATTGCAGTTACCATAAGTGCAATAATTGCAATATATTATTATTCCCGCACTTCCTTAATATAACATGGGCGTTAATTGTGTTTTATAAGGCAAACAGACCAGGCGTTCATTTCACCCAGGCGTTTATTTCAACCCGGCGATATTTTGTATTGACACAGACCAATAGACCAGGCGTTTATTTTACCCAGGCGTTCATTTCAACCCGGCGATATTTTAACATTTTAGTTAACACGTTTGTTACATTACTACAATGAAAGTTTAGCATTTTTTTCTTTTACTGTTTACTTTTTTAAACAATTAAGGGTCATAAGTAAAACCATTTTAAAAACGAAACTTCAATAATGGGGCATAATTAGGAAAAACCTTTATGAGTAATATAAGTAAAACATTTAAATGTTGAAACATAAATCTGCCTGGTTTTATTTTCAATGTTTGCGCTTATGAGTTCATAATGCACTCGTACACAACTTTTACACGCCGCTTGATCTACACTGGGTCGGAGTCCTTGTAGGTTCACTTAAGCTTGCTGTTATTTAAAAGCAGGTGAAAGAAAATAATCTTAAATCCAAAATGCCTGCAAACATCAATTACTAGAAATTCTGTACGAGCGCATTGTATTTTACACTTTCTTGTAGGTAAGTGAAGCGGTTTTCATTCGCTAAATTTAGATTCCGTTTTCTTGCATCAGCTCGAGAGTTTAATGAATAATTCTATACGAGTACGTTATGAATTTATTTCCCGTTTTCTTGCATCAGCTCGAGAGTTTTATCACTTTTTGCGGTTAGGTTTATTACGTCTATTTTGCCGTTTTCTTTTCGCTACAGAAATAAAAAAAAAATCTACAGAGATAGCCTGACTATTTGTGTTTGTGTGTACTTTTATTGTGTACATGTTCAACAGATAATAGCACCTATTTAATTTTATTTCCGTGCCGTTTTCATTCAAGAACTGCAGACGTCATAATCTTGCATCAGACACTTTTATTCTGTACGAGTACGTTATGTGTCTATTTTCCATTTTCTTGCATCAGCTCGAGAGTTTTATAATTTTGTACGGAAAACGTTATAAATGAGGGTACATGTACTGTCCGTTTTTCTGCTGTAGGCTCCAAAAATAAAATTTTTAAAAATACATAAATTACATGTGTGATTTATAAATTTTGGTGTAAAAATAAGAAAGAGTTTGATAGAGTATGTTAAACAGGTTCCAAATTATGATTTGTCCATTTTCTTGCAGTTTAAGAAATCAACGACGCGGAAATTATTCACGAAATCCAGATGCCATTATCTTGCATCAGCTCGAGACATTTATTCTGTACGAGTACGTTATGAATCTATTTTCCGTTTTCTTGCATCAGCTCGAGAGTTTTATTATTTTGCACAGGGAGGTTATAACTTTGTAAAAAGACAGTGCGACTGGCAACACTGCAATAATGTTTGTAAATATTTGTGCAAAATAAAATAAGAAACGAAACTGTGTGTATGTTGAATAGGTTGAAAGCTGTATTTTTGTTTAATTGTTTAGCAGTTATAAGAAATCAACAATAAAATTTCTGCGAAATTAAGATGCCATTATCTTGCATCAGCTCGAGACTTTTATTCTGTACGAGTACGTTATGGGTGTATTTCCAATTTTTCTGGCAAAAGTTTGTCCAGGCTACATCTCAGAAACCGTAAGGTGTAGTAAGTTGATACTCGGTAGGGACATTGGTTGGGGGTTATAAGTGTGCAACATCATGGTGTGACCTTGATTTGACATTGCCGTAGTGACAATGACCAATAAAATATTGTCCGGGCTATATCTAAAAAACCGTAAGGTGTAGCAAGTTCATATTTGGTACGGACGTTGGTTAGGGGTTGTAGGTGTGCAACATCATGGTATGACCTTGAATTGACCTTTGACCTTGCTGTAGTGACCTTGACCTATAAAATCTTGCCTGGGCTATATCTCGGAAACCGTAAGATGTAGGTTGTTGATACTTGGTAGGGACACTGGTTAGGGGTTGTAGATGTGTAACATCATGGTATGACATTGATTTGACCTTTAGCATTGCCGTAGTGACCTTGACCTACAAAAACTTGTCCGTGCTATATCTCAGAAATGGCAAGGTGTAGGAAGTTGATACTTGGTAGGGCTGTTGGTATGGGTTTGAAGATGTACAACGACATGGTGTGACATGGACTTAACCTTGGGCCTTGCTGTAGTGACCTTGACCTTTAAAATCTTGTCTGGGCCATATCTTAGAAACCGTATGGTAATGGAAGTTGATATTTAGCAGGGATGTTGGTTAGGGGTTGTAGTTGTGCAACATCATTGTATGACCTTGATTTGACTTTTGACATTGCTATAGTGACCTTGACCCATAAACACTTGTCCGGGCTACAAGGGTTTATCTTGAAAACTATAAGGTGCAGAAGGTTGAAACTTGGCAGGGACATTAATTGGTTAGAGGGTAGGTGTGTACTGCAACCTTAATTTGACCATTGATGTTGCTGTAGTGACCTTGCCTTTTAAACTTTTTCTCCAGACTATATCTTAGTAAGTGTAAGGTGTAGAAGGCTAAAACTTTGCATGAACATTGGTTAGGGGGTGTATGTGCACAATGTCATAGTGACCTTGATATTTAAAATCTTGTCCAGGCGATATCTTAGAAAACATAAGATGTAGCAGGTTGATACTTTGTACGGACTTTTGTTAGGGGCTGTAGGTGTATATCATCAAAGTGTGACCTTGATTTGACTTTTGATCTTGCTGTAGTGACCTTGACATTTAAAATTTTGTCTGGGGTATATCTCAGAAACTGTATCATGTTGGAGGTTGAAACTTGGTAGGTACATTAGTTAGGGGGTGTAGGTGTGCAACGTCATGTACATGTGTAGTGTGACCTTGATTTGACCTTCCTGTAGTGACCTTGACTTTAAACATTTGTCCGTGCTATATCTAAGAATCCCGTAGGGTGTAGGAAGTTAATACTTGGTAGGGACATTAGTTTGGGGGTGTAAGTGTGTAACATAATGTCAGAATGTGTGCTCTGAAAGTCTTGTGATCTTTGTACTGTGTAACTTCTATATCTCATGGTGTTGAAAACTATTTGTGTGGTAAGGGCATTTCAGATGCTATTTTTGATCAAACATTGCTTACTGTCTTATTGCAGGATTTGTTAATATTTGTGTACAAGAAGAAAGAATTTAACTGTGTGCATGTTGAACACAGTAGTGACATAAACATTGTACTTCATTTTATAAAATGGAAAATTTAATAGTTAAATTATATTTTTATAAGATAATATCTTACCTAGTGGACCGATGCATTTTCCGGCGCACAGCCGGTCCTGCCAAACGTTAGGAAAAAAACGTCCTGAGCTGGGCTCTGACTGGGACCGGTAGTGTCGTCTTGATTCACCAGGTGTCCTAAGAGCACCCAGCTCCCCTAATGCGCGTGTGCACGCATGCGCACTTCCTCTTTTTGTTGCCTACCTAAGAATGTCCCCTTTTGAGCTATAGCGGGGCAGGTAGGGTGGGAATCCCCTGGTCCACTAGGTAAGATATTATCTTATAAAAATTTAATTTAACTATTAAATTTTCCATTTTATTGCGTTAATATATCTTACCTAGTGGACCGATGCAGAATAACTACCCATTGGTTGGAGGGTAGCTCTAAGAAAGGAGGACAGAGACTCCAACTCCAGTAACATTCTATAAAGCCAGAGGGAAACACACCTGGACAGGTTTCTAATCACCTTGGCTATGCACCCCCCCCCCCCCCCCTTTTTTCTTTTTCAGAGTATCCTTAAAAGTAGGTGGAGAGAGGAGACGAAGGAGTCCTGTCCCAAGGATTCAACGAGGAAGTGATGAAGGGGAAAAAAAGATTGATCCCTCATCTCTCTTGCTAATGCAAGACAGACTGCAGGGACGTTTAATTTGTTGGGCAGCTACCACAGGACCCAAATGGTACAATTCTGAGTCCGCCCAGGCCACATCCTTAAGATAGAACTGGGTGAACGTATTGTGACACTTCCAGTGACAGGCTGATAAGATTTGATCTAAAGGCACGCCCCCTTGAAAGGCTTTGGATGCAGCGAAGGCGCGGACATCATGTGCCCGAACTTGACGCAAGGTTTGAGCCTGTTCATCTAATAGTTGATAACATAAGACAATTGTATGTTTAATCCAGGAGGAGACAGTACAGTCACAATGTCCTTCTGGAAACTCTTTCTGAAAGAGACAAAAACCAATTCCTTGCCGGCCCGGAGGTCTTTGGTCTTGTCCAAGTAATAACGTAGTGCCCTGACCGGACACAGTGTTCTATCCTCCTTCAGAGATTTGTCTAGGGTCGGAGCTAGAGCCAGGATGACAACCGGAGCTACACAAGCTGGACCCTCCTTGGTCAGGTGATTCTTAGAAATGAAACCTGGAGAGGGGTAAAGTGACACATTAGACCAATCCTCTTGATGTCCAATGTTCTTGTGGACCCAGGCATGGATTTTACTCCTCCTTTTTCCAGAGCCCAGAGCTAAAAGGAAGACAGTCTTAAAGGTGAGATGTTTTAGGGAAGCTTTCCTAAGAGGTTCAAAGGGAGGTTTTTAGTAAGTTGATGTAGGACCAGGGACAGGTTCCAAGAAGGAATACCCCGCCTTCCCTTTGGCTTATCCCTATGAAAGCTATCCAGCAACCGAGTCAAGTTTTTATCCTTGCTTATGTTGATGTAAACATTGCCCACCTTGTCGGCTATAGCAGTCCTATAGCCATCAATAGTGCTAGACTGAAGGTGCCTCTCCTGAAAGAGGAGAAGGATGTCCGCAATCTATTTTATAGAGGGAGATCGGACGTCCACCTTATTTTTCTCACACCATCTGACAAAAACGTTCCACTCTGACTCATAAACGGCTCTGGTTGAGCGTCTCTGAGGAGCCTCAATTCTTGTTGCCACTTCTGCAGAGAACCCTGCTTGCTGGATGGCAGAGGCTCTAGGAGCCAAGCATGGAGGTTTAGATTGAGGAGATCCCTGTGAGGACACTGATTGAATGGCTGAGTTAACAAATTCGTCACCTGGGGAAGAGGGCAATTTGAACTGTCATGTTGACCAGGTCCCAAAACCATGGCATGTTTGGCCATCCTGGAGCAATCAGAATGATGTGACGGCAACTGTGGTCCAACAGTTTGGACACCACCTGAGGCAGAATGGCCATCGGAGGGAAGGCGTAAGCGTTCAGATCTTCCCACCGGAGACTCAGGGCATTGACCTTCCAAGCTAACCGGTCTGGAACCGGAGACACAAACCTGGGAAGTTTGTGATTGAACCGGGTCGCAAATAAATCCACTTCCAGAACGTGCCAACGCCGGCATAAAAGAGTGAACACCTCCGGAAGGAGAGACCACTGTTTGAATCACCTGTTTGTGCCTGGACAGTTTGTCGGCAATCACATTTAGGTGGCCTGGAATGTGCCTGGCTCTTAATACAATCTGCCTTTGGTTGCACCATAGTAGTAGTCTCCAAAGGAGAGCACAAAGAGAGCCTGACCTCATCCCCCTTCCTTGTTGATGTAGGAAACCACTGTGGTGTTGTCCGTGCAAACAAGAATGGTCTGGTTCCAACACAATTGCTCGAACTGTTTTAGGGCCAAAAGGACTGCCTTGAGCTCTAGCAAATTTATGTGCAAGACGCCTTCTGACTTGGACCAGAGGCCTTTTGTAGTGTAGTCTCCTAAGTGTGCACCCCAACCTTCATTTGATGCGTCTGTAAACAGTTGGAGGGCGTGCTGCAATGGGTGTAGAGGCTGACCTGACAGAACATTGTCTGGGTCCAACCACCACCTTAGGTGAACATGGAGCGATTTGGGTATGGGAATGTTCTTTTCCAGAGATTCTGGGACATGCCAGTGTTTCTTCAGGTGCCATTGAATGGGTCGCATGTGTAGGCGTCCCGATACAACTTGTTTTTCTGTGGCTGTCAGAAGTCCGATCAGGGACATGAACTGCCTGACCGAGCAGGTCTCCCGTCCCAAGAGAAGATTGATCTTTTGAGATAGAGCTATCCACCTCTCCTGAGTGGGTTTGACCAGTCCTTGAGATAGATCGAAATGATAGCCTACAAAATTGAACACGTGTTGGGGAACCAGTTCATGGCCATGCTGACCACCAGCCTAGAGAGTGACATAGGTCCAAGAGGGTCTGGGTATGTAGTAGGCAGGTTACCTGGCAAGGGGCTCTCAGTAACCAGTCATCTAGGTACTGGTGGATTTGGATACCCCGAGCTTGTGCCATCAACTTGACTTCCTTGACAACCTTTGTGAACTCCAACGGAGCCGTCGACAGGCCAAAAGGAAGAGCGGTGAATTGAAAGGTTTGACCGTTTATGTGGAACCTGAGATATTTCCGCAACCTTTGATTTATCGGGATGTGAAAGTAAGCGTCGCTGAAATCCAGCGAGGTGACCCACTCCCCTTGTTGAAGGAAGAGTCCTATGGTCTCTGGCATTTCCATCTTGAATGTAGCCGGTGCTAGGTATAGGTTCAACTGACTTAGGTCCAGAATGGACCTCCACTTGTTGTTGGGTTTTGGTACTAAAAACAATCGGTTGTAGGCCAGAGATGACGGAACCATCACCCTTTCTATAGCTTGTTTTTGACCTAGAGATTGTAAATCCTCGTTCAGGTTTTTGTTTCGGATAGGATTTGAGTAACCACTGACTATCACCGGAGATCTTGTTAGGGGTGGTCTTTCCTTGAAGGGTAGTTGATACCCCTCCCTGAGGATGGAGACTACCCTTGGATTTGAACCCAGGGAGAGCCAGACCTGCCAAAACTTTTGCAGACGGCCTCCCACAGGTGGATCTTTGACAACATGAAGGGCATTTCTGACAACTGGGGCACAGAGACACTGATTTACACAGAAAATACCTTTCACAGATTTTATTTCTACATTTGACTGAGAGGGCCTTACGTTTTTCTTTTGCAACTGCCCGTTTACAATAACTGCAGGAGCCACAACATGACAATTTACAGTCTCTCGACAATCCATTTTGTTTATTGTTGGTAACTGATTGAGAACCCCGTAACTTAAACTTAACTGAACTGGGGAACTCACTGAACAGTGATTGTCATTTATACTGCTTTGTACCCCAGCCAGCCTTTGAAAAATATGGGGAACTAGAGCCACCTCTACCATGACTTTTTCTCCTGCCTCTGCCCAAAAACTGACACCATGGCTGCTGAGTCTGAGAAGAGGAGAAACTAGACTGTTTCTTGTCCTTCTTGTCATATGGGTGGTATCTAAATTGGTGTTTCTTGGAGTGCTGGAATGTGCCCGAACCGGGACCAGAAGCACCCTAGCTGATTCATGTTTTAGTATATCCTGCTCAGCTACTGCCAAAACATCATCAGGAAAAAGTGGAGCATTTCTAAGTTTGTTCTATGTGTCTGGTTTTAGGCCTGTTTTCACATATTCCAAATACGAGTCTCTTCGCAATAGGATAAAGTTGGCGAGCTGAATGAAGAGGCTGTCAGCCAGGTGTTGGAAAGCTGTGCTTAGTGCAACGGAAACACTTGTGTGGAAGGCCGACAGATGCTTTAAGTCTTTAATGGCGTCTGTAACCTCCTTAGGTGCTTTGCCCATTACAAAAGTGCTATACAAGAAGAGATATGCTAGTTCATTTTGTCTTGAATCTCACTAATGCACCTGTTGAAACCTGCAGCATGATTTGTAATGAGAGAACCTTCTCTTGCGCACTGTTCCCATCGCCTAAGAATTTCTTGAGGTACAGGCCTTGAAGCCAGTTCTGAAGCTGGGTATGCGGATATTTTGGCAATCCTAGAAAACTGAGAGTTAAGTCTAGCCTCTGATCTGGACCATCCAAAAATGGTTCTTCCTGGTCTTTGATTGCCCTCCTGTTTAAGTCTAGATTGGGTGTACCACTTTGACTGGCTCTTAGGGGTCCTAATAAATTGATCCAGTTTTAAACCTGTGGCCTCTTGAGAGTGTGAGGGGTAACCTTCTGCTGCACACGTGTTGAGTTTCTCCATTTTGTAACAGAGCCAGTCGTCCGCCGGCAATTCAACAGACACCTTGCCAGTACACTAGGGATCCTTGCCTTTCCAAGGATTATCTGAACGGTTATCAGTATCTCCCACAGCAGGTTCACAGTCCGGTGTCCAACCAAGGAAGGCTCTCACCGACCGGACAGTTTCCCTATAGTTCATTTCTTCATTCCTTTCTGCCACCTCAGTATCTGAGAGTTCGCCCTCCTCACCGGTATCTCTATCAGAACGGTCCGGACGAGGGTCAAGTTCCACATCTGACAATACAGGTTCCTGTTGTACAAAACTACCCGGAGGGTCTGTTACAGAAGAACCGGAAGCACTTGAAAGTTTAGGACCGGTGTGAACCGGTTGATCCGATGACACTGTAGTAGCAACACTCTTGAGTGAAACAAAGTATCCGGCTTATCAAGAACTTGTTAACCCGGACCGGGTACAACTGTCTTGGTAGCGGTGGAAGAGTCAAAAGCAGACTGACTGGCAGAACCGGCAGCAGCGGCCGGTTTTGAAGATTTTCTATGTTTAGATTTGCCCACTCCTTTTTCTTTCTTTGCTACAGTCCCCTCTGGGTCCTGACCCGGAGTTCGCACTGGACTGGTGGCTCTGGGGTCAGGAGAGGGATTAATGAATGGAGTGTCGGATACTGGTGGGTGTTCAACATTTACAGGCAGTTTAGGAGTAGAGAAAATGTTGGACCTAGACAGTAAAGCTTCAAAATGAGCAAACTTTTCTTCCAATTGGTTGTTCAGCACTCCAAAATCCTGACATGAAACAAAGTCTCCAGAGCGCTGTTGATCAAATGAAACCAGGAATGGACCGGCAACAACCTGTTCTTGCGCATGTGCAGCGTCTGCAGACATAGAAATTTCATCTTGTATATCCACAGGGCCCACCACTGTAACTTTACTTGGGGAAACCAGGACCCCCGCTTTTTTGTCTTTCCTGATCTGATACTGGGGTGTTGCCAACATACCTCTTTGCATATCCGAAAAACTGTCACAAATGTCACAATCCTGTCCTTTCAGATACTTGTAAAATATGCACACAATAAATGAAAACACTACTAAAGTTCACAAATATATCCAAAAGTTTCTCTTGTAAAAAATTCACGGCTAATACTATGGCGCCAAACAAAAAGAGGAAGTGCGCATGCGTGCACACGCGCATTAGGGGAGCTGGGTGCTCTTAGGACATCTGGCGAATGAAGACGACACTACCGGTCCCGGTCAGAGCCCAGCTCAGGACGTTTTTTTTCTAACGTTTGGCGGGACTGGCTGCGTGCCGGACAAATGCATCGGTCCACTAGGTAAGATATATTAACGCAATAAAAATGTCTTTTAGAACTTTCTTTTCGCAATCGTAGCCATGCAGACATGCTGATAAATATTCACAAATTTCAAGTGACTGTGTGTGTGTGGGGGGGGGGGGTATTGTTTTCTAGTCAATTATGAGCGCATTATAATTAGTTTTAAATTTCGGTTTGAAGTTGTACTTAGTGGTGTTCACAATCTATAGGCTACATCATGAAAATAACTTACCAAGGAATACTTATGGCCTCATTTTGAAAAATAAGATGGTTACAATTGTTGTTTCTAGGAAAAACAAGATGGTTGGACAAGAAGTTTCTTTTAAGAATATTTAACCCTTTTTGTAGACAAACTGTGGCTCTGTTCAGCTGTAGAAGGTGATGTGTAAAAGGATATGTTTATTCTCTATGCACAGGCAGACATTTGACCTTGAGACTCTTTATTCAAAGTCATCCACCATATTCCAAAGTACCCCAATTAAACTGATTCTGGCCATACTTAAAAGTGTCTATGCTTATTATCAATTCTAAAAGTTTGGAATCTCAAACCAACCTACAAGAAATCATGTGCTTGGATTCTTTTGGGCTGGTCACATGTGACCTTGGACCCCTCCTTCAAAGTCAAGCGAGTGTTGCCAAACCTAAAAGTGCTCATTATTCTCTTATTATTGGTCCTAGAGGTTTAGGATATATTAACAACCTGCAGGAAATTACATGCTGGGATTCTTCTGCGCTTAGACTTGACCTTGGATCCCTCCTTCAAGGTCAAACAAGGATAGCCAAACTTAAAAGTGCTCATAACTCTTATCGGTTCTAGGGGTTTGGGATGTGTAACCAAACTATGGCAAATCATGAGCCAGATTTTTTCTTGGACCAATCATTCAAGGTCAAACAAGGGTAGCCAAACTTAAAAGTACTTGTATCTCTCTTACTATCGGTCTTAGAGGTTTGGCATGTGTAACCAATCTATAGGAAATCATGTGCTGGAATTCTTTTGGGCTGATCACATTTGACCATGGGCCTGTCCTTTAAGGCCGAATGAGGATAGTCAAATTTAAAAGTGTTTCTAGCTCTCTTATTATTGGACCTAGAGGTTTGGCATGTATAACAACCTATAGAGATTCATCTGCTGGGATTCCTTTCGGCTGCTAAGATTTGACCTTGAACCCTTCCTTCAAGGTCAAATGAGGGTAACCAAACTTAAAAGTAGTTATAGTTAAAAAGTTCTCTTATTCTTGGTCCTAGAGGTTTGGGGTATAAAACAAATCTAATTATCCATGATGAGTAACAAACCTATAGGAAAGCAGTGGTTGAGAATCTTTCGATATGATTAGATTTGACTTTGAACACTGCCTTCAAGGTCAATGGAGGGTAGCCAGACTTAAAAGACTGTAGAACTCGCTTGCTATTGGCAGTTGAAAACCAACCTATTGGAAATAATGGGCTCGGAGTCTGTATGTCAGATTTGACATCGGTCACCTTGCTGAACCTTGCTGAGGGAACTCAAACTTCAGTGCCTATATAGCACTGATTATTGTTCCTAGCATTGGTGCTATGTAAAGTGCTTGCTGACTATGCTCCTTTATCTTCCTGGTAGATGTTAGTATGTATCAGTTCTTCGATGTGTTAGGCCTTTTTATTGGAGTGGTAACCTCAAGAAATCATGGTCTGCCAATCTTTCCACAGTGTTATAGATCAGTATGTATCAATTCACCGGTGTGCTAGGCCTTGTTACTGGTTATTGACACTTGGAATGTTAACATCAAGAAATCATGGTCAGTGAATCCTTTTGTAGTGTCATATATCAACCCCTGCTTTAAGGTCAAACAGGTTCTTCATATAAAAAATTCCTGTATCTCCTGTTTTATTGGTCCAAGGGGTTTGGAATGTGAAACAACATTAGTTCTATTTTCTTCTATTCTTTACTGGATTTTTATAGTGCTTAATCTCTCCATTAAAGCAGACTCCACGGTACAACAAACAGCATCAATATTGCAAATTCCATCAGTCTCTGGGCATAGCAATGGTTGTTACCACAGAGACACAAGATGAATAGAAACTATAGTGTTAACAGCCTTGGAGACCAAGTAAGACGTTAGTTTCATCCTGAAAGAGGTGACAGAGGAAGGAGAATGAACATCATCAGGCAAATCATTCCAGATTGTAGGACCACTGGTTTTGCAAAACTATGACCAAACTGCTTCTTTGATTTATACAAAGATGGACTAAACTGAAGAACCTCCAGGAACTGTCCATCCAGTTGTCCTCATCTTGTGTTGTATTTACCGCTATATATATGAGATCAGAAATGGTCTAAAGTACCTTGGATGACCAGTGCTGAATTGAGCTGAAAAGACTATCCAGAAGTGCTGAAGGGATTTGGATGACATATTTTAAGTACAGTCAAACCCCTAACCCCTTTAAGTACATATTTGTTGACTAGATTTTCCTTTTAAATAGAAAAAATATCTTGGCTGAGTTTTATAAAGGGTTCCTAAATATAGAAGCTAGTATGCTATTAAATCTAGATCTTATTAGGCCCTTCAATGCCGCTACTAGTGTTCCACTAAGCTGATACTAGGGAACTACTAAGTTCCCGAGATGGCAGGGATTCTAGTTAGGAGAGCCTACTAATTACATATTAAAAACTGTCTCAGCAAAACAGATAACAGAGACTTAGTAGACTAGTAGCACTTAGTAGCCTGCTGAATAGATATTAGGCCTTCGTGAAACTGGGACCTGGCCTCTTCTTCAAAATCTGGAATGTCGTGTGTTGTTGTTTGAGGTTACACTTAACAGGGATCAATTACTAGATTCAAACCCACAACCACAGAGACGAGAGTGAATGACACTTGTTCACCACTGAGTAATCTGTGTGAAACAAAATCCTCCATTTTAAACAAGTTTGATAGTTTCAGGCCATTTATCTGACAATTTCAGGCCATTTATCTGACAATTTCACACCATTTACCTGACAATTTTAGGCCATTTATCTGACAGTTTTAGGCCATTTATCTGACAATTTTAGCGCATTCATCCAAAAATTTCAGGCCATTTATCTAACAACTTTGTGTCATTTATCTCATCTATGACAGAATTTCCATAAATTATATGTTTCTCGTTACTTTTTTTGAAGTATTGGACACTGTGGTGAGTTTTCATATTTGACTCAAACACAGAAAACAAAACAAAAAAATATAAACACATAAAACAGTAACATAAAACATAACAAAAAATATAAACATGTAAAACATTGACTTAAAACATAACAAAAAATATTAACATGTAAAACATTGACTTAAAACATAACAAAAAATATTAACATGTTTCACCTTGACATTAAAGGTAACAGAATAATAAACACATAAAACATTGATATTAAAAGAACATTCAGCATGTCTGTCAAAGATGTCATTGAGTATGTACACTCATATTCTCCACAGTAACTGTAACATTTGTATGAGTAATTTTATTTTAATACAAAATATGTTGATCTAAATATTAACTCATGATATGGTTATCCCAAACTTTTAAACTGGATATTACATAAATAAATAAAAATAAGACAAAATGTAATAGAAAAGACGTACCAATATTATATATTACAAGGTACATTAAACTAACCTCATAGCTATGTATAAATTAATATGAGTCAGTTACATGTATCATTACAGCTACAAATTTGGCTTTACCTTCTCATCATTAACAAATTGTATGCAAAGTCATCAAAAATACACGAAGGAATTGAGGTTTGGTATCTCTAAGGACTATCATACATCAAACAAGTTCAATCATTGACATTTTAGATAAATTTTATCATATTCTCAATAGAATGCAGATTTTAAAAAAACTAAGCATCTGCTGTACCATGTTTGTGATTACTAAATGTTTTTTATGGAGTTCAAGTTTCAAATATTCAAAATAAGCTTCATTTTGAGGACTGTTATCAAAGAAACTATCAAACTTCTTCAAACATTGTCACAGCACCAACATACAGCAGACTGTGTCTCCCAGTTCTGTGTTACTCAAGTTTTACCCTAACTCCAAGTACATATGAGACAATGATAATTGGTAATTCATGCTTAGTGTTCACACAAGTTAGAGTAATCAGAACAAGGGCTAGCATAAGGTAAATATGTTACTGACCCACCCTAATTGTAATGAGAAGAAGTGGGAAGGGGATACCAGCTATACCATGAGAGGAAATACTATTAGAGTAAGAAATCTAAAATTCGCCAGGAATCTAAACTTTGCCACCTCTAACACCTTAGTTAATTTTATGAAGAAAATGTTGGTTTTGTCTAAAAATTGGCATTTTTCAGTTCAAAAAGCCTTAATTTACTATACGTTCAACAAATCTCATCACAATTCATATATTTTATTAGTATTTTCACATGTGGCGAATTTCAGATATGTGGCGAATTTTAGATTTCTTACTCTACACATCTTGGTTAATGCCAAATCGATGCATACAATGGTGGGAAAGTCCCAAATAACTACACTTCTTTTGTTCTGTGTCTAGACTGAGTATTATGGTAATTTGGGTTTCCCAACCATGGCATAGCACTTAAACTTGTGTGTTTATGAGAGTGGCATTAGGAATAGGTGTCCGCACTGCAAACGGGGCGGTGGTGGTGATGGTTGGTAACCATATGTCCAAGTAACTATGGCAAGTGACTCTTGACTAGCACTGGCAGACATAATGGTATCCACTAAAAAGTAGGGAATAAGATTGTCTCACGCTAATGTCAAGAGGCTAACGGCCTGATTTATAAGATTAGATGTATTTATATATTTTGACCTTAAATGTTAACATTTATGGTAAGCCATGAATTTGTTCTCACATTTGCACCTCAGTCTTTGGTGGGATTACATAACTTCTGTGGGTGTATCTTTACCCAGCACTCTTAACAAGTGACACCAATCATTGCCTTCCCTCTCCCCTGATATGAACTCATTTTTTGTTGCATTAATTCAGAAGAGAATGTTACCCTAATATATATGACTTATTCATGATAACTTTAATTTTTTTAATACTATTGGTTTGGTGGATGGCGTTTCACTGACTAGTTCTTTTATTGACAAATTTTACCTGAGAAATATATTCATTTTATTCCTTCCTCAGGGTTAAAATCCCAGCAATACTTGGAGCTTATAAAAGAAAAATAACATACCATGATTTTTACAACTTATATTAACTTCTTAAAACTCAACTTTCTTTGGTGAATACTAGTATGCTGTTTAAGGTTATGGGTTCAGTTTTATTATTATAATTACTCTGGGAACACCTGATGTAATTTATCATCCCCCTCTGAGTCGGGATGCCAGTAAACTTTGTCTGAGTAGTAGACGTGTGAAGGGCTCGATATTGACTGAGCTCCTTTACGTTTCTGCGGGATTATTTGCTCGGTGATACTGTCACATGACCCTTCATTGTCACTACTCTGAAGGCTGCCCTCACAAATACTCTCAATAACCTGGTGGCGGTTTTTACTGCGGTTACCTCTGCAGCTATTATTATGGTCATCGTCATAGAAACCGCTGCTGGCACTGGAGGCTGCAGATGGCGCACCTCTGTACTTGGCCTTGGGAGGCAGGCTTTCATTGGTGACTAGAGTAAAAAACTGTAAACCTTTTATGATTGTAAAAACTGTAAAAATCTCATTGTAATTTAATTTTTCGTAAGCTAAATACTTACCTTATCCTCATTATTGCTATGTTGGCAAGAGCAAATATCAACGACCATATGGGGCAATATATAGCATGAATTTTATCACCTGTTTCACAAAACAATGCATTTACATTTCTGGCCCTTTTATTGTTTTAAATGATGGACACTGAGCCACACCAGTAAATGATTCATATATTGGGATACCTGAAATATAAACATTTATTACAGGTATGCTTCACTGGGCAGCTTATCATTCATAAAAGATAAAAAACGTTTTTTGGATAAAAAGAGCTTGCTTGGACAATAGAAGGCTTATAAAGTAAAAGGGAATATATACAACAGAAGAAAATTGATTTTGGAAGAATAAATATTCAGATGATAGAAATTTGTGTAATTGAGGTTCCTCTGGAATTATCTCAAAAGCACCTAAACCCTATCAATACAGCCCAGCAAACTGTAAAAATTTTATTGTAATTTAACTTGCAACCATATAAAATATGAAGTATTATAGGGAAATAGGGATCTGGCGCATGCGCAGTCAACTTATATGCAGCAAGTAAGTAATGACAAGAATATTTCTTCTCTAAATATTTGAGTTGGTCGTGGATGTTTGCTCTCGTCAACATGCAGCAATAGTGAGAATAGGGTCAGGGTATTTTACGCAATATGTTTTACAGTCATGTTGCTAACAAGACGTGCCAAGAAAAATTTTGAATTAAAGGAAATGCCTTATTTGCACATTGCTGTTACAGCTGACGTTCATGTAGCATTCCATGGTTTTAAACTATCAATGGGCTGAATATTAAAGCCACGAAGCCCACAGCAGATCGATAGTTTAAAACCATCATAAAGCACGAGAATTTGTCTTTTATTCCTATTCTAAAATGGTTACATTGATATTTTGTTCAAAATAAGGGGTAAATCTTACGCAAAAATCAAAACAAATCCAATGCCATGTTGGCTGTTCCATTAACTAAACATGCAAACAGCCTTTTGGTTAAAAAATTGTTAGGAAATCCCCAACAGAATTCCGTGATATCATAAATATTAATGAGTAGTCGACCTTTAAATGAACTATTGATAAAAATCCCCACTGAATTATTTGACTTCATATTTGCTGCATATAATTTACGTTTTATTTTGCCGCTAGTTGTTTACATTTGTACGCAAAGGGATGATGCACACAGAATTCAACAGCGTTGTTTTATTTACCATTCTATATTCGCGATTCCAGTATTGTGCAAAAGATGTGTCCAAGGTCACTGCGCAGCGTACCATTTTAGAATAACAATTTTTAAATATATTCTTGTTGGTCGCCATTATTTACTAAATGATAAGAACTTGATTTGCTACTTTGTACTCAGTTTTTAACAAAGTTTAACTTTTTTCGGGTAACCGGGCGGTAACCTAATAAAGCCTTAGTACCAACAGACACCAATTTTTTGAAGGTTTTAATCTTATTTCATTACAAGAAAACAATTATTATGAGGGTTTTTTTCCTACTCACCGATGGGAGTCTTCAAGGGATTATGTTTAGTGTCGGTGATATCTGGTTGTAAAGGTGCCACTTTCGCAGAAGAAGTACCAGACTTGTATTTGGACTTGCAACAGCTTCTTAGTATAGCTACAAAAAATACCAACTGAATTACAGTAGAACCCCTATTATCTGACCTTCTACTAACCGACTATTCAATTTTATAAACTCCTTTCCACTCTCACAAACTTTTATTTTAATATTGTTTTATATTATACCGATCCTCAAATTTTAAGAGCCCTCTACTATGTGAACTCAAGCTTACTCCCCCAGTTTGGTCATATGATAGAAGTTTTACTTTATTTACAAAATATCAAGCTGGTCCCCTTTGAATAGTACTCTACTGAGAAGAATTTCTCCATTAGTGGATATAAATATCAGGTGCTTACATCCTTTTAAAAACCTTCTGCATACAACTAAGTTATTTACTCTTAACTACTCTTTACTATTCTTTACTACTACTCTTAAGTGATTATGTATGTGGGTGTATTTGTTTGTTTGTTTGTACTTGTGATTCCTATAAAACCAAGGAACACATCTTTCTGAAATTTTTATGTGTGGGTAATGCCTGGCGAAAAGGAAGAATTGATGAAATTTGGAGAAAAATCTGGATCCTATTCTGCATACAAAAACATCCTGAATTTTCAACATTCCCACTTTCAATGATTTTTATGGTCATGCTATCTTACTTTGAGGGTTACAATTTTTTAAGCAGTATTTAGATGAAAATACAATATGGGGATACTTAGCTGAGCAGGCAGAGGTTTGCGCTCTATGAGTGCCTTCTCGTTTAGTTATAAGCTTACCATGCTATTTACTTGATTATTTACTGAGTTACTTACCCAGTATAACCACATCCATTCCCAGTTCTATCAGCTCAAAGATTGAGATGACAGAGCAGCCTATCCACAGGCCAAGAATCCCTCCCACATCTGACGCAAACTGTACTGTCTGAAATATTATACATTATGATTTCCATATGTGCCTGTGGTGTATTGTATATTATCATCAATATCATGGCTTGTAAAACAATAACACGTCATAGAAATACAGGAAATACAAAGCGAGATCATTTTAAATGAAAAATACTTGGGTTTTATAGTGAAACTACAGTAAATGACATGTGTATGTCCCCTTAATATATAAACTGTGTTTCAAGATGAAAAAACATACAAGAAAAATAATTAGTATAAATATGAGTTTAACCAAAAATTCATGAATACTTGGTTAAAGTGCATGGTGTCTTCTACAATTTGTGTGCAATATAGAGTAAGAAATCTAAAATTCGCCAGGAATCTAAAATTCACCATCTCTAAAACCTTAGTTAATTTTAGGAAGAAAATGATGTTTTTGTCTAAAAATTGGTATTTTTCAGTTCAAAAAGCCTTAATTTACTATACAGTCAACAAATCTCACCACAATTCATTTATTTTATTAGTATTTTCACCTGTGGCGAATTTCAGATATGTGGCGAATTTTAGATTTCTTACTCTAACATCTGACCACAATGCATACAAAATTGAGTAAAATTGTGTTCACATAATAGAAAGATCGGCTAGTTTTTACTTTACTGGTACGAGCTTTGGGAAATAATATAATTCCACGTTTTTACCAATTCCATCCTTTTATTTTTATTGTAATATACTGGAATACTATTCATGGGGGTTGGGGGCTTGCCCACATTTATTAATTCCACATTTCCTTGACAATTTCCTGCAATTATCAAATATGGAGGATCCCGTATTGGTAAAGTAAAATTGCCCTGAAAGATTATTAAAAAACTGAAGAAGTATACCAGCATGAAACAGTGGGGAAATGCAAGTGTGATAGATCAAAAATAGGTTCATAAAACTGAAACTTGAGATACTGTAAGCCAGGGGCCTTATTCACTGAAGGTCTAAGCCAAATGCTTAAGTTAGCCTTTGTCTAAATACCCAAGTTAGCCAGCCTTACACTTGGCAAAGACCTTTGATGAATATGACACCCCCACATCAACAGAAGGTTGGACGCTAGAGAGTGCACCGTATTTTAAATACTCTATCGTTTCTCAAACTGTGCAAAAATATACTTTAAAAAACCATGATCATGCTATTCTTCAATATAACCACAGACATTGATTGTACTCTGGGTAACATTCTAACATGTTTTTTTGTTTTTTATCGTATTTTGTATTTATACTCAGCGCAATATCTCCATATACTACAAGACTCAAAACACTATATGACCCATCCGACTGTACAAGTACAGCCCAACTCTCAAGTTATTGACATTCCCCTAACTGAAAGACAGAGGCTCAAGGCTGACCATTTATCAATGTCCTTGAGGTTCTTCAATCTGCCACTGGAGATAGGACCCAATGACAGAGGACCGTCATTTTAAGTGGTCATCCGAACCACTATGTATCTGCCTGCACCTAGGATTGAACACATCCTCTTTGTTCCTAGGCGAGTGTGTTACCCACTAGGCCATAGTGGCAGATACAAGGTTGATATAACACATCAAAAGCATACCTTGTAAGCCTCAAATTCTTCTATCTGTTCATAGTTAAAGTCTTCGTAAAACACTTCGATCTGCAGAAGGTTATTTCTGGCACTGTCTGAGTCATTGGAGTTATAAACATCTGCAATTTTGTCCTTAAGTTTTTCCAGTACAGACTCCTGAAATAAAATTATAATTTGACATTGTTGAGTAAAGGTTCTTGAAAATTTGTGCATTTTTCATAAAAACAGTAAGACACCTATAAATTTAGGGAAATATCTCACAAAATTTACTTATTTTGTGTAATAATAGTATTTTCTCAATTATGGCTTATGCATAGAGAGTCACAGAAAAGTGAATTAAATACCAGATCTAGTTTATTTCAATACCTCATAAAAACCAGGTTTCATAAGTCATAAATGGTTGTTCACTCATAGGTTGTAGCAATACAGTATTTTTCGTCTAGTGGTTCTTTGTAGTTTCTATATCACAGAAACTATCACTGTCAAGTGATATTGCCCTTGGGCCTATCGGCTCTGGGGCAATATCACTTGCCCTCGGGATTCATAACTCATGATATTGCCCAGAAAGAAGCGTTTTATTCTGTAAATAATCACCACTCACCATATGTGCTAAGGAGGGCCAGAGAGCAGTAGTAGGAATCCCACTGAAATATTCTTCTCTGAAAAGAAAATTATCCTGAGATATCCTTCAGTTAACAAATTAATATAATGTTAATTGGTTGTTATATCTGTCTGCACATGGGGAGAACCTTTCATGTGTCATTATAGCGATATACCATAAAAATCCATGCATTATTAAATATCCCTATTCTAACATGATATGTCCATAGTAAAATATTTTTATTACTTTGTTGGGATAAAGTTTACGTTTTTAGGACTCAGGCTAAGGATAACCAGAAGTAATTGGCACAACTTTATGACAATATAATGCATGGTATTTTTGTTCAATTAGCCAATCGTAAAATCTGTTACATTGCTGTCATGTTAGAATGAAAAACTACAGGTGCCACATTCATAAAAAGGATCCAGCTCAAGTTCAGCCAAGAAGCAGCATAAGTTTACAGGAGTTCATATTTCTAATTCCAATTTGAACTTTTATAGCACTTAATCTCTGTTATTCAAAGGAGACTTTAAGGTGCAAAAGAACCAAAACAGTCAACCAATTTCAGTAACCAGGGACAGAAAAGACGTCAAGCACCACAGAGAATGCTGGGGGGGGGGGGGGGGGGGGGGGGGGGGGGGGGTGATTAACACTAAGGTGGGTGTGCCTTGGTGTAGGGTATTTTTCATACTAAGCTTGAGCTAAAGTTTGGCTCAACTTGATCCCGATTCCTTTTGTGAATATGACCCCTGATTAGTGTAAGTTACCAAAGGGTATAAAATTAACAGTATAATGACAAGGTAGCAGAATATTTTCCTTTCGGTATCATGCCAAGGCAAAACCATTCCGATTCTGGGATACCTAAACAAATTGCATTTTAGTATTTCCCCAATCGACTTTCAACAGGAAATCAAATTGATCAAAACAGGCTCATCAAAAATATTGCTACAAAACCTTAAAATTTGCAAAAAAATACTGCATAAACTTTGAAAATGACTTTAGATTTATGGTATGTTTGTAATATTTCATGTTTTCCAATGAAGTTATCCACTGACAGTTGACATGTCGGAAATAATATTTTGATTTGGTATTTCAGTGGAATAGTCTCGATACGGTAATAATAACGGTAATACCCTCTCATCCCTAATTAAAATAAATCACTTTTTTTTCTTTTGATGTTTGTCATGTAGAATTTTTAAAATTTTCATCAGTTAGAACCAGACGACCACTTTTTAACACTATATAATATTACATGGAAAGACTAACATAAATTTGTAAATATTTTTGGTATCAACTTGGTAAAATAGAAACTCTTTTTGGGCACTATAAAGTGTGTTACTTACTGACTACATTCTGGACACTGGTCAGCAATAGATACTCTGAAGTGCTTCAGTGCTTCGTATTGGCAAGGCTCTGGACACTGGTCATTACAGATACTCTGAAGTGCTTCAGTGCTACGTATTGGCAAGGCTCTGGACACTGGTCATTACAGATACTCTGAAGTGATTTAATGTTACTTACTGGCAAGGCTCTGGACACTAGTCATTACAGATACTCTGAGGTGATGTAATGTTACTTACTGGCAAGGCTCTGGACACTGGTCATTACAGATACTCTGAAGTGCTTCAGTGCTACGTATTGGCAAGGCTCTGGACACTGGTCATTACAGATACTCTGAAGTGATTTAATGTTACTTACTGGCAAGGCTCTGGACACTGGTCATTACAGATACTCTGAAGTGCTTCAGTGCTACGTATTGGCAAGGCTCTGGACACTGGTCATTACAGATACTCTGAAGTGATTTAATGTTACTTACTGGCAAGGCTCTGGACACTAGTCATTACAGATACTCTGAGGTGATTTAATGTTACTTACTGGCAAGGCTCTGGTCACTGGTCATTACAGATACTGTGAGGTGATGTAATGTTACTTACTGGCAAGGCTCTGGACACTGGTCATCACAGATACTCTGAAGTGATTTAATGTTACTTACTGGCAAGGCTCTGGACACTAGTCATTACAGATACTCTGAGGTGATTTTATGTTACTTACTGGCAAGGCTCTGGACACTGGTCATTACAGATACTCTGAGGTGATTTTATGTTACTTACTGGCAAGGCTCTGGACACTGGTCATTACAGATACTCTGAGGTGATTTTATGTTACTTACTGGCAAGGCTCTGGACACTGGTCATTACAGATACTCTGAGGTGATTTAATGTTACTTATTGGCAAGGCTTGGACAGTGGTCATTACAGATACTCTGAGATGATTAAATGTTACTGGCAAGGCTCTGGACACTGGTTATTACAGATAGTGTGAGGTGATTTAATGTTACTTATTGGTAAGGCTCTGGACACTGGTCATTACAGATACTCTTAGGTGATTTAATGTTACTTACTGGCAAGGCTCTGGACACTGGTCATTACAGATACTCTGAGGTGATTTAATGTTACTTACTGGCAAGGCTCTGGACACTGGTCATTACAGATACTCTGAGGTGATTTAATGTTACTTACTGGCAAGGCTCTGGACACTGGTCATCACAGATACTCTGAGGTGATACAATGTTACTTACTGGCAAGGCTCTGGACACTGACCATCACAGATACTCTGAAGTGATTTAATGTTACTTACTGGCAAGGCTCTGGACACTAGTCATTACAGATACTCTGAGGTGATTTAATGTTACTTACTGGCAAGGCTCTGGACACTAGTCATTACAGATACTCTGAGGTGATTTAATGTTACTTACTGGCAAGGCTCTGGTCACTGGTCATTACAGATACTGTGAGGTGATGTAATGTTACTTACTGGCAAGGCTCTGGACACTGGTCATCACAGATACTCTGAAGTGATTTAATGTTACTTACTGGCAAGGCTCTGGACACTAGTCATTACAGATACTCTGAGGTGATTTTATGTTACTTACTGGCAAGGCTCTGGACACTGGTCATTACAGATACTCTGAGGTGATTTTATGTTACTTACTGGCAAGGCTCTGGACACTGGTCATTACAGATACTCTGAGGTGATTTTATGTTACTTACTGGCAAGGCTCTGGACACTGGTCATTACAGATACTCTGAGGTGATTTAATGTTACTTATTGGCAAGGCTTGGACAGTGGTCATTACAGATACTCTGAGATGATTAAATGTTACTGGCAAGGCTCTGGACACTGGTTATTACAGATAGTGTGAGGTGATTTAATGTTACTTATTGGTAAGGCTCTGGACACTGGTCATTACAGATACTCTTAGGTGATTTAATGTTACTTACTGGCAAGGCTCTGGACACTGGTCATTACAGATACTCTGAGGTGATTTAATGTTACTTACTGGCAAGGCTCTGGACACTGGTCATCACAGATACTCTGAGGTGATACAATGTTACTTACTGGCAAGGCTCTGGACACTGACCATCACAGATACTCTGAAGTGATTTAATGTTACTTACTGGCAAGGCTCTGGACACTGGTCATTGCACTCTAACTCTCCCTTGGTGTACTTTTGGTTCACTTTATATCTACAGTCATCTGTAATACATATAAAAATGAAAACAAAAATTACACACTAAAACAACACCAAATGTCTTTCAACATACAACACAAACTGCAAAGTCATCGGTAGGGCACTACAGTAGTATTCAATTCATGAAAATCTGGAAAAAAAAAGAATAAAATGATCTCTAGAAGTGTGCCAAAAAATATTTAAGAAGTTAAAAATTGTTCTCTGAATAACTAATACATGTCTATATTTCCTTCTAATTAAGAAGCAATTCAATATAATTGAACTCTACTGAAACACCTTTCATGGTAAGTCATTTCTTCACCTTGTTCTCTGTTGGTGATGTCACACACAGATACCTCAGTATCGGTACCCAAGGCAGTGCCTCCCCTCGGTACATACGAGTCACTACAGCCACACTTACTGATTACTTCCCTCTGATAACAGGTACGCAAGCAATTCTGAATTTAAAAGTAAGTCTTGTATTATAATATGGTATATAGATATATATCCAATAAACACATTAAAAAATTTAAAAATACAGTCAATAAATTGTTAATTAGGAAGTATCACATGAATCTTCAAGGCTGTTACAGCCATCATTCTTAATTACTTCATTCTGCTAACAGATACAAACTCTAAAACAAAAACTTGAAGCACACAAGTAATTTGCCACAAACACAAAGAAATGGTTGAGTCAATTATCAATTTATTATCTAATGCTGAAGCCCTTATTTGGCACATTATTCGTTTTAGTATAAAACTTGAAAAATTTACATGATTTCCTTGCAAAGGCTACAGAAAACTACTTATTCCAGTCACTTTTGTGAAAAGTAGTGTGCTACCGCTGTATGAATGATAATTAAATTATATTTTTTTCCAACATATTGTAATTTTTTTATTCATTACTTATCAACAAAGAACAAGAACAGATCCCATATTTGTTCTACATCTGCACTATCACACCTCTAACAAACACTTGTGTATACACTGTCAATGGATTTACCAACACAATAACCAAGTTGGTTTCCAGCCTTTTGATGTAATTACACTTAGTCTAGTAAAGGCTAACAACTTTAACCAGGCTTTAAACTACAAAGTTACATAAGCTTAATAAAAATAAACACTTGTAAAAGCATTCAACTATTTGACTGCTCTGGCTAAAGTAAGAACAACAGCTTTGATTACATTAATACTAGGAGGTTGCTAGGAGGTTGCCATAACAACCCTGTTTTCCTACCGGTTTGCTGTATTTGACGAGAAACTTCTCCGAATACACATCTAAATCATGGTTTTCTTCATCCATGGTACAGTTACCATAGGGATGGGGTTTTCGCTTTAAGACAACCTGCAAAAGAACATCCATAATTTGATACTGCCAAAATAATTCTTTGCACCTAAAGCCCACATATAGCCATATCATTAGAGGCAATTCAATTAGGCAATTCACTCGCGAGAGTTCTTTTCTGAAGAAAGTATATCTCTCACAAAGCATTGTTTCTATAGCCCATTGTAAAGCCATGCACAACTTTACTTATTACTGCTACATTGATTAAAGGATTAAACAGCATTGTTTCCCCCCCCTGGATAGCTTACCAGACTGAAACAATTAACAGAAATTTTGTCGTTATTTGCATAAGTATCTTTAAAACGTATTGCAAAAAGACTCTTTATTCATGTAAACTTATTTTTTAGGACAATATGATTTCAATGATCATTTGGAAAAAAGAACAAGCACTTTTGCCTGAAGTTTGTCTTTCAAATAGTTTATTTTCCCATAGTCAATTATTTTTTACACCCAATAAATATTTGTATAACATTAAGACACAGAATTAAGTTTAGTATATTAGCCTCTTTTCCATCTTTTTTGTATTTTATTCACAGAACACATGTAATTCATTATTATGTATTTAAAGACGGGGCAAACTAACACACTGGCCTCCCGCCTATGAACTCCTGGGTTTGAATTCTGACCGTAACCTGAAGTAGGAAAGCTGGTTGTTGCTTGTTATTGTCTATTAGTTTTCAGAACAGAATCTCGGTCGATGAGTATGCACTCCTTTTCTCCAGCCCTTCAATTACCTTCTTTCTGTCCCTTGATATTGAAATTGGTTGACTGTTTGGTTGATGAGATTGTGCCTAATACCCCAAACACCCTGCAGGCAGTATAATGCATGGTTATAGGCATTGAGGAAAACACCCCTGTCCTTCAACTATCGCCCAAAGTTCGAACTTGTGACACAGTGGCAAAATATCCAATAACTTGCACGTCCTACGGAAATTTACTAATGTTTAAAATTTTCTGCCTCTGATGGCCTCACTGTGAGCATGGACAGATACAGGGGAGTCACGTTAGCGAACAGGACATCCATAGCGAACGGCAATCTACCGTGACATTTAAAATAATAGACAGCCAGGGTATAGGGTTTACCAGTGGTTAGATGATCATTTATTTATTCATATATTAAAATAAGTGGGTTGTTGAAACCCTGTGCCCCTGCTATCTTAGACTATCTTTTTTATCTTTTTTTTTTTATCTTTTTAATGTTACGGTAGATTGTCATTCGCTATGGATGTCCCATTCGCTAATGTGACCCCCCCCCCCCCCCCCTGTAAATATTTTGCTACAGTAACTGAAGGTGTGGTCCATGGTGTATATAAGGTTGGGACTCCGTTGTGCTTCAATGTAATAAGGCAACATAAGGTGAGTGGAGGTATTGGACGTTTCACACGGTCACAAGTTCACATACGATCCTCAGATGGTAGTTGAAGGACAGGGGCGTCTCGCCCCAATGCACGAGACTGCAGGTTATACCACCTCATGGTTCCCACTCCCTTTTCCAATTTAAATTCCCTGTGTTTTCCCTGTGAAGTTTATATTTTTCCCTGTGGATTTTATAAATAAAATTGAAAAATTTTGTTGTAATTTTAATTTTTATTAGATAAATACTTACCATTTCCTGACCATTGCTATATGTTGGTGCCATCCAACTCACTGGCCAACGTTGACAAACGTTTTAAGAAACCTTAAGAGGCCAGTGAGTGAGTGTGAACTAGCATGTCCCCCTAGTGGTCATGTGACCACGCTAGTAAACAACCTTCATTATTTTTGTTGCAGAAAATACTCCCCTAGTACTGAATCTGCGGGGAGGTAGGGGGGGACTATCCTGGTCAGGAAATGGTAAGTATTTATCTAATAAAAATTAAAATTACAACAAAATTTTTCAATTTTATTGCGAAAAATACACTTACCATTTCCTGACCATTGCTGAATGCAGCCTTCATGGAAGGAGGGCAGTACTAGAATATAAAGACCCAGTACACCACTCTGCACAGCTATCATACACAGCACAATCCTATAGGCATTCAGATCCAAACTCACCTCCCAGATGAGGCAGTGGAACTGTTGAGCACTACAAAACAACACAGCCTTGTTGTTGTTGTTGTTGCTGTTGTAGGAAGGAAGTAATCATTATAGAGACTCACTACCTAGCCTACAACTAAAACATTATGAGAAGTTTACATTGAAATTTATATGCATACAACAACATATAAACTTCCAACAGTCACCACATACCATACAGATCCCCTAAATCATAGTATGTAGTTGACGTTCTCACAAACTGACAGTTATTGCCACAGTTGAATGCTGTATCTAGACAAACATCCAACACCCACACAGGTGACCCAAATATTGGAAGTGTCATCAGCATATTGTGTAATTCCAAGTCTGAATGAAGTCAACAATTCTGCCTAATATAAATACAGATAGTATGACAGACATACTGATGCAAATGCATACTAAAGTATCAATATAAGTATCACACATATACTTATAAGATAACAAACTGTAGGACACAATATCAAAGTCTGACCACAAACAAACCAAGCAGGTGAGACTGAAAATTGGTAAAAAAGTTATGGTTTCCAGTAACATGCATCTAAAAATTCATATACAGAAAACACTATCCTAAAACCTAAAGATGCACTCATTCAGAATTGACTTCTCCTCAGTCAAAAGGAGAGTCTGCCTACAGCAAGATGAGATAGTTGACCTGAAAATATCTGCTGTAAAGCCTTCCTAACTAGGCACAGACAAGACATAATAATTCCTCATTGAATCCTTTGTCCCAAGTAAAAGTATTTCAAAACCTCACAAGACAAAGAGATCTATCTTGAGTAAAACTGCTGTCCCAATGATTGAGAGCTGGCATATCGACCGGCTTAACTGAAGTAGGCCCATCCGAAGCCAACTGATTCTTGGGTAATAAATGGCCAGAGCCAATTATGAGCAATACTCCTTTAAAGTAAGGGAAGACAATGCTAACGAGAATTACCCTTCTTCCTTTGCCTGATGCCAAAGTCAAAAGAAAGACCGTCTTTGAAAGTTAATAACCTCCAAGAAATCTTCCCCAAAGGCTCAAAAGGCTGTCTGGTGAGACCAAACAAGACCAGAGACAAAAGGTAAAGAAGGCTTAACCTATTGGCTACTGGATTGTCTCTATAGAAATATGTCAACAATCTATACAGCTGAAGAGTTCTAGAGACTTATTTCCCTTCAAAGAAAGCAATCTACCATTGTTATTCTGTAACCAGCAATAGTAGATGGCTTAAGATTCTTTTCCTTAAAGAAATACATGTAATTAAGGAAATTTGCTACATCTAGAAAAGTAGTATCTCAGAGAAGTTCACCACAAAGAAGCCTCAGATGTGCATAGATCTACCAGGTCCCACAACCAAAAACATCCACCATGACCATCATGATTCAATCATGATGAATCTGCACCTGAAGGTGGGCATCTTCTAAATCACCTGAAGAATCCTTGGCTATCCTGGTGCAACCATGATGATTGTGCACCTGTAGGTGATCATCTTGAATCACCTGAGGAATGAGAGCCACTGGAACAAAACAAAAAACTGTCCAGATCCTCCCAAGAAATGAGTAATGCACCTGTTCCCCAAGCCCCACAGTCTAAGAAAGGAAACACATACACTGGAAGCTTTAAGATTCAGGTTGTTGGATACCAATGGCAGAATGATTGAACTCACCTACAAGGGAAGCCCTAAAAGGAACCTTTGTGGAACAGATCCACCAGATCCCAAAAATAAGATATCCCTAGCCACTCTGATGCAATCCAGATGATTCTGCACCTAAATCTTGGAGTAGCCCTTCTTAATAGCTACAAAAAGAATTTTCTTGCCTTTCCTGAGATCTTTGACTTATCAAGATAACCTCTCAAGGATCTCACTGAACAAAGAAACTTATCTGGCACCAAAGCATAATCTAAAGAAGGTTTCAAAGCAGGAATGACTACAGGTTGAAAATCAAAGGAGCCTAAAAAGCCAAATGATTCACCTGCATCACCTGAAGAATCAAGGTCACAGGACCAAACAAACTGTCCAGTCCATCCCAAGAAAAGTTGAAAAAGACAAGCTTGTGGTTCAAACTAGTTGCAAAACAAATCCATCATTGGTGATTGTAATCAAAGACAGATTTGATTGAACACCTGAATCAGAATAGAAGATTCAAAAGTCATCCAAAAACACATTCAATTTGAATCATCTTGACTCTCATGAACAAAGAATTTGTTAGAATATTTGTATACCCTGGGAAGTGATATGCCTGAATCTGAACCCAGGGCATTCGTCCAAGGAATGATTCTTCAGATAAGAAAACACATTCCTGAAAGTGGGTACCTCCCTACCTGTTCAGATAGGAAACCACTGAAGAAATATCTGGGGAAATCAACAGATTCAGAATCCGAATCAGACCTCCAAATGATTCTAAAGGTAGTAGCCCTGTTAATGTGGAGTCTTGACCCCTCATGATACAACAGACCACTGGCTGTTTGATGCCATAATTGTGCATCCCAACCCTTAAAGAAAGCATCTAATAACAGAAGGAGATTGTGCTCCTTCTGATGAAGTAAAGGGAGCTCCTGCAAATTTGAAAAGTCGTTCCACCCCTGAAGATGATCCCTAAGAACCTGAGAACAGAACAACTGGTACATTATCTGTGTATAATGTGTGGTATCTGTGGTACATTAGCAGATAGCCTTGGGGTTACCTGATAAACAAATGACCCAATGGCACTGTTTTTCTCCTATGAAGCCATACCACCACCAAAGAAATGGCTTCCTTAGAAACCATTAGCCGGAGAAGATGCTTTGCTATGAGTAAAGAAGTACCCTAAGGTGGAATCTGCAATCCAAACTAAAAATCCTGGTGCATTAGCCAAGAAGTTTTTTTTTTTTTTTTTTTTTTTTTATAAGCTGGTGACACCCAATGCCTTCTACTGCAGCCATCAGGTTCAGTATCCGTTGATGCCACAGTAAAGTCGAAAATAAACCATCTTCAAGAGCAAGCAATGAAATGGTCTATACTGGTAAAGAATGATGCGTTCTTATAGATCCCACATTCTCACCATGGACTAACATAGCAAACAGGCAGTGAACCGGTGTGAATTGTCATCAACAGGGAAGTGAAGATAAGAATTGCGTGAATCCGGCTACGAAAGAATGCAACTGTAAGGAAACGAGTGGACACACCCATTCACTTACTAGTAACAATTAATTGCGAAAATCCCAACTATGCGAAATTAAGGTACATGTAAAGGTTTATTACCTGACCTCAACTATTAGTGGTAGCCATCTCTTCCCAGCTTATCACAACCGATAAAGTGTAAAAATGTAGCGATATCACCATCTCACTGGTGTTATCGCCCTTTTGTCGATCATTCCATACACAGCCTTATGCAAACTGATGTCTCCCGCATTTTATTCATTTATTCTTAACACACATGTCCACAACTGCTTTAGGAACATGAATAAGCAATCCCTCATGGTACTGTTGCCTCTGTGAAAGGTAAAGTATGGTTGAAGATTATCCTCTTACTATGTTGAGATGTAAGGTGTAGTATATCTGCACTAGTGGACAAACACTACTCCTAAAGATTACTCCTAACCCCTCTAAATCTTCAGAGGAGAGTTTTGTAACAGAGTTGGAGGATTAAGTATCATAATGGGAAGAAAGGTGCCCTGGGCACTAATCCCCTTTCTAGCCATGTGTAGGAGTTTGCTCCTTCCCAGAACAGAAGAAACACTATACACCCGAGATGAAAAATGAAGTTTTCCTGGACATCTGACCAAAAGTTCAGCAGGAGAAAACCTCATTAAGAGTGAAAAATGCACTTTTAATTCTACCAAAATCATCTAAGAGATAAGATAGAGAAAAATAAGACTTGTAACACTTCTGATGAGTAACAAGTTGAAGAACTGGTCAATGCACTGCCCAAAAAACATCCAGGATCACTGAAGACTGTAATAGAAAATACTGCACACAGTCCAAGGAAGTACTGGATATTCTATGAGATTCCTGTTAATCCTTAAATACTTGAAGACTTCCTGACAGAGGTACTGCTAGATAACTCCACATTATTAAATTCCAAGATTGACATGATTAAGCTGCAAGAAACACAGAGAACCTGTATTCTTGAACAAAATCTGACAATGGGTACATATAGATCTTATGCACCGGTGCCGGTTTCCAGCAGAAAAAACCTGCATAACCCACAGAAAGAAAAGCTAATCTGTGAGATAAAACACAGCTCCGGGAATCTGAAACCCGATTCCGGACCTTTGGGGAGGTATGGAAACTCGATTGTGTTAGAATGACGTCATGCAGGTATTTTCCTCCGTGAAAAGTTCCGACTGAACCTGACGGAAGAATTAGAAGCTGTGGATGATCGCTTCTGCATCCGGAACTTGTCCACGATGCAGCAACCAATGAGAAACTAAGATGTCTGCTCTCACCGGGGAATCCCACCGGACACCCATTCGAGTGAGATTGTCGCGGTGAGATGTTGACTACCACAAACGCCTGGCTTTTAGAACCCGACGTGAGAATAGCTTTATGACAATCGAATTGTCTCCTCTCTTCAGGTTGCCTCCATTTGTCGCCTAGCAACATGTAAACTGTCCCTGTCGGAGCTAGAATGACTGCCAACAGTTTCAGTGTTAAAAGTTGTAAATCTTCAATCAAGTGAAAAATAAAATAACTTGTCTCATCTCAAGAAACACGAGCCTTTTGAAGAATTCTGAGAAGAAGAAAGTCTTCATCCAACGACGATACATCCATGCCGCCATCTTAAAATAGTGGTCATACATCCACCAAAAAATGGCCACAAAAGTCTTTTCCTCTGTTCTTTTCTCTTAAATTCGTCCTGAGAAGACATTGTCAACACAGATGCCTTACCACAGAACTCAAATTCCCACAAAAACTCCAAAAACTTTACAAAAATCCAAATTAAAATAACACATCCACACTCTAGGATGGCCAACAAAAATAATGAAGGTTGTTTACTAGCATGGTCACATGACCACTAGGGGGACATGCTAGTTCACACTCACTCACTGGCCTCTTAAGGTTTCTTAAAACGTTTCTCAACGTTGGCCAGTGAGTTGGATGGCACCAACATATAGCAATGGTCAGGAAATGGTAAGTGTATTTTTCGCAATAAAATAACACAATCAAGCCAAAACATCAAATGTGACCTGCCAGTCGCGACCCGCGGTGCGTGAATGCAAATGGCTGTTTCTCTTCAAAATCATTCTGAAATTTTCAAATTCCCTGTGTTTTTCCAAAATTTTCAAATTCCCTGTGCTTTCCCTTTCTGGAATTACTTTTCACAATTTTCCCTGTTTTCCCTGTGCAGTGGGAACCCTGCCACCTGTAGTGTGATGGATTACACCAAACCTCGGAAGATATGAGGCATCCTGGGAGACAGTTCCACCGCTGAGTAAAACCTATAACCGCGGGATGTCCAACCTGTAGTGTGACCAGGGCCTTAGTGTCCACTTAATAAAGGGGAGATTAGGCACTATAATAATCCAATTAGAATTAGAATTAACAGTTCTAATAATACCCATATAATTTCTCTTAAAAGTAACACCAAACCTACATAAAGAAATGCATACTTCAATAAGTACTGGAGAGGTGCGTTTATACAAGAAAATTTTACTGTACCTTTTTCACACCCACTGAGAGCAGTTGGCCAGGCTGTGCTAAATATCCAGTCTCCTCGGGATGAGGCATAGAATTCTGCGGGTGAATAACTAGTCTTGCCCCAGCGGCGCCACCTATCTTCTGGATATAGTTGTCTTGACCGATATTTACAGTCACTGTGAGACCTACAATGTCAGGCTTAAGATTTACAAAAAAAAGTTTATGTTCACGACCAAGAAAAATAGCAATATCAATGAGTGTGCTCATTCTAGTTATTAGCTGGAGGATGGACTACTGTAACTCATTGGTCTTGTAAAGGTTGTTCTTTAAAACTTTAAATTTGCATATCTGCACTGGCCAATCAGCTTGACTGGTCTAATGAAAAGCTATTATTGAGAATTTTGCTATAAAATGTAATGTTTCTGTTGAAATCTGACATCAATACATGATACTAACACCAGTGTATGCATGAGACAGGGGATGTCCTGTCACGCCAGACTTACCATATCTCCTGCCCGTGTGGTGAGTGATTTGAATGGGTTGTGACTCATTCCAGCCACTGTTAAACAGGTAGCAATTACCCAACAACGGGTTGTAGTACTGATGAAACTGACTGGAAAGCACAGGTAAACAGAGTAAATTAAGATGTATTAGAGTAAGAAATCTGAAATTCGCCACATATCTAAAATTCGCCACATGTGAAAATACTAACAAAATAAATGAATTGAGATGAGATTGGTTAAATGTACAGTAAATTAAAGCTTTGTGAACTGAAAAATATCAATTTTAAGACAAAAATCATTTTCTTTATAAAATTACGTAAGGTTTTAGAGGTGGCGAATTTTAGATTCCTGGCAAATTTTAGATTTCTTACCCTACAGCCTCTATTATACAAACATGCTGAGACAGATAATTCTGTCTAAACACAACTTCCAATATTAACATGATCTGGTTCTAGTGTAATTCTGTTTATTTCTCTGACATCTCCCACATGACTGAACCCATTCCCCATACATCTTACAACCTTAGACATCAACAAATGTGTCTGTATATGATAGAGATGGGTCAGTATAAAAAATGTGTACATTGGGAGGTCACCAATGCAAAACCGTACCGATTCCAGGAATTTCCTCTTAACAAGATCACAATAAAAATCCCCAAATACACAAAATATGAGTTAAACTTATTTAATTTCTTCAGATTTGTACTTTGTTTCCAATATTTTAAGATTTCCTTCTATTATATGTGTTGACAAGCAAGATTGAGGTTATAAAGTGTCATAACCAACACATGGCAGTTCTGCTCAACTTAATCGTTAGTATAAAATCTGCAAATGCATGAAAATTGGGGATAAAAGCTTATAATTTCTTCAGATTTTGGGTATGTTACTAATACTTTTAGCCTTCCTTCTATTATATGTATTAACAAGTGAAGTGGCGTTGTAAAATCTCATCACAGTAATTCAGTAAAATACTCCCGATGCCGAGACACTGGGCCTACCGACCCATCCCTAATATATGATAGAGCAATCTGTGATCCCACAAGAAATGTATTCTTGCATCATCATCCTATTCCAGGATGGGACTTATCACTCTGGTTTGAAAGTATCATCAACCCATCTGGATATTCTTTACAAAATAATCTTTTCAGTTAATGAGCAGCTTAATACATGTAATTGGACACACCCTCATTATATTTATACAGTTGGACAACACACTAGCCTCCAGCATCTCAGGACCTGGGTTTGAATCCCCTCCCCCCACATAACCTGTAGTTGGAAAATTGGTAGTCACCTGCCAGTGTACCCAATGGTCTTCAGTGCAGAATGGTGACCAACTAGGATGCATTGCTTTCCTCCACCCCTCAACTAACCCTTGTGATATGACCTCATACAATGTGTTGAGATCCAAAGCAACCCATCAGTCTACTTAATGATTATACACAGTTTTCAGTACTTACGTTTCATCACACTTTGAGCCTTCATACAGACAGTCCACAATGAACTCAAATGACTGGTAACCCATACTTGTTTTGGTGGACTCTGGAATGGTAGCCAGGTTTTCAACCACAGTTTCTTCCAGTACAAAGTCTTCATCCAGAGGCTTCCTCTCTGGTACACTGGAGAATGGGGTAGTAGTGGTGGGCACTGGGACAGTGGTTGTGGTTTCTGAAATTTTGTGTTGTAGGTTTTTTTTTTATACTCAGCACAATATTTCCTTCACTACACGATTCATCCCAGGCTGTAGTGAATAGGCGTATTTCACAACCATAATCAGTCGAATCTAGATTTGTCAGATCAACAGATTCGCTTGTGTTGTGACTTGAATCTGAATTATGAATCCATTGATCTACCTCTCGAGATAGATCAACGGATTCAGATTGCTTGGATTACCCACAATTCTTTGAAAATTAATGGCGGCAACATGTGGCAGGAAATTTTAACATTTTGCAAATTTTTATTATACTGTGATATTACAATATTATATTACTGCATCATAATTTATAATAATATATGATATTTATGTTTGTTTATGTTATGTTTTAAATTTGGATTAAGATCTACAGAAAATTGTATTTCACAAATCTAGCTAATCCAAAGAATCCAAATCTGAATCTAGATTCGACGGATTACGGTTGTGAAATACGCCTATTGATATTTCCCTTACTGTTAAACCTAAGGGATGATTTAATATCATTCTAACATGACACAGATGTGTCCACGATTCTGATTGGCTAAACAACAAAATACTTAAACGGTAAAACACAGCATAACCCTGTAGCTCCCCAATGTCACTCATAATGGCTGTCGTAACAATAAACATTTTACCACAAAATCTACAATAATTATTCAACTTAAAATAATTTGTCATGTTAGAATAGGAATAACCCCCGACCAAACCAGGGTATATACTTCACCTTTGGGGTTTATAACCTCAAACCATGGTAAAATTCTGCTTATACCCTGGTTTGGTCAGAGGTTATTCCTATAATGTCAAAGATTCAGCATTCATTCAGAGGAAATGTGTTCAGAACAGTCTTGCCAGAATCATTGCTAACACCACCAAGTATTCACACATCACTCCAGTTAGAAAAGCACTACATTGGTTGCCGATTAAGTACCGTTCTATCTTTAAGACTGCCGTGCTTGTGTATAAGTTCCTACACAGTGGTAACCCCAAATACTTTGAACCCTTCCTGATACCCAGACATAGTGCATATAACACTCGTCGAAGTCAATCTGATGGCATATTTCTTGAGGTTCCCCACTTTGCTTCAGTTTTCAAGTCTCGAAAGCATTTTGGACTCAGTTTTGTGTATGACGCACCTATGATTTGGAATGACCTTCCTGACGAGGTCCGTTCTGCAAACTCACTTGCCTCCTTCAGGTCAAAGCTGAAGTCATACCTCTTTGGAAAAGCATACCCACCCTAAATTTCAAATCTCCTGCTTGTTCCGCGGTGCTGACCCCTGCAATGTCTCTGGTTTATGAATATTGAACAATGATTTTGTGTGATGCGCCTTAGAGTCTGTCTTTTGACAGAGATTAAGTGCTATAAAAGTGCTATTAGAATTAGGATCAGAAATGTACTCATTGAAATCACAATTCCCTGAAGTGGCTAGGAAGAAAGGATGGTGCACAAGGTCTACCTCAGTCTGTGATTCATACATAAAACTGCCAAAGCACATTGCCAAATTGTTAAACATGAGATTCTTTGAAATTCTTATTGTTCCATTTTTTTATGTTGCTAATAAGTAGGTGTTTATATGCAAGTCTTAAAACAAGAGAATTCTAACCTTAAGAATATTAATCAATGTGACTTAAGTACATATTCACATCCATTTGAACAAGGTGGTTTTTGAGGAAAATTTACCTGTTGTTAATGTTGTTTCAGTGGTGGTTATTTCTAAAATTGTTGTTGATTCTTCTGTGGTTATTTGTTCACTTGTGGTTATCTGATTTGTTGTAGATAAGTCTACAGTTGTTGTAAGCTCAAATGTGGTTGTTGGCTCCACTGTGGTTGTTGGTTCAACTGTGGTTGTTGGCTCAATTGTGGTTGTTGGTTCAATTGTGGTTGTTGGCTCAACTGTGGTTGTTGCTTCAACTGTGGTTGTTGGCTCAATTGTGGTGGTTGGTTCAACTGTGGTTGTTGGTTCAACTGTGGTTGTTGGCTGAAGTGTGGTAGTTTCTGTATACCCATTATACTGCAATCCTAGTTATAATAAATATAAATGCACCATGATGCTTACCACATAAAATGAAGTATGCATATAATTTATGTTAATGTCATTCTATGGTATTGAAGTTAATGTATAAATTTGAGAAAAATTTCATCAATATTAAATTCCCTTGAAGACACAATTTACCTATCCAAAATCTGAAATACATACTCACTGTTGATGGTCAATTAAAATAATGACATTAATAAGCATGATCATGTGACCTACTTAATGGAGGACAGACAACTTTAACTCACATTTAATTGTCTCATTGAGCTGGATGGCTCCAACTAATAACAATCTTTGTGTATTAGCAATGGTATTTTGTTACTACATCATTGAAAAAAAATTACATATCTACAGATCACAGACAGGATATATACCTTGAGATACTCTACAGTTCTACTCAAGGGGCTTCAAACTTATTCACATATTTACATTTCATTCACTAGTTTATTTGTTTACCTTTGATCTGACATATGATGACCGCCTGCTCACTCGCACTATTTTCCTCCACACTGTGCCACTCTCCCAGACCAACCGATTTGTCGATGTAAGCCGTCTTTTCCACTTCCCCAGCTGTATGTAAAGCAAAAAACAACCTCTGAAGGTTTGACAGACTTCCCACTGAGTGAAAAAACCTGCATAATTACCAGATGTTATTCCTGTCAAATTTGTGATAAGAATCCTGAATTATGGGATGTAAGAGTCAAATTTATGAGTTTTGTGACAATTTCAAGTCCTTTAACTCATCTGTAACATTGTGGTGAGTATAGGCCTTACCTTTATCAATGTCCTTCACAAGACTGAAACACAAACTCCTTTATATAGCTTACAATTCCTTAACAATTCAGATGCATGGACATAACTGACTAATTTATGATGTCTCTTTACATTGTCCCAGTACTTGCAGGTACTTTGTGTATATAAGGGAGGCCCCCTGTGGACTCCCACATCTTAAGTGATGGGTTCAAATCTTTTTGCTCCTATTTGGTCAATTTAAAGGTGTTGCCTTGAAACCACAGTTAATGAAAATCTAAAAAGACATCCTCTCTGTTGATGGTAAAGAAAAATATTTAACTTAACAGGATGATATAGAGAAATAAAATACTTCAACAAGGACCAATATTGTGAGCATGTAGAATGGTGACAGAATGGACAATCAAGATGAACATTTTTGATCATATAATTTTGCAGATTATATAGTATAATCACTCACCTGCATCCCAGTTTGTCCAGGGGGGTGCTGAACCTGTAGAAAGCCATTTCCCATCTTTGATACCAATCCAAAATTTTGTGTTGGTGCTGTAAATGTTGTTAAAATACAAGTTAAAGTTGTTTTTTCAAGAGTTATGGAACACTGTAACAAAGTAAGATCTGATGGCCAATTAGTAACCATATTGTATAACCTTATCAAATCATGCTGAAGGAGTAGGATTGTGGTCGAACAGTGGAGGAATTGTAAAATAGAATTGGTAGTTTGTCCTTTTAGCGGTCCTGTGTCATTGGGTTCCTATTGCTAGTGGCAGGCTAAAGAACCTCAAGGACGTTGATAAATGGTCATCCTTGAGCCTCTGTCTATCAGTTAGGGGAATGTCAGTCACTGGACAGCTTGGGCTGTACTTGTGCAGTTGGAAGGGAAGACATATTGCACTGAGTATAAATACACAATACAAGGGTAGTTTAATACCAAACAATGGTAAATTACAAATATTGGAGTGAGGAAATAAGATCCTAAAATATTTGGGTAATAGTAGGTTGAACAATGGAGGTTCTAATGTATATCATAAAACATTAGGGTGCTGCTGCTTCTGCCTTTATGACAAAAACCACTCATGCCTCAAGCCCAACCAAATAAAGCAATTCATAATTCAAGGCTAGGGTTGCTGAGAATGAACTGTCCAGAGTATAAATTTAAATGAACGGTCATTGATATTTGTTGTAAATTAGTAACTTTGTAAATAAATTTTTGATCAAAGACTTTTAGAAGAAAATAAAAGAAAATCTGGTTATTTTTATGTCAATGCAATATTGGTTAAAGACTAGCATCAGTGAGTAACTTTGTGCAATAAAAAAAATTAATTTCAGCCCTACTCACGGCATAGCATTGTAGAGCTCTCCATTCAAAAAGAAATCCATGGTGTCAGTTGATTGCGGCTCAAACAAGGAGTCAATATTGTCAGAAAATCTCTCGCAGAAACCTTTGGCATCATTCCATTCTGCAACTTGGTCTCCAAGCGGTTGAATCCAGCAGTAGGTTTCTCCATTAGCGTCAGTGTACACTGGGTAGGGACATTCTGAAATATAAGCCCTGTTATGTTAAATCTCTGGGACTCTATTCTGTAAATATAATAAAGTAAAATTAAGATGGTAACTGATTTTTTTTTGGCATTGTAATACTACTAAAGCCAAATACTGCCTGAATCTAATACAAATAAATTCTGGAAATGTGTGGAACTGGCTAAACCTTACATTGTACAATCACTTACATAGATGTACTGAGTAGGAATAATACATGAAAAACAGTAATAACTTTATATATATAGTACAAGCAACTACCTGTGAGGAGTAACTACTTTTGGAACTACCCATGATATTTTACATAAATCTGAACGTGCAAAGGGTAACTACCTGCAATCACCTTTTGTATATCACAAGAGAGCCCTGAACCTGCACAAGGCAACCACCTTTTCCTTCCAAAACGTCCATAAAATTATTAATGCAAATCAATTACAAAGCCAATTTAAGCCATACTTATTCTACTTACAACTGTATTTTATTGTTCAATTTATATATTTTTTTCCTTTCTAGTCCCCCCACCCCATATTTCATAAGAACCCCAATTGTCTGATAAATTTAAGGGAGCAATGTTTTAGTTGGATAATAGAAGAATCTTAAAAAAGAAGACGCAACTTGGTATGAAAAATCATGAAGCTCAGAGACTAGTCATTCTATTGTACTTATAAATGTACCAAGTATATAAATAAACAAACACCAGACATGATTAGATTGATAAATACCTATTACTTTCTGACACAGCACTGTGTGGTATTCATCGTGTGCATCACTTCTCCATTTATTGTCATCATTGATTACCTGGTAAATATGGCAACAAAAAGTAAGTGTTAGGGGACAATTTTTTTTAAAGTTTTTTTAAAATTTTTTTTCTCTGTTTTGTGGTGGAACTTTATTAATATTTGTTCAACATTCACTCATTCATTCACACAATTTTTTTTGTATATTTCGGGGAAGTGTAAGTGTTGGACGGTGTGCTTTTTTTGTTTTTGGGCAACAACAGCTGAATAATTGTTTTTGGAAGATTCAGGTGGGCCTTAGAAGGACCGGTAGGTGCGACTTGTGCAGGCTAATCTGCTGATTTTGGCTGACTCTGCTGGCTGGCTGGACTGGCTGGGAGGTCTTGACTGTTCATTATGAGTGGATGATGGCACTGGTGACGGTGTTGGTTGAAGTTAAGACGGTGAAAATGGTTGTGTGTGTCGATCTACTGGTACAGTAGTACACTGGGAATCGCTCCAAAGAGACTGGATAACCAGAAGTGTTGCATTGAGTTTCCTCCTGTTTTGAAGCTGCAACTGAAGGTGGGTTGAAAATCATCTGTCTGGAAGTCCCAGGCTGTTCTTCATCCACAACTACGTAAGAAGATGGCTGTGCTGATGCTAATGAAGGCCTTGATGGTTGCTGTACTTTGCCAATCACTGTAGCAGGCTGTGTTGTGGCTATCTGTGAAGGCTGCACAACTCGAATGGAGACTGATTAAGTATCCGGTATGGTGAGTATGTATTCACGTCCTGCTGTGGCCTGTGTTGCTTCTGGAAGTTGAAATGTGGTGACCTGTTGAGTTGTTGTGACCTGTCTCTTGCGTTCTTCGGCCTTGTCCTGTATTTCACTGAGAAGCTTCACTGTGTCATTCCTGATGGTCAAAAAGTCTCGCTCCTCCAGGTGTTCAATCTCAGAGTGGAGATAGTTGTAGAACGACTGTCTTGGACTTGGCTTGACGTCCTGACGTGCACCCAGAAATGTGGAAATCAAACAACTCACCTGCTGGAACTGATCCAAAACTGGATCTGCAGCAGTGGTGGTAGTGGCGACTGTAGGTTGTCAACACTGAGGACTGGTGCTCAAAGGCTGATGAGTAACATCTGATGTCATGCTGATTTCCATCTCAGATTCAGTGTCTCTAGAAGTATCCGGAACTGAAGCTGCGGCTGCAGAAGGTCTCTGTGGTGACTTGACCGCGGAAGACTTAGAAACTCCCTTCCTTCTGATGTGACCTCGTAGAAAACTGAAACTGTCCTTCAGCCAGGTCTATCGTTCTGTGCTCTTCTCAGGTGCTTGTCCTGACTTTGTCTGAGTGAGCTTCCCATATCTGGTACGTTGAGTCTCGAACAACTTCTTCACAGTCTTGACAGGTAAGTTCCTGGTAGCTGCAAGCGACTCCCAAAGTCTTTCTTTCTTCTGCTTGTCTTTGAAACTGTCGTTGGTCTTGTCAAACAGTTCCTCGTGCTGTTTAACGAACTCCACGATAGCTTCTTTGTCTGAATCATTCAGGAAAATGGACTTAATTAACCCCTTCTTCTGTCTGGATTGAGTTGATTCTACATCAGTATTTGTGTCTGTTCGCACTCTCTTTTCTCCCCTTTCCTGGCTCTCTTCCCTCCTCTCTCTCTCTATACTCTCTCTGTCCCTCTCCTCTTGTTCTCTCCTCTCTCTCATCCCTCTTCTCTCTCTCCCTCCTTCTCATCTCTATATCCTGAGCTGTATCTCCTAACTCAAACTGCGGTTGAGTGTCAGTTGGTACTTCAATCTTTCTCCTTCTGCCCCTTGGCAAGGTAATACAATTAAACCCATTTAAGTAGAACTCTTTTACAAAAGTAATACAATTAAAGTTATTAAACCCATTTAAGTAGAACTATGTTACTAAGGTAGTACAATTAAAACCATTTAAGTAGAACTATGTTACTAAGGTAATACAATTAAAACCATTTAAATAGAACTTTGTTATTAAGGTAATACAATTAAACCATTTAAGTAGAGCTCTGTTACTAAGGTAATGCAATTAAAACCATTTAAGTTGAATTCTGTTACTAAGATAATACAATTAAACCATTTAAGTAGAGCTCTGTTACTAAGGTAATGCAATTAAAACCATTTAAGTAGAACTCTGTTACCAAGGTAATGCAATCAGACACCTTTAAACAGGACTCTCTTACTAAGGTAATAGATTGAAAACACCTTTCAGTTGAAATTTCTTCATTTATTTTATGCATGTGAATTTTTTATTTGCCTGTGTCAATGTATTCTTTGAAATGTACTAATTTTGTCAAATTGCAAAGAGATAAGAAAAATAAGTACACTAAAGGTCGTTGCACATTTACGCGTCGCGGTACGATTTTTACTACATGCTAAGCAGGCAATTTTCTTTACTTTGCACATTTGGGCGATTTTTCCCCAGCGGTTTTCAGTAAATTGAAAAAAAATATATTTTTAAACTACAGCTAAAGTGGCTAGAATAGTTAAACTAATCACATATAATTAAACATCTAATACCCCACAGTACATTTCCACACCTATCGTACCCACATGCAATTTAATCCCTTCACAATGAAGAGCCTTGCCCTTCACCAGTGTCCTTTTATAATACTGGTGATTACACCCCCTTTCAATTAAATTCTGGCTGTGTTTTGTTTACATATATTGCCACACACCTAACTTGACATCCCTTCCACCATTCAAGTACTTAATCCATCTACAAACAAGACCCTTGGCCAGTGTGTCAATTACTGTTAATTGCAATCTTCATTAAATTAAACCCTTTTATGTGTCTATATTGTCTATATTGACACACACCATATTTTGTCATCTATCTGCCAGTAGTTAATCCCTTCACAATGAGCCTGTGTGCTTGCCTTTTGGTTTCCAATTAATATATTTGTGTATAGTTTAGTGATATACTACCATATTTAACATGTGGGAAATCCAAATATCTATGAGAACTTGGGGTAAAACATTGAAAAAGCCGCGCGGTTTTTCGGTAAATTAGAAAATTTTCTAAATGGAAAAATCCGCGCCACACCTCTAGCTGCCACACCACACATATGTATAAGCAGTGAATTATTTCCTTTATTTCTATTTTATTTATCTGCGCCGCATCACGCCGCGCCGCGCTAGTATACAATGGGCTTTACAGGTGGTTTTCCATGCACAGCATCTGGCAGCTACTCCCGAGAGCAAATATTTTTTACCGGATGTAAATTAACACAGCCAGTATTTTTTAAATGACCATAACTTCCTTATTTGTTCCTTGATTTTGATCATTTTTAACCATCATTTTCAATAAAATGAGACAAAACCTTTTTACATGAAGAATCTTAAGAATTATATCAGAAGATGGTACCTTTCAAGCCTGCTTGTAAATTTAGAAAAAACTTAGTCACCGCTCAACATTGCCATAAGTATACAAGGAAACACTTGTGCTGTTTTCACTGTGCTGGATTGCAGGCTGTGAGCCACTGTAATGTGATACATGCCAAAATACCACATAAATTAGAAATAAGTTTTTCTTAACTACAGGCTGTCATCTCTGTGTTGGTTCAAGCCCCAAAAGTGGCAACACTGCGGGTGTGTCCCAATATGACCCTGGCCAATATGAACAGGCCATAAAACCTTAACTTTGACTCTTACTTAACGCAGGGGGCAATTTCTTCAAGTACCCAGTAGTCTTGGCACAGTACTACTTACTGCATAGGCAGCATTTTCACCAAGGTCCAGATAGCTTGGGTTGAAGTTAGTCCATGGAGCTGGGACCTTGTCTCCCCAATTCTGACGCTTGTAATAAATCCAATAGTCATTTGCTCTGTAAAATACAAAAGCAAATCTACTGCTGGAGTAAATAAGGTAGAGTTAAGGCTATATTTATTTAAGGGATTAATGAAAATTTACAAAGGGTCTTCATCTATTCCTAGGTTTAAATAAATAATTTTTTTCTTTATTTTATAAATTATTCAATATTTTTTATGAATTATTCTTTAACTGTTCAATTTTGTTTATTAAACTGGGGACGGTTTCACGAAGCCTCCTTTAGAAAGGACCTTCTTCACTAAAGGAAGGTCATTTTTTTCCTTTGGGAAGGCTACATTGAAATTCAGTTTAACAAAGCCTCTTTTATCTCTCCTTACCAAAAGGTTTTCCTTGAAACTTAAGGAGGGAGTAAAATAAAATGTTCATCAAAGTTATTAAACATTCCTTGAAGGACACTTTCTTAAATTTAAGGTAGGTCCTTAGCTTCCTTGAAATTCAACGGAGTTTTCAAGATGTCCTTTAAGGAAGGAGGCTTTGTGAAACTGAGATTTTTTTAAAGGAGGGAAAAATTCAAGGAAATCCTTGAATTTAAGGTGACCTTTATCTTAAGGAGGCTTTGTGAAACTGGCCCCAGATGTTCAAAAGCTTGGAAATCCTTGAATTTAAGGTGACCTTTATCTTAAGGAGGCTTTGTCAAACCAGCCCCAGATGTTCAAAAGCTTGAAAATTCATTTCTTATAAGAATAAAGTGTATTATCTCTGTCAGTCAAAAATCACCAAACAAAACTTACGGAGCTGTATCTAGTAAGCCACTGTTAGCCACAAAGTTTGCAGTCTCTTCATCCACTGGCTGATACAGTCCACCTCCAAATGTATTCTTACATTGGTCTGCAGCTGAAGACAAGAAAATAAAATATATTAATATATTATCTCAAATACTTTAATACTTGCATGCATTAGGCCAGGCAGTTTTTTTTTCTAATAAAAAGTTTAATTAAACTAAACTTCTCATTCAGTCCAATTTGTACAATACCACTCGGTTCAAATCCAGTTGATGGCGACATGATGGAAAAACTGAGGATGTGTCCTCATATGACCTTAGCCATTGAAAGGGTCATAACATAAAAGCCTCAACTTTGACCTCTGACCTCATCCAGCAAACTTCCTGTTCCTAATGCCCTGATCATGCTACAGGTGATATCACTCAGATGACCTTGGCATGTGAGTGTCCAAAAATCATATACACCGCCAGTCAAAAGACCTCCAAATGAACACACAGAATTTTTTTACAGTTTAAAACTTCTGTGTTGGTGGCCAGGATAAGTAGGAATGTCATAGTATGCAAAGTTTTGTGATAGAAGTCTGGCAAGACATGGGGGAATGAGGCACTATACAGAATACCTATAGTGGAGTGAACAGTCTGACAGTCATAACAGACATTATGCATTTTATTGTTATTGGTAATGACAGTCCTGTCTTTACGACTGTCCATCTCTATACAGATAGGCAATACTGTCTGTAGTTTGATCAGGACATAAGGTATCTATATGCTAGCTCTTGTCTAACTATAAATTACATTACAGACAGTCCTCTTTAGCTTCAGGTCATTTCCCAGTTTTGTAGGACCAGCAGGGTTGTGACCAGTTTTGTGAAATAGGCAATTTCATGGATTGGACAAAACATATACAAAATCTTGGTGAAAGGAATTCTATATAGTTCACATGGCTATAGGGTTACCCATGATATCTATACACTTACAACCCTTTAGTTAGATTTATGTTAAGTAGATTTTCCCCTTGCAGTGCAAATACATATTCTATTATTAACAAAATTCCAGACAGCCTGTTCCATTGAAAACTGGACCCAAATATATTGAATTCCTGGTTGAATGAAAAAATTATTATTGGTCCCTTTAAACTTGACTGAAGCCTTTGTGTATGAAATAGCATCAGAGATGCCCATATCCCACAGTCTGGGGAAATAGGTTTCAATACCATCAGATATGAAAGAAGTGACATAGTAAGATCAGGAGACTATCAGAGCAAACAGTGTAACATGATGTTTCACACTTAAACCCCCTAACCAATCTCCCTACAATGTATCAACTTCATACATCTTACAGTTTCCGAGATATAGCCCGGAGAAGATTGTGAAGGTCATCACTACAGTAAGGTCAAAGGTCAAATCAATGGCATATTGTGATGTTGCACACCTACACCCTGTAACTAATTTAATGTAGAATTTTATAGTGCTTAATCTTTATGAACTGACAGAATCTAATGTGGATCTGAACAAAACCAATGTAAATAATCGAATGTCCAATAACTTGACAGTGTCCTACCAAGAAGACACAGGAGTGACAGGCTATGGCAGATAGGCTTTTGGAAACTGGTAAGTTTTGAGCTTTCCTGAAGCAGCCAATAGATGTGGCACTACGTAAATCATGAGGAAGATCATTCCAAATCTTAGGAGCATCACAAGCAAAACTAAGGTCAGAGTGTTTGACTGACTTGTAGAGTGAGGAGTGAAAAGGAGGAACTGTCAGATACTGACAATCAGGGTGACTATGTCTAGTACTGTAGTACTGCGAAGAGACAAGTTCCTACACCTTAACGTTTCAGAGATATAGCCCAGACAAGATTTTCAAAATCAAGGTCACTAACAGCAAGGTCAAAGGTCAAATCAAGGTCACACCATGACACTGTACACCTACATCCTCCAACCAATGTTGCTACAAAGTATCAACATCTTACACCTCAGGATTTCTGAGATACCGCCAGCCCCAATGCCTGCCTGACCACTCACACACCCATCAAGACACCTAGATTGAAAAACAATACCTACACAGCCCTTAACAGCTGTGGAGTAAAAATGAAAAGCTAAAAACAAATACCATTTGGGAAAAAACAAATATTTTGTATAATTACTATCTTTCTCTACATTGCAGAGAAAAGAGAAGCTGAGCTCTCATTCATGAAGATATTACAATGTGCTTTAAATTCTGTTACCAATGAATTTCCTGATTCATATTATTAATGGAGGACAATATATGGATTTGTTAAACAAACCCAGCAACTTATACAGATACCACAAAGATAAACCAAATGTTCAAATAGTTACCAATATATGACCAAATATAGAAATAATGATTTTGCTATTTGCTTTTTGATTTACTGATTACAAGAAAAATCAGTAAAATTAATCATCAGTTATTGTGAAAATTTAATGTGGCAGTAAAGTGGAAGAAATGGGATGCTTAATTATCTCTGACCTGTATTTTTTAAAGTCTATTCTTGTTGAAAATTGGTCTAATGTTTACACAGGATTTCCCCATTGTATTGTCTTAAACTCAGCAGGAGTCTAAATCAATGGCCTTCACCCCTCTCCTTTTACCCTTTGTCAAACTGAACCCAAATATTTTCTCTCCAAATGTTGTCATTGAAATGCTCACAGTAGGTGGTTACATTTTTTATCTATCTTAATCCAATATACAGTAAAGTTATTAAAATTTACAACTCTGTATATCTAAAGTTTCTACTAATTGAAATATTCAGTACCATTTAAATATGTCTTTTCGAATATAAGCATAGCATATCATAGAATCTATAAAATATGAAGTTGATATCCAAATTAATAATATTAAATATCATTGATAACAAAAACAAATGACATGTGATACAGATTTACAGTAATATCAGTATTTATCTTTTTCACTTCCTTTTCTACAGCATAAGTGACTTGTACGAACATGTGCACTCAGAAAAGACCTTTGTATTGTGGCAAATCAATGCCATAATTCCAGACCAAATGTAACAACAAAAGTGTCTCCTTTCTGTCCAAAATAAAGTGACAATTTAATGCGGGTGTTCCACTGGAACCCCACCCTATGATTCTATGGTTGGTTGCAAAGACGGAGGTCGGGGACAAAAACAAGCAGGGAAATAGCAACCGACCATTACCAAAAAGGTCAGCTCCAGTGAAATAGAGGTGTAAAGATTTAAAGCACAGAGTCAAACAACAATCAAAATAACCAACTTCTCCCTTTCTTTTGAGACATTTTCGCATGCTGTTGTGTAAGTGACATTTATTTGTCTGGGGAATGACATGTAATATTCTATTTATTAAAGATGTATTTGGTGGCTCTATTTATTAAAGATGTAATGCCTGCAAATCGTACCTGAATGCTCAGTGTGTTCTAAGGCAGCTGAGTGAAAACTTTCCCATGTAGATAACTTTAGAGTGAAAACTTTCCCATGTAGATAACTTAAATTTTAGCCATATCTACGTAACACACAATTGGCTATTATGACTTCTTAAAAGGGTGAACTCATATTTGTCAACTATTTAACTAGTACAAAGTTTCAATTTAACTACCAGTGTACATTCCAGATTTGCAAATATACTAAATGTCATGGTCTCATACACAAACAATGGAAGGGGTAAGTGCTAAAAATATGGACATACTTGTTAAAAAGAGCCAATATTTGAGTGTCACTGGTGTCTTCCTAGATATATGCTAATATACAGGAAATTTGTTGGTCATAGACACAGAGAATATGTAGCTGTATAGCAATTTGTGAAAAGTATATATGATTACATGCTGCAACCTATATATAAATAGTGCCATTCTAAAAGGCTAAAATTGTGAAACATTTAGGAAAAAAAATCTTGAGTATCCCAACTGCTAATTTAATTTAAGGCAGGGCCAAAATATTTGACAGTTCATGGAGTACAACCATACCTCTAGTTGGCACTATCCTTTTATACATTTAAACCTTCTGGTATTTCAATTCTCAAAGGGCCTGAACATACCAGGAACTACAGAAAACAGGCTTATTTAAATGCAAGAACCTCTCAAAACACTCAACCTTTTGACTTGAGGGAATTCTACTTGAATCGTACACATATTATGAGAGTTGTGGTGATATAGTTGTAACACATTCGACTCAGACCTCTGAGATTGGAGTTTTGCATCCCAATTGGGCCTCAAGTGGAGAAGCTGGTAGTTGCTTGCCATTGGTCAGTGGTTTGTAGGACAAAACCTTGACCAACTGTATGTACTGGTTTTTACTGCCCTTTTAACTATTATATAACCAAGACATGGCGTAAAACATCAAATAAGGTATCAACTAGACCAAGGACGGATCTGTGGCCAGTTACAGGATGTATCCAACAGAAAAGGACAACATGGTTTTGAAGATAAACAGCATTTTTGAAGATGGCGGTCAAAATTAAGAAAATTCTAAATTATTCACAGGAATTAAATGAGTACTCCTTATTATCCAGTTGGGCCAATGTTTGTTGGAAGTCGCTCTATGTGTTACAGTTTTTAAGATAAATGACACTTTAAATTTCCACCAAAATTCAAGATGGCGGCCATTTAAATTTGGAAAAGACAAAGAATGAAGGCTTTTCAGAGATGTTCTAGCCTCTGAAAATCTATTAACACTGCATGGTAGTTTCTTCTAAAAGAAAAACCTTCATTTACATGGTCATCTTCTCTGCTGTTGTAAATAACTGACCAGTGAAATTTAATTTGTTCCCATTATGATCAGTACTATTGGAATGAAAAAAACTGGTTGAGAAGAAGGTCTGACTCCAGGAAGTTCTTCTTGACCATGTCCAGTATCTGCCGAGTTTGCCTCACCATAGGTAGAACTTCCATTTGTTTTAAGATGCACTTCTGCAAATTGTAGCTGTAAAACTATCAGATGAGAAGAACTTCTGTCCATGGTGGATTCTTCTGCTACAAGGGTTGCCTCTGCCATATGCACCTCACTAGAGGAGCCAGAGGTATAATCCTTTTGTGAGATGGAGAACTTATTCTGGCCACCCTTCTGCCTTAAGGAAGAGCTCTGTGGTTGTAGTCTGAAGAGGTAGAGCTTAAAGAATTGCAATTTATGCTGTCTTTACCTCAGTAGTTAATAACAATGAATCAGAAGACTTGTCTATGAGGTTCTTCTGTTCATTAATAAAACAGTTGATTGACCTTGCATAGCTCTTAGACGTGCTAGTATAAGCGCCAGAGGGTCAGAAGATGAAATGGATGCAGTGGAAGGCCAGGAAAAAGAAATCTTGTCTTTAAATGTCAAAGAAAGTCTTCTAGGTAACTTGTTATAGGCAAACAGGACCCTACATAACTATTAACTATGTAAAAGGTCTGTAAAAGCCATCAATCCACTCTAAATGCAGAGTTCCTGTTGAAGAAGACTGGTAATCATCAATAGCAAGAATAATGTCTTCCAATTCTAATGAAAAACGTTAATTCTTTGCAAAACGTCTCCTTTCTTGCCAGCTTCAAGAAACTGTGTCAAACAATGTTTACCCCCCTCGCGACCAAAATAAAAGTGGGGCTTAACGGGGTTCTTCCGGTGCAGGCGCATGTGCACTCATGCGTACATAATGATACAAACAAGAATATCTATTTTAAAAATATTCTCGTTTGGTCGTGTATGTTTGCTCCCGCCAACACGCTAGCATTAGTGAGGATAAGGTAAGGGTATTTTACGCGATAAAAACCTAACTGACCACATAGATTCCCAGCCCATGATTTCCTATAGGTTGGCTTCACATGCCAAACCTCTAAGACCAATTATAAGGGATATGTGGGGCCTGCATGCATGTAGAGGACATACATATCTGTTATACATATCACCTATGAAGAGATTCAACCTTCTAATTATGAGAACAAACCAGCACAAAAAGTACATAATTTTCACATAAATGCCCAGGATGGCCATCTTGTTTTTCATCAGGAGGCTAATTTAAGTCCCAGAGAAGCTTACTGCCAATAAAGATATCCTGCAAATTTGGTGAAGCTAGCTGGTCAAGTTTTCTGCTGAGAGCGTTAATGATGAAATTCTCTCTATGCATGGTGGCAGCAACAGCGGCGGCGGCAGTAGCATAGCGAAGGCTTAACCAAAGTATCCACTGGATACAAATATTTCTAACTCGATATTGCGTCTTGACGCAGTGTATCCTGGACAGGACATGGTTGAAGCGTGTCATACAGAGTATTATGTCAAATGTGACCACACCAAAAGATTCGGGGCACATGATTTACTATAAGTTGTCTTCACATCCAAAACCTCTACGAAAAATAATAGGGGAGATAGTCCATCATAGGTATCAAGTACCACATTCGACCTTGAAGGAGGGATCCAAGGTCAAATCTGACCCCACCAAAAGATTCGGGGCACATGATTTCCTATATTTAAAGTTGTCTTCACATCCAAAATCTCTACGACCAATAATAAGGGAGATATAGACCATTAGAGGTATCAAGGGCCACATTCGACCTTGAAGGAGCAATCTAAGGACAAATCTGACCCCACCAAAAGATTTGGGGCACATGGTTTCCCATAGCTTGTCATCACATCCAAAACCTCTACAACCAATAACAAGGGACATATAGGCCATTATAGGTATGAAGAACCACATTTGACCTTGAAGGAGGATCCAAGGTCAAATCTGACCCCAGGGGCCACCAAAAGATTTGAGGCACATGATTTTCTATAAGTTGTCTTCACATCCAAAACCTCTACAACCAATAATAAGGGAGATATAGACCATTAGAGGTATCAAGGACCACATTCGAAACCAAACATACAGAACCCCACGACCAGACTTGCAGTCGGTATTGTCATTACACTTTTTGATGAATTTTTGGGAAAAAAGAGGATCAAGTGTCGACGAATAAACAAATCTGAAACTAGGTCACTAGTAAATATTTGGATCCCATCACGTGACCTAAATATCCAAATTTACTTTTTTGTTATTTTAATTATAATTTCCAGGTTTTTGCTTTGATAATTATATAAGAAATAAATCAATGTATGTCTGCTTCAGATTAATGAACGAAAAAGCCACTTAAAATAGAAAATTTTCATTAAAAATGGTACCATCTTTTCCAACAAGCAGAGGAAGATGTGTTTCTAACAATGGCTCACGTGACAATGAAGTCTCTCTCACTTGTTGCTGGCTTTTATACTCCAATTTTGAGCTTCTGGGAAGGACCCCTTCAAAATTCTGTCCCTCTGAGGAATTTTCCTACACATTTATACCAAATAATTTTGAGCTTCTGAGAAAGCACATATTTCTGGACGTGAAGGTAAACACCATGTAGTTCTGATCACGTGATGGGATCCAAATATTTACTAATATTTACTATTGACCTAGTTTTAGATTTGTTGATTGGTCCACATTTAATCCTCTTTTTGCCAAGAAATTTATTTCCTGAAATAAGCTGGGATTTTATTTTTACTTAACCAAATAAAAACAATTTTTCAGGTTTCTTAATTAATTATAGCATATATGTGGAACTTCACCTGAAAATTATGATCACTTGCACTGTTTCTTTGTCTTTCTTGACATAATTTTTTATCATATTTTTACCTCACATCATGCTGGAAATTGACTGCAAATGAGCAGTACTTAAGTTACAAAAGACAAGCCGGCTTCATGTTACAACAGGCCTGCAAGTGATAATGACAAGCCTGGAAGGGTTACAGACAAGCCTGGAAGTGTAACCGACAGGCCCTTAAGTTAACCAACAGGCCTGTTGCTAGGTGGATGAATTTAGGGTCAGATATAAGGGACGGCAACGGTCGTAGAAATATCAAACATGTTTGATATTTCACCGACTTTCCCCGACATGCCGGGAACTTGCAACCGACCCTAACCGACTATGTAAACATTGGTCCCGACTCTCCAAAAATGCATAGTTACCGGCCTGTCAGCTCCAGTGGAACACCTGCATAAGGTTAAATCTGACCCTACCAAAACATTTGGGGCACATGATTTTCCATAGGTTGTCTTCACATGCAAAACCTCTACGACCAATATCAAGGGAGATATAGGCCATTATAGGTATGAAGAACCACATTTTACCTTGAAGGAGGGATCCAAGGTCAAATCTGAAACCAGCAAAAGATTTGGGGCACATGATTTCCTATAAGTTGTCTTCACATCCAAAACCTCTACAACCAATGATAAGGGAGATATAGGCTCCTTTAAGTTTGGTCACCTCAGATTTTCAAATTCATTGCCATAGCAACCAACCAAATTGAACAAACTGGACCAAATTTTACCCAGGCAAGATTTCATAGCAGGGAAGATATCTTGAAACCTTGGTAAGGATAGGTGCAACAGATTTCCAGCTATAAGTGATTTACTCAATGGTGAACTGTCAGAGTAGCTACTACTCAGTTAGCTATGGACCTATATCTCTGAAAATTTGCCATGACAGAGTACATTTAAAAGTACATGAATAACATATTTGACATAAAACCTCTAAATTTAATAGGTTTGCAGATATAAGTGATTTACTCAATGGTGAACTGTCAAGGTAGCTATTACTCAGTTAGCTATGGACCTACAGCTCTGAAAATTTGCCATGACACTGTGCATCAAAAAGTAGCATGATTTCTTATAAAGTAGTTTTTATATTTTTAAGCCAAAGAAACAATTATAAGGGAGATATAAGGCCTTTTTGATATGATGACCCTCCTATTTGGCATTAAAGATGTGATATAGCGGACACAATGTACTCTTGGGCAAGTTTTTCTATCCAATTACATTTTGTGCAAATCTGATGAAGCTAGCTGCAATATTTTAGGTTACAGAAAACATTAAAGATTTTAGAACAAACTTTAAGACCCGAAAAGTGCTGCCATGGCAACAGTTGCTGCTGGATACCCCCCAAAACCTAATCAGCTCTAGATCCTCTTGGGGTAAACATATCCTGAAAATTTGGTGAAAATCCATGCATGGGTTCAGGCTGTGGAACACCCACAAACTTTAAGACCCGAAAATCTTAAAAGTTTTGCCATGGCAACAGTGGTACCCAAATAGCCACCAAAACCTAATCAGCTCTAGATCCTCTTGGGGTAAACATGTCCTGAAAATTTGGTGAAAATCCAGGCAGGAGTTTAGGCTGTGGAACACCCACAACTTTAAGACCTGAAAATCATAAAAGTATTGCATTGGTAACAGTTGTTACCGGATACCCCCGAAAATTTAATCAGCACTATATCCTCTTACGATAAACATACCCTGAAAATTCTGTGAAAATTCATGCAGGGGTTTTGTCTGTGAAACACCCACAAACTTTAAGACTTGAAAATCTTAAAAGTGTTGCCATGGCAACAGTTGTTACTGGATACCCCCCAAAACCTAATCAGCTTGAGATCCTCCTGGGGTAAACATCCCCTGAAAATTTGATGAAAATCTGTGCAGTGGTTTAGGCTGTGGAACACCCACAATCTTTATGCCTGCCGCCACCGACACCACCCGGACGGCGCAGAGGACAACTATAACCCCAGCCTTTATAGCTATTACTCACATAGCTATTGAGACAGACCTCTGAAAAAGTTACCACCTTGTAGGCATAGAAAAAGTAACTGAACAACATATTTTATTTTACCAAAATGTTGTAAATGCAGTCATTTTTGAATTATAAGCACTTTATTCAAAGTAGCTACCAGTGCTATTACTCACTTAGTTATGGACCTATGCCATACATAATCTCCTGTCCAGTGGGCCATCTAGAGATAATCAACATGAGCCAGTAACTTATACAGCCAATAATAAAGGAGGTATATGGCGTCACAGTCTTATATAGGGATATATATGCAGTAAAAGTTACCATTTTGAGTCATTTTAGCAGGCCTAAGGTGACCTTGAAAACAATAGCCAAGGTCAACAAACTGGATGCTGGTACTCCATCAACCTCCAAAGCCATTTTCAATAGTTTCCATGCAATATAGTCAGCATTAAGTGTGAAAATATCTCCAAAAAGGCCAAAAATGGCCTCGGTGAGGTACTTTGGGGGTCTGTGGATGACTTTCAATGAAGAGCATCAATGTCAAATTTCTGCATGCTTATAGAGGATATATATATAGTGTATTATATATACCAGCCATAGGATGATCTAACTTTCTGTATATGAGAACTGGGCTAAAATGTGAAAAAATGGCCAAAATCTGACCTTGAAATTGAAGGTCAAGGTCACAAAACGTTTGTGGCATTACCCATATATACCCACATACCAAATTTGAAAGGTCTAACTAAAATATTTTTTAAGTTATCGTGTCCACAAGGAAATCTCTGTGGCGGTGGCGGCTGCGAGACCGTACTGAATCCTAAGTATCCCCGACTTTCGTCTGGGGATACAATTAACCAGAAATTTTCAGGAAATTGTTCTCAGATGAATCATCTTATATAAATTTTACATGAAAATTGGGAATAATTTGGCTGTTTTCATACTAAAAAGAGTAACTGCTTAAAATTATGTAATGAGAGTACTAAGTGGGTTGAGAAATTTTAAAAATTCATACTTTACCTTCACCACCACCTGAAATGACAGAAAATAGATTTCTTATTTAGCTGTAACTTGTATAGTGCTTGAGATTGAAATACAAATTTCATATCAATGTCAAAATCTAGCATGACTATGCACATACTAATCAATAATAAAAAATAATTTTACACTGTAAAATACATTATTAAAGAGGTTATTAATCTTTCAGTTTCTAGCTTCTAAGGCACAACCATCAGACATATTCAAATTTATCAGTCAGTGGTCCATCAGCAATGGACCTTTCCACAGAGACACCGGTTAAGTTAGAAACTATGGAGGAAAGGCATTGGATGTATGATTTGAGTTTCTTTGAGGTGAAAAAAACTAGATTAATACAACTGTAAAAAAATTTATAAAATTTATTTAATTTAAATGTAATACACAACCATTATTATACCTGTCTGTTTATATGTAGCAGCACTCAAAAAGTCATAGCACATACCAAGCCGAGCGTACTTCACCCCTGTGCCACCAGTGCAATCCAAATCTTTGAAAAAAAGACAGACCAACTTCAGCATTGCAATATAGTGGCTGTATATGTTACTAGAAATACTTCTCAAAGTAATACTTGTGCTGAAAATCTCTTTAGTTGTTACTTTTCTCATCAACGAGCACTCTTTTTAGCAATTAATACATTTTATGTCAATTATAATGTGAACTTACTTTACTACAAATTACAATATTCAGGAGGAAAAGTGTTACTTGTTCTTGATTCTGTACTCCACATAATTTACTTTGTCAGTTTTAATCGAATGGTCTTAAACAAACCTAATTATTGTCCCTAAAACTAAATTGAAATCTGCACAAATTAAAATCCACTGGAGGAGACTGGGAAATGGCCTAAAATGAATTCAAAATAACATAAGATTCAGTGAAAGTCAAATATCACAATTCAAGGTTTAATTGCAAATTTATCAGGAGCCCGACTTCCTGCCAATATGTCACATGACCAAGATTGATCAAAATAATTTTAGCCAACCACCTCAATATTATATAGCTCAGAAATTAAACCTATTTCTCACAATAAACAGAAATAGATTTAAATCTATCTGAAAAATAAATCTAAATCTAAATCACCTGCATAGCGTTTACGTCGCCTCTTCTTCTTCTCGGGATCCTCTAATATGGCCTGCAAAGCCTCGTCTAAACCAAGGCTTGACTTCTTGATGGGGTTTAAATTACATATAGTCACAGATGGGAAACTCATCTCATACTCTTGTAGTAGCTATAACACAAAGTGCTCCCCATCTAATCACACACTCATTTATTTATTTAGTGAACATACAGCAAAAGATATACATCAACTTATAGCCACACTTAGGTAACAACATATAAATACAGGTACAAGATAATTTACAGGGTCTTTATGCCAGTCAAAAATAGTCCAACTTATCTTAAATTTTATAATGTGATATAGATCTTTATATGTACCATAAATTTCCAAAATAACGCCCAGGTTCAAATAAACACCTGGTTCAAATTAACGCCTGGTACCAAGCACACTGTTTACAATTTATAACACTGTTTTTGTATTTCAAAAGAACGCCTGGTTCAATTTAACGCCTAGTCTGATGCCATTTGAAAATAATTAACACCCAGGCCATATTTTGGAAAAATACGGTATGTAATGTATATGTAATGTAATTCTGTGAAGAATAGGTTTATCTATGTACATAACTCAAAAACTATACATTAGATCTGGGTCATATTTTTACACAAGGTGGAGTTTAAGCATGGCTGAATCCTCCTAAGAGATCATCTGGATCCCTATCTGGATCGTGAATCAAAACATTTTTTTAACATTTTTAGCATTATCCTCATGCCTAACTGAAAGACCATTAATTCGATCAAGGTTATATTTTCACACAAGATGGAGTAGACACATAGCCTGGTCCGACACAAAGTCATCCTGATCGGATCTGAATTGAATGCCAGAATTTTTTAAAAACTTTTTTCAAGCACTACCAATTTTTGAAGACATTATCTCAAATTTACAGAAACATGTGAAATAAACAAAAGCCTCATTTGGAGACCAACAGTTGATTCAATACAAAAATAAAAACAAACTGCAACTGACCGATATTTTGACCACTGTGTTGTATGCAAAGTAGGTGCTGAAGATTGTGTATAAGTGGAAGATCAAACAGCCACATGCAGCTAGTGATATGCCCAGCCAAAACACTACTTTGAATACACCTGCAACGGAATTGTGTCAGAATTAACCGACAATATATAAAGTGAAACTTAAGGCTTTACTCCCTTGCAACCGCTAGGTTCATATCAGGACAGGTGACCAGAGAATTCCACAGCTGGGTAAGGAGCCAATTTACCACAGACTTAAGTAAATAAATACCAAACTGGACAAGCACTCTGCAACTGAGGATAGTTTATGCAACACTTAAAATATATTGTTAAGGCCAAACAGTTAAAAAAAATATTCATCATTTATTCACCATACTGTTCAAATATCTATTGACAGCAATAAATATTTGTGTACTTTGACTTTGTGCATTATCTGTTTATATAAGACACACAAAATCACTATGAAACAAGTTATAACATTACTGTGTTCTTGCCATGCCTTGCTTTAAGCTTTTATATTGAGATGAAAACTTGTATACGGTAAATATTTCTCACTAATGTTAGAGCCACTTTGTTAACTATTAGGTTACCATGAGGTTTCAATCACAGGTCACAAACTGTTCATGAAAATATACAGCATAGTTAACCTCTTGCTTTAGTATATGGAGCTGTATATCAATACAAATCTAGTTTAGTTTTCAAAAAATACAACAGCAGTACTCAGAGGTTAGCCGAGTGCAGACTTTGCAAAAATTTGCAAAGTAACAAGCAAACAGACCGAGTAATATACTTAGCTAAATTTTGCAAAATAATCAATTCCTTTAAGAAGTTAAAGTAGTCTGTTTGTAGTGTTTTAGCAGGTAGAGTCAGCAATGCCCACTTAAAGGAGTCGAGGCCGTGCATAGTGGGGACAGCATGTGACTAGATACCAAGTCTGCTTCCCACTCAGAGACCACTGAAGAGTTGACAAGGCCTTAAGTAAAACAATCTTCTTATGTTGGCATGATTGCTTTCGCACTAAAATTGTTACAAGTTTATTCTTACAATCAGTATTGATTATTTTGAGAGTCATAACACAGTAAAATTTGGCCTTTGATATTTAGAGAATAAAACATTTCATTCTGGGCAATATTTTGATTTATGAAGCCCGAGGGCAAGTGATATTGCCCAAGGGCTGATAGGCCCAAGGACAATATCACTTGTCCAAAGGACAATATTGCCCAGAATGAAAAGTTTTATTCCATTATTATACTGAAAGTATTTCTTTTTTATCTCTCCTTTTTGCAGTAATTGTATACAAAAATACTAGAGTCTTCCTTGATGGAGATTTAAGCACTATGAAAGTATACAACAGAGAAGTGTAGAACCTTGTGAAACGTCCCTCCAAATACATCAAATGTGACGTCATAAAGAAATTCCATTGACGTAACTCAGCACCAGGGGCTGATTTCACAAAGGGACTTAAGCCCAGACTTAGACTTAAATTTAAGACTTGGTCTTAAATTTTGTCAACAGAATGCTAAGTCTGTGGTCTTAGACTTAGCGGATTTCACAAAGTAGCTAAGTCCATGAAATTGCTATGTAAGTGGACTTAACTTTAAGTCTGGTAGGTGGGCTTAAATATGGCCGCCATAAATTTTTCTCCACTTCAAAATTTGAAATTGCCGTAAATAAAGTATAATTATCCAAAACACCTCAATAAAGTAATTTTTGGGAAGTCTATATGTTTTAACAAGGTTTTCCATTTCAAAACAGCACTTATCCTTAGATAAAAGGCAGCAAATGAATGATATATGTGACCCAATAGTATATTTTGAACAGAAATAAAAGGTCACATGACACAGAAAACCACTGGGGTTATTTGATAAGCTAAGTCACCCTTTGTGAAATCCATTTAAGTCCCAGACCTAGCTAAGACCAAAGTCTTAGATTTAAGTCCCTGACTTAGCCAAAAACATGGCCAAGTCTAAGTCCCTTTGTGAAATCAGCCCCTGGTTCTACTGGATACAGTCTTGACTGAAGAAAATAAATATCCACTACATATGTCAATATCATTTGATTTTTGATGCGATTGTCTGAGTTTTCAATATTAAAATTTATCTATTTGAAGCATTTTATACCAATATTATTTTTAAATATATAATATAACTTTCATATCCTAATTAAACAACAATTTGCTTGCATTTCTACTTTCATAACACCGCAAAATCTGCCATCTTTTTAAATGATTTTTTGCAGTGCTTACATTCACAACATATGCGCATTGATGATCTTGAGATGAAAGGGGCATCAGAGAGATATTTTTTATCCTAAAAGGGCAATATCATGTCATATTGCCCAGGAATACTGCAATCTGATTGGCTGAAACTCAATTGAGGTATAACAATGTAATTCAACCAACTATGTCATGTCGTTATTTTACTTTGTTTTGTTTTCCTGTGATATTTTTTTAAATTTTAATTTTCTCATTGTATGTATTAATATATTTGTAACAAAATTGAAAAAACAACAACATATACATATCAAAAACAAAAAAACCTGCCTCTGGCATTGTTGACATGAGGTACCCCATGAGCTGTTGTGGATTCACAGAAGCCATCCCAGATATCCTTGTGAACGACATCCTGTGGCTTGCCGTGGCTTTGTGGAAGGTTGTAATCATAAACCATGATCGCAAGAGTATGACTTCTTCTGCTTGGTTCTGTTTTATAAACTATCAGATTTGATTTCTTTAACTACACAGTAGTAGAACATATGATTTTTCACACTGTCTCACTTAAGTGTCTATGGGTCTTTGTGAAAGATGCAAGCCATAAATACGTGGGTCCAGAAAATCTCCTTTTTATTGTTTCTATACTTAGTTTTATCCATTGTAGCACATAAGGTACAGCATCTTTTATTGCATGTTTGCATTGAAATTGACTTACCATGCAAGAATATAGAACAACTACATTTACAAAATTATAAATTATTTTTGCAAAAGCAACAGTTACAAAAAGATTTTTTTTTTAGCTTTTGCTTGTTTTCAGATCTGCAAGAAAAATGTACTAAATGCTTTAAACTGTTAATTTAAAAACTATCAGGGCACAAGACTTAAATATAGCTGTTATTAGTTGTTTTTGAACAAGTAAGGGTCACACTGTGGTACACTGCTTTGAATTTTTCAAAATTAATATCTTTTACTCTTTTTCTCTGATATCCAGCATTTTACTTATCATAACTATTTGTTGTCACATAGCTTTGTTAATCCTGTACAAGTGGCTTCTTTCTTGCTGAAGCCAGTCAAAAGAATGTTCCTTTCCATGATCAACATGTAATTATTTACAAGTGTGATGTCTTTTGGAACTTGGGTAATTTTTTTTTTATATACGTAGCTGTAGAAATTATTACTTTCAGATGTCACTTTCATATCCTGTGCAGAGTTGTATCCCTATGATAAACACAGGTATTCAAATGTCATCCCGACTGAATAGAATATACTCAAGGACACCCCTGAGCTTCACGGTTTCTTAAATTGATACCTATACAATCTCAGTAATCAGGGTGAATGAGAATAATAATTTTTCTGTAAATTAAAGAAATATTCCTTAATTCAAAGAATTATTTTTTATTTTTAGAAATGAATCCTCATTGTGGAGAATAATTCTGAGGAATTTTTGGTGAATTTTTTAAGCAAAGAAATATTGAAAAGCCTGAAAATAAATATGAAATTAGGAACTAAATCTTTGTAACTTGTCTTCTCCTGAATGCAAAAACAAAAGAAAATTTCCCAAACAGAAAAAAAATTGTTTTTAAAAAATAAGAAAACTTCTTTAGAATTAATGGAAATTCTTAATATAAATGCTAAATAGAAAGAAATTATTAGACTACCGATGGTATTCCTACCAATATTATACCTATTAATGGTTTATATTGTTGTTACACTTTAATGACTCTGCATAAACTGCATATTTTACATATGTTGAAAAAAATATATATCCAACATACATAATTCTCAAAGTTTCATATCCTTCAAAGTTGATTCATATAAACCAAAATCAAATAGACCCAATAGTGTAACCCTGAAAAATAGAAAAACAAGCTTCCCATGATGTCACTTACTAAACTAGTGAATGATAAAAGCTGGTTTATTATACAGCTAAACTTTTTCAAGGATCTACTGGTACATCATCATGTCTGTATGCATACAACACACAACAGAACACTACATTACGTCACTCTGATTTTTGAAATCAAAGATCAATATCATACAAAAAGACCATCTTAAGGTGTCCTTTGTGTGATTTTTTAATGTAATTAGACCGGAGCATTTTTAAATAATTTAAATAACAGAGATAATTACATTTTTATTTCACAAAAATATTTCAGTAAATTTAGGCTACAAAGCAGAATTTACTTGCCAGAAGTGCTATCAGAACTATATTAACTGGAAACCAAATTTTTATAAGGTCAATTTTTTGTCTTTCAAGGGACATTAGGGTTTAGAAGAAAGATCAGGGATTATGTTTTCACATGTTGAATGAATTGTATAGTTAAACTACTTTTGTCACTTAAAGTGGCTCTATTTTCCCATAAAATGTTCTTGCCATTAAATAGATTGAAAGCCTAATATGCTAGTTTGAAAAAAAAAATCTAATGGTGAAAAATCACATATAAGATTTTTCTGCAAGCAAATGTGTGATTTGTACCCAGGCAATATATAAGTAACTTATCTCAATACAATGTGTATCTAACTTATTACAGCTTAAAAAAGCAGTATGTCTTCATTTCTTTAATAAAATCAAATTCTTTTCTTATTTCATTAGGTCAAAAATATATCAAACTATAGTTTAGTATAGTTATTACTCTTAAATATTCTTAAGTTCCCTTCTTATAATACATTCATACAAAATGAGTATGAGATGAATAAATTTCCCTGACAAGAATTATAATTGATAATTATTTCATTCAATATCACACACTCAACATATTGGTTGAATTTCTTCAAAATTAACTTTATTTTCTAAGAAGTCACTTTATATTTGCACAGATGCAGGAGAAATAACCTAATTAACAGAGAAATCTTGGCCTTAATCTTTTCTTTTGAAAGTTTTTCAAAGTTTTCTCACTCTTTATCAGAATATAATTGATATTGACTCAGTGAGATTTCTAAGGATCTACAATGTCTACAAAATCCCAAGGTTGGACTTCAGGTAAGATTTGATGTTGCTTTCATGATGACTTATTTTGTAAGGAGAGTAAATGACTTATTGAACTTAAAAAGAAGGCTAAATTTCCATCACACTGGTGACAATAATGATAATAAATTCAGTCTAGCAATTTTATTGGTATTTCTTCTGAAATGAAAGCAACCCCCCCTGAGAGTCTATAAAGAGGCTGGGTGCAGCTTTTCACGTCTTTCACTTGAGCATCAGTATTCTTTATTCTCATTATAGATGTACACCATTCACACTTGGCTGATAAGACCCCCAGATACACCCACTGCTTCAAAGCCTAAGACTGTCTTATATTGTTATCAACCCAAAATGTAAGTTCCTTCAGGTCCTCTATTTTTTAGTAAAGTTCACAAATCACACCAACATTATTCTAATTCCTTCAGTCATTATGCCCTGGCCATCTGGAACTCTCTTCTTTTACACCTAAGAAATAGCCCCTCTGTTACATCCTTTAGGAAACATCTTAAGACTCACCTTTTTAAGCACGAGCTTCAGTAGAGCTCACGCTTCTAGAGATCACCTTTTTTTTTGTTTTGTTTTTTTTTTGTCTCCAGACTTTCATGAATTGTGGCATGCCCACAATGACTGTCTGTCTTTTACAGAAGTTGTGGCGTGGCCACAATGGCTGTGTTTTACAGAAGTGAAATGGCGATAGGCTACGTTAATACTGGGATGGTTACCGCTTCAGTGCACTACTCTTGTTTCTGATGGCTTTGCGCTCGCGCTAGGGGACAGAAACACCTTTCGGCCTTGTTAAAACTAGCTTCCCCACTTTGTACTCTTCTCTCCAGACATACCCAAAACCCTGGACTACTGACCCAGATCATCCCCTGACATTTCCTTTGAACAATGCTTTTGTTAACTTAGAGCAGAGAGTCCCCATTGCGGTGGAATTATTAGGCCTGCAAAGCAGTAGATTAGATGAAATTAGATTAGATCATTTAAAAAACTGTTTGAATACCGTAAATGACCTATTTAGTGCACAGTGCGCTTAGGAAGGACTACTTTTAGTCAATATTTTGGTGGAAAACAGTTCCCCTTTTAGCGCACCCCATCTTGCTGCTGTTTTTCACAGAATTTGTCCAGGCTATTTTCACGGGACCATCCATTTACTATTCTCTCTGTGTGTATAGTGTGGGAGTCTTGCGTGAACAAAAGTTAATACTTCTACAATGGGACCATTCATTTATTATTTGGGGGGTATAGAGATAGGGTGCGGTTACAAGGGTGGGTGTGCTAAATAGGTCATTTACGGTAGTTTTCTCTCCGATCTATTTCAATACTCATTCTATACATGAGTTCACAAAATTGAACAGTTGATAATAGATTGGATAGTAGTGGTTCTACTTTCTTTGCAAACTGTTTTGGGCTGAAAACCTGTAACAGGGTCAACAGTTGCTGGTGCAGTGAGAGCATGTGTGTATACTTTCCCAGTACCTGAGACACGTGTGACACCCATGGTATCAATGAATCTAATTCTAAATTGGACCTTTATATACCACTTAATCTCCACTATAGTAAGCGGACTCTAAGGTGTAACAATGCAAAGACAAATAGCCAAATATCAAGAGACAGAAAAATAATCGAGTAGCATGGAGAACACCAAGGAAATATTAAAAACCTGACGTTTATGAATGATGTATGAAGTGGTACAGTCTATCAATATTGATCTGTTTTCATTGTGAGGTCACAACTTAAAACTGGAACAATTTGCACAGGTTAACGTTAACCCACAACCATCCATTCTCATGCCCTGTTTAACAGGCCATAATCTTATAACAGATCTGTTTATCAGGACACGTGTGACCAGGGCATCCTTACCTTGCATTTTCCATTGCATATAAATGGAAATATTCAATATACAGTACGCTAACTGTTTTTTTTTTCTAGTTATGGCTGACCCCTACTTGTACTGCACAGCATCAACTATCCATCCATACTGCCAGACTAAGACTTCACTTAGACACCTGGGGCCGTATTCACGAAAGGTCTTAGCCAAGTCTTAGGCTTAACTTTTGTACAAAAATACAGTCAACTTAAGCCTGAGACTTGGCTAAGACCTTTCGTGAATACGGCCCTAGAAGTTATAAACTAGAAAGCACTCGTAGAGCACAGACCTCCACTAGTGGAAATTTCCCAAAATTTAGGATTATTTTGAATCCAGAATATGATCCGGATCCTTCCCAAAATTTAATGATGTCCTCTTTTGGCCAGCCCCTACCTACATACTAAATTTCATGAAAATCTACTCAATACTCTTGGGGTAATGTCAATTAGAAAGTCAAAGTCATTGAAAATTCACTAAAAATGAGACCTTTCAAAATTTGGGTTTTTCTTATGTCAAGAATATGAGCCGGATCTTTCCCAAAATTTAAACACTTCTTCCTTTGGTCAGACCCCACAAATATACAAATTTCGTAATGATCTGTTCATTACTTATGGACTCTGCTATTGCAAACATAAAACAGACAAACAAAACACACCAAAAACATAACCTGCTATTAGAGATATAAAGTGTTAGTATAAAACAACAGAGAAATATCAATTTGAGAAAGTTGAAATGTCAAAATATCAAAGTTTCTGAAAACAGAAGGTTCTACTGAATCAGCAAAAAAAAAACCACACCACTTTCTCAAAACCGGTTCCATTTAGAGTAAGGAATCTAAAATTCAGCAGAAATTTAAAGTTTGACACCTCAAAAACCTCAATTAATTCAATGAAGAAAATGAGGTTTTGTCTTAAACATGGTATTTTTCACCTCAAAAAGCCTTCATTTACTATACACTTAACAAATCTCATCACAATTCATTTATTTTATTAGTAGTTCCACATGTGGCGAATTTCAGATATGTGGCGAATTTTACATTTCCTACTCTATACATTCAAAACTTCTATTATCTAACCTTCTAATTTACCCAAATATTCAATTTTGCGACATTATTTCCATCCTCCCAAATTTGAATTTCATTTTTTTTAAACTGTATTTTATAATCTAATCTTGTTTTCCTTTGGTCAGTTGCTACTAAAAACATTCATAAAGATATGACTCATTAGTTTTGGAATAATCATGGACACAAACAGGCAAACGCAACCCCCAAAAACACAACCGTCTTGGTGGAAGTAACAATTCCAGGGCAATCCCAGATACTTTTATTGTCTTGGAAAGAATAGAAAGAGGTTTCACAAAATATGCTATAGTTTCTTTGAAAGAAGAGAATAGAGAAAGGACTGTGGACAGCAGGTATGAAAAAACTCTGCAACTTAAACTCACAAAAAAATAAAAATATGTACATCCAAACAAGAATACCAAGCTTGGACTTATTTTTATGTGTTTTACCAATTTACTAAACTTAGTAATTTTAATATGTAAAAACTGCAATAATTTTATGTATGAGATATCCTACTCTGAAAAAAAAAACAATAACTCTTGTAGTGTCTTAAATTTACCTGGAAAGTTAATATTTGTGTTCAAAGATTGGAGAAGGCTCTAAAAAGCTCTGCTTTGCAAGTAAACTCGGGTAAGTTTCACCATGAACAATGCTTGTATTTGGTCCCCTATACAAAGACCATATCTAAATCAGAAAGTAAGAGATATTTGTGTAGAGACAAGTTTTATTTGGACAGAAGAAACTGTAAATTTGTAAGAGTTTCATTAATTTCATTCTGTTACTCGAGTGTTAATCCACCATTAATCCCAATGAAGACACCCTACCCAAATACAAACCCCAATGAAGAAATCCTACCCAAATGTGAATCCCAATGAAAACATTCTACTCAAATGCAAACCCCAATGGAATAATCCTACCCAAATACAAACCCCATTGAATTCATCCAACTGAATTATGAAGTAGATTGAACCAGATCCAAAAGTAGATGAACCTGTTCAGTTAAATCTCATGGCTCCAGTAAGAAAAGGTATGAACTAGGTATTACAGAAGCCAATTCTACAACAGGATAGCAAATATTCTCACTACTTTGGAAATTTCTTTAAATCCAGTATATATAGATAGATAGATATCTCTTCTTTCCCACATAACATTTGGTGTGGCCTTTTATGGCTTTTGCCTGTTAATCTGAATGTCTGGGAACCTTCTTTGGTATTTCCTATTATGAGTATATACAAAAACACTCTCAACAGAAAATGTACCACAACTATTGGACCAAAAGGTTATATTAATACCTTTAAGGCATTACCAACAGCTTACTATTGAGTGCCCTATTTTTAATTAAGTTTTTCATTGACTAAAAAACTGGAGCATTCTGTTTTCCCCCCAAATATTTGGTGACCTATAAAAGCATTAAAATCATTGCCATTTTTTTTTTTTTTTTGGCGTAATTGTCATTTCCTTCAGACGTAAACCAATAATTGTTCTCAACGATTCTAATCTATTAGGTTCTCTGGGAGGTTAAAGTGTGGAAGGGAGTTCATTTGAGCACAATTTGTAGGGTTGAATGTCCTTTGCCATTCTGGCTTAATTTATTTCAATCACTGAGATGTATGAAAGCCCATTAATGTCCCATATTTCCTTATGAAAAGCTTTTTCAACACAAAAGCTGTCAATAAATCCTCTTCTTAAGAATTATTATGCAATAATTAGGCAGTGCTGAATGGTAACTTGCAGGTAAAAATATCATGAGGATATTATCAAAATCCTGTTTTCTATGGCGTAGACAAGCAAAAATTACTTTGAAGGTTTGGTAGTTATGGATTATGTGTCTGAAATCCTGATTGGTTAAGAGTGGAGGATTGGAGGAATGAGCCAATCAGAATCTCCAACACATACAAAAATGGAGAAAATTCATAGCAATATATAAAGAAATGTAAAGAATAGGAAAGAAGAATATGAGAAGATATCACCTCAGTGAAAATAATAACATAATTAAGGACTTCATACCAATAGGTTAGGGGTGTATTAATTTGACCAGCCCTCTAGATTCCCTGTATATGGTTTTCTGTTATATCATTATACATTCTAAATTTCTAAAAGCAATAAAAGAGAGACAAGCCAAAAACACCAAACCTGTTATTTTACGACCCCAGTTTGACCCATGGGGGGGGGACCAAAGGGTAAAGAGATACTGGGAATTTAAGAGGGGAATGAAGAATTGGCAGGTCTGGAAAAAATAATTCTTTTTGATCATGTGATCTTGAAGAAGATCAAAGGTCAAAGGTAAGCATGCCAAAAATTTACCCATGTCTAAGAAACAGGTGTTTAAGTATCAAAAGTGGTTAGAAAGTGGCCACAAATACAAGGTATATTGAAGGAAGACCATAATGTGGTGGCAAGGAAACTCAACCCCCCCCCACCAAAAAATAAATAAATATAGAGTAAGAAATCTAAAATTCGCCACATATCTGAAATTCGCCACATGTGAAAATACTAATAAAATAAATGAATTATGGTGAGATTTGTTGACTGTATAGTACATTAAGGCTTTTTGAACTGAAAAATACCAATTTTTGGACAAAAACATCATTTTCTTCATAAAATTAACTAAGGTTTTAGAGGTGGCGAATTTTAGATTCCTGGCGAATTTTAGATTTCTTACTCTATAAGTGCCCTTTATAGGGACATATAATTAGGAGTCCATTGCTTAATTTAATAGAGTTAATAGAGTCAATCATTCAAGTAATATATACGATAATGTCAAGCAATTATCCTGTCATAAAATTTGGCTTATTAAAAAACTAAAAATACGGAATATCACTAAATTTAATGCATCAATTAAATTATTTTTAAGCTAAAATTGCCAATAAACTATTAGTCTAAATACTACTTCAAACTCTGGAATGATTTATTCAAGTATAAAATAATTTGTCAATTTGTGCTGGCGTAGAATTTAAAGGCCTTTTGTGCTCTGACCCCCATGAGAAAAGCAAACATTGTAGTTTATTTTTCATGTTGTATCTTGTTTGTGGCCTGAGTATTAAATGACAAATGTTTTTTGGTTGAAATTGACATCATTGATTTATTCTTCAAATTGAGCCAATGTCTTTTTCCACCAATACAATAAGCTAATGTGAGCATTCTTCAACTAATTATCTTACGATTTTATAAAAATCTTTTAATGTTTAATGTCAATTCAACATCACAATGCCCACTATATTGTCAAAAACAGCATCAGAGATGGCCGTACCCCACTGCCTGGGGAAATAGTTTTCAACACCATGAGATATAGAAGACATGAAACAGTACAAAGATCAGGGGGCTTTCACAGCAAACAATGTGACTTATATAAAGGTCCAAATAATATCAGTAGAGAAAATAACATTGAAGAGAGAGAAAATGTCTGTAAATTACGAAGCTGTAAAATTTATCAACTGAAGTATAGCTACCAATAGAAATGGCACAGTTAAATAAAAGTACATTTAATAATCAGTTACAGCAATCCATATATTTTTGTCAAAAGAGAAATATGTCTCCATTATGGCAGGTGAAGACAATTTGGCAGGGCCAAGGTTAAAGATCACACCATGATTTAGCACACCTACATTCCCCAACCAATGACCAAGTAAAGAATCAACTTTCTACACCTTACAATTTCTGACATATGGCCCAGACAAGATTTTAAAGGTCAAGGTCACTACAACAAGGTCAAATCAAGGTCATACCATGACACTGCACACTTACACCCCCAACCAATGTCCCTCCCAAATTTCAACTTCCTGCACCTTACAGTTTCTGAGATATAGCCCGGACAAGATTTTAAAGGTTAAGGTCACTACTACTATGGTTTGACATACAGCCTGAACAAACTTTTTCACACTGCCCATGCCCACCCATCCAGACCCCATGGGTGAAAACAATACCCACACAGCCCTTAAAGGCTGTGGGGTAAAAATGTTGGCCAGTTATAGACAGTACAATCAAAAGAATATTTCAGTGGCAACAACTGCAGTGCAATTTTGTGCTTAGAGAACAAAGAGTTCACAAAGTTTAATGATTGGGATGAGATACCAGAGATTCCACTTTACCTACTGGAAAATAAGACTTCTCCCAACATCCGAGAAGATTTATTAAATGAATTACTTGGACAACTAAATCCAGCAGCAAATATATTACTTTCCCTGGTCCAATTTGAGTGTTTCTTTACAGGCAATCCTGTTTGACACAAATGGCTGATGTTTTTCCTGCTTTGCCTCCATGTAGTAAAGTCACACAGCAACCATCTGAGGTCAGTCAATAACAAATAAACATTATAAATAAAAGTATATATATGTACGTATTTGGTATCGAAATTGTCTTGTCAAATGGACGACATAGGTGAAAGAATCACCATAATATGTTGACAATGGCCCAAGAATCAGATTATCAAATTTTGGTGGTGATTTGGATCAACATTTCAATCCAGGAATTTATTTAAAAGATTTAGAGTAAGGAATCTAAAACTCACCAGACATCTAAATTTTGCCACTGTTAAAAACCTTACTTAATTCTATGAAAAAAAAGATGTCTTAAACTTGGTATTTTTCAGTTCAAAAAGCCTTAATTTAATAAAAATTCAACAAATCTCACCTCAAATCATTTACTGTATTAGTGTTTCCACATGTGGCGAATTTCAGATATGTGGCAAACTTTACATTTTTTACTCTATCTTTATACTCAGAAGCAATATTGGAGGTGTTGCGCCTTGGCGGAGGTATACGTTCTCCAAGTGCTCCTACTGAGCCATAATATCTCCTGAGAGATGTGACAGAATTGTGAAGGAGATTTTGGGAAACAGTAGGCCCTGCATAAACCCAGTGTAAAATAAATTCAGGCCTAAAGACCATTTTTCAGCTTCCAACATAAAAAATGCTACATTTTTGTGGGTACTGGCTGTAATTGGAACCAAATCTTCTAGCTCTTGAGGTTTCTAAATACATAGTCTATTCAAATTGTGAGAGAAAATTAAGTATGTTTTCTGAAAAACACCAACCAACTCACCCCCTCTTCCCCTCTAAATGTTTCTTGATTTAACCATGTTTATTGCATATGTGGCAGTTTGTCTATTCTTTGTATAATTTTGTTCCTTTTCACAGAGGAAGTATTTTTTGTGGTCTGTGTGACAAGTGACCTGAGGCCATTTAAATTAACACAAAATGTAACATATTTGAATAAATGTTTGTTTCACCTGATCCATATTTGTACATTTTTTCATGGCGTCATATGCCTCAGGGGACAGAAATAACAATAAGCAAAATGGTAAACTAAATGGATAACCAAACAAGTCTCACAATTGGCGCACCTTGGTTATAATGACATCATATGCTGATCAGTGCTTGTTTTCTTCCCTCCCCCAATACATGTAAGTGAATAAGTTTTTTTGCTCTTTTTAATTGATGAGAACTACCTTAAACTTATTTACAAATCACCAATATTTAAATTAATGATTGGTTTGAAATAAATTTCTTTTGCAGAAGTTGAACAAATTGATAACATGATTTTTATGGCCTGTTACCACAGTTCTGTGTTGCCTTGACAACTTATATTTGAATTTTGGTTCATGGCCTTGTCCTTATTGCCTGGTAAATAGACCTTGTATGCTGGCACTGCACATTTAAAACCGAACTCATAAAAATGCTTTCATTAGTTTTGAAGTAAACACAAACACAAAAAGACAAACGAATGGATCCCAAAACATAACGTCCTTCAGTTGCCAGAAAGATCTGTACATTATTTTTGGAGTAACCTCAACCACAAGGTAGAAACTAGAAATTACTAAAAATGGCAGCGTCGAAAATTTGGGATTTTTTTTTTATCTGGAGTATGATCCGGATCATTCCCAAAATTTAATCAGTTCATCCTTTGGTCAAGCCCTGCACACATGAAAAAAAATTTCATAAAGATGCCTTTATTAGTTTTTTGAGTAACTGCAAACACAGAGAGAAAAAAAAACAGAAAAAACAAATTGACACACCGCAAAAACATAACTTCCTTGGTGGAAGTATATATTATGTTCTCAGTGTACAGTATGACCATTTCTTTGCACACATACACAGGTGCAGAAATCATTAAAAAGGGAATTTTACTCACAGAAACTTATCTCTCAGAAATTTGTTCAAATGAATCTAAAAACATGAACAAACATATTTTGAATACTGAAATACAAGTTAATCAATGAGTTTGTGATATTTGTTTATCAAATACGCCTCGTTACTGTTGATATAATCCTTAGAGCTGTAAACAGGATCTTATTCTGAGGTTGTTGTCTTTTATTTGTATCAGAGAGACAAAGAAAGATATCATTGAGGAAACTCTTTCAACTTGATGACCTTGTTACCAATTCAATAAATGTTGCACTTTAAACCAAATTAAAAGGAAAACTTGGATCAATATTTGGTGCATCAGAAAATTTTTTCAATTAAATAAAAAAAATATTCATTTTGCAAATTACAGGCTTTGAGGTGTTAACACAGATCATGTTACAGTGTCATATGAAAATATGCATGAGCCAATTAGAATGCATTAAAATAATTAATTGGGCTCACACAGTAAACTCATTTTCATTGTGTAGTTATAGCACTAATTTTCTGGGGTTTTTTCATTCTTTTTATATTTAAAGATCTTATACTAGAAGTATCAGTCCAACAGATGGAAAAAGTATATTGGGGTGGAAAAAACTTTTATTGACTGCCAAATAACACAAAGGTTCAATGATTATCATAAATTTCACAAGAAATTTGTTTACCTGAAATTAGCCCAAACTTCAAAAACAATGTCTTAGTATAAGATGTTGAACAAATCAAAGAGACTTGTTCCATTAAAGGCCTGACAAATACTTCATTGAGTTTGGACTTTTATGTATAGGTTAATGGCCAAGTAATGTGGGTGTTCCACCACAAGACTAAGGCTCCCGATTAAGGGTTTTTGAGGGTCGGTTTCAAAAATTTCCTTCGTCCCAGGCTTCCTGTAAGGGTCGGTTGTGGTCGGTTGGGGCCGTGAGAAATATCAAACATGTTTGATATTTCTCCCGACCCCAACCGATTATTTTTTCCCGCCATAAACAAAATGTCCAGTCCCAGGCTTCCTCAGGCCTCCTCAGACCAAATTTACACAGTCCTATGCTGTCCCAGGCCGCCTGCGACCCTTAGTCGCCGACCCTTAGTCCCAGACCCTCTATTCTTAGTCCCAGGCTTCCTGCGACCCTTAGTCCCATTGCAAAACAAAAATCGGCTATCTCGGTCTGGGGACGCCTGGGGACGCCTCAGGACACCTTGTGGGGTCGGGACTTAATCCTGGGTTAGTCGGGGCTTAGTCCCAGGAGGCCTGAGGCGTCCTGGGACCCAGTCGGTTTGTGTACGACAGGATCGTGGTTCAAACCGACCAGACAAATGGCTTAGTCTGTTCTTAGTCCCAGACCAGTTAGGGACTGTCTGGGGCCGCCTGAGGCGTCCTGAGGCTTCCTGAGGACGATCTGTACTTAATCCCAGACCTTCATATCGATTCTGTTTTGCAGTCCATTGGTCAATTTTTTTCCATTTTTTCCAAGACTGTCCACGATTAAGGGTCCCAGACCCAATCGAGGCTTAATCCTTTGGTGGAACAGGGGCATAAGTGTCCAATATTGGAAAATAATGGCCTGTTTACAAGGTCCTGAAAGGACCGAGTCAACAGTCCATTATTTTCCAATATTGGACACTTACGAGGCTATTAACCTATTTAAATTACACCAGTCCTCTTCTTTAATTTATAATTTTAAAGATATTGTTTAACATCATTACTTTTCATTTCAATATTCCTGTTGTGTACTTTTTTGGTTTTTATGATCATTTTAGTTGAAATAAATGTGAAAGGGTTTCTTTGGAAATGTGCTAAAAAGACTTCTATATATGGTCAAAATCACAAAGTGGCCAATAGTGAGAGATATTGGACACTTTTAACAAAAGAAAAACTCTCAGATGTAATGTAACTATACATAAAAGTTCTATGCATCATGTTTTCTTTTGTCCAATTACAAATATATGAGCCAATGTGACATTTAATTAGGTCATATTTTACCCTTTTCCCATTTTTCAGACAGAACTCCCAGGTTCAGTATATGTTTGGAAACATATCTACCATTGTTATCATGTCCTTCTATACACTATAAAATCAGCTTAAAACCTGCAATGCTGGTCTATAAATTTCTTAACAGTGGGTCTCTGAGCTATTTCCAAGCATCTTTGTCTCTCAGAAATAATACTATATGTGGTTAGCGTAGTAAAATTTTAACTCATTTGTTCACAAATAAGTCAAACATTTTGGTTAGAGTTTTGCCTTTGACTAATCTAAATTTGCAATGACAAACCTGATAACATATGTAATTCCACCTGTATTACTTCCTTCAGAAACAAGCTTAAGACATTAGTTTTTAGTCATACAATGGCCACATTTCTATACTTTATGAGTATTTTGGGGATGCATTACCACTACATGTCTATGACCTCTGTTAGGGATATGTTTTGTCATGTCAGAACTACAACCATCTCTTTTTCTATGGTAACAAAGACAGAACTGTATGGGCACGTACATCCTCAGTATTGTCTTTTCAGATTTTATTCCCCTAAACTCATCTGGCCTCTTAAATTTTGTAACACTAAACTCAGACATTACACCAGAAAAGTTTGAATGTAGCACAAGTGAAATAGCTCGTCTTATCCTGTCTAATTGTGCACTTAGGTCCATTAATGTTTCATTTGTACAACAGACTATTGACTCTCCAACCTTTCACATCACACAGTCACACAGTACACAGAATGTAACAATACCGTATAAACAAACATATGACTCCCTAATCGGAGATGGTTCATGTAAATGAAACAACAAAACTGGAAACTTTATGCCATGACCTTAAAAGAAGATATTAATATTTCCCGAAGAACCATTTCTTCTTGAACTATTTATGCTTTTATTAAATAATAAATCTTGTAAAAAATATCACACTCTTCATTAACCCACAACAATTAAAAGTCAATCACCTAAAACAAGAACTCCCAAAAATAAGAATGTAACCCGAGAAAACCTTTGTTAATTTTCAAAATAAGAATAGTTTAAGTACTTAAAGAATAAACTTTTTCTTTCAAAAACTGTACCTCTTATCTGAAAAAAGGTGAAAGGGTTTTACTCATGGAATATATATTATGGCTTTTTCATCTTTTACATGTATTTCAGGATTCTATTTGCTTTTAGTATTATTGCTAAAGTTTCTTTGGACAAACCAAGAAACTTTGTAGTATCATGACAGCCTGGCATGTGTGCTTGAATTTGAATCTAAGTTATCACCAGTTTGAGTTAGATCTCTAGCTAAATACCATCAAATACTGTATCAAGGATGACAAAGCTATATAATGAGTAAATCATGTGCAGATCATATTCCTCAAAGTGTCAATAAACAGTAAACCAGTAAACAGAATGTAACAATACCGTATAAAGAAACATATGACTCCCTAATTGGAGATGGTTCATGTAAATGAAACAACAAAACTGAAAACTTTATTGAAAATTACCATTAAGGTGTTTGGCAGACATTATGCTGAAATGGATGGCAAAATATTTAAATTCACACACTAAATATAGAAAGATAATGAAGTAAGAATCAAATATGATTTGCTATTTTCATGAAGGGACAAAAAGGATCCATTTGGTCTTTTCTGGAAACACTGTAAGTTTACCTTATCATTCCAATTGAAAAGGGAAAGAAATTTGATATTCAAATAATGTTAATGACCTTGAAACCTATGCTCATGGTCAGATTTGAAAAGAATTGATGTCCTTGTCATTGAATAGTCCCAACAAAAGATTGGAAATTGTAATATAAGAACTCTGAAAGCCTTAAAATTAATGCAAATTTTTCTTTAGCTTTACAATTTGGTGCAAATTTAACGGTGTCTTTAAAGGTGTTGACACTATAAAAACCTTAGATTTCTTTGAATTTTCTTTTTTAACTTAATGGTCATCAAGTAATGTTCAAATTAAAATTCCCTTCTAAGCTGTATAGAAGTTCTTGGACTCCACCTGCAAAAAGTTAGATCCTTGAATATCATCAAAATGGGTAGCCCTGGCAAAGTATATTTCTAAACTTTAAAATTCAAGGCCCACAAACATCCTTCTGTGTTTATTTAGTGTTGTAAATACCTTGGTCTTCCTGGATTTCTACATCAGCTGAACCTGGAAAATTGTCAGATTTCTAGTTTACTGTTTGCAAATCAGAGGCACATACAATCACATCCTGAACTGAGGTATCACAGTCAGTAGCAATTGGATTTTTACACTAGTAGTAGTTGTAGGTTAAGATTTTCCTACTAGCCTTCCTCTGTGAACAAACTCTCCAAAACATCTCTACCTTGAGCTAGTGTTGTTGCACCATAGAAGTGACATTTTCATGGTTAAACAAGGGCAAAAGGGGTTTTGGTCTACTATTGGGAGCCGCAAAGCCATCAGAGACACGAGTAGTGCACTGAGGTGGTCACCCATCAAAGAACTAACATAGCCCATTGCTGCTTAACTTCAGTGATGAGACAGGTACTCATCACGCTACGATTCAATCCATAAATGTCTGGAGACAAAAAAAAAAAACAAACAAAAAAGCGATCTCTAGAAGCGCGAGCCTCACTAGAGTGAACGTCTAAAAACATTGAACCTGTATCAACTTTATTGTAATGTTCCTCGATACTAGTACTCAGATTTTATATCTGTGGCCAGATGGAATATGTATCCACTGGGAAAAGAAAGACCAATAATTTATTTTATAAGACCTTTTTATTACAATTCCATTCCCCCCCTTCCAGTGGGGTCAAGGATCAAATCAAACGCCCTATAAAATAAGGAGTCCTTACCACATAAAAGAGATTCGACATAATAAAGGGGAGAAACAGTCAGTACATAAAGCTTAATACTTTTAAAAGAAATGCTTGTGGGGGCCATCTTGTTTTTCAGAATGAGGCCATAAATATCCCCAGGTAAGTTTTTGTAATACAGAACATATCTTATAAATTCGAAAAGCTTAAGTATAAAAATTCTCCCAACAGGGTGGTAACCATAAAATCTCTCTACATACTGCAACAGCAGTGGCGGCATAACAACGTAAAATCCATAGTATCCACCAGATGCCTGCAATGGATACAATAATAATTCAACATGTGTATAAGCTTGTATATTTATTTATTCTGTTTCCAATGTTTTGAGCAAAGAACTTCTGTTTATTAACATGAAATGAAAACTGCACTAATTTTCTACATTTCGGCATCTAAGATATGCAAAATTTTAAAGTTTATCATTCTGTTACAAACAAAGTTCATTATACATGTGTACATGATGTGACTTCAATTTGTAATTATTTCTTCCTTCATTCTGTGTCATTCTAGCACAGATTATTATTTCACTTTCCTTATCTATGCTTTCTGTTTATTTTATTAAATACAAAAAAAGATGGAATGTGTAAATGTTAGTGCTGTTTAACAGAAACAGATTTACTTTGCATATCACTTATATACTGTGGATTTTTATGAGCAAATACCAACATTAAAAATTTACATAGAAACTGTTTTGTATTTGAACATGCCTAAATGTCTATCCATAATCAATAAATTTAAAAAAAAACAGAACAAACTTTTTTGATTGAGTATAAAATCCTTGTTCTTCAAGAAATAATTATAACTAAGACTGTGGCAGAAAATGTGTCCAGGTATTTGTTTGGTGAAAAAACAAATTTTAAAATTTATGTGAGGGATTAATATTTGGTGTATAACTCTGAATAAATACTATGGCTTACACAAGTAATTTATAGATTTAAACTATATTTTAACAAATAAGTTTTTTGAGCATTCAGTTTACTCCTTTGTATTAGTTTTTGTAACCAAGTTGATCATATTCTGGTAACCTGTAACAGCCTTAGATATAACTTTGAACAGAAAAAAACTTAACACAGAACAAATAGGTGATACAACAAACAGAACATAACAAGTTGCTCAGAATGTTACAAACAAAAACAATGAAATCTTTTAACAATTATCAACATTATGACTAGTAGGGACATCATCACAAAACACAAGGCAGGGTATCACCAAATAATGAGGATGCTCTCAAAGTACAATTACAGTCAAAATGCTAATATAGGAATAACCCCTGACCAAACCACGGTATACGCAGAATTTTACCATGGGTAGAGGCAATAAACCAGAAAATCAGCCAGTAATACAGAAATTAACCATATGTATATAGACTTAAACCAAACTGGACACGTGTTGGCAGTGTTAAATGTCTATGTGTCATGGGGTATAATATTTGCCTAAAATACAATATTTTCACATCACAATTTGGACAATTGTAATCATGATAACTAAACCTTAAGTGTGTTATTACTGATTGCAAAATATCACAGTTCAAGATGACATCACTAGTTATTAGTATCACATAATATACTTTGTGCCAGACACTGAAGAAAAGATTGAACCTTAACCCCTTCGCCACCAAGGGAGCAATATTCTACTATACTGAAGGAAAATCCGGGATGAAGAGCTTACAGATAGTTTAAGTTGCTAAAACACACACCACAAGTGATTTACGTTGTCCATAATGTCCTGGTACATATTTTAAATAACATATTTCAGTATACCAAGATGTTTAATTCTACAGTGCTGAAGGAAAGCTGGCATATCATATGGGGGCGTCGACTGCTAGGCGACAGACATGGTACTGTAGAATACACATTGCTGTCGACTGCTAGTCGACAGATAAAGTCTTCAAGGGGTTAACAATGAAAAAAAGATTTAATGGCTAAAAATCCCTGAAACATCTCCACAATGTTCCAATTACTGAATGATTCCAATTAACGACCAATCACCAAATAGTATTTAGACAAAATCTGTCATCATGAAAACAGATCAATTTACATGATTGTGTTAAACCAAAAAAAAGCCAAAGTCAAGTTTGAGTTTAGTGTCCCTTTCTTCAGTCAATTTCTACCAGCTAGTTCATACAGCTCCATGCTGGCCTCACTAGTTATACAGGAGCTGAAAATATTAAACTTGTTCCAGTTCATTTGTAAACATGCACAACCAATATATCAGGTCTCTTTTTGGAATCATAAGGACAAGGTCATGAAAAAAAATTCAAATACGAGTGGTTAGGACCACACCGAACTGTATGAAAAAACCATATGGTCATATCAATAGAGGATCTGCATGGGTCAAATACACAACATAATTTGAATCAATGAAACTTAGATTTTATGCTATGTTAATATTTTGTTAGATATAAAATTTCAGCAGTACTCTGCATATAATAGTATAGAAGCTGATAACACAGATGCAGATACAGACACTGCTAGACCATCCAAATATGTCAGTTTTTTATCAGCTAACAAAAGTAAAAAAACAGGAACTTAAAAACAGTCTTATACTACCTAAACATAACCTCTATCTCCTAAAGCGTCCAGGGAATGAAGAACCTAAAGTATATTGCTATCTCTCGTGGTCTCAATCTTTCCGTGTGTGGGTTTTTTGTTGTAGTTTGCGTATTAATGCGGCAGGTACAAGTGCAGCTGCAGCAATAGCCAACAGTTTGAGGCTTGTCCACAGACTGAATACTTCATCTAATGACTGGAGCTCAGAGAGTAAACCACCAGTCTGTACGCAGACAAAGTTGTATGGCATTAGGCCTGGAAATAACATGCAAAACAAAAAAACTATTTTACATGTATGAATTAGCATTAAGACAAGTCAGAGTAACAAGTGTGAAAGGGGCCCGTGGTGCCCCCAGCTCAAATTTATGAAATAATATAGCAAATTTATTTCAAGTTTTACAATAAACTCAATAAATGACTTCAAAGGGTCACAAACTCACATTTTTGATAAAAATGCCGCATATATTGAATTAAAATAAAGGCTTTTCTTCATTTGATTTCTCCCAGAAAATGTTATAGGTTAAAGTATACATCAGATGTTTTACACCAATAATAATTCATAAAACATTAGATTTTAATTATGATAGTGACATGTAACACAATGTAAAAATAAATGGTTAATTACTTGCAATTATTGTATGGACTTCAAATTTGCAAATTTATGGTCCATGTACAGTGGTAAAATATATGACTAGAAAGGTGAAAATTGAACCAAAATATTACAACTACTGCATTACTAGCTGTACTAATTTTTACACAATGTTATTCTAGTTATAGCTAACTTCCCCTTGTACCTACAAATATAAACCATTTTCTGAATGCTGAAACCCAGGAATGCTTCCACCAGATATAAAAGTTGAAATTAGCAATCAATTTATTTATTTATTTATACATTATCTGCATTGGTTACTAGTGAGTGGAATCGCCCCAAGTTTCATGGTCGATTATTCGTCCATTTTTCCGACCGATGATCGACCCATAATCGACTTTTTAACTCCACTGTCGGCCAGTATATCATGAACAGTTTCCGGGATGAATTATATTTCATTCCAGTAAGAATAATGGAGTTTCCGACATTTAGAATCCTTCAAAAGCACCCACTTCCGGTAAATATGGCGGTAGGTATAAACAAACACAAAATTCGTGAGAAATCTATCAATTTATCAAAGGAAAGTTTATAAAACTGCTTAAAATATAAAAAATACGTGGATATTGAGACACATAAAAAAGGGTAAGATTTAATTGATTTCTAGAAGTTGTCAGTGAGCGAACGCAATTGTACCATGACACCGACGATTGATCAAACATTCGTCTAATCGTCCACCCACTATTGTTCACACAAAAACATTTAACACCAAATGTGAAGACTCAAAATAGGAAAAGTGGCAAAATAAAGAAAAAGAAATAAAACTGACAAAAATTCTTCATAGGTTAATATAAATAACTAAAATTAGTCACAAAAATAATTATCACAATAAGAGTTTCTCAAAGAAAAGACCAGTGAATTTTAGATATTGTGGTAATTTTATATCACTTGCACCAGGTAACTGACCATATACCCTAATCACACTACAGGCAGTGTCACCTGCAGAAACTCGTGTTTGGTGAAACATCCCTGTCCTTGAATCACCGTTTGACATCCGTTTGCGACCTTGCCAGTCAGTGGTAAAACTGTAGATTACCTTCAGAGTGTCACAGTTGTTTTCAAAAGTTTCAAATTTCTGCCTCTGATTTCGGTACCGTGAGCGTGCGCAGACAATTTCACGCATGCGTGTTTGAGTTTCAGACTACGGTAACCGAAGGTGTGGTCCACGGTGTACATTAGGTTACGATTCGGTCATCTTTCGGTGTAACATGGCGACATAAGGTGAGTTAAGGTCAGTATTGGTTATTTCACCACGTATTCGGCAGTTCTGCTGCCGAGAAAAACTTCTAACCATGCGACCTACTGCCTGTATTGTGAAAGGGGTAATACTAACCTATTAATACTGAAATGAAGAACATGGGAAGAGGAATGCTAAGGATCGGAGCCACCAAGTTCATGAACCAATTTGGCGACATGGGGAAGAAACGCAAGAACAGCAAGAAGAAGAACAGACTGTCCTTGTTTTCTTCAATCTGAAATTTAAAAAAAAAATGTATAAACTATAAAAAATTGGTTTCATAAGCACAGCTGAACCAAAAATAGACTATGCTTGTTCTCCTTAGTCTGAAAATGTGATTAATTTGCTTCATGCACAGAGTTGGGACATTTTATGCTAGTGTCAAGCAGAAAATATGGAGATTGCCAATATCTGGTTGTATACAATGCTAAATTCATGTCCAAGTGGTATGCATCACTTTCCTCCACCTCCAAATTACTCACTGTGTTAAAGTGGGGTTAAGGCGCACTTATCCAAATGTTCTAATACAATGTACCCAACAATAAACAAAGTTCTTGCGAAGGAGTAACTTTTATCCCAGTCCTTTTGGATGCTACATACAAAGTTTCAATGGTATACATTTTTATATCCAATTTAAAACATTTAAAAACTCCTTTAAAAACTGCATTAAAAGTCTTGTAAAAATTAACAAACACGTAAATTCTTTAAAAAAAAATAGAAAAATTACACTCACCTTGGCTTCAACTGAGGCCACTTTATCTGGAAAGTACTTGAGCACATAGCTTTTCCCAAAGTACTTTGACAGGAGGTAGCAGTTAGATGCCCCACAGGCAGTGAGCAAACAAGCCAATGGAAAGCCTATCCACACCCCATACAGAGCCCCAGCTAGAATGTTCTGTCAATGAAACATTCACAATTGATTGTACAATTGAAATGAGCAGTAATTTTTTACTTAAATCTTTTAAATTTTCTCTTATCCTGTACTCCACAAACAAAAGCCAGAATTTGTTAAGCTTTCTTTCAAAATTTACACAAAATGACTCATTTTAATTTAGTTTTAGAGGAACATCAAACAAGCAGCCAGCATTTTTTTCCTAAGATCTCAATTTCATGCTATTTTTAATGAGAATATTTAAAACCCTATTACATACAGAAAGAAATATAAAATTTGCTGCTCTATGTGAAACTCACCAATTAATTCCATGCTATGAGTCATTTTATCCCATTTATGACATTAGTATTCCTATGATATTTAACTTAATAGCACGCAATTAAATATGGCTTAAGTCCCATTGTTGGAACTCATAAATTAATCTGGTTGAGAGTTGTGAATTACTCATTAGAAAAAAAAACATAACCATTTGACAACTGTTTGTATGCAGATGTAAAGAGAAATAGAATATTGAAGGAATGCTCTACTTGGTACTGTGAAATTTGCTACTGTACATGAAATTCACATTGAAGGAACGGCCTTTATTTTACTAAACATGATGCGATTTCTTTCAATTTTCCAATTCTTGCATACAACTTTAAGCCATTTATCTGACTAAATGAGGCCTTCAAAGTTGTGGTTTTACACTGGTGAATATTATACAAGAGGCTCAAAGGTGCTAAGAAATGTAAAACTTGTAATCTAGGTTACATAATTGTATCTATGCTATAAACGGACAAACGAAAGGACGGAATCACTCACTGCATCCCCCATATTTTTATTACCTGGATTTGAACCCAAAACCACCAAGGTGACGGCCAAGTGTTTGAATGTCAAGTTCGTTAGCCGCTGAGCCACTGAGACAATTCATAAACCTGAAGCAGAATCCTACTGCAGTCTGATTTATCTTGCTTACTTTTAAAGAAGGGTTATACTAGTGAATTTAACATTTTATTGCTCTTTATTGCTCAATAAAACTTACCAAAAAGACAGATCCTGGAATGGCAAAAGTTTGTTTGTAGAGGTAGGCCAATGAGAAGAGAAGCAATACATGAGAGAAATGTTCCATTTTGTACTGTGACAGCAAAGATGCCAGCTGTGATAACTCCTCCAGATCAGATGGAAAGCCAACTGTACTGCTGTGGTGGTAAAAAACTGTAGAGGTTACCATATGTACATAACCACAGTAGAACCACTGTTATCCAAACAGATTGGGAGTCAGATTTTGTTTGGATAGTACAATATTCATAAATAGAAAGACATTTTAACATGAAAAGTAGAGAATTATAAAACTGGGAGAATGTACAATGACTTCATAAAATTAAATAAACGGATAATAGAAAGTGAGATAATAGAGGCTCTACTGTATACATATACAATTTTTTTTCACAATTCAAAGGAACGTAATTCTTTCTATTTATAAGTTTTTTCTATTTTTTGGTTTAATTAGATATTTTATTCTGAGTTAGATTTAGAAACATAGAGAGAACAAACTTCCTTACGATTCTCTCAGAGTCTTAATATATGTTTTCAACTCCATGTCATTAGTCTGCACTCATCCTCAGCAGGATTTAGAAATTATAAACCGTTTGTGAAAATTGCAGAATCAACCACTTTCAATTAAATATCATTCACACTAAATAATTCCTGATTTGACTATACAACTGCTCGCTTGTATTTGCCTGGGTCCACTGATTTTATTGTCATAATAGTGAAAATCATATTAATTTAACATATAAGAACTCTCCAACTGTACTTGTTTTGTTTCAGACACCAATAAAGTGGTGTCCTTCGTAAGTGTCCATCAGTCAGGTAATCGATAATTTCCTATACCTTTCTGTCCATCTGAATGTCTATTAACAGGAAATTTGCCATAAAACATTGGGTTAATCTTTAAATTCAATAATCTATGAAGATAATAAATTATATATAATAATGTAGTTAAAATAATAAGATTATATTAAGGATTTACAAGCAACTCGTGACCATGGTAGCTTGTGACCAACAATCATACCCACAAATCATACAAAAATACTACCACCTAGTAACAACAAAACAATGTTTTAGAACAACAAAAATTAATTCTGCCTGAATATCAAATACTTATACACCCAGCTCATTAATATAATAACAAATGATGTCACTCAATAATGTGGGGTTTTCTAACAATAGTTTACAAATACTAGAAAAGCTGCTTGAACATCGAGTTTTTTTTATGTTGGAACATCTATTCACTTGAAGATCAAATACTTTAAATTCTCATACTTGTACAACTCATTAACATTCATGTATGCGCATTGGAAGTCATGGAATTCCACAGTGTTTTTCAACAATATTTTATACTTTTTAATAGAAATGGTATGGAGAATGGTATTTTATGTGGAAAATAAAAAAAATATCTTTGGTAGGAGTTGCTGATCACAATTAAGCTGCCTTGGTCACAAGATGTTCATATACCAATTTGAGATGATTTTGGTGCAGTATCATCTTTCTTACCTGTGCCCTTTATTATCAATTAGTGGGGGTAGGTTTGCAGATAAGGTATACAGCAAACCTGTTGCTAAAACAAAGATGATTGGAACCCATAATATTGATGCCATGGATATGTTGGTCCTGTGGAATGGAAGTCGTTAATTTCCTAACTCAATGGATTTTGTTGTTTTGGCTTTCTACAAGTAAAAAGAAATATTTTATCATGCCAGGGCTTGTATAACAAATCACAGTGAATTCATGAAAGATATGAAAAAAGAAAATGATGATGAAACAATCACTTTATCAAAATCAAAAACTAGAACTATGCATCGGAGAACGATGCAAATTTGTATCCACCGAAAAGACAACTCACCCAAGCCAGTGAACCACTGTTTGACCTTGAAGGAGGGGCCCAAGGTCATATCTAACATCAGAAAATTCCTAGCCCAAGATTTCATACGAGTTAGTTTCGTACTGTAATCTTCTAGGATCAATAATAAGCGAGTTATAAGCACTTTTAACTTTGGCTATCCTCGTTGGACCTTGAAGAAGGGGCCCAAGATCAAATCCGACCATGCCAGAAGATTCCCAGCTCATGATTTTCTATAGGTTGTTTTACCATCCCAAACCTCTAGGACCAATAATAAGCGAGTTATAAGCACTTTTAACTTTGGCTGTCCTCATTTGACCTTGAAGAGGTCAAATCCGACCACACCAAAAGATTCCCAGCCCATGATTTCCTATATGTTGGTTTACCATCCCAAACCTCTAGGACCAATAATAAGCGAGTTATAAGCACTTTTAACTTTGGCTATCCTCGTTTAACCTTGAAGGAGGGGCCCAAGGTATATTTTGTCCACACCAGAAGATTCCCAGCCAATGGTTTCCAATATGCTGGTTTACCATCCCAAACCTCTAGGACCAATAATAAGTGAGTTATAAGCACTTTTAAGTTTGGCTATCCTCGTTTGACCTTGAACGAGGGGTCTAAGGTCTAATCCGACCACACCAAAAGATTCCCAGCCCATGATTTCCTATATGTTGGTTTACCATCCCAAACCTCTAGGACCAATAATAAGCGAGTTATAAGCAATTTTAACTTTGGCTATCCTCTTTTGACCTTGAACGAGGGTCCCCAAAGTCAAATCTGACCACACAAAAAGATTCCCAGCCCATGAGTTTCTATAGGTTGGTTTACCATCCCAAACCTCTAGGAGCAATAATAAGCAAGTTATAAGCACTTTTAACTTTGGCAATCCTTGTTTGACCTTGAAGGAGGGGGCCAAGGTCAAATCAGACCACACCAGAAGATTCCCACCCCATGAGTTTCTATAGGTTGGTTTACCATCCCAAACCTCTAGGAGCAATAATAAGCGAGTTATAAGCAGTTTTAACTTTGGCTATCCTCGTTTGACCTTGAAGGAGGGGCCCAAGGTTAAATCCGACCACACCAAAAAATTCTCAGCCTATGATTTCCTATATGTTGGTTTACCATCCCACACCTCTAGGACCAATAATAAGCGAGTTATAAGCACTTTTAACTAGGGCTGCAAGCGACCCCGAAAATGCGCCTCGATTCCTCGTTTCAGAAGATTCGACTCGTACTCGGTTAATCACTTGATTATCGCCCACGAAATAAACTGCTTCATATTTTGACATATCACGGCTTATAAGATGGTTACAAATCTCACAACAGAAAGAATTTTGATAATTTATTGAATTTTGTGAAAAAGACGCATTTATAATGCAAAATATAAGAAACTTTAACCATCTTTATATTGCGAGATTTGAGGCTTTTTCGAAATACGTTATAATAAAATGCCGTCTTATAAAACGTTGTTACACAAAGAATTAAAGTTTGCAAATACTTTTAAAATATATAATACTGAAACGGAAATATTAGTAAAATATATAAATATATTCATATATTTAAAGAAAAAATAAAATTTTGTAGTAGATTTTACGTCTGTGTTTAGTTGTTTTCGAAGACCCGGTTCACTTTTCTTGCTTCGAGTATTTAGCTGAATCGTTTCATTTCCGAGTAACCGAAGAATCGTTGCAGCCTTACTTTTAACTTTGGCTATCCTCGTTTGACCTTGAAGGAGGCCCAAGGTCAAATCCGACCACACCAGAAGACTCCCAGCCCATGATTTCCTATATGTTGGTTTACCATCCCAAACCTCTAGGATCAATAATGAGTTATAAGCAGTTTTAAGTTTTGCTGTCCTCGTTTGACCTTGAAGGAAGGGCCCAAGGTCAAATCCGACCACACCAGAAGATTCCCAGCCCATGATTTCCTATATTTTTAAGTTTGGCTATCCTCGTTTAACCTTGAAGGAGGGGTCCAAGGTCAATTCTGACAACATCAGAAGATTCGCAGCACATGATTTCCTATGGGTTGGTTTCACATTGCAAACCTCTAGGACCAATAATAAGGGAGATATAGGCACTTTTAAAGTCTGCTATGTGGGTTACTTCGGCACTCCGTGGATAACCTTGAATTAAGAGCTTCAAGGTCAAATGTGTGCAAGGTTGTAGAGGACATGTATATCTGTTATACATATCACCTATGAAGAGATTCAACCTTCTACCTATGAGAAACAGCCAGTAGAAAAATGTTGATTATTTTCAAAGAAATGCCAGTGGTGGCCATCTTGTTTTTCATAATGAGGCTATTTTCCTTCCCAGAGAAGCTTACCCCCCCCCCCCCAATGAAGATATCCTGCAAATTTGGTGAACCTAGCTGCTGTCATTTTCCTCTTGGAGCGTTAACACCGAAAATCTCTCTACGCGCGGCAGCGGCGGCGTTGTAGCGAACGCTAAACCAAAGTATCCACCGGATGCTTCCGGTGGATACAATAATACAGGCCTGGTATTTCTTTAATATTATATCAAAATGATGCTTCATTTATATCTATTGACAAAGTCTGCACAAGTTTTTATCAGCTACAGACTTTGTCCAAAACATCAATGTATCAGCTCATATTCAGCCACAAAGGTAATTTTAGGCATATTCAATCCAAGTTTAGGTGCCTATAAATTATCAAATGATAAGCACTACAATTAACACTTGGAATCTGTAATCTTATATATGTTTCAAAATTGGATATTTTGACAAAATATCCCTACCAATTTTTCCCATTTTACCACAAACTGGAAGTTCCAGTGAACACCCATTTTGTAGACATATAAAAGGATTGTCCTTGATGTCTAGCAAAGAAACATAAGGTGGACGTTCACTGGTAGTGTTAACATTGCATGAAAAATGTAGACATCTGTACATGAGACATAACAATAGAGCATGAAATATTCAAAGGTAAAAGACACAAAGTTTACAGAGTATCTTAGGAACCAACAAGGAAGGGTCATACTGTCATGTTTTAAAGTTAGTTTATAAGGCTTTATATTTCTGTATAAAGATGAAGGACAAATGTTTCTGTGTGTCACCAAAATGGGCTAGCCCTGATATTTCCAGTTTGTGGTCAAAACAGCCGACAAAAGAGATAAAATGTTAAAATAAAAAGCTTTGAAACAAATGTGACAAAATATACCTCAGTTATTAATTATGATGTGTATCATTAGACAATATGGTGGTAGAAGAATATAAAGCTGTCAAAATAATTTAAATTCAAAATATTAGCTTCAGCATAGGCATTTACTGGTAGAATGCCAATATATCGCCATCCATAAATAAAGCAGTGTCTTCAGAACTGGCAAAGAAGGGTTATAATTTTGTTGATTTCAGAACCGCCACGTCCATATGATAAAATATTTTATAACCTAGTATGTACACATACTTATATTGGCTGTTCAATTAAAGCTTGCTGTTGATGAAAATAGATTGAAACAAAGATCAATAATTAAAATATATGGTGTTTTATTATTATTTTTTAAATAAATGCTATAGATCTTTCTTACAAAATACTTTTAGGGGATAACATTTGCGTATTTTATGGAAATTCATGAGTAATGCCAATGACAACCAAACTCAAAATTCATGCATTATTTCACATAACAAAACCAACATTTTACTGCACCTTGCCTTAAAAAAGTAAACTAACAGATGTGTACTGTACATATGTTTTTATAAAACACATTATTTAAGGGGAAGGTCATTTTTGTTCATAGCGGTCTTAAAGCAAATAATTTGTACTAATCTGTTTCCATTGGCAGTTCTGAAAGTGATTGTTTTCTGATCCATCAGTGACTGTTCTGAAGCCAGAGTGTAAATAAAGAATTCATATTTCAGTAATAGCCACATATTTTGAAAGCTTTTTGTTGTGTTTTATGTGGTGCACAGAAGAAAAGCCTGGTGGAAAAAAACTGACAGTGGAAAGAAAGCCTGGTGCAAGAAAAGCCTGATGGAAAGAAAGCCTGGTGTGTTTTGAAAAACAAGGAAAAAAAACCTGGTGTTTCCTTTTTTTCCTATACATATCAAAATTTACGAAGTAGAACTAAAACATTAATTTATTCCAATCATTTGATTAAAGCAAGAAAAACAGTTAAAAGGGATCAAATACCTGCTCAGGATTGGGTCTTGAACATAGATTAATACCTTTTATTATAATAATTGTCAAATGGAATGAGAAGTCTTTAAAGTACCTACTGTAAACTTCAGCACAATCTGACTAAAACAAGTGGCTATGCATAGTTGCAATTAGTAATTTATACATCCCACAATTAGGTGTTCCACTGTTAGCCTGGGGCAGATTTCACGAAAGCTCTTAGCCCAGTCTCAGTCAGTCACTTTTGTCTCAAATTATTGGAATATTTTTCTTGAGCCCATGGGCTCAGCCTTTATGTATTTCACAAAAGGTCTCAGTCTCAGCTTTGGTTGAGCCACTGGCTCAAATGCTGAGACTGGTAGAAAGAGGGCTTAAGTTTTGTAAACAAAGGCTCAAATATGACCGCCATAATTCTTTCTCCACTTCAAAATTTGAAATGTCTGAAAATAAGGTAGAAATGTATAAAACAAAATGCTGAAGTAGTGTATAGGTGGTTTTACATGTTTACAAGGTCTCCCATTGAAAAACAACATTTGATCAGAGATATTATGTGTCAAACAAGAAACATATATGTCATCAATAGAACATTTCTACTCCAAAAAAGGGTCACCTGACACCAAAAACCACTGTGGTTATTTGATAAGCTTGGTCTCAACTGAGACCCCTTCTGTGAAAACCATTTGAGACAAAGACTTAGCTGAGCCAAAAGGCTCAGAGCAACTCAGTCTGAGACTGGGCTAAGTCTGAGAGCTTTCATGAAATCCGCTCCTGGGAAACAAACTTTAAATGCAAATCTAGAAACCCTTTATTGTAAAGTGATAAAAAAACACCAGAGCATGCTTCATTGTATCTACTCAGGATTGGCTCTTAAACATGGCAACACCTACTTGTAATTAGCGACATACACATCCAGTATTTTCCTGGGAATCCAATTATAATTGCATGTTTAGAAAAAAATTTCATTTCTTTTAATGATATACTGACATAATTTTAAAACAACCTCTAAAAAAGCATAATAAATTTTTCATAATTCTGTATTCTATATTGATAAAAATAAATTGCACTAGAAAAATAAATTATATGTACCAAACACATTTTTAAATCAAATGGCTGAAATAATGTGTTAGTTTTACTTCATCATTAATCTTGATATGTATCAAACCTAAAAAAAGACACCAGGCTTTTTTCCCATCTTTTCCAAAACAGACTAGGCTTTCTTTCCACTAGGCTTTCTTTCCACTGTCATTTTTTCTACTAGCCTTTTCTCGGTGATTTCTAAACCACGGAAAAGTGATGGAATTCCCTGACGGAAACGGAAAATCGCATAAAAATCGCCTAATATACACATTAGTGTATATGAGGATTCTACAGATAGCAATTAAGGATTTCTTAGGTGATTTTTCAGTGGATTTTGTTTCTGAATATCTTATGCAAAACAGATGAGAGTTAATTGCTTGTGCAGTGATTTACATACTGCTTGGCGCCATATAACAGCACAAACCTTAAATTGGCACAAAACGAAAGTTAAAATATCAAAGAACTATTGTACCTTATCGCCCACACTTGCACATTTTCACTTCAACAAATAAGGAAGTGGAAGTGACGACAGAAATAATTTAAACGTCTTCGGCAATTTCCGTATGTAAATTTTGCCAATTTGAGGCGCTGATTTCACGTAGAAATTATATTATCGCTCATTAAAAACGACTGTAAAAGATTTCTTCTTTTGATTCTATGTCAGCAAAATGCTTTTATACATTGTGTTTGTGTCAATTCATATTTTAATAAAAGGAAATCCACGAAACTACACTCAAAACAATAAAAAATAAGGTTTTTGTGTCCAAGGTGTGCCAAGTTAAGGCGTGAAGCAGTATATAATTAAGAAGTCTCATTCCAGGGTTCCAAGTGAAATGCTATTAGGACATCTTATGGCTAGTTTTATGCTATACATGAGCATTCTGCAGATAATAATCAATATTTTGGTGCTTGTTTTATTAAATTCGCTCAAATATTAAGCATTTTACAGGTGTTTTAACATAGCCTTGGATTTCCCAGTGTTTTCTAACTGGGCGATTTTTTCCGTGGATTTGCTCCATGAATATCTTATTCTTAAGGTACCTTATGCAAAGTTTTCATTTATGTTACCTATAAATGAGCGTTCGCCACATTATTATGAACAATTTGGTGGTTGCCTTATTAAAATCAAGCAAATATTGAGCATTTTACAGGGATTTAAACAAGGCATTGGATTTCCCAGTGTTTTCTAATTGGGCGATTTTTTACGTGGATTTGCCCCTTGAATATCTTACTTTTAAGAGATATTGTGCAAAGTTTCCAGTCACACAACTGATAAACAAACATTCTCCACATAATAATGATTAATTTGGTGGTTGTCTTATTAAAATCAAGCAAATATTCAGCATTTTACAGGGATTTAAACAAGGCATTGGATTTCCCAGTGTTTTCTAATTGGGCGATTTTTTCCGTGGATTTGCTCCTTGAATAAATTACTTTTAAGGTATCTTATGCAAAGTTTCTAGTTATGTTACATATAAATGAGTATTTTACACACTATAATGAAGAAATTGGAGGTTTTCTTATTAAAATCAAGCAAATATTGAGCATTTTACAAATGTTTTAACATAGCCTTGTTTTATCTTTTTTGAAGGGTCAACTTTAATCTTTTACTTTATTTTTAAATACTTCAACAAATTCTTCCACAAAATCTGTAATTTAACAGAGCTGTGGATTTAATTTTTGATGTTGCTGTTCAGGTCATTTTAAAGTAAATGAGGCGATATTTAGGCGATATTCCATATCGCCCAATGGAAATTCCGAACTTTTGAAACAACCGTACTGCCTTGCTACCAATTATCGCCGGTTACCAATTATCGCCAGACAGAATTCAAATAGATATAACTTCGCCAAAATAGCATCCCAAGTCTACCAAATAAGGTAAAACTATTTCCAAAGTGAATGGAACAAATACACATCAAAAAGCTTTCAAAATATTTAACCATTACTGAAATATGAACGTTTTATTTTCTGGTGGCGATAATTGGTAGCCGGCGATAATAGGTAGCAAAGCAGTAAATTTTTTTCCACCAGGCTTTTTTTCCTGGATTCGTTTGATGTTCCCTTTGTAAATAGTTTTACCTTGTTTGCTAGATTTGGGATGATTTCTTGGCGAGTTATGTCTGACTGAATCCAACACTACTGCTGATTCGTTTTTTTAATGGGGGGGGGGGGGGGGGGCGTAGATTGCCAGTACGGAAGTGTACGTACTGTACTTAGTATGGATCCCGACTGAACACAAATTAAAGCAGATTGTTTATTGAGGAAGTGTCTCGATATACGTTGCTCAGAATTATTCTTGTGGTATGACGATGTTATAGTCTTTAGCTATGAATCCTTTTGTACAGTTGAAGGAAAACTCTGTTTACACAAATTGTAACTCATATTATCGCCCTTATAAACAACGAATCAGCTAAAAGTACGTATATGTACATACGAAACGGTTTTAAAACCCCGCATTTTCCCAAACCCTCTCAGCATTTTGTTTTTATTTCAAATGTTCAAGTTGCACTTTTATCCTTCTTGAACCAGAATCCAGTCCATTCCACTTTCCGGTCTACACGGTTTTAATTAAAAGAAACTGTATATTCTTATAATAGAAGTGTTGTTTGTTGTACAAACAATATTTTGTAACAAGAAAAATGCACTAAAATGTTTCAGAAGTGACGGCTAAATGATATTGTCCAATTTTTGTAACAGACTGGAAATAGGTACAACAATCATACGTCAAGACCCAGAGTCAGATTGGGAGAGTCCAACAGCATATACCACTTGTTGAAGTCGAACCCATACAGTGTCGACAGCCTGTGATTAAAATCCGAACTTGCTAACTACTAGTCCACTGAAGACTTCTTAATTTTTTTGACTACACATTGGTAAATTCTAGTATTCTACACATCTTTTTATTTTATGTTTTTTTAATAACATAATTTAGACACGTTGTTACATATAAGGACACTGTACCTGGAGGTTGTTGTATGTAGGTGCAGAGTTCTTTTACCATTTAAGGACACTGGGTTATTGATAATCTCTGTTCTCTGTCCTCTATATTGACAGTACTCTTTGCTCTTGCTATATAAAAATGTAGACATATTTATTTGTGTGCTGTGGATACGAACTGTTAACAGTAATTTACATTTCAGTGAAGAATTCTTATGTGGAGTGATCTGAATGTAGGGTTAGATCTGCCAGAGAGTGGATTGTTGATCAGCGAATATTGTTAACATCTGGGAGCAGAGTTGTACAGACATACTGAACATTTAAATACAGACATTCTGTATTTGTGAACACTGGGGCCAGCTGACTTGTCCCCATCAAAGGAGCCAGCTATATGCACACTATTCACTATATGTCATTACTTACTTGCTTCCTGGCTAGAGAATGTGAAGTCATATTATCTCCTCTTTCTGTTTCTGTTCTTTTAAGTATAGATGAGCCCCCAGTAATATGAATGTGGGGTCGGTTGGGAAGGCATCTCCTGCCCATTAAGTAAGGTATTAGCTTATAAAAATGTAACTTAATTCTTAAGTTTTATTGCGTTAATACATCTTACCCAATGGACAATTAACAATAACTACTGTTTGGAGGGTAGGTAGCTTTTTAGGAACTTTATATTGAACTCCATAGAGACATTGGTTGGTCTTAAAGGGACATGAGCAGGTCCCATTGGCTGGTTGCCAGTTAATTGGTGGCTGGCAGAGATCAAGCATGCTCCCCCTTTTCTAAAGACCTCCTCTGAGGTCGGGGAAGAGGCACGAGTTCAGTCTCAAGGAGACCATCTTCAGATGGACGAGGAGTGGTGTTGGTAGCCTTTGAGCAGGACATGCCACCTTCATGACCCTGATGGGCAAGGTGACAGCCTGACAGGCTGTTTACCTACGAGGGCAAGTGGTGGATCTACTAGGCAGCCACCACCAGGCCAAGAAGAAAGAGCTCTGAATCAGCCACATCCTTCAGTTGATATTATGTGAAGGTGTTGTTGGATATCCAGTGACACAAATAACTGCTCTAAACCGACTCCTGACTGGAAAGCCTTAGAAGCCACAAAGGTCCTAACATCATGGCTTTAACTGATGTAGAGTAAGGGCCTCCTGATCAGAGAGCTCATAGCATACATAGATTCACAGTCTGCTTGATTCATGATGAGAAAGTGGTAGGAGAGATATCTTAGTCGAAGCCTTTCTTAAAGGAGACAAAGAGCAGCACTTTGTTCTGTCTGAGGTCCTATACAAATAGAACCACAGGAACCAGTCCGCCTATAGTGATTTGTCCAGAGTTGGGGCCACGGCAGGAATAACCACTGGGGTCACACATTCTGGAGCCTCTTTGGCCAGCTGATTCTTCGAAAGAAAGCTGGGTGAGGAGCAGAGAGACACCTTGGACCAGTCTGTCTAGTGTCTGATATTCTTGTTGAGCCAAGCATGGATCTCACTCCTGCATTACCCAGAAGCCACAGCTAAGAGGAAGACAATCTTCAAGGTCAGGTTCTTCAAGGAGGACTGTTCCAAGGGGTTCACAGGGAGCCTTTGTAAGCTGGTGAAGTACCAGGGAAAGGTTCCAAGAGAGGATGCCTCTAGGACCATTAGGTTTGTGTCCGTAGAAGCTATACATGAGACGAGTGAGATTTTTCATCCTTTCCGACTTTGATGGACAAATTTCCTAGTTTGTCTGCTATGGCTAATCTGTATCTATCCATACAACTTGGTTGTAACTTCATTTCCTTTCCTGGAACTGATGCAAAGGGACAGAGAGGTAACACTCACCTCCCACCTCTGAAGTTTATGAAAGCCAGAGATGTGTGATTTTTTACCTTTTCTATCGCTGGTTTCTGCATCAATGCATGTAATGAATCCATCAGGTAGCTTTTCTTGATGGGATGTACATGGCCAATTAAGATTACTGGAGACCTTGTGAGATTTCCCCCAGGGCAGCCCATATTTTCTGCTTTTTCTAAATGGCTGGTGTAATTTTCCCCATCAAAGTTCTTTGTGTATGATTCTTTTCTTTTTTTCCTTAGATTTTTAGACGTGTCAAAGTAGTAGTGCAAGCCTGAACAGAGAGAAACTGATTTTCAGTTGGCACATGTCAAAAGGTTTACCAGTTCTGGGGTTTTCATTTTGAATTTTCTTACCTCTGGTGGAGATTAACAGTGCTCAAGACTACAATGGGACCCCATTAGTTGTTCTGTTTTGTAAAAGCACTTGAAAAGCCAGAGAGTACTTTGACTGATATTAAGGGTATGCAAAGCTCCCCGCAGAAACTTATCCCTAAAGGAGTTTGCAATACCACCTTGCACTGGAGGAGCTGTTCAATGGTGATCTGCTTTTGAAGTATAGTTGTTAGGCTAATTTCAAAAAGTAGCTCACACCTTGATTTGAAAATTTAAAAATATTTGTAGGTATCCTTAAACAGGCTGGTTAATTAGATAGGACATGCCAACACCTTCTCTCCAACCAGACCAGCAGTGCAAGAAAATATGTATTTCATAAAATGATACAATAAAGGATAAGGGTAAATGTGAAGAAAATCCCAGAAAACCTAGAGTCGACTGGTATGTATCGATATATTTTGTAGTTTGAATTGGTCTGCTCCAAAGATTCTCACCTCATGATTTCATGTGGTTAGTTATGACTGCAATCAACAAGATAAGAAAACCTATTAAATGTAACATGGCATAGCATAGGGCTTTTCTCAATACGTTAATGGCTGTTCAAAGGGAATATGTGTAAACCTTCCTCTTTGATGTGTGCTTAAAAGATAACCTTTTACTTGCTATCATTTGTAACCAGTTATTTTTTCTGTTTATGTTAAAAAATCTACGCTTCTACAAACACTACACACAAGATCAATCTTTGAACTTTATTTGTAAGAATTTGGTAGCACAATATCGAGGCCAAACAACTCATAACAATATAGAGACTCGTTCACATCACAGATATGTCACCAGATAATACTCAAATATGTGGAACATTTCACAACAGCAGTAAGTTCACAAAGTACATGAGAGTTGTTAATATTTCCTTGTATGTTATTGTGTAATCTTTAATACAACCATATTTTTTAGTGCAACATTTTCACGCAATCAAATTTAAATGGTTTACTATGACCACAAAATTTTGAAAACCTTTGCAGCAAAAGAAAAGTTGGTACAAGTGTGATCTTCCCATTGATTTAAGTCCTGCTATTATGTTCTAATGTCACTGGATCAGTATCAGTATTTGAATTGTATAACTCAGTTGTTTGTGACTAAATACTTGAGCACTGTGGAAAAAGCTACACATATTTTGTAATTGTGTAAATACAGATTTATATCACAATATGTGAATATGAATGCCACTGAAGGAAGAATTTTCCAGTTACTCTTTTTTTGCAGAATACTGCTCCTGTTCTCTTCTATAAGATATTATAAAGCTGGATTTCAACTGGTGTAAAAATAATGAAATGTCACCAATACAAGACCATAAAATTTATGGACATGAACACTATAAAACAGTAAAATAAAACTGATCTAGTTCCACTGTAACATTGATTTATAACACTGATGTTTAAGTAGATTATATTTTTGACTAAATCTACAAAACAACACCCTAGTAGCCTAATTTTAGCCCAGTGCTGTAAAATGTATTGGCCAACTCTAGACTCTTATGAGGATACATATTGGTTCTTCTGATTATTATAAAGTGAAGCAGTGTTATTAACTTTGCAAGCAGTATTTTAATAATAGATATAACAATACAAAAACATAAATTCCTGTGATACACCAGATACAAATAAGACCCTCCAGGTATGTAAAATATACCCTATTTTATGAACTTGATCTATATAACACACAATATTAGAACAAAGCACTCTTTTGTAAGAAATGACCCTGTCTTACAATATTATATACACGTGATTTTATCCATGCAATTAGATGAAAACAAAAACAAAAATGACAGAGAAAACTATTCAGTACTACAAGCTGAAAACATCAGATGAGGTCGCATCACTGAGTTTATGGCACGTAAAACTTAAAATTTCATTTTCCACATCTCTCTTTTTTCCAATATTACAGAATGGGGCATAACTTACGAGGCGTGAACACCAAAGTGTTTAAAATTCGCTGTTGAGGAAATTCCTAATTATTCTTTGAATTATGGGACATTTTTGTCACAATTCTTGTCTGTAATTATTATGACAATCTTAGATGATTTTTCTCATACTATTCTTCATTTCTCTGAATTTGCTTCTTAGTTTCAAATTTCCAAGATATGTGTATTGTTTGCCTTGAATTACCCAATGACAAATTTTACAACTGAGGCAGGTCTGGAATTGAAAATAAGTACAACTTTTCTCATTATCAATCACCTGCTTACCACCATATGATACTTAAATATAAAACTTCATTTATCCAAAGAAATGAAAAACATGTACTAACGTATTCATGGCAACAAACAACAAATGCAGAAACTTCATATTCAATAACACTGAGGTGGGTATTTACAAAAAAATATTTTTGTTTTAAGATAAACCTATTTTCTTGAAAGACTTAGGTCTGCTATAAGTCTCACCAACTCTTGTCTTTAAAAGTTTTATATCTGTCTTTTATATTTTGACACCTAGGTTTGAAGTCTAACTTAAATTGTATTTCAATCTAACATTAAATCCTTATTTGTTTTGAATTTGGGATTTTACCTTTGCTTCTGGTGAAATTTGACTCTTTTTATCAACAAAATGGCACAGAAGTGACCACATCTTCCATTTTAAGACAAATATTTCAAATGAATTACAGAAATTACACTTCAGGCAACACAATTTACACAAACTACATCTTTGAATAAAAATGAAATAGACAATTCCATTCACTTTATGACAAAAGCCATGAGATGCGAGCTCAATGTTGGTATAAATTCTTTGTGAAACATAAAACTTTTAAACTCCTATTTGTGTGTACATTTGCAGGTAAAATGAACACAAAACTTGGTATGTAACAATAAAGCTTTCTGAACACTGAAATCAGGAGATGATGAACCTACTGATGAGACATAAAGGCCATACAATACCTTTCGATAGAAGTCTGTTCAGTAGAGGTTTCTCTTAAGAAGAAGCGAAAAATTAGCTTACGTTAATCCAAAATTGGATTAGGATTAAGGTTGGTATTCACAGAGAGTTAAGATAATTTTTGGATTTCCTTTAATCCACCCAACAGAATGAATTAACTTTTGGATTAAATATATATTAATTAAAAATTAGCTTAACTTTGTGAATACCGATTTAATCCAAAGGTTAGCTACGACATGTTTCTGAAAAAGTTAAGGTAATTTTTTGCTCAACTTAATCCGCTTTGTGAATAGGGAGAAGGTCTTTAAAGGACATCTTACACTGAAATTTATGCTGTTCCTTGGACTTTCTGCTCAAATAGAAACGTTTATCTGCTGAGATTTGACATAACAGAAGCCAACTATATATGTTATCCTTACCTAGTTTGTGGGAGCTATCCAACTCACTGGCAATGCAGACAAGCAAATTTAAGGTTTTAATGCAATCGTAACCAGGACAATGAGTGAACGAATCTGTCATTCTGTCAATTTCTTTATCAGAATAGATGCAAACATAAATGTATGCCTTGATCGGGAGAAGGATATGTGGTAAACTAATTCAAGTGTTTTGTTTACAGAAAGGAAGGAAACCTTTTCTATAAGTAGCAGAGCGACGGGTGTTTACAAAAAAAGGAAAATATCATTCCATAAGTGCTATACTCTGAACCTGGATAAAAGAAATTTGTTAAACCAAGAAAAATGACCTTATTGTGCATACAGAGGTTAAGGGCAATAAGGCACACACTTAGATTACCACAAAAATTATTCAAATATTGTGTAATTTAGAGGTAAGTCTCACAAAGCAAAATTGCTGACACATAAAGTTGTACTGATTTAAGGTCAACAGTTAAGTTGTGAAAGCTTGCAACATGAAGAACAACAGATGTAGCTTGAAAAGAATATATTACAGATGGTCATCTGAAAAAAATCCAAACCAAAAAATCTTTAAATTTGATTTAAGGTTTTTAAATATATTCTATTATACAAAGCGTCTCAAGTAACTTACAAGAAATAATCAGAATACTCAATTAAATTTGTATTCTAACAACAATGTTATCCTAAAACAGCCAAAGTTTGATTTGACAGAGATTTATAAAGCAAGAATATATTAACATAAACGAATCAAATTAACTTTACAAAAATAAAAGAAATACAGACAGATATTCAAAAGAATTCAACAGAAAAATTATTGTGAAAAGCTATTTACCCTTTTCCTATTGGTCAGCTCAGGGGCGAACTCATCAGGCTAAAAACAAGTATCCAAACTAGCTAAATTTATACTGGGGAAAACTGCAACATTAACTGACATCAATATTAAAATGGTACATCTATTTCAGTAGTACACTAGTACCCTTTTGCAAAAGGCACTAATTTAAAAAAAAAAAAGAACTGTAAAATGCAGTGATAAATTTAAAAGCAACTTTAAAAGAGAAATTCATTCATTCTAAATAAAATGCAAACTGAGCATTGTGACTGATATATATATGTATATAAATATATGCTTATGTATAAATGTATAAACTCAACCTAGAACAGTATTTCTTGCATTGATACTTATTTATTTGTGAAGTCTGCCAGGCATAAGAAAACAAAGTCTTTATCGCACAGAGCAGTAATAATTAAAGGTACAGAAAGTCATACATTCAGCAGTATATTGACAACAGAGGCTGTAAATAGTACTGTAGTACTTGCTATGAAGAAAAAAAAATTAATTAATTAATTAAAGGCATAAACATGAGAAAAAGAGCGCCCTTAACTTGCATATCTGCAGATTTTCAATTTAGTCTCATAAGATTGCCCTAAAATGACTCCTTCCTTCCACTTTTTCAATACGTTTCAAATTCTTTTCACATTTATTGCAAGTACTATGAATAATTGCAAGAAATTACCAAAGGGCCAATGTTAATAGTCATTTCTACCATAATGAATATTGTGACAAGCATAGGTTGAGCATTAATTCTTGGACTTAATTAACACAGTTTGTAGTACTTATACCTGAAGGCTGTAAATTGCACTTGCCAAAACAATAACAGGTACTTTCAATTACTTTTCAATAACATTCTGAATATGTGTATTTTTTTTTCAAAAAATTTCATAAAATAAGAACTTTATAATTCTAGAGAATACACAAGAAATAATACCAAGGTTTGACAAAAGCTCTAATTCTGTTATTTCTTTAATCTAATTTATCTAATTTGACCAGAGCACAAATCTGAAGATACTTGGAGCTTTAATCTGCCTGGTATTTTAAATTAATTACTACAGTGTGTTATAGTGACAATAACATTCAGCTTCTTCTAGCCATCCAACATTACACCCAATAAATACTCAATAGAAGAGCCTGTCTTTGAACAAGAGTATGACAGTGTACAAAGTCTACCACAAACAAAGTCTTGAGCAAGACATATACAAAAAGTGTTTACATAACAAAACATAGAAACACAGATATAATAATTAAAAGGAGCAATTATCAATTCTTTTGATAAAAGAAAAATCAACTGTTTTGATAAACATTTGTGACCAATTTCAGTCCAGTTCTTCTACTTGAATGCCAAGTAGCTATTGCTCGGTAATTTATTGAAAATGTTTGTAAAAGTCATATTAGGGATAATAAAATCAGAAAAAGCAAATATTGAATAAGATTACAGTAATATTGCACACAATATCATCACTTCCAGTGATACGGCCCGATATTTACATTAATATAACTATTAAACACAAACAGAAAACTTTCCACTTGCATCTGGCACTGACTTCATGTCAATATTAATACTTAAAACTACAGATAGTTTTGATACAGACAACAGATCTTTGACTTAACTAATTCATGCCTTAAGTTTGGTATTAATTTGTTACCATTTCACTTAACAGAAAACTTAATAATTTCAAAACTTCTTCCCATAACTAATCAGAATAATATCTTCTTCTTTAGAAAATATCAATTCTAATTATTAATCTTACCAGAACTAATCAAGAAAATGTAATTTTCAGTTTAACCTAGTTTTTGGGGTTATACTAAACAACATCTACCTGATAACACAAAATGCATAAATACTTTTAATTTACATCATAAACAAGCACCTGTCTAATATTTTATTGCACTAAAATAGTAGAAGATATCTATATAGTTGTGAACCTATCAAGCTCCTCTTTGTTGACTAATGATATGATTAACTGTAACAACAAAAAAACCCTGACAATAAAGACATAATGTTACAAGAGAGTAGTGCTGGGTGATCGCCATGATTTTACCTGTCGATGTTCGTATCGGACATTTGTGACCAAACTTCGAACATTTCTGATTATGGAGTCAAAAGTGTAAACCAGACAGAAAAATCAAATAATAAATGATAAGTATAATACACACAAATTACCACAAATATGACCAAAATATAATCTAAAAGCTATTCACAGACGTCTCCCTCACTAACAGACCATGCTTGATGTATCCTCACTTGTGATTGGCTGATTTTATGATTACCTTGACAACAGTTGGAAAACCCCAAGGTGTTTCTATTTACGTTATTTTTTTTTGGCATTCACAGCTAGTCTTGTGATTTTAACTAATGCGTATTTCAGATTTTTACAAAATAATATTCCAAATAGTGTTTTATTGTGACCAAAAGGCTACAAAGAACTGAGTTTAGCAAATATCGGTTGCACTGAAAGTTTACCGATCATTGATCGGCAATGAGCCAACAAGCGATAATACCGAAGTTTGCAAACATCGTCCCAGCATTACAAGAGAGTACCAACTAACTTAAACTAAACACACAAGAAATCTGTCTTGATGTCAAGCTTGTGATTGTGAAGCATAAACTCACACTGAATTATGTAGAAGTACAATCTGCATTATCAGAACAGGCTCGGAGAGTCAGAATATGTTCCGTTAGTAGAAGACTTATAAAATAGTAGAGACCTTTTACTACAGAACAGTAACAATATTGAAATAACAATTTGGTTAGAATTGAATTGATGGTACAATAGAAGTGTAACAGGTCTGATAACAGATGCACCCAATTAATGAAGCTGTCTGTTGTGTAATTGTTTGTAAAAAATAAAACCTGTTTTCGGGGGGATTCAATGAAAGATATAATTCTGGCAAAGACTATTTTACTCTTTAGAATTTTTGTGTGATATTTGAAATGTATGCCATATAATAAACAGATATAAGAGCCATTTTTCACACTGCAAAGTGGGTTTTACTCTTTTGTACTACAACTAAATGACAAACAGAATAACAGTTATCGATTCACAAAACTAATTGGCAGACAATTGTTTCATCACAAGCGAGAGATTTCAGGCAAGTCACTACTGCTGTAAAATCGACTTCTTCCAACTTCTCTCCTGTATTCTCCATTTGCAGTCACATCTCTGCCACGTAAAGTCACCAGATCCTCTGCCTCATCATTATTATTTTCCTCGCCTTCAGTTAATGAAACTGCCCTACCTGTGGCAGGATCTAGATCAAATCGCCGGGCTTGGAGTGGGCTATTTACACCCGCCTGTGATTCAGAGCTCTTGCGCTTAAAAAGCTTACCCACGGGGGTCATGTCCGTCAATGCCATTAACATCGATCCTGTATTCTGCAGGACTTTTTGTGTCGAGAGGAGATCATGCAGACTGGGGCTTCTTTCTCGGCTTGACCCCAGAGACCCAAAGCCTCCACTACCACAAATCCGGCTCTTGGTACCTCCTCCTAATACCTCCCCAGTACTCTGTGACTTGTGGTACTTTTTGCGGCGAGGTAATGTGGCTGGACTATTTGTAGCACTGTTCACTGGACTAGTTTCTTTAGAGCGTCGGCCCTCTAGAAACTGCGCAATCGGCGACGATCCTCTCCTCTTTTTCTCTTTTTCTAAATCCTTCAGATTGTCGAATGAGGATGTCTTTATAACAGCATGTGGCACCCGAGCCTTTTCTTCTAAAGTCTGCTGCATGTCTTTTGTAAAATGAGGCAAGGCAGAATCTAATAACCTAGAAGGCCTGTACCGATAGTGTCGGTCAAAGGTTGCCACAATTCCATCAGGATAGATCAGTTTCTCCACAAGCCAATCAGTCCTAGCTTTCAGATCTAAAGGTTCAAATCCTGTGCCGATCTTATTCGTCCCATCCACAAGTTTCATCGTGATCATGTGACCATCTACCAGACCAATCACAATGATGTAACCAAAGTCAAGCACTCTAAGACTGACAACCATCTCATGAGTGCACATGCACCCAATGAGACTCCCATCCTTTATTCGACCTGCCCTCAAGGTCAAACCCTCAACCCAGAGGGCATACTGGCCATCAAATGTAAGACAGACTTGTTCTAGTTCTTCTTTCATGGTTTTCCCAGCATTCAGATCAACCAGGAGCCTGCCAGATTTGATCTCAAATACCTGAAGTCATAAAAATAGCACAGTTTGTGATTACTTTATGTTTCTTTTGAAACAGGTTTTAAAAAAAGTAAATTTTTATGCAAGGAATCACAAATCTTTATGAAATGATCTATAATATCTGAACATATTATGAGAGTAACATTTTATTCATATTATTGAAAATTCATGATATAAAAGATGTATTTTAGTATAATACACACTAGTTTTGTTCTAGCCAGTGTGTTTTGCTGCAATGTGTGAAAGCAAATGAGTTCATAGCCATGAATATTCATATAATGGCAGGTTGGACAATATATGTTCTGTTGTGTTATACTCGGCCTTTGACTGCATCCTGTATGGAAATATGCCCCTCAAGTGGTGGTGGGGTGGGGGGTTTCAAATTCTCTGAACATCCCACATTCTTATTTTGGGCAACAGACTCTAATATAGTAGCTTTCAGCAGTGACATAAGATAATGAGTTGTGGGGAATTTATTATTCATACAAATGACTCAATGGAGGTTCCATGGTACCTGTAGATATCCATCGATGCAAATCCTGCCGTCTTTAGAGACATCCCTCATTCCACCTGGTGCAGCATGTGAAAACTGTGAGATCATGAATCCAGCAGTGATATCCCAGATGCTCACTGAGGGCTGGGTATTCTCCTTCCTCACAAATACTTCATCTTTGTTCAATTTACTGTTCATTAGTGTCGTCACCATGACCATCTGTGGGGTGGTGGGAATCACTTCTAACCTAATAGAATATAAGCAAGTCAGTCAACATTTGTTACTTTTATCCAACGTGTTTGCATCATCAAAATTCACCTATATTATAAGTAGGACTAAGAATTTAGTTTTATTGGATATGAGTAATAACTAAGATTTTGGAAAGGCAAGGCAATCTTATGATTAAACACCCCCAGTGTACAAAACCTGGACCAATGAATTATCACACCTGAATTCCCTTGTTTTTGAGAAACTTAAAAGTAGGGATTGGTGTAAACTTTGTTATCTGCTAATCTTAAGGCTGACATGTTACAGGGATTTTTTCAGCTAATTAAGCTTTTAACAATATTGAAATAAATGTGAAATAACACATAACATCTCTCCCTCTTGTTGAAGGCAATTAATATTTTAAAAAAAATTAACCTGTCTGCATCACAGATAATAGAGTTTGCTCCACACATTTTTTTCAGTGAGAAAACTTCCACACAGTTGTGATTCAATGAGTACATCAGATATTCTCCATCCAGTGTAAACACAGGCCCCTGTGCCCACATGAAAGTGTCAATTTCCCCCGACTTTATACTCCACAGCTTAATACAGTGGGTCCCGTTCACCACAGCCTCAGTCGCCAGGAAGTCCCAGTGAGGGCTGACTGCCATGCCAGCAGCTCCATTGTGCATAAATGTATGGACAACCTTGCCCAGTTTGAAGTTCACCACCGAGGCATAGGCCACATCTCTATTATGGATGAGCAGTGCCATTTGGCTACCATCAGGGGATACTATCATGTCGAGAAGTTGCCCATACTTTCCCATGGGTAGGCAGCTTTGGCTTTGCCCCGTACTCATGTTCCAGACATCAACACCAAAATAGTCAATAAACTTGTATCCAACCTTGGCTGCCAGGCCATGGTAGATCTTCACAAAGACCAGACGATGAGCAGAGGCACAGGAGATCATTTCCAAGGGGTTCTCATAGACCTGAAGAAATATGGAAAATCATGTATCATATGGAGTTACCATAGCTGGTAGTGGTTCCACTAAAGTATTTAAAGGAGTATGATGTAAATTTATCATATATTCATTACATTATACATAAAACACAAAAACAAGTTAGGGAACTGATAGAATAGAATAGAAACAATTATATTGTGCAAAATTGACACAACATCCTCTGATGCAAGAAAAGGGAAAGTCAAGAGACAAGGCGGGCCAAATTCGAAATGATGATGAGCTAGTTATTCCAATTTTTATTGTCATGATAATAACTTTGCTAAAAACTTATCACAACAGATATGACAAAGTTAAAATTTAGCTTTTATCTTCGCTTTTCAGGGCAAGGGCCATAATAGTATTAACCATCAGTACATCCAATGCATTGTCATGAGCCTGATAGCTGGTGGCATCATATTTGTATACAAACTTAGAGTCCTCATCCTAAGTTGGGTTTTAATTTGGCTTTCAACAGATTTTACAGGAAAATAAATTATGTCAAGCCTTTACACTGGATTGGGAAGTGGTGGACAGAAGTTATGCCAAATCACAAATCTTCACATTAACCTGGGCCTCTGTCTAGTCTCAACAAAAACAATCCTGTAATATTATAGGCATCAGTGGAAAAAGCCATACCCAAAGGTCAAATTCTGTGACTATTGGAGGTTCTATTTATACAGGGTCTACTCTACCATGTTGGGGACCTCACCTTAATCTGGGCACCTGTACAACTGTAGATCTTGTCGAGATCCCATACTTTGATGGCAGTGTGGAGAGTACTTCCAGTGGCAATTAGATTCCTCTCATTGTTTACAGTGATGGGGAACCTGTTGAAATCAAAGACATTTGTAAGAAATATGAAATTCACCACTAATGACGGCCCCTTAAAATTATTCTGAAAAAAGCTAAACTATAGAATTTTCTATTGGATTAGCTAAGTTGCCTACAATTGTGACTAAAATCTCCAGTTGTAAAGTAATTTTCATATTTCTTACTCCACTGCTTTTGCAAAATTTTTACATGGTTGACATAGAAAAAGAAACTCGACAATAAGGACTTTTCAAGGACAAATTGCCAAAATTTCAGAGGTTTTTTAAAGATTTCTACAAGATATTCATGATGTAAACAAAATATTAAGGACCTATCATGGCTTGGATGAGGCTGGCAAAAAGGGGTACTTCATAAGTTTATACGATATTATCCAAATGTTTTGATCCACAGATAATATCGATCATTAATATTTATATATAACTACAAACTCTCAATGCCAAAGTTACTCCGACTATTTTCCTATTGTTGGTAGTTTCATTTTTAAGCTTTCTGCCAGAATATCTGAGCACTAATAATAGCTTAGATTTTTGTGATTTCCCTTTGGCATTACCCAATAAAGTAGAAAACTGATACACATGTCCAATTTGTGTATATGGAAACTAGAAAGTTCCAGGATTTTATTCCAACACATTGTAATTTATACATACCATCTATATATCTCACCTGTCAATACTGTGTATAGCAACAGAGGCAATGAGTTTTGGGTTCTCCATGTTTGATTCCCAGATGTGCATCATGTGACTTTCTGCCGAGATCACAAACTTCCCATCACAGGAGAATCGAGCATGGGAGACAAAGGTCTGGTTGGCTGCAACAACTTTAGATCTAAAATAAAATAAAGAGTGTGAAAATCTTGCTTATCTTTCACAATTCAAAAGTTAGTTGAATTGTTAGAAACATTTTGTTTTTGTTGTTGAAGCATTTAAATATTGTCATGTATCACAAAACTTTGGAATAAAAAACATAGGGCACTTGTAAAAACTACTTGTTTTAGCAATCAATACAGAGATATTTCTCGCTGTTGAATTGGAATGTGACTCAACAGCTCCTCTCTAACACACAACTAAATCCAGGTCAACCAAAGAACAAAATAAAGTAGGTCCAACCTAATACTTATTGCTTTGTAATAGTTTCAGGAAATGCAGGATAAAACATACCTGACCAGAATTTAAAGAACATTATAAAGATCAGAAGTGCGCAGACTATATAAAACAATGCAGTGTGTATATTTTGCATACATTTACCTGAAGCCACACATGGACAATCACTTTTAATAGAGAACCAAACGATACAGACAAAATATAGTGCGACAAATAAGTGTGTAAAAAATCATATTTAGACTAATATTTATTGAATTAATACTGAAACCGGTCTTTATAATAGAAATAAAGTCCTCAGGTTCGTACTTTATGATGTCTACAAAAGGTCGGAAATTCTGGAACTTCCATTATCCGCCAGAAGTACCGTCCTTTTATAGAGGTCATAAAGTACTCACCCTCGGTCTTTATTTCTGCATTATAGTTTCTCCTTAACAGAAACTTCTGCATAACAGAGTACTGCTGTAGGTTTGATGTAATTAAATGCATCATCCAGAATCAAGAATTGTTTTGAGAATGTCTTGGAAATATCCACATGAATAATTCAAAAAGTATTGATTGGATCAGGGTTATACTGTCACACAAGATGGAGTTTACCCCTGGTTTGTTCTCCCTCAAAATTGATCGGGATCAATGGAATCTGAATATACACAGGTGATCATAATTGTGTCCGGTTCATAATAATGTCCAATTTTTATTGCAGTTTATTTTTAAACAGTTATAGCCAGAACTTTGAATATTTTTTTCAAATTATTCCCGTTGAGATTGATATTATTTCATGAAAATTTTTTAAAAATTGAACTAAACACCCAAACTGAGTAACACTACATTCACGTTCAACAAAAAATTAAAGGACACAATTATGAACCGGACACAATTGTAACCACCCGTGTAGCATGAAAAAAACTTCACCTGAGTGCTTTGACAACACCATCCAGTCTAAAATTCTGCGTTTTTAGACTGTTTTTTTAGGCGTTTTTTTGAATGCTATATTCCTATTCTAACATGACTGTTTAAAATAAAATACATAAAACACTTGTAAGATGAAGAAAAATTATCAGAGTGAACACAATAGGGTGACGCCATGTTGGCTGTTACATCAATTGAAGATGGATGATTTTTTTTCCCAAAGATATACTGTACTCTTTTTCAGAATTAAGATACAAGCAAACAATTCAAAATGCACAACTTTATTTCTATGGCATAGTATTTTAAATATAATTATGAAAACGAACTTATAGACTATTGTTTTTTAACCAACAATTATGCATGGGGAAGTTGATAGAACAGCCGTAATGTTGATGCAGAATTTTAGACGGTTTAGAAATCACTCTTGACCAATCAGATCAGTGCAATGTTAGAATTAAAAACTGAGGACTTTTGTGTTTTTTGCATTACCTGTGGGGGAGGGTTTAAGAATTCTAAGACAATGCTTGTTCGGTTTTTCTTTTGCTTCTGTTTTCACTTTGCACATTTGGTCTCTGCTAAATAAAAACAAGGCCGAAAGGGGTTTGGTCTACTAGCGTGAGCTGCAAAGCCATCAGAGACACAACAAGTAGTACACATCAGCGGTAACCCATACTAGTACTAACATAGCCCATTGATGCTTAACTTTAGTGAATAGACCGATACTCCTCACGCTGTGGCAAAATTCATGAAAGTCCGGAGGGGGGAAAAAAAAAAAAAAAAAAAAAAAAAAAAAGGTGATCTCTAGAAGCACCAGCCTCGCTAGAGCCCGCCCTTAAAAAAAAACCTTGATAATATAAGCACTGACCTGTCCAGTATCTTAGACTGACACTTCTTCACATCAAGCAGAATGAGCTGTGCCCTCTTGATGTTGATCACAACCTTGGAGTCATCAGCAGGGGAAAATGCAATGGAGGATAGTTCGTTGGAGTACATAGAGGGCTCCACAAGTCGCAAGTCTGGGTATGCCTGAAATTTTGCGAAAAAATTCAATATTTATTTAGTAAATCTTACATTTTGAAAGTTCAAGTACCTGCTATATATTTGATAGAGCCATTTAGACGGTAGATTTAATATATTTTGTTGTAATTTTAGTGTGTATAAGATAATTACCAGTACTCTCAATAAATCCTGAATAATTCTATAGTTTGGACCATGACAAAGGTTAAATCTTTAATCACATATGGACTAATCATTACGGTAGTGTACATGCATATTTTCATCAAAAGAAATCATTTTTACTACACATAAAACATGCACAAATAAGGATTTTCTGTGTTAAGTTGAACAACGTTATGGTGGGTAGCAGTAGTTTAACTATACACATATAACGGTTCCACTAAACTCACTTCTGGGTATGCCTGAAACATTGTGTTAAAGTAACATCACTACTTTAGTACAGTAGAACCTCGGTTATCCGGCCTTCTATTATCCGAATCTCCGGATTAACCGAACCGAAATCATGTCTCCCTACATATAAAACACAGTCAAGCGTGAGCGATAATACAAGATTTTACACAGTCTCGGAAACGATGAATTCCAGTGCTTTATAAAACGTACCATTCACAGAGACGCCTAACTTCTTTCATCTTTATCACCATTGTTACAATAGGGGAGGGATTAATTCAATTACACGACCCCGCTACACAACTTCTTTGATAATGCGCCAATCAATGAAAGTGTGTTCGATTGGGTTTCGCAATTTATAATCACCCGGAGTAGGTTAAAAAAACTGACGTGTACAAAAGAAAAGACGTCAACAATGCATTACCAATCAAACGCATATCACTGAAGGCGTGTTCGCTTGGGGTTTTACAATAAATAATCTCCCGGAGTTTTTTAATTGACAATATGCGGGATGATGTTAATCTAAAATTAAAACGTTAACAATGCAAGTACCAACCGAACACAACCAGCTCAAGTCCGCGTAATATTTTAAATAAAAATAATAATAATATCCATGGATATGGAGCAAATAAACGACAACTGAAGGGTCACTTATATTATATGACACAAAAATATTAAATTATTTTATTAAGGACCACCAACGTCTATGTTTATTGCATAAAAACGACAATTCTTCAATTATCGCCCACTCGGTAACCCATAGACCGTGAATTCATCTATCCGAACCCCTCGATTATCCGGCCGGATTGTATGTCTCCCATGGGGTTCGGATAAGTGAGGTTCTACTGTATTTCATAAGCTCAGTTAATTCAATAAATGAGAGTTCTACTTTGGCCTAGTGGGTAAAACACTGGGCTAGAAACACAGAAAATATTGGTTCGATCCTAGGCACAGACAGATACAAAGTAGCTCAGATAACCACATGAAACGACAGCTGTCATGAGTCTTATACCCAATGGCAGACTAAAGCACCTCAAGGACACTGATAAGCAGTTATCTCCTGAGAATCTGTTTTTCTTTTACAGGAATATCAGTCACTACAGCTTTGGCTTGTACAGTCAGGATTGGTCAAATAGTGCTTTTGAGTCTTTCAGTAAAGGAGACTTTGGGTGGAGCATAAATACAATAAAATAATGGCTGGAATACACCTACCTTCAGGTAATCATATTCCAGCAGTACTTGTGAGAAGCTCTTGCTTTTTCTATCTACATCTAGTACTTTGAACTTACAGTCCACAGAGTAACCAACATAGCATCTCCTCGAATCTGGAGTAATTGAGAACATACTCGGCATATTCTGCCCAGAAAAGGTGGTCATTAATTTGGCCGTTCTGAGTTCAAACATTGATATCTTGTCTTCTTCCCCTAGTAATATAAACTCCTCACTCGGTGCAATGCCACAGGTCAGATATTTCTTTGTGTCAATGAAATTGTCCAGTGTTTTGATCACTTTACCCTGCCTCACATCGATAATGTTCTTCTGCCTAATAAGGAGGTTTCCTTCGCTCCAGCACCGGCGCTGTGTATTCGTACGCCGCCCTATTTTGTGCAGTAGCTGACCACTTCGCATGTCATATATGTACACATGACTGTTGATAGCAAAACTGTCGTAGCTCAAATACAGTCCATCACGAGACTGAAAGAGTTTTGCACTCGCTTCTGGTGGGCATTCTGTAAGGTCAATGACACAGGTTCTTTCACCAGTGCGGAGATCCCAGAATGCAATAGTGCAATCCTTGGAGAGTGACACAAGCTGTTTGGTGGAGTGGCTGAACAGGAGGTCAAGGACATTTTGCGTGTGGTCCTCGAGTATGTAGTTCAGCATACCACGTGGAGCCTGGAAAAAAATACAGAAACTGATGACAATTGTGTCGTCGTAGAATCTATTTCTTAATACCAGAATGGTATTTTTATAGAATGCACTGGTCTAGTCAATCACCAAGACAGACTCTTGTATAGCCTCCCGAACACCGATGATCCCCTGGTGACGACCCTATTATGGTTTATAAATTCTGATTTATGTATTACGATTTGGATGGCGTGCCTTAGAATCTGCTAGTTTCGGAGATTAAGCACATGGATACCTGATACTCTTGTAATCCACAAAGCGGAAGGCCTAGTCCTTTATTTAGAGGATATTTTTGTGATTGAATCACCAGTAAAGTGCAAGCATAAGTAGTTTTATTTCTATAATAATTATAAAACCAAGATAATGTCTTTTCACAAAGCTTTCTGTTTATTGGTTGTTTTAATCTTTTCTATCCCTCAATCATGTTTGTAGATTCGAACAGCAGACATTAGTTTCTGTATAAAGTGCTCTCACGAAATGTGTAGCAACATATTTGTCGACAGCGCAGTTCTCTTTTTTATAATATCATATGTTATATAGTTTGCTGTAAGAAAAAATTTATGAAAGTTTTGCATCCTTAAATTCGACATGTTTGAGGGCATGAGAAGTGCTATAGAATATATCAATATATTAACACAAACCAAGAGTGTTCAGATTTTAATAGTAGACTAAAAATAGGTAAAACTGTCCCAACTGCCCTATCAACCACTAAGGTCATACCAAGTCAGGTCGCTCAGGGAATATCATATGTTACAAGTAAACAGAACACCAATATGGAGTAATGAACTACAGCTGAGACTCGTTTAAGTCAAATAGATCAAGATTTAAAAAAAATAACTTCTATGGATCCAGTATGTTACACAACAGTAGAAGTAACAAACAAAAAGGTCCTCATATAGTCATTTCCTCTTGACAGAAGTGTTACGATGTACTGTTTTCTTGTTTAACTGTATAAAGTGTTGTTTTTAAATAAAATTGTTAACATGAAAATGAATGCTCATCGTAAAATAACCATACCGAAGTCTAAACAATTTCAACATGATAATTAGAGAAAAAAGATTTTAGTGTTACATAGAAATTAAGTAATTATGCAGAGTGTGTTTTGTCTAATGAGAATGTTAAGGCTAAATATTTTTTTTCTGAATTAGTATGCATTTTAAGATGAATTTACACTTTCTCACTGTGCACATACATTTGCATTTTCTGAATACACTGTACTGATTTTATGCCTCACCTCAAAACATTGGTAGAGTGGTAGAAATGCTGAGTCATTCAATGCCAAGGTGTCACACTGGTGAATGAATGCCTTGATGTAAGGATACTGGGTAAAATAGGGCAGCAGTCTCCCAGCTAGTTCAAAACCAAGCACCTCTGGCCTCTGTCGGATATTCCCCCCTGAAATCCTCAGGCAATTGGCGAGAATCTGAATATCAATGTCCTTGAAGCCAGAGTCGATAGCAAAACGGAAATCACTGAGAACGTCGTGCAAAGACATCGCTCGTAGTTTGGTAAGGAGCCAGGTGTAATTGAAGAGTACTTCCTGTTTGAGGGTGTTGCTCTGGCGACATTTGACAAGATGAAAGGGCAGTTCTGACAGCTTTCTGATGTTGTACCGGAGGCGTTTGGGTTGAGAAGGGTTGGTTGAGAACTGTAAGGGCTGTTCTGGCATCATTCGATCAGCCTCACTCTCAGTCTTACTGAGACCTGTAAAACAATATCACAGACTCAGTTAAAATTAGAGGAAACTTAAAAACTTATGTCATATTGCTTGATTTATTATAATGTTGCATCAGCAGCTTCCAAGATCCAATTTTTAAGATTTAGCATTCAGAATTTTATACTTAATTGGATTTATCATAGCTTTTAATACACTGTATAGTGTATATAAAAACAGGCACAGCAGCTGGCTAAGTCTTGACTAGATGAAACAAAGCAATGCCTATTGGTAAAGATTCTGTGCTGTAAATGACCATATAATGACAAGTCACTATTAACTAGGGATGGGTTGATGCATATTTTTCATTTCGAAATCCCATCAATGCAAAATTGTTCCAATTATGGGATTCTTAAAGATACATTTTAGTACACCCCGAAGCAAAGAGGCCAATGACAGGAAGTAAAACCCACAAATAAAAACATGGCAGTTCCCCTCAAATTAATCACAATAAAATCGTCAAATATATAAAAATACAAAAACAAGGTGGTGGTTGTAATGTATCATCACAGTATTTTATTAAACTACTCTTGATACTGAGGCTGCTGACCCTTTCCTACTAACAATTTTGCCACATTAGGTCAGAGATTCAAACCCACTACCACATAGGAAAAAGGTGAGTGTGTGCCACTTAAGTAAAATTCATAGTGTGTCACTTCGACAATACTAAACCAATGTCAAACATCGGACTAGGATTTGAACCTAAGACCTCTAAAGTGAACAGGGAGTGCTACCACAACACCACAGTCTGATTGAAACTATTGACCGGTGAAAGTACTATCACAATAAAACTTCTATTATCTGAACATGACATGCAAGTTAGACTTTGTTTATACATAATGGAGTGTTCATTGACTTAAAAGGGTATGTAATTAGAATACAATATAAATAATTCTAATTCTAATAGCACTTTTATAGCGCTTAATCTCTGTCAAAAGGCAGACTCTAGGGCGCATCACACAAAAACATTGTTCAATATTCATAAACCAGGACATTGCAGGGGTCAGCACCATGGAGAAAGCAGGAGGAGATTGGAAATTTAGTGTGGATATGCTTTTCCAAAGAGGTATGACTTCAGCTCTGACCTGAAGGAGGCAAGTGAGTTTGCAGAGCAGACCTTGTCAGGAAGGTCATTCCAAATCATAGGTGCGTCATACACAAAACTGAGTCCAAAATGCTTTCGAGACTTGAAAACTGAAGCAAAGTGGGGAACCTCAAGAAACATGCCATCAGATTGACTTCGACGACTGTTATATGCACTATGTCTGGGTATGAGAAAGGGTTCAAAGTATTTGGGGTTACCACTGTGTAGGAACTTATAAACAAGCACGACAGTCTTAAAGATAGAACGGTACTTAATCAGAAACCAATGTGGTGCTTTTCTAACTGGAGTGATGTGTGACTACTTGGTGGTGTTGGCCACAATTCTGAACACATTGAAGTTTGCGCAGATCCAAAGCTGAGAGACCTCTGAACAGAGAGTTACAGTAATCAAGACGACTTCCGACCAGAGCATTGGCAGCCATAAGGGCAGCTTCATGTGTTAGATGTCCTCAAGTACAAGTACATCATATGATAAAATCCAATATCCAGATTATAGGTCAAATACTGGGGGTTTAACTTTATGTAATAAAACCGGTAATTAGCAATGCACTATACTCATCATGTCTTACCTAGCTCTTTTGCCTGGCCTGCTGTGTACTTGAAGGCTTTCTTTTTCCCGCCTCCCCATGTGCCCATGTAGTAGTGTGACATCAGTGTGTGAATGTAGATCACATGATCAGCAGAAGACAGGTAACGCTCCTCCACCACCTATACATACAGTAATCAATCACAGTAAAAAATAGAGATGGGTCGGTATAAAAAATGTGCACATCAGGAGGTCGCCAATGCAAAAACGTACAGATTCCAGGACTCTGCGTTTTAGTACACATAACTAAACATGGAAGTTTCCTCAACGACATTGCAATAAAAGTGTCCAAATGCTCAAAATATGAGATATAAGCTTATAATTTCTTCAGATTTCTAGTTTGTTCCCAATATTTTAAGTTTTCCTACATTTATATGACCTGACAAGCGAGACTGTGGTTATAAAGTGTCGTAACCAAAACATGACAGTTCTGCTCAACATAATTGCTAGTACTCTATAAAGTCTGCAAATGCATGAAAGCTTGTAATTTCTTCAGATTTTGGTTATGTTTCTAGTATTTTAACTCTTCCTTCCATTATATGCGTTCACAAGCGAAGTGGCGGTTGTAAAATCTCATCACTGTATTTCAGTAAAATGCTCTCAATACTGAGATACCGGGCCTACTGACCCATCCCTAGCAAAAAACAAAGTTTCATCTTAATATGAATACATTTAAACAGAGTGCTGGGATTGTTGGGGGTTTCTGCATATCACGTGTCCGCATCACCTCTTAGAAGTGAGTTGAACTTAATCAAAAAATTAATAATGTAAAAATATTATCACTAGTTGCATTTGGTAGCAGTTTATTGCAAGGAAATTATTATTTTTTTCCACGGGACAGTATACATGTGCACTTCATGCAAGAGCCACGTAAGTATGGTAAATGAAACAGGACCATTAACTTTTTTATTATGTTTTGATGGTTTGATAAGCTCCAAAAGTGACAATTTGTAACAAGTTGTTTATTTACTTTGTAAAAACACTCATGTGTTAATTGGGTAGATCCATGTGATCTCCAAATATTGCCCACTGAGTTATGACTCAAGTTATGGGCAACTCATCCAGGCATTAATTAAACGCAGAACTGTGAAAAGTGGAAGTTCCTTTACAATTCAGCTCACATTTCTCCATTATGAGATAATGATATGGACCTACTTTGAATTGCAGTCTTAAAGTATTAATCTGTACTTAACTATAAAGACTTATCTTGGTATTGGGAAGTTTCAAAGCTTTCAGGCTTGCAAACTCACCTTACAGAATTGTCTGTGGTACCAAAAGTACACAATGACTCCATTGCTTTCCCGCTGCATGATGTAAGCACCAAGCTCATTCTGAAGGCGAGGCCAAAGAAGTGGAGGTATACGTCTCACTGGTGGCAACCAGTAAGTAAACACGTCATTAAGAACCTAAGAATACAATACTGACATGTAACCCTTTGGTAAATAATATTAATGATGTAACAAAATTACAATTTATTTTTATGGAAATTTAAAAGTCATATTCCGACCAAGGAAATCTAGTCAGTGTATGTATAGGCCCTCTTTTCTTAACTTAATGTGACCTACACCTCATCACTTTGACCAAAGTTCATCACTTCAACTGTAACCTACAGAATTATTTGACATAAACTCATAAAGGAATAAAGATTTTAAAATTACTCCATCAAACTTTTACCTTGAGGCAGAAAATACTGGGAATATTATATTTTTTTCTGTTCATTTTTGTTTCTCTGCCTTTGACCTTGATCTCATTTTGACCTTGACCTTCTCACCTCATCATCCAATGAGAGGACGTCCTCTATCTCAGTGTCAGACAGGCCATTCTTTGAAGCGGTCAGGTAAGACAGAACATGCTTCACAAATGTCACACCATGGTACTTCTCTATGCGGTCAAACAGCTTGTTGATCACTCCTGAAGTAGAAGTGCATCTTGAAACTTTATTCACATTTCATCTTGATATTTTTTATTGGCCATGTCTAGTGCCTGGTGGATACAATCTAAGGCTGTAACTTCGTTAGAAAAAATGACGCCGGGTATTCGCCTCGAAAGAACCGATCCGAATTCGGGTAACCGTGTCATAGTTGTCACCCAGTGGAAGTAGCAGAGAAGCAAACATGGCGGATGATGTAAACAAAACGTTATGAAAAATAATGTTAAATATCTATATAAATAAGGAAAATTATGTGAAAAACTAATTATATCAGTTAAAGAAATCTGACAGAATACTAAGGGTTATCCAAGTATTTAATTGATTTACGCTTTATTTAATATTTTTTCAGTTACCCGCTTCACCAGTTTGTACTCTGTTTCTTAAGGAATTTGGACCGTTTTCGGGTAATCGGGTAACCTATCACAGCCTTAATACAATCCATGTATTTATAAAATTCTAATTCTAATACAATGTAGTACTTTTATAGCGCTCAATCTCTATCTATTGACAGACTCTAAGATGCATAAAACCATAAATCACAGATCGTAATCGTTAAATCAGAGACATTGCAGGGGTCGGCACCACGGAGAAAGACGAAATGAAAACAGAGGAAAAAAACTAGGGTGGGTAGGCTTTTTCAAAGAGGTAAGTTTTCAACTTCTTCCTGAATGAGGAGAGAGATTTAGCTGAGCGTACGTCATCAGGGAGATCATTCCAAATCATCGGAGCATCGTATGCAAAACTAAGGCCAAATTGCTTTTTTGACTTGTATATTGATGCAAAATGTGGGACCTCAAGCAAAACACCCTGAGATTGACTTCTACGCGTTCTGTACATACTGTGTCTAGGTTTAAGGAAAGGTTCGAAGTATTTTGGATGGCCACTATGTAGAAACTTGTACACCAGAAGAGCGACCTTGAAAATAGAGCGATGCATGATAGGCAACCAATAAAAGTATTACACACTCTGAAGTTAAGATTAAAATGGGTAGTTTAAGCAGTGGAGAAAAACATTGCATAGGAGAACCTATAATGTAAACTAGACTGCATAACGTCTGCTAAAAGACAAAATTGCTTTTAATTTTGGAAAAATAATTTTACTGCTACAAAGCTTAGAATCAGCTCTTACAGAGAATATAAGAGAAACATAATAAAAGAGATAAAAAAGTTTTGTTATATTTATTCATATTACCTTTGACAGTGTACTCTAGCTGTGTGGAGTCGGGTGGGGCATAACTCTTCCATGTACACACCTTGTCAAACACCAGCCTCGCATACAGTGGCAAACTGCACTTCAGCAGCGCGTTATGTACTACATTAAACTGAGAGGGTGTGAGGCTGCGGCCTGAACCTGAAATAATAAACAGGATTTAGGTTTAGTGTCCAGGTGTGTCATATTGTACAGAACTACAGATGCATTGTCAATAATAGCTACAGTGCAGTGGTTTATTACCATGTACAGATGTAATACTGTCAGTGTATAGGAGTATTACTGTAACAATGTACAGACACATTACAATTCATAAGTGTGACAGAGTGCATAGGTGTATCACAAAGGACAAGTATTATCAGTTCAACTGCTCGTTATATCAAATAGGCATAAGTGTCATTGGTCTTCTGAAAAACTGGGGAACCAGTTACACTGTGCGCTACCTTACTGCATTTCACAATATTCTGACAGTTTATTTTAAAACTTTAATGTTATCTATCCTTTACTTTTATAGCACTAAAAATCTTCATACTCCACCCACATTTGAGCCAGTCCTGTATAATCATCTCTCCAGCTTGAGTTCCCAGTGGTGCCACCTCTCTGAAGTACTGGTGACTAGCCACGTCTGCTTTCAGTGTCTCCAGGATGTCATACTCATAAGTCAATGTGCTCACCACCAGATAGCAGTGGGGAGGCAGTTGTTTTGGCAGCCAGTTCAAGTCGTGGGCATTGTGAGTGCGACTTAATTGATCCAGTGAGTCCAAGAAGACAACCAGTGGCTTTTCTGCAGAGGCCAGCTGTTCAACAGAGAGAAATTAGAGTGGAAATTTTATTACATTTGAGCATTTTATTTGTAACATTTTCAGAGGTTGAAAGGTGAAATTCATAGTTATCGTAAAAACTTGCTAGTCAGGAAAACTCCAAGCTTTCATGGTAGAATCAATTATCAGATTTGTGATCTTATAACAATTTTACACAATATCTCTCCATTGGTGCATACTGCCTCTTCTTTTTTTCATTTTAACGGAAAACCTCACCATTAAATTTCACAATTCTTACTTAAATATATTACTAATTTATTCTCCAATCTAAAACTATGCTTGTCTACAGAAGGCAAGAAATGCTGGAATGGAAACTTTTCAATTTTTTTATTAACCTGGAGATGGGCACAAATATCTTCAGAGCAACAATGATCAAAGCACTATCAAACAATAATGATTTTAAACATTCTACATTTTGTAGGTAAAAATAAAAAAATAAATGTTTATTGTTTAAACTGGAAGAAAACTTATTCAAAACAGTTTACACATGGCTGACAAACAGATTAAATTTGATAAATTTGTCGTTAGTTTTCATACTCAAGGTGTCTTGATGATGGCCAACAAAAATAATGAAGTAAACAATGTGGTCATGTGACCTAATTGGCGGGAGAACAGACTACTGTAACCCAATGGCTTGATTAAGGTTGTTATATAACCTTAAAATCACATCTCTGCGTTGGCCATTGGGTTGGATGGCTCCAACAAATAGCTACTGTTAGGAAATGGTAAGGGTATTTCGCTATAAAAAGTTAATATTATGAATAAATTGTTACCTGAGCTTACCTCAGTTAAGAAGTTTTCAGGATGTACTTTTGCACAATAGATTGAAAGTGGTGGAGTGAAAAATGCGAAATTTTAAAAATTTACCTACTGTGTCCAATTTGACACAATTGTTACTTTTTGTTTCTTCGAATTAAAGGAAAATCAAAAGTATGATTTTAGTCACTGTTTTAAAAAGTTAATTTAATCTGTTGCTGAAATTCAGTTGTATAGTTTTAAAGGGTGGCTCCAGTGGCAACCTTCAAAATCTGTAGCAAATTTGTAACTCTGTACTGTGGTGCTGAACTATTTTCTGATTAGTACAACTATCCAATGGGATTACACTGGCAAATGAAATACAGTGAGATTCTCATTACTGGTTAATGTCACAGCACACAAAGTTCACGACAAAAAAAACTGAATTCTCAAATTTTAATTTGTAAATATCATTGAATCAATATAATAAATTTAACATCCAAAAATAATTATTAGTGATTGTGTGTGGAAGAAATGAGAAATAGTAGGGCTGGTAGACAAGCCTAAATTGGGATGGTAAAGAATACTAGAGAGCTGACTAAAGAATACCAGCAATAATGTGTGATTTACAATAGAGAATTAACATATTCACATCAAAATTAACATAACATAATCCATTTATACTACTTTATGAAGACAATGACCCTCTTTCTTCTATTTTATCCTGACAGAAAAGTACTTATTCAACAGCTACGTAATGGTAAAAGAGTACACATGAATTTTTACAACTAGCGATAACCCCTGGGTGTTAGGTTATTAACTTCTGGTTTAACTGACAAACATTGAGCAAAACTACTACAGTAGAATAAAACTTTAGAATAAATACTGCAGAGGCCTATCTTTAGCTTCCTTTACATGACTGTGATAATTACCAGAACATAGAAGTGCTAAACATATATTTGACTCAGTCTATACAATTTTGGAATACAATGAGGAAACTATGTTACACCTTTACTACATATATTAACACCTAACACACCTAGACCCAACAACTCGCTTGTAAACATAAAATTAATGTAATCAGCATGGCAACAATCTTGGGTTTAAAACGGGGTCATTTACATGACAATGGAATATTTAACTGAAACCAAACTATCAACATGATCAACATGCATATCATATTATGTACACTAATAGATTTCTGCCCAAAAAAGAGCTTTATGTCATGATTATGAGATATATCTTAGCATCAAATTGGTGGATAACTTCAATGCAATCACTTCAAACATCAAAAATAATACTTTTTTTTTAACTTGCTTTATAATTATGCTAAATAGTTAAATTATAGTTAAATGACATGTAAGTCTCACTGGGTCCTAATTTTATTTCAATGAAGAAAAATTGTCATTTAAAACTTTAATCAAAAATATTCTGATTTCTATGTTCCTCTGATTCTGTGAGAAAAGAGGTTACTGTACCAACAGAGTACATGGGGACATGTCCTGCCCAACCTAGCATAGGGAAGTCGGTAGTTGCTTGCTTAGGGCTGAAGGATTTTAGGGCAGAATCTTGAATAACTAGTATACACTCCTTTCCTCAATCCCCTCAAACCAATCATCCCAATACAATCTACATAGTGTGAGCCTAAAATCAATCAATCAATTAAAAACAACACAAACCGGATATCAGTCCAGTGGCCACTTGAAGTACTATGAAATAGCAAAAATTATACACATTAAAGACCACAAATATATTACATTTTGAAAAAAATATATACTGCCAGATGTTTACCTACAGAGTTTTTAGGATCACAACAATATGAACCAATGAGAATGCCTCAAAAGATTGTTGTAATAAATTCACAGATGTCATATAAAGAAGCAACAAAAGTAGCTATTATCAGAAGCACAGAGTTCAAAGCAACAATTTTTATTCATAACCAATCCATAGCAAGATTTTATGTCCAACGTTAAAAAAAAACTCTAAAACAAGAATGAAAACGCAAGAAACTGCTTATACTTAACAGCTGTTATACATACAGGTAATATGTATATGTAAACAGGTATTAGTCAAAATCCTAGAAATGGGTCATGTTTATAATCATATTACTTCATCAGCAGATATTGAACAGGTTATGCAAATATTATCATTAGGTCTTCCCACTTCAGAAAAGATGTTCCTATCAACAGATTGTGACGTGATATAAGCACAAAAACATATTTTGAGGAGTGTAGAGCATTGATGTTGGATTGTTATATCATCTTTTGTTAACGGCCATCTTAGGTCATGTCAAGATAGGCCATCAGACAGTGAAGCCCAAGTGTTACATGGCCTATATCTACACAGATAATGCAAAAAATCTGTTAACCATATTTGGCAAATAATGTTTTGGACCACTGGAGTGCCAATTTACTGCAACAATCCAGAGTTTCTGGCCCTAAAAAATTCTCCTAGCCCAATAGAAAAGGCCAATTAAAAGATACTACTGCACTCATTATCAAAGATAACAGGTTATTACAATAGATAATTCAAAAAAATCTTCACAACTCTTTATGATACCTGGTCTGTGTAAACGCTACAGTAGTGCTGTCACCACTGTGTGGGTTCAAGTCCCACAAGTTACAATGCTTAGGACCTGTTCCAATATGACCCTGGCTATTGAACGGGACGTAAAACCCCAACTTTGACTTGGACATGTAAAGTTGCTATTCATTTATGTTAAATTTGTTAAATCACAAAGGCACTATTTAATGTTTGCAGTTGGATTATGAAACATAGGGTACCTAGTGTTCCTTGATTTCAAAATTTGGTATAACTTGTTGTTAATAAAATAGGATAAAATGATTTAAATTACACCGAGTCTCATACTGTTTTCAATATATAAACCTTGAATTTGCATTTAGAGAGTAGAGTAAGAAATCTAAAATTCGCCAGGAATCTAAAATTCGCCACCTCTAAAACCTTAGTTAATTTTATGAAGAAAATGATGTTTTTGTCTAAAAATTGGCATTTTTCAGTTCAAAAAGCCTTAATTTACTATACAGTCAACACATCTCACCACAATTCATTTATTTGATTAGTATTTTCACATGTGGCGAATTTCAGATATGTGGCGAATTTTAGATTTCTTACTCTAGCTAGTACCGTGAATGTGCATTCCATATCTTTGTTCAAACTTAGCATTGAGATAGACTTGAGGTCAATTCTGGGGTAAACACAGAACAATCACAAACACTGATTATTGTGTATCAAAAAGAAGGTTATTACACTCATTTCTATTGAGATTTAGGAATTTAGACATGTAGAAAGCTTTAGATATTAAAAAAAAGATTCAGGAATAATGATAAGTGGGGTATATCCACAATGAAAGTAAAGGTTATTTATTAGAATTCTCTGCAATAATTCTACACTGAAAATCGTGCATGAACTAAACACAAACTACCAGAAAAATGTGTCACACAGTGTGCAAATTCATTCAAATTTCGGGGTGAGCTTTACATGAAGATAATCTTAATAAATGATTCTGATTTTTGTTATATATTCCTGTGAAAATCTTCAAAAAATACTCGTGGAAATTTAAAAAGATTCTGGTATTGACATTATGAATTTCAAAGAAGTTGTACAAAATTTCTAAGAACCTTTGTTAAATGAACCTTATTTGTCTTGTTACTCAATTTAGTGACTTGCCATAAATTATTATTTTCTCATATATTTTAACTCTTTTGCAGTTTTTCTCTTGGTGACAGTATTACTGTGGCAAGATATCATTGTCTCAACAATGACTGCATACCACGGTTTCTGCTTCAATAACCTCAATTTTTTTCTTTCAGTTTTTTCTGAAATCTGAAGCAGTGTGTATAACTATAATTAAGGCCAAGTATTAAGGCTAGCTTAACAACATAAGGTCACCCCAAAATTCAACAAGAATTCTAACACTGTTACACATTGATAGAACTCTGTTAAGTTAAATCGCAAGGACAACAAAAATACTGATTTACCAGAAAAAATGCAGATAAAGGGGTGAATTTCAATGAAAAGAAGACCCCTGAAGAACTGATATTCATTTTTACTATCCACCATGTGCCACATATGACTTAAATAGGGAGACCTACAGAGCGGGATATATTTATTTTGTATACAGTGGCGGAGATAATGTGTGTCAAAAAGTGCCCATTTTTAGTTAGTACTTTGGAGATTTTTCCTCTGTTTAAATATGCATTTATTTAACTCATATATAATATATAAAATGGTGGATAATAAAAGTAAAACATCCCTTACTAGACACAACAGAAAAAATATATCACTCATGAAGATTAACAATATATTACTGGTGCTACACAGGAGAAATAATATTGTCATCTTCATAGGTAATATAGTTTTTCATTCAATTTGGTGATGTTTTCCTATTATATTTAACAGAGTACACCACTTAAGAGAGTTCTACATGACACGTGTGGACTGTATACTTTTTCCTTGGATCCTTTACTACTGGGCTGTTGGTCTGAGGACCTTTCACTCTGAGAGCGTTCAGTTGCTGAGATTTGGTCCAATGAATCCAAAAGGATGATTAAAGGCCTATCTGCAGTTGCAAGCTGGAAGACATGTAGTAGTACACAGACTATTGAAGGTTGTAGTTGGCCTGGGATCATTACCCACTAACATAGCTCTGAACATTAGAATTTTCTGAAAGTGGATTAACTTCGTACACAGTTGAAGTCAAGGAACTAGATCAATACTTCTGCCTGCAATTTCACAGTAAATGAACTTAATTTCAATGTAAAAGATCCTTTTGTGACCAAAAGTTTGTTTCTTTTTTTTTCTGCAAAGGATTCAAAAACAGCACAAATATCCATGGTATGAATGAACAACTAGATTTATTTATGAATTCATAATTTTATATCTGATGGAAGTAATTCAAAGCATTTTTTTTTCCAATTATGCACATATCTTGGAAATAAAGCCTCAACTTTCTCAAATAATCATTAAGAACATAGACTTTTTCTAATTAAAACTATAAGAAGAAAATATTGCCTGTAGTGACAACACAATTGCATTTTAAAAGTGGGATTAAATTTAAAAGAGTCCAAATATTTCTCACATTTCTTGTCAATAGTTATATTAATACTAACTATTGTATTATACTAGTGTAAGTGTAAGTTTAAAAGAATTAATTGGAGTTTAATATTAGGAGCACTAACAATTGTATAGACAAGTCTCAAAATTACAACTAAGTGTTAAACTATAGATGTCATCATTACAAAAAAATAGCTTCATAATAATCCGCAAAGTTTTCTAGATCATGTCCAGACCAAGGAAAATATTAACATATTAACTTATTGTCAGTACAACCACATAACATTCATAACATTCACCTAAGTAAACTTCAATCAATAAGGTCTTCCTTTGAACCTGGTACATATATTGACTTAAAATGGGATTCTATTTGTCGGAGTTCTTATTACATGGACTTGATTATATAATCACTATTTTTATCTGCTATCTAACTCATATCATTCTGCTATCAAGCCGAGCTTATTTACAGAGGTGTATCAGTTTGTATATCAATTTATAACGGATAGACTTTCATGGGAGGCTGAAACAAGTTATACATTCTGCACTTAAAATTACCCTTTTACATCTACTTTCTTCTTTACTTCAATTTTTTCAGCAAAAAGGTAACCAAAAGATACCAAAAAATTACTTACTTATACTTGAGGTTAGTTTTGTGAGAATATTTGCAAAACTGGTGATACAAAACTGCAAAGCTATACCATTTCGCCTAATGATGTACTCTAAATACTATTACTTTATTTTTTTCTTTATAGTTGAACAATTCTGTCATAAAATTGATCAATTTTGATTACTTGGTAGTAAAATTATTGTCTCTCAAGGGCGATTTCAAAATATTTAACATGACTTTGTGTTACATACTTTGGAAGTCGAGAAAAAAATGAAAATGACATTTGTTCAAAATTTGTTCTGAAGAATGCCATTTCATCCAAAAAAAACTGTATAACAAATAAAAGTTCTTTAAAGAATTGAAGGATATTTGTAAATTAAAATTAATTTATATTTTCGTGCTTCTTCCACATTGTACTTTCCGTTCAGTATATAACTATATTTATTATTTTGTATCATAACTTTATACACATAACGCTTTTAAACATTGCATGAATTTTCTGTTTAAAGAGAGAATTGATGATTCAGCAAGAATGGTTAGAACTGGCAGATTTTCACACATTCACTTATGTCCTGGTACTTCGCAGAAATAACTCCAAGTAATTCCTCATAGGAATAAGAAAGAAATTTGTACTGTACGAATTGCCCAAAAAGGCTTGTTCACACCGTACTTGTTGACCCCTAGCAGTCACAATTTCCTTGAAGTTTAAAATTTTACAAAAAAAAAAAAGATTGTTTAACCCATAAGGCCATATACGGCAAAAATCTTTCTCTGGCTCTCTGATATAGAAATGAAAATGAAGGACTGTGACAAATGAAAAACATAACCATCAAAACTTATTTATACCAAGCCAGATACACATGTTTACTTCACACAATACATGTAGTTATAGACACTTTTGACATTGTAATCTGGTCAGTGTTTCAATCAATGACAAATAAACATACATGTATTTAATTAAGTTTCTTAACTATACTTATGGTATACTTATATCATTTATACAGATGTTTTAATATTTTCTTGGCTTTTCCATTTTATGAGAACTTGGAAATTTCAAACAACACAGATCAAAATAGGATGGACAAATGATGTCTCATCATTTCCTAATATTTGTTATGATGTCAAACAAAAAAATTTTAAAGTCTACACACGTCAACAAAGATGACTCTCAATTGTGAAAAGGAAACTAATATCTAGGTCTTTGAGTCTCTGCCATTCTGTTCTTTGGTGACAAATTACTTCTTTGAAACTCTAACCACTAAATTATATTAAATTTCATGGTTTTGCTGCAATCCATACATGGAATTGTTAAAATGGTGGGCAATAGAAACAGTTTCATCATAATGGCTTATTGTATATGACCATGTATGTGATTTATAACCTGCGATCCACAAATTGTGATACTATGCTTCAATGTATGCAGACTATGGCCACAATTTTACAATAAAACAGCAAATCAATAAATTTTGAGCAAATATGGGGAAGAATATAAAAATAGTCAGCCTCAGCATAGGAACTCCAGCCCGCAGGTACAACTAAACGGGAATCAACATTGATATTTGGGAAAATTTAAGTAGCAATTTCGAATGTAAGAAGAAAACACAATCCATGAGACACTGTCAGATGTAGTTGGAGATTTCTTTTAATGTCAGGAAGGGATGTTTCACTTTAGATAGAAGACTATTTTGATTTTTTTCCATGTGTTACAATTCTTCACACAGTCTTGGTGAAATTAAATCAACCTGAAACCCATTATGCTCTGCAGCATACTTGAGAGCAATTTAATGTTACATATAGACAGTCCATTTAAATCACAGCAGGAAGTGAATGATTATATCTAGAAAGCTTACATTTGTCATCTAATTTGATTCAGAATGTAACAAACTTTGATAAGTTCAACTTCATTTCTTTTATCACATATTTTTATGTGTTTTCGCTAAATTTATATTTTTACAGTATGACATTTTAATCTTAACATTTGTTATCTTTTGTAAGAAAATTTTGTTTTGGACACATTATTACACCACATACATTATTTTTTTATCCGTGGCTGGTGGTAACTGACAAAAGAAATAGTCAAGATAAGCCTTGTCAGACATTAATAAAGAACACTATCTCACAATTTTGACACTGAAAAAGAAAACCCTTTAAGGAATGTATTATAATAAACATAGACATTCTGCAGAGATATGTACAATAAGTCTGATTTTTTTTTTTTGAGTTAGCCTACACTGTGTAACCCTTTTGTCTCGCCTCCGGGGGAGCTTTTATTCGGGAATGTCTCGGGTCAAAAGATCAGGACTTTATTTCATTTATGTGAAAATCCATAGTTACATTTTTTTCCATTATCAGTTTCATTTTCATTATGAGTCTAATCTTGTTCATTATTCAATTAACACCTGTGAAATATAAACAACTCTTCAACAGAACTGCTGGAATAAAATTACATAAAAGTTTAGTAGGCTTCATAATCCTGGTTAATTTAACTTATATTAAATAGAACTCTGCATTTTTTTCAACTGCTTGAATTCAGAAATACTCCAAACAATAGTATCAAAGCCTTTAGCCCAATGTAAAACATCATCAAGTCCTTTCAAACACAATATACTGAGTACATTATATCTTATGTACAAAGGGATTATAAACTCCAGTTTACTTTATAGAATATCAAACGACATTTTTTATGACTAAACAGATTTTGGATAAAACATTCTTACATCTTTGTTTATTAACATATAATCTTATGACAAACACTTTTAGGACTTCATCAAAGCCAAAACTTGATGAAGCTAATGAATGAATTAACTGAAAAAAAATCTTTATACTTTACAATCGCACTCCAGTTGAAGATCTTATGAAATTGTAAAGCCACAGTGTATCAAATAACTGGGAGTTATTTCACAAAGAAATATGTGAAACCAATGTAACTGTCTTACTTTCCTTATAAATCTAACTTTGACACAATACTGTTGCATTAAATTTCTCAAAAAAAAAAAACTAGAAGAATGTTTTTGCTGACAAAAACGAAGCGGCCCTGATGAAAAAGAAGTCACCCATAAAAGATGTCAACATATGCATCATAAGCAATAGAAACTGTGAACTTTATTGCATTGTGTATGTTACTTGTCCCTATTTTCATCTTTAATAAGTGTGCACAATTAAAGTGAGGTCAGCTGAAGAATACAATAGCTGGAGATTAAAAACTCCATAATTTCACTGCAAGGTGGCCATAACTTCATTCATATTGGGACTTTAAGGTGACCATAAAATATGAATGTCCCTTTTCTCATCCTTTATAAGTGCATAAAGTTTAGCTCATGTCAGTTGAACAATAAGATAGCTGAAGGCTGAAACTTCCTTTTTCACTGTAAGGTGACCATAACTTCATTCATATTGCGACTTTAAGGTGACCATAATATGAGAATGTCCCTTCAATATCAATATATGTTAGATATGGAAAAAGAAAAGAGCCAGACGGCTTTATTCAAATGTTATGACTTTAGGGGGGGCCAAAGTTATATTAACAGTTTAAGGTCACCTTAAAGTCAGGATAACCCTTTGGTTTGCCATCCTTTATAGGTGTGCAAAGTTTAACTGAGGTCAATTGAACAATAAGATACTTGGAGGCCGTAAACCCCCTTATTTCACTTTAAGGTGGCTACAACTCCATTCATACTGACAGTTTAAGGTGACCATAAATATTATTTTTATCTACTTTAATGCCAGTGATAATTTCAATATAAACTAGACCTAGCGCATCGGAGAACCGATGCAAATTGTATCCACTGTAAAGACAATGCACCAAAACCTATAGGACCAATAATAAGCGAGTTATAAGCACTTTTAAGTTTGGCTATCCACATTTGACCTTGAAGGAGGGGCCCAAGGTCAAATCTGACCACACGAGAAGATTCCCAGCGCATGATTTCCTATATGTTGGTTTACCATCCCAAACATCTAGGACCAATAATAAGCGAGTTATAAGCACTTTTTAGTTTGGCTGTCCTCATTTGACCTTGACCGTGGGGCCCAAGGTCAAATCCAACCACACCAGAAGATTCCCAGCCCATGATTTCCAATGTGTTGGTTTACCATCCCAAACCTCTAGGACCAATAATAAGCAAGCTATAAGCACTTTTAAGTTTGGCTATCCTCATTTGACCTTGAAGGAGGGGCCCAAGGTCAAATCCGACCACACCAGAAGATTCCCAGCACATGATTTTCTATATGCTGGTTTACCATGACAAACCTCTAGGACCAATAATAAGCGAGTTATAAGCACTTTTAAGTTTGGCTGCCCTCATTTGACCTTGGATGAGGGGCCCAAGGTCAAATCCGACCACACCAGAAGATTCCCAGCAGATGATTTCCTATATGTTGGTTTACCATCCCAAACCTCTAGGACCAATAATAAGCGAGTTACAGGCACTTTTACCTTTGGCTATCCTCATTTGACCTTGAAGGAGGGGCCCAAGGTCAAATCCGACCACACCTGAAGATTCCCAGCAGATGATTTCCTATATGTTGGTTTACCATCCCAAACCTCTAGGACCAATAATAAGCGAGTTACAGGCACTTTTACCTTTGGCTATCCCGGTTTGACCTCGAAGGAGGGTCCCAAGGTCAAATCCGATCATGCCAGAAGATTCCCAGCCCATGATATCCTATAGGTTGGTTTACCATCCCAAACCTCTAGGACCAATAATAAGCGAGTTATAAGCACTTTTAGGTTTGGCTGTCCTCATTTGACCTTGAAGGAGGGGCCCAAGGTCAAATCCGACCACACCAGAAGATTCCCAGTGCATGATTTCCTGTATGTTGGTTTACCATCCCAAACATGTAGGACCAATAATAAGTGAGTTATAAGTACTTTTAAGTTTGGCTGTCCTCATTTGACCTTGAAGGAGAGGCCCAAGGTCAAATCCGACCACACCAGAAGATTCCCAGCAGATGATTTCCTATATGTTGGTTTGCCATCCCAAACCTCTAGGACCAATAATAAGCGAGTTACAGGCACTTTTACCTTTGGCTATCCTCATTTGACCTTGAAGGAGGAGCCCAAGGTCAAATCCGACCACACCAGAAGATTCCCAGCACATGATTTTCTATATGCTGGTTTACCATGACAAACCTCTAGGACCAATAATAAGCGAGTTATAAGCACTTTTAAGTTTGGCTGCCCTCATTTGACCTTGAATGAGGGGCCCAAGGTCAAATCCGACCACACCTGAAGATTCCCAGCAGATGATTTCCTATATGTTGGTTTACCATCCCAAACCTCTAGGACCAATAATAAGCGAGTTACAGGCACTTTTACCTTTGGTTATCCCGGTTTGACCTCGAAGGAGGGTCCCAAGGTCAAATCCGATCATGCCAGAAGATTCCCAGCCCATGATTTCCTATAGGTTGGTTTACCATCCCAAACCTCTAGGACCAATAACAAGCGAGTTATAAGCACTTTTAGGTTTGGCTGTCCTCATTTGACCTTGAAGGAGGGGCCCAAGGTCAAATCCGACCACACCAGAAGATTCCCAGTGCATGATTTCCTGTATGTTGGTTTACCATCCCAACATGTAGGACCAATAATAAGTGAGTTATAAGGACTTTTAAGTTTGGCTGTCCTCATTTGACCTTGAAGGAGGGGCCCAAGGTCAAATCCGACCACACCAGAAGATTCCCAGCCCATGATTTCCTATATGTTGGTTTACCATCCCAAACCTCTATGACCAATAATAAGCGAGTTATAGGCACTTTTACCTTTGGCTATTCTCGTTTGACCTTGAAGGAGGGGCCCAAGGTCAAATCCGACCACACCAGAAGATTCCCAGCCCATGATTTTCTGTATGCTGGTTTACCATCCCAAACCTCTAGGACCAATAATAAGCGAGTTATAAGCACTTTTAAGTTTGGCTGTCCTCGTTTGACCTTGAATGAGGGGTCCAAGGTCAAATCCGACCACACCAGAAGATTCCCAGCCCATGATTTCCTATATGTTGGTTTACCATCAAACCTCTAGGACCAATAATAAGCGAGTTATAAGCACTTTTAAGTTTGGCTGTCCTCGTTTGACCTTGAAGGAGGGGCCCAAGGTCAAATCCGACCACTCCAGAAGATACCCAGCCCATGATTTCCTATATGTTGGTTTACCATCCCAAACCTCTAGGATTGATGATAAGCGAGTTATAAGCACTTATAAGTTTGGCTATCCTCGTTTGACCTTGAAGGAGGGGTCCAAGGTCAAATCTGACCACATCAGAAGATTCGCAGCACATGATTTCCTATAGGTTGGCTTCACATTGCAAACCTCTAGGACCAACTAGAGGATCGCTCGCAAAAAAAAAAGATAATGTTTTTGCATGGCAAAAACAAAGCGTCCCGAAAAGGATATAAAGGTGAGTGCTAAAGTATTAAGAAAATGCTTCGTTTCTAGCCTTATACTGTTGTGGCAACCAAAGTCAGCGCAGTCTGCTCTATCTAGCACGGTTTTCAAGATATAAGCATTTTTGTGTTTTGCAAAAAATAAAAAAATTAAAAATGTCCGCTATATTTGGCGAGACAAAAATATTTTGAAAATTGGCATGGCTACTCTGCAGAGATACCCAGCAGGTCCAAAATTTTGTTGAGTTCACTCCATATAGCACGGTTTTCGAGATATAAGCATTTTTGTGTTTTGCAAAAACTTTGAAAATTCAAAATGGCCACCATTTTTGGGGAGACAAAAATTTTTGTCAAGACCACTGCCGTGGTGTGTATCTCCCGCCGAGCATTAAAGCAGAAGAAATAGCTTTTCCGAGATATTCACAATTTTTCATTTTCGTGTGTGAAAGGTCTTCCAAAAGTAGGTGAATGAGTTATTTGAGAAAAATTGGCTATCTGCAATACTATTAAGAGATAATTCACATTTACTCATTTTGAGTAGGTGAATAATTATCTATGGGTCTGAAACTTCACCAAGTGAAAGCTCTCCCAAAAGTAGGTGAATGAGTTATTTGAGAAAAATTGGCTATCTGCAATACTTTTAGAGATAATTCGCATTTACTCATTTTGAGTAGGTGAGTAATTAGCTATGGGTCTGAAACTTCACCATGTGAAAGCTCTCCCACAAGTAGATGAATGAGTATTTGATAAAAATTGGGTATCCGCAATACTTTTACAGATAATTAGCATTTACTCATTTTGAGTAGGTGAATAAATAGCTATGGGTCTGAAACTTCACAGAGTGAAAGCTCTCCCAAAAGTAGGTGAATGAGTTATTTGAGAAAAATTGGCTATCTGCAATACTTTTAGAGATAATTCACATTTACTCATTTTGAGTAGGTGAATAATTAGCTATGGGTCTGAAACTTCACCAAGTGAAAGCTCTCCCAAAAGTAGGTGAATGAGTTATTTGAGAAAAATTGGCTATCTGCAATACTTTTAGAGATAATTCGCATTTACTCATTTTGAGTAGACGAGTAATTAGCTATGGGTCTGAAACTTCACCAAGTGAAAGCTCTCCCAAAAGTAGGTGAATGAGTTATTTGAGAAAAATTGGCTATCTGCAATACTTTTAGAGATAATTCGCATTTACTCATTTTGAGAAGGTGAGTAATTAGCTATGGGTCTGAAACTTCACCAAGTGAAAGCTCTCCCAAAAGTAGGTGAATGAGTTATTTGAGAAAAATTGGCTATCTGCAATACTTTTAGAGATAATTCACATTTACTCATTTTCAGTAGGTGAGTAATTAGCTATGGGTCTGAAACTTCACCAAGTGAAAGCTCTGCCAAAAGTAGGTGAATGAGTTATTTGAGAAAAATTGGCTATCAGCAATACTTTTAGAGATAATTCGCATTTACTCATTTTGAGTAGGTGAGTAATTAGCTATGGGTCTGAAACTTCTCAGAGTGAAAGCTCTCCCAAAAGTAGGTGAATGAGTTATTTGAGAAAAATTGGCTATCTGCAATACATTTAGAGATAATTCGCATTTACTCATTTTGAGTAGGTGAGTAATTAGCTATGGGTCTGAAACTTCACCAAGTGAAAGCTCTCCCAAAAGTAGGTGAATGATTAATTTGACAAAAATTGGCTATCTGCAATACTTTTAGAGATAATTCGCATTTACTCATTTTGAGTAGGTGAGTAATTAGCTATGGGTCTGAAACTTCACCAAGTGAAAGCTCTCCCAAAAGTAGGTGAATGAGTTATTTGAGAAAAATTGGCTATCTGCAATACTTTTAGAGATAATTCGCATTTACTCATTTTGAGTAGGTGAGTAATTAGCTATGGGTCTGAAACTTCACCAAGTGAAAGCTCTCCCAAAAGTAGGTGAATGAGTTATTTGAGAAAAATTGGCTATCTGCAATACTTTTAGAGATAATTCGCATTTACTCATTTTGAGTAGGTGAGTAATTAGCTATGGGTCTGAAACTTCACCAAGTGAAAGCTCTCCCACAAGTAGATGAATGAGTTATTTGATAAAAATTGGGTATCCGCAATACTTTTACAGATAATTAGCATTTACTCATTTTGAGTAGGTGAGTAATTGGCTATGGGTCTGAAACTTCACCATGTGAAAGCTCTTCCAAAAGTAGGTGAATGAGTTATTTGAGAAAAATTGGCCATCTGCAATACTTTTAGAGGTAATTCGCATTTACTCTTTTTGAGTAGGTGAGCAATTAGCTATGGGTCTGAAACTTCACCAAGTGAAAGCTCTTTGGGATAGCTGCTCTGCAGAGATACCCTGAAGATAAAAAATTTCGTCAAAATCGCTCTATGTAGCACGGTTTTCGAAATATTAGCATTTTTGTGTTTTGCAATTTTTGCGCAAAAATTCGAAAATTCAAAATGGCCGCCATTTTTGGCAAGACAAAATTTTTTCGAAAATTGGCATGGCTACTCTGCAGAGATACCCAGTGGGTCAAATATTTCGTCGAAATCGCTCTATCTAGCACGGTTTTCGAGATATAAGCATTTTTGTGTTTTGCAATTTTGCGAAAAATTCGAAAATTCAAAATGGCCGCCATTTTTTGCGAGAAATTTTTTGTTTGAAAATTGGCATGGCTACTCTGCAGAGATACCCTGCGGGTCAAAAATTTCGTCGAAATCGCTCTATCTAGCAGGGTTTTTGAGATATAAGCATTTTTATGTTTTGCAATTTTTGCGAAAAATTCGAAAATTCAAAATGGCCGCCATTTTTGGCGAGACAAACTTTTTTTTCAAAATTGGGATAACTACTCTGCAGAGATACCCTGTGGGTCAAAAATTTCGTCGAAATCGCTCTATCTAGCACGGTTTTCGAGATATAAGCATTTTTGTGTTTTGCAATTTTTGCGAAAATTTCGAAAATTCAAAATGGCCGCCATTTTTGGCGAGACAAAATTTTTTTGAAAATTTGGAAAAGTACTCTGCAGAGATATCCTGCGGGTCAAAAATTTTGTCGAAATTGCTCTATCTAGCACGGTTTTTGAGATATAAGCATTTTTGTGTTTTGCAATTTTTGCAAAAATTTCGAAAATTCAAAATGGCCGCCATTTTGGGCGAGACAAAAATTTTTTGAAAATTGGGAAAACTACTCCGCATAGATACCCTGTGGGTCAAAAATTTCGTCGAAATCGCTCTATCTAGCACGGTTTTCGAGATATAAGCATTTTTGTGTTTTCCTTATTTGGAAAATTCGTAATGATTAATTAATCATTAATTACTTGGCCATTTCTTGACCAATCAATGCCAAAATCTAATGATTTCCAGATTTTAATAGAATGAATGCATTTGCCAAGTTTCAGGTGAATTGATAAAATTCCTTTCAAGTTATCATCCGGACAAGCTTCCCCATCGAAAAAAGACATTTTTGGTCATGTGACCTCTCTGATTGGTTGAAATGTCACTGCAGCATATTCAAAAAAATTCCCCAAGGCTACTGCCTAAACCTGCCAAATTTGAAAAGAATCCGCCTAACGGTTACAGAGTTATAAGGAAAACAAAATGCGGAGCCGGCGGAGCTGGCAGAGCCGGCGGAGCCGGAAGCTCTCCCATACACAAACAAGCGTCCCTTGCGGGACGCTTAATAATAAGGGAGATATAGGCACTTTTAAAGTCCACTATGTGGGTTACTTCGGCACTCCGTGGATGACCTTGAATTAGGAGCTTCAAGGTCAAATGTGTGCAAGGTTGTAGAGGACATGTATATGTGTCATACATATCACCTATGAAGAGATTCAACCTTCTACCTATGAGGAAGAGCCAGTAGAAAAATGTAGATTATTTTTAAAGAAATGCCCGTGGCGGCCATTTTGTTTTTCAGAATGAGGCTATTTTCCTTCCCAGAGAAGCCTCCCCCCCAATGAAGATATCCTGCAAATTTGGTGAACCTAGCTGCTGTTTTCCTCTTAGAGCGTTAACACCGAAAATCTCTCTACGCGCGGCGGCGGCGTAGCGGACGCTAAACCAAAGAAATGGAAAAAGAAAGGAGCCAGAGGATTTTATTCCAATTTGATGACTTTAAGCAGGTCATATGTCCATTAACATTTTGAGTTTAAGGTCACCATAAAGTCAGGATATTCCTTTGGCAAATCTTAATATATGTGCCAAATTTCTTTGAAAAAAGTGAAAAACTAAGTGAACTGGAGGGCTAAAACCCCCTTTTTTGACATTAAGGTGACCTTAAGATTGCAGATACAGGGCTAAAACTTGTGGCATGTGAAAGATTATCAAAAAGTAGCTGAATAAGTTATTCCAACAAAACGCCGAAATCCTAACCGTTTTTGAGATACAGACCAAGTACCCATTTTTTAAAAATTTACAAAAATAAAACGCCTCCCATTCAGGTATCTATGGTGCGATTGATGAGAAAATCCTTTCCGACCTTGGAAATTTGGTCTAGAATGTACCAGATAAATTTTATAGCACAGGTGTGTGTGTTTTTTTCCGAAACGCGATGACGGGGTGTTTTGGAGTTATGCTTAAGGTTACCTTAAGTAAAGCTTAAGGTCTGCGCAAAGTATCCCAAAAATTTTTCTGGCCCCTATAGTTTTAAAGAAAGATAAGAAGGAAAGAAAAATTTGAAAGGCTAAGAAGTTATTCAAGGGAGACCATAATCCGGCGGCGGCGGCGATCAATCGAACTTCGGTGAAAACAAATAAGCTTAATTATCTGCAAATCTGAGTATGAACTTTACTTGTTCAAGATAAACAGGTGACTTCATAGTAATTATTTAACATTAGCTGCAAAGAAAGAAAAAAATTCTTCACAGCAAGTATTACTGTAAAGTTAAAAATTACTTTTTTATACAAAAATATATATATTCACTCTTCAATGAGATATTACACCTCCCTTTATGCAAATTATGGTACATTTTCAAATGTTAAAGATACCATTGTGTGACATGTCCCCTTAGTGTTGAAATACTGTATTACATGCTAACATATACAATAAGATGCATTGGTCATTGAAACATAAGATTATCCTTACAACCGTACAACAAAATTGCCACACCAACAATATCTACTAACTAGAAATAGGACGCCCTGTTGCTTGTAGCTGCGACATATGAATAGAAACAGGATAGCATAGAAGAACACACATTATCATGTGTAATGTCCACCCTATCAACCTTTTGTTAAGAAGATAGAAGCAAATTCCTGTTTTTCTATTTTTGGCAAAAATTCGAAAATTCAAAATGGCCGCCATTTTTGGGAAAAGGAAAATTTTTTGAAAATTGCCAAGAGTACATTTCTTAGATACCCTATGGGTCGAAAATTTCAACGAAATAACTCTATTTTGCACGGTTAAGGCCAGTTTGTGTTTTTCCATTTTTGGCAAAAATTCGAAAATTCAAAATGGCCGCCATATGTGGGGAGGGGAAAATTTTTGGAAAATTGCAAAGAGTACATTTCTTAGATACCCCTTGGGTCGAAAATTTCGCCGAAATTGCTCTATCTCGCACGGTTAAGGAGATAGAAGCAAATTTGTGTTTTGCCATTGTTGGCAAAAATTCAAAATGGCCGCCATTTTTGGGGAGGGGAAAATTTTTTTTTTGAAAATTGCAAAGATTACATTCCTTAGATACCCTGTGGGTTGAAAATTTCGACGAAATCGCTCTATCTCGCACGGTTAAGGAGATAGAAGGAAATTTGTGTTTTGCCATTTTTGGCAAAAATTCTAAAATTCAAAATGGCCGCCATTTTTGGGGAGGGGAAAATTTTTTGAAAATTGTAAAGATTACATTCCTTAAATACCCTGTGGTTCGAAAATTTCGACGATATCGCTCTATCTCGCACGGTTAAGGAGATAGAAGCAAATTTGTGTTTTGCCATTTTTGGCAAAAATTCAAAATGGCCGCCATTTTTGGGGAGGGGAAAATTTTTGGAAAATTGCAAAGAGTACACTCCTTAGATACCCTGTGGGTTGAAAATTTCGACGAAATCACTCTATCTCACACAGTTAAGGAGATAGAAGCAAATTTGTGTTTTGCCATTTTTGGCAAAAATTCTAAAATCCAAAATGGCCGCCATCTTTGGGGAGGGGAAAATTTTTTTAAAATTGGCAAGAGTAGAATTGTCAGATACCCTGTGGGTCGAAAATTTTGCCGAAATCGCTCTATCTCGCACGGTTAAGGAGATAGAAGCAAATTAGTGTTTTGCCATTTTTGGCAAAAATTCGAAAATCCAAAATGGCCGCCATCTTTGGGGAGGGGAAAATTTTTTAAAAATTGGCAAGAGTAGAATTGTCAGATACCCTGTGGGTCGAAAATTTTGCCGAAATCGCTCTATCTCGCACGGTTAAGGAGATAGAAGCAAATTAGTGTTTTGCCATTTTTGGCAAAAATTCGAAAATTCAAAATGGCCGCCATTTTAGGGGAGGGGAAATTTTTTTTAAATTGCCAAGAATACAATGCTCAAACACCTGTGGGTCGAAAATTTCGACGAAATCGCTCTATCTCGCACGGTTAAGGAGATAGAAGCAAATTTGTGTTTTGCCATTTTTGGCAAAAATTCGAAAATTCAAAATGGCCGCCATTTTTGGGGAGGGGAAAATTTTTGGAAAATTGCAAAGGGTACACTCCTTAGATACCCTGTGGATCGAAAATTTCGACGAAATCGCTCTATCTCGCACGGTTAAGGAGATAGAAGGAAATTTGTGTTTTGCCATTTTTGGCAAAAATTCTAAAATCCAAAATGGCCGCCATCTTTGGGGAGGGGAAAATTGGCAAGAGTAGAATTGTTAGATACCCTGTGGGTCGAAAATTTTGCCGAAATCGCTCTATCTCGCACGGTTAAGGAGATAGAAGCAAATTAGTGTTTTGCCATTTTTGGCAAAAATTCGAAAATCCAAAATGGCCGCCATCTTTGGGGAGGGGAAAATTTTTTAAAAATTGGCAAGAGTAGAATTGTCAGATACCCTGTGGGTCGAAAATTTTGCCGAAATCGCTCTATCTCGCACGGTTAAGGAGATAGAAGCAAATTAGTGTTTTGCCATTTTTGGCAAAAATTCGAAAATTCAAAATGGCCGCCATTTTAGGGGAGGGGAAATTTTTTTAAATTGCCAAGAATACAATGCTCAAACACCTGTGGGTCGAAAATTTCAACGAAATCGCTCTATCTCGCACGGTTAAGGAGATAGAAGCAAATTTGTGTTTTGCCATTTTTGGCAAAAATTCGAAAATTCAAAATGGCCGCCATTTTTGGGGAGGGGAAAATTTTTTGAAAATTATAAAGATTACATTCCTTAAATACCCTGTGGGTCGAAAATTTCGACGAAATCGCTCTATCTCGCACGGTTAAGGAGATAGAAGCAAATTTGTGTTTTGCCATTTTTGGCAAAAATTCGAAAATTCAAAATGGCCGCCATTTTTGGGGAGGGGAAAATTTTTGGAAAATTGTAAAGATTACATTCCTTAAATACCCTGTGGGTCGAAAATTTCGACGAAATCGCTCTATCTCGCACGGTTAAGGAGATAAAAGCAAATTTGTGTTTTGCCATTTTTGGCAAAATTTCAAAATGGCCGCCATTTTTGGGGAGGGGAAAATTTTTGGAAAATTGCAAAGGGTACACTCCTTAGATACCCTGTGGGTTGAAAATTTCGACGAAATCGCTCTATCTCACACAGTTAAGGAGATAGAAGCAAATTTGTGTTTTGCCATTTTTGGCAAAAATTCAAAATGGCCGCCATTTTAGGGGAGGGGAAATTTTTTTTAAATTGCCAAGAATACAATGCTCAAACACCTGTGGGTCGAAAATTTCGACGAAATCGCTCTATCTCGCACGGTTAAGGAGAAGCAAATTTGTGTTTTGCCATTTTTGGCAAAAATTCTAAAATTCAAAGTAGCCGCCATTTTTGGGGAGGGGAAAATTTTTTGAAAATTGCAAAGATTGCATTCCTTACATACCCCGTGGGCCGAAAATTTCGACGAAATCGCTCTATCTCGCACGGTTAAGGAGATAGAAGCAAATTTGTGTTTTGCCATTTTTGGCAAAAATTCGAAAATTCAAAATGGCCGCCATTTTTGGGGAGGGGAAAATTTTTGGAAAATTGCAAAGAGTACACTCCTTAGATACCCTGTGGGTTGAAAATTTCGACGAAATCGCTCTATCTCACACAGTTAAGGAGATAGAAGCAAATTTGTGTTTTGCTATTTTTGGCAAAAATTCTAAAATTCAAAATGGCCGCCATTTTTGGGGAGGGGAAAATTTTTTTAAAATTGCAAAGATTGCATTACTTAGATACCATGTGGGTCGAAAATTTCAACGAAATCGCTCTATCTCGCACGGTTAAGGAGATAGAAGCAAATTTGTGTTTTGCCATTTTTGGCAAAAATTCGAAAATTCAAAATGGCCGCCATTTTTGGGGAGGGGAAAATTTTTTGAAAATTGCAAAGAGTACATTCCTTAGATACCCTGTGAGTCAAAAATTCTGTCGAAATCGCTCTATCTCTTACGGTTTCTGAGATATTAGCAAATTACTCAAAAGTAGTACTGAAAATACACAATGAAGTACCTAAATGGCTATTACTCATGTACTGACAAAGCTATCAGTCCCAAATGCAATACCAAGCGAGCTATGGACATAACAATCTTGTATTCAAAATTGTAGTAAAATATCTTTAATTATTTTGGCTTAAATGCACGGAAACCAATGGGTACTGAAAATAGCTGTACTTAAGTATTACTCAGTAAGCAAAAGAGGTACAACAGCCAAAAGCAATCCCAAGCAAGCTACTGACCCAATAAGCCTGCATACCAAATTTGGTGACAATAGCTCTAATACTTTTCCTTTAAATGAGCGGAAACCATGCGTGACGCCGGACATCGGACGCCGGACATCGGACATTGGACGCCGGACGGCGCCAAAAGCAAAAATAATATATCCACCCCCCAGGGGGGTGGACATAATTATCTCCCAGCAACCTCTAACAGTGAAAAAGCATATATGCATGAAAAAAAAGATCTTGTTGGCTTTACCTTTAGTACATCAGAAAAGTAGTTGACAAGGCCAGGATAGTCAACAGGAATGTCAGTGTCATGTCGGTCATAGCTGGTGTCAATCTGCCAGCACATGCAGCCCAGTACCAAACGTACACTGGTACTACGAGCAGTGGTACCTAAGAAAAAGGAACATAGATCATGAGTTAAAGATTTTGCAAAGTAGATTAATACTGATTTTCAAAAACACTATTGGCACCATCGGTGTATTAAAATACGTTTATCTCCCGTCGGTCCGATGGATGGGAGATTATAAAATGCCTCTTGTGTGTGGGGGTGCACGGGGGTGAGTGAGTGTGTGTATCACACAGTTTTCTCTAAAGCGGAAGGCTGTGGGATCTTACGCTTAAAAAATATTAGTTCAGTTTCTTATTCCCTTCATTATTTTTGCTGCTTTTGCAGATCAACATCTACAGCTAAGTGAGCAATGGGGCTAGTTGCTACTTTTAGTAAATTGCTTATATTACTCCAAAACCACTCGATTTAGAGCATTTTGCAAAGATATGTTGTTCAGTTACTTTCTCTTTGCCTAACAGATAGTACCTGTTTTAGAGCTCTACCTCAAAAGCTAAGTGAGTAATAGCTATTTTCTGCTTTTTATGGTGACAAAAATGAGTAAATAGCTTTTTACTTTTAACTGTTAGCTACAGTGCTTTGGTCAAAGATGTTATTTAGCCACTTTCAGATGTTCTATGTAATTGCACACTTTCAGAGCTGTAGCTCAATAGCTTATGCCCGTGTTCCACCAAAGGATTAAGCCCCGATCCTGTCGGCGACCCTTAATTGTGGACAGTCGGTGAAAAAAAAAAAAAAATTGGCGGGAAAACTGGATCGGTTTCAAAGTCTGGGATTAAGTACAGATCGTCCTCAGGAAGCCTCAGGACGCCTCAGGCGGCCCCAGACAGTCCCTAACTGGTCTGGGACTAAGAACCGACTAAGCCATTTTTCTGTTCGGTTTGAACCACGATCCTGTCGAAGACAAACCGACTGGGTTTAAGGGCCGACTAACCCACGATTAAGTCCCGACCCCACAAGGTGTCCTGAGGCGTCCCCAGACCGAGATAGCCGATTCTTGTTTTGCAATGGGACTAAGGGTCGCAGGAGGCCTGGGACTAAGGTACTAAGGGTCGGCGACTAAGGGTCGCAGGCGGCCTGGGACAACATACGACTGTGTAAATTTGGTCTGAGGAGGCCTGAGGAAGCCTGAGACTGGACATTTTGTTTATGGCGGGAAAAAATAATCGGTTGGGGTCGGGAGAAATATCAAACATGTTTGATTTTTAACACGGCCTCAACCGACCACAACCGACCCTTACAGGACGCCTGGGACTAAGCAAATTTTTGAAACCGACCCTCAAAAACCCTTAATCGGGAGCCTTAGTCATGTGGTGGAACACCCACATTACTGAGTACTAGCTACTTTAACATTTTGTTTATGAGTAAATTACTTGTGACTTCAACACTATTAAATTTAGAGTGTTTTGACTTGGGTAAATTGTTTTGGCTTAGTTTGTGTCCTCCATATTTGTGTTGCTTTTGCAGATTTAGGGCTATAGCTAAGTCAGTAATGGGGCTTAGCTACTTTGAGTAAATTGCTAAAAATTCCAAAATGACTGCATTTACAGCATTTTGCCAAAATATGTTTTCTTTTCAGCTACTTTCTCTGTACCTTAAAGATGGTACCTGTTTTTGAGGTTTACCTCAGTAGCTAAGAGAGTTATAACTATTTTATGTATTTAACGTTGAGTAACAAAAACATAGACTTTTTTAATTGTTGTTGTTATACTTACAGTGTTGTGGTTACATAATTATGTTGTTCACCTACTTTTTGATGTCCAATGTCGTGGCATACTTTCAGACCTGTAGCTCCATAGCTAACTGAGTAATAGCTACTTTGACATTTTGCCAATGGGTAAATCACTTGTAACTTCATTACTATTGAATTTACAGTTTTGTTTTTGTGAAATATGTTGTCCAGCTTCATTTTGATGATCTGTGTCATGGCAATTTCTCAGAGCTGTAGCTCCATAGGTAACTGATTAATAGCTACTTTGACAATTAAAAATGCGCAAGTTACTTGTAACTTAAGCTATATTGAGTTTAAAGGTTTTTCTTGTTAGAGATGATGTTCACCTACTTCTTGATGTTCTGTGTCTTGGCAAATTTTAAGAGTTGTAGCTCCATAGCTGAGTAATAAGCTACTTTTATAAGTGAGTAATGGTTACTTTTATAATCTCAAACTGTATACAGCTTGAAAGTAAATGCATTTTTAGCATTTTCACAGAATACATTTTTCCAGATAATTTATCTTTAGCTTCAAGTTGGATAACTTGTCAGATACCGACTGCAATGGCTCAGTGAGTCATAGTTATTTTCTCACTTTTTAGCAGTTAACATAATGAGTAAAGGATTACTATCTTAAAAAGAAGTACAGTTACACTTTTTCTTTTTAATATGTTGTTAAACCACTGTTTGCACTATACCATAATGAAAGTTTAGACTTCCTCTCCAATGTATAAGTGAGTACCACAATAGCTAAGTGAGTTATGGTTATTTTTCCTACTTTTCATTGGTTACCATAACGACTATATGGCTTATATCTTTATCTCAAAAACTGTAACAGAGTGACTTAGGGCTAACTTAGGAGTGAATCTGTGGCATGGTAAATGTACTCTCAGGGACAATTTCATGTTCACTGCACATTTCTGGTTTTTATAATGAATAAATAACATAATGAACACTACTGGCAATAAAAGCAATATTTCATTGCCAGAAAGGCTAATAGTTCATGCTTTGCAATCATGTAGCAATAAAGGACAAGGTTTGAATATTGTATCAGCGAATAAATCATAAACTTCCGGGAGGAATAATGGATATTTGTGTGTGATTTAAACCAAGTCCTTCATTGCTATTTTAAGGACCAGTGTGATTTTAACACAAAAACATCTATTAATTTAGTCAATAAAAGTAGTTTTTGTAGGAACTATATTTTTTTGCCCTGTCTTAACAGTAATCAGTCTGTGGAACTACTTTTACAATCAGATCCCTTGCATTATAATGTACACTAACAATGATGCGCAGTGATGAGTTTTCGTTCAGTGCCATTTCTGGTCTCTATGATACTATTTAAAACACTCAATTCTTTCAATATGACATCTCTTATGTATATTCACAAACTTATGAGGCAACAGCCCACAGGATAACTGATTTGAGATAGTTTTTCCAGTAACATTTTCATATATATGAGAAAGTCATCTACAGGTATCAACAACAATATTTTACATCTGTCATTCAAAATCTTAAAAACTTCTAAGAGTTAGTTATAAATTTGAGGCCTTTCCTGTAAGTCTTAAAATTGATCTCTTTTCTTTGCCAAATAAACTCCCAGTAAATCTCACATGTCACCAGAAACTTAATTTGAATACATTACTATAAAATTCAGAATCATTTTATCAAATGTCACCATCAACTTAATTTGAATACAATACTACAGAACTGAGTACCATTTTATTAAATTCCAAATTTTTTACCATCCTGAGACAGAAACCACAAACATTTGATCAAAAACTCACCTAAGAATCTGAGCACCCTCACAGGTTTGCTGTCTGGCAACCACTGGTGTACAAGGCTTGCTGCCTTGGCAATGATGGATGTTTTCCCACTACCCGACATTCCATGTAAAACCATGGGAACACGAGGACACTCGGTGGTGATGTAATCATGAATACACTCAATGATGTCCTCACGACCACGAAACACTTCGACCCTGTAAAAACATCGGAAACTCGGTGATATATCTTCTCTGTTAAGTTATTTCCTGGTACACACAACCATCTCCTCTGTAAACCTATTACTTGGTAACACAACTACATGTATTATTAAGTGTAGCTGAGTCTAAATACAAACATTTATCAACACCCGATTCTCCCAGTGTCACCTCATGTGTGAGTCACACACCCCCCCACCCCACCCCCACCCCTACTCACCTCATTTTGCACATCTTGAGATGCTCCAAAACTTCTACCACATAGGGGTCCTGGTTCATGCGGTTGGCTCTCTGAGCTGCCTTGTCGATCAGTCTGACCATCATTGTAAGGAACTTGTGACAGAAACGCTCCAGGTAATCCACATCCTCACTAGGGTCCTGCTGCCCTGGATTCTGCCAGTCGATCTCCAGCTGACACATACTGGATGGCCGTCTCTCCAGAGCCCTGGAATGTTTAATGTAAGCAAAAACTACACAGTGAAACCCCTTTAGACAGAAATCTATAAAGTGAAATTCTCTTTAAATTAGAACTATATCTCAGGCTCTTAGAATGTATTTTCCATTGATATATACTAAGGTTGTGATAGGTTACCTGTTTATCTGAAAACTGTTCGAATTCTTTAAGAAACCGAATACAAACTGGCAAAGCAGGTAACTGAAAAAATATCAAATATAGCATAAATCAATGAAATACTTGGACAAACCTTAGTATTCTGTCAGATATTTTTAACTGACATTAGTTTTTCACATAATATTCCTTATTTATACCGATATTCAATATTACTTTTCATAACGGTTTGTTTACATCATCCGCCATGTTTCTTTCTCTGCCACTTCCACTGTGTGACAACTAAACATGGTTACCCAAATTCGGATTGGCTCTTTCGAGGCGAATACCCAGTGTCATTTTTCTAACCAAGTCACAGCCTTGATATATACCCTGCTACATGGAATTTCCATCGAAGTGGGAGTATTTCTAAGACTTCTTCAGATAAGACTGGTTGTAATTTAACACATAAATTTGCTATTACTGGTGTTAATACACACCAGATATTAGAAAATATTTTCACATAAGTGAGGCGATATGGTACTTACTTGGGCAACTTGCTGGATTTCAATTTTGTCAATAGGTGCCTGGCTTCCAGGTCCAAATCATCAGTCTGAGGATCAATGTCTACAAACTTGCGCCCACGTCGTGTGTTGACATGTTGGTCCAGGTTGGTAATCTCTCGGTAAAAGGCCAGAGCAAATGTTTCTGGGTTTGGACTGGTGAACAGACCATGGTAAATCTCATATTCTGTCACTGAAATAAATGGAATAAAACAGAGTAATTTAGTACTGTAATAAATTAAGTTTTCTAACAAATTTGTATTTATCATATTTATATGTCTTGGTAAAGCTCATACTTTTTTCAGTGAAATATAAGGAGTAAGATCATATCAGGACTGGGTCTCAATGGCAGTGCATCACAATCACTGCCATAAGAGATGAGACTTATGCGGCTAAAAGCCAGTTTACTAACCACTTGGAAATTGAAGTTTGAAATGAATGGAATAAAGTATAAAGTTAACTGGTTAAGAATTGCTCCAGTTAAACAATTTAATCATACTTCTATCATGCTTAATGCCTGCACTAGTATTATCTTAGACACACAAAACCCAATCACTGTTTGAAATCATATAATCATTAGACAGCCATGGGTCATCAACCACACACTGAACAAACAGAAGGATTACATAACTAACACATCTTATTCTCTCACTCATTAGCTTATGTACATCTAAGTGTGTTAACTTTACTGTCTGGTATAATTTAGCATCACCAAGAAATATTGATTTTATAAAAAAAATACTGATAACAAGAGATCCTTGCACAAATTAGAGAGCAATTTGGTCGTAGTTTCACTTTTGATGCTCCTACAGTCAGGAATGAATTGCCTGATTATGTTCCTTCAGCTTCCTCTTGCACCTCCTTCAGGAATAAACTAAAATCTTATTTTTAAACTATTTTCTTATTTGTCTTCCAAGGTTTTCCACCATGCTTAATCCATCCGATGTCTCTGTGGTAATGACCACTGCTATGCCCATGGACTGATCAATTGTGCAATAATGTTTATTATGGTTGCGCCTTAGAGTCTACTTAAACCTATAGATTAAGCACTACAGGAGTCCAGAATAGAATAGAATAATACAAGTAGACTACAAATGATTTCTACTCACCTGAGATAAAGTACTTGTCCCTCACTTTTTGCTCTACTTTGCTGTTTTGAAGACATAACTCGGCCCCATGTCTCAGTAATGCTCGCAGCTTTATGAATGTCTCATCCCATTTCGCACGGGCTGATTCTTGCAATTTGGGATTCTGATAAGAGCAAACAGTATTGTTTAATCATCTCTTTTTGTATATAAATAGTGGTTTCTAAATAGGGAGTAAAATGTTCACATTAAACTAATTTTCAGAGTATAGATATAACCACTTTTTGTTGAAAGGGATTAGTAGTGTAAGATATTGTGGGTTGGACTTGTATGAAAACCTTTCCCAATGATAAAACAAGACAAAGTTGCACACACACACTTGATTGTCTGGGATATGATTGTCAGAAACTTTGAAAAGACACTGCTGATTTGCTGTAAGTAGTGAACTGGGGATATGATTATGTCTCTGTACCAGAAGATGAGGTTGCTGATATTTTCTTAAACATGTGACAAGCCACAAGGCGAGCTAGGCTTACCTTGCTGGTAAAATCTGTTAGCACACTGCTGATTGGCTGCAAGTTGTACACATGGGGAGTGATATTTGTGTCTTTCTTGTACCAGAGGTCAAGGTCACTGACATCCTCCCTATTATCCTTCAGTTCTTGGTAGATGTTTTCAAACTCATACGCCTTTATATTTGGAGGGAATGGGCGATAGCCATATTTCTGACCAAGAAAAGCCTGAAACAAGTTGACATTATGAGTAATGAAAATATAAAATACAACACAGTGTCATTTTCTAGAATTGCGTCTGACACCTGGAAAAAAATCTACTTTTTACAATTGTAAGGTAGATTGTAAGTATTGTTTTGACTTGCATATAAAAGGTTTTCAATGCCAGGATACCCCAAACAGATTCATAGACATATGTACCTAGCCCCAAATTCCACATAGATGAAACTTTCTTGAGAATAGAAAACCAATTTTCAGCCAAGCCCATTTTAACATGCAAATTTAAAGGCATTCAATGCCAGGATTCCCACAACTGAGTCAAATATCTAGACTTTTAATACATTAATATATAGCAAAACCATTTATTTAAAACTCTTATAAGAGTACTCCTCTTTTTAATTGTAAATAAATACCAGGCCCCAAAGGGGGCATTTTCATAAAAATCGACCCTATTACCTAGAGATGTTTGCCAAGTAAAAATACTTTTCATATTCCCCGAGATTTTAATCAACAGGGGTCAACTGCATTCACTTTAACTTAAAGAGTACCACTAAGGTTTTAATGAAATAAGGTATCATATTAATAAACTCACCACAAAACTGGGTCCTGCAGAGTGGGCCTTGCAGTCCTCTATGGCTTTTAAACAAAAATCAATGGTGGTATGATCATTCTGGCTCTCATCTCTGATCCCCCAACGCAAATCCATCATCTAACAAAACCACAGGTGAATCTCTAATGTTAATCACCTTTGATGATGATGTTGTTCAAAGCTTTTGCACAACAGTAAAACTGGCATGATATATACATAACAATTCTTGAACTGGGGAAATTAACTCACACAATTTTATATCTGGACAATAAACCTTATATGGTATTTATCTATTTAGTACAAATATAATGATCGTTGAGCATAAACACTGTAGAAAAATAATTTCAATGTATAATCAACTATCTATCTTGCAATCCAGCAATAATATGATGAATTATGATAACCCTGTACCACCAGCACTGATGTTATTCAAATTCAAAAGTAGAGAAGGTTAAAAACCTGTTGCAGACCTGCATTCATATTTAAAATTATGATGGACTACACAAAACCTGTGCAATTTTCAAAAGTGTTCTGTTAATTGGAAGTACTGTCCGTTTCATCAGTATTAACTAAATCTTATCTAAGATAAACATTGATTTTGATTTCATAACAAGCATTTAAGGTTGAGAGCTAAGTTAAACCTAAACATTCTAGCAGAATGAATCAAACAGCCTTGATAGAACTCCCCTCTTTCATTTTACATTATGCATTTCCAACAGTAAGCTCAATCATTCTACCTGAAATTCCAGACCATGTCTTTCTCTGCAATGGGTTTTCAGTTTTGGGTAGACCCTCTCCATAAGAGCATTCCTCTCCTGAATCATATCTGTTCATACAAAAACATACATGAAATATGCACCACTAGAATTGAATCTACTTAAGAACTAAAACTGGTCAGCACAAAGAAATAAGTCACATCATTGAATGGAATATGATTATTTCTTTCACAGTCACCATCAACCAAGGCCAGAGGTTTTCACATTGTTCCAATTTTTCAGTCAAAAATACTTTTCCAATATTCATATATAGACCAAATCAATGTGTTTCTTGGATTTATCATACTTAAAAGTTCACAAAAAATGTTCACCACAAAAAATGGCAATAAATCCATGATAAATAGACCTGGTTTGTGAATATGTCAGGATTTTCCCTCATATGAGAAGGGCAATAAAATTTATTATTTAACAGACATCAAAACATCCAAATCTGATCTTTTATAATTTAAATATGTACTGTAAAACTTTTCCAAAAATTTCATGATACAGGAATACAGCATACTGTTATTTTGGTAGAATTTCTTGAAAAATTGACCCACTTCATGCTAACCCATGTACTAACAATACACAAAGTGATCAAGTATCGTTTTCCCCACATATACGTAAATCTTATTTCTAAGCCAGTAACACATTATACTAATACAATTGGCATAGTATGTAAAAAAAATAGATTTCTATATATGTCATATATTTATAACAGTTATGAGTATCTACATGTTGGTTTAGCTTATTTTTGAAAGGGAAGTGGCTGAAGCAAATATTGCTTATACAAACACCAATCCCCACTTCCAGTTAGGTACTTTTCACCAATTACAATTAAATTAAATCTTCATGCATGGAGTCTTCCATATTTTATGTGGATATGTACAACTCATTAATATTCATGTATGAATAGAAAATATGAAGTCATAGAAATATGTATGGTGATCCATGGGGTTTTCATGCTATTAAAAATGTCCGAGTTCCATTAGTGCTCTTACAAATTAATTTCAAATATACAACATATTTAATGCTTATAAATTTGTATATATTTCGAAGCTACAGAATAGAAATAAATATTTTTACTTTTAAAACCTATTTTGAAGCCAAAAATATTATGAGAATAATTGACATATAAAAATATTTACTGTGGAGTTTTCGTGTTACATGCTAATTAGTCAATTTGCAGGTGCTCTGGATTGTATCTTCCAAAAATATTGCTCATCAAAATGTAATATTCATATAGATTAATATACTATCCGAATGGCATGGGGTCATGTGACAACAGCAAAAATAGAATTTTCTGATTTAAGTTAAAGCATCCATTAATCACATGAAAAACAATGTGTCAAGCAGCACTTCTCTGTAAAATTGTTTTTCCATGATATTTTTATTGAAACTACTATTTCCAATGATAAAAATATTAATGCAAGCAAAGTTTCAGGATATTACAGCATAATTTACATTCAAACCCACGGAAAATGGGAAGCACGAAAACACCATTGACACGAAAATACCACAGATGACCATAAAGTTTCCTAACAACATCCTACTAAGAGAGTGGCTTCTTGTAGATCATCATCCGGAAAAATAACAGTCATTGGCCCCAGTCATTTTTGTAACAAATAGGAATAAACATCTGATCCGACACACTCTTTGCGTTTGGTATTGAATGACCAGCACATACAGAGATCTGTCAGGGAACGGACATATACGTATATGCTCGATCTACAGGCCCTTCCTCTATGGCACACTTCACAATCTAACTCCAATAAACTTGTCTTACCTGAAAATGTGGAGGACAGAAAGACCCTGACAGTCCTGGAAGAGATTGGGGGGAGATCCTCCAATCTACTGTTCTCCAAAATTCGGGTCAGATCTCGGATCTCTCTCTCCGCGACTGGTTTGTGTACGGAAATCTGTCTATCCATCTTGAAAGCAGTACACTACCACTGTCTAACAACTTTCATGAAAATCATTTCACGAAATGTGGATTAAATTGCATTGGCTAATGTTATTTCAAAATTTTGCAACACACCCATAACACTTTTGGAAATCCCCATTACGAAAACCCGTTTTCATGTCCGGGTTCAGAAGCTGCCGAGTATTTTGATAATACTGATCAACAATCTTCGACAATTCAAATGTATCTATGATGCACATACAGGACATGAGTCATAAAATAGTCAGTGAAGTGTTTTGTTTCTATTAAAATATTCAGACCTACGTCATTTTTGTTCTCATTACAAGACAAAACAGATATAAAATGTAATACCACAATTAAGTGAAAAATTACTAATTCACTAAATGATATTAGTTTTGCATTTTTAAAGTACACTTCATAATGACTTCTAATTTCAGATAATTGATTGATAATTAAAACCTTTACACTTTACAGTATGTTATTTCATGGTAATTTTAACCGTTTCAAGATAAAAGGATGTTTTAGCTAAAAATACGCACTTTATTTTCCAACTGGTTTGGTTTTACATTTGCATCCCCTCTTTATTGTTATAATTTGACGTGTATTCATGGGCAGTGATTAGGGTTTTGACCTTGATTTATACTTTTTGTGTTAATTCTTAGAAAATCGGTTGTTCCAATTCAATTTCTAAGAACTTTATACAAGCAGATTAATGCTAGATTTTCATACAGTCTTGTCCCTGAGTAACTAATAACCAACAACAGATTTTTCAAGCAATTTTAAATATAAGCCACCTTGTCCAGTGATGTCCTGGATTAGAATCAACTGCAATTAAAAGTTTTCAAGTGAACCAGAATTGTTTGAACAGCATGGGTTGCTAAGTTAAGTAAGTTAGGAGATAAAGGCTTTTACATGAGGCTATTTCAGCTCCTCTACCTTTAAAGAAACAAATAAATCAATCTCATGCAATAAGCTTTGGTTGAAACACTGCAAATTAATAACCAGCAGTTACCTCCAATAATTAAAATGTCAGAACAATATTTTAATTTTGCCCAGTTTAGGCAGGTCTGTGTGTAAGAGGTATTAAATTGACATATATTTTCAATAGTGCATATGTTACAGGCTACTTTTACAGTTTAAGTTATGAGCTGGCTATTTAGTTGTTAGCTTGTCGTGTGTCTTTTTTTGTAACTTTTAACGCCCTTTTAGTCTACCTATGTTCTGAGTTAGAACTTGTCATTCAGCTAGGGTGTACTGCTTACACGTGTGTATTATAACTACAGTAATGGTCGACACTTATCAGCCCTGCTTTAGACTTTTTAGGTTTGTACATGTTTGAAACATACAGTTATACAGTCTGTGCAAGTCATACAAAGAATCACCATTGCCTGAGCATGACTCTAAAGAAGAATTAGCAGAGAAGTTTGGCCAGCATTTTATAGAGAAAATAGACAAAATTAGAGATAACTTTGGACCATCTGAGGGTTTTGATAATTATGATGCAAGAGATTTCACTTTCCCCAATTTGTCGAAGTTCACACCAGTTTCTGTTGAGGAAGTCAAACAAATAGTCCTGAAGTCCCCATCCAAGTCATGCATGTTGGATCCCATACCAGCCTCATTACTGAAGGAGTGTACATTAGAACTGATGCCATTCATTGCTACAGTAGTCAACCTGTCTATTGAAACTGGTAAAATGCCAAATACCTTTAAACATGCTGTTATTACTCCACTCCTCAAAAAGAAGGGTCTTAAACTCATCTACAAAAACTTCCGCCTGTGTCAGGACTACCCTTTTTATCTAAGGTCATTGAAAAGGTCATATCCAAGCAGTTGAGTGAGCATGTCACTGCCAGCAAATTGAATGAACAAAATCAATCTGCATATAGAAACCAGCACAGCACAGAAACTGCACTATTGAAAATCATGAACGATTTATTATTGATTGCTGATAACCAACAGGTGGCATTGATGGCTTTTCTTGACTTATCTGCGGCCTTTGATACTGTGGAGCACAACATGTTATTGTCCAGACTACAATCCATGTTTGGTGTCAGTGGTGTTGCGCCATCCTGGTTTGAATCATATTTAAATGGCAGAACACAGTCTGTTAAAATCGGCAATGTGATGTCTATAAAGAAGATATTAAAATGCTGTGTCCCACAAGGCTCTGTTTTGGGCCCACAGTTATATTGTGATTATACAACACCATTGGGGACAATTATTAGAAATTTTCTAATTTCATTCCACATGTATGCAGATGATTCTCAATTGTATAAATCAGTATCACCAAATATCGAGGAAGATCAACTAACTGCCATTTCACAGCTTCAAAATTGTATATCTGAGATAAGCAACTGGATGAACAAGAACAAATTGAAATTAAATGAGGACAAGACTGAATTCTTGATAGCTGGAACATCTCATCAGCATGCAAAAATAATGATTAATTCTCTAAGTGTCAGTGGTGCAATTATACCAGCTAGCCCATATGTTAAAAACCTTGGTGTCATCATTGACAGTGAACTTACACTAAGTGATCATGTGACCTACATCTGCAAGTCCAGCTATCATTATCTGAGGAATATTCGCACCATCCGGCCATATTTAACTGTATCATCAGCTAAGACCATTGTTCATTCTGTTATCTCTGCGAAACTGGATTATTGCAACTCTCTCTTCATTGACATCCCAGATTATTTAATCACAAAGCTACAACGTGTCCAAAATGCTGCTGCTAGGATTGTCTTGAATTTGAAAAAATATGACTCCATAACACCTCATCTCATGAAACTGCATTGGCTACCTGTTCGACAACGTATTATCTACAAACTGAATCTGATTGTGTTCAAAGCATTGAAAGGCGATGCCCCTGATTACATTCAATCCTTGCTTTCATTAAACCAACCACCAAGACCACTACGATCGAGCGACAAAATGTATAAACTAGAAGAGCGTCGGTGGAAACTTAAAAGCAAGGGTTTCAGATCTTTCTGTGTCAGCGCACCTCGCTATTGGAATAGCCTCCCTGATGACATCCGAAACATCGACCTGGACTTGAAAGAATTTTAAAAAGACTCAAAACATTTCTGTTTAAAAGTGCTTTTTTACTGGAGTAGCGCATTGATTAGTCAAGTAGTGACTAGAATTGCGCTATATAAGATCTAACTATTATTATTATTATAGTAATTCATCCAATACTCTCTCTGCCTCATGGCAGCAATTGTAGCATTGTTGCCATGTTCTGATCCCCAACATCAGGCAGAACTTGACCCTGTCTCCAGCCACCTGGCATCTGCCTGTGATCATTGCCATCCTCATCTAGTAGTCCTTGATGGTCTTCCCAATAACATGTTCTGATTATGTTGTGCAAGGCCACACAAGCCAAAACCACCAACATGACATTGTTTGGCTCCCTGGCCATGATGGTCAATAGGCATCTGAAGCAATTGGCTAGTATCCCAAACGCATTCTCCACCACCCATCTGGCTCTGAACAATCTACAGTTGAAAATCCATTGTTGATCATTAAGGTTTCTACCAGAGAAAGGCTTCTTTAGCCAAGTCCTCAAGACAAAGGTGTCATCTGCCACAGTGAAGTATGGCATGTCCCTGTCATCACCTGGCAGCAGATCAGCGCTAGAAAAGCCTGTGGTCCCATCCTCAAGGCTCTGCTGGCAGTCATTGAAGATCTGGGCATCAGAACAGCACCCATTACTCCAGACATTTGCCCACAGAAACCTGTAGTCAACATCCACAAGAGCTAACATCACCACTGAGTAGAAACCCTTGTAGTTGTAATATTTGGACCCTGACTGCCTGGGACATCTTATGGTCACAAGTTTTCCATCTAGGGCTCCCACATTATGGTAAAAGTCCCACCAGTGGCCAAAGTGCACTGACTTCTCATGCCATTCTTCTCAGCTGCTCCTCCCTATAAATCTGGTAGATTGCCTCACACATCTCTGACACAAAGAGCGATATGGTGTTGAAAGCTACCTTGAAACCATACATCAAGGTTTTGTAGGAGTTACAAATAAGGAAATAGCTATTACTCACTTGTGGCAAGTGATGGCACCCCAAACTATGTACCATCGTATAGCTAAGGACAAAGTAGATAAAAAACATATTTGAAGAAATAACTGCAAAAGTTTTAGAGTTATGTGTCCTTTACTCAAAGCAGCTAAAATTGCTATTATTCGCTTATCTTTAGGCCTAAGTCCACAAAACCAACAAAATTTTCAAAGGCGTAAAATTCATTCGGACAATTAATTGACAAAAAATCTGTAGCTATAATAGTTCTGGAAAAATCTGCATGACACACTAACGCACACACCCCTACACACCGATACACACATGATGCATTTTATAATCTGCCTCCCGGGCTAAATGTAGTTTTACAGGCTTCGAGGCAATATTTGTTTACATACACTGCAAAATAAAAAAGGGTATTTTATGACCACAGTCTCACAATGGTAGAGGGTTTGGGGGTACATTTCTTGAAGTTTATGGAATCTCAGGTCATGTTCTGCTTTCACATAAATACAGTCCAAAGTTGTAGATGCAATTTTAAGTGAGATTTTAAGCAACAAGTATATGTTTGCCATATTTAGGGTCATATAATGGACATAAAAGACAAGAAGGGGGCAAAATGCCATATCACTAGGTCTCAACAATCTTAAAGAATAAATCAATGATGTTTTATCAGATATCTGGCAATATTTTTGTAGATACACTACAAGAAATTCTACTTTATGAATCCATTTGACCTGCAGCGGGGTTGGGGTTAATATGCTTTTCAGAATCTGAAGCCATGGGGGTGGGTTTACTATCTTTTTTAGATTCCAAGGCCATAAATCCAAAACAAAACATATATTTGACATTTTACAAATCTCTTTGGCCTGTACACAATATCCCAAACTTAATTTGGCTGATTTTAAGGCAACATTAACATGACAACGCAACTTTTGAAGCTACCTACAAACTCAGTCTTCATACTTCCAGAACATATTCAATCGATTAGATAATTGAGTAGATATATACAATATGTGCCCAAAACGTGCCCTCATTATGGCCAGATTGATCTGAAATTTATCTTGTGCCTAGATTTTCATGTGAGCAACAGGTTTCCCTTATTTGGTTAACTGCTATGTTGTACTTCTTGAGAAAATTTGGTGAAAAGGAAGTACAAGAAAAAAGTGTTTTTAATCAAAACTCAAATTCAAAATTTTTTCTGAAGTCTATTGTTGATAACTGCAAAAAGTCATTTTGATAGGTATTATATTGAGGGAAATATTCAACTTAGAAAATACTGACAGCATCGTAAGTTGTCTAAAAAGGGGCAAAACCAACAAGTAAGGGAGATATTCAACGTAGAAAATACTGTGGCAGTGTTGTACGGTTTCTAAAAAGGGATGAAGCCAACAAACATTTATTGAAAAATTAATTGTATTAAGATGTATCAGACTATCACTGTATCAGTATCATGTCACTAACACAAACATTTTAGTGGTACAAGTTAAAATAAATAAAAAGAGGAATATGTTGGAAAATGAGACTGACATGGCATAACAACAAGAAAATAGTCAGTATTTATTTTACATTTTTATTCTGTTACTAATAATAGAAATTTCACACAAAACAACCTATAAATATGTTCTTGTTTAAACAAACAGTGCTAACTAATACAGACAGTTGTATATTACACTGAAAAATGAACATGAAAATGATAGACATACACTTTATAAGGATCAATGACAATTGCTAGCTTGGGTACAAATGTTAATGTTTTGTATTTATTTCTTTTTTTTTTTTGCAGAAAATCGGGAATATTTGAATGATGATTCAATTTTGGCACGAAGTTCTGTGAAACTTCAATAAGTGATCCACACACATGAATATATCAATTTCCACTTGCATTAACAGAATGAATATAAAGAATGAAGAAAAGGTCTATATGATGAATTTCACTATTAAATTTAAATGTTGTAATACATATTTTCAGTCGATTTCTCACAAAATGAAAAAGGTAAAAATAAATATCTTTGTGGTTATTATGAACTAAAGTACACACCTCTCCCAGATTAATTCTGATATGGAACAAGCAGAAGCAACTGTAGATACATTTCTGATTTCAAATGCAGATGAAATTACAATTTTTATTCAAAAAGAAAGTATTTTAATGTCTTGTATGCCTATAAGGTCATTGGCATGGACAATTAACTTATAATCCCATCATTTTCAACAGATTACTGGAAAATGGTGACTTACATTTCATAAACTAATTGACTGCCATTTCATCAAGGAAATATTAACACCATAAGTAAATGACATAGAATGACATATAAATTGGTGAATAAAATGTAACAACAGTACTTTATTCACAATCATGCTGCTGCCTGATGTCATTTACAGGTTACTAGAGTAGAAATACAGAGTATTACATTTATGCAATATCAGCACTTATTTATCATTGCTGGATTAGTGCCATTACTTTATTGATTATCATGAAACCCTCATGATATTTTAAAGCATTTATTATACTAATGACAAAAGAAACACTCGTCTAATTAACTCAGAAATCATGATTATGTCCAACACAAACACATGACCTAACAAATTATACAACATATATTTAAACATATAAATACACCTGGATCCTTATAAAAGAATAGCCGTTTTAGTAGAAACAAATTTGTAGTTCTCAGAATGACAGAAAGTTAATTCCTTTCATGTACAGTAATACAGCCGTATACTATTAACATGATTATCTAACTGGCTATCATGAATAAATATTGAATAAACATTCATTTGGAAACACCAAATGGTTAGTTACTTTAGAGGTCCCTTGGTGCCCTAGTTATTAGTCGGATTGGCATCTAATCATCAGCTGTCACCTCTGTGCAGGTTAGAGTCCCACAAGTGTCAATGCTGAGGACCTGTCCTAATATGACCCTGGCTGTTGAACAGGACGTAAAAACCCCAAATTTGACTTTGACTAGTTACTTTATAAACAAAACTTTTATTTTGACTTTGTGTTTCCTAGTGTGATTTAAAACTGAACTGCCTTTGAAAACATCGGCAGAAATGCAGTGAATATCCTATACAGGAGCTGGCCAATTTCTATGATAGTAATCAGGATAAAAACATCAATGGTATCTTGACCAGATGCTAATACATATTCTAACATGACACGGCTGTGTCCGCGATTCTGATTGGTCGAGAGCTATGGTAAAACCTCGATATACATGTTGGCTGTTCCATATTGTCATCCAACCGCAAGTAACAATAACCAAGTACATGCTTCCGGTTTTCGACAGTTAAGGAACAGAACTTATTATTAATCATAAAAGCACTTTTAATTGAATATAATTCTGATAATGAAAAGAAAATATACTAAACCTAAAGATTTAAAAAAAAAACTCTATTTTCGGCTTATTTAGTGAGAAAATGCTACTGCCACAATGTACAATTGGTAGAACAGCCTGATTTGTTTCGAACGTTTGTGAAATGGGCATGGTTTTTTGCAAAATATAAGGAAATTACAAATATTTTAATTGCTTTGTCATGTTAGAATAGGAATAACACCCTCCAAACCAAGGTATATGCAGAATTTTACCATCGTTTGAGGCAATAAACCCCTCAGGCTTCACCTTCGGGATTTATAATCTCAAACCATGGTAAATTCTGCATATACCATGGTTTGTCAGGCGTTATTCCTATAACACAAGGAACTGGGTAGTAAACTGGTAAACATCCTTCCTCTTCAAACTCCACTGAAATCTTGCATGATTTTGCACTCATCTTCATATTTTGTGCTTTGACCTTGAGATGACACAATTATGGGGGGAATCCATGATATAACCTATGGAGTTTAACTTTATGGCCAAATATATTATTAACCTTCTTTTCAATGGGAAGTCCCTCAGACTTCATGTAATTCTATAGTGCTTTCAGTACTTGTACAATGGTGGCATTAAAACAACAAAACAAAATATTTGTTCTTTAAATTTGCCATTACAATATAACTGTGGCTTCAGAACAGTCACTGACGGATCGGAAAACAATCCCCTTCAGAACCGCCAATGGAAATGGCTCACAAATTATTTGCATTAAGGCCCGTTTTAAAGAAAAATGTCTTTACCCTTGATATATTTTATAAATGTTTTCATAACAAAATCGGAACCGCAAAATTTCTATTCTAACATGACATTTTAGAATATCTTTAGTTTTGAAGCTATTTTGTAGAAAAATATACAAACTTTGTAAAACTTGGTCTCAAGTGAGGTTTCAGTAACAAATTATTTCATTGGTTATTGAAATTAATCACGTTTGCAGATGAAAAGTAGACTGGTTTCCTGGTTTTATGTATCTATTTTCATCGACAGCATGCTTTAATTCAACAGCCACATATCAAATAGTTATAATATGAATGTGACGGTTCTGAAATTAAAGAATTGTGACCCGTCCTCGTCGGTTCCGAAGACACTCTGTTACAATATATCACACCAGGTGTACTGGAAATCAGTTATTAAAAAGACCAGAAATACAAATACGAGAATTAGTTTCTGCACAAATTGTGAGATGTTTTTGTCAGGGTATAAAGCATACTCAACTTGGAAGTACAACTGTTCTATCAAACAAACATGTTATTTGAACTGTTCCACTAAATTTTGCTTATTGTTTTTGTTATCTACTCTGTCAAATTGGACTGTCACTTCACCAAAAAATGTGAAGCTAATCGTACAATTTCAAACTGGTCTTTTAATAGAAACAAACTATATGTACAAGAACTTTGGTGCACAGGCACTCATAGATTATGAAGAAATCTCACAGTGCTTTATTAGTTACCAAAGTTCTTTGGCACATAGTTTATTTCTACATTATGTAAACCCTGGGTGATAATGAAATAAATGGATACGTTATAGTTCATGAAACTGCATAGATGGTCTAATGAGATAGAACAAGAGACCATGGATTATTTTACACAAAACTATAAATATTGACCATATAGTCTCATTGGAATCCTATTACACTGAAGACATAATTGTATCTTAAGACTAGAAATTGCCAAAACTATCCACCTCGAGTCCTCCCTCATACTGTAACAACTCCATGAGTTTCTCCACACGATTTCCTTCCTCTGACTGAAAAATACACGACACATAATATAAATCAAAAAGAAACTTTATTATTGAAAAAAAACATTGAGAACTGCAGTACAGAATAGCAGTGTAAGAGATTCTATGTGTAAAGCATTGAATTAAACACACTAACTTTATTTATTTATTTAGGTTTGAAAGCACTTTACAGGTCATATCACAACGGGTAGTTTTATGGTACATACAGTTGGTCAAGGTTCTGTAAACTGCCAACCATCAGTAAGCAACTATCAACTATTCCACATTTGAACCCCAGACCTGTGAGGTGGGAGGCAGGTGTATTACACCATGAAAAACACAGGACAAATGCTATAAACACAGTTGAACCTTTATTATTGACAGGGTCAAAGATCAGGACAACGTCAGACACTCATGATATACACCTCTAATATTCAACCAAGGGTATCAGGGCTTAGATTTATAACTTTATATTTTCACTATTACTTTCTGTAAGATATTTTACTTGCATGGCTAATAGTTGCAGAAAATGACATTTACTAAAACTCACCTGTTTTGCCATTTCTATCAATGAAATCAACTTTTTGATTCCAATAGAACACCTGGAATGAAAAAGATAAACAGTTATTATTCAACAATCAAATTACAAAACTATTATCTTTAATTTGGAATATATGAATTATTTCCAGCAACCTTTGGTGAGAAATTTAAACCAAGGGTCAATTCAAACTAAAAAGCAGTCAGCTTTGGATTAATAGTTCAGCAAGGTTTAAATTCAACTCCAATAAATATAGTTGAGCCCCATTTAAGGAAAACTCTTATTAGTGGATTCCATTTCAGTATAATTAAATATTTGGTAATTTGAAATGTAAATGTGCAGTGTCAGAAATCCCAGTTAAGAGGCAGTATTCTTCCAAGCCCATTGATATCTGACCTATTTGGGTTCAATTATATCTGTAATCTACATTTAAAAGGAGAGAACCAGAGCGGGTCAAGGTTCTTACGTTTTGTCACCAAGCTGTACTTTAAGTTGGTCCATTTCCTCTCGGGTCAGAGCCTCTAGCTCCTCTACCACTTGCAGTATTTGCTCACTCTGTCTCAGACTGGCCACATGGATGTGAGACATGAATGACTGCAGCATTTCCATCTGGTCCAGCACTTCCTTCCGACTGGTGGTGCCAATTACCAACAGCTTGCGACCCTGGTGGTTGACATATACATGTTTGATATATCACTTAATGATTGCATTATACACCATTTCAATCTGCTAACTACATAGTGAAAAAATGCCTGGTGGTCCTAATTATAAACAATTTGTGGCCTTGCAATGAAAATTGCAGTTTAAAATATTTAATACAGATTAGATACTCTGTTAATTCAAACTAGATGCAAGTTTGTGTTATTGTGTTTAGATATTTTTTTGGCAAATGTATGTTTTCCAAAAAGGTTGAGCAGGCATGAGAAACAATTTGAAACTGGTAATTGGTTCAATGCTTCTTGATAACAACTGCTTTAGCTAAACAACTATTTGTGGTCATAAACCTGCATGTCAGACCATGAATTCCTTATAACTAATGCTGACAATATAAAGTACCTTGTGATCTTTAAGGAAGGGCACACAGATAAACTTATGAACAGTTTGGAAAAAGCTTGCAATGAGAAAGTGAAAAGAAAATGTTAAGATACACACATTATTTACATATCTTACTTTACCTTCATATAGAATGTAAAAGTGAAATTTGCCACAGTATGTGAATTTTTTTACTGGGGGACACCCTTTAAAAAGTAAGACAAAATAATCAAATTTGTGTTAAAATTTTAACATTTGAGGTTACAAACCTAATGTGAAGTGCAGCTCAAAAAATGACAAATGGGTAAAGAATTCCCCATATGTCAAGGAAATAGAAGTGGGTTTCCTCACTGGTAGATTTCACATACTGTGGTGAGTTTCACACACTGTGGTGAATGTCACATACTGTGGGGAGTTTCACATACTGTGGTGAACTTCACACTCTGGTGAGTTTCACATACTGCGGTGTGTTTCACATACTGTAGTGAATTTGGCATACTGTGTTGAGTTTCACATATTGTGGTGAATTTTACATCTCTAACTTTAACTTATGCATGCAGCAAACTTTTAACACAACAGACTGATGATTAAATTACAACTTTATTTCTTTATGGAAATAAATAAAAAACTTCTCAGTTTTAGAAAATGTATTAAGAGATTTATTGACAAAAACATTTTGAATGTCTTTTATGGATTTTTCTTCCAAATAAAGTCAAAAGAACTTACTTTAGGAGGTAGTTTTTTCAACAAGACCAAGAGAGCCTGCAAGACAGTGTTAGAGAAGCGATGTCCCATCACAACATAGTCTGAAATATACAAACACATACTGAGTTACTCTGTGAATTTGATTAATTTCAGGTTTAAAACCATTCATCGAAAAGTTCATATTACTATGGATAGTTTCAGGGGTGAAGAAAAGTAGGTCAGTGAAATTTGTCATGATTCCATACTGTGTAGTGTTAACCATGAGGTATCACTAAGCGACTTTAAACTGTTCTGCTTTGTTCCACAGAATTCAAGATCGGGTAACCATGAGCTTAACCTCAGCAACACAGAGATAGAACATCCAATAAAAATGTTTAAGAAAGTACTTGAATTGTCATGACAGAGAATGATTTTTATTGGCGGGAAAAATTTGCCTCGTTATTTTCAAATTAATCTGTAGAAATTCTTAACATTGTTTAATTTCTTTTACCATTGAAAAATTAGATCATATTTTTAGGAAATGCCACTAGCATTTCCCATATCTTGCCACGTTTCCCTTAAAAGCAAATTTCACTTATTCTATATGGAAAAGATCTCTCACCTAACAATCTTTCAATATCATCCAGAATGATACAACTGAGTGAAGACTTGTAGGCATCATCAAATATCTGAAATCAAAAGAAGGATCAACTTACACTGGCATGTAATTATGCAATCCGTCAACATCTGCAACACAGTTATAGTAAAGAATCTAAAATTTGCCAGAAATCTAAAATTCGCCACCTCTAAAACCTTACTTAATTTTATGAAAAAAATGATGTTTTGTCTTAAACTCGGTATTTATCAGTTCAAAAAGCCTTATTCTACTAAGCATTCAACAAATCTCACCTCAAATTGTTTATTTTATTAGTATTTCCACTTGCGGCGAATTCCAGGTATGTGGCGAATTTTAGATTTCTTACTCTACAATTAAGCTGGTTAAGAGGAAAAGTTTGAGATTATTTTGCAAATGAATGTAACCTGAAAAGCAGGCGTTTACTCATTTTTTTGTCTTTCCAGATGAGTAATTTTAAATGTCAACATTGTTATATGTATTCTTACCTTTTTGATGGCCAGACACTTGGCAGTTTCATGAAATCCAATCATGTTCTCTGGAGTGCATATCTTGAGGAATGGAAACTGGGAATCTTTTGCGATCTTAGCAGCAAGGGCTGTCTTACCACTGTTCGGAGCACCTGAGAGTTAAAAAAAGGAAGATCCTCTGTTATCGGAATACAGTCAAACTTGTGTATAAAGACCAATCAAGGGAAACGCTAAAAACGGTCTTTTGTAGGGGTCGGTCTTTATATGAAACCATTGTATGAATTTCTTTCATGCCACAGAATTTCTCTCTCCATTGATTAAGCACTGCAATCCACAATCTGTTAGACATTAGCATGTTAGGGATCAATCACAATGAAGCAAATAAGAGAATAGTGGTGAAACTTACTGCATTTGTGGAATCGTGTTAAATAGTTTACAATGATTATTTAACAAAATACAAAATGAACATAAGTACACACAACAGATGGCAGACTGGATTTAAAAAGTTTCCATAACTAATTCTGCTTAAATGTTTCCTTCATTTGTAATACCCATTTGAAGCTTTTTTTCTTTTCTTATTTACACAGACCATAATGTAAATGTCTTATGGTAAATAGTACTTGAAAAGTTCAGTCAGTTCAGTTTTGCATTCATCCACAGTGTAGTTATCAACACACCCCCTTTTCCTTCCCAGCTATAATTCATTTTGTGAACAAATTTCCAATCCCCTCATTAAGATTTTATCATAGGGTTGCAGTGTTGTTCTAATTTTTCACAAAATTGTTATCTGAACATCTAGATGTCTGTAGAGTTGACTTTCTTATGTGACACTATATGTCTTATGTATGTTTAGGATGAGGTTCCAATTTTTAAAAGTCAAAGTTTTAACTGGAACAGGCAACTTATATTTCCAATATCTGAACAATATATGATTGGGGTTGCACTAAAAGACATCTTATTTTTGGAATCTCAGAATCAGAACAATTCTGCATTGGCGGCCTCCCATGTACACAATTTCGATACCCACCCATCCCTAATCTTAACACAATTGACACTCACCATACAGTAACACGGTGATAAGTGGTGTTCGAGTACTAGTACGTGTCTGTTGTACCAGTAACTCTGCATCCTCCAATACATGTCTTACTGGGTCACCCCAGCTGATGATCCCATTTGCACAGTAAGATTGCAACTCCTCTTGACTCACTCCAAATGCCTGAATAATAAAACAGAAATGTTTGACATTTCACCCACATAAAAATTAGTGCTCATTTCTTTAAAGTCATATTAAAAGAAAAGTTCTTATAACCCTTTAGCAACCAAGGTAATAGTATGACCAACTTTTTAGATGTCTAGATGCTGAACCTGAAATCCCAAGCTCAACAGGTGTAGTAACCCAATAATTAACTGTTAACACATTTATAGTTCTGTTTTAAAACATTATTGAAAGAGCTTGTATATTAGGTAAGATTTAAATTTCTCATATACCATACTTCTATACACCTTTGATGACATGCAAATACAGAAGTTCAATATTGGTCAGGAATTCTAGATAATAGGATAAATTTCAATTGTAGGGGCTTAAAAAGGGTATTTTCATTTTCCACAGTTTTATTTAAAGATGTTAATGATATATACTAATTATTCTAAAGAATTTTAAAGACTAAATGATGAAAATGTCAACAAAGGCGCTACTGGAATTAAGGGCTTCAGTAGCTTAATTACAGGAAGCTTTTCACATACTTACAGGACGGCAGTCATGTTCCAAAGCACTCCTAAAATCTGCCATTGTGACTTGTAGCTTCTCCTGGGCATCTGGATCTACCTCCACTTTGGAAGCAGCCTGGCAACCAAAAATATAATTACTATAATTCTTACTGGACTTTTATAGAACTTAATCTTAAGTGGGGTCTAAGGCACAACAGCACAAAAACAGTTTATCAGTTAACCAGCTGTTGTGTTACTGTTATGTCATTGGACATTTGGATGGAAGGACTAGGGTTCTATCCCCACCAGGGTCATAAAAATTATACTCTTGGATCAGGTACTTTACACATGTGTCCCTTTTCATCCAGGAGCTTCAATGAGTTACCAGCACTGGTTGGGGGATGTAAACCTATGATACATTGGGATGCTATTCATCCAGACTGCCACAGATATAAGAAACAGTAGACCAGATGTAAATTTGAACCTGACTTAATGTCCCATTCATACTACAGGTGGTACATCCTGTGGTTAACATGTTTCACTCCCAGGTTGCCACATATCTTCTGAGATTTAAAAAAACCTTTCACACTACAGGTGAACAGCCACTGAAGCAACATGGTTTGTAGCCGTCGATTAACAGTAGGGCGACAGTACTGCAAATGTTGGCCACTGAGAGGAAACATTTTTTAACCTCATCTCACCTTTGCTAGTCGCTGACGAACACATGCTACAGAAATGAGGCCGAATCACAACCTTATCTAAACCATGGAGCATGCCTTCAGTTACATAGCAAAAAGCTCATCTGCCCATGATCATGGTATGAATTCAGACAAGAAAACTTTAAACATTTTAAAATTTCAGTGGCACACTCTAGAAATTGGACATTATGCAACTGTATCACAGGTTAGCATACGGACGTGAGATGGTAGTTGAAGGACTGGGCCAATGCCTCTAACCAGAGGTTATACCAACTGTAGTGTGAATGGGCTTTTAGCATCTAAAATTTCGTTAAAAAATAAACTAGTAGAGTAAGAAATCTAAAATTCGCCAGGAATCTAAAATTCGCCACCTCTAAAACCTTAGTTAATTTTATGAAGAAAATGATGTTTTTGTCCAAAAATTGGTATTTTTCAGTTCAAAAAGCCTTAATTTACTATACATTCAACAAATCTCACCACAATTCATTTATTTTATTAGTATTTTCACATGTGGCGAATTTCAGATATGTGGCGAATTTTAGATTTCTTACTCTAGTGAATTTGAACAAGGATAATTTATTAGAAACTTTAATTACCTTAATTAACCGGTTCATGGCAGTAGACATGGCGGCTCTGACTAAACCCTCAATCTCAGCACCACTGAAGTTTTTTGTCTCTCTGGACAATTCTGAGATATCTACATCTTTTGCTAGCTTGTTATTTGACTGGATCTTTGCAGTGTGAATGTTTAAAATCTGAACCCTGCCATGCTGGTCTGGAAGCCCTGTTTGTGTGAAGACATTTCATTGGATGATATTGTTTGCATCATTTGCCAAATATAAATCTTTGTTGAAATAAACTTAATTTAAAGTAACAATAGTTATTTGAAAAATATACAATGTTTCATAAAACTGGTGTTTTTTGGTTCATATGGTTATTTTATGTCTGTTTAAATTTACTGTCTATTTCAACATATTATGCAAGCCATGTCACAATGAATAATTGTAAGTGTGGTGGAAAACAAGATTCTACGCTGTAAATCATCGTAAGCATCAGATAAATAGCTTCAAATAGTCACAATAATTATAAATTTGATTATGTTTTCCAGTAATTAAAAGAAAATAAGGACTTTCCTCAGTAACAAGATAATATTTCTTAATCTAAAACCACTGACTTACCTATCTCCATTTGTACCTCCAAACGACCAGGTCTGAGCAAAGCTTCATCTATCATGTCTTTCCTGTTTGTCATACCTAAACCAAAAAATATATATCCTATGTTAACTGAATATATTGCAAAATAAGCATTGGAAGAATGCTTGTTGAAAATATTAAATTGGTATACTAATTTTATCAGATTAAAAATTCAGTGAACAAATAAATGGATAATGAAATGTATCTGCATACTAGCAACTCAGTACTTTTTAAATATATTGAATGTTTTCTGAAAGTCTTGTTTATATCATTGGTAGGCAGTGTGGATATTAAAAAATGTCACCCTAATTTTTTGGTTATATTTATGGAACCAAGGGATATACACTAAATACAGATATTTTATCTCAAGTAAACAAGTCTGTAATGAGACTCACTCTATGTACTTGAGTATTTTAAAGTATAAGAAACCAAAACTAGATAACTAATTTATAAACAACTGACCAATAACCAGGATATTGTTGAGCTGGTCCACTCCATCAATCTTGGCCAGAAGCTGGTTCACCACTGTATCATGTACTTGGGTACCCCCAGCAACCGACCCTCTGGCCTTGCAGATAGCATCAATTTCATCAAAAATTATAATATGCAACCCACTGTTTGGTCCAAGCTGTGGATGAAAAAAAAATATTTTTAAGGTTTCTTGGTTACTGTTTTCCCAATCAATGTTTCCCAATCAAACAGGTTTTATGCTCAAAAATAATTAAAATACTGGAAAAAATTTAAATTTTAAGTGAATCCTAATTTATACAGATGTAAAATAGATACTTTAGGAATTTAGAAATCTATGTCAATAGAATGGTTTCTTTTTCTTTAAATTTACCTTTTACACTGCATATTAGCTTCCAATATTCAAAGAACACAGTTACAACACAGGTTCGGATTATACAGAAAGTGATGCAACATTTCTGACATTTCTGTATTCTTAGAACTTATTCTCTGTGTAAAGTTTGTCACATTAAAAGGTCTCCTATGTTTTCCTACTCTAAGTTGAATGTAATCACATATATACAGAGCTTAATCTTTCCACCCCAAATATTGTCAAATCAGATATTAACATCGTTTCACCCATTCTGTGCCATTTTTCTTGTCATCCTTAATTCATACCTTTTTCTCCTCTGCTTCTGCATCCACAAACAATTCCCGAATGTTCTTCTCTGTTTCACCGACAAACTTGTCAAAGATGGCTGGTCCGTTCACAATCTTAGGCTCTCTGGCATTCAACATCTTACCAATTTGCCTAATATGGGAACACATAGAATGTAATGGTACAGTAGAGTAAGAAATCTAAAATTTGCCACATATCTGAAATTCGCCACATGTGGAAAGACTGATAAAATAAATGAATTGAGGTGAGATTTGTTGAATGTATAGTAAATTAAGGCTTTTTGAACTGGAACATACCAAGTTTAAGACAAAACATCTATTTTTCATAGAATTAAGTAAGGATTTTAGAGGTGGCGAAATTTAGATTTCTGGCGAATTTTAGATTCCTTACTCTAATACTCTATTATCTGACCTTCTATTGTCTGTGTATTCAGTTGTACAAACGCCATTCTCCCAATTTTGCATATCCCCCTTGTTTTAAAATGATATTCTTCTATTTAATGAATCTTCTATTATCTGACAACATTGCAATTCTCCCAGAATGGTCACATGAACGAGATGTACAAGAAACATCAGGAGGATTTTTTCACAATGTCAACAGAACAATCAATCAGAAAATGCAGAAACTTTGATTACAGAAAAAAAATAATTTCTGATCTTAAATGCACATTTACAGTCCTTACACCGCTTTTTGACCCAGTACTAAAAGACCAGGGGCGGTATTCACTAACATTCCTATCTTAGTCTTAGTCCTAACTTTAGAAGTTTATCATTTTAATCACATGCCTGGTTTTATTTTTATTACAGTAAGCACAATTTTAACTCTTAAATCTTAATGTAGAATCAATATACTTGTAAATTAGTAACTAAATTTGATAACTGATTTATAATATTGTTAGATATTGATGATTGATAATTGTGTATAAGATAGGACTAAGACTAGGAATGTTAGTGAATACCGCCCCTGGTGTCTATTATGAATATATTGACATTCTTAAATCAGATGTGCTACACCTGGCATTCATAATCAATCAGGCCATAATTTTTCCACCTGTCCAATATTTCAAAAAATGTATGGTAGTTTAGACATAAAATACACAACTTAAAAACATAATACTCAACTTCAACCTAAGATTGAGTTCAGTGAGTGCAAACATGACCACACAGAATATTGCCTATCCTAAACATTATTCAGGGTTTAAATCTAATTCTTTGCTCACAGGAAAGTTTTCTATAATTTTAACTAAAAGAATTACAATGTTTACCTTGCCATAAGGGTTTTTCCAGTTCCTGGAGGCCCAAACAAAAGTATTCCTCTGCAATGTTTGATCCCTAAAAATACAAGAATTGATGTTTCAATCATATTAATATTAATGTAGCATAAATTTAGCTAGCAATTCAGTCAGAAATACACATTGGCGTATGTGTAATTACATATTATTCTAAAATGGTACGCTGTGCAGTGACCTTCAACAAGTCTTTTGTGCAATTCTGGATTTGTGAATATAGAACGGTAAATAAAACAACACTGTTGAATTCTGCGTACATCTATGTCTTTTATTCCTATATTATTACATCATCTCCAACAGACCAACAACCAGCACAACATATGCTATAAAAGACAATATCTTAGAAAACACGGTAAAACTTCAATAATCTAGCCATGTTGGGATAGTAAATGGAGATGACAGAACAGCTGAAAAATAGAAGATGTAGTTTAGTAAACAATACAGAAATGCAAATTTATGAGAGTGGAAAAATAGTATAAATGTAAGTTACAAATTTTTAAAAATATCTCCTGATGCCTAATTGAAACAACTGTCTGGTGCAGAAGAGCATGGTAAAATTTTCTAGGACTATTTTACTGTATTTCAAGTTGCACATGTATTCAAGTTTATTCCTGGTCAAGAGGCGTCAGAAATATATTTAAACAAATGATAAACTAGACCTACGCATCGGACAACTGATGCAAATTTGTATCCACTGAAAAGACAACTCACCAAAGCCAGTGAACTATCGTTTGACCTTGAAGGAGGGGCCCAAGGTCAAATCTGACCACACCAAAAGATTCCCAGCCCATGATTTCCTATAGGTTGGTTTACCAACCCAAAACTCTAGGACCAATAATAAGGGAGATATAAGCACTTGTTTTGACTGACAAAGAAATGCCCGTGGTGGCCATCTTGTTTTTCAAAATGAGGCCAAAAGTAGTCCCAGTCAAGATTTTGTAATGAGGAACATACCCTGCGAATTTGAGATCTCTACCTATAATACCCTTTGCTCTAGAGGGCCACCAAAAGTCCTTGCTCAAAAAGTCGAAAAAAAGCCTGTGGCTGCCATCTTGTTTTTCAAAATGAGGCCAAAAATATTCCCAGGCAAGATTTAATGGTTATGATTATATCCTGCAAATTTGAGAAGGCTAGCTATAATATTTTTTTTGTTAGAGCGGTAATGATGAAATCTCTCTACACACTGCAGCGGCGGCAGCATGGGCGCAATGAAGCAAAATCCATAGTATCCACCGGATGCTATCTGGTGGATACAACTACAATGCCTCATACCATAGGTAATCTCAGGCCTTTGGGTACAAAGCTTACCTAACTGCTGCACTAGCTCTGTCGGAAACACCCTGGATGCAAAAGCTCTCCTGAAGATTGCCGAGAATTCATTGTCTAGCCCGCCAATCCCCATCTCATTGAAGTTCCAGTCAGGATTGATGATACTCTGGGTCGACTGTTTCCTTAAAAAGGAACAAGAAGCATGAAGGTTTTTGTTCAGACATGTGGATTACTTAGACAGGTAAAGAATCTTCAATGAATGTTAATTTTAAAATATCAGTGTTTAATACGACTTCAGAAAAAATAGCTCATTAAAGTTATGATACTGTGGGTCAACTTTTTCCTGGAAGAGAAAGGGGAGGTGCACCCATAGCCACATTTCTTACTTCAAGTTCTCTTTTCAAGCATGAATTCTAGACAATAGTAAATTTCACTGGAGATTTAATCTGCCTATCTAATTACTTCTGCTTAAAGTGCAGTTCTAATTTTCATTGTATTTTGCTACTGAAAGAAGTCATTGTGTGGAAAAGTTGTCTTGTATATTTTGGTTGGAAAAGTGAGGATTTCTTGTATATGTAAATCTTCAATGAAGGATAGCTTGGAATGAGATTTACACACACCCAAACATTATTAAATATTGTTGGACAGTTTTCTGGAAATAGGTCACCAGCTTCCACTTTTAGAAAGTACAAATATTTTGTCTGAGAAATGTGTAATTACAAGATATCACATCAATGCTTCTACTATGCAAAGATGTCTCGATAACAGGGTCAATTAAGTACAGTCCATTTGAGGGTCTGATATTTACTTCTAGGAGAATTTTTTTGAAAAGGCATCTACTTAAAAGGGCCCAATATTTTCTAGTTGTTTAATTTTATATCACCCGACAACACTAACCCTTTGGCCTTGCCCACTAGGTTCAGTGGACTTCCCTCTACCTTGTCAAAGATGACCACAGTTTCTTTGTAGGTGACACCAAAACTGGAATGTGTAGCTTTACCTCCCTGTATGAAATCCAGCACTGAAGAAAAAAAAAGTGATAAAGTTATTAAACATATTTTGTACAATACAGGAATGATGATAAAGCCTTAAGACTTTCTTTAAATTAAGTTTTTGAGTAAATTAAGTAAATCTGACTCAGTAACTTTATGCTTAAGGACAATACTGATGCTTAACCCTTTCGCTACTGAAGGAACATTATTCCATGGGACTGTAGCTATATGACGTCATATCACGTCAGAAACGCCAATGAAGTAAAATAATATCTCACTACCTTATACACTTTATTTGCGGTATTTTTCGGTATATTTCATTAGGAATTGATGAAAGTCGAATGGGAAAATTCGTGGGAATTCCCCAAATAAAAATAACCATGAGTAAACAATGTGCAGTTATATGCCTTAAATACGGCAATATCTACAGAAAGCAGTTAAAATTGAAAATTTTAATTACTTAAATGTAGCTTTTATAAGCTACAAGCTTACCATGTGGGACTTAATGCTGTTCTCGGGTTGCCACACCCGGGGCCAACGTCTTAGAAAAAAAGACAGTTCTTGTTAGCCACCGGATATACTGGTAGTTGTCGTCACGTGATAACTTCTGACCAATCGTCCTACTTTCTCGTTGAAATTTTTTAAACCTACCCCTCAGCTGTAAACAGCGGGGAGGCAGGGTGGGACTCTTCTAAGTCCCACATGGTAAGCTTGTAGCTTATAAAAGCTACATTTAAGTAATTAAAATTTTCAATTTTATTACGCTACAATAGCTTACCATGTGGGACTTAATGCTGAATTCAACCGCCCGGTGGCGGGATTACAGCTGAGACTGGAAGGTATGTCATTTTTTCTAAGATTTTGAATTAATATGTATAGAATAGTGCCAGAAATACCAGTCTGAGTCCCATTTACAGTGCCCCGATCCCGAAGGCCGGGCCTGTAACGAGCCAAAAACCTAAGTAAATGAGAGACAGTGCTAAAACTGTCTAGATGTTTTATTGTAGGACGGAAGTGCAGCAGTGCTCACTCCGAGGTCTAAGGGTCCAAAAAGGGCCCTTCACGTATGACTGACCAACCCAGTGGTTGGGCATCTCATAAAATTTTTACAACCTGAATATGAGATTAATGACAACTAAATAAGTCCTTAATAGAAATTACTTGATAATTAAAGGATAAAATGACCTTACCCGTAACATCTTGAAGGTAAAGGAATACCTAGATCCTGGGAAAGACTCCTGAAGACTTGGTTGTAGCGGATGTGCCCCCCCCCCCCCCCTTTTTTCTTTCCGAGGACAACTGGTCTGAGGGGAAGGATCTAGGACTTGTTGTGCAGCCACTACGGGTCCCAGGTACAAATTGTTGTCGGTGTCCGACCAAGTAAGGTCTTTTAGGTAAAAATTTGTAAATGTGTTGTGAGCTTTCCAGTGACAGGCTTGCATGATTTGGTCCACCGATACCCCACCGTAAAAGGCCTTAGAGGCCGCGAAGGCCCGGATGTCATGCGCTTTGACTTGGACCAAGTCCAAGGCTTGTTGATCTGCTTGTTTGTAACAAAGTAAAATGGTTTGTTTCAACCATGAAGAGAGTGTAGCGGATGTCTGAAGTATGTCCTTTCTTAAAGGAGATGAAAAGGAGAGAACGAGACCCTCTCAGGTCTTTAGTTCGGTCCAAATAAAACCTCAGGGTCCGCACGGGACACAGGGTCCTGTCTTCTTTAAACTGTCTATCTACAATGGTAGTCAGAGCAGGGATAGTCACCGGAGACACACTTTGAGAACCTTCTCTTGCTAGTTGGTTTTTGGCTATGAAATCAGAAGAAGGGAACAAGGCAACCTTTTCCCATTGGCCTAAATTAGATACTTTGTTAGCGACCCAGGCATGGATTTCGCTGCGGCGCTTGCCGGAGGCCAAGGCTAGCAAGAAAGCAGTTTTTAAAGTGAGATGTTTGAGGTCTGAGTCTTTCATGGGCTCAAAAGGTGCTTTGGTGAGCTCGTTAAGGACAACAGAAAGGTTCCACTTGGGTAAGTTTCTGGAACTTTTAGGACGATCCCTGTGAAAACTGGAGAGTAACCTATGAAGGTCTGCATTGTGTGCAATATGTTGGGCCGTTGGGCCCAAAGTGTCAACGATTGCAGTCCTGTAACCATCAATGGTCGAGGGGCGCCTGTTTAGGTCTTGGTACAGGTACATGAAGAAATCTGAGATTTGTTTCACAGATGGAGTGGAGAAATCCACCGAATTTTCTCTGCACCATTTTTCAAATAGGGCCCACTTTGACTTGTAGATGGTCCTTGTTGATGACCGCTGAGGGGCAGCAATTCTCTCTGCCACCTCCACAGAGAAGCCTTGTTCTTGGAGTTGTCCGCTCCTAGACACCAGGCGTGGAGGTTCAGGTGCTTGGGGTTGTTGTGGAACACCAGCTTGTGGGACTGTTTGAGTAGGGTTGTTGACACTGGAAGTTGCAGTGGGATCTCTGTTGAGAGCTGCACTAGGTCCCAAAACCAGGGCATCCCTGGCCAGCCTGGGGCTATTACGATGATCAGGCACTGGCATTGCCTGATCTTTTGGATCACCTTGTGAAGGAGAGCCGTAGGAGGGTACGCATATGCTGTGAGGTTGGTCCAGTTTATGTTCAGAGCATCTATGTCCCAGGCCTTTGGGTCTGGGATAGGAGACACGTATAGAGGGAGCTTGTGGTTCAGGTGAGTGGCAAACAAGTCTACATGAGGGGTGAACCACTTCTGGCAGATCTGTTTGAAGACCTGTGGGTGCAGAGACCATTCGGTTGACTGCACTTGGTTGGACCTGGATAGCAGGTCGGCCATCACATTCAGGCACCCTGGAATGTGCCTGGCTTTCAATGTTATGTGATAGTGATGGCACCAGGTCATGATCTTCCACAGGAGAGCACACATCTCTGCCGAGTGTGTTCCTCCTTGTTTGTTGATGTAGGCTACCACTGTTGAGTTGTCCGTCGCAACCAACACTGTTTGATTCTGGCACTGGTCCTTGAAGTCTCGAAGGGCCAGGGAGACCGCCTTCAATTCTAGGACATTTATGTGAAGCCTTTTTTCCCGATCTGACCACAGACCCTTGGTAAAATTTTGGTCTAAGTGAGCGCCCCAACCTTCGTTTGAGGCGTCGGTAAAGAGTTGGATACTGTGGTCTTTGGGATGAAGGTCTGCACCTTTCATCACCTTGGAGGGATTTTGCCACCAATCTAGGTGGGCTGCAATGGCTTCTGTCCAGGGAAGGAGGTTGTCCAGCGACTGAGGATATCTCCAGTGCTCCTTGAGATGAAACTGAAAGGGCCTTATATGAAGGCGTCCCTCCGGGACCATTTTCTCCGTTGAGGCTAGCAACCCAATTAGAGACATCAAACATCTTGCAGTCAAAACACGTTTTGACTTGAGTCGTAGGATCAAATCCTGAAGTTTGAGCCATCTCTCTTGAGTGGGTTTTACAAGGGCTGAATCTAGGTGGTATTCGTAGCCCACGAACGAAAACACCTGTGTAGGTTTCAGTTCTGATTTTTCCTGATTTATTATCCATCCCAAGGACTGAGTCAGTTCTACTACTGCCTGAGTGTTCACTTGTGCTTCCTCCTGAGACTGGGACCTGATCAGCCAGTCGTCCAGGTATTGGTGAATTCTGAGTCCTCTTGAGAGGGCCATTAGTTTCACTTCCTTTACGATCATTGTAAAGACCTGGGGGGCTGTGGCTAGTCCGAACGGGAGGGAGGTGAATTGGAACACCTGAGCCTTGTAGCAAAACCTTAGGTATTTCCTTGAGCTTGGGTGGATGGGGATATGCAGGTAGGCGTCCGACAGATCTATCGACGATACCCACTCCCCTGGAATCAGGGAGGTCCTGATGGACTCTGGAGTTTCCATTTTGAACTTTTCTACGTGTAGAAAAGTATTGAGCCTGCTTAAGTCTATGACTGGCCTCCACCTTTGGTGAGGCTTGGGTACTAGGAACAGGCGACTGTAAAACCCGAGAGATTTTACATTGTCTACCCTTTCGATAGCGTTCTTTGACAGGAGAGACTGGATACAAGTAGCCAAGGCTTGGTCTTTTTGTTGGGCCTTGTACTCTGACAGAATCAGAGGAAATCTGATCAAGTTTGGCTTTGAACGGAATGGCAGAACGTAGCCATTGGTGATAATGTTTAACACGTTTTGAGAACATTTGTTTGTGAGCCAGTCTCTCCTGAAAGAACGGAGGCGACCTCCTACTGGTGGACTGAGTGAGGCTTTGGAGGAGTCATTGGGGAGGGGGGTTTCCATGCCCCCTTCCTCTATTGTGGGGTCGAAAACGACCCCTGGAGCCTCTGAAGTTGGATTTTCCTCTTCCCGAAGGAAAGGACTGGTTACTGCTTTGAGAGGTATTGCCCCCATAGGGGCGTTTCCTGTAGGAGCCTCTTTTCTTGTGGGGACCACGAAAGGGCTTATTCTGGTAGGGTGCAAAACCCTGAGAATCTTTTGAGGTGCCTTTTTTGAGAAGGAAGTCCTCACCTTCCTTCACTAATTGAGACTCGAACAAGGAAGGGTCCCAAAAGGACGAGTTCCTGAGTTCTTGACGTCTCGTTTCTCCTAATTGTGGATGTAATAGAGTCATCTCGGCTTCGCGCCTGAGCAAGCCGGTATTAGCCATAGAGTATAATTCCCTCTGCAAAATATGGGCTAGAGATTTGCTGAGACAAGTGAGGGCCCTGTGTTGAACAAGTACTGTCTTGTTCCAAAAATCTAAGTAGTCAGCTACTTCCTCATATCCGCGCTTTGCCGCTTTCTCAGGATTGGCACCTTTCTGAATCTGAGATTTAATCTTCTTGACCGTAGACTTAATGCTATGTTGGCATTTTTCCAATGAAGCATTGCAAGAAGAGGAGGTTTTGGCAAATGCAGCGGTGAAGTTGAGGGTAGAGATGTTTTGTCTAGCCTGAAGTTCTAGCTCCTTGAGAACTGGCAGGGGAACTCTGGCTACTGGGGGCCCAGAAGGTCTAGGAGTAATACAGATCTTAGCAAAGTCTGTATTCAACTCCTGAATTTTGTCCTGAAAAGTTGGTTGTCCCACCTTGTACCACTTTGAAGTTGAGGGAGGAGGCTTGACATATTTTCCCTCAGATAAGTTGGCAGCCTTAAAGTCATGTTGGAATTTATCAAAGGCGTCCTTGATAACTGAGCTAAGTGGAAGAATAGAGGAGGGACCTCTAGGTCTGAGCTCTTGACGGCCTTTTTCATCATCCAGACCCAACACTGAGGTGGAAGACCTGGGCATAGATTCCCTGGGGTCAGGGAGAGACAAAATACGCCTGAAGGTATCCACTTCTTCAGAGTATTGTGAGGGCATGTCAGACAAAGCTACTGCCCTATAATAAGGGGGGTCTGGATCATGTTGTGGGAGGTCTTGATCAGAAGCTACTCCTGAGGGCTGAGCCCTAGAGGGCTTAGAAGACCTGTGTCTGGCTACAGGGGAGTGATCCTCCTCTGAGGAAAATGATCTTGATTTCTGTTTGCTCTTGTCAGAGTGTTTTTTGGATCTAGAAGAAGGGATCCGAGGTTCATCGGAATCCTCATTTAGTTGGTCCGAGGCAGAGCCCGGGTCAACTGGCTGCTTATGGCTTTGCTTTTTGTGAGAGTACGAAACCTCTTCGGGATGACCTTCAGAGGGGGCAACGTACTGATCCGAGGAAGGTTGAGTAGATACTAGACGAGGAGGAAGAGCTGGACCGTAGTCCACATCCATATCCTCGCTTGGAATGTTAGTACCAGATCTCGGAGGGGGCAAATCCAGAGGGGCAGCAGAATTACTGGACAAGCCAGGTTTTGAAGCAAGAGTCAAGGACTGTACCTCGACTTTCTGTTTTACAGCCAACTCCTCTCGGAGTGACTGAAAAGCTTCCAACATGGATGCCTGGAAGGAACCCATTTGCTGCTGTAAATGTATATTTAAGGAATCACCGAGTGATTTCTCTATATTTTTCTGGATTTTATTTTGCAAAGCTGTACCAGGGGTGGGTGGAATCGTTTTGGCTGGCGTTTTCAAGGACAGGGAACTGAAGGCAAGAGGTTGTGGACGGGGGGGGTGAGGTAAAAAGGCTATCAGCAGCACACTCGAGGTCTGCATTGGACCCAGTGAAGGAGTCCCCGTCGCCTTCACCCAAAAGATCTAGTTCATCTTTGGAACTAGTTGTCGCTTTCTGCTTTTTCAAATACCGTTTCCGGTTTTGGATTTTCTGTAGTTGCTCATCTGTGAAAGACGTGCAAATTTCACAAGGGGTTTCAAAGGTGACACAGGGGTCATCTCCCTTGCCAGCCTCCCTACAGGTAGGGCAGAAATTATGTGTATCAAAACTAAAGCAGAAATGGCGGCATTTCTGCGCTCTCGGTTTGTCTTTATTTGCTTGATGTGCAGACATTTTATACGCAATAAAAGACGTAGAATGTACTAGCCTGAACTGAGGAAAACTCAAAACACGCGACTGCAATAAAAATACTTATCCTGTGAAAATTAAACTTTTACAGAATGATCTATGATATATATTACAAGAAATATGCAAATATTAGCCTCCAACAATAAGTAAAGTCTGAGAAATAAATGAAAATGTCTGTATATTTACAAACTGCTACCAGTCAATCGTGGCCAACGAGAAAGTAGGACGATTGGTCAGAAGTTATCACGTGACGACAACTACCAGTATATCCGGTGGCTAACAAGAACTGTCTTTTTTTCTAAGACGTTGGCCCCGGGTGTGGCAACCCGAGAACAGTATTAAGTCCCACATGGTAAGCTATTGTAGCGTAATAAAATAGGTGAAATGGTGAATTTTTTATAAAATATAGCATAACTTTCATTTAAAATACTTAAAAAGTCGGTTTAATACTGATACACCAAAGAAAACATATAACAGTACACTGAAGGGAAAGAAGAAATATATATTCGACAGACATGGTCCCTTGTTATACACATTGATGTCGACTGCTAGTCGACACACATGGTAGCGAAAGGGTTAAAGACTAGAACATTTTTCTCACGTTTTCTGGAAAAAAAATTGGATCAGTAAGAAAAATACTTAAGCATACGAATTGCAATACAAGTTTAATTTATAAATTTTTCCACAAATATTTCTTTTGTTCTAGTCAACAAAAAATATTAATGCAACAGTCTTCCAACACATAATTTTTTTATACAGCTATTGTCAAGAATATGTCATTACTTTCTGGATTTATCAAAATTCTTATTCTTAGAATTTTCTGAGACAATCGGTATTTTGTCAGAAAACCCTAGGATAAGTGTGATCTAAGACCAAGAATTGTCAGTGTTTACTGGCGTTTTAAAATATACAATTCCATATACTGTAGAAACAGATCCTGATATGGAATGGAAATAAAGAATAATTTTTACATTTTTGCAAAAAATACCTTCTAAATCTTTGACAAGCAGAGACAGGGGATTCTTCATGCCTTCAAACTGGAAGACTAGTTTCTGTCCCCTTGTGAACACCTGTGACATAAACTGACCCAGAAAGTCCACTTTCATCTCATCTGTATTGTATGCCTCAGTGGTAGCCCTATGAAGTAAAGTGAAAAGTTTAATGGATACAAGTTCTATAAATGACCAAGAAAACCATGCTTCATATTGTCTGGAACGCAAAGCTTTGGAATGACTGTTCTAAACATCGGTTTTGGCTTACTTTAAGTTAAGAGATATACTAAACACATGTTTTCTTTTTCAATTCTGACTTCTCCCTATTTTGGGTTAAATTTTAGCACTTTTTAATATTTCAAGTGGATGCCAGCAATGCATTGCTGTCTAACTTATTTGTGGATGAAAGGTATATATTCTTGGTGGCCAGGTGGTTAGTTCACAAGTTTGGCATCTGATCACTGGGTTCTTAACTCTGTTGTCATGGGAGTCACTGTAGACCTGTTAAATGAATGTAAATCCCCAGTTGCCGGATTCACAAAAGGGATTAACAAAAGATCAAATATTCAAGGACACATTAAGCTAATTGTTGGACTATTTTGGATCCACTCACATCAAAATGGATCAAATTTGGTTGAATATGCTGCACTATATCCAAAAAATAGCTTCACTTTGTGAATAGTGATTTAATCAAACATTAGCCGAGTCATTTTCCATTAACTGTTTTAATTTGATTTTTTTGTTCAGCTTAACCTTTCTTTGAGAACGCAGTCCCAGCTTTGAAACATATAGGAGAACCTCAATAGTACAGCCCACTGCAGTCTGAAGAACCAATTTTCATTTTATTTTTACACTCTCAAATCTGTTTTTACTATTACTTCATAGTAAAATGTTTCGACTACTTTACAAATATTTATATTATGAAACATAACATTACCTGATAAGAGTAGTGTAATAAGTTCATGCCAGTTTTTAAGTTGGAAACATGGTGCATTGTACTTTTGAAAATCATTAGCCATTAATACACAATCTCACTTTTTCTTGTTCAAGAAGTCTGCTTCCAATGTTATGTTCGCCAGAAAGTGTCTGTTTCTGTCCACTTTGAAGGGTACTACGTCTACATCCTGGTTCAACGATAACATCGCCCATTGTCTCTAAAAATACAACACACCAGTGGTGGTCTAAATGTCTGTAAAAATTACAATTGTTGTCATAAAACAAACAAAATTCTGTATTTCTGTTTTCTGGTGATGCATGCATGAGGCATATATGATACTGTGAAATATCTTAAGACTACTAAGCCAGAATTTTACTCCAAATAAAGTAATTTTTGTGAGATCTTTGATAACACAAGTTTTTATTCCTTTGATAAATTATCAGCCATATAAAATGGTAAAACAATGATATGAATGCTTCAACTTGCTTATTTTACTTTATACCAAATCCAAACAAAACTAGATACCAGCCAGTCAAGTTACAGATTGCATGAAATGCTTTAAACTCCAGTTAACATTAAAAATAAAACTATGACAAGATGCACTGTTGCATGACATGTCGTTTTATGAGATCATTACTGTTTGTCAGTGTTTGGATAAGTTTGCAGACAAGAGAGCAATTTGGATTTCAGTTGCGTAAGAATCACATGATTTTGCTCCAGTATGGCCCAGAACAGTACACTTTGTTTACTTGCAGAGGTTGCCATGCATGACGTTGCAAAAGGCCTCTGACATCACTGCATAGTTAAAAATGACAATCATGACAGTGAAATTGTCCTTTATAACAAGAAAGTGATGAAATATAACACTTGCTGGACCAAAAACTGCCTTCTTCATGTTGGCGCAATGACAGCTTTGCTCAGTGTGCTCACACACATGTCCAAACAAATCTATGAAAGGTGGTTATATATAGAGTAAGAAATCTAAAATTCGTCACATATCTGAAATTCGCCACATGTGAAAATACTAATAAAATAAATGAATTGTGGTGAGATTTGTTGACTGTATAGTAAATTAAGGCTTTTTGAACTGAAAAATACCAATTTTTGGACAAAAACATCATTTTCTTCATAAAATTAACTAAGGTTTTAGAGGTGGCGAATTTTAGATTCCTGGCGAATTTTAGATTTCTTACTCTAATATTGTTGTTACTCTTTAGCAGGCTTAAACAGATGTGTAAAATTCATCTGAGTTTTAACCTTTATTATCTCTGTCGGTTTCCAAATAACTCAAATGTTATGGAGCCAATGACACAACGAACAAATGTTTATATTTTGACTGATGATCTGGTTCACCGTCTAGAGCCAGGAAATTTTATAAAGATTTTTTATCACAATACTCATAATCAATACTGGAATTCCTAGTCTGTGGCAGAGGAATGCTCTCTCTAAGTGCTCGTTTCCAATGTACTAAAACTGTCACAATTCAATATTAATTTGTGAATGTTCACCTGTGGCAAGCTGAAACCGATGGTTCCCGGCACCACAGAAGGATGGCTATCCAAAGTAAAGAGAAATCTGTGACTGGGAGAAGTCTTCACTTCTACATGTCTGCAAAAGTTACAGAAAAAAAATCATTACAGCTTTCATTTTCAAGATACATGTGTATTGCAATGGGTCTTTTGGCAAAGTGTGGCACTTCTGATAAATGAGATCAAGTTTGAATTATTCATTTGTAATGCAAATTTTTTTTCTTTCATTCAGCACTTAACATAAGAAGCTAAAAAATTATGGTGAAATTTGCATTTCAAGATTACTTTGATTGCTATGGAATACATGGGCTACAAAATTACACTTAACTCATATATCTTACCGTAATTAAAGTCATTTGCTTTTACATTAAACTGAACAAACACTTAACAGTTACAGAAAAAAGGACTGGGATCTAGTGTCCTAAAACAGCATAATGTCCCTTTTAAAACACATCAGATCTAAAGTAAGTACCCTTCATGGTACACACCACATACAGCCATCCTATCCTAAGTTATTTGTGAGGATAGAGTTAATTTAGTGACTTCTTACTTTTATTAACAAGGCTGGTTTATCTGGGCTGTATCTCATCAATATACTGAGGCACATTGCTATAAACCCTTCCTCAGCCCCTTTCATTTTGTAGAAACCCCTCGAGGCCCATTCCACATCAATATCCCTATCCCTTTTCCATAATACTGCCAAGACAATGTATTGATCCAAAATACCCAATTAGCCTTTAAGAGGACTTTCAATGGTGCCCTTTATCTGAACAGAAAAATGGAATATAAACCACATTACTGCAGCTAAAGTGCTTGGAGCATTGTACAGAAGATGAATGTGTGAATAAAATATATTAATTCTATGACATTTATAACACCACAAGCATACTGATTCATCCAAGTACATCAACTATAATGGTACAAGAAAACACTATAACTACACAAAGAGTTGTAATATAAAGAATTTTAAATTAAAAAGGCCATCAAAGCATTACAATCCTGACATTCATACTTCTTCAGGGCTAGAATCTCATAACATACTTCTGTAAAATTGACATCCAATGTACACTGCTAATTTCCTGTCACATTTTGTAAAGCCTTAGACATTAAATCTGGATTCTGTAAATACTGAATGAATATCAAAATCTTCGGAAAATATTTAACCCACTTGCTCTATCATAGCTGGAGTTAATTATCTTATTACCTAAGAGAATGATATTCAAAAATTGCAAAATTTCAGGTAATAAAAGCTGTTTTTCAAGATTAGTATCCTTTTAACAATACTGCCACATTTTAAACAGGGTTTATAAGCTTTCTTTCACTAACATGTATTAGCATTTACATCGAGGACTATAGTTGAATATGATGATGTTCGAAGCTGCCATTATATTTGCGACATGTCTGAATAATTTAATCTGTCTATTCAGACTTTTATTTTGCTTAATCTCTATTCTGGCAAATGGTATAGCATAGAGAAAAAAAATAAGCACAATGATACTGGGAATGTGCTTTCACTGAAATCAATCTCAAACTGTTTTGGTCTCTCATTCCAAACAAGATGAATACAGTACCTGACTTTTAATAGTTCTTCCTTGTCATTCACAACAGCCCTATTTGTGAGAGAAAGTTCATCAGTTGGCACTTTGTTGGCTTTCATTCGCTACAATACAATGATTTATTTCTCTGCACAATTTACATGACATATAAAAACAGAAAACAGAACATACCAGCCTACTGGTATGTATTGCTTACCTCTATTCCCTGAGCTACCCATCATGATAGGACTCATAACTATTTAATGGGCTGAAAGCAATCTTCAACCCACATCAATTATTCAACAACAAAATACATATTTAGACATAAACCACTGTAATACTACCACTGAGAACATTTTTTAATCATTGTAAGTTACATGTGAATTAGACATCAAGTTTTAAAAAAAAATTTTGGAAAAAAATTATAAATGTTCAGGCCATGTTTTTCATAAAAATATGGTACGCTTGGTGCTTCAAGATAGGACACCCTGAAAACCATCTATTAAAACAGAAAAACTTTGAAAAGAGATGAAAATTGAATCAAACAATTTTTATAAACATATGTACTTTCCTGATTTTGTTTAAAAAGTTTATGTTTTTGCACAAAATGTAGCACAATTGAACAAAGATTTTTTATCAGTCATATCTCAAGGACTGAAGTTTTGATACACCCTGTAACTGCCCTGTACCAATTCCAATGGCTATTATTGGGCAATTTTAGCAAGTGCCACAAAAATAAGACTTTTGACCAAGTACATATAACATTAATTAAACAAGAAAAAAAAATAACATTACCAAAGAAGTATGCACGTTTTATTGAATGTTATGCATATTACATAATTTACATAATTTTAAAAAATTCACCTAAAGCATGTGATTCATTATACCATTATACATGGATATAAAAATAACATTAGGACACACTGAAAAATGTTTTTGCTAGTTAACAGAATAATACACCTATTTTTTTTTTTTTTTTTTTGGCAGAAGGTGTACAATAATTTTCTTATTAGAAAATCTTATGTGATATTTACACTATATAATGAATTTAAATTATCTAAAATGTATTTTTGACAAAAAATGACATCATTACTGCAGTGTAGTACCTTAACCCTGGGTTAAATGGAAGAGTGTAATCACTAGATACATGGGTGGGGACATAAACAAACACAAAGATATTAAACAGTCTTCAGAGATTTGCTCATCTTAGTGGTATAAATAATAAAATTGCATATAATAAATAACAAGTTAATGTAATGATAAATTAAAACTGTTTAAGTGTATATTGTAACTTAGCTTTGTGCATTTTTTACACCAGTTACATTTGAAAAAAATTCTGAAGACTGGTTATCTTTGTGTATGTTTATCTTTTTGTCCACCCGTGTACCAAAAACTCCAATGATACCAAAATGAATCATAGTCAACTCGCACCTTTGGCAACTCGGCCCTGTCCAACTCTGCCCCATTCAGGCACAAACTGGGCCCCTTAAGAAGCCCATTCTCACATATATTATTTCTGTATGCATCTATTGCATCACACATTAAACATGTATTATGTGTTTTAAGAGATTGCAATTTGTAATTTTAATGCACATTAATGAAATTTCTAATTCCTATTTTTTTATATCAATGGAAATGGAGCTTAGAGGGTATTATTGTATGAATCATGACTAGATTATTGCTGATACATGATTTGATGGAAACACTCTTGTGCATATTACTCTTTAGAAATTCTCATTCAAGATAATGTCATACCATTATATCCAAAAATAAAATTTAAACAGGCAATCAGTGCCTGTGAATGGTCTCTGTATCAGCTGACTTTGTGTTTTGGATTTCAGAGTACAAGTAAAATGTGAAATAGCTGACCCAAAGGTAGATGAAAAGTATACATAAACAAAATACTGTAAATGCAATAGTTTTTAAGATACAACTGATTTACTCAACAGTGAGAACCTGGGAGTATTTTTTGCTCAGCTATGCAATGGGCTACAGGTCTGCAATTTTACTATTACAGCTGACTCCAAAGTAGGTGAACAACATACTTCAAAAGATAGTCTAAATGCAACAGTTTTCAAGTTACAAGTAATTTATTCAACAGTGAGAACCTCAAAGTAGCTAACTCTCAGCTATGCGATGAGCTACAGATCTGGAATTTTACTATGTTATAGTTGGTCCAAAAGTAAGTGAATAAAATATTTTCACAAAATACTGTAAATGCAACGGTTTTCAAGTTACAAGTGATTTTACTCATTATGAAAGTACTGAAAAGTCAGAAAGTAGTTATTAATCACTCAGCTATGACATACACTCCCAAGTTACTCACCATGCTGTAGCTATAAAAAGAGTACCTCAATAACAGATTTTAACAAAATGCTCTAAATGCAATACTTTTCAAGTTATAAGTGATTTAGCACACAAATGCATGAATTTTAATGCAGTAAAAATTAATGTAAATAACATAAAACATAATTAAGAAAGATCCAGGCCTGATACTCAGATAAGAAAATCTACTTGGGCCTGGTACATATATGCAAGATAAGAGAGAAATCCCTTCAATAGTCAATGAGAAAATTGTGTTAAAGTGCTGAAATTTTCACACTTTTGTTGGGGGTACCTCACTTGTAAAGGCTCTGGCGCACATATGAACAGACAGATCTACATGCCTTGAAGAATTTTTTATCCCCGATAGATAAGGTATCTTTTAAAATTAAAAGCATGTCTCTGGGCCTTGTACTTTTGGAGGAGAAGTTGTTTACGCGTACACAGACACCACAGAGTGATGCCACAATGTCAACTGACTGAGAAGTCAATCAGCTGACATAGAAACATGATTCCTAGATTATCAGAATCTATCCATTAATAACAATTTTGTCAATATAAATTTTTATCTGTCAGTATCTGAATGAGGCCAAGTTTGTTATAGATGGTCCCAGGTTGGCAGGGTGGGGGGCGAGTTTTACTTTTATCCCTGGCATTTCCTTACAATATTTTATAAAATGGAAGCATCTAGATGAAGATCGATACTTCAAACTCAAGAACTCACGGCCATATCACTCAAGTCATTAATATTCATGAGAACATATGAGAACATGGATTTCCCCTGACATTTCCTTGCAATATTTTATAAAATAGAAGCATGAACAATAATCAAATACTTTAAAGTACAGAAATCATGGCCATAGCACCCAAGTCATTAATATTTATGAGAAGATATGAGGACACAGATTTACCCTGGGATTTCCTTGCAATATTATATAAAATGGAAGCATCCATGAAGACTTGGGTGCTATGGCCGTGAGTTCTCGTGTTTGACGTATTTGATCTTCATCTATGCTTACAAATTGGGTGGAATCGTTTGGCAAAAGTAGGTCGAAACGTCTGGGAAAAAACGGGTCGAAACGTCTGGTAATCCGAGTTGGCATATGTCAAAGTTGACCAGTTTTGCATGAAAACATCAAACAATCATACATAAAACACACATCGACATTCTTAAAAATTTGAAAACCAAAATAATTTTGCCAATACCATTTTTTTATTTGATACTGTGACAATATCCCACGATGATAATTCTCTCATTCTAGTTCTGTCATGCTTATCGTCATGCTGAGTATGTGACTTGATTTTTTCATCCTTTGGCGAGGAAAAAAAATTAAAAAAAGACATGTTTTATTACACACTTCAAGCTGATATTCCGCTGCAGTATCTACTATATGCCTACTGTACAGTACTGTACTGTAGTATGGGTCCCAGTGAATGATAATAATTGTAAAAAGCCCAAAGAGTCCAATACCCCTCTGATTCCATCAAAATTTAACACACATATGTAGCATATCTATAAATTGAGATTAAGGGGGTCTCCGGGTAAATAAATATGAAATGACTCAAAATAAATTCAATAAATGTGACAAACCTTCGCCATGTTGGAGCTTCCACCGTGGATCAAAATAAACAGACTGACGTCTATAAATAAATTAACGGGGAATTCCCTGCATAAACATTGGTTATTTCTAGAATGCGGTTATCCCTGAAGGTTAGATTCGGAACAGGCCCGGTGATTATATTGTATGTAATCAACAACGTCTGACAACACTACATAACCATAACTTAATGACAGTAGCACAGAATAAATAACTAAGAGTTAAAAACACAAGCCAACTTATTTAAATAATATATAATATTCTAAACATTTCTGGGTAACAGTGGTATAATGTTCATCTTGTAAGAAATTCTTGTATAATGTTGGTCAATAGAATCTAACATGATATGGTTGAATGTAAATCTAAATCTAAATCTAATCTAATCTACTGCTTTGCAAGTGCAATATCTTCCCCACAATGAGGAACTCAGTGCACTAATTAAACAAAATCATTATCTCATGGAAGTCGAGGGACGTTCAAGGTCGGTAATCCAGGATTGTGGGTGTGACTGAGAGGGAAGGAAGACTAAGTTGGAAAGCTAGAGCTGAAGAGGTGAGTTTTGAGGTGCTTCTTAAAAGATGCAACAGAAGGACTATTTCTTACATGTAGAGGGAAAGAGTTCCAAAGGGCAGGGGCATAGTGACTGAAGGAATTTGAAAAGTGTTTAATTGATTTGTAAACTCTACGATCAAAAGTGGGGGTTCTCGCTTGTACTCTAGTGGACTTAATGACCTGTGACACGTGGCTTGAGAAAGTGAAATTAGAGTCGAACACCACTCCGAGGTTCCTGACACTTTGTGCTGGCGAGACCTGATTTCCCAGAATATTGATAGGGAAGTGAGGGAGGAGCTGGTTACGTTTTTTTTCGGGAGCCTATGAGAATGAACTCGGTTTTGTCTGGGTTAAGTTTTAATTTATTTGCGAACATGAAATTTTGAATGTCGTTTAGGCAGTTCTTTAGTTTTTGGATAGAGTGAGAGAAATTTTCTGGTGAAAGTGTTATGTATAACTGGGTATCATCGGCGCAAAAGTGGTAGTTGATGCTACTGTGGGAATGAATGATTGAGCCGATTGGATTAGTTTAGAGAGAGAGAACAGGATTGGTCCAAGGACAGAGCTCTGAGGTACTCCACAGTGGAGCGCAGCAGAATGTAATGTGAGACACCAAGGCATGTCCTTATTCTTTAATAATTGATTATTTATAACAGTGTCCATCTGTAACAATACTGTTGGACAATGGTCAACGGACAAGGGTACTGCTGTTGGATTTGTCCTTTTGGACTTATCCACAGCTTTTGACACAATAGACCACTCAATCCTATTCAACTGCCTTCAGGATTTGGTACAGCATTGATGGGTTTGTGCTTAAGCGGGTTCAGTCATACCTCAACTCAAGAAAACAGAGGATCAAAATAGATAGACATCTTTCAGATGCTTTTCAACTCCCTTATGGGGTTCCTCAGGGCTCAGTCCTAGACCCACTCCTTTTTACCCTATATACAACCCCTCTTAGTTCAGTTATATCTAAATTCACTGTTACCTATCACTTATATGCAGACGACACACAAATTTACATGGAACTTGACTCTAGGAACTTTGATTTTAGCACCACTGAACGAGCAAATTGCCTTGAGGCAGTCCAGACGAAGATGGGAAATAAAAAACTTAAATTAAATCCTGATAAGACAGAATTCATAGTAATTGGTGATGATAAAATCAGAAGCTCCATGAAGTCATCATTCAGAGTAAGTTTTTTTTTGCCATATCATGGAATCAGCTGAATCGGTCAAAAACCTGACAATTCAATGCAAAGACAAGTAGCTAATCTATGTCCCACATGTTACTACCATCTCCAGGAACTACGATTGTCCACAGGTATCTAAATCTTAAAACAACTGTGAAGGTGGCAAATGCCTTGGTAAGGAGTTGCTTGGACTACTGTAATTCACTGCTTTATCACACAAAGAAGGCATATACTGTCAGACTACAAAGTACTTTGTACAAACTAAATAAATTTAATCATGTCACACCCTTCCTGCACAAACTACACTTGCTCCCCATTCATTACCATATATTATTAAAATATAACCTCCTTACTTATAAAGCCATAAATTTTAGCCAACCTCCATATCTCTCCTCTCTAATTAAGCAGAGTGATCTAACACGGGACAATTGCTTATCAATTTCCTCATCTAAACCGAATAAATACTCAGGGTTACACAGTTATGCTGTAGCTGCTCCCACAGAGTGGAACAAGCTCGCTCAAGCCATTAGAACTATAGAAAGTATCTCTGGTTTCAGAAAACAGTTGAAAACATTTCTTTTCAGATTAGCCTACCCTCCACCATGGCCTATCTCCCCTATTGGACCCTAATATGGATACTGACCTCCTTTTTGGATCTGGACTATCCCTTTTTGGACATCAGCATTTTAGAGGATGTTTACATCAATTTCGGCACTTTATAAATGCTTCTTACTTACTTACTACTACTACTGACAATTCTGCAAAGTTTGCACATATGTAGACGATTTGAGTTCTAATGAGTTGCAGTGATGCTGACATAACCAATACTTCTACTACCCACTATATTGTTTGTTTCAAGATGATAACACAATGTATTTTTAATAGCACAGACAGGTGGAAAGAAAAATGTTACACAGGCTATTTTTAAGAAATCATAAGGTATAATAAGTTTATATATACATGTACTTTGTGTAGACATTGGTTTGGGAGTGTAGCTGTGCAAAGTTCTGGTGTGACCTTGATTTGACCTTAGACCTTGGAATACTGATCCTGATTTTTAAAATCTTGTCCAGGCTATATCTTGAAAACATAAGGTATAGGAAGTCAATACTTAGTAGGGGCTTTGCTTGGGGGGATGTAGATGTAAAATTCATGGTGACCTTGACCTATGAAATCTTGTCTGGACTAATGTGTGGTAAAGCGAATAACTCACCCGCCTAGGAACACAGGATTGGGGTCATACTCAGGTATAAACAGATACACAATTGCTCAGATGACATCAAAAATTGGCTGTCCACTGTCATTTGGTCCTATTTCCAGTGAGAGACTAAGAACCTCATGTAGGGACATTAATAAATACATGGGCATCCTTGAGACTCTGTCTTTCAGTTAGGGGAAAATCAGTCACTCGAGAGCTTAGGGTGTTGTTTGGTACAAGGTAATATCCAACTGGGTTTAAACATATATACAAACAACACAATAGATTTTAGAAATGGCAAGTGTAGGAAGTTAGTACTTGGCAAGAAAAATAGTTGTGATCTTGAAAGGGTTATATCTCAGGAATGATATAAGGTGCTGGAAGTTATTTACTTTGTACATATATTTATTGTAGGGTGTAGGTGAACACCACTGTGATGCATGTGACCTTATTGTGAGACCTGTCAGAATATTTTCTACTCCCACATTTTAGACATTTATTCTGTCACAAAGCTACATGCATTGTTGCATCCAGCTTTTAGATGTAACCTGACCTACCTGTACATGCTATTTCCATTGATACTTATGCTTCAATTACTAAATAGATCAATTGATAAATTTTCAGCTTAATAACTTTTATTTTACAAATTAATGTTGATACTTTGCTGTTCAATGGTCTTGTTTCGACACTGTGACACTTTGACTTATAAGTGTTACTTTTCCATCACATTTATATAACTTTCACTCTCTGTTCTGAAAAACTCCTCGTCTTTGTACTTTTTTACCTCGTCTGCATCTCATGGTGTCCTCAGACTTTGGGATATGGACATCTCTGATGGTATTTTTGTATGTTTTTCTTTTTCTCATTCAATTTAAACTGAGTTTCACAATTTGAATTAGCTTTTAATATTACAATGTTGGAAATTTTATTTTAAATGTAGCTTTTATAAGCTACAATACTTACCTCTTGTAACAATATGCTTTACCGGTGGTTGACCACGGGAAGCTTCTAACCGGAGTAAAAGTTGAAAACTTATTACCCTTGAAATACAGATAGCCGGGGCCATCCGGAACACTGGTCACGGGGAATGCCGGTGATATAGTACCGGTGCGGGTATGCGCGCACCTGCTGGCTTGGCCACGTGACCTAGGGAACCTATCAGATGCTCGATAGAGCTCTTCCTCAATATTTTGTTGGAACCAAGCCCCCAAGCCAGTGGAAAGCATGACAAGCGGGGAGAACCAGGGAGGGCCTGTCCTATTGTTACCATAGGTAGGTATTGTAGCTTATAAAAGCCACATTTAAAATTTCCAATTTTATTACGCTACAATAGTCCTACCTATTGTGACAATATGCTGAACCCCAGCATACTAGGATGGCTGGGCAGACTGGCACTGGCATAAAAGAAAAGTCTTTCTGGCAAAGGCAGCAACCATCTAGGTGAGCATTCGGAGACTATGCAGGGTGGAGGAAGAAGGCCTCGATGTAGTCCAGATGATGGGAGCTCATTGAAGACCAAGGGGAGTTCTCCAGCTCTCCTGTGGTTGAGGTGAGGGACCAAGGGGAGAAAGCACCGTCTTGGTCTGCCACTGCCAGTGTAGGCACTCCAAGCAGTAAAGAATCTAAAACACAAAGTACACAAAGTACGGTGAAAAAGTTGTTAAGAAACACTGATACGACACAAGAAAATTCTTAAGAAAATAAGGTTAAGAGATACAGAAAAAGTATAACTTAAGTTAAATTCTCAAAAAAAATGGAAAATAAATTATTCCTGGTAACTTAATGGTGAGCAGGAATTATGATACAGCAGGTAAGAAAAGCAAAACATAAAGCTAAGTTAGTTACCTGAAGCGGGGTGGAAGGTCCACTCTATGATGTCAGGGTTCTGACATGCCCCATCTACACAGTTCCCGGTTTTGTGCCCCCTTTATTTTGTCCCTGGAGCTGATGTGGAAGGAGGCATCACCTGCTGTGCTCCGATGAAGGCGCCCAGGTGGTAGGAGCTTTCTGTCTGATCTTGTCCGGCTAGGTCCTTGAGGTAGAACCTGGTGAAGGTGTTGTGTGATTTCCAATGGCAGGCTTGCATAATCTGATCCATGGAGACCCCTCCGCAAAAGGCCTTGGAGGCCGCAAACGCTCTGACATCATGGGCTTTTACCCCTAATAAGTCCATGTCTGCATTGTCTACCTTGGAGTAACAGAATTTTATGGTGTTTTTAATCCAAGACGAGATGGTGGAGCACTGAATATCCTTAGTGTGGCCCTGTTTAAAAGAGATAAACAACAATTGTCTATCCCCTCTTAAGTCTCTGGTTCTGTCCAGATAACACCTGAGGGCCCTGATAGGGCAGAGAAGAATATCTGTGTCCTTGGAACCTTGGTTGTACTTCAAGGTAGAATTACCACTGGAGAAATCGATTGCGGTCTGTCCTTTGCTAACTGATTTTGGCAATGAATGAGGGAGAGGGTACTAGTTGGACCTGTTCCCAATCGCCCAGGCATCAAGAGTCCAGGCATGAATTTCACTGCGTCTTTTTCCTGAAGCTAGGGCTAGGAGGAAAACTACTTTCCAAGTGAGGAATTTTAGGTCAGCTTGCTCCTGTGGTTCAAAGGGAGGCTGAGATAATCTGTGTAGGACTACAGATAAATTCCACTTTGGAACATTCCTGGAACTCAGGTTTGTCCCTATAGAAACTGGCAATGAGTCTGGCAAGGTCCATGTTGTTGGTAATGTTTTGTTTAGTATTCCCTAAGGTATCTGCAATAGCTGTCCTGTAACCTTCGATTGTGGAAGGGCAACGGTTCAGCACATTGAAAAGGTACCAGAAGAAGTTATATATGTCACTTATAGATGGATTCCTGAAGTCCACCTGTTCCTCTGTGCACCATTTTTGAAAAACTGTCCATTTTGAGGTGTAGATGGCTCTCATTGAGAGTCTTTAAGGAGCAGCAATTCTTTCTGCCACTTCTGCAGTGAACCCGCATTCTTTGAGAGTTGAACCCCTAGATACCACACGTTGTTCAGTGGTTGTTTGAGCAGAGTGCGAATGGGTGGTAGTTGTCTTTGTATGTCCAGAGACATCTCCACTAGATCCCAAAACCATGGCTTTGTCGGCCAACCTGGGGTGATGAGAATTATTCTGCAGATCTGGGATTGAAGTTTTTGTACAACCTTGGGCAGCAGGGCGGTGGGAGGGAAAGCATACGCAACCAGGTTTTCCCATGGAATGTTCAGGGCATCCACAGCCCACGCCTGAGGGTCTGGAATTGGAGAGACGTAGAGAGGGAGTTTTGTGTCCACTTGGGGACTCTCCCAAAGTTTGGAAATTTGTTTGAAGATTTGTGGAGAGAGGGACCACTCTGTTGATTGGATCTGGTTCCTCCTGGAGAGGCCGTCCACTATTACGTTGAGTGATCCCGGGATATGTCATGCTCTGAGTGTCACATTGTTCCGATTGTACCATGTTAGGATTCTCTACATCAGGGCACAAAGTTCTGCCTATCGAGTGCCACCCTGTTTGTTGATGTATGCCACCACTGAGGTGTTGTCTGAGGCAATGAGGACTTGATTGTTTTGACAAGTCTTTTTGAAGAATTGTAGGGTCAGAAAAACCGCCTTCATTTCTAATAGGTTGATGTGTAGATGCTTTTCTGGATGAGACCAGAGACCCCCTGTAGAGTCTTGACCTGAGTGAGCGCCCCAACCTGCATTTGAGGCGTCTGTAAAGATCAGTTTTTCATGTTCCCTGGGATGGAAAAATTCTCCTTGTAGCATTTTGTGGGTCTAACCACCATTCCCCGTGTCATATCATTTTTTGATTCCAGGGGACTGGTATGTCCTGAGGCATCGGATATTTCCAGTGATTCTTGAGATGCCACTGAAAAGGTCTCATATGCATCCTGCCCAATTTTACAGTCTTCTCTGTTGATGCAAGCAATCCTATGGTGGATATAAGAGTCCTTGCACTGAAAACAAACTTCTTTGAGAGGCAATGAAACATTTCCTGAAGTTTTGTCTTGCGTGGGCTTCACCTCTGGGAGGGACGGAGTTCTGACTTCTTGAGGTTTACTACAAAGCCTAAGTCTTTCACCAGACTGAGTAGTGCTTGTGTTTGTGAGTGGCACTCCTCCTTGGAGGGGGCACGGATTAACCAGTCGTCCAGATATTGGTGTAGTCTGATTCCTTGTTGTAGTGCCAGTAGTTTTACCTCCTTGACAGGGCTGGTGAAAACTAGAGGAGCTGTAGCCAGACCAAAGGGTAGACTGACAAACTGGTAGGTGACACCTTTGTGGTGGAACCTGAGATATTTTTAAGAGTGGGTATGGAGAGGTACATGCAGGTATGCATCTGTGAGATCTATAGAGGTAACCCATTCTCCTTTTCTCAGGGAGGCCCGTATCGATTCTGGGGTCTCCATCTTGAACTTTGGTATGGCCAGGAACTTTTTTAGTGAACTTAAGTCTATAACTGGCCTCCAGTGATTGCCTGTTTTTGGGACCGGGAACAGCCGACTGTAGAATCCTAAGCTGTTTTGAGTGTGCACGACTTTGATAGCGCCTTTGTGCAGCAGGTCTTGAATAGAGGTCAACAAGGTACTTTGTCTGTTGGAGCCTGCATAACTGCTGGTGATGCAGGGCACCCGTCGAACAACCGTTCCCTCTGGTCTCGGGTAAGTCGCAGGTTGTTCAGACAGGATTTGCTAGCCATACCGAAAGTTGACAGGAAGTTGGCTATGCTAATGTTCTCTCGTGAGAGATATTCCAGCTTTACAAGGTCTTTTTGTTGTACTGTAGCTGGGGGTCCACTACTGTAGCCAGGCTTTGCTATATTTGAGAAAGCCTGGGGCACCACTTGTGGGGTCTGTGAGTATTTTGCATCCACTATGCTATACCAGCTGCCTTTGTGTGGTGGAATGCCGGGGAACTTTCCAATATCCAAAGTGCTTGATGTGCTGGGTTTAACCAAGTCATCTTGGGCACTTTGGGAAGGCGAGAGAGTGGCGAGAGGGCACTTAAATTTAGGTATTGTCTGCATAAAAATGAAACTTTATACCTTTGTGTTTACCAGACTTAATACATAGACCAATAGTCCCATCTATTGAATATTTTGAGGTCATACACTGCATGGAGCTCGGGTCAATAGCCCTCTTAAGATCTCATACACTGCATGGATGTCATATGCTTTGGGTAGTAAGATGTCATGACTGCAGGGGGCGGATTCACGTAAGGTCTCAAGTCTTAGCCAAATCTCAGCTGAGCTTTTGCTCAAATCTGAGATTTTTGTCTCAGCTGAGATTCTGCTTAAGTTGAGATTCACGAAAGAAATCTCAGCTGAGACCAAAATCTCAGCCAAGTTTTGAGTCTGGACCAATCAAAACTGAGGTAACATTTTGTTGAGATTAGTGGAAGTATACACATTTATAGTTTGCCACTCTACCATATATACTCACATTTTAGAATATTTTCAACCAAGCAAAATGTTGTATTTTTACTATAATTTGTACTGACATTCAAAAGAACTGATTATAACAGCAAAACAAGCCACTTATGTAAATTTGTAATGTAAATATTTACTGTTGTTTTTGTACAAACTCTTAATATATATTCATATTTTGTGTTACAAGTTAAATAATATGTCATACTTTACTATTTTTATTTTGTTTTGTGACTTTTTATTACGTATACTTTATTTTATGAAAACTTAAGTCACCCCTAGGAAGTCTTCAAATTGAGACCAAATCTGAGAAAAATCTTAGCCTGAGATCTAATTGTGAATCCCAGCTGAGCAAAATGTCTCAAATCTGAGAAAAACCTAAGAAAATTCTTAGATTTGAGACCAAAATCTCAGATTTGAGCCTTGAGACCTTTCGTAAATCCGGCTCCAGCGAGGTCGTGTACATAGCCCTCTGATTGTTTACGTTTTTGAAGATGATTTTTATTTTAATTTATGGTTAGTATTTTAATGCATTGCAAATATTTAAAAGTGTTACAGTGTCGTATAGATATATAGCTGTTAATGGTGTGTTTGTTATTTTTCCTCTCAGCACATAGCCACCTGAGGCGAAAACTGCGTAGAAACCTATATTATCGCCCATAATGATTTACAGAATCGATGAAAATGTACACGTATAAATGTATCGACCAGCTTTTTTCACATGAAAGTGACCTAGTGTACGCTTAATAGTGTTGAGTAATACACAAACAGTTCCATTGTGGTTGAAATTTGTATATTTCGGTTTTGACAACAGGTAAGATAGCAAAAAAGTCCCAGGAACTTCAACAATCGCTTGCTTGAATAAATCACGGGTTATTTTTCGTTTCTAAATATACCATTTTTTCATATATTTTAATTTTATTTCCTATGTTGTTGTCCAAAAATCACTGATACATGCATACATTTGAAAATCACTTGTTACTAATAATTTATGTTTTAGAATTTGGTGATTTCGCAAGTTGACTTAAATTCTTTTTCAAAGGTAAAGGATTACTGTGATGTTTCACTGGAGAGCAATGGCTGAAGATACTCAAAAAGAACAGGTCAAAAACATACTTAGAGTCAAGTTAAATGAAGAGAAGGTTAAACTATGGCTACCACCATTTACAGATCCAGATGCAAAAACAGGCCATATACCACAGGCAAGGGATTGAAATAATTTTGTACGAAAGAATAAAATTTTTTGAAATGAGTAGTTTAATTTTATTGAGAGGGAAGCTTGTTGTCATTATTGTATGTAAACTAGTGTACCTATTCTGGGATTTAAACCCCACACCTTTTAATTACTGCAGTCATTGAAATAAACACAAGCCTAAATTGTAAACTAAAACTTAAAGAGAGTCCTCTGGAACTCAAGCATTATTGGAGTCAGTTCACAAGGCCTTCCCTCAATGTGGCTGTGGCTTTACATAAATGCATTATTACTCTATCAGACCAGATTATCTTGAGGTTCATGGCCATCCAAGAAGACATCTGTTGGGATTCAATCAGGGTACCTTCTGATTACTGTAAATAAACACAAGTTTGCAGCAAATATAAAAGTTAATTATCACAATGAAGAAATAGTGATCATAAAATAATTTGTCAGCCAAATTTTAAGTTTCAAAATACATCATAATTTTGAAAACAGAAACTATGAGCAAGTTGATGTGTTACTTGGTGATGGTCATGTCCCTAGCTGTTGAAAGCCAATTTGTTGTATTTTTTGTGTCATGATTTTCTGATTACTTGACACCTAGTATTATTTATTCTGTCACTGTTAAGTTCATAACAGTGGTGTAATGACAGGTTAAGTTTCTCTGTTTATGTTTTCACAGGAACTGATTGAAAGATATAGCTCATCCACTGGTTATACAACACAGCTGGTGTCAGAACTATTAGAAGAGCTGAGACTACATGCCTTGGAAAAACTAGCAGCAAAGAAGAAATTTGACACAGAAGGTGTGGCTACACTTAGGGTGAAGCTAGCAGATAATGTAAGTAGATTTCCTTGGCATTGCCTTCTCTAGGGGTTAAGTTTGTGTTTTAAGTAATGTTTGTCAGGATGTCTAGTGGCAGGAGTTTTTCTTTTAAATTTGATGAATCTATTTGGATTGAATTAGTAGGTACCTGTTTCTTCTCACTGAAGTTAAGCAGCAATGGGCTATTTAGTGCTGGGATGAGTGACTGCTTCAGTGTACTGCTCATGTCTTTATGTAATAAGATTATTTGTTTCGATTATTATATAAGCAAGTTCTTTATTATGTCCACCCCACTGGGGGGTGGACATATTATTTTTGCTTTTTCCGCCGTCCGGCGTCACACTTGGTTTCCAGACATTTTAGGCAACAGTTCTTATCCTATCTTTACCAAATTTGGCATGCAGGTTTATTGGGTTAATAGCCTATATGGGATTGCTTTTGGTGATGATAGCGCGATAGCTAACTGAGTAATAGCTACTTTGCTACTTTTGAGTATCTCTTTGGTTTCCAGACATTTTAAGGAATGCTATTAAGCCTATCTTTCTGAAATTTGGTATGGAGGTTCATTGGGTTAATAGCTTGTATGGGATTGCTTTTGGGGGGAATTGCTTCATAGATCAGTGAGTACTGAATTTTGAGTACTGAAAAAGGCAAATGTGCTCATATTTCCTAAACCGTGCGAGATAGAGCGATTTCGTCGAAATTTTCGACCCACAGGGTATCTAAGGAATATAATCTTTGCAATTTTCAAAAAATTTTCCCCTCCCCAAAAATGGCGGCCATTTTGAATTTTCGAATTTTTACCAAAAATGGCAAAACACAAATTTGCTTCTATCTCCTTAACCATGTGAGATAGAGCGATTTCGTCGAAATTTTCGACTCACAGGGTATCCGAGCAATGTACTCTTGGCAATTTTCAAAAAAATTTTCCCCTCCCCACATATGGCGGCCATTTTGAATTTTCGAATTTTTGCCCAAAATGGAAAAACACAAATTTACTTCTATCTCCTATATATATCTATATTTAAGCATCATTGATATATTTCACAAATGAAACAGGGTCTTGTAAGACTACTGACTACTGTACAATTTTGGCAAAAGGTTCATGGGGTGGACATTACACATGATAATGTGTGTTCTTCTATCCTATCCTGTTTCTATTCATATGTCGCAGCTACTATCAACAGGGCATCCTATTTCTAGTTGTACATAATTGTATGAAGAATTTTATTAAAAAGAAAAATATTCTTTACTAAAATGTTGAACACTGTGGTTTAGCTTCTATCTCCTTAACCATGTGAGATAGAGCGATTTCGTCGAAATTTTCGACTCACAGGGTATCCGAGCAATGTACTCTTGGCAATTTTCAAAAAATTTTCCCCTCCCCACATATGGCGGCCATTTTGAATTTTCTAATTTTTGCCCAAAATGGAAAAACACAAATTTACTTCTATCTCCTATATATATCTATATTTAAGCATCATTGATATATTTCACAAATGAAACAGGGTCTTGTAAGACTACTGACTACTGTACAATTTTGGCAAAAGGTTCATGGGGTGGACATTACACATGATAATGTGTGTTCTTCTATCCTATCCTGTTTCTATTCATATGTCGCAGCTACTATCAACAGGGTGTCCTATTTCTAGTTGTACATAATTGTATGAAGAATTTTATTAAAAAGAAAAATATTCTTTACTAAAATGTTGAACACTGTGGTTTAGTTCTCATTAGATATATTAATAAGAAACTGGGGTCATAGACCCCAACAGGCAGGTTGCGTAATCGGGATTATGGATAGGGTGCCAGATGTATGCATCATGTAACTATGCCGGGAATTTGAAGAAAGTACTGTGTGCTGTCCTTTAACTGTGTCAAGTTTGAAAATGAACAGTGGAAGAGTCTTCGAGTCCGGAAATTAAAATGTTGACAGGCGTGCACATGACCAGTAAGACGGATGTGCATACAACCAGACTGACGGATGGACACCAATTTCAAAACAGCCTAGCCTAGGCAATGTCTTACAACTGGTTTCAGATCAGTCGATGGAATCGTCGACTTAGAGTCTGGAAAGCATAATATGAGCAGATGCCTGCAGGCCCAAAACGGGCAAAGCGTCTTCAAGCTAGAGTCGCGAAACCAAAATATTTCAGATGAGCACATGCCCAAAACAGGTAAACGGACAGACACTTTTTTGAAAAGCAACCTAGCCCTAGTGGTGTCCAATCACCCTGTTAAGATTCAAGTTGATCAGACAAAGCGTCTTCAAGTTAGAGTCCAGAAAGCAAAATATTTTGGATGAGCACACACCCAAATCGGGCAAATGGAGGGACTCCAATTTTGAATGCAACCAAGCCTTGGTGGTGTCCTATCACCTATAAGATTCAAGTTGACCTGACAAAGGGCCTTCAAGTTAGAGTCCAGAAATTGAAATATTTCGGATGAGTGCATGCCCAAAACGGCAAATGGAGAGACAATTTCAAAAGCAACTAAGCCTTGGTGGTGCCAATCACCATGTGATGTTTCAAATTGATCAGACAGAGCATATTCGAGATAATGAGAAAACAGAATTTCAAGATGGCGGCCATGGCAGCCCTCTTGTTTTTCCAGATGACACCAACTTCGAAAGCAACATAACCTAAGTGGTGCCCTACCACCCTGTTAAATTTCAAATCAATCGGGCTGAAGTGTCTTTGAGTTGGAGTCCAGAAACAGAATATCAAGTGGCAGCCATGGTGACCATCTTGTTTGTCAAAATTGCGCCAATTTCAAAAGCAACCTAGCCTAGGTGGTGCCCTACCACCATGTTAAGTTTTAAATCAATTGGCGGAAGCATGTTTGAGTTAGAGTCTGGAAACCATAATGTTGACGGATGGACAGACATCAGACACATCAGTTTAATAGGCAGGTTGGTTACATACAACCTTCCTAAATGAATTTCAGTTCATTTTTGTTGCCCATTGGGGCATTTATTTTTCATTAGAATGCAGGGGGTCAGAAATTTCATGCACTGGAGATCAGCATTGAAAAATTTGGGCGAGATTTGAAGGTGGAAGTGTCCAGAATCTCAAATGTCGATATGGACAGACTCAAACTGGTGTGTTCAGGCCGACTGATTGAAGATGATGGGAGACTCTGTAACCAAGGAATCAAGGTATGTAATTTGTGACAGTATCCTGAAAAACTGATGAGACAACTAATTATATTTCCCATGCTATCACCATAGAGACTTGCTGTAACTAAAAAGAGTATTTGACCTGTAGCTTTCAGATTTGGTATGTAGGATAGACAAAGGCCGGTAGCCTCTTTCTGTGTGACCTTGGACACTAATTTCACAGTCAGTAATGCTTCTGAAAAGGTCAAGTTTTTCCCATATTTTCACTTTTTGGTTGGCTGCTCTTACACTGTGGCTTGGATCAAACACGGTTAATATGTATGATGGACATATGTCTCCTCTATAAACCAGCAAATACTTATCTACTTATGTAATCATTTTATTGGGTCAAATCTCATCTTTGACCTACTTCAAGGTCAAATAGGGTTAATTTGGTTATTCAGAGTTTTAGTTATGAAAGACAAACACTGAAAAAGACATGTTAAATAAGTATTTCCTTGTTAAATTTAAGTTGTATTAAATTTGGTAGCAGATATTTCATACAATAAGACCTTGTTCCATAGAACTTCTAGGTGCCAAAAAGACTCAGCTGGTGGCATAAATTTTTACTAAATTCAGTTCTACTTTAAAATGAATTTTGATTGTCAGTAACAAGTTAAATCATACCTTTTGTTGAACACTACATATTTTATGTGATTACGTAAAACATAGCCATTTTCAGAACAACAGTCTGGTGTTGGCTCTCTGTATGGGTACATCAGAGGCTGAAGCAAGGAGACAGCAAGAACAGTCATCACGGTTACAGAAAACTAGACAAGCTGCAGAGTTACTGGCATCAAAGAATGGTAAAGTACTAAGACTTAGTCTAAGACTGTGATATACTGACTTTTTAAGAGAGGAAGTATTCTAAAAACTGTGAAATATTGAATTTTCAGACATGCAGTTGACTCAAGCTGTGACATGTTGGTTTTTCAAAGAGGTCATGTACAAAGCCTGTGAAATACTGCCATAAAGGAATGGCTGTGGAAAATCTATGATGTGTAATATATAATATCACCAAGAATTATATCACATCCAAACCAAGGCAGAGATTTGAATGGCCTATGATTTCCATCTCACCCTTTTTTCAAAGCTTAAACCCTGTCTACTTTGATAGAGCTTGAATTTCTTAAAATCCAATATCTCCACAGTAGTGGGTACATTGTTTGGCTGTGTGGACATCTATATTGAATACAAACATATATCGATACTGTCATATCGAGGGGTAATATTTTCTGCTAAAAACCCCAAATCCAGGAAAACAAAAAGGGTTATGTTCTAGCTTATCTCCATTCAAATTCATCTATCACAGGAAGTGAAATTTATCAAAATAAACCTTGGCAGTTCTGAACAAGACAAGATAAAGGTTTATTATTTCTTCGAATATAAGGATTAGTTCAAATAGTTTAAGTGTAAGTTTTATGTTATACGTAAATTAGCGATATTGATTTGTATGTTTCTACATCGATATCGACAACCCTTTCCTGAAGCAATAAATATCGCCATTATTGATAAATGATTTACCCACTACCCCACAGTGAAGTATCAATGTTGCTACAATGGATAAGTTGTTTTGAAACATAGATTTTCAGTTTATATACAAAAGAAATATGTTACTACAATGAATAAACACTGGAATAGTCTACTTATATTTAGAAAATTAGGGATATTGATTCTGACTCTTGTTGACTGTTTTGATTGGTCAATAGCCTGTGCATGGCCATCAGCTAAAATTGTCAAAGATTTAAGATGTACAGACCTTTTATACTGATTTTCTAGGAGGCATGGTGGCAGAGTAGTAACACTCTCGCCTCCTACTGCTGAGATCGGAGTTCGAATCCCTGGCCCGACCTCAAGCAGGGAAGCAGGTACTTGCTTACCGATGGTCAGCAGTTTCAGGTACAGAACCTTGACGAACTGTATGTACTGGTTTCCTCTGCCCATAAAACTATCCGTCGTGATATGACCTATACAATGTGTTGAAACCGACGTTAAAACACAAATAAATAAATATACTGATTTTCTAAAAATGATAGATTTTTTATTGTATATTTTTCAGATGAGGAGCAGGATGCCGGGTACTACCTGCAGATTGCTGATCAGTCCGGTAAACCCCTAGACTTGCCTAAGGAGGAGAGGAAGGTACAGATATCAAGCCTGTTTTAGGCAATACCTTAAACTAGAGTTAGGTATTTATGGAAATAGTGATATAAAACTTCAGTTTAGCTTCCATATTGATATATTGAACTATTGAAATATTATTTCTCACTGTAAAATGCATTACTTTTTGACAAAACTGCCACTGTGACCTAGTATATAACAAGCCTGCCCAGGAACTTGGGTTTGATTCCCAGTTTTAGCATATACATAGTATCTCAGATGACCACTTAGCATAGCAGTCCTCATTTGGTTGGTTTTAACCCCTGTGTTAGATTAAAGAAGCTCACAGATATCGATGTCATCCCTGAACATCTGTGTTTAAGTTAAGGGAATATCCATCACTATTTGACCCATGTCTGTCTGTTATAAGTCCTGTAGTAAAGAAGATATTGCACTGGGCATAAGTACTAATACATGTAATACTGACTCTATACAGTGAGAAACCAGTTATTGATTGATATTAAAATAACAATACATAATACCAACACTTATGAAAATTGATCCGTTCAAACAAACATTTTGCTACCTTCTCTACTTCACTGCCTAACATTTTCATGATTCAGAGGCTCTGCTTTTCCATTGACTGAAATTGTCAAAACTTTAAGATTTACTGCCCTTTTATATTAGGACGGTCTCTCGGTGCATCTCACGTGTTGTCATGAGCTTGGTTCAAACCCAGAAACATGGAGCTGACAGTACTTAGTATCCATTGGGCTAATACAATCTACTGACACAAATGACAAACCTTATGCTATAGTATTTTATCAATTTATAGAAAACTTGGGAATTTAACAAAGTTACTTGTATTTCTAATTAATACTAGAAATCTTTGAAATTAATTACCTGTATCAGTGATTTTGTGCACTTTACAGGCTTTGGTTCTTGCCATGACTTTGCATGAAAAGGGGAAAGCTACGGTGAAAAGAAAGGACTACTCTGAGGGTCTATTGTTACTACTAGAGGCTGACAAAGAGTTCAAGTGAGTACACCGAAAAGAGTAAATTTTAATTAATGATGATGTCATACCTGTATAGTGTATTTTTATCATTTGAGTTCCCGTCGTTCACCTTATTACCAAGCTCCATTCTATCTGGGAACTTTCAGTTGGTCTCAGTATTTTATACAATATTATCTTTTATTAGTAGTAAGTAAGTTCTTACAGTTGTCTTTAATACATAATATTATTTATATTAATGTGTTAGCAAGGCTTTCTTGTCCTTTCATAATAATAATCATATTTTTTGTCCAAATATGGTCTGGGAATTCATTTTTGTTAATCATTAGTTGACCAAGTGGCCTATTCATAAGGGTGTTGGATTTTAGAATAGAAATCTTGGGATTTAATTATGAGAACTCTATCATTGCACAAGGTACTTTATCTGTAAATGGCCCTGACTTTACCCAGTAGTATAAGTGTGTATCAACAGAAATGGTTGAGGTAAACCTCAACGAACTGTCATTTGTGCCACTAGGCTTGAAGAGTGGCTTTACATTTCACCTTCACAATATAGACTAGTTATTGCTATATTGCTAATATTATCATCAAGGCATACACCACCATGCAGTGGTTTTAATACAGGTAAAAAAGTTGGAAATTTATATGACTCATTACCTGTTAATTTTAATACTACTATGTGAACAGTGTTGAACTTTGTTCTATTAATCCTTTTTGGCATGAATCACATGACTCGAGATCTATCAAAACTAATCTGTAAATAATATATCTGTTTGTTTTTTTGTTCACTTTAATTGTTCTTATTTTTCGCCACATTCAACAGGAAATGCCGAGCAGACATCCTGAATGCTGTAGATAACTATGCACTCGTGTGTCTTGATATTGTCTGGTGTTATCTCTGCCTGAAGAATGTGTCTGAACTGCCTGATGCTGGTATGAAGAATGTGCAGTTGATATTGCCATGCTATCATTATTAAACTCACTTGCCTTAGAGTTTGGCATTTTAGAAACTCAGAAGAACTTTCTTAGAAACATAAAATGTTCATAAATTAAAAAAAAATAATCATTCCATTGTCAGAAAATAGATAAAGAAATCAGGCAAGGTGTCCTATCAATATGTCAACGTTATATATTTAAAAAATAATAATTTGAGTCATGTTGTTCTCCTGGTTCTGATTATTTGTTTTTTTTAATAAAAAATAATAATTAATTAGCCAATATTTAATTTTTGTAATGTCTCTTTGGTGTATATCACAACCTTTTATTCCCAAAATACATTGAGAACAATTGTTTTTGCAATAAGTGTAATGGACCATTCCATAGGCCACGCCCACTTCCTGGTTTTTTGTATTTTAGTTATCTCCATGTCAGGCTTTGTCTGACAAACAAATGGTGAAAATGGCGGGAAATGAAACGTAAACATTTAGTATTTCAAGATATACGAGAAATAACACGTATTTTAAATTATTGGATGGAACATAAAACAAGAAATAATATAATAAAGTATATTTGTTTCATTATGACAAAAATTAGAAAATAAATAAATAAACAATTTATTGATCAAAACAAATCCTCGTGCATTGCAGTAATATGTAAAGAATGGCAGCTTGGGAACATATGTATGCATTGCAGACATTTTAAAGTAGGTAGGATTGATAATATAATATTTTTATGAAATTACACTGTGGTTTCATTTTGTTCCATTGTCAGAAAGCAATAATATTTACAAATATGTCCCTAAAAATGGCCACGTTTTTGTGATTCAAAATGGCGCCAATGAAAATCGGACGAAATGATTGGTTGTTGCTATTGTAGTAAACAGGATATATGCCGATTTGTGGTATTTTGATTGACACTGTGGAAAGGTCCATAAGGAAAAAGAGTTAAAACAAAATTGGCATCTTTGTATACCTTTATAAAGAAGTAAAATTTTTCCAGAGTGAAAATGAGAGCATTCGTACAATACAATGTTATACAATCAGGTCTTCTGTATTTTTATCACAGAGGTGCGTCTTAAGGCTTGTGAGGACTGCTTTATGAAAAGTTATGGCCCCAATCTAGAGAGGTTAGCTCTAGTTAAGGTATGTATTCTTTAATGGTTTTAACCAAAATTGCAATGCATTTCTCAAACAGACAGATCAACATTTTGTGTGTGTTTATGTGTGGGGCACTCTTGCTGTGATGTTTGTGACAATTGTGGGTCGGGAATTTCAGTGACTTTTCTTCTTGTGTTCTAATTTAAATAGGCTTACCCCAAAAAATTTTGAGGGGCAGTTTAATGAGTGAAATCACTTCGATTTTCATGGTCAATTATTCCTCCATTTTTTGGACCGATAATTGACCCATAATAGACTTTTTTATTCCACTGTTGGTCAATATATCATGAAACACTTCCGGGATGAAGTATATTTTAAACCAATAAGGATAATGGTGTTTCCGACATTTAGTATCTACCAAAAGCACCCACCTCTGGTAAATATGGAGGCAGTTATAAACAAACCCAAAATTCATGACAAGTCTATTGATTCATTAAAGGAAAGTTTAGGAAAAAAAAATAGGTGGATATTTCGATACATAAAGGAGGGTAAGATTTAATTGATTTCTAGAAGTTGTCAGTGATCGTACCATAACGCAGACAATTAATCGAACGTTGGTCTAATCGTCCACCCACTAGGGCAGATTGTGAAGAATGATTGCCTCAAGCTCCATAAGGCCCTGTCTTCATAAATACAACCCATTCTTGTGTTATCCCCCACAAATTCCTAATATGTTGTTCTAAGTTAAATTAACTTCATTAAAATTTAATATTAGGTTTAATTGATTACCTTGTACAGGTATTGAAAATAACTTTTTTTTTATTTTTAGAAGTTATTTCATATTTTCTTTTGATGTATTTTTTTATTTCATAAAAATGTAAATATACGATACCATATGAAACACTTGGGTAAGCGTGGCTTGGCGTTCGGTGACCGCCACATACACCGTACATAGAATTTAAAATATGAGGGGAGACCCTCTTTAAACCTATATACTTGCTACCTTTGACCCCTGGTGACCTAATTCACTCTGCCATGCGCAGTAATACAGAAATAGTTCATTCTTTTTGTGGCGGTTGAAGTGTCAACAGGCGTTTTTGCTATCTTTCTAAGACCTGCATTTACACGTTTCTGGTGCTCTGTAAGTACACTTAAGCTGTTTTATTCACTTTTCCTCCATTTTATTTACCTTTTACTTCAATTTCTGGTGAATTTAGTGTATACTTTGGGCAATATTTTACGTATTTCTTCAAAATTCGTATTATCGCTCATCTGGTCACGTGGTGTTAGAATGTCGGATTGCCTTTGGAGATATTCATCTCCTTAGTAAATTAATTCTTTTTATACACTTCTACAGGCATTATAATTTTAATTTACGGTTTTCCTTCATTCTTCCAACGAAATTCTTCGTTTTTTCACGTATTTTGACCGTATTGTCACCTTGACTGTACTTTGTTTTCACATCAATACCTTTCTGGTATTATCGTTCATCGGGTCACTTGGTGTCAGAATGTTGGATTTCCTTTGGAAATATTCATTTCTGCGGTGAATTAATTCATTTATGCACTTATACAGGCATTATAATTCACCTTTTACGGTTTTCCTTCATTCTTTTTACGAAATTCTTCGTTTCACCGCGTAATTTGACCTTATTTTTGAGCTTTTTACGAATCATTCACCAGGTCACGTGACGATGACGTCACATCCAAAATGGAGGTCAACCGATCGGTTGTCAGAAAATATTCATTTTCATAGTGATTACAGCATTTCCAGGTTTGTTTATACATTCCTTCTACATATTTCTTTGAATATTATTATGTCAGAGCATAATGTGTAATAATTTCAATTGTTAACGCATTTTTTCATAGCGTAACATTACGGTATCTAGTACCTACCATTCACGGTTCTTTACTTGAACAGGCCCTTTCATTTGACATTTCTGGATTACGGATCCTAGTTTCAGTGTTTTGGGGTTCAATTTTGAGCCCAGGGTCTCCATTTTTAGCCTTTCCCCACCTTCAATGCTGGAGGATGGGGGTTTACGGCTTCTGGGGAGGACTTTGTCTTCCACCTTTTGGAGATCCATCTCACTGTTACTGGTTTCCTACATTCCAATTTTGTCATTTTGGTCATTCGGTTTCTCAGTCCATTTTTAGTCCTTTGGCCTCTTTTGTGCCTAGGGCTCAGCCTAATCAGGCTGCTTTTTGGTGCTGGGATTACCTTATTAGACCATTCATTTTCAGGGTCCTTTTAGAAGAGTTTATCAGTTGAATCCAACTGATTTGGCTACTTCCTAAACACAGCTCGATTCATTTTCTAAATCTAGAAAATTTTTGTTTGGGGTTTGGTGGAAATCTTCTGTTACTCAACAGCTTTCTTTTGCATTTTCACCATTTCTTAGATCTGACGATCAATGGGCACATCTCCCTTTTGGGTATGTTGGGGGTTCCTCTGTCTACAGTTAACCTTTAGGCAGACTTCAGGAACCCTATTCCAACTTTTTGGTGCCAGTCTGTTGGACTATATGGGTGCTTAGGACTTCATCCTTTAATCTTCTCCTCAGAAGATTTTCAAGCTTCCTGTCTAACAGAATTAGGGAATAAATTTGACTGCTCTTTTCTTTTGATCAGTCTTATTTTTCTCTAAGTCAACCACTTTCCAGGCTTAGAAGTTCCTTCATGAGGCCAGATACTTACTTTCTGTCACTCATTCATTTTGGGATTTTCTTATGCTAAGTTTTGTAGGTTGGGTAATTACCCAATTTTCCTTCTAAAACTTAGTTTTGCCAGGTACAAAATCCTCTTCAGAGGGTTTTTTGGGTTGACTTCTTCAGGTTTCCGGACCTGGGATCTAGCCTGATGGGGTTCTTAAGACCTTCTCTTCCCTAGGTAGAGTTCCTCTGCTATTAGGGGAGATCTGAGATGGACCTTAGGGTCCTTATTTCTGTGGGATTTTTTCCTTCAGTCCTGTTTTGTTGATCACTTATTCAAGTTGATTGACAAGGCAATACTTTCTCAGTGGTCTTTTTCATCCACCATTCTTTGGACATCTGTTTCTATGGGTCTTCTAGCTACATTTTAGCTGGTTGATCTATGGCCTTTTTTCAGCCATCTTTGCACTTTATTTTGAGAGATTTCTTTATCCATTTCCCTCACTTGTGCTTAGTCACTTGGTAGGGTTAATTGGTCCTTTTTTGGTCTTATGCTGTTTCTTGTGATGTCTCTCTTGGGAGACCATTTCTTCTCACATATAACAGTATAAGCAGAAGTTTTTCATGTGGCCCTTACTCAAGGTGCCTCTTTTAAGCTATCTGCATTAGCCTGTTGAGGCACACCAATTAAGACCTTTTTTCCTCCCATCCAGGGAGTTTTCTCTCTAACTTAGTGCTTTTAGGATGTGGTTCCTTTCCAGGTTCCAACATTCTGATGGTGGAATGCCTTCCAGAGGTAGAGGCTCAGCCTCAACCTCTATTATGGTGTCCTTCAGGAGATAAGAGTGTTGTTTTACTCAAATTTTCACTCTTACTTCCAGATCCCTCCACTTGCCAGTGGGAGGTCAACTGATTCCAGTGGTCTCTCAGATTCCACTTTCCTGATTCTTTCAGCTCTTCTCCACAGAAGAATGCTGTTCTTTGTCATTCAGTCTCACACTGTCTGTTCACATGAGCAGTTCAAGTATCTTGAGCTCCTGTTTTCCTGATTTTTCAGGGCATTATCCTTGACAAAGATATACTGGAAACCACAATTAGATTTATATCTTTTCCTGGTTTTCCAGACTATCAGGATGCAACTTATCAGTTGATCATTTTCTCAATTGGCCAGTGGACCACTTCTCTTCCTCAATTTGCCTCCTTTCTTTCCTTTGGCTCCTTGGTTCACTCTTGCTCATAGTTTTGCTTTTGGGCAAGGTGTACCACTTTGTGGCAATGCCTTATGGTCTAGCCACTAGCCTTTCAGGATTTTCTTCCTTAGTCAAGGAGGTAAGGAAAGTTGGCTTCGAGGTTGGGCATCTCAGTGCACATGTGACTACAAATTGGCTCATTAGAGCCAATAGTTGTCAGAGGCTCTTTTTTCAACTCTATTAGAGTTGACTTTCATCTTGGAGTGGTTCTTAGCAGGAAGTATTTAGATCTGTTTCTTTAACAGGTCTCCTTCCTGGGTCAGGTTCTTAACCTGTTTCTTAATTTCCTCTCCAACTGGGCTCCTGATTTCTTTTGGCTTCCACTTGGAAGCCGCTTCTTCAAGGTCCCTACACATGACACTTCTTCTGTGTCATCTCAGGACACTTGATTTTCCTTCTCAAAGGTGCTCTGGATTTTCCATTCCTTGATCCTTCTATGAAGGTTCATTCAAGATGGTACTATCCTGGGAACTATGTCTTTGCATACCTCCCTTTAATTCCCTAGTTTTTACATCTACTTTCATGGATGTTTCACTGCAGGGTTTGGGAGTTCTTTGTGCTCTGTGGACCACCTAAGGTCTATTTTTGATGTAGCAGTCCAGTCTGTGCATCAGTTCTAGAGCTCATAGCTGTCCTTTTTGCTCAGACATTTGTTCCTCTATTATCCTTTCATCAAAGGATCATCTTTTCAGCCTCAAACAACTCAGATGTCTTGTTCTCAAGACATTTGTTCCTCATTTGTCCTTTCTTTAAGGGATTCTTCAGATAGTCCAGGTAACACTGTTGTCTGGGCTCTCTTTAAATCAAGACAACTTCCACTCTTGGGACATGTGTATTTTGGCATCTTTTGCCATTATTTTTACAAGAACAAGTCTGTTCTTCCACCTCATGTTCCAGGGGCATGAATCCTTGGCAGACCATCTCTCGAGGTCTTTTCTCACCTTTCATATAAGGTGGCCCTTCAATTCTTGGATCTTCAGATGGTAGTCTCAGACTTCTCATCTTATTTAGATCTCTTTTGCCATGTGATTCTTTCACAAGCTGCTCTTACATGTGCCTCCTGTGCTAGATCCTTAGGCTCTGGCAACAGATGCCCTGGAGTGTTTTGGTCTGGAGTACTTGTTTTACTCCTTCCCTCCTTCAGCTCCTTGTCCTCTATGGCCATGAAGTTAATCAACTTTCAGAGCTGTATCATTCTTCTTGTAGCCTTTCCTGGTAATTGCCAGGTTTGGCTTCAAGATCTCCTTTAAGAAAGCCATTGGCTCTTCCTCTTATTCTTCTATAACAATCTCATCTAGAGTTTTGTTATTTATTTTTATGGAGTTCCTTTCTTCAAGCTTTCTGGCTGAAGTCTCCTTTAAGAAGAATTTTCACAGGAGGGGTCTTGGAGGATTTTTATCCTCCATAACTGTCTATGAAGCAATGTGGAACTGCTTCAAAAACTTGTGAGAAACATGGCCACTCTGCCATGCTTCAACTGTCCCATTTATTGCTGTTTGTTCCTTTTAAGGAATTATTTTCAGACAATAGGGATACAGGTCAGCTCTCTCCAGGTACTACTTGGAGTTGGGTTCTTATAGGAGCTAGGAAGTCTCATTTAGAGCTTCTTTAAGTCCAGAATTAGGGTAGTCGTCACCTACCTGTTTGGTACTTAATCCTTGGTTCTGCAGGCTCTTACCAAGGCTCCTCTTGAACCCTTTTCATTTGCTGAGCCAAGTTTTTCACATTTTAGACAGTCTTTCTTACTCCCTTTCTTTGGGAAGGAGAAGGAGTGATTTTGATTCCTTTATTTAAAGGTTTTCTCTCACTCTCTAGGGATGGCCTAAGTCATCCTTAAGTCAGATCTTACTTTCCTGGCTTAAGCCAGTTATCTTCAGAAGGCTCTTCCTGCTTTGACTTTTTGTCTTTGGTCAGGATGACTTAGAAGACCTCTCCTTTTTCACAGTCAGATTCCTAAGATACTTTCTATCTAGCTATTCTGACTTAAAAGGATTTCTTATTGGTCTTTCTTCTGAAGTCCAAGAAGGTGATATTGCTGCTCAGACAATATCTTTTTGGATAGCATTTTATCCTTTATTCCCTCAATCTCTGTTCCACAGAGAATGCATCTCTTCATGGTGTCAGGGCTCATCATGTCAGGGCACAGGGGCCTTCCTGGTCCTTTAGGGGTGGAATCCCACTCCTAGTCAACATGAGATCCTGCATGTGGAAGAGCCATTCCACTTTTACATCATTCTATTTTAGGAATGTATTTCCCTTCAGAGATGTTGTTCTTAAGAATCTCTTATGATTTCTTAAGTGGACTGGACATCCTTTTCCACTCAGCCATTTCTCTCTCTTCTACTTAAATTCCTCAATTTAAGTCCATCTGAAACTTTTAGTTTCAGAAAAAGGGGGGTGGCATTTCCCTTTTAGGGAATCTATTCTTCATCTCTATTTTCAGAACCGTGCTTTTTAGTGCCTCTGGGCATGTTCCTATTCTGAGCACAGGGCATACTTATGCCTTCTCCTTTGAGCTGACCTAATAGGGTGTAGACAGCAGTGCTGAAGTTAGTGCAGTGGTTAATGCTACTCACTTAACTCACTCGAGTTATTGCTTCAGCACAGAGGTTTTGGGTTCAATTGCATTGCACTAGGAAGTATCCTTTTGTAGCAATTTAACCTTAGGGTGGTTTTCCTCAGTCTGTCTTTTTCCCACCATCCTTCCATGTGGGCATTCAACCCAAGTGTTTTCATATGGTATAGTATATTTACATTTTTATGAAATAAAATTTCATATTTTTAAATGTAAAATGCATTTTTATGAATAAAAATGTATATACTTACCATATGAAAACAGCAAATCACCCTCCTGCCTGCCCCGCTTTTAAAGACCTTTTTCCAGCATTTATGTTTATTCACAAAAAGAATGAACTATTTCTGTATTACTGCGCATGGCAGAGTGAATTAGGTCACCAGGGGTCAAAGGTAGCAAGTATATAGGTTTAAAGAGGGTCTCCCCTCATATTTTAAATTCTATGTACGGTGTATGTGGCGGTCACCGAACGCCAAGCCACGCTTACCCAAGTGTTTTCATATGGTAAGTATATACATTTTTATTCATAAAAATGCATTTTACATTTAAAAATATGAAAGTTTATATGAAGTAAATGTTTAACTACATTCAGGTCATATTTTGTTTTCACTATCTAATTTCCTGTCGCCCAACCTTTGCCAACATTTGGTCGTATTCTCAGTGTGTGTTTTACAGAGTGGTGATGGTAATAACTTGTCCTCAACTTTTGCCAACATTTAGTCATATTCTCAGTGTGTGTTTTAGAGGGTGGTGATGGTAATTACCTTTCCCTCAATTTTTGCCAACATTTAGTCATATTCTCAGTGTGTGTTTTAGAGGGTGGTGATGGTAATAACCTGCCCCTCAACTTTTGCCAACATTTAATCATATTGAATTTCTTAGTGTGTGTTTTAGAGAGTAGTGATGGTAATTACCTTTCCCTCAACTTTTGCCAACATTTAGTCATTTTCTCAGTGTTTGTTTTAGAGGGTTGTGATGGTAACTGTTATTGTCTTTTTCTGCATTTATAGGGAGGCACAGGTACAGAGAAAGCTCTGTACATGAGACTTCATCTGCTCCAAGGAATTGTGGCTTACCATCAACACAGAAAAGAGGAGGCCCAAAGGTTACTACTAAGGGTAAGAGGGAATCTAAGACTTACCACTAAGGGCACTGTCACTTTGTGTTCAGTTATTGGATATTGTTTTGCTAACATTTTTATGCAAGGCATCATCAGTTGTCGAATTTCATTGATGTTTTTAAATTTTAATCAAGATTTAATCATGGTCCAGTCACAATTTTTTTGATGTTACAAAATTAGAGGGCCAGAGGTTTCTATGAAGGATTTGTCTTTGCCATATTGAAAAGCAAATATGAAAATGGAAAGTAGAGGCCCTCTATTTTTGTTGGAATTATGTAGTATTCTTATCAAATATGTCATCTTTTGTAACTATTTTAAGCCATCCATGTAGTCTGTTTCAGAAATTATATTTTGCTTCCTAGTGTTAAATTGTGAGTGACAACATTTGTAGGAATTGTTTTGTATTATATTGATCAGTTTACATAATCGTCATAATTCACTAACCACTATTTTCTTACAATTACATTCCAAGTATATGACCCTCCACTCACTTCTCTTAACATGGAATTTTATTTAAACGTGTTCACCAGTTACTTGGCCAAATGTAATCTATTAGTGTGCAAGTGCAATATCTTCCCCACAAGGGATAACTCAAGGCTCTAAACTAAGAAAAGAATAGACATAAGTCATGGTAGGGGAGACAGATAAATCAAAGGTTGCGGGTAAACTACTAGTAAGGAAACTGAAATGTGGGAAAGTCTGGAAGATTGCATCATTAGAGGTAATAAATGTTCATGTGTGTTGTTTTGGGTTTATATACAACCCTCTTTACTTGATAAATTCAACCTGCCACACTGCATGCTTGTTTTGGTTTGTTTTATAGGCTGAAACTGAGTTGAAAGAACTAACTGTGGATGAGGACAAAATGGCTCAAGGTAGGACATAAAATTATAAAAATAGGGGGGGGGGGGGGGAAACACCAAATTTTTTAGAATGTCTCTCATCCTCCTTTATAAAATTGCATCTTGCGTTGAAATTTGTCACAAGTGGTTGCCTTAAATTATAATAAAGCCCTGGTCAGAATTTTTTTGCAACATATTAGAATAAGTTAAATTTGTTATAAATGTCACAAAGCTTATAAGAGTATGAAATAAAGTGATATAAGGAAGTGGTGGGAAGGGAATAACCCTCTGATAAGTTTCATCATTTCACATTTCATTCTCAATTAAACATGCCTGTTAGACTGCTATTAATTTCAATTATCTTAAACCCAAAGTAATTTGGAGTATTTAATTTTGCAAACTGATTCTATGAAACTACAAGTGTGAAGGAGAATGTCATTTGTCCGTTGACCTTATCTACAAGAATAAGCAAACACAGCTTGCCCGCTATGGTATTGCATACCCTGAGTTTAATAATTAACCCTTTTATACACATCAGTGTCACATTAAATACAAAAGTACATTAAATGTTGTGGCACTTCCCAGAAATTAGGATTTTTACTTTGGCATCACATTTGACAGAGGGAATTGTGAATTTTTAATGCCTTTTTGATCTCTGAACTTTGGACTTTCACTGGGTTTTATTCTCTTAACTCCTGCACAATGTGTTCTGTCAGCTTACATTCAATATCTATTCATCAGTGCCATGTCAGGTCTATCATGTATAACATCCTCATATAGTTTACTTTCCTGTGTAATGAAAACTTTAGTATGTTGAAATTTCTTGTTCAAAAATTATGTATAAAGATATTATGAGTATGAGTTTTAGCAAGTGAAACTGTCTGCAAACTCTTCTACCCTAAAAGTTAGTTTCAGACAGTTGAATATTGCTTCATTGGTGTAAGCTAGTGTGGTGAGTGATTTGTAATCTCAGTATCAGTATCAAACTTTAATTTGTTTCTGAATATTGATATTAGTGGTTGGACCGGTTCTGAAAATAAAAACCTGTTTCGGGGCTTTGAAACCGAACAAAATCCGGGATTTCGAAAGTGTGCAGAGATATGGTAAAAAATTTTATGCAAGCGTACATGAGCTATATTATCAAGAGGAAATATGCATTCGCGAGATATTTTGAACTTTATAAACTTCATTTACCATGAATATAAAGTGAAAATACAAGTTGTTTCCTCAAATATATACGTTCTTTATTGTTTTGACGAAGTATTAACCAGTAGAAAGCCTAATATAATGATGTTTTCAATAACCAGCTCTTAAATATTCTTTGTGGTTTTCGTCGTTTCTGCCTAAACGAAACAAAATGCGGTATACCGGTTTACCGTTCACACCACTAATTGATAGATACTGAAACATAAAACTTTATTTTTGTTTGCAAATATTGACAGATACTGAAATATAAACTTTAATCCGTTGACGAATATGGACAAATAATGAAGTATAAAACTTTAATTTGCTTATGAATATTGATAGATATTGAACTATCATTTCGCACCATAAATGCATCATTTAAGATTATGTTGATATATATGAGTGACTCAAAATCATCATTAATTAACACAACACCTTAGTGTGAAAGTTATACAATGTCATAACTAAATCTTGCAATATGTGGACATTGATGACTAAAGGTTGTTTTAAAGTACAAAAATAATTGTAAACAGTCTTAAGCGAATTACTTAAAAAACATTATTAAACTAAAGATATTTCATATCAAGATTTTATATAATCCTCCTAGCTGTATTAATTGATATTAAAATACATGTATCTGTGTATGGTTTCTTCCCAGGTGGCAAGAGCGTTAATGTTCCAGCAAATGGATAAAATTATAGGATCTTTACATATGACTGCCATGTCAATCCAAAATTTATCTTTACATTGTTACATACAAAAGTGTATTCAAAACGTATATTAAATTATATACTCCTCATGTGACATTTAATGTTATCTCATTTGTAACTGAAGTACACATTTTGTACAATTCTCTCAAATTTCATCGTATTTCTTTTTTCAAAAGTACTTTTTTTTCCCTGGTATTGAAACTTTTGGTCAAGTTTTCCTTTCTTGTGTTCATTTTGATTGCTTTCTTTTTATCATATTCTCTTATATTCTATTCTGTAACTTGTTGCAGTGATGGGGATGGGGTTCACTCAGCAGGAATCCCGCCTTGGATTGCGTATGTGTCTGGGTAATGTACAGCTGGCTGTGGCTCATATTATGAATAGGAGGGAGGTAAACCTCACTTATATGAACTTTTCTCAAACCCAAACTACACAGTTGAACCTTTCTAAGTTAAATCTGATGGGACGAGAAAAATACTTTACACTTAACTAGGATTTCCAGCTAGCTAGGAAAACTTCAATAAAAATGTTCATACCTTTTTACTTGATCAGAATTCTAGTTAAAGATGTCAACTTTTATGATACCTTTCAAAATGTACGTATCACAATCAGAATTTTGTAATGTTGATTCTCAGTGCCAGCAAATTCTCACACTTGTAATACAAAAATCATTGTTAAAAATAGATTTTTGTATTCACTGGAAATTTTAAGCAATCCGTCAATTACTTCTTATATTTTATGATTTTATTTTCACTGTAGTATTTCATTATTATTACTTGGGCTGTATGTAGTAGTGATTATTGTTTTAGTGTAATGATTTTTAACCATAACTACACTCTTTTTTTGTACGTAATTCTGTTTGAAATATACAGGAAAAGAAAGAAATAAAGGAAAAAGAGCGAGCAGAAAAACATAAGAAACGTCTCGCTAAGACACTCGGACAGACTGCAGATGGAAGCAGGTAAAATCTTAGTTGTTTCCCACGAGATCTTTTTAACCTTTCAGTTACTGATTAAGGTGTTGGATATTGAAGCAAAAGGCCTTGGGTTCGAGTTTGGAGTTTGTAATTGGGTTCTTGAATGCTTAATAAGCATGAAATGACTGTTGCGTAAAATTTGCCCATTTTATCCATTAAGAAACAAGTTTAAGAATATATAGATCATTTCATTAAAAAATATTGACCACAGTATAAAATTATCCCCCCAGGTGTGTATTTTCAGTGTAAATGTGGATCATTACAACAACCTGATTGACATGGGTTTCTCCAAGGGTGCAGCAAGTGAAGCTTTAAGACAGGCAAATAACAACCTGGAAGCAGCTTTGCAGGTGAGATAGTTACTATGGTAACTGCACAATATATAGTTGTTGAAATATGTCAAACTGTACTCCCCAGATGGGATATAATTTTGAACGATATTATTCTAACTGCGCTTTGGTCGATTTTACATTATGGGTGTCCTTGCATTGGCGATTATTTCAATTGTTTTTAGAGAGATTGTGTAAGAGAATGTGAGTCTTGCCTCTGTGGATTTCCAAATGAAGATCCTGACCACTTTTTGATCAGTTGCCCTTTGTATGGCAACATCAGGCATGCTCTCTTAGAATCCCTTCACTTTATACAAGGCCAAATAACAGTAATGCCAACTTACATGGTAACAGAAATTTAAAAATATGATCAAAATAAAGTAATTTTTTAATGGAACCCACAAATTTATTGCTCAAAGTAAGCGGTTTTGATTGTGTAAGGTGTTCATGATATGATAGTGCAGCATCCTCTTATTCCATTTATCAGCGTAAATAGATCTCATTGTGCAAGAAGGCTTGATATAATTGTTAAATCAGTTGTTGCCTAATTGTGAATAAAATATATTTCAACGAACTAAAAGTATATTCTCTTTCAACAGATCTTTAATCCCACTATTATGTTTGGGAATTGAAATCATTTTGATAAAAACATCACTGTTCATTTGTCTTTATTGGTATCATCACATATAAGAGCTCCTCTCAGCAAATATTTATCATCTTGACATGAGTTGCAGACATAAACAGCAGACAAAGCTCTTTAAGTGGTTGTCTTCTGTTTATTATTTGCTACAGATACTCCAAGATCACCCTGAGTTTCTACAGTTACCAGACCCGCCCACACAGTCCTTTTTAATCACCGATGAGATGATGGATCAGGTAAGATATCTTATATTAAGTTAGGGCTGCGAATGGTTATTCGAGCCTCGATAGACGAGTCAGTCTTTGCTAGTACTCGAGTCCATTTTAACTACTCGATTACTGACAGTGTATTGTATTATCGCCCACAAAATGAAACATTTGTGTAAAATATACTACATTTCTTCATTTCCCGCCACATAATATCAATTAAAATTGTGATTTTGGATTATAAACGTATAATTTACTCCATATTCTATAATACCTGGTTAAATAGAAGACATTTTTCTTCAAAAGTTTTGTTACCTATTGTTTACAGAAGACTTCTAATGGTAAGTACTAAATTTCATGGTTACTCGAATTAGGGTCGGTTGTCAACGTGCGGGTACTGGGGGCTGTTTTTTTAGCACCCGTCCCAGCCCTAATAGAAGTACATGTGGTCTCAGTGGTGTGGTAAGAGGATGTATCCCCACATGAGCATGCAGATTGGTCCAACTTGTCATGTGGGAAAGGCACCTAATAATACACACATAAATACTAGTACTTTTAATCTTACAGATGGCATACTTGTATTATCCAGTATATCAACATAGTTTTGATATAATAGTGGTTGGGATCCAGTTCATGCCCAACCCTTGTTCACATTGAATTAAGCACTGAAAGCCACACGTGATGTTAGAACTCTGGGGGTTAAATCCAGTCATGACCTTACGCCCAGTGTTCACCGCTTAGCAAATATGTTGTAGGGCCTTGGGCAAGAAAAAGTTGCAGGCCCGGCCAGAAAGTTGCAGGCCCCGACAAAAATTCCAAAGATATGCCGATTGCAGATATAATTTATATATTTCAGCCTACTAAGTTCTCATTGCTAATATCCATGCTAAATAAACTACATATTCACACTGCAACACATGTTTACAAATATAGTTATAAATCTACTTACTAGGGGGCTCTAGTGCGCTTACGGGATATCTCGCCCCAAGTGCCAACTTGCCCCAGAAATTTAGAGTCAACTTGCCCCATTTTGTGTGTCCCTTCTGATTACAAATTGTGCAGTAAAAAGACAAAAACCTTGAGGTACTTTGTTAATTTTTAATATACATAAACTTTCAGTGTTTATAACAATTGTTAATCAGATATATTTATCCCACAAGTTCTGTGTTTCCAGCCATGACTACTGTTACTATTTGACAATACTATGTCATTTCTTCACAATATTTTACATGAAGATCATGGACAACTCATTAATATTCATGAGGTCACAGAAATCCGTGGGATTTCCCAACAATACTTTCTGCTTTAAGATCAAATACTTCAATACTTCAAATTCGAGGATGGACTATCATTGTTTGATCTCGTCAAAACTCAATGCGAGACAGACTGTCTCCCTTAGCTTGAAAAGGCGAGACAGCTGTGAAAAAATGTGAGACATGCTTTGCGTCAAGACATTTTGGAATATTTAGTTTCAATTCGGGATTGCATAAAATCTTCTTTATTTAAATAATTAAATTATCTTTATTTTGTTTAGTTCAAATAAATTAATTTAGGCTGTTTTTATTTGTCATTTTTAATATTTCACTTCAAAAGCACATCTAAGCCTTAATGGCTGGCTGTTTTGTTACTGTTATCTGGATTCATCAAATAAAATAAACTGCATTTCTTCTCTTTTCTTTGGTCAGTAGTTGTTTCGACTGTTTTGCCTGTACAACATATGCAGAAGACGAGTTACAAAAACTACTGAAAAGCACTGCTACATTTTGAAAGCTATCGTCTGATTGGTCGATGGTAGAGGACGTTCACCAATCAGAAGAGAGATAAGAAATTTGATGACAATTTTCGCTTACAATAATGGCTACCGCTTTAAACCCCCTAATATGTTGAAAAACGTAGCAGTATACGTGGATATATCTTATGTTAAAAGTTTCTGGACATCGGGACCGACGCAGTGCACAACATTTTCATGGACTCAGGCCGCCGGGTAACCGCCAATGTTGAACACTGCTTATGCCTGTATTAATCTCTTTCATTGCAGGTTCCGGTATAGAGGTAGTTGTTGCATTTCAAATATCCCATGGTATACATTGCATCACAACTTTACACTATCCCATCAGCTATCTATCGTTTTATGGACAAAAAATAAATATATTGACGGAGATGTTCTATCGAAATTAATTGGATACTGGTTTAATGAATCAAATTAGAAATTAGACTATTTGTTCTGCTGTTAGCTATTTTATCTGTCACAAATAGATCACAGGATACTGGAATTTTTACAGAAATATTCTGGTACTCAACATTTATGGAAGAACTGTTATACATGTATATAAATTATGACAGATGGCAGTTGTAAGAAGAGTGAGTTCTAGAAATTCCAGCAGACTGAAACCTTATTACTAGGAATTTCTCTCAATAGAGTTCAAAGTTGGGGTTTTACTTGCTGTTCATCATCCGTGGTCTTATTGGGACAGGTCCTCAGCATTGCCACTTGAGGGAGTCGAACCCTCACAGAGGTGACAGTCTGTGACAAGATACCAAACTTGCTAACCCACTAGGCCACTGAGGACCATTCTCTCTATATATTTCACTACAATTGTTGCGGTAGTGAATACTTATTAGGTTATATTCACATTTTCTGCATCATTCTTTCTCTTGTATTTTTTTGACAATGTACAGGTTTCTAGTCTGGGTTTTAATGAGCATCAAGTACGAACTGCCCTTGCCTATTTCCGTTCAGTGGACAAGGCGATTGAAGGTCTTGTGAATTCATCTGGAGAAATACAGTCTACCTGGTTACAGGCTCTAGATACCCTTGGCTCTCCTAAAGAGGATAACTCACCAAACAGTGCAGGTAGGTTATAATTATTCAGTTGTTAAGATGACTGTGATATATAGGTGAATCAGTGAATTTTATTTTGAGATATCCCTGCTATTTTTGTGAATTCCAGTGCAACAAAAATGAGTAGAAGACTAGAAGCTCTGTAAAAATACCTTTCTATTGATGCATATGACTCAGTGGAAATTGCAATTTAAGAGAATTTCAAACTTCAGTAAAAAGGGGGGGGGGGGGGGGGGGGGTAGTTTCAGTCCCCACTAGGGGAGATTCAAATCACTTGTTTAAAACATCGAAATTGCACTTCCAGTAAGACAGATCCCAAGTATTGTTGAAAATACTTTAAAGGCCTGAATACTTACTTGATAAACTCCTGCTTGAATTCACTTTCTCCAGAAAATTAATGTTCGCAATAATTCAGTATGTGTCTGAGTTTGAATCTTATTATCCTGTTATACCAAGTCTTATTGTTTGAAATAAACTTCAAAACTATATACCTGTAACATCCTACCTTCTATTTATTTATACATTAATATTGGATTTTACAAACTCATTTCACTCTCCCAATTAATTTGTATTTCTCTCGTTTTTTATACCAAAATGCCTTTTTATGTCGTCACTCTGTGGCATACACGTACGCATGAACAACTTCTTCTCCAAAACTACAAGGCCTAGAGACATGCTGTTTTTTTTTAAAAGGTACCTTATCTATCGAGGATGAAAAAATTGTTCAAGGCATGCAAATCTGTCTGTTCATCTGTTTACTAGAGACATTACAAGGGAGGTACTCCCACCAAAAGTGTGAAAATTTCAACACTTTATCACAATTTGCTCAGTGACTATTGTAGGGATTTCTCTCATTTCTTGCATATATGTTCTAGGTCACAAGTAGATTCCCTTGTGGGAGTATCAGACCTGGATCTGTCTTAATTTTTTTTTATGAATTTTTAAAATAATTTTTAATGCATTAAAATTCATGAAATAATGCAATAAATCACTTACTTTCTCATTGATTATTGCAGAGATTTCTCTCTTATCATGCTTATATGTACAAGGCCACTAGTAGATTCCTTTGGGTGAGTATCGGGCCTGGATCTTTTTATAGTATTTTTTTATGAATTTTATAACTAATTTTTAATGGATTAAAATTCATGAAATCATGCACTATATCACCTATAACTTGAAAAGTATTGCATTTAGAGTGTTTTGTTAAAATATGTTATTCAGCTACTTTTTCCATAGCTACAGCATGGTGAGTAACTTGGGTGTCTATTCCAATAGCTAAGTGAGTAATAGCTACTTTCTGAAAAAATATTGCCTTTACAGAATTTTGTATAAATATGTTGTTCAGCTACTTTTGGGTCAGCTATAACATAATAAAATTGCAGGCCTGTAGCTCATTGCATAACCGAGTAATAGCTACTTTGAGGTTATCACTGTTGAGTAAATTACTTGTATCTTCAAAACTGTTGCATTTAGAGTATTTTGTTTTATATGTTTTTCATGTACTTTTGGGTCAGCTATAACATTGTAAAATTGCAGACCTGTAGCTCATGGCATAGCTGAGCAATAGCTATTTTCAGGTTCTCACTGTTGAGTAAATCAATTGTAGCATGAAAACTATTGCATGTAGAGTATTTTGTTTAAATATGTTGTTCACCTACTTTTGGGTCAGATATAACATAGTGAAATTGCAGACCTGTATGTCATGGCATAGCTGAGTAATAGCTACATTCAGGTTCTCACTATTGATTAAATCAGTTGTAACTTGAAAACTATTGCATTTAGAGTGTTTTCTTTAAATATGTTATTCACCTACTTTTGGCTCAGCTATAACATAGTTAAGTTGCACACCATTAGCTCATTGCAAAGCTCAGCAATAGCTACATTGAGATTTTCTCTGTTGAGTAAATCAGTTGTTATTTGAAAACCATTGCATTCAGAGAATTTTATGTAAATATGTTATTCATCTATATTTGAATTAGCTATAACATTGTAAAATTGCCGTTGTGTAGCTCATGACATAGCTATGTAATAGCTATTCTCAGGTTCTCACTGTTAGATGAATCAGCTGTAACTTGAAAACTATTGCATTTAAAGTGTTTTCTATAAATATGTTGTTCATCTACTTTTGGGTCAGCTATAGCATAGTTAAGTTGCAGACATGTATGTCATGGCATAGCCAAGCAAAGGCTACTTTCAGGTTCTCACTGTTGAGTAAATCAGATGTAACTGGAAAACTATTGCATTTAGAGTATTCTGTTTAAATATGTTATTCACATACTTATGGGTCAGCTATTACATTGTGAAATTGTAGACCTGTAGCTCCTGGCAAGGCTGAGCTATAGCTACTTTAGGTTTTCACTATTCAGTTAATTGGTTGTAACTTGAACACTATTGCATTTACAATATTTTTTTAAAATAAGTTATTAACCTACTTTTTGGTCAGCTATGAAATAGTAAAATCATGGACCAGTAGCTCCTTGCATAGCTGACTAATAGCTACTTTCAGGTTCTCACTGTTGAGTAAATCAGTTGTAACTTGAAAACTATTTAATTTACAGCGTTCCTTTAAATATGTTATTTACCTACTTAAAATTACACCCCTTTAACTGATTGCATAGCTGAGCTCACTGTTGGGTAAATCAGTTGTAACTGAAAAACTATTCCATTTGCGGTATTTTGTTTAAGTATGTTTTTACCCTACTTTTTACACCTCAATAGTTACCTCGTTACTTTCCTTCTGAATACCATTTGCAGGGCACAACTTTTGTATCGTTTTCTTCTGTCACTCTGAAACTCAAAGCACACAGTCAGCTGACACAGAGCCCGTTCACAGGGACTGATTGCGTGTCTATTTTTATAAACTCTTCAAAACAACCACTCTAGTTCACAAGTTTCTTAACAATGATCATCCCAGTTACTTTGGTTCTCTTTTGTTTACTCATTGTGAAAGATACAGTACAAGATACAACCATTCAGATGAAAGATTCTTGGAGGTTCCTAAATTCAGTCCATCTATACATAAATCCAAAAACACTTTGGCCACAGCTTTGCTTTTGACGCCTCCTCTGTTTAAAATGATTTACCTGATGAGGTCCGTTCTGCTTCAACTCTCAGCTGTTTCAGAAAAAGGTTAAAATTGTATCTCTTCAAAAAGGCATTCCCAATGTAGCATACACTCTATTCGGTGTCTCTGCGATACTGGACATGGCAACAGCTATGGAATTATGAGTTTTTGAACTGGATCTTGTTGTTGCGCCTTAGACTCTGCCTGGCAGAGATTAAGCACCATAAAAGTACAGAATTGAATGGACAGAACTTCCAAATACAATCTCACTGCACCAACAATAGAGGTTATGCTTTATAAGCAAATATTAAGTAAAAGCCAATTAAACTAAAATATATGGGTTTTGTTAATACAGGTACATCTGAGGAGCGTAAGCGTGAACGTGATTTGATGGACACAATTATACCAGACCTTGCAACAGAAGAGGAGGATCATCTGGATCTGTCACTAGAGGAAGAACGACAGTTTCTGGAGGAATATAAAGCCTATATCCAATCCTTTGCTTCGACATCTACATAAATAAAAGAGCTGAATTAAGAGTATAATGCCTAAAGAAAGTAAAAGTCACATGATGTTATACAGCATCCATATAAATAAGAAGACTGTCAAAGAAAATAGTGTATTAAAAATCATGAGGGAACATAAAGTCCCCATCCTGTCTGTAGTCTGTGTATTGGCATAACTATAGAGTAAGAAATCTAAAATTCGCCCCATATCTGAAATTCGCCACATGTGAAAATACTAATAAAATAAATGAATTGTGGTGAGATTTGTTGACTGTATAGTAAATTAAGGCTTTTAAAACTGAAAAATACCAATTTTTGGACAAAAACATTATTTTCTTCATAAAATTAACTAAGGTTTTAGAGGTGGCGAATTTTAGATTCCTGGCGAATTTTAGATTTCTTACTCTAAGGGACTGCCATAATAAAAAAGGATGAATTATCTTTTTGGGGGCATTAATTTATTTCCAAACAGCTAGAATCCAACAAGTGGTCAGATTTGAAATACAAAAAGAATACTATCGATTGTACGCAAACTGTGTTGCACTGTTTAAGTTAAAAGTCATTCTTCAGACCAGGTGACCTATATAACTGGTATTTGTTTGCAGTTTCTGTGGTATTAAATCTATAAGTCTATCTGGCATAAATTTTCCTCTATAAAACAGTTATTCTGTTTAAAAATTTCTTGTTTTACCTGTTATGCTAAAGCACATAAAAAGCATGGTGCTGTTTTTAAAACTGTTGTGTTCACATAGAGAAAAAAAAACCTTTTGTGGGAACAGTAGTCTGTGTATGCTCCATATTTTGCTTCTGTTGTAAAGATTGTAGGAGTATTATTACCAGTTTCATAAGAGTCCTGTGAGAATATGTATTAGGTTAACCAATGTTTGAAAGCCTGACTGAGTTCTTCAGTGTGGTAACTTTACAGACCCAAATTCTTTGAATGTTAGGACTTTAATACTTATTACTATATCTAACTGGCCTCTTGATATTTGGACAGATTATTGCATTAAGCCTATACTCACACATGCTTAAATGATAGCAAACAACATTTTTTTTATAAAACTTATTCTTGTTATAGGCATACCATATAAATACATGTAACAAACATAAGTTTTGTAAAGAACTGTTTTTTAAGTATACAAATTTTAAAATAATGGTCAAAAATAGAAATAATGGATCACACATTTAAGGAATTAGGTTATGCTTTCAGGCCTACAAAAATGGAAAGTATTTAACAAATAACATAAAAAATACAATAAAATTAATCAAGTTAGTTGATCAGGTTATAATGTACATGCATCGAGTAAAATTATAATATTGCAAATTTAATAAGTAAATTAAATTTTTATAAGTTAATACCCTATCCAATGGACAGGAAGTAAGTACGATGCGCCACCTAGCAAATGCACACTCTGTGACCGGTCCTGTCGGTAGTATATACAGGACGTCTTTTTCTGGCATTTGGCGGGACAGGTCGTACTGACCGGTAAAGCAATTGTCCATTGGATAGGATGTATTAACGCAATAAAAATGGTAGTTAGTGACCCTTGTGAAAATTGTTGAGTTAACTGAACTATTATGTATCATAATACAAATAAGATAAAATTTTATTTGTATAAGTGACAAGTAACATAAAAATCAGTCAGTTATACAGTACAAAAAGTGTTACCCAACCAACATAGGTTTGTATGTCACTTTAAAAATCAGTAACTAACTTGAAAAACAATAAAAAAAAATACCAGTAAATTTAAATTGAAACTTATGTTAAGTCAAAGTATTAACTTTTTATTTATATAATTTTTCTCTTTTCTTATTTTCCAGGAATAGTTATTATATTTATCAAGTTTTGTGATCGGGTTCTTGAAAATAGAAATGTATACATTCACCTTTGTTAAACTGTTTAAATTTTTCAGTAATTGTGAATAATTTAAATACAAATCTTTGTGAAGATCAGAATAAACTGGACCGATCCATTAGAAATGGAATTCATCTTCAAAACAATTTAAGTCACATAATTGAAAACTTCTTTCCTTAAGTCTTAGGTTCATAAAACAGCCACTTTCTGGCCTTAATTACAATATTCCACACATAATACAGTAAACTTCTAAACTCTCCCAAATTGATTATTTTCTACTGTTTTATACCAAAAGGCCACTTCTGCTTTATGAACATTGTATTATCCGAATGTAGTCTGACCCAGCGTGTTTGGAAAAGAGGAGTTATACTTTGCATAATTATCCAGGATAATCAGTTATTAACTATTGTGTTAGTGTGGATAAATTCTGTATTTATTCATGATCTTTACTTTGCACTGTGGTTCTGTATTTCATGCATTAAATTTTTGAGTTCTGTGGTTATTTGGGGATGCATTTATTCAAGACATATCATGGTACACCCAGTGCAAAATGTGAAATTTCCAAAAGTATGTGAACATTACTGCTGGGACACCCACCTATGTAACCTTGAACTATTGGATCTTTCTTGTCATATTGATTTTTTAACACTTTTCAGTTATTTACCTAGTCTCCAGTATAATTTTTAGTGGATTTTACTTTGTGTATATTAAGGGGTGATCTGATTAATAATTAATTATTAATTATTTGTTTTCACCGAAGTTCGACTGATCACCGCTGCCGCCGCCGCCGCCACTGCCGGATTATGGTCTCCCTTGAATAACTTCTTAGCCTTTCAAATTTTTCTTTCCTTCTTATCTTTCTTTAAAACTATAGGGGCGGGAAAACTTTTTGGGATACTTTGCGCAGACCTTAAGCTTTACTTAAGGTAACTTTAAGCATAACTCCAAAACACCCCGTCATCGCGTTTCGGAAAAAAACACACACACCTGTGCTATAAAATTTATCTGGTACATTCTAGACAAAATTTCCAAGGTCGGAAAGGATTTTCTCATCAATTGCACCATAGATACATGAATGGGAGGCATTTTATTTTTGTAAATTTTTTAAAAATGGGTACTTGGTCTGTATCTCAAAAACGGTTAGGATTTCGGCGTTTTGTTGGAATAACTTATTCAGCTACTTTTTGATAATCTTTCACATGCCGAAGTTTTAGCCCTGTATCTGCAATCTTAAGGTCACCTTAATGTCAAAAAAGGGGGTTTTAGCCCTCCAGTTCACTTAGTTTTTCACTTTTTTCAACCAAACTTGGCACATACATTAAGATTTGCCAAAGGAATATCCTGACTTTATGGTGACCTTAAACTCAAATTATAGACATATGGCCTGCTTAAAGTCATCAAATTGGAATAAAATCCTCTGACTCCTTTCTTTTTCCATTTTTATCTCCCGCCGGCCGGGCGGGAGATTATAAAACGCATTCCGTGCGTGTGTGCGTGCGTGCGTGTGTGCGTGTGTTATTGAGTGTGTGTCACGCTTTTATAAAGGGCTGTACATCAGACTGGTTGTTTCTCCTTGGCCTTTTCAATGTTTTTTATGACCTTATTGCTTATGTCCTTTCATTTGATGCTGTTATTTCACACCTAGGACCATAGCTAAGTGAGTAATAGCAATGGTGGCTACTTTGAGTAAAGTGCTCATAACTCCAAAACGACTGCATTTAGAGTGTTTCTGTAAAATACGTTGTTCAGCTACTTTCTCCATGCCTACAAGATGGTACCATTTTTAGGGTTCTATCTTCATAGCTAAGTGAGTAATAGCTATTTTCTGTTATTAACAATGAGCAAAATGAGTAAATTGATTTTGTCTTTGTAACTGTTACTTACAATATTGGCCTGAAATATGTTGTTCAACAACTCCTTCATGTACTATATCATGGTGAGGTGTCCAAGGTGTAGCACCATAGCTAACTGAGTAATAGCTATACTAAGTTTAACATTTGAACATTGAGCAAGTCACTTATAACTCAAAAGCTATTGAATATAGAGGATTTTTGTCGAATATGTTGTTCACCTATCTTTTGGATATACTGTATTGTGAATTTTCACAGCTGTAACTCCATAGCTTACTGAGTAATAGCTACTTTGATGATAACCATAATGAGTAAATGGCTTATATCTTCAAAAGTATTGCAGCTACACAATTTTGTTCCAACATGTTGTTCAGCTACTATCTCCACAGCTACAACATGGTCACTAGTTTGGAAGTGTATCTCCATAGCTAAGTGAGTAATAGCTACTTTGTCAATTTTTAATGATAACCATAATGAGTAAATGCCTTATATCTTCAAAAGTATTGCAGCTACACAATTTCTCTCAAATAAGTTGTTCATCTACTTTTTTGTGAACTGTAACATATTTAAGTTTCACAACTGTTGCTCAATGTACAAGTGAGTAATGGCTACTTTATTGCTACTTTTGGTGAAAATGTGAAAAATGACAAATATCTCGCAAACCGTAATAGCTACTTTGTCAATTTTTAATGATAACCATAATGAGTAAATGCCTTATATCTTCAAAAGTATTGCAGCTACACAATTTCTCTCAAATAAGTTGTTCATCTACTTTTTAAGTCATTCATCTACTTTTGGGAGAGCTTTCACATGGTGAAGTTTCAGACTCGTAGCTAATTACTCACCTACTGAAAATGAGTAAATGCGAATTATCTCTAAAAGTATTGCAGATAGCCAATTTTTCTCAAATAACTCATTCACCTACTTTTGGGAGAGCTTTCACTTGGTGAAGTTTCACACCCATAGCTAATTACTCACCTACTCAAAATGAGTAAATGCGAATTATCTCTGAAAAACATTGCAGATAGCCAATTTTTTCTCAAATAACTCATTCACCTACTTTTGGGAGAGCTTTCACTTGGTGAAGTTTCAGACCCATAGCTAATTACTCACCTACTCAAAATGAGTAAATGCGAATTATCTCTAAAAGTATTGCAGATAGCCAATTTTTCTCAAATAACTCATTCACCTACTTTTGGGAGAGCTTTCACTTGGTGAAGTTTCAGACCCATAGCTAATTACTCGCCTACTCAAAATGAGTAAATGCGAAGTATCGCTAAAACTATTGCAGATAGCCAATTTTTCTCAAATAACTCATTCACCTACTTTTGGGAGAACTTTCACTTGGTGAAGTTTCAGACCCATAGCTAATTACTCACCTACTCAAAATGAGTAAATGCGAATTATCGCTAAAAGTATTGCAGATAGCCAATTTTTCTCAAATAACTCATTCACCTACTTTTGGGAGAACTTTCACTTGGTGAAGTTTCACACCCATAGCTAATTACTCACCTACTCAAAATGAGTAAATGCGAATTATCGCTAAAAGTATTGCAGATAGCCAATTTTTCTCAAATAACTCATTCACCTACTTTTGGGAGAGCTTTCACTTGGTGAAGTTTCAGACCTATAGCTAATTACTCACCTACTCAAAATGAGTAAATGCGAATTATCTCTAAAAGTATTGCAGATAGCCAATTTTTCTCAAATAACTCATTCATCTACTTTTGGGAGAGCTTTCACATGGTGAAGTTTCAGACCCGTAGATAATTACTCACCTACTCAAAATGAGTAAATGCGAATTATCTCTTAAAAGTATTGCAGATAGCCAATTTTTCTCAAATAACTCATTCACCTACTTTTGGGAGAGCTTTCACATGGTGAAGTTTCACACCCATAGCTAATTACTCACCTACTCAAAATGAGTAAATGCGAATTATCTCTAAAAGTATTGCAGATAGCCAATTTTTCTCAAATAACTCATTCACCTACTTTTGCAAGGGCCTTCACATAGTGAAGTTTCAGACCCATAGCTAATTACTCGCCTACTGAAAATGAGTATATGCGAATTATCTCTAGAAGTATTGCAGATGGCCAATTTTTCTCAAATAACTCATTCACCTACTTTTGGGAGAACTTTCACTTCGTGAAGTTTCACACCCATAGCTAATTACTCACCTACTCAAAATGAGTAAATGCGAATTATCGCTAAAAGTATTGCAGATAGCCAATTTTTCTCAAATAACTCATTCACCTACTTTTGGGAGAGCTTTCACTTGGTGAAGTTTCAGACCTATAGCTAATTACTCACCTACTCAAAATGAGTAAATGCGAATTATCTCTAAAGGTATTGCAGATAGCCAATTTTTCTCAAATAACTCATTCATCTACTTTTGGGAGAGCTTTCACATGGTGAAGTTTCAGACCCGTAGATAATTACTCACCTACTCAAAATGAGTAAATGCGAATTATCTCTTAAAAGTATTGCAGATAGCCAATTTTTCTCAAATAACTCATTCACCTACTTTTGGGAGAGCTTTCACAAGGTGAAGTTTCACACCCATAGCTAATTACTCACCTACTCAAAATGAGTAAATGCGAATTATCTCTAAAAGTATTGCAGATAGCCAATTTTTCTCAAATAACTCATTCACCTACTTTTGGGAGAGCTTTCACTTGGTGAAGTTTCACACCCATAGCTAATTACTCACCTACTCAAAATGAGTAAATGCGAATTATCTCTGAAAAGCATTGCAGATAGCCAATTTTTTCTCAAATAACTCATTCACCTACTTTTGCAAGGGCCTTCACATAGTGAAGTTTCAGACCCATAGCTAATTACTCGCCTACTGAAAATGAGTAAATGCGAATTATCTCTAGAAGTATTGCAGATGGCCAATTTTTCTCAAATAACTCATTCACCTACTTTTGGGAGAGCTTCAAACCAACCTGTGGAAAAGCACAGGGTAAGGGTAAGACCTTGGACCCCTTCTTTGAGGTGGAATGAAGATATCCAAACCTTTTTAGTGCATATCTTACATGTACATAACTGCGGAATATGTACATTCAACCAAAACTATTCAATTTAAAGGAGTTTTGTCAAATATGTTGTTCACCTACTTTTTGATGTAGTGCGGCGGGAGATCATACCACGGCAGTGGTGTTGTTTTATATTGAAATTATCACTGGTATTAAAGTAGATAAAAATAATACTTCTGGTCACCTAAACTCTCAGCATGAATGGAGTTGTAGCCACCTTAAAGTGAAATAAGGGGTTTTTTAGCCTCCAAGTATCTTATTGTTCGACTGACCTCAGTTAAACTTTGCACACCTATAAAGGATGGCAAACCAAAGGGTTATCCTGACTTCTTTTTCATCAGGGCCGCTTCTGTTTTTGTGAGCAAAAACATTCTTGTAGTTTCTACATGGTGTGGTACAACCTATTATTTGACACTCAGCATACATATGTATCTGTATGAAAGGTATAAATGACTAATTGTATCCGCGAAGCGGGGATACTATGGATTCATCATCGTTGTCGTCCGCGCCCTCGTCCGCGTCCGCAGAGATTTCTTGTTAGCGACCTACAGTCCACATTTCTTTCCGGATTTCTTTTGTATTTGGCAGGTGGCTTGATATGGTAGAGGACTCGCCACCCTATCTTTTTGGTAGGCTTTATGTCTAAATTAGGCCTGTGGTAGACAAAAATGTCTAAAATGTGGAATATTGCTTGTTAGCGACCTACAGTCCACATTTCTTTCCAGATTTCTTTCATATTTGGCAGGTGGCTTGGTATGTAGAGGACTCGCCACCCTATCTTTTTGGTAGGCTTTATGTCTAAATTAGGCCTGTGGTAGACAAACATGTCTAAACTGCATTAAAATTCATGAAATCATGCACTAAATCACTTTTTACTTGAAAAGTGTTGCATTTAGAGCATTTTGTTAAAATATGTTATTCAGATACTTTTTTCATAGCTACAACATGGTGAGTAACTTGGGTGTCTGTCTCAATAGCTAAGTGAGTAATAGCTACTTTTGGACTTTTCAGTAACTTCCATCATGAGTAAAATCACTTGTAACTTGAAAACTGTTGCATTTACACAATTTTGTATAAATATGTTATTCAGCTACTTTTTGGTCAGCTATAACATAGTAAAATTTCAGACCTGTAGCTCATGGCATAGCTGAGTAATAGCTACTTTTAGGTTATCACTGTTGAGTAAATTACTTATAACTTCAAAAGTATTACATTTATAGTATTTTGTTTCAATATGTTATTCACCTATTTCACAGTAAGCTATAACATAGTGAAATTCCAGACCTGTGGCTCATTGCATAGCTGAGTAATAGCTACTTTGAAGTTCACACTGTTGAGTAAATCAGTTGTAATTGGATAACTATTGCATTTACAGAAATTTGTGTAAATATGTTATTCAGCTACTTTTGGGTCAGCTATAACATAGTGAAATTACAGACCTGTAGCTCATGGCATAGCTGAGCAGTAGCTATTTTCAGGTTCTCACTATTGAGTAAATCAGTTGTAACTTGAAAACTATTGCATTTACAGTATTTTGCTTAAATATGTTGTTCACCTAATTTGGGGTCAGCTATAACATAGAAAAAATTCAGACATGTAGCTCATTGCATAGCTGAGTAATAGCTACTTTGAGGTTATCACTGTTGAGTAAATCAGTTATAACGTGAAAACTATTACATTTACAGTATTTTGTTTAAATATGTGATTCACATATTTTTTGGTCGGCTATAACAGAGTGAAATTGCAGACCTCTATGTCATGGCATAGCTTACCAATATCTACTTTCAGGTTCTCACTGTTGAGTAAATCATTGTATCCACTGGATAGCCGCAGTGTGTAGAGAGATTTCACCATTACCGCTCTAACGAAAAAAAATATTATAGCTAGCCTTCTCAAGTTTGCAAAGTATATTACAGGGTGCACCACAGTATTCTATTGGTAGGCTTTATGTCTAAATTAGGCCTCTGGCTAAATTACTTGCCTACTAAAAATGAGTAATTCTGCATTTTCTCTAAAAGTATTGCAGATAGCAAATTTTTCTTAAATAACTCAGTCACCTACTTTTGGGAGAGCTTTCACATGCTGAAGTTCCAGACCTGTAGGTAATTACTCACCTACTCAAAATGAGTAAATGCGAATTATCTCAAAGTATTGCAGATAGCCAATTTTTCTCAAATAACTCATTCACCTACTTTTGGGAGAGCTTTCACTTGGTGAAGTTTCAGACCCATAGCTAATTACTCACCTACTCAAAATGAGTAAATGCAAATTATCTCTAAAAATATTCCAGATAGCCAATTTTTGTCAAATAACGCCTTCACCTACTCTTGGGAGAGCTTTCACTTGGTGAAGTTTCAGACCCGTAGCTAATTATTCACCTACTCAAAATGAGTAAATGCGAATTATCTCTAGAAGTATTGCAGATAGCCAGTATTTCTCAAATAACTCATTAATATGAAAACAACTTATAGGAAGTCATGGGCTGCAAATCTTTTCATGTGGTCAGATTTGACCTTGGGCCCCTCCTGCTTATTATTGGTCCTAGAGGTTTGCAATGTGAAAACGACTTATAGAAAATCATGGGCTGCGAATCTTTTGATGTGGTCAGACTTCACCTTGGGCCCCTGCTACAGGGTCAAATAAGGGTAGCCAAACTTAAAAGTTCTTTCAGCTTGCTTATTAACGAAAAATGCTGTTTATCTTCTAAACTATGTTAGTTGGCCTTTGTCGGTGGATACATCCAGCATCTGGCCACAGATGCGTCCTTAGTCTAGTTTGTACTGTGCTATCACTTATTGTTTTTTTTTTGTGAGTCACTGCTGCTATACACACACTTGTGAATAAAATAGTTTTTTAGAAACAAAATTTGTTCTAGACATGTTTTTGTGTGCATACTTAATGTTAAAATCTGGTTGTTAAGTTTTGATATATGTTAATAATGAAGTAAAAGTGTCATTTTGTACACTAAGCAAATGTATTTTTTTATAATTCCTTTAAAATCAGTTTTAAAATTTTCTCATTGTAAACATTATACCTAGATCACATCTTACTGTTCTGGGGTCACAAATGGGTTTGTCTACCTTTTGTTGTGGTTTTGACCACGTTCGATCTGCTTTGTATCTTGGAAGGACGTATTTGATTGCAATTGCATTTGGGTAGGATGCATTGGGGCAATCTGACGCAATTCAGAATGTGTTTCACCTTCAGGGCCGTTTTTTTAAACTTATGAAAAAACCTTCAGGACGGATATATGTGACTCGTTTATTAGCATGTACTACCACGTTACAAGGTTTCTTTTCTAGGGGCATAAGGAGAATGTCATTGAAGGGAAAAGCAAAAACATACAGAAACGACTGCACAGAGAGGTGTGACCTAAGCATTAAATAGCAGTAGAGTTCCTGTGAAGAACAGGTTCACAGTTTCCTTATCTTTAAGAACTGTCATTATTGTGTGCCCTTCTTCATCCAACTAAGAAGAAATGTAACTTTCCATTGGTAATCACAAAGTAATGAGCTTAGATTATACCCTGTTAGGTCTTTCCAATTCTGAAACATTAAAAATCTTGAAAAGATGAAAAAATTCTCCATACTATTATAAGATGGTAAATCATATACACAAGATCTTCAAATTTCTGAACATCCTAAGAGAAACAAATTTCAGAACATCCTAACAGAAACAATAAAGGTTAAACAATTTTTTTTTAAGCTTAGGAAAACAGGCAGCATGTGTTGCATACAGGACTGCAAATCCACCATGTACAACCTGTAGAAAATGTTCATTTTCCTTGTTTCACACAACACTCCACACAACAGTGGCCAATACATTACCTTACTTTGTGTTTGGCTTCATAAACTGGACAGTGTTTTAAAAATTGTAAACACATTTTTACTGGTGTTAGTCCTTCTGACAAACACAGATTCACTGTCCAATATGAATTAACAATACTTTTTAGCATATTTCAGATTGTTTAATTTGTATAACTGTTATTTTTTGTTGATGACATGATATTTTTATCTGTGTATTTGTTTACATACCGTATGTACATAGTGAAAAGCAATAAAGATTATTTTGTTGGACAACTGGTGTTTACATTATGAAGTTTGTGTTGTAGTCCTTGAATAAGCTTGCCCATTTGGAAGAATTTCTTTGGCATATGCTAGTTAAGGGACATTAGAGATACAATTTTTTTACTGAATTGGGCCATTTCTTACACAGAATAACATTCACTCAAATTTGGAAGCTGTTTTGGATCATGGTTCAGTGGTAAGATATGCTCCCTCTGTCCTTAAGATTTCTGAGTTCAAATCTTTGCATTGGACTTCATTGGCAAACTTAGATGTCCTTAAGTCTACATGCTACAATTTTTCCTCCACCCCCAATACCACCTCTACAATGCATTGAAAATAATGTTTAACCATGTGAATTAAACAATCCTTTGGTAAGGTATCCACTGTTATTTAACTTATGTTGCACATGCAACAAGTTACTGCTACAAGTGTCACATCCAGTTAATTTCAAACAATTCTCAACCTTTAGTTTTTTTGTGGTTTTTTCGTAAATTTTATAACGTATTATTCAGACTATTTACAAACTCGTTTCTTTTGTGAGTACATCAATCCTGTTATTCAACCTTGAGTCATGTTCTATTTTGAAAGAAGCTTACTTAAACTGTGCTGAAACAAAATAATAATGAAAGTGAAACCAAAGATACTTTCATTGTCATATTGACCAACCTCAGATACAATCCTATATATGAACGATTCTGTTAAGACATTGTTGTGGAACATTTGATATAAATACAGTATCTATGATGTGCATATTTTTGGTATTTCATGAAACAACTTCCCTGATGTCAATTCACTGGTTTATCAAAGCAAGGCCTCAAAGAATTTCAAATCTTGCTAGGAGTTTTAATTCAGCCCTGACGACAAAGATGAGAGCATTATGTTTACATACCACTGAGGCCTCTTAATTATGACTTGTCCCTGAAGCAAAAATATGAATAATGTAAAAGAATGTCTGAAGAATGTTGAAGTGTATAACCTAAACTCAACATGTATATTTATTTTTTCATTATATGAAATGACTGAAAATATTTTTCCCAGTGATAAAAATCATAATGTTCTCATATATAATTTAAAAACATTTCACGAAATTTTAACCTGTGTGAAATAATATACAAATAATATACAATGTAATACTTTTCAAGTAACAAGTATAATAAATTTCTGAGTTGGAAAGATCTTGTTTTTCAATCATTTGCATATGTTTTTAAAAAGCCTGCAGACAGTTTATTTATATATTAATTATGGTACATGGCTCAACAATAAAGGTGCTTCACTGACAGTAGAATAGAACTTAGCATAACACAGTTACCCTATTAAAGGATGAATTGACGATACATCAGTATTATTCCTTCATATTTTTTATTAGTGTATCTAGATCAAATTTAAATTTCGCGGTTCTCGGAATGTCATAATGTGCCCGAATAATTTGGGCGCATAATGAATTTTAGTTAACACCAAAACAAAGAATATACGGAAGTAAATGTGCTCCAATTCCCAGCAACTGTTTTCTCTTGGTTTTCTCAGCAGAAAAAAGTGTTTAATTGTCTGAAATTAAATGACAGAATGACAAACAACAACCTCAGCGGTACCAAGATCAATAAGTACTATGTACTCGTACAGTGAACAGCATACCTACAGTTATCAGTGCATTAAGACGTAAAAACTAGGAAAAAAATATTGGCAGAAAGTAAATCTACATATACACCATTGTATACAGTACTGTACAGTACTAATATGCTACATGGAATATTAAACTTTTTTGTCTATTTACATTTTCACATAAGGTGTTTTGAGAGTGACACGGTACCTGGGCCGGTAACTTAGTCAAAGTACACTTAAGTATTTGGAACAGATATTAGTGTGGTTTCCTGTATTGGAACAGTGTACTATCAACAAAAACGAAAGAGAAACAAACTGCACAATAACATACAAAATTATGCCATTGTAAAGAACCCTGTTGTACTATCAATGGTTGAAATGGACTTGTTGGACAGTTATGCAGTAAATTTATGTGTATAGAGTACTTTGTGCAAACACATGGGAGCAAATTTTGCTTGATATTGGATTTCTGAGTGTATTTATTCAGTGACTTCCTCTTCAACATTTCCCTGTGAAGAATGGATTATTGGAGTTAATAGTTTGTTTTAAGTAAGAATTAGGTAAGTGTAGGTTTAATATATTGGATAATATAGTTCTGTATGCTTGTTAATCGGTATTATGTATACAGTATCTATTTTGATAACTGACTGCATCCAATATATGAATAGTTCACATATATTAATTAAAATGTTCAAGTCAAAACTTGTTTGAAATTTAACAGCGATATGTATTGTTTTTATTTTATTTCAACAGCTGGGAAAACTTTCATATATTACTAAAGAATTGGCCTAAATTTACTCTGGTAAAATTCTCAAAATTTTTTATGAAATATATTTTGGACTTTTTAATGGCAATTTTTCATAAATATTGGTACAACTGTAGCTCTGGCACTCATAAAAAGTGAAAAGAAAAAGATTTGTGTGTGTATCATTCAAAAGTTATTTTATAGCACTTTTAATTGTTTTTGTTGCATTAAAAATTTATCCAGTTATGATGAGAAATACTGTTGTCTGGTGTGATTACTTATTATAATAATGATCTCGGGCAAGAGTTAACGATTATCCATTTGCACAGTTTTACTTTGAAGTTATAATCATGTAACTTTTATGTCAATTCTTCAAAAGGGTTCATTAGCAGCAGTTAAGGACTGTCTTTTGAAGGGATTAATGCACACACCTTTCGGCAATTTGATTGGGTAAAATAGGAGAAGCCCATATAGGTTGTTAGTGGGGGTGTCCTGTTAGATAAATTCCTGTGAAATTTGTTTCTTTTACCCATTTCTGTGCCATTGTGCATCCGTAGAAATGGTTATATCATAAGCCAAAAGACCCAAAAACCCCAAGAATTGACATAATGTAGAACATATTTTGTATATTATAATTCTTAAACAATCATTTGATAACCATTAAATGGAAAAGTAACTTCTGTCCCTTGTTTGTATATTTTCAACTTTGTGGAACTTATTTCATGGGAGAACTAATTTAACACATCAAAACAGTCAGAGGTGACACCCTTGTTCTGCTTTTGCACCCATTTGTGGGGGACAGAATTCAAGTAGTACAGTTGCATTATTGCACACTGAAAGACTTCCGAGATAAAAGTGGCTGTCACTGAAATATAAATTTATATGTGGCAGTAATTGCTACCTGACTGTTATAGATAACAGCAGGATGTTTGTTGTTAGGAGTATGTCAAAGTTGGAGTTTTATGCCCCCTTCAGCAAACAAGATCATATTGGGTGAGACATTCAGCATTACGCTTGACAGAGTTGAACCTACATAACAGTGACAGCCTGTGATTAGATGCCAAACTTACCAACAACTAGTCCACTCTAGACCTCTGTTTGAAACTAGATATAACTGAAGCTCTTGTTTTTATATGTTTAACTTGGAGGCTTTACATGCAACAATTTATTTATATTCATCAATAATTATAGACTTTTGTAAAGTTTAAAAAACATGCTGATGCCAAAAAGGGAATGCCAAAACTCTCGGAAAATAGGTTGTATCCAAAACATCTTCACAGGGTAGAGATTAAAGAGTCGAATAGTGGCCTTTCTGAAAAGAAACATTTAATGGATGACCTCTGAATATCTAGATACTGTGTCTGGTCAACTGAGAATATATCTGATAAAATTTTAAGAGTAGGAGTGTGTTGTTATAATCAAATATCATACTCTGTTGATTCAGTATCCAACCAGAATCTCCAGTGTACACAGGATTTGGTTCTAGTTATCGTTAATTACAATACTTTCTGATGTTAGGATATCCAAAATGCTTTCAATTAAACCTAAATTTGCATGAAAAATTCACTACACATATACTTTTTGTCAAACTTGTATGGCTTATACTTTCAATTAAACTAATTACATACATGCACCAGTTTTTAACCCCAGCCCATAAAGGCTAGGGTTATAGTCCTCCCCTACGCCGTGTGGGCAGCGGTGGGGGGCATAAAGTTTGTGGGTTTTCCACAGCCTTAAACCCCTGCAAAGATTTTGATCAAATTTTAACGATATGTTTACTCCAAAAGGATCTAGAGCCGATTGAGTTTTGGCGGGTATCTGGCAACAGCTGTTGCCATGGCAACACTTTTAAGATTTTCAAGTCTTAAAGTTTGTGGATGTTCCACAGCCTAAACCCATGCACAGATTTTTACCAAATTTTCAGGATATGTTACCCCAAGTTGCCATGGCAACACTTTTAAAATTTTTGAGTCTTAAAATTTGTTCTAAAATCATTAATATTTTCTGTAGCTTATCATTGGTCCTTGGAGGTTCACAGTAAGAAACAATCTATAGGAAATTGTGGCCTGCAAATCTTTTGCAAGTGTCAAGTTTGACCTGCCCCTGCATCAAGGTCAAGTGGGTTCATCATACTACAGACCTTCTCTCCTTTATAATTGTATGGCTTCAAAATATGAAAACTACTTGTAAGAAATCATGGCCTGTGAATCTTTTGTAGAAAATCTCATGGGTTTCCTTATACTTCTTAAAACAGATGTTGTTGGTAAGATTTTCCCAAATCTCAATGTTGTTTGTCATTTAGTTGTACCTGCAGGCTGGGATTCTTGCCTGGCGAGGCTGGCTATTTTTATACAGTGTCACTTGTGTAAGTATCTTGTGTTCTGTGGTAATCTTCAGGTGCCCTGTTTATGTGATCCCACCAGTTTTCTATTCATATTTACTGAGTTTTTGTATTAAATGATCAGGTTCTGAGTACCAAGCTTGCAATACAGATATGTGGAACAATTTTAAATCAATAAAAATAAATTTTTTATATTTTTTTATTGCTGTTTTTTTTTTTTATTTCTGGAATTTGTTCTATAAAAATTTCTTCGGTTCAGTCATTTTGGATATGGCCTCAAAAACTGTAAATACCTGAAACAACCATTGGAGTTACCCACACCACATATCCAGAATTATTTTACAGGTAAAAAAATGTCAATGAGTTATTCTATGCAGTTTTTGTGCTAGTGCATAGTCTTGTCCTTTAAAGTGAATTTTTGTCAGTTAAATCGCGGGCCATATGCCATATTCACGAAAATACGTAGATAAGGTGACCTTAGATCTAAGTAATTGAAGGTTTTTCACTTAAGTTTTTCTTTAAATTAGTATGTATAAAACAATACTAAGATAAGGTCATTTTAGATTTTAAGTATGGCAAAAACCAGCTCTAAAGGTATATTTGTTTATAAAATTTTGAATGGCACAAAACTGGACACACATACAGGTTTTATTAGTAAACAAATGCTTATTATCATTGTTGTTATCATCTGCTTGATTGCAAGATTCTAAGGTCACCTAAGAGTTAGGAATGTTCATGAATATGGTTTCATAATTTCTTACTTTTAACTTCTTCATTTCTTCTAAGTACTGTATTTTTTCAAAATTTTTAATTATTTTCAAATGGCATCAGACCAGGTGTTAAATTGAACCAGGCGTTATTTTGAAATACAAAGAAACAGTGTTATAAATCGTAAACAGTGTGCTTGGTACCAGGCGTTAATTTGAACCTGGGCGTTACTTTGGAAATTTACGGTAATACTTAAAATCTAATGCCCCTTTCACACAACAGGCGGTATATCCCGCGGTAATAGGTATTGGAACTCCCCTGTCCTTCAAGTACTGTCTGATGCCTGTATGCGAGCTTGTGACACAGTGGCGAAATGTCTAATTCCTTGTGTGTGCTATGGAAGTTTTAAAATATTTAAAGTTTCTTCATATGAATTTGATACTGTGAGCATGTGCAGATGAATGTGTTGATATGGTAAGTGAAGGTGTGTGGTCGACGGTGTATATAAGGTAATGAATTGATCATGTTTTGGTATAATACTGTAACATAAGGTGAGGGAGGTAAGTGGAAGTTGTCTCTCACTGATACACATCTATACTACTCTCATCCAACTGACATCCCACTGTTATTTTACGGTTACACACTGTGTCTAATCAGTGGTTGTGCACATCATACCTTATAGATAGACAAAATCCTGAAGATATGCGACGTATTGAGAGGTGGTTTCACCGCACAGTAAAACTTCTAGCTGCGGGATATAACACCTATAGTGGGAATAGGGCATTAGGTAGGAATGGTGAAAGTATTTGTACTTGACACGTTAAATACAGCTCCCGATCCTATGTGACATCTTCCATATTAAGATATGGGATTATCTTGAAATCCTGGGTAAGTGGAAGCAGTTTTTGATTGTTTTTTTTTTGAGATTTGACTTTCTAGGGTTGAACTTTATATCCATTTAACAGCACAGAACTTAAACAAGAGCCCCCGGAGGGTGCAGACCTCCACCAAGTGTGGATCCAGATGATCCAGACAGTGATCCAGATCACTCCCAAAATCTAATAAGTTGTTTTTTGTCCCATTTTGGACATTACTGAAAATTTCATCAAAATCTGTCCATAAGTTTTCGAGTTATCTGTCTTTAAAAATTACATTGATCCAGAAGATTCTGATAGTGATCTGGATCACTCCCAAAATCGAATCATTTCTTCCTTTTACCTTTTCAGACATATCCTGAAAATTTCATCAAAATCCGTTCATAAGTTTTTGAGTTATCTTGTTCACAAACAAACAAACAGACAGACAGACAGACAGACAAACCCAGGCGAACCTCTTTGGCGGAGGTAATAAAACACTTTGTTTACATGTAATGATGCACTTTATCTCATACTAACCTTTAGACAACCTTTAGAAGAATGTATTTTATTTATAATTTTTGATATTAAGTATTGAATGATCATTAAAGTGGAAAGAGTTTACAAAGAGCTCAGACATAACATGTTTACTTGGTTTTGATTGGAAAATATAGATAAAGTAACATTCAAAATATGAATTAGGTGAAAATTTGTGTTAATATTAAGCTGTATTGTCTATACTACCAGTGCATAATTTATTGCTATATGAGAAAATGTGTATCCTTCTGATGTACTTCTAAACCAATCTGATTGATCATGTGCCTCACAATTGTTTAATTGTAATAAAACCTAATTGCAGTCACTGTGACATCATTTCACATTTAAGATTTGTTTTTCATCGCCAAGCAATGTAAACTATGGAAGCCTATAAGGGTCATATGAGAGAAATAAAAATAATTTCACAAGTCGTAATTACGAGATACACTATCTTGTAATTACAAGATAGTAAGTTGTAATTACAAGATAGTGTATTTCGTAATTACAAGATAGCATATCTTGTAATTACAAGAAACAACATCTCATAATTACAAGAAAACACATCTCGTAATTACAAGAAACCAAATCTCATAATTACAAGATAGCACTTCTTGTAATTACAAGATACCCGCATACATATATACATGGAAAAGAAACAAAGTTTCAGTGTGTTTTAACTGTATTTTTATAACAGATAAGTCAGAAAACAATGAAATAGCCTTGCGAATGTCTTTTATAATTTTTTCTAGATAAAATAGGTGCTTGAAGAGGTGATATAGACAAACTGTGTTGCCGCATGTCGTGTCTTGAATCCAATTTATTTGTTGTATTTTATCAGTGTGAAATGCACAAATAGCCTTTGGGGAACCTTGCATATAATGCTTTATTAAAAATTATGTACAAGTTTACAGGGAATTGGAAGCAAGTTTGACAAATAACACACACACATATATAGTACATTTATATTATGGACCAACTTTAATTATAAGATAAATCTGCATGGATTTTCCCGTTTTTCATTAAAACTGATCTTACCACAAGATAATAAGTGAAAAAATATTGAAGAAACTACTGCAACTACTGTAAAACTATTTTAAAGACTTTCCTACCACCAAACCCATAAATATATGTCTGGCCTTGCTTGCTGGATCTTGGAAATTGTGCAGGATAATAGCCTTTTATAAACTAAATATCACAAAAACTTAAGTCTAATCTTGAGAAAGTATTATATTTATCCAGATAAAAATTCTTTAAAGAGGCCCTGTCAATAAAATGCCTTAACTATTATATATGTTTTTCCATGTACACACATTTTTTATTTTCTTTTTATATGAAGCTTAACACATCTCGTAATCTTGTAATTACGAGATGTGTTTCTTGTAATTACAAGATGCATATCTCGTAATTACAAGATGCATATCTTGTAATTACAAGAAATAGCTTGTAATTACTAGATAGCATATCTTGTAATTGCAAGATAGTAAGTCGTAATTACGAGATAGTGTATCTCGTAATTATGACTTGTGAAATTATTTTTATTTCACTCGTATGACCCTTATAGGCTTCCGTAGTGAACCGCTTTATCTCCTGAATATGCAAATACTTGTTAAGTATAATTATGAAGTTGTAACTAAAATCTAAATCTCTATGGGTAACTATGATTCTAATTAATATTTCAGAATCAAGATGGCTACCACATTGGATGACAATGCTCCCGATGTGAGTAGTGACGAGTTAGACACTGTGACAACCAGTTGGACTTATTCCTCCAGGTAGTTCAGTATTGAACAAATTTTATTTTACAAGTGCAGAATAAAGATATTTACCAACTAAGTGACATACTCAGGAAATAATGATTTTATCTTTATGGTATCCCTGGACAGAAGCCAAGGGATACTTGAGTTTTAACATGATCATACCGCCGCTGCAGAAATTTCCTTTCAAACATGATAAATTTGTGTAGACCTTTAAAATTTGGTTTGTGGGTATAATATGGGTAAATCCTTGGAGGTTATTGTATTGTGGCTGCAGCCCTTCACAGACAAATGAATTGTTATGGCCGTTTTTCCTTGGTCACAACACTCTTAGGGGTTGGGATCTTATTCTCATATAAGGACTAGTAATCTCAATGAAATATTTGTAGATGCCAAATTTATCCAAATAAAAATAATTAAACAGAAAGTAGAAATAATCAGTACTCGCCTCTCATAATTGTTTATCCGATGTTGTGTATATCCAAATATCTATCCGTAATATTCACAAACAAGAATAAAAGAAATAAATAGTATCCAATCAATTTATTTTTAAATAATAAACATTACTGATTCAACATTTCCAATTTTTCAACACATGTCAGACATTTATCCAAATTTAATCTTTTTATCTGTCTTTTAGATTTTCATAAAACATGTTACAGGTTTTGTTGATACAACTTCTTGTCTCCCAATTTACAACACTTTTCTTCATGACACAAATAGGTGAATTTCTCCTAAGTCCAAGTTACAAGTTATTTTACTCATGTTGGAAGTTACTGAAAAGCTGAATAACATATTTTAAGTAAATGCTCTAAATGCAATACGGATATATTATAAAATAAATGGAGTATTTGAAACAAATTTTAATTATTGGATATATTATGAAACAATTGGAATATTTCTGAACCAATTATTTAATGAACAAAGGTAAGAGAAATTTTGAGAAATTTCTATCATAACAGGTGGCATAAAAATTCAATTTGCGGTATTTACATTTTGGCCCTCAAGCAAAATTTGACCTTCAAACTCTTTCTTCAAGGTTATGCCTGGCCTCCAAACATCAGACTGTTGGTCTTTTTTCTATATTTCTTGGATATTTTCAGTCAGAACAACTTTATCATTGGCCATAGGGTTCAAAATGTTAAATCATCTTATAAGAAATAATGGGCTTGGAATTCCATGAAAGGATTGCATTTGACAAATGATTACTTATTTCTTTTTCCCATGCGAAGTAATACTCTAGTTATCCATTATTTGTGGCATTTGATTGTTTAAATTATTTAGCAGTGTATGTCTTCTTTGGTTAGTTCACAGCTTGAAGCTGAAGAAACAAGCGCAGATGGGGATTCTGAGGTTGATGGTCGGAGTCTAGAGGAAATCAAGTTCAACTTAAAAAAGAAAGTGGAGCTTAAACCCAGCACATTTGAAAATGCAGCTAAGGCCCTGCTCACTAGCAAAGAGGAAACCTTTTCTAATTGGTTGGATCAGATGGAGGCTCAGGAAAAGTGGAATCCAGATTGTCCACTGGATCTGCAGAAAGCCCGAGCCATTCAGGACTTCAAAGTGACAGAATTACAGACACATGGACGGTTGTTCAATCCTGAGATTAATAAAATTCTTGGGGGGGATCCAGCAATGCCTGAAAAACCAGGGAAAAAGAAGCCACGTTCGCCAGTCTTTCTCTTCCTTGGTACCTCGGAAATAGGAGAATTCAGAAAGAGGCTAGAAATTGCCTGCAAGAGTTTCCATGGCATTGGGAAGGATTTGGATGCAGTAAGTTGTGATATAACTGTTATTATGCCTACCTCATAGGGGCTGGATTTTAAATTTTGTGTTTTTAAAATTTTTTTTTAAATCTGTCCGCTGTCTGGGTGTCATTTAAACTAAAGAAGATTATTTTTATTATCTCAGCCAAATTTAGCATGGAGGCTGATTGGATCACAAGCTTAATTTGTAGTGGGCAAATCATTTGGCTATGTGCATATCAATATTGAATGTTCAAATATTTCAATATCGGCTGATTTCGGTTATTATCTACAAAATAGTCCGAATACAGGATACTGAAAACATTTTTGTTTTAGCATATCCCGAACCACTAACAGGAAATGATCTTAAACAAAACAACAAGTGATAGTTTTCATCTAAACCGCATTGAAAGCTACAAAAAATGTGAGATAAAAGTGTACAATTTTATTTAGGCTTTATTTCACATATTTACAGGGTAGGTTTACCATTTTAGTTACAACCCTGTCCCAAAACAATTACTGGCACCAATATTACTAAACAATGTACCCACTATTAAATTGGGTTGCTTTTTAGGGATATTTTTATGTTGCCATGGCAAAACTTAACTGGGGTATGCTTGAGGTCAAAATCTCTGCCCCCAGTCATATGGCTCTAGGCCGCATTATTTGAAAAATGGAAAAATGGCTGACATTTCAAAACAAAGTGAGCTATAGCCATTTTTTGTCTATTAGCGGTCAACAGAGGCTACTGTGCAACTTAAGTCAAATGACAATTTTTGGAAAATGTTATTAAAAAGAGTGAGACATCGGCTTCAAGTGTATTTTGGGCCTGCTGGGTCTCTGCAGAATCTACTGTACATCTCTACAAAATTTTAAAATCATGAACAATTTTGTCTTTTAACTTTTTAAATTTGATACAAATGAAAAGGTATTATATTTTTGGGACTTGCTAGCAAACCATACTCTTTCTTCACATTCACATGGTGGACATTACACATGATCATGTGTTTTCATCTATGTTACTTTTTCTTTGTTCCAGTTACCAGTACTGTTAACAGTGTGTCATGTTTCTATTTGTTTGTTAAACTCTATTAATTATGCATTAAAAATCGTATTGGTGGTACAGTAGGAAATGTGATAATTGCAAAGTATGTGGAATTTGTCACTGGGAGGGTACCGTTTCAAAGTAACACATCAGTGCCCATTCATTGGGGATCTAAAGCCTACCATAGTCACAGAAATATCAAATTTGTAAAGAGTCTCCCACAAGTTAAGGAACTAGAAGAGGGTTTCTTATGTTGTGGTAAATTTCACATTTCTCACTCCTTAAGCCTTCTTGATAAGGTTGATCAAAATAATGTAAAAACAGGTTAAAAATTCGCCAAGAATCTAAAATTCGCCACCTCTAAAACCTTAGTTAATTTTAGGAAGAAAATGATGTTTTTGTCTCACAATTGGTATTTTTCAGTTCAAAAAGCCTTAATTTACTATACATTCAACAAATCTCACCACAATTCATTTATTTTATTAGTATTTTCACATGTGGCGAATTTCAGATATGTGGCGAATTTTAGATTTCTTACTCTATCAATGTGACCCAGGTGTAAATATAAAGTGCATGAATAGTGGGATCAATTAAAGCAATGTTTTTTTTGTTTCCCATCTATGTAGTTGAGGAACAGATTACAGAGTCTTTAAATGTATGTTAGGAGTATTAAATATACCACGTTTATTTCAGATTGGAAAATTAATGGAAAGTAAACAGTTAGAAAACAAACAACAACGCCAAAAATTGAAGGAATGTTTTGAATCCTTCGAGTCGCTTTATGGAAAGCTTGGGACTGAAGTCCAGGATCTCCTGGCACTGGATGCCAACACTCTGGAAATTATACAAACACACAAGGATTTGTTGGATGATGATTCCTGCCCTATTGTGGTAGCAGGTAAGTCAGGTGTAGTTCTGGGAGATCGCCGTGACGTTAGCTGTTGATGGTCGAATCGGAATAATGTGAACAAAAATCCATCATTGCCTATCATGGAGTCATAATTGTGAACCGGACAAAAAAAGTATTTTACAAATGTCTATGTCACTCCATGCCTTGCTTTCTGTATCCGTGCTTGTGATTGGCTGATTTTGTGATCACCTTGACAACAGTGGGAAAATAACAAAGTGTTTTCTGTTTACTTTATAATTTTGCATTTATGGCTAGTTTTCTAATTTTAATTGGTAAAGGCACAAAATTTTCGCGAAATACAATCCTTAAAATTACAAAAAGGCTACAAAGAATTGAAAGAAATGAGTTTAGCAAATATCGGTTTTAATTAAAACTTTACCAATCATTACTTGGAAATGAGCCAGAGAGCGATAATACCGAATACAAACATCGTCCCAGCACTAACCAGGACATTCATATTTTGTGCTCAAAATACTGTCAACTACATGTATATTAAGTAGAACTCTAACATGACACGGTTGTGTCCATGAATCTGATTGGTCAAGAGTTATGGTAAAACTCCTGTATACATGTTGGCTGTTATGATAATACACCTCTGCAAAAATAACGGATGAAACAGCCTTAATAAAAGTTGTTATATCATCCAATTTGTAATTATTAATAACATTAAAATATTTTGTCATGTTAGAATGAGAGTAACACCCTCCAAACCATGGTATACGTAGAATTTTACCATGGTTTGAGGCAATAAACCCCTCAGGCTTCTTTCTTCCATTATATGCTAAATGGCGGTTTTAAATTCTCATCTTGGTATTTCAGTAAAATGCTCTTAATACCAAGACACCAGGCCTACTGACCCACCCCAACTCTTTTTTTCATTAATTATATCCCCGGGCGAAAGTCAGGGATACTTAGGATTCAGAGATTTCCTTTTGGATGCGATAACGTAAAAAATAATTTAGTTAGAACTTTCAACTTTGGTATGTGGGTATATATGGGCAATACCACAAACGCTATTGTTTTTTTGACCTTGACCTTCAATTTCAAGGTCACTGGTGGCCTCTTAAAGTCAGATTTTGGCCATTTTTTTACATTTTGGCCCAGTTCTCATATACAGAAAGTTAGATCATCCTATGGCTGGTATATATAATACATATATATGTCCGTCCGGGGATACACTGCATTGAGACGCAATGTCTAGTTTAGTAATGTATTAACATCTTCCCTCAAAGCTTTGGAATATTTAGTCTATAACTTTAAACATTTCCATTATCAGCATCCATTGTTAATACATGTATATAAAGGTATTTGTATGTTTGTAAACGTACTTTATATATCTTGATGTACAAATTAATGATTATAATGAAAACTCCATTGAAACAGCATATGTCTACCATATTAAAGATTTCCTACAGGATCTCAAAGTCTCACTGTCCCAGTATAGTCATACACTGTGGAACAAGTTCATAAAATTGAATATTCAGAAAATAAAAAAATTGAATGATGAAGTTTTGTGCTGTATTATGATTGATAAATTCTTTTGTTTCTACTGAGTCATTGTTTTCTTTCAGGACAAGTCAGCTCAGGCAAAAGCTCGTTGTTGAACCTCTTTCTTAGTGCTGGCGGGAGAAAAGAAGCAAAGACAGAAGATGGCAAATGTTCCGACCCCTTCACACTTCCTGTTAGCACACTAGCATGCACTGGGCGTGTCTGTGAAATTTCATATAATGATAGGATTTCAGCCAAACTCTACCAAGACAAGGTAAGTGAAGATTATAGCCAAACTTAATTTTATTATGTATGTTCATCTTAGAGCAGTAGAACCAGTATAATCTTACCTTTTATTGGCTTAATATTTTATTTTGTGAATTCATTTCTAATCTTAGATTAATATTTTATGAAGTCATTTCAACTCTCCCACAAATTTATATTTCCATAGAGTTTTATGGATGAATACCCATTCTATTTTATGAACCTTTCGTTGTCTGAACACAATGTCATCCTCCCAGCATTTTGGGTTAATAGAGATTGAACTGTACTAATTTATATGGAGGATATTGGGTACCGAAATTAGGGAATACCCCTTTTAAAGTTTCACATTGATGGCATCAAGAGTGATGCCACACACATAAAGTCCCTCGTGTCCTATGGTAATGCTAACATGGGTCATAGCAGAATCTTCAGTTTTACATGAACTTCCATTGTTTGGTAGGTTCAGTTTGTAAGATTACTGTCGATACAGAGGTATTAGGTATATTATCAAGAAAGAGGTATAGTATTTGCATATTATATTAAATTATGTCTAAAGAGTGAAAACAGGAACTTTCCAAATAAAAGATGATTTCATACCCATTTAAACATTTGTCAATTAGAGTATTTCAGAACCTGTTTATTACACTCAACTGCAGGGTTAAATTGTGTACAGTCTGTTTTGGCACTCTGATTCTGTACTTGTTTTGGCTCTAAAAAGTTTCATTGCTGAAATTGTTGTTAGGGAAGTGTGTCCCTGGTTCTACTGTAATCCTTGTTGATTATGCATCAGGGTTTATCCAACGGCAAACAGAAAAGCTTGCAGTGTCTGTAAAATTTGTTGGCATAAGTTGTCTTGGGTTCTTGCAAGTGGACCCACATTACACTCATACTGAAGTCTCTACATTGGCTCCCTGTTAAAGAGAGAATTGCTTTCAACACTGCAACCCTCATTTACAAACATCTGGATTCAGGTCTGCTGCAGTACTTCCACATATACATAAATTAATACACATCCTCTGTCAATACCAGATGTGCTGTTGCAACAAAGAGATAACATAGTTGTTCCCACATTTAATCCTTGGATTCATAAGTCTAAAACTCATTTTTTTAGGATCCTTTGCAAATGATAGTCCCAGACTTTGGAACAGCCTTCCACATGCTGTCCGATCTGCCCCCAGCCTGGCAACCATTCAGGCATGACCTTTAGGCTCTGCTGTGTTATGAAGCCTGTCCTCCTTAACATCCTCTCCTCTGGTTGGACAAACCCTCTTTGATGCCAATTTTTTTCTGCCCCATGGGCATATTGTGTCTACTCCTTGTGTTTTATCATACACATCAAAGTTAAGTGCTTTAAAAGTCTGTAAATAATAATAATCTTGGATTACAGCCTTGAGTTGACACAGAAGAATATGTACCAGTAAGATATAGGGAGAAAACACTACACTCTGATGAGAAGTGACATACCTTGTCTGTATGGACCACCACACAAAGTATATCTTCAAAACTTTGTTAACCTTTTTTCACACTAAGTACAAAAGTGACTGAGGTCTGCTTGATGAAAAAATCTCTGGACCTGTCACTTTTGGGATCATTTTGATAAAAAATGCCTAAATGATGAGCATCATTTGCATTTTACTGGAGTAAATTTGTAAAAATAGCCAATAATTAAAGTGAAAATTACGGGTCTGGAGAGTCTACTGAACATCAAAAGTTGGGGGTCATGTTGGCAAAGAGGTAACAAACTTGTCTCCCGACTCAGAACCCTGGACCTTATGTAGGAAAGTTGGTAGTTGCTTACTGATGGGAAGCAGTTTACAGTACAGAACCTCGGCCAAGTGTATATACTGGTTTCCTGTGCCCCCAAAATTCCCATCCTGATATGACCTGTACAGTGTTGAAAGCGACGTAAACCCCAAATAAATTGACCAAAAGTCCAAACCAGTTACCCTGTGTAAAGTAGCCATATTTTTTCCAGATTTGGAATTCCTGACCCCAAAAATTGATTTTCAGAAAGTGACCAATAGCTCAAACATGGAATGAAATAGTGTGATATCAAATTGGGGATCTGAAGAGTCTGCTATACAACTTTTGGCCAAAAAAACACTTTCATAATTATGCTCATTGTATCCACCGGATAGCATCCGGTGGATACTATGGATTTGACTCCGTTACGCCTACGCCGCCGCCGCCGCCACAGTGTGTAGAGAGATTTCACCATTACCGCTCTAACGGAAAAAATATAGCTAGCCTTATCAAATTTGCAGGATATATTCATAGCCATAAAATCTTGCCTGGGAATTTTTTTGGCCTCATTTTGAAAAACAAGATGGCCGCCACAGGTGTTTTTTGACTTTAAACAAGGACTTTTGGTGGCCCTCTAGAGCAAAGGGTATTATAGGTAGAGATCTCAAATTTGCAGGATATGTTCCTCATTATAAAATCTTGACTGGGAATATTTTTGGCCTCATTTTGAAAAACAAGATGGCCGCCACAGGCGTTTCTTTGCAGTCATGAAATGTGCTTATATCTCCCTTATTATTGGTCCTAGAGGTTTGGGATGGTAAACCAACCTATAGGAAATCATGGGCTGGGAATCTTTTGGTGTGGTCGGATTTGACCTTGGACCCCTCCTTCAAGGTCGAATGAGGATAGCCAAACTTAAAAGTGCTTATAACTCGCTTATTATTGGTCCTACAGGTTTGGGATGGTAAACCAACCTATAGGAAATCATGGGCTGGGAATCTTTTGGTGTGGTCGGATTTGACCTTGGACCCCTCCTTCAAGGTCAAACGAGCATAGGCAAACTTAAAAGTGCTTATAACTCGCTTATTATTGGTCCTAGAGGTTTGGGATGGTAAACCAACCTATAGGAAATCATGGCCTGGGAATCTTTTGGTGTGGTCGGATTTGACCTTGGACACCTCCTTCAAGGTCAAACAAGGATAGCCAAACTTAAAAGTGCTTATAACTCGCTTATTATTGGTCCTAGAGGTTTGGGATGGTAAACCAACCTATAGGAAATCATGGGCTGGGAATCTTTTGGTGTGGTCGGATTTGACCTTGGACCCCTCCTTCAAGGTCAAATGAGGATAGCGAAACTTAAAAGTGCTTATAACTCGCTTATTATTGGTCCTAGAGGTTTGAGATGGTAAACCAACCTACAGGAAATCATGGGCTGGGAATCTTTTGGTGTGGTCGGATTTGACCTTGGACACCTCCTTCAAGGTCAAACGAGGATATCCAAACTTAAAAGTGCTTATAACTCGCTTATTATTGGTCCTAGAGGTTTGGGATGGTAAACCAAACTATAGGAAATCATGGGCTGGGAATCTATTGGTGCGGTCGGATCTGACCTTGGACCCCTCCTTCAAGGTCAAACGGGGATAGCCAAACTTAAAAGTGCTTATAACTCGCTTATTATTGGTCCTACAGGTTTGGGATGGTAAACCAACCTATAGGAAATCATGGCCTGGGAATCTTTTGGTGTGATCGGATTTGATCTTGGACCCCTCCTTCAAGGTCAAACGAGGATAGCCAAACTTAAAAGTGCTTATAACTCACTTATTGTTGGTCATAGAGGTTTAGGATGGTAAACCAACCTACAGGAAATCATGGGCTGGGAGTCTTTTGGTGTGGTTGGATTTGGCGTTGGACTCCTCCTTCAAAATGAGGATAGCCAAACTTAAAAGTGCTTATAACTCGCTTATTATTGGTCCTAGAGGTTTGAGATGGTAAACCAACCTATAGGAAATCATGGGCTGGGAGTCTTTTGGTGTGGTTGGATTTGACCTTGGACCCCTCCTTCAAGGTCAAACGAGCATAGCCAAACTTAAAAGTGCTTATAACTCGCTTATTATCGGTCCTAGAGGTTTGGGATGGTAAACCAAACTATAGGAAATCATGGGCTGGGAATCTTTTGGTGTGATCGGATTTGACCTTTGGCCCCTCTTTCAAGGTCAAATGAGGATTGCCAAAATTAGTGTTTATATCTTGGTTATTCGTATTCCTAGAGGTTTGCAGTGTCACACCAACCTATAGGAAATCATGGGCTAAGAATCTTTTGATATGGTCAGATTTCACCTTGGGCTTCTCCTTCAAGGTTAAGCGATGTTAGAATGGCTTTGGTGAGTTTTCTTCTGGTGGATACAATTTGCATCGGTTCTCTGATGCGATAGGTCTAGTTGTATGTCGGAATTCAGGAACCATTCAGAAGAATGTACCCATTTTGTCTGACTGCACAAAAATTCTGTTGACCTGTAATACCGCAGTTGGCTGGTTTCTAGTTTGAAAAGGGAAATAAACATTTTTGACTGAATTGAACTGATTGTGGTTTTGGGATTCAGAAACCAGTTAAAATATTGCAAAACATTTCCGGAAATTCACATTTTTTGGCAGAATATGATCCGAGAACTTGAAATGCAATCACTTCTTCTTTTGGTGAGACCCTTCTCACATAAAAAAGTAGGAAGGAAGTTGATACTTGGTAGGGACATTGGTTGGGGGTTGTAGGTATGCAATGTCATGGTGTGACCTTGATTTGACTTTTGACCTTGCTGTAGTGACCTTGACATTTAAAATCTTGTCCGGACAAGATCTCGGAAACTGTAAGCTGTGGGAAGTTGATACTTGGTAGACACATTGGTTAGGGGCTGTAGGTTAGCAACATCATAATATGATCTTGATTTGACCCTTGACCTTGCCATAGTGACCTTGACCTATAATATCTTGTCCGGGCTATATCTCAGAAACTGTAAGGTGTAGGAAGTTGTTACTTGGTAGGTACATTGGTTGGGAGTTGTAGGTGTGCCAGGTCATGGTGTGACCTTGATTTGACCTTTGACCTTGCCGTTGTGACCTTGACCTTTAAAATCTTGTCTGGATTATATATCAGAAACCGTTGGGATTGTAGGTGTGCAGCATCATGGTATGATCTTGATTTGACCTTTGACCATACCATAGTGTCCAAGAGTTTTAAAATCTTGTCCAAGGTATTTCTTGGATTCTGTAAGGTGTATAATGTTACCACTTGATATAGGGACATTGGTTTGGGATTGTAGGTGTGACCTTTAACTTTGGCAATCGCAAAGTGTGTTCACCTGCCATATTTGAGACATGTTTCTCTTGTGACAAAGATATATGGATTGCTACAACTGATTATTATACATACTTTTTACATAATTGTGTTATTTCTATTGACAGCTATTCTCCAATTAATAAATTTATAGCTTCATATTTTTTAGTTTACTGATTAATGCTGTCATCTTGCTATTGAATTGTCTTGTTTTAATACTTTATCTTTACATACATTTTCTCTACTTAAACATTATTTTGACCTTTATATGACACACACTGCTCTGAAAGTGTCCCAATCTTTGTACTTCTGTATCTCATGGTTATGAAAACTATTTCCCCAGGCTGTGGGGTACAGGCATCTGTGATGCTATTTTTTGGGGGGGGGTTTTATTGTGACACAGACAAAAAGACAGATAGATAATCAGAAAGACACTCTGGCAAATGAATGCAACCCCAATCTACTAGTGGAGGTTATTACATTATCTTTATATTGATGATTGTATCCTGTATCAGTATGGTACCTGAGAAACAAAGTAAACATTTCTGGGGAAAATGAAATTTTAAGAGGTTTCATTTTTTTTTTTTTTTTTTGGAAAAGATGACATGAATCTATACCATCCTAGGCCTTTAAGTGACTGTTTTGTGAATGTGTTAAAAGTCATATCAATCCCCAAATATATTGAAGTCCAAACAGAAAAACAAATGTCCCCTTCTGAGCTCTGGTAATTTAGTACAGTAAGTACAGTAAGAAGTGTAAAATTTGCTATGTATCTGAAATTTGCCTTGTGTGGAAATATTAATAAAATAAATAAATTAAGGTGAGATTTGTTGAATGTATAGTAAACAAGACTACTGCTGCAGTGGTTATCTCCCGCCTTAGGATCAGTAATAATGGAGAACTAAGGGAGATATAAGGCCTTTGTAGTAAGATGATCCCACTTCACACTGAAGAAGGGATCAAACGTCAAAGTCAGCAATGGGAAAACATTCCCAGGCCATGACTTCCTATAAGTTATTTTTACATTCCAAACCCCTAGAAGCAATGAGGGACATATAAGGCCTTTTGAATAGGATATTAAACATGATATGGTGGCCATTTTGTTTTGAAACTAGCCCAAATTACTACCAGGCTAACTTTCCTAGCCATATATCTTTTGTGCAAATTTGATGAACCTACCTGCAATATTTCAAATTTTAGAGCATCTTATGCCAGCCATTTTTTTCAAAATGAGACAAAAAATTTTCACAGTGAAAACATTTGCAGGCCAGGACTTCCTGTGGGCTGTTTTTACATTCTGAAGCCCAAGCACAAACAATAAGGGAGATATAAGGACATTATAGTATTATAACCTCCATATAACCTTGAAGCAGGGGCCAACGGACAAATTTATCACCTGGAAAAGATTCCCAGGCCATGACGTCTTACAAGTTGTTTTGACATTCCAAACCCCTAAGAGCAATGGTAAGGTAAATATAAGGTCTTTTTTAATAGTATAACCTCATTTGACATTAAATATTTGGTATGGCGGCCATTTTGTTTTGAAAGTAGGTCAAATTATTATCACTCTAGCTTTCCCAGATTTAGAGCATCTTTATGATTTTCAAACAGTCGGCTATGGTGGCCATTTTTTTTTCAGAATGCGGCCAAAATTTCGCACAGACATGTTTGCAAATATTCTCTGCCAATTGGTGAAGCTATCGTCATAAATGAATGAGAGATTAAGGTTTATGTAATAATGTGACCAGACCAGAGCTTTTGGTTGCTGGTGGGAGATAATTAAGGCTTTTTGAACTGAAAAATACAAAGTTTAAAACATTTTTTTTCATAGAAATAAGGTTTTCAGAGGTGGCAGATTTTAGATTTCTGGCAAATTTTAGATTCCTTACTCTACATTTTGCAATTTATTTGGCCAGGTTCACTTTCTAATTAGTTTTTTTTTTCAATACTTCTTCAGAAATGTTCTCAAGGTGTCAGTATTGAAATGTTTTGGTTACAAAAGTGCAAGCCCCTGTGAGCAATAGTTTTTCACATGGTTTTTGTTTTGTTTACTGGATACATTCTTCCATGTTTTGCTAAATAATATCTCTTTTTTAGTCGAATCTTTGATTCGAGTTATGTACAGGGTTGTGGTCGCGATTTAAAATCGGCCGTTTAAGCCCTTTAATATCAAATTCTGCATAATATTTGTTCACATATCGGTACATTAAGGTGTATAGTATATACGCTGCCATTTTGAAAAATTTTAATGCTTTTATTAAGTTATATTTTATGAAGTAAGAAGCTTGTCTAGCACTACGTCTGGCTTTCTGTAAGGTCCTGTATGTCCTAGAAACTATTGTGTTACCCATTGTGATGGCGTACTCGAACGAGTCTTTTTTAACGGTTTCGTCTGCAGATTTCTAGACATGAAAGCCCAATTAAAGTACATATATTTATTCGTCTGCTGGTTTTTCACGCAGTCACTGTTAATGTAAAATCATTGTCTGCGCATCCATGCGACTTCATTCATCGAAGCTTGACAATTAATTTAAAGGTATTTCTGAACCAATCCCATCGCTTGACAGATATTTGTGCCACAGCCTTCTCATTAGTCAAACAAATAAACCGCAAAGAAATTAATGAATGAAGTGACGTCACGGTAGTACTAGACATTTGTCGTTTAGCCAATCAGAATCGACAACTTCTTCCAAAATAAGAAACGGATTGACAGAAAAATGAAATCACATGATAACATCATCTCATATTTTTATTGGCCACTGTCTACTAGATATTTTTACAACAAATAGCGATATTAGTAACACGAAGACGAAGCATGGCATTTCATTTTTCATATTTATTCCTTGTCTTCTTACTGGTTTTATGGAGATACGTAGTGCAAACTCTTTGTAATTTGACTTTTAAAAAGTGAAGTGGGATTATCGCCCACACGTGAAAAACTGGCCGTGATGTTATGCTCTGTTTTACAACGACAATTGACCAATCAGAATCGTGGACACAAGTGTGTCATGTTAGAATTACCAAATAAACCAGTTCCCTAATCTTATTTTATTATACGGGCATCCACGCCTGAAATTTATGTCTTCTCACTTCAAAATCAAATTTCAAACTGTGCATCTACAAACCCTTTATATTTGTAAACCTTTCACATCACGTCACTACAAATACCCATCTCGCTACACAAATCTGAAAACAACTTCTCTGGAAGCGGTTTGCAAATGCGAGTGATAATACCAAGTTTACAGATTTCAACACCCACTGCTGTCCTAAGATTCGAAACTGTGGTTGGCAGAAAGCCAGCCACTGCACCCTTGTTTATTCTTGTGATTATCATTTTTATGAGTATTATTTCAGTGTACAGGGGATTGGGTCTTTGGAACTACTTTAAGCACATAGACTTGGAAAATTATATCTTAAATAAATGATATAGTTATAGTTCTAATACATTTCATTTTAAACAGACATCAATCTCTTACATTTTTTGTGAGGGGACTCGGTGGTGTAGCGGTTAGTGGTGGTGGACCAGTTCACGCCCGGGTACCAATTCACGCCCACCCCCTAAATTTATCCAAAACAATCACAGTTAAACAATAAATTACAAATGTATATGATCAATTTGATGATTATCTATAATGTGGTAAACATCTTCTCTATGAAAAATTACAAATTGAGGGTGGGCGTGAACTGGTACCCGGGCGTGAACTGGTCCACCACCACTAGAGTTCTCGCCTCCAACCTCTGAGGCCGCCAGTTCGAATCTCGGGCCGGGCGCTTCATGTTGGAAAGTTGGTAGTTACTCGCCGATGCCTGGTGGTTTACAGTGCAGTATGCACTGGTTTCCTCCACCTGTAAAACTACCCGTCGCAATATGACCCTGGCTGTTGAACGCGACGTAAAACAACAAATAAATCTAAATCTTACATTTTTTGAAAATACATACTTCAAATGAGAAGTAAAAAAATATTTGGTGGCCATATTTAAGTCTTTGTTTTCAAAAGTTAAACCAACACTTGGGTAGACTTAGCCGAAGCGTAGATTTAGCAGCTTTGGAAAGCCTCTAAGTCTAAGACCACACACTTAGCCTCAAGACAAAAGTCTTATGTTAGAGTCTAAGTCTGGGCTAAGTCCTCTTGTGAAACTGACCCCAGCTTTGTGTACACTCTAACACCGGTAAAACTTTTGTTTCAAACCATGTGGTAATGAAGATAAAAATTATTTCAGTATGTAAATCACCTCATTTGCATACTTTAGATTAAACAAGAGAAAGAGATTGAGATAGATGAGATTTCGAAACATGTGGATATGTATGGTCAAGAAGCGACTTACAAGGCAGAAGAAAATATAAGGGATGTGGTCAAGCTTGGACTGCCCATTCCTTTCTTAAAGGTACAGTTCTTTGATTCCTCAGGGACATGTTTTTTTATAAATTTTAAGAAAGCAAAAGCCTGGCAAAACTCGAGGGATTCTGTCATTTGCAAAAAGATTTTATCGAAGACTACTATGTAAGAAGTGATTGAGGCAAATTCAAACTTCAACTCTTTAGTGAACAACAGTGTTGTAAGAATGGTATTTTAACCTGGTCATATGCCTATGATAATCTTTAAAGGCATCAATATATTTGATTTATCTCTCATTTTGCTGTCCAAAATCTAAGCCACTATGGCATCTGTTAAAAAATAGAATTGTCAATGCGCCAAGAGTTTATGTTACATTTAATCTGGAGGATGTTTTATTGGGATACATAACAGTCCAAATTCTGTTGCACTAAACAATGTATTAAGTAAGGTGACAAAATCTTGTTTATATTCCAAAAAGGTTTAGAAATCAACATTGATGGATTACTCTTAAGTTAAAATGATCGGTAATGAGCAAAAGTGTTGTTGCCGTTATATACGAGGATATATTATAATATGACTGTATCAATTAAAATACACTTAAAAAAAAGAAACAAAATGACTGTTAAAACTTTGTTATACAAGATTTTATGCAGGAGGGCACAGTAATCCAGTTGTTTTCAAGTTTTTGTAAAGTGTCATGTGTTTTTCACCTGTTTGAATACAGCTCATTCCAAAATGTTGGAAATACTGATGGCAAGTTCCAATATGAGCTTTACCTAATAACAGGGATGTATAAAAATAGTGCATTTATTGTACAGCACTGAATCTGTGTGTGTAATGTTAAAATTGTTTGATATTGTCTCCCACTTTTCTGACAGGGAGGTGTGACACTTGTGGACACCCCAGGGGTCGGTGAAAATGTCCAGGACTCAGAGATAGTGCGGAATTATATTGCCAAAAATAATGTCTTTGGCTTCATTTTCACCATACATACAAGTGCAGGCAGTGGAGTCAATCTGAAGGTGATTGCACGGGTGTCATTAATGTTAGATGTCATTAATGTTAGACAGTGATGAAAAAAGCTAATCTATTTTATGTGATACATTTACACTGATACATTTTAACTAGTGTTCGCATATTGCATTTCTTAATAATTTATGGTAATTACTTAAACTCAGATAATATAATTACAACTTGTCTAACATTAATGATGTCTAACATTAATGACACTCATGTACATTGTACATTGATAAATTAATTCATTTCACAACTGTTGAAATATTAATGTTATTATATAAATGTTATTCTGATATGACATTTACATTAAATGTATTATAAAATTAACATCCTAATCAAAATAGTCATAAATTTGTTCAAAGAAATAGAGTCAAATGCCTTAAGGAAAGGTCTGTTGAGTGGTATTCTCTTAGAAGGAGATTTCAGTTCACACATTTTCAGAGTGCCAATTGTATTTTAACCTGTTCTCTTTGATTGCAACTTATGTTACCTGTTTCATGTATCAAGTAGATGCCTGGACCATCAGGGTGGTTGGCTGGTTATGATCTTTTTATCTTGATTGGCTGACTGACATTTTATGCTCTTTAAATGATTTAGCAGCTCAAATATTAATAACAGGCAATTTTTTACTTCAGTTCCAGCAGCTCTTACGAGACTTGTCCAAATATGAAGATGAAAATGGGAACAAGAAACTTGACCCAGAAGCTGTGATCTTTGTGTGCAATTTCTGGGATCAAATTAAACCTGAAGAACGTGTGAGCACAACCAAGAGAGTGTTAGAGATATTAGAATCTACAGGATTCATGAAGGACTTTGATCCCACAAAACAGCTGCTTTTCATGAACTCAAAAGGTACTCTAATATTCAGTTTCTGTGTCTGTAAAGTTGATCTAGAAGAAGTCCATATCTTGATGACCTTGGCCATCAGTGTCAAGGTCAGTGGGAGTTACCAGAAGGTCTGTTTTGGCCAAACTAATAACATCAACTGTGTAAGCTGAGTAAATGACCTAATGGCTGAGGCTTAGTCAATTTAACACTTATTAAATGTCTTCACGTGGATAGATGTATTTGTGAATCTCAGTCAATCTTAATTCATGGTGATATATCAATCATATAAATTTGGTTAACAAAATGAAAAAGTACAAGGAGCTATCATAATGGTAAAGCTTCTGAATTGAATAGACATTTCCGTATGAAAAAGAGGAGTGTTTTAGTCAGACTTCAATATAAAGATGGGACATATGCTAGTTAATACTATTACGTACTTGTACACTTTCAAATGCAGAACTGATCTTGTTGGGTTCAAGTCCAGATTAAAAACAATATACCGATGGCGTATCGCTTGCTATTAAAGTTATCACATTAAAGTTCAATGTGTAGGAATGTAACCCATCTTTTTATTAAAATAATTCTGACTAGCAAGTTTTACCCCACAGCCCTTAAGGGCTGTCTGTGTATTGTTTTCACCCATGGCATCCTGATGGGCAGGTGAGCGGGTGGGGGAAAACTTTGTCCCGGCTGTATCTCAGAAACCGTAATTGTTTAGGGGAAGTAGGTGTTCAATGTCTTTGTGTGATCTTGATTTGACCTTTGACCTTGCTGTAGTGACCTTGACCCTTAAAATCTTGTCTGGGCTATATCTCTGAAATTGTAAGGTGTAGGAAATTGATACATGGTAGGGACATTGTTAAGGGGATGTAAGTGGGCAACATCATAGTGCAACTTGATTAGACCTTTGACCTTGCTGTAGTGACCTTGACCTTTATAATCTTGTACAGACAATCTAGGAAGGGACAGTAGTTGGGGCGTGTAAGTGTACATCGTCAAAATGTGACCTGTAACCTTGGCTCTGCCAGAGTTTATTGACCTGCCATATTTGAGACATATTTCTCTCATCACAACGATATGTGCATTGCTGCAGCTGATTATTATATGTATTTTTATTTTTTTTATCCTATTTCTATAATTCAATAAATAAATTTTACAGATTTGTAATTTTTAGTGTACTGATTAATGCCATCATCTTACTATTAAATTTTCATTTTAATACTGTATATTTACATACATTTTGTCTCTCTTAAATGTTAATTTCTCTACTTAAATGTCATATGGACCTTTACAAAGCTGACACTGTTTACTCTAAAATCTCCTTCTTCCATATCTCATAGTGTTGAAAACTATTTCCCCGGGCTGTGGGGTACAGGAATCTCTGATGCTTTTTTTGTAATTTTGGTTCTTGTTACACAGTTTAATTACTTTCATATACTGTGGCAAACTTACCTTTCTAAATGCTACCTTATGCTCACACTGTCCATTCATAATTAACAGAATATTCTTACACTACACCATTCATTACACTGCAAGAAGAGTGTCAGTTCCTAAGTGGTTCACAAATTTGAAATATAATTATTTGAGTCTCATGTGACTGTGCCTGTGGGTTGAATTCAGCTTATCGCAAACCTGGATTTCAATGGGTTAATTCCTTATAGGACCTAAGCTGTTGAAGGAATGTGGAATCCTATTTTATATTTGTTTATTTTTGTTTTAAATCAAGGTGCCTTTGATACTTGGAAGGTAGGCTACATGTCTGAGGACTACAACAAGTTGATTGATGCAATGGAAAGATTCTTTGAAGTGGGACACAAAAGAAAATTGCTTCAGTCCTATGTGTGAGTCTAAATATGCACAAATTCATCTCGTGTGAAAGATTAGTGTCATGTTATTCTTAATTCCTGTTAAGTTTATGTGACGTTAACTTCTTTGAAAACAGAATACCTTTCAAGTATTTGTTTCTGTTGATATATGCATCAAAACTTACTATTCTACCAGTGTTTGAAAATGTGAAACTTACTGCACTATAATTTGTATCAGTATTTGAATTTATTCTTGCACTTGACAGTTGGTTCCATTCCTTAATGCAGCGAGTGCTGAGATCTGTGAAGTTTTTGCAGTTTTGGGCGCAGGATATTGGGGCCAATACCAAGAATACATTTGCCGAGAAACTCCAAGAAAAGCTGAAAAAGATCAAGAAAGCCCACCACAAAGAAATAAGTCTTGTCAGGTAATTACAATTAAATATCTCATGAGTAGAGATACCTTTATATGTAAAATATGCATAAATATCCACTCTTTCCAACAAAAAGCAGAGTGTAGATTGTTTAAGGACTTTATGTGCATATTTTTACTTAAATTTCATCCCTTTCACAAAATTTGCATAATTTTAACCATTTTGTAAAATCTTATAGAAGCACATGATAAAAGTGGGAAATCCTCACACTGAGAAGTTTCAAGTGTTTTCATTGGCTGAGCATGAATTATGATTTCAGACATGGCTGGTTGAATTAAATACACTGTGCTGTAAATTTTTTTAGGCATGTTGTTTGTCTTTTTAATATTTACCTCATCTCACATATCACCCATACTGGCATCATATACCATCCTGACTTCGCTGGTCATCTTACTTCCATGGACAATTTTGGTATTTAAGGTCCTTGGATGGCATTTTCTATTACAGTTTTCCCTGTTATTTGGAAATCCTGTTTGCAGTGTTCCTGTGTAATAGAACATTAGTGTGTCACACAGATTTCTCCAATACTACTACAGTTACAGATTTTCTGTAAATTGTCCCAGTGAATTTTCACGCCCTCAAAAATTTTGTTGGTTTTGTGGACTTAGGCCTAGGTAAGTGAGTAATAGCAATATTTGCTACTTTGAGTAAAGGACTCGTAACTCAAAAACCATTGCAGTTAGAGCTTTTTCTTGAAATATGTTGTTCAGCTACTTTGTCCTTAGCTATAAGATGGTACATAGTTTGGGGTTCCACTGCATGCCATAAGTGAGTAATAGCTATTTTCTTATTTGTAGCAAAAATGACAGAAGTAAATGTCAAATATCTTCAAAAGTATTAAAGTTAAGCAATCTTTTCTAATATGTTATTCATCTAGTTTTTCATAAGCTGTCTCGTGGTAAAGTTTTTGACCTGTTGCACATTGGATAGCCGAGTAATAACTACTTTAAAATTCTTACTGTTGAGTAAATCTATTGTAACTCCTAAACTATTGCAGTTAAAGTATTTTCCTAAAATATGTTGTTCAGCTACTTTGTCCGTAACTATAAGATGACATATAGTTTTGGGTTCCATTGCATGCCATAAGTGAGTAATAGCTATTTTCATATTTGTAGCAAAATAATGACATAAGTAAATCATGTCAAATATCTTCAAAAGTATTAAAGTTAGGCAAATTTTTTCAAATATGTTGTTCATCTAGTTTTTGATAAGCTATCACATAATAAAGTTTTAAACCTGTTGCACATTGAATATCCGAGTAATAGCTACTTTGAAATTCTTACTGTTGAGTCAATCCATTGTAGCTCCAAAACTATCGCAGTTACAGTATTTTCCTAAAACATATTGTTCAACTTCTTTGTCCTTAACTATGAGATGGTACGTAGTTCAGGCTTCCATTGCATGCCATAAGTGAGTTAAATAGCTACTTTCTTAGTTGTAGCAAATGTTGACAGAAGTAAATGTCAAATATCTTCAAAAGTATTAAAGTGAAGCAAATTTTTCAAAAATATTACTCATTATATGTTATTGAAGCTATCACATGATAAAGTTTCAGACCTTTTGCACATATAGCTGAGTAATAACTACTTTGAAATTCCTACTGTTAAGTAAATTTATTGTAACTTATCTTGGAAACGATGCGACAAAGAGCATTTTGAAGATAAATAAGTCAGTCACCTACTTTTGGGTGATCTACCACATAATGAAGTTGCAGATCTATAGCTCTTTGCATATAGCTGAGTCACAGCTACTAAAATGACTAAATGTCTTTTATCTCTAAAAGTATTGAAGATACACAATTTCTTCCAAATAAGTCTTTCACCTACTTTTGGCTGATCTAACACATAGGGAAGTTACAGAACTATAGCTCTTTGGATAGCTGAGTAATAGCTACTAAAATGAGCAAATGTCTTTTATTTGTGAAAGTATTACAGATAAGCAATTTTTTCTGGATAAGTCATTCAACTACTTTTGGCTGATCTACCACATAGTAAAGTTTCAGAACTATAGCTCTTTGCATAGCTCAGTAATAGCTACTAAAATGAGCAAATGCCTTTATCTCTAATAGTATTGCATATTGGTAATTTCATTTAAATAAGTCATTCACCTACTTTTGGGTGATCTACCACATAGTGAAGTTGCAGAACTGTAGCTATTTGGATAGCTCAGTAATAGCTACTAAAATGACTAAATGCCTTTTATCTCTAAAAGTATTGAAGATACGCAATTTCTTCTAAATAAGTCATTTCACCTACTTTTGGGTGATCTACCACGTAATGAAATTTCAGATCTATAACTCTTTGCATAGCTCAGTCATAGCTACTAAAATGAGTAAATGTCTTTTATCTCTACAAGTGTTACAGATAGGCAATTTCTTCTAAATAAGTCAGTCACCTACTTTTGGGTGATCTACCACGTAATGAAATTTCAGATCTATAACTCTTTGCATAGCTCAGTCATAGCTACTAAAATGAGTAAATGTCTTTTATCTCTACAAGTGTTACAGATAGGCAATTTCTTCTAAATAAGTCAGTCACCTACTTTTGGGTGATCTACCACATAGTGAAGTTGCAGAACTGTAGCTCTTTGGATAGCTGAGTAATAGCTACTAAAATGAGTAAATGTCTTTATCTCAAAAAGTATTGCAGATAGGCAATGTCTACTAAATAAGTCATTCACTTACTTTTGGGTGATCTGCCACATAGTATAGTAGCAGAACTGTAGCTCTTTGGATGGCAGAGTAATAGCTTGTAAAATGAGTAAATACCTTTCATCTTTAAAAGTATTGCACATAGGCATTTTTTTCAAGATAAGTCATTCACCTACTTTTGGGTGATCTACCACATAGTGAAGTTGCAGAACTGTAGCTCTGTGAATAGCTGAGTAATAGGTACTAAAATGAGTAAATGTCTTTTATCTGTAAAAGTGTTACAGATAGGCAATTTCTTTTAAATAAGTCCTTCATGTACTTTTGGGTGATCTACAACATAGTAAAGTTGCAGAATTATAGCTCTTTGGATGACAGAGTAATAGCTAGTAGGTTTATAGATGTCTGGAAATCATTTTGAAGTGATCCGATACAAATTGGTAATCTTATTATCGATTAACTAAATGCCACAGTTTTTACCCCACAGCCCTTAAGGGCTCTTGGGGTATTGTTTTCACCCATGGTGTCCAGATGTGCGTACGGGCATTTCGGCAGGCGGCAGGAAAAAGTTTGTCCAGGCTGTATCTCAGAAACCATAAGGTGTAGGAAGTTGAAACTTTGTAGGGACATTGGTTAGGGGTGTAGGTGTGCAACGTCATGGTATGACCTTGACTTGACCTTACCATGGTGAACTTGACCTATAAAATCTTGTCCGGGCTATATCTCGGGAAACCGTAAGGTGTAGGAAGTTGATATTTCGTAGGGAGATTGGTTGGGGGTTGTAGGTGTGCAACGTCATGGTGTAATCTTGATTTGACCTACGACCTAATCGTAGTGACCATGAGTTTGAAAATCTTGTCAGAGCTATTTATTGGATTCCGTAAGGTGTAGAAGGTTGACACTTGGTAGGGTCATTGGTTACGGGGTGTAGGTGTGCATCATGGTGTGACCTTTAACTTTGGCCTTGTCAAAGTGTGTTCACTTGCAATATTTGAGACATCTTTCTCTTATGACAAAGATATATGGATTGCTGCAACTGATTTTCATTTGCATTTTTACATAATTGTGCTTTTTCCCATTGACAGCCATTCTCCAATTAAATAAATTTTACAGCTTCATAATTTTTTGCATACTGATTAGTGCTGCCATCTTGTTATTGAATTGTCTTGTTTTAATACTTTAATCTTTACATACATTTTCTTTCTTATAGATGTTATTTTCTCTACTTAAACATTATTTGGACCTTTATATAACTGACGCTGCTCTGAAAGTATCTTTGTACTGTTTCACTACTTCTATATATCTCATGGTATTGAAAACTATTTCCCCAGGTTGTGGGGTACAGGCATCTCTGATGCTTTTTTTAATGAAATGGTGGGAGACATTCACATTTCTTAATACTTATTTTGATATTTATCATCATGGAATCTAGTTCAAGACAACATGTTGAATCCACTGGGGTCCTGTAATGATATGATCTTTGCTATTAAAAGGATATAACTGCCCCCATCTTATTTAATTAATATAACATAGTATAGGGATCGAGAGCCATGTTGAGGATCGATATCGAATGAAAATTTAGGGTTGTGGATCGATCGATATTTCAATATCGGTACCGTTAACGTAAGCCGTGGGCGATAATAGAGTTTATTTGAAAACATGTACATATAAATTCATGAAATTATCAAAAGATGTCATTTATGCAACAAAAATATATTTCTGCAATATAAGATAAAATAAAATAAACAAAACACACATTAAACAAGATTTTCCATGCTTTCCTGTGTACTAGCTGTCAGTTTTGTTTCTCTTCCGTTAAACCGGAAGTTGTCACTGACAATGTAAACAAAGATGGCGCCAGACTTGAACCAGTTTATTTCTGTTGTAAGTGTGCTTTTTAAGGCGTTTATATAATAAATGTTTATTTAACCAGTAAAATTACTCTGTTTATTTTGTTTTTGTCTGTTTCTTATATGTGGTTTCGATATTGAAATGCTGGTAGTATGTGTCGATATCGACAGTTCCGTGGGATGATCGATCGATATTGAAAGATCGAGCACCAATCCCTACACTAATATAACATGATTTTTTAGACATGATCTTCCGAAGTCAGCAGACAGTTTAGCAGAGACGCTGTTGACACATCTGAAATCGAAAAAGGATTCAGTGTTCAATTTTACCAAAAATGATATACTACAACTGGAAGATGAAAAAGACAATAGGGAATTACAGGTAGGTTTTACATTTTAAAGGCTATATAGTCAGAAAATGTGAAACTTGTGTATGAAGTGCATCACTAGGGGTATTGTAATTGTGTTAGTTGATCTGTTTATTTGTTCGTTTGTCCGGGTGCATAACTCCAAAAAATATATTAATTCTGTTTGGGGTTATAAATTCTTGAACCAAGAGACTGGTTTCCAGTTAACTTTGTGTTGTTCACAGGGAAGAGCTTTATCTGTAAGTGTAAAAAGAATAACCAAAAATTGTTTTTAAACAAATTTTTTGCAGAATTTGACTCGGACATTTCCCAAATGATACGGGTACGGGCATCACTGATGCTATTTTTATAATTATGTTGTTCAGTTACTTTTGGGTCAGCTATAACATAGTAAAATTGCAGACCTGTAGCCCATTGCTCTAGTTCTTCTTGATTTATCAGGCGTGTTTGATAAACTTGTATAGTTTCTTCAGATTCCTTGTTTGTTCCCAATTTTTAAAATTTTCCTGCCATTTTATGTGTTGATAGGTGATGTTGAAGTTACAAAGTGTCATAACCAAAACATGGAAGTTCTGCTCAACGTAATAGCCATAAAAGTCTGCAAACAGACAAAAATATGGGATAAAAGCTTATAATTAGGGTTAAGTTTTCTATTGATTGTATGAGTTGACAAGCGAAGTGCTCGCTTTAAAATGTCGTCATGGTATTTCATTAAAATGCTCTCTACCAAGATACCGGGCCTACCACCCGATATCTAATTTTTACCCAAGGTGGGGGTCTAAACATTGCTCCATTCTCCTCAAAGATCATATAGGGTTATATACATCATAAAGGGTTATATTTTCACACAAAGTGGAACTTTCCTCATTATTGATCCTAATCTGGATCTGGATTGAAAATCCAGAATTTTTTTGTCAGCTGACTTGTTGCATAGCTGAGCAGTAGCTACTTTCAGGTTCTCACTGATGAGTAAATCAGTTGTAAATTAAAAACTATTACATTTAGGGTATTATTTTTATTACCCCACAGCCCTAAAAGGCTGTTGGGGTATTGTTTTCACCCATGGTGTCCGGATGGGCGGGCGGGCGGGTGGGTGGCAGGAAAAAGTTTGTCCAGGCTGTATCTCAGAAACCGTAAGGTGTAGGAAGTTGATACTTGGTAGGGACATTGGTTAGGGGGTGTAGGTGTGCAACATCATGGTCTGACCTTTATTTGACCTTTGACCTTGCCACAGTGACCTTGAGTTTGCAAATCTTGTTTGGGTTGTATCTCAGAAACCGTAAGGTGGAGGAAGTTGATACTTGGTAGGGACATTGGTTAGGGGGTGTAGGTGTGCAATGTCATGGTGTGACCTTGATTTGACCTTTGACCTTGCCGTAGTGACCTTGACCTTTAAAATTTTGTCCAGGCAATATGTCTGAAAGGAAGTAGGGCTGATTAATGCTGTCATCTTGCTATTGAATTGTCTTATTTTAATACTTTATCTTTACATACATTTTCTTTCTCTTAGAGGTTATTTTCTCTACTTAAACATCATCATGACCTTAATATAACTGACACTGCTCTGAAAGTATCCCAATCTTTGTACTGTTTCACTACTTCTATATCTCATGGTGATGAAAACTATTTCCCCTGTCGGGTACGGGCATCACTGATGCTATTTTTAGAATTATGTTGTTCAGTTACTTTTGGGTCAGCCATAACATAGTAAAATTGCAGACCTGTAGCTCATTGCTCTAGTTCTTCTTGATTTATCAGCCGCGTTTGACACCATAGATCATAATATTCTCCTTGGTTACCTTAAATCTAGGTTTGGTCTTGGTGGAACTGTTCTAAAATGGTTTGCTTCCTACCTGAGTGAACGGTGCCAGACCATCAAGATAGGCTCCACACTATCTGAATTAAACAAGCTCATCTATGGCGTTCCCCAAGGTTCTGTTCTGGGTCCATTGCTGTTTTCACTTTATACTACACCACTTAGCAAAATCATCCGCCTTCATCCGCATATTAAATTTCACTTCTATGCGGACAACACACAGCTATACATCCATCTCTTCCATAAGAATGCCTCTGCTGCTCTTGCCAAGCTAAATGCCTACCTTCATGATGTTCAACGATGGATGTCTCTTAGTAAACTGAAGCTCAACCCAGAAAAAACTGAATTTATTGTCTTTGGCTCTAAGGCTCAGTGTCAGAAGATTTCCTCCAACTTTCCTGTTAGTATTCTTGGTAGCCTTCTTCATCCAGTTGATTCGGTCAGAAATCTAGGTGTGTGGTTTGGTGCAGAATTTTCCTTCTCTGAACATGTCAAGAGGACTTGCAATGCGTGCTTTCTTCAGATGCGCGACCTTCGTAGAATAAGATCGTATCTTACTCCAGAAGTGGCAGTCCTTGCTGCAAATGCCCTGGTTAATAGTCGTCTAGACTACTGCAACTCTCTGTTTAGGGGTTTGTCATGTTTCAATCTGCACAAATTGCAAAGTATTCAGAATACCCTTGCTCGTATTGTTACAAATCATAGAAAGTATGCTCATGTTACACCCATTCTGAAGCAACTCCACTGGCTGCCCATTAAGTATAGATGTATGTTCAAAATTGCAACACTAGTTTATAAATTTTTACATAGTGGTTCTCCTTTCTATTTTCAACCATTCTTGTCACTCAGCAGTTGTTCCTACAGTACCAGGCGTAGTCACCCAGATTGTCAATACCGTACTGTTCCTCCTTTCTGCTCATCAGTCTTCAAGTCAGTCAAACATTTTGATCACAGCTTTGCCTTTGATGCTCCAAAGATCTGGAATGAACTCCCTCACGATGTGCGCAGTGCAGCATCAGTTGTCTCCTTCAGAAAGAAGCTTAAAACTTACCTGTTTGCAAAAGCATATCCCCCATAGCCTCTCCTGTCACCCTGTGTCTCCTTGGTATGACCTGGCTATGTCCTCGGATTAATGTTAACTGCCTTGTTAAGCGTCCCGCAAGGGACGCTTGTTTGTGTATGGGAGACCTTCAGGCTCTGCCGGCTCCGCATTTTGTTTTCCTTATAACTCTCTAACCCTTAGGCGGATTCTTTTCAAATTTGGCAGGTTTAGGCAGTAGCCTTGGGGAATTTTTTTGAATATGCTGCAGTGACATTTCAACCAATCAGAGAGGTCACATGACCAAAAATGTCTTTTTTCGATGGGGAAGCTTGTCCGGATGATAACTTGAAAGGAATTTTATCAATTCACCTGCAAATACATTCATTCTATTAAAATCTGGAAATCATTAGATTAATGATTAATTAATCATTACGAATTTTCCAAATAAGGAAAACACAAAAATGCTTATATCTCAAAAACCGTGCTAGATAGAGCGATTTCGACGAAATTTTTGACCCACAGGGTATCTCCGCGGAGTAGTTTTCCCAATTTTCAAAAAATTTTTCTCTCGCCAAAAATGGCGGCCATTTTGAATTTTCGAAATTTTCGCAAAAATTGCAAAACACAAAAATGCTTATATCTCAAAAACCGTGCTAGATAGAGCGATTTCGACGAAATTTTTGACCCACAGGGTATCTCTGCGGAGTAGTTATCCCAATTTTGAAAAAATTTTTGTCTCGCCAAAAATGGCGACCATTTTGAATTTTCGAATTTTTCGCAAAAATTGCAAAACATAAAAATGCTTATATCTCGAAAACCCTGCTAGATAGAGCGATTTCGACGAAATTTTTGACCCACAGGGTATCTCTGCAGAGTAGCCATGCCAATTTTCAAAAAAAAAATTTCTCCAAAAAATGGCGGCCATTTTGAATTTTTCGCAAAATTGCAAAACATAAAAATGCTTATATCTCGAAAACTGTGCTAGATAGAGCGATTTCGACGAAATTTTTGACCCACAGGGTATCTCTGCAGAGTAGCCATGGCAATTTTCAAAAAAAAAATTTCTCGCTAAAAATGGCGGCCATTTTGAATTTTTCGCAAAATTGCAAAACATAAAAATGCTTATATCTCGAAAACTGTGCTAGATAGAGCGATTTCGACGAAATTTTTGACCCACAGGGTATCTCTGCAGAGTAGCCATGCCAATTTTCAAAAAAATTTTGTCTTGCCAAAAATGGCGGCCATTTTGAATTTTCGAAATTTTGCGCAAAAATTGCAAAACACAAAAATGCTAATATTTCGAAAACCGTGCTACATAGAGCGATTTCGACGAAATTTTTTATCTTCAGGGTATCTCTGCAGAGCAGCTATCCCAAAGAGCTTTCACTTGGTGAAGTTTCAGACCCATAGCTAATTGCTCACCTACTCAAAATGAGTAAATGCGAATTACCTCTAAAAGTATTGCAGATAGCCAATTTTTCTCAAATAACTCATTCACCTACTTTTGGAAGAGCTTTCACTTGGTGAAGTTTCAGACCCGTAGCTAATTACTCACCTACTCAAAATGAGTAAATGCTAATTATCTCAAAAACTATTGCGGATACCCAACTTTATCAAATAACTCATTCATGTACTTTTGGGAGAGCTTTCACATGGTGAAGTTTCAGACCCGTAGATGATTACTCACCTACTCAAAATGAGTAAATGCGAATTATCTCTTAAAAGTATTGCAGATAGCCAATTTTTCTCAAATAACTCATTCACCTACTTTTGGAAGAGCTTTCACATGGTGAAGTTTCAGACCCATAGCTAATTACTCACCTACTCAAAATGAGTAAATGCGAATTATCTCTAAAAGTATTGCAGATAGCCAATTTTTCTCAAATAAATCATTCACCTACTTTTGGGAGAGCTTTCACTTGGTGAAGTTTCAGACCCATAGCTAATTACTCACCTACTCAAAATGAGTAAATGCGAATTATCTCTAAAAGTATTGCAGATAGCCAATTTTTCTCAAATAACTCATTCACCTACTTTTGGGAGAGCTTTCACTCTGTGAAGTTTCAGACCCATAGCTAATTACTCACCTACTCAAAATGAGTAAATGCGAATTATCTCTAAAAGTATTGCAGATAGCCAATTTTTCTCAAATAACTCATTCACCTACTTTTGGGAGAGCTTTCACTCTGTGAAGTTTCAGACCCATAGCTAATTACTCACCTACTCAAAATGAGTAAATGCGAATTATCTCTAAAAGTATTGCAGATAGCCAATTTTTCTCAAATAACTCATTCACCTACTTTTGGGAGAGTTTTCACTCTGTGAAGTTTCAGACCCATAGCTAATTACTCACCTACTCAAAATGAGTAAATGCGAATTATCTCTAAAAGTATTGCAGATAGCCAATTTTTCTCAAATAACTCATTCACCTACTTTTGGAAGAGCTTTCACTTGGTGAAGTTTCAGACCCATAGCTAATTATTCACCTACTCAAAATGAGTAAATGTGAATTATCTCTAAAAGTATTGCAGATAGCCAATTTTTCTCAAATAACTCATTCACCTACTTTTGGAAGAGCTTTCACTTGGTGAAGTTTCAGACCCATAGCTAATTACTCACCTACTCAAAATGAGTAAATGCTAATTATCTCAAAAACTATTGCGGATACCCAATTTTTATCAAATAACTCATTCATGTACTTTTGGGAGAGCTTTCACATGGTGAAGTTTCAGACCCGTAGATGATTACTCACCTACTCAAAATGAGTAAATGCGAATTATCTCTTAAAAGTATTGCAGATAGCCAATTTTTCTCAAATAACTCATTCACCTACTTTTGGGAGAGCTTTCACTTGGTGAAGTTTCAGACCCATAGCTAATTACTCACCTACTCAAAATGAGTAAATGCGAATTATCTCTAAAAGTATTGCAGATAGCCAATTTTTCTCAAATAAATCATTCACCTACTTTTGGGAGAGCTTTCACTTGGTGAAGTTTCAGACCCATAGCTAATTACTCACCTACTCAAAATGAGTAAATACGAATTATCTCTAAAAGTATTGCAGATAGCCAATTTTTCTCAAATAACTCATTCACCTACTTTTGGGAGAGCTTTCACTCTGTGAAGTTTCAGACCCATAGCTAATTACTCACCTACTCAAAATGAGTAAATGCGAATTATCTCTAAAAGTATTGCAGATAGCCAATTTTTCTCAAATAACTCATTCACCTACTTTTGGCAGAGCTTTCACTTGGTGAAGTTTCAGACCCATAGCTAATTATTCACCTACTCAAAATGAGTAAATGCGAATTATCTCTAAAAGTATTGCAGATAGCCAATTTTTCTCAAATAACTCATTCACCTACTTTTGGCAGAGCTTTCACTTGGTGAAGTTTCAGACCCATAGCTAATTATTCACCTACTCAAAATGAGTAAATGTGAATTATCTCTTAATAGTATTGCAGATAGCCAATTTTTCTCAAATAACTCATTCACCTACTTTTGGAAGAGCTTTCACACACGAAAATGAAAAATTGTGAATATCTCGGAAAAGCTATTTCTCTGCTTTAATGCTCGGCGGGAGATACACACCGCGGCAGTGGTCTTGACAAAAATTTTTGTCTCCCCAAAAATGGTGGCCATTTTGAATTTTTAAAGTTTTTGCAAAACACAAAAATGCTTATATCTCGAAAACCGTGCTATATGGAGCGAACTCAACAAAATTTTTGACCTGCTGGGTATCTCTGCAGAGTAGCCATGCCAATTTTCAAAATAGTTTTGTCTCGCCAAATATAGCGGACATTTTGAATTTTTTAATTTTTTGCAAAACACAAAAATGCTTATATCTTGAAAACCGTGCTAGATAGAGCAGACTGTGCTGACTTTGGTTGCCACAACAGTATAAGGCTAGAAACGAAGCATTTTCTTAATACTTTAGCACTCACCTTTATATCCTTTTCGGGACGCTTTGTTTTTGCTATGCAAAAACATTATCTTTTTTTATTGCGAGCGATCCTCTAGTTTTATGTTTAGTTGTGCCTTAGAGTCCATCAGTGATGGAGATTAAGGGCTATAAAAGTCCACATTAGATTAGATTAGATTGCATGGCTGAGCAATAGCTACTTTCAGGTTCTTATGGTTGAGTAAATCAGTTGTAACTTAAAAACTATTGTATTTAGATTATTTTTATGCGTCCCTTGAAAAGGGGTACCCTTATTGTTTTCACCCCCAATTTTCAGCCTGCTACCACTGCCGCTGCTGCTGCCACCGCCACCACAGCCGCTGCATTATCATCTCCCTTGAATATCTCCCTGGATATTAGGCCTATCCAAATGATATTTGGCAGTTATCTTCTATAGGCCACACGATCAAGGTCACATGATCAAAAATACAATTTTTTTTTGAATTCCTTTTCACCAGATTTTTTCAGAAAGTACTGGGTCTGGGTCAACCAAATTGGTAAGCATATTCCTGACATAAAAATCTGGGCGCCAGTCGATATTGGGATCAATCAGGCCATATTTGACTGATTGATGGGTGATTGATAACGGTTGATAAAAAATTTGCTTAAATTAAGCCTTTAACTTGGGACCTTGGGGCCTTCCTTCAAGGTCAAATGAGGATAACTAAACTTAAAAGAGCTTATAACTCACTTATTATTGGTTTTAGAGGTATTGGATTTATAAACCAACCTATAGGAAATCATGGGCTGGGAATCTTTTGGTGTGGTCAGATTTGACCTTGGGCCCCTCCTTCAAGGTCAATGAGGATAGTGAAACCTAAAAGTGCTTATAACTCACTTATTATTTGGTCATACAGGTTTGGGATGGTAAACCAACTTATAGGAAATTATGGGCTGGGAATGTTTTGGTGTGGTCAGATTTGACCTTGCACCCCTCTTTCAAGGTCAAACAAGGATAGCCAAACTTAAAAGTGCTTATAACTTGCTTATTATTGGTCCTAGAGGTTTGGGATGGTAAACCAACTTATAGAAAATCATGGGCTGGGAATCTTCTGGTGTGGTTAGATTTAACCTTGGACCTCTCCTTCAAGGTCAAGCGAGGATAGCCAAACTTAAAAGTGCTTATAACTTACTTATTATTGGTCGTACGGGTTTGGGATGGTAAACCAACCTACAGGAAATCATTGGCTGGGAATCTTTTGATGTGGTCTGATCTAGTTTTGATGTTATCACTATTGAGTTGTAATTTGAAAACTATTGCAGTTGGAGAATTTTTGTTTTGATGTGCTATTCATCTACTATTGAATTGGCTATAACATTATAAAATTGCAGATTGAGGGAATCAGTTGCAACTTGAAAAGTATTGTATGTAGAGTATTTTGTTTAAATATGTTGTTCAATTACTTTTGGGTCAGCTATTACATAGTGAAATTACAGACCTGTATTTCATGGTATAGCTGAGCAGTAGTTACTTTGAGATTTTCCCAGTTGAGTTAATCAGTTGTAACTTGAAAACTATTGCATTTAGAGAATTTTGTTTAAATATACTTTTAACTCATGGCATAGCTGTGTAATAGCTATTCTCAGGTTCTCACTGTTGAGTAAATCAGTTGTAACTTGAAAAATATTGCATTTTAAGTATTTTCTATAAATATGTTGTTCACCTACTTTTGGGTTAGCTTTAACATAGTGAATTTGCATACCTGTATGTCATCACATAGCTAAGTTTTCTCACTGTTGAGTAAATCAAATGTAACTTGAAAAGTATAGTATGTAGAGTATTTTGTTTAAATATGTTGTTCACATACTTATGGGTCAGCTATAACATAGTGAATTTGTAGACCTGTAGCTCATGGCATAGCTGAGCAATAGCTACTTTTAGATTTTCACTGTTCAGTTAATCAGTTGTAACTTGAAAACTATTTTATTTACAGTATTTTCTTTAAATAAGTTGTTAACCTACTTTTGGGTCAGCTATAAAATAGTATAATTGCAAACCTGTAGCTCCTTGCATAGCTGTGTAATAGCTACTTTGAGGTTCTCACTGTTGAGAAATCAGTTGTAACTCGAAAATTATTGCATTTGCAGTATTTTCTTTAAATATATTTTAACTTACTTTTTACACATTAACAGTTACCTTGTTACTTTCCTTCTGAATACCATTTCCAGGGCACAACTTTTGTGTCCTTTTCTTCTGTCACTTCTACTCTGAAACTCAAAACACACAGTCAGTTGACACAGAGCCCGTTCACGTGCACTGATTGCTTGTTTTATGTTAGTCAGCTACTTTTTCCATAGCAAGTAAATTGGGAAGTAAATTGGGAGTCTTACTCTATCCCAATGGCTAACATTTTACCCTTCTTTATGTGTCTCAATATCCACGTATTGTCTCCCGCCGGCCGGGCGGGAGATTATAAAACGCATTCCGTGCGTGTGTGCGTGTGTTCGTGTGTTATTTTTATATTTTAAGCAGTTATTACCCCACAGCCCTTAAGGGCTGTTGGGGTATTGTTTTCACCCATGGTGTCCGGATGGGCGGGCGGGCGGGCGTCTGGGCGGGCGGCGGGAAAAGAGTTTGTCCGGGCTGTATCTCAGAAACCGTAAGGTGTAGGAAGTTGATACTTGGTAGGGACATTGGTTAGGGGGTGTAGGTGTGCAACGTCATGGTGTGACCTTGATTTGACCTTTGACCTTGCCGTAGTGACCTTGACCTATAAAATCTTGTCCGGGCTATATCTCAGAAACCGTAAGGTGTAGGAAGTTGATACTTGGTAGGGACATTGGTTAGGGGGTGTAGGTGTGCAACGTCATGGTCTGACCTTGATTTGACCTTTGACCTTGCCGTAGTGACCTTGAGTTTGAAAATCTTGTCCGGGCTATATCTCGGAAACCATAATGTGTAGGAAGTTGATACTTGGTAGGGATATTGGTTAGGGGGTGTAGGTGTGCAACGTCATGGTGTGACCTTGATTTGACCTTTGACCTTGCCGTAGTGACCTTGACCTATAAAATCTTGTCCGGGCTATATCTCAGAAACCGTAAGGTGTAGGAAGTTAATATTTGGTAGGGACATTGGTTAGGGGGTGTAGGTGTGCAACATCACGGTCTGACCTTGATTTGACCTTGCTGTAGTGACCTTGACCTATAAAATCTTGTCAGGGCTATATCTCGGAAACCGTAAGGTGTAGAAAGTTGATACTTGGTAGGAATATTGGTTAGGGGGTGTAGGTGTGCAGCGTCATGGTCTGACCTTGATTTGACCTTTGACCTTGCCGTAGTGACCTTGACCTATAAAATCTTGTCCGGGCTATATCTCAGAAACTGTAAGGTGTAGGAAGTTGATACTTGGTAGGGATATTGGTTAGGGGGTATAGGTGTGCAACGTCATGGTCTGACCTTGATTTGTCCTTTGACCTTGCCGTAGTGACCTTGACCTATAAAATCTTGTCCGGGCAATATCTCAGAAACCGTAAGGTGTAGGAAGTTGATACTTGGTAGGGATATTGGTTAAGGGGTGTAGGTGTGCAATGTCATGGTCTGACAAGGATTTGACCTTTGACCTTGCCGTAGTGACCTTGAGTTCGAAAATCTTGTCCGGGCTATATCTCGGAAACCGCAAGGTGTAGGAAGTTGATACTTGGTAGGGACATTGGTTAGGGTGTGTAGTTGTGCAACGTCATGATCTGACCTTGATTTGACCTTTGACCTTGCTGTAGTGACCTTGACCTATAAAATCTTGTTGCACCTTTGAGTCTGTTTTTTTGATGCAGATTTAGCACTGTTAAAGTCATATTAGAATTTATTAAGAATTTTACTTTTATAACTTCCCATTGTAAGAGATAGAATTTCATCAAGTGAGCCACAGATTTTGCTCCAACACCACACATAAGCATTCATTAAATGTATTACCACTTCTGTATGCATGATAATATTCAAACCATCTAAACCATAATTGGGCCATGCAGGTGTAGATAAAGAGTGTTGAATTTTAGTTTGCTGATTAATGCTGTTATCTTGTTATTGAATTATCTTGTTTTAGTACTTCATCTTTATATGCATTATCTTTCTTTTAAACATTATTTCTCCATTTAAACATTGTTTGGACCTTTATATAACTGACAGTGCTCTGAAAGTATCCTGAAGTTTGTACTGGTACAGTACTTCTGTATCTCATGGTGTTGAAAATATTTCCCTAGGCTTTGGGGTACGGGCATCTCTGATGCTATTTTCTAAACTTACTTTAATAAATCAATAGATTTCTCACGAATTTTGAGTTTGTTTATAACTACCGCCATATTTATCGGAAGTGGGTGCTTTTGGTAAAAAAGCTCAATTATGGGTCGATCATTGGTGAGAAAAATGGACGAATAATCCACCATGAAAATTTAGGCGATTCCACTCACTACTATACAGTGTTGAAAGCGACATAAAACCCCAAATAAAGAAATAAATATTCACCTATTTTTGCATCAGCTTTAACATAGTGAAATTGCAGAGATCTGTAGGTCATTGCATAGCTCAGCAATTGAGTAAATCAGTTATAACTTGAAACGATTGCATTTAGAGTATTTTGTTGAAATCTGTTATTCAACTACTTTTGGGTTGGCTGTAACATTTTGGGTTTGTTTATAACTACCGCCATATTTACCGGAAGTGGATGCTTTTTGTAAAAAAGGTCAATTATGGGTCGATCATCGGTGAGAAAAATGGACGAATAATCCACCATGAAAATTTAGGCGATTCCACTCACTACTATACAGTGTTGAAAGCGACATAAAACCCCAAATAAAGAAATAAATATTCACCTATTTTTGCATCAGCTTTAACATAGTGAAATTGCAGAGATCTGTAGGTCATTGCATAGCTCACCATTGAGTAAATCAGTTATAACTTGAAACGATTGCATTTAGAGTATTTTGTTGAAATCTGTTATTCAACTACTTTTGGGTCAGCTGTAACATAGTAAAACTGCTGACTGGTACATCATTGCATAGCTGAGCAATAGCTACTTTGAGGTTCTCACTGTTGAGTTTATCACTTGTAACTTAAAAACTATTGCATCTAGAGTACATGTATTTTGTTAAAATAAGTTATTCACCTACTGTTGGATCCTCTATAATATAGTAAAGTTGCACACCTGTAGCTCTTTGCAGAGATGAGCAATAGCTTTTTTGAGATTCTCACTGTTGAGTAAATTGCTTGTAACTTATTGGGTTAATAACTTGCATGGGATTGATTTTGTTGAAGATAGCTCTATAGCTAACTGAGTAATAGGTACTTGGCTACTTTTGTGTACTTCTTTTGTTTCCGGGCATTTTGAGGAAAAATATTTGACATATCTTTACCAAATTTGGTATGAGCAATAGTTAGGTGATAATAGCTATATAACTGACTGAGTAATAGCTACTTAACTACTTTGCCAAAAATGGCAAAACACAAATTTGCTTCTATCTCCTTAACCGTGCGAGATAGAGCGATTTCATGGAAATTTTCAACCCACAGCGTGTCTGAGCAATGTACTCTTGGCAATTTTCAAAAAAATTTCGTGTTCCCACATATGGTGGCCATTTTGAATTTTCAAATTTTTGCCAAAAATGGAAAAAACACAAATTTGCTTCTATCTCCTTAACCGTGCGAGATAGAGCGATTTCATCGAAGTTTTCGACCCACAGGGTATCTAAGCAATGTACTATTGACAATTTTCAAAAAATTTTGCTCTCGCCAAAAATGGCGGCCATTTTGAATTTTCAAATTTTTGCCAAAAATGGAAAAAACACAAATTTGCTTCTATCTCCTTAACCGTGCGAGATAGAGCAATTTCGTCAAAGTTTTCGACCCACAGGGTATCTCAACAGTGTACTCTTGGCAATTTTCAAAAAAATTTCCTCTTCCCACATATGGCGGCCATTTTGAGTTTTCGAATTTTTTCCCAAAATACAAAAACACAAATTTGCTTCTATCTCCTTAACCGCGTGAGATAGAGCGATTTCATCGAATTTTTCCACCCAAAGGGTATCTAAGCAATGTACTATTGACAATTTTCAAAAAATTTTGCTCTCGCCAAAAATGGCGGCCATTTTGAATTTTCAAATTTTTGCCAAAAATGGAAAAAACACAAATTTGCTTCTATCTCCTTAACCGTGCGAGATAGAGCGATTTCGTCAAAGTTTTCGACCCACAGGGTATCTCAACAGTGTACTCTTGGCAATTTTCAAAAAAATTTCCTCTTCCCACATATGGCGGCCATTTTGAGTTTTCCACAAAAAAATTTCCTCTTCCCACATATGGCGGCCATTTTGAGTTTTCGAATTTTTTCCCAAAATACAAAAACACAAATTTGCTTCTATCTCCTTAACCGCGTGAGATAGAGCGATTTCATCGAATTTTTCCACCCAAAGGGTATCTAAGCAATGTACTATTGACAATTTTCAAAAAATTTTGCTCTCGCCAAAAATGGCGGCCATTTTGAATTTTCAAATTTTTGCCAAAAATGGAAAAAACACAAATTTGCTTCTATCTCCTTAACCGTGCGAGATAGAGCGATTTCGTCAAAGTTTTCGACCCACAGGGTATCTCAACAGTGTACTCTTGGCAATTTTCAAAAAAATTTCCTCTTCCCACATATGGCGGCCATTTTGAGTTTTCGAATTTTTTCCCAAAATATAAAAACACAAATTTGCTTCTATCTCCTTAACCGTGCGAGATAGAGCGATTTCATCGAATTTTTCCACCCAAAGGGTATCTAAGCAATGTACTATTGACAATTTTCAAAAAATTTTGCTCTCCCCAAAAATGGCGGCCATTTTGAATTTTCAAATTTTAGCCCAAAATGGAAAAACACAAATTTGCTTCTATCTCCTTAACCATGCGAGATAGAGCGATTTTGTCAAAATTTTTGACCCACAGGGTATCTAAGCAATTTTCAAAAATTGTCCTCTTCCCAAAAATGGTGGCCATTTTGAATTTCAAATTTTTGCCAAAAATTGAAAAACAGAAATTTGCTTCTATCTCCTTAACCGTGCAAGATTGAGCGATTTTGTCAAAATTTTCTGCCCAACCAATGCAAAAAGGCATGAAGCTGAAATAATTTACATGTATACTAATAAATATTTAAGCATCATTGATATATTTTACAAATGAAACAGGGTCTTGTAAGACTACTGTACAATTTTTGCAAAAGGTTCATGGGTGGACATTACACATGATAATGTGTGTTCTTCTATGCTATCCTGTTTCTATTCATATGTCGCAGCTACAATCAACAGGGCGTCCTATTTCTAGTTTCATAGTAAAGTTGCAGTGTTATTTCACATTCTCGCTGTTGAGTAAATCACTTGTAGCTTGAAAACTCTTGCATTTACAGTATTTTGTTTAATCTGTTTTTCATCATGTTTGGGGTCAGCTTTTACATGGTAAAATAGCAGATCAGTAGCTCATTGCATAGCTGACCAATAGCTATTTTGAGACATGTTTTTTTCTACTTTCACTTGCAGTCTTAATATCGTGTCACTTTTGTGACCCAAACATGATCCTTTCAGGAGAATTTCTCATCAGCTAATAACATTTACCTCTTCACATAAGTCCTTTAACATTTCATATAAAATTACAAAGTGTATGGATGCTTTGTTTTCGTGTACAAAAACCTTTTGTCTAGTTTAATTGTATCCACCGGAAGCATCCGGTGGATACTTTGGTTTAGTGTCCGCTACGCCGCCGCCGCCGCGCGTAGAGAGATTTTCGGCGTTAACGCTCTAAGAGGAAAACAACAGCAGCTAGGTTCACCAAATTTACAGGATATCTTCATTGGGGGGTAAGCTTCTCTGGGAAGGAAAGTAGCCTCATTCTGAAGAACAAGATGGCCGCCACGGGCATTTCTTTAAAAATAATCTACATTTTTCTACTGGCTCTTCCTCATAGGTAGAAGGTTGAATCTCTTCATAGGTGATATGTATGACACATATACATGTCCTCTACAACCTTGCACACATTTGACCTTGAAGCTCCTAATTCAAGGTCATCCACGGAGTGCTGAAGTAACCCACATAGCGGACTTTAAAAGTGCCTATATCTCCCTTATTATTGGTCCTAGAGGTTTGCAATGTGGACCTTGGACCCCTCCTTCAAGGTCAAACGAGGATAGCCAAACTTATAAGTGCTTATAACTCGCTTATTATCAATCCTAGAGGTTTGGGATGGTAAACCAACATATAGGAAATCATGGGCTGGGAATCTTCTGGAGTGGTCGGATTTGACCTTGGGCCCCTCCTTCAAGGTCAAACGATGACAGCCAAACTTAAAAGTGCTTATAACTCGCTTATTATTGGTCCTAGAGGTTTGGGATGGTAAACCAACATATAGGAAATCATCTGCTGGGAATCTTCTGGTGTGGTCGGATTTGACCTTGGGCCCCTCATTCAAGGTCAAATGAGGGCAGCCAAACTTAAAAGTGCTTATAACTCGCTTATTATTGGTCCTAGAGGTTTGTCATGGTAAACCAGCACATAGAAAATCATGTGCTGGGAATCTTCTGGTGTGGTCGGATTTGACCTTGGGCCCCTCCTTCAAGGTCAAATGAGGATAGCCAAACTTAAAAGTGCTTATAGCTCGCTTATTATTGGTCCTACAGGTTTTGGTGCATTGTCTTTACGGTGGATACAATTTGCATCGGTTCTCCGATGCGCTAGGTCTAGTTAAGTTATTAAACCTACTTTGGGATTAACTATAACATAGTGAAACTGCAGACCTGTAGCTTATTGCATAGCTGAGCACTAGCTACTTTGAGGTTATCATTGTTGAGTAAATCAGTAACTTGAAAACTATTGCATTTGGAGTATTTTTGAAATATTTTATTCACCCGCTTTTGGGTCGGCTATAATACAGTGAAATTACAGACTTTTAGCTCATTGCATAGCTGAGCAATAGCTACTTTCTGGTTCTCACTTTGAGTAAATCAGTTGTAACTCGAAAACTATTGCATTTACAGTATTTTGTCTAAATAGGTCATTCACCTACTTTTCTATTGGTAAAAAAAGCATTTTTTGGGGGAGGGGGAGTATTCTTATATCGAAATAAAAACTTATTCTGTTGGTATATTTGGACAATAGATTTTATTGCGTTAATAAACTTACCTAACAGACGATAGCTATAGTCCGGCGCCAGCCGGTCCCGCCAAACGCCAGAAAAAGACGTACGAGTTTCACCTCCGGCAGGACCGGTACACTATACTCCACTCGCCAGGTGGCCTAGTTCCTGCTTCATTCGCCAGAGGGACGTGACGTCATAGCATCTTTTTTTGTTTGGCGCGATATTCAAAGTTGTGAAATATTTTGTGTGTTTTAATTTGTGGATATTTCTTCTATCTTCAGAAGTTATTGTTTCCTTGTGTGGACATTTTGTTTATTAGTGATCATGTCTTCACCAGGACAAAGGAAAGGATCGTGCGGACACATAATGGCGTCCTTTGACAAACATTCAAGGTGTGCCAGATGTCGGGATAAAGGTCAGGGTGACGATCCCTGTGTTAAACAGCTTGCCTGTGAATTTTGTGACCTTCTCTCCCCAGAGCAAGTTTTGCAGCTTGCTACTCCAACCTACGAGATTAGGAAGGAAAAGCAAAAGAGTAAGGATGTACTCATGGATCCCTCTTCAGTAACTGTTGTTTCTCATGTTGAACAAGAAGGTGCGGATCGCCCTTCTTCTGTAAATAGTTCTATGGATCTGTCTTTGCCAACTCCATTTTTCCGCAAAGAACTTCAGGATCTGGACGATAAGTGGGCTGTGAGGATGGCCCGGCTTGAAGCCTTGATTACAATGGGTCCGCGTCCTTCCCCTCAACAACCTGCTTTTTCACCGGTCAAGGTCCCGGTGCCGCATTTACCGCCTGAGGGAGCATTATCCCAGACACCTTTTCTTCAGTCTTCTGTTCCTTCCAGCCAAGCTGGCCCAGCTTCCGGTCTGGATGGAACCCAGACTACTACTACATCTACAGCTCCTAACATGGTTTCTCCCCTGGAGAATTTATACCCGGACACTGACCAGGAACCGGTCTTTCCTCATCCCGGACCGGTAGCTTCTGCTGTGTCTTCTGGCCCGCTACATTTTCCAACCAGGGATGTGATGTTACCGGACCAAATTGAGGAAGGGGAGGTTTCTGAACCGGAAATAGACGATCAACCGGATTCAGACACTGGAGACAGAGATAAAGTGCTAAGTGTAGATCAAAACTACAGGGAGACTGTACGAGGTGTACGAGCTTTTATGGGGTGGACCCATATTCCAGACTTGGAATATTCACCTACTTCCCGCACTGATAATCCTTGGGTTGGTCACCGTTCCCAACCAGTGGGCAAAGTGTCGGTGTTGTTACCGCCAGAGGACTGGCTCTGTAAAAAAATTAAAAACATGAACTTGATACTGCTTGAGGGTTACCCATCAAAATCTTCTGAACCAGGAGGTCTACACATGAACCAGTTCTTACGCCCTCCCAAGTCTCAGAGCCGTTGGTACGGCATACACCCTTCAGATCCGAGAGACCCTACAAGGCCAGGAAAGTACGTCAACTCTTGGCCGGATGACGCGGCAAAGATCAATAGTGCTTTCCCTAGGATTGCCAAACCAAACCTTGCCAATTCTCAACCAACTTCCCATCAACTCTCTCAGGACACTGTCAGGAAGTGGGAAAAAGCGGCCAAGGAGTCAAGCTATATATGTAATCAGTCGGCAGGATTTAACCGCTGTATCACTAAAATACAGGACTCTGTTCAGGAACAACTCAAGATCTTACAGGCTGAACTGGGCAAAGGAAAATCCTCTGCAAAGGCTCAAGCAGCCTTAGATGAACTCCATTATTTGTCAAGTTTTAATCAAAATGTGAGCTTCGCAATGGGGAAGTCGCTTCAACATCTCTCCGACTTCACATTTACTCAAATGGCTAACTTAACCCTAGTCCGCAGGGACTCATATCTGGAACATTTGAAACAAGGGGTAAAACCAGACACCTTTTCGGCCTTGAGAAACTGCCCGTTGAATGGCTACTCCCTTTTTCCTGACGCTGTCATCAGGAAGGCGGAAGATGAGATTGCCCAATTTGAGTCTTCTAAGCATACTTCCCAGCCCGGTCCGGGCCATGGGGGGTTCGCCGGTGGGCACAAACGAGGTCAGGTTAGGTTCCAACCATACTCCACAGGTTGGAAAGGACAGGATAATTCCAAACCTACTGGCAACCCTGGGAAAGATATGCCAGCTTGGAAGAGTTTTGGCACCCGGGGTAGGTCCCGAGGTAGAGGCCGTGGGTTTTTTTCTCACCGCGGTTCCTGAGGTGCAAAGGACAGTAACCAGTATAAATGACAATTATTGCTTGACAGACCCGTTTCTAACAACCAGGTCTTTAAATGTGGTATACCTGGAAGCTCCAAAGACAGTCAATATTCATTAAGATGTAAATTGTTCTGTTGCCAGTCGTGTACCTTTTGTAACAAACAGTGTAAGGCAGCCACAAAAGAAAGGCTTAAGACCTTTCTCAGAAATCAAAGAAATAAATTCTGTGAATTGTGTTTCTTTGTCGATCATTGTGTTTCTGCCCCATCTGTGCCCAATGCCCACAATGTTGTCTCTGCTCCACCAGTAAGCGGACGCCTTCAGCCCTTTTGGCAAACTTGGGCCCGCCTAGGTGCAAATCCGCGAGTAGTGTCCATTTTGAAGGACGGCTACGTTCTGCCATTCAAAATCAGACCTCCTCTCGTAAGGGATCCTTTGATAGTCAGTGGTTATGCAAACCCCCCTCAGGAACCTCTACCTGAAGGAGGCTTTGCAGGCCTTACTGCAAAAGGAGGCAGTAGTGAGTATGGTGAGGGTTCGAACATCTCTAGCCTTCTTCAACTGACTGTTCATAGTTCCCAAACCAAACCAAAAATGGCGACCAATCTTGGACCTCAGTGCTCTAAACAAATTTTTGTGCGTAAAAACATTCAAAATGGAAACCCCAGAAACAATTCGGATTTCCTTGCAATAGGGGGAATGGGTGACATCGCTGGATTTCAGCAACGCCTATTTCCACATCCCAGTTCATGTGAAGTCCCGGAAATATCTCGGGTTCCATTTCCAAAATCAATCCTATCAGTTCCGGGCTCTTCCCTTTGGCCTCTCCACAGCTCCGATGGAGTTCACTTGTGTGGTCAAAGAGGTCAGGTTAATGGCTCAATCACGGGGTATAAGGATCCACCAGTACCTAGACGACTGGTTGATTCGAGCCCCTACCAAAGACTCCTGCCACCAGGGCACTCAATCCCTCCTCGCCCTTTGCCAGGAATTGGGTTGGGTAGTGAACCTTCAAAAGTCGGAGCTGGAACCCAAACAGGTGTTCGAATTTGTGGGTTACAGGTACGACCTCTTTCAAGGCTTGGTCAAACTGACGCAGAACCGTTGGGAGTCTCTTCTACAGAAGGTTCAGTCCATCCTAGCCCAACCTTCTTGCAGAGTCAGGACCTTTATGTCATTAGGTCTCCTGACAGCAACAGAAAAGCAGGTACCCCTGGGACGTCTCCACATGAGGCCAATCCAGTGGCATCTCAAAAGACATTGGAGAGTTCCAGAATCTCTGGAAAAAGAGATCCCAGTCCCAAGGTCTCTTCACCCGCACTTACTATGGTGGACCAAAGAGGCCAATGTCTTGCAAGGTCAATCCCTGCACCCCTTGCATCATGTCATTCAAATCTTGACAGATGCCTCAAAAGAAGGCTGGGTGCTCACTTAGGCGATTTTACAACAAGCGGTGTCTGGTCAGTACCAGAAAGCCACCTTCACATAAACTTCCTCGAGCTAAAAGCGGTCTTGCTGGCCTTAAAAAGGTTCCAGCACCTTGTACAAAGGAAGGTAGTGCTGATTGCCACAGACAACACCACAGTTGTGGCATACATCAACAAGGAGGGAGGTATGAGGTCAGGCTCACTCTGTGCCCTTCTTTGGCGGCTCCTGTCCTGGTGCAACCTGAGACAGGTTGTTCTCAAGGCCAGACACATTCCTGGTCATCTCAATGTGATTGCCGACAAGTTGTCACGTCAAGGTCAAATTATCCAGACAGAATGGTCTCTTCATCAGGAGGTGTTCAACCTTTTGGTTCAAACCTGGCACCTTCCCCTAGTGGACATGTTTGCAACAAAGTACAATTGCTAACTAGCCCAATACGTGTCTCCAGTTCCGGACCCCAATGCTTGGGCAGTGGATGCACTGACAGTCAATTGGGAGAACCTGGACATGTACATTTTTTCCCCAGTGTCGTTACTGGGCAAGGTAGTCAGCAAATTGTCGGACCATCTGTACAAGAGGGTCATATTGATCGCTCCAGGGTGGCCCAACATGCCATGGTTCTGGGATCTGGTGGATCTGTCATCTCAGATCCCTCTTTGTCTACCCATTCGTCCCGACCTAGTGACACAACCATTCAACAAGGCTTGTCACAGGGATCTGACCAACCTAAACCTTCATGCTTGGCTCCTAGAGCCGAAGCAATCAAGGAGCAAGGGTTCTCTGGCCCTGTGGCGACACGAATTGAGGCTCCTCAGAGAAGTTCAACCAGAACAATCTATGAGGCAAAGTGGTCCGTATTTATCAGATGGTGTCAAACAAGTCAGGTGGACTTCAGGTGTCCATCTATCAAGCACATAGCAGATTTTCTCCTGCACCTTTTCCAGGAGAAGAATCTCCAACCGAGTACCATCAAAGGTTACAGGTCAGCCATTGCAGACAAGTTGGGTAATTCGTCCCTGAATGTCAGCAAGGATGAAAACTTAACCCGACTCTTGGACAGTTTTCATAGAGATAGGCCCAAAGGTCGTAGAGGAATTCCCTCATGGAACCTTTCACTGGTCTTACACCAGCTCACTAAGCCTCCTTTTGAACCTCTCAGAAAGGCCTCTTTGAAACATCTGACCTTCAAAACGGTTTTTCTCCTAGCGCTTGGTTCAGGAAAGCGCAGGAGTGAGATACACACTTGGCTGAACAAAAATATCAGACATCAAGCTGACTGGTCAAAAGTGTCCCTTTATCCTTCTCCTACCTTCTTGGCTAAGAACCACTTGGCTAAGGAAGGTCCAGAATGTGTAGCTCCTGTGGTCATTCCAGCCTTGGCCCCTACCTTGGACAAGTCTTTGAAGGAAGACAGGTCTCTTTGTCCAATAAGAGCTTTACGCTATTACCTGGACAAAACCCAAGACCTGCGTCAGGGAAAAGAACTAGTTTTTGTCTCCTTTAAGAAGGGCTTTACTAAGAATATCTCTCCTGCTACAATCTCCTCGTGGATTAAGCAAACAGTTATCCTCTGCTATGAACTGTCAGATCAAGAAGCTCTAACCTTGCATCAGGTTAAAGCTCATGATGTTAGGGCCGTTGCGGCCTCGAAAGCTTTCCAAGGTGGCATCTCCTTGGACCAAATCATGTCCGCCTGCCACTGGAAGTCCCACAACACTTTTACACAATTCTACTTAAAAGATGTTGCTTGGGCAGACTCAGAGCTTTTTCATTTAGGACCAGTGGTGGCTGCCCAGCAGATCCACCACTAAAGCCCTAAGCTCCTATTCCTGTATATAGTGTACATACCGTTTAGGTTTTGTTAGGTATAGTTCTCACCTGTGTGATCTATTCCTTATCGGTTAGGTTTTTTACCTGGGTGCCCGAGGTACGGGGTATAAAACCTTCTTCCACTCCTACTTGAGTTTTAGGGAGTCTCAGGTCCCCAGGACAGAACTTTCTCTCTTCCTCCCCTCAGAGCAGAAAAAGAGGGGGGGGTAGTGTGTATAGTGCTCCTTAGGCTGTAAGAACCTCATAAGACCGCCTCCCCAAACAGGCCGGTACCGGGAACCTGAGCACAGAGTTCACTTTTGTCCTGAGAAGCTGCCCTCCATCCACTGGGTAGTTATTCTAGCTATCGTCTGTTAGGTAAGGTGTATTAACGCAATAAAATTGCAAATTTTAATTAGTAAATTAAATTTTTATTAGTTAATACCTTACCTAAGAGATGGGAGATTCCCTCCCGGCCTTCCCCGCTTTCACCTTCAAGTTTCAAATCTAGGGACAAAAAAGATGCTATGACGTCACGTCCCTCTGGCGAATAAAGCAGGAACTAGGCCACCTGGCGAGTGGAGTATAGTGTACCGGTCCTGCTGGAGGTGAAACTCGGGACGTCTTTTTCTGGCGTTTGGCGGGACCAGCTGGCGCCGGACTATAGCTATCGTCTGTTAGGTAAGGTATTAACTAATAAAAATTTAATTTACTAATTAAGCGTCCCAAAAGGGACGCTTGTTTGTGTATGGGAGAGCATCTGGCTCCGCCGGCTCCGCCGGCTCCGCATTTTGTTTTCCTTATAACTCTGTAACCGTTAGGCGGATTCTTTTCAAATTTGGCAGGTTTAGGCAGTAGCCTTGGGGAATTTTTTTGAATATGCTGCAGTGACATTTCAACCAATCAGAGAGGTCACATGACCAAAAATGTCTTTTTTCGATGGGGAAGCTTGTCCGGATGATAACTTGAAAGGAATTTTATCAATTCACCTGAAACTTGGCAAATACATTCATTCTATTAAAATCTGGAAATCATTAGATTTTGGCATTGATTGGTCAAGAAATGGCCGAGTAATTAATGATTAATTAATCATTACGAATTTTCCAAATAAGGAAAACACAAAAATGCTTATATCTCGAAAACCGTGCTAGATAGAGCGATTTCGACAAAATTTTTGACCCGCAGGGTATCTCTGCGGAGTAGTTTTCCCAATTTTCAAAAAATTTTTGTCTCGCCCAAAATGGCGGCCATTTTGAATTTTCGAAATTTTCGCAAAAATTGCAAAACACAAAAATGCTTATATCTCAAAAACCGTGCTAGATAGAGCAATTTCGACAAAATTTTTGACCCGCAGGATATCTCTGCGGAGTACTTTTCCCAATTTTCAAAAAATTTTTGTCTCGCCAAAAATGGCGGCCATTTTGAATTTTCGAAATTTTCGCAAAAATTGCAAAACACAAAAATGCTTATATCTCGAAAACCGTGCTAGATAGAGCGATTTCGACGAAATTTTTGACCCGCAGGGTATCTCTGCAGAGTAGTTTTCCCAATTTTGAAAAAAATTTTGTCTCGCCAAAAATGGCGGCCATTTTGAATTTTCGAATTTTTCGCAAAAATTGCAAAACATAAAAATGCTTATATCTCGAAAACCGTGCTAGATAGAGCGATTTCGACGAAATTTTTGACCCACAGGGTATATCTGCAGAGTAGCCATGCCAATTTTCAAAAAAATTTTGTCTCGCCAAAAATGGCGGCCATTTTGAATTTTCGAATTTTTCGCAAAAATTGCAAAACATAAAAATGCTTATATCTCAAAAACCCTGCTAGATAGAGCGATTTCGACAAAATTTTTGACCCACAGGGTATCTCTGCAGGGTAGCCATGCCAATTTTCAAACAAAAAATTTCTCGCAAAAAATGGCGGCCATTTTGAATTTTCGAATTTTTCGCAAAATTGCAAAACACAAAAATGCTTATATCTCGAAAACCGTGCTAGATAGAGCGATTTCGACGAAATTTTTGACCCACAGGGTATCTCTGTAGAGCAGCCATGCCAATTTTCAAAAAAATTTTATCTTGCCAAAAATGGCGGCCATTTTGAATTTTCGAATTTTTGTGCAAAAATTGCAAAACACAAAAATGCTAATATTTCGAAAACCGTGCTACATAGAGCGATTTCGACGAAATTTTTTATCTTCAGGGTATCTCTGCAGAGCAGCTATCCCAAAGAGCTTTCACTTGGTGAAGTTTCAGACCCATAGCTAATTGCTCACCTACTCAAAAGGAGTAAATGCGAATTACCTCTAAAAGTATTGCAGATGGCCAATTTTTCTCAAATAACTCATTCACCTACTTTTGGAAGAGCTTTCACATGGTGAAGTTTCAGACCCATAGCCAATTACTCACCTACTCAAAATGAGTAAATGCGAATTATCTCTAAAAGTATTGCAGATAGCCAATTTTTCTCAAATAACTCATTCACCTACTTTTGGGAGAGCTTTCACATGGTAAAGTTTCAGACCCATAGCTAATTATTTACCTACTCAGAATGAGTAAATGCTAATTATCTGTAAAAGTATTGCGGATACCCAATTTTTATCAAATAACTCATTCATCTACTTGTGGGAGAGCTTTCACATGGTGAAGTTTCAGACCCATAGCTAATTACTCACCTACTCAAAATGAGTAAATGCGAATTATCTCCAAAAGTATTGCAGATAGCCAATTTTTCTCAAATAACTCATTCACCTACTTTTGGGAGAGCTTTCACTTGGTGAAGTTTCAGACCCATAGCTAATTACTCACCTACTCAAAATGAGTAAATGCGAATTATCTCTAAAAGTATTGCAGATAGCCAATTTTTCTCAAATAACTCATTCACCTACTTTTGAGAGAGCTTTTACTCTGTGAAGTTTCAGACCCATAGCTAATTACTCACCTACTCAAAATGAGTAAATGCGAATTATCTCTAAAAGTATTGCAGATAGCCAATTTTTCTCAAATTAATCTTTCACCTACTTTTGGGAGAGCTTTCACTTGGTGAAGTTTCAGACCCATAGCTAATTACTCACCTACTCAAAATGAGTAAATGCGAATTATCTCTAAAAGTATTGCAGATAGCCAATTTTTCTCAAATAACTCATTCACCTACTTTTGGGAGAGCTTTCACTTGGTGAAGTTTCAGACCCATAGCTAATTACTCACCTACTCAAAATGAGTAAATGCGAATTATCTCTAAAAGTATTGCAGATAGCCAATTTTTCTCAAATTAATCTTTCACCTACTTTTGGGAGAGCTTTCACTTGGTGAAGTTTCAGACCCATAGCTAATTACTCGTCTACTCAAAATGAGTAAATGCGAATTATCTCTAAAAGTATTGCAGATAGCCAATTTTTCTCAAATAACTCATTCACCTACTTTTGGGAGAGCTTTCACTTGGTGAAGTTTCAGACCCATAGCTAATTACTCACCTACTCAAAATGAGTAAATGCGAATTATCTCTAAAAGTATTGCAGATAGCCAATTTCTCTCAAATTAATCTTTCACCTACTTTTGGGAGAGCTTTCACTTGGTGAAGTTTCAGACCCATAGTTAATTACTCGTCTACTCAAAATGAGTAAATGCGAATTATCTCTAAAAGTATTGCACATAGCCAATTTTTCTCAAATAAATCATTCACCTACTTTTGGGAGAGCTTTCACTTGGTGAAGTTTCAGACCCATAGCTAATTACTCACCTACTCAAAATGAGTAAATGCGAATTATCTCTAAAAGTATTGCAGATAGCCAATTTTTCTCAAATAACTCATTCACCTACTTTTGGCAGAGCTTTCACTTGGTGAAGTTTCAGACCCATAGCTAATTATTCACCTACTCAAAATGAGTAAATGTGAATTATCTCTAAAAGTATTGCAGATAGCCAATTTTTCTCAAATAACTCATTCACCTACTTTTGGGAGAGCTTTCACTTTAACAGCAAAACTATTCAATTTAAAGGAGTTTTGTCAAATATGTTGAATTATCTCTAAAAGTATTGCAGATAGCCAATTTTTCTCAAATAACTCACCGACTTTTGGCAGAGCTTTCACTTGGTGAAGTTTCAGACCCATAGCTATTTATTCACCTACTGAGAATGAGTAAATGCTAATTATCTGTAAAAGTATTGCGGATACCCAATTTTTATCAAATACTCATTCATCTACTTGTGGGAGAGCTTTCACATGGTGAAGTTTCAGACCCATAGCTAATTACTCACCTACTCAAAATGAGTAAATGCGAATTATCTCTAAAAGTATTGCAGATAGCCAATTTTTCTCAAATAACTCATTCACCTACTTTTGGGAGAGCTTTCACTTGGTGAAGTTTCAGACCCATAGATAATTATTCACCTACTCAAAATTAGTACATGTGAATTATCTCTTAATAGTATTGCAGATAGCCAATTTTTCTCAAATAACTCATTCACCTACTTTTGAAAGACCTTTCACACACGAAAATGAAAAATTGTGAATATCTCGGAAAAGCTATTTCTTCTGCTTTAATGCTCGGCGGGAGATACACACCACGGCAGTGGTCTTGACAAAAATTTTTGTCTCCCCAAAAATGGTGGCCATTTTGAATTTTCAAAGTTTTTGCAAAACACAAAAATGCTTATATCTCGAAAACCGTGCTATATGGAGCGAACTCAACAAAATTTTGGACCTGCTGGGTATCTCTGCAGAGTAGCCATGCCAATTTTCAAAATATTTTTGTCTCGCCAAATATAGCGAACATTTTGAATTTTTGAATTTTTTGCAAAACACAAAAATGCTTATATCTTGAAAACCATGCTAGATAGAGCAGACTGCGCTGACTTTGGTTGCCACAACAGTATAAGGCTAGAAACGAAGCATTTTCTTAATACTTTTTTAAAATTTTTATCAATAATTAAAAATCAATATTGACATCAATGATATTAAAAGATCAGTTTAAATCAAACAACCCATGTGAAAAGGGAAACAAACATAAAAAAGGAAAAAATTATATATCTCTTTCAATAATTTACTTTATTAATGATCATTGAGCTGAAAAATTAACTTAACTGATGTCATTAACTTTCTATCTTCTCAAAAGGAACGTAAAATGAATCTCAATATGGACATTCTAGATACTGAAATATTTCACTGTTTTGTTATTCCAGTTTTTTTCTTGACATTGAATATGACATTGAAATAATCCAAAGCTTTTGCAAAGCACTCACCTTTATATCCTTTTCGGGACGCTTTGTTTTTGCTATGCAAAAACATTATCTTTTTTTTTTGCGAGCGATCCTCTAGTTAAAATTTGCGAGTTTGTGTTTCTCTTCTGATAGGAGCTCAAAATGGACATGCTGATAGATTCACAGATTGGCAATGTTCTTAATGACTGGGAAGCTAAAACAAAATGTGTCTACAAAGAGAAGAAGAGGCTGGAAAATTGCATCACGTTTGTGGCGAATTTTTCAGATACAAGGTAAAATATACTCCATTTCTAGAAAAGCTCCACTGGTTGTCTTTTCAACAGGGCATCCTTGTCAAGTACAAACCGTATTTATGGCCCTAAATTTCAGTCAACTCCCTTGTCTGCAATCATTATTTCAAGTAATCTTGTGGAAACAGATTATCAGTGTCTATTGTTCTATAGTTGTTTGTCAGAATTTTGAAGTTGGGGGAGTTGGATTGAATAGATTACCACTTTTAGCCATGTCTTCTATAAGAAACTTGTCCAAACTTGTACAAATGAATATGTCTCTGAAGTTATGTCACTGTATTTTTAGGCTGGGTGAATTTGAAAGACGAAGTGTTTCAGTGGAAAAGTTTAAAGATTCTGTTGAAGCAATTGATAAAACAGTAAGTGTAATAAAGTATAACCCTCTGCTGGATGCCAGTACACACAATTTTGACTTATTCGTAATTATTCTAACTAGCGAGAGGAAGTTATTGCAAACATTTTTAGATGTGGTGCCAGCATCTTCAGCCTGTAGTTTTATGTTTTGTTGCTGATTAAAGCTTGCGGTATTCTGATTGCAATGACTATTTATCAAAGATGCCTTGGTTTGAATATTTGTATATACACATAGAAGGGGGATGCTTTAATTCTCAAAGCCCAAATATCTCTGAACCTGTAAGAGATAGAATAATTTCTGGGGGGATTTTTTTCTACTTTACAGTGATTTACAAAAGCATGAATATATTGGAAGTGGTTTTAATTTTTCAACAGCCTGGCTCTCATGTTGTGTAGCTTCTCAAGTTATGCTAACAGTTAAAATTAGGGTGTGGTGAGTACAAATATTTGGGATCGATTCCTTGTGGATGATATTTTAACTTGACAGTGAGCTCTTGCAATGTTTAGTATATACACCTTGACAGGTAACAACATCCAATATGGCGGCTCTCATAAAAGTGAAAAGTACAAATATAAAAAAGCCTTGAATCATTTTTTTCCCCAGAAGAAAGTCAGGATATACTTGTTTCAGGTTTTTTTCCAGGGAACAAATTACCATATTTTCCTCACATGTGCCAAAAATCAAGACTTTATGTTAAGATTAAAATTGTGTTTTAGGCCTATAAAGACCCTACTTAGACTTTTTATGACATTTTTCACATATTGTGCCTTGTAACTTGGAAATGTTAAGTCTGACATGTCTCAGTGGTGTTAGATATAACTTCTTCAAGTAATCTCTGTAGAAGTCTGTAGCTGTAATATTAAGGTCACCTTGAGATCTCTAAAATGCCCACAGAGACCCAAGTTATAGATTTTTTGCCACTTTTAAGACCAATAGCTGTCATACTATTTGACTAATAGATATGAAATCTCATCTGGGAATATTTTAATATATTTTGTTTATAAAAATCAAGACTTTAAATAGACATTTAGCTGTGTATGAGGACCCTAAACACCCACCCAAGTGACCTTTTTCCACATTTTTCACATATTTTGCCCTGTAACTTGTAAAAAATTTGAAGTCTGTTGCTTTAATTTTAAGGTCACCTTGAGGTCACAGAAATGCTCACAGAGACCCAATTTAGGGACTTTTTGCCACTTTTAAGCCCTATAGTTCTCAAACTATGTCACTGATAAATCTGAAATCACATTTTGTAATACACCAATTTGTTATTTTTACATGTGCCAAAAATCAAGCCTTTAAGTAGACATATAACCTGTGTATGAGGACCATATAGTTTGCCTCGTAATTTGGAAATGGCTAGTCTTATTTGATCCATACTCCACCTCTGCCTCGTTCCAGTCAATATTAAGATTTATCAGATGAAAAAGGATAAATCTTACAATTGCAGGAAGATTGACCAAGAGAAGATGAAAAATGGTTTATAATAATTGTGAATCTCACAAAATGGGTGTTACAAAGAATACCCAATGAATGCCTGTGGCATGAGAGATGGCCTGTCTGGGGATTTGTTGGCATCGAGTCAGCGCAATCTAGTTGGAATTAACTGATATTACCATATAAAGTAGTGAATAATATGTATTTGCATAATTGCAGTGTTATGCCGAATATTATGCAATTTAGTGCAAGTAAAGTGTCTTATTAATGTTTTACCACATAAAATGTAACCACTTCAATGTAGTATTTTATCTATACACAAGCACTCGACCCTTAACATTGGGATCGACTTTTGATGAAATTTGTTTTGTTTAGTGAGCCTCAACTACTCTGTCACAGCCCTAGATAAAATATGTGTTCTGGAGATTTTAGCTGTCCTGAACACGTGTCATTGTATTCCAATGTTGTTGTTTTTTTCAGAAATATCAAAATGCCAAGGAACTGGCAGAGAACATCCGTGGTTTAAGTGTGGACAAGACTCAGATGGACATTGCATTTGGCTGTACCTATGGTAATGCCCTAATGAAGGGCTGCTCTATCAAACAGAGGGCAGCCATGGCTGGCGCAAGTATTGTTACTGATATTATCAAAATGAAGAGCAAAGGCAAGGTGTCTGTACTTCCCAGGCAAGCCATGTCTATGTATCTTCAGTGGAAGAACTTTCAGGGGTATCTGGAGTACAGAGCCAAAACCATCCTCACTGAGCTGATGCACAAGAGTGTTCTGACTCAGATCATGCTGGGACACTTGAAACCGGTAAGTTATATTATTTCATGCTGGCCCACCAGATAGGTGATTATAAAATGCAGCCTGTGCAGGAGTGAAAGTATACATGCATGCAGTTGTCATATGTTGCAGTATCGGTAACAACTGAAAAACTGGGAAATTTCATTTTGTCCACCCCGTCTGTCGTCACACTTGGTTTCCAGTTATTTCAAGGAAATGTATTTATCCTATCTTTACCAAATTTGGTATGGATGTTTATTGGGTTAATAGCTTGCATGGGTTTGCTTTTGGTGAAGATAGCCCTATAGCTAACTGAGTAATAGGTACTTAGCTACTTTTGTGTACTTCTTTTGTTTCTGGTCATTTTAAGAAAAAATATTTGACATATCTTTACCAAATTTGGTATGAGCAATAGTTATTGGGTTAATAGCTTGCATGGGATTGCTTTTGGTGAAGATAGCTCTATAGCTAACTGAGTAATACCTACTTAGCTACTTTTGTGTACTTCTTTTTTTCTGGGCATTTTAAGGAAAAATATTTGACATATCTTTTCCAAATTTGGGATGAGCAATAGTTAGGTCAATAGCTTGATTGGGATTGCCTTTAGTGATAATAGATATATAACTGACTTAGTAATGGCCACTTAGCTACTTTGAGTAGCTTTTTTATTTTAAGCATTTTAAAGGAAAAGTATTTCACCTATGTTCACAAAATTTGGGATGGAGGATTATTGGATCAGTAGCTTACTTGGGATTGCTTTGGTGATAATACCTTTATAGCTAACTGAGTAATAGCTACTGTGCTATATAGCTATTATGCTATTTTGAGTTGACTTTTTTTCTGGACATTTTAAATAATGTTTTCTATCTTCTCAAAAATTTATATGAAGGATAATTGGGTCAATAGTTTGCCCAGGATAGCTTTTGGTCGATGATAGCTTTGTAGCTATAGCTAACTGAGTAATAGCTACTTAGCTACTTTGTGTACTTCTTTCGTTTCCGGGCATTTTAAGGAAAAATATTTAACATATTTTTACCAAATTTGGTATGAGGAATAGTTAGGTCAATAGCTTGCTTGGAATTGCTTTTAGTGATAATAGCTATATATCTGAGTAATAGCTACATAGCAAAAAACATAAATATGTCTATCTCCTAAACCGTGCGAAATAGAGCGATTTTGTCGAAATTTTCGACCCACAGGGTATCTAACCAATGTACTCTAGGCAATTTTCAAAAAATTTTCCTCTCCCCAAAAATGACGGTCATTTTGAATTGTCAAATTTTCGTCAAAAACACTAATTTGCTTCTATCTCCTTAACCATGCAAGATAAAGCGATTTCATCGAAATGTTCAACCGAGAGGGTATCCAAAAAAATATACTCTTGCCAATTTTCAAAAAATTTTCTTCTCCCCCAAAATGGCGGCCATTTTGAATTGTTGCGAAAAATGTAAAAACACAAATTTGCTGCTAACTCCTTAACCGTGCGAGATAGAGCAATTTCTTTTTGACCAACAGGATATCTTAAAAATATACTCTTGCCAATTTTCAAAAAAAAAAAAATATTCCTCTCCCCCCAAAATAGTACCCATTTTGAATTTTTGCCAAAAATTCCAAACACTAATTTGCTGCTATCTCCTTAACCGTGTGAAATAGAGCGATTTCGTTGAAATTTTCGACCCACAGGTATCTGTAGAGTCTACTGGCAACTTTTCACAAAATCACTTTCCCGCCACTTTCGGCAGCCATCTTGAATTTCTGTGTAAATGCAAACACACTTATCTCGGAAACGGTGTGAGATAGAGCGATTCCAACGAAATTTTTGACCCATAGGGTATATACAGAGTCTACTGACGACTTTTCCCAAAAAATCGCTTTCCCGCCACTTTTGGCAGCTGTCTTGAATTTCTGCGTAAAACGCAAAAGTGCATTTATTTCAGAAACGGTGCAAGATAGATGACAAAATTTTTGACCCGCACTGTATATGTAGAATCTACTGGCAACTTTTACCAAAAATCGCTTTTCCACCATTTTGGGCGGCGATCGCAAAACCGCATTTATCTTGGAAACAGTGCAAGATAGAGCGGTTTTGACGAAATTTTTGATCCACAGGGTATATGCAAATTCTGCTGGTGACTTTTCCCCAAAATTGCTTTCCACCTTGAATTTCTGCGTAAAACACAAAAACGTATATATCTTTGAAATGGTGCGAGATATAGCAATTTTGATGAAATTTTTAACCCGCAGGGTATCTTCAGGGTGTACTGGCGACATTTCACAAAAATCGCTTTCTCGCCATTTTTGGCGGCCATCTTGAATTTCTGCATATTATGCAAAAACGCATGTATCTCGGGAATGGTGCGAGATCTTGAATTTCTGTGTAAAAATGAAAAAATACAAATTCATCTACTGGCGACTTTTCCAAAAAATCGTTTTCCTGCCTCGAGCAAATTTTGAACCCTATGGGTACTAGAGAAGTTACATGTAGTGCCTCTGAAAAATGTTGAATTTCCCAAATTTTGCCCACCATCTTGAATTTTGGCGGAAATTGAAAATGTCATTTAGAGTGATTTCGAGCAATGTTTGAACCCTTTGGGTACTAGAGACCTTAGATATAGTGCCTATGAAAAAAGTTGAATTTCCAGAATTTTGTCAAAAAGGCATGAAACTGAAATAATTTACATGTATACTAATAAATATTTAAGAATCGTTGATATATTTTACAAACAAAACAGGGCCTTGTAAGACTACTGTACAATTGTTGAAAAACGTTCATGGAGTGGACATTACACATGATAATGATTGTTCTTCTATGCTATCCTGTTTCTTTTTGTATGTTGCAGCTACTCTTAACAGGGCATCCTATTTCTAGTTTATATTTGTCATATGAGTGTACTCAGGCTGCAAGAAAATATCCACTTTATGTTAACCTTAAAGTGCCAAAGATAACTTTATCAGCCTGACTTTAATGGCTAATATTCAAAAACTTTATAATGGATACAGACCATCCATATACCTGATGGGAGATAAATGACAAAGCAGTGATCTTGTTCTGTTTAATATTCTGTCAAGTAAGACTAACATATCTACACAAGTCCTTATCATTTTGTGAAAATTAAACAAGAGTGGACACTTAAAATAAGAATGTTTTGATTAACAGGTGTATTGGTAAAATGTGATAAAGTGACAAAATCACTAGTAAAATGTGGCAAACCACTTCTAGCCCCAGTATCTTTCAGCCAAAGAGAAGGGATAAAACATAAACCAGTATAAAAACCAACAAAACATGCCAAATAACTTATGTTACAAGCAACAAAATCTTACTATTTCTAGGTTGAGGAACTCATTACCAGTGTAGAAGAAGCCACTGAGAGCCGCATTGTGCAGAATGAGAAATTGATCCAAGTGATGAAATCGGAACTTTTCAGTGTCATGGGGACACCTGAGAAGAAACATGAATTTTTTCACAAGGGATCTGGAATCAATGAAATCTTCAGTCGGCTTCTGAATCTAGGCTATGCAGCAGAACTGGAGGCCATACCATTCGGAAATCATAATCTGGAGCAGCAGAGTGAGATTTTATCATGTGGGAGGTATGGTAATGTCTATACTGTAAAGGCAAGTGGGACAATCACCATGGCTGGTGTGACAGTTGCGAGAGAAGCTGATATGGTGTCTGTCAAGATCACGCGAGATTCTCTGACAGAATCCGAGCAGTTTTTTGTCTTATGCCATATCAGGTAAATGTCATCATCATTGATATTTGTCAGCTAACAAAGTCTATGGCTACATACAGAGCCTTTTGCTAATGTTCATCTCTGTTGGGAGGGTTGTGTGTAAACAACGTGCCTGTTAGATTGATGTGTCCAAACTCTGTCAACATTTTGGTTTCCGGACTCTAACTAGAACGCACTAGGCTAGGTTGGTTTCAAAATTGGTTGCATGTAGAAAAACAAGATGACTGACGTGGCCGCCTTCTTGAAATTCTGTTGCTGGACACCAACTCAAAGATGCTTCTGCCAATTGATTTGAAACTAAACAGGGTGGTAGGGCACCACCTTGGCTAGGTTGCTTTTGAAATTGGGTGTCATTTGAAAAAACATAATGGCTGCCATGGCTGCCATCTTGAAATTCCATTTCCGGACTCTAAGCTTCCACCTATCAATTATCGATTACTATTGAAGACGGTCCAGCCAATCGATTTTAAACTTAACAGGGTGGGCACCACCCAGGCTAGGTTGCTTTCAAAGTTGGTGATATTTGGAAAAACAAGATGGCCACCATCTTGAAATTCCAAACTTTTCCAAACACGAACTCAAAGATGCTTCAGCTAATCAATTTAAAAATTAGGTAGGAAACCAGCTAGGCTAGGTTGCTTTTGAAATTTGTGTAACTTCGAAAAACAAGATGGCCATCATCTCTAAATTCCGTTTCTGAACTGTAACTCGAAGATGCTTCAGCCAGTTGATTTGAAACTTAATAGGGTGGTATAGCACCACCTAGGCTAGGTTGCTTTTGAAAGGGGTGTCATTCCGAAAAACAAGATGGCTGCCATGGCAACCATATTGCCATGGCTCTAACTAAAACGAACAAATATCTGAATAAAATATGAATGAATGAATAATTTTTTTATAATTCTTGAGCCACATATATACATACAATCACTACAGTTTTATTTGCGTTCAGTCTACTGTTGATGCTTTATTTTACATGTACTCACTGGTGTCAAATAATTAAATGTAATATGAACATCTGTAGTGCTTAATCTGTCATTTGACAGAATCTAAGGCAAAACCTGTTCAATGGGATTTAAGTAGCTAATACTGGAGAATGACGTGCAAAACATTTAGTTTTAACTGTTGAAAAAGCAGTGGCATGGAGCCCTGTCTTCCACCTCTGAGGTTGTGGCTTCTTGTCATTGAAATTTGGTGGTTTCTTGATAATACTTGGATCATCCAAGTTGGATGTAGAAGTGTAGTATGTAGAATGAAAACCTATGTTCTCTGCTGTCAGAGTTAACCTCTCTGCAACTGCTTCACAAAAACTTTGTATGATACGTGATTAGTATGCACATTTTCTGATTGATATATGCACTGGCTCAATTGAAGGTTATAAATAGAAAATTTGCAATTAAACTTACCTTGTAGTGAAATTGTAAAAGGGTAATAACACAATTTCTGTTTGATATCAGTCCCCTAATGTGTCACAGATCAAATTACAAACATATAAGGAAACCATTAACTGTGTATCAGTGATCTAAATTAGTAAAATGTTCTTTTTTACCCCACAGCCTTTTAGGCCCTGTGGGTATTATTTTCACCCATGGCATCCAGATGGGCTAGCAGAGGGGAGGCATCAAGACAGGTATTTGGGTGATCAGACAAGTGGGTGGGTGGAAAGAATACTTTTGTCCGGGCTATATCTCAGAAACCATAAGGTGCAGGAAATTGATACTTGGCAGGGACATTGGTTTTGGGGTGTACATGTCATGGTGACTTTGATTTGACCTTTGAGCTTGCGGTAGTGACCTTGAGCTTTTACCCCACAGCCCTGACGGGCTGACGGGGTATTTTTTCATCCATGGTGTCCAGATGGGCGGGCGGCGGGAAAAAGTTTGTCGGGGCTGTATCTCAAAAACTGTAAGGTGTAGAAGTTGATACTTGGTAGGGACATTGGTTAGGGGGTGTAGGTGTGCAATGTCATGGTGTGACCTTGATTTGACCTTTGACCTTGTGGCAGTGACCTTGACCTATAAAATCTTGTCTGGGCTATATCTCGGAAAACATAAGGTGTAGGAAGTTAATACTTGGTAGGGATATTGATTAGGGGGTGTGCAATAATATCATGGTGTGACCTTGATTTGACCTTTGACCTTGTGGCAGTGACCTTGACCTATAAAATCTTGTCTGGGCTATATCTCGGAAAACATAAGGTGTAGGAAGTTAATACTTGGTAGGGAGATTGATTAGGGGGTGTGCTACATCATGGTGTGACCTTGATTTGACCTTTGAAGGTTTTTAAGGTTAGTAGAAAGTTAATTTTATTACGTTAATACATCCTATCCAATGGACAATTGCTAATCCGGTCGGCATAAACTGGCCCGTCAAACGTCAGAAAAAGATGTCCTGTGTTCCCACTGGCTGGCCGGTCCCTAGTATTAGTGCACTCGCCAGATGGCGTGTCGTACTTCCTTCCTGTCTAGACAGAGTGACATCATAGCATCTTTTTCGTTTGGTGCAAACTAGTGCACACAGAATTTTCAGTGCTTCAGAGTTTTTGAAGTTTATTGCCAGAATTTTTGTGTTTTTAAGTATTTCATATACTTAAATGGATATAATAGTGATAACAGACCAACATGTCATCTCCAGGACAAAAAAGGAAAGGGGAAGGACACGTGTGTTGAAATTCCAGCTACAGATTGCAAGTTCTGTCTGTTATTAACCCTGGAGCAGAAGGCACAACTTGCCACTCCATCCTACAAATTAAAGAAAGAAAAACGAGATGCAAAGACAGCAGAACTTTCTTCTCCTAGTAAAGACGGTACTTTGATTGACCCAGGTACCGTATCAGTTATTGGAGCCTTCAGTGAATCTGCTTCTATTGCTTCCCCTCCAGATACTGTACCTGACAAAAAACCTAAGAAGGAAAAGCCTCCAAGTCCAAGAAAACGGTTGAAAAAGTCTGCTACAAATAAGAAAATGGAGGAGATAGATCAAAAGTGGTTGGATAGATTCAACCACTTAGAGGCCCTTTTGATGTCAAAGACCTTCCAACTGACCTTCTCGTCTGCTGTGAAAGTTACACCAACTCATTCTCCTCCAACTACCATTGCTAAAGACACTGAACCATTTTTTCAACCGACCTCATCAGAGCGCACTGGCCAGGACTTCTCTGCTATGCATCAGTCTGCCAGCCAGCTCAGTAAAGAGTCTACTGTTTCTTCAGAGCGCACTGGACGGGGCTCCTCTGCTTCATTGCATCAGCCTTCCAGCCAGCTCAGATCCGACCTTCAACAACAGGAATCTTCACCCAAGCGCATTGGTTCTGACTTCTCTGCTGCAAAGCATCAGTCAACCAGCCAGCTTGTATCTGACCGACCGCGACCGGATTTATCACCAAAGCACACTGGTTCTGACTCCTCTGCTGTCAAGCATCAGTCGTCCAGCCAGCTTTCATCTGACCGACACCGACCTAAAACTTCTGAGCGCACTGGTACCAGGGTTGGGGTCAATTACACAAGTAATTGAGTAATTAATTACAAATACTGTGTAATTGTAATTGTAATTGAGTTTTTCAATGACCGTGTAATTGTATTTGAAAAATTTACACTGTAATTGTAATTGAAAATTTTGGATTTCAACTACAATGGATATTTTATTCAGCACTAAAAGTTTATGCTTCAGTTTTCAACATAAATCATCATATTTTAATTTGGGCTTCAAAGTGATGACTTTATGATGTATATAGTAATCCCATCAGTCAGATTTCCTATAGTATACCATGTTAAGCTTTTCACTCCAAATTTAAGTGGGAATACATGTACTTAAAGAAAGGGATATATATAGAGGTATAGTTTAGCTGCATATTTCCCATTGATATAACCTAGTGTGTATTAGGATATTTTGGGGGGGCTTAATGACACCTATGCAATAGGCCATTGTAAAGAGATTAGTGTCACTTCAGAGTAATTCTTTACCCTTTATTATTAATGTTATAGTTGATACAGAAGTATTTAGAACAATACCCCATAGCCATGAATGGCTGAGTGAGGTGAAAATTAAAAACAACATTAAAGGCTAAGAATGTGAAAGATTAAATGACCACAACAAATACATGTACTGAATCCAAGACTAAAAACCTGCACTTGAACATTTTCAAATAGAGATCTCAATATACTTACATCTAAATTATAGATTGTTTGGTATTGAGTGTCAGTTCTTTCCTTTACATAAGATATGATAGATTTATCAGCATAAAAATGATATTCAATATACATGTACATACTTTAAAATTTTGGGAACATACAATGGGCTTTTTATTTAATACTCTTTCTAGTCAGTTCACTACTTAAAATGAGTTGTAGATTTTCAAATATTATGTTTGCAATATATGTATATACACTATTATTGTGTTATATTGATACTGTAAACTACAAACAAGCCAAAGACAAGAAGTTGTAACTGTTACAAAATAAAAATGACCCAGCCACTGTTCTCTTTCATAGCTACATTAATTGCACTCCACAACTTTCTTAATCAACACCTTCCACAATCAAGCCATCTGAAGGCCACTAGAGCTAGCCATTGATGGGGGTAATTGCACTTTGAAAGTTTGTTTGAAACACACCATTAAAGTCATGAAACTCTATTGTCTGACACAAGGTTTGAAGAACTGATGTTTCTTCGATGCAACAGTCATTTGTAAATATTTACTAAATGTGTTGAAACTCTTGCTATGATATTTTGTTTGTAAATGTTTTATGTGTATGTTTATAAATTTTTGTGTTTTTACTTGTGTTAATACCATCAACAATTTTGCTGTAATTGAACTGTAATTGAACTTTTTTCCTTACTGTAATTGTAATTGAAATTGAATGAAAGTAATTGTAATTGTAATTGATTTTTCCAAGTCTACGGTAATTGTAATTGTATTTGCCTATTGGTAATTGAAGAAGTAATTGTAATTGATCAAAGTAATTGACCCCAACCCTGACTGGTACCGACTCCTCTGTCCCCAGGCATCAGTCTACCAGCCAGCTTAAGTCTTACTGACCTCAGTCTCACCGACCTAGATCTTCAGTTCCTACTGACACCGGCTCTCCTCATTTGCACAGACAATGGAAGGACAGTGCTTCTAGTTGCATTTCTGAGGATGGTAGTGAAGCCTCTGACCAACCGCCTGTAGATTTATACATGGAAGAAGGTGAACTGTCGGATGAACAAGATATGACTGTCACTGAACCGGACCAGATACCTTCTGCTGAACAGACCTACCGGGAAACTATGAGGGGCATCAGGTCATACATGGGTTGGACTAACATTCCTGATGTAGACAGCTCAAACACAACTTCAGATGACAACCCCTTTTCTGGCCCTAAGGTTCCTGTGCCCGGAAAGGTTTCTGTTACTATGCCAACAGAGGACTGGCTTTGTAAAAAGCTCAGCAAGTTGAATGTGACACTGATTGAAGTTTATCTGACAAGAAGCTCTGAGGCCGGTGGCTTAATGAAGGATCAGTTTTTGAGGCCAGTGAAATCTCAATCAAAGTGGTATGGACTTTACTCTGACCACAATATAGATTCATCAGCTGTTACCCCATGGAATACTGACGCCTCAAAGCTAAATAGTTTCTTCAGCAGAATCACCAGACAGTCGGGCCTTACGTCTACCCCACCTGCATCGCGTCGCCTGTCACAGGAAACTCTGCAAAAATGGGAGAAGTTGTCTAGGGAGGCCCACGGTGATCTGCAATCAGGCAGCCAGCTTCAATCGTTGCCTCTTTAAAGTGCAGCAAAACATGCAGGAGCAGATGAAAACTATCTGGTCTGAAAGCAAAGGGAATGGTTCAGCAAAGGTGTCCTTTGCTTTGGATGAACTTCAATTTCTCATGGATTTCAATGCAAGTATAACTCAAGCAGCTGCCAAGACAACATCTCTCTGAGTTCGTTTTTATTTCTATTGGAAATCTGACATTGGCCCGCAGAGACTCTTATTTGAACCACAAGTCATCAAGGGAGGTGTCAAGCCGGATACAATAGCCGCACTCAGGACTGCTCCGTTGCACATCCCTACTTTGTTCCCGGATAGTATCATCAAACGGGCAGAAGAGGAAATTGCTCACTTTGAGGCCAAAGGACAGTCTAGCTCAAGGGGTAAGGGTCGGTACCACCCATATGAGCGTACAGAGAAAAGGTCGGATTCCAAGAGTGACAGACCCGCTTGGCCAATTGGAAGAACATTGGGAAAGGTAGCTACAAGAAACCCAAGGGGAAGTCTTCCAGCTATTCATCACAACCAGCCAAGGACCAGCAGTCCTATAAATGACAATTACTGTATAGACAAGTTACAGAGAGGACTGCTGGCTGGGAGCCAGACTTTAACAAGACAGACATTAGACACTTATCAAAGTTTAAATGTAAACTTTCATGTTGTTCAAGCTGCTCATTCTGCGTCCGGGCATTCCCAAAAGAGAGAATTAAGTCCTGGGTCAGCAGGTTGTTATTACAGAAATCACAAATTAAAATACATGAAAAGTGTTTCTTGTGTCACTCAATTGTCTTGTGTAAATCCTGTAACAAATGTCAGAAATACTGCCTTAAAATCTGCCTGTAGGGGCCAGACTTCAAAACTTTTGGCAAACTTGGCTGGATCTGGGGGCCGGTCCGAAAGTTGTTCAAATCTTGAAAGAGGGTTATACCCTCCCATTCCGGAACCGGTCAAAACTCACAAGGTCTCCCACAGTCATAAGCTGTTATGTCAATCCCCACAGGAACCGCTGCCTGCTGGAGGCATTACATCAACTTATAGACAAAAATGCAGTGGAACTAGTACAAAACCAAACATCTCCGGGGTTTTTCAACCGACTATTTTTGGTCCCAAAGCCCAACAACAAGTGGAGACCTATATTAGATCTGAGCAAATTGAATCTTTTCCTCAAGGCAGAGAAATTCAAAATGGAGACACCGGAAACCATCAGGATGTCCTTCCAACAAGGGGAGTGGGTTACCTCAATAGATTTCAAGGACGCCTACTTCCATATGCCTATACAGGAACAGTCCAGGAAATATCTGAGATTTCATGTCCAGGGTCAGACATACCAATTCAAAGCACTGCCTTTCGTTCTGTCCACAGCACCCTTGGAGTTTACTGTAGCAGCAAAGGAGGTGAAACTGGTGCTACAAGTTACACAAGGGTATAAGGATCCACCAGTACCTATATGACTGGTTGGTGAGAGCCAGATCCCACCAGGTTTGTCTCCAACATACTCAAGATCTAGTGAAAATATGCCAAGAACTAGGCTTGCTGGTGAATTTGGAAAAGTCGGAACTGGAACCCAAGCAGATCTTCGATTTTGTAGGCTACCAGTTCGATCTCAGGGCCGGTCGGTTCTGACCGACACCAGACCGGTGGCAGAGCCTTCAGGACAAAATAGTAGAAATACTTTCACTACCATCTTGTCCGGTCTGTCAGTTCATGTCTCTGATAGGTTTGCTAACAGCCACAGAAAAGCAAGTTCACCTTGGCCGTCTACACATGAGGCCCATATAGTGGCATCTCAAAACAACTGGAGGGTACCAGAGTCACTAGAAAAAGTGATCCCAATTCCCAGGTCCCTGCACCCCCACTTACAATGGTGGCTAAGCGAAGACAATGTTCTCACAGGCTAACCATTACACCCAATAAAACGTGCTCTGCAAATATTTACAGGCGCATCAAAAGAAGGGTGGGGCGCTCACTTAAATGAACGCACTGCAAGAGGGTCATGGTCACTTCCACAAAGCAGGCTTCATATAAACTATCTGGAACTAAAAGCAGTCTTTCTAGCTTTGAACGAGTTCCAAGACCTCTGTACCGACAAGATAGTACTTGTGACAACCAACAACACCACAGTAGTGCCCTACATAAACAAGGAAGGGGGCATGAAGTCGGGCCCACTGTGTGCCCTGCTATGGAGAATCTTGACCTTGTGTACCAGGAAGCAAGTAACTCTCAAAGCCCGACACATTCCAGGCCGGCTGAACGTGGTAGCAGACAAGCTATCCAGGCTAGGCCAGACCATCCAAACAGAGTGGTCTCTCCTTGCAGAGGTCTTCCAGATGATATGCAGCAGGTGGCACCACCCAAAAATAGACCTATTTGCCACGAGGTTCAACAACAAGTTGCCTCTGTTTGTGTCACCAGTACCGAATCCCCTGGCCACAGCAATAGATGCTCTCAGTCTGCCATGGGAGGAGCTGGACGCATATGCCTTCCCACCAGCAGCCATCTTGGGCAAAGTGGTGGAAAAGTTGCAGGACACCCCATGCAAGAGAATCATTCTGATTGATCCGGGGTGGCCAAACATGCCTTGGTTTTGGGACCTAGTGGCCATGTCCAGTCAAATTCCTCTGAGCCTGCCAAATCTGCCCAATCTGTTGACACAACCCTTCAATCAGATCCCTCACAGAAATCTGACAAACCTAAATCTCCACGCATGGCTCCTAGAGCCTCAACAATCAAGAAGCAGGGCTTCTCTGAGGCAGTGGCAGCAAGAATTGAAGCACCTCAAAGGAGATCAACCATATCAGTCTATGAGGCAAAGTGGACCATTTTTACAAAGTGGTGCCTCACTAATAAGGTGGACTTGGGGGCAGCCTCTGTAAGTTCAGTAGCTGACTTCCTTATGTACCTGTTTCAGGACAGGAAGTTACAGCCCAGTACCATTGTTGGTTACAGGTCAGCCATTGCTGATAAGCTGGAAAATTCACCAATTAATATCAGCAAAGATGAAAATCTCACTCGTCTCCTGGATAGTTTCCACAGAGACAGACTCAAAGGTAGGAGGGGTATACCTTCCTGGAACCTGTCCCTGGTGTTGCACCAGCTGACAAAGGCTCCTTTTGAACCAATTAAAGAGGCATCTCTGAAGCATTTGACCTTCAAGATAGTCTTCCTCTTAGCTCTTGGGTCGAGCAAGCATAGAAGTGAGATTCATGCTTGGCAGAACAGAAATATCAGACACCAATCCGATTGGTCAAGGGTGTCCCTGTACCCATCACCCAGCTTTCTTTCAAGACCCAGCTGCCCAAAGAGGGTCCAGACAGTGTGGCCCCAGTGGTTATTTCAGCCCTGGCCCCAACTCTGGATAAGTCCCTCAAGTCAGAGGTCCCTCTGTCCGGTCAGAGCATTACGCTACTATTTGGACAGGACCTCAGACCTCAGGCAGAATAAGGAGCTGGTCTTTGTCTCCTTTAAGAAAGGTTTTGACAAAGACATCTCACCTGCCACTATCTCCTCATGGATCAAACAGACTGTGATCCTATGTTATGAGCTCTCTGATCAAGAGGCCTACACCTTACATCAGGTTAAAGCCCATGATGTCAGGGCCTTTGCTGCTTCTAAGGCCTTCCAATCGGGAGTCTCTTTGGAACAGATATTATCAGCCTGCCACTGGAAATCACATAATACCTTCACACAATTTTACCTGAAGGATGTGGCCTGGACTGATTCAGAGCCTTACCACCTGGGACCTGTAGTGGCTGCTCAGCAGATCCACAAAAAGCCTAGAAATAGAGGAGATTTTGTACATATAGAAATAGTTGTACATATGTAAATAGTTGTTTATGTATATAAAAAAAAACAACAAAAAACTGTGACGTGCTTCCTTCGGGAGGTTTATTGCTACTTCTTATGGGACTGAACTCATCTCTCTCTTCCCCTACCTCAGAGTAGGTCTGTTAAAAGGGGGGGAAGTCGGTTTGGACCAAATAACCGGTCTCTCTTAACCGACTATGGCTTTCAGGGTTTGTTGACTCCAAGGTCATCCCAGGCCTGGAAGAAAATTTGTTTAGTTCTTTTTTATGAGTTCACCTAGGTCCCTAGTATCTTACCCGCCTACCAAGCGGTAGTTATTCAGCAATTGTCCATTGGATAGAATGTATTAACACAATAAAATTGCAAATTTAATAAGTAAATTAAATTTTATATGTTAATACCCTATCCAATGGACACACAAGACCCTCTCACCGACCCCGCTATCAGCTTACTAGGGGTCTAATAGGTTTAGACAGCGAAAAAGATGCTATGACGTCACTCTGACTAGACAGGAAGGAAGTACGACATGCCATCTGGCGAGTGCACTAGTACTAGGGACCAGCCGGCCGGTGGAAACACTTTTTCTGACATTTGGTGGGCCGGTCTGCGCCGACCGGATTAGCAATTGTCCATTGGATAGGGTATTAACTTATAAAAATTTAATTTACTTATTAAATTTGCAAACTTGGTGTCGACATTGGTTAAGGGGTGTATGCTGGCAATGTCTTGGGGTGACCTTGATTTCATCTTTGACTTTGCTGTAGTGACCTTGACCTTTGAAATCTTGTGCTGGCCATATGTCGGAAATTGTAAGGTGTAGGAAGGGAAAGTAGTTGGGGGGGGGGGGGGGGTTGTACATCATCATGGTACATTTTCTCTCTCTTAAACGTTATTTTCTCTACTTAAACATTGTTTGGACCTTTACAAAGCAGACAGTGTTTACCCTGAAAGTGTCCTGATCTCTGTACCATTTCACTTCTGTATCTTGTGGTGTTGAAAAGTACGGGCATCTCTGATGCTATTTTTACTTTTATATTTTTTACAGGAAAATCAATGAAGCTCAACATGGCAAACATGTTCCCATGTTTCTTGGGCTATCAGAACGAGGTTATGGCCTCGTTTTCAGTGGTTTACAGACTACAGCCAAGAACTTCTTCACGGAAACTCTCAAAGATATACCAGTGGAAGAATATAGGCAAGAAGTCGCGAACTTTCTGTTGCATCTGGCCGATGGAATACAGTACCTTCATTACAAGCAACTAGTTCATCCAGAAGTATCAGTGGAGTCAGTGCTAGTGGTAAGCTGGATTATAAACAGTTTTATAATAAGTGGTCCAAATATTTCAAATTTAAATAGAAAAGACAGAAGACTTTGTTTCTGGAGAGTATCTCAGTATTTAGCATGTGGATGTAACGGGTACTCAGGGTGTGTAATATTTTAAAGTGACCTTAAACTGTGAATGGTAACACAAATTCTATTGAAGTTTTTTACATATCTGGAGAGTATCTCCAAAACAACTACAAATTCAATTCAGATTTTGCACATGGCTGTATCTGGTTCTCAAGGTGAGCACTATTGTAAGGTGACCTTAAACTCCTATGTATAAAAGGATAATGTTGAGTATTGGTTTCACCCATGGTGTCTGGATGGGCGGACAGGCAGTGGGAAAGAAGTTGGTCCTGGCTATATCTCAGAAACCATAAGCTGTAGAAATTTGAAACTTAGCAGGGACATTGGTTCGGGGAATAAGTGTGCAACCTCATTGTTTGACATTGATTTGATCTTTGAGCTTGCTGTAGTGAACTTAAGTTTGAACATCTTGTCCGGACTATATCTCAGAAACTATAAAGCATAGGCAGTTGAAACATGGTAGGGACATTAATTGGGGACATAGGTGTGCAAGATCATGGTGTGACCTTGATTTGATGTTTGACCTTGCTGTAGTGACTTTGACCTTTAAAATCTTGTTCAAGATATATCTCAGAAACCATAAGGTGTAGGAAGTTGAAATTTGGTAGGGACATTACTTAGGCGGTGTCATGGTGTGACCTTAATTTGACCTTTGACTTTGCTGTAGTGACCTTGAGTTTGAAAATCTTGTCCAAGCTATATCTTAGAAACTGTAGAGAATAGAAAGTTGATACTTCATATGGGCATTGTTTATTAAGTGGGGGTGTGCAACATATTGATGTGTCCTTGATTACACCTTTGAGCTTGCTGTTGTGACCTTGACCTTTAAAATTTGTCCCGACTGTATCTCAGAATCTGTAAGGTGTATAAGGTTGATATGTAGTATGGACAATTAGTTTGGGGTTTGGATATGCAATGTCATGGTGTGACTTTGATTTGATGTTAGACCTTTGCTGTTGTGGCCTTGACCTTAAAAGCTTGTCTGGTATATCTCAGAAACTATAAGGTGTAGGAAGTTGATATTTGTTAGGGACATTGGTTAGAGGGTGTAGGTAAGCAATGACTTTGATTAATCCATATCGTAGTGACTTTGACCTTTAAAATCTTTTGTGGACAATATCTCTAAAACTGTAAGCTGTAGAAAGTTCCTATTTGAAACATTATTGTATCCCCGAAAAGCAGGGGTACTATGGATCATGCATGGTCATCGTCTGCGTCTGCCCCCGCGTCTGCAGAGATTTTCTTGTGTTCAACCTACAAGCCACATTTCTTTTGGGATTTCAGTTAAACTTTGCTAGTGGCTTGCTACCTATTCTTATGGTAGCCCAGGCGTCAAAATTATGCTCTGGGCAGTCAAAAACATCAAAAATTGTGACTATTGCTTGTGTTCAAGCTGGAGGGTACAGTTTCTTTCAGATTTATTTTATAATTAGTGCATGAATTGGTGGGTATATTGTCTCGCCACCCTATCGTTTTTGTAATAGTTACTATGATGTTCTCACTGTTGAGAAAAGTAGTTGTAACTTAAAAACTATTGCAGAAGTGCTTATAACTCGCTTATTATTGGTCCTAGGGGCTTGCAATGAGCAACCAACCTATAGGAAAACATGGGATAGGAATCTTCTGATGTGGTCAGATTTGACCTTGTGCCCCTCCTTCGAGGTCAAACGAGGATAGCTTATAACTCGCTTATTATTGGTCCTAGAGGTTTGCAATGTGAAACCAACTTATAGGAAATCATGGGCTGGGAATCTTCTGGTGTGGTCAGATTTGACTCCTTGTATCTTTCATTAAGCAAACATTTTGTTTACTTAGTGTCAGTACAAGTTGCTCCCATAAACACTTAGGCCCCCTCCCCACAGGGGTATATTTGTGTCAACCATAATACTCTGTATGTCACGCTTCAACCATGTCCCGTCCGGGGATACACAGCATCGAGACGCAATATCTAGTTGATGCTGTAATTGGGATTTTTTATTGAAATTCAACATGCACACATATCTAGACTTAGGCATAGGAATGAGATCCATGCTTGGCTCCCGAAAACATCAGCCACAAGACAGACTGGTTCAAGGTGTCTAACCCGTACCCAGTTTTCTTTAGAAGAATCAACTGGCTAAAGAGGGTTCCTAATGTGTGGCCCCAGTAGTAATGCCCTGGCACCAACTCTGGCTTTATAGACTGACCGGTCTGCATGCCCAGTTAGACCTTTGGGCTTCTATCTGGATAGGACATCTGACCACAGGCAGAACAAGGAGCTGGTCTTTGTCTCCTTCAAGAAAGACAAAGATACCTCTCTTGCCACTATATCATCATGGATCAAGCAGACTTCGATCCTATGCTATGAGCTCTTTGATCAAGTGGCCTTTACTTTGGGTTAAAGCCCATGACTTTAGGGTCTTTCCTGCTTCTATGGTTTTCCAGTTAGGAGTTTTGTTAGAACAGTTGATATCAGCCTGTCACTGGAAATCCTACAACACCTTCACAAAGTTTTACTTGAATTATGTGGTTTGGGCTGATTCAAAAGTTTTTCATTGGGTCTGGTGGTGGCTGCCCTTCAGATCCACTGCTAGCCCATATATTAAAGCTACATGGTACCTTGCCCAACAGTGTCTTCAAGTTGGCAGGTCCTGCTCAGAGGCTAACAACTCCACTCCTTTTCCTTTCAGAAGAACATCTCTTTCTAGGACTGAACTCATGCTACTCTTCCCCCACCTCAGATGAGGTCTGTAAAATGGGGGGAGCAACTTTGGTCGTTTTGACAAACAATTCAGTAGCAACCGGCTAAGGGGACCATCTTATGTCCCTCTGAGACTTGCTAATGTCTCCTTCAAGTTCAATATAAAGTCCCAAGTAAACTGTCCACCTTCCAAGCAGTAGTTGTTTTAGTTAATTGTCCATTAGGTAAGATGTGTCTTGGCACAGTGTACCCATCAGCTTACAAGCAGTATCATTCCACAGAAACAGCTTTCCCACACATAAAGGGGTGCCTTCTGTTCTGATCTTGCTGGGCCTCTCCGCAGCCTTTGACACCATTGGGCCACCTCAGGCATATGTATGGCATATCGGGTGTTGAACTAAAGAGAGCTTTGAGGTGTCATATGATATTGTGACTTGTCCTTCAAAAAGCAGGTGGATACTGTTTACAGGTCATGTTTTGTTGGACTGGCCATCTGCAGAGGATCAGGCAGTGCTTACTAAAGATGGTGGCTATCTTGGTGTCAAATGCACTTGTCAATAGCAGAATGAACTACCGTAATTCACTCTATCGGGGTTTATCCAAAGATGACCTAAGACGATTGCAGTGTCTGCAAAATCCATTGGCACAATTTGTCACGGTTTCCGGAAAGTGGACCCACATTACATCGGTACTTGAGTCTACACTGGCATCTTGTTAAAGAGAGAATCGCTTTTTAAATCTGCAATCTCATTTACAAATATTTGGAATATGGTCTACCACAGTACTACCATGATTACATAAATTATTACACATCCTCTGTCAATACCTGTAACTCTTTGATTCATAAGTCTAAAACTCATTTTGATAGATCCTTATCAAATGATTGACCAAGATTTTGGAACAGCCTTCCACTTGCTGTACCATGTGGGCTCACACTGGCCATCATTCAGGCGCAAACTTAAAGCTCAAGTGTTTCATGAAGCCCATCCTCCTTAGCATCCTCTCCTCTGGTTGAGCAAAGGCTTTCTGATGCCCATGTTTTTCTGACCATGGACTTATGATATTTACCCCTTATGTTTTATTGCACCTTAGAATTTCATAGAATTTCACATACATAGAAATTAAAAACTTCAAAAGTTGCTAAATAATACAAGTAAAAATAATAATAATATTAATATGATAATGCATAATTAACACAATAAAATTGCATATTTAAGAGTTAAGTTTTTATGGGTTTATACCTTACCAAATGGACAGGAGAGGCCCTCACAACTGACCCCACATTCATCTTACTAGGGACCTCATCTAAAGTTAGAAGATTGGAAACAAAAATGATGCTATGACATCATATTCTGTAGTCAGGAAGGAAGTGGGTCACAACATCCAGTGAGTGGAGTGCACATAGCACATTTGGCCAGAGGAAACACAAAACATCTTTCTGGTGTTTGACGGGGCCAGCTTGTGGTGGCATTATAGCTAATTGTCAATCAGGTAAAGCATTAACTTCTAAAAATTAAACTTAATAGGTACAATCATCCAACAGGGCTGTGTTTGAAGGCTTCAGGCATTGAATGATCAAGTGCTGGATATGGTCCATACCATAGTAGAAATATATTCCCTTCACCAGACATTTAACCTGTTTAACCTGTTTACTTGATTTCTTTCCATCTGTTTCAAGGAAAATGGCCTGTCAGGCAGACCCATGTTAAGTAACATCTCAGAGAAAGGGCCCTTGCGGATACATCTCCTGAACAATGAACCAGTTGGTAACGCAATCTACTTGCCACCTGAGTGTTTACAGGGATCCAGCAAGGACTCTGATCAGCTCAAGAGCTGGTACACCAGTGCAGGTATACACAATCCCTTGATCCTTGATAATGTGGTTAAAATGAAAATTAAAACAGCATTTTACGTGCACAAAAATGTTTTTAAACTCAACTGCTTTATAAATACAAATGCCAATGTGTCTTATTTCAGTGTTCATTTTGATGCAGTCTTTGATTTTTTTTGGCATTAATGATATTTTAGATCATACAGCAGATAACTTTCAGTTATGTATAGTTGTAGTGTTCCCTTTAGTAAAATCTCTGTTGCCTGTCCCTCAGCTATTCATCTGTTCGATAGTATGACCTTCTTTTCACTGCCAAGTCAATATTTATATCCCCAGACGAAAGTCGGGGATATATTGGATTCAGGTCCGTCGCGCCGCCGCCGCCGCCGTCGTAGAAATTTCCTTGTGTACGCAATAACTCAAAAACGGATTAATATTTTTTTTTCAAACTTGGTACACATGTTAAGGATGCCCAAAGGAAGATCTCTATTTTAAGGTGACCTTAAACTCCCAATAATAAAGAACTTATGGCCACCTTAAGGTCAGAAATTGCACTTTTGGCCACTTAGAGCCCTCTAGGTCACAAACTATGAGGCTTATCTGCCTCAAATTTTACCTGAGAACACATTAATATATTCTTAGTACATGTGCTGAAAATCAAGACTTTAAGTTGAGGAGAAAATTGTCTTTGAGGCCCATAAAGACCCCACTTAGGACTTTTTTCCTATATTTTTAACTTATTTTGCCCTATAATTTGGAAGTGGTAATTCTGATGAGTCTCAAACTGCACTCGATGTAACTCTTATATGTAATCCTTGTCTGTGAAAAATTTAAAGGCTGTAGGTTTACCTGTTAGGCCGACTTAAGATCTCAAAATTGCCCACAGAGACCCAATTTATGGACTTTTTGCCATCTTCAAGCACTGTAGCTTTCAAACTATGTCTCTCATCTAAGTGAAATATCATCTGAGAATATATCAATATGTTTTTCTTGTATGTACTCCAAAATTTAGGCCTTTAATAGACATTTAACCCATGTATGAGGACCATAAACACCCACCCGAGTGACCCTTTTAAGACATTTTTCACATATTTTGCTCTGTAACTTGGAAATGGTAAGTCTGAGAAGTTTCAAACTGTATTAGATATATATTCTATGTGTAATGTTAGTATGTAACAGATTTTAAGTCTGAAGCTTTAATTTGAAGGTCAAATTGAGGTCTCTGACGGGCTCCCAAAGACCCAATATATGGACTTTTTGCCACCTTTAAGCCCTGTGACTGTTAAACTATGTTATTGATGGAGCTGAAATCCCATCTGGGAATGCATTATTATGTCCTTTTTACATGTGCCGAAAATCAAGGCTTTAAGTAGACATTTAACCTGTGTTTGAGGACCATAAATCCCCACCCGAGTGACCCTTTTTAGACATTTTTCACATATTTTGCCTTGTAACTTGGAAATGGTAAGTCTGAGAAGTTTCAAACTGTTACAGTATTAGATACATATTCTATGTGTAATCTTAGTATGTGACAAATTTTAAGTCTGAAGCTTTAATTTGAAGGCCACATTGAGGTCTCTAAAAAGGCCCCATAGAGACCCACTATTTGGACTTTTTGCCAGTTTTAAGGCCCATGACTGTTAAACTATGTGACTGATAGACCTGAAATCTCATCTCATCTGGGAATACATCTGGGAATACATTATTATGTTCTTTTTACATGTGCCAAAAATCAAGGCTTCAAGTAGAGATTTAAACTGTGTATGAGGACCATTAACACCCACCCGAGTGACCGTTTTAAGACATTTTTCACATATTTTGCTCTGTAACTTGTAAATGGTGAGTCTGAGAAGTTTCAAACTTTATTATTAGATACATATTCTATGTGTAGTCTTAGTATGTAGCAGATTTTAAGTCTGATGCTTTAATTTGAAGGCCACATCGAGATCTCTAAAAGGCCCACAGAGACCCAATATTTGGACTTTTTGCCACCTTTAAGCCCTGTGACTGTTAAACTATGTGATTGATTGAGCTGAAATCCCATCTGGGAATGCATTATTATGTCCTTTTCACATGTGCCGAAAATCAAGGCTTTTGGTAGACATTTAACCTGTGTATGAGGGCCATAGACACTTGCCCAAGTGACCTTTTTTGACATTTTTTTCTGTATTTTGCCCTGTTATTTGGAAATGCTTAGTGTGACAAGTCTTAAACTGTATTATATATAATTTTTGTGTGTTGTGTATGTCCCCCAAAAAGTTTCAGTTCTGTAGTTTAATTGCTAAGGTCTCTTTAACAATTGTAAAATGCCCACAGAGACCCAATTTATGGATATTATGCCACTTTAAGCCCTGTAACTGTCAAACTATGTGGCTCATAGAGCTGAAATCTTTGAATTTTTCAAAGGAAGTGCCTGTCTATTTAAATTTTGAATATTAATAATGTTATGGCTATCTTAGGCTTTTAAGAACTTATTTTTGTGTGTTATCACTCTGCTTGCTGAGTTTTTAACTTTTTAATATGAAACTGGTTAAACATATTCAAGTAGGCAAAATGGACACTATTATTTTCTGGTGAGCTTTAAGTCCCAAATATTAATGAAATTATAGCCTTATGTAGTAAAAATAGGGGATTTTTAACCCTCAACTAGCCCAGTTTTATTCAACTTGCCTTAATTTTGACACTGCTCCTACAGTTACGAACTCATTTCAATTGATAATCACATACTTAAAATTCTCAATTCTGAATTATTATTATAAATCTGTTCTTGTCGTTTGATAATTTATATTTAATTCTGGAGATATATAATCTTCCTGTTGGACATTCCTTATTTATATATTTGATTTTATTTTAGTGATAAGATTAACTGAGCTTTTTGTATTTGATTACCCCTTTTATATTATAAGTGTTTGTTTACCATTTGTGCTGCAGCACTCCATCTCTTTGTAGTCCCACCCCCCATCCCCCACCCACCTCTGGGAACTCCAGCTATTGAGTGACACTAAATAAACAAAGGTATACAGATCTTCTGTAATAGTGAGAGAGGTGTGGAGAAGAGGAGAGAGGTGGGGTGGGGGTGGGAGGTGGTGTTTGCTTCATTATCTAATTATCTAAGACAAAGGGAGTCAGAACTGAGATTGTGTCACATACAGTAGAACCTCACTTATCCGGCCTTCTATTATCCGAATCTCCGGATTAACCGAACCGAAATGATGTCTCCCTACATATAATGCACGGTCAAGCGTGAGCGATAATACAAGATTTTAAACAGTCTCGTAAACGATGAATTGTAGTGCTTTGTAAAACGTACCATTCACAGAGATGCCTAACTTCTTTCATCTTTATCACCATTGTTACAATAGGGGAGGGATTAATTCAATTACACAACCCCACTACACAACTTCTTTGATAATGCGCCAATTAATGAAAGTGTGTTCGATTGCTTTTGCAAATTTATAATCTCCCGGAGTAGGTTCAGAGACTGACAACGTTTAGAAAAGAAAAGACGTCAACAATGCATTACCAATCCAACACGCATGTCACTGAAGGCGTGTTCGCTTGGGGTTTTACAATAAATAATCTCCCGGAGTTTTTCAATTGGCAAAATGCGGTCGATGTCAATCTAAAATTAAAATGCTAACAATGCAAGTACGAACACAACCAGCTCAAGTCCGTGTAATATTTTAAATAAAAATAATAATAATATCCATGGATATGGAGCAAATAAACGACAATTGAAGGGTCACTTATATTATATAACACAAATATATTAAATTATTTTAGTAACGAACACCAGCGTCTATGTATATTGCATAAAAACAACAATTCTTCAATTATCGCCCACTCGGTAACCCATAGACCGTGAATTTCGGTTTCCTTCATCTATCCGAACCCCTCGATTATCCGGCCGGATTGTATGTCTCCCATGGGGTTCGGATAATTGAGGTTCTACTGTATTTAGGTTGCATATATATGGACCACATATATAGGAATTGAGGAAATGAATAACTGAAAAACAATGCAAATTCTAAAAATAATATAATAAAATAATAATATAAATAATATATGATTTTTAAATAATATTTTATTTGTGAACAAATATAGAAACAGAGATACGCTTTTGGAATTATGAATTTAGAATGGACATTCAATCATCAATCATTTAAATACTTTGAAAATAGGTTCAGAGTTACCCTTTGCAGGAAGATTGAAAAGTATGATGAGTTGAGTTAAAAATAATATTTTATTTGTCAACAAATATAGAAACAGATATGCTCTTTTGAGATTATTAATTTAGAATGGACATTCAATCATCAATCATTTAAATACTTTGAAAATAGGTTCAGAGTTATCATTGCAGGAAGATTGAAAATATGATCTGTTGAGTTATGTATTCGACGTCTGGGGATACACCATCTTCCTTGGGAAGATATAAACTTAGTAGATTGATGTGCTGAAGTTCATATAACTTTTCCCAATATTTATGGCATACAACAAATGGATTAAATAAAAAATTCCCGATCAAAACCTGTGGCATGAGTGATGACCTGTCTGGGGATATGTTGGCGCCGAGTTGGCCCAATCTAGTTTCCTGTTATTTTTAGGGAACATATTAGTTTTCATCATGTTGTGCATGTAACAATTAGATATGCATTTTATTTCCTCCAGGTGATATATATGGCCTGGGAACTGTGATGACGGAACTCTGTAGTAGACAAGCAGATGTATTCAACCGCCTAAAGGCCACCAACTTCAAAAAATGGGGCAGCAAATCTGATGCAGGAAATGCAATTATGTTTGCCACGGGTTATGATCGTAAAGAAGGCAAGGAGGACAAGATGTCTCTTCCTAAGGAATGGAAGGATTTGTGCTTACACTGCCTCGCGCAGGTACCTGAAAAACGGGTCAGTGCTGACATGTGGATCGTAGAGTGGAAGAAATTGAAAGAAATGGCTCATGTGGCATTGACAGACTTTGGCAATATGACAGAAACCAAGGAAGCCACAGCCAGTAATATCTTACAATTTAAACCCTTTGAAAATACAGATGAGCCCCTTTAAATAGAAATCTTATGAATAGAATTGAGAAAAGAAATATTGGCTTCTTAGAAGGTCCTTTCTTGAATGCAGGTTTTAGAGTTTAGGGACCATTTTCAGGGCTCATTGTAAGGCTATATGTATTTTGTCCAATTCTGTTTTTGTTTTAAATTTTATAATTTGCTTAGTGCAACAATAAAACACAAATATTACTGGGTGTAAATATACTCTTAGTATATAATAGAAAAACTTCATGAATGGTATATATATAAAAAAATATATCACAAAGACAACTCTGTTATGCTAGTGTGTAGCACATGTATTATACTTTCCATGTTCATTAGTGATACATTTTTTGTGTATTGTGAGTGATGTGAGTGATGTTTTATTTTCAGAATGCAAAAAATTATTGTGAACCAGTGGTGCCAATTCGTATAAAAAATTAAAAAACTTACTTAAGATTGCTCCATCATTTCGATATAGATTTTATTGCAACAAAAACAAGCAAAAACTCTGTAATGTACCTTAAATTTTCTAGTGATACACATGTATATAACCTATTAATAGCTTAAATAGTTTCTGAAATATTAATGAAGGAAAGGCATTTGTTGATAACATTGTACTGCTAAATGTATTCCTGGACGAAAATTGGGAATACTTAGGGTTAAGTGTTGTCAAGCTGCCGCTGCCGCGGAGATTTCCTTTCACAAGTAATAACTTAAAAAATATTTTACATACTGATTAGGCCTTTCAAAATTGGTATGTGGGTATATATCTGTCAAGATCCAGAGGATTGTTATGTGGCCTCTCCTGTCAACTATAAGACCAATGGCGGTCTTGTAATGGTCAATTTTTGGTTTCTTCACATATTTGTCTGGAACTCACATACAGGGCAGATCATCCTATTGTTGATGTATTGGTATATAATACAAATATATCCCCTATAAGTATGCATAAATTTGCCTTTCACCCTTGTTCCTCAAGACCATGAGTAGTCTTCAAACATTGGCTTGTTGACCTTTTTTCCATAGAGTTTTCGTTTCATACACAATTACTTTAACATGTGTTATGTACATTTTTCAAATTCGGTATTTTGGTATACAAGGGTAAGGCCTTTAGGCCTACTGTTTTGTGGCCTTGGCCTACCGCAATAAAACCAATGATGGCCTTCTTAGTGTCAATTTTAGTGTTACAGTTATTCTTTTACATTTTAGCCTGGTTTTTGTCTCATAATGAAGGACAGATGATCCTATGGCTGACATGAATAACGCATATATATGTGTCCCCCTATAAGAAAGGACCCCAACTTTGACTTATAAGAATGCAAAAATTTGGCACATTGGCCTTTTTTCCTATATTTTTAGATATCTTAATTTATATCTCGTTTATTATTCGTTGTAGGGGTTTGGAATGTTAAATCAACTTAAAGGAAATCATAGGCTGGGAATCTTGTGGAAAGGTTGGGTTAGACCTTTGACTCCTGTTTAAGGCCAAAATATGTTTCTGTACTAAAAATCATAATATGTACACTCTTTTTTGCTCCTAGGAGTTTGGGATGTGAAAACAGCCTATAGGAAACCATGGGCCATGAATCTCAATAGGTCTAATGGCTACTCTGAGTAAATTACTAAACTCCTAATGGCTGCATTTACAGTATTTCACTAAAATATGTTGTTCGCTACTTTCTTTGGGTGGTAGTGTTTTAGAGGTCTCTCTCAATAACTAATTGTAAATGAGTAATAGCTATTTTTTGTTTATGACAGTGATGGAAATAAATGATTGGCATTTTCCTTGACACCTACTTCAGGGTCCAACAGGGTTTACATTTAATGTATTGGGTGCATCATCAGTCAATTTTGGAATCGCTAAATTCTCTGCAGTCTGGGGATACACTGTGTTGTGCTACAATCTCTAGTTATGTATAGTAAGTGGTAAGGGGTAATATTAAAAATATATGTCTTGGCCCAAAATATAACTCAGGGTGAATAATAAAAGCCTGTGTTTTGGTAAATGTCCAGGATTTTAGGGATCACTTGCAAACCCCTTGAAATTCAATTTATGAACGTACCTGATTAAATAGAAATTAATTATATATGACATTGTGAGTTTCATTTAATTGGATATTTGTAGCATTGAGGTTATTTAGTCTGAAGGAGGTTCACCATATTGTTGGCTTTTGAATTATGTTATTGCAGTTTCTTGTTGGCTGGCAGGTTATAAAATGTGTATTGGATATTGTGCAAGTGTGGATATTTACTCAGAAAATGCATAATATACCAGTATATCATGTGTATATGATATGAATTAACTTTAACAAATATATTTATTTCTTTTCCTATTCCAACATAAATAATGCGGAATATAATGACCGTAGCAGTGTTATTGTGTAACTGCTATTTTCGTTCAGTATGCTTTGTATATTTTTATGAATTCATATGGATGTGAATACTGGTATGTATGAATAGAATGAAAATATGAACAGTTCATTGACAATTAGTAGGCATTAAGTAGAATTGCTGTAAATAGAAAATTTCTGTTCCTTTTAGCAGGTGATCTGAAAATCCTGGATGTATTATTTTCTTGTCTGACTTAAAAGAGTTCCATTGTTCATACAAGTATTGATATGCTTGAAATCTTATTTATATTTTGCTAATTTGTGTTACAAAATGACCTGGATCACATCTTTAAAGGTTTTCAGCTAAACATCTTGGTTGCTGGTGGTGATAATTTGCCCCATAAACATTATGTCAGTGACATTTAATATTAAAAGTAAATCTGATATATTAATCCTTGTATGCACAATTAATGTTATTGCTATCTTTAACTGTGTCATCCTGTCGAAAAAATAAAACATTGTGTCAAGTTGTTTGCGGGGTTCCAAAACATTTTATTTACACCAGATGTTAAAACATTTTTCTTTCTGTGTTGGTGGTCCAGGGAGTCTGGTTTTGGAATTGACATTTTGAGGCAAAATACAAAGAAACAAGCCTTTTCACAAAGCTAGGTTTTAATAATTATTTCCCCATATTTAGTAACAAATTTCTTATATCCTCTGCCAGGATGCATTCTTTTGTTAATCTGTATTTGTGATTACTCCATAAGTAATCAATGGATCGTTGTCAAATTTGGCAGAGCCTGGTCAAAGGAAGATATGATTGAATTTGGGGAAAATGCAGATCATATTGTGGACACAAAAATTTCCTGAATTTTCAAAGGTTCCATTTCCGATGTATTTTCAATAATTTTGACTTTCAGGTTGACATTACTTCAAATGTAATGAGAGGACCGTCATACTTTACCATCTCTTGAAAGGGGGATGATAATTGTGTATGCCCCCTGTTTTCAGACAGCCTGAAGCTACTGACGCCTGCCATTGCAATATTTTCTGATTTGAATATCTCCCTTAATATAAGGCCTGTCAAAATTATTTTTGAAAGTGACAATCTATAGGCTTGGAAAATTTATAAGTATGACTTATGCTGATTAAATTCAATTGTAATAACATTGAGTTAACAAATTTTGTTATAACTCACATGTAGACTTACAGACATTTTATGGATTGTTAATGGATATAAGTGTCGATAGTAATTTAATACAATAATAACAGAAGGGCATATGGAAGTCTTGACTCTGGGGTTAAGTTGGGATAATTTTTTGATAAGCTTTAAATGTAAAAAATGAAAGAGATTTTTGACATTTTACAAATCTCTTCTGCCTGTATACAGTATGTCAAAGACACCTGATTCCAATATTTGGAAATGCCCCTTGGTGGAGGTTTTGTGCTCTATGTGTTTTTTGACACACATTTCAAATATTGGCCAAATAATTATCAAACATGCATGATGACTTGGTTGTCTACATTGTTTGTGACTTGAGAGCTTAAGTTTATAAGTTAAAACTGGAACACCAATACCCGAATCATGTTCTGAAAAAAAAATATATAGTTCCTCAGATTTATTTGTAGTTGTTATGCCAGTCCAAGTGGTATATTATGGGGATTATTGGAATTGCTGTATTTTTGTTGATTATTATTAAAGACATTATCTTATCTTATACAGTGTATAGAAGGTAATCCCAATACATCACAGTATATTTTCCCTGTAGTCAGGGCTTGATCTTGGGTAAGGCTTGTATATTAGAAAGTTGACGGCTGACTTCTCACAACGTTCAATATAAGTCAGGGTCATTGAGGCAAGTTGACTTGTACACAAAACACTCAATGAAATTGATAGGAACTAGTTACCTTTTGCAGATTGATTTATCCAGAAGTATATTATCATTAATAATGCATAATATAAACTGTTTTTCATGCATATTCATAAAAATTAAACTCTTCTCTCCTGAGTGTATTAGAGTAAGAAATCTAAAATTCGCCACATATCTGAAATTCGCCACGTGTGGAAATACTAATAAAATAAATGAATTGAGGTGAGATTTGTTGAATGTATGGTAAATTAAGGCTTTTTGGACTGAAAAAATGCCAATTTTCAGACAAATATCATTTTCTTCATAAAATTAACTAAGGTTTTAGAGGTGGCGAATTTTAGATTCCTGGCGAATTTTAGATTTCTTACTCTACATACCATTGATTCATACTGAACTTCCTTTTCTGTTGAATTTTGATGAACACCTAGTTGTCAGAATAAAATCTCATTACCTCAGCAGGTTCTGATATTAGAGGTTTATGGTGTATTAGTATATTTTAACCAGTTCATTATCGTCTGTAATTTAGATTCATTTTGTACTTCATAACATAAGTTTGTACTTCGTTATTTTGTACATGATTTTTTTTTTGTATTTACAAAATAAGTTTTGTATTTTTTTAAAGTTATTATATCCATCAAGAACTTTTGGTATATAATTCTTCAGTGTGTTTCACAGAATATTTTCTATCTGTAACTTCATAAATATTAAGATGTATTTTTGTAAAATATTTTGTGCTGAAAAGCTGCCCAAAATGTTGTGAAGTTACAAAGAAATTGAAAAATGCAAAAGAATAGAGTAAGGAATGTAAAATTCGCCAGAAATCTAAATTTCGCCACCTCTAAAAACCTTACTTAATTCTATGAAAAAAGGCTGTTTTCTTTTAAACTTGGTATGTTCCAGTTCAGAAAACATTAATTTACCATACATTCAACAAATCTCACCGCAATTCATTTATTTTATTTTAGTCTTTCCGCATGCGGCGAATTTCAGATATGTAGCGAATTTTACATTTGTTACTCTAAGAGAATAAGGACAAAGATTTATCACCACAAAAAATAAACCTGCTCATTATAAATTCTCAGAAATGTTGAAGGAAAATAATAAAGAGAAAATGTTACAAATGGTAACAATACAAAATAGCAATAACTGATACAGCTGGAAAATCATCAAAAGTCTGCATTTTCAGGTTCAAAAAGGATAGTTAGAATATCACATTTACAAAGTCTACTCCGCATGTCTAAGTAATCCAAATTTTGCCAATTGTCTTTATAATATGCAAATGTCCAAAAAATATCACATAGGTCAGTGTGTAACTGGATTAAAGATATTTCAAATGGAATTCTCTCAAGTATGTTACCATCAATATATTTCTGTGTGTGATTAATATTTTCACATTTCAACTTATGATAGATTTGAAACCTAATCAAAAACATTCACTGCATCATTTTTTTGTGAGTTATGATTTAAAATTTCCATTTAAATGTTTTGATTCATTTACACCAGCCTGTTTTATATAAAAGGTTATATTGATTGTTAATGTACACATAAATTACTGTAGCCATTCTCTGTAAAACCAATGGGAGATGTGACCAAATATTTCCAAAAGTTTGGATTTGGTTGTTATGGAAATTAAAACCAGGTGGGTATTGAAAAAAAAAAACGAATCTAGTACCTCAAGTTTAGTATACACCAACCAGAAATAAAGTGTGGTTGATATGAACAACTATTTATCGAAAATAAATTTGGGAACAAAGGCTTAAACAAGATAAATTATGTAGACAAAGAATATAAAGATAATCAAATATTGGGTTTTTACTTGACATGTCGGGGTATTGTTTTCACCCATGGTGTCCAGATGGGCAGGCGGGCGGCGGAAAAAAGTTTGTCCGGGCTGTATCTCAGAAACCGTAAGGTGTAGGAAGTTGATACTTGGCAGGGACATTAGTTAGGGGTTGTAGGTGTGCAACATCCTAGTATGACCTTGATTTGACCTTTGGCCTTGCTGTAGTTACCTTGACCTTTAAAATCTTGTCCGAGCTATATCTTGGAAACCATAAGGTGTAGGAAGTTGATACTTGGTAGGGACATTGGTTAGGGGGTGTAGGATGGTGTGCACCGTCATGGTGTGACCTTGATTTGACCTTTGACCTTGCTGTAGTGACCTGACCTATAAAATCTTGTCTTGGCTGTATCTCAGAAACCATAAGGTGTAGGAAGTTGTTAATTGGTAGGGACTTTGGTTAGGGGATTTAGGTGTGCAACATCTTGGTGTGACCTTGATTTGACCTTTGACCTTGCCGTAGTGACCTTGACCTATAATATATTGTCTGCGCTATATCTCTGAAACGGTAAGGTGTTGGAAGTTGGTACATGGTAGGGACATTGGTTGGGGGTTGTAGGTGTGCGTCGTCACTGTGTAGTCTTGATTTGTCCTATGACCTAGTCATAGTGACCATGAGTTGTAAAATCTTGTCTGGGCTATTTATTGGATTTGGTAAGATATAGAAGGTTGACACTTGGTAGGGACAATGGTTGGGGGTGTAGGCGTGTATCATGGTGTGACCTTTAACTTTGGCTCTGCCAAAGTGTGTTCATATGCAAGATTTGAGACATGTTTCTCTTATGACAAAGATATATAGATTGGTGCAACTGATTAGTATTATGTACTTTTGTATAATTGTGCTGTTTCCATTGCCAGCTATTCTTCAATTAATAAAATTTACAGCTTTGCAATATTTAGTTTACTGATTAATCCTGTCATCTTGCTATTAAAAATGTCTCGATTTGATACTTTATCTTTACATACATTTTCTTTCTTTTAGATGTTATTTTCTCTATTTAAACATTATTTGGAGCTTTATATAACTGATACTGCTCTGAAAGTATCCAGATCTTTGTACTGTTTTACTACTTCTACATTTCATGGTGTTGAAAATTATTTCCCCAGGCTGTGGGGTATGGGGATCTCTGATGCTATTTTATTGAAGTGGCTTGACCCTGAAACGACATACTAGCAACTTATGTGTGATAACATGAGATGGTGGAGAGTAAGATATATTGGCCGTTTAGAGAATGGTGACAGTAATCAACAGTTTAAGATTGTATTGTTTAAAGTAGGACAACAATGTCAAAGTGTTGCAACTCTATTCTGCCATTCAAATAATGAATTGTTTTCATACATTTTTATGTCAGCTGACTTCTGATGCACTCAGTGGTGTCTCCAAAAGTACAAGGCCCAGAGACATTCTGTTTGTTTTAAAAGATACTGTATCTATTGAGGATGAAAAATTGTTCAAGGCATGCAGATCTGTTTGTTTGTGCATTACCCAGAGCTGTAGGTAGCGAGGTACCCCAACCCACAGTATGAAAATTTCAACACTTTATCACATTGTCTCATTGACTATTAAATGGGTTCGTCTCTTATATATATGTACTAGTGCACCAGTAGATTCTCTTTTGTGAGTATCAGGCTTAGATCTTTATAAGTTATTTATAATGAATTTTTTAGGTAACTATCAATGCACTAATACTCATGAAATCATGCAATAAATCACTTATAATTTGAAAATTATATTGCATTTAGAACATTTAAAAAAAAATATCTTCAGCTACTTTCTGACTTTTCAGTATCTTCCATAATGAGTTAAATCACTCATAACTTTAAACTGTTGAATATACAGAACATTTTCTTGAAATACCTTGTTCAGCTACATTTTCCATAGCTACAAGGTCAGAAATTTGAAAGTCTATCCCCATAGCTAAGAGAGTAATATCTACTTTTGCACTTTTCAGCAGCTATGTAATGAGTTAATGGCTTGTATTTTCAAAAGTATTGCAGCTACGCAATTTCTTTGAAAGGTGTTTTTCGTCTGCTTTTTGATAGACTATAGCATATTGAAGTTTCAAACTTGTTGCTCAATATGCAAGTGAGTAATGGCTACTTTTAATGTGACAGTCATAGTTGAGTAAATCACATATATCTTAGAAAAATAATAGATTTATAGCATTGTCATGAAATAGATTGTCCAGAGACATTCTCTTTAGTAAAGAATGGTCATTGTGTGGAATGGTTATCACAATGAGTAACAGTCACTTTCTCATTTTTCAGCAGTTAGCATATTGGGTAAATGGCTGATATATTCAAAACTATTACAGCTATGGAATTTCTTTCAAAGATGTTGTTCATCTACCTTTTTGTGAACTATAACATAGTTTCAGAGTTTTTCCTCAGTGTATGAATAAGTAACAGTTACTTTCTCATTTTGCAGCAGTTACCATTGGCTGTTGAATGGGACATAAACCACCAACTTTGATCTTTGCAGCAGTTACGATAATGAGTGAATGGCCTCAGTCTTCAAAAGTATTGCAGCTACACAATTTCTCTTGAAGGTGTTGTTCACTTACTTAGTTTGTGAACTATAACATAGTAAAGTTTCAGACTGGTTGCTCAGTGCATGAATAATAGCTACTTACTCATTTTTAATTAGCAGTTTCATAAAAGAAGAAGTGTATTTTATTTCCTTTATTATTGATCCTAGACCTTTGGGAGTTAAAGATATGACCTTTGACCCCTCCTTTAAGGTCAAATGGAGTCTTTGATACTTTTTATACCCAATATCTCCTTTATTATTGGTCTTAGAGATTAGGGATGTGAAGACAACTTCTAGGAAATCATGTGCCCCAAATATTTGAAATATTTTTGTGGGATGAGATCTGACCTTTTTGACCCTCCGTTCAAGGTCAAATAAGTTTTTGCTACTTTTAATAACTTTCCTTTATTGCTGGTCCTAGAAATTGTGTGTGAAGAAAGCTGTTACTAGTGAGGTTGCCCATCTAGTGTTAAAATATTAACACCCTTTCATAAATTTCCTGTGAACATTGGATTTGTCTGTTATTGTGCAAAAATGTACTAGGCCAGAGGTAGATTACTTTGTGAAGGTATCAGCTATACATCTGTAGCTGCCCTACTTTTTAAACTTTCTACTTTTGTATAAGAATCAGGTCCTCAGTAGCTTATTAGGAAGCACCTGAACAGTTAACTTTGTATTTTGGTTCTGAATACCATTTGCAGCGCACAACTTTGAGTCCTGTTCTACTTTCTCTTGTACTCTGAAGCTCAAAACACAAAGTCAGGTGACACAGAGTCTGTTTACGGGCCCTGATTGCTTGTTGGATTAATTAATCCAGAATTTAAAGCGAAAGAGAAATCCAAACTTTGCCACTTGTCTGAGGGTGATATCATCTCAGGATGGCTGTAGTTCAGCATATTGATTTGTACTTAAAGGAATTGAAACCATAATGACAGAAGTACAACCCAAGTGATTAAATGCTAAACTACTTAGCCACTAAGGATTTAATAATCAACTGTGAAACTGGTGATAATGTTATTCCATACACTTTGATTTGTAAGGCTGTGATTCATAGTGTAAAAGTTCTTTTACAATTACTCTAAATCCCAAACCTGTCAAGGTATACAAATTTCTATTTACAAGGCAGTTTTAATATTAACAATTATATTGAATAAATTCTACAAACAAAACTACAGTCTCAGTAATAAACAATCCTGGAATAGCATATTAGTTTTCAAAATATGTTCATCAGTGATAAAGTGGTTTATCTCAAAGCACTGAAAACTGATATGCTATTCCAGGATTGTTTATTACTGAGACTGTGGTTTTGCTTGTAGAGTTTATTCAATAATAATTGTTAATGTTCAAACTGCCTTGTAAATAGAAGTTTGAATACCTTGACAGGTTTGGCATATAGAGTAATTGTAAAAGAACTTTTACACTATGAATCACAGTCTTGCAAATCAAAATGTGTGGAATAACATTGTCATCAGTTTCACAGTTGATTATTAAATCCTCAGTGGCTAAGTAGTTTAGCATTTAATCACTTCAGTTGTACTTCTGTCATTGTGGTTTCAATTCCATTAAGTGTAAATCAATATGCTGAACTACAGCCATCCTGAGATGATATCACCCTCAGACAAGTGGCAAAATTTGGATTTCTCTAAATGTATAACTTTTTATAAACAACAATAAATAAAACATAAGGTGTATATATATATATTTGTTTTATTTGTACTTTTGTTATGTACACTGGCCAAAAAAAATGGGTTCACCCTCTGGCAGCCATTACAATGCCACCCCCTCACTGTCTGCAAGTCTCTCATGTAACAGGATGTTGTCCCCCCTATAGAAACAACCATGTCAACTCCATACAGCTTCTAGTTCACTGACAGGTCTCTTCTGCCTCCATAGTAATGTTCCAGTGTGTTTAGTAGACACTGAGGAATTGGTTAAACCTGCTCTTCTGAAACTAGTTCCGAGTGTTTCAGATGCCAATTACCAAATAAGGAAAATGTAATTTTGAATATTTGTATTACCGGTATTTCTACCCCTTAAGATTTACCCTGCAAGTACTTTTTCTCCAATGAACTCAAAGTATTGAATACCTGTATGTCCTGGCCAAAAACAGAGAATGAATGGTAGAAAATACTGACCTCTCTCTCTACATGTGCAAACCGTTAGTTGATTTGTACAAGTTCTACACTATGCAACAGAGGAATCCATTTGATATGTGTTGGTCTTTTCTTTCAATATATTTATAATCCCCAGAACATATGACACTATAATCCTACACTTCCTATCTGTATCCATTTTATATCCACAAACACTGCACATATATATTTTTCTACTTATTCACTGAATGTTCAAAAGAGAGGCCACATGATTGATTGAGAAAGAATTCAATCATTTATCCACTGACTGGTATCCCAGGATACACTAGCCATCCATCAACCCGGTATCAAGTCACAAAAACCCAAACAGTGGGCACTACAAGAAGTGTGTACTAAAGTCAGTGTATACATTATTGATCCTAATACAGTACTTGGTCATTAATAATGATTTTTTATAACATCCATAACATTTTTACATAGAGACTAAATAATTATTTCGAATGCAAATTTTGAGGTGAATTCATAAAGGGTATGCAAACTTGAAGCCACTGGCAAATGTACTATAAACAGCACAGGTCTTGGAACAAAACACCTTGCATACCATACGACTTCAGCTTACGACGTGGAACACCGGTTATAAACACCGTAAACAGACTAGTTGGAGCCTAAAAAGCCAGTTCAAAGGAGGATTAAGCAATGGTTAATTTTGATTAAGAATGATGTGAACAATCAAATGATTTAAATATATTAAGACTGGCACCTATATAAATAATAAAATAATAATAAAATGAAGCTAATTATAGCATTGCCAGACTAATTTATGCACAAATATTAGAGGCATCTGTGAAGTTGAGGTATCCCATGAAACTATGGTAATGTATATGACGAAGTTCTGGTTATTAGATTTAGACCTTTTAAGAAGTGTAATGCTTGTTCTGTTTTGTAGATTTATACCTTACTTAGGAAGTATTGCCTAATATATTTAACTTTAAAATATAATTCTAGTTCCCCACTAAATAGGTTATACCATCAGGTTGTGTTCAATATGACAAACCAGATAATTAGTTTCTATTTAATTCATAAAACTGAAAGCAAAATCCGGTTACATGTGTAAACAACCAGTTTCTGAAGAAAATATATTCAGTTTGCGAAGAAAACATACTTTACAAGAAAGGTATAAAATATTACAAGCCTCGTACTAATTAGAATGAATCAGAATCATCCAAATTTTGTTTTCACGACCCTGTTTCCAAATTTCCGATTGATCTTGACATTACCATCAGGCTTACATTAATGTCATAATTGTGGATAATTATAGTTCCATCTAAATAGCTACAATAACACCAACAATCTGTTTTGATGAACTTAAAAATGGCTAATTACATTAGAAATTAGTTTTACTTAATTAACTCTGCCCATACATTTAGTTTTTTTTTACATAATACTCTTACTTAAGGTGAATTTATTATATTATTATATTTCGGTTACTGAATTTAGGTCAACATATTATGAACAGGTCCCAAATGTGAAGTGGGTGGTCCTAGTGTAATTTACACTCTTGGCAGACAAATACATGGGATGATGACCAAGACTCCAACATGGGTTGCTTAAGAGGATCATTAGTGTTGCTGGGTTCAAACCTTTAATTCCTATATATGGGCAAAATTAGAGTACTGGCTTCCTAAGTTGCTATTTATAGATTATGGTTGTGTCTTTTGTATATGTATAACCTTAATGCATTTTGGGACACAGATATGCGAAATGACTTAAATCTTTTAGAAGATTTTTAAATACGAAAAGTCTGATTTTTGTGGGGATTTATTATACACAGGCAAGAGAATTTTGTGTATTTATTTGATTGAGGTCCAACACATGGTGTGTTATTGGATGGGAGTGTTTATATGTTGGACATGAATTTTTATTTAATATTGTAACATATACAGGAATGGTGTTCCCTTAAATACCACACACCAGATTCTAATCATAGACAAATAATAGAGAAATGGTGGATGTGGAATATTGGGACAATCCAGCTAAATCGACAGTAATCAATAATTTAAATTGGTTTCATTTTTGTGTTCTTACACACTCAGAACACACTTGTTCTCTTTTTTTTTTTTTTTTTTTTTTTTTGCTACTTTTTTTCTTTTATAATACCTCACAAAGATATTTCATGTTTTAAATAATGACTCATGTACAAGAAAATCTAACAAATACAGGAATATTGTTTGTCCCGGAAACTGATTTTGATTTTCGTAAATACTTCTAAACGACAGAATCCTACTACATTATACCTCGTATACTTAGGAAGTATCTCAATTTTAAATGTAAATGTCAACATGACTTTTGTAGCATTTAATCTCTACTCCATTACATGGTGATTTTTTTTTAATATTGAACTCAGAGTAAATAAGTTTATAATCTCTTGTGTTATTATCTACCATTTACATGAACATCACTGAAAGTAAGTAGCTTTTATATAGAATATTTCATGTTTTAGTTTCTCTGTCTCTTTCATCACTTTATGCTTTATTTTTTTATATTAAACTCGGCTTAAATCAGTTTATAAATTCTTTGGTTATTATCCTTAATACTGCTTTGTGATCTTCATTTTATAAGCCAAAGTTATAGGCCGATTAACGAAATAACCACTAAATAGAGGTGACAAATTTTGATGTCTTCACATGCTGTCAAATCTGTATTTCTTTGATTTCTTCAGTTGATATTGTTTTTAGTGGATGTAGGCTTAACATACAGAAATATATTCTATCTTGGATTTGTTTTTATGTTTTTTTTGTGGTGGCTATTTGGGCAAAAGATCTCCGATACTGGCCATATTTTATAGTACAATAAGCTAAAATAAGATATGTGTTTATTGGAATATACAGTCAGAAGTTCTGGACACATCGTAGTAAAACATTACTATTTCTGTTGACCAGCATAGTACTAGATATTGGTTTGGGGTGAGTTGGCAGCCTACGTTCCACTTGAGCATCCTACTATTGCAAAACCATTCTTATTCCAGGACACCGAAAAAGTTGTGGTCTAGTATATTACGAATCAAATACACTCTCTAACAAGAAATAAAGTTTAGGAAACAAAACATGAAAGCTCCAAGAAATCATTATATTAGTTTCAAAATCAACAAAAATATGAGAGAACTGTTCACAATTTCTTTAGATTTAGGGTTTGTTTGAAATATGTTAAGTTTTGCAACAATAATATGTGTTTAAAATCGAGATGCCAGTTGTAAAGTGTTGTCACATTTTTTCTTTGAAGTGGACTTATCAAAATACTGGTGCCACCAACTCACCCCTAATATTGGTTATATTATTTTTTAACATTTACTTCAAGGAAGGGCCAAGGTTTTGTATATACATGTATACCAAAAACAACGCATTTCATTGGCTATAAAAACACTGACTTCATTGAGCAGAAATACAGATTTAACACTAAAAGCCGTGCCTTAACTGTTTAATTAATTATATTAAATACAAATAAAGTTATGTAGTATTCACCTAGTTAAATAGAGTACTTCTGAAAGACTTTAGATTGGTACTTAAACTGTAAATTACCTTAATGTTCCACACGAAACCTCAACTTCACAGATGCAATCCAAATATTAACACCTAAAAAGTGTTAGAAAATCCCTTAATCCCCTCCAGAACCAAAGTTTTATGCAACAGCTAATCCATCAGAAACATAGTGAAATACAACATTGGGCCAAATCATGAGCTAAGTATGTGAATGCATGTCACCATCTGCACTCTGTAGGTGTACAATGTGGTTTATTCTTCATCAAACACTGGTTCAAATGTCAATGACAATGCATTTACAAATATTTACGAATTACAACCTATATTTATCTCCCCCAAATACATTTTTGACTGAAATTTGGAAATGACCAAGTACTGCAGTTAGAAACAACAATGTAACATCAATACTTTAGTACTCACTTTTTGCAGTTGCCTACTGAATGGATAGTTGAACTCTCAATCTGATTGGTGGTTGGCGAGTGCATCCTGGGACATCAGCCAATAGGAATGATCCAAACTAGGTCAACCAATCACATGGGCCATCTCACCACATCCAGTTGGTCCGAAGCTATTCCTATGCTATTCCTATGCTACCCCTATGCTACTATATTTGCATATTGGCAGTGTATTCATTCCTAAGCTATATAGTGCCAATCATGCGAACTGTAAATACTCAAAAGATACCAACACATACCAAACAGATTGATATATTGTGCACAGTACAAAACTTGGCCAAGCCAGCCTTAGTCTAACCACATGAGGAGAGAGGTCAGTATCTCCTACAATTCAATCTCCATCTTTGACTAGAACATTCATGTTTTTAATACTTCAAGTGTTATTCTCCAAATGATCACACAGAGAATACATTAGAGAGAAAATACTCACAGGGTAAATCAAAAGGGATAAGAAATACTCTTGCTTTTACACTAATATTCATAATCACATTTTCCTCACTGGTAACTGATATCTGAAACTCTTGGAACTAGTCTCAAAAGAGCATGTCTAACCAATTCCTCAGTATCTAGTAAACACACTGAAACATTACTATGGAAACAGAAGAGACTTGCCAGTGAACTTTGAATGAAGCTGTATGCAGATGACATGGTTGTTTCTGTAGGGAGGACAACATCCCGTTACATCAGAGACCCGCAGACAGCGAGGAGGACAGCATTGTAATTGGCTGCCTGGGAGTGAACCCAAGTAAGAACCAGAACAGAGTGTACCTAGAAGGGAATGTACACTAAATTATACAATCTTTAAATTCCCTTTAATATTTTGAGGCCCAAATACAGTCACTTCATGGCATGTAATCGGATTTTGCTTTCAAACTTTGAGAACTTGATTTTAGAACTTCACATAAAAATATTACAATATATTCTTAAAATGTCTTAGAAATATTGTACTTTTATAATTAAGCATTGCTTTAACTTAAAATTATAAATTTATGTTAACCGTATTTCTTCGTGTAGTACAATTTTCTTAGTTTACATTTGTAGCATTTAAACTGTAGATGCAAGTTACGAAAGTGAAAATGAGCATAATATTATGCCATAAATCAAGAGCTCCTAAATTAAATATATTTCAAGATCCAATAAAAGTGACTGCATTTGAATATGTACACCATCATAAAGAAGAATCTCTACCTTTTAGTTTATTCAATTTATGCTTAACATAGCAGATACATGTAGACTAAACATGTTACTATTAAATGAGAATAAATATTATCTGTAAAGTTACTTTTCAGAATTTAAGAAATATTTTTTCAGAAGCGGGTAACAGAGATTCTTCTTTTTGTTAAAAGTATCATGTGACTTCCATTGTTCCAAACACACGGACAGTTGAAGTTTTACATATTTTTCCAAAAAATATCTTTTCTTCATCACCCTGACTGTAAGTTTAAAGGGTAGACTGAATTTTGTAAAAATAATATTATCTAAATGTGACACATTGCAACTTTCTCAACTCATTAACAGATAGTGTGGCAACTAATTGAAGTAATGATCTCTGCCAAATTTGATAATCTGATTAAACAGATTTCAATAAAACATTCTCAGAAACCAATTATTAATCATAGAAGTAGATACTATGAATCATTTACTGTTAAATTACTATGTTTTAAGATAAAATATGTGTGCATTTTTAAGCAGGAAAATGGGTGTCACATGACAACAGTAGAAGCAATGCGGAAACCAATAAGGCATTCTCATAATACATTTACAAGAATCATATAACCAACCATCTGACTACAATGGTAACAGATACAGAGATTTAAATCTTATTCTTCACCCTACAAGGTATTCATGAGCATTAGGAAGAATTATACAAAAATGTTTCAAACAAAACACTAACCACTGTATAATGACAGGCATTCGTGAATCTTTTTATTTTTCTTACTGGCTGCTACTTAAATACATCTCGAGCCTAATTGTAGACGAGTGACCGATAAATGGATCAGTGGTTAGTTGTTTGGTTTAGGCAAACTTAAGAAAGCTGGAGTTATGAAATGAGATATGAAAATGAGATATGAAATCCAGTCCTGCAGCCATAGAAGATGCAGGAGAAATATGATCATTTCTATGCTTTTCATACATTATGTCAACTTATGTTGTTACACATTAACCCCTTGCAAGGGATGTTTCATTGTTATTTTCTCTTTCACTGAATTATTTACCACAGGCTTTAAGGAATGGCTGCTAATCTACATAAAGAAACAGTAATTTAGAACCACTAACAGTCTCTAACAAGGAGAAAATAAAAACACTTAGCATTGAAAAGTTTAAACAAAAATAACACAAATACATCTTAAACATAAAAAGAAAGAAAAATGATACACCAAGTAGTCATTAGGTCCTGCAGCTGGAAATCTGAAAAACAAAATAGCATCAGAGAAGCCAGTACCCCACAGCCTGGGGGAAACAGCGTGGGACACCATAAAATGGAGAAAAGGTGAAAAGTACAGCCGATAAGGTGTCTTCCAGAAAAGGTAGTGTAAGTGATGTGAAGCTACAGGAGAAATAACACTTAAGCAAGAGAAATCATATAAAGACAATATAAAATAAAGATGAGAGCATTAACTTGTAGCGTAAAAACAAGAAGGCTGTAAAATATATTACTTGGAACAGAAGGGTTGCTGTTAAGTGAGATAGACCAATCAGATAAAAGTAGAACATCCAACAAAATGTCTCATATGTGCCAAAACAATACATTCTGGATGAGCCTAGGTCAAATTTCATGCCAAGGTCGCACCACGATGCTGCACCACTACATCCTCCAAGAACCCCCCCCCCCCCCCCCCCCCCCCTGCAAAAATGATTTTCAAGCCTAAAGTTAAATATCTGCACATACCAAGGTCAAAGGTCAAACAAAGGTCACACCATGACACTGCACTACTACACCTCCCAAGGAACCTCCCTGTCAAGCTTGACATCCGGTCCTAAAAAAGATTGGCAGCAACTGCCCACCTGCCTACATGCCCACACAACAAGCCATACAACATTGGTGAAAACAATACCTGCACAACCTTAATAGACTGTGGGGTAAACAACAATGAAAAGTTTGTACAAGGAAACAAGAAAAATGAAATTCAAACAATTACCCAATGAAAGGTAAGATGCATGGCTTTGCATATATGTACATGCTGTGTTTGTAGTTGGCATGCAACTAGAGATGAAGATTGGTGTCACTGTGCTATGATTGTAGGTCCTGTTGTAGGGAGTTTAATGTAGTAATTTATGCAAAAACAAGATTACTAACCCATACAACTTGGTCAAAATTCTGCACTAGAAACAATCAGACATAATTAGGCAATCACCAGCATTTAAGCAAGGCTACCAATTCTTTTCTGTATCTCTTTGAGAAGCTTCTCAATTTCAAAACTTTTTGCATGTATTTTTTCCAATGATATTCACAGTTATAACTACAATATCTATTAAAGACATGATTTTATTGTGTTTTCACAATATATATATCACATAAATTATTGTATTCTATTAAACACTGAACATTGCACATAAACAAAGCCATACATAATACCATTTGACCATTTTGGCAAACTGCCTCTTACATTGTAGATATGATAGCAGACAATGATATAACAGAGTAACAACTATTCACAGAGTTAATCTCAATTTTACATCATAATGAAACACATACCATGTATCCACATAAAACTTTTAAATCAAACACATCATTATGTTATGCCTTAAACACTATTAGAGTAAGAAATCTAAAATTCGCCAGGAATCTAAAATTCGCCACCTCTAAAAACCTTAGTTAATTTTATGAAGAATATGATGTTTTTGTCTAAAAATTGGTATTTTTCAGTTCAAAAAGCCTTAATTTAATATACCGTCCATAAATCTCACCACAATTCATTTATTTTATTAGTATTTTCACATGTGGCGAATTTTAGATTTCTTACTCTACACAACAAGCAATTAGCCATTGCTAGCAATGGCATATCTAGGCATGGCAGATGATGGTCCCTGATCTGAACAAGTAGGAAGTCAATGCACAAGCAATGAAGTTATGATGAAAATTGTCAATATGGAGGCAAAGGCTTCACTTCTAATAAATTAAGAGACTTTCCTGCTGAGAAACTACAGAGGTGTGAAAATTACTGTTGTTGTTAATTGATAAAATTGTAAATTAATTGTTTGAATTGCAGATTACCTTGGGGATATTAGGTGACATTAATCAAGTAAAATATATAAAAATAAGATTAACTGAGGTAGTGTGCATCATAAAGTGGTGTCCCACATATTTCTAATTAAATTATGTTAACTGTCACAAACAATCTGTCCAAAAAATTGCTAATTAAAATAAAACTAATAGTGTAAAAGGCACACATAATGTCAGTTTGTTTTAAAAAGTTCAGAAAGTTCAAACTAATGACCATTCAAAACCACCTAGAATCTCTTGTTTAGGGACCACATTTACACCTACCAGTATTCCATACACTTGCCTCTAGAACGGCAGAAACATTGAACCATACATTTTAATGTGCAATATCTTTACAAGATTTCCATTTTCACTCCACATCAAGTCAAATTTTAAATCAAATTAACAGTTTTTTTATTGTTTTGATCATACATCACCCATGGAAAGGGGTAAAATGTGAAAATATGAAAAAGATTTCTTCTTTGCCATTTGAAATAGTTTCCACACGTTTCTACACCTACCAAACAACAAGTGGTACAACATTATTTTGTAAACAACACAAGACATTATCTCCTCGAGATGATGTATTTTACAATCCACAAAATATACATCCCAGCAGTTGGATATATCATCCTTACTATGTCAATAAAATTTCATTTATACACATATATGTCGTAATTTCTGTGATAAACGCTCCTCACTAATTACAGATTGCAGCATGTCAGATATAATTGTATATTTGAACAGCCCACTTACAGGTTGGCAAATACTACCAAAACATAGTTACATATATATTCCTACGTATGTTTTTTACAGTAGATGTACACAATTATCAGCATTCAGCAAAATACCTTGCACTAGTAATTCTGTTGGCTAATTTTGGAACTTGTTAGACTGACAGGAAGACAGAAAAAATGTGAGCAAGAGAGAAATATCTTAAGGTGGTTTTTTAAGTTTGGTATAAAAAAGTCCTGATCTGTGATATTTTGGTTGTAACAAATCCTTCCTTTTTTGATAAAATGCATTGCCCTGGGGGCGATTATTACAAAAATTACGGTACAGACATGAAAAATTATATTATCTTTACATTATCAAAACAGATACTTCTTCTCACTTATAGAGACTATAACTACAGTCGATCCCTTTTAAGTAGAATTTTGATATGTTGAATTCCTATCTGAGTTAATATCCAGACATTACAATACTTATACCCTGAAATTTGCCCAGGTATCAGGGATTTCAGGTTAAGTAGAAATATTTTGCTTTTTTCCCTTGCAATTCAACTTAATTGGGTTCAACTGTATCCCAAAACAAACACACTGTACAAATATGATCATTAAAACTCAATACCAAACATTTAAAGTAATTGGAAGAATAGTCTTTCTTGCAAAAAAAGTTTAAAAATGTAAAAAAAAGAGTATAAAAATGTCAAATTTGCCACAGTGTATACAATTTCACCAAAGAGGACAATACCCCTCCTTAGTTTTCCTTGAATTATGGAAAATTTATTCTTCATAAATATGTAATTATTGCTTAATATTTGTGAGGGGATGTTTAAGAACACCTCAGAATGGGGTAATGAAAGTTATTTAGATTTATTTTGATCGAATTTTGGGATTTAACATTGCTTTCAACACATTGTATGGGTCATATCACAATGGGTAGTTGTGCAGAGAGAGGAAAGATTGAAAGGGATTCATATCTATGATCTGAGAGATGACAGGTGAGTATATTACCCACTTTGCCACCTGATCCCAGCAAGTATTCTAGAGAACAAACTGGAGAAATAGATTGGCTATTGCTTGCAGATGGTGAAGAATGACTATAATTTTAAACAAATTTCATAGAATATTGACCACTTTTGCATGTTTTGGTGAAATTAAGAGAAAAGAAACCACTCTTCACAGCTTTTAATTTTGGGTATTAAGATTCTGTAAAATGGAATTCCTTTGAATTTTGCTGCTATTTCAGGAGGGTCTTAAATTCAAGAGGGTATCCCCCACCAATGCAAATTTTACACACTGTGGCAATTTTTTCCAATTTCTTGCATTCATGCTGCCGTTTCCTGACGTTGTGCATCTTTAAAGTACTGGTAACACATTTCAGCAGATGGCCGTTTGTTTGGGTCCATTTCCCAGCATTTCTTCATGAAGTTTTGCATCAATTGAGGTGGGCTGTTCATAGCCAGTGGATCACCCGAGAATATTGTCGGCCGTAGACGAACTTCAACAAAATTGAGGTGGCACACCAGTTTTCCATAGAAGAATTCGATGAGGATTAAGCCATAGCTGTAGATATCTGACCTTTTGTCATACAGCTTTTGGTCAATAACCTCTGGGGCCATATAGAGCGGAGTTCCACATACCGTCTTAAGAATCTCATCTTCTTTCTTCGTTAGGCCGAAGTCACAGATTTTCAGCACATACTTTTTTGTGTTATCAGTGCCAGTTCTTGTCTCAACCTGTATGTGTGTACAATGGGATGAATCTTATTCATTATGGTTCAACATCACTGTCCAGTGCATTGTTTATGGCATAACAGGTAGCTATTATTGTGGAGAAAACTAGTCTGAACTGTTATACAAGTCACAGTAAACCATAACCTACTATCACTGTTCCGATTTGAGGTCAAGACTGCCATTCAAACCCACCACCTTAAAGGCCAAATTTGGGAGACAAGGTCATATTAGGACAGGCCCTCCATAAATCCTATATTTGGTAATGAGTTAGGTTTGAACACATGACCTAAGCCTCAGAGGTGTGTATATTACTTTATTATCCACCACGCGACAGGGAAATACAGACCGGGATGTATTTTTTTTGCATACGCGGGCGCTCCGGTGCTATGGATAATGAGTTTGAATAACTTCTGTTTTTTTTCACCAATATCTCGGAAACTATGTGTCCTACAAATATGTATCATATTTCATTAGAAAGGTTGTTTTACAGTGCTTCTGCTCATGTATGTGGCATAAAAATCCATGCAGAAATAAGTGAGCTATTGCAAGTTAAAAATTGAAGTTTCTATACTCAAAAGATTGCCTGTGCTTTTTGACAACCTTTTCACATTCTCTCATTAAATATTCATGTTATGTAACTTCTAAATCATACAAAATGGTGGATAATAAAAGTAAAACATCCCTCATTGGATATATACAGAAAAATATATCACTCATGAAGGTTAACAATATAATATATATTGACGCAAAGTGGGAGGAATTTTATGCCAAAAATTGTCAGAATTTAATTATAAAATCATTCATAATCTTGTTTACACTGGATATATATTGAGTAAATTGCAAATTTTAATTAGTAAATTAAATTTTTATTAGTTAATACCTTACCTACCAGACGATAGCTATAGCCCGGCGCCAGCCGGTCCCGCCAAACGAAAGAAAAAGACGTCCCGGGTTTCACCCCCGGCAGGACCGGCACACTACAATCCACTCGCCAGGTGGCCTAGTTCCTGCCTCACTCGCCAGAGGGACGTGACGTCATAGCATCTTTTTCGTCCCTAAGATTGAATGATGAAGGCTGGAAGCGGGGAAGGCCGGGTGGGAATTTCCCGTCTGGTAGGTAAGGTATTAACTAATAAAAATTTAATTTACTAATTAAAATTTGCAATTTCATTGCGTTAATACATCTTACCTACCAGACGATAGCTAGAATAACTACCCAGTGGAAGGAGGGCAGCCTTCTGAGGATTGGAGAAACTCTTATATTATACCTAGGTGTGAGGTTCTAGTCCTTTGAGGAGACATGTTAGTCTCAAGGGTAACTAGACCCACCTGTCCCCCCCCCCTTTTTTGACTGCTCTGAGGGGAGGAAGAGAGTAAGAGTTCAAGTCAATGATTCCCACGGTTAACCTGGAAGAGAGGGAAAGTCCTATACCCAGAGGATTACTCTGAAGTAAAAGACTTTGAGAAGCCAAGGCCTAGGCTAAAAGTGAGCCTACACCTAAAACTGACTAGTATGTACACTATATATAATTATATACAAAGAAGCTTAGGGGACTAGTGGTGGATTTGCTGGGCAGCCACCACAGGACCCAAGTGAAAAAGCTCCTTATCTGCCCAGGCAACATCCTTAAGGTAAAACTGTGTAAAGGTGTTGTGGGACTTCCAGTGGCATGCTGCTAGAATCTGGTCCAGAGATATGCCACCTTGAAAGGCTTTGGAGGCCGCAAAGGCCCTAACATCATGGGCCTTAACCTGATGTAAGGTCAAGGAATCTTGGTCAGAGAGATCATAACACAACACTACTGTTTGTTTGATCCAGGACGAGATAGTGGCAGGAGAGATGTCCTTGTTAAACCCTTGTTTGAATGAAACAAAAACTAACTCCTTTCCCGTTCTTAGGTCCTGCGTTTTGTCCAGGTAGTAGCGAAGAGCCCGAACGGGGCAAAGGGATCTGTCTTCCTTTAAAGCCTTATCCAGAGTGGGGGCTAAGGCTGGAATGACCACAGGGGCCACGCACTCTGGTCCCTCTTTTGCCAAGTGATTTTTCGCCAAGAAACTTGGTGAAGGGTAGAGGGAAACTTTGGACCAGTCAGCTTGGTGTCTGATATTTTTGTTTAACCAAGCGTGAATCTCACTCCTGCGTTTTCCTGAAGCCAGGGCTAGGAGAAAAACAGTTTTGAAAGTAAGGTGCTTCAGAGAAGCCTTTCTGAGTGGTTCAAAAGGCGCTTTTGTAAGCTGGTGTAAAACCAGGGAGAGGTTCCAAGCAGGAACCCCCCGGCGCCCTTTGGGTCTATCTCTGTGAAAACTGTCTAACAGTCTAGTCAAATTTTCATCCTTGCCGACATTAACCGAGGTATTTCCCAGTTTGTCTGCAATGGCTGACCTGTAACCATCAATAGTGCTGGGCTGGAGATTCTTCTCCTGGAAAAGGTGCAGGAGGAAATCTGCTATTTGTTTTATAGATGGGTTCCTGAAGTCCACCTGACTTGTTTCACACCATCTGACAAAAACGGCCCACTTCGCTTCGTAGACTGTTCTGGTTGAACGTCTTTGAGGCGCCTCAATTCTTGACGCCACTGGGCTAGAGAACCCCTGCTCCTTGATTGTCTGGGCTCTAGGAGCCAGGCATGGAGATTTAGGTTTGTCAGATCCCTGTGACGTGCCTTGTTGAAAGGTTGGGTCACTAGATCTGGGTGGTGTGGAAGACAAAGAGGAACCCTCGCAGATAGTTCCACTAGGTCCCAAAACCAAGGCATGTTGGGCCATCCCGGGGCAATCAGGATTGCTCTGCGATACCAGTGATCTGACAGCTTGCTGACCACCTTCCCCATCAGAGACACTGGGGGGAAGAGGTACATGTCCAGGTCCTCCCAGGATAATGTCAGAGCATCCACTGACCAGGCCTTTGGGTCTGGAATTGGGGACACAAATTGAACTAGCTTGCAGTTGTACCTTGTTGCAAACATGTCCACTCGGGGATAATGCCAGGTTTGACAAAGGAGGTCGAAGGTCTCTTGATGGAGGGACCACTCCGTCTGAATGACCTGTCTTTGGCGAGACAATTTGTCTGCAATTACATTCAGACGGCCTGGAATGTGTCTGGCCTTCAGTACTATTTGATTGAGGCTGCACCAACATAGGAGCCGCCAAAGAAGGGCACAGAGTGAGCCTGACCTCATACCCCCTTCCTTGTTGATGTATGCCACAACCGTGGTGTTGTCTGTGGCAATCAGGACGACCTTTCCTTGCACTAAATGTTGGAATCTTTTTAGTGCTAACAACACGGCTTTTAGTTCTAAGAAGTTTATGTGCAACTTGCTTTCGGGCACTGACCAAGTACCGCTTGCTGTGAAGTCGCCTAAGTGAGCACCCCAGCCTTCTTTTGAGGCGTCTGTAAAGATTTGAACTGCGTGTCGCAGGGGGTGTAAGGGCTGACCCTTTAGGACATTTTCCTCTTGGGTCCACCACTGCAGGTACTGATGGAGAGACCTCGGAATTGGGATCTCCTTTTCCAGAGATTCTGGGACTCTCCAGTGTTTCTTGAGGTGCCACTGAATAGGTCTCATGTGCAGTCTGCCTAGGGTCACCTGTTTTTCTGTCGCAGTGAGAAGACCTATAAGAGACATGAAAGTTCTCACTGGGCAAGATCTGTTCTGTAAAAGCACTGTTATTTTCTGTTGAAGGGTTTCCCAACGATTTTGAGTAGGTCTGACTATTCCGTTGAGTAGGTCGTACTGGTAGCCTACGAAGTCGAAGACTTGTTGGGGTTCCAGTTCTGATTTTTGCATGTTTACCATCCAGCCCAACTCCTGGCAGAGGGCTAGGAGGGATTGGGTTCCCTGGTGGCAAGATTCTTTGGTAGGGGCTCGAATCAACCAGTCGTCTAGGTACTGGTGGATTCTTATACCCTGTGACTGAGCCATTAACTTGACCTCTTTGACCACACCAGTGAACTCCATGGGAGCTGTTGACAGGCCAAAGGGAAGTGCCCGAAACTGGTACGACTGGTTCTGAAAGTGGAACCTGAGGAATTTTCGGGATGTGTAGTGAATTGGGATGTGGAAGTAGGCGTCGTTGAAGTCTAGCGATGTCACCCACTCCTCTTGTTGTAGAGAGGTCCGGATTGTCTCTGGAGTCTCCATTTTGAATGTTTTTACGCATAAAAACTGATTTAGAGTACTGAGATCCAAGATTGGCCGCCACTTGTGGTTCGGCTTTGGGACAATGAACAGTCTGTTGAAAAAGGCTAGTGAGGTTTGAACCCTGACCCTCTCTACTGCCTTTTTCTCGATCAGAGCTTGTACAGCTGCTTGCAAGTGCATAGCCACTTACTATCAGGGGATCCCTTACTAAGGGAGGTCTTACTTTGAAGGGAAGAACATAACCCTCCTTTAATATGGACACTACTTTTGGGTTTGCACCCTTGTGAGCCCATATTTCCCAAAAACTCTGAAGACGTCCCCCCACTGGTTGGACACTTGCAACATTGGGGACATTTGGAACATTTGGAGCAGAAACAAAGTGACCGACAAAAGAAGCACTTTTCACACACTTTATTTGACTTTTGATCTTTAATTTTGGTCTTACGTCTTTCTTTTGCGACTGCCACCTTGTTACAGTAGGTACACGACATACAACATGATAAGAAACATTTGTTGGAACAGATATAAAAGAGTTTCTTGTTATGACACTTTGTACAGAACTGACTGGCCGGGCCACCGGCACCGGACTTGACTTGCAGTAATTGTCATTTATACTGTGTCTTCTCATGAGCCATCTTGGTACCACGTCCGGGTTGACCACCCCGGCCTCTGCCCCGGCCTCTATTGCGGGAACCAAACGCTTTCCAAGCTGGTAGTTCCTTTCCGGCTTGAGAAGTTGTTTTAGCAGTGTCTTGAGGTTTCCAACCAGTACTGTAGGGTTGGTATCTCTGTTTTCTGCCTCTACCGGCGAACCCCCCGCGGCCCGGGCCGGGCTGGGAAGTACGTCGGGAAGCTTCTAATTGGTTTATTTCATCCTCAGCTTTTCTAATAGCAGCATCTGGAAATAGCCCATATCCATTCAGGGGGCAATTTCTCAAGGAATTGAAAGTATCTGGTTTAATCCCCGGTTTCACAGCTTCCAAGTATGAATCCCTACGGAGTAGGGTCAAATTTGCCATCTGCACAAATGTAAAGTCTGCCAAATGTTGTAGAGATTTACCCATGGCGAAACTGACATTCTGGTTAAATAAAGATAAATACAAAAGTTCATCCAATGCACCTTGAGCTTTGACAGAAGACTTGCCTTTCTTAAGTTCACTTTGTAAGATATGCAATTGTTCTTGGAAGGCATCCTGTATCTTGGTAATACAGCGATTAAACCCCGCTGACTGGTTGCAAATATATGAAGACTCTTTTGCTGCTTTCTCCCACTTACGCATAGTGTCTTGTGATAGTGGGCGGGATGGAGGCTGAGGAGATGCAGAAGATATGGTTGAAATCCTGGGGAATGAACTATTTATCTTCGCCGCATCATTTGGCCAAGAATTCACTGATTTACCCGGCCTAGTTGGATCTGTAGGCTCCGCCGGGTGTATCCCATACCATCTGCTCTGGGATTTGGGGGGTCTGAGGAATTGGTCCACATGCAGGCCACCTGGATCACTAGATTTTGAAGGATAACCTTCTATCAGTACAAGGTTTAGAGTCTCTAGTTTTCGGCACAACCAATCTTCCGGAGGAAGATCCACAGAAATCTTGCCCACAGGTTGCGAACGGTGACCTGCCCAAGGATTATCAGTGCGGGATTGAGGAGAAAACTCCAGGTCAGGAATGTGTGTCCATCCCATGAACGCGCGGACGCCTCTCACAGTCTCGCGGTAATTTTGATCTTCACTGAGGACCCGGTCCGGGTCTGAGGTTTCTAAGTCTGTGGATTCCTCTGCGTCAGATAACTCACCCTCTTCAAATGTTTCCTGAGGATTGACATCACGGAAGGTGACCGGCCCGGAGCCGGAAGAAGGTTGTTGAAATGCAGCTTGAGAGGAAGCAGACATAGCAGCTGACGACACAGTAGCCACCGGAGCAGTCTTAGTGTTTAAACATAGGTTCTGCTTCCGGGTAGAGGTTTTGAAGTGGAGATTGTCTGTCAGCAATTGAAAAATCCTGATCTCTAGGCTCATCCGGGCCAACAGCCGGACCGGCTGGGCCGGAAGAAGCCGAAGTAGAGACAAAAAAGGGTGTCTGGGAAAGAGCACCTGCTGGAGCAGCATGAGAGACCGGTACTTTGACCGGAGAAAATGTTGGATTTTGTACAGGTGAGGAGCGATGTCCTAAAGTGATAAGCACCTCAAGCCTGGCCATACGAGTGGCCCACTTTTCGTCCAGTTCCTGAAGATCTTTCTTAAACTGAGGCACAGGAAGGGACAAATCCGGAGCAGGAGAAACAGATACAGCAGGTTCTTGTTCTGGTTGGGCATCAAGTACTACCACAGAAGACGGATCGACTAACACTTCCTTTGCTTTAGCCTTTTCCTTTCTGAGTTTATAGGTAGGAGTACTTAACTTGAGCACTTGCTCCGGGGTAAGGACACTGCAAAAGTCACACTGCAGATTCTGAACACAAGGGTCATCACCCTGTCCTTTCTCGCGACAACGCGCACACCTACTATGTTTGTCAAATGAAGCCATAATATGGCCACACGCACCCTTTTTCTGTCCTGGAGATGCCATGATAGAACAGTTAACTAATGGCAACACTTCCGACACAAATTACACAGATATAACACAATATAAAAACTAAAGAGTTCACAGATAAAAATCCACAACTTTAAATATCGCGCCAAACGAAAAAGATGCTATGACGTCACGTCCCTCTGGCGAGTGAGGCAGGAACTAGGCCACCTGGCGAGTGGATTGTAGTGTGCCGGTCCTGCCGGGGGTGAAACCCGGGACGTCTTTTTCTTTCGTTTGGCGGGACCGGCTGGCGCCGGGCTATAGCTATCGTCTGGTAGGTAAGATGTATTAACGCAATGAAATGGAAATTTGGTATTTCAAGTAAATGTGTAGTGTGTGGTGAAAATGAAACGGTAGAGCACATGCTATTTTAATGCGACAGAGTAAAAAATGTCTGGAAAAGAGTAGGAGAAATTCTAAAACTCGATATAAGTTGGCATCATATTGTTCTTGGCTTAGATGAAATCAATGCAAAACAAATAAATGTAACCAGGAATAATATAATCACTATTATAACCTATTCCATTTATGCATTATGGGTGAAATGTGGTGAGACCAAAGAAAGTTTTAAATATCTTAATATTACAAAAAATGTGCACAACTATCTGCATTACTATGTGAAAATTTTTCAAACTTTTAGTAAAAAAGAAGAATGGTTTACTTTGTTTTACAAATGGGTACAAGACATACTTGATATAGTTAATTAATTAGTTTGATTGCAATTAATAATGCATCACATATATAAAAAATTCAAATTTGTATTACTGAAAATCTATTAGAGTAAATTTCTATCTGTTAATAATTGTGTTACTTTTTGATTCATATAACTATTTTATTGAACTGATATACTTTTCTGATATATATGAATGAATATTTTAAATCTATTGGTATCCAAGAACAAAATAATGTCATACTGTGTATGACTTTGCACTGTATATAGGCTTTGATGGAGGGTTTGCTACCCTTGCCCTCCCAAAGTCCTTTTGCACTTATGTAAAAAAAGGGTAAATAAATTTAATGGTTTAAAAAAAAAACCCCCAAAAAAACAATATAATACTCGTGCGTCGCACTCGTATAATAATGTTATCTTTATTCGTGATATATTTCTTCTGTATATGTTATTCAGGAAGTTTTCCTATTGTAACAGGAATTAGATGGAAAGTACTGCTGAGCTGACTTGAACAGAATGTTCAGAATGAAAACCTCTGAACTTGAAAGCCCAAGCCATTTATTATGTTATTATAATTCAAATAAAAGTAAATTAAAGTTACTTCCAACAGTTTTAAATGCATATTACATATGAATTCTAGGAGAGTATAGAAAACTTGCTTTTTTAAGTTTTTAAATATAGAGTAAGAAATCTAAAATTCGCCAGGAATCTAAAATTCGCCACCTCTAAAACCTTAGTTAATTTTATGAAGAAAATGATGTTTTTGTCCAAAAATTGGTATTTTTCAGTTCAAAAAGCCTTAATTTACTATACAGTCAACAAATCTCACCATAATTCATTTATTTTATTAGTATTTTCACATGTGGCGAATTTCAGATATGTGGTGAATTTTAGATTTCTTACTCTAATGTCTGTGGACAATTACTACAAAGAAAGCTCACCAGAATGTTAGCAGGTTTCAGATCGCGGTGCACCAGGCTGAATTTATGCATGTGTTGCAGCCCATTTGCCAGCTGCATTGCAAAGTTCCGCATCTTATACATCAAATCTGGGCGTCTTGGATTATTTGGGTCAAGGTTCCCTGGCCCAATGTATTTTTGGGGATCATAGATTATTTCATTGAGAGCAGCATCACAAAGTTCCATCACCATAACAGGAAGGGTTATTATTTGTCCATCATCAGTTTCCTCACCCATCAGGACCAGACCATAGTATTTGATTGTGTTGTCACTTTGAACTTTCCTAAAGGAATACAAAATAAGCTATAATAAACTTAACTAGACTCATGTATTTGACGGGGTTGGTACTTTCAAATGTTTTGCAGAAACTACAACACATATTTTGTTCAGCAAAAACAACAGGACTAAAGTATCTAAGATATAATATATACGAGTTTCATAGAGAGTGACCAAAGCTAAGCAAAAGGTTTTTTTGGAAATAAACACAAAATTACACAGAATACCAGTCTTCCAGCAGTATTTTTTATATACATTATTTTCATTGTTAATCATGGTGGGCACTGAAGAATGGCCATGGCTAACTGCAGTTTTCAAACAAGGAATTGGTATGAATCTTAGGAAAGCAATTCTACAATATGACACATAAAATGTAATGGCACTTAATTAGCACTAAAACTGAACTCTGACACACCCAAGAAAAGCATACAGGCTACAACAGCAACCCACAGTAGAGCTGTAGATTAACCTCACAACTTGAAGGATTCTGAAGTGAAAGGAAAATCACTTCTATAATTAGCCATTGCAAAGTAAAATAGTCAAAAACTAACTAAGCCTCTCTAGGTACTACATAAAATATCAAACAATATCCATTTATTTCATAAATCTATGACAAATCTTCAGTTTCACACAACTTAATAATATTTATAAATTTGTAAATCAGTATCTGCTTAATGTTTGGCTTTGAAATGGGTTATGCAACAGATATTTTAAATTTCAGAGATGCGATAAAGTGTAAAAAAATACATAAGAATAAAGGACCTTTTTACAAGCAAAATACTTGGAAACAACAAGGCATTCCAGTTTTTTTAAAAACAAGCAATTAGTGCCCGTGAACGGGCTCTGTGTCAGCTGACTGTGTGTTTTGAATTTCAGAGTAGAAGTGACAGAAGAAAAGGACACAAAAGTTGTGCCCTCGAAATGGTGTTCAGAAGGAAAGCAAGAAGGTAACTGTTAAGGTGTAAAAAGTAGGTTAAAAACATATTTAAAGAAAATATTGCAAATGCAATAGTTTTAATTTTACTATGTTATAGCTGACCCCAAAATAGGTGAATAACATACTGAAACTAAATAATGTAAATGCAATAGTTTTCAAGTTATAAGTGATTTACTCAACAGTGATAACCTAAAAGTAGCTATTACTTAGCTATGCCATGAGCTACAGGTCTGAAATTTTACTATGTTATAGCTGACCCAAAAGTAGCTGAATAACATATTTACACAAAATTCTCAAAATGCAATACTTTTCAAGTTACAAGTGATTTTACTCGTGATGAAAGTTAGTGAAGAGTCCAAAAGTAGCTATTACTACTTAGCTATTGAGATAGACACCCAAGTTACTCACCATGTTGTAGCTATGGAAAAAGTAGCTGAATAATATATTTTAACAAAATGCTCTAAAGGCAATACTTTTCAAGTTAAAATTGATTTAGTGCATGATTTCATTAATTTTAATGCATTAAAAATTATTTTAAAAATTCATAAAAAAATAATTAAGAATGATCCAGGTCTGACACTCACACAAGCGAATCTACTTGTAGTCTACTACATATATGCAAGATATGAAAGAAATCCCTGCAATAGTCACTGAGAAAATTGTGATAAGGTGTTAAAATTTTCACACTTTTGGTGGGAGTACCTCCCTTGTAATGGCTCTAGCAAACAGACGAACAGACAGATTTGCATGCCTTGAACACTTTTTCATACTCGACAAGTCAGCTGAAATAAAAGTTATTTGAGTACACTGATACGAACCAATCAGAATTTTAAATTGTAGTATATTAACTAGACCTACACATCGGAAGCCGATGCAAATTTATATCCACTGGAAAGACAACTCACCAAAACCAGTGAACCATTGTTTTGACCTTAAAGGAGGGGCCAAAAGTCAAATCTGACAACAGTAGAAGATTCGCAGCTCATGATATCCTACAAGTTGGTTTCACATTGCAAACCTCTAGGATCAATAATAAGTGAGTTATAAGCACTTTTAAGTTTGGCTGTCCTCATTTGACCTTGAAGAAGGTGCTCAAGATCAAATCTGAACACATCAGAAGATTCCCAGCACATGATTTCCTATATGTTGGTTTACCATCCCAAACCTCTAGGACAGATAATAAGCGAGTTATAAGCACTTTTAAGTTGGGCTATCCTCGTTTCACCTTGAAGGAGGGGCCCACGGTCAAATCCAACCACAGCAATAGATTCCTAGCCCATGATTTCCTATAGTTTGGTTTACCATCCCAAACCTCTAGGACCGATAATAAGCAAGTTATAAGCACTTTTAAGTTTGGCTATCCTCGTTTGACCTTGAAGGAGGGGTCCAAGGTCAAATCTGACCAAATCAAAAGATTCCCAACCCATGACTTCCTATTAGTTTTTGGTTTCACGTTGCAAACTTCTAGGACCAATAATAAGTGAGTTATAAGCACATTTACATTTGGCTATCCTCGTTTGACCTTGAAGGAGGGGCCCAAGGTCAAATCTGACCAGATCAAAAGATTCCCAGCCCATGATTTTCTATAAGTTGTTTTTCACATTGCAAACCTCTAGGACCAATAATAAGTGAGTTATAAGCAGTTTTAAGCTTAGCTATGCTCATTTGACCTTGAAAGAGGGGTCCAACGTCAAATTTGACCACATCAAAAGATTCCCAACCCATGATTTCCTATAAGTTTGTTCGACATTGCAAACCTCTAGAATCACTAATAAGCGAGTTATAAGCACTTTTAAGTTTGGCTATCCGCATTTGACCTTAAAAGGAGGGAAACAAGGTCAAATCTAACCAGATCGAAAGATTCCCAGCCCATGATTTCCTATAAGCTGATTTCACATTGCAAGCCACTACGACCAATAATAAGCGAGATTTTGGCACTTTTAAAGTCCGCTATGTGGGGTACTTTTGCACTCTGTGGATGACCTTGAATTACAAGCTTCATGGTCAAATGTCTGCAAGGTTGTATAGGGCATGACTATATGTTACACATATCACCTGTGAAGAGATTCAACTTTGTACCTATGAGAACCCGCCAGTAGGAAAATGTAGATAATTTGGACAAAAATGCCTGCGGCGGCCATCTTGTTTTTCAGAATTATGCTAATTTCAGTCCAAGAGAAGCTTACATCCCAATAAAGATATCCTGCAAATTTGGTTAACCTAGCTGGTGTAGTTTTCCACTGAGATTGTCAATGTCAAAAATCTCCCTGTGTGTGGTGGCGGCGGCGTAGCGAACGCTAAACCAAAGTATCCACCAGATTATTCTCACACTGCTTTAAATCCCTATGGTAGATCTACAACAACCAATCAGATTATTTCTTGCAGATGGTAATGGGCAGACTCCATATCCAAGAAATTTTGTGAATGACCTAATGTTAATTGAGCTACTCTTAATTAAGGAATTTCTACGAAAATGTGTTGTCAGCTGGTAGATGCACTTATTTAGTTTACACAATATGGGAATTTTGTATCTTTGTATATTGTCAATATGCTTCAATTGGATGCAATTTTACTTGGCTTAAAAACAAAGAACTTCCCCCATTTCTTCTATTACATATAATCATCTAACATTATCATAAATACTATATATATATATATATGCATATGCATATTGTCCAAGTTATAACTTGTACAAAAACAGTCTTGTACAAGTTATAATTTGCATGGGTGAGGAGTTCAAGTTGTAACTTGCACAAAATCATATTCAAATTTTACACTAGTTATGACTTGTTCTAAATATTTGCTTGTACAAATTATCAGATATCACATATCCATGTGCTTAATCTCTGAGATAGCAGATTCTAAGGCACCGGAAAAGGATGACCAAATGCTTTTCAAGATAAATGCCATTTTTCAAGATAGTAGTCAAAATTTGGCAAATTCTAAAATATTGAGAGTCCTTAAATGGCTAGTCCTTATTACCCAGGGGTCCACAATTTGAACGAAATCACTCTACCTCTTACAGTTTTCAGATAAACGACACTTTCCATTTCCACCAAAATTCAAGCTAGCGGCCAAAAGTTTGGAAAAGTCTAAATTTTTCAAAGGTCCTAAAGGAGTAGTCCATAGTATCCAGGGGGCTCCAAAAATTGCCTAGAATTGCTCTATCTCTTACGGTTTTCTAAATAAATGACATTTTCCATTTCTGCCAGACTTCAAGATGGCATCAAAAAATTTGGAAAATTCTAAATTTTTCAGATATCCTAAAGGAGTAGTCCTTAGTATACAGGGGTCCAAAATTTGCCCCATACTGCTCTATCTCTTACAGTTTTCAAGATAAATGATGTTTTCCATTTCCATTGAAATTCTTGATGGCAGGAGAAATTCGGATAAAGTCTACATTTTCACAGAATTTGAAGGAGAAGTACTCAGTACCAGGACGGTCCAAAATTTGTCTGGAATCACTGTATCTTTTATGACTTTTGTGATAAAGACATAAACCATTTAAGCATTGTGATAACCAATGAAAAGTAAGAAAAAATAACTATAACTCACTTAGCTAGCTGGTGTAGTTTTCCACTGAGATTGTCAATGTCAAAAATCTCCCTGTGTGTGGTGGCGGCGGCGTAGCGAACGCTAAACCAAAGTATCCACCAGATTATTCTCGCACTGCTTTAAATCCCTATGGTAGATCTACAACAACCAATCAGATTATTTCTTGCAGATGGTAATGGGCAGACTCCATATCCAAGAAATTTTGTGAATGACCTAATGTTAATTGAGCTACTCTTAATTAAGGGATTTCTATGTAAATGTGTTGTCAGCTGGTAGATGCACTTATTTAGTTTACACAATATGGGAATTTTGTATCTTTGTATATTGTCAATATGCTTCAACTGGATGCAATTTTACTTGGCTTAAAAACAAAGAACTTCCCCCATTTCTTCTATTACATATAATCATCTAGCATTATCATAAATACTATATATATATATATGCATATTGTCCAAGTTATAACTTGAAACAGTCTTGCACAAAATCACATTCAAATTTTACACTAGTTATGACTTGTACAAATTATCAGATAGCAGATTCTAAGGCACCGGAAAAGGATGACCAAATGCTTTTCAAGATAAATGCCATTTTTCAAGATAGTAGTCAAAATTTGGCAAATTCTAAAATATTGAGAGTCCTTAAATGGCTAGTCCTTATTACCCAGGGGTCCACAATTTGAACGAAATCACTCTACCTCTTACAGTTTTCAGATAAATGACACTTTCCATTTCCACCAAAATTCAAGCTAGCGGCCAAAAATTTGGAAAAGTCTAAATTTTTCAAAGGTCCTAAAGGAGTAGTCCATAGTATCCAGGGGGCTCCAAAATTTGCCTAGAATTGCTCTATCTCTTACAGTTTTCTAAATAAATGACATTTTCCATTTCTGCCAGACTTCAAGATGGCATCCAAAAATTTAGAAAATTCTAAATTTTTCAGATATCCTAAAGGAGTAGTCCTTAGGATACAGGGATCCAAAATTTGCCCCATACTGCTCTATCTCTTACAGTTTTCAAGATAAATGATGTTTTCCATTTCCATTGAAATTCTTGATGGCAGGATAAAGTCTACATTTTCACAGAACTTGAAGGAGAAGTCCAGGACGGTCCAAAATTTGTCTGGAATCACTGTATCTCTTATGACTTTTGTGATAAAGACATAAACCATTTAAGCATTGTGATAACCAATGAAAAGTAAGAAAAAATAACTATAACTCACTTAGCTATTGTGGTACTCATTTATACATTGGAGAGGAAGTCGGAACTTTCATTATGATAAAGTGCAAACAGTGGTTTAAATACATGTTAAAAAGAAAAGGTTTAACTGTACTTCTTTTTAAGATAGAAGCCATTTACTCATTATGTTAATCAAAAGTTATACAAATTGCAATATACAAGACAAAATATCTAGAAAAATATGTTTTGTAAAAAATGACAAAATTGCATTCATTTTCAAGATACAAGCAATTAAATTATAAAGTAACCATTTCTCACTTACAAAAGTAGCTAATACTCCCTTATACACAAAGCAATCAGTCTGAAACTTACCTATGTTATATACTTCACAAATAAATAAGTGAATAATAACTTTGAGAAAAAAATTGTGTGTACCTATATTACTTCTGAACATATATACCATTTGCTCATTAATCTAACCAGTGATAAGTAAAACAGGCACTATAAGTGACTTAGCTTTTGTGATACTGATTGAGCAACCAATCTCAATATTCACTATGACATTAGAACAAATAGTGGTTCAAGAGCTATTGTGATACACCTCAACATGTCATATTTTTGTATACTGAAGCTGTGGTGAATGTAGCTGAACAATGTATTTTATCAAAATGCTGTAAATGCAAGAGCATTCAATTTAAAACTGATTTACTTAATAGAGCTAAAATTGCTCTAACTTACATACCTTTGGCGCTAAGGCAAAAATAGTAGAGAAAAATAACAGCATAAAATAGCATCAGAGATGCCCGTACCCCACAGCCTAGGGAAATATTTTCAACACCATGAGATATAGAAGTACTATACCATTACAAAGTTGAGGATACTTTCAAAGCACTGTCAGTTATATAAAGGTCCAAACAATGTTTAAATGAAGAAATAATGTTTAAAAGAAAGATAATGCATGTAAACATGAAGTATTAAAACAAGATAATTCAATAACAAAATGACAGCATTAATCAGTAACCTAAAATTCAACACTCTTTATCTACATCTGCATGGCCGAATTATGGTTTAGATGTTTTGAATATTACCATGCATACAGAAGTGGTAATACATTTAATGAATGCTTATGTGTGGTGTTGGAGCAAAATCTGTGGCTCACTTGATGAAATTCTATCTCTTACAATGAGAAGTTATGAAAGTAAAATTCTTAATAAATTCTAATATGACTTTAACAGTGTTTAATCTGCATCAAAAGACAGACCCAAAGGTGCAATAAGATTTTAAAGGTCAAGGTCACTACGACAATGTCAAAGGTCAAATCAAGGTCACACCATGATGCTGCACACCTACAGCCCCTAACCAATGTCTCTACCAAATATCAACTTCCTACACCTTACAGTTTCCAAGATATAGTCCGGACAAGATTTTATAGATCAAGGTCACTGTGGCAAGGTCAAATCCTGGTCAGACCATGACGTTGCACACCTACACCCCCAACCAATGTCCCTACCAAATATCAACTTTCTATACCTTACAGTTTCCAAGATATAGCCCGGACAAGATTTTATAGGTCAAGGTCACAACGGCAAGGTCAAAGGTCAAATCAAGGTCAGACCATGACGATGCACACCTACACCCCCTAACCAATATCCCTACCAAGTATCAACTTCCTACACCTTACGATTTCCGAGATATAGCCCGGACAAAATTTTATAGGTCAAGGTCACTGCGGCAAGGTCAAAGGTCAAATGAAGGTCAGACCATGACGTTGCACAACTACACCCCCTAACCAATGTCCCTACCAAGTATCAACTTCCTACACCTTACAGTTTCTGAGATACAGCCCGGACAAACATTTTCCCGCCGCCTGCCCACCCGCCCGCCCGCCCGCCAGGACGCCCGCCCGCCCATCCGGACACCATGGGTGAAAACAATACCCCGACAGCCCTTAAGGGCTGTGGGGTAAAAATTCATTGAGACAACAAATTGCATAAAATGCTGCAAGTCAAGTAGGTTTAACCTTCTTTAACCTTCAGAGCAAATAGGAGTAAATTCCTTGGAAAACTAAGACATCTATATAAGAAAGAAAATACTGAAAAGCAACAGAAAAATGGACTCAGTCTGGCATTTTAGGGGTCAAGGGCAGCCCTTGAAGAACAAGCTTCAAGGCAAAATTTTGTAAGCTATAGAGGACATATACATGTATATCTATTAAAAATCAACTATTAAGAGATTCAACTCTCCATAGATGAGAAATAGTCTCAGAATTTGTAAAACTCCTCAATGAGAGTCAAAGAAACGGCCTTGGCAGCCATCTTAATTTTCTAAATGAGGCCAAAAATATTCCCAGGCAAGCTTTAGTAATAATGAACATATCCTGCAATTTTGAGAAGTTTACCTAAAATACCTTTTTGCTGAAACATGATATGGATCATAATCAGGGAAACAAATGGTATTTGTTAGCCAAAACTAGGGAGGGAAAGCCTTCTGAAACATAAAGGTTTTAAGTCGTCTTTTAAAACATGAAAGAGTAGGAGCAGTTTGAATTTCCAGTGGCAAATCATTCCAAAGTTCTGGAGCATCATATGAGAAACAGTTGTCGAAATAAACTTTTGATTTATGAATTGAGGAACTATAATAAGGAACCTTAACGAACATCTTGCTATGTCTTGTTTTAACAGAAGATAAACAAAGTCATTGGACAAAGTATTTTGGCTTTCGGCTGGCGAGGTACTTTTATAGGAGTACCAAGGTTTTTGAAATGATTCTTTGTTTTACAGGAAGCAAGTGAAGAGACTTAAGGGTCGGATTCATATGAGTGTCTGGGTACCCTGGAGTCCTGCGATATTTTTAGATGATGTTATAACTTGTACAACAACATTCTTCATTAATGCATGGTTTCTCTCTCTCTCTCTCTCTCTCTCTCTATATATATATATATATATATATATATATATATAGTTTTAAAATATTAAAATGTTTAACGACACTTTTCAAGTTACATTAGGATTTTATATTTTATATTTTGCAGAACTTGATTTGTAGAATGATTATTGTTACATATAATATTTTTAGCTATGCTACTTTACCAGTGACTTTTGTTATACATGACTCTTGTCTTACAAAATGTTTACTTATTTTATTTCAGTTTTGTAAAATATCTTAAGAATATGGATTTTTCTTCATTTTCAAAGTATGTGCAAAAATTGAAATATTAAGTGATATTGATAGTGTCTGAAGTTTAACATTTAAACTGTAACTAGAAATAGGATGCATTGGCATGCGTAATGTCTACCCAAAGGGAAGCATGAGTTTTGCTCTAAAACTTGGACAAAATTGGCAAGAGTAGATTGCTGAGATACCCGGTGTATCAAAAATTTTGACGAAATCACTCTATCTCACACGGTTAAGGAGATAGAAGCAAATTTGTGTCTTTGCATTTTTGGCAAAAATTCGAAAATTCAAAATGGCCTCTATTTTTGGGGAGGAAAGTTTTTTGAAAATTGACAAGATTACATTGCTTGGATACCCTGTGGGTTGAAAATTGCGATGAAATCGCTCTATCTCGCATGGTTAAGGAGATAGAAGCAAATTTGTGTTTTTCCATTTTTGGCAAAAATTCGAAAATTCAAAATGGCCTCTATTATTGGGGAGAGGAAAGTTTTTTGAAAATTGCCAAGAGTACATTGCTTGGATACCCTGTGGGTTGTAAATTTCGATGAAATCGCTCTATCTCGCATGGTTAAGGAGATAGATATATTTTTGTTTTTTTGCTATATAGCTATTATTCAGGAGATTAAAGCTATTACCATCAACAACAATACCAAGCAAGCAATTGACGCTATAAACCTCACATCAAATTTTAAAAAGATGAGTTAAATATGTTTCCTTAAAAAGAGTGAAAACAGAAATGCAATTCAGAGTAGGCTCAAAGTAGCAAAGCAGCTATTACTCAGATAGCTACAAAGCTATCATTGACCAAAAGCTATCCTGGCCAAACTATTGACCCAATTATCCTTCATATAAATTTTTGTGAAGATAGAAAACATTGTTTCATTAAAATGTCCAGAAAAGAAGTCAACTCAAAATAGCATAATAGCTATATGGCACAGTAGTTATTACTCAGTTAGCTAAAACGGTATTATCACCAAAAGCAATCCCAAGCAAGCTACTGATTCAATAATCTTCCATCCCAAATTTTGTGAACAGAGGTGAAATATTTTTCCTTTAAAATACTTAAAATAAAAAAGCCACTCAAAGTAGCTAGGTAGCTATTACTCAGTAAGTTATACAGCTATTATCAATAAAAGGAATCCCAAGCAAGCTATTGACCTAACTATTGCTCATACCAAATTTGGTAAAGATATGTCAAATATTTTTCCTTAAAATACCCGGAAACAAAACAAGTACATAAAAGTAGCTAAGTAGCTATTACTCAGTTAGCTATTGCTACAAAGCGATCATCGACCAAAAGCTATCCTTGCCAAACTATTGACCCAGTTATCTTTCATATAAATTTTTGTGAAGATAGAAAACATTGTTTCATTAAAATGTCCAGAAAAAAAGTCAGTTATATAGCTATTATCACTAAAAGCAATTCCAAGCAAGCTACTGACCTAACTATTGCTCATACCAAATTTGGTAAAAATATGTTAAATATTTTTCCTTAAAATGCCCGGAAACAAAAGAAGTATACAAAGTGCTATAGCTACAAAGCTATTATCGACCAAAAGCTATCCTGGCCATACTATTGACCCAATTATCCTTCATATAAATTTTTGTGAAGATAGAAAACATTGTTTCATTAAAATATCCACAAAAAGTCAACTGAAATAACATAATAGCTATATAGCACAGTAGCTATTACTCAGGTAGCTATAAAAGTATTATCACCAAAAGCAATCCCGAGCAAGCTACTGATCCAATAATCCTTCATCCCAAATTTTGTGAACATAGGTGAAATACTTTTCCTTTAAAATGCTTAAAATAAACAAGAGGAGAGTTCCCGTGAACGGGCACTGTGTCAGCTGACTGAGTGTTTTTGATTTGTGAAGGTGATAATGAGAGGAAAGCATAATTATCAGGGAAAATGCTGTACAGAAGTACAGTAAATGGTAATTGAACAGCATGTTCAAAAGAAATTCCAAAGCTGACAGAAGAAAAGGACAAAAATGTTGTGCCCTGCAAATGGTATTATGAAGGAAAGTAGCAAGGTAACTGTTTAAGTGTAAAAAGTAGGTTAAAACATATTTAAAGAAATACTGCAATGCAATATCCTCGTTCAACCTTGAAGAAGGGGTCCAAGGTCAAATCCACACAAAAACATTCCCAGCCCATGATTTCCTGTAGGTTGGTTTACCATCCCAAACCTCTAGGACCAATAATAAGCGAGTTATAGGCACTTTTAAGTTTCGCTATCCTTGTTTCACCTTGAAGGAGGGGTCCAAAGTAAAATCCGACCACACCAAAAGATTCCCAGCCCATGATTTTCTGTAGATTGGTTTACCATCCCAAACCTGTAGGACCAATAAAAAGCGAGTTATAAGCACTTTTAAGTTTGGCTGTCCTCGTTTGACCTCGAAGGAGGGGCCCACGGTCAAATCTGACCATGCCAGAAGATTCCCAGCCCATAATTTCCTATAGGTTGGTTTACCATCCCAAACCTCTGGGACCAATAATAAGCGAGTTATATGCACTTTTAAGTTTGGCTGTCCTCATTTGACTTTGAAGGAGGGGCCCAAGGTCAAATCCGACCACACCAGAAGATTCCCAGCGCATGATTTCCTATATGTTGGTTTACCATCCCAAACCTCTAGGACCAATAATAAGTGAGTTATAAGCACTTTTAAGTTTGGCTGTCCTCATTTGACCTTGAACAAGGGGCCTAAGGTCAAATCCGATCACACCAGAAGATTCCCAGCCCATGATTTCCTAGAGGTTGGTTTACCATCCCAAACCTCTAGGACCAATAATAAGCGAGTTATAAGCACTTTTAAGTTTGGCTGTCCTCATTTGACCTCGAAGGAGGGACCCATGGTCAAATCCGACCACACCAGAAGATTCCCAGCCCATGATTTCCTATATGTTGGTTTACCATCCCAAACCTCTAGGACCAATAATAAGCGAGTTATAAGCACTTTTACCTTTGGCTATCCTCATTTGACCTTGAAGGAGGGGCCCAAGGTCAAATCCGACCACACCAGAAGATTCCCAGCCCATGATTTTCTATATGCTGGTTTACCATCCCAAACCTCTAGGACCAATAATAAGCAAGTTATAAGCACTTTTAAGTTTAGCTGTCCTCATTTCACCTTGAAGGAGGGGTCCAAGGTCAAATCTGACCACATCAGAAGATTCGCAGCACATGATTTCCTATATGTTGGTTTACCATCCCAAACCTCTAGGATCGATAATAAGCGAGTTATAAGCACTTTCAAGTGTGGCTATCCTCGTTTGACCTTGTAGGAGGGGTCCAAGGTCAAATCTGACCACATCAGAAGATTCGCAGCACATGATTTCCTATATGTTGGTTTACCATCCCAAACCTCTAGGACCAATAATAAGTGAGTTATAAGCACTTTTAAGTTTGGCTGTCCTCATTTGACCTTGAACAAGGGGCCTAAGGTCAAATCCGATCACACCAGAAGATTCCCAGCCCATGATTTCCTAGAGGTTGGTTTACCATCCCAAACCTCTAGGACCAATAATAAGCGAGTTATAAGCACTTTTAAGTTTGGCTGTCCTCATTTGACCTCGAAGGAGGGACCCAAGGTCAAATCCGACCACACCAGAAGATTCCCAGCCCATGATTTCCTATATGTTGGTTTACCATCCCAAACCTCTAGGACCAATAATAAGCGAGTTATAAGCACTTTTACCTTTGGCTATCCTCATTTGACCTTGAAGGAGGGGCCCAAGGTCAAATCCGACCACACCAGAAGATTCCCAGCCCATGATTTTCTATATGCTGGTTTACCATCCCAAACCTCTAGGACCAATAATAAGCAAGTTATAAGCACTTTTAAGTTTAGCTGTCCTCATTTCACCTTGAAGGAGGGGTCCAAGGTCAAATCTGACCACATCAGAAGATTCGCAGCACATGATTTCCTATATGTTGGTTTACCATCCCAAACCTCTAGGATCGATAATAAGCGAGTTATAAGCACTTTCAAGTGTGGCTATCCTCGTTTGACCTTGTAGGAGGGGTCCAAGGTCAAATCTGACCACATCAGAAGATTCGCAGCACATGATTTCCTATAGGTTGGCTTCACATTGCAAACCTCTAGGACCAATAATAAGGGAGATATAGGCAATTTTAAAGTCCGCTATGTGGGTTACTTCGGCACTCCGTGGATGACCTTGAATTAGGAGCTTCAAGGTCAAATGTGTGCAAGGTTGTAGAGGACATGTATATGTGTCATACATATGAAGAGATTCAACCTTCTACCTATGAGGAACAGCCAGTAGAAAAATGTAGATTATTTTCAAAGAAATGCCCGTGGCGGCCATCTTGTTTTTCAGAATGAGGCTATCTTCCTTCCCACAGAAGCTTACCCCCCAATGAAGATATCCTGCAAATTTGGTGAACCTAGCTGCTGTTGTTTTCCTCTTAGAGCGTTAACGCCGAAAATCTCTCTACGCGCGGCGGTGGCGGCGTAGCGAACGCTAAACCAAACTATACACCGAATGCTTCCGGTGGATACAATTATATGTATTGACCTAATAATAAAAAGGAAATTTGTTTACAGAACTTTATAATTTAGAAGTCAAAAATTATTTTAAAAAGCATTGGCCTAACTTGTACAACTAATAGTACCACAAAGTGTACAAGTTAATGTTTTTAAGAGAGAAAAACTATTAAAAAGTGTACTGGCCTACTTTTACAACTCAGTTGTAGAAGTTAAGCTTTTTAGAAACTTCAAAACATTTGAATATAATTTTGTCTAAGTTAAAACTTGTCCAACTGAGCCGTACAAGTTATAAGCTGCACCCGATTTTGTACAAGTTATAACTTGTACAAAATCCTAACTGTCATATATTAAGTTGCTACAAAGTAGTGAAATGTGCAGTTTGCATGGAAACCCTTATCACTGCAGTGTTTGTACAGACTAAACTGATGTTAGAATAAATTCAGGTGTGCCAAACCAACCTGAGGTTAGCATCCTCCATTCTTAATTCAGTTGCATTTTCCTTTGTGAGACATCCTTTCATTATCTTTGCTGCTACCTTTGTTTCTGTTCTCTTCTTTTGTTCATCTTCTACTATCAACGTGTATTTATATACCTGTTAAAATATGCAAAGTTAAAGGGTCATGCTTGAGGCTCATGTTGGGAAAGGCCAAAATGGAGCTCCTACAGGTCACTGCCACAAAGTAGGTCAATAGTCATGAAATTTCTTTTACTGTAAGGTTACATTCTTCGAGCTTCATTTAACTACATGTGGCCAAAACTTTCAAAATTGCATCAGCTAAAGGAATAATCAACTCCTCTATAGTAGAAAGGTGTGCTAATACTGGTGCTTTGCTCTGAAGCATGCAGGGGTGTATAACCAAGAATTTGCAAAAGTTGGTGATGTGCATTTACGACAATGAAAACCAGCTGGGTGTTTCGAAAAAATGACCCAAATCTTGGTACTCATGTCTTAGCACACATCAACTGGAAATACGGTTGTTGTCAACAAATCTTTGTTCAATAAAATAATAACTACTAAAATAAGGACAATTTTGTTGAAAATGGATATAAAATAATCAAATTACACTTATTAGTTAAATTATCTTGGAATGACATATTAGCAATTTATTGGCAATAACGTACGATTATGGGGGTTGGTCATTTTGAAACATGAGTGATATAGACCACGGCATTGGCAAATAGATTTTCATGGCAGATGGGATAAGTTATAATCACAGAACAAAGACTGCATCTTTATTTTTAGCTATATGGCCATATTTTGTAATCCTGTCATCTGAAATAATAAAAAAACATATACTCCTTTGACTCAAAATTCTGTTACAGCAGGAATTCTAATTTGTCTAAAGTATGTCCACATTTGCCAGTTTGATTATACATGTACTTTCAATTATGGGACACACATTCAAATTTCTACACGTTAACTTCATACCATTTGTCTGTTGGGAGAATTTTACTTCTTTTTCCTGAATATTATGGCAACTTTTAGAAATGACAGTCAAATGAACAGATATGGACATTGCAAAACACTCTGCTAAAAGGATTGTTAAAATGTTACTTTTTAAGCAGAAGCTTTAGCTAGGCTCGCGCTACTGGAGATCACTTTTTTTGTCTCCGGACTTTCATTAATTGTGGCGTCTTGACTTAAGTTCACTGAAGTTGAGCAGCAATGGGCTACATTAGTACTGGGATGGGTGGCCGCTTCAGTGCGCTACTCATGTCTCTTATGGCTTTGTGGCTCACACTAGTAGACCAAAACTCCTTTCAGCCTTGTTTTATTTATTAACTGATGGTATAAAAACTTCAGCAGTTACAAACCTGGCCAAAAGCACCCTCTCCTATCAGCTCTCCTGGTTCCAGGTTTTCACCAGGTAAATCATCATCCTGTTAAAAGAAAGACAAATATAACTAAAATACACAATTGAATAAGCAAAATGTGTAGTATTGAAGATAGCAGCCAGCTTGTTTCAGAAAAGAACAGAACATTCCCTCGTAGTCAGGTCCAAGATTTAACCTCTGCTATATATGGGAGTCAAGTGTAGTCTTCATCATGGTGCTCCTTAAACTGCCGTTTCACTGTCACAAATAATTCTACGATCTAGCCAAATTTAAACTTAGTGTGCTGCTAGAACTGATACTGTTAAGAAAGAATAGGAAAACTGACAAAGCATGTGATTTATTCGGAGGTAAAAATCAGTTGTATGACTGTAAGAATCAGTCTTATGATCTCCTCCCAACTACTACAATTCATAAAGTTCACCAGTAGCACTTAACCTTGACAAATACAGTGGGTTTATCGGGGCACTCCTGTGACTGATTGATTCTAAGACTAGATATCATGGCTCCACTTTTATAGCACAGTCTTAAAGATAGGTGGTAGCAGCCGAAAGATTAATTCTAACATTTTAAAAAATAATCATTATAGTACCCTAAAAATAGGTCATCCCTGTCTTACAACTGAAAAGATTGTCTACAAGAACCTGGAACAGATACTAGTATGTTCAATTGCAAAGGTTTTGACACATATGTGAATAAGCAGCTACATTTGCACCGATACTGTCCAAGGCTGGATTCATGAACAATACTGAGATAAGGTCACTGTAGGTCTAAGGAAGAAGGATCTTCACTCAAGATTTTCTTGGAATCTATTCACCAAACAAGACTTAGCAACGTCTGTGAATACAGTTTCATAATTTCTCACTTAAAATCTAAGTAATCTTTAAAATTTAGGTTAGGAATGGTCTAAGTATTGTTCAAGAATCCAGCCCCTGGGGCTTTTTCCCAAAAAAGGGTCTTAGACTTTTTAAATATTTAAAAAACATTTTTATGCATATTGTATATATATACATAGTGTTTCATGCAATTTCAAAAACAAATACAGTAGCCTGTTTTACATCTAATGTTAATAGAAAAAGAGACAAAAAATACTGACAGTTATTACACCTTAAATCCATGCCTTTTGTCATAGCTAAGTCTGGGTCTTGCATGGATTTCACATAGGGTTACTTTACTAAGACTAATGTTATCAAATACCCACAGTGGTTTTCTATGTCATGTAACCCTTTATTTCCAGTCAAAATATTTTACTGGTGACATTTATCCTTTGTTTAACTCATTTTATCTTTGGGAAAGTGCTTTTTTTAATGGAAAACCTTGTAACCACATAAAAATGTCCGAAGAATAATTAAAAGAGGTGTTCTATATATTTATTCTTTATTTTCAGGCATTTCAAATTTTGAAGTGAGAAAAATTTATAGCTGTAATATTTAAGTCTTTGTTTGCAAAACCTAAGCCCATTCCCAGATAGACTTAGCCAAAACATAGACTTAGCAGCTTTTTGAAACCCTGTAAGGTTAACCCAGAATTAAAGACAAAAGTCTTAACTTTAAGTCTAAGTCTGGGTTAAGTAATTCTGTGAAACTGGTCCCTGATCTTCATGACTGAGAAGTTATATAACCAACAAGATTACACTCAGAGTTACACTATCAGGGCAGTCAAAGGAAAAAAGATGCAACAGTGAAACATTGGCATAATTACAAAGTAGTGGGTGGGGGGGGGATAAGGTTGATTCTGCTCTGTCACTTGGAGAGTTTCTTCTGGTCAGCTCAGGATAAACTATTTGAAACACTTTCAGACATAGGCCTACATACGTACAAAGTAGAACCTTTATTAACCATGATTTACATCTGTTTTATACTAAATTAGCCCTTTGATTTTATAAATCTTCAACATCCAAACAAAATCTTCCTGTTGAAATGTTTGGATAAGAGAAGTTTACTTTACATAATTTTGATGATTTTTACTGAAACATTTATGTGGTCATAAGGTGTCAAGCGGTTAGCAAATTTGATGTCTAATCACAGGCTGTCTTCCCTATGTGAGTTTGACCCCCACAAGTGGCAATGCCAAGAGCCTCTCCCAATATGACCCTGGAAGTTAAATGAGACATAAAATCCTAACTTTGACCTATGAAACATATACATTACATGGAGACAGCACAGAAGAAAGTAGTCTAGTTTATTCTGCAGCTTGGAGACTCTTTTAGAAAGCATAATGCACTGCTCCTTCACACTACTGTTGATTCCCTCCTCATACTGGTGTCTCATATCAGAAAGCAGGTCCTGATCTGCTTTCACAAATTCGGGGATCTTATTCATCAGGGCAAGCATCTTTTTCACAAGGTCCTGCATCCGTTCCTCTGTAATCAAGAACTTTAATGTTTGAAGATTTTTACAAAAAAAGGGCCATATTCACCAGATCTTCCCATGCTAATCAAATCTTCTTATAATCACTTCAAATAGGCTAAAATAAAAAAACACAATATCCTAATTGGGGCTCTCTAGTTTTTTTCCGTACATACTGCATAAGATAAATTTGGAAAATTTATATTTTTATGTATTTCAAGAAAGGTACAATATGTACTTACTCAAAAAAGAGACACATGATATATTGTAATTTATTCTTTATGAAACTTGCACTTCTTTTTGAGTAAAGTATATGTTAACTTATTCTTCATTTAAAACAAATCAATAACTGCCAGATGAATCATCCACCCACTGACAGATATAATTTGAAAATTTCCCAGATGACATGTACAAAAAAAAGTTGAAAAAATCCTAAATGAAGATGACAATATCTGTGATATCTGAGAACAAAAAATATATCTCTTTCTGTAGGTCACCCTATTTAGATCAAATGCTACTTGTAGTGGATAACAAATTGCAACAAATTTTTTTTTTTATTTTTCTTTATTTTTTATTTTTTTTAACAAATTTTATTTTTTTTTAGTCTCAATCGAATAAAGGGTGTCCACATCCTCGTGCACGTTTAAGTTCTTTGGAGTTTTTGACCTGCGCGTCGGCCATTGTAACTGGAGAATAGAAACGATGCTGCTCCCAGTGCGACCAAAAATGTAATGAAGAGTTCCAGACATTTACTCTTGACAATGATTTCTATGCATGCACAGATATTTACAAACGGGTCACTGCTTGACAAGTAAAGTCCTTAAAAAAAGACTTGTTGGTCAATGTGTTTTGCTCCATAAAACCAAAACAAGCACTTGTGAGGATAAGGTAAGGCTATTTTACGCAATAAAAACCACATCCATCCAAACTTGGGTCATAAGGCCATTCTTAATTCACAAACTAAGTGCTCTCCTGAGGTCTTTAATCCTACAATATTCGATGGAAAGATCAATCATAACTCTCAGATTCCTATATTATAACATTGAAAGATCAATCATAACTCTCAGATTCATACATTATTCAATGGAAAGATCAGTCATAACTTTCAGATTCATATATTATTTAATGGAAAGATCAATCCCAACTCTCAGATTGTTACATTATTCAATGGAAAGATCAATCATAAATCTCAGATTCCTACATTATGCAATGGAAAGATCAATCATAAGTCTCAGATTCCTACATTATTCAATTGAAAGATCAATCAGAACTCTCACAATCAACAGTTCTCAGAATATCCAGAAGAAAACTTACTACCAATACAGATTGTTGCCTATGTCATACCTTTCTATGCAGTCATATCTGTATGTATTTGATTTCTGGCTAATGACCTCATCCCCAAGGCTCTAAATTCAGACCTTTTATCTTTGTAGTAAACATGAAAGAACGAGCCACCCTTGTATAATTTTGCATCCAGCTTCCCCACACAGCAGTATTTATATTGTAGCATAGCTCATGACAGCTCACAGGAGGTTTTTCAAACATTATAAAACATAGTTCTGCCCTACTGAAATGCAAATCCCATCAAACTGTGCTGAAGATACCCTATCAAGACACAAACCACAACCAAAAGTATAGATTTGATTTGATTGTAGCTCATCACTCCTGCACAGAAACGTGTCATCTAGGTATAATAAACTTAACACATCATCGATCAGTGGTATTTGTTTTTCTCATTTTACTTTAGTGTTATAAAAGGTCAACCAATTTCTATTTCATATGAAGCAAAGGTTCAACAGTACTCTGTGTATGTATATAGAGTTGAAATATCTTATGCATCTTCTGAATTGAAAAACTTACTCTTAGTTATTCAGTATACATTACTTAATGCATGTGCAAGAAAGCAGTGTATAAATACTGGTACGGATTAGGAATTGTATACTACCAGAAAACAGTAATCAACTACCACCAACTGAATTTTGGCTAGGATCGACCCTCCAACTCACAACTTCTGTGGAAACAGGCCACTACCTACCAACAGAATGTCTGACATTTCTGTTGGTTCCCAGGATTATGCAAACATGGGTCTTGGTCCAACTGAGATGCCATTAAATTTTGAGTCATCTGGATTACTGTCTGAATACAATAAAAAATCATCTGGCTTTTCCCACTTATGCCCAGGTCACATAGTGGCGAGGGTGCTACGATGATATCTGCGAATATAGAAGAACAGAGGCGACTTCAAATTCGCCAGAATTCGCCAAAAAAAAGCGGGAAAGTTTAGTCACGTGATAAAAGATCTTCATACTTCTACGACCCCTCTACGATGTTCTACGATGCCTTTCGAATGTCCTGAGACAAAGCAAGAATATACAAAGAATACCCTACGAACTGGTGAAGATATCTGGCGAATTTACCCACGAATCAGCTACAAGTAGGGGAGAATGAATGCGATACTTGAAGAATCTTCTACGACAAAGGAAGAATCAGTTGAGAACAAGGAAGAATATCTGGCGATGTATATTGAGAACAAGAAGGTAATACGATTTGCTGGAGAATGTCCTACCACAGAGCTACGATGTAGAAGAATCTGCTACCAATAGTGGCGAATTCTAATGGCAAACTAAAAAATGGCCATAAATCGGCGAATACCGGCGATAGTTTTGAACAGTTTTGCTACCAACAGGGAAGAATTTCAGGATCGTGCATATTCGCCACTAAAAGTCGCCACAGTGTGACCTGGCTTTAACTTATTATTATGTGCTTTGGTGGAGATATATGCACTCTCTGAGTGCTCTAGTAGGGCAATTCTTTTTTTTCAAACCAATAGGGTTTATTGACACAGCATACATCCACCACAGCAATCAACATGAACTTACTAATGAGAGACTGCAGACCGTCTCCTGCCATAACACTGTTGATTTTCTTCTCGGTTTCTATTGCCATTAGATCTGATAATGTACCAGAGGTACCATTGAGGTACCCCTCATAGTACTCCTTCTCTTCTCTGGCCTCCTTCCTTACTTCATGGATAGCCCAGCCTGTTGAATGTGTAACAGGTTAAATGATTAATGAATCTCTGGTAAAATTAAGCATAAGATTCAAAATTGCAATGAAATTAGCAACAGACCTCTCCTATGTGTTGAAACTTAATATCACTCTCCTGGTATGTTTGATAAATGGAGATTTCAATGTATTACTATGGTACATAGGTCATAATAATTATTATGGTTGAGGCGTCCATTTTTCTGCGCGATGATCGACCCATAATCGATTATTTTACTCCATTATTGTTTATTATTTAAGAAACACTTTCTGGGATAAAGTATAGGTCAATCCGGTAAGAATAGCGGTGTTTCGACATTTAGAATCTACCGAATGCACCCACTTCCTGTAAATATGGCGGTAGATATAAACAAACTGGAAATGCATGACAAATCTGTTGATTTATTAAGTAAAAATCGTAAAATATATGGAAAATATGTGGATATTGATATAAATCAGGAAAGGTAAGATATAAGCTTAATAATCGATCATTAGAAAACACAAGTGACCCACCGCGATTCTACCCTGTCACCGACAATTAATTGACAATTTGTGTAATCACCACACCACTATTGGTAATGCATTGAATGAATTAACTTCCCCATCCATACAATAAAAAGACTTAATCCAATGAAGTAGATGTTATTGCTCGGCCAGTGTCTTTTGTCAGCTTGGTGAATGTGAGATTACACAGTTGACAGTCACAAATTATGATGCATTCTTCTATGACACAAGAATAGTAAACAATGCTTCACACTTAAAGCCAAAGGTCAAAGTTAGGGTTTTATGTCCTGTTCAACAGCCAGGGTCATATTGGGACAGGTCCTCAACATTTCCACTTGTGGAAGTAACACCCCCACACAGAGGTGACAGCCTGTGATTAGATGCCAAACTTGCTAACCATTAGGCCACTGGGGACCTCTGCTGCACCCTTAATTTATTTATTTGGGATTTTACGTCGCTTTCAACACTGTACAGGTCATATCACGATGGGTAGTTGGAAGGGCAGAGGAAACCAGTACATACAGTTTGTTAGGGTTCTGTACTCTAAACTGCCGATCTACAGCAAGCAACTACCAGCTTTCCCACTTGAGGCCGTGCTGAGGATCGAACCCCGGCCTCAGAGGTGGGAGGCGAGAGTGTGACCACTCTGCCACCGTGGCCCCTGCTTCACCCTTAAAGGTCTGTGACTAGAACAACAGTATATATACAATAGGCATATAGTCATGGCATATGGTCATGGCAAAATCATAATCACAGACTGAAAACTTATTTTTAAAAATGGCCAATGGACCAAAATGGATTCAAACAAATGCACCCAATTAGAGTAAGAAATCTAAAATTCGACAGGAATCTAAATTTCACCACCTCTAAAAAACCTTACTTAACTGTATGAACAAAGATGTTTTGTCTTAAACTTGGTATTTTTCTTTAATTTAGTATACATTCAACAAATCTCACTTTAATTCATTTATTTTATCAGTGTTTCAACATGTGGTGAATTTCAGATATGTGGTGAATTTTACATTTCTTACTTTAACTGAATAATACTTCATTAAGACATTAAAAAAAAAGAAATAAAAATTTTAATTTTTATAAGTTATGAGGAGCATGGGATGCTCTCAAGACATTTATAATATTTAGATTTAGCAATCTCAGATTATTTCTGTATAAAATATTGTGGAACATAACCCATATTTATGGCTGAAATAACCACATTCTCTGTAATCTGAACCTCTCGATTATCCAAATTTGAGTCATATCTCCCAAAAGGTTTGAATAATCGAGAGTCCACTGTGGCCATTTTCTAATTCCAGCTAAAGTTGTGTGAATGTTGTACTTCACATACCTATGACAAAAGGTGCAGCAAGTATTGCAATGGGAATCCACAAAGGGGCCGTCACACCAATTGCTATCTATAAAATACAATATAATGACAAAGGAAATCAGAGCTAGTCAAAACTGGATACATTAAACTTCAACAGGATTTAAGTGTGACTTTCACATCCTGATATACTGCTGCAACAGAGACTTTAGTATTGGAAATACATGGTTTTTATCTTTACCTTTGTCAGAGCATTTGCCATGCAGTGGTGAAGTGGTAACACACTCACCTCTCACCTCTATGGTTGAAGGGTTTCAATATCCGTCAAAACACAAATAAATAAAACATAAAATACATCGGTCCTGACTTGAATATTTTACACTCCTTTCCACTACACCAGTAACTATTTTTGTGGTGGATAAACAAATCTATTTTTATATATAACCTGTGGTGAAAAAAATAACTAGATATTGTGTCTCGACACAGTGTATCACCGGACGGGACATGGTTGAAGCGTGACATACAGTATTTCCAGCCATATAAGCGAGTTATAAGCACTTTTAAGTTTTGCTAGAAGATTCGCAGCACATGATTTCCTATAGGTGGGTTTCACATTGCAAACCTCTAGGACCAATAATAAAGGAGATAAAGGCACTTTTAAAGTCCGCTATGTGGGGTACTTTGGCACTCTGTGGATGACCTTGAATTAAGAGCTTCACGGTCAAATGTCTGCACAGTTGTAGAGGACATGTATATCTGTTATACATATCACCTATGAAGAGATTCGACCTTCTACCTATGAGAAACAGCCAGTACAAAAATGTAGATATTTTTCAAAGAAATGCCCATGGTGGCCATCTTGTTTTTAAGAATGAGGCTAATTTCAGTCCCAGAGAAGCTTACTCCCCAATGAAGATATCCTGCAAATTTGGTGAACCTAGCTGGTGTAGTTTTCCTCTGAGAGTGGCAGTGGCGGCATAGTGAATGCTAAACCAAAAGTATGAACATGAGCCAGTAAGTTATACAGCCAATAATAAAGGAAGTTTATGGCCTCACAGTCTTATATAGGAATGTATATGCAGTATAAGACATCATTTTGAGTAATTTTAGCAGGCCTAAGGTGACCTTGAAAACAATAGCCAAGATCAACAAACTGGATGCCGGTACTCCATCATGTACTCAACTTCCAAAGCCATTTTCAATAGTTTCCATGCAATATAGTCAGCATTAAGTGTGAAAATATCTCCAAAAAAGGCCAAAAATGGCCTCAGTAAGGTACTTTGGTGGTCTGTGGATGACGTTCAATGAAGAGCGTCAAGGTCAAATTTCTGCATGCTTACAGAGGACATATATATGTATTATATATACCAGCCATAAGATGATCTAACTTTCTGTATATGAGAACTGTGCCAAAATGTCAAAAAATGGCCACAATCTGACCTTTAAGTGGCCACCAGTGACCTTGAAATTGAAGGTCAAAGTCACAAAACAATAGTGTACGTGGCACTGCCCATAAATACCCACATACCACACTTGAAAGGGCCAAATAAAATATTTTTTTAAGTTATCACATCCGAGAGAAAATCTCTGCATCGGCGGCGGCTGCGTGACCGTACTGATTCCTAAGTATCCCCAACAAAATACAATTATAGATTCATCTGATACATGAAAGACATGATTATTAGTATAAAATACAGAAAGGTAAAAATTTCTTCTATGCATCCATGATTATTAACGAATTGTGCACAAATTTAAAAGTCCATGAATTGTTATAAAATATTATTGGGAAACCCCATGGAATTCTATTGGGAAACCCCATGGAATTCTGTGACTTCATATTTTGTATGCATGCATGAATATATTGGTATTGATTCAACAATATTGCTGTTAGTGTATGATGTATAAATCATCCACTTTGTAATGTCCATTTTATTTTCATGTAAATAACATTTTTCACTGAAAAAATGACCAAATTTAGCTTTTATTACTGTATTGAATTAACAGATTCTTATGAAAACAATAGATCCCCCTGCATTTTACTAGGGTAAACACATATCATTTTATTTCGCACTCTAGAAGCAACACTGATATTATTACTCAAGCTCCAGGAATAACATACTTTTTCTGTGGTATTAAATACATCCATGTCGTCACCGCCCACACTGTGACAAATGTCTCCCAGCATCCGGCGTAGGTCTTTATCAGGTACATCCGGTTCAGGTCCCAGAATATCTGCCTCAACATCCCCCAGGTATTGTTTCAGGCTCACAAACTCTGACTGGAAGGCTGCAAAAACAACATACATATATCATTTCACTGTTGATCTAATCTACTAATAATCCTTTCAGCATAACTCAGAGGAAGTATCTTTGAATTACAACTAAATATCAGGGGCCATAATTATGAAGACATCTTAAGTCTGAGACAAGAAATTATCTTAGATTTGGTCTCAGTTGAAACCAAATCCCAAACGCATTTTCAGCTGAGACCATAAGACAATTCTCAGGTATTTGTGAAGCAAACAAATCATAAACTTGCAATTAGTTTACATACCAATGAGTACCTTGCTTTATATATCACTGAGTACCTCAGCTTACATACCACAGAGTAGCTTGGTTTACATATCTACATATCATCGATTAGTTTAATGATGGCTTTGTGCAAGATCCTCCTTTACATATATATTATTTCATCCAGTGGTTTCTGATACAGTAATCTGTCTACAACAAGACCTCCCGCAACAAAATGTATACAATGGTGCTGTAGGTAACACATTACAAACATTACTACAAAAATAAACATTTTATTATTCTTTTTTAATGTGGTATCTTGATATGGTGTTGACATATCAATTTTATATCAATTTATTGGGGACTAAGTAGTGCCAATTTTTTAAAGTGAAGAGATTTTGTTCAAACAGATTTTATAAAGTTGTTGTAAGTCATTAATTAATAATTATAATTGTTAATTTTGTTGTTACTCTGGCAATCTTAGTTTGTTGAATGTTAGACAATGATTATGACTGTTAAGAGTGGTAACTGATGCCCTGATATCCTGAATATATTGTGGAAAGTATTTTGGTTAAAGAATTAATGTGTGATTGTGGTTTTATATTGTAAAATATATTGGAAAACTATATTAAGGCCATATATCTATGGCCAGATACAAGATGCATCCACCTGAAAAAGGACAGCTAACATGGTTGTAAAAACAAACAGCCTTTTCACGATTAAGAATTAAGAAAATTCTAAATTATTGCAAGGGTAGTCCTTAGTACCCTAAGGATAACATATTTTATAACAAACATCTAAACTGAACACTTTTGAAGTTAAAAGTGACTTACTCATTGACAAAATGTCAAAGTACCTATAACTCAGTTAGCATTATAGCTAGAGCTCTGAAAATTTGTCATGACACAGAACATGAAAAAGTAGATGAACAACATATTTAATGGCGGCAAAAGATTGGAAAAGTCTAAACTAGAGGGTTGCTTGCAAAAAAAAAAGATAATGTTTTTGCACAGCAAAAACAAAGTGTCCCATAAAGGATATAAAAGGTGTTGTGATGGCTTGATTCAGATGGCTACTTTGCAGGGATACCCTATGGCTAAAACATTTCGTCAAAATCACTCTATCTAGCATGGTTTTCAAGATATAAGCATTTTTGTGTTTTGCGATTTTTGCGAAAAATTAAAACTAGACAAATAATATATTGAAAAGATTTGCCTAACTTTAATACTTTCGAAGATATTTGACATTTTCTTCCGTCATTATTTTGCTACAAATAAGAAAATAGCTATTACTCGCTTATAGCATGCAATGGAACCCCTAAATATGTACCATCTTATAGCTAAGGACAAAGTAGCTGAACAACATTTTTGAAGAAAAAGCTCTAACTACAATAGTTTTTGAGCTACGAGTCCTTCACTCAAAGTAGCTAAAATGGCTATTACTCACTTACCTTTAGGCCTAAGTCCACAAAACAAACAAAATTTTCAAGGGCGTGAAAATTCATTAGGACAATTAACAACAAATCTGTAGCTGTAGTAGTTTTGGAGAAATCTGCGCGCACACTAACACATGCACAAACACACCCCCACACACACACATGATGCATTTTATAATCTCCCTCCCGGGTTAAAGCCTGGCGGGAGATAATTATGATAATGCAATCCACAAAAAAATTTCACAAACCATTCAACAGTTTGATCTTGGCTTTCTGGAAAATCTTGGTCTCACTCTCCCAGCGTTTGATTTCTCCAATAACTCTCTCATGACTCCTCACACTGGCCTCTCTGCTCAGCATGTTATAGTGTGTCACATGTATTGGACATTCTGTCCGATGCCATTTACACAGACGCTCAACAGTCTCAGGATTTTTCATGTGAGCCTGAAGTCTCCTCACTATATCATGTACTTCCTGTTTCAAATGAGAATCACTAAATAAGGTATTCTATCAGATATGTCTTTTTATTTTAGATATTTAAATTTTACTTCAGTTATCTAACATAAGATGGCTGTATCACAGATCTGATTGGATAAGAGCCATGGTAAAATTCCTTGCATATACCTTGATTTTTTCAATAATAGCACACTGCAAAGGATAATGGATAAAACTGCAGGTTTGTCATGTTAGAATATTATTAATAACACTGTTAATAATGCTAAAATATTTGTCATGTTAGAATGGGAATAACACCCTGCAAACCATAGTATAGGCATATAAACTTATTATGATTCTGGGCTCTGCCTTAGTAGTTTATAACCATGAATCATGATAAAATTTTGTACACAGAATGTTTTTGAGGGTGTTTTTCCTATACCAACAAAAGGTATAATTATACTTACTTCTTTCAGCATCTCACTCATCTCAATTGTGACTTTTTTGCTGAGGTTGTTGAGGCTTTCAAGTTTCTCCCTGACTTCTTTATACTTGCGCTGGAAGTCTCCAAAATTTGAGATGTAAGCTTTCAGGATGAAAGCCAAGCGACTGAGGAGCTCAGCGAAAAAGCTAAAAAGAAAACCAAAGTCTTTCTTATTGTGACGCATGATTGCTAGTGTTATAGTGGGACAGATCATCAGAGTTTCTTACTATCAGAGTTTGGATTACTTACCTGTATTGCCCCTTGACTATTGGAGGGTGGATGAACATGGGGATTGTGTGGGATATCAAGAAAATATTTCACAGTTAATCCTTTTATTTGAGATATGAAGCTGCAGAATCCCCAGATTGGGCGAATTGATGATGTAACAGGGTGGCGGAACATCCTAATTTGTGAGTTTACAGAGTGGAGGAACATGTGTAGCGTGTGGTATAACAATAAATATGTCATTTTAAATCCTTTTAGTTGAGATACGTCACTCCAAAATCCCCAGATTGGGCGATTTCATGTTTTTACAGAGTGGAGGTACATGTGTATTGTGTGGTATATTAATAAATATGTCATAGTAAATACTTTTAACTGAGATGTGTAGCTGGAATATCCTCAGATTGGACAATTTCATGTTTTACAGTGTGGAGGAACATCCCAATTTGTGATTTTACAGAGTGGAGGAACATATGGATTGTGTGCTATATCTTTAAAATTAGTCAAAGTAAATCCTTTGAGATATGTAGCTAAAACAATCCTCCGGTTGGATGATTTAATGTTTTTACGGGGTGAAGGAACATCCTAATATGTGATTTTACAGAGTGTAGGAAGCTGTGGATTGTGTGCTGTATCTAGAAATTAGCATCAGAGATGCCTGTATCCCACAGCCTGGGGAAATAGTTTTCAACACCATGAGATATAGAAGCCGCGAAACTGTACAAAGATCTGGATACTTTCAGACCAGTGGCAAGTGGAGAAAAGAACATCCAGGAGAAAGAAAATGTATGTAAAGATAAAGCATTAAAACAAGACAATTCAATAGCAAGATGACAGCATTAATCAGTAAAGTAAAAATTGAGAAGCTATAAAATTTATTAATTGGAGAACAGCTGTCAATGGAATAAGCACAATTATGTAAAAGTGTATATAATAATCAGTTGCAGCAATCCATATATCTTTGTCATAAGAGAAAGATGTCTCAAATATGGCAGGTGAACACACTTTGGCAGAGCCAAAGTTAAAGATCACACCATGACGTTGCACAACTTCATCCCCTAACCAATGTCCCTACCAAGTGTCAACCCTCTACACCTTATGGAATCCAAGAAATAACCCAGACAAGATTTTAAATTTCATGGTCACTATGACAAGGTCAAAGGTCATATCAAGGTCACACCATGACTTTGCACACCTACAACTCTTAACCACTGTCTCTACCAAGTATCAACTTCCTACAACATACAGTTTCCGAAATATAGGCCGGACAAGATTTTACAGGTCAAGGTCAATACGGCAAGGTCAAATCATGGTCACACCATGATGTTGCACACCTACACCCTCTAACCAATGTCCCCACAGAGTATCAACTTCCTACACCTTACGGTTTCCAAGATATAGCACGGACAAGATTTTATAGGTCAAGGTCACTATGTCAAGGTCAAAGGTCAAATCAAGGTCACACCATGACATTGCACACCTACACCCCCTTATCAATATCCCTTCCAAGTAACAACTTCCTACAACTTACAGTTTCCGAGATATAGCACAGACAAGATTTTATAGGTCAAGGTCACTATGGCAAAGTCAAAGGTCAAATCAAGGTCACACCATGATGTTGCACACCTACAACCCCTTACCAATGTCCCTACCAAGTTACAACTTCCTACACCTTACGGTTTCTGAGATATAGCCTGGCCAATATTTTATAGGTCAAGGTCACTATGGCAAGGTCAAATCAAGGTCATACCATTACGTTGCACACCTACACCCCCTAACCAACGTCCCTACCAAGTATCAACTACCTGCACCTTACAGTTTCCGAGATATAGCCTGGAAAAAATTTTATAGGTCAAGGTCACTATGGCAAGGTCAACAGTCAAATCAAGGTCACACCATGACCTTGCATACCTGCAACCCCTAACCAATGTCCCTACCAATTATCAACGTCCTACACCATATATAGGTTTCCGAGATATAGCCCGGACAAGATTTTCAAACTGAAGGTCACTGTAACAAGGTCAAAGGTCAAATCAAGGTCACACAATGATGTTGCACACCTACACCCCTAACTAATGTCCCTACCAAGTATCAACTTCCTACACTGTACAGTTTCTGAGATACAGCCCAGACAAACTTTTCATGCCCACCCATCCAGACACCATGGGTGAAAACAATACTCCAACCGCCCTTAATGGTTGTGGGGTAAAAATTAGTCACAGTAAATCCTTTCAGTTGAGATATCTAGATGGAAAATCCTCAGATTGGGTAATTTTATGTTTTTACAAGGTAGAGGAACATCCTAATTAGTGATTTTACAGAGTGTAGGAAAGTATGGATTGTGTTCTATATCCATAAAATAGGTCACAGTAAATAATTTTACTTGGGATATGTAGCTAGAAAATTTTGAGATTGGTCAATTTCATGTACATATTTTTGCAAATTGTCCTATAATTTGTGGTTGCACTTTTGTAGACTCTCCAATACTTACTTGCAGTACTTGTACAGTACAGATTCTCATATATATACCGGTTGTATTTATACAAATTCTTCTTGAATTCTGAAAGTACTTGTGAACAAATTCTCCTACACTTACTGATTGTACTTTTGTAAATTCTCCAAAATTTACTTGTAGTACTTGTATGGATTCTTCTATAGTTACTTGTAAAACTTGTACAGTACAATTTTTCCTATAATTACTGGTTGTACTTTACAGATTTTCCTCTACTTACTGGAAGTACTTTTACACATTCTCCAACACTTACTTGTAGTATTTTCTCATCTTGCTTTTCATGCTGAATTCCATCAGTTTCTCAACACCTCGTAGCACTTTCTTGTAGTCCTCAGTCACATAGTTCTTCTCTTCCTTAGCTTTCGTTGCCTGAAAATAACCATTAGATTTGAACCTTGTTACAAATCAAATCTCAATGGATAGGAAACATAAGTTTATAATATCTACTTAACCACAATTTCTAAATATCAACATAAATATCAATGGATGCCAATGTTACAAGAACAAGAATTCCGTAGAATTGTATTGTGTCATCAGCTTTGGTTAAAGACTGAAATGGATGAAATTCGAACGGAGATAAGCAAGCATTCTGATGATACATGCAATTATCTCCTGCTGTATAAATTAGATGTTCTAAACATAGTGTAATATAGCTTTTGTTTTGAGTTGGAGGCACATGTAGAAGTGAAAATAAGCAAGAGGCACTTTAATGTTGACTGCAATAATTTAGAGATAAAAGGCATTTACTCATTTTAGTAGCTATTAGTCTGCCATCCAAAGAGCTACAGTTCTGCAACTTTACTATGTAGTAGATTACCCGAAAGTAGGTGAATGACTTATTTAGAAGAAATTGCCTATCTGCAATACTTTTAAAGATAAAAGGTATTTACTTATTTTAGTATCTATTACTCAGCTATGCAAAGAGCTACAGTTGTGCAACTTCACTATGTAGTAGATCACCCAAAAGTAGGTGAATGACTTATTTAGAAGAAATTGCCTATCTGCAATACTTTTAGAGACAAGATGAGTAGTTTTCGTACCCCAAATTTTGCTGAAGTCGCTCTGTCTCTTACAGTTTCTGAGATAAATGATATTTTCCATTTCCACCAAAATTCAAGATGGCGGCCAAAATTAGAAAAAGTCCAAACATTTCAGAGGTCCTACTGGAGGAGTCCTTACTACCCTGGGTGTCCAGGATTTGTCCAAAATTGCTCTATCTTGTATGGTTTTCGAGATAAATGGCATTTTCCATTTCTGCCAAAATTAAAGATGGCGGCCAAAAATCAGAAAAGTCTAAATTTTTCATAGGTCCTAGAGGAGTAGTCCTTAGTACCCTGGGGGTATAAAATTTGCCCGAAATCACTCTATCGCTTACAGTTTTCGAAATAAATTACACTTTCCATTTCCACGAAAATTCAAGATGGCGGCCAAAATTTTGAAAAGTCTAAATTTTTCAGAGGTTCTAGAGGAGTAGTCCTTAGTACCCTGGGGTACAAAATTTGCCCAAAGTGGCTCCATCTCTTATGGTTTTCAAGATAAACAGCTTTTCCATTTGCTCCAAAATTCAAGATGGCAGCTGAATTTCAGACAAATCTAAATTTTTGAGAGGTCTTACAGGAGTAGTCCTTTGTGCCCTAAGGATAACATATTTCATAGCAAACCTCTATACTGAATACTTTTGAACTTAAAAGTGACTTACTCAGTGACAAAATGTCAAAGTAGCAATTACTCAGTTGGCATTATAGCTACAGCTCTGAGAATGTGTCATGACACAGAACATCAAAAAGTAGATGAACAATATTTTTGATAAAAACTTCTAAATTTAATACTTTTGAAGTTACAAGCGATTTACTCATTAGGGAAATAGCAAAGCAGCTATTACTCAGCTGTGGAGCTATAGCTCTTAAAATTTGCCATGGCACAGAACATCAAAAAGTAGCTAAACAACATCTTTGATAAAAAACCTATACATTGAATACTTTTGAAATTACAAGTGAGTTACTCATTGGCAAAATGAGTATAGCTCTGGTAGATACAATAAGCTAAAATTAGTAAAGGATATTAATATTAAAAACTCAATGAATAACATATTTGAAAAGATTGGCCTAACTGTAAACTTTTAAAGATATTTGACATTTACTTCTTCTGTTATTTAGCTACAAATGAGGAAATAGCTATTACTCATTTATTATATGCAATGGAGCTCCAAACTATGTATCATCTTATAGTTAAGGACAAATAATATTACAATAGATTTTAGGAAAATACTGTAACTGCAATAGTTTTGGAGTTACAAAGGTTTTACTCAACAGAAAGAATTTCAAAGTTTCTATTACTCAGCTATACAATGTGCAACAGGTCTGAAACTTTACTCTGTAATAGCTTATCAAAAACTAGATGAATAACATATTTCAAAAGATTTGCCTAACTTTAATACTTTTTAAGATATTTGATATTTACTTATGTCATTATTTTGCTACAAATAAGAAAATAGCCATTACTCACTTATGGCATGCAATGGAACGCCAAACTATATAACATCTTATAGTTAAGGACAAGGTAGCTGAACAACATATTGTTGTAAATTTTTATTTTAGAATAATGTAATTATAGACTACGACAGGCTATTTCACTGAAGATAAACTATTGAACTAAAGTTGCACTCTGATAGTGCATATGGTCTAAATATAGCAAAACTGTAACTGTAATGGGCAGAGAGGCTGTAGTAACAAAATAGAGTGGCCGCAACCGTAGATTGACCGCAACCGTAGATTGACTGTAACCGTAGATTGGCTGTAACCGTAAATTGGCCATAACTGTAGATTGGCCGCAACCGTAGATTGGCCGTAACCTTAGATTGGCCATAACCATAGACTGACCGTAACCGTAGACTGGCCGCAACTGTAGATTAGCTGCAGCCGTAGATTGGCTGTAACCGCAGAGTAGCCGTAGCCGCATTGTATGGTGTGTGTGCTGTATTTATGTTCAAAGCAACAGGTTGTAAAGTTTGGTTGGTATTGTTGTGTCCACAAGTTGCTGCCAGGCCGTAAATACCAAATGCGGCCTGGCCGTCAAATTTGCCTATATAAGACAGAGCATTCCACTGTAGAGAGGTATGTATAATGGGTTTCTGAGTTGTGAGGAGAGAACAGAGAGAGTGTACAATGGGTTTCTGACTTGAGAAGTGAGAACAGAGGAGAACAGAATGGGTTTCTGAAATGTGAAACATAGTGTTGCGAGAACATATTGTAAATATTTGTACATAAACATGTGTAAAGAAGTATGATTAAAAGATAGTTAGAAACTTTTAGTCTTTCTTTTGAAACTGTGTTGTCATGTTCTAAGGCGCAAAACAAGAAACTTTTTATGAGAAGAAAATCCCCAACAATATTTTAGTAAAATACTCAAACTGAAATAGTTTTAGAGATACAAAAGCTTTACTCAATAGTAAGAATTTCAAAGTAGCTATTACTCAGCTATTCAATGTGCAACAGCTGTGAAACTTTACTATGTGATAGCTTATCAAAAACTAGATGAATAACATATTTCAAAAGATTTGCCTAACTTTAATTCTTTTTAAGATAGTTGACATTTACTTGTGTCATTATTTTGCTACAAATAAGAAAATAGCTATTACTCACTTATGGCATGCAATGGAACCCTAAACTATATGTCATCTTACAGTTAAGGACAAAGTAGCTGAACAACATATTTTAAGAACATACTCTAACTGCAACAGTTTTGTAGTTTACAATGGATTTACTCAACAGTAAGAATAACAAAGTAGCTATTACTCAGTTATACAATGTGCAACAGATCTAAAACTTTAATATGTGACAGCTTATCAAAAACGAGACAAATAACATATTGAAAAGATTGACATAACCTTAATACTTTTGATGATATTTGACATTTACTCATGTCATCATTTTGCTACAAATAAGAAAATAGCTATTAATCACTTATGGCATACAATGGAACCCCAAACTATGTACCATCTTATGGCTAAGGACAAAGCAGCTGAACAACATATTTCAAGAAAATCTCAAAATAGTTTTTGAGATATGCGTCCTTTCCTCAAAGTAGCTAAAATTGCTATTACTCACTTATCTTTAGGCCTAAGTCCACAAAACCCCAAAAATTTCCAACGGCATGAAAATTCATTAGGACAAATAATTTACAAAAAAATCTGTAGCTGTAGTAGTTTTGGAGAAATATGCGTGACACACTAATGCATGCACGAACACACACACGCACACACCCATGATGCATTTTATAATCTCCCGGGATAAAGCCAAGCGGAGATATTTATGCTGGACAGACATAAATAGTTGGCTGACTGACAGTATTTTTGCAGATCCACAGCATCTTTAATAAGGGCCAAGCCATGGTAAGGCTCCACCTTCTTGAAAAATATAAGCTAGATCCGATGTACAGGTTATGACAAATGCACACAGACAGAGAGAAAAATACACTAAGTTATCACTTATACCAAGTTTTCACTAGATGTCAGCAGTCAGCAGAAAATTCAATAAAATATCATTTTGTTAATCTACTCTTAAACTGCTAATCAAATGTCCATATAAGTTAATACATTGTGTAAGATGGGTCCTGTCTTGTCTGCCTCCTCCCTTCATGCAGGAAAGAAGAAACTAGTAGTACTTATATTTGTCTGCTATTTTGTGGGACAGCAAACAAGCAAGATCATTGTCTAATTTTGTGGAGTGTAAGGTCATGTTCAACTACAGATCTTCTTCAGTACTTTTTATATCCACAACATAGAAACAGAAAAAAAGTGTTGCCATAGCAACACTTGTTGCCAGGTATTGCTGAAAAGCTAATCAGCTCCAATCCATTCAGGGGTTTGGAATGCAAAGAAAGCACAAAAATATTTATAAGTCCATAAAATAGAAAAAAGTGTTGCCATGGCACCACTTGTTAGATGCCAAGTGTTGTTACCAAAAAGTTGCCAAAAGGCTATAATCATTACTTATCTAATTCCTTTTGCAATAAATATGTCCTGGAAATATTGGTTAAAATCTTTGAACGGGTTTTGTTTATAAAGTACCCATCAAGTTAAAAGTGAAAAATAGCTAGGCTCGGCAGGCAAGAACATCAGCCTGCAGGTACAACTAAATTGGCCACAACCATTTTTTTTTCCGAAAATCTTAGGAACAACTTTAGTTGTAAGAAGTATACAGACCCCACATGAAATGTTGTCAGATGTTAGAACTTTCATGTAGTAGAAAAGGGGAAAACTTACATATTTTATTCATTCATGATGTGAGTTCCAAGCCAAAGGATCAATATATAAGAGATATATGGCTGTTTCAGTGTAATGACCCCACTCGACCTTGAAGCAAGGGTCAAAGGTCAAATTTAACACTTTCAAAAGATTCACAGGCCATGATTTCTTACAATTTGTTTTAATATTTTGAAGCCCTAGAACCAATTATAAGGGAGATATAAGGCCTTTTTGCATGATGACCCTACCTGGCCTTGAAGCAGGGGTCAAAGGTTAAATTTGGCACTTGCAAAAGATTTGCAGGGTATGATTTCCCATAAGTTGTTTTCATCTTTGGAAGCCCTAGAATCAACAATAAGGGAGATATAAGAGCTTTTAATGTAATGACCCCACTTGACCCTGAAGCAGGGGTCAGAGGTCAAATTTGCAACTGTAGTAATATCAGTTTAATAGCAACCCTTTTTTTAATTAGGATGTTTAAGACCGAAAAGTATTTAAAGCATTGCTGTAGATCCTCTTGGGGTTAACATATCCTGAAAATTTGGTGAAAATCAATACATTGGTTTAGGCTGTGAAACACCCACAAATTTTAAAATCCCAAAAATCGTAAAAGTGTTGCCATGGCAACAGTTGTAGCCTTTCCCTCCCAAAAACCTAATCAGCTCTAAATCCTCTTGGGGTAAACATATCCTGAAAATTTAGTGAAAATTCATGCATGGGCTTAGGCTGTGGAACACCCACACACTTTATTCCCGCAGCTGCTGCAGCATAGGGGACATCTATAAAATCCCAGGAAAAGTGCTACCATGGCAACGGCTGCTGGCAAATATTGCCTAAAACCAGATCCCAACAAGTTTCCCTTGTGATGAACATATTCTGAAACTTTGTAATAATGTAAAACGGCCACAAAATTACAAGACTAACAAACAGAAAAAGTGTTGCCATGGCAACAGTTGGTGCCAGATATTGCCAAGAAATCAACCACCTACAAGCTATCAAACCTCCACACAAAATTTAGCTGAGATATGTAAAATACTGGGATTCACAGAGAGTACCAAAATAATATCTATGCCCTTTGATTTCTCCCTTAGTCTAGTGGCAACTTTGTAATTTTCCCATTGATCTTTGAAAAATGTCCAATTACTAAGTAACTCCCCTTTTACCTCCATTGGAGCTGGAACAGGGATATTAAGAAAAAGCCTTTCTGAATATTTTTATTGTACTGTCTATTATATCCTGTTGTCACTATTTGTATCCTATTATGAGATGTATTCCTCCATAATAGTCACATACCTGACACCATGTTTATAGGTCTGATGTAAATATTATTATATAATATATATATTAAAGATAGTTATATGTAAAGTTATATCTTTCTATTTTATTGTATAATCACACACACATTTATAAAGGCACATGTATATGGTTCTGTTCACAAGATTTAACTACTGCTATTTACCTTTATAAAAGGATCTTAGAGTTCAAGAGGTGATCATACCCATAAACTGATACATTTAACATCTGGATTTTATACTCCACTTTACAACTGTCTTAGCCTTTCCCAAAGTCTCTACTTATAACTGTATACCTCTAAACAGGGCCCAAGGCCAAATCTAACCACATCAGAAGATTCTTAGCTTATGGTTTCCCATAGATTGATTTCATATTGCAAACCCTAGGACCAATAATAAGCAAGCTAAAAGCACCTTTAACTTTGCCTACCCTTGTTTGACCTTAAAGGAGGGCCATGTTGGTTTACCATCCCAAACCTCTAGGACCAATAATAAGTGAGTTATAAGCACTTTTAAGTTTGGGTATCCTTGTTTGACCTTGAAGGAGGGACCCAAGGTCAAATCCAACCACACCAAAAGATTCCCTGCCCATGATTTCCTACATGTTGGTTTACCATCCCAAAACTCCAGGACCAATAATAAACGAGTTATAACCATTTTTAAGTCTGGCTATCCTCATTTGACCTTGAAGGAGGGGCCCAAAGTCAAATCCAACCACACCAAAAGATTTCCAGCCTACGATTTCCTATAGGTAGGTTTACCATCCCAAACCTCTAGGACCAATAATAAGCGAGTTATAAGCACTTTTAATTTAGGCTATCCTCGTTTGCCCTTTAAGGAGGGGCCCAAGGTCAAATCTGCCCACACCAAAAGATTCGCAGCCCATGATTTCCTACAGGTTGGTTTACCATCCCAAACCTCTATGACCAATAATAAGTGAGTTATAAGCACTTTATGTTTGGCTATCCTCGTTTGACCTTGAAGGAGGGGCCCAAGGTCAAATTGGACCACATCAGGAGATTCCCAGCCCATTATTTCCTACATGTTGGTTTACCATCCCAAACTTGTAGGACCAATAATAAACGAGTTATAAGCACTTGTAGGTTTGGCTATGCTCGTTTGACCTTGAAGGAGAGGCCCAAGGTCAAATCTGACCACACCAGAAGATTCCCAGCCCATGATTTCCTACATGTTGGTTTTCCATCCCAAACCTCTAGGACCAATAATAAGCGAGTTATAAGTACTTTTAAGTTTGGCTATGCTCGTTCGACCTTGAAGGAGAGCCCCGAGGTCAAATCCGACTACACCAGAAGATTCCCAGCCCATGATTTCCTACATCTAGTTTACCATCCCAAACCTGTAGGACCAATAATAAGCGAGTTATAAGCACTTTTAAGTTCGGCTATGCTCGTTTGACCCTGAAGGAGAGGTCCAAGGTCAAATCTGACCACACCAGAAGACTCCCAGCCCATGATTTCTTACATGTTGGTTTATCATCCCAAACCTCTAGGACCAATAATAAGCGAGTTATAAGCAATTTAAGTTTGGCTATGCTCGTTTGACCTTGAAGGAGAGGCCCAAGGTCAAATCCGACCACACCAGAAGATTCCCAGCCCATGATTTCCTACATGTTGGTTTACCATCCCAAACCTCTAGGACCAATAATAAGCGAGTTATAAGCACTTTTAAGTTTGGGTATCCTCATTTGACCTTGAAGGAGGGACCCAAGGTCAAATATGACCACACCAAAAGATTCCCAACCCATGATTATCTATATGTCAGTATACCATCCCAAACCTCTAGGACCAATAATAAGCGAGTTCAAGGCTTAATCTTAGCAAATTTTTATCAACCAATAATCAATCGCGAGTCAATCGCTCAATTATGGCCCAATTGATCCCAATATCGACTGGAGCCTAGATTCTTATGTCAGGAATGTGCATACCAAAGTTGGTTGACCCACACCCGGTACTTTCTGAGGAAATCTGGTGAAAAGGAAGTAAATTTTTTTTAGAATTTTTGATGTGACCTTAATAAAGTCAAAGGTCAAATTTATGCCTGTCAAAAAATTTCCCCATGTCTATAGAAGATAACTGCCAAATATCATTTGGATAGGCCTAATAACAAGGGAGATATTCAAGGGAGACGATAATGCGGCGGCGGTGGCTGACTGAAAACCGGGGGTGAAAACAATAAGCGTCCCCTTTTCAAGGGACGCTTAATTAATCTTTCATGCAGCTTCGGTTCTAGCTTTGTTACATCCACAACTTACACATGGCTAGAATTGCAATTTAAAATACTGTTCAAAAATTGCCAAACCTCAAGTGAATATAGTTCTATTACTACTGGGAGGTTAAGGTCGCCTTAATGTGTGGCACTTATCTATGGCCAGTTACATATACATGTGAAATTTAAATCTCTATGGAAAAATAAAAAAAAACTTAGACTGAGCATAATTCTTTTATACATGGGAGTTAAAGGTCATTATAAAATAGGGCACACCTTGAAAACCAGTTACAACCACATTCCAAATTTGAATTGAATCAGTGAAGACTTTTTTGAGATAATATTGGAAATGACAAAAACTTAAACTAAATATAATTATTTTATTACTGGGAGTTTAACGTCACACTAGGGCACACCTTGTGGACAAGTTACATGCACATGCCAAATTGTGAATTAACTTGCTGCGAAGGGACGGTCATATGACCAGTTGCCACTGAAGTCCACCAATGGAACATAGGTATGAGAGATGTTGGAAAAGAACTTTTACTTGAATTATAGTATTTTATGATGAGGTGTTCTTCTCACCTGCTGAGTAGAAATGAAGAACATCTGAGACTTAGGGTCTATGCCACTGAAAATCTTCTTCAGTTTGTCTTCAACAAAATCTTTAATCTGAAATAAATAATTAAATATAAACATCTTCGCTTGTCATAAGAATACCAATACCTCTTTAGTTTTTGTCTGCAAAAAAAAAAATTAAATATCTAAAGAGGATCAAAATGAACCAAAAAGCTGTTGCAATATTCATTTTAAAAGAAAATCACAAAAAGGTTTGTTTCTTGAGTTGAAAATCACAGCTTCACCTCTGATCTTCTCAGTACAGTGCCAAATGTGTTAGCAGGTTAATCTGAAGGGATATGCCTAATGGCTTAGTTGAAACACAAATTTCTTTAAATTCTCTAGACATTGCATTTTGATGCAACTTATACAGGGCAGGACAAATTTGGTACAATACACAGAGATTTTCCTCAATTAATTGAGCTACATTTTTTGCAGTTGTACAGAGGTGATAGATTTCTAAAATACATCTTAACCATGACACGATCCAAACTCCAGTATATGAGAATGGGGTCACAATGTGACAAAATAATCAATAATTGACTTCCTCAAAGCAGTCATTAATCTTCAAATTAAATGTCAAAGTTATGTTGACCACTATATCCCTAACTTTTAACTTTTGTCTGGTGATAAAATTATCACTTTATTCTTTGGTGAATTTCAGAGGAACTCTTCATATCCCTTAAGTCCAATACCTTTTGTTTTTCTTTATTCTCCACTAAGTCCCACTTGTTGAATACAAATATTGCAGTCCTGGGGTCAAATTCATCTGACAAGCGTCTTTCCTGTACATCACCTATAATACCACAAAATTCCAGTAAATATATAACCATACATAAAACCACAAAAATTACCAATAGTCCATTAATTGATTGGGATTAATATCACATTCAACAAATGGTATGGGGGGGGGGGGATACTAGTGCATTGCAGTTGGTAAAGATTCTACTCTGTAAAACACTGTGACTCTTGGTTATTTGGTTATACAATTGAATGTTACAGTGTTAAATTCATCTGACAAGAGGTTTTCCTGTACATACTCCATCAAAAACACAAAATTCTAACAAAAACTTTAACCTCACAAATGTAAGACTATGTATATAACTACAAGAAATACCAGAGCATTGCAGTAAACCCAAGTTGCACAAGTTGGAACTCGTACAAGATTCGCCATCAAATAATCGCAACTTGTACAATACTGTTGTAGAAGATGGATTTAATAGAATTTTGGTTAAATTAATAGTTTTGTTGAAAATATTTCTTATTTTATGTGTATAAATATCCAAAGTAATGTGAGAGTTTGGCATATATACTAGTATATTTTTCCATAAAATATTCTCACTGAATTTACAGAAAAACATTGAAACAATTTTGCCAGTAACACTTAAAATACAGAAAAAAGTTATTAATGTTTGTGTACTAATATATTATGTGATATTTAACTTGATCACACAAGGGTCAAGTTATTTACATTGTTTATCATGCAGAAAAAGTTAAGCTTTTGTGTCAAATACTAAGTTCAACATGAATGTAAGCTGTTCATTATTGATACTTGTAAGACTCCAGCTTTGTTGTCATTTGAGTTGTAGAGCTGGGGACTAGGGTCTTTTTCTTTTTAAAAATACTTAAGACAGAAAAGTTTTGATAATAATACATAGAAATAGAATTCTTCTAAATGCAATCAACTGTCTTGATGTGGCTTCCTATAGTATCAGGCTATTTTGTAATTTACCTCTAGCCTAAGGTGAAAAACTAGGAACACAAGTGGGTAAGCGAAAGCATCAAAAGACAGATTATAGTATATGCATAATTGTAATTGGCACATGCTTTTCATTAATAAAATTCTTGTATAGACTTAAAATTCAAATATGTTTTTATCATCACAAAATAATTAAGTGTATTTATCAACTTTGTTTTAGAACAAATAAATTAAACGGAATGGTTGACAGAAAATATGATTCTAATTATAAGGAAAGCACCTACAAACGCAAAAGTCACACACAAGCTTCAGTTGGGCAAATGTGACTCAAACTTTTAAAATGATATAAAGATATGCAGTAAAAGTGTCATAACTGTTAACAAAACTAGATGAATGCTTTTGCTAACAAAAGCGAAGCATCCCCGAGAGTTTAAAATGCCTTGTGGTTTTAATAAGCATGCTGTAAAGCTAAGAATGCACAAAGCTGTACCGTACTCTTACATAAACCAACCCCCTTAGTGATATCATGACACGGAAAATCTTACAAAGGTCTTCCTTAATTAACATAAACAAGTGTTGTAGACATAGACAAGCTGGAGAAAGTGTTGTACATTGGATGTACAACATTGGATGTAACTTTAGTAAATTTTGTGTAAATGCTGCAAAGCATTTCAGTAACGAGCATTGATAACTTCATATATAATCATGTGTGCAAGTATGTATTGCTATTTAGATTGTCCACAGGGTTTTGCAGTAGGTTTTAATACATTGTGAAAGCATAAAAGCAACAATAAAGGCAAAAGCTATTTCATGACCCCAGTTTGACCCATACATGGGGGTCTGGAGGTAAAACTAACCGGCTATTTAGACTCTCCACATATGGTTTCCCAATACCTCTTAATACATTCCGAAGCTATAATAGCAACAACTAGAGGATCGCTCGCAAAAAAAAAAGATAATGTTTTTGCATAGCAAAAACAAAGCGTCCCGAAAAGGATATAAAGGTGAGTGCTAAAGTATTAAGAAAATGCTTCGTTTCTAGCCTTATACTGTTGTGGCAACCAAAGTCAGCGCAGTCTGCTCTATCTAGCACGGTTTTCACGATATAAGCATTTTTGTGTTTTGCAAAAAATAAAAAAATTAAAAATGTCCGCTATATTTGGCGAGACAAAAATATTTTGAAAATTGGCATGGCTACTCTGCACAGATACCCAGCAGGTCCAAAATTTTGTTGAGTTCGCTCCATATAGCACAGTTTTCGAGATATAAGCATTTTTGTGTTTTGCAAAAACTTTGAAAATTCAAAATGGCCACCATTTTTGGGGAGACAAAAATTTTTGTCAAGACCACTGCCGTGGTGTGTATCTCCCGCCGAGCATTAAAGCAGAAGAAATAGCTTTTCCGAGATATTCACAATTTTTCATTTTCGTGTGTGAAAGGTCTTCCAAAAGTAGGTGAATGAGTTATTTGAGAAAAATTGGCTATCTGCAATACTATTAAGAGATAATTCACATTTACTCATTTTGAGTAGGTGAGTAATTATCTATGGGTCTGAAACTTCACCAAGTGAAAGCTCTCCTAAAAGTAGGTGAATGAGTTATTTGAGAAAAATTGGCTATCTGCAATACTTTTAGAGATAATTCGCATTTACTCATTTTGAGTAGGTGAGTAATTAGATATGGGTCTGAAACTTCACCATGTGAAAGCTCTCCCACAAGTAGATGAATGAGTATTTGATAAAATTGGGTATCCGCAATACTTTTACAGATAATTAGCATTTACTCATTTTGAGTAGGTGAATAAATAGCTATGGGTCCGAAACTTCACAGAGTGAAAGCTCTGCCAAAAGTAGGTGAATGAGTTATTTGAGAAAAATTGGCTATCTGCAATACTTTTAGAGATAATTCGCATTTACTCATTTTGAGTAGACGAGTAATTAGCTATGGGTCTGAAACTTCACCAAGTGAAAGCTCTCCCAAAAGTAGGTGAATGATTAATTTGAGAAAAATTGGCTATCTGCAATACTTTTAGAGATAATTCGCATTTACTCATTTTGAGTAGGTGAGTAATTAGCTATGGGTCTGAAACTTCACCAAGTGAAAGCTCTCCCAAAAGTAGGTGAATGAGTTATTTGAGAAAAATTGGCTATCTGCAATACTTTTACAGATAATTCGCATTTACTCATTTTGAGTAGGTGAGTAATTAGCTATGGGTCTGAAACTTCACCAAGTGAAAGCTCTCCCAAAAGTAGGTGAATGATTAATTTGACAAAAATTGGCTATCTGCAATACTTTATGAGATAATTCGCATTTACTCATTTTGAGTAGGTGAGTAATTAGCTATGGGTCTGAAACTTCACCAAGTGAAAGCTCTCCCAAAAGTAGGTGAATGAGTTATTTGAGAAAAATTGGCTATCTGCAATACTTTTAGAGATAATTCACATTTACTCATTTTGAGTAGGTGAATAATTAGCTATGGGTCTGAAACTTCACCAAGTGAAAGCTCTCCCAAAAGTAGGTGAATGAGTTATTTTAGAAAAATTGGCTATCTGCAATACTTTTAGAGATAATTCGCATTTACTCATTTTGAGTAGGTGAGTAATTAGCTATGGGTCTGAAACTTCACCAAGTGAAAGCTCTCCCAAAAGTAGGTGAATGAGTTATTTGAGAAAAATTGGCTATCTGCAATACTTTTAGAGATAATTCGCATTTACTCATTTTGAGTAGTTGAGTAATTAGCTATGGGTCTGAAACTTCACGAAGTGAAAGCTCTCCCAAAAGTAGGTGAATGAGTTATTTGAGAAAAATTGGCTATCTGCAATACTTTTAGAGATAATTCGCATTTACTCATTTTGAGTAGGTGAGTAATTAGCTATGGGTCTGAAACTTCACAGAGTGAAAGCTCTCCCAAAAGTAGGTGATGGAGTTATTTGAGAAAAATTGGCTATCTGCAATACTTTTAGAGATAATTCGCATTTACTCATTTTGAGTAGGTGAGTAATTAGCTATGGGTCTGAAACTTCACCAAGTGAAAGCTCTCCCAAAAGTAGGTGAATGATTAATTTGACAAAAATTGGCTATCTGCAATACTTTATGAGATAATTCGCATTTACTCATTTTGAGTAGGTGAGTAATTAGCTATGGGTCTGAAACTTCACCAAGTGAAAGCTCTCCCAAAAGTAGGTGAATGAGTTATTTGAGAAAAATTGGCTATCTGCAATACTTTTAGAGATAATTCGCATTTACTCATTTTGAGTAGGTGAGTAATTAGCTATGGGTCTGAAACTTCACCAAGTGAAAGCTCTCCCAAAAGTAGGTGAATGAGTTATTTGAGAAAAATTGGCTATCTGCAATACTTTTAGAGATAATTCGCATTTACTCATTTTGAGTAGGTGAGTAATTAGCTATGGGTCTGAAACTTCACCATGTGAAAGCTCTCCCACAAGTAGATGAATGAGTTATTTGATAAAAATTGGGTATCCACAATACTTTTACAGATAATTAGCATTTACTCATTTTGAGTAGGTAAATAATTAGCTATGGGTCTGAAACTTCACCATGTGAAAGCTCTCCCAAAAGTAGGTGAATGAGTTATTTGAGAAAAATTGGCTATCTGCAATACTTTTAGAAATAATTCACATTTACTCATTTTGAGTAGGTGAATAATTGGCTATGGGTCTGAAACTTCACCATGTGAAAGCTCTTCCAAAAGTAGGTGAATGAGTTATTTGAGAAAAATTGGCCATCTGCAATACTTTCAGAGGTAATTCGCATTTACTCTTTTTGAGTAGGTGAGCAATTAGCTATGGGTCTGAAACTTCACCAAGTGAAAGCTCTTTGGGATAGCTGCTCTGCAGAGATACCCTGAAGATAAAAAATTTCGTCGAAATCGCTCTATGTAGCACGGTTTTCGAAATATAAGCATTTTTGTGTTTTGCAATTTTTACGCAAAAATTCGAAAATTCAAAATGGCCGCCATTTTTGGCAAGATAAAATTTTTTTGAAAATTGGCATGGCTACTCTGCAGAGATACCCTGTGGGTCAAAAATTTCGTCGAAATCGCTCTATCTAGCACGGTTTTCGAGATATAAGCATTTTTGTGTTTTGCAATTTTGCGAAAAATTTAAAAATTCAAAATGGCCGCCATTTTTTGGGAGAAATTTTTTGTTTGAAAATTGGCATGGCTACTCTGCAGAGATACCCTGCGGGTCAAAAATTTCGTCGAAATCGCTCTATCTAGCAGGGTTTTTGAGATATAAGCATTTTTATGTTTTGCAATTTTTGCGAAAAATTCGAAAATTCAAAATGGCCGCCATTTTTGGCGAGACAAAAATTTTTTCAAAATTGGGATAACTACTCTGCAGAGATACCCTGAGGGTCAAAAATTTCGTCGAAATCGCTCTATCTAGCACGGTTTTCGAGATATAACCATTTTTATGTTTTGCAATTTTTGCGAAAAATTCGAAAATTCAAAATGGCCGCCATTTTTGGCGAGATAAAAATTTTTTCAAAATTGGGATAACTACTCTGCAGAGATACCCTGAGGGTCAAAAATTTCGTCGAAATCGCTCTATCTAGCACGGTTTTCGAGATATAAGCATTTTTGTGTTTTGCAATTTTTGCGAAAATTTCGAAAATTCAAAATGGCCGCCATTTTTGGCGAGACAAAAATATTTTGAAAATTGGGAAAAGTACTCAGCAGAGATATCCTGCGGATCAAAAATTTTGTCGAAATTGCTCTATCTAGCACGGTTTTTGAGATATAAGCATTTTTGTGTTTTGCAATTTTTGCGAAAATTTCGAAAATTCAAAATGGCCGCCATTTTGGGCGAGACAAAAATTTTTTGAAAATTGGGAAAACTACTCTGCAGAGATACCCTGCGGGTCAAAAATTTCGTCGAAATCGCTCTATCTAGCACGGTTTTCGAGATATAAGCATTTTTGTGTTTTCCTTATTTGGAAAATTCGTAATGATTAATTAATCATTAATTACTCGGCCATTTCTTGACCAATCAATGTCAAAATCTAATGATTTCCAGATTTTAATAGAATGAATGTATTTGCCAAGTTTCAGGTGAATTGATAAAATTCCTTTCAAGTTATCATCCGGACAAGCTTCCCCATCGAAAAAAGACATTTTTGGTCATGTGACCTCTCTGATTGGTTGAAATGTCACTGCAGCATATTCAAAAAAATTCCCCAGGGCTACTGCCTAAACCTGCCAAATTTGAAAAGAATCCGCCTAACGGTTACAGAGTTATAAGGAAAACAAAATGCGGAGCCGGCGGAGCCGGCGGAGCCAGAAGCTCTCCCATACACAAACAAGCGTCCCTTGCGGGACGCTTAATGAAGGAGATATCAGGTAAAAACTCCAAAACAGCTATTTTTTACCCCAGTTTGACCCATAAGGGGGGGGGGGGGTCGGGGGGTAAAACTGACCCGCTACTTAGACTCTCCACATTTGCTTTCCCAATACTTCTTAATACATTCTCAATCTATAAAAGCAACATTAAAGGAGATATAAGACAAAAACTCAAAATCAGCTATTTTATGACCCCAGTTTGACCCATGGGGGGAGCGGGGGGGGGATCAGGGGATAAAAGTGACCAGCTATTTAGATTCTCCACTTATGCTTTCCCAATACCTCTTAATACATTCTGAAGCTATAAAAGCAACGATAAAGGAGATATAAGGCAAAAACTCCAAAGCAGCTGTTTATGACCCCAGATTAGCCTATAAGAGGGGGTTGGGGAGTAAAACTGACTGGCTATTTAGACTCTCCACATATGCTTTCCCAATACCTCTTAATACATTCTGAGGCTATAAAAGCAACAATAAAGGAGATATAAGGCAAAAACTCAAAATTAGCTATTTTATGAACCCAGATTGACCCATAAGGGGGGGTCAGGGGGTAAAACTGACCGGCTATTTAGACTCTCCACATATGCTTTCCCAATACCTCTTAATACATTCTGAGGCTATAAAAGCAACAATAAAGGAGATATAAGGCAAAAACTCAAAATTAGCTATTTTATGAACCCAGATTGACCCATAAGGGGGGGTCGGGGAGTAAAACTGACTGGCTATTTAGACTCTCCACATATGCTTTCCCAATACCTCTTAATACATTCTGAGGCTATAAAAGCAACAATAAAGGAGATATAAGGCAAAAACTCAAAATTAGCTATTTTATGAACCCAGATTGACCCATAAGGGGGGGTCGGGGGGTAAAACTGACCGGCTATTTAGACTCTCCACATATGCTTTCCCAATACTTCTTAATACATTCTGAAGCTATAAAAGCAACGATAAAGGAGATTAAGACAAAAACTCCAAAGCAGCTATTTATGACCCCAGTTTGGCCCATAAGTGGGGGTCGGGGGGTAAAACTGACCGGCTATTTAGACTCTCCACATATGCTTTCCCAATACCTCTTAATACATTCTGAAGCTATAAAAGCAACAATAAAGAAGATATAAGGCAAAAACTCAAAATCAGCTATTTTGTGACCCCAGTTTGACCCATAAGGGGGGGATGGGGGTAAAACTGACTGGCTATTTAGACTCTCCACATATGCTTTCCCAATACCTCTTAATACATTCTGAAGCTATAAAAGCAACAATAAAGGAGATATAAGGCAAAAACTCAAAATCAGCTATTTTATGACCCCAGTTTGACCCATAAGAGGGGGTTGGGGGGTAAAACTGACCGGCTATTTACACTCTCCACATATGCTTTCCCAATACCTCTTAATACATTCTGAAGCTTTTAAAGCAACAATAAAGGAGATATAAGGTAAAAACTCAAAATCAGCTATTTTATGACCCCAGTTTGACCCATAAGGGGGGCCGTGGGGTAAAACTGACCGGCTATTTAGACTCTCCACATATGCTTTCCCAATACCTCTTAATACATTCTGAAGCTATAAAAGCAACAATAAAGGAGATATAAGGTAAAAACTCAAAATCAGCTATTTTATGACCCCAGTTTGACCCATAAGGGGGGGCCGTGGGGTAAAACTGACCAGCTATTTAGACTCTCCACATATGGTTTCCTATTACCTCCCAATACATTTTATGGCTCTAAATGCAATACTTAAGAAGATAATAGGGGGGTTGACCTAAATTTAAGGCTCTCAGATTGGAAGGTGTGAGGAAATCACCCATAAATGAGACATTTTTCAAGGGATTGCTCCCAAAATCTAATCAGCTCGCGTTTTCGATAGTATGAACAGGTGTGTCAAATTATAAGGCTGTGTAGCAAGTAGTTTTTCCTGAACTGTGATGACGGGGGGGGGGGGGGGGGGGGGGGGGGGGGGGGGGAGGGTGTACTTAAAAAAATTGTTTTTGATCATGTGACCTTCATAAAGGTCAAAGGTCAAATTCAAGCATGCAGAAAAATTTTCCCACGCCTAAGGTATATAACTGCCAAATATGGTTTGAAACCTTCTAATAACTAGATTGGGCCAACTCGGCGCCAACATATCCCCAGACAGGTCATCACTCACGCCACAGGTTTTGATCGGGAATTTTTAAAAACATAATTACCCATTATTATATGAACTTCAGCACATCAATCTACTCTGTTTATATCTTCCAAGGAAGATGGTGTATCCCCAGACGCCGAATACATAACTCAAATTATATTTTCAATCTTCCTGCAATGATAACTCTAAACCTATTTTCAAAGTATTTAAATGATTGATGATTGAATGTCCATTCTAAAATAATAATCCCAAAAGAGCATATCTGTTTCTATATTTGTTGACAAATAAAATATTATTTTTAACTCAACTCATCATACTTTTCAATCTTCCTTCAAAGTATTTAAATGATTGATGATTCAATGTCCATTCTAAAATTCATAATCCCAAAAGCGCATATCTGTTTCTATATTTGTTCACAAATAAAATATTATTTAAAAAAAAATTATTTATATTATTATTTTATTATATTATTTTTAGAATTTGCAAATTGTTTTCAGTTATTCATTTCCTCTATACCTATATATGTGGTCCATATATATGCAACCTAAATATGTGACACAATCTCAGTTCTGACTCCCCTTTGTGTTATATGTAATGAAGCCCACCACCTCCCACCCCCACCCCTCTCCCCTTCTCCACACCTCTCTCACTATTACACAAGATCTGCAACCCCATTGAGTTCTTTGTTTCTCATCTGATATCATTAAATACCTTTGTTTATTTAGTGTCACTCAATATAGCTGGAGGTCCCAGAGGTGGGTGGGGGGAATCCGGGTGGGGGATGTGGGTTGAGCATAAATGGTAAACAAACAATCTATATAAAAGGGGTACTCAAATACAAAAAGAATTGAGAATTTTAAGTATGTGATTATCAACTGAAATGAGTTCATAACTGTAGGAGCTGTGCCAAAATTAACTGAGGCAAGTTGAATAAAACTGGGCTAGTTGAGGGTTAAAAATCCCCTAGTTTTACTACATAAGGATATAATTTCATTAATATTGGGACTTAAAGCTCACTTAAAGTGTCCATTTTGTCTACTTCAATATGTTTCACCAGTTTCATTTTAAAAAGTGAAAAACTCAGCAAGCAGAGGTGGGTGGGGGGAATCCGGGTGGGGGATGTGGGTTGGGACTTAGTTTAGTTTATTAGTTTATTATAGTGACATGTATTATGTTGACAAGGATTATACAAAAACTATTGAAGTAATACCCAGCCCTATATGGGCTTATAAGTCACTTTAAATAGAGAGTTAATAACAAACAGAGCAAACATATTTTGAGGTAAGATACAGTAAATAAAGACAGCAATTCAATACATAAAAATTAACAATATAATTTACTTTTTCTTTCTTGCCACAAATCAAAAATAAAATTAATAACCATATTGACATTCATATGAGTTAATACCCTTGATAATTGATCTATTAATAATTCAGATTTATCTATATTTAAAATTTTGAAATATTTCATACGAATCAGCTCTAAAGCTGGACAAACACAAACAAAATGTATCTCATCTTCTACATCTTTTTTACACAGTTTACATGTTCTCTCAAAGAGATGGAGTGCTACAGCAAAAATGGTAAACAAACAATCTATATAAAAGGGGTACTCAAATACAAAAAGAATTGAGAATTTTAAGTATGTGATTATCAACTGAAATGAGTTCATAACTGTAGGAGCTGTGTCAAAATTAACTGAGGCAAGTTGAATAAAACTGGGCTAGTTGAGGGTTAAAAATCCCCTAGTTTTACTACATACGGATATAATTTCATTAATATTGGGACTTAAAGCTCACTTAAAGTGTCCATTTTGTCTACTTGAATATGTTTAACCGGCGTTTAACCAGTTTCATTTTAAAAAGTTAAAAACTCAGCAAGCAGAGGTATAACACACAAAAATAAGTTCTTAAAAGACTAAGATAGCCATAACATTATTAATATTCAAAATTTAAATAGACAGGCATTTCCTTTTAAAAATTCAAAGATTTCAGCTCTATAACCCACATAGTTTGACAGTTACTGGGCTTTAAAGTGGCATAATGTCCATAAATTGGGTTTCTGTGGGCATTTTACAATTGTTAAAGAGACCTTAGCAATTAAACTACAGATCTGAAACTTTTTGGGGGACATACATAACAAACAAAAATTATATATAATACAGTTTAAGACTTGTCACACTAAGCATTTCCAAATAACAGGGCAAAATACGGAAAAAATGTCCAAAAAGGCACTTGGGCGAGTGTCTATGGCCCTCATACACAGGTTAAATGTCTACTAAAAACCTTGATTTTCGCCATATGTAAAAAGGACATAATAATGCATTCCCAGATGGGATTTCAGCTCCATCAATCACATAGTTTAACAGTCACAGGGCTTAAAGGTGGCAAAAAGTCCAAATATTGGGTCTCTGTGGGCCTTTTAGAGATCTCGATGTGGCTTTCAAATTAAAGCTTCAGACTTAAAATTTGTTACATACTAAGATTACACATAGAATATGTATCTAATAAAGTTTGAAACTTCTCAGACTTACCATTTCCAAGTTACAGAGCAAAATATGTGAAAAATGTCTTAAAAGGGTCACTCAGGTGGGTGTTTAAGGTCCTCATACACAGGTTAAATGTCTACTTGAAGCCTTGATTTTTGGCACATGTAAAAAGAACATAATAATGTATTCCCAGATGAGATTTCAGCTCTATCAGTCACATAGTTTAACAGTCAAAGGCCTTAAAATTGGCAAAAAGTCCAAATACTGGGTCTTTATGGGGCCTTCTAGAGACCTAAATGTGGCCTTCAAATTAAAGCTTCAGACTTAAAATTTGTCACATACTAAGATTACACATAGAATATGCATCTAATACAGTTTGAAACTTCTTAGACTTACCATTTCCAAGTTACAGGGCAAAATATGTGAAAAATGTCTAAAAATGGTCACTCGGGTGGGGATTTATGGTCCTCATACACAGGTTAAATGTCTTCTTAAAGCCTTAATTTTTGGCACATATATAAATAACATACTAATATCTTCCCAGATAGGATTTGAGCTCTATCAGTCACATAGTTTGACAGTCACAGGGCTTAAAAGTAGCAAAAAGTCCAAATATTGGGTCTTTGGGAGCCTTTTAGAGACCTCAATTTGACCTTCAAAATTAAAGCTTCAGACTTAAAATCTGTTACATACTAAGATTACACACAGAATATATATCTAATATAGTTTGAAACTTCTCAGACTTACCATTTCCAAGTTACAGGGAAAAAGATGTGAAAAATGTCTTATAAGGGTCACTCGGGTGGGTGTTTATGGTCCTGATACACAGGTTAACTGTCTATTAAAGGCCTAAATGTTGGGGCACATATAAGAAAACACATAGATATATTCCCAGATGATATTTAACTTAGATGAGAGACATAGTTTTAAAGCTACAGTGCTTGAAAGTGGCAAAAAGTGCATAAATTGGGTCTCTGTGGGCACTTTTGAGACCTTAAGTCGACCCCTTTGGGTAAACCTACAGCCCTAAAATTTTCTACAGACAAGGATTACATATCAAAGTTATACCTAGCACAGTTTGAGACTCATCAGAATTACCACTTCCAAATTATAGGGCAAAATATGTGAAAAGTATAGCAAAAAATCCCTAAGTGGGGGTATTTATGGGCCTCAAAGACAATTTTCTCCTCAACTTAAAGTCGTGATTTTCGGCACATGTACTAAGAACATATTAATGTGTTGTCAGGTAAAATTTCAGCCAGCTGAGCATCATAGTTTGTGACCTACAGGGCTCTAAGTGGCCAAAAGTCCAATTTCTGACCTTAAGGTGGCCATAAGTTCTTTTTTACTGGGAGTTTAAGGTCACCTTAAAATAGGGATCTTCCTTTGGGTACCCTTAACATGTGTACCAAGTTTGAAAAAAAAATATTAATTTGTTTTTGAGTTATCGCGTCCACAAGGAAATTTCTACGGCGGCGGCGGCGGCGGCGAGACGGACCTGAATCCAATATATCCCCGACTTTCGTCTGGGGATATAATAAGGGAGATATTCAAGGGAGACCATAATGCGGCGGCGGCAGTGGCGAGGAAACTGAGGCGAAGACAAATAAGCGCCCTCAGCGGCGGCGGCAGCGAGGAAACTGAGGCGAAAACAAATAAGCGCCCTTTCAGGGACACTTAATTATGAAATATACAGGTCAACAGTTTGCTTTGTCATCAAAGATGTCTACTTTGTGGTGAATTTGTCATTCATGAAGATCAGATATTTTGATTTTATGAATTTCAAAGTATAAATTCATTAAAATACATTGTTTAACTGACAAATATGGAGCTTGTACAAGTTGCAACTTGTACAGGTCCAAAATTTGTACAGATTGTACAAGTTGCATCTCAATGTGTACATACCATATACATTACACAGACACCAAATTTTTTAGGTTTATCTTATCTAAAATTAAATCACCTGATCCACTAGAGGTTGTTGTGCTTGGCTTGAACAATAGGTCCTCTAACTGAAAGAAAAAGAAAAGATTCTCATAAATTTGTGTACAGGTAGAGTCAGCTTCAGTTACCCAAAGTTAAAACATAATAACTTACAACCAGTGATTCCTCCATATGGTAAGAAACCTGAGGCCATAATAAAGGTTTTAATCGTAGTTATATATTAGGCTTAGCCCAGTCTTAAAACTATGTTTTTGTCTTAACTAAGAATTGTCCTAAACAGACATACACAAAGCAGGTTATAGTGGAATTTTAGTTGTAAGAACCTTTAGTTGGCACATAGATGAGAAAGGGTTAAGTTTTGCAATTAAAAATCTTCTAACCACTTAACAACAGGACACAAACTACTATAGAGAGATGGAGGTAAGTTTTTAAACTTAATTTTAGTCACTTGAAATTTTGAATTAGAGAAAAACTAAATAAGACCAAGGACACATCTGTGGTAAGATTCAAGATGTATCCACCTGAAAAAGGATGACCAATTATAGTTTCATGAGAAACAATATTTTGAATTCCCGCCAATATTGAAGATGGTGGCTGAAATTTGAAAAATTCTAAGCTTTTACAGACCTTAATTGACCAGTCCTTAGTACAAAGGAGGTCCAAATTTTGCCCACAATCACTGTATCTCTTACTCTTTTGAAGGAGTACACTGTAGTACACAGGGGTCCAAAATTTCCCGAAAAGAAACAATAATAAGTGAGTTTTAGGCCCATTAAAGATGGTTGACCCCCGTTTGACCTTGAAAGAGGGGTCAAAGGTCAAATCTTACCTCATGAAAAGATCTGTTGCACATGATTTCCTATAGGTTGGTTTAACATCCCAAACCTCTGGGAGCAATAAAAAGTGACTTTCAGGCCCTTTAAAGATGGTTGATACCCATTTGACCTTGAAAGAGGGGTCAAAAGTCAAATCTGACAGCAACTAAGGCGTCTCCAAAAGTTGGATTAATTAGTGGAATCAATGCCTCAAATTTGAATTTTTTCCTCACATTAATGATTTTGTAACAAAATAAAATATACTTATAAATTTGCATAATAAAACATACCTCTCCTTCCTGTATTCCCCCTGCTTTTGTGGTGTTGATGACATATATAAAGCCGTAAGCCCCAGGCATCCGTTCTTTCACCATCTCTGTTATTTCACGCCTCTCTCCAACTCCAGGAGAATCTACTATGGTCAGCCCATTCTTGAAAAATACAAAAATTTATGTCGGTCTGCCACAAGGAATCATCTTGTGGGTATAAGTAATCATTTACTGTAACTCACCAATGGAACAAGTACTCTTCTTTAGTGATATAATAAGTCAAACTGGTTTGATGTGTTTTTTATGAACAGAAAATAATACACCAAACATATAGAGTAAGAAATCTAAAATTCGCCAGGAATCTAAAATTCGCCGCCTCTAAAACTTTAGTTAATTTTATGAAGAAAATGATGTTTTTGTCTAAAATTGGTATATTTCAGCTCAAAAAGCCTTAATTTACTATACTTTCAACATATCTCACCTCAATTAATTTATTTTATTAGTATTTTCACATGTGGCGAATTTCAGATTTGTGGCGAATTTTAGATTTCTTACTCTACTGACACAATCTTCAAGTAAAGAAATTTTTTTCTTTGGCTTTCTGTTTGACTTAATTTGAGCTATTCTCATCACAGTGCAGAGAATGCTTTTATGTCCCCTGTTTGTATTTTGTATTCTTCTTAGAATTAAAATTTTCCCTGCCCATTCACACTACAGGCAATTACAGGTGTTCCTCAGTGGCAGAACCACTTCCCAGGTCGCCCCATTTCGTCCGAGTTGTTCAATATAATTGACAGGGGCCACGGTGGCAGAGTGGTAACACTCTCGCCTCCCACCTCTGCGGCCGGGGTTCGATCCCCGTCATGGCCGTAAGTGGGAGAGCTGGTAGTTGCTTGCCGTTGGTCGGCAGTTAACAGTACAGAACCCTAGCGAACTCTATGTACTGGTTTCCTCTGCCCTTCCAACTACCCGTCGTGATATGACCTGTACAGTGTTGAAAGCGACGTAAAACCCCAAATAAACAAATTCACACTACAGGCAGTGTAATTCGCAGTTATAGGCATCCTTCAACTACCGTTCGAGATTCATATGTGACCTTGTGTGACAATGGCAAAACATAACGGTAATGGACAGTTCGCCATTTAACTCGCAAGTTTGCAAATGGACATCATGATCCAAGGATAAGGGATGTTTCACCAAATGCGGCCTACCGTGGAGGATATCGCCTGCAGTGTGAAAGGGGTATAATGACACATCAATGTCCCGAGATATGTCCTCATCAATTTTCTGCTTTACAAAAGTTTCACCTAAAAAAATTACATTCTAAAATGCTATGTTTTAAAGTGCTGGGGTTCATTTTAGAAAGCCTCCTTAAGGTAAGGGTCACCTTAAATTTACAGTTTTCCTTAAATTTCTTCCTCCTTTTAATGAAAGTCAGTTTCACAAAGCCTCCATCCTTAAAGGAGACTTTGAAATTTTAAGTACACTCCTTTAAAAGTTTAATGAAACAAATGACCTTCCATAAATTTAGAAAATCTCCTAATAGGACATTTAAAAATTTCTGCTCCCTCCTTAATTTAAAAACAGGCAATCAGTGCCTGTGAACAGGCTCTGTGTCGGCTGACCGTGTGTTTTGAGTTTCAGAGTAGATTGAAAGAAGAAAAGGACACAGAAGTCGTGAACTGCAAATTGTATTCAGAAGTAAAATACCAAGTTAACTGTTAAGGTGTAAAATGCAGGTGGAAAACATATTTACACCAAATACTGTAAATGCAACAAATTTACTCAACAGTGAAAACCTTAAAGTAGCTTTTCCTCAGCTATGCAATGAACTACAGGTCTGCAATTTCACTATGTTATAGCTCACCCAAAAGAAGCTGAACAAAATATTTAAACAAGTAATGTAACTCCAATAGTTTTCAAATTACAACTGATTTACTCAACAGTGAGAACCTGAAAATAGCTATGGCTCATCTATGCAATGAGGTACATGTCTGCAATTTTACTATTTTATAGCTAACCCAAAAGTAGGTAAATAACGTATTTAAACAAAATACAGCACATGTAATAGTTTTCAAGTTACAACTGATTTACTCAACAGTGAGAGCCTAAAAGTAGCTATTGCTCAGCTATGCCATGAGTTAAATCTCCGCCATTATACTGTGTTACAGCTGATCCAAAAGTAGGTGAACTACATATTAAAACAAAATACTGCAAATGCAATAGTTTTCAAGTTACAACTGATTAAATCAACAGTGAGAACCTGAAAGTAACTATTGCTCAGCTATGCCATGAGCTACACATATGCAACTTTACTATGTTATAGCTGATTCAAAAGTAGGTGAATAACATTATTTAAACAAAAGTCTCTAAATGCAATACTTTTCAAATTACAACTGATTTACTCAATAGTGCAAACCTTAAAGTAGTTTTTGCTCAGTTATACAATGAACTACAGGTCTACAATTTTACTATGTTGTAGCTGACCCAAAATAGCTGAACAACACATTTAAACAAAATACTATAAATACAATAGTTTGTTTTCGAGTTACATCTGATTTACTCAACAGTGAGAACCTTAAAGTAGCTATTGCTCAGTTATGCAATGAGCTACAGGTCTGCAACTTTACTATGTTATAGCTGACCCAAAAGTAGGTGAAAAACATATTTGACAAAAATATTGTAAATGCAATAGTTTTCAAGTTATAACTGATTTACTCAACAGTGAGAACCTCAAAGTAGCTATTACTTAGCTATGCCATGAGCTACACATCTGCAATAATTATACTGTATTACAGCTGATTCAAAAGTAGATGAAGAACAGTTTTAAACAAAATACTCTAAATGCAATAGTTTTCAGGTTACAACTGATTTACTCAAGAGTCAAAACCTCAAAGTAGCTATTGCTCGAGTATGCAATGAGGTACAGCTCTGCAATTTTACTATGTTATAGCTGATCCAAAAGTGGCTGAATAACATATTTATACAAAATTCTCTAAATGCAATAGTTTTCAAGTAACAAGTGATTTTACTCATTATGGAAGGTACTGAAAAGTCAGAAAGTAGCCATTATTCACCTAGCTATTGGGATAGACACCCAAGTTACTGACTATGTTGTATCTATGGAAAAGTAGATGAATAACATATTTTTAAAATGCTCTAAATGCAATACTTTCAAGTTATAAGTGATTTAGTGCATGATTTCATGAATTTTAATGCATTAAAACTTATTTCAAAATTCTTAAAAAAATAATTAAGAAAGATCCAGGCTTGATACTCAAACAAGGGAATCTACTTGTGGTTTAGTACATATATGCAAGATAAGAGAGAAATCCCTGCAATAGTCAATTAGAAAATTATGATGTTGAAATTTTAGCGTTGAAATTTTCATGCTTTGGGTGGGGGGTACCTCAATTGTAATGGCTCTGGGGAACAGACGAACAAACAGAACTGCATGCCTTGAACAAAATTTCATCCTGGATAGATAAGGTATCTTTTAAAAAATACAGCATGTCTCTCGGCCTTGTAGTTTTGGAGGAGAAGTTGTTCACCCACGCCGCAGAGTGATGCCATAATGTCAGATGATTTGTCAGTCAGCTGACATAAAAACACCTATTGTAAGGATAGGCCTTCCCAAAGGAGAGAAATTGACTTTCCTTTATATGGTGTTCTACTGGGGCTGACTTGGGGGTAACTAAGGGTTTTTCGAGGGTCGGGAGCATTGTTTACATAGTTGGTTATGGTCGGTTGTTATTTCCCAGCTTGTCCTGGAGGGTTAGCAAAATATCAAGCATGTTTGATTTTTTACCGACCCTCGCCGATTCTTGTTCCTGACCTTGGCCCCACCCACTTGGATACCGGCTTGTCCTGTTCACTTCCCGTCTTGTCCTATTTACTTCCAGTTTTGTCCTGTTCACTTCCAGTCTTGTCTGACCATAAAACCGGCTTGTCTTTTGTCACTTTAGTAATACTTATTTGCAATCCATTTCCAGCATGATGTGAGATAAAAATATGGCCAAGAATTATGTCAAGAATGACAAAAAACAGTGCAAGTAAACATAATTTTGAAGTTAACAGATAGAAAGGTCCATATGTATGCTGTAAATAACCGAGAAACCTGAAAAAGTGTTTTATTTGATCACATAATAATCAAATTCTCAGCCTATTTTAACAGAGTAATTTCTGGGAAAAAAGAGGATCAAGTGTTGACCATGAACAAATCGAGAAAATTAGGTCAAGGCCAGTCAACAAACTATCTGGATCCCATCATATGATAATTTTTCTCACTGCAAAACACATAACCAATTTCTGGGAAAAAGATGGATCAAGTATCAACCAATCAACAAATCTAAAACAAGCAATGACCTTGAACGGGCTCTGTGTCAGCTGACTGTGTTTTGAGTTTCAGAGTAGAAGTGAAAGAAGAAAATGACACAAAAGTTGTGCCCTGCAAATGGTATTCAGAAGTAAAGTACCAAGTTAACTGTTAAGGTGTAAAACGTAGGTGGAAAACATATTTTAACAGAATACTGTAAATACAATAGTTTTCAAGCTTTACTCAACAGTGAGAATCTCACAGTAGCTTTTGCTCAGCTATGCAATGAGGAACATGTCTTCAATTTCATTGTGTTATAACTGACTGAAAAGTAGGTGAATAACATATTTAGACAAAATACTGTAGATGCAATACTTTTCAAGTTAAAACTGATTTACTCCACAGTGAGAACCTCAAAGTAGCTATTGCTCAGTTATGCAATGAGAAAATTGTGATAAAGTGTTTAAATTTTCACACTTTGGGTGGGGGTACATCACTTGTAATGGCTCTGGAGAACAGACGAACAAACAGATCTGCATGCCTTGAACAATTTTTCATAGATAAGGTATCTTTAAAAAAACAGCACGTCTCTTGTAGTTTTGAAGAAGTTGTTCACGCGGACACCGCAGAGTGATGCCATAATGTTAGCTGACTGACAAGTCAGCTGACAAAACTAGGTCAATAGTAAATATTTGGATCCCATCACGTGACCAGACCTACTGCATGCTTACCCTTACGTCCAGAATAGGGTCGAAATTATTTGGAATAAATATGCAGAGAAATTGCTCACATGTACGAAATTAAGGTGATTGCTTTCCCAGAAGTCTGAAATTGGAGTAAAAAGCCAGCAACAAGAAAGAGAGACTTCATTTTCACGTGAGACATTGTCAGTAACACATCTCCCTCTGCTTGTTTGAACAGGACATAACATTTTTAATGAAACTTTTCAATTTTAAGTGGCTGTTTTGGTTATAATCTGAAGCACAAATATATTAATTTATTTCTTGTTTAATATGAAAGCAAAAACCTGAAAACTATAATTAAAATAACAAAAAGGTCAATTTCGACGTTCTGGTCACATCATGGGATCCAAATATTCAGCCTTGACCTAGTTTCAGCTTTGTTTATTGGTAGACACTTGATCCCCATTATTCCCAGAAATTCATCAAGAACTATAATGGCAATACTGACAGCAAGTCTGGCCATGGTGATCCTGTATATTTCTCCAGTCCTGTCTGTTTCTCACTACAGCTTGTTGGGACTTGATAGGGCTTGTCCTGGTAGGTTCCAGTCTAGTCCTGTACAAATTATCCCGACCCCAAGTCAGGTCGGCCTCTAGATCTAGATAAACCTGGATGTATCATGTCCTGTCCGAGAAGTGAAACCAACCCAGATTTTTCCCACCCTTTTTTCTGGATTTTTGTCCCCGACCCCCGATTTTTGCTGCTGACCCTAGAGTCGTAGGGTTGACTAAAGGGTCGGCTCCAGTGGAACAGGGGTGTTACTTAAGTAGGTCATTTCCAAAGGAGGTTTTGTGAAACTGGGCCCAGAAATTAAACCGTAGCATCAGAATAGATATATGTAAATGGAGTATTACTTTAAGCCATTCTAAAGGCCAGTCAACTTCCACTCGGGTATAGAGAATACTTTTGTCTCTGTCCTCCTTCTGATGAGTAAATTCAGACAGAAGTTCTGTCATGTTCTCTTCATTCAGAAACTTCTTTTCATCTGGTTCAACTAAAAAAACAAGGTCATTCATAAAAACTTCATTTTGACAATGACACTGACAAAAACATCACATGTAATAAACTATCATCATATAGCTCAGTAAACTCACTGAGTGTACCTGCCTGATCGACTTTGTACAACATATTGCTAAATCTATCAGTACAAATTTTAATTTAGTAAATGGCAATTAGGTCACTTTTAAATTAATCAAATATATGTATATTTTATGTAGTCAGCTAAGATTTTAGAATTTTAACATGTAAGTAACAATGAACCTTAAACTAAACATATTTTACCTGACCCAGACTTGTAAGCCCTGACTTTCGCAACTTCACTGTATGAGATTTCACAAAGACAGGAAGTGGAAGGGGTGTTACTAACAGGAAGGAAGTTCTGTTTAGTGTGACCCATCAGTAGGTTGATGAAACAGCTCTTCCCTGAACCTGTCTCTCCTAACAAGCAGTAAATCAACAAATGAATCAATCATTCAAATAATTGGTTAGCTCTTTCATGATGCTGTTTTTTATCAATTATTCAATAAGCTCTGTAACTTGTACAACAGGATTTTACTACTTGGGTTTATTTGTTGGTGAAATTCTGTACAAGTTACAACTTATATAGGTTTTGTGTATGAGTTGCAACTTGTAAAAACTCTCAACTTGTACACAAAATATATATGTACATCAGTAATATCCCAAATGTCGATGAACTAACCAGCGACAATAAAAGAACATTTCTCATCATCCAAGTCTTTCACAGCCTTCTTCACATCAGGGTCAAAGGAAGGAAAATACCTGCAAAAGAAATTCATAAATTAAAGCTACGCATCAGAGAAGAGCTGCAAAGTTGTATCCACCGGAAAGACAACTCACCAAAGCCAGTGAACCATCATTTGATTCCCCTTGTAGGAGGGGCCCAAGATCAAATCTAACCACATCAGAAAGGTTCCCAGCCCATGATTTCCTGTAGGTTGGTTCCATATTGCCAATAATAGGCAAGTTATAAGTACTTTAAAGTTTGATTGTCCTCCTTTGACCTTGAAGGAGGGGTCTAAGGTCAAATCTGACCACATTCCCAGCCAATGATTTCCTATAACTTGGTTTCACATTGCAAACCTCTAGGACCAATATTAAGCAAGTTTTAAGCACTTTTTTTGGTTATCCTCGTTTGACCTTGAAGTAGGAGCCCACGGTCAAATCTCACTCCATCAGATGATTCCCAGCCCATGATTTCCTATAGGTTGGTTTCACATCCCAAACCTCTAGGACCAATAATAAGTGAGTTATGAACACTTTTACGTTTGGCTATCCTCGTTTGACCTTGATGGAGAGGCCACATCAGAAGATTCCAAACCCATGATTTCCTATAGGTTGGTTTCACATTGCAAACTTCTAGGACTAATATTAAGCAAGTTATAAGCACTTTTAATTTTGGCCATCCTCATTTGACCATGTAGGAGGGCCCAAGATCAAAGCTGACCACATCAGAAGATTCCCAGCCAATGATTTCCTATAAGTTGGTTTCACAATGCAAACCTCTAGGACAAATACTAAGGGAGTTATAAGCACTTTTAAGTTTGGCTCTCCTGGTTTGACCTTGAAGGAGAGGTCCAAGGTCAAATCTGATGATTCCCAGCCCATGATTTCCTATAAGTTGGTTTCATGTTCAAACTTCTAGGACCAATAATAAGCGAGTGATAAACACTTTTAAGTTTGGCTATCCTCATTTGACCTTGAAGAGTAGGTCCACGGTCAAATCTGACCAAATCAGAAGATTCCAAGCCCATGAGGAGGTGTTAGAGGACATGTATATCTGTGATACATATCACCTGTGAAGATATCCTGCAAATTTGGTGAAGCTAGCTGGTGTAGTTTTCTGCTGAGAGTGTTAACGTCGAAAATCTCTATATGCGTAGCGGTTGTGACAGCGGCGGCGTAGCAAATGCTAAACCAAAGGCCTCCGGTGGATACAATTACTGGAATAATAATAACAATAAAACAAAGGTCTGTTTGGTCTTTAGAATGTGGAATTTTAATCATGTCTGATTTTCATTTGACCTGTCCCAATATGACCCTGGCTATTGAATGGGACATAAAACCCGCACTTTGAACTTTTGAATTAAGCACTGTACCAATGAATATTCATGGATTTAGACTAAGTCAGGAAGCTTAGGTGACATTTATCCTTTATTTGACATATTTCATCTTGTTTTATAATAGAAAACCTTGTCACACCATAAAAAATGTCTAAAGGTTAATTTAGGGAGGTGTTTTATATATTTACTCATATTTAACTCTTTGTTTACAAAAGTTAAGCCCACTCCTATGTAGACCTGACTCTATGCCCAAGACTTAGCCAAAACTTAGAACTGTCTACTTTGTGAAATCCACTAAGCCTAAGACCACAGATTTAGCCTGTATTTAACATAAAAGTCCTAACTTTAAGTCTAAGTCCGGGCTAAGTCCTTCTGTGAAACTGGCTCCCGAGTTGTCACCTCCATACATCGTGACAGTAAGTAGGCACAGTTCACATTAGGACAGTCCATTGGTAAATGCCATAAGTTGTCATAAGCTGAATGTAAACACATGATTACAGAGGCGATAGTCAACTAAACAAATAGCACAGTTTTTAATCACTCAACCAGGCAGGTGACTTCAAATTACACAGTGCAAAATACTAACCTTTTCAGTTCTTTCTTGCGATTGTCAGGCAGTTTATGAAGAAATTCTTGCACTTTCTTTGCGATTTCCAGCAAGTGTTTCCTCCTCATGTGATGGTCTTTCACCACGTGCTGCACCATGTCAGTTTTCTGGGGAAACAGAGAAGTGTTAGTTTTTAAGGGTGGGCCTCGCTAGAGCTCATGCTTAAAAACTAATACTCTATTTTTTCATTTTTTTTTTGGTCTCCGAACTTTCATGAATTGTGGCGTAGCATGATGAGTATCTGTCTATTCACTGAAGTTAAGCAGCAATGGGCTACATTAGTACTAGGATGGGTGAGTGCTTCGGTGCACTACTTGTGTCTCCGATGGCTTTGCAGCTCACGCTAGATCAAAACCCCTTTTAGTCTTGTTTATTATGACTATTATTATACTTTTAAAGACAACAAGCCAGATAACAGTTTGGCACTTGAAAAATAACGTGTTTTGTATTTGGAAGTTTCTTCATGTCTAAGGATCAGGCAATAGTTTGAGAATTGAACCACAGTTTCGTATTTATCACCAGACCTCAATGGCCTTGATATGGGAAATGTAATGATTTAAATGCCATTTTAATATCATCACAAGAACTCTGACTCTTACTATTATCCCCCACTGCACGAAATAGATGTACTAAAAATAGTGTAATATAGCTTTTCTTGAGTTGTGAGATGGAGGGTCATGTAGAAGTGACAATAAGCCAGAGTCACTTTAATGTTTGACTGCAATACTTTTAAAAATTAAAAGGCATTTACTCATATTACCGGGTAGTAGTTATTACTCTGCTATACAAAGAGCTACAGTTCTGCAACTTTACTATGCAGTAGATCACCCAAAAGTAAGTGAATGACTTTTTTTAGAAGAAATTACCTATCTGAAATATTTTAAAGATAAAAGGTATTTGCTCATTTTAGTAGATATTACTCAGCTATCCAAAGAGCTACTGTTCTGCAACTTCACTATGTTGGTATATCACCCAAAAGTAGGTGAATGGCTTATTCAGAAGAAATTGCCTATCTGCAATACTATTTTAGAGATAAAAGAGATTTACTCATTTTAGTAGCTATTATTCAGCTATCCACAGAGTTACAGTTCTGCAACTTCACTATGTGGTAAATCACCCAAAGTAGGTGAATGACTTATTTACAAGATATTGCCTATATGCAACACTTTTAGAGATAAAAGATATCTGCTCATTTTAGTCGCTGTTACTCAGCTATCCAAAGAGTTACTGTTCTGTAACTTCACTATGTGGTAGATCACCAATAAGTGGGTGAATGACTTATTTAGAAGAAATTGCCTATGTGCAATACTTTTAAAGCTATGCAAAGAGCTACAGTTCTGCAACTTCACTATGTTGTAGCTCGCCAAAAACTAGCTGAATGACATATTTCAAAGAAATTGGTTATCTGCAATACCTTTAAAGATAATTACATTTGCTATAACTCAGGTAAACATGGCAATTAACCATTGAAAGACCAAACCATGTTGTTACTCAGAAGAAAGTAGATCAATAACCTTTGCAAAGAAAATGCTCTAAATGCAATAGTTTTTAAGTGATGAATGATTTACTGATTAGTAAGAAAGTTAAAGTAGCTACATACTCAGCTATGGAAGGAGCTACAGGTCTGAAACTTCACTATCTTGCAGTTCACCCAAACTAGTTGAATGACATATTGTAAACAAGCAATCAGTGCCCTTGAACGGGCTCTGTGTCATCTGACTGTGTGTTTTGAGTTTCAGAGTAGAAGTGAAAGAAGAAAATGACACAAAAGTTGTGCCCTGCAAATGGTATTCAGACGTAAAGTACCAAGTTAACTGTTAAGGTGTAAAAAGTAGGTGGAAAACATATTTTAACCAAATACCGTAAATACATTAGTTTTCAAGCTTTACTCAACAGTGAGAATCTCACAGTAGCTTTTGCTTAGCTATGCAATGAGCTACAGGTCTGCAATTTCACTGTTATAGCTCACCCAAAAGTAGGTGAATAACATATTAAAAGAAAATACTCTAAATGCAATAGTTTTCATGTTACAACTGATTTACTAAACAGTGAGAACCTCAAAGTATCTATTGCTCAGCCATGCTATGACCTACAGGTCTACAATTTCATTATGTTATAGCTGACCCAAAAGTAGGTGAATAAAATATTTATACAAAATTCTCTGAGTTACAACTGATTTATTCAGCAGTGAGAACCTCAAAGTGGCTATCGCTCAGCTTTGCAATGCGCTTCAGGTCTTCCACTTTTACTATGTTATAACTGACTGAAAAGTAGGTAAATAACATATTTAGACAAAATACTCTAAATACAATACTTTTCAAGTTATAACTGATTTTCTCAACAGTGAGAACATCAAAGTAGCTATTGTTCAGTTATGCTATGAGCTACAGGTCTACAATTTTACTATGTTATAGCTGACTCAAAAGTAGCTGAACAATATATTGTAAATGCAATAGTTTTCCAGTTACAATTTATTTACTCAACAGTAAGAACCTCAAAGTAGCTATTGCTTAGCTATGCCATGAGCTACACATCTGCAATTTTACTATGTTATAGCTGATTCAAAAGTAGATGAATAAAATATTTATACAAAATTCTCTAAATCAAATAGCTTTCAAGTTACAAGCTATTTACTCAACAGTGAGAACCACAAAATAGCTATTGCCCAGCTATGCTATGAGCTACAGGTCTACAATTTCACTATGTTACAGCTGACCCAAAAGTAGGTGAAAAACATATTTAAAGAAAATACTCTAAATGCAATAGCTTTCAAGTTACAACTGATTTACTCAACATTGAAAACCTCTAAGTAGCTATTGCTCAGGTATGCTATGACCTATAGGTCTACAATTTCATTATGTTATAGCTGACCCAAATGTAGGTAAATAACATATTTAAACACAATTCTCTAAATGCAATAGTTTTCATGTTACAACTGATTTACTCAACAGCAAGAACCTCAAAGTAACTATTGCTCATCTATGGAATGAGCTACAGGTCTGAAATTTTAGTATGTTATAGCTGACCCAAAAGTAGCTGAATAACATATTTATACAAAATTCTTTAAATGCAATAGTTTTCAAGTCTGTTACAAGTGATTTTACTCAATATGGAAGGTAATGAAAAGTCAGAAAGTACCTATTACTCACTTAGCTATTGGGATAGACACATGAGTTACTCACCATGTTGTAGCTATGGATAAAGTAGCTGATTAACATATTTTAACAAAATGCTCTAAATGCAACAATTTTTAAGTTATAAGTGATTTAGTGCATGATTTCATGAATTTTAATGTATTAAAAATTATTTAAAAAATTCATAAAAAAATAATTAAGAAAGATCCAGGCCTGATACTCTCACAATGGAATCTACTTGGGGCATAGTACATATATGCAAGATATGAGATAAATTCCTGGAATAGTCAATGAGGAAACTGTGACAAAGTGTTGAAATTTTCACACTTTGGGTGGGGGGTACCTCACTTATAATGGCTCTGGAGAACAGACAAATGCATAGATCTGCATGCCTTGCACAAATTTTCATCCTCGATAAATAAGGTCACTTTCTTTTTAAACAAAACAGCATGTCTCTGGGCCTTGTAGTTTTGGAGGAGAAGTTGTTCACGTGGACGCGTATGCGGACACCACAGAGGCAGCTGAGTCAGCTGACATAAAAATTGGCTATCTGCAATATTTTAAAAAAAATTCTGGACAAAAGACTTGTACTCATTTAAGAAACAGCTAGAACTGAGAAAATTGCTATAAGTCGGTAATCATAGCAAAAAACTTTTGAAAACCAAATTGCCTTGTTCCTCAGAAGACAGTAGATGAACAAGTTATTCAAAGAAAAAGCTGTAAATACAACAGTTTTTAGTTATAAGTGATTTACTTATCGGTGTGAATGTTTAAGTAGCTATTACTCAGCAATGCACTTCACTATGTGGTAGCTCACCTAAAATTAGCTGAATAACAAACGTGAAAGAAAATTGGCTATCTCAAATACTTTTGAAGATATTTGATAGTTAGTGATTTCATTGTTTTGCTGCAAATAAGAAAATAGCTATTACTCACTTATGTAATGTAACAGAGCTCCCAGATACCTACCATCTTGTAGCTAAGGACAAAGTACCTGAACAACCTATTGTAGCCAAAAGCTCTAAATGCAATAGGTTTTCTTAGTTGTAAGCCATTTAGTAAATGTAGCTGAAGTAGCTATAGCTAGATTAATTTTAAGTCAAAATCAACAAAGCAGAAAATATTGAAGAGCCTAAAAATTCATCAGGAGAACTAATTGACAAAAAAACCTGTGTGCAATAATTTTGGAGAAAACTGTGTGACACACGCACGCACCGACCCACCCACATAGTCACACACATTTTGCAATTTATAATCTCCCTCCTGGGCTAAAGCCCGGCGGGAGATAATGAAACTTGAATCTGACTTTGCTTGTTGATCGATATTAAAACATAATAATATGTCATAAAACGTAATATCCCAGGGACTCATGAATTTGTAATACCACTTATGGTTGTTATGCCTTTGACTGCATACCACAAAGATTAAGTGCTATAAAGCAGCTACCGATCCCTTAAATGCCAGAAGGATTATGTGAATAAATAATAGAAGATATTCTAATTGGTCTTAAACTTCCTGGAGTATGGATACTTTTGTGTAAATTTTACTACATCTATACTGTACCACTGAGTGTGTTCCAGTCCCATCCTGCTGCCCTAAGAATTCTTCCCGCAGTTTTAGATGTTCAAACAACAGTGTCTGTGCTTTCATAAAGTTCTCAGCATCATCTGGATCAATCCCATGATCCTCCAGGACTCCAAGAATCTCCATGAACTGTGTCTGGTCATAATCATTGATGTCCTCCTCATTCAAATCACATTCTCCTTTATTTGGACAATTAAACTTACTAGCTTCACTGGCAGCCATCTCTTTGTGGTATCTCTAAAAATATCATGAGGAAGAAAATGGCTGAATTTGAGAGTTATGATATGTATTGCTTTTCTAATCTATTTGTAAAATAAATACAAGATATATGACAGACAAGGAAAAAAGGTCTTGGTGAGTATATTTTTAATTAAGCAATAAATCTCTGGGCCAATTCTTCACCAAAACTTTCAGGATTAGACCTTTTCTGAGAAAATTCCTGCAAAACAGCCATTTCCCCAAAACAAATTCTGAGAATAAGAAACATTTACTGAGGTTGATTTTCAATGTTGTTGAGAATTTTTAGCATTTTTTGGTTACAAACATATAAATGTAAATTTTCTGTATGAAAATTGCAATGAAAACACTCTTTTGGGACCCTTCTTAGATATTCTAAGATGGCTGTTCCACTATACTGATCTGCCACCCTGACAGGTTTTTGATCCTGAATATTGGCCTTTCAGGAAGTCTGTAATTTTGTTTAGGGCATTTGTAAACCTAGTCCTAATTTTCGGGATACTCAGATGAGGTTTAGTAATGTTTGGGAGGCCCCTTTCTTTTCTCCCTGATAATTTCAAACTGTAAATTTATCGCAAACTTTTAGTGCTCCTTGTTAGGCCTTGCATTTAGGAATGCAATCTTAAAAAATCTTACAGATATCACAACATTGGCTCATAACTTGGCCTTAATCCTATCTCAATGTTTGTGAAGAATTCTGGGAGTAATTTCCAGCTTGGCCTATCATATACTTAATGATTAAATCACAAACCCTGAAGATTTGAATTTATTGATGAGAAACATCGGACAATAGGATTGAGTCCCCAAATGCAGGCACCTGTGTATGATTAAAAAGAAGCCATCCTGGATGATAAGATTGGGTTATACAAGCAAACATATAATAAGAAAATCTGCAGGAGCAATTCTCCCCCCTCCTTCCCACCCCCATTGTCATCAGCTATGGGGTCATGGGCACATTTTACCAGCCTGTGATGTCACAGCAGCCATTTCAATAGCTACATCATCAGGCAGTATAGCAGCCGTGTGTGACATCGCCAGAGCCCTGGATGCCCAGCATTATCCACAGCTTCATGCCTCCAATACCTGTCGACCAATCCTCAGTATCCCCTGTGTGTGGACAGGTCATTGTGTTCCTTCATGGGAGCACTACCCAACATGCCAGCAGATGAAAATTTTTCCACCCTGCACATTCCTTAGCCCCATGACTCGGCAGTCAGAGAATAGCAACTCCTTTGTATTTGATCTTTGTGCTGACCCCTTATGTATTATCCAGCCTGGAATATAAATAGATTGGGCCAAATACCAGCAAGGAGTGGGGGGTAGGGAGTGGGGGGAATCCCGAACCTCTCTTAACCCTATCTTTTTAATCAATCAAATCAGGAACCCCATTTTTGGCCACTTATTCACAGCAATCCCATAATATTGATCCTAGACCAATCGCATCCAGAATCACAGGACAAGAATCTGCATCCAATAGTCGCTAAAGAAGCTTGGTCACAAACCCTCATTTTAACATTCTTTTTATAACCTCCACCAAGCAGGTATTATTTTTATTACCGTTTATATGCTTGTTTGTTTGTTTGTTAGTAGGATTATGTAAATACTACTGATTGGATCTTCCTCACAACAATCAGAAGATGGGTCATGGTCCAACTTAGATCCCATTAAATTTTCAGAGAGTAAATCCAAATAATCCATTTACTTAAACTAGAAGAATGCTTTTGCTAACAAAAACTAAGCGTCCCAAAAAGGTTCACCGCAATATAATATACAGTAGAAAAAGGTTTTGTGAAAATAAAAACATGCAGTGCTGAGAGAAGAAGTGAAAGTTAAGCAGACAGTGTGGAAGTTTATGCATTACCATGAAAAAAAAATTGAAGCTTTATTTTGTTTTCTATGGTTATAAATTGTGAAAAGTTAATTGAATAAATGCTCTGGCTCAGAAAGCATAAAGCATCAATACTTATAATAGGTTGAAAATTACACCATAAAACTACTTAATTAAAGAGTAACAGTGCTTTATAAATGCCATATACCTATTTACATTTTAGAAAAAGGCATAGTAAAATTTGAGCCTTTGGAAAGGCAAGAAGTTTATGACACAATGCTGTGACCACATCTATCCCAATGAGTAAATAAAAGGTCAATGTTCCCACAAGCCTATTTATATCTTATGAATAATGCTCATTTCTATTTAGATATAATTGAAAATCGGCTATTTTATGACCCCAGTTTGACCCATAAGGGAGGGTCGGGGTAAATCTGACCGGCTATCTAGACTCTTCACATAAGGTTTCCCAATACCTCTTAATACATTCTAAAGCTGTAGAAGCAAGACTAAAGTAGATGTAAGGCAAAAACACAAATTTGGCTATTTTATGACTGCAATTCGACCCATGGGGGGGGGGGGGGTAAATCTGACCGGCTATCTAGACTCTTCACATATGGTTTCCCAATACCTCTTAATACATTCTAAAGCTGTAGAAACAAGAATAAAAGAGATATAAGGGAAAAAGACGAAATTGGCTATTTTATGACCCCAGTTTGACCCCTACAGGGGGGTCGGAGGGGAAATTTGACTTGCTTTCTAGACTCTCCACATATAGTTTCCTACTACCTCCCAATACATTTTATGGCTCTAAATGCAATACTTAAGAAGATAATAGGGGGGTTCACATGAATTTTAAGCTTTCTGATTGGTACCTGAGAGAAAATCACTCATAAATCGGTCAATTTTGATCGGATTGCTCCCAAAATCTAATCAGCTCACGTTTTTGATAGTATGAACACATGTATGAAGTTACAAGCCTCTGCGATCAGTAGATTTTCCTGAACTGCGATGACGGGCGGGTGTACCCGAAAAAACTATTTTTTGATCATGTGACCTTGATAAAGATGAAAGATCAAATTTAAGCATGTGGAAAACTTTTTCCACGCCTAAGGTATATAACTGCCAAATATGGTTAAAAAGCTTCCAATAATAAGGGAGATATTCAAGGGAGACCATAATGCGGCGGCGGCGGCGAGGAAACTGACGCGAAACCAAATAAGCGCCCTTTCAGGGACGCTTAATTATTGTTATGTGCTTTAGTAGAGGCAGATGCTTTCAAAGTGTTCTTATTTGCTATAAAATCCCCAGGTCTTAAGTACTATAGTATCTCTGGATTGGGAGCTACATGCATGGTTCATTTCAATCAGAAGGTATGTATGTTAACAATCCGACAGGCATAGTGGAACAGCCATTTAAAAGTCTTGAGATTTTTTTTTCATTCTCGAAACAATTTATGATAATTTGAAAGCAGCAAACAAACTTCCTCACAATGACACAAACTGTTTTGAGGAAAATTTATAATAAAGTCGTTATGTCCACACGTGTCTGTACACAATTACGTTAACCAGAAAAAAAAACGTTTTACTTTTAGAGTCAAGTCAAGGTTTTACGTCCTGTTCAACAGCTACGGTCATGTTAGGACAGGTCCTCACCATTGCCACTTGTAGGACTCGAACCCACAGAGGGTTTTATTATTAGAATAATTCGTTAAAAATATACTGTAAACATAAGCTAACGTTCATTATATCTAGCTCTGTACTGTATATACAAATATATATAGAGAGAGTTAAGTCGAAACGCCAAAATCATAGGTTTAAGACACATTGTACTTACAATAGGCTTTTACAACACAAACACAGTATTCTTAAACAAATGCATTGTGTGTTTCTTCAATCACTTATTAAGTTAAGAAACTGAGGATCTAAAAATGAAACTATACTGAACTTGTACGTAATATCCGGGTGGTTATATATCCTTTAACCTTCCAAAATGACACGTAAATTACTAGAATTACGACAGATAAAAAGACCAGCCAAGTCTTCCCACACAAAACAGTTTTGCAGTGTATTGATATTATTTACAAAATAAAAGCTGTAAACACTTCCAGGATACTTCCTGATCCAGTACTTCATACATATTTCCAGGTCAGAATTCTCACCTGTCAGTAAAACACCCAAAGCCTGGGGGTTGTTTTCACAAAGTACACGCCAAATCAAAACCTTCTTCTCAGATACTTATCCCCTAGTCCAATACTAGTACTAATGTTATAATGAATACCCCAAAACAGACGTAAACACCTTTCTTATGTAAACATAGTGACAATAACTATCCCACAACAGTGACACAGTGGTAAACAGTGTCAAACTTCCTGAAAAAGTACTTGTTTGATGTTCCGGCCTAACTTATCTGTCCCTTACGTGAAATTAAGTTGCATTTCTTTCAACTTATACTTGTTGTTTTCCCTCTTCTATATAGTGCAAATTTCACTTTAAGCGTCGTTAAAATATATTACTGTTATTTTATCCAGATTGCCAATAAGAATTAATAATAAATTGAGTCAAAAACAAATCAAAAAGCTCCACAGTAACATTTATAACCCATTCATAAACTTTTTTCCCCAAGTTCTCTGGTTTTGTGGAGTGAGGATACTGGTGAAGTACACAAGCTTGCCCCCATATAAATTATATAGAAAACATAAAAATGGTTGACAGCAAATTGTATGTGTAGCCTGTCCAAAAGCCTCCATTCTCTTAAAAAGCTACAATAAATAAATTCTTTTAGTTTTTGTACAAACGATATGATGTGTTTACGTGAAAACTTTTGAAACGATACGTGCATTTACGTAAAAACTTATGAAAGTACATGTAATTCGTATTAATCTCGCTTTTGTAAAATATAAAATAGTTTATCTGGTCTGACAAGACTTTTTACTTTTCATTGTCCTTGCATTGAAACTATGTCAGAAAATCCTGCATCTTCCTCTTGTTTATCTAGTCCAGCTTAAATTTCTGCATACACAAACTGGAGATGATGTTTTATTTTGAACTTTACGTTTTCAGTGAAATACTGTCTGAATTCAAATTAGCCACACTGAGAAAGTCAGACATATATTATTAAAACAACGGTACATATCACAGAAGTAGTGCTACTGTTAATCAACAGGGCCTGAAGAGTCATAGAATTTTAAGTGCCTAGTAATAGCTATACGTCTCATTAGGACAGACACTCAGTAAATCACATGTTGTGTCATAAGCTGGACTCGAACACACAATCACAGACATGAGAGTCAAGTGATCAAATATCATATCTTTAAATAGCTTGGCTACTGAGGCCACTTTCGTTATCCAACAGGGGGGTTTACATGTAATACCCCAACCAGCATTTCTGGGGCCGATTTCACAAAGGGACTTAAGTCCAGATTTAGACTTTAAATTTAAGACTTTGGTCTTAAATTTTATCTACAGAATGTTAAGTCTGTGGTCTTAGACTTAGCGGATTTCACAAAGTAGCTAAGTCCGTGAAATTGCTAAGTCAGTGGACTTAACTTTAAGTCTGGGGGTAGTAGGCTTAAATTTTGTAAAGAGGACTTAAATATGGCCGTCATAAACTTTTCTCCACTTCAAAATTTGAAATGACTGTAAATAAAGTATAATTATACAGAACACCTTAATGAAGTATTCTTTGGGAAATTTATATGATGACAAGGTTTTCTATTTCAAAACAGCACTTATCCTTAGATAAAATGCATCACTTGAGGGATATAAAGGGTCATATGACACAGAAAACCACTGTGGTTATTTGATAAGCTTGGACTTAGGTCAGTCACCCTGTGTGAAATCCATTTAAGTCCCAGACCTAGCTAAGACCAAAGTCTTAGATTTAAGTCCCTGACTTAGCCAAAAAGCTAGCTAGGTCTAAGTCCCTTTGTGAAATCGGCCCCTGTTTTCTGCTGTAGGTAACACATAATTAGTTCTCAGCCAAATCTAAGGCTTAAGTTAGCTATATTTATATACAAACGTTAAGCCTACGACTTGGCTAAGACCTTTTGTGAATACGGACCCGTCAATACACCAAAAGGGGAAATGTTCAGTTTTGTTCTTTATTGGCATTTTTATATGCTGATTGACCAGTATGAGAATCTCTCCACGCTATGTAATCACCAGCATTGGAGAAATGGAAAATATTTGCATATAATGCAAATACACATATGCATATAATACATATATATGCAGGTCAAGTTTTCAAATAAGGAAGCTAGAGGTATAGCTGTTATCCATACAAAACCTATTGCAAAGAAACGTTGTTCATAGTCGATGCTTTTCATGAGCCATGAGAATTGATTTTTCACGCAACAAAGGGTTATAAATGTTTCTTTCTCTTTCGTTATCTACAAAATTACGTCCTAGAGTTTGCAGCCAATTCTTTAGACTCTCCCAACTTGCAATGCTGATCACTGTCCCAATTTACATGACCCTGGCTGTTGAACAGGACGTAAACACCAACTTTGAAATCTTTTTTATTATTATTTTTGGAAGTGTTGGTAACTGTGTGTGAATTTTATGCAAATTATGAACTAAATAAACAACTTAAGAACACAAACAAGGTATGACCACTGTTGAGTGGTTGTAAAGTGCCTTCACTCACAATTAGAATTGCTAGATTTGCCTGTGGTAAATGAATGTTATATTTGGTTAAGTTTAAATATTTGTAAGGTGAAGGTCTGATCAAAGGGCTCGTATGAAAAGTTTACATCAATTTCATGAGCAACAAATTTGGAGATTAAATTTTTTTAAGACTGATAATTGGTAACACACAAACATTTTTACGACCATATTTTACTGTATGTACTTTATTGGGAAAAAAAATTTAGCCAGTGTACAAAAACACACAAAACATGCTTTTGGTAGCTTACATACAAATATATATAACCCCAAAAGAAACGCAAGTTTTATAAAGAATAAATTAGAATATATCTTGAATTTTTTTTGGCTTATCATATGTTAGTTTGGTGTTGTCACTATGACGGCCCATGACTTCAACTTTCATAACAATCAGACGGTATATTATTTGTCGATGATCTTTCTTTCTTTACCATAAATTACGTGTTTTTATTGAGTAAGTGGTTTATTAATAACAAAAAAATCCCCAAAATAAACTAATTCATTTCAAAGATTTCCAGATTAAACTCAAAGTTCTTCAAGATCGACTAAATTGTGAGAAAGACAGACCAAGTCATTCGGAAAAAATCTTAAACATACTGGAAACCAAAAAATGTATTGAGTTATTACTAGACTTAAATGCACACATTGCTTTATGAATAATTGTAGATATATATTGCAGCAAGTACATAAAAAATAAACAATTTTCAGGCACGTATTGTCTGTTCCCAGTGCATTTGATTTGAAACAAAACTGGTGTCAGTTCACTGGATCAGATGCTGCACACTATGTATCAGGATGTATTACATCATCTTTGCTGTGTCTGGACAAGGCGTTTTATCAAGCAGTTTCAACTAAAGTATCATGTTTTGAGAATCGGACTTTAGTTTCATATTTTTTCAATTTAATTTTTTTTAATACACACAGACTAAAATTTTAACTTGTACCGTTCAGAAACAGTATTTACTGGTTTCAGATCAGATTTTCAAATGGATGGTGTATGTTCAACTGGAAACAAGAATTATTTTGAGTAAGAAGTGCAAAATTCACCACTGTATAGGACATTCATTACTGGTGGGCACCAAAAAGGTAAGCACAACTAATTATCCAATCTGTCTATCCTGCATTAAAAAAATCATAAATGTGCAAAGTGAAACTTGGGCGTTTAACGCCCTTTTTTTAACAGTCACGGTTATATTTGGACAGGTCCTCAGCATTAATTGTCACTTATGTGACTCGAAAATAACTGTGTAAAGAATTTAACATAAGGCAAGGCCACAGAAGGGGCTTTACTCACTGGCAAATTTCATCTGTTCAATAGTCCTGATTCCCCATCGTAATTATCACACCAACGATGAACAGAAGTCCCACTTGTGAGATTTAAAACCAAGCATTTCAGAACTGGAAACTGGTGATCAAATACATAACTTAAAATTTCCATGCGTAACTCGAGGTCCCTGTGTCCTACTGGATAAAAAGTTGGGCATTTAATGACTTTCATCTCACTTCTGTGGTCGTTGGTCCTATTGTATGACCCGAGAACCTGTCACGAAAAAAACGCCTTATAAGTTTTTGACCTCTGACCCATGTTTAAACTTTGAGGGAGGAGAATAAATGTGTTTGAATGAACTAAATGTTATTTATTAAATTATGATATTAATGTTCGTATTTTATGAGTATATAAAACTAAAATTCTATTTGTTGAACTGTTTGTATGTCAATGAAATAGAAAATTTAAAAAGTAAAATAAATTTTTATAAGTTCAAATCTTACCTAACAGGCTACAGTCATTGGTCCAGGGTGAGCCAGTCCCGTCAAACATCAGAAAAAGACATCCAGAGTCTCCTCCATTTGAACCGGCGATGTCATCTTCATTTGCTAGAGAGGTAATGCTTCATAGATGTATTCCTGTACTCCCTAGGTGACTACTATGTCAGGTCCCCCTTTTCAGTTTAAAAAACATTACCCTTTTAAGGTCCAAATTTAAGTAACAAAGCAGAATGGCAGGGTTGTGGTAATCCCCGTCTATTACGTAAGATTAACTTCTAAAACTGTAAGTTTTTTGTTAAATTTCCTATTTTATTGCATTAATACATATTACCTAACAGGCCACTGCCAGAATAACTACCCATTTTAAGGAGGGTAGCTGCCTGGGGACCTCAAAAGAACTCTAAAAGGAACTTAATCTGATTATAGGGTCAGCGGGTCTTACCAGATATGCCAGTTACCGGATCAGGTCCACCTTTTTCTTCCCTGATATGAGATGGAGAGAAAGAGTTCTGTCCCTAAGGATTCCAAGAGGAAGGAGCCAGGAAGGATACTGAACCCATCATCTGACACCTCTGGTGCCCAGATAATCAAGCTTAAGCCCCTCCTTAGAACGGAGTCTAAGCTTGGATTCAGGTCAAAAAAGGGTTGGAATGACGACAGTCAACTACTCAAAACGTATGTACATAGACTATTATAAAATACCTTGTCTACAGGTAAAGGGCACCTAATGGTGAACCTGTGAGCCACCCCTGGTCCAAGATGATAGGGCTCAGAGTCAGCCCACGCCACATCCTTCAAATAAAACTGAGTAAAGGTGTTGTGTGACTTCAAATGACAGGCTGAAAGAATTTTATCCAAGGAGACTCAAAGGCCTTGGAGGTAGCAACGGCTCTAACAACATGAGCTTTGGCCTGAAGAGTAATTGATACTTGGTCAGAGAGTTGGTAACAATGAATTACTGTTTGTGTGATCCAAGTAGTAAAGTGGAAGGAGCGATTTCCTTGTTGAAATTCTTTTTGAAGGAGACAAACACCAGCTCCTTGTCTCTGAGATCCCGAGGTTTGTCCAGGTAATAGCGTAAAGCCAAAACTAGACAAAGAGACCTGTATTCCTTGAGAGATCTGTTGGGGGTGGGGGTGGGGGGGGGGGGGGGTGTCTAAGGCCAGGACCACAACTGGGGCCAACTGGGGCCACCCAAGGCCTACCAGCGAAGTGGCCCACTCTCATTTTTGAAGGGACACCACAATATGTTCTGCGGCCTAAATTTTGAAAGCCTAAACCTTTAAGAACTGTTTAGGGTTCCGAGGTCTAAGATGGGCTGCCACTTTTGACTGGAACAAAAAATAGTCGGATGAAGAAAGCCAGAGAGGAATGGATTTTGACCTCTTCCACTGCTTCTTTTTAGAGGTAATGCAATGCCTCCTTGAGGCAGCTGTTCCTCAGGAGACTGGCGTATCCACTCATATCCCTGGTAAGAGATACGATATTGAATACTTTCAGGTCAGGGGCCTCTTGGGCACATAAACACATTCCCATCCAGGCCACCAAAGACCAATGAACTCGGTCTTCTGACTGTGTATATAGATATATTTCTTCTGATAGATACTCAGTTCCCCCCCACTACACGCTTTCAAACAACACCTACAGTTATGATGGGTGTTTTAGGTGAGCCTTTCTTCTGCAAAATTCTTAAATTACTTATTTCTATTCATTTTGGCAAGTTAAATAAGAAATTGGGGTTTCACCCCTTAGTGCTTTTCAATGCAGTTAGGTTGTACTTAAACCTTCTTTCAGGGGGCATATTGTCTTACACTAAAAATTCATTGGGCTTGGCCCTAACTGCTGTAAAAGCTATCATAAATCTTTGTATTTTGCATCATATTTTAAGTGCTTGATGGTAAAATGATTTTAAATATCATACAACTTAAGTTGGTGGGTTAACCCACGGCTTCTATGGCTACTTTTAAAGAGTACATTATAGTCTGGTCCATATGGGCCCATTGTTACATAAATGCATTGATGTTTTGCTTTACAAGAAATTTTTTGTGTTACAGTATGTGTAAAATGACACAAATGTAATTTAATAAATGTTTAAAAAACCCAATATGGGTGATTCATTCGTGTTTGGGGGAGATTGTATAGAATGCGATCTTTGACCTTCAACAGAACTGTGACCTTTGGTGTGTTCTGACCTTGCATGATATATTGCCTTGAGCTTGACCTTGTTACTTATCCCTACTTTAACTTTGGGACTTGGTGCCTAGTGTAAATGTTCAAGGAGATTAAATGGTGCTAATGGCTATGGCCATGACAGGACTTGGGTTTGACCTTAGTGAAGGTCATTGTGGTTGGTGGTCGTTTTTCTATGGTCTTTGGTTTGAATCTTGCCTAGTATGGTTAACACCTTCAGGGGATTTCACTTAGGGAGATTATAATTTGTGATGCAACTGGATTTCAGATTTGACCTTATAGTTTCACCTCTGACCTTTCTTTGACCTTTTGTGTGAATAATAGCTTTAGTATGCTTTATCTATTTTAATGCCACTGGTATAAGACTTCGTGTGTTGACTTACAGCTATGTTAACTTGTGGGGTGGGGGAATGTAGATTGTATCCTCCTTCAAGATCGAAACCACCCTTGGGCTCGAACCCTTCTCTAGCCAGACTTGCCAAAATTTTGCAGAACTGACAAAAACTGACACATTCAGTGCTTTTCCGTATGAAGGCTTTGGGGTTGCATCCACCTGAGCTGGATCCTTTCCCCTTCCCCCTGTTAGCACAGCCCATGTTGCCAAAAGAGTGTCAAGCTGGTGCACCTGTATCCTGATTTGCAAAGGTGAGTAGAGGGAATCCTGCTGTTGGTTCCATTCTACTGGATTAGGCTGACACCTATGTGCTTGAACAATACCCACCCATGCCCGAACTGGGTTGGGAGGCATGGTGTTCAGCCTCTGCTAAGGCAATCTCATCCAATGCCCTGCGTACTATACCATCTGGAATAGGCCAGAGTAATTCAATGGGCTTTTTTTCAAAGAACACCATGTATCTGGTTTAACCACCAATTTACGGTGCTCTAAATAAGAGTATAAGAGTAAAATGACGTAACCCATCTGTACAAAAAGAATGTCTGCCAGATGTAACATTGCCTTCCCATATGCAGAAACTTACGGTCTAGTTGAACACTGTCAAATCATGGAATTCTGCTTGACATTTTTCATGTTGAGAGCTCAGAGAACGTAAGGTTTCTTGTATGTCAGTCTGTAATTAATGCAGTGATCCTGCCACCTGGTTGTAGACATAAGTACCCTCCCTCAGAGCCTTGTCCAATTTATGTAGGTATCCTGTGCTACCAGATGTGGAGCAAGAGGAGTGGTAGTAAGACCTGGAGGCTTCGAAATACAGCTGAATGAGCTATTGAGGAGGGGTGCATCATTTAACCAGTATGTCATAACCTTGCCTGTCACAACCTGTCACCGGAAGAACAAGAATCATGACTGTGTACACGTTCATTATTCAAATTTTTTTTACAAAACCAATCCTCTGGAGGTAAGGCTATAGATACCTTTCCGACAGGTTGACTTCTTGTCCCAGTCCATGGATTGTCATGTCTAGATTGGGATGTGTACTTATGATCTGGAATAAATGACCAGGTCATGTATGACCGTACACCTCTCACAGTCTCGCAGTAACTCTGATTCTCAGATAAAAGTATGCCCTTCTCTTTAGGGTCAGCTTCAGAACTAGGGGGTTGGATCTTGTAGGTCACCATATGAGACTGGAGTGTGGCTGGCTGGGTCAAAGGTAGGTTCTACATTTTGAGACCAGTCAGAGTACAGGTTTATCAGAGGCAATGCAAGTTCCCAGTGACTGGACCAGAAACTACAGGTTTCAGGTTGCCGAGTATCCACTGGGATACTACCATCATAGTCTATTTCCTGTTCGGGGTGAGAAGCCAAACTGGCTGGGGGTGGGGAGGGAAGACCTTGACCAGGGTAAAGGGTGAGGGGATGAAGGGTTGGATGCCACAGTTACCAAATGTGCAAAACATTTTGACCCCTCATCTTAAGGTGTGTGAGCTCGCCCACTGAAGCTTTACTGAGTGAAGTAACAGATGAAGTCACAGACTGGTGAGATGCAGGTTGCTTCTGGACCGGTCGGCCAGCTTACTGTCAGATACTGTTGATGTTCATCAACTCTCTGTAACTAGCCTGAGTGATAAGCCAGTTCTACAACCAGCAACAAGCCTGGCAGTGTATTCAAGTATCCAGATTCTGACCTTGAAGCCGACCCCACTTCCCCTGTCCATCCCTTTGAGGAATAGGGAGAAGTGTCAGAACAAGAGACTGTTTACTGGAACACAAATCTGACCAACAGATATCAGAGGAGTTATCATGAAACTGTCAGAGGAATCAGATCCTTTATGGGGTGGAACCAAGTGCCAGAGTTTGAAAGCTCTGATTCATCCCAAGATGACAACCCCTTTGCTGGTTCCAGAAGCCAATCTATCGGGAAGATATCTATAAAGCTACCATCAGATGACTGACTTTGCTAACCCAACTGAACCTAACCCTGACAGAAGGTTATCCTTGTCAAGGTTCTGAGACAAATGGACTGTTAAAGGGCCAGTTTGTAAAAGTCCCTTAGACTCAGAGATAGTATGATGTGCATGCAGGTCTAGGATTACTTACTAGAATAAGGAACCGGCTAAACTAAATAGTGCCTTCAACAGAATTGTTAAACCTAACCTGGCTACACGAGCTACAGTTGCTGTTTGACAAGGGTTTAGGACACTAGGGCCACTCATCTGAGAGTGATTCAAGATGAGAAAGTTACAGGGAAAGTCGTTCTCAAAAACACAGGAAGCAGCTGATGAGCTAGCTTACATAATGACATTCAACAATAGCATCTCTCAGGCTATGCCTAGGATTATGCAAGACATGTAAGACTTTGTTTTCATAAACATGGCAAATCTCACTCATACCTGATAATTACTTGGATTTATTGAAGTCAGGAGTCAAGTATGACAGTGGGAGCTCTCAGAACTTCACCTATCCACATGACCTCTCGTTTCCCGGATAGTCTTATCACAAAGACAGAGGAGCCGATTCGCCATGACCACAACAAGCGCTACTCTGGTGGCTCATCCAATAAAAAATCTGACTGGTACTGCCCACTGCTCCAATGGAATTCACAAAGGTAGTCAAGGAAGTCAAACTGAGGGCTAAAAAAGGGTATAAGAATCCAGCAGTACCTAGAAGATTGGTTGGTCAGAGTCACATCCCGTCAAACTTGTCTCCAACATACCCATACCTTAGTAACTCTGTGTCACGAATTAGGTTGGGTAGTAAACATGGAGAAGTCAGAACTGGAACCCAAGCAGATTTTCGATTTCATAAGTTAGCAGTTTGACCTCAGAGAGAGCAAGAATCATGAGAACAGTTGATCCTTATCCCAAGATCTCTCCATCCACACTTAAAATGATGGCTCCAAGAAGCAAATGTCAGCCAAGGTCAGCCACAAATACCAGGCTGGCTGAATGTGGTAGCAGACAAGCTATCCAGGCTGGGCCAGATCATTCAAACAGCATGGTCTTCCAGTTTATATGCATTAGGTGGCACCAACCTCACACAGACCTTTTTGCAACAAGGTTCAACAAGTTACCTCAGTTTAGGTCACCAGCTTCAGACTCCCTAGCCCGGGCAGTAGATGCACTCATTCTACCTTGGGAGGATCTGGACCCCTATGCCTTCCCACCGGTAGCCATGCAGGAGAATCATTCTGATTGCTCTGGGGTGGCCCAACATGACCAGATTCTGGAATCTGGTAGCCATGTCAAGCCAGATCCCCCAGTGCCTGCCCAACCTGCTAAGTCAGACATTCAATAAGAATCTACACAAGAATCTGTTGAACCTCAATTTCCATGGCTGGCGCCTAGCTCCATGGTTGACTCAGCGATCAAGGAGCAAGGCTTTTCTGAGGCAGTGGCAGCATGAATCAAGGCTCCTCAAAGAGTCTCAACCAAATTAGTCTGTGAAGCAAAGTGGGCCATTTTTACGAAGTAGTGCCACAGTAATCAGGTGAACTTCAGGGCACCAATTATCAAATCTATAGCCGACTTCCACCTCTATCTGTTCCAGACTAAGAAGTTATAGCCAAATAATATAGATGGCTACAGATCAGCAACAGCTGACAAACTGGGAATATTTCCCATAAATGTCAGCAAGGATGAAAATCTCACTCGTCTCCTGAATAGATTCTATAGAGACAGACCAAAGGGTTGCAGAAGCATCCCTTTTAGAACCTTTCCCTCATCTTACACCAGCTTATAAGGCTCCTCTTAAAGAGGCATCATGATGCACCCGACCTTCATGACTTTCTTCCTCTTAGCTCTAGGCTCTGGTAAACTCAGGAGTGAGAACCATGCTTGGGTATTCAAAAACATTAGACAGACTGGTCCAGGTGTCTCTTTACCCCTCTCCCAGCTTCCTGAACCAGCTAGCCAAGGAGGGCCCAAACAGTGTGTCCCCAGTGGCTATTCTGGCCCTGGCCCCCACTTTGGATAAATCACTCTGATACAATAGACCACTATGCCCATTTGAAGTTCTGCGCTACTATCTGGATGGGATTTCAGACCTCAGGCAGAATAACTGGTTTTTTTCTGCTTTAAGAAAGGTTTAGACAAAGATATATCTCCTGACGCTATCTCGTCATGGATCAACCAAACTGTGATCATATGCTATGAGCTCTCTGCCCAAGAGGTAGGTTAAAGCCCATGATGTTAGGCCCTTTGCTGCTTCTAAGGCCTTCCAATCAGCAGTCTCTTTGGAACAATTATAAAAGCAATTTTTTCAAGCATTTTCAAGGATGTGGGAACCCTTAAGATGGCAGGGCCTGCCCAGGACTACCAGCCAGATACCTCTTCCTTCCGAAGAGGGCCCCTCTTGGGACTAAACACATACCTCTCTTTCCCCAGCTCAGAAGAGGTCATGAGAGCATGGTCGGTTGGGGCCCGGTAACCTGTTAGCCAGCAACTGACCAATGGGACCAACTTATGTCCCTGGGAGACTACTAATGTCTTTTTGAGTTCAACTTTTAAATCCTTAGTAAACTACCCACCTGTTAAGTGGTAGTTATTCTAGCTAATAGTCCATTAGGTAAGATGTATTAATGCAATAAAATTGCAACTTTAATAAGTAAATTAAATTGTTATAAGTTAATACCTTATCTAATGGACAAGAGAGGCCCTCCCAACTGACCCGCTATCAGCTAAATAGGGGTATATCTATGTTTAGACAACAAAAAAGATGCTACGACTTCACGTCTAGACAGGTAGGAAATATGGTGTGCCACCTGGTGAATGCACACTAGGACCGGTCCTGCCTGCACAGGACGTCTTTTTCTGGCATTTCACGGGACCGGTTGCACTGACCGGTATAGGTAATTGTCCATAAGGTAAGGTATTAACTTATAAAAATTTAATTTACTTATTTGCAATTTGTGCCAAATGAAAAAGAGGATGTGACACCATAGCCAGCTAGTTAGTAAAAGAAGTATTAGCCCTCTAGCCAGTGAAGAGGGCAGTGCCAGTCCGGCTGAAGGAGACTCAGGACATCTTTTCCTGACATTTGGCAGGACTGGCTTGAGCCAGAAAAATGGTAGTAGTCTGTTAAATCTAAAATAGCATTTTGTGGCAAATGTCTGATTTCAAAATGGCATCACACAAACATTTCATGACAATTACTTTGTGAGGAAGAAAAATCTAAGATTTTCTTGTGAAACTGAAACATTAACCGACAGAAAAAGTGCATATACAGAGTATTATATTATTTTATTTAATATTAGCACCAAAACACCACAAATCACGTATGTGTGTATACAGATATATATAGGTGCAACAAAAGTGAACATCTGTGTATGCATATAATAAACGTTTTAGTTTTTACTGTATAAAGCATGATTTATGTGACAAAATTTTCATGAAAGAAAGATGGAATTGATTTTATCAATGATCTAATGGTGATTAGAACAGTCTGTTCATGTAGGTTTACTTACTCCAAATTTATAAATCACCTAACATTTCCCCATTAGTGTTAAATATCATCCACAGCACACAAACTTCCTTGTTTATGATCAGTGAAATGTCACTTTCTTCAACACTAGAAAATCAATACTATCATCAGACATAAGTGTTTAGATACAGTATTTCAGGTTTGTTGTCACCAAAAAGGTATACAATATATATTTGCATGTAAAAAATGTAACAATATAAATGCATCAATTCCATCAATTCACAATATTTGTCAAGCACTGTGAAACAAATATATATAAAACAGTTTCTGTATAGTAAATAATGAACAAGAACAACAAAAAAAAAACAAAAAATTAATCTTTTTATCATCACATCTTTCTAAATTTTAACCACTTAAGAGATGTTGCCATTAACATTGTTGAGAGTGAATGGAATCTTCTGGAATCTTAAGCCTTCTGGGAGAGAGGGAAACAGAGTAAAAAGAGAGTAAGTTTCCAATTGGTAGCATAAAATGGCTACTTTATAGAAATGAAACTGATTAAATTCATTCTCAAGGAACCAGATAGCACTTCTAATTTACTACAAATTTAATATAAAAGGGATACATTTCACTAAATAAAGACCCTCTCAGCTTGGATATTTATTTTAAGTATATCTTTAAGGTTTTCTATTAAAGATTAAGGTTCTTGGAAGGGTTTTAACTCAAGTAAAATAAATTGTACATGATTGCAAAGGACTCTTTTCATTATGTCATAAATCCCACTCCACCACTCACCTTTGATGTGCCTTATAAAATACACTTCACTTTCTATTTTTTGGTCAAAGTTTTTAAATTGGACTTCATCAGATCTCTTTAACTTTCGTCAGTCAGATCGTTATGCAAGAGTTTCTCATATTTACCACAAGAATTTGAAATCCCCCAATTTTTACCTTGAGATTTTTTATTTTAAGCGTTCAGTAAATTAAAATTAATAACACAAATTTCAAAGCAATGCCCACTCACAAATTTGGTCCCTCACACAGATCAGTTAATAAGTCTTCATAACTCATTATCTACCGATCATATATATGTCACTCAGTAACTTAAAACTCAATAGTAACTGAATACCTCCCCATCGAACATGTCAGTCAATTAATTAAAAGTTAAATCGCCCAATAAACATATATGAGAAGTATAACATTCATTTAAATGTTAGTCACCCATTACCAAACCACAAAATATAAATTAGACTGTTAATCACTTGTACACATCAAGAAATATGTTTTTCCATCTGTGAGTTGCAAACACAAAGAGAATACGTGGATTATTTAGAATATTTAAAAAAAACAACAACAACAAATGATAACAGTACAGATAGAAATACACAATTCACTACTCACAGTATCCAAAAAATAATATCACTGTTAAAAAAGCACCTCTGGTCACTTTAGATAGATAACATTTCAAGGTATTCAGAAATCATAAAATAATACACTTTGGTTTATTCTTGAGTATCATTTGATTGGATATGCCAAAATAATTGCAGCTATGAAAAAATAGCATCAGAGATGCGAATACCCCACAGCCTTGGGAAATAGTTTTCAACACCATGATATCTAGAAGTAGTGAAGTAGTACAAAGATTGGGATACTTTCAGAGCAGTGTCAGTTATGTAAAGGTCCAAATAATGCTTAAGTAGAGAGTAACGTCTAAAGTATGTAAAAAAAACTAGTAGCAATGATAAGGGATATAAGGCCTTTTTAATACGATAATCCCATTTAACATGTAATATGACGGCCATTTTGGTTTTGAAACTAGGCTAAATTACTATCGGGCTAACTTTCTTAGCCATATATATGTTGTCCATATTTGATAAACCTAGCTCCAATATTTAAAATTCTAGAGCATATTAATGATTTTTAAATAATTGGCTATGGCTATATTTGTTTTTCAAAATAAGGCCAAAATTTTTCTCAGGCAAAACATTTGAAGGCCAGGACTTTTGATGGTCTGTCTTTATATTCGGAAGCCATAGCACCAATAATAAGGGAGGAATAAGGATGTTTTAGTGTGAAGACCTCATTTAACCTTGAAGCAGGGGTCAAAGGTCAAATTCAAAACCTGGAAAAGATTCCCAGGCCATGACTTTCTACAAGCTGTTTTCACATTCCAAACCTCTAGGAGCAATATTTTGGGAGATATAAGACCTTTTTAATAGGATAACCCTGTTTGACATTGAACATGTGATATGGCGGCCATTTTGTTTTTGAACTAGGCCAAAATTACTATCAGGCTAGTTTTTCTAGCTATATAGCTTTTGTGCAAATTTGATGGAGCTAGCTAGAATATTTCAAGATTTAGAGCACCTTTATGATTTTCAAACAATTAGATATGGCGGCCATTTTGTTTTTCAAAATGAGGCTAAAATTTTGCAGACAGGTTTTCATAGCCATGAACATTCCCTGCAAATTTGGTGAAGATATCTTTATAAATGAATGAGATATTAAGGTTTATGCAAAAACGTGACGAACGGACGGATGGACGGACGGATGGACGCACACACATACGGAGGGCGTTTTATAATCTCCAAATGTCAAATCAAGGTCACACCATGATGTACATCTACAACCCCTAACCAATGTTCCTACCAAGTATAAACTGTCTACACCTTACGGTTTCTGAGATATAACCTGGACAAGATTTTATAAGTTAAGGTCACTACGGCAAGGTCAAAGGTCAAATCAAAGTCACAACATGACATTGCACTAGCAAACCCCAACCAATGTCCCTACCAAGCATAAACTTCCTACAGCTTTAGGTTTCCAAGATATAGCCCGGACAAGATTTTACAGGTCAAGATCACTATGCAAGGTCAAAGGTCAAATCAAGGTCACACCATTACATTGCACATCTACAACCCCCAACCAATGTCCCTACCAACTATCAACTTCCTACACCTTATGGATGCTGAGATATAGCCTGGATAAGATTTTACAGGTCAAGGTCACTACGGCAAGGTGTAAGGTCAAATCAAGGTCACACCATTACGTTGCACATCTAGAACCCCTAGCCAATGTCCCTACCAATTATCAACTTGCGGTTTCTGAGATACAGCCCGGACAATCTTTTTCCTGCCGCCCGACATCATAGGTCAAAACAATACCCCGACAGCCCTTAAGAACTGTGAAGCAAAAACTACTTTTCATCACTGAATATTGCATCTGCTAGAATATCTTGCATTCGAAATCTGCATGATATATGAAATTAACCTGTACATTGATGACCTTGGTTATGCAATCACACACCACACACATGACTGATAGCTGAATCTGTGTCTATGTAATGAATGAAATGATGAAATCTTTTTCTGGTAATTCATAATGGCCGTTTTCATACCAAATCTTAACTATATCTTCAAGCGGAGGATGATTAATAACAAGCTGTATAAATAGAAACTGCACAAGGCAAATTTGAGGACCAAACATCAGAAACTGCAGTTTGTTTTAATGGAAGTTAACCATAAATAGAACCAAATAATGTGAATTACCAAAATGGACTTCTACTGTGCCAACTTTATAGCAACAAGCTAGCAACAAGCTGTGTCAGCTGACTGTGTGTTTTGAGTTTCAGAGTAGAAGTAAAAGAATGTCACAAAAGTTGTGCCCTGCAAATCGTATTCAGAAGTAAAGTACAAAGCTGTTAAGGTGAAAAAAGTAGGTGGTAAACATATTTCAACAAAATACTGTAAATGCAATAGTTTCCAAGTTACAAGTGATTTAATCAACAGTGATAATCTTCAATTAGCTTCTGCTCAGCTTTGTACTGAGTTACAGGTCTGCAATTACACTATGTTATAGCTGACCGAAAAGTAGGTGAATCACAGATTTAAACCGAATATTGTAAATGAAATAGTTTTTTTAAAGATATAACTGATTTACTCAACAGTGAGAACCTCAAAGTAGCTATTGCTCATCAATGCAATGAGCTACAGGTCTGAAACTTTACAATGTTATAACTGTTCAAAAATTAGCTGAATAACATATTTCAAGGAAATTCTCTAAATGCAATAGTTTTCAAGTTACAATTGATTTACTCAACATTGAAAACCTGAAAGTAGCTACTGCTCATGTATGCAATGTGCAGTAGATTTGCAACTTAACTATGTTATAGCTGACCCCAAAATAGGTGAACAACACATTTAAAAAATGCTGTAAATGCAATAGTTATCAAGTTATAACTGATTTACTCAACAGTGAAAACTTGAAATAGCTACTACTCAGCTATGCAATGAGCTACAGGTCTACAGTTTTACTATGTTATAGCTGATCCCAAAGTAAGTGAATACCATATTTAAACAAAATACTCTAAATGCAATTGTTTTCTGGTTACAACTGATTTACTCAACAGTGATAACCTCAAAGTAGCTATTGCTCAGCTATGCTGTGAGCTACAGGTCTACAATTTCACTATGTCATAGCCGACCCAAAAGTAAGTGAATAACATATTTGAACAAAATTATCTAAATGCAATAGTTTTCGAGTTAAAACTGATTTACTCAACAGTAAGAGTCTGAAAGTAGCTATTGCTCAGCTATGCAATGAGTTACAGTTCTGTCGTTATGCTATGTTATAGCTGACACAAAGGTAGGTGAATAATATATTCAAACGAAATACTGTAAATGCAACAGTTTCAAAGTTACAACTGATTTACTCAACAGTGAAAACCTCAAAGTAGCTATTCCTCAGCTATGCAATGAGCTACAGGTCTGCAATTTTACTATGTTATAGCTGACACAAAAGTAGGTGAACAACATACAACATAATCGAAGAGAATATCCTAAATGCAATAGTTTTCAAGTTACAACTGATTTACTCAACAGTGAGAACCTCAAAGTAGCTATTGCTCAGCTATGCTTCGAGCTACAGGTCTGCAACTTTACTATGTTATAGCTGACCCAAAAGTTGATGAATAACATATTTCAAGGAAATTCTCTAAATGCAATAGTTTTCAAGTTATAAGTGATTTACTCAACAGTGAAAACCTGAGAGTAGCTATTGCTCAGCTATGCTACGAGCTACAGGTCTGCAATTGCAGTATGTTATAGCTGACTGAAAAGTAGGTGAATAACATATTTAAAGAAAACTGATTTACTCAACAATGATAACCTGAAAGTAGCTATTACTCAGCTGTGCAATGAGCTACATGTCTGAAATTTTACTATATTATAGCTGACCCAAGAGTAGCTAAATAACATATATATACAAAATTCTCTAACCACAATAGTTTGCAAGTTACAAGTGATTTTACTCATTATGGAAGGTACTATGAAGTTACAAACTAGCTATTACTCACTTAGCTATAGACTCCCAATTCACTCACCATGTTGTAGATATAGAAAAAAAATGCTGAATAACATACTTTAACAAATGCTCTAAATGCAATACTTTTCAAGTTATAAGTGATTTAGTGAATGATTTCATTAATTTTAATGCATTAAAAATTATTTTAAAAATTCATAAAAAAATAATTAAGAGAGATCCTGGCCTGATACTCACACAAAGGAATCTACTTGTGGCTTAGTTCATATTTGCAAGATACGAGAGAAATCCCTGCAATAGTCCCTGCAATAGTCAATGACAAAATAAGTGATTTAGTGCATGATTTCATGAATTTTAATGCATTAAAAATTATTTTAAAAATTCACAAAAAAAAAATTAAGAAAGATTCAGGCCTGATACTCACACAAGGGAATCTACTTGTGGCCTAGTACATATATGCAAGATATGAGAGAAATCCCTGCAATAGTCAATGAGAAAATTGTGATAAAGTGTTGAAATTTTCACACTTTTGGTGGGGGTACCTCACTTGTAATGGCTGTAGCAAAAAAGACAAACAGACAGATTTGCATGCCTTGAACAATTTTTCTTCCTCGATAGTTAAGGTATCTTTTAAAAAAACAGCATGTCTCTAGGCCTTGTAGTTTTGGAGAAGTTCTTCACACGGACGCGGACGCCCATGCCACACAGTGACCACATAATGTCAGCTGACTGACAAGTCAGCTGTCATAAATATACTATACAAAGTTTAATGACAACAACAGTCTGATCAGATTATTGTTATAAGATTTGGACAAAAATACAGTACACAGTAAAAATATGACAAGGCATAGACCACTAAAGAAGAAGAAATAATTGTACAGAAGGTTGTGCAGAAATCTTGGATAACTTTAGATTTGTTTTTAGTACAAGCTATCAGTAACAACCACATAAATGTATCAACAATTACATGAAATTGTGTACAAACAACACATACAGAAGCTTTTATCTCTTTTAGTTTCTTTTTCAAAACACAGGTTATTTCATAAGAATAATATAACCTTAATTTTTAGTCAAAACAATCAATTATAAACACAGCTTTTCAAACATTCTTTATACCGTGGATATTTATTTATCTGGAACAATTTGTAGACGCAATTAAATTTTCCACTCAACAACAAAAGTCTGAGAAGAAAGTATCTTCCAAAGACCAAATACTGGGACAATCTATACATTCTCCCTTTTTTTAAGATATTCAATTAAATAATTTTAACAATTTCTGCAAATCATAAATTTCCCATTTTATACACTTTGATAGTTAACTGATTTTTTATTTCCAATCAAACTTACAAGATATATCTATACTTCCCCTCTCAAAAGTGTCTATAAATCTTAATTTGTTTTTAGATTTTTCCCAAGGCAATCACATGATATCAAGACATATTTTAATCATTTACTTACTACAAACTTTGAGAGGGCCATGGTGGTGCAGTGGTAGTACACACTGGTCCCTCAACCTCTGAGATCAGAGTTCGAATCCTGGCCTGACCTTATGCATGAAAGCTGGTTGTTGCTTGCCATTGGTCGGCAGTTTACAGTACAGAACTATGACCAACTGTATGTACTGGTTTCCTCTGTCCATCCAACTACCTGTCACAGTATAACCGATAAGGTACTAGGCGTGATGTAAAACACTAAATAAATTGCTAACAAACTTTGTGCAAGAAATGGAAAATTTGAATATCTTACCATTAGAGATACCCTTACAATTAAGTAACAAGAAGTCAAATTTGCAGAAATTCTGTATTTCTGAGATAAATTTATGAGATAAATTGTCACAAAGATCACAAATTTGTTAAAGATATCCGATAATTTACAGTAAAAAGAAAGAAGAGGAGAGTTGCCTTTGATGCAGATTTTGCATTTTGTTGAGAACTTCACATCCTCTATATATTTCTGGAGCCTTTCTTTTTCTTTTTTCGCAACCTAATCTTTGACACAGTTTCATAAGCCGTCTGGATCTGCATGAACTTCTCTGCTGCTTCCTCTTTTCTCTTTGGGTCTCTCACTTTATCCGGATGCCACTGTTTTACTAAGGACCTGTAAGCCTTGTTGATTTCTTCCTCCGAAGCACTGGCTGACACACCAAGTACCTAAATAAACACACAAACAATAAAGTTAGTCTTGTAACAGAAAAAAAATACATTTCCAATATGGTAATATATCACAATTTTTTTACACGAACTGCACTTCCCTTTTTTATAATACCACACTTTCCTGTGAATGTAGGCTGCTCTACAAATACATTTTCTAATTGTGTATTGTTATTCAAGCCAATTTTCAAGTGGACAGAACCCACATTTTCAACAGTATTGCTAACTACTGGAGATCAAATTGGTGATCTCAAGGAAATATGTACCAAAAAAAAACAGAAAAAAAAAACAGAGATTGAGTCTTAACTACACTTTGTCCAAAAACTCTCTCATAAATTTTTTTTGTTATAATACAAGGTTGGAAATATTTAAATTCATGTTTTATATCATACCTTGCAGGCTTATAACCTTTCAAAGTCTTCTTTAAGCTTGAACGATATTGTCAGCACAAAGCTTGAAATAATGCTTTCGGTGCAACGTGCTTGATTTTTCTGACTAGTTTGAGGGTTACAAACAACTGATAAAAATTCAAAAATTAACTAGACCTAGCGCATCGGAGAACCGATGCAAATTGTATCCACCGTAAAGACAATGCACCAAAACCTCTAGGACCAATAATAAGCGAGTTATAAGCACTTTTAAGTTTGGCTGTCCTCATTTGACCTTCAAGGAGGGGCCCAAGGTCAAATCCGACCACACCAGAAGATTCCCAGAACATGATTTCCTATATGTTGGTTTACTATCCCAAACATCTAGGACCAATAATAAGCGAGTTATAAGTGCTTTTTAGTTTGGCTGTCCTCACACTTGACCTTGAAGGAGGGGCCCAAGGTCAAATCCGACCATGACAGAAGATTCCCCGCCCATGATTTCCTGTATGTTGGTTTACCATCCCAAACCACTAGGATCAATAATAAGCGAGTTATAAGCACTTTTAAGTTTGGCTGTCCTCATTTGACCTTGAAGGAGGGGCCCAAGGTCAAATCCGACCACACCAGAAGATTCCCAGCCCATGATTTTCTATATGCTGGTTTACCATCCCAAACCTCTAGGACCAATAATAAGCGAGTTATAAGCACTTTTAAGTTTGGCTGTCCTCGTTTGACCTTGAAGAAGGGGCCCAAGATCAAATCCGACCATGACAGAACATTCCCCGCCCATGATTTCCTATATGTTGGTTTACCATCCCAAACATCTAGGACCAATAATAAGCGAGTTATAAGCACTTTTAAGTTTGGTTGTCCACGTTGGACCTTGAATGAGGGGCCCAAGGTCAAATCCGACCACACCAGAAGAATCCCAGCCCATGATTTCCTATAGGTTGGTTTACCATCCCAAACCTCTAGGACCAATAATAAGCGAGTTATAGGCACTTTAACCTTTGACTATCCTCGTTTGACCTTGAACGAGGGGCCCAAGGTCAAATCCGACCATGCCAGAAGATTCCCAGCCCATGATTTCCTATAGGTTGGTTTACCATCCCAAACCTCTAGGACCAATAATAAGCGAGTTATAAGCACTTTTAGGTTTGGCTGTAATCATCTGACCTTGAAGGAGGGGCCCAAGGTCAAATCCGACCACACCAGAAGATTCCCAGCCCATGATTTCCTATAGGTTGGTTTACCATCCCAAACCTCTAGGACCAATAATAAGGGAGATATAGGCACTTTTAAAGTCTGCTATGTGGGTTACTTCGGCACTCCATGGATGACCTTGAATTAGGAGCTTCAAGGTCAAATGTGTGCAAGGTTGTAGAGGACATGTATATGTGTCATACATATCACCTATGAAGAGATTCAACCTTCTACCTATGAGGAATAGCCAGTAGAAAAATGTAGATTATTTTCAGAGAAATGCCCGTGGCGGCCATCTTGTTTTTCAGAATGAGGCTATTTTCCTTCCCAGAGAAGCTTACCACCCAATGAAGATATCCTGCAAATTTGGTGAACCTAGCTGCTGTTGTTTTCCTCTTAGAGCGTTAACGCCGAAAATCTCTCTACGCGCGGCGGCGGCGGCGTAGCGGACGCTAAATCAAAGTATCCACCGGATGCTTCCGGTGGATACAATAAACTGGGTTTTTTTGGATTGCATGCAATTTTTGAAGCCATAGACCCAATTTTCATACATCAAGAACATACTGTATCTGTGTAAGGGTGTTAATGTGATCAGAAATTTGCCATATGTTTAAATGGGTCAATTTCAGCAAAGGATACTAAATGATAGTTAATTGACACTCAATCAGTCATTTATGGCCTGATTGATATGAAATTCACCTAGCAAATAGATGTTGATGTGAGGAAAGCACTTGCAAATTTTGTTGATCTACATGTTCCTGAAAAAAAAACTGGTTAAAAGAAAGTATGAGCAGAAAATAGTATTAGAGATGCCCATACTCCACAGCCTGGAGAAATAGTTTTCAACACCATGAGATATAGAAGTAGTGAAAGAGCACAAAGATCAGGATACTTTCAGAGCAGTGTCAGTCAAAAAAATGGTCCAAATAATGTTTAAGTAGAGGAAATAACATCTAAGAGAAAGAAAATCTATGTAAAGATAAAGTATTAAAACAAGACAATCCAACAGCAAGATGACAACATTAATCAGTAAACTAAAAATTACGAAGCTATAAAATTTATTAATTGGAGAATAGCTGTCAATGGAAATAGAATAATTACGCAAAGGTACACATATACATCAGTTGTAGCAATCCATATATCTTTGTCATAAGAGAAACATGTCTCAAATATGGCAGGTGAACACACTTTGGCAGAGCCAAAGTTAAAAGTCAAATCATGATGCGCACTTACACCCCTTAACCAATGCCCCTACCTAGTGTCAATCTTTTATACCTTATGGAATCCAAGAAAAAGGCCTGACAAGATGTTAAATCTCATGGTCCCTACGACAAGGTCAAAGGTCAAATCAAGATCACACCATGATGTGTTGCACCTACAACCCCTAAGCAATGTCCCTACCAAGTATCAACTTCATACAGTTTACAGTTTCAGAGATATAGCCTGCAGAAAATTTTTAAGGCCAAGGTCACTACGTCAAGACCAAAGGTCAAATCAAGGTCACACCATGATGTTGCACACCTATACCCCCTAACCAATGTCCCTACCAAGTATCAACCTCATACACCTTACGGTTGCCGAGATATAGCAGAGGCAAGATTTTATAGTTCAAGGTCACTAAGGCAAGGTCAAAGGTCAAATCAAGGTCACACCATTTTACACCTACAACCCCAAACCAATGTCCCTATGACATATCAACTTTCTACACATTATGGTTTCCGAGATATAGCCCGAACAACATTCTATAGATCAAGGTCACTACAGCAAGGTGAAATCAATGTCAAACCATGACGTTGTACACCTATACCCCCAACCAATGTCCCTACCAAGTATCAACTTCCTACACCTTACAGTTCATGAAATATAGCCTGGAAAAGATTTTACACGTTAAGATCACTACGGCAAGGTCAAAGGTCAAGTCAAGGTCGCACCATAACATTGCACACCTACGACCCCAACTAATGTCCTTATCAACTTCCTACACCTTACAGTTACCAAGATATAGTCCGCACAGGATTTTAAAGGTGAAGGTCACTATGGCAAGGTCAAAGATGAAATCAAGGTCACACCATGATGTTGCACACCTACACCCCTAACCAATGTTCCTACCAAGTATCAACTTCCTACACTTTACGGTTTCTGAGATACAGACAGGACAAAATTTTTCCTGTCGCCTGCCCACCTGGACACCATGGGTGGAAATTTGTAAAAAATTGGTTTTGCTTGTTTGATCGTAATAAATGTCAAAGGTCAAATTCATACCTATCCAAAAAATTTTCCATGCCTATAGATCACATCTGACAAAGGTATTTTGATAGGCTTTATATTGAGGGAGTTATTCAACTTAGAAAATACTGTGGTAGCAGTGGCAATGGTGTAGACTGCTTGAAAACAGTGAGAAAATCTGATAAGCCTACCTTTTTTCAAGGGATGCCTAAATATATTAGATTACCTTGTAAGCATGATCTTCTCCTTCTGGATCCAGTTGTTTTCCTAATTCTTGGTACATTTTCTCCCAACCATGTGTCTAAAAATACATGCTAACATTTTAATTCCCTTTTATTCACTCAACCTTTTCACTGTATACAATATTTACAAACAATATGTATATATTGTATGGGCTGTAATGTAGTTTTGATCAAATTCCACTGCTTTATAAAGCTTGACTGTTTTTTCTCTTTCTTACCACTTTAAAAAGCATTGCCATAACAGCCATGTGAACAAAGCATATTTCAGTATTTGTTATATTGAGCATACACTGGCACTAGAGGTAACCCAGTAAGCAGTTAAATGGTATTCAAGGTAGCAAGGGGTTCTATCACTTCACACATTCACATACTAACATCTATTTACAGGTGATTGTGCACTGGTTCAGTTTTATTTAAACTATTCAAATAATTCGTTAAACTACACCATTTTTGTCAAAAAATATTTCCTTAAATTCACTTAGAAGGAATTCTTAACTTGGAAAATGTATAGCTATTTGTAATATAATAATCATACTGATCGGAAGGTAATCATTACCAAAATAAAGACATTCAAATAATTTGTTTTTACATTCTATATTGATAATAAATTATCAATTTTCTAACCAAATATTCTGTGGAGAATTCAATGTTACACTTTTTAAAAGTATTTTTCACTCCACCTATGCGCACTCTTTTCCCTTTGGAAAAGTAAGTACAAAAAAAAAGATTTTTACTTGCTTTTAAGGTAAATACAGGATAAATGTAACTACCAGGTCACAGCTTAAAGAATATATTGAGTTAATAACTGACTCTGTATATATCATAAAGGTTCCAAAACGCTTTCTTTGTCTCTTTCCATGCTGGAGAATTGAAGAAGTTTCCCAGTGCATCTTTTAACCTCACTCTCTCACCGTCTTCTGTGTGAACATACCTGATAGTAAATACAACCTCTATTATTCAAACATGTTGGGACTGTAAGGTTTTTGGTCAGATATTAAATGGTTTGACAGAAAAATTTTACAACAAATTCCTCAAAGATCTTAGAGAAACAAGGCCAAAAGGTGTTTTGGTCCCCTAGCGTGGGCGCAAAGCCATCAGAGGCACGAGTAGTGCACTAGAATTTATGAAAGTCTCGTGACAGAAAGAAATTCCAACTTAACTTCAGTGAGCAGACAAATAGTCATCACTCCGTGGCACAATTCATGAAAGTTTGATGCAAGAAGGGCATATGTATGGAGAAAAAGGCAAAGTGACATGTATCCTTTTAGCTATTGGAGGGCAAGAGAGAGGGAAATTCAACTTCATCAAAGTCCAGAGACAAAAGGACATATGCATGGGAAAAAGCCAAAAGAACATGTGTCCCTTTAGCTATTGGAGAGCAAGAAAAGCAAATTCAGAATCCACAGGTGTTGTCAATTTCATCAAAGTCCGGAGACGAAAAAAAAGGGATCTGTAAAAGTTCGAGCTCTAGCGAGGCTCATGTTTAAAAATCTTCCAACATATGATTATTGAAGGAATTTTTACAGGAATTTTTATCATTGCAGTCATAAGTGATAATGGAGTTGTTGGGCCCGGGTGGGGGGTACTGCTACCAAGTGCTACTGCTACTGTATGTTAAAATAGCTTCCAAACCATTAGAATTTATACACACTTCTTTTCTTTCAGATCAAAAACAACAGTAACTATGAAAATGTTCATCTAATTACTAATATCTTACAAACAAGATTCAACTGATAAACTTATACTTACGAGTTAAAGTAGAGACTAGAACACCACATAGCAGAGTAGACAGAACAACATAGGGTGAGTATGAGGAGTCTTTGGCAGAAATGTTTTTTTGTTGAAGTTCTGCGCCATGATTTCCCCTTGATTTGCATTACAGCAGTAGAAACCAGTGCTACTGTTCCTGACATACCAAATACAAATAATGAAAGGCTATTATCAATTGGCATCAATTTTAAATGAAAAATGTTTCCAAATATTTCCTGTATAAATAGTTAATACAAAATACAAGTGTGAATAAAACTACAGTATAAGTTTTCTTAAAAAATGTACTTGATGTAATTACAATAAAACAAAACTACATACATTGCTATACTAGAATTACGTGACAATTACTTATTGGTCTTTAGGTGTGGTATTCACATAAAAACATGAACATTTAACACAATGTTGTGTAAATTGTAGTTTGGGACAATGTACATCAGCTTTATACACACGTATTAACTTCATTAAATGGCAAATATTTAAACATTCAGGGCAAAACCTTCTAAAAGAAGTAAAAACCTAACTTCATGGAAATACATCAGTTACAGACTTACACTCATAGATGCTTCACAGACATTCTACCTTCTAAAACCTTGAAAATTATCTCAATCATATTAGCTTGGAGATTACCTATCTTCTGAAGGTCATATCGAATAAATGGCATAACAGCATATGATCCTAAACATGCCCATAATAATGATCCTTGCTCACGACCAACACTTGTTACAAGATTCACTCCTAAAAAGACAAATAATTTTAGTTCTGAGATTCCAGAAAAACCTTTCATCACCAGCTAAGATGAATTTGGAAAATATCCGACAATAACATTACCTTGGTAAACAGAGTGGCTCAAATGAAATATATCCAACATTTTACATAGTTACAAAGCCACAACACTTCTAAAAATCATTTTCTTGAATAAATAAAAGAACAGATGCATATCTGCCTGTGAAAAAATATATTCCACAAAATTAAGGTAGTTCTAAACTACTACAAGCTTAATCACTCCAAGGGATAAATCACTTAAAATTTTATACAGAGCAAAAACAACATATTTTTATGTTTTACTGCATAACTTGCAATTACCAGAATACAGATTTCATTTGTCTAATGCTAACCTTACCATACTTCTGTCATTTTCATTTGTGGATCACTACATGGACACAACAAAAGAAAGACATAAAAATATTAACCTTGATTAAATAAATACCCTTCTGCAAAATGTAACAAGTGTCGCAAAAGCAAAATATAAAAGCTGATCCAAACCATAGGAATACATACAAGTGGTATGTTTCCAATGGTTCATATATACACTTTGTTATAAATGGACCGTAAATATCATAGAATTGGTAAAAGATGCTGCCTGACAGAACACTTACTAGATCAAACAACAACAAGTAGCAAACCCTAGGTAAAATTTTTCAGTGTATTTAAATTGTTATACCTATGGCAGTCACAAATGGCACTACTGGGATAATGAATTTCACTGGTACCAATTCTTCAGGGAAAACTGAACTGAATAGAGCAGCATAGGTATATCCTACGATGTATGCTCCTATAAATCTGTAGTAAAAGAAAATACATATATATAAACATTACATTGACTCAGTGAAATTGCATAAACCAAATAATCTTTCAACGTAAAAATGGGGAACAAAAGTAGAATTCAGGTTCGTGGTATTTTTTATCAATATAATTTCATGAAAAAAATAATAAAACTTCAGCTTTAGGACTTTCTTCTTATGTCAATATATATGCATATAGCCATGTAACATTGCAAATTAAACTATTTGTTGCTGAGGTCATTATAAAAGAAAAGTAAAACATTAACAGTGAGCCTCTGTGTCAGGTTGTCCGAAGATGTAGCCTATTGCTTAAATGTTGGGAAGAGCTAAAATCACTAGAAGAACTGTCACTTATGTGTTAGGAAGTCCCCCTATATGTTGGAAAGTGTGTTGAATTATGCATGAGTCAGTGATGTTTGGAAGATGTTGTTTACTGCAAAGTTGGAAGACTTTGATCTTCAAGAAACATTACTATTATAAAATATTGTCAACAATCCTCACAGAATTCTGTGATCTTGTTATTCAATGCATAAATGAATATTAATCAGTTGTAACATTTTTGCAAATTTTTTTGTAATCCACCTATTTGTAAATGAACGGTGAAGTATATTATCCTGCTTCCTGGAAATCCATGATCTCATATTTTCTATGCATACATGAATATTAATGAATTTACGAGATCTACCATTAGATATCAAGACTTCCTGATATTTAACCACAGGGAAGTAGTAAATTAAAGAAGAAAAAATAGCATCAGAGATGCACGTACCCCACAGCCTGGGAAAATAGTTTTCAACACCATGAGATATAGAAGTAGTGAAACAGTACACAGATTGAGATACTTTCAGAGCAGTGTCAGTGTCCAAATAATGTTGAAGTAGAGAAAATAACATCTAAGAGAAAGAAATTGCATGTAAAGATTAAGTATTAAAACAAGACAATTCAGTAAACTTAAAAATTATGAAGCTTTAAGACTTCTCCCATTTTAATTTTCATTTGTATGATTGAATTATGGTTTGGATGTTTTGAATATTACCCATACATACAGATGTAGCAATACATGCTTTTATGTGGAATTGGGGCAAAACCTGTGGATCACTTGATACAATACCATCTGTTACAGTTTGAAGTTGCAAATGTAAAATGGTTAATGAATTCTAATATGACTTTAACAGTGCTTAATCTACATCAAAAGACACCCAAAGGTGCAACAACCAAGATTCAAGTAAAAATATATAAGAGAGATAAATAGTATCAGATATCCTCGCAGAGACATAAAATAGCATCAGATATGCAAGATCAAAGGTCAAATCCAGGTCACATCATGACGTTGCACACATATAACCCTTGGGCAATGTCCCTACCAAATATCAACTTCCTGCACCTTATGGTTTCCAAAATATAGCCCAGACAAGGCACTATAGGTCAAGGTCACTACGGCAAGGTCAAAGGTCAAATCAAGGTCACACCATGACGTTTTACATCTACACACCCTAGCCAATGTCCCTACGCAGTATGAACTTCCCACACCTTACGGTTTCCAAGATATACCCGGACAAGATTTTATAGGTCAAGGTCACTACGGCAAGGTCAAATCAAGGTCACACCATGACGTTGCACACCTACACCCCCTAACCAATGTCCATACCAAGTATCAACTTCCTACATCTTACAGTTTTCGAGATATAGCCCGGACAAGATTTTATACGTCAAGGTCACTACGGCAAGGTCAAATCCAGGTCATGCCATGACGTTGAACACCTACACCCCCTAACCAATGTCCCTTCCAAGTATCAACTTCCTACACCTTACAGTTTCCAAGATATAGCCCAGACAAGATTTTATAGGTCAAGGTCACTACGGTAGTCAAATCAACGTCATGCCATGACGTTGCACACCTATACCCCCTAACCTACATATAGGTCAAGGTCACTACGGCAAGGCCAAAGGTCAAGTCAAGGTCAGGCCATGATGTTGCACACCTACACCCCCTAACCAATATCCCTACCAAGTATCAACTTCCTACACCTTACTGTTTCCTAGATATAGCCCTGACAAGATTTTATAAGTCAAGGTCACTATAGCAAGGTCAAAGGTCAAATCAAGGTCAGACCTTGACATTGCACACCTACGCCTCCTAACCAATGTCACTACCAGGTATCAACTTCCTATACCTTATGGTTTCTGAGATACAGCCCAGACACACTTTTTCCCGCCGCACGCCCACCCATCCGGACACCATGGGTGAAAACAATACCCCAACAACAGCCTTAATTAAGGGCTGTGGGGTAAAAAGTACAGATACTAACCTTATCCAGCTAAAACTTGGTCTAGAAGGGGAGTGGCGCATTTTCAATGTCAGCATTTCCATATACTGAGGGTCCTCATTGACATCTCTCACATACTCTGGGATTTTCCAAATATCCCTTATCCATCCTAGACCAAACCCACCGCCCAGTGTCGAAAACCAGACAAATGCATGTCGATCCCTTCTCAAATAAAAGTGATGCAAACCAATCCACCCTCCTGTTAACCAAAATATGTAGGCTAATAAGGTACTCTTCCCCATCTTTAACACTAACTGAAACTGTATGTTTGGATTAGCCCCAAAGCAGGATCTACAATTTAACTAGTTAAACTAGAAAATTTTAAAGTGAAACCCGCCCATATAACGGACGTGTCTATTTTTTACTTGCTCTCAGGACAAGTTTAACTCTGGCAAGCACTGACAACGTAATTTTCTATAAGCTTTTAAATTAAAATACACTAGTTTGTACGAGTTAACTTTCCTTTTTCCTATGCTGCAGAGCATAATTTTATATTATCACAGCTGTTATTTTACACTTTCTTTATGTTTGTTTACATCATGCTTCATGCAAGGGCCGGTTGGTACATGTTAAAGTTTAAGTTGCCATTTTTCGTTTTAAATGCTAGTTATCGACATTTCTCTTTCATTTGCATGGGGGTGGGGTGGGTGGCAGCATTTCGTCCATAAAAAAACAAAATGCTGTTTCTTGAGAATAAATATGCAGTGTAGTTTTTATAAAGTTATCAGAGTGAAAAGAGGTTCCTCAAACTGTAAAATGATAGCAGCATCCTAAAATATATTTTGTGATAATACAACTGCATCCATAGAACTTGTCCTATGGCAATGAAATAAGTGCTGTCGAAAAGTGGACAGCATTTTGTCAATTATTTTATACTGTTCCAAAAAGTTACAAAGGCTGTTAGCACTTTGCATACAATAATTTTAGCTGAAGATAGATTTTTCTCATTGAATTCTAGCATATATTGACGCCAGACACAGTTTAGAGAACATACAGCTCTTTGCATCAGTCAGATGCAGTTTGTTAGGCATATTTTCACTTACATAAACTTTTTGATTAATCTTTATAATCCCACATACTCTCAGTTCTAAAATCTTAGAAAAGTATCAAGACATATTGCACACTTTTCCAAGGTATACAGCTCCTTCAAAATCATGGTAGATGTTAGTTTTAAATGAAGTACAATAGAAATTGGTGAAACGCTGTGTACTGCGAAATGCTGTCCTCTCCTGTATGACAAAATAGATTATGCGAAAGGAGTTTTAAAACTCAAACCTCTCATCTCTAGACTCCTACTGCTATAATTTTAGTTATTTACCATGCATCATAAGAAATCAGCTCTCCTGCCACAAGTGGAAGATGTATATACACATCAGAGTGCAATATTCTGGTTTCTAATTTAAAGAGCTGTATTTTTTAATTTTTTTTTTTTTTTAGCTGTTCTTATTACATATTTAAATATTGTGTCAAACATCACTTTTAATTCAATAATGATAATAACTACCACATGACTTATGTCTATGGGTATTTGAACTAGGGTTGATAGAGGTACAATAAATTTCACTGGACATTTAGAACAGTAAAATTCAGTAAGCTGTTATCCTGTTTTACTCATAACGCTACTAATGATATTGTGCAAGGAAGTCTAAACGTTGTTCACATTTTTTTACATTTGCATGTCAATGAATTTAGACTTGCACTACAAAAAGCGAAAAACATTGGTATTAAATTATTGGTTTGATATATGTCGAATTTACAAAAGTAGAAATACAAAATCACAAAGAAATCAAAATAATAACAAATGTAAAAGAAAAAAAATATTTGATTCACAAGTAATTGTTTCAGCTGTACCTTTGCTTTAAGTGGAAAAATATGTGGTTAATTAAATAAGTTCTGTCCACCTATGCAGTAGCATGCATATTGCTCATGATTTTTATTGTTAACCCATGCATACATCTAGTTTGACGTTTAGTATGCAGCTCAATTAACACTTTGTACTTCACAGGTGGCGCTTTTTCATGACAACAAAACATTGTTTCAAAATGGCTGTCAAAAGTGATAGATGACTTTAAATGTTGCACATTATAACAGAAATCTATATTGACATTTCACATAACTTTCAATTAAAGTTGTCAGTTTCACACGTGATCTCAGTGATTAAAGGCTTTTGTGTTAAATTTATGATAAAACCTAAATGATGGGCATGCTGAATGAAGCATTACCCATATATTCATAGTACTGTACGAGGCATTTGCATATCAAGCTGAATAGTGCTTAGATTTACATTATGGATAGAAAGCCAGGGACACTTGTAAAAGATCCATCTCAGGCTGCTGCATCACTTACATGGATTAAGGTCAACAAAAATTGTACTGAATGTTGCATACTGTATAACATTGAAACATTTATCAATATAAGAATAACCATAAAATTAAATTTAAAAATGCTTGATATTTATTTTATTAGTTCATGATTTTATGAAACTTGTTTTCTTTAGTATTTCATGAAATATTTTTTGTGTTTCTATAGGTGGTTGGTATTGGAGAATCAAATGTTGGCAAAACTTGCTTGATTAAACATTTTTGTGAGAGTAAAGTAAGCCAACATTCTTTTTTTATAAAACCAGATTATAAAAATGTAAATAGATTGATCTTTTATCTATTTATAAAACAGATTATAAAAATGTAAATAGATTGATCTTTTATCTATTTGATTAATTATTAAAGCAACATGGAAAAGGTTCAACCAAGCAGAAATCTATTTTAAAACAAATTTTATCATTAATCTTTACCCTTTGTACATCTGTAGAATATTTTGGAAAAGAACCTTTGGAGGTGACAGAACTGTAACATTAGGTTATATTATACTTTGTTATTTTAGTTCAGCAGTGGATATCAACCAACAGTTGGTGTAGATTACGGTTTCAAAATCCAAAATGTCCAGGGAAATGATGGTAAGTTTTGCTGGAATAAAGGCCTATTAAGTTGTCATTACTCTTTTATGTTTCTTAGATATAAAGGCAACATTAACACTCCTGATCTTTATATTGAAGCTTAATTTTGTGTTCCATTTTGCATTATTGATACACAGTCAAAATACATGAAGGATACAAACTGTTTTTGTTTTTTTAAGTTCATGAATCAGTTTACTTTTATTTTTACTTGCATGTTCAGGCATATCTTGTTTAAATAATTTCTATAACAACTTTGTAACCACCTGATATCTGTATTTTCAGTAAGGGTACATTTATGGGACCTTTCCGGTAATGCTGAATATCTAGATGTTAGAAATGAGCTGTATGGAGCCTTAGATGCTGTATTCCTTGTGTATGATATAACACAACCATCATCTTTTGATAGTCTTGAAAACTGGATGAAAGAGTTGCAAAGATATGGCAGTCCAAATCCTTCTGTTGTATTGGTTGGGAATAAGGTAATTCTTCCCTATTCATATTATGATATTAGTTCTCATGTTTTTCCAATCCTAACAAGTGTTCATCATTGTATTTATAATATGCACTGACCTCATGGTAAAAACGGGACAGCATCTTAGGAAATAAGAAAAATTGCTCAGTTATACAGTAATGGTCACTCAGTTTGGATGAGATTTAGTCACACTGTGTCCTGAATATGAAATGTTTGATCCTGCTCTTTGTAAATCTTAACTGGGGTTAATAATGTACAATTTAGGTTATTGAATAACACTCAGCTTGGTTTATTTTAGTCTGATAAAAGACAGCAACGGATGGTTGATCCGAATAAAGCAAAACAGTGGGCAAGTAAGCACAACTTGAGGTAAGTAAAACGCATGTCTTCATTTAAATCAAGTGAGAAACATGACCATGTTGTTGTATAGTAAAGACACAGTTTGTATAACTTCACAAAGTTATTGGGAAATATGTACATGAGCTTCTTTTTAACATTAATACACAGCTAAATATTTAATAGTAATTTACATATGTCGTATGAATAGAGTGATTAACAATCTGAGAGATTGGTAAGTATAGTTATTTTCAAATAAGGCACATACCATAAAATTTTAATTTCAGATATTATGAAACATCTTGTGCCACTGGAGAAGGAGTTGAAGTCATGTTCACAGAGTTATTGGAGGCAGTCTGTCGGAGTAGAAACCTCACGGAAAGGAATGAGACATAATAAGACATATATTATTTATATAATAGGGTTATAGTTAAAGTATGTAGTTGTATTTTTTTCCCAAAAACTCGTGGTGTTTATGTGTAGCTGATCAGTGGGTGTATATGATCATACACACTTGAATAACTACTCAAATTTATCACATTCTGTGTACAATACAAATCAGCTGGGTAATTGTGTTAGTACCCTACTTATTCTTAACAATCATTATTGTTGATAAAGTGAGGTTACATACTGCAAAATCCAATATGAGTATTTTTATTTGTAACATTTTCTTTATATGTCTGACTCTAGCATGTAACTCTTGACCTTTGAATTGACAAACACTTAGTATGTATGCATAAATGTATATTCACCCTTTCTATATACCTAAAGAGAGGCCTGGAATTATAACTATTGTGTACAATGTTTGTATCATAAAATGTTATTTGCTCACAAGGGTTTACCAATAAATGCTATAATCTTTTATGCTTAAACTCTGTCCAGTAGACTGTGACAACTTAATTTGAAAGAAAACTGCATTGTTTCATATTTCAATATTTTTTCTTAATTAAAATTGAAACTTAATGGTTGACATGCAAACTGCCTTGAGTCAAATATGAGTGGAGCTATTGTGCTATTTAAATTCACTAAATGTGCACCTATACATCACAATAAATAAAATAATATGTACATTTATTGTGAATCTTTGTTGTTCTTTGAATGGTTCTAATAAAGAACTATGCAACCTTCAAGAAAACGAATTTATTGTACTCTTGAGTATAGATTAAAATGCAGGTTAGACAATATATAAATACTCTTCTGACAGGATCACATATTACTGATAACATTTATGACAAATACTCTGTAATATGTGACAAAAACACATGTACAATACACAAACAGGAAATCCAGACTTGTATAGCCCTAGACAAACAGGCTAGACAAACTTTGTCAAAATTTGAATGATGGATAGTCTCTGAATATTTAACAAGAAAACACTAGAAGAACAATATGGAACTTTTGTAAACTCAGGAAATCACACCATCTAGTATTGCTCCTCAGGAACATCTCAATGATCTTTTCTAAACATGAGAACTACCAAACTAAGCAAAATATTGGAAACTATGAACCATAGTTTTTCTTAATTCTCTCTCTGTATATAAATATAGACCAATCCTGAAACAACCACAAAATAATACTAACATGGTATACAACACATTGCAAGACTAATTAATTTTCCTTGAGAATTAGACCAAATGCACAGAAAAGATATGGCTACATCCATCATTACACACTCAAACCATCAAAACATACTGAGCCATACTCAGTTATGAGAGATCCCATACTCTGCATTCTACAGTGGAAAGTTTTCTCAGGTTGGCAATAAATTTGAAAATAGTCATTTTTCTTGAAAAGACTTTTACTACTTTACTGTTTCCCCCAATGAAAAAAATCCATGACCAATTCTTCGGAGATGAGAACTGAAAAACCCAAGAACCAAGATGTGCTTGCATCAAGATCTTGACCAACGACCTTTGAATTTGCACTTTTTTGTTGGCCCGTGGGGTAGGTGCTTTTTCAAAACTGATATCGATAAGGTTAGAGTAGCTTGAACAAAATTACAAAATACACAAAAAATATATGTGTCTCAGTTACTAGAAGACATATGAAGCAAAATACTGTGAAGAAGATGCCTGTTTTTAAGGATAACTTTACTAAAATACCTATAGCACTTTATGAAAAAAAATGTTTTACTGTGAACAAATGTGAGAACCTGTATTCTTAAAATAAACATATACTCCACTGTGTTTTGAATGGCACTTGCACTAGTAATTATATATGTCCTATCTGCCAGCAAGTTTATTTTAATAAGACTCTTAGTTTTTCAACTTTGGTCTTCAACCCAAAAGCTCTATTCCACATGTAATCAAACCACATGGAAGGCCTAGACACATGTTTAAAACAGACATTCTAATATGACACAACTTTTTCAATGAATCTGGTCAAGAGCTTTGGGAAAGTACAGTTGACTATTCTAATAAACCTCTACAAAGTATAATGGTTAAAACAGCCTTATTTTATTGTCAAATTTGTCGTGTTAGTTCTGTAAAAATATGTTGTCAGTATAAGATTTCAACTGGGTGGTTTTACTGATGTATTACCTCTAACACAGTATAATTCTGTGCATATAATGGTTTGGAGAATGTTATTCTTATATTAGAATATTTCAAAAGGTCAAGTGAACTTGGGTATTAATAGCTTTTCAAGTTTACTTTGTCTCTGAGAAAACGAATGCTGTTATTTTGAAAATAAAGGTTTAGTACTGTCGATAACAATAATACCATACCTAAACCCCATGTGTCCAATATGACGTATAAACAACAGAGTACAAATATAAAATTCACTACAGTTTTTGAAATTCACCATTAGGGGGTACCCGTTATAAGTGAAAAAAATAAACAAGATCAGAGTCCTAATGTAGTCATTAAAATCATAAATGTGTTATGAACTTCCCCCACAGGTCAAGGAAAACAGAGGAGGGGTTTCTGCACTAGTGAATTTCATGTACAATAGGGGATCTCACGTTTCTTACTCTTATCATGCCCATAACAAAATGCAACGGCTAAATACACAAACAGGTAACCAATTATAATTTAAGGATAAAGTTACATAATGAGGAAAACAAGACACGCAATAATGTGTTAATTCTGCACATCTCTAAAATGCCATAGCTATGAACTCACACAAATAAAAGGCTTGATGGTCTTCTACAAATTGAGAAAGAGGTTCTTTGTAACTGCTTTAAGCTGAGTACAAGTTCTTGCCCTTTATTGGTTATATTCAGGGTGTTTATGTGGTGAATTTGTAATTTATTCCTCTGCTATGCCATGGATTTGACTACTTAACTAAATATCTGAGCTATAATAAACTTGACTGAAGCTTCATCCTTTGTAAATACAGTAGAACCTCGATTATCCGGCCTTCTATTATCCGAATCTGCGGATTAACCGAACCGAAATCGTGTCTCCCTACATATAATGCAGTCTAGCGTGAGCGATAATACAAGATTTTACACAGTCTCGGAAACGCTGAATTCCAGTGCTTTATAAAACGTACCATTCACAGAAACACCTAACTTCTTTCATCTTTATCACCATTGTTACAATAGGGGAGGGATTAATTCAATTACACGACCCCCGTTACACAACGCTAATCAAAGAAAGGTGTTCGTTTGGGTTTCGCAATTTATAATCTCCCGGAGTAGGTTCACACACTGACAAAGTGTAGAAAAGAAAAGACGTCAACAATGCATTACCAAACACACGTATCACTGAAGGTGTGTTCGCTTGGGGTTTTACAATACATAATCTCCCGGAGTTTTTCCATTGACAAAATGCGGGAGAATGTTAATCTAAAATTAAAACGTTAACAATGCAAGTACAAACCGAACACAACCAGCTCAAGTCCGCGTAATATTTTAAATAAAAATAATAATATCCATGGATGGAGCAAATAAATGGTAATCAAAGGTACACACAAATATATTATTTTATTAACAACCACCAACGTCTATGTTTATTGCATAAAAACGATATTTCTTCAATTATTGCCCACACGGTAACCCATAGACGGTGAATTTCGGTTTCCTTCATCTATCTGAACCCCTCGATTATCCGACTGGATTGTACGCCTCCCATGGGGTTCGGATAATCGAGGTTCTACTGTACAGTATGGCCCACTATTTATAAACCTTTTGTGTCAGCTCAGCTGCTACATAAAATCAATAACATATTGTAAATTTATCTCCCGTCTTTCAAAAATTCAAATGCATCTTTTTGTTAGCACAGGTATTTCAGACTCGTATTATGAATTTATGACAACATGCATGGTCTGTATTTATAAATACAACATCTGCTGTGTCCGAAACAAGCGTATATCATTCAAGTAGCCATTTACATCTAATGAAGAATATATAAAATAAAATGTAAACACTTGAGCCAACCACCTTGTTTCCAACTAATTAAACATCCAACTAATGAGCTTAAATTTTTGGAAAATATTATAAATTGAGACATTTACAAATAAGTGTTGATTAAGGCTGGAAATACACCGGTCCGTAATCTTGCCTGTGTCCGTGTCCGCGTCTGTATCTGCACCTGTAATACTCTAGATATTTTGGTATAAATAAAGTGACTTTCCATTCGTATAAACAAAGGGGGTCAAGTTTCTTTTTTTTTTTGTATGTGTGGATAAGGAATATCTAGGGTATTGTGGGTGCAAATACGGATGTGGATAAAGATGAAATTAAGGACAGGTGTATTTTGCGAGTAAAAAGAAAATGTTTTACTCCTTGCCAGCCAAAAATATCAACATTCCATTTCACAAACACATATTACTTAAGACTCTCAACAAAACATGTCACAAACATTGAAAAATGCAAACATGAGACATTGACAACTTTACATCTTATAAAGCTACTCCAGTAATATGACCTTCAAGTGACCTTAAGATCTGACACAGATAAAATTCAACTCCCTTAAGCAGAATTCTGTAAGTAAGAATTGCCTTCAAAGTACACACCAGGTAATTGGAGGGCCTTTTCCATTGATACTGACCTTGTTATCTGCATTACTTGGGAAAGTTAAAGTATTTGCTGATGCCTTTTCATTTGACTTACAAATTCAAATATAATTTCAATTGTAAGATACATTCACAATATCATTTATTCAATGAATAAATTATCCTTTTTTATATTATATATTATTATATTTTTTAACTTCTGTTGTCTTTTTTTCTTCCCTTTCTTTCATTTAGAGTAAGAAATCTAAAATTCGCCACATATAGAAATACTAATAAATGAATTGAGGAGATATTTGTTGAATGTACAGTAAATTAAGGCTTTTTGCACTGAAAAATACCAACTTTTAGACAAAAAAATCATTTTCTTCATAAAAATTAACTAAGGTTTTATAGGTGGCGAATTTTAGATTCCTGGCGAATTTTAGATTTCTTACTCTAACACAGAATTCCTGCCTCTTTTTTTTCACTTTTGTGTAGAGAAAAGCAATAACCTAGTAACCAACCCCCTCAAAATCTCTCCAAACTTTTACAATGACACACATATACACATTTTGCAATACAAACCAGAAATTTTTTAATTAACAAAACACCACCGGGATCTTTATTTTCAAAATATTCTAGTGTTGGCTGGCTCTAACTCACAGTACATATGATTGTTACCTTCTGTGTAAGTTTTTTCTTTCATAAATAAAGGATAATAAAATATTACACTACAAATGTGTAGTAATATATGTAATCTGTGCAAACTATGACATCTCTTGAAGTGCCAAAATAAAAGATTATTCTGACCAAGTATAAGGTCCCCACTCCCTTGATATATATATATACCAGAATGTAGAATAAAATCTAAGTTATACACCTTGTTCATAACTCTATAAATGTTCACTATGCAGGTTTTTTTTTTACAATATAATTATAAAGCCACATTATGTCTATATCTGTTAACACAAAGTTTTGCAAAGAATTTGAGGAAGAGATAAATAATCGATGAATGAAGCAGCAGAGTCTTCTATCAATTGCCTATTTAAAATGTCAACTTTCAGTATATCCATATAATTTTAATCAAATAACTATAAAAAATCTTCATGAATTTGGAAATACTTGTCATTTACCCTTTGTACTTCTGTTGAAAAGAAACCTTGTTTAAATTAAAAGTAAATATGAGGTCCTCGAGAGCCTTTACATTTAAATTTGCCCTGTTATTGGAAGATAATGGTTGCATGGAAATATTTTGGTATTCAACACAACAGTACTTACTTAATTTTCAAAGATTAACATACACCTCAATACCAAGGCATATCTATACCAATGCCATAACTCATCAATACAAAAAAAGTACGACAAACCTTTACCTTTCTAATACCTTTCCACCTCTGATCGAGAGAATTCAGCCAATGAGCAGTTATCATTTACACAAAAATAACAAGAAAATAAACACACAAAATTGTCCTAAAACTGTTGTCACAATTTCACTTTCCATCACAAATATACACTACTATAGGCACTAACAATAACTGGTCTGTTAATATTTCTTTTGTCAATATCTACATAAATATACAAATTAATATGCACTTACTGTTTTAAGCATTGAACATACTTTGCATAGAGATTATAACAATCCTAAGTACATAACAATATATTACACACACAACAATACCAAAACTTTCCAAAAGATCACCCAGATTCAAAATAAGGCTGGACGTAAAACACTTCAAAATTCTGAGCACTGGTTTTACTCTTCAAGTTGGTGAGTTTTTTAAATTATTGTTTGGTCTATTATTTCAAAAGTATCTGATGTCCATGCCGCATTTAGAAAAAATCCAGAGGACCGAGAAAGCTTTTAAGTTTTTAACTAAGTCCACAGGTTGGAGACAAAATCATCATCCATAACTATAAAGAAAAAAAATGGCAAAACGTACATTTAGATTATCTTATTGTCTCTAAACATAAGAGGTTAATTAATTATCCTGTATAATAAGAAGAATATCAGAAAATGTAAATTTATGTATATTTGTTTTTTAAATAATCTCAATGTGTGGTAAAATACTGAAGAATAACAATTTATGAATTACAATGAAAACTAAAAAAAATAGCAAGAGTGTAAGTAATATTTGAAAAGACTGCCAAAGAATTTTGCTCTCAATTGATGAATACCTCAACCTTGGAAAAATTAGAAGCTTACAAAAACATTTGCTACTGTAAAATGAAATAAAGAAAAACAAGTGAGAAATAACAAGTACATAATGACAAACTTAACCTACATTGTGAACCGCCAAATATTTGTATAGGTATTATTTTTGGACAACTATGTTCACATATTGCATTTTAAACACTACAACAGTAGAAGAATCTACATTTAATACTGAAGAATTTAAAAAAAAAACAAGAACAATACTGAAAGCTCTTTAATTTCACAAGGTAATATGCAGTATTCAGGCTGAAATTTGTGACAAATATATTAACAGACTTAGTTTTGCAAGTGTTAACTCATCTGCAGGAGTTGTAGGACTTCACCAGCCCGCTTATTTTCTAGTCCTGTACCAGTATTCCAGAAGCCTAAGCTAAACTGAATCTGAATGCTCACATGCATCCAACTCACTGTATGAATACCAACTTACTTGTTGAAATACCAACTGTAACAAATTTTATTGTAATTTAACTTTTTACAAGTTAAATACTTACCTTATCCTCACAAGTGCCTGTTTGGTTTTGTGGAGCAAAACGTATCGACCGACAAGAATTTTTTAAGGAATATTCTTGTCACAAGAGGTGACCCCTTGTCTGCGCATGTCCGCGCTTGCGCAGTAGTCGTTGTCGACAGACGAATGTCGAGAGCTCTTCATTGTATTTTTGGTCCCCAGAAAACAAATTATGCGGGGAGGTAGGGTGGGTTTATCCTTGTGAGGATAAGGTAAGTATTTAACTTGTAAAAAGTTAAATTACAATAAAATTTGTTACATTTTATTGCGTAAAATAGCCTTACCTTATCCTCACAAGTGCTTGAATACAACCATAACAGGTGGAGGGTATTTGTTTTGGCCACACTGTTAGATGATTGTCAGACAAGGGGTCACCAAATAAAGCACTGATAAGAGGATAAGATAAGCTTCCATAATCCACATCTTAGGTTATATATTACTTCTTCAACACAGATAAGTAATTTGCTAACCTCAACAAGAGATCCATGATGTGGTCGTCATTGTTGTTGCTGTTGCTGTTGTAGATAATTTTACAACAAATCATATAGCAGTATTAACCATCACCCAGTATTGGCCGGAGATGTCTGCATGACTCCCCAAACAAGATGTCATCATCTGACAATGAGAATATCTCCAAGCAGGCAAACTGAACTGCATAAACTGCAGATATGGGGCCATATGTAAGTCAAGAAAGACATATGTCAGTGACACAACACTTGTATAACTGGAGAGAACATAAATATGGGAGTCATATCAATAACATGTATAAATACACAAAATCTGATTACATGCTGAGGTGAATTCACAAGGCCCAAATTGTTCATGGACTGGTCATGGGATTGCCAAGCTACATCTTCGAGTGGAATGTAGCAAAGAATTGTGGGTCTTCCAATAACAAGAGTTTGATATCTGCTCAGGTAAGACCCCACTCTTGAAAACTAAAGAGGCAGCCATGGATGTAATATGTGTCTCAATGTATGGATTCTGAGAATCAGAATTAAAGGACTGGCAATCTAATCATGCATCCAGATTGATCCAGGAAGAGATAGCAGAACTCAAGATATCTCCGTCAAGCCTTCCTTAAAAGATATGAGCAAGAGATTCTTCACCTCCTTGAAGTACTTGTACTGTCTTGATAGTAACTAAGTACTGTAAGAGGGCAGAGTGTCACATCAGTCCAACGTCAGCTCAAGAAAGGTTTGTGAGCTGGAATGACCACCGGTTTGAGCCATCTGGGGCATCAGAAGCCAACTGATTGTTGCTAAAATCAGGAGAAGGAGACTTTCCCTTTTCTCCAAGCAGTAGTCCTGTCCAAGAAGGATGTAAGTGCTGTAGGAGGACAACGAATCATGTGTGTAGGCAATTTGAGTTCAGGAATGATGTAGAGCTGAAGAGACCACTGAAGCCAATCTAGACCAATTGAGGCTAATAGGTCCTTGCTGAAAAGGTAGGTAGGAGGGAGAAACTGTAACCTCCTTCCTATGAGGCTTGTGTCTGAAGGAGCCAAAGTCCCAGAATACACTTCCAATGTCATTGCAACAGTCTTGCAAGTCAAACTTTTTTAGACTGACCTCCTTTTAAAGGTTAATAAGGAGCCTTTTGTGAAAACCAACAGAAGCAAAGGCAAATCCCTTTATGCTGCACCTCTGTTAGCAGTGGGCTTCTCTCTATAACACTTGCAATAGGCCTATAAAGATGCAGGCTTTGGTTCAATTCCTGCACAAAAAATGTAAATGATCAGCTATGGCTGCTGCAAAGCCAACAATAGTGACAGGTTTCAGATTTTTGCAAGTAAATGGCTCAAAAAATCTGGTATATTTGAGACCGTAGGCTCTGAGATGGCCACCTTATTCTGTGGGTACCAGAGCTCAAAATGGCCCATCATGACTCATACATTCCAAGATGAGGGTCCTTGAGATGCCCCAAATCTCTCTATCCCTTGCCCAGAGAATGATATAAGAGATTCTGAGTGGTGTTAAGGTGCCAAGCATGAAGGTGCCAATGTAACAGATTTAGATGGTATTTCTGACTGAATGGCTGTTTTTGAGACCAGTGAAGTAGCTGTAATGGAGGTTTGGTTGAATGACTCACCAGACCCCAAAGCCAATGCATCATGGGCCACCAAGGGGCCACTACAATCATTTTGCACCTGGTGTTCACTTGGTCAATGACTTTTTGGAATAAGTGGTATAGGACAAAAGGCCTAGCAGTCCAGAACCTCCAACAAGATGTTTAATTCATCTATGTTCAGAGCATTTGCATCCGGGACTGGCACCATAGAATGGAAGTTTGTGACTCATATTGGTGGCAAACATCTCTACCATTGGTATTTGACAAACTATGTAAATCAAATAGAATATTAAAGATGAAGACTCTCCTGTCTGTATAATTTCGTTCTTTATGGAGAGGCTGTCATGACATCTAGGCAACCCTGAATATATCTGGCTCATATGAGAATCTTTCAAGCATTGTTGTAGGCCAAGATGCAGCATACCTGCATAAAACACCTATAGTTGATTTGTGCCAAACTTGCACATTGTCTAGAACCATAAAGGGAGTAAGAACCATTCTGTACATATTACTTTTGTCCCTTCTGTAGGGGACATTGAGTATGACATTTAAGTAACCCCAGAATATTTCTGTCTCTTAAGAGTATATTTCAAGGATTGTAGTAGGCCAGGATGCGCCAAACCTTTATCCCTTCTGGAGATATGTTGAGTATGACCTTTAAGCAACCAAGAATATGTCTGTTATGAGTATATTTCAAGGATTGCAGTAGGCCAAGCTGCGCCAAACTAGGAGGTATACGCTCCCCCCCCCCTGTTTGTTCAGATAACCGAATACAGAGGTGTTGTCTGATGCTATCAGAATTCTTTTGTGTGGAATTTGTCTTGAAGGCTTTTAAGGGCTGAACACACTGCCTTCAGCTGTATGACCTTGAAATGTAATATATATACATTTTAACTGTCCAAAAGCCACTGACTGTTCTGCTTCTAAATGGGATCATCAACCCTGGTTTAATGCATCTACGAAAATAAGGGAATTTGTGCCCCTGTGTATAGAAAGGGCATCCTATTTCCAAGTTTTTGGCATTTCCACCACTGAATATGCTTTTCCAGAAGGATTTGAAACAGGAATTCTCACAACTAGTGACTGGAGATATTGCCAGTTGTAGTAGATACCAGTGAAAGGCACACCTACATAAGTGACCCATTGGTATAGTCTTTTCCAAAGATGGTGGTACCCCTACCTGGGATATAAGCAACCTTGGGGTCATTTGTGATGAGATCTCCATTTCCTGAAAAGATTTCTCAAGTTTTTAAAATTTATTTGTGTTAGAAAGATATTTCCTTGTACCAATATGCAATGGTAACCTAGGAAATCGATCCTTGTGTGGACTCGAGCTTGGATTCTTATCAGAAACTAATCACAAAGCTGAGATGTTGAAGAATTTAGATGAATTCTTGGTTTGAAGCAAAAACTGGTGTCTTTTATGTACTCTTAACAACAGTGGTCCAGGTATTGGTGAACTCATATTCTGCGAGACTGAAGAATGAGTTTTGCCTCTTTTACTACTGGTGTGAATACAAGAGGGGTGGTCGCTAATCTGAAGTTCAGTGCTTTGAACTGATAGGTTTGACCGTGTACATTAAACTGAAGTAGATGTTGAAAATCTTGGTGAGTCGGTACATAGAAGAACGCATCTTTTATAACCGAAATTCTAATAATTTCTGCTGTCTCCAGTTTAAATGATGCGACAAGCAGGTATTTATTGACATAGTAAACGAACTTCACTCGTGGGCAATGACCGTTGAAGTCGTAGTTAGAAATCAATTCAGGATGCTGAGATGTATCAGAGGTCGCCATTAGCCGAGTTTCTATACAAGAAATAAACTGCCATAGAAACCTGGAGTTCTGCAATTCTTGAGTGGATAACTTGCTGTCTTTTGAAGCATTTCCAGCAATATTTCAGCGGTATTTAATGTAGCCATGTTTTCCTGTCTGACGTCATCGCTTTGCATTGTGGGTAGTACAGGTATTGGAGAATTCGATTGGTGAGTAACTCGACAATCCCAACTGAAGATTCGCACAACTCTGGGATGGCAATGAAAAAATATCCCATCACTGCCAGTAACACTGCAAGAAGAGCCTCCATGGTGACTTGCATTAATGTAGCCACGTTCTTCTGTATCCCTCTGACCTGGTAAACTAGGCAGAGTGGTACGACGATCTTTTGTGGTTAGTAGGGGAAAATTACTGGACATAGCTCCTGTCCTGAATATACTGTGCAAAATACACTGTAAAAGTTGGAAGCAAGGACTTCAACATATAATATAATATAGCATAAAATCTCATCTAGCCAGTTTGATCTTCGTTGAGTTTGCAGAAGAATTAACTCAAAAGTCACAGTATTCTTTCCAATGGAGACATGGCCATAGGAAGGTTTATTATCTAGTAAATAGTTATTGCAATTCTTCAACAGGGCTGAACAGACAAGCAGTGCACATACTGCCCCAAAGATGTCTGTTGGATCTTCATCCAAATTTACAGCAAAGGAAGGTAATCTGTCCATATTTTCATGTCTTGATAAGCAGGAAGTCCACTGTACCTGCTGGGAAGCAAAATAATAACAGCAAGGATCCGTGGATACGCTTCTGTAGTCGTTCTTTTGGAGGGAGACCTGTTACTGTACCAGGGTGGCGCTCCACCCACAGTAAAGAATCTACGACCTCCGCTGCCAAGACAACTGCATTCTTTCTTCTTTGCACAAGGTAATATTCATGGTTTGCCATCAAATAAGGGACCATAAAGCAGTTTTCCACTGAAAACTTTACAGCAAAATCTTCTCTGCATCCCTTTCATAGACAAGGAGGTAGTTCCAGTCGAATAATGGGCGAGTACAGCCGAAGATATACACCGTCTTCCACTGAAGACTTTACAGCAACATCTTCTTGGACATCTTATTCTGACCCTTTTCAGGACAAGGGAGGCAGAATTAGTGGTAGTACCAGTCGAATAATGGACAACTACAGGTAGGTGCACGCTTGCACGCTTCAAAACTTCATAGATCTTCATCCGTGAATGGACGATAATAAGGAAAAATACGTGCTGCTCCCATATCGACCAAAAATATAATGAAGAGCTCTCGACATTCGTCTGTCGACAACGACTACTGCGCAAGCGCGGACATGCGCAGACAAGGGGTCACCTCTTGTGACAAGAATATTCCTTAAAAAATTCTTGTCGGTCGATACGTTTTGCTCCACAAAACCAAACAGGCACTTGTGAGGATAAGGTAAGGCTATTTTACGCAATAAAAATACTTGTTGATAAATATCTCAAAACCTAGTGCATGTACCACATGACAACTGGTCTTGCTTGCCATAAAAATATGAAGTTTAATCCCAATTTCTCACGTCTGAATGTCTACCCTGCTTGACCCTACAAGATGACATGGACAACTGGTGGCTGAAAGTGATGTCACTTGTGGAGGGGTCTTCATCTACGCATTTTAAGTCTTCATACAAAATCATATATAGAGTGAATTTGGATTGACAGGTAACCCAATTTTCATGTGAAAGTATTGCCTTATTTGTTGATGGTAAAAAATGGACTCATCCAATATCTAAATAATGTGGAATTTGAAAACTAATTTATCAAACTAATTAAATGACATTCAAGTATTCTGAATTGGTATGGCTTGTTGTTGTATATAATGTGTTGGTGGTACATATGTAAACAAAGGAGAATGGATATTTACACAGTAAACCTGTCAACCGATGGTTTAGGGAACAAAGGCACATGTAGAAATAAAAGAGTGAAAGATGAAAAGCCAACTATAATGATGTTGCCAATGTTCATGACCATATGACGTCAAACAAAATCAGTCAGCAGATTTCATACACATAAAAATTAATGCTAATAGTATTCATACATATATAACTTGTGGTCACTCACTATCACATATATAGTTACACAGAATTACATTAGACTTGCAGTAATTACACAACAGGGTATGTTCAAGCAACAAAGAAGCTATGCTGGGAAACAAAATAAATACAGTAGAATAAGAAAAGTGAAATTTGCCAGTCACCAGTGGGGCCAACTCTTATAATATTAAGCATCAAAAAATAAAATTTAAAGAAAAATGTGACAATCAATTGATTAAAAATAGCAGGAGATGCCTGTATCCCACAGCCTGGGGAAGTAGTTAGCGGCTCGGATGACCACTTAAAATGGCGCTCCTCTGTCATTGGGTCCTATCCCCAGTGGCAGGTTAAAGAACCTCAAGGATATTGATAAATGGTCATCCTTGAGCCTCCATCTTCCAGTTAGGGGAATGTCAGTTACTTGTGAGTTGGGGCTGTACCTGTACAGTCGGATTGGTTAAATAGCGCTTTGAGTCCTGTAGTATATGGAGATATTGCGCTGAGTATAAATACATAATAATAATAATAATAATAGTTTTTGACACCATGAGATATGGAAGAAGTGAAACAGAACAAAGATCAGTACACTTTCACAGCAAACAGTGTCAGTTATGCAAAGGTCCAAATAATGTTTAAATAGACAAAATAACATTTAAGACAGAGAAGATGTCTTAAATTATGAAGCTGTAAAATTTTTAAATTGATGTATAGTGATCTAGCCCATACAGGATTTTAATGGGCAAGGTCACTACAGCAAGGTCCAAGCTCAAATCGAGGTCACACGATGACATTGCACACATACACCCCCAACTAATTCCCTACCAAGTTTCAATTTCATACATCTTATAGATTCTGACATACAGTTCGGACGATCTTTTTTCTGCCGCCCATCCGCCTACCCACCCATCTGAACACCATGGTTGAAAACAATACCTGCATGGCCCTTAAGGCTGTGGGGTAAAAAGCTACACAGAACTACAAGATGACAACTTAAAATGTCCCATAATTCACCTCTGTGGGAATTTTACATACTATGGGAAATTTAACATTTCTTATTCTGCACAGTAAAATCATCCTAAAATCTGTTTTGGGTGCATAGGAAATTCAGCCGTTAAGTAAAAATACATTATGCTCTCAATCAATAACCTTGCCTAAGATATAACAATGAATCAACAGATGTAAGAAAGAATTCCATTATTTGCATCAGAAAAAAAAACAACAACATCAAGATCTAGATGATAACAGCAATAAAGGCTACGATATAAACCAATACATTATGTCCTGAACAGTGGGATACATACTATAGATACATATTCAAATTAAAATGTACCCTTTCAAAAGTCAAAGTGAACAGAACACAGCTTTGCAAAGTTGAATTGCACAAGAGGCCATCAGTAATGTTTCTACCAAATCAGAGGAATCTGGATAACTGTTGAAGTTTTACCATCAAACTCTCCTAAAATTCTAATCATTGTGAATTCTTACAAAGAAGACGAATCATACATCAGACTGTGTTTCTCTACTTAGTTTGATTAGCAAATGGGAAAGCGGGTGTTTGAGACTTTGATTTTTCTTTCTTAAACCTAAAGTTTTAGAGTTAACAGGAACAATATAACATACAAACAAATAAACTTCTCCCCTGCACCAATGATATGTGTATTTTTGGTTTTTTCTAAATACTGTAAAATCAACTGGGTCACAGTATTTTTGGTGGAAACTACATGAGTATATAGAAAATGCTGCAAAAATAAGGACACTGTATGAAGAGAGTTGTGCGAGACAAGAGGAAATGAAATTTCAATGATTTTAATTTCAATGCAAATTTTTCAACAGTGCAAGGTATTACTAAAACCAAACACAAATTGAAAATTTTCGCTAATTGAAAATAATTAACGATGAGTTGAAATTTGTAGGAGGTTTCAAAAGTTTGATAAACAGAAGGAAATTAAACTGTAAAAAATTGACGTGGCTTGTCTGAAGTTAAAGCTTATATTCTATCAAACCATTTTAAATAAAGGCAGTAGCTCACAAATATAATCTCATGGAGAGGTAGCCGTACAAATATTTCTCAGCAGAGCATGAAACCTGTAGTACTTCCCGATATGTAACAATGCTGTTAGCCTTAAAATATATAGAAGTTTTTTGTGACCTATTTCTGACAAAACATGAAGTACAATGATGCCTTCAAAAGGCTGAAACAGACATTTGCTATATGATTAGCAATCAGAAATAATATTACGTAATTATAAATATATTTGAGTCCTTCTTAAATCTTCAACACCTATATTATAATCTACCTTAACATAATTTTTTTAAAACTTACCATTTGTATAACTTCAAAAACTTGTGCCCATCTCAGCGTTCATTATAACAGATACCAGAAACATAACTTTCCACCACACCTTAACTACTACAAGTACGCAATATATTAAACTCTGAGGCATACTCGAAAACAAGAAAAAAAACCTTAACTATTTTGTGTATACTCTTAACAAGAACAAACATACAGCCACACAGAAAAAGAAAACACAATAATATGGAACTGTAAATCTCTTCAAATAATGATATTTACATTACAATAACAATCAGTATTACAGCTAAGCTTTTCCTTGAATTCAGAAGCCATATACACAGAAAATTTCATTCAATTCTGCTTCATCTTCATTTTTACCAATCTTTTTTTTGTCAATCAGTCATGGAATGAAGAAAATACTAATTAAATTTTATTAGCATTGAATTCTATAGTTACTATTTCTTGTATTTATTTTGTATTAATAAGAATTTACAATGAACAAATAGCTTTTTGTATCTATGACTTGTTGACAAGTTTCTTTATGCGAGTCAGTGTGGTAATTGGAGCTGTGAAATCAGAATTTTGTTTTAACAATGTTTGCCAACACTCTATAGGACTAACAAACTATGATCTTAGTTCCATCACCTAACACTTTCAGAGCTGAATAACAGTATAGAAACCCACCACATAATCTTGTAACTATGTGAAGCACAATGTGAAAACGTATAATCCATAAATATTTTTAGTATATTTCCCCTCATGTTTAACAGATGAAAATAGCCTCTTTTATGGCGTGTTTAACAAATCTTTTAAAGTGTCTGAATTTCAAACGTTTTAACCATATTTCACTTTTGGGACAGTTATTGAGGGACATATCAAACTGCTATAAATATCATTGCGATATGCTAGTGACTGATGCATATATCCATGTTCACTTTTTATGAAATCTGACCGAGGCAGGAATTATTCTGAAACAACTGGACAAGAGGCAAAAATTTTAAGAATGGGTGTAACTCTGGCCAAAATAGGAGTCAGGTATCAACATTACAATAACCATCCTGAATCCCCCATACCCAAGTATATTGAAATAAAATGTGAAATATTTGTGAAAAAAGGGAGACTTATGTACAAAAACTCAAATATTCTCCAGACAAATCTGACTGAAAATGTAAAGAATTAATCAATATTTGGCCAGATGTTAGTGTACTTGGTTTGATAGTTCATATTTGCTGTCTCAGTACTGTTTTTAAGGGACCATTTAACAGTTCAAAAACCTTATGTGAAGAATGAGTAAATATGTATGTTGTAACTTTGGCTAACATGTTTTGAACTAGGCTTCAGTAAGTAGACCCACACTGTTTATATTTCTGAGATTGGTGCCATAAGCATCGGTATTAGACATATGCTGCAGCAACTAACTCTAACATAATGTCTCAGATTTTATCATCAGTCAATCTACTATCTGTTAACAAAAGAATCTCCAAAAACAGAAAACTGTGTCTCAATTTTATGGATTTTGAGAGCTCTTTTAATTGTACACAGGTTACATGATCTTATTTCACTATCCATTCATTTGCTCTTACCTACAACCCAAGAATATCACGTTTTTAGCACAGTGAGATACTCCAGCTCAAGCATTTTGGTAAATATTAGATTCATTATTATTCATCACAACAAAATATCAAATATGTCACCACGGTAACTACAATTTCTGTCTTTGAACACTACAAAATCTAACAGTTCAACTGTGGCTTTCAATAATATTTCTTTTTTGACATTTCCTTTACAACCTGGTAAAGATCTCAACATAACCTTCATAATCAAAGAAAAAATAACCCAGAAGTAGAGAAAAAAAGTCCAACACACATACAAAGATGTTATCCTGGTTTCGATTCTTTTCTGATTACCATCATTGGTCCTTCTAGGGATTCTTTGATGAAAAGAAAACCGCTGTATCGAGGAAGCTCTGTATGATATACCAAGAGGTATCATTTCTGTAATCCTGTTATCAGTCACTAGGTGTCTCTCCTTATCAGCTGATTCGATCCAGTTCCTCGTTGCTCCATCGATGTTCTTGGCTGATGCCATTTATTTCGCCGTTCAGCTTCAAATCTTTGGCCGTTGTCGTTACCGTGGTCATTGTTGTGGTGAGTTTTGTCGCCTCGCTTTTCCTACTGATGCGCCCCCTAGGTTTTCTCTGTGGTAATGCCTCTTCATAAATATGCTCCTCTATATGCACGCTGGTTGTTTTTTTTTCACCTTCCGTGGGAAAGTTATTTCCATTCTCTTCATAGCAATGATCGTCCCTGTTAAAGCTATGTTGTTGGTCTTCCGTTCCAGCTTTATTATTGTTATTGTTTGAGGACACCAAAGTCTCTTGCTCTGCATTTCCATTATCTACCGACCCAGTGGGTTTTCCATGGTCTTTGACATTAATATTCTTATTGTCTTCTGCATTCTTTAGACCATTTTGAACTCCATCCTTTCGACTTTTTACCAGCTTCTCTCGGTTTCCTTCCATTTCTCCTGCTGAATTCTCACTTTTGGATACAACCTTGTCATTCCTCTCTTGACCCTGACTATGACCTCGATCTTGAGCCTGCAAAGATTTCTTCTGCTCTGTACTCTTTGACCTTGACCTCTGCCATCCACCTCTGCCACGACCTCTGTTTGAACCCCGGCCACTTGGGGAATCGTAATTTCGCCTGTAGGGAGAAGAGCCACTGCCCCCTCGCGAATTTTTGTCCATTTTCTTTGTATCTTCAGAAAACTTTACACTGTCTTTATTAGAAGTATTAGAAACATTTCCTGTCACACCGACTTCCTTCTCGGTCACAGTTTCTGTTGATTTTTCTGTTTTTATTCCATCATGCCCTGCTGCTGCCTTTCTTGGTGACTGTGATCTGTTCATGACTGGGCCACCCTGGGCTGCGGTGCCTTTCATAGGGGACTGAGATCGCTGGGGGTTGTTTGGGTTGTAATAACTTCTCTTTGTCGGGGACTGGGACCTATTTCCAGAGTTATACCTGCCTTTGGATGAAGACTGAGACCTAATTCCTTCGGGCTTATTAATGTATGTGTTCTTCGTTGGGGTGTGCGACCTGTTCTTGTATTGATTCTTTCCCCTTGATTCTGGAGCTTGTGATGGCTTACCAGGAGAGGCTTTCTCTTGTGTCACGGGGTTTGATTGGCTCTGTGACTGTTTTGAGCCCTCTGATTGGCTGTTTACTGGTGCAGTTTTCTGAGGACCATCGCCATCTCCTTTTTCTTCATTAGCACCAGTAACTAAGCTGGATTCTGTATTAATAAAAAAAGTAATGCGAAAAATATCTCAACTTTACATCAAAAATTTCTAAATTTTATTAATTAAAATTAAAATGGAAGAATGCAAGAAAACAACAACACAACTCTGTAGGTTCTATATGTGTCATAAATCAAACAATTTATCAGAAAGACTTTTATACATTCATTTGCTGGAGGAAATCAATGTAAACCAGCTTTTTCATAGAAGATAAAACATTATTCTAAATAGGTAAGAAAATAAATTTATTTATACAAACAACATTCTCTTGCTGAGGAGGTTTAAAATTTATCTCAAACTCATAGTTGGGCTTGTTTATTTGCTTTCACTTAAACCGAATTCTACAAAAAAAGGAACTATTGTTCTGAAAGGGGATTCAACTTCAAGTACTTCAAGTTTAAATGAATATTCCAGTTACCTGAAGTACTACGACTCATCTGTTTCCTTTCCTTTTGCCTCTCTCGCTGTTTCTGACGGCGGCGAATGTTTCGGCTTTTTCTCTTTTCACCTGAAATAAAAAAAATTATGTATCAACAAACATAGAAAATAATACACAACTGAACCCCTTTCAGAAGACCTGGTGGGAGTTGAAATGAATATCAGGACCCTGGAGGGCCTTTCCACTGAAATTTACCATGTAATCTAATCAGGGTTTTTATAGTGCTTAATCTCCATCATTTGACTGACTATAAGGCGCACCTATACATAAATCTATGAATAGTCAAAGGTCCACTGATGTAGCCAGGTCATAGCTGAGAAGACACAGGGGAGGTGGGGGTGGGTGGACTGTTATCGTGAAGGGTCAAAGTTGGGGTTGTATGCCTTTCAATCAATAAGGCGATATAGGCCTCAGTGAGCAGTTCAAGATTGCCAGGTTAAGCTTGAATGGGAATCATCATCAGGGAAAGTGTTGTAAAACCAATATGTACAGGGTTATTTCATACCTCCCCTTACAGAAGACCTGCCCTATATATGACCACGTTATTGCAACAGAACTCACTTCAAGGCCCCTCTCCTTGACCCTCATTACAACTGAGGCCACTTTTGAAACCCATATTTTAATACTTTTCAAACTTTTCTTAGAAAACTGTAGGCTAGTTTATTTGTTTACTCCATCATAGTCCTAATTACAAGGACATAACAACACTCACTATTGCTAGTGGAACTAGTATCAGTATCTTCTGGATCTTCTTCCTGTTTCATCACCACAGGTAGACCCTGACTTTCCTCCGTGTTTCCTGTTTTATTGCTGCCATCTTTCTGACCCTGAAGCCTTTGACCTTGGCCCTGGTTTCGACCTTGCCCTCTGCTCACGCTGCGACCTCTCCCAGAGGGCGTCTGGCTGCGACGAGCATTGGTTTTTTGTTGATCCTGCATTGACAAAGTTTTAACATTTCACTGCTGTGTCATACTGTTGGATAATTGGAAATTTAATCTGGAAGAAAACTTCACTTATGTTTAAATTTCTAAAAGGCACTGGATATTATTTTTCATTAATGGTCAGTAGTTATTTAAAGGATGAACACAGATATGAAATTTCATTAAGAATTAATTTTCCCTAATCAAGCTACATATACTTTGTCAAAATGACAATGATGAATGCCAAATGAAAATTACCACTTAGACTGCATCAATACTTAATCTTTTGATTAAGATTTCATTAATGAACAAGCTTTTCACCGGATTAAGAATGATATAATTTCCACTTCTCACTCAACATTGTCTTAGCTATGTGGAATAGTAAATACTCAATTCTCGAACTACTCTGACATCTGATAGTGGAGAGTCGGCTGACTCCACCTTTACTTGTAGAAATGCTCAGGCTAAAGACTCATTTTCACCATGATCCTTCATAGACCTATTTTTTATTTTATTCCTCTCTCTACTAAATGCCTGATAGAGTTTTATGTGCCTTACAAAATTTACAGCACTATCTTTGTGTTTTAAACAATTATACATTAACACAATTATAGACTAGAAATCGGCCGCCCTGTTGATAGTAGATGCGAATAGAAACAGGATAGCATAGAAGAACACACATTATCATGTGTAATGTCCACCCATGAACCTTTTGCCCAAATTGTACAGTAGTCTTACAAGACCCTGTTTCATTTGTAAAATATATCAATGATGCTTAAATATTTGTTAGTGTAGATGTAAATTATTTCAGCTTCATGCCTTTTTGCATTGGTTGGGTTGAAAATTTTGACGAAATCACTCTATCTGGCACGGTTAAGAAGATAGAAGCAAATTCCTGTTTTTTTATTTTTGGCAAAAATTTGAAAATTCAAAATGGCCGCCATTTTTGGGAAAAGGAAATTTTTTTGAAAATTGCCAAGAGTACATTTTTTAGATACCCTATGGGTCGAAAATTTCAACGAAATAACTCTATTTTGCACGGTTAAGGCCAGTTTGTGTTTTTCCATTTTGGGCAAAAATTCGAAAATTCAAAATGGCTGTCATTTTTGGGGAGGGGAAAATTTTTTGAAAATTGCAAAGATTACATTCCTTAGATACCCTGTGGGTTGAAAATTTCGACGAAATCGCTCTATCTCGCATGGTTAAGGAGATAGAAGCAAATTTGTGTTTTGCCATTTTTGACAAAAATTTGAAAATTCAAAATGGCCGCCATTTTAGGGGACGGGAAATTTTTTTTTAAATTGCCAAGAATACAATGCTGAAATACCTGTGGGTCGAAAATTTTGATGAAATCGATCTATCTCGCACGGTTAAGGAGATAGAAGCAAATTTGTGTTTTGCCATTTTTGGCAAAAATTCGAAAATTCAAAATGGCCGCCATTTTTGGGGAGGGGAAAATTTTTCGTAAAATTGCAAAGATTGCATTCCTTCGATACCCTGTGGGTCGAAAATTTCGACGAAATCGCTCTATCTCGCACGGTTAAGGAGATAGAAGCAAATTTGTGTTTTGCCATTTTTGGCAAAAATTCGAAAATTCAAAATGGCTGCCATTTTTGGGGAGGGGAAAATTTGTTGGAAAATTGCAAAGATTGCATTCCTTAGATACCCTGTGGGTCGAAAATTTCGACGAAATCGCTCTATCTCGCACGGTTAAGGAGATAGAAGCAAATTTGTGTTTTACCATTTTTGGCAAAAATTCGAAAATTCAAAATGGCCGCCATTTTTGGGGAGGGGAAAATTTTTTGAAAATTGCAAAGATTGCATTCCTTAGATACCCTGTGGGTCGAAAATTTCGACGAAATCGCTCTATCTCGCACGGTTAAGGAGATAGAAGCAAATTAGTGTTTTGCCATTTTTGGCAAAAATTCGAAAATTCAAAATGGCCGCCATTTTTGGGGAGGGGAAAATTTTTGGAAAATTACCAAGAGCACAATGCTCAGATACCCTGTGGGTCGAAAATTTTGACGAAATCGCTCTATCTGGCACGGTTAAGGAGATAGGAGGAAATTTGTGTTTTGCCATTTTTGGCAAAAATTCGAAAATTCAAAATGGCCGCCATTTTTGGGGAGGGGAAAATTTTGTAAAAATTACCAAGAGCACAATGCTCAGATGCCCTGTGGGTCGAAAATTTTGACGAAATCGCTCTATCTCGCACGGTTAAGGAGATAGAAGCAGATTGGTGTTTTGCCATTTTTGGCAAAAATTCGAAAATTCAAAATGGCCGCCATTTTTGGGGAGGGGAAAATTTTTTGAAAATTGCAAAGATTGCATTCCTTAGATACCCTGTGGGTCGAAAATTTCGACGAAATCGCTCTATCTCGCACGGTTAAGGAGATAGAAGGAAATTTGTGTTTTGCCATTTTTGGCAAAAATTCGAAAATTCAAAATGGCCGCCATTTTTGGGGAGGGGAAAATTTTGTAAAAATTACCAAGAGCACAATGGTCAGATACCCTGTGGGTCAAAAATTTTGACGAAATCGCTCTATCTCGCACGGTTAAGGAGATAGAAGCAAATTTGTGTTTTGCCATTTTTGGCAAAAATTCGAAAATTCAAAATGGCCGCCATTTTTGGGGAGGGGAAAATCTTTGGAAAATTGCAAAGATTGCATTCCTTAGATACCCTGTGGGTCGAAAATTTCGACGAAATCACTCTATCTCGCATGGTTAAGGAGATAGAAGCAAATTAGTGTTTTGCCATTTTTGGCAAAAATTCGAAAGTTCAAATGGCCGCCATTTTTGGGGAGGGGAAAATTTTTTAAAAATTACCAAGAGTACAATGCTCAGATACCCTGTGGGTCGAAAATTTTGACGAAATCGCTCTATCTGGCACGGTTAAGGAGATAGAAGCAAATTTGTGTTTTGCCATTTTTGGCAAAAATTCGAAAATTCAAAATGGCCGCCATTTTTGGGGAGGGGAAAATTTTTGGAAAATTGCAAAGATTGCATTCCTTAGATACCCTGTGGGTCGAAAATTTTGACGAAATCGCTCTATCTGGCACGGTTAAGGAGATAGAAGCAAATTTGTGTTTTGCCATTTTTGGCAAAAATTCGAAAATTCAAAATGGCCGCCATTTTTGGGGAGGGGAAAATTTTTGGAAAATTACCAAGAGTACAATGCTCAGATACCCTGTGGGTCGAAAATTTTGACGAAATCGCTCTATCTGGCACGGTTAAGGAGATAGAAGGAAATTTGTGTTTTGCCATTTTTGGCAAAAATTCGAAAATTCAAAATGGCCGCCATTTTTGGGGAGGGGAAAATTTTTGGAAAATTGCAAAGATTGCATTCCTTAGATACCCTGTGGGTCGAAAATTTCGACGAAATCGCTCTATCTCGCACGGTTAAGGAGATAGAAGCAAATTAGTGTTTTGCCATTTTTGGCAAAAATTCGAAAATTCAAAATGGCCGCCATTTTTGGGGAGGGGAAAATTTTGTAAAAATTACCAAGAGCACAATGCTCAGATACCCTGTGGGTCGAAAATTTTGACAAAATCGCTCTATCTGGCACGGTTAAGGAGATAGAAGCAAATTTGTGTTTTGCCATTTTTGGCAAAAATTCGAAAATTCAAAATGGCCGCCATTTTTGGGGAGGGGAAAATTTTTTAAAAATTACCAAGAGTACAATGCTCAGATGCCCTGTGGGTCAAAAATTTTGACGAAATCGCTCTATCTCGCACGGTTAAGGAGATAGAAGCAGATTGGTGTTTTGCCATTTTTGGCAAAAATTCGAAAATTCAAAATGGCCGCCATTTTTGGGGAGGGGAAAATTTTTTGAAAATTGCAAAGATTGCATTCCTTAGATACCCTGTGGGTCGAAAATTTCGACGAAATCGCTCTATCTCGCACGGTTAAGGAGATAGAAGGAAATTTGTTTTGCCATTTTTGGCAAAAATTCGAAAATTCAAAATGGCCGCCATTTTTGGGGAGGGGAAAATTTTTGGAAAATTGCAAAGATTGCATTCCTTAGATACCCTGTGGGTCGAAAATTTCGACGAAATCACTCTATCTCGCACGGTTAAGGAGATAGAAGCAAATTAGTGTTTTGCCATTTTTGGCAAAAATTCGAAAATTCAAAATGGCCGCCATTTTTGGGGAGGGGAAATTTTTTTAAAAATTGCCAAGAGTACAATGCTCAGATACCCTGTGGGTCGAAAATTTTGACGAAATCGCTCTATCTGGCACGGTTAAGGAGATAGAAGGAAATTTGTGTTTTGCCATTTTTGGCAAAAATTCGAAAATTCAAAATGGCCGCCATTTTTTGGGGAGGGGAAAATTTTTGGAAAATTGCAAAGATTGCATTCCTTAGTTACCCTGTGGGTCGAAAATTTTGACGAAATCGCTCTATCTGGCACGGTTAAGGAGATAGAAGCAAATTAGTGTTTTGCCATTTTTGGCAAAAATTCGAAAATTCAAAATGGCCGCCATTTTTGGGGAGGGGAAATTTTTTTAAAAATTGCCAAGAGTACAATGCTCAGATACCCTGTGGGTCGAAAATTTTGACGAAATCGCTCTATCTGGCACGGTTAAGGAGATAGAAGGAAATTTGTGTTTTGCCATTTTTGGCAAAAATTCGAAAATTCAAAATGGCCGCCATTTTTTGGGGAGGGGAAAATTTTTGGAAAATTGCAAAGATTGCATTCCTTAGATACCCTGTGGGTCGAAAATTTCGACGAAATCACTCTATCTCGCACGGTTAAGGAGATAGAAGCAAATTAGTGTTTTGCCATTTTTGGCAAAAATTCGAAAGTTCAAATGGCCGCCATTTTTGGGGAGGGGAAAATTTTTGGAAAATTACCAAGAGTACAATGCTCAGATACCCTGTGGGTCGAAAATTTTGACGAAATCGCTCTATCTGGCACGGTTAAGGAGATAGGAGGAAATTTGTGTTTTGCCATTTTTGGCAAAAATTCGAAAATTCAAAATGGCCGCCATTTTTGGGGAGGGGAAAATTTTTGGAAAATTGCAAAGATTGCATTCCTTAGATACCCTGTGGGTCGAAAATTTTGACGAAATCGCTCTATCTGGCACGGTTAAGGAGATAGAAGCAAATTAGTGTTTTGCCATTTTTGGCAAAAATTCGAAAATTCAAAATGGCCGCCATTTTTGGGGAGGGGAAAATTTTTGGAAAATTACCAAGAGTACAATGCTCAGATACCCTGTGGGTCGAAAATTTTGACGAAATCGCTCTATCTGGCACGGTTAAGGAGATAGAAGGAAATTTGTGTTTTGCCATTTTTGGCAAAAATTCGAAAATTCAAAATGGCTGCCATTTTTGGGGAGGGGAAAATTTTTGGAAAATTGCAAAGATTGCATTCCTTAGATACCCTGTGGGTCGAAAATTTCGACGAAATCGCTCTATCTCGCACGGTTAAGGAGATAGAAGCAAATTAGTGTTTTGCCATTTTTGGCAAAAATTCGAAAATTCAAAATGGCCGCCATTTTTGGGGAGGGGAAAATTTTTGGAAAATTACCAAGAGCACAATGCTGAGATACCCTGTGGGTCGAAAATTTCGACGAAATCGCGCTATCTCGCACGGTTAAGGAGATAGAAGCAAATTAGTGTTTTGTCATTTTTGGCAAAAATTCGAAAATTCAAAATGGCCGCCATTTTTGGGGAGGGGAAAATTTTGTAAAAATTACCAAGAGCACAATGCTCAGATACCCTGTGGGTCGAAAATTTTGACAAAATCGCTCTATCTGGCACGGTTAAGGAGATAGAAGCAAATTTGTGTTTTGCCATTTTTGGCAAAAATTCGAAAATTCAAAATGGCCGCCATTTTTGGGGAGGGGAAAATTTTTTAAAAATTACCAAGAGTACAATGCTCAGATGCCCTGTGGGTCAAAAATTTTGACGAAATCGCTCTATCTCGCACGGTTAAGGAGATAGAAGCAGATTGGTGTTTTGCCATTTTTGGCAAAAATTCGAAAATTCAAAATGGCCGCCATTTTTGGGGAGGGGAAAATTTTTTGAAAATTGCAAAGATTGCATTCCTTAGATACCCTGTGGGTCGAAAATTTCGACGAAATCGCTCTATCTCGCACGGTTAAGGAGATAGAAGGAAATTTGTTTTGCCATTTTTGGCAAAAATTCGAAAATTCAAAATGGCCGCCATTTTTGGGGAGGGGAAAATTTTTGGAAAATTGCAAAGATTGCATTCCTTAGATACCCTGTGGGTCGAAAATTTCGACGAAATCACTCTATCTCGCACGGTTAAGGAGATAGAAGCAAATTAGTGTTTTGCCATTTTTGGCAAAAATTCGAAAATTCAAAATGGCCGCCATTTTTGGGGAGGGGAAATTTTTTTAAAAATTGCCAAGAGTACAATGCTCAGATACCCTGTGGGTCGAAAATTTTGACGAAATCGCTCTATCTGGCACGGTTAAGGAGATAGAAGGAAATTTGTGTTTTGCCATTTTTGGCAAAAATTCGAAAATTCAAAATGGCCGCCATTTTTTGGGGAGGGGAAAATTTTTGGAAAATTGCAAAGATTGCATTCCTTAGTTACCCTGTGGGTCGAAAATTTCGACGAAATCGCTCTATCTCGCACGGTTAAGGAGATAGAAGCAAATTTGTGTTTTGCCATTTTTGGCAAAAATTCGAAAATTCAAAATGGCCGCCATTTTTGGGGAGGGGAAAATTTTTGGAAAATTGCAAAGATTACATTCCTTAGATACCCTGTGGGTCGAAAATTTCGACGAAATCGCTCTATCTCGCACGGTTAAGGAGATAGAAGGAAATTTGTGTTTTGCCATTTTTGGCAAAAATTCGAAAATTCAAAATGGCTGCCATTTTTGGGGAGGGGAAAATTTTTGGAAAATTGCAAAGATTGCATTCCTTAGATACCCTGTGGGTCGAAAATTTCGACGAAATCGCTCTATCTCGCACGGTTAAGGAGATAGAAGCAAATTAGTGTTTTGCCATTTTTGGCAAAAATTCGAAAATTCAAAATGGCCGCCATTTTTGGGGAGGGGAAAATTTTTGGAAAATTACCAAGAGCACAATGCTCAGATACCCTGTGGGTCGAAAATTTCGACGAAATCGCGCTATCTCGCACGGTTAAGGAGATAGAAGCAAATTAGTGTTTTGTCATTTTTGGCAAAAATTCGAAAATTCAAAATGGCCGCCATTTTTGGGGAGGGGAAAATTTTGTAAAAATTACCAAGAGCACAATGCTCAGATACCCTGTGGGTCGAAAATTTTGACAAAATCGCTCTATCTGGCACGGTTAAGGAGATAGAAGCAAATTTGTGTTTTGCCATTTTTGGCAAAAATTCGAAAATTCAAAATGGCCGCCATTTTTGGGGAGGGGAAAATTTTTTAAAAATTACCAAGAGTACAATGCTCAGATGCCCTGTGGGTCAAAAATTTTGACGAAATCGCTCTATCTCGCACGGTTAAGGAGATAGAAGCAGATTGGTGTTTTGCCATTTTTGGCAAAAATTCGAAAATTGAAAATGGCCGCCATTTTTGGGGAGGGGAAAATTTTTTGAAAATTGCAAAGATTGCATTCCTTAGATACCCTGTGGGTCGAAAATTTCGACGAAATCGCTCTATCTCGCACGGTTAAGGAGATAGAAGGAAATTTGTTTTGCCATTTTTGGCAAAAATTCGAAAATTCAAAATGGCCGCCATTTTTGGGGAGGGGAAAATTTTTGGAAAATTGCAAAGATTGCATTCCTTAGATACCCTGTGGGTCGAAAATTTCGACGAAATCACTCTATCTCGCACGGTTAAGGAGATAGAAGCAAATTAGTGTTTTGCCATTTTTGGCAAAAATTCGAAAATTCAAAATGGCCGCCATTTTTGGGGAGGGGAAATTTTTTTAAAAATTGCCAAGAGTACAATGCTCAGATACCCTGTGGGTCGAAAATTTTGACGAAATCGCTCTATCTGGCACGGTTAAGGAGATAGAAGGAAATTTGTGTTTTGCCATTTTTGGCAAAATTAGAAAATTCAAAATGGCCGCCATTTTTTGGGGAGGGGAAAATTTTTGGAAAATTGCAAAGATTGCATTCCTTAGTTACCCTGTGGGTCGAAAATTTCGATGAAATCGCTCTATCTCGCACGGTTAAGGAGATAGAAGCAAATTAGTGTTTTGCCATTTTTGGCAAAAATTCGAAAATTCAAAATGGCCGCCATTTTTGGGGAGGGGAAAATTTTGTAAAAATTACCAAGAGCACAATGCTCAGATACCCTGTAGGTCGAAAATTTTGACGAAATCGCTCTATCTGGCACGGTTAAGGAGATAGAAGCAAATTTGTGTTTTGCCATTTTTGGCAAAAATTCGAAAATTCAAAATGGCCGCCATTTTTGGGGAGGGGAAAATTTTTTGAAAATTGCAAAAATTGCATTCCTTAGATACTCTGTGGGTCGAAAATTTCGACGAAATCACTCTATCTCGCACGGTTAAGGAGATAGAAGCAAATTAGTGTTTTGCCATTTTTGGCAAAAATTCGAAAATTCAAAATGGCCGCCATTTTTGGGGAGGGGAAAATTTTTGGAAAAATTACCAAGAGCACAATGCTCAGATGCCCTGTGGGTCAAAAATTTTGACGAAATCGCTCTATCTGGCACGGTTAAGGAGATAGAAGCAAATTTGTGTTTTGCCATTTTTGGCAAAAATTCGAAAATTCAAAATGGCCGCCATTTTTGGGGAGGGGAAAATTTTTTTTAAATTACCAAGAGTACAATGCTCAGATACCCTGTGGGTCGAAAATTTTGACGAAATCGCTCTATCTCGCACGGTTAAGGAGATAGAAGCAAATTAGTGTTTTGCCATTTTTGGCAAAAATTCGAAAATTCAAAATGGCCGCCATTTTTGGGGAGGGGAAAATTTTTTGAAAATTGCAAATATTACATTCCTTAAATACCCTGTGGGTCGAAAATTTCGACGAAATCGCTCTATCTCACACGGTTTCTGAGATATTAGCAAATTACTCAAAAGTAGTACTGAAAATACACAATGAAGTACCTAAATGGCTATTACTCATGTACTGACAAAGCTATCAGTCCCAAATGCAATACCAAGCGAGCTATGGACATAACAATCTTGTATTCAAAATTGTAGTAAAATATCTTTAATTATTTTGGCTTAAATGCACGGAAACCAATGGGTACTGAAAATAGCTGTACTTAAGTATTACTCAGTAAGCAAAAGAGGTACAACAGCCAAAAGCAATCCCAAGCAAGCTACTGACCCAATAAGCCTGCATACCAAATTTGGTGACAATAGCTCTAATACTTTTCCTTTAAATGAGCGGAAACCATGCGTGACGCCGGACATCGGACGCCGGACGCCGGACGCCGGACATCGGACGGCGAAAAAAGCAAAAATAATATATCCACCCCCCAGGGGGGTGGACATAATTAACACTCAAAGTTCAATTTACTGCCTGGTATCTGTATGTCACACAACATAGGCCATGTATTTGGAAAAACATCAAAGATAGAGCATCCTGTACCTTCTTGTTTTGCAGCAAGGCTTCAAAATTCCCACTGGTTTCAAACTGCGTCACTGAGTCTGACTGTGAGACGACCTTGGCCCCTGTGGTGACCTGATGAAAGGTCGTAGCCTTGGTTACAGTGGTTTTCTTGCCAACTACTACATCAGAAGATGACTTAGTGGAGGACATCGGAAATATCGGCTGCATTGTTTTCTGGTTTTGTGAAGATGACGGGTGACCTTGAGATGGGTTTGCAGAAGAGGCAGGAGTCATTGGAGTCAGAGGTGTCAGCGGTGACAAGGGGTCAGTCATACTACTGGAGACTGACGAGACAGAAGGTCGACGAGTGCTGTAGTTGTATTTGAGGGTTTGGACTGAAATAAAAACAACAAGTTTTGTACAATTGAATCCCAAGGGATTAGAGAAATACTTCTATCTAACCAGGTACTCCAGTGGAAGATTCAAAAGTAAAGTCTTCAATTGCCTGTTACTTAGAGTAAGAAATCTAAAATTCGCCAGATTTCTTAATTTCGCCACCTCTAAAACCTTATTTAATTCTATGAAGATGATGATACTTTGTCTTAAACATAGTATATTTCAGTTCAAAAAGCCTTAATTTTACTATACATTCAATAAATCTCACCTCAATTCATTATTTTTATTAATATTTCCACATGTGGTGAATTTCAGATATGTAGCGAATTTTAGATTCTTACTCTACCTCTAAGTAAAGGGGAGTTTAATATAACAGGTTATTACTTTTAGGATAAAGGGTAACTGCATATCAATCCCCAATTTTCACCCACAGAGGAACAGTATCAACAAAGAAAAAACAGATGTTTGCATTAGAAATTGAGCCAAAATTTAAAAATTGAAAACCGGAACCACACTGGCAAAAATTATTGAGTCATTAGCTCTGTCTCTATGTTAAAAAATAATTTTAAAAGATTTGTGTGACTGAATATTATCATGTATATATAATGTAACTTAAATTATACTGTAGCTGTATTGGAAAATTTCACAGTTTTTATTCTGAGTAAGGACTGCATTCTTGCTGAAATTTTGACTACAAAATATTGTTCGCTGATCAAAAGAAATGTATACCTGCATTTTTGTTGCTTAGTTAATAGAAATCTTTGAATGGGAAGCTTTACACTGTATTACAACACTTTATCCCACTTAAACCACTTTTTGGATAAAGGGAAGTTTTCAGGTGCCTAAATAGTAAAAATAAAGTCCTAGTGATGCATTCCAAAAATAGGGCTTTATACAAACTTCCTGCTTAACTTACTTTCTCCAAAGTTCTTAATGATATCGCTAACATGGTGCAAGTCATGTTGAAATTTGTTCTGTGAAGCTATATCTTCATCAATCTTCCTGTCACTGACAAAATGCTGAAAAACAGACAGAAACAAAGAAAATCATAAAACAAAATTTAATCCATCAAAAATGAAAGACTTATTTTTACACAACTCCAAGGCACTGAACTGATTTAATATTTGTGGTTTTTTTTTGAGAAAATTACTTTTTGCTTAGTATATACACTGCTTTACATTTAAAGTTTCATAGACTGATGTATTTCTGGTATGCAAAGAATACTTAATACATTGTATTATCAGTCGATTTCTCAATTTCAAGTAAACATATTTATTTGCTGGATTCAAGACCAAATATTTTATTTGCCTAAGAAATCATTGGAGAGATCATCAATAAAGCCCTTAATAATTATAATTTTATTTAACCACAATGTCCATATACCAGGTCAAGATATTCTACTGATTTGGCAGTGCACCTCAAAGCCACAGTGGTGTCGCAAATAACACATGTCATGGGAAGAAACCTTGGTCTCCAATTGAAGTAGAAAATTGGTATTTTGCTTGTTAGCTCCCAACCAATCAATCAATATAAACACAAACACTCTATAATCCTCTCTCACCTTTATATCAGCCCTGAGCTCCTGAAGTTCAAGGTCAGACATATTCTCAGCCCGATGAGTTCTTGTCTTTAGGTCGGCGCCCTGGCGTTGTCTAGACATCAAAACCTCGGCTACAAACAGCCAGCAACAGGAGTTAAATACATAAATACTGATCTCCTGACTATAACAAATTTTTAAATTAATGAGTCCATTCTAAGCAACTTGCAATTTTTAACATATGAAAACTAGGGATGGGTCAGTATGAAAAATGTGTACATTGGGAGGCCGCCAATGCAAAACTGTTTCAAATTTGGAGCTCAGCATGTTAGTACACTCCAATCAAACATGGATGTTTCCTGACAATGAAATCGCAATAACAGTTAACAGACTACTTCTAACATTTTACAGGTGACTACAGAATGCATATGATCCAGTAGGTTCTTCCTATACAGTGATTTAGTATGTACCATTGATGTAGGACGAACAAACTTACAGTAAAGACATGATCTTCACAGAGTAGGAATGGTCACTTACTTGCTTGATTCTTTAACTGGTCCATTTCAAAGTTCAAGGACGCTTCTCTTTCTATCAAGCTGAAAAAGAAGAAGGCAGTCATTTAACTAGATGCCAAACCTCTTTCAAAGAAAGTTTGACAGGTGTGAGGCCCAAGTTTTACTGCCTCCTTGAATGGTTCAAATCTGACTGCTAAAAACAAAGGTCGTCTCTTCATTTAGCTAATACTCACTTGTATGTGATGACTAAAATGTGCATAATGACTTCAGTTTAGCCAAATATTGGTTTGAATTTGGTGTAATATTCACCCCATTGCACAGCTTATATCATGGCGTGTAGCTGAGTGGATGAAGTAAAGCAGTGAATTTATTAGAGAACCACTGGGCACCAACAGCCAAATACTCACTCCGTTAAAACTTATACCAGATATTTTAGTCTTTCATTTTATTCATTTTAATTCATTTTAGCAGTTCTGGAAACAAGATTTCATTTCAAATTGATTATATTTCCAGTATTACCAATTTTTTTCAAAGTTAGAATTTTTACGTCCCTTGAAACTGCCAAGGTTATGCTGGGACTGGGCTTTAACTGGATCCAGGTGTCTATGCATACTATACAAAATTGTGGCAATAAAAACTAAAATCAAGGTATTCTATACCAGGCAATTATGTGAAACGGACAGAAACCAAATGATCTTATGCCCCTTTCACACTACAGGCGGTACGTCCCGTGGTTTTATTCGACGGCAGAGCCGCCTCCCAGGTCACCTCATTTCGTCCGAGTTGTTCACACTACAGGCGATGTAATTTGCGGTTATAGGCGTTTATGGCAGGCCACTGACTCACAAATTTGCAACTGGATGCCAGCTGGTGATCCAAGGACAGGGACGGTCACTACAGTGGGTTACCGTGGGTGATACCGCTTGTAATATAAAAGAGGTACTAGCCAGAAGAGTAGGTCAGCAAAATTGTTTATTTTAGTTAAAGTTAAAATGCACTTGGTTCATCATTTAATCGATACATACATCTATGTTTATTGGCTTCCAACATAAACGTTACCTTAAAACAATTAATTTTGCAATCAGTTTTTCAAAACAAATACTGTGATGTATAATATTTCTTTGAGAATCAAGAGTAATGTATACAGTACACAGAATCTTTAATATCCAAAGGCTTTGGTTCTAGTTATGGCTACCATCCAAGTAAACCCAAAAAATTATATATTTTATGATGTTGGCATTCTAGGAATTGTCAACTTGTACTGAAATTTGATTTAAACTGGTTCTACTTAGAGTCTAATATATAGGAGAAAAAATAAATGCAGTCAATTCAGTTAGCAGTCCAATTGATTGGCTGTACATGAAAATCTAATTCTTCTTTAGGAATGATACTACATCACTGTCAGTTGCGAAATCATTCTTCTCACACTGACATAAACTGAGCGAGCTAATCAGTCAAAATAACAAAACCCCAAATTACTACAATTTGACATATTTCCATTAAAAAGTAAGAAAGAAGCATTGATTCTCCTGAACACTGACATAATTAAATTTGCCACTACTTTAGTCATGTCTCTGAAGGTTAAAATAGGTTTTAAATGATTCACATTTTCTCAGCAGATATATATTTTTAGGTCTTTGATCAATATTCAACTTTGAATAGATGAACCACACAATCTTTTAATTTGAAATCAGTCGATATTTTGGCAATAATGGAGGTAGATATCTCAGATCTCAGAAGACATTTCAGATGGTTTTCTGTGGCTTTTTTAACTCATCTACAACAACTGGGTTTAAGAGACACAGGTGAGAGGATTTTATATCAGACCATCCATTTTCTTTATTTTTACAGATATCTGACATTTTATTTTCAGTATATTTCTTTTTATAGACTGAGAACTATAATTGCTTTTATTGGCACTTCCAGTTGGTAACGACTACAACATGGTTATTCAGATTTAGATTGGTTATTGTACTACAAATACACAGCTTTGTTTGCATCCAAAAAACACGCTCCATAGTGCTTTTTGAGTTCTTGCTTCAACATATCATTTTCTTGTGTTTGGAGAACTCTTTGGAGATATCCTTTTCTTTCTGCAATCTTTTTACTCAACAGTAATATCTTAATGACATAGTTTTTAGGATTAAATCTGACCTTGACATGTGAAACCAAACGAGTATTGGAAACTATTTCGTGACTGATATACATACTTTTTTTTAAGCTCTGAGAAGACTTTCGAGATGGATTTTTGAGCCTTTTCACATTCCTCTACCAGGATGTTTCGATGCCTCTGTAGTGAGATCACCTGTCTCTGTAAATCCTTTGTTGACTTCTCCAAACCTGAAATAGAGTGACCAATAGATAACACTCCCTCACATGACCCTTAACGGTTGCTCCACATCTCTGATACAGTGCTACACGGGTAAATCTGTGCATGGCTGTTGCCCGAATCAGTAAAACTTCTGAATTTAGACATGGTTTAGTCTTAAGATATCGCTCTCAGTAACACACAACAGAACCTCTATTATCCAAGCTTCTAGTATTCAGAATATTCATGTTTTAGCTCATTTCCTTTCATTACCTCTTCTAACATACAACCTTTCAATTATCTGACAGCATTCTCTGTTTCAGATCCTCTTTGAAACAATATTCTTACAAAGATTTATCTAACAAGAAGAATTCACCCACCCACCCCCAAGAACATGCATTTCCTATTATATATAACCACAAGGATCATACTGGAACAGGTCCACAATCGAACCCACAGAGACGCCAGTCTTTAGTTAGATTCCAAACCTGCTTGTCACTAGGCCCAATGAGGACCTAGCTATAAAACAAATATACATGCATATTCTTTCCAAGCTTTACCACAATGTTACTTGCTGCCCTGTATGTTTTGGTTAGAGGACATTCTACTGCATGAGTGAAAAACATTACTACACACTAATTTGAGCAACTTTGGAAAATAAACATTGAAAATAAATTCCACATGAAATCATACATTTGTATCATTATCTGTATTGACTTTTGAGTGCAGATAAGAATATTGAAATAAAGTCCGAGAGTGAGAACTTTATGACCTTTATAAAAGGACTGTACTTCTGGCGGACAATGGACAAGCATGGTAGAGGGAGTCAATTATGCCGGAAGTTGCGTCCTTTTATAGAGGTCATAAAGTATGAACCTGAGGATTTTACTTCTATTATAAAGACTGGTTTCATTTATTCATCCATAAGTATTCTTACAAATATGATTTTTTTTACACACCTATTTATCGCACAATATTTTGTCTGCATCGTTTTATTCTCTATTATCGATGATCACCATTTATTGCTTCAGATAAATGGACGCAGAAATATGTGTATTACATTTCCACAAGGGAGAACTCAGTGCACTTAACTGACACAAGAATTGACAAAGGATATGAGACAGTCTTAATAATAATCTAGGGTTGTTGGTATTTCTAAAGGATATGTACGGATGGAGTTTTCACTGAGATAACTTGGTTGGCCATGTTTTAGAACTTACATTTCCACATAACTGTGTCAAGTTTTGCTGAAGAAAAAAGTTTTTAAAAGGGATTTCTGCTTTACTCTACTTAGAGGAGTTTGATTTAACTTTACCTCTGTGGTCTTTGTGACCTCTCCCAAAGTCACCAGTGATGGTGGAGTTAGTTCCTGTGCTGGAAACACTTGCCTCACTGATGTTCCTCTCTCGTGGTTTGACTGTACAAAAACACGAATCACCTAATTTTAGTTTTGGTTATAAAAGGACAAAAGTGAGACTGCTTAAAGTAAACTGAATAGTAAACATTCTTTTTTTTTTAAAAAAAAAAAAACAAAAAAAAAAACCAAAACACAAGAATTGACATGTCTACTCTAAATTCAAGAGAGAATTATGAATAATAATTTTTTTTACAATTTTTAGAACAGCCAAATCCTTACAGCCCAGTGCAAAAGTTTGTATCAAAACAGAACTAAAACATATGCAGGATATGACATTAAAACTGACAGATTTATTGGGGATCTAAGAAACACTGTAATGGAAAAAGTATAAATCCAATGGGTTTTTATGGTGGCCAAAACAGCACATAATCACTTACTTATTGTGACAGATGTGATTTGTTGCTAATACTTAATTTATGCAATAAAAATATTGCATACTTAAATACCGATGGCCTTACTTTTTAATAATAATTTTTGTGATTTAAAAAATATCATAGCAAATCTTTGATAATTCATCTAATACATACATAAACAGATACACTTAAAAAGACAATACTAAAAGCTGCAACAAGTGACAACATTTTAAACCTTTGAATATCAAGGAAAATAAATGAATATTTATCACAAAAATGCAAATAACAAATTTATAGGCTTCCTAAAACACTAATAAAAGAAACAAAAGAGACTGTCACAGTTATTACAACTTCTCTACATGGCAATAAAACAATAGAAACGACATCTTATAAAACAAAAATTCAATACAACTAGTTTAACAGATATTAAAAAGTATCCCCCCTTCCTCTCCCTACAAAAATTATACAATAAAGTAGAAATAGGACGCCCTGTTGATAGTAGCTGCGACATATGAATAGAAACAGGATAGCATAGAAGAACACACATTATCATGTGTAATGTCCACCCCATGAACCTTTTGCAAAAATTGTACAGTAGTCTTACAAGACCCTGTTTCATTTGTAAAATATATCGATGATGCTTAAATATTTATTAGTATACATGTAAATTATTTCAGCTTCATGCCTTTTGCATTGGTTGGGTCAAAATTTCGACGAAATCGCTCTATCTCGCACGGTTAAGGAGATAGAAGCAAATTTGTTTTTTTCCCCCCATTTTTGACAAAAATTCGAAAATTCAAAATGGCCGCCATATGTGGGAAGAGGAAAATTTTTTGAAAATTGCCAAGAGTACATTTCTCAGATACCCTGTGGGTCGAAAATTTTGACGAAATCGCTCGATCTCTCTAGGTTAAGGAGATAGAAGCAAATTTGTGTTTTTCTATTTTTGGCAAAGTAGCTATTACTCAGTCAGTTATATAGCTATTATCACTAAAAGTAATCACAAGCAAGCTATTGACCAAAGTAATGCTCATACTAAATTTGGTAATATTTTTCCTTAAACTGCCCGGAAACAAAAGAAGTACACAAAAGTAGCTAAGTAGCCATTACTCAGTTAGCTATAGACCTATCTTCACCAAAAGCAATCCCATGCAAGCTATTAACCCAATAAACACCCATACCAAATTTGGTAAAGATAGGATAAATACTTTTCCTTCAAATGAGCGGAAACCAAGTGTCTGGACGCGGGAAAAAGCAAAATTAATATGTCCACCCCCCAGTGGGGTGAACATAATAACACATCATAAGCAGTATGTTTGGTTAATGAGAAATTTTCGCAACATGTGTGCAACAACTGACAACGTATTAACTAATAAAGTGAAACCTGTATTCTCAACACGTATCTGTTGGATGAACTTCTGTGTTCTTCAATTTAAAATCTATAAAATTTGGAAGTCACTGTAAACAGTACTACAGAATACAAAAGCGTTTTTTTGGGTGGGGGTGGGGGTGGGGGGGGGGGGGGGGGGGTGGGTGGTAGTGAGCCCAAATTTAATTTTAAGCTTATACATGTTTATACAGAATTTTTACATGGGCTGAAAATTAAGGTTTCACTTTACAACATTAACTACAATGATCACCTTTCTGTTTTCTTCTTGCTGATAAAGTGAAAAAAATAAAAATAAAATGAAACTTTGGGATTTATCTTGATTATCTGGTCAGAATATTGTCTCTTAGTTTTAAAGCTTAGTGGTAGTTGAAGGATAGAATAAAACACTACACACATGTTGAAGATTCCGCACTAAAAAAAATATCGGGTTTCTCAAAAGAATTTTGCACATCCCCTAGGATTCAAATACACAGCCTCAGAGACACATGACTGATGGTTAGCAAACTCCAATAGCAATGATATACAGTTATGCTGTATTCAAAATTATTAATACTTTTACAAGTTGACAGAGAATAAGACCATTCATTAAAAGGCAATTAACAAAAAAAATCTAGTAGTTAAATACAATGCTGAGTGAATACAACTCCTATTTGTTTGGAACAAACTTAATTAATAATGATTCTTGTATAGAATTCTTATCTTTTGGGAGTATGGGAGAGGGAGTGAGTGGTTATTGCACAATACTGATCCACAAGGATTTACATGTTTCATAGACATTTAATGACCCATATAGATCCCAACAAATGTTTTGAGTACATTTCCACACAACTTGTTGCCCCTACTTAGCTTGTAGAAAAGACTACATTATCATAATTGTGATCAAGTACTGATTGACATTGCAAACAACCAGAACAAAACTTTCATTCGCTTTAAGTCACTTTTGTTACACTTTGCTGTGGTTCCGCAAGAAATAGTACATTAAAGTTTGTTCATTGTTGTAACTTGGATTGAAGTAATCCATTGAAGCAGTTCACATACCCATGGAGGCAAGATATACTTACATGACATGAAATGTTTTCTTGTGCCAACTCTCAATTTTAACTACCTTTTTTCAAGTTTTCTATGATTCTGGACATTTCCACAAAAAGAAATTATTTTTGTCAATTTAAACATGGTTATACAAATTACATAATGTTCTCTATTTGCTTTTACTTTTCAGTAGAAATTTAGAATAGGTATTTTTGTAAAGTGCCTTCATAAGCTGTGTTTTACTGAGAAACTGTATTGTTGACTGCCTAAGTTTATGAGATATCTACTATCTATCAAATCAATTCCTAGCAAGTTGACTTATTGGAGTCAATTGTATTAAAAGTTCACAATGATAGCGGGCTATTTCTTCTTTTGCATGCTCTTTGGCAGTTACAAAACATGCAGTATGAACATAATCAAATACTTATTTGAAATCAATACACACTTTTATGCATATGCGGGTGGCTCAATATCCTTGATCCGCTAAACTTTCTTGTGGCACATTTTACCAATTTTTTGGAAGAGTAGATATCCTTGATCCGCTAAACTTTCTTGTGGCACATTTTACCAATTTTTTGGAAGAGTAAACATTTAAAAACTGACTGCAGTAAAAAAAAAAACTTTTCTTGAGGAAAATTTCATAAAAAATAGATCTCTCAGTTTCTTGATAAATCCACTACATTAGCAGTTTTGTGACATGGTACAACTTGGCAGTTAACATTGCTACAGAATACTTTTCTTTATGACTCAATATGCCCTTCATAACGTGATTTCAGCTGGTCAAAGTGACTTAAAAGATAGCATGGGAGATGCCCATAGCCCACAGCCCAGGGAAATTCTTTTTAACCCCATGAGTCAAAGGTCAAATCAAGGTTGCACCATGATGTTGCACATCTACACCTCCTAACCAGAGTTCCTACACCTTTCAGTTTCCAAGACATACTAAAGGTCAAAGTCACTATAGCATGGTCAAAGGTCAAATCAAGGTCACATGATGTTGCACACCTACATCCCCTAACCAATGTCTATACCAAGTATCAGCTTCTGTTAACTTACAGATGCCAAGATATAGTCCGGACAATGTTTGAAAGGACAAGGTCACTACAACAAAGTCAAATCAAGGTCACAACATGACGTGGCACACCTACATTCCCTAACCACTGTTCATACCAAGTATCAACTTACTACACCTTACAGTTTCAGAGACATACTATGGACAAGATTTTAAAGGTCAAAGTCACTACAGCAAGATCAAAGGTCAAATCAAGGTCATACCATGACGCTGCACACCTACACCCCCAACCAATGTCCCTACCAAGTATCAACTTCCTATACTTTATGGTCTCTGAGATACAGCCTAGAGAAACCTTTTCTTACCCATCCAGACACTACAGGTGAAAACAATACCCCAACAGCCCTTAAGGGTTGTGGGTAAAAATGAAGTGTGGGTGTAATTCTTGACAAAAGGTACTGTGGATTTAAATTAAACATGCAATACAGTGTACCTCATTTTTACCATAGAATGAAAATGGGGAAAAATTCTTAGTATCAGAAGATATTTATAAAACTTGTATTTAAATAATATAAAAGCACAAATTACTGACGATAAACTTTTTATCCCAATGTAATAGTTAAGAACATAAAATATAGACTACAGGGGGGGAGAGGGTGTCGTCTAAAAGCAAACAAGAAATTCAGCTGGGTTTGTCATAAATAAAATGTAAATTGTACAGCAGTTGTTCAAATGTGAAGGTCAACAGCAGCATGTGAAATACATGTGGAAAGTTCAATATCTTATTGATAACAGACAGTTGTTCGTTAAAAGCTAAAAAGTAAGGCATTTTCTTCACTACAAAAGACATCTATGCCCTTGTGTATATGTATGTTGTTCTTCACCTCTGTTTTGAACTTCAAACTTTGATTCTCTGTGATTCTCATAGCAAATAAGAAAATATGATAATTATTGAAATAGTTTTACCTTTTGTTTGTGGTTCTAAATATCATTTACTGATACAATAATTCCTCTGAACTTCAAATTTTCTGTGCTATAATTAATGGTCTGTCAAAACCATAAGTGCCCATCCAACTTAGCCCACTTTACGTGAAAAGTTACAGCAAGAAGGACAGGCTTAATATGTCTTTGCTCAAAACAATGTACTCTTACTGATTATTAAAACAGTTTTAACAAATAACAAAATTTATCAAATTTATGTCTAAACACTGAAGGATTATTTATCAATAACAACATTAACCTAAAATGGGAAATATAGTTTTTACTGAGTTATGATCCTAAGGCTCTGGGTCTCCTTAAATCGACACATGTTCATATTGAATTTGCTCGTCTCTGTGTCTACTTTGCTTTCCATCCTTATTGTCATTAATTTTCAAAAATATCATGATATTATTGAGAAGATTAAAATCCGGGTATCACTGAATGATTGTTCAAAGAGAATAATCAAGCAACTGTACAGAAATGGACATCTGCTAGCAAACTTATGACTCTTGTGAAAAATAAAGTGTTCCTACGTCAATGGAAACCAATAAGTTATGATTGTGGAGGTTTCGTGTTTTTTTTTTATTGTATTTCTTTGGAGTGATAGTTTTTCCCCATTTATTTAAATGACAACTGCTGAACTATAAACTGCTTACTTAAGCAATATTATCTCGACCTCATAACAAGATCCTTACCTGTTTATTAAATGTGTTACATAAAAAGTTTATATTTAATAATATATTTAGTTAAATATTAATCTATGAAAAATGAGAAAAATTCATTCGATACCCACTTGTCTAGACTAGAGATTTCATGCATTACGGAGATTAAAAAAATGGCACCAGTAATCAAATAGAACCTCTTTTGTCGGTATTTTCAATTTTAGGACCCCATTTCTACTTTGTGTTTAGTCAGCCTTTTATGTTGTAGTAAAATGCCTCTTCTGGGGCTGTATTCACAGTGCAGGTGGGATAAGCAAAAAACAAGCTTAAGTTAATCCAAAGATTGGATTAGGATTAAGGTTGGTATTCATCGAGAAGCTAATTTTTGGGATTAAGTTTTGGATTAACTTTAATCCACCCAACAGAATGGATTAACTTTTGGAATAAATATAGCTGAATCTGCTGCACTTATTCAAAAAATTAGCATCACTTTGTGAATACCAATTTAACCCAAAGATCGGCAAAGTCATTTTTCTGTAAAAGTTAAGCTAATTTTTCGCTTAACTTAAGTCTGCTTTGTGAATACAGGTACCGGGTTATGGGCCTTCTGGTATGTGAACAACACCTTCACTCCCTCAGTAGGTTTGGTTCATTGTGGTTTTATTGTACATACACAAACACTCGGCTTACCTTCCAACTGCTTTGGATGCAGATGTCCCTTGTTACCGAAGTCCAGAGATACACTGGGATTTGTACTCTTGTTTCCCTCATTCTTTTTGCTGGTTGCCGGGGACTTTGCATGACTCCCACTTTTTCGTGATAATCCGGGAGAACTTGCTGCACCATCGTTTTTCTTTCCCGACGCAATGTCTTTCTTTCTAGATAAAGCCGGAGAACTAACATTAGGGGGAGTTTTCTTCACAGATTCTTTCTCGGAAGACTTTTCCCTTGACTTACTGCGATCTTTCCCTTTTCTTTGTTCCTTTGAGGGCTCCTTATGAATGTCATTCTGCGGGGATTCTATAGTAGCTGTAGTGCTGGACTGATGGTTATTTACAACAATGTGGTTATCTGCAGTGGGGACATTCCCAGAGTCTAAGATGTGGTTATATACCATATGGTTTTCAGTAGATGTACTAATGCCTAGGTTAGGACTGTGGTTATTGATGGGACTACTCTCTAAACTTGTGGACAGGCTACTTAGTGTAGAAGCAGTTGAACTAATTGAAAGACCATTATCCAAACTATGCCCAAGACCTAGAAAATAAACAGAATACAGAGTAAACACAACAATGTGTAACATAACCAACCAAAATTAATAAAAAGGCTGCAATTTTAAAACTGATAATCTAATCAAATCATACTTTTATAGTACTGAAACTTTGTGCTATCAGATTCTAAGGCATAAAAACATAATCCCTGTTCAAAATTTAATAAGTCATTGTACACAGGTCATATCGATATGACTATTACTCCAATATTAAGGTAAACAATGGTAAACACTAACAATATGATGTCAAAAAATAATTGCTTTACAAACAGAAAATTGGTAAATGTCCTCTTTAATTTTTATAAATTTAATGTAGTGTTCCCAAGTTTACAAAACAATTCTTCACCTGTGTTTGTAGTTTTAAAAACTTTCCGACTGATTATCTGCCAATATTTTTAATTTAAAATTCAGTAAACAAGGGACTTCTGCGGCAACTGAAAAATGTATAATGGAACCTCCATTACCTGATCATACTGGGACAATAAGATAATGGCTGGATAAAAGGAATGTCATACATTAGAACAGCTAATTCAGTATAAAACAATATGGCATTTCAACTTTGACAAAGTGGAAATGAGTATAAACAATCAAATGCTAAGCCAATAGAGTATCAGACAATTCAACTGTACCACAAATCAAGCTGTTTGGGACAGGAATCTTCTCTGTATGTCCAGGAAATTTGCCGCTGTCTGTATAAGGCACCTCTGGGCTGTAGGCTTTTCCACTGTGATCCTGACCACTAGTGGACGATGGCAAGAGTCCATTCATGTAGGGCACTGTGATTGTGGTGGTTGACATACCAGTGAAGCTGCTGCCTTCTTTCTTAATGTCTGGAGCAGATGCATCTTTAGTGTTAAAGTCCTGAGCCTCAACAGCAAATGCAGGTGTATAGAGGCCATTCTGTTGCTGGGAATCTTGCCTGAGTTTAGGCTCTCCCATTGTCGAGGAAACTGTGGAAAATGTGTCCATGGCAACATGGTTCGTGGGGGCGATTTGGGATGATGATGATAGGTTCGAAGGCTGATCTGTGGATGGAATGTCCTTTGTTTTGTTCTTGTTTTTCTTCTTTTTGTTCTTTATGGGCTACAAAGCAAAGAGATAGAGAGGTGATCCTGAGAAATCTTATTGTTTACATCACATTTTCAGGACAATTAATGAATCCATTAAACTCAATGATGTAGGATTGAATCTGGACATGTTAGTTCAAGGTTACATAACAACCTTACCCCCCCCCCCCCCCCAAACACACTGACATATTTATATATCACTACAAAGGTAAGGGGATATGCAGTAATGTATGAATAATATTTGCTACTACTATTCCATGTAAACTGGTGCTTTAGTTTGATTTTTTTAAATTCTTAATTTAACATTTATTAGATAAGTTTAATTTCTTTTTATAAGTTGTTTTTGGATCAATTATACATTATCTTTTAACTTGTGAATGTTCATATGTAATGTCATTTGTGGTATTTGTGTTAGTTTTTATGTCAATGGGTTTTTGGGGCATCCTTTAATTACCAGTCAAAAATCACATTGAATTTTTGTTTTTGTGTCTTTTAGGTACAAAGGGAACTCTACTCATAAGAATTATTACACTACAAGGGTTTAACTGTATAACTATCATCAATAAATGCTAATTTTCAGCTCAATATGATATCTGGATGTACATGTGTGCAAAAATTTGCATATTCAAACTTCTTAATATCTGTTATTTGCCCTAGCTTTGTCTGTGAGAATAGACCAAATAGGCGATTGATTCCTGTCTTTAAAAAAATCAATACATCTGCCCAGTTTAGGAACATTACATACAATTTGAACAGCTATTCAAACAAGTCTTAAAAAGTGCAGTTTATTCTAAAATATTTGCTCCATTAAATCTGAAGAATTTTTAACTTTCATCGTCCTCAGCCCCCTCCTCTTTTAATGATGTCCCACATTTTTTCTATCAAACAGCTGTTAAAAAGGAAAACTGAAACTTCTCAGCAAAGAAAGCAAGATATTTAGGAATACAGTATGATTAAGCCCCATTTATTTTGAATCTGTGGCAAGAGAAAGGTTATATACTAACCTAATAGAACATCATATAAGACAACAAGATTTTAACATCACTTAGTCCAATAATAGCCAATCCTAGGGTGCACATATTTCAAGTTAAAGTGTGTGTTTTGCATCCAGTTTAACACGTAAGGTCATACCAGGAGAAATAACTAGTGCACGCCACAATTCAAACCCATGACCATAGTCCTATTGGGTTTATTTAGCTATAACAGAAACAACTGTTCCTGAAATTGTAAAGTCACTGGACAAGCATGGGTCATTGCCATGGAAACCCCATGTTCTGGTCAATCACTTCACATACTATGTGTTTATATGTAACTTAACTATACACAGTCAAATCTACTTCGACATAATCAGAAATGATAGGTAACTGAGTAAATGTTCGTTGGATAGGGTTCGATAGAAGTATCCATTTAATAGGGAATTTTATCGAATTGATGGGCATCTTATCTAGTGGACAGATGTACATGTCTGGTGCCCTGTCAGTCCAACCAAATGTTTGAAAAAAGAAATGGCCCGAGCTGGGCTCTGGTCAGATGGTATTATTAACCCCATTTCTTGCTAGAGTAAGAAATCTAAAATTCGCCAGGAATCTAAAATTCGCCACCTCTAAAACCATAGTTAATTTTATAAAGAAAATGATTTTTTTGTCTAACAACTGGTATTTTTCAGTTCAAAAAGCCTTAATTTACTATACAGTCAACAAATCTCACCACAATTCATTTATTTTATTAGTATTTTCACATGTGGTGAATTTCAGATATGTGGCGAATTTCAGATTTCTTACTCTAGTTGGAGTTTGGTATCTCCTCTTTAGTTTGGCAAGTGATTAGAATGCTGATTTTTATAAGAGACAACTTTTGTTGTATTTCACTGTCTGTTTTACTGTGTATTTGCATCATAACTGTTCATTTGAAGGGGAATATGATTTTACAGAGTTCTGAGTGATGGGCATCTGCTGTAGTGTCTATTTTGTGCCCATCTTATAACAAAATTTAACAGGCTGAAAAGCCAGAGTTCACAGGGACCATCTCATTAGTCACTTTGGTGGGTTATTTTACAGTACATTACAGAGAAAATAGTAAGATATGGGGGGACAAAGTGCATTACTAACGTCAAGATAAACTTTTAAATTAATAGAATCTTGAATTTTCAAGTTTTATAGCACTAGATTTTTTATACATGTCAGCAAAAAGAAAGCTTTTAACCTAGTTGTAAGCCATAACCTAAAACTGTCACATCATGCTATCTTTCATTGAGAATAGTTCAGTGGTTTGCTGAATCTTAAGCTTTTAAATTCATTTTATGTCAGTACCTTTTTATCAAATTTAAAGTCCATTTTATTGGAACCATATTGATGAACCATAATTTACTGTATTTTATATCATGTGTTTCTCCCATTGAAAACTTAAATCAATGGGCAACAGTTAAGTTCAGATTTCTCAAGTGACGTGAAAAAAACATCATTTTCACTTATATTGACTTTTATTGATATTTTCATGTTTATGTCAGTTGCTTGATATTTTGCTGCGATTGAAACCATCCTCTTTTCCCATATTTTGAGAAATTTACGATAAAGATTTGAAAATGCCCACCATCTTGAAATTTTGATACTTTGAGTAGAACAAAAAAAATAGCAGAAAATTCACTTTCTGACAAATTACCATGTCCATCTTGTCTCAGACAGGAATTAATTTCATTGATTTCAAATGTAAAGTATGTCTTACAGATGGTGAGTGTTCTAAACTCTATGCCACAGAAAAAAAAATTATATGTATACCTATACAGACACTGTCCCTCTATGGGTTGTTGATGGGGAAATTTCATTTTTTTTTTTTTTCATTTTCAATGATCGTAACTTGAGTAAAATCAGCTATAAATTCGAAAGTTTTATAATGAGTGGAAGAGTGCATCAGTGGTGTCCACACCCTACAGCCTGGAGAAATAGTGTTGGACTATTGTGTAAAATATCTTGTCCATGGGTATGATTTCAGTGGCAAGGGGCACCCGAAACCATGGTTCCCACTCTCTTTTCCGATTTAAATTCCCTGTGTTTTCCCTGTAATGTTTATATTTTTCCCTTAACAAAATGGTGAAGGATGAAAATGTCAAAATCGGATAAAAAATAAGAATGCTATGATTACTTAAAGATTCCTATTAAATATTCTACTTTAGCGCCAAAACATCAAATGTGACCTGCAAGTCGTGACCCGTGGCGCGTGAATGCAAATGGCTGTTACTCTTCAAAATCATTCTAAAGTTTTCAAATTCCCTGTGTTTTCCCTGTGTTTTTCCAAAATTTTCAAATTCCCTGTGTTTTCCCTGTCTGGAATTACTTTTCACAATTTTCCCTGTTTTCCCTGTGCAGTGGGAACCCTGCCAAACCTTGCTCTCCAAGGTCCAGCAAACTAACCACTAGGCAACAGATACCACCGATTCATTAATACAGTATAACCTCTATTATCCGACCCTCTTGTGGGACGAACAGTTGGTTCAGAAAATAGAAGGGTCGGATAATAGAAGGGCTAAAATAACAGGTTTAAATGGAACTGGGAGAGTGGGTTTGAGGTCAGATAATTGAAAATTCGGATGATAGAAGGTCGGATAATAGAGGTTCTAGTGTACTAATTTAATTTATTCCCAAAGTTATATTTAATATATGTGGCAAGACAATACCTTGTTTCCTGAGAAATGCCAGTTGTCAAGGGCTTCTTTGGCACCATCTAGAAAAAAAATATCAAAAATATTCATTTAATGTCAGTACAATTTACATTATATGTAAGGCTTTCTCTATAAGTAAATACAATCACCTTTCCTTAACCACCACGAAAATTAAATTTATGTGTGCACCTCTACTAAATTATAATCATGAATGAATAAAACACTACAAAAATTCCATGCTATGGAATAAGTTTGAAAACAAAATCGCATCTACTTGATGTGAGAGATGTCACAAATTTATAACTTGGATAAAATCTTGAACTTTAATCTCATGCTACCCTTTACTTATCTTATGTCATTAAAAGTCAAAATTCAGAAACATTAGAAGTTAACTTGAAAAAAGGCCTGGCCCAAGTAGAACCAGCTATAATCTTCCCATATATCAGAACATGCTAGATTGGTGTTGTTTATCTTCCCATATATCAGAACATGCTAGATTGGTGTTGTTGTAAGTGGACATTAGTCATGACTAGAACTAAACATTATGAATACTGGTATTTTCTCATTATATGGTCCACCACAAATTACCATATCACTATGAATACCCATTGCCAGTGTGCTAAAATATCAAAAAGACACTTAATATGACATCATGACATTATTACAGCAGTCAGTTCTGAGATCTCCTTTAATATAGTTTTGGCCGAATGCTAGAGGACATAGGGTGTGTATAGGAAGTTATACAGCTTTATAAGCTAAAACACCGATGGCTTTCCGCAATGAATCAATGTTATTTTACTTCATATACCGGCATTATAACTATAAACAATCAAAAGCAAACATATCATACAATGAAAAGTTGTAGAAAAAATTTTTTTTTTAAAATGTAGTAAAATCAAAGTATTGGCCTTGTACTTTCAATTAAGACATACACGGGTGGTCATAAAGATAAACGGTCACGGAGATAAACGGCCTTCAAATCTTTCAAATTTAAATAGTGTAAAGTACAAAATCGCACAAATTAAATAATAACATACACATAAACAAAGCTTACCATAACATTTGGTTTGTGTTACATTATTGTTGAAACCCTTTAACTGTTTTTATGTCATGATTTATGAAGACCGTTTATCTCTATGACCGTTTATCTTTGTGACCACCCGTGTACATTAACCCCATGCACCAGAAGTTGTACACAAATCAAAAATCAATAGCTGACTTCACAGACCATTCTTTTCAAACGTCAACTTAAATTCATCTTACATAATTTTAATTTAAAGGCAAACTATATTCTGTTGTCTTACAAATAATTACACATGTAAATCACTATTCCTTTTAACAGAGCTTTTTGTGTCTAACTTCAATATGGTGTTAAGATTTTAAACAATGATAAGAGATCATGGAATAAGTAATGGATGAATATCAGAAATCTGTGCAAACTTAAAGCTCAAGCAATGTAAACAAAGCCACAATGTTTTTACACAGTTTTACATAAATCTCTTTCAAGGGCTGAACACCTTTTACGTGTAAGTTAAAGCATCTAAAATTTGCGACAAATATTGATATATGTTGTCTTTAAAATAAAAGAATTGATAATATATGCCTTGGAACATTTATTGCAGCAACTTTCCATTGTATATGTACAGTTTGTAATTCTTTTTCATCAATTTCTTACAATTTCAACTGAGAGTATTTTGTATATGGTAAAAATTTATCTTTGTGGCATAAGTTTAAAGATTTACTTATACTCTGAGATCTTTGGATCAAAGGCATCAGCTGCTAAAATATGATTTGTTCTATAGCCACACCTTTAATAAAATTGGTTTTATTTCTCTTATTGATGATTCTCCTTACATTATTGTCAGGATTATAATAAGCTTATTGCTCAAAATGTGGCTTAAAGACACAATTAACTTGGATATCTGTTTATGCGTTCTTTTATTTAGCAAACACAATGAACTGATATATGATTGCAATAAAGAGCTTTCCTATTTACAAACCTGATTATTTGAATGTATTTATGTTTCTTATTAATTGCAACACATCATGGTGGCAAGTTTTATTCAATTTATTGATAGGAAGAAGTAAGGCATATTAGTTGTCAGGAATAAGGGCCCATATTCACAAAAGGGATTAATGAAAGATAAGCAAAAAATGAGTTGCAGTTTAGTTTAAAAACCGTAAACTTCAGGTCATGTTTGACTGATCTTTGGCTTATCCCTTTTGTTTTGTAGCCCTATACACCACTGGGTTGTGCCAAATGTCCAACTAAATACCAGGCCTATAAACCACTGGGCTGTGCCAATTGTCCAACTAAATACCAGGCCTATAAACCACTGGGCTGTGCCAACTGTCAAACTAAATACCAGGCCTATAAACCACTGCGCTGTGCCAACTGTCAAACTAAATACCAGGCCTATAAACCACTGGGCTGTGCCAATTGTCCAACTAAATACCAGGCCTATAAACCACTGGGCTGTGCCAACTGTCCAACTAAATACCAGCCCTATAAACCACTGGGCTGTGCCAACTGTCCAACTAAATACCAGGCCTATACACCACTGGGCTGTGCCAACTGTCCAACTAAATACCAGGCCTATACACCACTGGGCTGTGCCAACTGTCCAACTAAATACCAGCCCTATACACCACTGGGTTGTGCCAAATGTCAAACTAAATAACGGCCCTTTAAACACCACTGGGCTGTGCCAACTGTCCAACTAAATACTGGCCCTTTAAACACCACTGGGCTGTGCCAACTGTCCAACTTAATACCAGCACTAACCTGTGCTCCCTTGTCAATATCTCAAGTCATTTGGCAACAACCCTCGCTGTATTTTTGTGCATGAATTGAGGGCATGAGATGGATGGAAACCCATGACCAGAAGAGAGAAAGTAAAGTGTCAACTGCCAAAAACTTGATGATCATTGGGCAAGTGATACTCAAAAAATGTTCAGTAATGACAAGTTATATAATATGTTTGTCTCTGCTACCTGACTTTTCACCCTTTATAAGACTCTTCCTGATTCAAACAAATCTAAATAAAGAGCGACAGTTTGTTCGATGTATAAAGGCCTTAATATAAGTTCTACTTATTGATAAGGACTGATTATAACCTTGAGTATTTTTAATAAATGAAGATCAATATCACTTCCTTCTTCCTATTATGATGGTCTGCATACTTAGCTTTTGTGCCCTACCCATTAAATCAACAATATCTCTCATAACATGTCTGTTTACTTCATGTAGTAATAAACAGCCATCTATTATATCATTAGTCATGAAAAGCCAGAAAGATGAAATTTTTCCCCTAAAGAGGAAGTACACATTATGATGTCCTCATTGTTCTATTTCAGTGTACTTGTCTCTTTGTTTCTTGGCAAAATTCACAGAATTGGTGAAATGATTTGCAATATGATTCACAGAGTAGCGGAATGTATGTTATGCTTATTCAGATAATACTAATAAATGAGAGATTTTATGAATGCTACTGAACAGGAAATAAATAAAACTAGACTAAGGACGCATCTGTGGCCAGATGCTGGATGTATCCACCGACAAAGGCCAACTAACATAGTTTAGAAGATAAACAGCATTTTTCGTTAATAAGCAAGCTGAAAGCACTTTTAAGTTTGGCTACCCTTATTTGACCCTGTAGCAGGGGGCCAAGGTGAAGTCTGACCACATCAAAAGATTCGCAGCCCATGATTTCCTATAAGTCGTTTTCACATTGCAAACCTCTAGGACCAATAATAAGCAGGAGGGGCCCAAGGTCAAATCTGACCACATGAAAAGATTTGCAGCCCATGACTTCCTATAAGTTGTTTTCATATTAATGAGTTATTTGAGAAATACTGGCATCTGCAATACTTCTAGAGATAATTCGCATTTACTCATTTTGAGTAGGTGAATAATTAGCTACGGGTCTGAAACTTCACCAAGTGAAAGCTCTCTCAAAAGTAGGCGAATGAGTTATTTGAGAAAAATTGGCTATCTACAATACTTTTAGAGATAATTCGAATTTACTCATTTTCAGTAGGTGAGTAATTACCTACGGGTCTGGAACTTCACCATGTGAAAGCTCTCCCAAAAGTAGATGAATGAGTTATTTGATAAGAATTGGATATCTGCAATACTTTTAGAGATAATTAGCATTTACTCATTTTGAGTAGGTGAATAATTAGCTACAGGTCTGAAACTTCACCAAGTGAAAGGTCTCCCAAAAGTAGGTGAAGGAGTTATTTGAGAAAAATTGGCTATCTGCAATACTTTTAGAGATAAATTGCATTTACTCATTTTGAGTAGGTGAGTAATTAGCTACGGGTCTGAAACTTCACCAAGTGAAAGCTCCCCCAAAAGTAGGTGAATGAGTTATTTGAGAAAAATTGGCTATCTGCAATACTTTTAGAGATAATTCGCATTTACTCATTTTGAGTAGGTGAGTAATTACCTACAGGTCTGGAACTTCAGCATGTGAAAGCTCTCCCAAAAGTAGATGAATGAGTTATTTAAGAAAAATTTGCTATCTGCAATACTTTTAGAGAAAATGCAGAATTACTCATTTTTAGTAGGCAAGTAATTTAGCCACAGGCCTAATTTAGACATAAAGCCTACCAATAGAATACTGTGGTGCACCCTCTAATATACCTTGCAAACTTGAGAAGGCTAGCTATAATATTTTTTTTCGTTAGAGCGGTAATGGTGAAATCTCTCTACACACTGCGGCTATCCAGTGGATACAATGATTTACTCAACAGTGAGAACCTGAAAGTAGATATTGGTAAGCTATGCCATGACATAGAGGTCTGCAATTTCACTCTGTTACAGCTGACCAAAAATTATCTGAATAACATATTTAAACAAAATACTGTAAATGTAATAGTTTTCACGTTATAACTGATTTACTCAACAGTGATAACCTCAAAGTAGCTATTACTCGGCTATGCAATGAGCTACATGTCTGAATTTTTTCTATGTTATAGCTGACCCAAAATTAGGTGAACAACATATTTAAGCAAAATACTGTAAATGCAATAGTTTTCAAGTTCCAACTGATTAACTCAATAGTGAGAACCTGAAAATAGCTATTCCTCAGCTATGCCATGAGCTATAAGTCTGTAATTTCACGATGTTATAGCTGACCCAAAAGTAGGTGAACAACATATTTTAACAAAATACTCCAAATGCAATATTTTTCAAGTTACAGGTCATTTACTCAACAGTCAGTACCTGAAAATAGCTATTGCTCAGTTGTGCCATGAGCTACAGGTCTGTAATTTCACTATGTTATAGCTGACCCAAAAGTAGCTGAATAACATATTTACACAAATTTCTGTAAATGCAATAGTTTTCCAATTACAACTGATTTACTCAACAGTGTGAACTTCAAAGTAGCTATTACTCAGCTATGCAATGAGCCACAGGTCTGAAACTTCACTATGTTATAGCTGACTCCGAAATAGGTGAATAACATATTGAAACAAAATACTCTAAATGTAATACTTTTGAAGTTATAAGTAATTTACTCAACAGTGATAACCTAAAAGTAGCTATTACTCAGCTATGCCATGAGCTACAGGTCTGAAATTTTACTATGTTATAGCTGACCCAAAAGTAGCTGAATAACATATTGATACAAAATTGTGTAAATGCAATAGTTTTCAAGTTACAAGTGATTTTACTCATGATGGAAGTCACTGAAAAGCCCAAAAGTAGCTATTACTCACTTAGCTATTGAGACAGACACCCAAGTTACTCACCATGTTGTAGCTATGAAAAAAGTAGCTGAATAACATATTTTAACAAAATGCTCTAAATGCAACACTTTTCAAGTTATAAGTGATTTAGTGCATGATTTCATGACTTTTAATGCATTTTAGACATTTTTGTCTACCACAGGCCTAATTTAGACATAAAGCCTACCAAAAAGATAGGGTGGCGAGTCCTCTAGCATACCAAGCCACCTGCCAAATATGAAAGAAATCTGGAAAGAAATGTGGACTGTAGGTCGCTAACAAGCAATATTCCACATTTTAGACATTTTTGTCTACCACAGGCCTAATTTAGACATAAAGCCTACCAAAAAGATAGGGTGGCGAGTCCTCTACCATATCAAGCCACCTGCCAAATATGAAAGAAATCCGGAAAGAAATGTGGACTGTAGGTCGCTAACAAGAAATCTCTGCGGACGCAGACGAGGGCGCGGACGACAACGATGATGAATCCATAGTATCCCCGCTTCGCGTCGGGGATACAATAATAAGATCCTAGAAAACATTACTATGATTGTTATGTCATATTATCAGGTAATAGATCATCCTTCAGAAAAATACATATTTAACTATTTATTATTAAGATGTACAACAAACAATAAAAGTAAAAACATGCCTCATTAGACATATACAGAAAAAATATATCACTTATGAAGATTAACAATATAATACTCGTGCTGCACACTTGTATCATATTGTTATCTTCATTCATGATTTATTTTTAATGTGTACGTCATTCGGGAAGTTTTCCTATTTTAACAGCTACAGTCACAGTGGAATTTAGTCTCTGGTGAATCTCACATGTTGACATGTGCTGGATTCAAAGTTTTCAAACCCCTCCACTATAGAGCAAAGTGATAAAATGCTGAACATGTTAACCTGGCTCAGCCTCTAGCATATCAACTACAGAGAAACACAAATCCAATGACTAAAGCTACCCAGGTATCCAGATCTACTCTTCCATTGCTGAGTAGGCACTCTTAATAGTGAAAAGAGTGGCATTCATTGGTATTTTAATGGAGTGCAATACAGATTACAAGAACAGAGATAAAGCTCAATGGACATATTCTGTCACAAATATTGATAATGGACAGTAGTGCTGGGACGATGTTTGCAAACTTCGGTATTATCGCTCGCTGGCTCGTTGTCAATCAATGATCGGTAAAATTTAAGTACAACCGATATTTGCTAAATCCATTTCTTTGCAGCTTTTTAGTCACAATAAAATGCTTACCTTAATAATATTTTGTAAAAATATGAAATATTCATCAGTTAAAATCACAAAACTAGCTGTGAATGCAATAAAAATAACGTAAATAGAAACACCTTGGGGTTTTCCAACTGTTGTCAAGGTAATCATAAAATCAGCCAATCACAAGTGAGGATACATCAAGCATGGTCTGTTAGTGAGGGAGACGTCTGTGAATGGCTTTTAGGTTCTATTTTGGTCATATTTGTGTTAATTTGTGTGTATTTTACTTGTTATCATTTAATATTTGATTTTTCTGTCTGGTTTACACTTTTGACTCCATATTCGGAAATGTTCGAAGTTTGGTCACAAATGTCCGATACGAACATCGACAGGGAAAATCCAAGCGATCTCCCAGCACTAATGGACAGTGTGCATCAAACAGTTTAGGAGGGATAAACACAACAGTACCTTCCAAAAAGGCCTGAGTAGCTCTGTCAACATCGCTGTCATAATATTGCAACACCAGGAGGATGTCATTGTTACTACGGCTAGGTACAATTTCTCTCACAGCTTGCACCTAAAACACGACACACAAGTCATCAAAACTGTTATTTTTTTATAATATCAAATCTGCTTCCTGCACTGGACAGGCTAGGCTTAGTAAAATATAAATTAGCCTAAATTAGACTCATTGTTAGAGTGGTGTACACCAAAATTTGAAGCATCTATGACAGCCAAAAGAAGAAAAATTGAGCTTAGCTGGATCTTCAGATTACACTCTCTAGCACCAACTGGCATCAACCAATTTGTGTGATTCTTCATGGGTATTACTTGGATAATTTTGCACTCAACTGTACCCCCCTCTCTCTCTTCTTGTTATTATTTTTTGTCAGAATTAATACTATGGAGACTACTTTGGTACATCCCAGGGAAAAGCACAGACACTTGTCCATATTAAACTGTCATACTTTGGTACTCAGCAGTCCTTGCAAATTTTTACCTTCTCTTTGAGGTTTTTCAAAAATTACCTGTGAATTACAGTTACATTTCACTTTATCTGTATTTATATCTGAGAGGTTACTTTGAATACATGCACACTATTTTCTAATTATTACCTACTGTTTGATGTCTTCCTATGATTAAAAGTGTACTACTTCACAATACTCACTTTCTGTTTGATGTCTACCAATGAATACAACTTCTACAAGTACAATACTTAACAATTCTCACCTTGTGTTTGATATCTACCTATGATTACAAGTAAAATATTTCACAATTCTCACCTTGTTTTGATGTCTACCTACGATTTCAAGTGCAGTACTTCACAATTCTCACCCAGTGTTTCATGTCTACCTATGAGTACAAGTACAATACTTCGCAATACTCACCTTCTGCTTGATGTCTACCTGTGATTACAAGTATAAACACTTGACAATTCTCACCTTGTATTTGATGTCTACCTGTGATTAAAAGTAACCATTTCGTAACCTTTTGCCTGCTTTTTGATATCTGCTTGTTATAGTGAACAAACATTACTGCTTAATTCTCACCTTCTGTTTGAGGTCTTCCTGAGAGGTGGCAGCCATCACAGCTCCAGTGCGACCATCAAACGACAGGAATGTGTCAGGATTGTCTGAAAACACACAAAGACACCAATAAGAATATACTCAATACTGACATTGCAGGCAAGGCAGAAGAAAACAAATATGAAATCTGCACCAAGGAAACCTGGTCAACAAGTTGTAATTATCACGTGCAATCATTAGGTACTGATCATATATTATTTTCATATCACTTGACATGCACAGCAACAATAGAGTTTGATATCCCTTACACTTCCTTCCCCACATAAAGTTAATTTATTTATTTGGATTTTAACGTCGCTTTCAAAACATTGTTTAGGTCATATCACAACGGGTAGTTTTGTGGGCAGAGGAAACCAGTATATACAGTTGGCCAAGGTTCTGTACTTTAAACTGCCGAACAATGGCAAGCAACTACCAACTTTCTCACTTGAGGTCAGGTCGGGACACCATCTCCAATCTCAGAGGTGGGAGGCGAGAGTGTTGCCACTCTGCCACCGTGGCCCCACCCACATAAAGTTAACATTTATGTTACGATTTTCAAAATCTGAGTATTCCTATTTCTGGCCTAGTTTACTCACTTCATGATGAATTCTTAAAATTGCCTTGCTTACAATTTTCATCATTATCCTTTGTAATATAATAAATGAGTGTCTAACTGAAATTAGTGACTGGTCTGTCGATGCTTCAAAGTAATTATTTTCCTGATATATGTTAATAAGATACAGGATTCTGTGATGCTTCAAATTTTGTTACTCAAACATCTAGCTCAAAAAGCACACAACATATAATAACTACGAAAAACATCTAATATATTACAGGAAATATGACTTGAACATAACTTCAACAGGAGCATTAGGAGAGCGCATACCTCCACCAAGCACTAACACCTCCAATATTGCTTATGAGTGAAATATGATAAAAAAAAATCCTTTTAAAAATTCCTGAATCCAGTAAGTGATCCAGATCAACAGGAGAATGGAATCATCAATACCTTGAGCTATTGTCAACATTTTCTGGATGTTTCATCAAAATCCATCTATAACTTTTCGAGTTATTTTGCAAACAGACAAACAAACAAATAAACATATAAACAAACAAATGCATACTACAAAAAGGATATAATCTCCATGGTGGAGGTAAAAATCAAAGACAACTTTGCAATCCTTCTAAAAAATACTTGCCTTTTCAAAGGAATAACTATCCAGATTCTCACTCAGCAAACAAGATAGAAACACAATATTTTCAAATAATCACATACATCTCTGTCGACTTCCACAAAGGGAGTGGGATAAACAGTTTAAATATCAGACCCCATTAATAACAGGGAAAAAAATGAAAAAAAATAGAAAAACCACATCCTTTCTCAGATCTTTTAAGTTAAGTTTTAACCTTAAATTCAGTAAAATTAATTGTCTCTTTCTTTGGATATTTCTCAAAGCAACAATGACAGATTGAAACTATATCATTACCAAAGTGGCCAGAACAAAGAAGAATTTAGAATATCGCCAAAGACTTTTTTTTAATTCTCTGAGCATTTACAGTCCTAGTATAAGAAATTTAATATCCACCTAAATTAAGGTTGGAAAAAGGAACGTCTTCAACATTTGCTAACATTTTGAACAATCTTTAAAAACTGTTTTACATAAAGGAGAACACTGTTACTTCATTTACATTAACCTTTATGCTGCATTCTAATGTATTTAAAATGAAAAATGAAACAGTTAATAAAATCACGAAATTATTCAAATAATAACAATGGGATATTCAGATTTGGAAACCTATATATCTTGCATATTTTAATGAAATCTACAAATATTAAAATATATGTACACACATAAAATATCAGTGATACCTAAGGCAACCTTACACCCAAACAATGTACTATTTGGTAGGCAAACATCTTCTGAGACCCTAAACTTTTCAAATGGAATCAATAGCCCACATATGTTGGTGAGAAATCTATAGCAGTTTACTCCCTTCTCAAATAAATTTTCAACTCTTCAAGTGAATAATCAATCACTTCTCAATTTTTACAAGACTCAATATCTATCTCTCTTCCAACATGAGAAAAAAAACTCTTATCACCTATATTTTTAGTCCATAAAATACTGCACTCAATATATAGGATTCTCTATCTCAACTTTGACTTGAGAAAGTGAATATGCTTTCTGATAGATTTTTCACATTTAACATGTCAAACTTTGACTAAAAATTAGACTAAAATCCGTGAAGGTAAACACTGGCATTTTAACCATGTATATTGTCTCAAGTTTTCTGTCTCATGTTTTCTCACATTACCAGATTTACCAACCTTATTATGTTAAAACATTGAATTCAGGAGTCTTTCTAAACAGTTTGTTCTCATAAAATTCACCACAGAACATGAGATTGCCACTGGAGCCACTACTTAACATTTAAGGCAACACAAATAAGCTTTAAAAAATTTTCAATAGATTAGAATTGTCCCAAAATCACAAGCATGAAAAACTAGACCTAGCGCATCGGAGAACCGATGCAAATTGTATCCACCGTAAAGACAATGCACCAAAACCTCTAGGACCAATAATAAGCGAGTTATAAGCACTTTTAAGTTTGGCTGTCCTCATTTGACCTTCAAGGAGGGGCCCAAGGTCAAATCCGACCACACCAGAAGATTCCCAGCCCATGATTTCCTATATGTTGGTTTACCATCCCAAACCTCTAGGACCAATAATAAGCGAGTTATAGGCACTTTTACCTTTGGCTATCCTCGTTTGACCTTGAAGGAGGGGCCCAAGGTCAAATCCGACCACACCAGAAGATTCCCAGCCCATGATTTCCTATATGTTGGTTTACCATGCCAAACCTCTAGGACCAATAATAAGCGAGTTATAAGCACTTTTAAGTTTGGCTGTCCTCGTTTGACCTTGAAGGAGGGGCCCAAGGTCAAATCCGACCACGCCAGAAGATTCCCAGCCCATGATTTCCTATAGGTTGGTTTACCATCCCAAACCTCTAGGACCAATAATAAGCGAGTTATAAGCACTTTTAAGTTTGGCTGTCCTCGTTTGACCTTGAAGGAGGGGCCCAAGGTCAAATCCGACCACGCCAGAAGATTCCCAGCCCATGATTTCCTATAGGTTGGTTTACCATCCCAAACCTCTAGGACCAATAATAAGCGAGTTATAAGCACTTTTAAGTTTGGCTGTCCTCATTTGACCTTCAAGGAGGGGCCCAAAGTCAAATCCGACCACACCAGAAGATTACCAGCGCATGGTTTCCTATATGTTGATTTACCATCCCAAACCTCTAGGACCAATAATAAGTGAGTTATAAGCACTTTTAAGTTTGGCTGTCCTCATTTGACCTTGAACGGGGCCCAAGGTCAAATCCGACCACACCAGAAGATTCCCAGCCAGTGATTTCCTATAGGTTGGTTTACCATCCCAAACCTCTAGGACCAATAATAAGCGAGTTATAAGCACTTTTAAGTTTGGCTGTCCTCATTTGACCTTCAAGGAGGGGCCCAAAGTCAAATCCGACCACACCAGAAGATTACCAGCGCATGGTTTCCTATATGTTGATTTACCATCCCAAACCTCTAGGACCAATAATAAGTGAGTTATAAGCACTTTTAAGTTTGGCTGTCCTCATTTGACCTTGAACGGGGCCCAAGGTCAAATCCGACCACACCAGAAGATTCCCAGCCAGTGATTTCCTATAGGTTGGTTTACCATCCCAAACCTCTAGGACCAATAATAAGCGAGTTATAAGCACTTTTAAGTTTGGCTGTCCTCATTTGACCTTGAAGGAGGGACCCAAGGTCAAATCCGACCACACCAGAAGATTCCCAGCCCATGACTTCCTATATGTTGGTTTACCATCCCAAACCTCTAGGACCAATAATAAGCGAGTTATAAGCACTTTTACCTTTGGCTATCCTCATCTGACCTCAGTGATTCTGCTACATGAAAAGTCCGGCCGGACATTCTGTCCTAAGACTATGAAAACGTTTAGGACATTTTCGGAGAATTTAGGACAGAATTCTTGTCAATCAAATTTTCATTCTACAGGTTGCTAAAATTAAGTCATTAAAGTCAATGACCCTATATGAATGGCATATAAAGTAAAATTTACTGAATCATAATAAAAATCTCATTTTAGTTAAAATGTCAAAAAGTCTTTATGATGTTCAATGATCATGTATTACTAAAACGAGAACTCACAGCCACAGAACCTAAGTATGGTGAATCGGTGATCTATTAAAATGTCCACTGGCAGTAAACATTACAGCTAGCAAATAAACTTTCAATCTGATTTTTTTTCAGTGCAATTACAGCGGGGGTCACGTTAGCGAACGGGACATCCATAGCGAACGGCAGTCTACCGTGACATTTAAGACAGTAGACAGCAGGGGGATAGAGTTCACCAGTGGTTAGAAGATCATTTATTTATTCACATATTGAAATAAGTGGGTGTTGGAACCTTGTGTCCCTTCTATCTATCTTTTTAATGTTATGGTAGATTGCCGTTCACTATGTACTACTTACATTCATTAGATTAAGAGTGACAAATTAGTCTATATACAATCGTTAACAGCCAATCCGAATTGCAAGTTTTTTCATAAATCTTCATTAATTTGATTACAGAAGGAAATAATTTTTGTCTACCTTAACTTTTTGAAATACTACATGGCCCCCAGAGAGCTAGTCATGTGACTTTCTTTGTGTTTGCTATGTCTGTCCACTTGTTCCAAAAATAGAGAAGAGACACTCCTTGTGTTTTTTTATGTTAAATATTTAATGGAATAACGGATTGATTTTTCAAAAGCATCAATATATTTAGTTCGAATATTCACCTCCACATTTAAGCTGCTTTTAGGGTATGTCGCCCAATAATTTTGTATAAAAATGCCAAAACAAACGATTTTGCGTTCGCTAACGTGACCCCCGCTGTATTAATAAAAAGAAATATTAATCAAAGCAAAAATTCAGAATATTACAGTAAAATTTATGTGGAACCCTACAGAAAACAAAATCTACAATTACACGAAAATACCAGACGACCATAATTAATATTCATGAGCAGATATGAGGACACAGATTTTCCCTGGGATTTCCTTGCAATATTTTATGAAATGGAAGCATAGACGAAAATCAAATAATTTAAACTCGAGAACTCACGGCCATAGCACCCAAGTCATTAATATTCATGAGAAGATATGAGGACACAGATTTTCCATTTGATTTCCTTGCAATATTTTTTTAAATGGAAATATAGACGAAAAGCAAATAATTTAAACTCGAGAACTCACGGCCATAGCACCCAAGTCATTAATATTCATGAGAAGATATGAGGACACAGATTTCCTCTGGGATTTCCTTGCAATATTTTATAAAATGGAAGCATAGGCGAAGATAAAATACTTTAAACTCGAGAACTCACGGCCACAGCACCCAAGTCATTAATATTTATGAGAAGATATCAGGACACGGATTTCCCCTGGGATTTCCTTGCAGATCACGTGGCTTGTCACGAGATTTCATAAAAGACGTCTAGACCTTGCTACAATAAAAAAATTTAAAATCACGAGATTTTAGGGTTGTAACGTGACTTCATATTTTGTAAATAAAAAGACGTCTAGATCTTCTATTATCGCCCACGGATACGACTCGGACAATATGTCCTAATATTCTACTTAAAATTCGGGGTTTTGTTGCAAAATTCGGTCAATGACCGATGGCCGACGCGAATCTGAAACCCTGTGACCTTGAAGGAGGGGCCCAAGGTCAAATCCGACCACACCAGAACATTCCCAGCCCATGATTTTCTATATGCTGGTTTACCATCCCAAACATCTAGGACCAATAATAAGCGAGTTATAAGCACTTTTAAGTTTGGCTATCCTCATTTGACCTTGAAGGAGGGGCCCAAGGTCAAATCTGACCACACCAGAAGATTCCCAGCCCATGATTTCCTATATGTTGGTTTACCATCCCAAACCTCTAGGACCAATAATAAGCAAGTTATAAGCACTTTTAAGTTTGGCTGTCCTCATTTGACCTTGAAGGAGGGGCCCAAGGTCAAATCTGACCACACCAGAAGATTCCCAGCCCATGATTTCCTATATATTGGTTTACCATCCCAAACCTCTAGGATCGATAATAAGCAAGTTATAAGCACTTTTAAGTTTGGCTATCCTCATTTGACCTTGAAGGAGGGGTCCAAGGTCAAATCTGACCACATCAGAAGATTCGCAGCACATGATTTCCTATACGTTGGCTTCACATTGCAAACCTCTAGGGCCAATAATAAGGGAGATATAGGCACTTTTAAAGTCCGCTATGTGGGTTACTTCGGCACTCCGTGGATGACCTTGAGTTAGGAGCTTCAAGGTCAAATGTGTGTAAGGTTGTAGAGGACATGTATATGTGTCAGACATATCACCTATGAAGAGATTCAACCTTCTACCTATGAGGAACAGCCAGTAGAAAAATGTAGATTATTTTCAAAGAAATGCCCGTGGCGGCCATCTTGTTTTTCAGAATGAGGCTATTTTCCTTCCCAGAGAAGCTTACCCCCCAATGAAGATATCCTGCAAATTTGGTGAACCTAGCTGCTGTTGTTTTCCTCTTGGAGCGTTAACGCCGAAAATCTCTCTACGCACGGGGGCGGCGGCGTAGCGAACGCTAAACCAAAGTATCCACCGGATACTTCCGGTGGATACAAATATCCCATAATTCAAAGCAAAATAAGGGATTTCCTCTAAACAATCAGAACAACTGTGGTCACCTTCATATTTTACTCTGAAACCATATATACTTCAATGTTAAATGAGAATATAAGTTACAGTTTTAATATATTATGTTCCAACTTCAACATGAATATTCCAGATTGGAGTATTATATAATGTTAAAATACTAAAACATTTGTGCAGATCTAATCTGCAAATTAACAGTTTATTGAGTTGACATGTGTAAACTGTAACATCACACTTAACTTGTAAATGGTTTTACAGCTAATACTTAAAATGTGTAGAACAACATGTTTTGCCACAAATAATCCTAAAAGAGATTTCAATGCCAATCTCAATCCTGAAAAAGAAAAGATCTAAAACAGATAAAGGATTTCAGCTATATTAGAGCATGATTTTAATAAGATTCTAAACATCAGACTCAAGTAAAAAAAACGGGTCACCTAAAATAATTCCTTAATAAACACATTTAACATGGTTTAATAAATAAGGCCAAGCAGAGATTAAGGTTATAAATATAGAGATGACGATCAGTCGTAAGTGGTGCCAAAACCTAACAGGGGATAATCTCTTTCAGAAAATCCCCCAATAACAGCTTTCACAACAACTTTTAACCTTCCAACATGGATAATATGTACACAAGAGAATCAATTGGGAGTTCTGTTATTCTGCACTCTATATTTACACATGACAAATTATGCTCAAGTAAGTCATAGCTATTCATCTTGATCCTTGTTTATTACAAAAAACTTTGGTGGTTTATGTGGTCAGATACTTTTCCTTGGCCTTTTTCAAAGACATTTTTCTCCAGTAAAAATCTGTTACTATATTTCCAAACATTAACATGTTTTGCAATGATAGAAGTTTTCTTGGGTCTGTCAACCAGAACAGTGGCTTGTTACATTTGGGGTTTGCTCAAAAGTTTGTGGACATTGCAAGGCTATTTGTCAACATTGTCAAATTGTACCGATTTCTGTCAAACTCTTTGAAAAGATCAATAAAGCTTGATATACTGCCCACATATATTATTCATACATCATCCAGGGTAGAACAGTATTGAACTTTTTCTTTTGAGAATTAAAAATGTGAGAATAGAAATATGGATGAACAATGTACATATAGCTACTGGTATCTAGCTATTCACCCCACTTCTACATGATAGAAATGCCTAAAAAGTTAAAGAAGCAGATCGTTTTACTTCAACCCAAGGACAGTTCCTATTTGATACATAAAATCAAATCACCTTGGCTTAAATCTAGCCTCTTTCACGGTTGTTTTTAATTAAGAAAAAGCCGGCGTTTCTCAAATGGCCAATCACCAATTACTGAAAATTCTCTATTTTTTTTTTTTTTTTTTAAATGCCCAATTTTGTCCTAACTTTTCAAATTTACAACTCATTCATTTTATAAACTGTAACACTGGCATTCTTCCACCTGTCTTAGCTTACATGCTACAGAAGAAAATGAATCAAATTAAATCAGTGTACTGGACAGCATTAGGATCAGTGATCAATGATCAATAGTAAGGAAAAACCCGTTGACACACAGAGCCACAAGACAACAAAAAGATTACACCTTGAAAATAATAAACTCTGTACAAGCAGAGCATAAGTCAAATTCAGTTGAAAACAGCAGATGGATTTAGGGTCTTAAATATTATGTTGTCCTGAGAATGAGTACCTTGACCTACCATTCACCACTCATTTAAAATTTCCTCTCCCACTCGTTTAAAATTTACCCCTCTAATTGAAAACATTGTGATTAGAACTTTGTACAAGTTTTGCTTGGATTATGACATCCCCTGGTTTACCAGACTCAGAGAAGTTCAAAGTTGAACCAAATAACTTAGAGCAGAGAAGTTCAAAGTTGAACCAAATAACTTAGAGTATAAGATTTACATGTAATTTCACAATACATGTATTATATCACTTAATAATGTTTGTCACATATGAGAAAAGTAGGGATCCCTGTGGTAGTATGAAACCCAAACCTGTAAGACTCAATACTTTTACTGATCTGTCAAAACCTTCAACAAATGCCATTATGTACCAACCTTCTAGAATTCTCTTCCTTTCCAGAGAAGAAATAGCTCCTCAGTTACATCATTTAAAAACCATCTTGAGACTCCTCTCTTCAATTCAAGTTTCCTCACTGAGTATTCTTCCGTTCAAATCCACAACCCTGAATAACTAGATTGTCCCTTGACTATCCCCTTTGAACATTCCTTTTGTTCATTTAGTACACCGAGTTCCCTATTAGGGGGAAGTTATTGCACCTACAAAGCAGTAGTTTTCTGGTTAGATAAGTCCAGTCCGGGCTTGACAATCCAATGTGTTAATACCATTTCACACTATAGGCCGTCTCCCCCATCCCTTTCCTTGGATCAATGCCTGATGTCCGTTTGCAAACTTGTGAGTCAGTGGCATTTAACTGTCCATTACCTTGTGCATCCTATAGAAGTTTTAAAATGTTTCAAATTTCGGCCTCTGAATTTGGTACCGTGGGCATGCACAGACGATTCTGTGAATGTGAATTTCTTACTACAGTAACCAAAATGTGGTCCACGGAATATATAAAGTTGTGATTCAGTTGCCCTTCAGTGTAACAAGGCCACATAAGGTGAGTTAAGGTAAAGGTGGTTTTGCCACTTGTTGTCCAACTTATCAAAGGTAAGTTGAGGTTAATGGAGGTTGTTTCTCGGTGACCAACGTTTGCAGTACTGTCATCCTGCTATTATTGATGGTTAAAAACCTGAGCCCAATCAGTGGCTGTCTGCCTGTAGTGTTAACAATTCAGAGGAAATGGGGCGACCTGGGAGGTGGTTCTGCTGCCAAGTAAACCTAGGTGCAGGATGTACCGCCTGTAGTTTGAAAGAGGCATCATGTAAGTAAAAGGACAAGAAGTATTCATGTGAATTCTTCAATTCTTGGATCTTGCATTTCACAATGTATTACTGGATCTACTTGAAATACTTCATGGTATATTCTGATAACATATTATGTAATGGCAGAATATAGCAACTGTTGATAACCACAAGTTATTATCATTACTTTTTTGATCTGTAAATCAATAAGCTGCCCAATTTCAGAGAATAAATGTCAATGTAAGTGGTTTACAGTGAAAAATTCATTGTTATGTACTGTTTCCCTCCATCTAATTAACTAATAGACAACTACCTTTTTTTCAACACAACCTAATTACGAGTTTAAATTGTGTTTAACTAAAATAAATAAATTACATAGAATTTTGAAAAATGTACAACCAGTCAACCATCAGAATTTCACCTTGTTGACTTAATACTTTTGTCCTCCCCACTAAACTGAGCCTCTGAAAAACGCCCAACTTGAATTCCTTCAAGGTTATTCCTTCAAGTATATATTTTAATAACAAACCCTGTACTGATTTACCTACATAATACTAAGTCTGGTCCATCTATAATGTATAATCATCATGAACATTGATTGAGAAAGCAGTTGTTTTTAGAGAACATATCTCTAATGACTGCATCACATTTAAGAGAGATGGTATAATTTTGTTTCAGTAAAACATAAAGCTCCAGTTAATATGTCAGTAAAAACTAGAACACCTACTTTTGATCTTTTTGACCATATTCCTTTTGGTATCCTAATGTATAAAATAATGAATCTATATCCAATTTCACTTGCAACTTTCCCAATGAAAATATTAAAGTCTTGTGATATATTTCGTCAATTAACCATAAAACAGTAATTTTTTCATTTTAAGAAAAGTTTACACTTCCTTTCAATTTTCAAAATCGAAGCAACAAAATGAACCCATTGTGCCAACAAAATGTTAGTTAAATGTACACAAATCTTTTACATTTTTATGAAAATACATGCATCAACAGATGTAGAGTTGGAATAGAAGTTATGACACATACCATGAATTGGATTTGAGACCATTTAAAATTTATAAGATTTATTTGCTATCCTGTCAAGTGAGATCAACAGCACAAAACAACGATCAATTTCCATGCTGTCAATTCCCTTTCACTTCCAACTAATAAATGATTAATTAAACCTATAAGTGAGTCTGCAATAAACTATCATACAAGCAAGTCACAAAGGTCCTATTTCTCGGTTAGATTCCAACTGCTGTAGAAACGATCTGAAGACTTTTTCAGTTTTAAGAAATATCTTATCAGCATCTATATAGCTAAAGTAAAAATACTGTGACATCCTAATGAGCTAAACTTGAGTTTAATCACATAAGTCAGTACGCTTGTTTACATCTTGAGTTACATTGTAATTAGGGAAAAATGGTATATAAAGCTTCAGTTTACATGTATAAATACTCTTACACATACATGTACTGGTTTTATATAAGCATACTTCTGTGACAGAGATCTGTATGCTTGGCTGAACTGAACTTCATAAGTATCAATTTAACAGTATCTTATTAAACTGGATGTCACAACAGAAAGTATTTAGAGTAAGAAATCTAAAATTCGCCACATATCTGAAATTCGCCACATGTAAAAATACTAATAAAATAAATGAATTGTGGTGAGATTTGTTGACTGTATAGTAAATTAAGGCTTTTTGAACTAAAAAATACCAATTTTTAGACAAAAACATCATTTTCTTCAAAAAATTAACTAAGGTTTTAGAGGTGGCGAATTTTAGATTCCTTGTGAATTTTAGATTTCTTACTCTACCAGTATTTACATAAGTTAAAAGTTCCTTTCAAACAGATATCAAACTACCATTTAAATATACTGCTATCTATAATTCTTTTTGTGATCCAATCGGATCAGACTTAGCAGAATTCCTCTGTATTGAACTTGAATAGAACTTGCTATCAACATGTGTGATACAGCTGATATCCCAAAGTGATTTTTCTACATTTTTTTCAACAAACTACCTTCCTCTTTGGTGACATTCATCTGCCCAAAATTGTCTCCTCAAGGTGGGAGCTATTTTTTCTCATGGCTTTTATTCTTTTTTTTGTTTTTGCAAAAGAATGTTGTTTTCTTGGCTTTAAAATCATCGAAAGTTTACAAAACTAAACTATTTGAGTCTATTTCATACAAATGACTCTATAATGTTTTAATTTATGCCATTTACAAGCAGAGCATGCACTGCCACCATTTACTTCTTTGAAATATATACCTATTTAGAGCCAATGAGATAAGTTTCTTATCAAAACACTTCTGTGGTTTTCAAGAGGTCCACCTAATTGTGACATGAAACAATAAGAACAATTCCTCATAAATAACCTTTAAACACAACCTGTGATCATTCACAATATACTTGACAATAGAAATATAAACAAAAGTCTCATACAGAATATTATGTAACAATCTAAAGGGTTTAACATCGACAATCAAGAACTTTCATTGTATTGTATCAAAAATTTACACTCTGCACAATATCTTGTACTACAGGACTCAAAGCATTATTTGACATATCCCGATTACACAAGTACAGTCCAAAGTCTCTGGTGACTGAAAGTACGCTAACTGAAAGAGAGTCAGGGATGACCACTGAACATCCCTGGGGAAGACTGCCACTGGGGATATGAACCAATGACATTGGATTGCCATTTTGAGTGGTCATCTAAGCCATTATGTATTTGTCTATACCTGGGACAAAAACAGGTCCTTTGTGTTTCAAGGCAAGTGTGCTACCCACTAGGCTACAGCCGCAGACAATTCATGTATGTGACTGTTATAAATATAAGGTATATAGTGAACTTTATTACTCTAATATGATTTAACTTTTTACATCTTTACTGGATACCTGCACCATTAACTTAAATTAAGTCAGAACTCAAATGATCCCATATAAGAACAATATTGATACTGTCTTAAATTAGATAGGCCATCTCAACTCAAGACTTTCCCAGATAGGATAGCCTCTCCAGGTGAAGGTCATCAAGAAATTGTCTTCTGGTCTTTGAGTATACCATATTCGAAAGCTGTAGATCAAGTTTTAAAGCTGTAGATAAAGTACTGCTATTTTTCAGTCTGAAATCAAGTCTGAAAGAAAATCCCTGCAGACATGGCACAACAAGCTTGAAATCAACATATTCCTGATATAGGTTTAGGGATGTAATTACTGGGTGGGTTCTGATAGGTTCTGATTAGAACAAAGGTCAAAGTTGAGGTTTATATCCATTTCAATGTGTAAGATGTTCATCATAACAGGACAGACCTATAGCATATTTCATATGTTATGAGTTGGATTCAAACAAAAATGTGAGAGATACTAGTTGGCTAATGGTTCAAGAGAGATACTAGTTGGCTAAAGGTTCAAAGATTCAAGGTTAGCACTTTATGTCCTGTTCAACAGCCAGGGCCATATTGGGACAGTCTCTCAGCATTGCCAGTTGTCATAGTAGAAACCACAAAGAGATGACATCCTATGATTAGATACCAAACTTGCTTATCACTAAGCCACTGAGAGGCTAGCTGGTTTAATTTTTCACTGAAAATCATTAAGTACTGGCAATCAACTGCCAGTTTCCTAATTTCAGGACCAAGATTTGATCCCAGAACCTTACAGGTGAGAGTCAAATGTGTTACCCACAATGCCACCATGTATCCCACAGTAATCAGGTGGAGTAAGAGCAGAAAGAGTTAAATATGCCATTTTTCAGTTTGTTTGGTCATACTTGATCCAACCAAAACTAAGCAATAATAATCTCACTTTTGGAGATGTCAGTGGCGTTATGGTTGGACCACTTGCCCCAAGACCTTTATAATCAGAGTTCAAACCTTGACCAGAATCAGCAAATGAATTAATAATAGACTCCCATTTGAAAATGGTTCCACTAACAGAAATACTTGTCAATAGACTCCACACTGGTTTCTTCCAGCAATAAAAATACCTTAATTAAATGCCTTGATGATAATGTTAAAGCTCTAACATTTCAAGTGACTGATGTGTAAAGTCCACTGGACAAATGCAAGTGACTTGAAGATGTACCACAAGTCTCAGGTATTATTCTACATTCCCATTAAAACTGAAGCCCCAAACTCCTCATTAATCAACCATACACTGTGACAATGTCTGCCAAATAATACCGCTCCATTTTAAAGACCCTAAACCCCTAAATCTAATCTATTCGTATTTAAATATAGCAAGAAGCAAAAGCCCTGTCAGAGATCCTCCCCAACACCACTTCATCAAGTTTACACTCAAATGCACACACTGTTGATAATTTGCATAACCAGTTTCACTATTTCATTTAAGGAAACCCCTCCCAAAACCTGTCTGATAATGAGATCTTACTTACTAAAATTACACATGAAAAGTTCATAAAACAGGAAGTTTTAATGAAAAAGAACCTGAGACACATACTACATGTATTACGGAGACAAAGGTAATCGTGACACTTAATTAACCGCAAAATATAGCCAACATTAACCTGGGTTTCTGTGGGTTGGTATTTTGCATTCCTGAGACCATTTACAAGTGTGGGAGGGAGAAATGATTAATTGGAAAACAGCCGCATCTTTATACACATAGACATATTTGTAGATCTTCTCTGAAAGCTTTAAGTCAGATACTAGCCTAGCTGACAGGCAATATGTGTTTTGGGAAATCTGAGGTGGCTTTGATAACACTCTGAACACACTGTGTAGGTCATATTCCAGAATTCAAGATGGCTAATTTCATGGGCGGAGTAATCTTGGTATAAATACTATTCTGTGATCACATTATACTCTGTACATGGCTGGCAGATGGAGAAAAGCCTTCAAGTTAAAAGCCCTCGGGAGAAAAGCCCTCAATTTGCATCCATGGAGAAAAATCCTTGGCCAGTGTTCGCACTCTGCGAACAAAAACCCCTGAACTAAAATGCTTTGTTTTTTTATAAGAAAAGGCTATCTGTAGAAATTTTCTCTACTAGAGAAGCTTTCAATGTACTCAACAACAAAGACATAATTAAAAGACTTTGGCTAGGGCTTTCATTATTCCTGAGTTTCACTTTTAAATACAAAAATACAGCATTTTTGTCTGTTGGTAAAGCTCCAAAGTGGTATTACTTTTACTAAAACTCCATCTTTACTCATATTGGGTTGTAGTTTTCCAAACTCTATTGTATTCTGCATTGCAAACCATCCATAAGAAACCAACTCCAAACCTCTTACTTGTTGTTTATGGGTTGAAGCTACTACAACAGGAGGGTAAATCTTACATGTTGCACTGTCACTTGAAATTCCATTTTTATATCAGGACAGGGCACCAGTACAACTTACATGTTATAATCAGCTAAATTTGAACCAATGACCACAGAGGTGGGAGTAAGGTGATTACCGGTAAATGTCAAACATGTCTGTCAAAAATACAACAGGAATAGCAGAGATCAAATAGAGTAAGAAATCTAAAATTCGCCAGGAATCTAAAATTCGCCACCTCTAAAACCTTAGTTAATTTTATGAAGAAAATGATGATTTTGTCTAAAAATTGGTATTTTTCAGTTCAAAAAGCCTTAATTTACTATACAGTAAACAAATCTCACCACAATTCATTTATTTTATTAGTATTTTCACATGTGGCGAATTTCAGATATGTGGCGAATTTTAGACTTCTTACTCTATCAGTCTCAGGTGCATCGTCCTTAAGGACTATAAATTATATGACACCAATGACAAAAATAAAAACTGCTCATAGTCAGAACATGATACAAACGAAATGATTGTCCTGCATGCATTGAAAGTAAGCTATTTTAATCTCTAAATATAGAAACAATATTTTTAATATCAGTTTTTATCTAGTAATTAGCTAACACTTAATCCATTGCATCTTTTATTTTATACTAAAGTGTTTTCATATGCCAGACAAATTTTTTACAAATAAATTTAACTTCTAAAACTCCATTGCTATTGTGTCAGTCTACCTTAAAATGGCTGGGTGGCTGAATCAAAGATACATGATTTAAATATGTGAAAAATATACACTTCCACTGAGATTTTATTCACCTACTTTAAAACATTTTCACTAAAGAAACTTTAATTCCCTTCTGAATATTCACTCTTCCTTTTCGTCTATTAATATAACAGTGTTATAAATACTTCCAAGCAAAATTCATAAACATGTAAATCAAAATATGAATCAGTTACAAAAGTGGTTAAAATTGTAATTTTGGCCAAAAAAAAAAACATCTTTCTATTTCATTTGTACCAGTAACAGGGTTGTCTGTACTTAATCACAACTTTCCTTAAATTGTACATCGAAGATAAATTTATACACCACACACACAGACATTTCTACACTAGTACGTCCTTCCACAAAGAATTTCCTCACTTTTATCTTTAAATAATTTTACATTCATGTATAATTTACTTATCCATGTCTGATGGTGGCCTTTCCAGGAGTCATTATTATTTGGATTATGTTCAATAACATCACGGCTCACAACAAAGAAAAGCAAAATATCCACACAGTTTCCAGAGTGAAGGAACCTGAAGTATTAAAAGAATTTTCACCAACTTTCACTTACTTTATCATCACAAAACAGTTGCCACAGAACCATAAAAATCCCACATAGGAATCCAGCAAAAATGATGGTAGTTATATATGGCAAATTAAAAATGGTTCTATTATCATAGTAATACAATGAAAAGACCTAAATTGACTCACTCAAATCAGAGCTGTATCAAATAAACACTGTGGTAACTGTACCACGAAATAATCATAAGCACATGTACTTCAGCACATTTCAAAATTATCTGACATAATATACTTTCTAACAAAAACAAATACCTCCACGTTTGGCCTCAAAATCCTTGTTCCTTTCTTTCTCTGGAGAGTTCAATTTTTTCCAAGTACAAAAACAAAAAAAGAAAAACTTGCAGTCAGAAATTCACAATGCAATAAAAAATCCTTTCTTTCTGCTTATGTAAAGTTGAAAGCAGCTTCAGTGTGTATATAAACAATTAAACTTCCAGACAATTTGATAATAAGAATTTCCTTATGTGTCTGTATATGTAGACGTACAGAGATTGATGAAACCTTCACTACATTCCAAACTGAATTGCCTAAAAACATAGCAAGCCCAGTACTTCTTTATTTAACCTAGATATTTACACAGATATATATCTATACATATAATATACACATAAAATAAGAATATACAAACAAAGGAGAACCACTATTTTATAAACATACTGAGGGAATAACATTCTGTTTGGATAATAGTAGGTCTGTAAAGTAGCAGAGAATTTTTATGAATGAATTGATAAAATTGAATATTCTTTTCATCAAAAGTCAATTGAGCTTTATATTGTTTATGTATAAAGTATCACAAAAATGATATTAGACATTGTGCAAACCAATAAATTTCTCAGGCATATAAATTTATTTGGGCTTTATATCTATTTTAAACACTGCAAAGATAGAACATATTTTAGGGTTGGAGAAAAACAGTGCATGCCAGTTGGTAATAACTAAATTTTCCGCTTTAATTTTAAGTCAGAGCCGAGAATCCAACTAGACAGAGGTGTGAACTGTGTATTATCAATATACTAGCCTTGCCAAAGCAAGGCTAACAATATAGAACCATACAAAACTAGACCTTCGCATCGGAGAATTGATGTAAATTTGTATCCATCGGAAAGACAACTCACCTAAGCCAGGGAACCATCAAATCTGACCACATCAGAAGATTCCCAGCCCATGATTTCCTATAAGTTGGTTTCACATCCCAAACCTCTAGGACCAATAATAAGCAAGTTATAAGCACTTTTAAGTTAGACTGTCCTCGTTTGACCTTGAAGGAGGGCTCTAGGTCAAATCTAACCACATCAGAAGATTCCCAGCCCATGATTTCCTATAAGTTGGTTTCACATACCAAACCTCTGGGACAAACAATATGGGAGTTACAGGCACTTTTAAAGTCCACTATTATATGGGGTACTTAGGCATTCTGTGGATGACCTTGAATGTGGAGCTTTAAGGTCAAATGTCTGCAAGGTGGTAGAAGACATATATATCTGTTATACATATCACCTATGAAGAGATTCAACCTTCTTCTTATGAGAACTAGTCAGTAGAAAAAAGTAGATAATTTGCCCACAGCGGCCATCTTGTCAGCATGAGGCTAATTTCAGTCCCAGAGAAGCTTACCTTCCAATAGTGAACGCTAAACCAAAGTATCTGCCAGATGCATCCGGTGGATACATTTACACTGTTTACCTTGAATGGAACTTAAAACATTCTGAACTAGACCAAGGATGCATCTATGGCCAGATTCAAGAAGTATCCACCTGAAAAGTATGGCTATTTAACATATCCAAACCTCTAGGATCAATGATAAGCGAGATATGAGGAATTTTATTGTAACAACCACTTGATCTTGAAGCAGTGATGAAGGTCAAATTTAACGCTTCAAAAAGATTCACAACCCATGATTTCATATAAATGTTCACATTTTGAAACCCTAGGACCAATAAGGCAGATATAAAGCCTCTTTATTATGAAAAACCCATTTGACTTTGATGCAGGGGTCTCCCCCCTGTGGGTCCAGGGAAGTAGAATAGGCCCAACGTGTCCTCCTGCGTGTCGTAAGACGTGACTAAATGGGGATATGAATATCACAGTTCAATTCTAACATTGACTTGATTTTATTGATGTTTTGTTTTATTTTACTTTTTTGAGATTTATATTCTATTTATGGTTTTGTACCTGTTTTATTATTCCTGTACTGTTTGTTGTATATTTAGGTCAATTTTAATCTGTATATCTAGTCATGAGTTTTTTGTATATTTCATCATGTTATACTTATTGTTTAGTTAAAGTAATGCTAGTCTGTATTTATCCTTTCTCTAGTCCTTATCTTGTCGTGTGTTTTATTCAAACATTGTTTGCTTAATTTCTTTCTGTTTTTTTACTATGTGTATCTAGTCAGATTGTTTATTTGAAAATTTGTTCATGTAGTATGTATTGTTTAGTCAATGTATTTATTAATTTTAATGGTGCTGCATAACACCAAGGTGTTCTAGCACTTTAAATTTTAACTTTACTTTACTTTGATGCAGGGGTCAAAAGTCAAATTCAATCCTTCAAAAGATTAGTAGCCCATGATTTCATATAAACTTTTATAAACTTTTTTCCATTATTAAGGAAGATTGGTCTTTTTAGTATGATAGCCCATTTGAACTTAAAGTACATACAGTCAAGATCAGTTTTGACCCTTCGAAAAGATTCTCAGTCTATGATCTCCTATGTGTCGTTTTTGACATCCCAAACCTGTAAGACCAATAATAGGGGAGATAAACGGCCTTTTAAGTATGATAGCCCATTTAACCTTGAAGCATTCAAATCTATATGCCTCTCATTGCTGAGAAAGAAGTTACGGTAATATTTGGTGAAGGGTATCTGTTGCGCTTTACCTAATAGAAGCTCTATAAAATATTTGCATATTTATCAATATTGCCTCACTGCTCTATGAATCCAGAATTCCACAGTTGTAATAGTGTGAGATATTGTCCACAAAACCAATTTTCAATTACTCCAGATAATGACAGAATTTAACTTTGTCACAAAGCCTCTTGAAGGCAATAAATTATTGAAGCAGTGCAAATCCATATTACAAGTTATTTCTGGTGGTTATCCCTGTTAAATTTCTCATGAAAAGTTTTGTTGGTGTAATTTCATCACTATTCAAAGAAAGAGTGTAGCACAACTGAATACATCTGACTTCAGAGAGGCATGCACACATAAATATATCTATTTTCAGCTGATTTCTTTTTCATATGTTTGACAAATCCTTATCTTTAACAACACACCTACTAATATTCTGTGTAAACTGACAGGGTGAAAACACAAACACTGCTACTCTGATCAGATTTTTACAATTATATTAGCCTTAATCAAGGTGCTCATCCGATTATTACTTTTTTACTAATTGATTTGGGTTTTATACTACTTTGACCATTGTTGTATCTTAACAGATACTTAAGCAGATGGTAGAAAGGATTACAAAATCATGTAGACTAAGGAACATATAATTCAGCAGAAATCTAAAATTCGCCACCTAGAAAACCTTACTTGATTCTATGAAAAAAAAAAGTTTTTTCTTAAACTTGGTATTTTCACTTCAAAAAGCCTTAATCTACTAAAAATTCAACAAATCTCACCTGAATTCATTTATTTTATTAGTACTTGCACTTGCGGCGAATTTCAGATACGTGGCAAATTTTAGATTTCTTACCCTATTCGATTAAGGCCTTAAGATACTATACTGAAACCACAAGACACTGGTAAGCAACAACCAATTTTCTTACTTTAGGTTTCACTGAGGATTCAAACCCACAACCTGAAAAGCAAGAGGCATGTATATTATCTACACACAACTGTATCCTCACAAGATAATTTTTGGAGATCTTAAAAACAGCTTTGCCTAGAGGGGATTACCAATGTAAATTGTTCTACACTTAAATTCTACTATAAAGTAATGCCACCTACTGTTTATTGTCCCTGTTGAAAGGAATCCAAAAAGACCACAAACATTTTTGAGATATACCTTACTAGAAGTTTTAGACAATAGTCTAATAGATAAAATTTGAATGGAATAATGTCTGTTTCTGAATACTGGCCATTTACTTCTACTTAAAGAGAATTCTACCCAGGTGCACCCTTTCTCCTTTATTTTCTCCTTTAAAGAGAATTCTACTTAAAGAGTTAAAACTGTTCACATTATTTGTGAGATAAAAAGACTTTTTTTATACATCACCCTGATGACTAATTAGATTGTCAGGAAATTTGTCACATTCAGTATGAAAATACTTTGAGTCGGTGAATTCTCATGTTTTTCTTATTATGTTTGGTTTACTGTGATGTGTTTCTACTAAATTCTTCCATCACTTGTCACTGCCATCTTAGAAGGGTCTATGCTACAGAAAGTGGCTCAAAACTCAATTGCATAAAAAGGCCCTAAAATTACCAAAAGAAACTGAAGGCAAGTAACATCTTTCTGTCAACGTGTGGTTTAATGCCTTTGCAAGGCTATAAATAATGTGTCAATGCCTTCATATTTCTGCACTAAGAATAAACTCAATTAACATTTTCTGCCGATTGAAAATCTGTCATCACTAGCCTGAAACTTCAGGACAAGCTACAAACACTATCTCAATAACATGGCATTTACATACTTTGAGTCATGTGATGTGATATCATAGAAATATAACTGTTTTTTTTCCATTCTTCTTTTCACATCAGTGAATTTACCAGACTAAGTTTAGCAAAAAATAATTTTACTTAAGAATACCTAAACAAAAGCAATGTCCCTGAAACAAGGCCTTGTTAGAAGTGAAATGATACACTGAAAGTCTATTACAACTACAAAGTTCACACTCAAGAACTAGTCCAAGAAAGGCAAAGCAATTACATTTTTGTGGTTTTTAACTTGAAATTTTCTATCTAGCTCTGCAAAGAGGTTATGTTTTTAGGTGCATTATTTTGTTTCTTTGTTTCTGTGTTCATGATTAATCCAAAACTAAAGAGCACATCTTTCTGAAATATTTATGTGTGTAGAGACTGACCTAAAGAAGTTATTAATTTTGGGAAAGCTCTAAATCATACTTTGGACACAAAAAAAAATCACACATTTTGAAGTGCACGTTTCAATGATTTGGTGCCTGTGATTGAAGTTATCATGGTTATACCATTCAATGATGGGGGTCAAAAAAAAAAATCATTATTTGGGTGAAAGTTCAAAATGGGGATACTTGACTACGCCGTTGGGACTGCTTTCTAGCATTTTATGTGCCTTTAGAAACTAAAGCTAAAACCAAAGAAGGTAAGTACTGACCACTGTTAAAAACTACAAATACCAATGATTATAAAACAACTGAAATACTAATCCTACTCCTATTTTTTAAAAAAATCACTTTTTTTCATACGTTATTTTCATTACTGAAACAATAACAGTCAGATGGCAACAACTGTAAACTTTGAATAGAATTGTCATTTTGAATTGACAGAGTAGTTTCTGTTCACTAATTTTCACAAGAATAAAGTCTTTTCATAAACACAAAACTCAAAACTGGTTGCACTAAAACAAAATGTTCAATAATGTAGTAGTTTTTATCATGCAGAGTTCACAAGCACAATAAATTTTACTTGAAAAAACAAACTTTTTTAAAAAGCTCTTGTTCCACTCTCACACAATCAGAAATTATAAAAGTATGAATATTAACAAAGCTTGTCCTCACAACTAAACAATGAGAAAAGTACAGATGTGAAGTAAGACACCCTGGATATTTTATCTGTCAAAGAATCAGATCACTTCTCAAACATTGTTTCGATTGTACAAAAATTGAATAAAAAAAAAAAGACCTTGCAAAGTACTAATGTCTGAGGTTTAGTGTAATTTTTTTAGAATTTTATATATATATTCGAATTTTTATTATTTCTACTTTTGTTTGGGAAATAACTATAAATGATACCTTTTACTACAACACATAATTACAACAGTCACAGTATTGAAATGTGTACTGTATAAATTGACTGCATGCTAAGAGCAGACAATAAAATATTTTTAAAATAGGTTTATTTAATCAGAGGTTTCACACTCATATAAGGTAAAAGAAAAACTAACGCTGAGTGATTGGTTATGATATCTGCACACTGTACTTTACCTTATGATAACTGGATAGAAATTAGTGTGTCAGTGGAACCATGACTCATTTTTAATTGGAGTAAGCAAATTATGACTGGACACATAATTTGCAATAAATAGGAAGTGGATCAGTCTTGAGACAACCAATTCACTCACTGAAATTTATACACAGTAGAAAGTTGAAGTCATAACATGACAAAACTAGAAATAGGACATACCGATAACAGTAGCCGGACCAATGGAAAAATAATAGGATGGCTTACAAAAAACATATTATGTTTATCAGAAGATATTTAAAATTCTCTTCCTTTAAATAATTTAAGTGGAAACAAAGTGTTGGGAGATTTCTGAAGATTTTGCCATGGGAAAGGTAATTTTTTGCATGAGAAAGGGAAGCAAACCCATACAAGCTATCAACCCAATAAGCTTCCACACCAAATTTTGTCAAGTACTCTCCCTTTAAATTTGCAGAAATGAGCCAGAAGACAGATCAAACGTATCCACCACCAATCATGAGAGACAAAATTAAAGTGAATTATATGTAATTTGAGGCAATAATGGTGTATAAAATAAACAAATGTAAATATGAAAAATAACAAAATCATTGTTTGACGGACATTACAGAACTGAAAACATCAAATGGATCAATAGTTTTTATTTAATTTATACTCTGCTGCATTTAAATTAATTAGCTTTAATATAACTTATGACCTGTATTGTAAACTTATCTTTGCACTGACACTTGAATTAAAAGCTCCAGTTGTAAAAATAAATCTTACCTGAAACAAATGCGATGAATTTTTACTCAAAAAAGAATAAAATTCCAAATTTTAAAATACCATCAAGAGACAATAAATTATTACGGGAAATTCTGGTTTACTTGTGGTGAAAGAATGTTCAGTGTTTCATTTGCAAATCTACAAGCAGCACAAAAGTTTTTACATATATAAAATCGAGTTAATTTAATCCAACCTAAGACAAGTCAAGACATTCATTGTTTTGTTAAATTGATTACAAGATTTCTTATGATGTACACAATTGGTCAGATGGAAAGTAAATCACAATGTGCAATGAACAAATAACCATATATTTTGATAAAGAGTTCCTAAAACAATAGCTTGTTGACCTACAAGACCTAAGAGAAGACACAATTGATTCATATATGATAAAAGTTGAAGACCACTGATGTTCACAAAAAAGATAAGACTAAATACAGTGAAACTATTATGATAAGTAACAAGGTCCAACAACAAGAGTAGAGAACTACTTGTATATATAAGTCAATCGGGGTGACAATAGAACCAAAAGTCTAATTTGAATAAAGAGTAATCTAATATTCAAAATCTTTTAAGTAAAAAGACTTTGATTATTAATAAAAGTTTTAATTAACTCTTTCATTTCTCTGAGCCTTAAATGTATAAACATTTACATTTGTCCACAACTTACCTGGAAAGTGAAAAGGATTACTGGTAAATGCCATTCTTCATTCAAATGTTACATGTTTTAATTTACTGTACACAATCCAGAACAAAACAAAATAAAACAAAGATAATACAAAGCTGGCATATGTATTTCAACCTTGTTACATATGCTGAAACTGTTAAACTCTAACAGAATATGTCACAAAATGGGAAAATCAGGCTACCAAATTCTTTTAAAGGAAACAATCAATCATGACAATCCCAGAACAAACCTATAAACTGTGCCAAAAACTAGAAGCTCTACACTGCCCCATTTACTGAACTGTGAATAATCTCCCTCAATATACTAGCATGGTTCCTGTAACAACAAGGATTAGGACCTGTATAAAAATAGGGTTGAATGACACAAAAATTCTTCACTGCAAGTAATATTCAAGGCTTGTAATACACTCTCATGCAATGTTTTCCAATTCAAATAGCACTCTATTATTTGAGCCAATCAAGTGCTAACCCACTTTATTACATTTGTAATTTTTATAAACGCTTTGACTTATAACAATTTCACCTTAAACTGTAGAATTATTACTAGTTCAATGTGATATTAAATAGCAATGTCAACAATAAACTTTAATTTGGCTCCACATATCCACGGCCAGTAATATTAAAATATGAAAGCATGCCATAGCAAAAATCACCTAACAACTAAGTCATGTTGCATTTTGAAAATGTGATTTTTATCTGTAGAAGGTAAAATAAACCAAGGAAAATATAATATTATTCCTGCAGATAATTAAAGTCTGTCAAAAATGCATCTCAAAGCAGCATATCCTCGGAGGGGACAAATTCAGTACAATACAGAGAATTGCTAATAGTGAACTACAAAGTTCCAAGGTTGAACCTTTTAGGAGATGGCATATGGGGAATCTGAAAGGCTAAGACCCCAGTTAGACATGGCCGGATGTACCGCCGGATCGCGACAGGTTACCAAATATGGGAAATTGTGAGTGATATATTGATCATATTTTTCATCCGTGAACATGTCTGTAGAGTCCCTAATGTCCTGGTGGCATCTGTCATGGATGTGTTGTGTCCGCAAACCTTTTATGGAAAAATCAAACTGCTTGAATTTTCCGTAAAAGGTCTGCGTATGACCTATGCATCAGAGAACCAATGCAAATTTGTATCCACTCACTAAAGCCAGTGAACCATCGTTTGACCTTGAAGGAGGAGCCAAAGGTCAAATCTAACATCAGAAGATTCCTAGCCCAAGATTTTGTACGAGTTGGTTTCGCATTGTAAACCTCAAGGATCAATAATAAGCGAGTTATAAGCACTTTTAAGTTTGGCTATCCTTGTTTGACCTTGAACGAGGGGCCCAAGGTCAAATCCGTCCACACCAGAAGATTCCCAGCCCATGATTTCCTATATGTTGGTTTACCATCCCAAACCTCTAGGACCAATAATATGCGAGTTATAAGCACTTTTAAGTTTGGCTATCCTCGTTTGACCTTGAAGTAGGGGCCCAAGGTCAAATCCGACCACACCAAAAGATTCCCAGCTCATGATTTCCTACGGGTTGGCTTACCATCCCAAACCTCTACGACCAATCATAAGCGAGTTATAAGCATATATTTATAACCTCATCATATGGTAGAATACAATGAGAAGAATCAATTTTTAGCTTTAATAATTGTATGAAAAGAGTATAACAGTCTTTGTAACTCTTTGGAAGAGTATAAAAAAAATTGGCAAAATGGTGTCCACTTTTCGACAGCCCTAATTTCATTGCCATAGGACAAGTTCTGTGGATGTATTTGTACTTCTCAAAAAATATATAAGCCAAATCATGGTTTCGTCTGCGCATGCTCCAGCATACGTCCTTGAAGAGTCAAGTGGGTAAAAACAAACATAGAAACTTAAACCAGGTGATTTTTACATAGTGAAAAATGACAATAATATGTTTCCTTAAATAACACCTTACAGTTAATTTTTATTAAAAATATACATATGGATCTACGAAATTGCAAATTTAATAAGTAAATTAAATTTTTATAAGTTAATACTCTATCCAATGGACAATAGCTCATCCGGTCAGCGCAGACCGGCCCGCCAAACGTCAGAAAAAGACGTCCTGTGTCTCCACCAGCAGGTCGGTCCGGAGTACCAGTGCACTCGCCAGATGGCGTGTCGTACTTCCTTCCTGTCTAGACAGAGTGACGTCATAGCATCTTTTTTGTTGTCTAAACCTATTAGACCCCTAGTAAGTTGAAAGCGGGGTCGGTGGGAGGGTCTTGCGTGTCCATTGGATAGGGTATTAACTTATAAAAATTTAATTTACTTATTAAATTTGCAATTTTATTGCGTTAATACATCCTATCCAATGGACAATAGCTGAATAACTACCGCTTGGCCGGCGGGTAAGTTACTAAGGACTTGTGTGAACTCGTGTTAGAGATAATGAAAAAATTCCTTCTTAAAGCCTGGGTAGACCTTGAAGTCGAAAGCCCTTAAAGGCTATGGTCGAATATCATCATCCGGTTAACCCGGTTGGAACCGTCAGAGTCGACCTTGTCTTTCCCCCCCCCCCCCCTTTTGACAGACCTGCTCTGAGGTAGGGGAAGAGAGGGATGAGTTCAGTCCCATAAAATTAAGTCTCCCGGAGGAAGTACGTGAGATGTTTTTTTTTTTTTTTTTTTTTTTTGTTGCTCCTTAACTATATGTGCATATATACAAATGTGTAGGCTATTTACATAGGTACAGATCTCCTCTAGGTATTGGTCTGTTGGTGGATCTGTTGAGCAGCCACCACAGGGCCAAGATGGAAGAGCTCTGAGTCAGCCCAAGCCACATCCTTCAGATAGAATTGGGTGAAGGTATTATGAGATTTCCAGTGGCAGGCTGATAAGATCTGCTCCAAGGAGACTCCCGACTGGAAGGCCTTAGAAGCAGCGAAGGCCCTGACATCATGAGCTTTAACTTGATGCAGGGTGTGGGCTTGATGATCAGAGAGCTCATAGCATAGGATCACAGTTTGTTTGATCCATGAGGAGATAGTGGCAGGTGAGATGTCCTTGTCAAAGCCTTTCTTGAAGGAGACAAAAACTAATTCTTTATCCTGCCTAATGTCTGAAGTCCTGTCCAAATAGTAGCGCAAAGCTCTTACCGGACAAAGAGATCTATCAGACTTGAGGGATCTATCCAGGGTAGGAGCCAGGGCTGGTATGACCACTGGGGCTACACTCTCTGGACCCTCTTTGGCCAGCTGATTCTTGGAGAGAAAGCTGGGAGATGGAAACAGGGACACCTTAGACCAATCGGTTTGGTGTCGGATGTTCTTGTGCTGCCATGCATGGATCTTACTCCTTCTTTTACCAGAACCCAGGGCCAGAAGGAAGACAGTTTTGACGGTCAAATGCTTCAGAGATGCCTCCCTAAGGGGCTCGAAAGGAGCCTTTGTTAGCTGATGTAGTACCAGGGAAAGGTTCCAGGAGGGTACTCCCCTTCGCCCTTTGGGTCTATCTCTGTGGAAACTTTCCAAGAGACGAGTGAGATTATCATTTCTGCTGATATTGATTGTTGTATCACCTAGCTTATCAGAAATGGCAGACCTGTATCCATCGTTGGTGCTGGGCTGTAACTTCTTGTCCTCAAAGAGGTACATTAGGAAGTCAGCCACCGACTTTACAGGTGGTGACCTGAAGTCCACCTGATTAGCGTCGCACCACTTTGTAAAAATGGTCCACTTTGCCTCATAGACTGATCTGGTTGACCTTCTTTGAGGAGCCTCAATTCTTGCTGCCACTGCCTCAGAGAACCCCTGTTCTTTGATTTTTGAGGCTCTAGGAGCCAGGCATGGAGATTTAGATTTGTCAGATTTCTGTGAGGGGTCTGATTGAAGGGTTGTGTTAGCAGATTGGGCAGGTTGGGCAGGCTGAGAGGGACCTGACTGGACATGGCCACTAGGTCCCAAAACCAAGGCATGTTGGGCCACCCCAGGGCAATCAGAATGAGTCTCTTGCACGGGGAGTCCAGCAGCTTCTCCACCACTTTGCCCAATATGGCGGTCGGTGGGAAGGCGTATGCGTCCAGATCGTCCCATGGCAGAGTAAGTGCATCCACTGCTACAGCCAGGGTGTCCGGTACTGGAGAGACAAACTGAGGTAACTTGTGGTTGAACCTCGTGGCAAATAGGTCTATTTGAGGCCGGTGCCATTGTTTGCACAGCTGTCGAAAGACTTCCGGGAGGAGGGACCATTCTGTTTGGATGGTCTGACCCAGTCTGGATAGCTTGTCTGCTATCACATTGAGATGGCCTGGAATATGCCAGGCTTTTAGGGTCACTTGTCTCTGGGAACACCAGGTCAAGATTCTCCATAGTAGGGCACAGAGTGGGCCTGACCTCATGCCGCCTTCTTTGTTTATGTAAGCGACCACCGTAGTATTGTCGGTTGCCACTAGGACTATTTTGTCCACACAGAGACTTTAGAACTCTTTGAGGGCCAGAAAAACCGCTTTGAGTTCTAGGTAGTTTATATGCAGTTTGCTTTCCGGCACCGACCAGTGAACTCGTTTAAGTGAGCGCCCCACCCTTCTTTTGAGGCGTCTGTAAATATTTGCAGAGCGTGCCTCATGGGGTGTAATGGTTGTCCTTGGAGGACATTGCTTTCTTCCAGCCACCAGCGTAAATGTGGGTGCAGGGACCTGGGAAGAGGGATGATCTTCTCTAGGGATTCCGGTACCCTCCAGTTGTTTTTGAGATGCCACTGAATGGGTCTCATGTGTAACCGACCTAAGTGAACTTGCTTCTCTGTGGTTGTTAGCAGACCTATCAGGGACATGAATTGCCGGACCGGACAGGCCGGTAGTAACAAAAGTGCTTGTATCTTTCCCTGGAGGCTTTGCCACCGGTCCGGTGTCGGTCGGACCCGACCGGACTTGAGGTCCAACTGGTAGCCTACAAAGTTGAAGACTTGTTTGGGTTCTAGCTCTGATTTTTCCAAATTCACTAACCAGCCTAGATCCTGGCATATTTTGACCAGCATCTGAGTATGTCGGAGACAACTTTGGGGGGGATTTGGCTCTTACCAACCAGTCGTCTAGGTACTGGTGGATTCTTATACCCTTGTGCATGGCCATTAGTTTGACTTCCTTTGTGATTACAGTGAATTCCATGGGTGCTGTGGACAGACCAAAGGGTAGAGCTTTGAACTGGTAGGTCCGGTCCTGGACCTGAAATCTGAGGTATTTCCTGGACTGTTCTGTATCCGTATATGGAAATAAGCATCCTTGAAGTCCACCGACGTAACCCATTCCCCCTGTAGGAGGGAGGTTCTGATGGTTTCCGGTGTTTCCATCTTAAATTTCTCTACTTTGAGAAATTGGTTCAGATGGCTGAGGTCCAATATAGGTCTCCATTTGTTGTTGGGTTTGGGGACTAAAAAGAGTCGGTTGTAAAACCCCAACGAGGTCTGATTGGAAACCTGTTCTACAGCAATTTTGTCGATAAGCTGATGCAATGCCTCTAACAGGTAGCTGTTCCTGAGAGGATTGGCATAGCAGCTTACGACTGTAGGAATTCTTGTGAGGTTTGGTCGGATCCGGAAAGGGAGGGTGTAGCCCTCTTGCAGGATTTGAACTACTTTGGGACCGGCACCCCGGTCCAGCCAGGTCTGCCAAAATTTTTGCAGTCTGGCCCCTACAGGCAGAGTGAGGGCAGCATTTGGTACATTTGAAACAGAATTGGCACAAGACAATGGAGTGACACAAGAAACACTTTTCACAGATTTTAATTGACACTTTTTTAATTGACATTCTGGCACTCCGGGACTTATCCCTTTCCTTTGTGGAAGCCCGGGTGCAGAAGGAACAAATTTGACAACAAGAGGCTTTACATTTAAAGTCAATAGATTGTTCATTGTCTCGTCTGTGTGAAAAGTCCGGGTCAGCAACTGACTTGTATCCTTGTGTACACAATAATTGTCATTTATAGTGTTGGTGACCGCGGGAAGGTCGGGAAGAGAAGTTAGAGGCTTTTCCCCTGCCTCGCTTGAAAGGACGCCTGTTGATATTCTTCCAGGCGGGTCTGTCCTGTTTTCCCTCCGACCGACTCTCCTGCTTTTTATCAGGTCGTTCATACAGGTGGAAGCGTGGTCTAGTATGTGAAGTGGTGGCCGTTGGATGACTCTTGTTATCATACAGGGCAATCTCCTCCTCAGCCTTTTTAACAACTGTTTCTGCAAACAAGGTGGCTATATGGAGTGGGCCGGTCCTAAGGGCAGCAAACGTGTCCGGTTTCACTCCGTTCTTCAAGTGGCTGAGATATGAATCCCGACGGGCCAAGGCAAGGTTTCCCATGGTAATGAAAACAAAGTCTGTCAAGTGTTCCATTGCCTTGGCTGTGGCTTGTGTGATGCTAGAGTTGAATTCCATAAGGAATTGTAATTCTTCAGCGGCGTCGGATAGTTTCTTGGAGACTTTGCCCTTATTGTCCGAACGTATAACTTTCAACTGTGCTTGCATGTCCCCTTGCACTTTAAACAAACAGCAGTTGAAGCTGGCCGTCTGATTACACACTACTGAGGCCTCTCTGGCCGTCCTCTCCCAACGCCTAAGTGTATCTTGTGAAATTCTACGTGAAGCTGGGGGTGTAGCTGCCAAGGCGGCTTTCCTGGCTATTCTCCCAAAGCTGTTATTTAACTTGGCCGGGCCTGTATGCCAACTGGTGACTGTGGCCGGATCTAACTGCTGGTCGGAGTAAAGACCATACCATTTAGTCTGTGGTTTTGCAGGCCAGAGGAAATGGTCCATAGGAAGGCTACCGGCTTCAGTGGTTCTGGAGGGGTATCCCTCAGTCATATTAAGGTTGAGTTTAGCTAACTTTTGGCAGAGCCAGTCCTCTGTAGGCATTTGTACTGAAATCTTGCTGGGTGCCGGAGCTTTGGGACCCGCGAAGGGGTTGTCGTCAGAGGGGTTTGAGCTGTCCATATCAGGAATATGCGACCACCCCATAAAGGAACGTATGCCTCTCATAGTTTCCCGGTAGGTTTGCTCTTCAGACGTCGGGAGTTCTTGATCAAATTCCTGGTCGTCGGACAAATCTCCCTCCTCTACAAACAGTTCCACCGGAGGAGTGTCAGACAGCTGACTCTGGGTATCCGAGTCCAAACTAGAAATACTGTCCTTTCTGCCCTTCTGAGGGGTCGGTGAAAATGAGCCGGTTGAACTCAAAGGTCGGTCGGAGGGAGGGTGGTCGGATGCCTCAGCAGGAAGAGTTGAAGGTCGGTGAGAGTCTGAGCTAGGCTTACCGGTCGACTTATGCTTCTGAGAAGCGGTGTCTGGACCAGTGCGCCCTTGTGTAGAAATGTTAACCTTTGTTTTCAGCTTACCGACCGACTTTTGCTGTGGAGCACTACAGTCTGGGCCAGTGCGCTGAGAGGTGTCCAGAGGCTTATCAATTGGATGAAAAAAGGGTTCAGAGTCTCGTGCAACATTTCCTGGTGGAGGATGATCTGGAGCGACCCTGACATCTGAAGAGAAGGTAGGTTCTATGGATCTGGCTAACAGTAAGGCTTCTAGCCTGTTGAAACGATCTGCCCATTTGTCCTCAAGGGCTGAAAACTTTTCTTCCGTGGCAGAAGAGAGAGTTGAAGATGATGATTTCTTTGTTTTAGCAGGGGGCTTTTCCTTTTTGAGTTTCTTATCAGGTGGGGCAGGCGATTTATCAGCACTAGGCCCACTAACAACCCCAATAACGGAGACACTGGAAGGGTCTACAAGTTCGTCCGTGGGTTGGGTATTATCCACACGCTTTGCCTCCCTTTTCTCCTTCTTGATTTTATACGATGGAGTAGAGATCTGGGCACGCTGCTCAGGGGTGAATGAATTACACAGAGTACAGTCTGCAGTGTCTTTATTAGCAATACACGGTTCCTCACCTTTCCCCTTTTCCCTACAACGTGCGCAGAAGGCATGTCCGTCGAAAATAGCCATTGCATGGCCACAACTCCCCCTCTTCTGGCCAGGTGAAGACATAGTTCATAAAATATAGTTGTACCTTCAGAATAATAAGATTCAAGACGATTTCCAAGCAAATAATTACCAAAAACACAATTTCTGGCAGAGATAAAATTTTCCACTGTGCACTGGTTCGCGCCAAACGAAAAAGATGCTATGACGTCACTCTGTCTAGACAGGAAGGAAGTACGACACGCCATCTGGCGAGTGCACTGGTACTCCGGACCGACCTGCTGGTGGAGACACAGGACGTCTTTTTCTGACGTTTGGCGGGCCGGTCTGCGCCGACCGGATAAGCTATTGTCCATTGGATAGGATGTATTAACGCAATAAAATAGTGTGTTTTCACCGGGAAAGATATTTTAAAATATTGTTTCAACCCATCTAAGGTGGACTAAAATAGGGGGTTCCAACAGCATTACAAATGCATGAACAGGTATCAGTTATTTAATATTTTGGAAACTCTGTAAGCTACAGATATGTTATATAGATCATTGGATGGGTATTTTGCATCTCTAGCTTCTGCTTAATTTTGTTGCATTAAAATCCACACAGAAATTGCGGAGAAATTACAAGTTAAAAAAGTGAAGTTTTATATATTCATTTATGTACATATATGGACCAATAATCATGCTACTTGATTAAAAATATCAATAAAATAAACTAGACCAAGGACGCATCTGTGGCCAGATGCTGGATGTATCCACCGACAAAGGCCAACTAACATAGTTTAGAAGATAAACAGCATTTTTCGTTAATAAGCAAGCTGAAAGCACTTTTAAGTTTGGTAACCCTTATTTGATCCTGTAGCAGGGGCCCAAGGTGAAGTCTGACCACATCAAAAGATTCGCAGCCCATGATTTCCTATAAGTCGTTTTCACATTGTAAACCTCTAGGACCAATAATAAGCAGGAGGGGCCCAAGGTCAAATCTGACCACATCAAAAGATTCGCAGCCCATGACTTCCTCTATGTTGTTTTCATATTAATGAGTTATTTGAGAAATACTGGCTATCTGCAATACTTTTAGAGATAATTAGCATTTACTCATTTTGAGTAGGTGAATAATTAGCTATGGATCTGAAACTTCACCAAGTGAAAGCTCTCTCAAAAGTAGGTGAATGAGTTTTTTGAGAAAAATTGGCTATCTACAATTACTTTTAGAGATAATTCGAATTTACTCATTTTCAGTAGGTGAGTAATTACCTACGGGTCTGGAACTTCACCATGTGAAAGCTCTCCCAAAAGTAGATGAATGAGTTATTTGATAAAATTGGATATCTGCAATACTTTTAGAGATAATTAGCATTTACTCATTTTGAGTAGGTGAATAATTAGCTATGGGTCTGAAACTTCACCAAGTGAAAGCTCTCCCAAAAGTAGGTGAAGGAGTTATTTGAGAAAAATTGGCTATCTGCAATACTTTTAGAGATAATTTGCATTTACTCATTTTGAGTAGGTGAGTAATTAGCTACGGGTCTGAAACTTCACCAAGTGAAAACTCTCCCAAAAGTAGGTGAAGGAGTTATTTGAGAAAAATTGGCTATCTGCAATACTTTTAGAGATAATTTGCATTTACTCATTTTGAGTAGGTGTGTAATTAGCTACGGGTCTGAAACTTCACCAAGTGAAAGCTCTACCAAAAGTAGGTGAATGAGTTATTTGAGAAAAATTGGCTATCTGCAATACTTTTAGAGATAAATTGCATTTACTCATTTTGAGTAGGTGAGTAATTAGCTACGGGTCTGAAACTTCACCAAGTGAAAGCTCTCCCAAAAGTAGGTGAATGAGTTATTTGAGAAAAATTGGCTATCTGCAATACTTTTAGAGATAATTTGTGTTTACTCATTTTGACTAGGTGAGTAATTACCTACAGGTCTGGAACTTCAGCATGTGAAAGCTCTCCAAAAAGTAGGTAAATGAGTTATTTATGAAAAATTGGCTATCTGCAATACTTTTAGAGAAAATGCAAAATTACTCATTTTAGTGGGCAAATAATTTAGCCACAGGCCTAATTTAGACATAAAGCCTACCAATAGAATACTGTGGTGCACCCTCTAATATACCTTGCGAACTTGAGAAGGCTAGCTATAATATTTTTTTCGTTAGAGCGGTAATGGTGAAATCTCTCTACACACTGCAGCTATCCAGTGGATACAATGATTTACTCAACAGTGAGAACCTGAAAGTAGACATTGGTAAGCCATGCCATGACATAGAGGTCTGCAATTTCACTCTGTTATGGCTGACCAAAAATCATGTGAATAACATATTTAAACAAAATACTCTAAATGTAATAGTTTTCACATTATAACTGATTTACTCAACAGTGATAACCTCAAAGTAGCTATTACTCAGCTATGCAATGAGCTACATGTCTGAATTTTTTCTATGTTATAGCTGACCCAAAATTAGGTGAACATCATATTTAAGCAAAATACTGTAAATGCAATAGTTTTCAAGTTACAACTGATTTACTCAATAGTGAGAACCTGAAAATAGCTATTGCTCAGCTATGCCATGAGCTATAGGTCTGTAATTTCACGATGTTATAGCTGACCCAAAAGTAGGTGAACAACATATTTTAACAAAATACTCCAAATACAATATTTTTTCAAGTTACAAGTGATTTACTCAACAGTTAGTACCTGAAAATAGCTATTACTCAGCTATACCATGAGCTACAGGTCTGAAATTTTACTATGTTATAGCTGACCCCAAAGTAGCTGAATAACACATTTATACGAAATTCTGTAAATGCAATAGTTTTCAATTTACAAGTGATTTTACTCATGATGGAAGTTACTGAAAAGCCCAAAAGTGGCTATTACTCACTTACCTATTGAGACAGACACCCAAGTTACTCACCATGTTCTAGCTATGAAAAAAGTATCTGAATAACATATTTTAACAAAATGCTCTAAATGCAACACTTTTCAAGTTATAAGTGATTTAGTGCATGATTTCATGAATTTTAATGCATTTTAGACATTTTTGTCTACCACAGGCCTAATTTAGACATAAAGCCTACCAAAAAGATAGGGTGGCGAGTCCTCTAGCATACCAAGCCACCTGCCAAATATGAAAGAAATCTGGAAAGAAATGTGGACTGTAGGTCGCTAACAAGCAGTATTCCACATTTTAGACATTTTTGTCTACCACAGGCCTAATTTAGACATAAAGCCTACCAAAAAGATAGGGTGGCGAGTCCTCTAGCATACCAAGCCACCTGCCAAATATGAAAGAAATGCGGAAAGAAATGTGGACTGTAGGTCGCTAACAAGAAATCTCTGCGGACGCGGACGAGGATGACAGCGATGATGAATCCATAGTATCCCCGCTTCGCGTCGGGGATACAATAATAAAGCATATATACAGTATTTTTCTGCAAATATCATATACTCCAGACATTGTTTAGAATAAAGTATGAAGAAAATATCCACTAAAATGCTGAAATATATTTGTTTCATTCATTTGAATATTAATGTCAAAGGTTATATCTTACTGGTTTTTTTGTGGCATAATTGTTGCAATTATGTCCAGTCAATGACAGTGGTGTCATAGAAGGAGAAGTTGTTTTAAAGGTTTTATGGTAAAAGTTGTATTATTGGATTTGTTAGTACATACACTGATCAAGTGGTGTAAAAGTATTAAATCATTAATATGCAAGAGTTTTGGCCTGGTGCCATGGCTCTGAGGAACTTTCATAGAGTGAACTAATGAATATTCACGAAGGCCAGGTGTATAAATTTTGCTAATTGTGTAGAGAACGGTTATTCTATTGAGACATGTGATGAGGATTTACACACCCACCCTGTAACCGATATTTAAAAAAAATTATTGTTGGGGACAGCCCCATTTATTTCTGAACCATTTTTGTTAATAAATATGTTACAGTTGTTATAATATTACTAAAATATCTAATGTGTCGAATGGTAGAAATACATGACCCAAAAATAAAACATTCTACTATTTCAGCAGCTCTGGTTGTCACATCTTTCATATGCTGATACTAATAATATATAACCCACACAATGTCATGTATCTGGCATAGTGTCCATCATTTCTAACAGTTCCTCAAGTTCAAACCCAGAACCTCTAAGGTCAAAGCCAGGTATAGTAACACATTAGACTCATTATTATAACAACTTAGGGATGGACTATACAATGCTTCAAATTGACCTTTGCATGACCTTCATGTCTTGGGTAAAAGTTGGGTTTGAAATTCATGAGCAAAAGCTAAAATCTTCTCCCTGGGAATCTAACCCACTAAACACACCCTTCATGTTTTAAGTAGAGATTAAGTGCCATAAAAGGTCTATGACCGAAATCTGGACTTAAATCCATTATTAATGAATATATAAACTTTAATTTTTAAACTGTGATTTTTCCTCCATTTCTTCTTATTTTGATGCAGCAACAATGAACAGAAGCTCTGTAAAATACCTCTCTATTAATGTATATAATACATTTGTAGGTTTCAGAAATATCAAAGAAAAATCGGCACTTGATAATACTAATTTGAGAACTGCCAGTGGGTGAAAATAGGAGATACTGCCTTAAAACTGCTGCATATAATTTACATAAATTTCATAGTGTATACAGAACTAGTTTAAATAATTTATTCCTCTATTTCCAGTAATAATTTTCATAATATATATGTGTTACTATACAGTATCCAAAGAAATCGATTTTAGCTACTTTCTGGTTCTTCTGTCACAGACGAGGCAATTGAAACTCTGAATTCGAGTATTTTAGGAAGCTGCTATCATTTTACAGTTTAGGGAACCTCTTTTCATTCGGCGTGACTGCAGAATCCCCCTAATGGAAGTACAAATATGCTAATTGATATTTTAGCTTAAAAATTAGAAAACAATTATACAAATGATCTGTAATTTTAAAATTATTTAGTTTGCCAGGTCGATATGTCGACACAGTGGACATAAAGAAAAGAATGTATTCAAGAATATGAATGATGTTATAACAGGTCGACAAAGTCGACAAATGAGATATCTGTTAAATATATGGTGTTGTTGAAGGTATCAGAGTAGGAAGGTCGACAAGGTCGACAAAATACTACAAATAGTAAGAAAGCAATGGTAGACAGGTAGAAGGTCGACAAGTCGACAAATTGGATATCTAAGGAAAAGAAACCAAATATTTAGTGGTGGTGGACCAATTCACGCCCACCCCTAAATTTATCAAAAACAATCACAGTTAAACAATTACAAATGTTTAAAAAGATCCATTTGATGATTGTCAATGATGTGGTAAACATCTTCTCTATGAAAAATCGAAGAGCTTTGATTCACGGCATCGTGGATTTAAGATTTACTATATTTACTAAGGCTGCAACGATTCTTCGGTTACTCGGAAACGAAACGATTCACTTCAATACTCGAGGCAAGAAAAGTGAACTAAACATAGAAGTAAAATCTACTACAAAATTCAAGTTTTTTTTCTTTAAATATATTAATATATTTATATATTTTACTATTATAAGGCGTTTCCGTTTCAGTATTTTATATTTTAACTATTTGCAAACTTAAATTCTTTGTGTAACAACGTTTTATAAGACGGCATTTTATTCTAACGTATTTCGAAGACGCCTCAAATCTCGCAATATAAGGATGGTTACAGTTTCTAATATTTTGCATTATAAATGCGTCTTTTCCCCAAAATTCAATAAATTATCAAAATTCTTTCCTGTTGTGTGGTTTGTAACCATTTAATAAGGCGTGGTATGTCAAAATATGAAGCAGTTTATTTCGTGGGCGATAATCAAGCAAATAACCGAATCCGAGTCGAATCTTATAAAACGAGGAATCGAGGCGCATTTTCGGGCTCGCTTGCAGCCCTAATATTTACACAGCACCATTGTAAAACCGAGCATAACCTCACGGCCAGTAAAGGAAGGTGGGTGATAATGCCACTTCACTTTTTAAAGGCCAAATTACACAGAAATCTGCATCAAAACAGTAAGAAGACAAGGAAAATGTGAAAAATATAAAATGTCGCCTTTGTGTTAGTAGTACCGCTATTCATTGTAAACCCTGCATAACCTCATGCTAGTCGTGTTTTATTCCTTAAACATGACACGACTGTGTCCGCGAATCTGATTGGCTAAGACACAAAAAATTCCTTTGTAAAACCCCACATAACTTATGGGTTCTAGATTATCGCTCACAAGAAAACTTGTTTTTTTTTTAGCTTCAAAATTAATTTTTATAAGATTCTTAAAATGTGAAACTTAAATGTCAGACTTAAATGTTAAACTTAAGTCTCTCTATATTGAGGCCGTGTATTTAAGTATGACATTAAAGTTACGATGCCGTGTAAATATAATAAATCTTAAATCCACGATGCCGTGGATTGAAGCTCTTCGATGAAAAATTATAAATCTTCAAGAAAATTGAGGGTGGGCCTGAATTGGTACCCCGGCATGAATTGGTCCACCACCACTAATAGATATCCAATTTGTCGACTTGTCGACCTTGTAGTATTTTGTCGACCTTGTCAACCTCTGCCTTACCAACAACATTTATTGTATGATTTATACTCATGGATTAATTATCATAAATATTCATGAATTTTATTTCGACTAAAATTACCATATTTTAACTTCCGTCAGGAGGATTCTGCAGTTCAGTGAGTTCAGCCTTTCATTCTGATATCTTTTATAAAACCGCACTGTATATTTGTTCTCAAGAAACTGCATTTGGTGGTTTTATGGGCGAAATGCTGTCCCCCTTGTATTGCATAACCACAAAAAGATCTAATTATTTCTGGAAAAACGCGTGCGTGTGACGAAACTAAAGATAAATTAAATACTACCTCATGCAAAACCACAATAAAGATAAATCTAACAAGAGGTAGGACAATAACACTTCAATTACCATGTAACTTTGTATTCTTCTTTGCCATTTTCGAACACACCCTTCTGCGGAAGTTGCATATGTAGTGTTTACAACGACGGTAATAACTAAAACATGTTACTGATACCGAATTTCAAATATCCTAAAAATGTTGAACCCCGTAAACTACACCTAAAAAGAATGGTATTTGGTAAATGTGTGGGCATAGGTGGAAATGTAAGTTATTTGTAATGTACACATAACATAACCTAAAAAAAGAAATTCATAATAAAACCTGGGGATTGTCTTTGCCCACAAGACTACATTGTCCATCGGATAATCAGCTACTGAAATATTAGATGGTTCTTGATTGCTTAGTGATGCAATATGCTATGCTGACTGTAAGTGTGCAGACCATAACCTCAAATTCTCTTTCATAATGAAATTCAAAATTGGTGCATGAAAACCAATGAAACAGCCATCCCTTGCCAAAACAATGGAGGTCAGAGCAAATTCATAAATGGCAGGTCAGACTTAGACAGTTACCAGATAGTTACTACAAGAAAACCCTTCTTTGACATCATATCAGGAAGGACAGAGGCTGCCCTGAGACTGCTCCGATTTCTTCAATAAGGAATAAAACTATAAGACAATACCACTACGCTGTTGGAAAGGTCAAAAGCAACTATGACACTATCATAGCCAAAATGGCATCCAGTTTTTAAATAATGATACTTACGACTTTAGGAGGCAAGTAAAGCATGTAAGATCTTCTAAGACATTTCTTTCTTCCACAGGTGACAAAAGTTTAAGTGGATCCATCATCAGTGAAGACATAGCTAGCAGGCATAAGAACATATATAACTCTGTATCATATGATGAATTTGCAATGAGTGAACTAAATCAATTAATCATAAAAGAATACTTGATGTTTGTCACAGTGATTTTTGCTACAGTATACATGTGGTTGATACCAGTAGTCTTTTCTGAGCCCTAAGACAGTCTTCTGATTGGTTTTTACCAAATTGATATGATACCCTCAAATTCTTTGATTTTCCAATCAAAATCTCACTCTCATCTAATCAATAAACCTTCAAATATATCTCAGGTCCTCAGGACCACGTGTATAACCATCTATAAACAATAATTACAAATAATGAATTTGTTCAACTAAAAATATATATAATTTTTTAACCTCCAAATAGTTTTCACTACATTTAACCTACAAATAGACCTCACAGTAGGCTTGTAGGGTATCTAGAGTACACACTAATTTACTTAACCTTCACCTACTATGTCACAATGTCATGTCTACTTGTCCTAATTAATTATGTAAATCGATACCCTGCCCTCAATCTTTGATTGAGATTTTTCAACCAAATCTGATACCCTACCCTCGACATTCAATCAGTAGACCTCGACATGATAAACAGCTGGCAGGTCCTTTCTTTCAAAAATAATCAATTTTACTAATAATTTAAATAATACTTAACCTCAAAATAGTTCTCACTGCATTTAACCTACAAAAATGGGGGAGGTCTAGCTAAAAGGTGATCTGTAGGGTATCCAGGGTACAACCCACTAATATACCTCAGAGTAAGATAAATGAAATACCTTTGAAGTGTATCTAGGGTACAAATTTACCAAATATTTGTTTCACGTCATCCTTACATGTTAAAAACTGTGAGAACAATTCTAATAATATTTTGAATAATTTATTTAGCCTCCAAGTTCACCTAACTAGACTTAACCCTGTCACATCACTAACTTATTAACTTCTAATTGAGAAATTTTTCCATAACTTTTCGATGCCTTTGCATGATCTATCTGGAATGGTTACCTGAGAAAAGGTTTATTTGCTTGCTTTCCCTCTGTTCAACAATGTACTCATATTAGCAGAAATATATGTCTTTTAACAGTAATTTGTTAAATTACTACTCTGTATGGCTATCTAATGACCAAAAATATATCCAGAAAATATATCAGAGCATTTAACCTATCTTTGTGAAATCTCAATATATCTCTTTGAATCACCGCTTTTTCGCTTTGGATCCTTCACCTCTCTCTCTCCATTTCACAGACTGAATGCATCACGCCAGCTCTATGGTATCCGCCGCAGGCGGATTAGGTCTGACACCTATGGGAAAGCGTCTTTTGCCTGACTTGTTTTCTGTAATGTGACCCATACTGCAGGTGAGGTTTTAGTTGGCTGTTGTTTGTTTTCTGATTTTCTTGTTTCTGGACATCTTCTTCTTTCTTCCACCACAGGAGTTCGAGAGAACTGCAGCTGTGGTAGCCCTGATAACGGCTGTTACCATAAGGTTGCCTTAATAAATTGTTTTCTGGTGTTACTTCTGTTGATAGAGATTATTCTTTAAAAAAAAAAAAAAAACCAAACTTTTCACCACTTACCCTAGATACCAACTTACCAGGTTTTACCACTTTGCCAGATTAACCTACTTACCAGGTGGGCCAACATACCAGGCACCTATAAATTAAAGGTTTTACTCCTTTCTAAGGTACAGATGTTTTTCTTTTAGTACTTTTTCTTTTAGTGACAAACCATGAGGACATGACCCAGGTACCTGAGGTTGTGAGACGTCAAGTAGTTCGCCGGTCAGCCCCCAATACTTGGACCCATTGGGTCAAGCAGTTTGGCCGTCTCTAGTGTTCAATCAATCAATCAATCTGTTGTCCAAGTGCTGCTTAATCTCCTTACCTACGGATTCTAAGGCACACCATCCAGTTTGTAAGGCATAAATCATCAAGACATTAGACATGTTCCAAGTCGTACCCAGGGAGGCGATCCGGTGTTCGGTAGTTAGACGTACAACATCTGTGGGAGAGAGACAATTACCCAAGATATTGACAGGAAATGAGTCACTGAGCCATTTGTATCTGTCTTTGGTACCAAAGACTATGAATTCTGTTTCATCAGGATTTAGCTTGAGTTTTTTTCAGACATCCAGACCTGAATATCATTTAAACAGGATTTAAGACGGTCAAAAGACTTGAGACTATCATCAGGGGATAAATGAATGAACAGCTGAGTATCGTCAGCATAGAAGTGGTATTTGACTCCAGTATATTTTCTGATGACTTGACCAAGAGGTGTTGTATAGAGGGAAAACAGAAGAAGACCTAAGACAGAACCTTGGGGGACTCCAAACTTTAATTTGAACAAATTCAAAAGACTGGAACCAATCTTGACTGACTGAAAATGATCCTGGAGGTAGGATCTAAACCATTTTACAATAAATGAGCCTCACTTGTGAGGGCTTGGGTTCTGCCCTGACCTGATGGGTATGTGATGATATTCAATATAACTGCTACTTTCTACATTACATATGTTTTTCTTTTAGTATTGTTGTTTAAACAGCTTCAAGGACTTCAGACAGACGTTGTTGGAAGTTAGAGTCTTCATAGCGCTTGCGTGCCTTGTTCCTGCACTGTTCCAGGTAGTTTTGTATGTATGGTAGGTTGAGTATTTCATGGCTAGGTTTTGATGATTCAAATTTGACGCATTTGTTTTGGATCTTCTGTAGAACCTCCAGGCTTGGTTTATGGTCATAGGTGAGATGGTATCCTGTTTCTATGATTGGTCTTATCATGCTGGTTTAGAATGTTTTCAGTGCAGCTTGTTGTGCTCCCCAGTTCTGCAGCTGTCTCATTTGTTCTATTCTTGGGGCTGTTTTGTTGATTAGGTTGGTGATGTGTGGTTTCAGGTTCATCGTTCTATCTAGGGTTCTTCCTAGTAGTACTGCTGAATCTTTTATTTCCACTTGGTTGTTTCTGACAGTGATGGGGATTCTTTTTCTTGAGTTTTTGGTGCGTGATAATCATTAGCTGAGTTTTCTTTGCCTTGAGCTTGATGAACTAGTCTTCACTTCCAGTTCATCCACCTGTTTCTGAAGGTGGGCTTCTCGATATCTTGGATTGCGATGGCTGGTGTAGATAGCTATGTCATCTGCATATTGTGTTACTTGGCAGGTTTGGGTGATGGGGATGTCGTTGACGAATAGAATGAAGAGCAGTGGGCTTCCATGTGGTGTTCCTGCTAGCAGTTGTACTACTTCTGATAGAGTGTTGCCTATTTTAACTTGGATGGTTCTGTCCGTGAGGAATGAAGAGATTATCCTGAAGATATCACTTGGTAGTTCCATGTCATGGAGCTTCTTTAGTAGGCCTTTGTGCCATACTGCATCAAAAGCCTTTTCTCCATCCATGAGTAGTAGTGCTGCTATTTTTTTGCTATCCTTGACCTTCTTCATGTATTCATTTATAATCATTATGTGTTCATTTGCTTCCTTGTGTGGTTGATATGCCCGTTGCCATGGATTGTCTTCTATGTATTCTTGTATTCCATTGGAGATGATTTTCTCGAACAGTTTCCCTATGTAGTTCAGTAGGCTAATGGGTCTGTAGCTGGCTGGGTTGTCCTTTGGTTTATTTGGCTTTGGGATCATCTGGGGAAGTATCCCAATTTTAGACAGTTGTCGAATACTTTGGTTAGTTCTTGTGTTCCGGAAGGTTTTTAACTGCTATGTAGGGAATGGTGTCCTCTCCTGGGCTGGTTTTGTTTCTTAGTGATTTCAGGGCCTTGCTGGTGTCCTTGCTGGTGATGGTTCTAGAATATTCATCTGAGGGTGCTGCCGGGGGACTGCGTGGAGTGAGATGCTCTTTCATTGATTCCGCCCAGAGGTCAACTTCTGCTTTGTGCTCATAGTTGAAGTATATGTCAGAGTAAGTTCTGTGGACCTTGGCCAGTTGACTGCCAAAGGTGTTGGCAGTCTCTTTCTCTGAGTTGGTTGTGTTATTGGTTAATGGGTTTTATTGGTTTCTTCTCAGTTTTTGTTTGTCCAGTGAGATTGTTGATGGTCCTCCAATATTGTTGACTGTCCTTGGGGTTCAGGGCTTCGACCTCTCTCACTCAGGTGACCCTTTTTTCTTCTTCTAGTTTATTTCCTTTGTGATATTGCGGTATGCTTGCCTTAGTGGTTTGTAGTCCGGGAATTGTCTGATCTCCCTCTGAATGTCCCGTTTCAGTTTGATTTTTTTCAGCAGGTCTCTGCTGATTTTGATGAGCCCCTGTCTTGATTTGATGGTGGGGCAGCTATCGTGGAGACAGGAGGCGATTGCTGTGGTGATTTCTTCTATGTACTTGTCAATGGAGACTACTGTGTTGGTTTGGTTTCCACCTCGAAGTTGGTCGAATTTCTCCAGATGGCTGGAAAGACTGTACACCTGCTAGAAAATTATATCTGGCAAAGGCAGCAACCATCACAGTCGAGCATCCGGAGACCAGGGTAATACGACATAAGAAAACTCTTAAGAACGTAAGGTTAAGTAAACAGAAAAGTTAAACTTAAATTACATTCTCAAGAAAATTGGAAAGACAAAAAAACTCCTGGTAACTACATGAGACGCAGGTATTTTATATGAAAACAGGTAAATAGGTGAATAAGAGTAAAAATTAAAAATCCCTTAAAAGGGGTGAAGACCCCGCTCTACGGTGTCAGAGGGTTCTGACACTCCCCGTCTAGGTGGTTCCCGGCGTCATGCCCCCCCTCTTTTTTCTTACCTGGAACTTGGTCGGAAGGAGGCATCACCTGCTGTGCTGCAATGAAGGCGCCTAAGTGGAAGGAGCCCTCTGGAAGATCTCTGAGGTAGAATCTGATGAATGTGTTGTGTGATTTCCAATGGCAGGCTTGCATAATTTGATCCATGGAAACTCCCCCATAAAAGGCCTTGGAAGCCGCAAAAGCTCTGATGTCATGGGCCTTTACCCCTACAAGGTCCATGTCTGCATTGTCTACCTTGGTGTAGCAAAATTGTATAGTGTTTTTAATCCAAGACGATATAGTGGAACACTGAATATCCTTAGAATGGCCCAATTTATAGGAGATAAACAATAACCGTCTACCCCCTCTGGAATCCTTAGTTCGGTCCAGATAACACTGAAGGGCCCTGACAGGGCAAAGTAGGACATCTGTGTCCAGAGATTCTTGACTACACTTCAAGGCTGGAATGACCACTGGTGAGATAGATTGCGGTCCTTCCTTTGCTAATTGATTCTTGGCAATGAAGGAGGGAGAGGGGGACAGCTGGATCTGATCCCAGTCGCACAGGCATAAAAGTCCATCTAGGGTCCAGGCATGAATCTCACTCCGCCTTTTCCCAGAGGCTAAGGCTAGTAAGAAAACTGTCTTCCATGTTAGGAATTTTAGAGCTGCTTCCTCTTGTGGCTCAAAAGGAGGCTGGGCGAGTCTCTGTAAAACAAGGGACAGATTCCACTTAGGAATGGACCTGGAACTCTTGGGTTTATCCCTGTGAAAACTGGCTATCAGTCTGGCAATCTTAGGGTTAGTACTAATGTTTTGTTTAGTGTTCCCAAGGGTATCTGTGATGGCTGTTCTGTAGCCTTCAATAGTAGATGGGCATCTATTTAAGTCATTGAACAGATACCAGAAGAAGTTGCAGATGTCTCCTATAGCGGGACCCCTGAAGTCCACCTGTTTTTCTGCACCAACGTTGGAAAACGGTCCACTTGGATGTGTTGATGGATCTTGTTGAGAGTCTCTGAGGAGCAGCAATTCTTTCTGCCACTTCTGCAGTGAAACCATGTTCTTGGAGTTCTGAACTCCTAGATACCAGACATGGAGGTTCAGGGATGTTGGGTTGGCATGGTATTGGTTGTTCAGTGGTTGTTTTAGCAGAGTGCGTGTGGGTGGTAGTTGTCTTGGAATGTCCAGAGACATCTCCACCAGGTCCCAAAACTATAGGGACTATAGGAATTATCCTGTATGTTTGTGATTGAATTTTTTGTACAACCTTGGGTAGCAGGGTGGTGGGAGGGAACGCGTAAGCAACCATGTTTTCCCATGGAATGTTGAGGGCATCTACTGCCCATGCCTGAGGATCCGGAATCGGAGAGACATATGTAGGAAGATTTTGTTCAGGCTGGTTGCGAACAGGTCCACTTGGGGACTCTCCCAAAGTTTGGAAATTTGTTTGAAAATCTGTGGAGACAGAGACCACTCTGTTGATTGAATCTGGTTCCTCCTTGAGAGGCCGTCCACTATCACATTGAGAGAGCCCGGTACATGCCTTGCTCTGAGTGTGCCATTGTTTAGGTGACACCAAGTGAGGATTCTCCATGTTAGAGCACAGAGTTCTGCTGATTTTGTGTCGCCCTGTTTGTTGATATAGGCCACCACTGAGGTATTGTCTGAGGCGATAAGGACTTGATTGTTCCTGCAATCTGTCTTGCAGAGCCAGAAGAACCGCCTTCATTTCTAGTAGGTTGATGTGAAGGTGCTTTTCTGAAAGAGACCAGAGCCCTCCTGTAGAATTTTGACCTGAGTGAGCACCCAACCTGCATTTGAGGCGTCTGTAAATATCAGTTTTTCGTATGGGGTGGAGATGTTCTCCTTGTAGCACATTTTGAGGGTCTAACCACCATTCCTGTGTCGTATCATCTTCTGATTCCAGGGGATCGGTGTGTCCAGAGGCATCGGATATTTCCAGTGAGTTTTGAGATGCCACTGAAAAGGTCTCATATGCATCCTGCCCAATTTTACAGTCTTCTCCGTTTATGCAAGCAATTCAATTGTGGACACAAGAGTCCTTGCACTGATAACAGACTTCAAGGAGAGGTGATGGAACATCTTCTGAAGTTTGGTCCACCTGTCTTGCGTGGATTTCACAACCTCTGAGATGGTCTGAGTTCTGACTTCTTGAGGTTTCTATAAAGCGCAATTCCTTCACCAGCTTTAGTAGTTTTTGTGTTTGAACCATGCATTGTTGTTCTGAGGGGACACGGATCAACCAGTCATCCAGGTATTGGTGGAGTCTGATTTCTGATTGCAAAGCTATCAGTTTGACTATACAGGTGAAAATGAGGGGGGCTGTTGCTAGCCCAAATAGGAGGCTGGTGAACTGGTAAGTGACGCCTTTGAAATGAAACCTGAGGTATTTTTGAGACTGGGTGTGAATAGGTACGTAAGCGTCTGTGAGATCTATAGATGTGACCCATTCCCCTTTCCTGAGGGAGGCACGTATGGACTCTGGGGTCTCCATCTTGAACTTTGGAATGGCCAGGAATTTGTTTAGTGAACTTAAGTCGATGACTGGCCTCCAGCGATTGCCTGGTTTTGGTACCAGGAAGAGACAGCTGTAAAATCCCAGACTTTCTGGGGTATGAACGACTTCGACTGCGCCTTTCTGCAGCAGGTCTTGAATAGAGGGCCATAAGGCATTTTGCTTGTCGAAGCCTGCATAACTGCTGATTATGCAGGGTACCCTGGATAGGTTTGGGCGTTCCCTGAAGGGAAACTTGTATCTGTCTCTTATGAGCCCTGTGATCAACCGGTGGGACCCATGTTTTTTCCACTCTGAAAGGAACTGCCTTAGTCTGCCCCCCACTGGCAGATCTTTCGCTTTTTCTTGAATATATACACTTTTGAACTAGATTGGATATATCCTGGGACTGTACACCCAGAGTTTTCTCCCCCTCTGGTGGGGACTGTACACATGGAATCTTCCCCCCAGTGGGGACTGTACACACAGTGTCTTTTCCCTCTCCGGTAGGGATAGCACACTCAGAGTCTTCTCCCCCTCTGGAGGGGCTACAGGGAAAACACAGTGTAAGGGATCCCCTGAAAGCATTGTCAGTTCTTCGCTGCTCCTTCTTGGATCCAGGCTTCACTCCTAGTCCTATCAAGTTTTGCTCATACTCCTGCATGAGACTCCTCTCAAACAGGTCTCCACCTGAGACTGGGGCGATGCAAAGGTTGCGTACCCTAAAAGCATCCAGGTTGGGGTGAGCATGGTGTAGATAGGCATCACGCCTGAGGAGCACCAGGTTCGTGAGGGTGGATAGGAAGTTGGATACCAAGTCTGCGTAGGCCTTGGACATACTCCTACTTATATCCAGCATAAACTGCATCTGGGAAGATTCCTGTTGGGTCATGGTGAACAGCTGTAACATGATCTGCTCTCTGGAGGGTCCGTCTGTGGTTGCACGGAACTGGTCAAACAATCTCTCTCTTTGGTCCCTTGAGAGACGAAGATTGTTGAGACACGACTCGCTGGCCATCCCGAAGGTGGAGAGAAAATTAGCAATGCTGATGTTCTCTCGAGTCATGTATTCCAGCTTGACTAGATCCTTCTGTCGGACTGAAGCTGGGGGTCCACTCCTGTAGCCAGGCTTTGCAATGTTTGAGAAGGTCTGGGGAACTACCTGTGGTGTCTGTGCAAATTTATCGTCCACTACACTATACCAGCTTCCCTTGTGTGGTGGAATGCCTGGAAATTTTCCTATCTCCAGAGTATTTGACATGCTCGGTTTGACTGAGTCATCCTGGGCAGTCTGAAGGTGAGATAGGTCGGCAACCATTGCAAGCTTGATAGATGGGGGTCTATCCAACTTTTCCTGCTGCAGGAGAAGGGGATCACATCCCAGTGCTGAGCCCAGCTTGTTGTCCTCTTCTGCTGCTGGGTCAGGAATGGACAAGAACTCCCTAACCTTTTGGACCAGTTACTTGAAAGGGAGGTTAGGGGGTGCCACCTGTTCTCCAACTTCCGTAGGGTCCTCTGGCTTTGAAGTGGAAAAGAAGGAGGAAGCTGAAGCATCAGTCCCATATTCCTCTTGTTCCAAGGCTTGAAGAGGAGATGTGAGTCTTGGAGCAGAAGCAGTCATTGGCAAAGAGAGGATGGCTGTGTAGAGGGGGTGGTAGTAGGTACTTTCACTTGAGAGACCACCGCTTGAATGGACTGTTGAGCAATAGCCAAGGAGCCCTTAACCTTTGAGAGACCCTTCTTTACCTCAGGAGGGGCAGATTGAGATGGAGCCAAGTTCCTCCGTTTTGGCAGCCGGTATAGTAGACACAATATGTGATTGACACAATATGAGATGGCGGTGTTGTAGATGTAGCTGCTGGAGGTTGACTTTGTGCCGGGGCCAAATGGTTAAACATCTGGTTAAAATCATCTCAAAATCCTGCTGTTCCACCTGGCTCCTAATGAGTTGAGCCCTAGGAGTCTGTGGGATCTCTGTTGTTGAGACAGACGATCTGTGGTTGTGGGATTGACAAAGCAGCCATTCTTTCCGCAACTGATTGCCTGCCAGGAGTTGTGTGTGGTACGTATCCTGAAGGCGGAATGAGGGGCCACGGTGGCAGAGTGGTAACACTCTCGACTACCACCTCTGAGGCCGGGGTTCTATTCCCGCCATGGCCTCAAGTGGGAAAGCTGCTAGTTGCTTGCCGTTGGTCGGCAGTTTACAGTACAGAACCCTAACGAACTGTATGTATTGGTTTCCTCTGCCCTTCCCACTGGTTTCCACTACCCATTGTGATATGACCTGTACAGTGTTGAAAGTGACGTAAAACCTCAAATAAATAAATGAAGGCAGAATGTCCTGTGTGATTGTCTGAGACAGAGGGTGTGGCGCCTTGAAAAGGGCTGAAGAATCAGTCGTAGACTGTTGTACCAGACCCATAGTAAAAGAAGTCACCAGGACATTCTGTGCAGGTAATGCAGCCGGTAGGCTAGTAAGAGGGCTGATGCCAGTGAGAGGTACCGGAGTCTTCCGGTTCAAGATCCAGGAGAGTGTCGTCCACCCGTGAGAAATCTTCAGCGGTCAGCGCCGGTTCTTCTGTCTCCGGTTCCTCAAATGAGTCACTCTGCGAGCCGGTTTTATGCCTGTAAGCGGACCTCTTTGCAAAACTTTCTCTCAGGTGGGACCACTGCTCTTCTGTCAGTGAAGCACACGCTGAACACTGTGGTGTCAGCTCCTTGGGCACAGGGATCCTGTCCTTTGCACTTGGCTCTATAGCTAAAGCAGGAGCCATGACTATCAAATTGGGGCATAAAATGTCCACACTTGCCCCTTTTCTGGTAAGGAGGTGTCTTAACCATGTTACCAAACTGATCTATAAACTGTTATGAAACAATTTAATCACAATTTAAAGGATATGGATACATATGGTTACAATAGGTAGGATTATTGTAGCGCAATAAAATAGTCCTGTTAGTTTTGTCATTTATATCATTGATCAGTAAGCTATGGTAGACTATTTCTGATTTTTTGCCTACACCTCAAATAAAGTGCAACATCACCATCATAATCTCATCTCATGACACATATATAAACCTCCTCTATGTCAAGTTTATATTATATCAAAAATCAAAGCTACACACGTTTTCCAACACTGGAATGCTTTCATCTAAATCAGAGACTGACCAGAAGGTGTCTGAATCTCAAGATCAAACAGATCCTGTCTTGAAACCTGCCTCAGAACCTGTGAATCCTAATGTTGGAGGATTTTCACTACAAAATGGACAAAATATTACATATGCCTTTAAGGAATCTACTAATCGTTGTTACTCCAAACCTGCTAACATATTTCTTAACATTGAAAGACCCCCATTTATTGTCCTTGGCGAATATCCTAAGCACCGTTTACTACATTTTTCTAGGTATATAAATAGGATTGAAACATTTAGAACATGGCCGAAAACGTGTCAGAATGGATTTCTGTATACCGGACATGGTGATAAAGTCTACTGTCCCAAATGTCAAGTTATGTTGATAGAATGGGAGTCTTATGACAAACCAATGGAAGAACATAGGAGACATTCTCCAATGTGTGATTTTGTCAAGATGATTACTCCTTACTTATGAACACTTTGTTTTAATCATATCATTCTTATTATCAATAATATATATATATATTATATATACTAGTATATATTAATATAATTGTTTTACTTTTATATTTTAACATTTAGATGGGCCTGATATCTTTATTTCTCCTCCCACTTTTATTTCTCTCTCTACCCTGTGACATCATTGCATTATTTAATGATATTTTTAAAATTTAATTTATTAATAAGAATAACCAGGATGAATCTTAATTTCCTTGCTTATCACGCAAAGGTAATGTTGACCATGTACTTTGCATCTCTTGACAACGCATTATGGACTGGAAGTGGCTAATTAAGATTTTTGATGAGTCTGATATTCCCAATTTATTTATCCTAAAATTAAAGATGAGCAAGCAATTTAAGCAACCCTGTCACTCCTATTAATAATTATGATGACCAGGTCTTATTGAAGTGGTCATTTTATAACTCATGCAATTTTTTTCATTCCTTATATCTCTATAGAAATGTCCATTATCTCTCCCAAATATCATCCCAAGACTTTCACAATCTGTACAACATTTCTGCAAAGACCAACAATATCCCAAAGATGGCAAAAGTAAGTTTGAAAACCTAACTACAGTTAGCAATAAAAATGAAGACCTGATGGATCAACATCTAATAAATCTAAGAAGGCAATGCTTACTCATACATCTAAACCTATGAATGTGCTAATCTCAATAAATGATCTTACTCTACCCCCCACACAGCATTCCACCATCGGACCAACGTTGGCTGTTGGTCCCATGGTCGGCAGATTGTGCCAACGTTGGCTATTGGTCGAATCATCAGCAGATTTTGCCAACGTTGGCCCAACAGTGGCTTGCCAACCAGAACTCAGGTTAGACATCTCTATATTCTGCTGATGTTGGGCCAACGTTAGGCCAGCGGGGGATTTTTATTCAAGATGGGGGCGAGCAATAATAGGGGCTTTTGTGAAACTTAGTAAAAAATTATTTATTATGGTATGTCTAAAATCATATTTCACTGAGCCCACAAATTTTAACTAACTATTTAACAATTTTAGACATAAAAATAATATTCTCATTATAAATTCACACTGAAAAAATTGTTTGTGAACATTATAATTTTATCACTGTATTATGGACTATCACCTTATGACACTGTTCCACCATTGTTAATGTTTGGTCATGTGACTTATCAGGGATTCCCTTAACTAAGATCCTCCCACAATCTGTCTACCACTTGCCTTCTGTTAAACAATGGCCACATAACACCATGCTGCAATCTGATTGGCTGATGCTATACACTGAGTAAAATTTTTTTACTGGTGGCTTGCCGTCGGACTATAGGCCAAAAAGCCATTGGGCCAACATTGGCAGCCAACATTGGACCGACAGATGTCCCGACGCTAAGCCAACATTGGCCCAATCTCGCAATGCTATCTGGGCTTTACCAGGGCCATCTACTAACAACAATAATACCATGAAGAAAACTTATCATTTAGGCAGATTTAAGTATCTCGTATTTTATGGCAAGCATGGATTGCTTGAAGAAATCAATATAAAAGAATGGGATGGAGAAAAAGTAATTAGGGAAGGTGTGAAGCTCAATATTTCTAGATTTATAAGGATACTCCACAGTATTGAGATTGTGGAACACTCCTTAGAGAAGATAATCAAATGTGAATCAGATAGAGATATAAAAATCCATATTGGTGCTTCCTATTACATTACTTGTAATAGCCCCTCCAGATCTGTAGCTATTAGACTATGAAAATCAGGATCTAATTCCGAGCTGTTTCCATCAAAAGTTGGACTAAGTTTAAACACCATAGAATTTTAGGAGTTTTCAGAATTTTTGAATAGGTACTTTACTAAGAGGATGGAACTATTTATTTTTATATACCATGTATATTACAAAGTGATTGAGAGGGACAAAATAAATTTAGCTGTGTCGATTGCATGGTAACAGATGACCCAGCTTTAGGAGAGGTGGATTTTAACATTCCTCTCTAAGGCATATGTCAGATATAATTTTGTATATATTTTAGTAAATAAATATTTGGTCACCAATAGGACACCGTAACTTATGTAGAATTATAATAAATTTAATCTTGACCTCTTAACTGACATATAAACCTAGGTAGAACGTATTACACTGGCATTCTGTTCATTTCCACTTGCCATTTCTCCTACTTTTGGATAAGCGAATATAGAGATCAACATGTTTTTAGGGCGTAAGTTTAATGAGTTCTACCCAAAGCACATATCATCTGGAATGGTAACCTTTATGTCTTTGCTCAATTTAATTCAAGGGAAGAGGTTTAGAGAGGCATTTACTTCTTTCTTAATTCAACGATTCTAATAACTATCTCATAAGAACATATAATTACACACATTTAACTTACAATTCTAATAACTATTTAAAATTACATATTATTTTATTCTCAAGCATTGTTCTAATAAACCTCTAGATCGTCATAACTTTGTTTATCTGTCTTGTCTCAGAAATAATTTATCATTCCAATATTTGTTTAAATGGTATATTTATTACTTGCAACAGTTTAACCATAATGTTATGAAAAATATGCACCTATGTCCTCCCAGCCATCAAACTAAACCTTTGTATTTTCTCTTAATATTTACAAAAGGAATTATCTAGCATTCGCTGAATTTTATATGGATTTAATAGTGAAAGCAAAATGTTTAGTCTGCAAAGAAAGACTGAGGAGGGATCAAATACCTCTGAGCAATCCCTGTGCTCACTTCTTTTGTGCAATGTGTGCCTGTCAATTTGGCAAGATGTGGCAAGATGAGGGGCGCCTGAGAAGAAAATGTCCAATGTGTAGGTGTCATCTCCAGGATCACCTTTTTGCAAGACCTCACTCATTTACTAGCATTACACTTCATTTTATTTCTCTACTTTTATGGATTCCCAGAACCATCTTTTTGAGAAAGAGTCAGGGTCCAACCCTTGGCGATGCACTGACCAATAAAGATTTTGAAAGAGCCTTCTACTTTATGTTTATATTGAATACTACACCCTCTCCTGTAGAAGAGAGAATCAATACCAGTATAATAACAATTGGTAATTTTGTTTGTTATATTTATAACAATTCGGTTTGAGGTATCTGGCTTCAGATCTAGTACAGGTATACTTTGAATCAGAAACCTGACTAGAAATATGACTTTTGTCAGTGCTGACAGGTAAAAGTGGCACCATTTCGATTATATCCTCATATTTTTCTGAATGATTCCTTTGTCCTGCAATAAAGTTATAGATATCATCACTATCCATCTTGTCATAATCTAGACTGGAATTAGGCATGGAAATTGGTGAATTACCACTATTACTCTGGCTACTAACAATTTCCTGTTCATTAACCTGTACACTTTGATTATGCACCTCTATCTCTGATAAGTTAGAATTTGAATCAGGAATTTGAGATGACACTGAGGATTTGGATGTAGATTGTCTCTGAAGAGGAACATCTTCAGAAATTTTTTGTTCTTCAATGACAATTCCTCTCCTCCATAATTAATGTATCCCTGCTCTGACTACTGCATTCAGACTGAGATATTGAATAACAACTAGCATCACTAGATCTTAGGTAATCTGAGGGACCAAGTATATAAATTATTGTTATGATTCACGCATAGATATAATTGTTTGCCTTCTGACTTAATTTACTGTGTTCAGACTGAGTTAATGAGTCTGTACTGATATCAGTAGTCCTAGGGTAATCTGAGGATTCACTGACAACTATATTACGTTTCAGATGTGTAGTATCTCTGCTGTCATGGTAGATGGTGTGCTGGTTTGGTCTTTTAACTGTTTAAATACAAGAATAGTTAGTATTCATCACTGGATATTGATAGTCTGGGGTTAGGGAAAATATAAGCAAACTCTCTCTTGGGGCTCTTATTTGGTCTCATTTTGTCCTCTAACAGCCCCAGTATATGATTCGATCACAAAAAATCAGTGACATCTTTTGTTTATTAATGACCATCTAATATGTAAGCTTGGTCACCTTGGCACTTATTTGGGTACTTTCTGTTGCTCCATGATTGTTGTTATTAATCAGTATTTATTGATGGGTTGTGGGTAAAAATTGTACCTGAACAATATACCTGCACTTAGGAGGTCATTATATGCACTTATAGCCCATCATAACAATTGGTCATAAAAAGTCACATTTTCAAAGTAGCTTTAGCTTGTTTGTGGCAGCATGAGTTTCCTAGCTGGGCAGATTTAATATTCATCATTAGGCATTGACAGTCTGATGTTAGGTAGAATACCAGCAAACTGTCTGCTGATGCCCTGGACACTTACAGTTTGAGAGTTGTCTACTTGTAATTAAAAGTCAGATCTATGACCATAACACGAGTAATATACTGTAACTGTAGCATGAGTGTCTGGGTGACAATACATTTTAACAATCTACTGCTACTACAATAAGTGAATTTCCTTTCTTTTGGATTCAAAACTCGCAGTGTCAACTAATTCCATAATTTCCATAATTTTGATAGTTTGAGATTGGTAGATGGAGTGCTGGTTTAGTTTTTTAACTGTACCATAAATACCAGAATAAATCACATTCATCACTGGGTATTGATAGTCTAAGGTTTGGCAGAATACAGGCAAACTGTCTCTTGGGGCCCTTAGAAGGTCACATTTGGTCACATTTTGCCATTTAACAGCCCCAGTGTATGATTTGACCATGAAAAATCAATGACATCTTTTGTTTATTAATGACCATCTAATATGTAAGCTTGGTCACCTTAGCACTTATTTGGGTATTTTCTGTTGCTCCATAATTGTTATTATTAATCAATATTTATTGATGGGTTGTGGGTAAAAATTGTACCTGAACAATATACCTGCACTTAGGAGGTCATTATATGCACTTATAGCCCATCATAACAATTGGTCATAAAAAGTCTCATTTTCTAAGTAGCTTTAGCTTGTTTGTGGCAGCATGAGTTTCCTAGCTGGGCAGATTTAATATTCATCATTAGGCATTGACAGTTTGATGTTAGGTAGAATACCAGCAAGCTGTCTGCTGATGCCCTGGACACTTACTGCTTCAGAGTTGTCTACTTGTAATTAAAAGTCAGATCTATGACCATAACACGAGTAATACACTGTAACTGTAGCATGAGTGTCTCGGTGACAATGCATTTTAACAATCTACTGCTACTACAATAAGTGAATTTCCTTTATTTTGGATTCAAAACTCGCAGTGTCAACTAATTCCATAATTTCCATAATTTTGATAGTTTGAGATTGGTAGATGGAGTGCTGGTTTAGTTTTTTAACTGTACCATAAATACCAGAATAAATCACATTCATCACTGGGTATTGATAGTCTAAGGTTTAGCAGAATACAGGCAAACTGTCTCTTGGGGCCCTTAGAAGGTCACATTTGGTCACATTTTGCCATTTAACAGCCCCAGTGTATGATTTGACCATGAAAAATCAATGACATCTTTTGTTTATTAATGACCATCTAATATGTAAGCTTGGTCACCTTAGCACTTATTTGGGTATTTTCTGTTGCTCCATAAATGTTATTATTAATCAATATTTATTGATGGGTTGTGGGTAAAAATTGTACCTGAACAATATACCTGCACTTAGGAGGTCATTATATGCACTAATAGCCCATCATAACAATTGGTCATAAAAAGTCTCATTTTCTAAGTAGCTTTAGCTTGTTTGTGGCAGCATGAGTTTCCTAGCTGGGCAGATTTAATATTCATCATTAGGCATTGACAGTCTGATGTTAGGTAGAATACCAGCAAGCTGTCTGCTGATGCCCTGGACACTTACAGCTTCAGAGTTGTCTACTTGTAATTAAAAGTCAGATCTATGACCATAACACGAGTAATATACTGTAACTGTAGCATGAGTGTCTGGGTGACAATACATTTTAACAATCTACTGCTACTACAATAAGTGAATTTCCTTTCTTTTGGATTCAAAACTTGCAGTGTCAACTAATTCCATAATTTTGATAGTTTGAGATTGGTAGATGGAGTGCTAGTTTAGTTTTTTTAACTGTACCATAAATACCGGAATAAATCACATTCATCACTGGGTATTGATAGTCTAAGGTTTGGCAGAATACAGGCAAACTCTCTCTTGGGGCCCTTACAAGGTCATATTTGGTCACATTTTGCTACTTAACAGCCCCAGTGTATGATTTGACCATGAAAAATCAATGACATCTTTTGTTTATTAATGACCATCTAATATGTAAGCTTGGTCACCTTAGCACTTATTTGGGTATTTTCTGTTGCTCCATAATTGTTATTATTAATCAATATTTATTGATGGGATGTGGGTAAAAAATTGTATCTGAACAATATACCTGCACTTAGGAGGTCATTTTATGCACTTATAGCCCATCATAACATTTGGTCATAAAAAGCCACATTTTAGGTAGCTTTAGCATGTTTGTGGCAGCATGAGTTTACTAGCTGGGCAGATTTAATATTCATCATTAGGCATTGACAATCTGATGTTAGGTAGAATACCAGCAAACTGTCTGCTGATGCCCTGGACACTTACAGCTTCAGAGTTGTCTACTTGTAATTAAAAGTCAGATCTATGACCATAACACGAGTAATATACTGTAACTGTAGCATGAGTGTTTGGGTGACAATATATTTTAAGAATCTACTGCTACTACAATAAGTGAATTTCCTTTCTTTTGGATTCAAAACTCGCAGTGTCAACTTATTCCATAATTTCCAAAATTTTGATAGTTTGAGATTGGTAGATGGAGTGCTGGTTTAGTTTTTAACTGTACCATAAATACCAGAATAAATCACATTCATCACTGGGTATTGATAGTCTAAGGTTTGGCAGAATACAGGCAAACTCTCTCTTGGGGCCCTTAGAAGGTCATATTTGGTCACATTTTGCCATTTAACAGCCCCAGTGTATGATTTGACCATGAAAAATCAATGACATCTTTTGTTTATTAATGACCATCTAATATGTAAGCTTGGTCACCTTAGCACTTATTTGGGTATTTTCTGTTGCTCCATAATTGTTATTATTAATCAATATTTATTGATGGGTTGTGGGTAAAAAATTGTACCTGAACAATATACCTGCACTTAGGAGGTCATTTTATGCACTTATAGCCCATCATAACATTTGGTCATAAAAAGCCACATTTTAGGTAGCTTTAGCATGTTTGTGGTAGCATGAGTTTACTAGCTGGGCAGATTTAATATTCATCATTAGGCATTGACCGTCTGATGTTAGGTAGAATACCAGCAAACAGTCTGCTGATGCCCTGGACACTTACAGCTTCAGAGTTGTCTACTTGTAATTAAAAGTCAGATCTATGACCATAACACGAGTAATATACTGTAACTGTAGCATGAGTGTCTGGTGGACAATACATTTTAACAATCTACTACTACTACAATAAGTGAATTTCCTTTGTTTTGGATTCAAAACTCGCAGTGTCAACTAATTCCATAATTTCCATAATTTTGATAGTTTGAGATTGGTAGATGGAGTGCTGGTTTAGTTTTTTAACTGTACCATAAAAACCAGAATAAATCACATTCATCACTGGGTATTGATAGTCTAAGGTTTGGCAGAATACAGGCAAACTGTCTCTTGGGGCCCTTAGAAGGTCACATTTGGTCACATTTTGCCATTTAACAGCCCCAGTGTATGATTTGACCATGAAAAATCAATGACATCTTTTGTTTATTAATGACCATCTAATATGTAAGCTTGGTCACCTTAGCACTTATTTGGGTATTTTCTGTTGCTCCATAATTGTTATTATTAATCAATATTTATTGATGGGTTGTGGGTAAAAATTGTACCTGAACAATATACCTGCACTTAGGAGGTCATTATATGCACTTATAGCCCATCATAACATTTGGTCATAAAAAGTCTCATTTTCTAAGTAGCTTTAGCTTGTTTATGGCAGCATGAGTTTCCAAGCTGGGCAGATTTAATATTCATCATTAAGCATTGACAGTCTGATGTTAGGTAGAATACCAGCAAACTGTCTGCTGATGCCCTGGACACTTACAGCTTCAGAGTTGTCTACTTGTAATTAAAAGTCAGATCTATGACCATAACACGAGTAATATTCTGTAACTGTAGCATGAGTGTCTGGGTAACAATGCATTTTAGCAGTCTAGTGTTACTACAATAATTGAATTTCCTTTCTTTTGGATTCAGAACTCGCAGTCTCAACTAATTCCATAATTTCCATAATTTTGATAGTTTGAGATTGGTAGATGGAGTGCTGGTTTAATTATTAACTGTACCATAAATACCAGAATAGATCACATTCATCGCTGGGTATTGATAGTCTGAGGTGTGGCAGAATACAAGCAAACTCTCTCTTGGGGCTCTTAGAAGGTCATATTTGGTCACATTTTGCCACTTAACAGCCCCAGTGTATGATTTGACCATGAAAAATCAATGACATCTTTTGCTTATTAATGACCATCTAATAGGTAAGCTTGGTCACCTTACCACTTATTTGGGTGTTTTCTGTTGCTCCATAATTGTTGTTATTAATCAACATTTATTGATGGGTTGTGGGTAAAAATTGTACATGCACAATATACCTGTACTTAGGAGGTCACTTTTTGCATTTATAGCCCATCACAACACTTGCTCATAAAAGGCCAAATTTTCTAAGTAGCTTTAGCCTGTTTCTGGCAGCATGGGTTTCATAGCTGGGCAGATTTAATATTAATCATTAGGCATTGACAGTCTGAAGTTAGGTAGAATACCAGGAAACTGTCTGCTGATGCCCTGGACACTTACAGTTTGAGAGTTGTCTACTTGTAATTAAAAGTCAGATCTATGACCATAACATGAGTAATATTCTGTAACTGTAGCATGAGTGTCTGGGTAACAATATATTTTAACAGTCAACGGCTACTACAATAAGTGAATTTCCTTTCTTTTGGATTCAAAACTCGCAGTGTCAACTAATTCTACAATTTCTATAATTTTGATAGTTTGAGATTGGTAGCTGGAGTGCTGGTTTAGTTTTTCAACTGCACCATAAATACCAGAATAGATAACATTCATCACTGGGTATTGATAGTCTGAGGTTTGGCAGAATACAAGCAAACTCTCTCTTGGGTTTCTTAGAATGTCATATTTGGTCACGTTTTCCCATTTAACAGCCCCAGTGCATGGCTTGACCATGAAAAATCAATGACAAATTTTCTTTATTAATGACCATCTAGTATGTTAGCTAATATTCTGTAACTGTAGCATGAATGTCTGGGGTAACATTAAATTAATCTGACCTTTACATATTACTACAACAATCAGTAAATTTCCTTTCTTTTGGATTCAAAACTGACAAAGTATCAACTAACTCCATAATTTCCATAATATTGATTGTTTGAGATTGGTAGATGGAGTGCTGGTTTAGTTTTTCAACTGTACCATAAATACCAGAATAGATCACATTCATCGCTGGGTATCGATAATCTGAGGTTTGGCAGAATACAAGCAAACTCTCTCGTGGGGCTCTTAGAAGGTGATATTTGGTCACATTTTGCCATTTAACAGCCCCAGTGCATGATCTGACCTGGAAAAATCAATGACATCTTTTGTTTATTAATGACCATCTAATATGTAAGCTTGGCCACCTTAGCACTTAGTTGGGTATTTTCTGTTGCTCCATAATTGTTATTATTAATCAACATTTATTGATGGGTTGTGGGTAAAAATTGTACCTGCACAATATACCTTCACTTAGGAGGTAATTTCATGCACTTATAGCCCATCATAACACTTGGACATAAAAGGCACATTTTCTAAGTAGCTTTACCCTGTTTGTGACAGCATGAGTTTCCTAGCTGGGCAGATTTAGTGTTCATCATTAGGCATTGACAGTCTGATGTTAGGTAGAATACCAGCAAACTGTCTGCTGATGCCCTGGACACTGACAGCTTCAGAGTTGTCTACTTGTAATTAAATGTCAGATCTATGACCATAACACAAGTAATATACTGTAACTGTAGCATGAGTGTCTGGGTGACAATACATTTTAACAGTCTACTGCTGCTACAATAAGTGAATTTCCTTTCTTTTGGATTCAAAACTCGCAGTGTCAACTAATTCCACAATTTCCATAATATTGATTGTTTGAGATTGGTAGATGGAGTGCTGGTTTAGTTTTTCAACTGTACCATAAATACCAGAATAGATCACATTCATCGCTGGGTATCGATAGTCTGAGGTTTGGCAGAATACAAGCAATCTCTCTCCTGGGGCTCTTAGAAGGTGATATTTCGTCACATTTTGCCATTTAACAGCCCCAGTGCATGATCTGACCAGGAAAAATCAATGACATCTTTTGTTTATTAATGACCATCTAATATGTAAGCTTGGCCACCTTTTAAAAATGTATTACAGCATGAGTTTCCTAGCAGGTCAGATTCAGTGTTCATCATTAGGCATTGACATTCAGATGTTAGATAGAATACCAGCAAACTGTCTGCAGATGCCCTGGACACTTACAGCTTCAGAGTTGTCTACTTGTAATTAAAAGTCAGATCTATGACCATAACACGAGTAATATTCTGTAACTGTAGCATGAGTGTCTGGGTAACAATGCATTTTAACAGTCTACTGCTACTACAATATGTGAATTTCCTTTCTTTTGGATTTAAAACTCGCTGTGTCAACTAATTCCATAATTTCCATAATTTTGATAGTTTGAGATTGGTAGATGGAGTGGTAGTTTAGTTTTTTAACTGTACCATAAATACCAGAATAAATCACATTCATCACTGGGTATTGATAGTCTGAGGTTTGGCAGAATATAAGCAAACTCTCTCTTGGGGCTCTTAGAATGTCATATTTGGTCACATTTTGCCCTTTAACAGCCCCAGTGCTTGGTTTGACCATGAAAAATCAATGACATCTTTTGTTAAGGACAGTCTAATATGTAAGCTTGGTCACCTTAGCACTTATTTGGGTATTTTCTGTTGCTCCATAATTGTTATTAGTGATTAACATTTGTTGATGGGTTGTGGGTAAAAATTGTACATGCACAATATACCTGCACTTAGAAGGTCATTTTATGCACTTATAGCCCATCATAACACTTGGTCATAAAAACCACATTTTCTAAGTAGCTTTAGCCTGTTTGTGGCAGCATGGGTTTCGTAGCTGGGCAGATTTAATATTAATCATTAGGCATTGACAGTCTGAAGTTAGGTAGAATACCAGCAAACTGTCTGCTGATGCCCTTGACACTTCAGCTTCAGAGTTGTCTACTTGTAATTAAAAGTCAGATCTATGACCATAACACGAGTAATATTCTGTAACTGTAGCATGAGTGTCTGGGTAACAATGCATTTTAACAGTCTAGTGCTACTAGAATAAGTGAATTTCCTTTCTTTTGGATTCAGAACTCGCAGTCTCAACTAATTCCATAATTTCCATAATTTTGATAGTTTGAGATTGGTAGATGGAGTGCTGGTTTAAATATTAACTGTACCATAAATACCAGAATAGATCACATTCATCGCTGGGTATTGATAGTCTGAGGTGCGGCAGAATACAAGCAAACTCTCTCTTGGGGCTCTTAGAAGGTCGTATTTGGTCACATTTTGCCACTTAACAGCCCCAGTGTATGATTTGACCATGAAAAATCAATGACATCTTTTGCTTATTAATGACCATCTAATAGGTAAGCTTGGTCACCTTAGCACTTATTTGGGTATTTTCTGTTGCTCCATAATTGTTATTATTAATCAACATTTATTGATGGGTTGTGGGTAAAAATTGTACATGCACAATATACCTGCACTTAGGAGGTCACTTTTTGCATTTATAGCCCATCACAACACTTGCTCATAAAAGGCCAAATTTTCTAAGTAGCTTTAGCCTGTTTCTGGCAGCATGGGTTTCGTAGCTGGGCAGATTTAATATTAATCATTAGGCATTGACAGTCTTAAGTTAGGTAGAATACCAGGAAACTGTCTGCTGATGCCCTGGACACTTACAGTTTGAGAGTTGTCTACTTGTAATTAAAAGTCAGATCTATGACCATAACACGAGTAATATTCTGTAACTGTAGCATGAGTGTCTGGGTAACAATATATTTTAACAGTCAACGGCTACTACAATAAGTGAATTTCCTTTCTTTTGGATTCAAAACTCGCAGTGTCAATTAATTCTACAATTTCTATAATTTTGATAGTTTGAGATTGGTAGCTGGAGTGCTGGTTTAGTTTTTCAACTGTACCATAAATACCAGAATAGATAACATTCATCACTGGGTATTGATAGTCTGAGGTTTGGCAGAATACAAGCAAACTCTCTCTTGGGTTTCTTAGAATGTCATATTTGGTCACATTTTCCCATTTAACAGCCCCAGTGCATGGCTTGACCATGAAAAATCAATGACAAATTTTCTTTATTAATGACCATCTAGTATGTTAGCTAATATTCTGTGACTGTAGCATGAATGTCTGGGGTAACATTAAATTAATCTGACCTTTACATATTACTACAACAATCAGTAAATTTCCTTTCTTTTGGATTCAAAACTGACAAAGTATCAACTAACTCCATAATTTCCATAATATTGATTGTTTGAGATTGGTAGATGGAGTGCTGGTTTAGTTTTTCAACTGTATCATAAATACCAGAATAGATCACATTCATCGCTGGGTATCGATAATCTGAGATTTGGCAGAATACCAGCAAACTCTCTCGTGGGGCTCTTAGAAGGTGATATTTGGTCACATTTTGCCATTTAACAGCCCCAGTGCATGATCTGACCAGGAAAAATCAATGACATCTTTTGTTTATTAATGACCATCTAATATGTAAGCTTGGCCATCTTAGCACTTAGTTGGGTATTTTCTGTTGCTCCATAATTGTTATTATTAATCAACATTTATTGATGGGTTGTGGGTAAAAATTGTACCTGCACAATATACCTTCACTTAGGAGGTAATTTCATGCACTTATAGCCCATCATAACACTTGGACATAAAAGGCACATATTCTAAGTAGCTTTAGCTTGTTTGTGACAGCATGAGTTTCCTAGCTGGGCAGATTTAGTGTTCATCATTAGGCATTGACAGTCTGATGTTAGGTAGAATACCAGCAAACTGTCTGCTGATGCCCTGGACACTTACAGCTTCAGAGTTGTCTACTTGTAATTAAATGTCAGATCTATGACCATAACACAAGTAATATACTGTAACTGTAGCATGAGTGTCTGGGTGACAATACATTTTAACAGTCTACTGCTGCTACAATAAGTGAATTTCCTTTCTTTTGGATTCAAAACTCGCAGTGTCAACTAATTCCACAATTTCCATAATATTGATTGTTTGAGATTGGTAGCTGGAGTGCTGGTTTAGTTTTTCAACTGTTCCATAGATACCAGAATAGATAACATTCATCACCGGGTATTGATAGTCTGAGGTTTGGCAGAATACAAGCAAACTGTCTCTTGAGGTTCTTAGATTGTCATATTTGGTCACATTTTCCCGTTTAACAGCCCCAGTGCATGGCTTGACCATGAAAAATCAATGACATATTTTCTTTATTAATGACCATCTAGTATGTTAGCTAATATTCTGTAACTGTAGCATGAATGTCTGGGGTAACATTAAATTAATCTGACCTTTACATATTACTACAACAATCAGTAAATTTCCTTTCTTTTGGATTCAAAACTGACAAAGTATCAACTAACTCCATAATTTCCATAATATTGATTGTTTGAGATTGGTAGATGGAGTGCTGGTTTAGTTTTTCAACTGTACCATAAATACCAGAATAGATCACATTCATCGCTGGGTATCGATAATCTGAGGTTTGGCAGAATACAAGCAAACTCTCTCGTGGGGCTCTTAGAAGGTGATATTTGGTCACATTTTGCCATTTAACAGCCCCAGTGCATGATCTGACCAGGAAAACTCAATGACATCTTTTGTTTATTAATGACCATCTAATATGTAAGCTTGGCCACCTTAACACTTAGTTGGGTATTTTCTGTTGCTCCATAATTGTTATTATTAATCAACATTTATTGATGGGTTGTGGGTAAAAATTGTACCTGCACAATATACCTGCACTTAGGAGGTCACTTTTTGCATTTATAGCCCATCACAACACTTGCTCATAAAAGGCCAAATTTTCTAAGTAGCTTTAGCCTGTTTCTGGCAGCATGGGTTTCGTAGCTGGGCAGATTTAATATTAATCATTAGGCATTGACAGTCTGAAGTTAGGTAGAATACCAGCAAACTGTCTGCTGATGCCCTGGACACTTACAGTTTCAGAGTTGTCTACTTGTAATTAAAAGTCAGATCTATGACCATAACACGAGTAATATTCTGTAACTGTAGCATGAGTGTCTGGGTAACAATATATTTTAACAGTCTACAGCTACTACAATAAGTGAATTTCCTTTCTTTTGGATTCAAAACTCGCAGTGTCAACTAATTCTACAATTTCTATAATTTTGATAGTTTGAGATTGGTAGATGGAGTGCTGGTTTAGTTTTTCAACTGTACCATAAATACCAGAATAGATAACATTCATCACTGGGTATTGATAGTCTGAGGTTTGGTAGAATACAAGCAAACTCTCTCTTGGGGTTCTTAGAATGTCATATTTGGTCACATTTTCCCATTTAACAGCCCCAGTGCATGGCTTGACCATGAAAAATCAATGACAAATTTTCTTTATTAATGACCATCTAGTATGTTAGCTAATATTCTGTAACTGTAGCATGAATGTCTGGGGTAACATTAAATTAATCTGACCTTTACATATTACTACAAGAATCAGTAAATTTCCTTTCTGTTGGATTCAAAACTGACAAAGTATCATCTAACTCCACAATTTCCACAATATTGATTGTTTGAGATTGGTAGATGGAGTGCTGGTTTAGTTTTTCAACTGTACCATAAATACCCGAATAGATAACATTCATCACTGGGTATTGATAGTCTGAGGTTTAGCAGAATACAAGCAAACTCTCTCTTGGGGTTCTTAGAATGTCATATTTGGTCACATTTTGCCATTTAACAGCCCCAGTGCATGGCTTGACCATGAAAAATCAATGATATATTTTCTTTACTAATGACCATCTAGTATGTTAGCTAATATTCTGTAACTGTAGCATGAATGTCTGGGGTAACATTAAATTAATCTGACCTTTACATATTGCTACAACAATCAGTAAATTTCCTTTCTTTTGGATTCAAAACTGACAAAGTATCAACTAACTCCATAATTTCCATAATATTGATTGTTTGAGAGTGGTAGATGGAGTGCTGGTTTAGTTTTTCAACTGTACCATAAATACCAGAATAGATCACATTCATCGCTGGGTATCGATAATCTGAGGTTTGGCAGAATACAAGCAAACTCTCTCTTGGGGCTCTTAGAAGGTGATATTTGGTCACATTTTGCCATTTAACAGCCCCAGTGCATGATCTGACCAGGAAAAATCAATGACATCTTTTGTTTATTAATGACCATCTAATATGTAAGCTTGGCCACCTTAGCACTTAGTTGGGTATTTTCTGTTGCTCCATAATTGTTATTATTAATCAACATTTATTGATGGGTTGTGGGTAAAAATTGTACCTGCACAATATACCTTCACTTAGGAGGTAATTTCATGCATTTATAGCCCATCATAACACTTGGACATAAAAGGCACATTTTCTAAGTAGCTTTACCCTGTTTGTGACAGCATGAGTTTCCTAGCTGGGCAGATTTAGTGTTCATCATTAGGCATTGACAGTCTGATGTTAGGTAGAATACCAGCAAACTGTCTGCTGATGCCCTGGACACTGACAGCTTCAGAGTTGTCTACTTGTAATTAAATGTCAGATCTATGACCATAACACAAGTAATATACTGTAACTGTAGCATGAGTGTCTGGGTGACAATACATTTTAACAGTCTACTGCTGCTACAATAAGTGAATTTCCTTTCTTTTGGATTCAAAACTCGCAGTGTCAACTAATTCCACAATTTCCATAATATTGATTGTTTGAGATTGGTAGATGGAGTGCTGGTTTAGTTTTTCAACTGTACCATAAATACCAGAATAGATCACATTCATCGCTGGGTATCGATAGTCTGAGGTTTGGCAGAATACAAGCAATCTCTCTCCTGGGGCTCTTAGAAGGTGATATTTCGTCACATTTTGCCATTTAACAGCCCCAGTGCATGATCTGACCAGGAAAAATCAATGACATCTTTTGTTTATTAATGACCATCTAATATGTAAGCTTGGCCACCTTTTAAAAATGTATTACAGCATGCGTTTCCTAGCAGGTCAGATTTAGTGTTCATCATTAGGCATTGACATTCAGATGTTAGATAAAATACCAGCAAACTGTCTGCAGATGCCCTGGACACTTACAGCTTCAGAGTTGTGTACTTGTAATTAAAAGTCAGATCTATGACCATAACACGAGTAATATTCTGTAACTGTAGCATGAGTGTCTGGGTAACAATGCATTTTAACAGTCTACTGCTACTACAATATGTGAATTTCCTTTCTTTTGGATTTAAAACTCGTAGTGTCAACTAATTCCATAATTTCCATGATTTTGATAGTTTGAGATTGGTAGATGGAGTGGTAGTTTAGTTTTTTAACTGTACCATAAATACCAGAATAAATCACATTCATCACTGGGTATTGATAGTCTGAGGTTTGGCAGAATATAAGCAAACTCTCTCTTGGGGCTCTTAGAATGTCATATTTGGTCACATTTTGCCCTTTAACAGCCCCAGTGCTTGGTTTGACCATGAAAAATCAATGACATCTTTTGTTAAGGATCATCTAATATGTAAGCTTGGTCACCTTAGCACTTATTTGGGTATTTTCTGTTGCTCCATAATTGTTATTAGTGATTAACATTTATTGATGGGTTGTGGGTAAAAATTGTACCTGCACAATGTACCTGCACTTAGGAGGTCATTTTATGCACTTATAGTTCATCATAACGTTTGGTCATAAAAAGCAACATTTCCTAAGTAGCTTTAGCCTGTTTCGGGCTGCATGAGTTTCCTAGCTGGGCAGATTTAGTATTCATCACTAGGCATTGACATTCGGATGTTAGGTTGAATACCAGCAAACTGTCTGCAGATTCCCTGGACACTTACAGCTTCAGAGTTGTCTACTTGTAATTAAAAGTCAGATCTATGACCATAACACGAGTAATATTCTGTAACTGTAGCATGAGTGTCTGGGTAACAATATATTTTTAACAGTCTACTGCTACTACAATAAGTGGATTTCCTTTCTTTTGGATTCAAAACTCGTAGTCTCAACTAATTCCATAATTTCCATAATTTTGATAGTTTGAGATTGGTAGATGGAGTGGTGGCTTAGTTTTTTTAACTGTACCATAAATACCAGGATGTATCACATTCATCACTGGGTATTGATAGTCTGAGGTTTGGCAGAATACAAGCAAACTCTCTCTTGCGGTTCTTAGAATGTCGTATTTGGTCACATTTTCCCATTTAACAGCCCCAGTGCATGGCTTGACCATGAAAAATCAATGACATATTTTCTTTATTAATGACCATCTAGTATGTTAGCTAATATTCTGTAACTGTAGCATGAATATCTGGGGTAACATTAAATTAATCTGACCTTTACATATTACTACAACAATCAGTAAATTTCCTTTCTGTTGGATTCAAAACTGACAAAGTATCATCTAACTCCATAATTTCCATAATATTGATTGTTTGAGATTGGTAGATGGAGTGCTGGTTTAGTTTTGTAACTGTACCATAAATACCCGAATAGATAACATTCATCACCGGGTATTGATAGTCTGAGGTTTAGCAGAATACAAGCAAACTCTCTCTTGGGGTTCTTAGAATGTCATATTTGGTCACATTTTCCCATTTAACAGCCCCAGTGCATGGTTTGACCATGAAAAATCAATGACATATTTTCTTTATTAATGACCATCTAGTATGTTAGCTAATGTTCTGTAACTGTAGCATGAATGTCTGGGGTAACATTAAATTAATCTGACCTTTACATATTACTACAACAATCAGTAAATTTCCTTTCTTTTGGATTCAAAACTGACAAAGTATCAACTAACTCCATAATTTCCATAATATTGATTGTTTGAGATTGGTAGATGGAGTGCTGGTTTAGTTTTTCAACTGTACCATAAATACCAGAATAGATCACATTCATCACTGGGTATTGATAATCTGAGGTTTGGCAGAATGCAAGCAAACTGTCTCGTGGGGCTCTTAGAAGGTGATATTTGGTCACATTTTGCCATTTAACAGCCCCAGTGCATGATCTGACCAGGAAAAATCAATGACATCTTTTGTTTATTAATGACCATCTAATATGTAAGCTTGGCCACCTTAGCACTTAGTTGGGTATTTTCTTTTGCTCCATAATTGTTATTATTAATCAACATTTATTGATGGGTTGTGGGTAAAAATTGTACCTGCACAATATACCTTCACTTAGGAGGTAATTTCATGCACTTATAGCCCATCATAACACTTGGACATAAAAGGCACATTTTCTAAGTAGCTTTACCCTGTTTGTGACAGCATGAGTTTCCTAGCTGGGCAGATTTAGTGTTCATCATTAGGCATTGACAGTCTGATGTTAGGTAGAATACCAGCAAACTGTCTGCTGATGCCCTGGACACTTACAGCTTCAGAGTTGTCTACTTGTAATTAAATGTCAGATCTATGACCATAACACGAGTAATATACTGTAACTGTAGCATGAGTGTCTGGGTGACAATACATTTTAACAGTCTACTGCTGCTACAATAAGTAAATTTCCTTTCTTTTGGATTCAAAACTCGCAGTGTCAACTAATTCCACAATTTCCATAATATTGATTGTTTGAGATTGGTAGCTGGAGTGCTGGTTTAGTTTTTGAACTGTAACATAAATTCCAGAATAGATCACATTCATCGCTGGGTATCGATAGTCTGAGGTTTGGCAGAATACAAGCAAACTCTCTCCTGGGGCTCTTAGAAGGTGATGTTTCGTCACATTTTGCCATTTAACAGCCCCAGTGCATGATCTGACCAGGAAAAATCAATGACATATTTTGTTTATTAATGACCATCTAGTATGTAAGCTTGGCCACCTTTTAAAAATGTATTACAGCATGAGTTTCCTAGCAGGTCAGATTTAGTGTTCATCATTAAGCATTGACATTCAGATGTTAGATAGAATACCAGCAAACTGTCTGCTGATGCCCTGGACACTTACAGCTTCAGAGTTGTCTACTTGTAATTAAAAGTCAGATCTATGACCATAACACGAGTAATGTTCTGTAACTGTAGCATGAGTGTCTGGGTAACAATGCATTTTAACAGTCTAGTGTTACTACAATAAGTGAATTTCCTTTCTTTTGGATTCAGAGCTCGCAGTCTCAACTAATTCCATAATTTCCATAATTTTGATAATTTGAGATTGGTAGATGGAGTGCTGGTTTAATTATTAACTGTACCATAAATACCAGAATAGATCACATTCATCGCTGGGTATTGATAGTCTGAGGTGTGGCAGAATACAAGGAAACTCTCTCTTGGGGCTCTTAGAAGGTCATATTTGGTCACATTTTGCCATTTAACAGCTCCAGTGTATGATTTGACCATGAAAAATCAATGACATCTTTTGCTTATTAATGACCATCTAATATGTAAGCTTGGTCACCTTAGCACTTATTTGGGTGTTTTCTGTTGCTCCATAATTGTTATTATTAATCAACATTTATTGATGGGTTGTGGGTAAAAATTGTACCTGAACAATATACATGTACTCAGGAGGTCACTTTTTGCACTTATAGCCCATCACAACACTTGGTCACAAAAAGCCAAATTTTCTAAGTAGCTTTAGCCTGTTTGTGGCAGCATGGGTTTCGTAGCTGGGCAGATTTAATATTAATCATTAGGCATTGACAGTCTGAAGTTAGGTAGAATACCAGCAAACTGTCTGCTGATGCCCTTGACACTTCAGCTTCAGAGTTGTCTACTTGTAATTAAAAGTCAGATCTATGACCATAACACGAGTAATATTCTGTAACTGTAGCATGAGTGTCTGGGTAACAATGCATTTTAACAGTCTAGTGCTACTAGAATAAGTGAATTTCCTTTCTTTTGGATTCAGAACTCGCAGTGTCAACTAATTCCATAATTTCCATAATTTTGATAGTTTGAGATTGGTAGATGGAGTGCTGGTTTAAATATTAACTGTACCATAAATACCAGAATAGATCACATTCATCGCTGGGTATTGATAGTCTGAGGTGCGGCAGAATACAAGCAAACTCTCTCTTGGGGCTCTTAGAAGGTCGTATTTGGTCACATTTTGCCACTTAACAGCCCCAGTGTATGATTTGACCATGAAAAATCAATGACATCTTTTGCTTATTAATGACCATCTAATAGGTAAGCTTGGTCACCTTAGCACTTATTTGGGTATTTTCTGTTGCTCCATAATTGTTGTTATTAATCAACATTTATTGATGGGTTGTGGGTAAAAATTGTACATGCACAATATACCTGCACTTAGGAGGTCACTTTTTGCATTTATAGCCCATCACAACACTTGCTCATAAAAGGCCAAATTTTCTAAGTAGCTTTAGCCTGTTTCTGGCAGCATGGGTTTCGTAGCTGGGCAGATTTAATATTAATCATTAGGCATTGACAGTCTTAAGTTAGGTAGAATACCAGGAAACTGTCTGCTGATGCCCTGGACACTTACAGTTTGAGAGTTGTCTACTTGTAATTAAAAGTCAGATCTATGACCATAACACGAGTAATATTCTGTAACTGTAGCATGAGTGTCTGGGTAACAATATATTTTAACAGTCAACGGCTACTACAATAAGTGAATTTCCTTTCTTTTGGATTCAAAACTCGCAGTGTCAATTAATTCTACAATTTCTATAATTTTGATAGTTTGAGATTGGTAGCTGGAGTGCTGGTTTAGTTTTTCAACTGTACCATAAATACCAGAATAGATAACATTCATCACTGGGTATTGATAGTCTGAGGTTTGGCAGAATACAAGCAAACTCTCTCTTGGGTTTCTTAGAATGTCATATTTGGTCACATTTTCCCATTTAACAGCCCCAGTGCATGGCTTGACCATGAAAAATCAATGACAAATTTTCTTTATTAATGACCATCTAGTATGTTAGCTAATATTCTGTGACTGTAGCATGAATGTCTGGGGTAACATTAAATTAATCTGACCTTTACATATTACTACAACAATCAGTAAATTTCCTTTCTTTTGGATTCAAAACTGACAAAGTATCAACTAACTCCATAATTTCCATAATATTGATTGTTTGAGATTGGTAGATGGAGTGCTGGTTTAGTTTTTCAACTGTATCATAAATACCAGAATAGATCACATTCATCGCTGGGTATCGATAATCTGAGATTTGGCAGAATACCAGCAAACTCTCTCGTGGGGCTCTTAGAAGGTGATATTTGGTCACATTTTGCCATTTAACAGCCCCAGTGCATGATCTGACCAGGAAAAATCAATGACATCTTTTGTTTATTAATGACCATCTAATATGTAAGCTTGGCCATCTTAGCACTTAGTTGGGTATTTTCTGTTGCTCCATAATTGTTATTATTAATCAACATTTATTGATGGGTTGTGGGTAAAAATTGTACCTGCACAATATACCTTCACTTAGGAGGTAATTTCATGCACTTATAGCCCATCATAACACTTGGACATAAAAGGCACATATTCTAAGTAGCTTTAGCTTGTTTGTGACAGCATGAGTTTCCTAGCTGGGCAGATTTAGTGTTCATCATTAGGCATTGACAGTCTGATGTTAGGTAGAATACCAGCAAACTGTCTGCTGATGCCCTGGACACTTACAGCTTCAGAGTTGTCTACTTGTAATTAAATGTCAGATCTATGACCATAACACAAGTAATATACTGTAACTGTAGCATGAGTGTCTGGGTGACAATACATTTTAACAGTCTACTGCTGCTACAATAAGTGAATTTCCTTTCTTTTGGATTCAAAACTCGCAGTGTCAACTAATTCCACAATTTCCATAATATTGATTGTTTGAGATTGGTAGCTGGAGTGCTGGTTTATTTTTTCAACTGTTCCATAGATACCAGAATAGATAACATTCATCACCGGGTATTGATAGTCTGAGGTTTGGCAGAATACAAGCAAACTGTCTCTTGAGGTTCTTAGATTGTCATATTTGGTCACATTTTCCCGTTTAACAGCCCCAGTGCATGGCTTGACCATGAAAAATCAATGACATATTTTCTTTATTAATGACCATCTAGTATGTTAGCTAATATTCTGTAACTGTAGCATGAATGTCTGGGGTAACATTAAATTAATCTGACCTTTACATATTACTACAACAATCAGTAAATTTCCTTTCTTTTGGATTCAAAACTGACAAAGTATCAACTAACTCCATAATTTCCATAATATTGATTGTTTGAGATTGGTAGATGGAGTGCTGGTTTAGTTTTTCAACTGTACCATAAATACCAGAATAGATCACATTCATCGCTGGGTATCGATAATCTGAGGTTTGGCAGAATACAAGCAAACTCTCTCGTGGGGCTCTTAGAAGGTGATATTTGGTCACATTTTGCCATTTAACAGCCCCAGTGCATGATCTGACCAGGAAAACTCAATGACATCTTTTGTTTATTAATGACCATCTAATATGTAAGCTTGGCCACCTTAACACTTAGTTGGGTATTTTCTGTTGCTCCATAATTGTTATTATTAATCAACATTTATTGATGGGTTGTGGGTAAAAATTGTACCTGCACAATATACCTGCACTTAGGAGGTCACTTTTTGCATTTATAGCCCATCACAACACTTGCTCATAAAAGGCCAAATTTTCTAAGTAGCTTTAGCCTGTTTCTGGCAGCATGGGTTTCGTAGCTGGGCAGATTTAATATTAATCATTAGGCATTGACAGTCTGAAGTTAGGTAGAATACCAGCAAACTGTCTGCTGATGCCCTGGACACTTACAGTTTCAGAGTTGTCTACTTGTAATTAAAAGTCAGATCTATGACCATAACACGAGTAATATTCTGTAACTGTAGCATGAGTGTCTGGGTAACAATATATTTTAACAGTCTACAGCTACTACAATAAGTGAATTTCCTTTCTTTTGGATTCAAAACTCGCAGTGTCAACTAATTCTACAATTTCTATAATTTTGATAGTTTGAGATTGGTAGATGGAGTGCTGGTTTAGTTTTTCAACTGTACCATAAATACCAGAATAGATAACATTCATCACTGGGTATTGATAGTCTGAGGTTTGGTAGAATACAAGCAAACTCTCTCTTGGGGTTCTTAGAATGTCATATTTGGTCACATTTTCCCATTTAACAGCCCCAGTGCATGGCTTGACCATGAAAAATCAATGACAAATTTTCTTTATTAATGACCATCTAGTATGTTAGCTAATATTCTGTAACTGTAGCATGAATGTCTGGGGTAACATTAAATTAATCTGACCTTTACATATTACTACAAGAATCAGTAAATTTCCTTTCTGTTGGATTCAAAACTGACAAAGTATCATCTAACTCCACAATTTCCACAATATTGATTGTTTGAGATTGGTAGATGGAGTGCTGGTTTAGTTTTTCAACTGTACCATAAATACCCGAATAGATAACATTCATCACTGGGTATTGATAGTCTGAGGTTTAGCAGAATACAAGCAAACTCTCTCTTGGGGTTCTTAGAATGTCATATTTGGTCACATTTTGCCATTTAACAGCCCCAGTGCATGGCTTGACCATGAAAAATCAATGATATATTTTCTTTACTAATGACCATCTAGTATGTTAGCTAATATTCTGTAACTGTAGCATGAATGTCTGGGGTAACATTAAATTAATCTGACCTTTACATATTGCTACAACAATCAGTAAATTTCCTTTCTTTTGGATTCAAAACTGACAAAGTATCAACTAACTCCATAATTTCCATAATATTGATTGTTTGAGAGTGGTAGATGGAGTGCTGGTTTAGTTTTTCAACTGTACCATAAATACCAGAATAGATCACATTCATCGCTGGGTATCGATAATCTGAGGTTTGGCAGAATACAAGCAAACTCTCTCTTGGGGCTCTTAGAAGGTGATATTTGGTCACATTTTGCCATTTAACAGCCCCAGTGCATGATCTGACCAGGAAAAATCAATGACATCTTTTGTTTATTAATGACCATCTAATATGTAAGCTTGGCCACCTTAGCACTTAGTTGGGTATTTTCTGTTGCTCCATAATTGTTATTATTAATCAACATTTATTGATGGGTTGTGGGTAAAAATTGTACCTGCACAATATACCTTCACTTAGGAGGTAATTTCATGCATTTATAGCCCATCATAACACTTGGACATAAAAGGCACATTTTCTAAGTAGCTTTACCCTGTTTGTGACAGCATGAGTTTCCTAGCTGGGCAGATTTAGTGTTCATCATTAGGCATTGACAGTCTGATGTTAGGTAGAATACCAGCAAACTGTCTGCTGATGCCCTGGACACTTACAGCTTCAGAGTTGTCTACTTGTAATTAAATGTCAGATCTATGACCATAACACAAGTAATATACTGTAACTGTAGCATGAGTGTCTGGGTGACAATACATTTTAACAGTCTACTGCTGCTACAATAAGTGAATTTCCTTTCTTTTGGATTCAAAACTCGCAGTGTCAACTAATTCCACAATTTCCATAATATTGATTGTTTGAGATTGGTAGATGGAGTGCTGGTTTAGTTTTTCAACTGTACCATAAATACCAGAATAGATCACATTCATCGCTGGGTATCGATAGTCTGAGGTTTGGCAGAATACAAGCAATCTCTCTCCTGGGGCTCTTAGAAGGTGATATTTCGTCACATTTTGCCATTTAACAGCCCCAGTGCATGATCTGACCAGGAAAAATCAATGACATCTTTTGTTTATTAATGACCATCTAATATGTAAGCTTGGCCACCTTTTAAAAATGTATTACAGCATGCGTTTCCTAGCAGGTCAGATTTAGTGTTCATCATTAGGCATTGACATTCAGATGTTAGATAAAATACCAGCAAACTGTCTGCAGATGCCCTGGACACTTACAGCTTCAGAGTTGTGTACTTGTAATTAAAAGTCAGATCTATGACCATAACACGAGTAATATTCTGTAACTGTAGCATGAGTGTCTGGGTAACAATGCATTTTAACAGTCTACTGCTACTACAATATGTGAATTTCCTTTCTTTTGGATTTAAAACTCGTAGTGTCAACTAATTCCATAATTTCCATGATTTTGATAGTTTGAGATTGGTAGATGGAGTGGTAGTTTAGTTTTTTAACTGTACCATAAATACCAGAATAAATCACATTCATCACTGGGTATTGATAGTCTGAGGTTTGGCAGAATATAAGCAAACTCTCTCTTGGGGCTCTTAGAATGTCATATTTGGTCACATTTTGCCCTTTAACAGCCCCAGTGCTTGGTTTGACCATGAAAAATCAATGACATCTTTTGTTAAGGATCATCTAATATGTAAGCTTGGTCACCTTAGCACTTATTTGGGTATTTTCTGTTGCTCCATAATTGTTATTAGTGATTAACATTTATTGATGGGTTGTGGGTAAAAATTGTACCTGCACAATGTACCTGCACTTAGGAGGTCATTTTATGCACTTATAGTTCATCATAACGTTTGGTCATAAAAAGCAACATTTCCTAAGTAGCTTTAGCCTGTTTCGGGCTGCATGAGTTTCCTAGCTGGGCAGATTTAGTATTCATCACTAGGCATTGACATTCGGATGTTAGGTTGAATACCAGCAAACTGTCTGCAGATTCCCTGGACACTTACAGCTTCAGAGTTGTCTACTTGTAATTAAAAGTCAGATCTATGACCATAACACGAGTAATATTCTGTAACTGTAGCATGAGTGTCTGGGTAACAATATATTTTTAACAGTCTACTGCTACTACAATAAGTGGATTTCCTTTCTTTTGGATTCAAAACTCGTAGTCTCAACTAATTCCATAATTTCCATAATTTTGATAGTTTGAGATTGGTAGATGGAGTGGTGGCTTAGTTTTTTTAACTGTACCATAAATACCAGGATATATCACATTCATCACTGGGTATTGATAGTCTGAGGTTTGGCAGAATACAAGCAAACTCTCTCTTGCGGTTCTTAGAATGTCGTATTTGGTCACATTTTCCCATTTAACAGCCCCAGTGCATGGCTTGACCATGAAAAATCAATGACATATTTTCTTTATTAATGACCATCTAGTATGTTAGCTAATATTCTGTAACTGTAGCATGAATATCTGGGGTAACATTAAATTAATCTGACCTTTACATATTACTACAACAATCAGTAAATTTCCTTTCTGTTGGATTCAAAACTGACAAAGTATCATCTAACTCCATAATTTCCATAATATTGATTGTTTGAGATTGGTAGATGGAGTGCTGGTTTAGTTTTGTAACTGTACCATAAATACCCGAATAGATAACATTCATCACCGGGTATTGATAGTCTGAGGTTTAGCAGAATACAAGCAAACTCTCTCTTGGGGTTCTTAGAATGTCATATTTGGTCACATTTTCCCATTTAACAGCCCCAGTGCATGGTTTGACCATGAAAAATCAATGACATATTTTCTTTATTAATGACCATCTAGTATGTTAGCTAATGTTCTGTAACTGTAGCATGAATGTCTGGGGTAACATTAAATTAATCTGACCTTTACATATTACTACAACAATCAGTAAATTTCCTTTCTTTTGGATTCAAAACTGACAAAGTATCAACTAACTCCATAATTTCCATAATATTGATTGTTTGAGATTGGTAGATGGAGTGCTGGTTTAGTTTTTCAACTGTACCATAAATACCAGAATAGATCACATTCATCACTGGGTATTGATAATCTGAGGTTTGGCAGAATGCAAGCAAACTGTCTCGTGGGGCTCTTAGAAGGTGATATTTGGTCACATTTTGCCATTTAACAGCCCCAGTGCATGATCTGACCAGGAAAAATCAATGACATCTTTTGTTTATTAATGACCATCTAATATGTAAGCTTGGCCACCTTAGCACTTAGTTGGGTATTTTCTTTTGCTCCATAATTGTTATTATTAATCAACATTTATTGATGGGTTGTGGGTAAAAATTGTACCTGCACAATATACCTTCACTTAGGAGGTAATTTCATGCACTTATAGCCCATCATAACACTTGGACATAAAAGGCACATTTTCTAAGTAGCTTTACCCTGTTTGTGACAGCATGAGTTTCCTAGCTGGGCAGATTTAGTGTTCATCATTAGGCATTGACAGTCTGATGTTAGGTAGAATACCAGCAAACTGTCTGCTGATGCCCTGGACACTGACAGCTTCAGAGTTGTCTACTTGTAATTAAATGTCAGATCTATGACCATAACACGAGTAATATACTGTAACTGTAGCATGAGTGTCTGGGTGACAATACATTTTAACAGTCTACTGCTGCTACAATAAGTAAATTTCCTTTCTTTTGGATTCAAAACTCGCAGTGTCAACTAATTCCACAATTTCCATAATATTGATTGTTTGAGATTGGTAGCTGGAGTGCTGGTTTAGTTTTTGAACTGTAACATAAATTCCAGAATAGATCACATTCATCGCTGGGTATCGATAGTCTGAGGTTTGGCAGAATACAAGCAAACTCTCTCCTGGGGCTCTTAGAAGGTGATGTTTCGTCACATTTTGCCATTTAACAGCCCCAGTGCATGATCTGACCAGGAAAAATCAATGACATATTTTGTTTATTAATGACCATCTAGTATGTAAGCTTGGCCACCTTTTAAAAATGTATTACAGCATGAGTTTCCTAGCAGGTCAGATTTAGTGTTCATCATTAAGCATTGACATTCAGATGTTAGATAGAATACCAGCAAACTGTCTGCTGATGCCCTGGACACTTACAGCTTCAGAGTTGTCTACTTGTAATTAAAAGTCAGATCTATGACCATAACACGAGTAATATTCTGTAACTGTAGCATGAGTGTCTGGGTAACAATGCATTTTAACAGTCTAGTGTTACTACAATAAGTGAATTTCCTTTCTTTTGGATTCAGAGCTCGCAGTCTCAACTAATTCCATAATTTCCATAATTTTGATAATTTGAGATTGGTAGATGGAGTGCTGGTTTAATTATTAACTGTACCATAAATACCAGAATAGATCACATTCATCGCTGGGTATTGATAGTCTGAGGTGTGGCAGAATACAAGGAAACTCTCTCTTGGGGCTCTTAGAAGGTCATATTTGGTCACATTTTGCCATTTAACAGCTCCAGTGTATGATTTGACCATGAAAAATCAATGACATCTTTTGCTTATTAATGACCATCTAATATGTAAGCTTGGTCACCTTAGCACTTATTTGGGTGTTTTCTGTTGCTCCATAATTGTTATTATTAATCAACATTTATTGATGGGTTGTGGGTAAAAATTGTACCTGAACAATATACATGTACTCAGGAGGTCACTTTTTGCACTTATAGCCCATCACAACACTTGGTCACAAAAAGCCAAATTTTCTAAGTAGCTTTAGCCTGTTTGTGGCAGCATCGGTTTCGTAGCTGGGCAGATTTAATATTAATCATTAGTCATTGACAGTCTGAAGTTAGGTAGAATACCAGCAAATTGTCTGCTGATGCCCTGGACACTTACAGCTTCAGAGTTGTCTACTTGTAATTAAAAGTCAGATCTATGACCATAACACGAGTAATATTCTGTAACTGTAGCATGAGTGTCTGGGTAACAATGCATTTTAACAGTCTAGTGCTACTACAATAAGTGAATTTCCTTTCTTTTGGATTCAGAACTCGCAGTGTCAACTAATTCCATAATTTCCATAATTTTGATAGTTTGAGATTGGTAGATGGAGTGCTGGTTTAATTATTAACTGTACCATAAATACCAGAATAGATCACATTCATCACTGGGTATTGATAGTCTGAGGTGTGGCAGAATACAAGCAAACTCTCTCTTGTGGCTCTTAGAAGGTCATATTTGGTCACATTTTGCCATTTAACAGCCCCAGTGTATGATTTGACCATGAAAAATCAATGACATCTTTTGCTTATTAATGACCATCTAATATGTAAGCTTGGTCACCTTAGCACTTATTTGGGTATTTTCTGTTGCTCCATAATTGTTATTATTAATCAACATTTATTGATGGGTTGTGGGTAAAAATTGTACCTGCACAATATACCTGCACTTAGGAGGTCACTTTTTGCATTTATAGCCCAACACTTGCTCACAAAAGGCCAAATTTTCTAAGTAGCTTTAGCCTGTTTCGGGCAGCATGGGTTTCGTAGCTGGGCAGATTTAATATTAATCATTAGGCATTGACAGTCTGAAGTTAGGTAGAATACCAGGAAACTGTCTGCTGATGCCCTGGACACTTACAGTTTCAGAGTTGTCTACTTGTAATTAAAAGTCAGATCTATGACCATAACACGAGTAATATTCTGTAACTGTAGCATGAGTGTCTGGGTAACAATGCATTTTAACAGTCTACTGCTACTACAATAAGTGAATTTCCTTTCTTTTGGATTCAGAATTCGCAGTCTCAACTAATTCCATAATTTCCATAATTTCGATAGTTTGAGATTGGTAGATGGAGTGCTGGTTTAATTATTAACTGTACCATAAATACCAGAATAGATCACATTCATCGCTGCGTATCGATAGTCTGAGGTGTGGCAGAACACAAGCAAACTCTCTCTTGGGGCTCTTAGAAGGTCATATTTGGTCTCATTTTGCCATTTAACAGCCCCAGTGTATGATTTGACCATGAAAAATCAATGACATCTTTTGCTTATTAATGACCATCTAGTATGTTAGCTAATATTCTGTAACTGTAGCATGAATGTCTGTGGTAACATTAAATTAATCTGACCTTTACATATTACTACAACAATCAGTAAATTTCCTTTCTGTTGGATTCAAAACTGACAAAGTATCATCTAACTCCATAATTTCCATAATATTGATTGTTTGAGATTGGTAGATGGAGTGCTGGTTTAGTTTTGTAACTGTACCATAAATACCCGAATAGATAACATTCATCACTGGGTATTGATAGTCTGAGGTTTAGCAGAATACAAGCAAACTCTCTCTTGGGGTTCTTAGAATGTCATATTTGGTCACATTTTCCCGTTTAACAGCCCCAGTACATGGTTTGACCATGAAAAATCAATGACATATTTTCTTTATTAATGACCATCTAGTATGTTAGCTAATATTCTGTAACTGTAGCATGAATGTCTGGGGTAACATTAAATTAATCTGACCTTTACATATTACTACAACAATCAGTAAATTTCCTTTCTTTTGGATTCAAAACTGACAAAGTATCAAGTAACTCCATAATTTCCATAATATTGATTGTTTGAGATTGGTAGATGGAGTGCTGGTTTAGTTTTTCAACTGTACCATAAATATCAGAATAGATCACATTCATCGCTGGGTATCGATAATCTGAGGTTTGGCAGAATACAAGCAAACTCTCTCGTGGAGCTCTTAGAAGGTGATATTTGGTCACATTTTGCCATTTAACAGCCCCAGTGCATGATCTGACCAGGAAAAATCAATGACATCTTTTGTTTATTAATGACCATCTAATATGTAAGCTTGGCCACCTTAGCACTTAGTTGGGTATTTCCTGTTGCTCCATAATTGTTATTATTAATCAACATTTATTGATGGGTTGTGGGTAAAAATTGTACCTGCACAATATACCTGCACTTAGGAGGTCACTTTTTGCATTTATAGCCCAACACTTGCTCATAAAAGGCCAAATTTTCTAAGTAGCTTTAGCCTGTTTCTGGCAGCATGGGTTTCGTAGCTGGGCAGATTTAATATTAATCATTAGCCATTGACAGTCTGAAGTTAGGTAGAATACCAGGAAACTGTCTGCTGATGCCCTGGACACTTACAGTTTCAGAGTTGTCTACTTGTAATTAAAAGTCAGATCTATGACCATAACACGAGTAATATTCTGTAACTGTAGCATGAGTGTCTGGGTAACAATGCATTTTAACAGTCTAGTGTTACTACAATAAGTGAATTTCCTTTCTTTTGGATTCAGAACTCGCAGTCTCAACTAATTCCATAATTTTCATAATTTTGATAATTTGAGATTGGTAGATGGAGTGCTGGTTTAATTATTAACTGTACCATAAATACCAGAATAGATCACATTCATCGCTGGGTATTGATAGTCTGAGGTGTGGCAGAATACAAGGAAACTCTCTCTTGGGGCTCTTAGAAGGTCATATTTGGTCACATTTTGCCATTTAACAGCTCCAGTGTATGATTTGACCATGAAAAATCAATGACATCTTTTGCTTATTAATGACCACCTAATATGTAAGCTTGGTCACCTTAGCACTTATTTGGGTGTTTTCTGTTGCTCTATAATTGTTATTATTAATCAACATTTATTTATGGGTTGTGGGTAAAAATTGTACATGCACAATATACATGTACTCAGGAGGTCACTTTTTGCACTTATAGCCATCACAACACTTGGTCATAAAAAGCCAAATTTTCTAAGTAGCTTTAGCCTGTTTGTGGCAGCATGGGTTTCGTAGCTGGGCAGATTTAATATTAATCATTAGTCATTGACAGTCTGAAGGTAGGTAGAATACCAGCAAATTGTCTGCTGATGCCCTGGACACTTACAGCTTCAGAGTTGTCTACTTGTAATTAAAAGTCAGATCTATGACCATAACACGAGTAATATTCTGTAACTGTAGCATGAGTGTCTGGGTAACAATGCATTTTAACAGTCTAGTGCTACTACAATAAGTGAATTTCCTTTCTTTTGGATTCAGAACTCGCAGTGTCAACTAATTCCATAATTTCCATAATTTTGATAGTTTGAGATTGGTAGATGGAGTGCTGGTTTAATTATTAACTGTACCATAAATACCAGAATAGATCACATTCATCGCTGGGTATTGATAGTCTGAGGTGTGGCAGAATACAAGCAAACTCTCTCTTGGGGCTCTTAGAAGGTCATATTTGGTCACATTTTGCCATTTAACAGCCCCAGTGTATGATTTAACCATAAAAAATCAATGACATCTTTTGCTTATTAATGACCATCTAATATGTAAGCTTGGTCACCTTAGCACTTATTTGGGTATTTTCTGTTGCTCCATAATTGTTATTATTAATCAACATTTATTGATGGGTTGTGGGTAAAAATTGTACCTGCACAATATACCTGCACTTAGGAGGTCACTTTTTGCATTTATAGCCCAACACTTGCTCACAAAAGGCCAAATTTTCTAAGTAGCTTTAGCCTGTTTCTAGCAGCATGGGTTTCGTAGCTGGGCAGATTTAATATTAATCATTAGGCATTGACAGTCTGAAGTTAGGTAGAATACCAGGAAACTGTCTGCTGATGCCCTGGACACTTACAGTTTCAGAGTTGTCTACTTGTAATTAAAAGTCAGATCTATGACCATAACACGAGTAATATTCTGTAACTGTAGCATGAGTGTCTGGGTAACAATGCATTTTAACAGTCTACTGCTACTACAATAAGTGAATTTCCTTTCTTTTGGATTCAGAATTCGCAGTCTCAACTAATTCCATAATTTCCATAATTTCGATAGTTTGAGATTGGTAGATGGAGTGCTGGTTTAATTATTAACTGTACCATAAATACCAGAATAGATCACATTCATCGCTGCGTATTGATAGTCTGAGGTGTGGCAGAATACAAGCAAACTCTCTCTTGGGGCTCTTAGAAGGTCATATTTGGTCTCATTTTGCCATTTAACAGCCCCAGTGTATGATTTGACCATGAAAAATCAATGACATCTTTTGCTTATTAATGACCATCTAGTATGTTAGCTAATATTCTGTAACTGTAGCATGAATGTCTGTGGTAACATTAAATTAATCTGACCTTTACATATTACTACAACAATCAGTAAATTTCCTTTCTGTTGGATTCAAAACTGACAAAGTATCATCTAACTCCATAATTTCCATAATATTGATTGTTTGAGATTGGTAGATGGAGTGCTGGTTTAGTTTTGTAACTGTACCATAAATACCCGAATAGATAACATTCATCACTGGGTATTGATAGTCTGAGGTTTAGCAGAATACAAGCAAACTCTCTCTTGGGGTTCTTAGAATGTCATATTTGGTCACATTTTCCCGTTTAACAGCCCCAGTACATGGTTTGACCATGAAAAATCAATGACATATTTTCTTTATTAATGACCATCTAGTATGTTAGCTAATATTCTGTAACTGTAGCATGAATGTCTGGGGTAACATTAAATTAATCTGACCTTTACATATTACTACAACAATCAGTAAATTTCCTTTCTTTTGGATTCAAAACTGACAAAGTATCAAGTAACTCCATAATTTCCATAATATTGATTGTTTGAGATTGGTAGATGGAGTGCTGGTTTAGTTTTTCAACTGTACCATAAATATCAGAATAGATCACATTCATCGCTGGGTATCGATAATCTGAGGTTTGGCAGAATACAAGCAAACTCTCTCGTGGAGCTCTTAGAAGGTGATATTTGGTCACATTTTGCCATTTAACAGCCCCAGTGCATGATCTGACCAGGAAAAATCAATGATATCTTTTGTTTATTAATGACCATCTAATATGTAAGCTTGGCCACCTTAGCACTTAGTTGGGTATTTCCTGTTGCTCCATAATTGTTATTATTAATCAACATTTATTGATGGGTTGTGGGTAAAAATTGTACCTGCACAATATACCTGCACTTAGGAGGTCACTTTTTGCATTTATAGCCCAACACTTGCTCATAAAAGGCCAAATTTTCTAAGTAGCTTTAGCCTGTTTCTGGCAGCATGGGTTTCGTAGCTGGGCAGATTTAATATTAATCATTAGGCATTGACAGTCTGAAGTTAGGTAGAATACCAGGAAACTGTCTGCTGATGCCCTGGACACTTACAGTTTCAGAGTTGTCTACTTGTAATTAAAAGTCAGATCTATGACCATAACACGAGTAATATTCTGTAACTGTAGCATGAGTGTCTGGGTAACAATGCATTTTAACAGTCTAGTGTTACTACAATAAGTGAATTTCCTTTCTTTTGGATTCAGAACTCGCAGTCTCAACTAATTCCATAATTTTCATAATTTTGATAATTTGAGATTGGTAGATGGAGTGCTGGTTTAATTATTAACTGTACCATAAATACCAGAATAGATCACATTCATCGCTGGGTATTGATAGTCTGAGGTGTGGCAGAATACAAGGAAACTCTCTCTTGGGGCTCTTAGAAGGTCATATTTGGTCACATTTTGCCATTTAACAGCTCCAGTGTATGATTTGACCATGAAAAATCAATGACATCTTTTGCTTATTAATGACCACCTAATATGTAAGCTTGGTCACCTTAGCACTTATTTGGGTGTTTTCTGTTGCTCTATAATTGTTATTATTAATCAACATTTATTTATGGGTTGTGGGTAAAAATTGTACATGCACAATATACATGTACTCAGGAGGTCACTTTTTGCACTTATAGCCATCACAACACTTGGTCATAAAAAGCCAAATTTTCTAAGTAGCTTTAGCCTGTTTGTGGCAGCATGGGTTTCGTAGCTGGGCAGATTTAATATTAATCATTAGTCATTGACAGTCTGAAGGTAGGTAGAATACCAGCAAATTGTCTGCTGATGCCCTGGACACTTACAGCTTCAGAGTTGTCTACTTGTAATTAAAAGTCAGATCTATGACCATAACACGAGTAATATTCTGTAACTGTAGCATGAGTGTCTGGGTAACAATGCATTTTAACAGTCTAGTGCTACTACAATAAGTGAATTTCCTTTCTTTTGGATTCAGAACTCGCAGTGTCAACTAATTCCATAATTTCCATAATTTTGATAGTTTGAGATTGGTAGATGGAGTGCTGGTTTAATTATTAACTGTACCATAAATACCAGAATAGATCACATTCATCGCTGGGTATTGATAGTCTGAGGTGTGGCAGAATACAAGCAAACTCTCTCTTGGGGCTCTTAGAAGGTCATATTTGGTCACATTTTGCCATTTAACAGCCCCAGTGTATGATTTAACCATAAAAAATCAATGACATCTTTTGCTTATTAATGACCATCTAATATGTAAGCTTGGTCACCTTAGCACTTATTTGGGTATTTTCTGTTGCTCCATAATTGTTATTATTAATCAACATTTATTGATGGGTTGTGGGTAAAAATTGTACCTGCACAATATACCTGCACTTAGGAGGTCACTTTTTGCATTTATAGCCCAACACTTGCTCACAAAAGGCCAAATTTTCTAAGTAGCTTTAGCCTGTTTCTAGCAGCATGGGTTTCGTAGCTGGGCAGATTTAATATTAATCATTAGGCATTGACAGTCTGAAGTTAGGTAGAATACCAGGAAACTGTCTGCTGATGCCCTGGACACTTACAGTTTCAGAGTTGTCTACTTGTAATTAAAAGTCAGATCTATGACCATAACACGAGTAATATTCTGTAACTGTAGCATGAGTGTCTGGGTAACAATGCATTTTAACAGTCTACTGCTACTACAATAAGTGAATTTCCTTTCTTTTGGATTCAGAATTCGCAGTCTCAACTAATTCCATAATTTCCATAATTTCGATAGTTTGAGATTGGTAGATGGAGTGCTGGTTTAATTATTAACTGTACCATAAATACCAGAATAGATCACATTCATCGCTGCGTATTGATAGTCTGAGGTGTGGCAGAATACAAGCAAACTCTCTCTTGGGGCTCTTAGAAGGTCATATTTGGTCTCATTTTGCCATTTAACAGCCCCAGTGTATGATTTGACCATGAAAAATCAATGACATCTTTTGCTTATTAATGACCATCTAGTATGTTAGCTAATATTCTGTAACTGTAGCATGAATGTCTGGGGTAACATTAAATTAATCTGACCTTTACATATTACTACAACAATCAGTAAATTTCCTTTCTGTTGGATTCAAAACTGACAAAGTATCATCTAACTCCATAATTTCCATAATATTGATTGTTTGAGATTGGTAGATGGAGTGCTGGTTTAGTTTTGTAACTGTACCATAAATACCCGAATAGATAACATTCATCACTGGGTATTGATAGTCTGAGGTTTAGCAGAATACAAGCAAACTCTCTCTTGGGGTTCTTAGAATGTCATATTTGGTCACATTTTCCCGTTTAACAGCCCCAGTACATGGTTTGACCATGAAAAATCAATGACATATTTTCTTTATTAATGACCATCTAGTATGTTAGCTAATATTCTGTAACTGTAGCATGAATGTCTGGGGTAACATTAAATTAATCTGACCTTTACATATTACTACAACAATCAGTAAATTTCCTTTCTTTTGGATTCAAAACTGACAAAGTATCAAGTAACTCCATAATTTCCATAATATTGATTGTTTGAGATTGGTAGATGGAGTGCTGGTTTAGTTTTTCAACTGTACCATAAATATCAGAATAGATCACATTCATCGCTGGGTATCGATAATCTGAGGTTTGGCAGAATACAAGCAAACTCTCTCGTGGAGCTCTTAGAAGGTGATATTTGGTCACATTTTGCCATTTAACAGCCCCAGTGCATGATCTGACCAGGAAAAATCAATGATATCTTTTGTTTATTAATGACCATCTAATATGTAAGCTTGGCCACCTTAGCACTTAGTTGGGTATTTCCTGTTGCTCCATAATTGTTATTATTAATCAACATTTATTGATGGGTTGTGGGTAAAAATTGTACCTGCACAATATACCTGCACTTAGGAGGTCACTTTTTGCATTTATAGCCCAACACTTGCTCATAAAAGGCCAAATTTTCTAAGTAGCTTTAGCCTGTTTCTGGCAGCATGGGTTTCGTAGCTGGGCAGATTTAATATTAATCATTAGGCATTGACAGTCTGAAGTTAGGTAGAATACCAGGAAACTGTCTGCTGATGCCCTGGACACTTACAGTTTCAGAGTTGTCTACTTGTAATTAAAAGTCAGATCTATGACCATAACACGAGTAATATTCTGTAACTGTAGCATGAGTGTCTGGGTAACAATGCATTTTAACAGTCTAGTGTTACTACAATAAGTGAATTTCCTTTCTTTTGGATTCAGAACTCGCAGTCTCAACTAATTCCATAATTTTCATAATTTTGATAATTTGAGATTGGTAGATGGAGTGCTGGTTTAATTATTAACTGTACCATAAATACCAGAATAGATCACATTCATCGCTGGGTATTGATAGTCTGAGGTGTGGCAGAATACAAGGAAACTCTCTCTTGGGGCTCTTAGAAGGTCATATTTGGTCACATTTTGCCATTTAACAGCTCCAGTGTATGATTTGACCATGAAAAATCAATGACATCTTTTGCTTATTAATGACCACCTAATATGTAAGCTTGGTCACCTTAGCACTTATTTGGGTGTTTTCTGTTGCTCTATAATTGTTATTATTAATCAACATTTATTTATGGGTTGTGGGTAAAAATTGTACATGCACAATATACATGTACTCAGGAGGTCACTTTTTGCACTTATAGCCATCACAACACTTGGTCATAAAAAGCCAAATTTTCTAAGTAGCTTTAGCCTGTTTGTGGCAGCATGGGTTTCGTAGCTGGGCAGATTTAATATTAATCATTAGTCATTGACAGTCTGAAGGTAGGTAGAATACCAGCAAATTGTCTGCTGATGCCCTGGACACTTACAGCTTCAGAGTTGTCTACTTGTAATTAAAAGTCAGATCTATGACCATAACACGAGTAATATTCTGTAACTGTAGCATGAGTGTCTGGGTAACAATGCATTTTAACAGTCTAGTGCTACTACAATAAGTGAATTTCCTTTCTTTTGGATTCAGAACTCGCAGTGTCAACTAATTCCATAATTTCCATAATTTTGATAGTTTGAGATTGGTAGATGGAGTGCTGGTTTAATTATTAACTGTACCATAAATACCAGAATAGATCACATTCATCGCTGGGTATTGATAGTCTGAGGTGTGGCAGAATACAAGCAAACTCTCTCTTGGGGCTCTTAGAAGGTCATATTTGGTCACATTTTGCCATTTAACAGCCCCAGTGTATGATTTAACCATAAAAAATCAATGACATCTTTTGCTTATTAATGACCATCTAATATGTAAGCTTGGTCACCTTAGCACTTATTTGGGTATTTTCTGTTGCTCCATAATTGTTATTATTAATCAACATTTATTGATGGGTTGTGGGTAAAAATTGTACCTGCACAATATACCTGCACTTAGGAGGTCACTTTTTGCATTTATAGCCCAACACTTGCTCACAAAAGGCCAAATTTTCTAAGTAGCTTTAGCCTGTTTCTAGCAGCATGGGTTTCGTAGCTGGGCAGATTTAATATTAATCATTAGGCATTGACAGTCTGAAGTTAGGTAGAATACCAGGAAACTGTCTGCTGATGCCCTGGACACTTACAGTTTCAGAGTTGTCTACTTGTAATTAAAAGTCAGATCTATGACCATAACACGAGTAATATTCTGTAACTGTAGCATGAGTGTCTGGGTAACAATGCATTTTAACAGTCTACTGCTACTACAATAAGTGAATTTCCTTTCTTTTGGATTCAGAATTCGCAGTCTCAACTAATTCCATAATTTCCATAATTTCGATAGTTTGAGATTGGTAGATGGAGTGCTGGTTTAATTATTAACTGTACCATAAATACCAGAATAGATCACATTCATCGCTGCGTATTGATAGTCTGAGGTGTGGCAGAATACAAGCAAACTCTCTCTTGGGGCTCTTAGAAGGTCATATTTGGTCTCATTTTGCCATTTAACAGCCCCAGTGTATGATTTGACCATGAAAAATCAATGACATCTTTTGCTTATTAATGACCATCTAGTATGTTAGCTAATATTCTGTAACTGTAGCATGAATGTCTGTGGTAACATTAAATTAATCTGACCTTTACATATTACTACAACAATCAGTAAATTTCCTTTCTGTTGGATTCAAAACTGACAAAGTATCATCTAACTCCATAATTTCCATAATATTGATTGTTTGAGATTGGTAGATGGAGTGCTGGTTTAGTTTTGTAACTGTACCATAAATACCCGAATAGATAACATTCATCACTGGGTATTGATAGTCTGAGGTTTAGCAGAATACAAGCAAACTCTCTCTTGGGGTTCTTAGAATGTCATATTTGGTCACATTTTCCCGTTTAACAGCCCCAGTACATGGTTTGACCATGAAAAATCAATGACATATTTTCTTTATTAATGACCATCTAGTATGTTAGCTAATATTCTGTAACTGTAGCATGAATGTCTGGGGTAACATTAAATTAATCTGACCTTTACATATTACTACAACAATCAGTAAATTTCCTTTCTTTTGGATTCAAAACTGACAAAGTATCAAGTAACTCCATAATTTCCATAATATTGATTGTTTGAGATTGGTAGATGGAGTGCTGGTTTAGTTTTTCAACTGTACCATAAATATCAGAATAGATCACATTCATCGCTGGGTATCGATAATCTGAGGTTTGGCAGAATACAAGCAAACTCTCTCGTGGAGCTCTTAGAAGGTGATATTTGGTCACATTTTGCCATTTAACAGCCCCAGTGCATGATCTGACCAGGAAAAATCAATGATATCTTTTGTTTATTAATGACCATCTAATATGTAAGCTTGGCCACCTTAGCACTTAGTTGGGTATTTCCTGTTGCTCCATAATTGTTATTATTAATCAACATTTATTGATGGGTTGTGGGTAAAAATTGTACCTGCACAATATACCTGCACTTAGGAGGTCACTTTTTGCATTTATAGCCCAACACTTGCTCATAAAAGGCCAAATTTTCTAAGTAGCTTTAGCCTGTTTCTGGCAGCATGGGTTTCGTAGCTGGGCAGATTTAATATTAATCATTAGGCATTGACAGTCTGAAGTTAGGTAGAATACCAGGAAACTGTCTGCTGATGCCCTGGACACTTACAGTTTCAGAGTTGTCTACTTGTAATTAAAAGTCAGATCTATGACCATAACACGAGTAATATTCTGTAACTGTAGCATGAGTGTCTGGGTAACAATGCATTTTAACAGTCTACTGCTACTACAATAAGTGAATTTCCTTTCTTTTGGATTCAGAACTCGCAGTCTCAACTAATTCCATAATTTCCATAATTTTGATAGTTTGAGATTGGTAGATGGAGTGCTGGTTTAATTATTAACTGTACCATAAATACCAGAATAGATCACATTCATCGCTGGGTATTGATAGTCTGAGGTGTGGCAGAATACAAGCAAACTCTCTCTTGGGGCTCTTAGAAGGTCATATTTGGTCTCATTTTGCCATTTAACAGCCCCAGTGTATGATTTGACCATGAAAAATCAATGACATCTTTTGCTTATTAATGACCATCTAATATGTAAGCTTGGTCACCTTAGCACTTATTTGGGTATTTTCTGTTGCTCCATAATTGTTATTATTAATCAACATTTATTGATGGGTTGTGGGTAAAAATTGTACCTGCACAATATACCTGCACTTAGGAGGTCACTTTTTGCATTTATAGCCCATCACAACACTTGCTCATAAAAGGCCAAATTTTCTAAGTAGCTTTAGCCTGTTTCTGGCAGCATGGGTTTCGTAGCTGGGCAGATTTAATATTAATCATTAGGCATTGACAGTCTGAAGTTAGGTAGAATACCAGCAAACTGTCTGCTGATGCCCTGGACACTTACAGTTTCAGAGTTGTCTACTTGTAATTAAAAGTCAGATCTATGACCATAACACGAATAATATTCTGTAACTGTAGCATGAGTGTCTGGGTAACAATATATTTTAACAGTCTACTGCTACTACAATAAGTGAATTTCCTTTCTTTTGGATTCAAAACTCGCAGTGTCAACTAATTCTACAATTTCTATAATTTTGATAGTTTGAGATTGGTAGATGGAGTGCTGGTTTAGTTTTTCAACTGTACCATAAATACCAGAATAGATAACATTCATCACCAGGTATTGATAGTCTGAGGTTTAGCAGAATACAAGCAAACTCTCTCTTGGGATTCTTAGAATGTCATATTTGGTCACATTTTGCCATTTAACAGCCCCAGTGCATGGCTTGACCATAAAAACTCAATGACATATTTTCTTTATTAATGACCATCTAGTATGTTAGCTAATATTCTGTGACTGTAGCATGAATGTCTGTGGTAACATTAAATTAATCTAACCTTTACATATTACTACAACAATCAGTAAATTTCCTTTCTGTTGGATTCAAAACTGACAAAGTATCATCTAACTCCATAATTTCCATAATATTGATTGTTTGAGATTGGTAGATGGAGTGCTGGTTTAGTTTTGTAACTGTACCATAAATACCCGAATAGATAACATTCATCACTGGGTATTGATAGTCTGAGGTTTAGCAGAATACAAGCAAACTCTCTCTTGGGGTTCTTAGAATGTCATATTTGGTCACATTTTCCCATTTAACAGCCCCAGTACATGGTTTGACCATGAAAAATCAATGACATATTTTCTTTATTAATGACCATCTAGTATGTTAGCTAATATTCTGTAACTGTAGCATGAATGTCTGGGGTAACATTAAATTAATCTGACCTTTACATATTACTACAACAATCAGTAAATTTCCTTTCTTTTGGATTCAAAACTGACAAAGTATCAACTAACTCCATAATTTCCATAATATTGATTGTTTGAGATTGGTAGATGGAGTGCTGGTTTAGTTTTTCAACTGTACCATAAATACCAGAATAGATCACATTCATCGCTGGGTATCGATAATCTGAGGTTTGGCAGAATACAAGCAAACTCTCTCGTTGGGCTCTTAGAAGGTGATATTTGGTCACATTTTGCCATTTAACAGCCCCAGTGCATGATCTGACCAGGAAAAATCAATGACATCTTTTGTTTATTAATGACCATCTAATATGTAAGCTTGGCCACCTTAGCACTTAGTTGGGTATTTTCTGTTGCTCCATAATTGTTATTATTAATCAACATTTATTGATGGGTGGTGGGTAAAAATTGTACCTGCACAATATACCTGCACTTAGGAGGTCACTTTTTGCATTTATAGCCCATCACAACACTTGCTCATAAAAGGCCAAATTTTCTAAGTAGCTTTAGCCTGATTCTGGCAGCATGGGTTTCGTAGCTGGGCAGATTTAATATTAATCATTAGGCATTGACAATCTGAAGTTAGGTAGAATACCAGCAAACTGTCTGCTGATGCCCTGGACACTTACAGTTTCAGAGTTGTCTACTTGTAATTAAAAGTCAGATCTATGACCATAACACGAGTAATATTCTGTAACTGTAGCATGAGTGTCTGGGTAACAATATATTTTAACAGTCTACGGCTACTACAATAAGTGAATTTCCTTTCTTTTGGATTCAAAACTCGCAGTGTCAACTAATTCTACAATTTCTATAATTTTGATAGTTTGAGATTGGTAGCTGGAGTGCTGGTTTAGTTTTTCAACTGTACCATAAATACCAGAATAGATAACATTCATCACCGGGTATTGATAGTCTGAGGTTTGGCAGAATACAAGCAAACTCTCTCTTGGGGTTCTTAGAATGTCATATTTGGTCACATTTTCCCATTTAACAGCCCCAGTACATGGTTTGACCATGAAAAATCAATGACATATTTTCTTTATTAATGACCATCTAGTATGTTAGCTAATATTCTGTAACTGTAGCATGAATGTCTGGGGTAACATTAAATTAATCTGACCTTTACATATTACTACAACAATCAGTAAATTTCCTTTCTTTTGGATTCAAAACTGACAAAGTATCAACTAACTCCATAATTTCCATAATATTGATTGTTTGAGATTGGTAGATGGAGTGCTGGTTTAGTTTTTCAACTGTACCATAAATACCAGAATAGATCACATTCATCGCTGGGTATCGATAATCTGAGGTTTGGCAGAATACAAGCAAACTCTCTCGTTGGGCTCTTAGAAGGTGATATTTGGTCACATTTTGCCATTTAACAGCCCCAGTGCATGATCTGACCAGGAAAAATCAATGACATCTTTTGTTTATTAATGACCATCTAATATGTAAGCTTGGCCACCTTAGCACTTAGTTGGGTATTTTCTGTTGCTCCATAATTGTTATTATTAATCAACATTTATTGATGGGTGGTGGGTAAAAATTGTACCTGCACAATATACCTGCACTTAGGAGGTCACTTTTTGCATTTATAGCCCATCACAACACTTGCTCATAAAAGGCCAAATTTTCTAAGTAGCTTTAGCCTGATTCTGGCAGCATGGGTTTCGTAGCTGGGCAGATTTAATATTAATCATTAGGCATTGACAATCTGAAGTTAGGTAGAATACCAGCAAACTGTCTGCTGATGCCCTGGACACTTACAGTTTCAGAGTTGTCTACTTGTAATTAAAAGTCAGATCTATGACCATAACACGAGTAATATTCTGTAACTGTAGCATGAGTGTCTGGGTAACAATATATTTTAACAGTCTACGGCTACTACAATAAGTGAATTTCCTTTCTTTTGGATTCAAAACTCGCAGTGTCAACTAATTCTACAATTTCTATAATTTTGATAGTTTGAGATTGGTAGCTGGAGTGCTGGTTTAGTTTTTCAACTGTACCATAAATACCAGAATAGATAACATTCATCACCGGGTATTGATAGTCTGAGGTTTGGCAGAATACAAGCAAACTCTCTCTTGGGGTTCTTAGAATGTCATATTTGGTCACATTTTCCCATTTAACAGCCCCAGTACATGGTTTGACCATGAAAAATCAATGACATATTTTCTTTATTAATGACCATCTAGTATGTTAGCTAATATTCTGTAACTGTAGCATGAATGTCTGGGGTAACATTAAATTAATCTGACCTTTACATATTACTACAACAATCAGTAAATTTCCTTTCTTTTGGATTCAAAACTGACAAAGTATCAACTAACTCCATAATTTCCATAATATTGATTGTTTGAGATTGGTAGATGGAGTGCTGGTTTAGTTTTTCAACTGTATCATAAATATCAGAATAGATCACATTCATCGCTGGGTATCGATAATCTGAGGTTTGGCAGAATACAAGCAAACTCTCTCGTGGAGCTCTTAGAAGGTGATATTTGGTCACATTTTGCCATTTAACAGCCCCAGTGCATGATCTGACCAGGAAAAATCAATGACATCTTTTGTTTATTAATGACCATCTAATATGTAAGCTTGGCCACCTTAGCACTTATTTGGGTATTTTCTGTTGCTCCATAATTGTTATTATTAATCAACATTTATTGATGGGTTGTGGGTAAAAATTGTACCTGCACAATATACCTGCACTTAGGAGGTCACTTTTTGCATTTATAGCCCATCACAACACTTGCTCATAAAAGGCCAAATTTTCTAAGTAGCTTTAGCCTGTTTCTGGCAGCATGGGTTTCGTAGCTGGGCAGATTTAATATTAATCATTAGGCATTGACAGTCTGAAGTTAGGTAGAATACCAGCAAACTGTCTGCTGATGCCCTTGACACTTCAGCTTCAGAGTTGTCTACTTGTAATTAAAAGTCAGATCTATGACCATAACACGAGTAATATTCTGTAACTGTAGCATGAGTGTCTGGGTAACAATATATTTTAACAGTCTACGGCTACTACAATAAGTGAATTTCCTTTCTTTTCGATTCAAAACTCGCAGTGTCAACTAATTCTACAATTTCTATAATTTTGATAGTTTGAGATTGGTAGCTGGAGTGCTGGTTTAGTTTTTCAACTGTACCATAAATACCAGAATAGATCACATTCATCGCTGGGTATCGATAATCTGAGGTTTGGCAGAATACAAGCAAACTCTCTCGTGGAGCTCTTAGAAGGTGATATTTGGTCACATTTTGCCATTTAACAGCCCCAGTGCATGATCTGACCAGGAAAAATCAATGACATCTTTTGTTTATTAATGACCATCTAATATGTAAGCTTGGCCACCTTAGCACTTATTTGGGTATTTTCTGTTGCTCCATAATTGTTATTATTAATCAACATTTATTGATGGGTTGTGGGTAAAAATTGTACCTGCACAATATACCTGCACTTAGGAGGTCACTTTTTGCATTTATAGCCCATCACAACACTTGCTCATAAAAGGCCAAATTTTCTAAGTAGCTTTAGCCTGTTTCTGGCAGCATGGGTTTCGTAGCTGGGCAGATTTAATATTAATCATTAGGCATTGACAGTCTGAAGTTAGGTAGAATACCAGCAAACTGTCTGCTGATGCCCTTGACACTTCAGCTTCAGAGTTGTCTACTTGTAATTAAAAGTCAGATCTATGACCATAACACGAGTAATATTCTGTAACTGTAGCATGAGTGTCTGGGTAACAATATATTTTAACAGTCTACGGCTACTACAATAAGTGAATTTCCTTTCTTTTGGATTCAAAACTCGCAGTGTCAACTAATTCTACAATTTCTATAATTTTGATAGTTTGAGATTGGTAGCTGGAGTGCTGGTTTAGTTTTTCAACTGTACCATAAATACCAGAATAGATAACATTCATCACCGGGTATTGATAGTCTGAGGTTTGGCAGAATACAAGCAAACTCTCTCTTGGGGTTCTTAGAATGTCATATTTGGTCACATATTGCCATTTAACAGCCCCAGTGCATGGCTTGACCATGAAAAATCAATGACATATTTTCTTTATTAATGACCATCTAGTATGTTAGCTAATATTCTGTAACTGTAGCATGAATGTCTGGGGTAACATTAAATTAATCTGACCTTTACATATTACTACAACAATCAGTAAATTTCCTTTCTGTTGGATTCAAAACTGACAAAGTATCATCTAACTCCATAATTTCCATAATATTGATTGTTTGAGATTGGTAGATGGAGTGCTGGTTTAGTTTTGGAACTGTACCATAAATACCCGAATAGATAACATTCATCACTGGGTATTGATAGTCTGAGGTTTAGCAGAATACAAGCAAACTCACTCTTGGGGTTCTTAGAATGTCATATTTGGTCACATTTTCCCGTTTAACAGCCCCAGTGCATGGTTTGACCATGAAAAATCAATGACGTATTTTCTTTATTAATGACCATCTAGTATGTTAGCTAATATTCTGTAACTGTAGCATGAATGTCTGGGGTAACATTAAATTAATCTGACCTTTACATATTACTACAACAATCAGTAAATTTCCTTTCTTTTGGATTCAAAACTGACAAAGTATCAACTAACTCCATAATTTCCATAATATTGATTGTTTGAGATTGGTAGATGGAGTGCTGGTTTAGTTTTTCAACTGTACCATAAATACCAGAATAGATCACATTCATCGCTGGGTATCGATAATCTGAGGTTTGGCAGAATACAAGCAAACTCTCTCGTTGGGCTCTTAGAAGGTGATATTTGGTCACATTTTGCCATTTAACAGCCCCAGTGCATGATCTGACCAGGAAAAATCAATGACATCTTTTGTTTATTAATGACCATCTAATATGTAAGCTTGGCCACCTTAGCACTTAGTTGGGTATTTTCTGTTGCTCCATAATTGTTATTATTAATCAACATTTATTGATGGGTGGTGGGTAAAAATTGTACCTGCACAATATACCTGCACTTAGGAGGTCACTTTTTGCATTTATAGCCCATCACAACACTTGCTCATAAAAGGCCAAATTTTCTAAGTAGCTTTAGCCTGATTCTGGCAGCATGGGTTTCGTAGCTGGGCAGATTTAATATTAATCATTAGGCATTGACAATCTGAAGTTAGGTAGAATACCAGCAAACTGTCTGCTGATGCCCTGGACACTTACAGTTTCAGAGTTGTCTACTTGTAATTAAAAGTCAGATCTATGACCATAACACGAGTAATATTCTGTAACTGTAGCATGAGTGTCTGGGTAACAATATATTTTAACAGTCTACGGCTACTACAATAAGTGAATTTCCTTTCTTTTGGATTCAAAACTCGCAGTGTCAACTAATTCTACAATTTCTATAATTTTGATAGTTTGAGATTGGTAGCTGGAGTGCTGGTTTAGTTTTTCAACTGTACCATAAATACCAGAATAGATAACATTCATCACCGGGTATTGATAGTCTGAGGTTTGGCAGAATACAAGCAAACTCTCTCTTGGGGTTCTTAGAATGTCATATTTGGTCACATTTTCCCATTTAACAGCCCCAGTACATGGTTTGACCATGAAAAATCAATGACATATTTTCTTTATTAATGACCATCTAGTATGTTAGCTAATATTCTGTAACTGTAGCATGAATGTCTGGGGTAACATTAAATTAATCTGACCTTTACATATTACTACAACAATCAGTAAATTTCCTTTCTTTTGGATTCAAAACTGACAAAGTATCAACTAACTCCATAATTTCCATAATATTGATTGTTTGAGATTGGTAGATGGAGTGCTGGTTTAGTTTTTCAACTGTACCATAAATATCAGAATAGATCACATTCATCGCTGGGTATCGATAATCTGAGGTTTGGCAGAATACAAGCAAACTCTCTCGTGGAGCTCTTAGAAGGTGATATTTGGTCACATTTTGCCATTTAACAGCCCCAGTGCATGATCTGACCAGGAAAAATCAATGACATCTTTTGTTTATTAATGACCATCTAATATGTAAGCTTGGCCACCTTAGCACTTATTTGGGTATTTTCTGTTGCTCCATAATTGTTATTATTAATCAACATTTATTGATGGGTTGTGGGTAAAAATTGTACCTGCACAATATACCTGCACTTAGGAGGTCACTTTTTGCATTTATAGCCCATCACAACACTTGCTCATAAAAGGCCAAATTTTCTAAGTAGCTTTAGCCTGTTTCTGGCAGCATGGGTTTCGTAGCTGGGCAGATTTAATATTAATCATTAGGCATTGACAGTCTGAAGTTAGGTAGAATACCAGCAAACTGTCTGCTGATGCCCTTGACACTTCAGCTTCAGAGTTGTCTACTTGTAATTAAAAGTCAGATCTATGACCATAACACGAGTAATATTCTGTAACTGTAGCATGAGTGTCTGGGTAACAATATATTTTAACAGTCTACGGCTACTACAATAAGTGAATTTCCTTTCTTTTCGATTCAAAACTCGCAGTGTCAACTAATTCTACAATTTCTATAATTTTGATAGTTTGAGATTGGTAGCTGGAGTGCTGGTTTAGTTTTTCAACTGTACCATAAATACCAGAATAGATAACATTCATCACCGGGTATTGATAGTCTGAGGTTTGGCAGAATACAAGCAAACTCTCTCTTGGGGTTCTTAGAATGTCATATTTGGTCACATATTGCCATTTAACAGCCCCAGTGCATGGCTTGACCATGAAAAATCAATGACATATTTTCTTTATTAATGACCATCTAGTATGTTAGCTAATATTCTGTAACTGTAGCATGAATGTCTGGGGTAACATTAAATTAATCTGACCTTTACATATTACTACAACAATCAGTAAATTTCCTTTCTGTTGGATTCAAAACTGACAAAGTATCATCTAACTCCATAATTTCCATAATATTGATTGTTTGAGATTGGTAGATGGAGTGCTGGTTTAGTTTTGGAACTGTACCATAAATACCCGAATAGATAACATTCATCACTGGGTATTGATAGTCTGAGGTTTAGCAGAATACAAGCAAACTCACTCTTGGGGTTCTTAGAATGTCATATTTGGTCACATTTTCCCGTTTAACAGCCCCAGTGCATGGTTTGACCATGAAAAATCAATGACGTATTTTCTTTATTAATGACCATCTAGTATGTTAGCTAATATTCTGTAACTGTAGCATGAATGTCTGGGGTAACATTAAATTAATCTGACCTTTACATATTACTACAACAATCAGTAAATTTCCTTTCTTTTGGATTCAAAACTGACAAAGTATCAACTAACTCCATAATTTCCATAATATTGATTGTTTGAGATTGGTAGATGGAGTGCTGGTTTAGTTTTTCAACTGTACCATAAATACCAGAATAGATCACATTCATCGCTGGGTATCGATAATCTGAGGTTTGGCAGAATACAAGCAAACTCTCTCGTTGGGCTCTTAGAAGGTGATATTTGGTCACATTTTGCCATTTAACAGCCCCAGTGCATGATCTGACCAGGAAAAATCAATGACATCTTTTGTTTATTAATGACCATCTAATATGTAAGCTTGGCCATCTTAGCACTTAGTTGGGTATTTTCTGTTGCTCCATAATTGTTATTATTAATCAACATTTATTGATGGGTGGTGGGTAAAAATTGTACCTGCACAATATACCTGCACTTAGGAGGTCACTTTTTGCATTTATAGCCCATCACAACACTTGCTCATAAAAGGCCAAATTTTCTAAGTAGCTTTAGCCTGTTTCTGGCAGCATGGGTTTCGTAGCTGGGCAGATTTAATATTAATCATTAGGCATTGACAATCTGAAGTTAGGTAGAATACCAGCAAATTGTCTGCTGATGCCCTGGACACTTACAGTTTCAGAGTTGTCTACTTGTAATTAAAAGTCAGATCTATGACCATAACACGAGTAATATTCTGTAACTGTAGCATGAGTGTCTGGGTAACAATATATTTTAACAGTCTACGGCTACTACAATAAGTGAATTTCCTTTCTTTTGGATTCAAAACTCGCAGTGTCAACTAATTCTACAATTTCTATAATTTTGATAGTTTGAGATTGGTAGCTGGAGTGCTGGTTTAGTTTTTCAACTGTACCATAAATACCAGAATAGATAACATTCATCACCGGGTATTGATAGTCTGAGGTTTGGCAGAATACAAGCAAACTCTCTCTTGGGGTTCTTAGAATGTCATATTTGGTCACATATTGCCATTTAACAGCCCCAGTGCATGGCTTGACCATGAAAAATCAATGACATATTTTCTTTATTAATGACCATCTAGTATGTTAGCTAATATTCTGTAACTGTAGCATGAATGTCTGGGGTAACATTAAATTAATCTGACCTTTACATATTACTACAACAATCAGTAAATTTCCTTTCTGTTGGATTCAAAACTGACAAAGTATCATCTAACTCCATAATTTCCATAATATTGATTGTTTGAGATTGGTAGATGGAGTGCTGGTTTAGTTTTGGAACTGTACCATAAATACCCGAATAGATAACATTCATCACTGGGTATTGATAGTCTGAGGTTTAGCAGAATACAAGCAAACTCACTCTTGGGGTTCTTAGAATGTCATATTTGGTCACATTTTCCCGTTTAACAGCCCCAGTGCATGGTTTGACCATGAAAAATCAATGACGTATTTTCTTTATTAATGACCATCTAGTATGTTAGCTAATATTCTGTAACTGTAGCATGAATGTCTGGGGTAACATTAAATTAATCTGACCTTTACATATTACTACAACAATCAGTAAATTTCCTTTCTTTTGGATTCAAAACTGACAAAGTATCAACTAACTCCATAATTTCCATAATATTGATTGTTTGAGATTGGTAGATGGAGTGCTGGTTTAGTTTTTCAACTGTACCATAAATACCAGAATAGATCACATTCATCGCTGGGTATCGATAATCTGAGGTTTGGCAGAATACAAGCAAACTCTCTCGTTGGGCTCTTAGAAGGTGTTATTTGGTCACATTTTGCCATTTAACAGCCCCAGTGCATGATCTGACCAGGAAAAATCAATGACATCTTTTGTTTATTAATGACCATCTAATATGTAAGCTTGGCCACCTTAGCACTTAGTTGGGTATTTTCTGTTGCTCCATAATTGTTATTATTAATCAACATTTATTGATGGGTGGTGGGTAAAAATTGTACCTGCACAATATACCTGCACTTAGGAGGTCACTTTTTGCATTTATAGCCCATCACAACACTTGCTCATAAAAGGCCAAATTTTCTAAGTAGCTTTAGCCTGATTCTGGCAGCATGGGTTTCGTAGCTGGGCAGATTTAATATTAATCATTAGGCATTGACAATCTGAAGTTAGGTAGAATACCAGCAAACTGTCTGCTGATGCCCTGGACACTTACAGTTTCAGAGTTGTCTACTTGTAATTAAAAGTCAGATCTATGACCATAACACGAGTAATATTCTGTAACTGTAGCATGAGTGTCTGGGTAACAATATATTTTAACAGTCTACGGCTACTACAATAAGTGAATTTCCTTTCTTTTGGATTCAAAACTCGCAGTGTCAACTAATTCTACAATTTCTATAATTTTGATAGTTTGAGATTGGTAGCTGGAGTGCTGGTTTAGTTTTTCAACTGTACCATAAATACCAGAATAGATAACATTCATCACCGGGTATTGATAGTCTGAGGTTTGGCAGAATACAAGCAAACTCTCTCTTGGGGTTCTTAGAATGTCATATTTGGTCACATATTGCCATTTAACAGCCCCAGTGCATGGCTTGACCATGAAAAATCAATGACATATTTTCTTTATTAATGACCATCTAGTATGTTAGCTAATATTCTGTAACTGTAGCATGAATGTCTGTGGTAACATTAAATTAATCTGACCTTTACATATTACTACAACAATGAGTAAATTTCCTTTCTTTTGGATTTAAAACTGACAAAGTATCAACTAACTCCATAATTTCCATAATATTGATTGTTTGAGATTGGTAGATGGAGTGCTGGTTTAGTTTTTCAACTGTACCATAAATATCAGAATAGATCACATTCATCGCTGGGTATCGATAATCTGAGGTTTGGCAGAATACAAGCAAACTCTCCCGTGGAGCTCTTAGAAGGTGATATTTGGTCACATTTTGCCATTTAACAGCCCCAGTGCATGATCTGACCAGGAAAAATCAATGACATCTTTTGTTTATTAATGACCATCTAATATGCAAGCTTGGCCACCTTAGCACTTAGTTGGGTATTTTCTGTTGCTCCATAATTGTTATTATTAATCAACATTTATTGATGGGTTGTGGGTAAAAATTGTACCTGCACAATATACCTTCACTTAGGAGGTAATTTCATGCACTTATAGCCCATCATAACACTTGGACATAAAAGGCACATTTTCTAAGTAGCTTTACCATGTTTGTGACAGCATGAGTTTACTAGCTGGGCAGATTTAGTGTTCATCATTAGGCATTGACAGTCTGATGTTAGGTAGAATACCAGCAAACTGTCTGCTGATGCCCTGGACACTTACAGCTTCAGAGTTGTCTACTTGTAATTTAATGTCAGATCTATGACCATAACATGAGTAATATACTGTAACTGTAGCATGAGTGTCTGGGTGACAATACATTTTAACAGTCTACTGCTGCTACAATAAGTGAATTTCCTTTCTTTTGGATTCAAAACTTGCAGTGTCAACTAATTCCACAATTTCCATAATATTGATTGTTTGACATTGGTAGATGGAGTGCTGGTTTAGTTTTTCAACTGTACCATAAATACCAGAATAGATCACATTCATCGCTGGGTATCGATAGTCTGAGGTTTGGCAGAATACAAGCAAACTCTCTCCTGGGGCTCTTAGAAGGTGATATTTCATCACATTTTGCCATTTAACAGCCCCAGTGCATGATCTGACCAGGAAAAATCAATGACATCTTTTGTTTATTAATGACCATCTAATATGTAAGCTTGGCCACCTTAGCACTTAGTTGGGTATTTTCTGTTGCTCCATAATTGTTATTATTAATCAATATTTATTGATGGGTCGTGGGTAAAAATTGTACCTGCACAATATACCTGCACTTAGGAGGTCACTTTTTGCATTCATAGCCCATCACAACACTTGCTCATAAAAGGCCAAATTTTCTAAGTAGCTTTAGCCTGTTTCTGGCAGCATGGGTTTCGTAGCTGGGCAGATTTAATATTAATCATTAGGCATTGACAGTCTGAAGTTAGGTAGAATACCAGCAAACTGTCTGCTGATGCCCTGGACACTTACAGTTTCAGAGTTGTCTACTTGTAATTAAAAGTCAGATCTATGACCATAACACGAGTAATATTCTGTAACTGTAGCATGAGTGTCTGGGTAACAATATATTTTAACAGTCTACGGCTACTACAATAAGTGAATTTCCTTTCTTTTCGATTCAAAACTCGCAGTGTCAACTAATTCTACAATTTCTATAATTTTGATAGTTTGAGATTGGTAGCTGGAGTGCTGGTTTAGTTTTTCAACTGTACCATAAATACCAGAATAGATAACATTCATCACCGGGTATTGATAGTCTGAGGTTTGGCAGAATACAAGCAAACTCTCTCTTGGGGTTCTTAGAATGTCATATTTGGTCACATATTGCCATTTAACAGCCCCAGTGCATGGCTTGACCATGAAAAATCAATGACATATTTTCTTTATTAATGACCATCTAGTATGTTAGCTAATATTCTGTAACTGTAGCATGAATGTCTGGGGTAACATTAAATTAATCTGACCTTTACATATTACTACAACAATCAGTAAATTTCCTTTCTGTTGGATTCAAAACTGACAAAGTATCATCTAACTCCATAATTTCCATAATATTGATTGTTTGAGATTGGTAGATGGAGTGCTGGTTTAGTTTTGTAACTGTACCATAAATACCCGAATAGATAACATTCATCACTGGGTATTGATAGTCTGAGGTTTAGCAGAATACAAGCAAACTCTCTCTTGGGGTTCTTAGAATGTCATATTTGGTCACATTTTCCCGTTTAACAGCTCCAGTGCCTGGTTTGACCATGAAAAATCAATGACATATTTTCTTTATTAATGACCATCTAGTATGTTAGCTAATATTCTGTAACTGTAGCATGAATGTCTGGGGTAACATTAAATTAATCTGACCTTTACATATTACTACAACAATCAGTAAATTTCCTTTCTTTTGGATTCAAAACTGACAAAGTATCAACTAACTCCATAATTTCCATAATATTGATTGTTTGAGATTGGTAGATGGAGTGCTGGTTTAATTTTTCAACTGTACCATAAATACCAGAATAGATCACATTCATCGCTGGGTATCGATAATCTGAGGTTTGGCAGAATACAAGCAAACTCTCTCGTTGGGCTCTTAGAAGGTGATATTTGGTCACATTTTGCCATTTAACAGCCCCAGTGCATGATCTGACCAGGAAAAATCAATGACATCTTTTGTTTATTAATGACCATCTAATATGTAAGCTTGGCCACCTTAGCACTTAGTTGGGTATTTTCTGTTGCTCCATAATTGTTATTATTAATCAACATTTATTGATGGGTTGTGGGTAAAAATTGTACCTGCACAATATACCTGCACTTAGGAGGTCACTTTTTGCATTTATAGCCCATCACAACACTTGCTCATAAAAGGCCAAATTTTCTAAGTAGCTTTAGCCTGTTTCTGGCAGCATGGGTTTCATAGCTGGGCAGATTTAATATTAATCATTAGGCATTGACAATCTGAAGTTAGGTAGAATACCAGCAAACTGTCTGCTGATGCCCTGGACACTTACAGTTTCAGAGTTGTCTACTTGTAATTAAAAGTCAGATCTATGACCATAACACGAGTAATATTCTGTAACTGTAGCATGAGTGTCTGGGTAACAATATATTTTAACAGTCTACGGCTACTACAATTTGTGAATTTCCTTTCTTTTCGATTCAAAACTCGCAGTGTCAACTAATTCTACAATTTCTATAATTTTGATAGTTTGAGATTGGTAGCTGGAGTGCTGGTTTAGTTTTTCAACTGTACCATAAATACCAGAATAGATAACATTCATCACCGGGTATTGATAGTCTGAGGTTTGGCAGAATACAAGCAAACTCTCTCTTGGGGTTCTTAGAATGTCATATTTGGTCACATATTGCCATTTAACAGCCCCAGTGCATGGCTTGACCATGAAAAATCAATGACATATTTTCTTTATTAATGGCCATCTAGTATGTTAGCTAATATTCTGTAACTGTAGCATGAATGTCTGGGGTAACATTAAATTAATCTGACCTTTACATATTACTACAACAATCAGTAAATTTCCTTTCTGTTGGATTCAAAACTGACAAAGTATCATCTAACTCCATAATTTCCATAATATTGATTGTTTGAGATTGGTAGATGGAGTTCTGGTTTAGTTTTGTAACTGTACCATAAATACCCGAATAGATAACATTCATCACTGGGTATTGATAGTCTGAGGTTTGGCAGAATACAAGCAAACTCACTCTTGGGGTTCTTAGAATGTCATATTTGGTCACATTTTCCCGTTTAACAGCCCCAGTGCATGGTTTGACCATGAAAAATCAATGACGTATTTTCTTTATTAATGACCATCTAGTATGTTAGCTAATATTCTGTAACTGTAGCATGAATGTCTGGGGTAACATTAAATTAATCTGACCTTTACATATTACTACAACAATCAGTAAATTTCCTTTCTTTTGGATTCAAAACTGACAAAGTATCAACTAACTCCATAATTTCCATAATATTGATTGTTTGAGATTGGTAGATGGAGTGCTGGTTTAGTTTTTCAACTGTACCATAAATACCAGAATAGATAACATTCATCACCGGGTATTGATAGTCTGAGGTTTGGCAGAATACAAGCAAACTCTCTCTTGGGGTTCTTAGAATGTCATATTTGGTCACATTTTGCCATTTAACAGCCCCAGTGCATGGCTTGACCATGAAAAATCAATGACATATTTTCTTTATTAATGACCATCTAGTATGTTAGCTAATATTCTGTAACTGTAGCATGAATGTCTGTGGTAACATTAAATTAATCTGACCTTTATATATTACTACAACAATCAGTAAATTTCCTTTCTGTTGGATTCAAAACTGACAAAGTATCATCTAACTCCATAATTTCCATAATATTGATTGTTTGAGATTGGTAGATGGAGTGCTGGTTTAGTTTTTCAACTGTACCATAAATACCAGAATAGATCACATTCATCGCTGGGTATCGATAATCTGAGGTTTGGCAGAATACAAGCAAACTCTCTCGTGGGGCTCTTAGAAGGTGATATTTGGTCACATTTTGCCATTTAACAGCCCCAGTGCATGATCTGACCAGGAAAAATCAATGACATCTTTTGTTTATTAATGACCATCTAATATGCAAGCTTGGCCACCTTAGCACTTAGTTGGGTATTTTCTGTTGCTCCATAATTGTTATTATTAATCAACATTTATTGATGGGTTGTGGGTAAAAATTGTACCTGCACAATATACCTTCACTTAGGAGGTAATTTCATGCACTTATAGCCCATCATAACACTTGGACATAAAAGGCACATTTTCTAAGTAGCTTTACCATGTTTGTGACAGCATGAGTTTACTAGCTGGGCAGATTTAGTGTTCATCATTAGGCATTGACAGTCTGATGTTAGGTAGAATACCAGCAAACTGTCTGCTGATGCCCTGGACACTTACAGCTTCAGAGTTGTCTACTTGTAATTTAATGTCAGATCTATGACCATAACATGAGTAATATACTGTAACTGTAGCATGAGTGTCTGGGTGACAATACATTTTAACAGTCTACTGCTGCTACAATAAGTGAATTTCCTTTCTTTTGGATTCAAAACTTGCAGTGTCAACTAATTCCACAATTTCCATAATATTGATTGTTTGACATTGGTAGATGGAGTGCTGGTTTAGTTTTTCAACTGTACCATAAATACCAGAATAGATCACATTCATCGCTGGGTATCGATAGTCTGAGGTTTGGCAGAATACAAGCAAACTCTCTCCTGGGGCTCTTAGAAGGTGATATTTCATCACATTTTGCCATTTAACAGCCCCAGTGCATGATCTGACCAGGAAAAATCAATGACATCTTTTGTTTATTAATGACCATCTAATATGTAAGCTTGGCCACCTTAGCACTTAGTTGGGTATTTTCTGTTGCTCCATAATTGTTATTATTAATCAATATTTATTGATGGGTCGTGGGTAAAAATTGTACCTGCACAATATACCTGCACTTAGGAGGTCACTTTTTGCATTCATAGCCCATCACAACACTTGCTCATAAAAGGCCAAATTTTCTAAGTAGCTTTAGCCTGTTTCTGGCAGCATGGGTTTCGTAGCTGGGCAGATTTAATATTAATCATTAGGCATTGACAGTCTGAAGTTAGGTAGAATACCAGCAAACTGTCTGCTGATGCCCTGGACACTTACAGTTTCAGAGTTGTCTACTTGTAATTAAAAGTCAGATCTATGACCATAACACGAGTAATATTCTGTAACTGTAGCATGAGTGTCTGGGTAACAATATATTTTAACAGTCTACGGCTACTACAATAAGTGAATTTCCTTTCTTTTCGATTCAAAACTCGCAGTGTCAACTAATTCTACAATTTCTATAATTTTGATAGTTTGAGATTGGTAGCTGGAGTGCTGGTTTAGTTTTTCAACTGTACCATAAATACCAGAATAGATAACATTCATCACCGGGTATTGATAGTCTGAGGTTTGGCAGAATACAAGCAAACTCTCTCTTGGGGTTCTTAGAATGTCATATTTGGTCACATATTGCCATTTAACAGCCCCAGTGCATGGCTTGACCATGAAAAATCAATGACATATTTTCTTTATTAATGACCATCTAGTATGTTAGCTAATATTCTGTAACTGTAGCATGAATGTCTGGGGTAACATTAAATTAATCTGACCTTTACATATTACTACAACAATCAGTAAATTTCCTTTCTGTTGGATTCAAAACTGACAAAGTATCATCTAACTCCATAATTTCCATAATATTGATTGTTTGAGATTGGTAGATGGAGTGCTGGTTTAGTTTTGTAACTGTACCATAAATACCCGAATAGATAACATTCATCACTGGGTATTGATAGTCTGAGGTTTAGCAGAATACAAGCAAACTCTCTCTTGGGGTTCTTAGAATGTCATATTTGGTCACATTTTCCCGTTTAACAGCTCCAGTGCCTGGTTTGACCATGAAAAATCAATGACATATTTTCTTTATTAATGACCATCTAGTATGTTAGCTAATATTCTGTAACTGTAGCATGAATGTCTGGGGTAACATTAAATTAATCTGACCTTTACATATTACTACAACAATCAGTAAATTTCCTTTCTTTTGGATTCAAAACTGACAAAGTATCAACTAACTCCATAATTTCCATAATATTGATTGTTTGAGATTGGTAGATGGAGTGCTGGTTTAATTTTTCAACTGTACCATAAATACCAGAATAGATCACATTCATCGCTGGGTATCGATAATCTGAGGTTTGGCAGAATACAAGCAAACTCTCTCGTTGGGCTCTTAGAAGGTGATATTTGGTCACATTTTGCCATTTAACAGCCCCAGTGCATGATCTGACCAGGAAAAATCAATGACATCTTTTGTTTATTAATGACCATCTAATATGTAAGCTTGGCCACCTTAGCACTTAGTTGGGTATTTTCTGTTGCTCCATAATTGTTATTATTAATCAACATTTATTGATGGGTTGTGGGTAAAAATTGTACCTGCACAATATACCTGCACTTAGGAGGTCACTTTTTGCATTTATAGCCCATCACAACACTTGCTCATGAAAGGCCAAATTTTCTAAGTAGCTTTAGCCTGTTTCTGGCAGCATGGGTTTCATAGCTGGGCAGATTTAATATTAATCATTAGGCATTGACAATCTGAAGTTAGGTAGAATACCAGCAAACTGTCTGCTGATGCCCTGGACACTTACAGTTTCAGAGTTGTCTACTTGTAATTAAAAGTCAGATCTATGACCATAACACGAGTAATATTCTGTAACTGTAGCATGAGTGTCTGGGTAACAATATATTTTAACAGTCTACGGCTACTACAATAAGTGAATTTCCTTTCTTTTCGATTCAAAACTCGCAGTGTCAACTAATTCTACAATTTCTATAATTTTGATAGTTTGAGATTGGTAGCTGGAGTGCTGGTTTAGTTTTTCAACTGTACCATAAATACCAGAATAGATAACATTCATCACCGGGTATTGATAGTCTGAGGTTTGGCAGAATACAAGCAAACTCTCTCTTGGGGTTCTTAGAATGTCATATTTGGTCACATATTGCCATTTAACAGCCCCAGTGCATGGCTTGACCATGAAAAATCAATGACATATTTTCTTTATTAATGACCATCTAGTATGTTAGCTAATATTCTGTAACTGTAGCATGAATGTCTGGGGTAACATTAAATTAATCTGACCTTTACATATTACTACAACAATCAGTAAATTTCCTTTCTGTTGGATTCAAAACTGACAAAGTATCATCTAACTCCATAATTTCCATAATATTGATTGTTTGAGATTGGTAGATGGAGTTCTGGTTTAGTTTTGTAACTGTACCATAAATACCCGAATAGATAACATTCATCACTGGGTATTGATAGTCTGAGGTTTAGCAGAATACAAGCAAACTCACTCTTGGGGTTCTTAGAATGTCATATTTGGTCACATTTTCCCGTTTAACAGCCCCAGTGCATGGTTTGACCATGAAAAATCAATGACGTATTTTCTTTATTAATGACCATCTAGTATGTTAGCTAATATTCTGTAACTGTAGCATGAATGTCTGGGGTAACATTAAATTAATCTGACCTTTACATATTACTACAACAATCAGTAAATTTCCTTTCTTTTGGATTCAAAACTGACAAAGTATCAACTAACTCCATAATTTCCATAATATTGATTGTTTGAGATTGGTAGATGGAGTGCTGGTTTAGTTTTTCAACTGTACCATAAATACCAGAATAGATAACATTCATCACCGGGTATTGATAGTCTGAGGTTTGGCAGAATACAAGCAAACTCTCTCTTGGGGTTCTTAGAATGTCATATTTGGTCACATTTTGCCATTTAACAGCCCCAGTGCATGGCTTGACCATGAAAAATCAATGACATATTTTCTTTATTAATGACCATCTAGTATGTTAGCTAATATTCTGTAACTGTAGCATGAATGTCTGTGGTAACATTAAATTAATCTGACCTTTATATATTACTACAACAATCAGTAAATTTCCTTTCTGTTGGATTCAAAACTGACAAAGTATCATCTAACTCCATAATTTCCATAATATTGATTGTTTGAGATTGGTAGATGGAGTGCTGGTTTAGTTTTTCAACTGTACCATAAATACCAGAATAGATCACATTCATCGCTGGGTATCGATAATCTGAGGTTTGGCAGAATACAAGCAAACTCTCTCGTGGGGCTCTTAGAAGGTGATATTTGGTCACATTTTGCCATTTAACAGCCCCAGTGCATGATCTGACCAGGAAAAATCAATGACATCTTTTGTTTATTAATGACCATCTAATATGTAAGCTTGGCCACCTTAGCACTTAGTTGGGTATTTTCTGTTGCTCCATAATTGTTATTATTAATCAACATTTATTGATGGGTTGTGGGTAAAAATTGTACCTGCACAATATACCTGCACTTAGGAGGTCACTTTTTGCATTTATAGCCCATCACAACACTTGCTCATAAAAGGCCAAATTTTCTAAGTAGCTTTAGCCTGTTTCTGGTAGCATGGGTTTCGTAGCTGGGCAGATTTAATATTAATCATTTGGCATTGACAGTCTGAAGTTAGGTAGAATGCCAGCAAACTGTCTGCTGATGCCCTGGACACTTACAGTTTCAGAGTTGTCTACTTGTAATTAAAAGTCAGATCTATGACCATAACACGAGTAATATTCTGTAACTGTAGCATGAGTGTCTGGGTAACAATATATTTTAACAGTCTACGGCTACTACAATAAGTGAATTTCCTTTCTTTTCGATTCAAAACTCGCAGTGTCAACTAATTCTACAATTTCTATAATTTTGATAGTTTGAGATTGGTAGCTGGAGTGCTGGTTTAGTTTTTCAACTGTACCATAAATACCAGAATAGATAACATTCATCACCGGGTATTGATAGTCTGAGGTTTGGCAGAATACAAGCAAACTCTCTCTTGGGGTTCTTAGAATGTCATATTTGGTCACATATTGCCATTTAACAGCCCCAGTGCATGGCTTGACCATGAAAAATCAATGACATATTTTCTTTATTAATGACCATCTAGTATGTTAGCTAATATTCTGTAACTGTAGCATGAATGTCTGGGGTAACATTAAATTAATCTGACCTTTACATATTACTACAACAATCAGTAAATTTCCTTTCTGTTGGATTCAAAACTGACAAAGTATCATCTAACTCCATAATTTCCATAATATTGATTGTTTGAGATTGGTAGATGGAGTGCTGGTTTAGTTTTTCAACTGTACCATAAATACCAGAATAGATCACATTCATCGCTGGGTATCGATAATCTGAGGTTTGGCAGAATACAAGCAAACTCTCTCGTGGGGCTCTTAGAAGGTGATATTTGGTCACATTTTGCCATTTAACAGCCCCAGTGCATGATCTGACCAGGAAAAATCAATGACATCTTTTGTTTATTAATGACCATCTAATATGCAAGCTTGGCCACCTTAGCACTTAGTTGGGTATTTTCTGTTGCTCCATAATTGTTATTATTAATCAACATTTATTGATGGGTTGTGGGTAAAAATTGTACCTGCACAATATACCTTCACTTAGGAGGTAATTTCATGCACTTATAGCCCATCATAACACTTGGACATAAAAGGCACATTTTCTAAGTAGCTTTACCATGTTTGTGACAGCATGAGTTTACTAGCTGGGCAGATTTAGTGTTCATCATTAGGCATTGACAGTCTGATGTTAGGTAGAATACCAGCAAACTGTCTGCTGATGCCCTGGACACTTACAGCTTCAGAGTTGTCTACTTGTAATTTAATGTCAGATCTATGACCATAACATGAGTAATATACTGTAACTGTAGCATGAGTGTCTGGGTGACAATACATTTTAACAGTCTACTGCTGCTACAATAAGTGAATTTCCTTTCTTTTGGATTCAAAACTTGCAGTGTCAACTAATTCCACAATTTCCATAATATTGATTGTTTGACATTGGTAGATGGAGTGCTGGTTTAGTTTTTCAACTGTACCATAAATACCAGAATAGATCACATTCATCGCTGGGTATCGATAGTCTGAGGTTTGGCAGAATACAAGCAAACTCTCTCCTGGGGCTCTTAGAAGGTGATATTTCATCACATTTTGCCATTTAACAGCCCCAGTGCATGATCTGACCAGGAAAAATCAATGACATCTTTTGTTTATTAATGACCATCTAATATGTAAGCTTGGCCACCTTAGCACTTAGTTGGGTATTTTCTGTTGCTCCATAATTGTTATTATTAATCAATATTTATTGATGGGTCGTGGGTAAAAATTGTACCTGCACAATATACCTGCACTTAGGAGGTCACTTTTTGCATTCATAGCCCATCACAACACTTGCTCATAAAAGGCCAAATTTTCTAAGTAGCTTTAGCCTGTTTCTGGCAGCATGGGTTTCGTAGCTGGGCAGATTTAATATTAATCATTAGGCATTGACAGTCTGAAGTTAGGTAGAATACCAGCAAACTGTCTGCTGATGCCCTGGACACTTACAGTTTCAGAGTTGTCTACTTGTAATTAAAAGTCAGATCTATGACCATAACACGAGTAATATTCTGTAACTGTAGCATGAGTGTCTGGGTAACAATATATTTTAACAGTCTACGGCTACTACAATAAGTGAATTTCCTTTCTTTTCGATTCAAAACTCGCAGTGTCAACTAATTCTACAATTTCTATAATTTTGATAGTTTGAGATTGGTAGCTGGAGTGCTGGTTTAGTTTTTCAACTGTACCATAAATACCAGAATAGATAACATTCATCACCGGGTATTGATAGTCTGAGGTTTGGCAGAATACAAGCAAACTCTCTCTTGGGGTTCTTAGAATGTCATATTTGGTCACATATTGCCATTTAACAGCCCCAGTGCATGGCTTGACCATGAAAAATCAATGACATATTTTCTTTATTAATGACCATCTAGTATGTTAGCTAATATTCTGTAACTGTAGCATGAATGTCTGGGGTAACATTAAATTAATCTGACCTTTACATATTACTACAACAATCAGTAAATTTCCTTTCTGTTGGATTCAAAACTGACAAAGTATCATCTAACTCCATAATTTCCATAATATTGATTGTTTGAGATTGGTAGATGGAGTGCTGGTTTAGTTTTGTAACTGTACCATAAATACCCGAATAGATAACATTCATCACTGGGTATTGATAGTCTGAGGTTTAGCAGAATACAAGCAAACTCTCTCTTGGGGTTCTTAGAATGTCATATTTGGTCACATTTTCCCGTTTAACAGCTCCAGTGCCTGGTTTGACCATGAAAAATCAATGACATATTTTCTTTATTAATGACCATCTAGTATGTTAGCTAATATTCTGTAACTGTAGCATGAATGTCTGGGGTAACATTAAATTAATCTGACCTTTACATATTACTACAACAATCAGTAAATTTCCTTTCTTTTGGATTCAAAACTGACAAAGTATCAACTAACTCCATAATTTCCATAATATTGATTGTTTGAGATTGGTAGATGGAGTGCTGGTTTAATTTTTCAACTGTACCATAAATACCAGAATAGATCACATTCATCGCTGGGTATCGATAATCTGAGGTTTGGCAGAATACAAGCAAACTCTCTCGTTGGGCTCTTAGAAGGTGATATTTGGTCACATTTTGCCATTTAACAGCCCCAGTGCATGATCTGACCAGGAAAAATCAATGACATCTTTTGTTTATTAATGACCATCTAATATGTAAGCTTGGCCACCTTAGCACTTAGTTGGGTATTTTCTGTTGCTCCATAATTGTTATTATTAATCAACATTTATTGATGGGTTGTGGGTAAAAATTGTACCTGCACAATATACCTGCACTTAGGAGGTCACTTTTTGCATTTATAGCCCATCACAACACTTGCTCATGAAAGGCCAAATTTTCTAAGTAGCTTTAGCCTGTTTCTGGCAGCATGGGTTTCATAGCTGGGCAGATTTAATATTAATCATTAGGCATTGACAATCTGAAGTTAGGTAGAATACCAGCAAACTGTCTGCTGATGCCCTGGACACTTACAGTTTCAGAGTTGTCTACTTGTAATTAAAAGTCAGATCTATGACCATAACACGAGTAATATTCTGTAACTGTAGCATGAGTGTCTGGGTAACAATATATTTTAACAGTCTACGGCTACTACAATAAGTGAATTTCCTTTCTTTTCGATTCAAAACTCGCAGTGTCAACTAATTCTACAATTTCTATAATTTTGATAGTTTGAGATTGGTAGCTGGAGTGCTGGTTTAGTTTTTCAACTGTACCATAAATACCAGAATAGATAACATTCATCACCGGGTATTGATAGTCTGAGGTTTGGCAGAATACAAGCAAACTCTCTCTTGGGGTTCTTAGAATGTCATATTTGGTCACATATTGCCATTTAACAGCCCCAGTGCATGGCTTGACCATGAAAAATCAATGACATATTTTCTTTATTAATGACCATCTAGTATGTTAGCTAATATTCTGTAACTGTAGCATGAATGTCTGGGGTAACATTAAATTAATCTGACCTTTACATATTACTACAACAATCAGTAAATTTCCTTTCTGTTGGATTCAAAACTGACAAAGTATCATCTAACTCCATAATTTCCATAATATTGATTGTTTGAGATTGGTAGATGGAGTTCTGGTTTAGTTTTGTAACTGTACCATAAATACCCGAATAGATAACATTCATCACTGGGTATTGATAGTCTGAGGTTTAGCAGAATACAAGCAAACTCACTCTTGGGGTTCTTAGAATGTCATATTTGGTCACATTTTCCCGTTTAACAGCCCCAGTGCATGGTTTGACCATGAAAAATCAATGACGTATTTTCTTTATTAATGACCATCTAGTATGTTAGCTAATATTCTGTAACTGTAGCATGAATGTCTGGGGTAACATTAAATTAATCTGACCTTTACATATTACTACAACAATCAGTAAATTTCCTTTCTTTTGGATTCAAAACTGACAAAGTATCAACTAACTCCATAATTTCCATAATATTGATTGTTTGAGATTGGTAGATGGAGTGCTGGTTTAGTTTTTCAACTGTACCATAAATACCAGAATAGATAACATTCATCACCGGGTATTGATAGTCTGAGGTTTGGCAGAATACAAGCAAACTCTCTCTTGGGGTTCTTAGAATGTCATATTTGGTCACATTTTGCCATTTAACAGCCCCAGTGCATGGCTTGACCATGAAAAATCAATGACATATTTTCTTTATTAATGACCATCTAGTATGTTAGCTAATATTCTGTAACTGTAGCATGAATGTCTGTGGTAACATTAAATTAATCTGACCTTTATATATTACTACAACAATCAGTAAATTTCCTTTCTGTTGGATTCAAAACTGACAAAGTATCATCTAACTCCATAATTTCCATAATATTGATTGTTTGAGATTGGTAGATGGAGTGCTGGTTTAGTTTTTCAACTGTACCATAAATACCAGAATAGATCACATTCATCGCTGGGTATCGATAATCTGAGGTTTGGCAGAATACAAGCAAACTCTCTCGTGGGGCTCTTAGAAGGTGATATTTGGTCACATTTTGCCATTTAACAGCCCCAGTGCATGATCTGACCAGGAAAAATCAATGACATCTTTTGTTTATTAATGACCATCTAATATGTAAGCTTGGCCACCTTAGCACTTAGTTGGGTATTTTCTGTTGCTCCATAATTGTTATTATTAATCAACATTTATTGATGGGTTGTGGGTAAAAATTGTACCTGCACAATATACCTGCACTTAGGAGGTCACTTTTTGCATTTATAGCCCATCACAACACTTGCTCATAAAAGGCCAAATTTTCTAAGTAGCTTTAGCCTGTTTCTGGTAGCATGGGTTTCGTAGCTGGGCAGATTTAATATTAATCATTTGGCATTGACAGTCTGAAGTTAGGTAGAATGCCAGCAAACTGTCTGCTGATGCCCTGGACACTTACAGTTTCAGAGTTGTCTACTTGTAATTAAAAGTCAGATCTATGACCATAACACGAGTAATATTCTGTAACTGTAGCATGAGTGTCTGGGTAACAATATATTTTAACAGTCTACGGCTACTACAATAAGTGAATTTCCTTTCTTTTCGATTCAAAACTCGCAGTGTCAACTAATTCTACAATTTCTATAATTTTGATAGTTTGAGATTGGTAGCTGGAGTGCTGGTTTAGTTTTTCAACTGTACCATAAATACCAGAATAGATAACATTCATCACCGGGTATTGATAGTCTGAGGTTTGGCAGAATACAAGCAAACTCTCTCTTGGGGTTCTTAGAATGTCATATTTGGTCACATATTGCCATTTAACAGCCCCAGTGCATGGCTTGACCATGAAAAATCAATGACATATTTTCTTTATTAATGACCATCTAGTATGTTAGCTAATATTCTGTAACTGTAGCATGAATGTCTGGGGTAACATTAAATTAATCTGACCTTTACATATTACTACAACAATCAGTAAATTTCCTTTCTGTTGGATTCAAAACTGACAAAGTATCATCTAACTCCATAATTTCCATAATATTGATTGTTTGAGATTGGTAGATGGAGTTCTGGTTTAGTTTTGTAACTGTACCATAAATACCCGAATAGATAACATTCATCACTGGGTATTGATAGTCTGAGGTTTAGCAGAATACAAGCAAACTCACTCTTGGGGTTCTTAGAATGTCATATTTGGTCACATTTTCCCGTTTAACAGCCCCAGTGCATGGTTTGACCATGAAAAATCAATGACGTATTTTCTTTATTAATGACCATCTAGTATGTTAGCTAATATTCTGTAACTGTAGCATGAATGTCTGGGGTAACATTAAATTAATCTGACCTTTACATATTACTACAACAATCAGTAAATTTCCTTTCTTTTGGATTCAAAACTGACAAAGTATCAACTAACTCCATAATTTCCATAATATTGATTGTTTGAGATTGGTAGATGGAGTGCTGGTTTAGTTTTTCAACTGTACCATAAATACCAGAATAGATAACATTCATCACCGGGTATTGATAGTCTGAGGTTTGGCAGAATACAAGCAAACTCTCTCTTGGGGTTCTTAGAATGTCATATTTGGTCACATTTTGCCATTTAACAGCCCCAGTGCATGGCTTGACCATGAAAAATCAATGACATATTTTCTTTATTAATGACCATCTAGTATGTTAGCTAATATTCTGTAACTGTAGCATGAATGTCTGTGGTAACATTAAATTAATCTGACCTTTATATATTACTACAACAATCAGTAAATTTCCTTTCTGTTGGATTCAAAACTGACAAAGTATCATCTAACTCCATAATTTCCATAATATTGATTGTTTGAGATTGGTAGATGGAGTGCTGGTTTAGTTTTTCAACTGTACCATAAATACCAGAATAGATCACATTCATCGCTGGGTATCGATAATCTGAGGTTTGGCAGAATACAAGCAAACTCTCTCGTGGGGCTCTTAGAAGGTGATATTTGGTCACATTTTGCCATTTAACAGCCCCAGTGCATGATCTGACCAGGAAAAATCAATGACATCTTTTGTTTATTAATGACCATCTAATATGTAAGCTTGGCCACCTTAGCACTTAGTTGGGTATTTTCTGTTGCTCCATAATTGTTATTATTAATCAACATTTATTGATGGGTTGTGGGTAAAAATTGTACCTGCACAATATACCTGCACTTAGGAGGTCACTTTTTGCATTTATAGCCCATCACAACACTTGCTCATAAAAGGCCAAATTTTCTAAGTAGCTTTAGCCTGTTTCTGGTAGCATGGGTTTCGTAGCTGGGCAGATTTAATATTAATCATTTGGCATTGACAGTCTGAAGTTAGGTAGAATGCCAGCAAACTGTCTGCTGATGCCCTGGACACTTACAGTTTCAGAGTTGTCTACTTGTAATTAAAAGTCAGATCTATGACCATAACACGAGTAATATTCTGTAACTGTAGCATGAGTGTCTGGGTAACAATATATTTTAACAGTCTACGGCTACTACAATAAGTGAATTTCCTTTCTTTTCGATTCAAAACTCGCAGTGTCAACTAATTCTACAATTTCTATAATTTTGATAGTTTGAGATTGGTAGCTGGAGTGCTGGTTTAGTTTTTCAACTGTACCATAAATACCAGAATAGATAACATTCATCACCGGGTATTGATAGTCTGAGGTTTGGCAGAATACAAGCAAACTCTCTCTTGGGGTTCTTAGAATGTCATATTTGGTCACATATTGCCATTTAACAGCCCCAGTGCATGGCTTGACCATGAAAAATCAATGACATATTTTCTTTATTAATGACCATCTAGTATGTTAGCTAATATTCTGTAACTGTAGCATGAATGTCTGGGGTAACATTAAATTAATCTGACCTTTACATATTACTACAACAATCAGTAAATTTCCTTTCTGTTGGATTCAAAACTGACAAAGTATCATCTAACTCCATAATTTCCATAATATTGATTGTTTGAGATTGGTAGATGGAGTTCTGGTTTAGTTTTGTAACTGTACCATAAATACCCGAATAGATAACATTCATCACTGGGTATTGATAGTCTGAGGTTTAGCAGAATACAAGCAAACTCACTCTTGGGGTTCTTAGAATGTCATATTTGGTCACATTTTCCCGTTTAACAGCCCCAGTGCATGGTTTGACCATGAAAAATCAATGACGTATTTTCTTTATTAATGACCATCTAGTATGTTAGCTAATATTCTGTAACTGTAGCATGAATGTCTGGGGTAACATTAAATTAATCTGACCTTTACATATTACTACAACAATCAGTAAATTTCCTTTCTTTTGGATTCAAAACTGACAAAGTATCAACTAACTCCATAATTTCCATAATATTGATTGTTTGAGATTGGTAGATGGAGTGCTGGTTTAGTTTTTCAACTGTACCATAAATACCAGAATAGATAACATTCATCACCGGGTATTGATAGTCTGAGGTTTGGCAGAATACAAGCAAACTCTCTCTTGGGGTTCTTAGAATGTCATATTTGGTCACATTTTGCCATTTAACAGCCCCAGTGCATGGCTTGACCATGAAAAATCAATGACATATTTTCTTTATTAATGACCATCTAGTATGTTAGCTAATATTCTGTAACTGTAGCATGAATGTCTGTGGTAACATTAAATTAATCTGACCTTTATATATTACTACAACAATCAGTAAATTTCCTTTCTGTTGGATTCAAAACTGACAAAGTATCATCTAACTCCATAATTTCCATAATATTGATTGTTTGAGATTGGTAGATGGAGTGCTGGTTTAGTTTTTCAACTGTACCATAAATACCAGAATAGATCACATTCATCGCTGGGTATCGATAATCTGAGGTTTGGCAGAATACAAGCAAACTCTCTCGTGGGGCTCTTAGAAGGTGATATTTGGTCACATTTTGCCATTTAACAGCCCCAGTGCATGATCTGACCAGGAAAAATCAATGACATCTTTTGTTTATTAATGACCATCTAATATGTAAGCTTGGCCACCTTAGCACTTAGTTGGGTATTTTCTGTTGCTCCATAATTGTTATTATTAATCAACATTTATTGATGGGTTGTGGGTAAAAATTGTACCTGCACAATATACCTGCACTTAGGAGGTCACTTTTTGCATTTATAGCCCATCACAACACTTGCTCATAAAAGGCCAAATTTTCTAAGTAGCTTTAGCCTGTTTCTGGTAGCATGGGTTTCGTAGCTGGGCAGATTTAATATTAATCATTTGGCATTGACAGTCTGAAGTTAGGTAGAATGCCAGCAAACTGTCTGCTGATGCCCTGGACACTTACAGTTTCAGAGTTGTCTACTTGTAATTAAAAGTCAGATCTATGACCATAACACGAGTAATATTCTGTAACTGTAGCATGAGTGTCTGGGTAACAATATATTTTAACAGTCTACGGCTACTACAATAAGTGAATTTCCTTTCTTTTGGATTCAAAACTCGCAGTGTCAACTAATTCTACAATTTCTATAATTTTGATAGTTTGAGATTGGTAGCTGGAGTGCTGGTTTAGTTTTTCAACTGTACCATAAATACCAGAATAGATAACATTCATCACCGGGTATTGATAGTCTGAGGTTTGGCAGAATACAAGCAAACTCTCTCTTGGGGTTCTTAGAATGTCATATTTGGTCATATTTTGCCATTTAACAACCCCAGTGCATGGCTTGACCATGAAAAATCAATGACATATTTTCTTTATTAATAACCATCTAATATGTTAGCTAATATTCTGTAACTGTAGCATGAATGTCTGGGGTAACATTAAATTAATCTGACCTTTATATATTACTACAACAATCAGTAAATTTCCTTTCTGTTGGATTCAAAACTGACAAAGTATCATCTAACTCCATAATTTCCATAATATTGATTGTTTGAGATTGGTAGATGGAGTGCTGGTTTAGTTTTGTAACTGTACCATAAATACCCGAATAGATAACATTTATCACTGGGTATTGATAATCTGAGGTTTAGCAGAATACAAGCAAACTCTCTCTTGGGGTTCTTAGAATGTCATATTTGGTCACATTTTCCCGTTTAACAGCCCCAGTGCATGGTTTGTCCATGAAAAATCAATGACATATTTTCTTTGTTAATGACCATCTAGTATGTTAGCTAATATTCTGTAACTGTAGCATGAATGTCTGGGGTAACATTAAAGTAAATCTGACCTTTACATATTACTACAACAATCAGTAAATTTCCTTTCTTTTGGATTCAAAACTGACAAAGTATCAACTAACTCCATAATTTCCATAATATTGATTGTTTGAGATTGGTAGATGGAGTGCTGGTTTAGTTTTTCAACTGTACCATAAATACCAGAATAGATCACATTCATCGCTGGGTATCGATAGTCTGAGGTTTGGCAGAATACAAGCAAACTCTCTCTTGCGGTTCTTAGAAGGTGATATTTCATCACATTTTGCCATTTAACAGCCCCAGTGCATGATCTGACCAGGAAAAATCAATGACATCTTTTGTTTATTAATGACCATCTAATATGCAAGCTTGGCCACCTTTTAAAAATGTATTACAGCATGAGTTTCCTAGCAGGTCAGATTTAGTGTTCATCATTAGGCATTGACATTCAGATGTTAGATAGAATACCAGTAAACTGTCTGCAGATGCCTTGGACACTTACAGCTTCAGAGTTGTCTACTTGTAATTAAAAGTCAGATCTATGACCATAACACGAGTAATATTCTGTAACTGTAGCATGAGTGTCTGGGTAACAATGCATTTTAACAGTCTACTGCTACTACAATATGTGAATTTCCTTTCTTTTGGATTTAAAACTCGTAGTGTCAACTAATTCCATAATTTCCATAATTTTCATAGTTTGAGATTGGTAGATGGAGTGGTAGTTTAGTTTTTTAACTGTACCATAAATACCAGAATAAATCACATTCATCACTGGGTATTGATAGTCTGAGGTTTGGCAGAATATAAGCAAACTCTCTCTTGGGGCTCTTAGAATGTCATATTTGGTCACATTTTGCCCTTTAACAGCCCCAGTGCTTGGTTTGACCATGAAAAATCAATGACATCTTTTGTTAAGGACCATCTAATATGTAAGCTTGGTCACCTTAGCACTTATTTGGGTATTTTCTGTTGCTCCATAATTGTTATTAGTGATTAACATTTATTGATGGGTTGTGGGTAAAAATTGTACCTGCACAATATACCTGCACTTAGGAGGTCATTTTATGCACTTATAGTTCATCATAACGTTTGGTCATAAAAAGCAACATTTCCTAAGTAGCTTTAGCCTGTTTCGGGCTGCATGAGTTTCCTAGCTGGGCAGATTTAGTATTCATCATTAGGCATTGACATTCGGATGTTAGGTTGAATACCAGCAAACTGTCTGCAGATTCCCTGGACACTTACAGCTTCAGAGTTGTCTACTTGTAATTAAAAATCAGATCTATGACCATAACACGAGTAATATTCTGTAACTGTAGCATGAGTGTCTGGGTAACAATATATTTTTAACAATCTACTGCTACTACAATAAGTGAATTTCCTTTCTTTTGGATTCAAAACTCGTAGTGTCAACTAATTCCATAATTTCCATAATTTTGATAGTTTGAGATTGGTAGATGGAGTGGTGGCTTAGTTTTTTTAACTGTACCATAAATACCAGAATCTATCACATTCATCACTGGGTATTGATAGTCTGAGGTTTGGCAGAATACAAGTAAACTCTCTCTTGCGGTTCTTAGAATGTTGTATTTGGTCACATTTTCCCATTTAACAGCCCCAGTGCATGGCTTGACCATGAAAAATTAATGATATATTTTCTTTATTAATGACCATCTAGTATGTTAGCTAATATTCTGTAACTGTAGCATGAATGTCTGGGGTAACATTAAATTAATCTGACCTTTACATATTACTACAACAATCAGTAAATTTCCTTTCTGTTGGATTCAAAACTGACAAAGTATCATCTAACTCCATAATTTCCATAATATTGATTGTTTGAGATTGGTAGATGGAGTGCTGGTTTAGTTTTGTAACTGTACCATAAATACCCGAATAGATAACATTCATCACCGGGTATTGATAGTCTGAGGTTTAGCAGAATACAAGCAAACTCTCTCTTGGGGTTCTTAGAATGTCATATTTGGTCACATTTTCCCATTTAACAGCCCCAGTGCATGGTTTGACCATGAAAAATCAATGACATATTTTCTTTATTAATGACCATCTAGTATGTTAGCTAATATTCTGTAACTGTAGCATGAATGTCTGGGGCAACATTAAATTAATCTGACCTTTACATATTACTACAACAATCAGTAAATTTCCTTTCTTTTGGATTCAAAACTGACAAAGTATCAACTAACTCCATAATTTCCATAATATTGATTGTTTGAGATTGGTAGATGGAGTGCTGGTTTAGTTTTTCAACTGTACCATAAATACCAGAATAGATCACATTCATCACTGGGTATTGATAATCTGAGGTTTGGCAGAATGCAAGCAAACTCTCTCGTGGGGCTCTTAGAAGGTGATATTTGGTCACATTTTGCCATTTAACAGCCCCAGTGCATGATCTGACCAGGAAAAATCAATGACATCTTTTGTTTATTAATGACCATCTAATATGTAAGCTTGGCCACCTTAGCACTTAGTTGGGTATTTTCTGTTGCTCCATAATTGTTATTATTAATCAACATTTATTGATGGGTTGTGGGTAAAAATTGTACCTGCACAATATACCTGCACTTAGGAGGTCACTTTTTGCATTTATAGCCCATCACAACACTTGCTCATAAAAGGCCAAATTTTCTAAGTAGCTTTAGCCTGTTTCTGGTAGCATGGGTTTCGTAGCTGGGCAGATTTAATATTAATCATTTGGCATTGACAGTCTGAAGTTAGGTAGAATGCCAGCAAACTGTCTGCTGATGCCCTTGACACTTCAGCTTCAGAGTTGTCTACTTGTAATTAAAAGTCAGATCTATGACCATAACACGAGTAATATTCTGTAACTGTAGCATGAGTGTCTGGGTAACAATACATTTTAACAGTCTACTGCTACTACAATATGTGAATTTCCTTTCTTTTGGATTTAAAACTCGTAGGGTCAACTATTTCCATAATTTCCATAATTTTGATAGTTTGAGATTGGTAGTTGGAGTGGTGGCTTAGTTTTTTTAACTGTACCATAAATACCAGAATAGATCACATTCATCACTGGGTATTGATAGTCTGAGGTGTGGCAGAATACAAGCAAACTCTCTCTTGGGGCTCTTAGAATAATGTCATTTTTGGTCACATTTGGCCCTTTAACAGCCCCAGTGCATGGTTTGACCATGAAAAATCAATGATATATTTTGTTTATTAATGACCATCTAATATGTTAGCTAATATTCTGTAACTGTAGCATGAATGGGTTGGGTAACAATAAATTAATCTGAGCTTTACAAATTACTACAACAATAAGTAAATTTCCTTTTGTTGGGATTCAAAACTGACAAAGTATCAACTAACTCCATAATTTCTATAATTTTGAAAGTTTGAGATTGGTAGATGGAGTGCTGGTTTGGTCTTTTAACTGTTCCATAAGTACAAGAATAGTTAGTATTCATCATTGGATATTGATAGTCTGGGGTTAGGCAGAATATAAGCAAACTCTCTCCTCTTATTTGGTCTCATTTTGTGCTCTAACAGCCCCAGCGTATGATTTGACCCTGAAAAATCAATGACATCTTCTGTTTATTAATGACCATCTAATATGTCAGCTTGGTCACCTTAGCACTTATTTGGGTATTTTCTATTGCTCCATAATTGTTATTATTAATCAACATATATTGCTGGGTTGTGAGTAAAAATTGTACCTGCACAATAGACCTGCACTTAGGAGGTCACTTGATGCACTTATAGCCCATCATAACAATTGGTCATAAAAAGCCACATTTTCTAAGTAGCTTTAGCCTGTTTGTGGCAGCATGAGTTTCCTAGCTGGGTAGATTTAATATTTATCATTAGGCATTGACAGTCTGATGTTACATAGAATACCAACAAACTGTCTGCTGATGCCCTGGACACTTACTGCTTCAGAGTTGTCTACTTGTGAACATTGCATTTTAACAGTCTACTGCTACTACAATAGGTGAATTTCCTTTCTTTTGGATTCAAAACTCGCAGTGTCAACTAATTCCATAATTTCTATAATTTTGATAGTTTGAGATTGGTAGATGGAGTGCTGGTTTAGATTTTTAATGGTACCATAAATACTAGAATAGATCACATTCATCACTAGGTATTGATAGTCTAAGGTTTGGCAGAATACAAGCAAACTCTCTCTTGGGGCTCTTAGAAGGTCATATTTGGTCACATTTTGCCATTTAACATCCCCAGTGTATGATTTGACCATGAAAAATCAATAACATCTTCTGTTTACTAATGACCATCTAATATGTAAGCTTGGTCACCTTAGCACTTATTTGGGTATTTTCTGTTGCTCCATAATTGTTATTATTAATCAACATTTATTGATGGGTTGTGCGTAAAAATTATACCTGCACAATATACCTGCACTTAGGTGGTCATTTTATGCACTTATAGCCCATCATAACACTTGGTCATAAAAAGCCACATTTTAAAAGTAGGTTTAGCCTGTGGCAGCATGAGTTTCCTTACTGGGCAGATTTAGTATTCATGATTAGGCATTGACAGTCTGATGCTAGGTAGAATACCATCAAACTGTCTGCTGATGCCCTGGACACTTACAGCTTCAGAGTTGTCTACTTATAATTAAAAGTCAGATCTATAACCATAACACGAGTAATATTCTGTAACTGTACCATGAGTGTCCGGGTAACAATACATTTTAACAGTCTACTGCCACTACAATAAGTGAATTTCCTTTCTTTTGGATTCAAAACTCACAGTGTCAACTAATTCCATAATTTCCATAATTTTGATAGTTTGAGATTGGTAGTTGGAGTGCTGGTTTAGTTTTTTAATTGTACCATAAATACCAGAATAGGCCACATTCATCACTAGGTATTGATAGTCTGAGGTTTGGCAGAATACAAGCAAACTCTCTCTTGGGGCTCTTAGAAGGTCATATTTGGTCACATTTTGCCATTTAACATCCCCAGTGTATGATTTGACCATGAAAAATCAATAACATCTTCTGTTTACTAATGACCATCTAATATGTAAGCTTGGTCACCTTAGCACTTATTTGGGTATTTTCTGTTGCTCCATAATTGTTATTATTAATCAACATTTATTGATGGGTTGTGCGTAAAAATTGTACCTGCACAATATACCTGCACTTAGGTGATCATTTTATGCACTTATAGCCCATCATAACACTTGGTCATAAAAAGCCACATTTTGTAAGTAGGTTTAGCCTGTGGCAGCATGAGTTTCCTTACTGGGCAGATTTAGTATTCATGATTAGGCATTGACAGTCTGATGCTAGGTAGAATACCAGCAAACTGTCTGCTGATGCCCTGGACACTTACAGCTTCAGAGTTGTCTACTTGTAATTAAAAGTCAGATCTATAACCATAACACGAGTAATATTCTGTAGCTGTAGCATGAGTGTCTGGGTAACAATATATTTTAACAGTCTACTGCTACTACAATAAGTGAATATCCTTTCTTTTGGATTCAAAACTCACAGTGTCAACTAATTCCATAATTTCCATAGTTTTGATAGTTTGAGATTGGTAGTTGGAGTGCTGGTTTAGTTTTTTAACTGTACCATAAATACCAGAATAGGCCACATTCATCATTGGGTATTTATAGTCTAAGGTTTGGCAGAATACAAGCAAACTCTCTCTTGGGGCTCTTAGAATGTCATATTTGGTCACATTTTGCCATTTAACAGCCCCAGTGTATGATTTGACCATGAAAAATCAATAACATCTTCTGTTTACTAATGACCATCTAATATGTAAGCTTGGTAACCTTAGGACTTATTTGGGTATTTTCTGTTGCTCCATAGTTGTTATTATTAATCAACATTTATTGATGGGTTGTGGGTAAAAATTGTACCTGCACAATATACCTGCACTTAGGAGGTCATTTTATGCGCTTATAGCCCATCATAACTCTTGGTCATAAAAAGCCACATTTTCTAAGTAGCTTTACCCCGTTTGTGGCTGCATGAGTTTCCTAGCTGGGCAGATATAATATTCAGCATTAGGCATTGACAGTCTGATGTTAGGTAGAATACCAGCAAACTGTCTGCTGATGCCCTGGACACTTACTGCTTCAGAGTTCTCTACTTGTAATTAAAAGTCATATCTATGACCATAACACGAGTAATATTCTGTAACTGTAGCATGAGTGTCTGGGTAACAATATATTTTAACAGTCTACTGCTACTACAATAAGTGAATTTCCTTTCTTTTGGATTAAAAACTCGCAGTGTCAACTAATTCCATAATTTCCATAATTTTGATAGTTTGAAATTGGTAGTTGGAGTGCTGGTTTAGTTTTTTAACTGTACCATAAATACCAGAATAGGCCACATTCATCATTGGGTATTTATAGTCTAAGGTTTGGCAGAATACAAGCAAACTCTCTCTTGGGGCTCTTAGAATGTCATATTTGGTCACATTTTGCCATTTAGCAGCCCCAGTGTATGATTTGACCATGAAAAATCAATAACATCTTCTGTTTACTAATGACCATCTAATATGTAAGCTTGGTAACCTTAGGACTTATTTGGGTATTTTCTGTTGCTCCATAGTTGTTATTATTAATCAACATTTATTGATGGGTTGTGGGTAAAAATTGTACCTGCACAATATACCTGCACTTAGGAGGTCATTTTATGCGCTTATAGCCCATCATAACTCTTGGTCATAAAAAGCCACATTTTCTAAGTAGCTTTACCCCGTTTGTGGCTGCATGAGTTTCCTAGCTGGGCAGATATAATATTCAGCATTAGGCATTGACAGTCTGATGTTAGGTAGAATACCAGCAAACTGTCTGCTGATGCCCTGGACACTTACTGCTTCAGAGTTCTCTACTTGTAATTAAAAGTCATATCTATGACCATAACACGAGTAATATTCTGTAACTGTAGCATGAGTGTCTGGGTAACAATATATTTTAACAGTCTACTGCTACTACAATAAGTGAATTTCCTTTCTTTTGGATTAAAAACTCGCAGTGTCAACTAATTCCATAATTTCCATAATTTTGATAGTTTGAAATTGGTAGTTGGAGTGCTGGTTTAGTTTTTTAACTGTACCATAAATACCAGAATAGGCCACATTCATCATTGGGTATTTATAGTCTAAGGTTTGGCAGAATACAAGCAAACTCTCTCTTGGGGCTCTTAGAATGTCATATTTGGTCACATTTTGCCATTTAGCAGCCCCAGTGTATGATTTGACCATGAAAAATCAATAACATCTTCTGTTTACTAATGACCATCTAATATGTAAGCTTGGTAACCTTAGGACTTATTTGGGTATTTTCTGTTGCTCCATAATTGTTATTATTAATCAACATTTATTGATGGGTTGTGGGTAAAAATTGTACCTGCACAATATACCTGCACTTAGGAGGTCATTTTATGCGCTTATAGCCCATCATAACTCTTGGTCATAAAAAGCCACATTTTCTAAGTAGCTTTACCCCGTTTGTGGCTGCATGAGTTTCCTAGCTGGGCAGATATAATATTCAGCATTAGGCATTGACAGTCTGATGTTAGGTAGAATACCAGCAAACTGTCTGCTGATGCCCTGGACACTTACTGCTTCAGAGTTCTCTACTTGTAATTAAAAGTCATATCTATGACCATAACACGAGTAATATTCTGTAACTGTAGCATGAGTGTCTGGGTAACAATATATTTTAACAGTCTACTGCTACTACAATAAGTGAATTTCCTTTCTTTTGGATTAAAAACTCGCAGTGTCAACTAATTCCATAATTTCCATAATTTTGATAGTTTGAAATTGGCAGATGGAGTGCTGGTTTAGTTTTTTAACTGTACCATAAATACCAGAATAGGCCACATTCATCATTGGGTATTTATAGTCTAAGGTTTGGCAGAATACAAGCAAACTCTCTCTTGGGGCTCTTAGAATGTCATATTTGGTCACATTTTGCCCTTTAACAGCCCCAGTGCATGGTTTGACCATGAAAAAACAATGACATCTTTTCTTTATTAATGACCATCTAATATGTTAGCTAATATTGTGTAACTGTAGCATGAATGTCTTGGGTAACAATAAATTAATCTGACCTTTACAAATTACTACAACAATAAGTAAATTTCCTTTCGTTTGGATTCAAAACTGCCAAAGTATCAACTAACTCCATAATTTCTATAATTTTGACAGTTTGAGATTGGTAGATGGAGTGCTGGTTTGGTCTTTTAACTGTTCCATAAATACAAGAATAGTTAGTATTCATCACTGGATATTGATAGTCTGGGGTTAGGTAGAATATAAGGAAACTCTCTCTTGGGGCTCTTATTTGGTCTCATTTTGTGCTCTAACAGCCCCAGTGTGTGATTTGATCATAAAAACACAATGACATCTTTTCTTTATTATTGACCATCTAATATGTAAGCTTGGTCACCTTATACCTGCACTTAGGAGGTCACTCTATGCACTTATAGCCCATCATAACACTTGGTCATAAAAAGCCACATTTTCTAAGTAGCTTTAGCCTGTTTGTGGTAGCATGAGTTTCCTAGCTGGGCAGATTTAATATTCATCATTAGACATTGTCAGTTTGATGTTAGGTAGAATACCAGCAAACTGTCTTCTGATGTGCTGGACACTTACAGCTTCAGAGTTGTCTACTTGTAATTAAAAGTCAGATCAATGACCATAACACGAGTAATATTCTGTAACTGTAGCATGAGTCTGGGTAACAATATATTTTAACAGTCTACTGCTACTACAATAAGTGAATATCCTTTCTTTTGGATTTAAAACTTGCAGTGTCAACTAATTCCACAATTTCCACAATTTTGATAGTTTGAGATTGGTAGAAGGAGTGCTGGTTTAGTTTGAACTGTACCATAAATACCAGAATAGATCACATTCATCACTGGGTATTGATAGTCTAAGGTTTGGCAGAATACAAGCTAACTCTCTCTCTTGGGGCTCTTAGAAAGTCATATTTGGTCACATTTTCCCCATTAACAGCCCCAGTTTATGATTTGACCATGAAAAAGGTCATATTTGGTCACATTTTCCCCATTAACAACCCCAGTTTATGATTTGACTATGAAAAAGGTCAAATATGGTCACATTTTGTCCTCTAACAGCCCCAGTGTGTGATTTGATCATAAAAACTCAATGGCATCTTTTGTTTATTAATGACCATCTAACATGTAAGCTTGGTCATCTTCGTGTTTATTTGGCTATTTTCTATTGCTCCATAATTGTCATTATTAATCATCAAGCCTTGTGGGGTTGTGGGTATATAGCAGACCTGTACAATATACTGGCACTTAGGAGGTCATTTTTGTACACTTGTAGCAACTAACAGCCCCATCATAAAAAGTCATAAAAAGCCACAACTTCTAAGTAGCTTTAGCCTGAAGGATGGTAGCTCTCTGGTGGACATCTGTGAGAAGACTGCGAATGGTAGCTGGAATCAAACACATGGTCATCCTATTCTAATGGTCCCACATGACAGTCAACTTGTCTCGTATTTGCACACGTCAGAATGATTCTTAGGTTTATATGTTCTATATGGTTTGCCATGGCCTCTCACATGTCCTGACCACTCATCCCAAAAGCCAAGATGCTTAGAAACGTGAGCGTATGGTCTAGTGACATGACTACCTGCTGGGGATATTTCCATTTTATTTCTTATTGATCCCAAGCAACATTTTACCTTGAAATTTTTCCTGTTTTGTGCTTAGCATACTCTGACATTTCGATGTGAAACCTATCTCTCTCCAACTGATACATGTCAACAATGAAATCTCTGTCATGAGGACCTGCAGCCTTAATCCACTACAACTTATCTACAGTTCTTAAAACGCTACACAAACCATACAAAGAATATTATTTCTGAACATTAACTGAACACAAATAATACAATTATTACTGCACAGAACATGATGCTATTTATATAAAATGTACAATAATATCAGCAAACTCTGAGTTCTTTTTCTTTATTTACGATGACTTAAGATGGTTGGTTGCATGACTTCTTCTAATCACTGCATCGCCTAAATTCCTGAAACTAAACCATAAATCCCACCACTGCCACCAAGAATGCAAAGTTCCAAAGGAATGGTTTGTGAAAAGTCTTAGATGATAATAACCTTTAGGTGAATAACCATACAACTGCTGTTAATCAGAAATCAAAGGTTCTAAACATCAGAGGTTGATTATTTCAAAGACATACACAGTATAATCCATTGCTCACTAAGATGTTATACACTGCAAGGAGGTCATATATAGCCCACTATAACACTCTCACCTCCCACCTCTGAGATTGGTGTTTGATTCCCAGTCTGACCTCAAGTGGGAAAGCTGGTAGTTGTTTGCCGTTAGTTGGCAGTTTACAGTACAGAACCTTGACCAACTATATGTACTGGCTTGCTGTTATATGCTAAACAAAATTGCTCAGAAACATCTCGGAAACCTGTGGAACTGACTTCCCTGCAGTGCATGGCATCTTAATGAGCTCTTACATGAGCTCTCTGCAGTGTATGATATATTTTTAGCCGACCTCCTTACAATGTATGACATCTTAGTGAGCTATGTACAGACCCCCTGCAGTGAATGACATGATTTTGAATAATTATACACTACCTCCTTGCAGTGTATGACATCTTAGTGGCCATGTATATGGCCTCCCTACAGTGCATGATATGTTATTCAGGTATGGACCTGACCTTGCAGTATATATCCTTGAAATGTTCAATAGATGGGACCTTCCTGCAGTGTATGATATCTTAGTGAGGGGTTTCTAGACTTTTCATTATAACATTGTTTTGCCTATTTACATGTGACATCTGTGCAGTGTACAATAACTTGTAACTCAGTGGGCTGTGTAAAGACCTTCCTGCAGGTGTATGACATATTGTGATCATTAATATACGACCTCCTTGCAGTGTATGACATCTTAGTGGGCCATGTGTATGACCTCCCTGTAGTGTATGACATGGTAGTGAGCTGTGGACCTGACCTAACTGCAGTATATCACCTTGAAATGTTTAATAGATGAGACCTACCTGCAGTGTATGACATCTTAATAAGGTGTGTGTAGACTTACTTGTTTGACCTATATACAGGACCTGCCGGCAGTGTATAACACCTTACTAGTTTGTGTATAGAACATCCTTGGAGTGCATGACGTGATAGTGGGTTATGGAACTGACCTGCCTGCAGTGTATGACCTCAAAATGTTTAATCGATGGGACATCCCTGTAGTGTATGACATCTTTCTGGGCTATGTATATGACCTATATGTACATATACATGTTGTAATATGTACATTATGACATTTTAGATTATATGCACGACCTCCCTGCAGTGTTTGAGCACTTAGTGAGCTGTGTATATGACTTCCCTGCAGTTTATGACATTTTTACCCATTGTATATGACCTCTCTGCAATGTATGACATCTTAATGTGATATGTATATGGCCTCTTAGTGAGTTGTGTATATGGCCTCCCTGTAGTATACAACATTTTTGTGGCCAACTTACATGACCTCCCTGCAGTCTACAACATCTTAGTGAGCAATAAACCTTACCTCGCTGCAGTGTATTGCTTCTAAAGTTTCAATATATGCTACCTCCCAGCAGTTTATGATATTTCACTGGCCTGTGCATATGACCTCCTTGCAGGGCATGACTTAGTGGGCCATGTACATGGCCACCCAGCAGGATATGGCATGTTTAGGGCTGTGTGTGAACTATGTAGGCTATGTATATGACCTTCCTGCAGTATACAACATTTTTTGCTTATCCACATAACTCCCCTGAAGTGTTCAACATCTTAGTGAATTATGAACCTGACCTCCCTGCAGTGTATGACCTCAAAGTATTCAATATATATGGAACCTCCTCGCAGTGTATGACATCGTGGTAAGCTATGTACACGACCTCCACGTACATTATGACATTTTAGACTATATGCACAATGTGGAATGTATGATACCTGAAGAAGCTATGAATATGCCATCGTTGAAGTGTGGACATTTTAGTGATCTATGTATATGACCTCCCTGCATTTTATGGCATCTTAGTGTGCTATGTATGTGACTTCCCTACAGAATACAATGTTTTTTTTTGCTTTTCTACATGACCTTTCTGCAGTGTACAGTATCTTAGTGAGCTATCAACCTGACCTCAGTGTAGTGTATGACTTTGAAATATTCAATATATGGGACCTACCTACAGTGTATGACATCTTACTGAGGTATACATGGCTTCCCTGCAGTTTATGACACTTTTTGTCTATCTACATGACCTTCGTTTAGTGTGAAATATCTCAGGGGGCTATAAACCTGATCTCCCTGCAGTGCATGGCATGTTTTGAGCATCAAAAAACAATCTCATTGCAGTGTATGACATGTTAGTGCAGTGTCACTGCAGTGTATCACATCTTAGGCAGCTGTAGACCTGACCTCAAAATATTCAAGAGATGGACCTTGTTACAGTGGATATCATATTATGGCGTGTTTTGGGGCATTGAAAATATTCAATAAGTGGGACCTCCCTGCATTGTATAATAACTTAGCGAGCTATGTGTATGACCTCGATTGCAGTGTGTGACATCTCAGTGAGCTATGTATATGTCCTCCAGGCAGTATATAACATTTTATGGACTTACCATCTTTGCAGTGTATGACCTTAAAATATTCAATTGATGGGACCTTCCTGCAGTGTATTACATCTTAGTGAGTTGCGTATATGGTTTCCATGCATTTTATGACATTTTTAGCCTATACATGTATTCATGACCACTTTGTAGTGAATGAAATTTTAATTGGACAATGTACATGACCTCCATGCATGGTATTGCATGTTTTTGAGCATTTATACACGACTTCCTTGAAGTATGTGACATCTTACAAGTGTATGCATATGACCTTGTAGCAGTGTATGACATTTTAGAGAGCTATGGCCCTGAACTCTCTACAGTGTGTGGACTCCAAATATCCAATAGATTGGACCTCCCTGCAGTCGATGACATCTTTGTAAGCTGTGACCATGCTGTAGTATATGACATCTTAGGGAGCCCTAGACCTGACCTCAAAATATTCAAGAGATGGGGCCTTACTGTAATGTAAATCATGATATGGCTTGGTTTGGGCATTTATACATGACCTCCTTGTAGTGTGTGACATCTTACTGGTGTATGGATATGACCTCCTTGCAGTATATGCTATCTTAGTGGGCCATGTACATGACCTCCCTGCAGAATATGGCATGTTTTGGGCATTAATAAATGACCTTTTTGCAGTGTTTGACATCTTACTGGTCATTACATATGACCGCCTTGCAGTGCATGGCATCTTTTAGTGGTCTATGCACCTGACTTCCCTCCAATGCATGACCTCAAAATATTCAATAAGTGGAACCTCTCTCCAGTACATGATACCTGAGTGACCTATGTATGTGAAGTCTCTGCAGTTTATGACATCTTAGTGAGTTATGCTTATGACTTCCCTGCAGTGTTTGACATCTAGTGATCCACGCACCTAACATCCTTGCATTGTATGATCTAGGAATAGTCAAAAGATGGGATCTCCCTGCAGTGCATGATATTTTAGTGGGCTATGTATATGCCATCCCCGCAGTGTATGACGTCTCAGTGAACTATGTATCTGACCTCCCAGCAGTATATTCGATAGATGGGACCTGCCTGCAGTTAAAACATCTTAGTGAGCTTTGTATTTGACATCCCTGTAGTTGATGACATTTTTAGCCTAAATACACGCCCTCCATGCAGTGCATGACATCTTATCAGCCTATTTATTACTATTATTATTATTATGTATTTATACTCAGCTCAATGTCATATACTGCAGGACTCAAAGTGCTACTTAACCAATCCGACTGTATAGGTACAGCCTCAACTCGCAAGTAACTGACATTCCCCTAACTGGAAGATAGAGGCTCAAGGATGACCATTTATCAACGTCCTTGAGGTTCTTTAACCTGCCACCTGGGGATAGGACCCATCTTAGTGAGTTATGCTTATGACTTCCCTGCAGTGTTTGACATCTAGTGATCCACGCACCTAACATCCTTGCATTGTATGATCTAGGAATAGTCAAAAGATGGGATCTCCCTGCAGTGCATGATATTTTAGTGGGCTATGTATATGCCATCCCCGCAGTGTATGACGTCTCAGTGAACTATGTATCTGACCTCCCAGCAGTATATTCGATAGATGGGACCTGCCTGCAGTTAAAACATCTTAGTGAGCTTTGTATTTGACATCCCTGCAGTTGATGACATTTTTAGCCTAAATACACGCCCTCCATGCAGTGCATGACATCTTATCAGCCTATTTATTACTATTATTATTATTATGTATTTATACTCAGCTCAATGTCATATACTGCAGGACTCAAAGTGCTACTTAACCAATCCGACTGTATAGGTACAGCCTCAACTCGCAAGTAACTGACATTCCCCTAACTGGAAGATAGAGGCTCAAGGATGACCATTTATCAACGTCCTTGAGGTTCTTTAACCTGCCACTGGGGATAGGACCCAATGACAGAGGACCGCTATTTTAAGTGGCCATCCGAGCCACTATGTATCTGCCTGATTAAACCCACGTCCGCTGAGTTCCTAGACAAGTGTGTTACCTGCTAGGCCACAGTGGCTATGTACAAGACCTACATGCAGTGTATGACATATTTTTGAGCATTTATACACGATGTCCTTACATGCATGACATCTTAATGTGACATGTATATGACCTCCCTGTTGTGTGTGACATCTTAGTGAGCTGTGTATATGGCCTCCCTGAGGTTAATGACATTTTTAGCCAATATAAATGATCTCTGTGCAATGTATAGCATCTTAGTGCGCTATGGACCTAGCCTCCTTGCAGTGTATGACCTCGAAACATTCAGTATATGGGACCACCCTGCAGGATTTGTCATCTCGGTGAAAACAAAAATAAGAATAATAATAAAGAATAAGAAGAGTATATAAATCACATCAAGTTTCTGTTGAACAACTAAAAATGATACACCATGTTAGCATTGGTGGGACGATTACATTATTTGTTTTCCAGTGATAATTTAGGTTATCAGATAGTGCTTTTCCCTCAACTTTATCAATAAATTTTATCTTTATTTACAGCTACATTGTTGTACTTTTAATCTGTGTAGGATCTCAATGTATAATTAATTTGTCACCATATTGTGGATACTCCATAGAGACACTAACGTTGCTTTTATTCATTATAATCTCATATAATGAGATGATGCCCGTGTTACTGTGCTACATTGGTACATTGTGAATTATTTGATCTAGTGTGCCCTTACATCAAAGTTAAAATCGAATTTCAAAACACATTGATTGAATTGCTATCATTCTCATCCAATGTGGTAATAAATGGAATATTATTTTGAGCAACTGCATGGCAACATATTTATTTTTTCAATGTTTACACATAATTTTTTCTTTGGATTGTGGATTACAACTTACAAAGAGGTGTATATTTTTAAGGCTCTATGTCGTGTCAGAATTACAGCAAATTGTATTGCCTAAAATGAAATGCTGAAATCACCTAAAGAAATAAACTTATTCAGATTGAAACACAATATAACATCCGGATATCCGGATTCCCTTTAATAAACTGACAATCATATCATGATTAATCACTTTTTAAGTTTCATCGTCTTGATTCTATTTTTAATATTGTTTTAATTTATGGTACATGCATTTTCATAATTTTATTCTGTTGTCCTATTCTGGCAGTATGTTCCATTACACAGGTTTTTTAGAAAATCCAACTGTTGATACATCCATATATTCACTGCCATGCTTAATCTTTATCTCATTAAATTTGTTCTTATATCTTGTTTTGGTAAGTATTATAATGTTTTGTGGATCTGAAATATGGCTTTATTCCAAATGGTTTTTTTTCATCTTCTTTTGTTACGTTTACAATGAAAATTATTTCAGAATAAGTATCAACTGCTTAGTACTGGAAGCATCAAACAGAAGAAGACATGTCAGTAGTAAGTATTACGGAGCCCAGGAAGGGACATAGAACTGCTTTCCTACTATTTTTTATCTCGTTCCCACAACTTAGTATCTCATTCCCACGATTAAGTATCTCATTGCCACTACTTAATATCTCATTACCACGACTTTCTAACCTGTGGGAAATGATTTAGTATCTTGTGGGAATGACTGAGTATCTAATTGTGGGAATGACTTTCTATCTTGTGGCAACAGCTTACTATCTTGTGGGAACGACTTGCTAACTTGTGGGAACAACTTGCTAACTTGTGGGAACGACTTGCTAACTTGTGAGAACAACTTACTATCTCGTGGTAATGACTTGCTAGCTTATGGGAATGACTTAGTATCTTGTGGTAATGACTTTCTATATTGTGATAACGACTTGCTAACTTGTGGGAACGACTTAGTATATTGTGGTAGCGACTTTCTATCTTGTAACAACTTCATATCTCGTGGGTACGAGATAAAAAAATGCCAGGAAAACAGTTCTATGTCCCTTCCTGGGCTGTGTAAAGTATACAATAAGCTTCAGTAATATTTTTGTGATGATTAGAGTGTTACTTGTTTTAATAATGTGATTTTGTACAAGACAGATTATCCATGGTTGAAACTGTAGGATTTTCCACTATTACATCAGAAATTATTGTCAGATTTTACTTAAGATTTGTTCATGCCAGTTGCTTGTCTCCTATCGATATTATGTCATCCTATATCAAATTGGAGGTTTATTTTCATTTGGGAACGATTCCTAGCCATATATCTTTTGTGCAAATTTGCTGAACCTAGCTGCAGTATTTCAAGTTTTAGAGCATTTTAATGATTTTGAAATAATTGACTATGGTGGTAATTTTGTTTTTCAAAATAAAGACAAAAGTTTTCCCAGGCAAATTATTTGCAGCCAGGACTTTTCATGATCTGCCTTTTGTTTTTACATTCTGAAGCCATAGCACCAATAATAAGGGAGAAATAAGGACGTTTTAGTGTGATGACCCCATTTAACCTTGAAGCAGGGGTCCAAGGTCAAATTCAACACCTAAAAAGGATTCTCAGGCCATGACTTCCTACAAGCTGTTTTCACATTTCGTGCCTCTAGGAGCAATATTAGGGGAGGTATAAGGCTTTTTTAATAGGACAACCCCAGTTGACATTAAACATGAGATATAGCGGCCATTTTTTTTCAAAATTACTATAAGACTAGCTTATCTAGCAATATATCTTTTGTGCAAATTTGATGAAGCTAGCTGGAATATTTCAAAATTTTGCACAGACATGTTTTCATAGCCATAAGCATTCCCTGCAAATTTGGTGAAGATATCTTTTTAATGAATGTAAAAACATGATGAACGAATGGACGGACGGAAGATGTTTTACAATCTCCCAATTAAGGCCTTAGGCCACTGGTGAGAGATAACAATGTTTGAATTGAATGAAATAACAGCTTTCCATACAATTAAAGCTGGAAGCGATTATGAATGAAAAGTGTTTTTAAAAAGTATGTTACATTAATAGGTTTCAAAATTCATGGACAGCTTCCCATTTCAGGTACATTGCTACTATGGAAACCAGTCTTGAGAATTACTTCACAATATTTATCAGATTTTGCAGGAACTGTGGTAGTTACTGAGGCATGGTTGATGAAAGACACTAAGTGAAGAGTACACATTGTGGACTAAAAAACCAAAGGTAAAGGGTAAAAATAAACCTGTAAGTATTGTGTCTGTTTGTGTAACCTGCTTTGCCAGATATTTGCAGATAAATGTGGCATGAAGGAAATCATTTTTGTACACGCGCAGAGGGTATTTGTAAACAGGGTGTAAAGTAGAGCTAGGGATACATGTTAGGAAAGACAAAACATATTCTTATTTTGAAATATTTAAGGTAAAGCACATTCTTTTGTTTCAGTTATGAGAGTGTTGTCATGTAAATACATACAATGCAGTTCTTTAAAAAACACAAGAGAAGTGAGATATTGTTTGATTTAAAATAACACAAATCTATGGAAGAGAGTAATGCCTGTCATTTGGTTTTGCAGTGACATTTGACTATCTCGAGATAACCTGGAAATCCCATTGGAACAGAGCGTTGTCTTGTTGAAGACTCATATTGTACAGATAGCTCATTGGAGTTTTGCATTATGTTTGAATATGCCTGGGCAAAATCATAATTCACTCAAAATTCTATCAAAAATCTTTTAAACATTTATCATTGTCTCATTCACTACAGAGGAATGAGTAACCTGAACTTCCAGGTTGTCTGAACCATAATGCAAACGTAGAATATCCTGACCATAACGCACACTGTATCAGGGGCCTCTCTTTCCTTTCTCCTCAGCTGGCTAGGCTAAGTAAATATATGAGAACATTATGAAAAATAATCATTCAGTTGTGTCTAGACTATGCATATTAATGCCTAGGGCAAGGCTAAGGAATGAGATGCGTGGTGTGACCATGTCACTAAATCCTGAGTCAGTTCAGTCTGTTTCAAGCATCATTATAGTCTTCCATGGACTTTCCTCAAGTCATTTTGTCTTAAACATTGTATGAGGACTGAATGACTTTTTTCAAGAATTTGTGCTGACTTCAGATAAGTCTTTGTATTTTATACCCATTAGATGGATTCATAATGAATCCATGTATGTCAGGTTTGGTGTAATAAGAAATACAAAGACTTGGAGCAAGTCTAAGTTTTCCAGTATTGTACTGTTAAACACAGTAAGTTTAATTTGTGTGCAATTAAGTGTCTTAAACTATAGATGTAAATTGGTTTAACAAAGATTTGACTCAAAATCAGTGTATTCTTTTTGCTGCACAGAAAAAAAACTAATATAAAAGTTTCCATGAAATTTGCCAGTGAGGGGCATCTTTTAAAAACATGAATGTCAAGTACTGTAGTCAATGTCACATTTCTTAAGGCCTACGCACATATACGTGGCATTATTCTGTTACAAAATCTTTCTTCCTGTTCTTTTCATATTTCAAGAAACAGAAAAGTAATACAATGAATGGATACATTAAATCATTAAACAGAGAAAACACATCTGTCAGTCATTTAATTCTCATCTGAAATAGTTAAAATTTAAGAAAAAATACTTAACACTTATAATTCATCCTGTTTTGATTGCCATATCATTTGTATGCTCTGAATGCTTTTAGCAAATACCTCATACAAATAGAAGGGCAAGAGGCTTCTAATAACATTAACATATTGAAGAAAAGTTTCTCGAGAAAAAGACATCAACGCATACAGCAATGGGCTTCGGACGAACACATGTGTGCTTGCTACACAATGGTAAATACACATTTATGCTTTATTAAACCCATTTAACAAGCTCAGTTGTGTTTAAAAGAATACTGCTTATTGCACAGCACATTTGATTTGCAGGTGTCCATTTTTCTTTAGATTATGAATGGATTTATCTGAAACAGTTCATTCAGAAAGCTATACGCATATGTTTCGTGAAGTTTTATACAGATACTAGTACACTAGTGATTGTACATTTGTAGCAATAAAAACTTGCTGTTTCAAATATGAGAAGAAAACTGAACAAAGAAACTTAATAATTTATCCTGATTGAAACACCAAAGGTAGGGTCACAAAGTTTTTGTTTTAAATGATGTTAATGACATATCAGGAGGATAAATGTTTAAACATTGTTGTTTTTTATTGTTAATAGTAACTTTTACACAGTCATATTCATGGTTTTGCTGGATATTTTGTTGGATATTTTATTCTCTAAAATATGAAAAATGATGATTATAAATGAACAATGACAATAAATGTTATTTAATGTTTTTATGGTGAACCCTAGATCTTTAAGTTTAAACATACTTACTAATATTTATGGAATGGTTCTTTGAGTAATTAGAATCAGCCTTCCTGTACAATGGATAATTATACAATGTAATAGTTTTGTTCAAGGCAGAACTTGTTATCAGAACAGTGAGCACAGTAACTTGTTCATCCATTTATGTTTAGTCTATAAGTAACTGTTAAATTTTACCAAACTCTTTCACTTGTGAATTTACACCATATACCAGTATGTAGCAAGTGATAGAAATGTAGTGCATCGGTGTGAAGTTTAAATTGTATTTTTAGATATTTGCTGCAGTCAACCAGTGTTGAATATTTTTGGCTTTCAGTAATGTTTCATCAGTAAATAGAGCTAGTATTATTTAAAAATAATGAAAAATAATTATGAAAGACAATTTATAACTAATTGACTCTTATAAAAATAGCACCAATAGTCAGTCAGGCTTGTAGGTGACTGCTTTAATGATTAAAATTACCAAATCCTCTTCAAATATTGCTCCAGGGTAAATGATTTTGATTAAATTTATATTCTAAACATAGTGTTAAGCCATGCCTTTATAGTGTATATTTTGTGAGAATATATTGACTTAGCTGAGCCAAAAGCTCAAAATATTTAATTAAACACTGTGTAAATGTCCCTGTTATGTGGATTGTGTCAGTTAATGTTTGGCAATTTTATGACATGATTATTTTTCAGTTAATAGATTTTTTTTTGCAAAGTTAATAAAGTGACATTAATGCTTGTTATCTATGTGTAAAAGTTTCTGTGAAAATCTGTTCATGACTTTTTAAAGAACTTTATTTTTCTATTTGGTTTATGATTGTGTTATCTTTTACATTTACTTAAACTTGTTGACATATAATATATTAATGAGAACTACATAGATATATAGAAAGGAAATCTTCCAACAATTCAATGATTGAAACCAGTCCAATTCATGTTTGTTTTGCACCTTAAAAATTCTTAATTGATTCACAAGTTTGTAGCATATATCCACTGTATTACTGTACATTCCCTGTGGACAGGTGTCATACATGTGTAAAATTCATGTATTCATGTAAATTAACACAAATGTAAAATGTATTCAGGTAATGTGATACTTTAAATGTTATGTAAAAAAGTGAGACAGCTTCCTTTCTTACAATGTCTGAAGTATTTTCTCCTTTTGAAATATAAGGTTGTCTCTGCTATATTGCAATGTTAACATCTTTAACCAATATTTTAATATAATTTTTATTAAGGGTCTGAATTTTAAAAGCCAATATTAAATATGTCAATTTTAATACAGTTTAAACTAGAGTATTATTTTCTAAGTCTAACTATAATTTATGAGGTGAAATGATATATCAATATTTACCAATATTGAACAGTACATGTCAGGTTTCCTTTGATAATGGATCTGTTGACTGACTTATAGAAGTTACATTTTCTTATTTTATTACTATAAATATATTCCAGTTGATGTTCTATCTTATATTTGTGTAGTTCATAGGAATAATGAATGTTCTGTTTTGTATATCATCTATGAAGCGAAGTTTGCACTCAGCCAGACTTATTATAATTGTTATCATTATTGTGCTAACTATTGGCTCATAAAAACCATGTATCTGTCCGGGAAGATATGGGGTTGGTTTTTATACTTCATAGCCCATCCATTCATTTCAGTTGACTATTTTTCATGCCCTATCATATTATATATTTAAGTTTTCAGATTTTGTAGTTGTAATGTGTGAATGTACAAAAAATTGTGTGTTTTTTACATTTAATTTAATTGGGACTTTGCTTTTACTTAGTGAATTGATTAATGAAGCAGTTAGTAAGATTATGTAGTTTTAAATGATCATTATCAGACAGATCTACACATGAGGTTATCTGGTGTATATAAACAGGTGGATTAAGTGCATACTTTATTGTGTTTTGTGGTTAGTGCATACTTATGAGTAGAATGTAGATTCCAATATTTGAGCATGTCTCAAATCTAAGTTACTAGTTGTCAATAACTTTCTAAATATAATATTTTGATAAGTATGGCATTGTGCACACATACATTTTCTGATGATTTTATTTTTTTAATTATTTTAGGTATCAATTGATAATGGAAGTTAATTTTGGTACATTTAAATCAATGCCCACAATCACTAGATAAAGAATATACTTGGTTATGATTGTCCTTTTTACTCCACATTTTCAGTCCAAAACATCCATTAAAGTAAGCAAATAATACATTGACAGGGTGATTGAGATACATGTATACATATAAATTTGCAAAATATCCTGTAGTTTCCCCAATCAATATGTATATAATTTTTCTGCCTTGAGTATATTGAAGAGGTAGAGTATGTATCAATTCATTAGATATTCTTATTTCAGTGCAGTAAGAACTGTGCCATGAAATTTTACATTTGTTACCTCCGCCAAGGAGGTTATGTTTTCGCCTGGGTTTGTCTGTCCATCTGTTTGTGAACAAGATAACTCAAAAACTTATGGATGGATTTTCATAAAATTTCAAGGATATGTCCAAAATGGTAAAAGGAAGAAGTGATTAGATTTTGGGAGTGATCTGGATCATGTGGATCCATGAAATGTAATTTTTAAAGACAGATAACTCAAAAAGTTATGGACGGATTTTGATGAAATTTTCAGGATATGCCCTAAATGGGACAAGGAACAAGTGATTAGATTTTGGGAGTGAACTGAATCACTGTCTGGATCCATGAAAAATAAATTGGGAGTGATCCGGATCACTATCAGCAGAAATATGAAATAGAGGGGGAAAAAGCAATATCAGTGCTAATGGTAGGTTTTGAAAGTCCAGGAATTGAGCTCCCGTGGCGGAGGTCTGCACTCTCCGGGTGCTCTTGTTTACTGATGTTAACACCTGCATACTCCCTAGAAATGTCACCATAGCATCTGAAAAGAAACAGTTTTTACTTTGAAGAATTCTTCAAGTTTTATCAGAGTGTTAGGCATTGCCAGCATTATCATGGAGCTTCCTGTTAAAATGACCATCAGTATCTTATTTATGATTGGATTTTTAATTTTTTTTTGCAAGTTTATTCAGTTTGAAGAGGCCATGTATCTAAGAATAATACATTGGATCTTATCAAATTGGATTTGTACATCAGGCCTTAATGCCTGATCTTAAAGTATTCAAAAACTGTTCGTGCCATTCTATCTTTTGTTACAAACCTATGGTAGTTTACACATTATATTGCTGTGAACTGAGTGGGGTTTACAATGTACACTTCAAATCATCAAGTCTATCACATTCTTTCTCACAGATCTAAAATACCAGTAAAATTACTGGTCATAAGTAAAGTAGTCACAAGAGTAGTCATTGGATGGTGTAAAGAAACAGTTTTCAATGGGAAAGTAAAGAATGAGATATGACCTATTGTGAAATGGGACACTTATTTTTCACCAAAACTTAATGTTGTTTGTTGGTCTATTTGAAGGAAATGTATTTTATATTCACTAATGTGTTGTAAGAGTCTGTCATTAGCCCAGACCAAATTACAGGGTGAATGAAATTTGCTGAAAGTTATTGATTTTCATTTTACCCCTCTCTGAGAAAGGATATGGGGAATGTATGTAACTCTATTTATCAAGTAATTGTGCTGTTTTAAATAATATGTTCTCAACTAGCTTATGTCATTTTAAAAATATTTCAACTATGGTTATATTTCAGAGTCTAAAAGCCAAATATTGCAAATATACAAAAAAGTAAATGATACATTTTGTTCAATTTTTCCTTATTTAAAGCTTTTTATCAGTATAGAAAATGTGTTTTATTTCCCATTGTTTCACTGTTTGGTGTGTCTGTCCTTTATTTTTAAGGCATTCTTTTGATATTTTTTTTACTGAAGAAAACTGTTTCTGAACAGCCATGGGTTTCATGACAAGTGGCATATTGATACAGAAACCACTTATTATATACTTTGATGTATCCATTATCTCATGCACAGTATGCTCTCAAGGTACTTGCGTTAAATAGACTATTGTTTAAAGTTCCTCAATAATTTTTTGTTACAGTTTCTTTCAGCATGAACAATTGTAAACAAGTAAACATTATTGTCCTCATAAGATCCCCCTTCATCATTGTCTTGTATAAGTGTAATTTGGCCTTATGCCCAAGTATAAATTCACCTCTTCAAATTTCACAAAAAGATAGTTTGTGTAATGTAGCTTTCAAGAGCTTTTGTATTATGTCAATATAAAGTTTTAGTGAGGTTACCAAACTGTAATGGTGCAAGTTAAAAGAAATATCAGTAATGTTTAACCTTTTTATGGCCTGGTAAGTATATTACAAACCATAAAAAAAATGGTGAAACTTAAGGTGAGCTTAAATTGTAATGTAAAATTGATCATATCCTGCTGTCTTGAGTACCTTTTTTATAACCACCCTTTTGATTTTACATCCTTAGTTAAACTGAACATAAAATATTTTTATCAGGGACATAAAATGTTGGTATCAGTGGGCCTCAGTGGGTGAAGATCTGTATCACTTTCTCTCCAGCACAGGCTGATTTTATGTCTCTGGCAATTTGTATAGTTATCTGTTGTATTTTTTACCCCTTCACAGATAGGCTGAAGTTTTATCTGGGAGCCTTGTAGTACAAGTAAATTTAAGGTTACTTTAGTTTCATTTGTACTTGTAACTAAATTTCAAAATAAATCTGTGTCATTTTATCCAGCTTATAACTATGGCATTACTCAGAAATATAAAAAATAAACAGTTCTTCCTTCAAATACCTGAACCTAACTTTCATTAAAGTTTGTTCAAAACTTTTAAAACTAATTCCACTAACTAACCATTGTGTGATAACTTCTTTTTTTCTGAAATTTTACCTTTTTTCCTGTAGAAATTTGTCTACATAGATGTTATATTGGATATCTTGTGCCACATCAAACTCACTGTTGTCCATGTGAATGAACTTTTGTGTGGTTACATTTATATTTTATCCATAATTATTGTGTCATATTATAAACAATGGAAGAAATAGTATTTATCTTATATATAAGCCGAGATAATGTCACTTCTGTTTGTGGGAAACATAAATCTGTTTTTGTTTTCACCTAAATTCTTTAAAGAGAAATCTAATTAAGGTCCCTTAAGATGTGATTATATATGTGTCATTAATTATTATAATTGGAGTAATACAATGTGATTGCTATAAGGGCTTATCCCCTACCGTTAAAAAATAGAAGTGCCAGATTTACAATCCCACTTAAACTTTTAACATAATATCAATATATAAGTACCATTTGCACACTTTATGTATAAACTCCCAACTGCCCAGGATGTGCCTAGCAAGTTAAATACTGTAAGTCACTAAAATTTAGCTTAAGACTGATCAGTCAGCGTTTGAGACATGGGGATGTTACTGGTATTTTACAAAAAATCTTTCTGCTTTATGTTGTAGATGTATGCACCATATTTGATTTGTAAAGTTCACATTTGAACCATAACCTATTTGTTAAAGTTCTACTTTTGAAGGATTCTGCTGTTTTCCAGTGGTGTACATTGTACTTAATTGCAGTATCTTTTATTTAGTCTTACATCACAGATGTATGTGCCATACAGTGCTTGTGGCTACAGAAGTGTCATCATGTAATTGGAACCAGTGACTGTTTTTTCAGGTGGTAAATTTCATAAACATGCGATGGATATTAAAATGTTTACTTTACACAGATTTTATACCACATAACTTGTTTATTTTTAAAGCTTCACAGTAAAAAGCTGACCAGTGTATATTGAGTCACACATGTGGCTCCAAAGTGTACCGTAAAATAAGGGGAAATAGGTTGTAAGATTAAAATTGTGACTGTCTTCAATGTACAAAATTCCTATTGTTTTTTGCTCTGTCACAAGCTTTAAAATTTGACATATCCATCAAATGTTAAGGTTATTTTCTTGTTGGAAATAGCATACGAGTGTATGCTTAAACAATATGAAAAAGAAAGTGAGAGTTCTTTTATTTTTTGTGTGACATATTTGTGCATTTTACCATTTCCACAAAATAGAGGTGTCATTTACATTGACAATTTTCCTAGTAGCTTTTCAGACATGTGGTAAGATGCTAACTTTTCAAAACAATTTTGCCAGATTGTGGCAAAATTTCAAATTTGGAGCATAGTGCACTATCATTACCTTGTGTGTAATGATCCCTAATAAGGAATGACAAACATACACACACACACAGTGTGTGAAGAATCTGAGGAGGGGGTTTAATGTAAAAAGGTGACTGGTTCGACAAGGTTGGTTGTTTGATGTAGTTTCACAGACACAGTGTAGATTGTTGAGTTTTTACAGTTCACAGCTTCAGTTGTGTGTAGTGGTAGTGTAACAGCCACAAAGGAACAGACCTATGTATGTGTTATAGTAGTCACTTTGTAGTAGTGTAGGTGAATTAATGCCAATTTCATGTGTCGGTGACATATATACCTGAGGCATACTGGTTATGCATCTAAAATACATATGTCTTATTGACTGGAAAACATAATTTTTTTTTTGTTTATAAAACATAACTTTTATCAGCTAGTTGGTGAAAAAATGCAAAACAAAAAGCTCTGGAGTTTTTTTCATCATGGAAATATTTTCAAGTTATGAAAACAGTTGTACTTTTCTAGTATATTGTGTACTTTTTAATGTATTTATTTTTCCTATGTGTGTAGGTTGTGTTTTTCAATATCTCTGGTTTTGATAGGATTGTGGAAATGAATTCACAAATAATAAGATAATCATACAAACTAGATATTAATTTTTCAGTTGAGTACAATGGATATTGATAAGTCATGTTTTTTTTCATGAATATCACTTATAAATCCAGGAAACTGCTTGGCTGTAGAGATTTGTGGTCTAATTGGATATTTTGTTGGGATATTTTAATATTCGGTTTAATATTTACTGTACTGAGCAGAAGACATTGATCAGCAGAATGTATCAGGTAATTTTAATTGAGTGAAAATAGACAATATGTAAGTAAATTGTGAACTTTTGACGATGTCATGTAAAACATTATTATTTGCTTATATGATTTATTTGTTCATGAAAACTAAGGATCAACATTGATTATTTGCTGCATCAATACCAAATACAAACACTACATCTCATATTTATACATCAAGTACATTGACATTTTGAAGTATTGTTGAAATTTTAATAACTTTTGCTGATTCTTATCATGTAAAACGTCTTAGTTTTTGACAATGAGTACCTGTCCACCTCCTAAATACAAAATACTCCTTCAAATTCCTACCAGTCATTAGAGTGACATAAATGTGAAAAAGAAATCAAAAGTCTACTTCAGTTCATATGAAAAATGTGACACATGTGTAGGATTAGTTTATTATTCAATAATGCTATGTCATCTGACTTTACTAAAAAAACTTCTTCACCGTCTCTAAGAGCCTTCTATTCAAAAGGCTGAAACAGTAGACAATAGAAGATTTATTCCTTGTTCTAGTGAAGATTTATCAATATTTAAAACAATATCTGTAGTTAAAATCCTTCTTCTTATAAAGTGTATAAGAAAATCAGAAAATTTTACAACATCTCAGAATTTGTAAAAAATTTTTCCGGCTGAATTTCCTCAGTTACATGAGATAAATTCCCTGTGAAATGAGTTTTACACAAAAAGGATACTCCACTCATCAATACTGGACCAAGTAATGGATACAAGTTATAACTGATTTTTTTTGTCTCCTTATTAAATGGTTGATTATGAATTATAAGCAATAAGTATTGATAACTAAGATAAATTAAATATTATTTGAAATGTAATATTCTTGGGATTTAGTATAACTGTTTCTATGAACTTACTGGACAGGGTCTTAGTTCAGCAGACAAAGTACTTTTTTTATTTACTAAATATCCATTTATAAAGTTCTACCACCAGTGTCAGAATAAAATACATGTTCTAGCTTGCAGCTTAAAATTACTGATGTTGTGTCAATTTTGAGTTACCTTAACTGCCTATATTGCACCAACTTGTGTTAATATTTGGTACAAAATGCCCACAACTGAACAGTCAAAGCTGAAAGGAGAAGGGACTGGCTAAATACTTGGCATCCAACAGGCTGTGCAGGTAACAGGGCAAGTCTCAATGGAAAGAGCATACTGAAACCCAATATTTACTTGTGCATAAAAGGAAATTTTACTGATCAGAATTTGAGTGTATTTATGATCCCCGTATTTGTACTTGTTTCAGTGGAAGGATTACATGTTCTCACCCTTTTGAGACACTTGAGAAAATTGCAACATTTTTATAAAATTTAATTTATATTTTCCAAATAAATGGTAGTTTTCTTTTGTGTGTTACTGTTTCAGATGCTGGTTTGAAGAAAATAGATTTTGCCCTCTCAGAGAGACAGAATAACAGTTACTACAAGGAACACGCCCAGCAGTATATTGGATTATAGGTTAGAATAAGCAGAAAAAGCAATAATATATACAAAAATTATCCCACATATACATCTACCATTGCCTTGCACAAGAAAATAACCTCTGGATATAGTAAATAATAGATTTATACCATTACATCAGTGCAAGTGAAGGAAGCAGTGGGATGAAAGACGAAATTGTGGTTTCAAGTCATGTGGATATGTAAAACAGGAGCAAAAACAACCCCTTGTCCAAAAGTGTGAGGATAAATACATTGGGAGTAGGTTTTCACACAAAATAAAACACACGGTGTTGAATCTGACACATTTTTGAGAGGCCCAGGAAGTAAAAGAAAGCCGTTCCAGTTAGGCAGTGGTGTACAGGACTGCCAGGATGTGGTTGCCTTATGTTTGGGTCATAGGGACTATGTTGGCTTGGTGCAAGGTAGGGTATTATCCGTGTGTAGTTTTTTGGACCCTCAGATTTGTCAGTAGTACTAAACGCCAGGGTGTAGTTTTATTGAAAGAAAAATTGAAACCAGCCATGCAGTTATACAGAAATAATAGTTATATTGATAACACAAAACAGATACTTCCAACTTGACAAAATGTAGCTAATGACCTATTTACTCTGTTCTGTGGGGTCGTATTAACATGTATTTGAATTTTTTTATGATAACCTAGTCCGTATTGTTTACTAAACTCGCCTCATATGTGGGTAGTGCATGTTTAAAAATGAGCCGCCTTGTAAAACGACACCACCGCTCATTCACCCTTCCAGCAATGTAGATTAAGAAATCTAAAATTTGCCAGGAATCTAAAATTCGCCACCTCTAAAACCTTAGTTAATTTTGTAAAGAAAATGATGTTTTGTCTTACAATTGGTATTTTTCAGTTTAGAAAGCTTTAATTTACTGTACATTCAATATATTTCACCTCAATTCATTTATTTTATTGGTATTTCCACATGTGGCGAATTTCATATATGTGGCGAATTTTAGATTTCTTACTCTAACATTTTAGTTTAGCACTTGAGCGGTCATTGCAGGTTTTTCAAACATTTAAATCTGCCACATGCAGAAAAATGCGAATACCTAACTACAAATCCTGACTTATTAACACTTATTGCAACAAATTATCTGCCAATGTAGCCGAGTGGGTAACACGCTTGCCCAGGAACACAGAGGTTGTGGGTTCAATCCCAGGTACAGGCAGATACATAGTGGCTCAAATGACCACTTAAAATGGTGGTCCTCTTTCATTGGGTTCTGTCCCCGGTGGCAGGTTAAAGAACCTCCAGGACATTGATAAATGGTCATCCTTGAGCCTTTGTCTTTCAGTTAGGGGAATGTCAGTAACTTGAGAGTTGGGTTGTGCTAGTACAATTGTATTGCTTATATAGCGCTATGAGTCCTGTAGTACATGGAGATATTCCATTGAGTATAAAAAACACAAACCAAAAAATAAACGGATACTACTCATGCATGAAATGGACTGAACGACAAATAAGCCTTGATGAGTTAAATAATTTACATGCGTGTGTAGTTCATGGGACCAGCATGGAAAAATGTGATCTAGATATTAGATATACATAGTGTAACAGTAAAAATAGTTAGCCAAGGTATATAATACAGTATTTCATTGCAGGATTTCATGTTTTCTATCTCTCTTTTTTATTTATAAAAAAAACTTGTATTGTGTATTTATTTTATATTCGGCAAAGTTTTAAAGGTCCTACTGCACTGATATGAACCACCACTAGTTTACATGCCATATTGGAATTTAAATCCTATTCAGCATTGATAAATAAGTCAACCAGTGGAATTGACTAAAGATACTTTGGCTTTAAAGCCTGAGCAAATAAAACTTCATGTACTTGTATACCTGTTAATTCTTTGGTTATTACAGAGGTATATTGTAGTTCATACATTGATAAAAAAGAAAAAAAGTACAGCAACCATGAATAACATTTTCATATTCAGTACATCCACTATGGTGTAATATGACAATTATTACTTTAGTTAAATTTAAATACAATAATATTTATTGAAATTTTAATGGAATTCATTATAAAATGAGATTTAATAGAATAACATTAAAATGAATACTAAGGGGGAAAATTTGATGCAAATCTAAGTAAAAAGTAAAATGTTCCCTATCATTGAATATTATTGCAGTATAAAAGGGTGTGGAAATTGAAACAAAAAATAACAGTTTTTGCTTTAAATATAAATACACTTCAATCCAGTGATCTTATCCTTGTAAGGGAAGGATATGTTTGGAATCCTGGTTTTAGAGTAACATGTTAGAACTCAAAGTTTAGTGTAATATGGTAAGATTTAGAAGATAGAGACTGGAATATAAAAGATACAGATACAAATATCCCCCGTTTAATGTTAAACTCCAGAACACTGTAATAATATTTTCAGTTCACTCAAAATTCAACAAATATATACTAAGTCTCAATGAGAAAAGTTACCTAAGGACCCAATGTTTAGTTCTTTAACTCCATGACAAAGTTTAATGCTTTATACTCTTCACTTGCTGCTTCAAATATACAATAAATGCAAAGTTATTTTTGATTTGGTTCAATGGAAAATTCCAAGTCTAAACTACAGATATATTATCACAAAAGTGATTTTTACTTAAAATGCAATGAGTAAGTTTTACTGGCCTTGTGCTAGCAATCCTCAGGAACCAATTCTTTTATTCAGCTGTCATGCAGCACAAGAAATCCTAATAAATATGGACACAACATAATTGCAATTGACAAATTAAACGAATACATATTTTTACTCAGGCATTGATAGATTTTCGCCTTCAATTAGGGTTAAGTGCGTTTACACATTGTAAATAGATCCTGAGCTACTTAATGGTTCAAGATAGACAGATTTTTTCACTCGTTTGGACTGAACCTATAAAACATGGGAACTGAATGAAATTACGGAAGATTGGCAGTAGTTTATTGTCGATAATCTTTGCTTCCTTGAGTTGTATAAAAAAAGCCATAACTCGGTGTTCATCAAGTGGGGATAAGAAATTGACTAAATTAAAGTAATGGGAATCCAAGTAGAGGCCATAGAACCTCTATTATCTGACCTCCTCTTAACTGAATATTTGATTGCAATGAGAAATGCTGTTCAAGGGCTGATGTTTACTTCTACTTATAATGGAATTCTTCATATCAAACGCTTACTTAAAGAAGTTCAACTGTACTTGAGATTTAAGTAAAACTGGTTTAGTATTTTTATTAATTACTATAAATGTAATTGTGGTATAAAAAAGGTACAAAATGATTAATAAATCAACATACGAACAAACACTGTGTAAACATACAGAACATAAATCATGAGAAAGAGGTTATACAATAGAACTTCTATTATCCGACCCTCTATCATCCAAATTTTTACTTTTCTGAACTCAACCTCACTCTCCCAACTCCATTTAAGCCTGTTATTTTAGACTTTCTTTTATCCAGCCCATTTGTTACTCTTGCAAGACAGTTGCATAATAGAGGTTCTACTGTATTATAATGCTGAACAGATGCTAGAAAGAAATAGAGTTCTCACCAAACAGTAGAAGTGTCACTTTGTTTGATTATTGTTCATTGACTAATTCTTGCACTTCAGAATTCCATCTGACACTGTATTCATTTCATTGCATCGGGAAGTGTAGCTACACAGTTTATTTGGTGTCATGATGACAAGGTTATATCCACATGGGAAATATTATTCTATTGTTTTACTCTCATAAATTATTTTGGTGTCAATCGAAGAGGTCATTAAAATTCAGAACTAAGCAAAATTGAAAAACTAAGTAATGTTTTATAGCTTTACAGTAACAACAGATTGCATGATACTTCTGCTAATAGCTTCAGCCATTTGTGACACAGTGCTGTAAACTCATCGTAGACTTAAGTACAAGGTTCCCATTCACTGAAGCATAATTACTTTTAAAGTATGTTTAAATTAAATCTGCTGTAATGTAGTACAAAATATTCATAATACAAGACTTTAGTCTCAACTATGTGTTGTTATTTGGACAGAGAATTTGCACATGATCTTAGAATTAATTTCATGTGTTTTTTACTTACAACAGTTTCACTTCAGTTCTCAGTGAGTAATGTCACTGTTGGAGCCCAACTTAGGAGTCAGCCCATCTTAAGATGGGCTATAGCCCAACTTAGGATCCTAAGTTGGGTAGCCTATCTTAAGATGGGCTAGAGCATATCAGCCCAACTTAAGATAAGCAAACTCAGGAATAATTTTAAAGCTAAAATTTAATATTAACCAGCTATTTTAATATTAATTTATTATGTCACACTCCACTGGCGGTTTTAATCATGAAATTGAATATAACTATGCTAGTTTATTTAAATCCTTATATTTCAATTATACAGTATATATTTGTGAAATATTATTTAACATTTGTTGTGCTTATCTCATCTGAAGATTTGGTAACAAATATTAGCCCAACTTATAATTTGAGTTTTTATTTTTGAAATTTAAATATTATTTACTTATTTTTCTACTTAAATGTTACTTCTTTTCTTTACCTCATTATGCATTGGTAGTATTAATGTTAATTCCCTTATTGTTTCAAGACACTGCCTCAGTTAATCTGACAATTGGAGGGTCATTAGGTCAAAAGATGTCTATTGTTCAACCAATGCTTTCAACTTGATTTGTTTCACTTGTGGGGAGTGATTAGGCAACTGGATTAGATTGTGATATATCTATTGTTTCAACAATTCTTTTGAGTTGATTTGTTTGACTATGTGTGTGAATTGGTAACTGGATTAGTCTTAGAATTACCCCCTCATAGGTTTGATACAATTAAGCCTCAATATATTTAGAGATTACTTTGATGTTGATTTGTTTCACCTTATGATTTGGGGTATTTCCTATTGTGTACTTCACCCACCCCAAGTGAAACAAATCAACATCAATAGAATGTTGAAACAATAGGCACAAATCCAATAAAGAAATCATTGTAATGAAAGACAATGAAATCGACATCAAAGGAATATTTTAATGCTTTCAAGGCTCAGGAAACACAATTCATTTTAGTTTCTGCAGTTAAATACTTTTTGTTGAGGTTAGATAAGCTGAACATATTTATATAAAATAAAAATGAAGTACAAATTATTTCTGTGCAAGGGTCAGTTAAGTTTATAAATGTTAATGTAATCTTTTTCATGAAAAAATAATTTCCCTGCAAATAGTTTATATTATATTCAACAAAAAATCATTCTTGAATTTTATTATCTTAAGTTGGGCTGATATGCTCTAGCCCATCTTAAGATAGGCTACCCAACTTAGGATCCTAAGTTGGGCTATAGCCCATCTTAAGATGGGCTGACTCCTAAGTTGGGCTCCAACATCACCACACAGACACCCTCTGAAGCAATCTGTTTTCCATTAAAAGCTAGTTTATTTCATGTAAGACATGTGTCTCTCTGTATAGGGTTAGGTTTTTTTCTGTCTTCTAGGGACATGTGTGCCTGAGGGTAAAAGCAATTTGAAACCATATCACATGTTTAAACTTTAGCCACCTGTAATAGGCTTGGGTAATTGCCTGGAATCGTCTGGCTTTGTTTAAGTCAAATATTGAATCTTACTGGAATAGGAGAACATGTAAATGTAAAGTCATCATCCTTAAAGACAATGTGTTGGGACAAATGTTAAACCAACATAAGTGAATACATACTTCCACACTTTCAGATAAATAAGGTCTTACTTGAAGCAGTAAATGTTTGAAATATTACAATAACCTAATAAACAGTGATATATGCAACAATCTTGACATTTGTCAAAGTTTTGTGGTTGTAGAATTAAAAATGCAAACACAAGGATTACTGTATAGAAGTTCACTCACAAGGGAGATATTCCGCTGTTAACATTACCAGATTTTTCATAGCTACATAAGAAATTCCATTGTAAATATACAAGTATATAGTAATGGAGTTAGAAAAGCACTTTATTTTTTCCATGTGCCAGTTAAAAAAAATCAAGCTCACACATGTGGATATATGCTGTCTTTGTAAAATGTATATCCATGAAATAGTGTTTGACTGGGGATAAGTAGTCTGGGTATGAAGTTATTCTAACTAACTTACTGTGATCTAACTAGTAGAGTGTTTATTCACATAACATGCTGATATTGAATGGTACTGTAAACTGTGAACTTTTTTGGGGCTGGATCAACAAAAGCACTGTGCAAATCATTTTCAATCAAAATATCCCACTTCAGATAAAATTCTATTTGAAAAGGCTTATAAGAATAATGCCTAAACTTTGTTTTTATTACCAGAATGGGCATCTTGAAAAGTATTGTATAAACAGAATAATTATAAGGAAGTTGAAGTTGAATATAATTTTTAGGTTAATCCTCACACAATGGAATCTCTATAAATTTAAAATGTAATCCTGCCCTTTCAAAGACATTTGGCGGGGTCCTATTTTGAGTCATCGTGAAAAGCTTATTAAGACCGATTTGTCTTACAAACAGACAAGTGAGATTGTAAACATACCCATCAACCATTGGTGAAAATCTACCATTATAATGTGCAAGCATGTGGGCTTAGGTGGACTTCTAAGAAAAAGGAGGATATATATTTAGTATAAATGGAAAGCTTTTGTTCTCTAAGTTCTAGGTTATTTCAAGGTCCTCAGTGTCCTGGTGGTTAGCAACCTTGGCATCTAATCTCAGGTTGTCACCTCTGTGTGGTTCGAGTCTCACAAGTGGCAATCCTGAGAACCTGTCCCAATATGACCCTGGCTGCTGAACAAGACATAAAGCCCCAACTTTGACTTCAAGGTTATTTGGGTAGAACCAATTTGGCCAAGGATACAGTCTTATACTCATCTGATTGTATAGAAACAACCACATTACCTAATTTAGATGTTTCCCACATTATTTTCATCACAAAGTTATGGCATCCACTGTAGGACCACTTTGCACCTAGCCATATCATATCAGTCACTTCTTCAGTTGCATCCCAATTTTATTGATTGTTTTTGTTCAGCAAATGATTTGAGTAAGAGCCATCATTTCAAAATGCACAGATGAAGTAAAACCTTTTACTTAGCCACAGCACTTCTCACATGTTTAATTCAGTTTATAAAACCCTCTGTGACAGTACCTGTAGTAACAGGAAGTATGAATCTAGGAAATTCTTTCTGTCTGTTTTATTTAATAAAATAAGGTGATTGCACTGTAAAAATAAATTCCATGTACATATATGGGTGTAGAATTTGGCCAAGATATAGTCGATGAACTAAATGAATTCTGAAAGGTTTTAGTATTAATTTTTGTTCAGGATGGGTTAATTATGACAGGAAAAAAATGTGCATATGGTGTTCAGCACGTGTCATACTTGTAATAAAACTCAATAAGTGCATGGATGGATTCACACATTTGTCTCATCATAGAAAGATGCTCATTGCTCTGAAGGACAGTAGCCTTGCCAAAGACTTTGAATTCTTCACAAGTGAAAGGTGTTTTTTAAGGGCGAGCTCTAGTGAGGCTCACGCTTCTAGGAATCACTGTTTTTTGTTGTTTTTTCGTCTCCGGAGTTTCATGGATTATGGCATAGTGTGAGGAGTACCTGTCTCTCCACAGAAGTTAAGTGGCAATGGGCTATGTTAGTACTGGGATGGGTGACCACTTTAGTGCACTACTCGTTTCTCTGATGGCTTTGCGGCTCACGCTCGTAGACTGAAACCCTTTTTGGCCTTGTTCATCTAAGGTAATAGCAAAGGTGATTTGGACAAGGTTTGAGTATTGTCACAAACGCAATGGCAACCACAAAAGCAAGAATTAACTGTGAATCATTTGCGAATGTTTATAAATGCAGGTTCCCTCCAGTCCTGAGAAGATGCTCTCATTAATAAACATACTTCAAGGCATCATTAATTGTACACTTCCTTTTGTTCATGTTTTTCTTTGAATATTGAAGGAGAAGAATATTGTCTATGAATATTTATGATAATATTTGCTTATAGATTCAAACTGAGTTAAATTATGGTTATTTTGTCCTACTTTCAAAGCCCTCCCACCCACCTATTATGAATTTCAGATGTTGTTGCTGAATTTCACAATTTTCACTCTTTATGCTATATGCTTTGAAAAAGTGTAGCAAGTGAGTTTCTTTCTAGTTGAGTAAGCTAATCTTTGAATTGCGAAGCATAATGTTCCAAAACTCTGAAAGTAATGAAATATACTAGCAATTTCAATTTTAAAGAAAGTTTTGAATTTATCTGAATGAACATTGCCTTGTAGGAGTTGTAAAATATGATTTAACTATCATACATAATCCAATATGCTCTTCTGTGTTAAATACAATCTTAAAGTTTACTACACATCACTATGCAAGCTCCTCCAGGGTTTGATGGAATTATTTAAAATTTCTTTAAAATTAAACTATTAGTAAAACTTAAAATCACCATAACCTGTTATCTCAGATACTACAGACAAAAAGTAAGAAAGTTGATTAGAGTCTTAAGAAGACTTTGATGGAAAAAGCTTTCAATTTTTTTATTTTCCAGCCAAAGTCAACACAAGGCACATTACAGGGATAAATTACACAGGACCAAAGTCACTTAAAATGAAAAATGACTGAATATCGCCTCCCAGTTTTTCTTTGTATAGAATCTCTAATTGCCTTTTAAGAATCATTAGGCCACACCCCCCTCAGCTGTTGACAGACAGTATGAATTGGATTCAATTTTCTCGGAATGACTTTGGCTTGCATGGAATTAAAATGATGAGAAAAATCATGCTCTGGGATCTGTTTTTTAATGCTATATTGATTTTGACTTTACGGTAGTAATCATATCGGATTGTTTTTCCAATAACCTGCAACTGTAGAATCATTAGCAGACCTTAACACTTGGATTTCATTTCAAAATTTTTGTAAAAGGTTTTTATCAAATTATTATTGGAAGCCATACAAAATATTTGGAAAGATTCACTATTGTAACATATATAGCCCCCTATGTGCAGAATTTCACTTGCATGTCTATTCTTGATGGTGGCCTTCAGTGAGAAAGTTGGTAGTTTCTAGCCAATTCCTTATACTTAACATAACAGAATCTTGATCATTTTGTATACACTGCTTTCTTCTACCCACTCAACTACCTGAAATGATGTGACCTTTACAATGTATTAAAACTGATATAAAACTCTTAAAAAATTCAAGGTTCAGGTGATGAAAATTCCAGTGTAATTTTGTAGAAGCTATAAAAAAGATCCAGTTAAATAGTGTTTAGAAGTCTCATTCTGAACCATTCATATATTTAGACAAATGTCACAGATAAATGGCCCATAAAACTATTATTCGGATCAAATTGGACTTTTGCTTTTTCAGAAAATAATTAGTTTTCTATTTTTCACATTATAGTGTGTATTCTTGTTTCCCATTGGTTTTCTTTGGTTGTTTATTCAGTCATTTTTGGGGGTCTCTATCGAGTGTGAAAAAATGCAAGATAGATAGTGTTATTACATGAATAAAACAAGGGCTTCAGCCAATTCGCCTATTGTCACTGACACAAATACCCGCTTATTACCATCACATTATTCTGATCCATCTCTACAGTGTTTATGCTCTATTTCTGATTATGCGTAATCAAGCGTTTTCTCCCCCTTATAACTGTTTGTCCAGGGGAAAAAATAATTGTCTAAACTAATCCACCTTGCTGGAAGTAATTAAATACTCTTGGGAGGCAAAACAGCATTTATTGTAACAGTCTCTCTCTCAAAGGGACGATTTAATTGATTTATTGGTGTCAGAACAAAAAGAAAAAAGTACTGGGGAATAGATCAAAAGCATAATGCTTTTATCTCTTTTATCTATACAGGAAAAGCATCAGTAGTTTGATTTGCCTTGTTTTCTCAGTCTTTGTTGGATCTTTTTTTTAAATAGGAAGGCTTTTTACTCTGATGTATTGATATCAGATACTTTCTGCCCAGGTTTTAAACGGCAATAAAATTTTTCACGATTTTAAATGTAGTTGCAGCATATTTTCAAAGTAATCCAATTCTGTAACTTTGAGATTTGCAAATAAATTATATCCACTTCTCTTTTATTATTTTTTTTCAATTGCAGTTTTTTTAGTTTATCTTTTCTTTATTGAATATAACTATTCTTAATAAAATTGCAAGTCTGAAACTATACCCCAATCATGGTTCCACTCAGCTGATTAGCTGCCACAGTTCCAGTATTACATCTTAACATTTGAATTGTTATGGTGTGAAAATGGTGCATCGGGAACTTGGGACATGGAGTCACCCCAGGTCATGACACAAGTTTCCCCCATAGATGTAAGTCAGAAAGTTAACCCATAATCATTAGTGCCACCCAGCCAATGTCCTGCCCAAATTCTAGCATTATATCTTAATATTTCACTTACTTATGGCTTTAAAAAGACACACCCAGGTACTTGGGTGTTGGAGCCAGGACAGGTCATGATATGAGTTTCCCATCTAGATGAAAATCTGAAAACTATCCCAAAATCATAAGGGCCACCCAGCTAATGCCCTACTCAAAGTCCAGTGTTACATCTTAATATTTAACTTAGTTACGGCCTGCAAAGGGATATTCTATATCCACTGCTATCCATCTGAAGACAGTGTGAAAGCTCCATTACTCTACTTTCCTTTTGTGACATCACAAGCTAAAAATAAAAACAAATGTGGACACAGCCACTCAGATTGGCCACTTTCCTGCTTGGTGCGGTGAACCCAGTTTCTCAGAAATGACTTTGATATTAAGGCCTATAATATATAACTCCGAAACATTATCAATCAATATAACATTGTAATTATGCAATACTAACAATAACTATTACTGAGTTTGCATGTTTTACTATGCACACAATATGTTTTGGAGGGTTTTCAGTGAGTCTCTTTCTGATCATGTAGCATGCATTAGTCATTCTGATATTGGTGTCTCTGACTAATAACACAGACATTTTCTCACTATAAGCGATACCATTGTCCTGCTTGATAGCTGGAATCTGAAGGGACTTCAGTAAGATTTCGAGATAACTGCAAAAATCAATGGAAAAGGCTATTCGATGACCTGAGATTGAATTCTATTGAACAGTAAATTCTGCTTTTCAGAATTCTACTTGCGATATTCGCTCTGTTAGATCTACCAGGAATTTTCGATGCAGTGAGCCTAGACTCAGCGGATTAAAACTTTATGGTTACTTTGCAAGACTTGAAGCTGGAATACACCAAACCAGTACCATCTGATTCAGTACCAAACACTCTGATGTGAAGCCTCTTTCAACTGAAGAAAATGGCGCAGAAAACATCTAAAACTGGCCCAGGAAAATAAAGAAGTTCTGATGACTTTAACCAGAGGTCTTCACTACAGTAAAACCTCTATTATCCAATCCCATTGAGAGTAACAATTAGGTCGAATAATACAAAGATTGGATAATAGGAAAGCTAAAATAACAGGTTTAAATGGAGTTGGGAAAGTGGGCTTGAGTGGGTAATTAAAAATTTGTATAGTAGACAGTCGGATAACAGAGGTTACACTGTATATATAATATGCTGACCATACCTACTGGTTTGGTAAAAGCTGAAGAATTCTTTGAAATTCAAATGGATTCAGATCAGCTCACACAATATCACTGAGTATAGTTAAGGTATGACATATCAGTTCTAACTATGTCACATCACACCGTCTTGTACCATATTGCTGTTAATGTGTACAATCCATTGGAGAACTGCTCTTACTTTAATCAAGGTATTTATTTTGTCACATAAAGAGAACCCACTGATGAGTCAGTGCCTGGGCACTCCATGAATAGAACACAAAATTGTTTCTCCCTTTGGTGGCACATTTACCTGAGCACAGTCATAAATAGGAGAGCCCATTAATTTACTTTGTAGTAGTATAGTACACCTAGACCCATTATCCTGTCCCCATTAATGGATGTTGGGGGTATAAATCATTAATGCTGAGGAAGACATGACTATCACCCCTTCAAAAAATAGGGTTAGGTGGAAGATAAAAATGATAATTGCATTAAAATTTGATTCTGTTGAGTAAAATATATTCAGATAAAAATAGTACAGTAGCCTTGCCGGAGACTCAAGTTTCCTTGTAATTAAAACTTTCCCAGTTTACATTATGTACCCTCATATATACTGGCTTTGACATCAAGATGGTGCTAAGAGTTAATAGCTCCTAATACGCAAATGTGTTTTACATACACAAAAACTTTTGTGTACATCCTGAGGAAGGCTTTTAAGTTTTTGATACAAATTTGAGCCTAAGGTAGAACATAATTGTTTGACTAAGAATTGGATTTTATGAACTGATGTCCATTCTCCGGTAACTGTTTAGTTTTATAAACCTTCTACTACTCAAAGAAATTTTACTTTTTTTAACATATGGCATTAATATAGGTTCTAGTGTACAAGTATTAGTACAGATTACTGTGTAAAAGCAAAGTATGAAACCATATTTCTCTATAACAGAATGTTTTGGGCTCTACATTAGGTAACTGAATAGGTAAGTCATTAGGGAAAGTGATAAATAAGCATCTCAGTTTCATGTCATCCTGGCCTTTGTCTAAAAACCATTCTGCTTGACTCTGTAACTTGACACACACCTCAGATTGGTACAAATTATAATAAACAATAAATTTAATCTGTGGCCAATCAGAGTTACTGAAACAAAAATACAGCTGTGTAAGCTATGTTTTATTTATTTGTGCCAATTCGGGGTATATATTTTTTTAGATATGTTACATTATTGGCCATGAAAAAGTGTTTAAAAAGGTTAATATTATGCAGTTTTTGTATACATTATATTTTTGTGCAGTTGTTCAGATGCATATTTGAATCTAAAGAAGTTCTTAAACCACCAATACCTAAAATTGCACAAACCCTCGTGCGCTGGTGGTGCTGAAGAAGCAAAAAGAAAATCTGGTTTTCAACCCAGATCAACTTATAGATGGCCAAGCCATCAGTAGACCCCACCTTTTGTGAAAATATATATTTATCCCATGAATCATTGTGGAGTTGGGCATGTGGATATTGCCAGTAATTGAAGAAAAAAACAGTGCTGGATCTGCAATCTGAGTTCGGATTACCTTTGAAGAAACCACGGGTGTGACGTCAAAGCAATTGATGGTTTTCTAGTTACTTGCACAGACAAACAGACAGACAGATGGATATAATTACAATACTCTTGTCACTCTCCTTTTAAAGGTGATGGCAATTACACAAGTAAAAGAGAGTGCGTACCTCCACCAAGGCATGTCTGATTTTTTTTTTAAATGGCTCAAAAATGAAAAAAACAATCTTGGATCTTTGAGATATTTTTTTGTATCCAGAGTGTAATCTGGTTTACTCTTAAAATTTAATGGAAATTGCAATTAGACCCAACTCATTTTTTTCAAGCAGATCCAACCAGTGGTAAATGCATTATCCTGCTGACAAACAACTAAACGGTCATGAATTTAGTTCCTCCTTAATGGTGGTAATTATCTGAGTTCCAGTAGTGCAAAGCAGTAGATCCTGAAAGTCACTTTCTGCTGGTTAGCAGTACAGCAGTGACCAAATAGTATGCATTCGTTTGCTCCATCCTCACAATTACCTATTGTAATATAGCCTACACAATGCATATAAAGTGATTTTTAAACCTAAATTAAGCAAGTTAAACTCACAGAGTGTGTACATTAAACAGGTTTTGTTGTAGTTATTTGTCTTGATTTTTAAAAAGGGTGTATAATTCTGGTGTTATTGTGCCAACAACATCCAAACTGAGGAATTTGCTGTAAATAATAACTCAGACTCCTATTATTTCAGCTTGGATGTGTGTTTTTGCCATAGCACAATTATTTGATACGAGTGCGGAAAATTTGCACTGAAACTTTTTTCATGATACACTCACAGCATACTTGTTTGTGATATTTGTTATTTTCACTGCAAATACGTTTTAACTGAGAGTGAGATGATAATTTCACAATTTTATTGTTAAAACCAAGAGAGATAAAATTGTAAATTTATCCTCTTGGCATGATGGCCAAAAATGGTGTTATTCTATGTTTCCATGTACACAATGACATGTCACCAATAGCTGACGCCCAGCTGACATGCACAATCCATTTATATTATTTGAAAAACATATTTATTTGATTTAAATGTCCCTTAGCACATAAATATGGTATCAGTCTGCACTTCATTATTGTATGTAGTAATACCGTTTTTCTCCAGGAAAAAAACACCTGCCAATGCTCAGAATTAAGTTTAATAAATAGAAACTTTTCTGTGAGGTGCCTTGACAAGGCTCTGAACCCTGCTACTTTCCCTTTATCAGAAAATTGGGAAAAAATATCTTGAGATTTTAAAAAATGAAAATCTTGTTTGTGCCAAACTTACTGTAAAAGCATATTTTATCATTCTTGATAAAAATTGATAAAAGTACTTACAGAAAATATTTTCGCTCCGGGATCTTAAAAATAAAGATGCCTTATCCTATCACTGACTTTCATTTTTCTGCTGTAAAAGAAAATTGTGCTGTCTACTTGTTATGTTCAGAGCACCAGTTGATTTTGTAAATGATTATTTGATCACAACAAAAAAAATTGGATCACCATGTTTGGTGTTCATCATATATTTTGTTGTGATCACCAGATCATCACATTATATGCTTTTTTGATCACAAAGTTACAATGTATACAAAATGCTGCTGCTAGGATTGTCCTGAATTTGAAGAAATACGACTCTGTAACACCTTATCTGATGAAACTGCACTGTCTACCCATAAGACAGCGCATTTTCTACAAACTGAACCTCATTGTGTTCAAGGCATTAAAGGGTGATGCCCCCGACTACATCCAATCCTTGCTATCCATAAACAAACTACGAAGACCACTCAGTTCAGTCAACAATATGTATAAACTAAAAGTGCATTGATGGAAACTGAAAAATAAGGAAGGGATACCGATCTTTCCACATGGCAGCACCGCGCTATTGGAATAGCCTGCCCGATGATATCCGCAACATCGAACAGGATTTAAGTGACTTCAAGAAAAGACTCAAAACCTTTCTATCTAAGAGTGCTTTTGTTGGAGTAGCATAGTGATTAGCCAATCAGTGACTAGAATTGTGCTATATAAGAACCAACTATTATTACCATTATTATGATACTCATCACATCTTCTTGCAATACACCAAAATTTATGGTGATCACCAAATGATGTCATGATCATCAGAACATCTGGTGCGCACGACATCATAAGGACAGCTAGTTAATATGATTAAGCAAGATTTTCTCATGACTGAAAAAATATATAAATATAATAGGCTCATACCAAGTTGTTGTCAAGTCAGTGATTTTGAATATTTTCTTTGAATTTTTGCCATGATGCATCAGTTTGATATTTCTTATCAAATTTTATTATTGTTTTTGTTGATCCATTTAAATCTTTTTCATACATGTATATAATTTATATTGGAAAATATTCTTGTGACATGACTTCAGACACTATGATATACTTCTCTCCTCTTCCCTCAGTTCTTGGTTATGTCACAGACCATCAGTAGAGGGTGTAAAAGACAAATGAATCAGGAAGGAAACAATAAATCTCACTTATCAGACTCAAGAGATACACACAGGCCACACAAAGTCAACTGTTTATACAAGTAACCTGCCACACAACAGAAATAACACACATAGCTTTTTGTTTTTCAGTCACTTAAAAATTTTCTCATTGTTTTAATATTATGTGGGAGATTAATTGTTTAAAACATTTCCTATTTATGCAGATAATATCTGTTTTTAGGAAAAATTAGAAAAAAATTGTTTAGTTTTCTTAAATGTATATCTACATTGTTTCTCTGCCACACACATGCAAATAAAGCTATGTTTCCACCCAGTAGAACTGTAATGTGTCAACTGTAATGAAAAGAAAATTACAAGAGAATGATGGGCTTTCACTGTACACATTGTATAAGTCATATCACAATTGGCTTCTGGTGTTGCACCTTAGAGTCTGCCTGGCAGAGATTAAGCACTGTAAAAGTATAGAATAGAATGGTTAGTTGTGGAGATGGGGGAAAGAAGTGCATGCCAGCTGTAGATTCTATTCTGAAAACCATCAGGCACCTGCTGGCAACGGTCAGCTTTCTCACTATGGGTCTGGCTGGGAATCGAATATGGGACCTGGCAGATGGGAGCTGAGTATCATATCCACTTAAGCACATTACAATGGAGGTATGCTTTTTGGAAACTAGACAGAAACTAAGAGTTTCTAGTCTGTAGCAAATTTATTTTAGGGGGGAATTCTATAGACATTACTGTATGACTGGGCATAATAAATCAGGGTTAATCAGGTGATGTAAGAATATTTATATCAGTTGATCTCAGAAGCTTTAAGGACATCATATTTATCACTTTTTTGTTCAAATGTCTCAAGATTCAGTTTTATTATGGTGAGGGAGGGGATGTAATCTTAAGATAAGCAGATAAGAGTGATGTATATTAAAGATTTATGTATATGAATCAGCATTGGTGGGAGTTTTACATGCTTTTAGAACAATTTATAAAATTTAAATATATTTCAGCCAACTTCATTCATTTTGATTCAGTTGAGATTGGTTCACATTACTATAGTTTAATGGTGAAAACAGTGACCTATGAAGACAGAAGACTTAAGTTTGATCCCAGGTACAGAGGTTTTATTGTACCAGATACTGGTACCCAAGAATTTTTGAGCTTTTAACATAGAAAAAAATATAACAAACAGTATCAGACATCTGCATGTAAATATGTACAACTATACATGCTTTGCTTTAGAAAGTTATAATTTATGATATTTCACATATAATGGACAAATAAAAGCTGGTACATATCACACTAAAAGGTGCACATCAGTAATCTTTCACATGGAAAAAATATCGAATTTTTCCCCAGAATACTTTTTGTTTACCTCTTCTTGTAGTATGACCTGAACCTTTATTCAGATTCCTGGCTCAGCCTGGTTGTTTATGCCACCGGGCAGTAATGATATGGAAGACTTTCCCACTAGACCATGGCTACATTCTGGTCACAGCTCACTGATTACACAATTCATTACCATTCTAGCCAAAACTCTTTTGTAAGTGCCCATAAGCCGTTGATGCAAGGGTAGCCTGGCCTTCCAGGCTGTCTCAACCATAATGCAAACGTGAAATATTTTTTTGCCATAATGCACACTGTATCAGAGGCCTTTCTAGTCTGGGAGACAGTTCTCCTCAGCAAGCTAGGCTAAGTATATGTATGAGAGCATTATGAAAAATACTGACAGTTGTGTCGATATTATACGTATAAACGCCTGTGGCAAGGCTAATGCAAGGACACTTAGCACAAGTGCAGGGTTCCAACTGGCCAAAAGTCAATTGAAAAAAATTGGTTTCTGTATGACTTGAGCCCCACCTCAGTGGGTTTTGATTTTATCTCATGTTTCAGGCTGTGTCCAAGTATAACCCTAGATAAAAACTCAAGCTAAAAGCACTGGTCTACAAATGAAAACCTTCATCCAAAGTTTGAACCCACCATTTTATTGTGTAACATAACACAAGTCTTACAGAAGGCTATACAGTTAGCCAGAAGAAATACTAAAAACCTGAAACAGGATTCTGGGATGAAATGCTGAATTTGGACCAGATGTTGCTAAAAGACTTTTTAATTTTCTGCCAGTGCTGGTAATAGCCTGGAGGAGGGAATAGCCATTTATCCCAGAGGTCATGCAGGACAAAATACTGGAGAGATATACACAAAGATAAGCCTTTGGTGAAAAGGAAGTGAAAACTTCGTTGAATTTCTTTGGCCAAAAACTACAGTAGATTTTAATGAGAGAGGACAGTTTAACTGGGGTTGTATTATCTCAACTGAAGTAAGTGATAGTAAATGCCAATAAAAATCCTAGATAATAGTATAGAAGTGTCATTACACAATATATGTACTATGAAGTTAGCTCAGTAATTAAGCTGTGTTTCAAAATTCTGTTTGGGGAAATGACTTATCATATAGTAATACTTGTTTTAAAGACCTTTTGTTTTTGGGGTGTAATAACCCTTTAATCTGTGTAACTAGAATCTGCACTGTACACATGATTTTGATGTAGGTTTCATTTACACCTGCAAAAGGAAAACTTTTACTGATTTTGTGACCCTAAAATACAAGTCTATTCTACTAAATCTACTGCATTAACAAGGGAAGCTAATCAAGGCACATTCTATATTTCGTTCAAGTATGACCTAGACAGTCCTTATTTTTAAGTGTCATTGGGGTAGAACAATCAACAATTTGTTACAGCAAATCAAATTTAACAATTTTACCACAAAGTGTATATTTTAATCCATGTATTATTTTTGGAAATTTATGTCTTCACATAGTTCCTTCTTGTAATTTGGCTGTGCATTATGGCCTGTTTGACCATGTAGTAGGGTTAGTATCCAGTGATCCAGACCCAAATGTGTAGACTCTACAGAACTCTGTGAAATTATTGGAAAGCTTTGAAATCTTGAACATCAAGTTTAGGCAATGGACATCCTATTTTACTTTCAAAACTTGAAGCCTAGCTATGCACAAGTGTATTTTTGTTACTGACAGATATCTGTATCATTGATAGATTTTGACTTAAATTGTCAAGTGAAACCCTAGATGTCTGTATCATGCAGATATATACATCAGAGTATTTTCTTTCTGTTCATTTCTTTTCCCAGGAGTGTTCAATATGCATAAAACAGGTACTCAGAATTATAGTCCTGAAGAGTGGCAATCAGCCTTTATGAGTTTATGGCCCCGCCATAAAGCCATTACATCTGGCCACAGCAAAAGGTTCTTTCAAGTGTAAATTCCTGTTTCTTGTGTTTATGTATTATAATGGTAAGCTTATTCAGTTATTGTCCAGTCAGAGAGCTAAAATAGTTGAAAAACCAGACACTGTGTGTTCTAAATACCAGACAAATGAACTTGTTCTATTTGCCCCCATCCAACCCATTTCTTCCCCTTGCAACAAAGAAAACAATTGTGAAAAGATTGAAACTGTTGAAGGAACTAATTTGGGGGATTGTACAAATATTCTCTATTTTGCAATCTGAAAATTACTCTTAAAAATAAGACTTTTCTGCTGCTTTATATTAAATTACCTCTTTTATTTAAAAAATCTGTGATTATCACAATTGCTCTCTCTCATTATGCTTGGACAAAAGAGATGCAACTGTATTGCAGTATTTTTTATATAAGAGAATAACAGTAATGGTGCTAAATATGACTAGGATAGATTAAGCCTTCAGAGTGTCTCTTTTGGCCAAGTTTGCATTTTGAAGTCAAAATAAAAAACATGATCATTTTTTTAAAATGAAATAAAGTATATTATAATTCAGATATTCAGAATACTTTATATGGCATGAACAAAGAAAATTTGTGATTTTTACTCAACTTTTTACATGATTTTGGGCGTGATCTCTATTCTGGTATGCACCTATGTGAAACATTGTATTGTGACAATCACATATCTGCAAGTGTATTACAATGAACACTTATATACATGTACAATATAATACAATGTACACATACTCATGTGTACATGTACTTATACGTATGTTTGTCTTTTATTGCAGTATCATGTATATTATATGACAGATGGTTCCTTTGCAAAGTCTTTTAACACTTTTCAATTGTAAAGTGTTATTTCAAACCCACCACTTCTGTAAGGAATAAATTATTTTCAATGAGGTCCTTGGAGTCTCAAAAGCTTTTTGACATGGGTGTTTATGTGTTAATTCAGTTTTATTGCTTTTCAGAATGTAATTCCTGTAATTTGAGATCTATACCTTGAAAGGATGATAAGGGGGGGTACATTTATTTTTAGCTTTTTACTTATAGCCTTGCTTAAGGCTCAAAGTTGCATGATATCTTTTCAAACATGCAGACAAATATTTGGTGTTCATAAAGCACTCATACATGTTATGAGATAGAAGCTTATCTTAGCTGTAAGCTGCTTTAAAAGTCAGTACATGTATGAGTACATTATAGAAACTGAAACTCCATTATCTGAACTGAAAAATTTCCCTAACTGCAAAGAAACTTGAGCCTTTAGCAAGGCTACTTTCTACTATATGTTGGATACATTTTTCAGAAAAAATAAACTGACCATGACCCTGTTTCCATGTTTGCAATTTTCATATATACATATCTATGAATATATTTTAAATTACCATTTTGTTATCCCACTTAAAATGTATCTGTAAAAGTCATAATGTCATTGATGCAGAAAAAATCCCTTGTAAGTCAACAGGTACATTTGATGTGAAGATTTCAAAAAGTTAAGCATGACACATTTTTTTTAACCGAAAAAAATTAGTTACCAAGTGTTATCACAGTACATTGTTAAAAACTTTGAAAAATTTTGCATATTTAATTTAACCCACAAAAATATAATTTTTACAACCATGGGGAAGTTGAAAGTTACTTTCCAGTGAGAGATCGAAGGCCTGTATTCACCACCATCAATATGCTATGAAATAGTACAATCTGATAATATACTACAACATACCTTGGCTTTTTGACAATAAAATCATATCAGCCAATACAAAATTACTTTAATTTGAAAAATTCTCCAACTTTTAATGGATCTTTTTTTTTTTTTAAAAAGTTCATTAAGTGTTGGATTAAGAATAGACTGTTATAGATTGCTTTTTTTCACTTGCAAAGTTTTTTTCAATGTAAGGCTACAATTAGTCTATTTAATAGATGGATACAAAAGAGACTAAGATGGGAAAAAAACAGCCTGGGAATTTAGGGTTGACAGTGATTGGGGGATCAAGTCAGTGATGCATTGGGGATTCACAACAGAATTTAATTAAGCAGAAGCTTATAGTGCAGTCTGGTTAAAGGCTTAAATCCTTTAATTGAAATGTAAGATACAGCGAAATCTAATAATTAATGTAAAATAATTTAGCTAATAGCTTATAGTCAGATATCAAAACTGTACTAGTAGATTAAAAGGCCTGTCATACACAACCTGTAGTCACTGAGGCCTGTTGGACTTTGAAGCAGAAGGTCTAATTCTAATTGGACTTTTATAGCACTTAATCTCCCCATACAAAGAGGGCTCTAAGGCGCAACAATACCAAAAAGCAGTCGACCAATTTCAGTATCCAGTGATGGAAGAGCGGTCAGGCACCACAGAGAATGCCAGGGAATGATCAGGACTGTGGTGGGTATGCTCTGGTATATAGGTAGGTTTTAAGCTGCTTTCTGAAAGAGGCTAGGGAAGGGGGATCCACAAATGTCATCTGGAAGAGCATTTCAAACAGTGGGAGCATCAAAAGCAAAACTATGACCAAACTGTTTGACCAAAGGTCTAGGGTTTGATCATAGGCTATGTCGTGGAGATTTTACCCTTAAGCAAGATACTTTGTACATACGTGTCCTCTACACACAGAAATGCAAATGTGCACTTTCAGTAGTTGGTGAGGTAAATCTGTGACAGACTGGCATTCTGTTCAGGGGAGTGGCCACGAAGGCTGCTAGAATGGCTTTGCCTAGACTTTCAAGTCCTTTTTACTTAGGTATTAGATGAGTGATTCCATGTATGTGAGATATGGTGGAATAAGAAATACAAATACAAGTCTAGGCTTTACCTGTTACCATACCAACTACTGTTCGAAATTTTAAAGCCACTGAGGAAGCTTAAGTTATTAATTGCATAAATGCCAGGCAGTTGACAAGTATTCAGGTGGAAGAGCTATTATGAATTTTGAATAACTAATGTGTCACTGTTTCTGCTTACTTAAACTCAGTTTTGGAAAAATGACATAAAATCTATTCATGTGACCTCAAAGACAGTCACCTTCATTTATGTCGTATATTCATTATAAGAGTAAAGTAAAACCCAAAGGTATAAACACATACTAGGAAACACCCAGTGGAACAAATCCCTGCATGTACCGGAAAAAATCCTATCTGAAAGATTACTAAGAAATATACTAAATATTGCACAAACCTATTATTCCTCATATAAAAGACTTTAGATTCGTGTGAAATATACACTATTGCACAAACCTACTATTATACAATATATTTTATGTATTACTGTTCAGATGTAAAATACTAAATAAAACTACAAAATTTCAGCCTTTTAATTCGTTCCAGTAGGATGTTATTCTTGTGAAGGTTTGTTACTTTGGGATTTATTTGTACACCGATTTATAACAAGTAATAGACAAGTTACTGTTCAGTGTTTTAGATTAGCCTTTTATTTTGTCAATGAAATTATACAAGAATTCTTATCTAATCAAAGGTTATACAATCAGACTTCATGCAGTTATTCACCACACTATCTTTAAAAAGTTTCAGGCAACTTCAGAAGCTGAGGAAAGATTTTGATAATGACTGAAAATTGCAAACAGTGTTGAAGTTTGCACGTGTTTTCAATTACAACATGTTTACGACTATAGTTATAATAAAAAATTACTATAGGCATACACAGGTATACATTTAATTTCAGTGCAGTAACACTTGGTTAAAAAGTTCTTGGTTTGGCATGTTTGACATTGTTCAGCTGTCAACGATACCATTACATAGCCTTTTTAGCTGCAGGAGTCTTGGCTGATGAGAGAACTATCCAGATTGATAAGATATGGTTAACGAGGAAAACACAGAGAAACAACAGTCTCACACTGAGGTGTATCGTACACATCTACCATATTCCATCCCATTAGATGTTAATGAAAGGTACAAATTGAACTTTGACCTTTCCACTAAAAGCTTATTGTATCCACCGGAAGCATCCGGTGGATACTTTGGTTTAGCATCCGCTACGCCGCCGCCGCCGCGCGTAGAGAGATTTTCGGCGTTAACGCTCTAAGAGGAAAACAACAGCAGCTAGGTTCACCAAATTTGCAGGATATCTTCATTGGGGGGTAAGCTTCTCTGGGAAGGAAAGTAGCCTCATTCTGAAAAACAAGATGGCCGCCACGGGCATTTCTTTAAAAATAATCTACATTTTTCTACTGGCTCTTCCTCATAGGTAGAAGGTTGAATCTCTTCATAGGTGATATGTATGACACATATACATGTCCTCTACAACCTTGCACACATTTGACCTTGAAGCTCCTAATTCAAGGTCATCCACGGAGTCCCGAAGTAACCCACATAGCGGACTTTAAAAGTGCCTATATCTCCCTTATTATTGGTCCTAGAGGTTTGCAATGTGAAGCCAACCTATAGGAAATCATGGGCTGGGAATCTTCTGGAGTGGTCGGATTTGACCTTGGGCCCCTCCTTCAAGGTCAAACGATGACAGCCAAACTTAAAAGTGCTTATAACTCGCTTATTATTGGTCCTAGAGGTTTGGGATGGTAAACCAACATATAGGTAATCATGGGCTGGGAATCTTCTGGTGTGGTCGGATTTGACCTTGGGCCCCTCCTTCAAGGTCAAACGAGGATAGCCAAAGGTAAAAGTGCCTATAACTCGCTTATTATTGGTCCTAGAGGTTTGGGATGGTAAACCAATATGTAGAAAATCATGGGCTGAAAATCTTGTGGTGAGGTCGGATTTGACCTTGGGCCCCTCCTTCAAGGTCAAATGAGGACAGCCAAAGCTAAAAGTGCTTATAACTCGCTTATTATTGTTCCTAGAGGTTTGGGATGGTAAACCAACCTATAGGAAATCATGGGCTGGGAATCTTCTGGCATGATCGGATTTGACCTTGGGACCCTCCTTCAAGTTCAAATGAGGGCAGCCAAACTTAAAAGTGCTTATAACTCGCTTATTATTGGTCCTAGAGGTTTGTCATGGTAAACCAGCATATAGAAAATCATGTGCTGGGAATCTTCTGGTGTGGTCAGATTTGACCTGCGGCCCCTCCTTCAAGGTCAAATGAGGATAGCCAAACTTAAAAGTGCTTATAACTCGCTTATTATTGGTCCTAGAGGTTTTGGTGCATTGTCTTTACGGTGGATGCAATTTGCATCGGTTCTCCGATGCGCTAGGTCTAGTTTTTCTTGAGATTTCCTGCAATTCCTTCCTTAAATGAGCAGATTTAAGAGATTAGCCGTCTCTGCTGTGCTTCTTACCATGTACCGTAAAACAAACATTAATAGTTTAACTTTGACCCCTTCAAAGATTTTTGGAAAGTTTGTAGAGGTTACTTTTTAAAATCCTCTTCAGTAGTTTTTTTGTTCAATGACCTGTTGGCTATCATCTATGTTGTTCTTGGTCCAAGACCTTACAATAACATCTTTTACAAATTGCCAGCACACTGTCAAATTCTGATTTTAACTGTTTGGATGGGTAAAACATCACTTGAGCTTAGCATTATAAATGCAAAGGACTAATTAGTGTATCAAGAACATGTCTGTTGCTGCTGTATTGTTTTTTGGATAAAATCAGTTTATTTTGTTTAGAATTTTATATAAAACAAGTGTCTTTCTAATAATGTGTTTTTTTCCTTATTTCACTACTTTCTTCTCCCTCTTTGTACACGCCATGTATACTAACACTTTGGAAAAACAAGTGAAGTGGAATTTCACACATCTTTAAGTGGTTAACCATATGAAAAATGTAATATATTATGACAGTCTCCAATATCAGAGGGTTGATATTTTGATCTGTATTTGTACAAGACCAATAGATTCTGATTGAAATGCTGGAAGAGACATGGAAGAAAAAAAATACCTCCAAGGGAATATAAACTATTAAGTCAGTTCAGTTTATATCATTGAAATTGGAAGAAAAGTCACTAATATTCTGCCAGTGTAAACCGATGCATAAAACCAAAAGCTAAATCTAGGTACAAAAATGGTTTTGAATTACTATATTACTATAGTTAATCTACAATATTTTGTTGAATCTCTGTAGAACTTCATGTGCTACTTCCTTTGATGTAAATCATTATAATGCTTAATTTCTTACATTTCAAAAGTCATGAAGTTTTCAAAAGCAACATATCAGATGCCCTGAAAGCCTGTGTCATTGTGGCAGGTACTTAAAACTTCAAACTCTAGCATGTTTGCTAACTAGTACAAAGTAAGTATTATTTGTTGGAATATATTAACAATGCTATGGTCTTATTGGAAGTAAACCACACAGATTTATTGGAGAACAGAGATTTCTGTTAAATCAATACTATGATGCTTGGCTAGACTTTGTGATTTTATCCTGAATCCCACTGGTAAATTTAAAAAAAACAACAACTTTGGGACAGCAGAAAATCGTCTGTGTTCAGTTGGGGGATGTCTAAGTGGCTGTTTCCATACAACTGATGGATGTTGCCATTTTTCATACTTAATTTTTCATACTGGATGCATCTGGTGGGTACTTTGGTTTAGAATTTGCTATGCCCTCCTCCACCATTGCACACAGAGAGATTTTCTATGTTAACACTCTCAGCAGAAAACTACACCAGCTAGAGTCACCAAATTAGTAGGACATCTTTATTGTGAGGTAAGCTTCTCTAGGACTGAAGCTCTTCATTCAAGGTCATCCATGGAGTGCAAAGTACCCCATGTAGCAGACTTTTAAAAGTGCCTATAGATCCCTTATTATTGGTCCTTGAGGTTTGGTATGTGAAGCCAACCTATAGGAAATCATGGCCTGGGAATCTTCTGGTGTGGCCAGATTTGACCTTGGGCCTCTCCTTTAAGGTCAGACAAGGATAGCCAAACTTAAAAGTGCTTATAATTCACCTATTCATGGTCCTAGAGGTTTTGGTGCATTGTCTTTACGGTGGATGCAATTTGCATCGGTTCTCCGATGCGCTAGGTCTGTAATGTGAAACCAACCTATAGGAAATCATGGACTAGGAATCGTCTGATGTGTTCAGATTTGACCCTTGGAGCCTCCTTCAAGGTCAAATGAGGGTAGCCAAAGTTAAAAGTGAGTATAACTGGCTTATTCTTGGTCCTAGAGGTTTGAATTTCAAACCAACCTAGGAAATCATGGGCTAAGAATCTTCTGATGTGTTCAGATTTGACCTTGGGGCCCTCCTTCAAGGTCAAACTTGGATAGCCAAACGTAAAGTGCTTGTAACTTGCTGATTATTGCTCCTGGAGGTTTGGGATGTGTAACCAATTGCCAACGATGCCTGATACAGTGATCAAAGAACTGATTAGCGATGATTTGTAAATATTATCAAAAACCGTTTGAATAATAGATAAATTCTTGTGATTTATGGCATAAAATTGGCCAGTAAAATCTGATGCACAAAACCACTTAATTAGTTGGTCCAGCATTGACTATCAGCGGTCTGTTATATGGAAATAAACACTATAAGTTAGTCAAAATTGAAAGTTGTACTTTATTTTAAATAGCTATGACAGGGAGATAATAGTGGTAAGGTAATAAGTATGCATTGTAATATAATTACGACTTGACTTATTATTAACAGGGTTTATACCCAGTGAGGAATTTAAAATGAGGTGAAAATGGGCTCACTAACACATTCTATTTGTAAAGACTTCAGACTGATTGAAGACAAACATTTGATCTTTAGTGTAATTTTCCAGTGCTTTCTTTGATAATATTTTGACAGTAACACCAATAGGGTCCAGTTTATTTTGCTGTGCAGATATTTAGAGAATGATTCACACAAGTCAGTGACAGTAAATATTGTTTTAACAAAATTCACTGAGAGAGACATGAAAGTGGATGAAGAAGTAGCCCCTTTTATACAATGATTTCTTTATCTGTTGCTGTCAGGTTTTTCAGGAAGGAGAATCTTCTATTAACAGAACGTCATGAGAGGGTGAAGTATGACGAAGCAGAAATTTGGGGAACAATTTTGTGGTTGTGGGGTAGTGTTGACAGTTTTATTGGTCAAGATTTCACTGGACCTCTTGAATAACCTTAGGTCCAGGTTACTTGTTCAAAATATGTATGGGATATTTGAGCCGCAAACAGAGGCAAGGTTCTAGCGAGCATTGAAAAAAATTACAGTATTATTCGCCACAAATCAGCAGTTATCTCTTGGAGTTATCATAAATCTTTTGGGAGCTTTCAGCATTGAAGCTAGACTAGTTTCTAGTCATTACTGCATTTTCAAAAATTGCCATGGTATCTTTGTAAGCTGCTGGTTGGTATTTGTCTGTAAACACAAATCACTGGTTAGATATTTTTGGCGTCTAAGCCAGGCTATTTTATGGTCATTAATGTGGTGAGAAAAGTTGCCATGGCAGCTATAGGTGCTACAAGTTAACAGTTGCCTGTCACAGTTGGCTAAGTACTACAGTAATGTGCTGAATACTTGGCCAAGGCTGTTTCCAAACACATTTGTCAAGATGGTTTACAAACCAAAGTGTAGATAGGTATGTAGTAATCCTAACAATTTTTGCTGTTTTTATGTTATTTTTTATTATGCAATCTTATGTTTTTCCGAAATACAAAGTATCTTGAGCCTTAAGCAAGGTTTAGGCTTACATTAATGATTTTGCTTAACAATGTGAAGAGAGACTGAAATGTTTTAAGAATTCTCAGTTTGTACAATGGAACTTCCATGACCTTCACATGTTTTTCTGAGAGGGAGATATTTTTATGTTTTACTGGAGTAAATAAAATGGATATTAGAGCATTAGAAGCCACAGAAGACATTATCTGAAATGATAACTACTGGGACTAAAAGTTTCTGTTTATTAATGTTAAGTAACTATGGGTGACGTGTCATATGACGAAGAAAATATTTTAGGACGTTCTGGAATTTTATGTAGAAGTCTACAGTGCCACAGTGAGATCATCAGGAAAAAGGATCCCTTGGTTGATACCAAAAACGCTCCTGTGATCCCCAAATTTAAGTTTGGAAAAAAGAGTAGATCTTCTAGGAAGACGTCACTGTTCTGCATTGCTTTATTTGAAAAGTTGGTTTTTGCAAGATTTTCAAAAATAATTGGGAATGTATTCTTGCTAAAGCTACGTCTTCCTAGTACAGTTATTTTCCCACACATTTCTGATGGAATTTGAGATTACATCTAGTTCTGAACTTTGGCTCTTAAAATTTGTCATTTATCACAATTTCTTACAAATTTGTATCTCCTTACTGCTAAAAAGATTCAGTGTCTCAGGTTTATCACTCTTTAAGTGGCAAAAACACACAGAAAACATTTGAAGGTTCATGATATAGTTGATTGGTTGACTTTGCATACAAAAAGTAGAAGTTTTGGCAAAAAAACTTCCAGGGAACATGGTTAAAGCATTAAGGGTCATCCCTTTACATGAAAATGGTGGTTCTGCTTGCATGCAGTGCAGTGATAAATATGTCAGAATTCAGGCTGGATGCCTGATCTAAATACTTGGATAGGTCATAAATTTTCCTAATTACATTTTTTTCCTAGAAATCACAGTTGTGATAATAGGTCAAACCAGGGGTGGGTAGACCAGGCAGTAAAAATTGGTAATATTATACTCAGGAAAGGCTTTACTTGATTTGTACTGTCATTTTTTTCAATAGCCTTACTTTTGGGCTCATTTGTTTTTCAGATAGCTGATTTGATGTATGTAAAATGCAAATACAAATATATTTTGTATGCATGAGAGTATATTGAATTACTTCTTTATCTAAGGTAGTATAAACCTATTTACCAAAGTGGGAAAGAATACAAAGGCCTTACTACCATATATGGGTAAAATATTATATGAAAAGTGTTACATTGAAAAGAAAGCGAGGAAAGTGGAACCAGAGGTGAGACTAGATAAAAACTGGTTTATAAATATCAACAATCTCCTATCTTTAGATGTCATTATCAACATATTTCACTCCCTTTATTTCTACACTTTTGTATGTGTATATATTTAATATTACTGTCATTGATATAAAATGTTGTATGCTGGGCTTAGTAAAAAGGGATTACTTTCACAAGACAATCAGGTGACTTCCTGGTTCATTTGAAGTGACTATGAAGTAATTACACTCACAGTAAATGCTCAGTGTTTGTCTTTAACAGTTATGATAGAAATTATGAAAAAAGAATCCTGTAATTTTAGATCCTGATCGAATTTCTGGTCCATTGTCCTGATTGGATGCAATTAAACACCCGTGCTGATTTATACCAACCAACAAGTCCACAAGTTAAGAATCATTGCACTGTGAATCAGTCATAAAGGATTATGTTTCATTCATACACATCTGTTGAGAAAGTTTACTTTCAGCATCAAATCCTTTCTGTGTAATAATACATGTACTTCAGTAAAACCAGTTCATTTTCCCAGTAGATTTCAGTGTGCTTGAATATCAGTCACACTGGCACTGACATTTTATGTGAGATAAGCATAAAAGTTGAAGGTTTTTGCTGTATAACTATATATTCAGACTGACATAAATATTGTATTTATTGATTTTAAAATAAAGGTTTCATGAGTGATAAATGAGTGCTTGATTATAGAGTTCTCAAAATATGGATGTTTTGGTGAAACAACCAATTATTAAATTTATCAAGCCTTGTTTAGTCTCAGAGTTGAAAAAAAATTCTGTAATTACCATGTCTGGCATTAAATTTCAAATATGCTGTCCTGGTTTTGAATCTTCATTATATAAATTCAAGCATCAATGGTATATTGCTAAAAATGAAGTTAGGGCCAATTTTAAAGTTCAAACGAAACATATGTTGAAAAATGGGCAATGTAATCACACACAAAGTGGTCATAGAGATTTAAAAAGACTAAACTCAGCTGATGAAACAAGAAACATTTCTCATAAAGCTGGTTGCAAGTTGAAAATCCAAACTGCTGAAACCATTGCCATTAAAATCAAATTATCAGTCTTAATAAAATAACACTTTCAACTTGCCAAAGTAATGGAACTGCTTTCAACGATTCATACAGGTTTGTGACAGAAGAAAAAAAAGTAAGAAGGGAGAAATTATGAACCTCTCAACATATCATGGATATCTTCTATATTAGAATTCAAGAATTTATCTGCAACATGCATAGAATATCGCATTTACCATTAAAAGAATTTGTGTGTGTTTATTCACACATGGAGAGAAAAAGACACCAATTCATTGTTCCATGTCATGTCAGACTGTCATTACACAGAAGAGGGTTATGATAGGTTTGGTATGATGTACAGAACTCTGTCATCTATTCGTCATTTTTATTTGCCATTTTGACTATTTCTGTAGCCCTGTATGGCTGGATTCTATAGTTTATAAAATTATACATTAGATTTTACATTTCTTGAACAGCCTCACTGCAGTTTCTTTTTTCCTTGTGTGTGAAAGCCCACACACATGTTGCCTCATTAAAACTTTTATCAGAGGAAATCTAATTGTAGTTTGCAAAGCCCTTAAACTGCTGGTGAAATGGAATTCAACCTACGTGGGCAGTTTTGGGGTGTCATTTTAAAAAGTTTCTTAGGTACACATGCTAGATCCTTGGGTTTCGCCAAGACTCAAAATGTAAAACATAGAAAGACAACTATGTCAGGCAAATTTACTGTCTTGATATTATTTGAGCAAGGCTACTGGTTCCAGTGTTAAGAGTGCGAGATACTTTTTTATAACCAAATGGTTGATACATAAGACACTTAAATAAAAGAGGATGATAAATATGGAAAAAAACAATAAGGTAGTATTGAGTGAATAGAAATGTTATCCTTAAAATTAGAGCTTTTGGGGGGTGGGGGGTGACTTTTTTTGTCTTTTTTATTTTTGAAACTGCCATTTGGCATATTCAGTCTGAAAGAAATGTCAAAATTTAAAGTGATGCCAGTAATTTTACACTTGTGTTTATATTTTGTTGGAACGGGCGACGAAAAGACAATTCGGCTCAAATTTTAACAATCGCAAGGTTTAGTATCTATCTTCATATGTAAACAACAGCGGCTACTTCCGTAAATATTGAAAAAAAAAAATAATGTATAAAAACTAAAAAGTAGCGCATGTCACATTAAAATTTCATGAATATTTGACCAGTGTCTCTGAAATATAACAGGCACTGGATGATAAAAGCATCTGATGGGTGGTTTATTTTAAAATGCAACATAATGGGCGATATTACAGTAAATTGTCAAGACCCATTGCAGATGTGTAGATAGCATGCTATTAAGGATGGGTCAGTAGGCTCAGTATCAAGACCATTTTACTGAAGTACCGTGATGAGATTTTAAAACCGCGACTTCGCTTGTCAACACCTATGATGGAAGGACAAGTTAAAATATTAAAACATACCCCAAATCTGAAGAAATTATAAGTTTTGTCCTATATTTCTTGCATTTGCAGACTTAAAGCCAGTATGTTGAGCAGAAATACCATTTGATTACGACATTTTAATTGTATTCACCGGATGCATCCTGTGGATACTTTGTTTTACCATTCGCTATGCCACCGCCACCGTGCGTAGAGAGATATTCAATGTTGACGCTCTTAGAGGTACCGGTAAACTACATCAGCTACTGCTTCTAGGCATAACTTGGCCGTCATCATCATATTTTGAAATTTCTATAAATGAAATCTAAAGGCCTGTATCATTGTTGAATGGTCCATTATACCGTAATAAGATTTATGATATATACCACTTTTAAACCCTGTGCAACCACACATTTGTCTGTTTGACACATTCAAATGAGTGGCGGCCAAGTTATGCCTAGAAGCAGTAGCCTCACAAAATTTGCGGGATATCTTCATTGAGAGGTAAGCTTCTCTGGGACTGAAATTAACCTCATTCTGAAAAACAAGACTGCCACCGTGGCCATTTCTTTGAAAATTATCTACCTTTTTGTACTGGCTGGTTCTCATAAGTAGAAGCTTGAATCTCTTCATTGTTGATATGTATAACAGATATACATGTCGTCTACAGCCTTGCAGACTTATGAACATGTCCAGTGTGTTAAAATGATCTACAAATCCAAGTAAATAAAATTGGAACAATCTTATGATTAACCCATTATCACACTGTCATAAAAAAAATGGAATTATTATATCCCCAGACGAAAGTCGGGGATATATTGGATTCAGGTCCGTCGCGCCGCCGCCGCCGCCGCCGCCGCCGTAGAAATTTCCTTGTGGACGCGATAACTCAAAAACAAATTAATATTTTTTTTTCAAACTTGGTACACATGTTAAGGGTGCCCAAAGGAAGATCCCTATTTTAAGGTGACCTTAAACTCCCAGTAAAAAAGAACTTATGGCCACCTTAAGGTCAGAAATTGGACTTTTGGCCACTTAGAGCCCTGTAGGTCACAAACTATGATGCTCAGGTGGCTGAAATTTTACCTGACAACACATTAATATGTTCTTAGTACATGTGCCGAAAATCACGACTTTAAGTTGAGGAGAAAATTGTGTTTGAGGCCCATAAATACCCCCACTTGGGGATTTTTTGCTATACTTTTCACATATTTTGCCCTATAATTTGGAAGTGGTAATTCTGATGAGTCTCAAACTGCGCTAGGTATAACTTTGATATGTAATCCTTGTCTGTAGAAAATTTTAGGGCTGTAGGTTTACCCAAAGGGGTCGACTTAAGGTCTCAAAAGTGCCCACAGAGACCCAATTTATGCACTTTTTGCCACTTTCAAGCACTGTAGCTTTCAAACTATGTCTCTCATCTAAGTTAAATATCATCTGGGAATATATCTATGTGTTTTCTTATATGTGCCCCAACATTTAGGCCTTTAATAGACAGTTAACCTGTGTATCAGGACCATAAACACCCACCCGAGTGACCCTTATAAGACATTTTTCACATCTTTTTCCCTGTAACTTGGAAATGGTAAGTCTGAGAAGTTTCAAACTGTATTAGATATATATTCTGTGTGTAATCTTAGTATGTAACAGATTTTAAGTCTGAAGCTTTAATTTTGAAGGTCAAATTGAGGTCTCTAAAAGGCTCCCAAAGACCCAATATTTGGACTTTTTGCTACTTTTAAGCCCTGTGACTGTCAAACTATGTGACTGATAGAGCTCAAATCCTATCTGGGAAGATATTAGTATGTTATTTATATATGTGCCAAAAATTAAGGCTTTAAGAAGACATTTAACCTGTGTATGAGGACCATAAATCCCCACCCGAGTGACCATTTTTAGACATTTTTCACATATTTTGCCCTGTAACTTGGAAATGGTAAGTCTAAGAAGTTTCAAACTGTATTAGATGCATATTCTATGTGTAATCTTAGTATGTGACAAATTTTAAGTCTGAGGCTTTAATTTGAAGGCCACATTTAGGTCTCTAGAAGGCCCCATAAAGACCCAGTATTTGGACTTTTTGCCAATTTTAAGGCCTGTGACTGTTAAACTATGTGACTGATAGAGCTGAAATCTCATCTGGGAATACATTATTATGTTCTTTTTACATGTGCCAAAAATCAAGGCTTTAAGTAGACATTTAACCTGTGTATGAGGACCTTAAACACCCACCTGAGTGACCCTTTTAAGACATTTTTCACATATTTTGCTCTGTAACTTGGAAATGGTAAGTCTGAGAAGTTTCAAACTTTATTAGATACATATTCTATGTGTAATCTTAGTATGTAACAAATTTTAAGTCTGAAGCTTTAATTTGAAAGCCACATCGAGATCTCTAAAAGGCCCACAGAGACCCAATATTTGGACTTTTTAACCACCTTTAAGCCCTGTGACTGTTAAACTATGTGATTGATGGAGCTGAAATCCCATCTGGGAATGCATTATTATGTCCTTTTTACATATGCCGAAAATCAAGGTTTTTAGTAGACATTTAACCTGTGTATGAGGGCCATAGACACTCGCCCAAGTGCCTTTTTGGACATTTTTTCCGTATTTTGCCCTGTTATTTGGAAATGCTTAGTGTGACAAGTCTTAAACTGTATTATATATAATTTTTGTTTGTTATGTATGTCCCCCAAAAAGTTTCAGATCTGTTGTTTAATTGCTAAGGTCTCTTTAACAATTGTAAAATGCCCACAGAAACCCAATTTATGGACATTATGCCACTTTAAAGCCCAGTAACTGTCAAACTATGTGGGTTATAGAGCTGAAATCTTTGAATTTTTAAAAGGAAATGCCTGTCTATTTCAATTTTGAATATTAATAATGTTATGGCTATCTTAGTCTTTTAAGAACTTATTTTTGTGTGTTATACCTCTGCTTGCTGAGTTTTTAACTTTTTAAAATGAAACTGGTTAAACATATTCAAGTAGACAAAATGGACACTTTAAGTGAGCTTTAAGTCCCAATATTAATGAAATTATATCCTTATGTAGTAAAAGTAGGGGATTTTTAACCCTCAACTAGCCCAGTTTTATTCAACTTGCCTCAGTTAATTTTGACACAGCTCCTACAGTTATGAACTCATTTCAGTTGATAATCACATACTTAAAATTCTTTTTGTATTTGAGTACCCCTTTTATATAGATTGTTTGTTTACCATTTATGCATCCCCCACCCGGATTCCCCCCACCCACCTCTGGGACCTCCAGCTATATTGAGTGACACTAAATAAACAAAGGTATTTAATGATATCAGATGAGAAACAAAGAACTCAGTGGGGTTGCAGATCTTGTGTAATAGTGAGAGAGGTGTGGAGAAGGGGAGAGGGGTGGGGGTGGGAGGTGGTGGGCTTCATTACATATAACACAAAGGGGAGTCAGAACTGAGATTGTGTCACATATTTAGGTTGCATATATATGGACCACATATATAGGTATAGAGGAAATGAATAACTGAAAACAATTTGCAAATTCTAAAAATAATATAATAAAATAATAATATAAATAATTTTTTTTTAAATAATATTTTATTTGTGAACAAATATAGAAACAGATATGCGCTTTTGGGATTATGAATTTTAGAATGGACATTGAATCATCAATCATTTAAATACTTTGAAGGAAGATTGAAAAGTATGATGAGTTGAGTTAAAAATAATATTTTATTTGTCAACAAATATAGAAACAGATATGCTCTTTTGGGATTATTATTTTAGAATGGACATTCAATCATCAATCATTTAAATACTTTGAAAATAGGTTTAGAGTTATCATTGCAGGAAGATTGAAAATATAATTTGAGTTATGTATTCGGCGTCTGGGGATACACCATCTTCCTTGGAAGATATAAACAGAGTAGATTGATGTGCTGAAGTTCATATAATAATGGGTAATTATGTTTTAAAAAATTCCCGATCAAAACCTGTGGCGTGAGTGATGACCTGTCTGGGGATATGTTGGCGCCGAGTTGGCCCAATCTAGTTTATTAATGATTTTGTTGTTTTGTAACTGCAAACACTGTTCTGTATAAATATGTCAGTAAAATGTTGAAGAATATAAAATTACCTGGATTTAAATGCTGAATTCTACAGATTTGGGAAGGACTAGTGATAAACCATGCCCTAAGTGAGAATGAATGGCAGTTGTACATTATGGCTTTGACTCAAGTTACAGAAGTTGAGCATGAAAAAAAAACTGAACTTGAGAATGTGATCTAGATAAACCACTATCCATTCACTAAAAAAAAAAAAATTTTCTTCAGGTTTACCAGAAGGTTTTTTTTATCTCTCGCCTGCAGCTGAAGGCCGTGGTCAGGAAATTATAAAAGTCCTTCTGTACTTGCGTCCGTCAGACCGTTCGTCACGTTTTTACATAAACCTTAATGTCTCATTCATTTTTAAAGATATCTTCACCAAATTTGCAAGGAATGTGTATGGCTATGAAAACCTGTCTTTGCAAAATTTTGGCCTCATTTTGAAAAACATAATGGCCGCCATAGCCAATTGTTTGAAAATCATAAAGGTGCTCTAAGTCTTGAAATATTCCAGCTAGCTTCATCAAATTTGCAGAAAAGCTATATGACTAAAAATGCTAATCTGACACTAATTTTGGCGTAGTTCTAAAAACAAAATGGCCACAATATCACATGTTTAATGTCAATCAGATTATCCTATTAAAAATACCTTATATCTCCCTTATCATTGCTACTAGGGGTTCCAATTGTGAAAATAACTTAAAGGAAAATCATGGCCTGAGACTCTTTTCCAATTGCTGACTTTTACCTTTGCCCTCTTCTTCAATGTCAAGTGGGGTTATCTCACTACAAAGGCCTTATATCTCCTTTAGTTCTCCATTATTACTGATTCTAAGGCAGGAGATAACTGCTGTGGCAGTGGCCTTGTTATTGGTGCTATGGCTTCAGAATGTAAAGACAAGGCATGAAAAGTCTGGGCCTGCAAATATTTTGCCTGAGAAAATATCACATAGCCATCATATCACATGTTTAATGTTAAATAGGATTATCCTATTAAAAAGGCCTTATATCTCTGTTGAGCGCCAACTCGCGATCGGGAACATCTCGAGATTGTCCTTGCCCAAACTCAAGATCTTGAGTTTGGGCAAACATCTCGAGATGGGACTCCCATCTCGAGATTGGGCTGCACAAACTTAAGATATTTGTCTGGGGCTGTGATTTGCTAATCAGCTGTGGTCTCCTGTTCTCTGATTGGCTGTATATAATTACTGAGCTTTAGGGTAAATATCAATCCACATAGATGAACATGTAAATATGAGAATTCTAAAGTGCAATTAATAATCTACAGATGGGGGGGGGGGGGCGTCTTACACACACAAACAAGTATAGAAGTGCAATTCGAAATCAAAGGAAAGTACATCACACAAATAAGGCTTTTAAATTTTTTGTTAATACGAGGATTCAGTGCTACAAAACAAAAGAAACCATTGTACAAGTGCAATTGATAATGTTCAAAATGGGGTATCTGACACCAACAACAAGTATAGAAGTGCAATTCAAGATCTAAGGGAAGCACATCACACAAATAATACCCTTTAATTATAAAATCAAAGACCTTTCTACAAAAATATACAATACATCTGACAAAAATTCTATCAAGTGCAATTGGTAATCTAGGGAAAGTGATTTTAGCTAAAGGATATTGCTTAAGTATTATATTAATATATTATGTCAACTTATCTTAAGTTTGTGCAGCCCAATCTCGAGATGTTCTGCCCAATCTCGAGATGTTTGCCCAAACTCAAGATCTTGAGTTTGGGCAAGGACAATCTCGAGATGTTCCCGATCGTGAGTTGGGGCCTAACATCTCCCTTTTCATTGTTATTAGGGGTTCGAATTGTGAAAACAACTTAAAGGAAGTCATGGCCTGAGACTCTTTTCCAAATTGCTGACTTTTACCTTTTACCCCTTCTTCAATGTCAAGTGGGCAGATGATCCATTTTTGTATTGAGAAAATATATCTCAAAAGGCATATTTTGGATTGCCTGAAATCTAATCCAGTGTTAATATTTTGTCATTGTTTATAATTTTATGTGTCAAATTTTGACAGGTACTAGCAATAAGCTAGTGGCTTGCTGCACCATAGCACTGGTTCCCTGGTATTCACATTATGTCCCAAGTCAATGACCATTTATGACAGATAATACAATAAGTATAACATTTTGGGACAAAATAAAATCAGGATAGTGACAGGCTAGTTTACACTTAAAAAGGATATGAAATAGTGGCAAAATGCCATTGTGTTATAGTTTATAGTATATGAGGCATTGCATGAAACTCCTGGTATCAAATGACAGTTCTGCTTCTGGGTCAAACATAATTATCAGTGGAAAAAATGTCAAAACAGCAAGTTGATTCAAAATGGATAAAAGAATCTTTAAAAATAATACTTTCAGAGGAAACTATAGGAATGTCACCCAAGTTTACCATAATAAAAATGCATAAGTTGCATTACAAGATGGGTGAACAAGTTTGAATTATCAGAATATTCTTGGCAATATCTGGAGAATTACCCTTTTAATAAATTCAGAGCTTGTTGGAAAAATCATTATAAACAACAACAAAAAAATGCACTTGAGGAGAGACTCTAATATGGTTGTCATAAAACAAGTGTATTTGCAAAAAGCTGGGTTGAAAATATGCAATTTTCTGGGTAATATCTGGAGAATTAGGAACAAGACAAATAACTGTGGGGTCAATAAATATGAGATCTTCCATCAAGAAAATGCCATTTATCAGTGTAATTTGTGCAGGATCCACCCTTAGATCCTCCTGCATAAATTATTTCATAAATGCCTGATTAGCCGAGATTTTGAGACATTTACTGTCTCACAAAGTTCATCTGTGCTTTATCTTGTTCCATTATTTTTTTCACTGTTGGATATTTCTTTGTTACATCCCAAGAAAATGAGATATTAGTTCAGTTGAAAGAGTTTCAGAAGTACATTTACAAAGACTCAATTTTTCACGTTTTTAAAAAAAAATGATTTTTTGAATCTTTGGGACTGATAAAGGTATAAAAAGAACTCTGTTTGGCTATTAAAAATCAGTCACCATTAAAAAAAATTGTCCATTTGTCCATTTTATTGTGAAAGCAAACACTCATTAAAGTGCAACCCAGTGCAAAAATTTTCTTTTTACATGATCTCTGCTCAGAAATTTCTCAAAGAATTCTTTATGGAGAACTTTTAGACAGCCCTCTTTTTCATACAGCAGCTGTTTTAGTATGATAACATCTTGTTTCAACTACTGACAGTCCATACTGACATTTCTATCTGTGGAGAAAGCAGAAAGATAAAAAAATCCTTATTGTGGATTATAATAACTGCATCACATTCTCCTACTGTATAGTTGGTAGAAAAATCAAAAGATAAATTATTTACCTGAGTTTCTGCAGTGGATGAAGACTTTCTTCAAGTCCTTTTGTCTAAGGTGTTATATGAGGACCGAATGACTTTTTTACCCGGAATTTGGGGCTGACATAAGCTGACTTTGTATTTCATCAGACATGGGTTCCATACTGATCAGGTGGATTCATAATGATTCCTTGTATGTCAGATTTGGTGGAATGAGAAATACATAGACTTGGAGCAAGTCTACAGTTGATGTCAGTTTTGGTGGAAATGATATTTCTTGCACTTGTTTGCTACCTCCTCCAGGGAGATTATGTTCCCGATGTGTTTGTTGGTTTGTCTGCCTATGTGCACCCTTACTCCAAAACTAGTGAACCTGGCTTAATGAAATTTTTTTTTTGTGGGAAGAGCCTGACCAAAGGAAGAAGTGATTAAATTTTAGGAAATAGGTCATACTCCAGATGAGGTATCAGATATTCTAAGGCACACCAGATGCAAAAATTCACCAATTTTCATCTGGGTCATGCTATCTGATTACGAGAGTTAAAATTTTAAAAAAAAATCAATATTTGGGTGAAATTACAATATGGAGGGATAGTCTGGGATACTCAGCTTTGCCTTCAAAGAGGTGGTTGCTCTTCAGGTACTTTCTGGCTTTGCTTTCTTTCCCCAACTGTAACTAAAAAAATTTTTTTTACAATGGCTTGTGAAAAATCAAGTGTTATTATCTGACTTGTATCATTATTTCTGCCCATTGAGGTACATGTGTATCTGTATATATCCCCAACAGCTGTTCATTTGTTTATCTTTCACTTGTACCTTTTGTTTTTTATTGCACATTTTTGACACATTGGCAGCAACAAGTGAGCCTCTTACTGAAAGTGCTTGAGGAAATCTCTGCTATTGGATGAAAGATTAAAAGATCCAAATCTAGCCTCGTACAAGGCCCAAATAATTCAGAACTTCCATAAAGCCAGCAAAAATTGAATTCAATTATGAGCAAAACAATGAGACATCTAAATTAGTCTGACCTTTCAAGAGATTTAAATTGGCCAAGCTTATTTAGAGATTTAAAATACCATAGCGTTTTTTTATATTTAAATACGCCTAGTCTTTTAAGAGATTTCAACTAGCCTGACTGTTACAACTACATTTTTAAAACTGTAGCATGATTTTAAAACACTCTTTTCAGTGTGGTTTTTTTTTTCAAATCTTTCCTGGGTTACTTTTAATAATGGATTTCAATTAATCTCATAGACCATCTGTCTAGTGATTTGCCACAATTCTAGACACAACCTTTATAATTACATGTCTGACACCATTCAAAGCTTGCCCACAATTAATTGTTAGACATTCCCCTTTAACACATGTAGTTTTGAAAATACATAGGTCTTCAGTGATACCCTTTATTTTAAAAAGAGTTTTTTTATAACTTTTCCGTTGTTTTTCATTCAGACCCTGCCTGTTACTGCCTGGCAACGTTAAACTCTCCGTCAAAATTTAAAAGTAGGTTTTCTCTATCTTTATTGAACTTGAGAACTGAATAAAATAAATTTTAACTTCACATTTGAACTCTAACATAAAAAGCTAATAAAACAAGTGTGACATTTAAAGGAAACAGTTGAAATCAAATTTCTCTTTAGTTAACCTAGCCTTGGAGTGGGCAGAGTTTTATTTCAGTAGGACAGCTTCTTCCAGAAGCTGTACAATGACTTCTACTTCAAAAAAAAATCCATTTAACTTTTAAAGTTACTTCTTTTCAAAGAGAATTCTGTTTTATTTTTTCACTGAAATGACTTTGACTATGTGACTGACACTTTTGCAAGTGAATTAATGTCATAACCATAACCCACCTGAAGTCACTGTTGTTGGGCCTTTAAAAGGGTTAGATATTCTGCAGGAGCTCCCCACAAAAAATTGACACCCAGGACTGATGAATTACCACCAGTTAAGACAACATCTGTCAATGGGAATCACTTAATCCAACTCCTTAAAGACAGGAGTGCTTTTCTCAAGTTTTGGCACTTCACTCCCATTAATCCCTGTAGATATTATCAGATTGATACAAACCAAGGATGAAATCTGTGTGAATATAATTGTGGAGAATTGTCCGTGTTTTATTTTTTTTGATAAATTGGTAGTTGAGATAATTACCTGGATGGGTAGGCATGATGTAACAAGTAATCTAGTGCCTCTTATGATGACTACATTCAGTAGTAATGCACTTGAACATGCTTAACCTATTCATGTATACAAACTCTAGCCTGAAGTTTTTTGACTACTACTATTACTTCATTCAGGGCAACTAAAAGGCGACAAACTTGTTATACCCTGAAGACTTTTGGATTTTGTTGCTTAACGATTCATCATTATGGCACCTAATGATTGCTTGTAATAATGAGTAAGAGGTGGTAATGGATGGGTCAGACTGTAAATATAAACTTTAGCATAGAATACCTATTATTAGTCAGACACTCTCTTCTCTCTCTAGACTAGAATTGACTAACGAAATGAATATGTGTAGTACAAAAAGGGATCGCACACCCTTAATGAAAAAATACCCTTAAAAACTGGCAAAGATGTTTCACAGGAAGAGTCTGTGTCCAAGTGTTAGTTACTTCTTGCAAGCTTAGCCTTGAGTAGGCCAATAATATTTCTTGAACCCAGATCACCACACACATACACATTGTTCCAAATGACAAAACATGTAGATGTGTAAAACTTTGTTACTCGTATGGCTGAATAATATGTATGACTGGTTATTTGCCTTCTGAAATTGTTTTAATATTGTTATTATCCTAAAGTATTTTGTGCTTTAATCAAAAAGTGTAAATGATTTTGTAATCTATTTTTCGTTAAATATATTTGTGTTTTTCCCCTCCTCTTTTGTGCTTAACGAAATTAAACTTTTGAAAGAACAGTCTTGTTGTTTGTATTTTATAACATTTTTTGTACAGTGAGTATGAGATAAATAAAATGGAATGAATTGTCATTTCTTGTGGTTTAAAGTGCAGATTCTTTAGCATTCAGTATTCACCAGTATTCTCCTACCAAATACTTCTCACTGCAATAAAGTGTGTACATTGTTAACCGCAACAATACATCTGAATAAATTCAAGTTTAGTTCAAAATGTAACTGCAAGGTTTCATCTTACATAATAGTAGAAGGTGTTGTTCTATGCTATGCATAATTAATATGCCTGTAAAAGATACTTTGAATAATTTTTAAATTTAGCCTAAGGAAAAGCTAAGAAAAGATTTAGGTAGACCTACAGGTTGGTAGAGTCCACAAGAGAATGCCTAAAAACTCAATAAATAAACATATAGATTACCACCGGTCTGGAGTTTATAGCTTACACTTGTTTCTGTGGGTAAGAAAGGATGAGCAAAATAATATCTTATGTGCACTATGCTAATGGCATCTATTTTATGGTATGTGGAAATTCTTCTGGAAAAAACGTCCTGCCCAATTATCCAGGTATTTTATGTACTTCCATTTAACTCTTAATATATGTCAGTTCGAAAGACAACTTGATCTTTGGAGAGACATTTATGTGGTACAATTAAGGTTAAAAAGGCATTAATCCGAAGTCCAGGTCTGAATCTTAATCCAGAGGTTTACCATTTCTACTGAGACGGATCCAACCTAAAAATATTTCTGGAGCAAATCTGGTCCATAACTTCCTGATGTATTGTTTTCCAGTAAAGATTAGGCAGCAAGTGACTTTGTGTACATGTAGTTATAAAAATACAGTGAAATATACTGTTGAATTCCTTTAATTGGAACTAAAGCAGTAAATCTATTATCCTTAGAAAGTACATTTCTTCACTAAGTTCACTTATACATTTTTATTTGGAAATACTTTTAATTTCCATCTTATTTATACATGGCACCACATCTCTAAGGAAAAAAAAATATATAGGTAATTAATGTCTTCTAAGATGTTAAGGGTTATTTTCATAGGACCACCTCTCTACAGAGACCATATTTCTTGGTGAGCAAAGACCTCGATATAATCTCCCTTGCTCTGATCCAAATCTTGGTTTCAATTTTCCTGGTTGTATTATTTGTTTATTTCATGAGAAAACACTGAGAACTATTGATAATTAATGTCTGAAGAGTTATATACAAAGCCCTGGATCCATCTTCTTTTTCTTTATGCAAATTTTGTTTTATTGTTTTCATTTTTGGGGTTTTAGTATATCTCATGAGAAATCAATAAGATATATAGGTACAGTTACTTGTAAACCCATGGATTTTTAATGAATTTCACATCACCCAGACAGGACTTTAAGGATGTGATACCCCGTAATATACTCAGTGAAAAGTACCCGTCTGTACTGGGCCCCAGATACACCCACCAAAATTCTCATATAAAAGAGCTTCTGATTTCTTAAATGCAAGTCACTTTTTGATTGAGAATTTGTTGCTTGTGATAAAGGTAGAGTCTTGTATTTGTTGCTGGATTATTTGCATATAATGATGACAAATAGATCCTTTTTACTTGCCGTCAAATCAGCAAAAGGATCAAAAGACCAGAGAACTGAGTTTTTCTCCAAACCCAAGTGTTTTAGATTTTATATCTCATTGACTTCGCATCAGTCATCTTTACTGGAAATATTGGAGTTAATTATCCGTTAGGTGGGATATTTTTCTCAAGTTAAAACTGCCAGCTATGTTTTCTCAGGTTCTAGACTGAAAAAAAGGAATAAAAAGTTATGAGAAGGGGTGGACCCATGTGTTGAAATTACTAGACAGTCCTGTATACTTGATCTATCAAAATATCTTCTCAGCTGATTCTTATTTTTGTTAATTATGTTCGCATAACTTTTGCTGTTAAATTATGTGCCAATATTTCATACAAAAGAGTGAAAAAGAAAGTTAAAACAGTTAAGTTTAAATCATTTTTAAGGTAGATGTACCAGGATATTCTGTTTAATTCTGTTAAAACTCTTTGAAATAAAACCTTTCCAAACCAACAAAGGGTTGGTTAAATTAAGATTGATTTTCCAAGTGTTTCATCACAAAGTAAATAAGAAAACTAAATGAGCAAAGTAACCCACATCTATCTTTGTTCATTTCAGTTTACATAAATAGGTTTTTTTGTCACAAAAGCTTAAAGTTTAGTTTAAGTTTTACTCTTAAAATAATTGGTACTACATATAATACATGTATTAACATTCATCTCAGGTAATCGTAGAACTAACTTTGAATACATGATGTGCCTTACATGTGTACATTATGATAATCTACAAATTGAGCATTTTGATCTTTACTCTGTGAGTTATTGGAGATCTTTGCTGTTTGTAACTTATGAAACTTATTTGCCTGCCCTCAAAATTATTTTACAAAATTTAAGGTAAATATTATACTAATAATTTATCATGGCAAACTCCATGTACTCTCTCTTGCTTTTATGTTAGCTGATGAATTTGTTGATCACTCAAAATAGACTTTCTTTTGGCCTGTATATGATGTCAACTGTCCATAAATATTTTCTGAGAAGCAGCATAATCTCAGTGAACTTAATCTTTTTAAGTTTGAGTATCCTGATTCCCTGAGTAGCCTGATTGCTTCAATAAGATCTTGTTATGAAAGTTTGAGTATTATACTTAATAAATACCTAGGGGCCACAGTGGTGCAGTGATAACACGCTCGCTTCCCACCTCTGAGGTCTGAGGCTCAGACCTTGTGTGTTAAAGATGGTAGTTTCTGACTGATGGTCGGCCGTTTATGGTACAGGACCTTGACCAACTGTATGTACTGGTTTCCTCTGCCCACAAAACTGCCCATTGTGATATGACCTATGCAGTGTTGAAAGCGACATAAAACCCCAAATAAATAAATTAATAATTACCTGTTTATATTTTACATGTAGAATATCCCTTTTTATATGGCCCAAATCAGCAAAATATCGATGGACTCAATTTTTTGCACTGAACACCTTTACATTTATTCATTTTAACTTTTTAAGTATCCCTAACAATATACATTTTGCTATTTTCCTTTAGATTGTCTCATGCCTAAAATGCAGTCCAAATCAACACAATCTCAATGGTCTGAGATGCTGCACTAAATGCCCAGCTGGGTTCGGGGTGAAGACTCTGTGTAACCAGGAGAATGACACAGTCTGTGCTTCCTGTAGGAGAGGAGAGATGTTCTCGCCTATGGACAGTCATGACGAACAGTGCAAGCCTTGTAAGTCTGGTACACTGATATAGATAAGTTGTGCTGAATAGCCTTACCATATCTTCACTTATAGACTTTCTTCAAGTTCCTTTGTCTAAGGTATTATATAAGGACTGAGTAACATTTTTATGAGAGTTAGGGGATGACATAATTTCATCAGAGATAAGGTTCCCCACTCATCAGGTGGATTCGTAATGATTCCATGTATGTCAGATTTGGTGGAATGAGAAATACAAAGACTTGGAGCAAGTCTACTTCACTTATGCTTATCCTGTTACATGTATGTTAAAACCCTGTTGACACACAGTGTACGTGTGGTATGATCAGTAGCCATGTTTTCTTTTTATTTATTTTGATCATGGAAGCATCAAAATGTCTCTACAAATTTTGGACATTGTGTCTGTGCTAGAGGTCAAAGTCGCCAACTTTTTTGGAAGTCTATGTGACCATTAGTTCTAGAGCTGATGGGTTATTGGTCATGACTCTATTAAAAATGTCAGCCATTATGAATCCAAATAAAAACATTTGAGACAAAACTTGTCCTCGGTACTCTCATATCAAAAGGATATGTAACCACCTTTATTTTTTTTTGTAATTTCAGACAGAATTTGTGTGAAGTGTTGTCATGTCAGAAAGATGTGTAACTGCAGTTGTAATTTCAGGCAAAATCTGTTTATTCTGTATGCTCACGTCAAAAAGATGTGTAACCCTCTTTCATATTTCTGGGCATCATGTTTAAAAGATATGTAAATGTAGGTGTCCATATATGCGGGTACGTTATGCGGCTTACGGTGAAAAATTTAATTGGTCTAGTTTTAGTAGGAAAATTTCCATGTACACGGATTCTGGGAGGGGGCTGCAGCTTGCATTTATTTTTGGTCAGGGATCGAATTGTGCCGCAAGCCACAAGCTACCGCAAGCAACATAGGACATATATTCTGTAACTATTTAAGGTTATTTTGTATCAAAATTTTGCGTCTCATTAAACTGGACACAATGGTGAAAAAAATGATTAAAATCCGACCACAAACAAGTTACAGTCATTTAAAGAAATCTTATTATCTATGTTAATTTATTTACTGCAAAAATCTACAAAAAATAAATGCAAGCCGCACACCGCAGCCATGTACATGGACGCCTACGTTAACTCCCATTTATATTTTCAGGCAGAACTTGTCCACAGTATTCTCATGTTAAAAAGATGTGTAACTCCCATTTATATTTTCAGGCAGAACTTGTCCACAGTATTCTCATGTCAAAAAGATGTGTAACTCCCATTTATATTTTCAGGCAGAACCTGTCCGCAGTAATGTCATGTCAAAAAGATGTGTAACTCCCATTTATATTTTCAGGCAGAACCTGTCCACAGTATTCTCATGTCAAAAAGATGTGTAACTCCCATTTATATTTCCAGGCAGAACCTGTCCGCAGTATTCTCATGTCAAAAAGATGTGTATCTCCCATTTATATTTTCAGGCAGAACCTGTCCACAGTAATGTCATGTCAAAAGGATGTGTAACGCCCATTTATATTTTCAGGCAGAACCTGTCCACAGTATTCTCATGTCAAAAAGATGTGTAACTCCAATTTAAATGTTTAGGCAGGACCTGTCCACAGTATTCTCATGTCAAAAAGATGTGTAACTCCCATTTATATTTTCAGGCGGAACCTGTCCGCAGTATTCTCATGTCAAAAAGATGTGTAACTCCCATTTATATTTTCAGGCAGAACCTGTCCGCAGTATTCTCATGTCAAAAAGATGTGTAATCAGAGTCATGACACCCAGTGTGAATGTGATCACAACTACTACTTGGACTCGCAGTCCAGTTCTTGCCGCTTGTGTGACAACTGTGTGATGGGATTTGGGGCAAAGAGGCAATGTGATCTGCACAGAAATACAGTCTGTGCACAGTGCCCAGAGGTATTTGTCTGGCTATGTCATTGGATTAACGTTAATTGCCTTGATTTATGTTCAGATGCGTCTTAGAGTCTGTCATTGATGGAGATTACGCACTGTTAAAGTCCACTTTAGATTAGGTATGAACCACATGTTACAGTGGGAACTTATACATCTATCTGGCAACGCAGTTGTATTTAAGGATTTTGACACCAGGAACTGGGATTCTTTGCCTTTAAAATATAGAATTTTTCTTAATTTAAAGGATTTTTTATTGTTTAAAAATTTTTCTTAAATGAAAGATTTTGCCTTTGTTTTAAACATTGTGTCTTCAAATTAAAGACTTGTCTTTGTTTGTCATTACTGTTTAAAAGAGACAAATGTCCACTCCAAAACTACAGAAATATCAATTGCTTATTTAAAATGAATTTTCAAGCTATTGAATAGCTCTTTGCTTCAGACTCGAACAATTCTATTGTTAGAATTATTCTTTGTCTAAAAAATTCATTTGTCAATATAAGAATAAGTCTTTAAAATAAAGAAAAACTTGTTCAATATTCATCATAACTCTTTGTAAATTATATACAGACAGAGATTACATCAAAAGCTGGAGAGACCCACAGTGCAACAATGTAGAATAGGGTAAAAACGCAAGATAAACTGTTAAAAAAGAAATATATTATTCCAACTGCAAATTTCAAATGTCAAAAACATGAAAGAAAATATATGTACTCAAGCTCAAAGTTTTTACACACTGTAAACTGGCAAAGTGGACGTTTGTCAATATGTTTTCAATAAAAAATACCCTTTGATGTAAAGGATAACATGACTGAAGTTCAAAATTTTCCTTTATTTTATTTTTTTTTAAAAAATAGCTGTTGATTGTTGTCTGTATTTGTGGAGTTATTTCAAGTTTTTGTCACATTAATTTGTCATTTGTCCCACATTTGGGATTTCATCACTTAGGTTGCATAAGATATTTGGACAATATAATGGTTTTGAGTGTCAGCTCAATTGACTTTTTGTTTACTGTTACAAAATTATCCCAATTATTCAGTCAAATTTCTTATCAATTATTTATTTCTCTGTTGTTTGTGAAGTGTTCTCCCTCCTGGGAATAGAATGTTATTTTTACGGGACTTTAAATAAGCACCAGGTTTCTCCACCAATAACCACCTACTCCAAGTCTTCTTTTATGTCTAATAAAGGTGTTGTTATTTTAGACACATTTCTATATTATGCCTGGCCAATTTGAGTGTCTTGTTAGTTTTTTGCCTCTCTTTTAAAGTCACAAATATTTATTCACTGGCTACCTTCCTCTAGTGGTATCAATAAAAGTAAGGAAAAACTGCTTTGTTGATTCAACACATTTTACTTGTCCATAAAACATACATATATATTATGTGTTTCTTTTATACTGAAATAGTCACTGTCAATTTCCCCTTGATGTCAGATGAAATTGGAAGTGGGAAAGATGGGGGGGGGGGGCATAAAAGCCTTTGTTTAGTATCTATATTTCATCCTTATTCAATATATATTGATTAGGTAACACAAGGGAATAACTAAATGCCTCAATAGACCTCTACACCTACAAATACTGTCAGTTTGATACATTACACTCATTTGTCCTGATATGTAACATGATAGATTAGCTTCTACTCTTAGTTTGAAAAGGTGAGTTGAAATTTTGACTTTGCATATTTAATGGACATGAGAACAATTATTTTTGGGGAGTAATATTTCTAATTATTTTGTCAATGTTTCTGTGACGATTCTACATGTATTCTACATATTTAATTACTTCATAAAAATCAGTTAAGGTCTTTTGGATGAAGCTCAGATAATTTTTTCCACTCAATTTTCTGTTTTCTAGCCTATCAAACCATTGAGCCAGTAGTATACTAAATTTGTTTTGAAAAAAAACGATGTGTTGATCAGTTGGCAAAATTAAATGTCTTTACATTGTTTATATTTGAGAAAAGCTGTGTATTTGTGTTAAAAGACACCATTGTCAGTCGAAAAAAAAATCAAATTTCTGTCTTTTCATTGCATTTCTCAAGTTATCAGTTCATTGTTGGAGGAGGATTTGCATTCCCCAAGTGCTATTTTTGTCTGTTGCAGTTACTTAAGCAATGTTTACCATTTTGTGGTGAGATAAAATAAACTTAAAGTCATATTTGGTTATATAATGTCTTCATGTATGGGACATATATGTGACAGGAGGACATTTCAACTGTCATTGTCCCCCAATAAAAACAACATTTATCAGAATTAAACAAAAACATTCTTTGATATACATGCAATGTGCCAGATAAAACTCTGTGAATGTACAGGGTTTTTAGAGATATGTTATGAATATACCTGAGCAGCTAGTTGAGCTTGTAGATTCTTGTAAACAACGCCTTTAAATGTACCAAAAGTGAAATTTTAATTGGATTTTCATCCACATGAAAACTCATACAACATCCGACAATGTAATCCTGTCTAAATCTTTCTATTCACAGCAGCAATGCTTGTTTGTCATATTAATATTAATTATGAAGCACTTGTCATGTATATCTGTAGGATGTTTATTTAATTATTTTATTGCCATATTTGACAGGAAAATGAGTGAATCTATGTCACCTTTTGGCTTTCACTACCATTGAGTGCCACCTGATATAGGTTGTTGATCGTTGATTTGGTGGTGTGTTTATATTTTACAGGGCACCTTCTCAGATGTGATCTCGTATGACGCCTGTAAAGTCTGCACCAGTTGTAAAAGCCACCAGCTCACTCTCAGATACTGTGATAGTACACACAATACTCTCTGTGTCGGTGAGTGCTTTGGTGTATTTTATTTATACCTGTAATCGTGATACCTTGTCTACTGGTTCAAAGAGTAACAAAGGTGAAACAATATAATTTCTCAGAGTAGGACTGTGTTGATGAATGAAATCACATATTAATAATATCATGAATAGGGCCAGTGTACTTTGTACTTAAATACATTTTTATTTTAAAGTATTAAAAGTGCATTTGATTCATTTTAAGTATTTAGATTGTAAATTTCATGTACTTAAAAGGACATTGAAATCCTTTTGAGTACATTTTGCTATAACCTAGTGTTATATTTGTACTACAAATTTTCAAACCTTTGGTGATGTGTTTTTTATTATTTTGTAGTTTTCAAATGGAAAGTACTTGTCCTTAATTACTTGAAGTACTTGTATTTATGTATTTAGTTGGATGAAGTATTTGTAGTTGTTCTTGAATATTAACAAAGTACTTGTACTTAAGTACATTTATATTTTCTTTACTACAACTGTGAATCAAATACAAGTGTGATAAAAGTTTGAACAGTAAAACTTGTGCTATATTTTCAGACATGCCACCAGTACCAATTGAGTCTACAGTGGGAGTCAGTACTACAGAGGTAGTAGTGGTGGAGCAAGGCAAGAGTACACATGACAAACTCATACCTGTGTACTGTGCTGTACTAGGTAAAATAGTACTTTTGTTACAACAAACTACTGCTGGGCTTTGTAAATTGGCACACACCTCAACATTTGACCAATCAGGTTCACTGATACAAAAATATAACTTGTAAGCTGTATTTTCATTGGTCATGTGTCAATTTAATGCTCTGTTTAGATGGAGAAATTATTTTATAATCCTTCAAAACTTTGATAACTTGAAACCCACCCAAATATACTCCTATTTTACCCAGACTGCTAAAAAAGATAATTTCAATTTATCGAGAAAGGACATGAAATAACCCACATTTATGTTTACTTAAAGACATTTTACTTGTTTAAATTCTTCTTAAATGGTTGACTTAAAAAGTTAAAACTGGCCAGTCACATCAGATTACTATATCCAGTCCAGTTTTTTCTACCAACTGGTAGCTTTTTTGATATTCTCAGATTTACTTTTATCATGATTTTTAGTTTTACTATTTTTATATATAATTTTGATTTGTTCATCTTATGATTGTACAGGTTTGGTGATCCTACTACTTATCATATATGTGGTGGTAAAACAAGTCCAGTACCGTCGTAACCCTCCCAATAACAAGAAGAATATCTCCTATCTTGCCGTCACTGAGCCCGGGGCTTCCGCAATGACAAATGGGCCATTGGATGGGAACACTAGCGCCACCATGCAAGTGGTGGCCAACAGGAACCAAGGATCTGACAGTGGAGTGAGCTTAGAGCATGACTCAAGGCCTAGTGAGTGCAGTTAATTGAGTGGTTTGTGGGGATGATTGAATCATAGACGTTAAAAGGGATTCTAATTAAATAATCTGGTAATCAATGAATATTACACATGTGTTATGTATTATTATATCCCCAGACGAAAGTCGGGGATATATTGGATTCAGGTCCGTCGCGCCGCCGCCGCCGCCGCCGCCGCCGTAGAAATTTCCTTGTGGACGCGATAACTCAAAAACAAATTAATATTTTTTTTTCAAACTTGGTACACATGTTAAGGGTGCCCAAAGGAAGATCCCTATTTTAAGGTGACCTTAAACTCCCAGTAAAAAAGAACTTATGGCCACCTTAAGGTCAGAAATTGGACTTTTGGCCACTTAGAGCCCTGTAGGTCACAAACTATGATGCTCAGGTGGCTGAAATTTTACCTGACAACACATTAATATGTTCTTAGTACATGTGCCGAAAATCACGACTTTAAGTTGAGGAGAAAATTGTGTTTGAGGCCCATAAATACCCCCACTTGGGGATTTTTTGCTATACTTTTCACATATTTTGCCCTATAATTTGGAAGTGGTAATTCTGATGAGTCTCAAACTGCGCTAGGTATAACTTTGATATGTAATCCTTGTCTGTAGAAAATTTTAGGGCTGTAGGTTTACCCAAAGGGGTCGACTTAAGGTCTCAAAAGTGCCCACAGAGACCCAATTTATGCACTTTTTGCCACTTTCAAGCACTGTAGCTTTCAAACTATGTCTCTCATCTAAGTTAAATATCATCTGGGAATATATCTATGTGTTTTCTTATATGTGCCCCAACATTTAGGCCTTTAATAGACAGTTAACCTGTGTATCAGGACCATAAACACCCACCCGAGTGACCCTTATAAGACATTTTTCACATCTTTTTCCCTGTAACTTGGAAATGGTAAGTCTGAGAAGTTTCAAACTGTATTAGATATATATTCTGTGTGTAATCTTAGTATGTAACAGATTTTAAGTCTGAAGCTTTAATTTTGAAGGTCAAATTGAGGTCTCTAAAAGGCTCCCAAAGACCCAATATTTGGACTTTTTGCTACTTTTAAGCCCTGTGACTGTCAAACTATGTGACTGATAGAGCTCAAATCCTATCTGGGAAGATATTAGTATGTTATTTATATATGTGCCAAAAATTAAGGCTTTAAGAAGACATTTAACCTGTGTATGAGGACCATAAATCCCCACCCGAGTGACCATTTTTAGACATTTTTCACATATTTTGCCCTGTAACTTGGAAATGGTAAGTCTAAGAAGTTTCAAACTGTATTAAATGCATATTCTATGTGTAATCTTAGTATGTGACAAATTTTAAGTCTGAGGCTTTAATTTGAAGGCCACATTTAGGTCTCTAGAAGGCCCCATAAAGACCCAGTATTTGGACTTTTTGCCAATTTTAAGGCCTGTGACTGTTAAACTATGTGACTGATAGAGCTGAAATCTCATCTGGGAATACATTATTATGTTCTTTTTACATGTGCCAAAAATCAAGGCTTCAAGTAGACATTTAACCTGTGTATGAGGACCTTAAACACCCACCTGAGTGACCCTTTTAAGACATTTTTCACATATTTTGCTCTGTAACTTGGAAATGGTAAGTCTGAGAAGTTTCAAACTTTATTAGATACATATTCTATGTGTAATCTTAGTATGTAACAAATTTTAAGTCTGAAGCTTTAATTTGAAAGCCACATCGAGATCTCGAAAAGGCCCAAAGAGACCCAATATTTGGACTTTTTAACCACCTTTAAGCCCTGTGACTGTTAAACTATGTGATTGATGGAGCTGAAATCCCATCTGGGAATGCATTATTATGTCCTTTTTACATATGCCGAAAATCAAGGTTTTTAGTAGACATTTAACCTGTGTATGAGGGCCATAGACACTCGCCCAAGTGCCTTTTTGGACATTTTTTCCGTATTTTGCCCTGTTATTTGGAAATGCTTAGTGTGACAAGTCTTAAACTGTATTATATATAATTTTTGTTTGTTATGTATGTCCCCCAAAAAGTTTCAGATCTGTTGTTTAATTGCTAAGGTCTCTTTAACAATTGTAAAATGCCCACAGAAACCCAATTTATGGACATTATGCCACTTTAAAGCCCAGTAACTGTCAAACTATGTGGGTTATAGAGCTGAAATCTTTGAATTTTTAAAAGGAAATGCCTGTCTATTTAAATTTTGAATATTAATAATGTTATGGCTATCTTAGTCTTTTAAGAACTTATTTTTGTGTGTTATACCTCTGCTTGCTGAGTTTTTAACTTTTTAAAATGAAACTGGTTAAACATATTCAAGTAGACAAAATGGACACTTTAAGTGAGCTTTAAGTCCCAATATTAATGAAATTATATCCTTATGTAGTAAAAGTAGGGGATTTTTAACCCTCAACTAGCCCAGTTTTATTCAACTTGCCTCAGTTAATTTTGACACAGCTCCTACAGTTATGAACTCATTTCAGTTGATAATCACACACTTAAAATTCTCAATTCTTTTTGTATTTGAGTACCCCTTTTATATAGATTGTTTGTTTACCATTTATGCATCCCCCACCCGGATTCCCCCCACCCACCTCTGGGACCTCCAGCTATATTGAGTGACACTAAATAAACAAAGGTATTTAATGATATCAGATGAGAAACAAAGAACTCAGTGGGGTTGCAGATCTTGTGTAATAGTGAGAGAGGTGTGGAGAAGGGGAGAGGGGTGGGAGGTGGTGGGCTTCATTACATATAACACAAAGGGGAGTCAGAACTGAGATTGTGTCACATATTTAGGTTGCATATATATGGACCACATATATAGGTATAGAGGAAATGAATAACTGAAAACAATTTGCAAATTCTAAAAATAATATAATAAAATAATAATATAAATAATTTTTTTTTAAATAATATTTTATTTGTGAACAAATATAGTAACAGATATGCGCTTTTGGGATTATGAATTTTAGAATGGACATTGAATCATCAATCATTTAAATACTTTGAAGGAAGATTGAAAAGTATGATGAGTTGAGTTAAAAATAATATTTTATTTGTCAACAAATATAGAAACAGATATGCTCTTTTGGGATTATTATTTTAGAATGGACATTCAATCATCAATCATTTAAATACTTTGAAAATAGGTTTAGAGTTATCATTGCAGGAAGATTGAAAATATAATTTGAGTTATGTATTCGGCGTCTGGGGATACACCATCTTCCTTGGAAGATATAAACAGAGTAGATTGATGTGCTGAAGTTCATATAATAATGGGTAATTATGCTTTAAAAAATTCCCGATCAAAACCTGTGGCGTGAGTGATGACCTGTCTGGGGATATGTTGGCGCCGAGTTGGCCCAATCTAGTTTTTATTGCGTAAAATAGCCTTACCTTATCCTCACAAATGCTTACTTGGTTTTGTGGAGGCAAAACGCGGCGACCAACAAGAATATTAAAAAATTATTCTTGTTCGACAGGTGAACCCCGTAGTTAGTGATAGGTGCGCATGCGCACAACACATTGTCGGTTGGACTTTGTCGAGAGATCCTCATTCAATTTTTGGTCGTCGAGGAGGCAACACGTGAATTCCTTTAACATTCTGCCCATTTCTTAAACGGCAGATGCGTACTTTCGGAATTCATAGAGTTCCAACCAAGAAGAAAGAAGTTTTAGACTTCCTATTCCTCAGAAGTACAATTTTTCATGCTGAGGGTTGTGTAATCCCATGACAGCATTTTGAGATCCCCCTTGGCTGTAAAAACAGTCTTTGGTAGAGGATCTACTGCAGAAGATTCTTCGATTTTTTGGTTCAAGCTATCTACCTCTTCATGTATGAGGGATGTCCAACAGAAGTCTTTGAACTGGCCACATTTTCCTGAAATGACAGTATTAAGAGGTCTCCTGCGACTGAAAAACTGTCAACACTAGAAGATCTACTGCAGGCTTCTTCTACAACACCATATGATGTTAAGATCTGATAGCTGGGCAGATTTAAGTTCGTTTTCTGGGGTCAGTAATTAAACCTCCAGAAGGCTGGTAGCTTCTCTACTTGGTGAAAACAAAGAAGATGACCATTCATCTCGGTTCCAAAACATTTATCAGTGCTTCTAATGGGAAGCCCCTCATTGAAGTCCTGGTGAAGTTTATGAAGAAGGTCAGCAGTAAAACATTCATTATCTGAAGGATATTCCCCTCTAAGAAATGCAAATTGCTTTCATAGTGTGGAGTTCAATAGTACTCTACCATAACAGTATTTAACAGTTTTTCTGTAGCCTGGAAAACAGTCAGTCCTAGAAGATCTACTACTACAGAGGTTTTATCGAGGTTTGCCATCACCTTATTAACCTGGCATCAAGACAGTTACATTCCTCCATTGCCTTGTGTTAAATCTACAACTGGCTTGTGGACCATTTACTAATTCTTCTATTCATAGTTCATTACAGAGAAGATAACACATAAGTTTTCCCACCATTCTCTTCAATGAAATGGGGATTCTGGTGTAGTAGAAGAAATACGTATAAATAGCTATGTTATATGAAAATATTATTGCCATCTCAGAGTTGTGCAGTTTTTGAATGGGTGCTTTGTAGCCGTCCAATCAAAACTCCCCTTTCATGTGGCTCTACTGCAGGTGCTACAGACAGGAAACAATCCACCATGCTGCTGAAAATATTGTGTTGCATTTATTATGTTAAATACACACAATTTCTTCTGTAAAAGACTACAAGTCGCAGGATTTTCTCAGTAAAATAGTTTCCTCTATCATATCTGACACAATGCTGCTTGTTTTAGATGGATACATTTGCTTTTGTCAAGACATGGATCGTTGGTGTGTTATGTGCTTTATAAAATGTATAGTACTGACAGCCTACACGAGAAGTTTAGTCTATTCAAGGAAGTTAATCAGCATTGGGCAAGGTTAGTGCGTGGATTGATGACCATTCCTGTCATTTTCTTTGCATCTTACAATATCATTGGCCAGTGGGGATCTGTGTGTCCTGAACATGCATACGTCTCTCCAAGCTGTGAAATGGAATTTTTATAAAGAAACACGGTCACAAAAGGTTAATGGCCAGTTTCGACAGATCTCCATGCCTAATACAAGGGTTGTGCAAATCTTGAGACGGCTTATCGAATAATATTCCAGTCGAATCCGCCCATGTCTGTACATCCCATAATTTAAAGCGGTTACAGACAGGGGAAAAAAAATGGCTACCTAAGAGTGTCGCAAATGCACAATTTACCACCTCAAGGATTGCACAACTCCAGGTTTTACAGCAGATTATTTCTTGTACCAGAACTCGGCAATAAATGGCGCCCTGTGATAGATCTCAGTGTCCTTGACAAATGCCTGCTAGTTCCAACTTTTAAGATGGAGACAGCAGAGATAATCAGAAACTCGGTCACTAAAGGTGAATGGCTAGTTTTGATAGACCTGAAAGATGCGTTCTTTCACGTTCCCATACATCCAGATTCTCAACACTTGCTACGTTTCCATGTAGACAAAAGAACGTATTAGTTCAAAGCACTGCCATTCGGGTTGGCTACTGCACCCCTAGAGTTCACGCGGATTGTAAAAGAAGTAAAACTCGTTCTTCAGTCCCGCGGAATTCGAGTTCACCAATACGTGGACGACTGGTTGTTAAGAGCAAATACCAGACACCAGTGTCAGCTTCACACAAGAGAACTCTTCCATGTGGTGCAAGAACTTGGCTTTGTGATAAACTTCGAAAAATCAGAGCTCGAACCTACACAAAAAAAATCGACTTTCTGGGTTACCATTTCGATTTGATACAGGGAAAAGTCTTTCCAACCGAAAAGAAGTTGAAAATTCTAGAAAATTCTGTTCTGGACATGGAGATCACATCACAAACAACCCCAAGGTTGCTTATGTCCCTGATAGGTGTACTAGCATCTCTAGAAAATACAATACCAATGGATCGGTTACATATGCGCCCTTTCCAGTGGTACCTAACAACAGGCTGGCAGTATCCCCAGTCACTAGACCTGAAGATTCCTGTTTCAAACTTTCTGAAAAGTCATCTTCAGTGGTGGAAAGATAAAAAAAAAAAAAAAATCTGAAAATGGGTTATCCGTTTCATCCACAGGAACACAATACCCTTATTTTCACAGATGTGTCAAATCAAGGTTGGGGAGCTCATTTAGAAAACATGTCAGTCAGTGGCAATTGAACAGATCAAGAAAATTGCTTCATATCAATGTCCTAGAGTTAAAGGCAGTGTTTCTGGCCTTAAAAGAGCTTTCAAAACAAAATTCTAGGCAAAAAGGTTCTGATAGCAACAGACAATGCCACTGTAGTCAGTTATCTGAGCAAACAAGAGGGAACACACTCTTGGGACATGTGTCTCCTGGTTTGGCGCATCTTGGCCTACTGCAATCCTCGAAACATTCTCATAAGAGCCAGATACATTCAGGGTTGCCTCAATGTCATAGCCGACAGTCTCTCCAGGAAGGACAAAATAATTCAAACAAAATGGTCACTTCATCCTCAAATATTCAGCCTAATTTGCCTAGTTTGGCACAAACCAATGGTGAACATGTTTGCTACCAAACTGAATCACAAACTAGTAAACTACCAATCTATGTCTCACCAGTCCCAGATGCAAATGCTGTGAACATAGATGCTTTGAACATCTCCTGGGAGGGTCTGGACGGCTATGCCTTTTGTCCTGTAGCACTCATACCAAAAGTCATACAGGAAATGAACACCTACAGGTGCAAGATGATAATAGTAGCACCAGGGTGGTCCAGCATGCATTGGTTTTGGGATCTTGTGAATCTGTCAACCAAACCCCCATTACAACTATCTCATTGGCCTCATCTGTTAAAACAACCGTTCAGTCAGAAGTTCCATCAGAATCTCATGTATCTGAATCTGCATGTTTGGCACCTAGACACCACTCAGAATCACTTGAATCATTCTCTGAGCAGGTGGCAGATAGAATTAAGGCACCTCAAAGACCCTCATCTAGAAGATTGTATGAGTCAAGGTGGTCCATTTTTGAACTCTGGTGCCAACAGAACATGGTGGTCAGCACAGAGCCTTCTATCTCAGACATAGCGGAATTTTTGAACCATTTGTTTACTGTCAAAAATTTGAAGCCTGTCACAATTGCTGGCTACAGAGTTGCAATAGCTGACCATTTGGGACCTTTTGGCCAGGAAGTAGGCAGGAGTTTGCACTTAAATAGACTCCTTGCAAGCTTTTACAGGGACAAACCCATCCCTCTTGGGACCTATCTTTGGTTCTTATGTCTTTGACTAAAGCACCTTTTGAACCTTTGAAGGTTGCAAGTCTTAGGATTTTGGCTTTCAAGACTGTTTTCCTGATGGCTTTAGCATCTGGCAAAAGGAGGGGGGAGGTGCACGCTTGGACATATTCTTCCCTCAGACACAAAACCTTACTGGAAGGAGGTCACTATTTCTCCTTCTCGTGCCTTCTTAGCAAAAAATCAGTTGATTGCCCAGATTCGCTAAACCAGTGGTCATTCCAGCTCTTAAACCTTTTTTGAGCTCAGACTTGGCTGAGGATATGACTTTATGCCCTGTCAGAGTACTTAGATACTATCTAGACAGAACTTGTGCTTTAAGAAAGGGAAAGAATCTCTTGTTTATATCCTTTAAGGAAGGCTTTGACAGAGATTTCATGATATCTGCTATCTCTTCTTGAATCAGACAGACTGTCTTATTGGCTTATCAGTCATCCAATTTTGATACACAGGACCTACAGGTTAAGGCCCATGATGTTAGGTCCATGTCTGCTTCTTTAGTATTCAAGGATGTGGCCCTAGAGCAGATTTTAGGCTCCTGCCATTGGAAGAGCCACAACACGTTTTCTACCTTTTAAGCTATGTGTCTTGGCAGTCCACAGACCAAACAGATTACAATTAGGCCCAGTGGTTTCTGCTCAGCATGTGATTGGCTTTGAGTATGTTCTTGCGTATTTCATATGGCTTACATACTTTACTCTTCCTTCCATACCAGTTTCTTGTATGGACATATGTCTTCTTCTGTTGCGGATGGCCTCATGACTGTATTTTGTAAAACACAGAAGCCAGCTTGGGGTGCCTTCTTGCTGGATGACAGCTCCCAGCTCGAGGGACCCAGGAAGCCATTCCCCACCACACAGTTATGGGTGATGGTTTAGATATAGGACAACTTTATGCTACATTGGACAAGTGTCAACTACAACTGTTACAGTACATCATGAATATTCATGAGATTAGCTATCATTACTTATCTTTATAGATATTTTACAGTAATGGAAAATTCTGTTGTAGCATACTTAAGCTTATCTTATCCTCTCCATCAAATGCTTTCATGGTGAACCCCATAATCTATTAACAGGGAGGTTGCAAAACAAACCCCTCCTCCTGTTATGGTTGGAATCAAGCATTTGTGAGGATAAGGTAAGGCTATTTTACGCAATAAAATGTAACAAATTTTATTGTAATTTAACTTTTTGTAAGTTAAATACTTACCTTATCCTCACAAGGACAGACCCACCCTTCCTCCCCTCACAAGTTTGTTTTCATAGGGGACCAAAAATTAAATGAGGATCTCTCGACAAAGTCCAACCGACAATGTGTTGTGCGCATGCGCACCTATCACTAACTACGGGGTTCACCTCTCGAACAAGAATAATTTTTTAATATTCTTGTTGGTCGCCGCGTTTTGCCTCCACAAAACCAAGTAAGCATTTGTGAGGATAAGGTAAGTATTTAACTTACAAAAAGTTAAATTACAATAAAATTTGTTACAATTTGGCTTTTATAAAAAAATAAATATAGAACGAGAGCAGGAGAGCAAATACCTCTGCCAAGGCCCAACACAAATTAAATCAGTTTTATGTTGGACCAAGAGCCACCTACTGTGAAAATTTGATATAAATCCATGCAGTAGGTTTTTTGTTATCTTGTTAACATACAAACAGACAAACAAAAAGAAATGTAACAGTCACATAACCTACTTAGTGCATGTAAATGCCACTGTGGCCTAGTGGGTAACATAGTCGCCTAGGAACACAGAGGACGAGGGGTTCAAACCCAGATACAGGCAGATACATAGTGGTGGTTCTCTGTCATTGGGTCCTATCCCCAGTGGCAGGTTAAAGAACCTGAAGGACATTGATAAATAGTCATCCTTGAGCCCTCTTTCAGTTAGGGGAATGTCAGTAACTTGAGAGCCTAGGCTGTACTTGTGCAGTCATATAGCGCTTTGAGTCCTTTAGTACATGGAGATATTGCATTGAGTATAAATACAATACAATACAAAAGTAGCGAGATAGAAACTGGATTGTGGTGTCATTTCTGTATAGATCTTAATCTTATTTACATGAATGTATTTTTCAGTTCACAATAACATGCGTATTAAGGACATTCCCAGTGTGAAGTTGAAGGCTGTGGAACAGATGCTACATAGCGCACCTCAGTGGAGAGGAGGATGGACCAGCTTTGCCAGGGAAATCGGTAATAGTGAGATTCATTATTGTATCCACGAGATAGCATCCGGTGGATACTATGGATTTCGCTTCGTTACGCCGATGCTACCACTGCTGCTGCTGCAGTGTGTAGAGAGATTTTACCATTACCACTCTAACGGAAAAAATATTCTAGGTAGCCTTCTCAAATTTGCAGGATATATTCATTACCATAAAATCTTGCCTGGGAATTTTTTTGGCCTCATTTTGAAAAACAAGATGGCCGCCACGGGTGTTTTTTCGACTTTCAGCAAGGACTTTTGTTGGCCGTCTAGAGCAAAGGGTATTATAGGTAGAGATCTCAAATTAGCAGGATATGTTCATCATTACAAAATCTTGAGTGGGAATATTTTTGGCCTCATTTGGAAAAACAAGATAACCACCACAGGCATTTCTTTTCAGTCATGAAAAGTGCTTATATCTCCCTTATTATTGGTCCTAGAGGTTTGCAGTGTTAAACCAACCTATAGGAAATCATGGGCTGCGAATCTTTTGATGTAGTCGGATTTGACCTTGGGCCCCTCCTTCAAGATCAAACGAGGATAGCCAAACTTAAAAGTGGTTATAACTCACATATTATTGGTCATAGAGGTTTGCAATGTGAAACCAACCTATAAAAAAATCATGGGCTGGGAATCTTTTGATGTGGTCAGATTTGACCTTGGGCCCTTCCTTCAAGGTCAAGCGAGGATAGACAAACTTAGTGATTATAACTAGCTTATTATTGGTCGTAGAGGTTTGGGATGGTAAACCAACCTATAGGAAATCATGGGCTGGGAATCTTTTGATGTGGTCAGTTTTGACCTTGGGCCCCTCCTTCAAGGTCAAACAAGGATAGCCAAACTTAAAAGTGTTTATTGCTCACTTATTATTCGTCCTAGAGGTTTGCAATGTGAAACCAACTTATAGGAAATCATGGGCTGGGAATCTTTTGATATGGTCAGAGTTTACCTTGGTCCCCCTCCTTCAAGGTCAAACGAGGACACCCAAACTTAAGTGCTTATAACTTGCTTATTATTGGTCGTAGAGGTTTGGTATGGTAAACCAACTCATAGGAAATCATGGGCTGGAAATCTTTTGATGTGGTAAGATTTGACCTTGGGCCCCTTCAAGGTCAAATGAGGACACCCAAACTTGAAAGTGCTCTTACCTCGCTTATTATTGGTCGTAGAGGTTCGGAATTGTAAACCATTGTAAACCAAATCATGTTTGGTAAGTGAAGCCAACCTATAGGAAATCATGGGCTAGGAATCTTTTGATGTTGTCGTATTTGACCTTGGATCCCTCCTTGAGGGTCAAATGAGGATAGCCAAACTTAAAAGTGCTTATAACTCGCTTATTATTGGTCCTAGAGGTTTGCAATGTGAAACCAATCTGCAGGAAATCATGGCCTAGGAATCTTTTGATGTGGTCAGATTTGACCTTGGGCCCCTCCTTCAAGGTCAAATGAGGATAGCCAAAATTAAAAGTGCTTATAACTCGCTTATTCTTGTTCCTAGAGGTTTGCAATGTCACACCAAACTATCGGAAATCATTTGCTAAGAATCTTTTAATGTGGTCAGATTCACCTTCCTCCTTCAAGGTTAACCAATGGTTGAATGGCTTTGGTGAGTTTTCTTTCTGGTTAAGACAATTTGCATGAGTTCTCCGATACGCTAGGTCTAGTTAAACAAGTCTGGTCATACCAGGAAAATCGGTAACAGTTGAAAAACCAGTGCTATCTTCCAATTACAAAAAAAAAAAAAAAAATACAATTCTAAATCTGGTAATTTCCAAAGGAGTCTTTCTTTCAATTATGATGTATACCTAGTGTTGTTGTTGAATGCAAATTTTAGAACCTGTTTCCGAAAGCGGAAATTCGGTGAAAACAGGGTATGTTTGATTTATAAAATGCAAAGAAAAAATGTTTTCAAATATATACATCTGCTGTAACTTGCATATATATATAAATAACAACCACGATGGACTTTTTGAAGACTTTCGAGGACTAAATGTGTGATATATTAATAGAATTTTATAAAATACTGTTAAATATTTGTTTTAGCTTAAGGTTTTGGTAAACTTAAGTTAAAATAATGAAATATGTGACAAGACCGGTTTTTATTAGAAGAAAACAAAATGTAACTGGATCACTATCTTTCGGTTGGCAAATAGGTTTCCAGTTTACCGTCTTCAACACTATGTATCCTCATCATTACAAGATTATTGCAGGGTTAAAGTTTGTTCCTGTGGGGTTCCATATAGTTGGAATAATTAAATGCTATTATTTTCCGTCGGACACTCATTTAGCTAATAATCAAAACTTCCAGTCTTCCCTTAAAGTGTTTTACATTCACAGATCATAATAATATTTGATTGCCATACTGTTCAGGTGACATTCATGCGATACTCTTTCTTTTCTAGGTTTCAATAATGCCAAGATATCCCAATTTGAAAACAAGGCGTCTCAGTCAGGCAGAATGCCTGCGGAAATCCTTCTCACCGAGTGGTCGAAAAGTGAGAACGCCACTGTGGAAACTCTAGTCAGAATCCTGAAAAACTGCGAGCGAGATGATATCATCAGCATATTGTACAGTGACTCACGTAACCCAGCATTTTTGCAGCAACAACAAGGTGTAATGAACAGTGGTCATATGGTTACTACAGCTGCCGGAAATCCTGGCATTCCCATTTGTAACCCCAACAGCCATGGGAGATCCATAGGAGGTCTGAGTTATAGCAACCAACAACAAGGCCACATGGGTAATAACATAAGTCAAGGACAGATAAATGTAGGTCAAGGACACCCAGGTGGCCTCCACATGGCAAGTAGTGGTAATGTAGGTCATGGACAGAACCCACAGGGTGGCCAAGGGCATCACATGATAAACAGCAATGTGTGTCAAGGACAAATAAGTGGAGGCCAAGGACAGTTGAATCTAGGTCAAGGACACAGCAGTGTGAGTGGATCCAGTACAACTGATGTGAGTGGTACAGGTGGTCCGAGGTATGGCATAGGTGGCCCATCATCCGGAGGATTTCAGCATGTGGTACCCTCCTATCATAGCTTACAAAGTGGACAGCAAATGGTTTGAAGTTGACAATGTTTAATGAAATTGTTTTTAGATAAAAAGCCATCTACACATATGTTATTTTGAATATTTGATTGAGCCTTAGGCTTAATTGGAACTATTGAGCAGATGCTTCAAGATGTCAAGTGGTCTATAGCGCAAAGTACTTACCGACTAGTTTGTACTGCCTTCGTCCAATACAAACTGAAAATGCTTGTTGTGATATAATCTATACAGTGAGTAGAAACTGACTTCAAATAGGTAATAAATTCAGATGTACATGCAGTTGAACCCATCATTCTTGAAACTTAAAGTACAACCCAAAATGCTTCCAATAGTGCTGGGATATGAAACAATAGGGTAAAATTCCATGCAAAAGTGTCATGTTACAAGTAATATGTTTAAGACCATTTTATTCTAAATTAATAATACTGGGTTTGTTTGTTTTTTTTTCAAAACACTCAAGACTCGTGTAAGAATTTACCCATTTTTTGTAGTGGGTTAAAAATGTGAAATACCTACCACAGTGTATTAAATTCACCACAGAAGCCACCAGAAAATGTCACAAAAATATACAAAAAATAAGAAGAGAATCCCACAATGCAAAGTAAGATATGTGGCTTTCTAAACTATATGACTTACTCTGGGTAAATGTCTCATGTGTAACTGATGTAGTTTAAGTACTATTTACTATAATGATCTGAAAACAGATTCTCATTATGTACAGTGCTATAATACTTGTTATAGTTTTATGTGTGTATCTGTGTATTACAGTAGTCTATTAGTTGTACATGTTGATTTTTTGGACATTTTTGTATGTATTTCTAAATTCCACTGTTATCTATTGCTTGTAGAGATTATTTAATCTTTTAAAAACAAAAGCCTTGTTTTAAGTATGTTTCTTCAGTTTTCAAGCATTTGGTGTATTTTGTTCCTGTTTTTCAGCTTACAAGAAGTGGACACATAGTTCATGATCTTGTATTATATGTCCACAGGTAAAAAGTTTAGTTAGCTATGTTTATTTATAATTAAGTATTTTAAAAACAAAGGTTTCTTGTTCTCTGTTGGCTTAAATGTCATGCAGTGAAACCTCTATTTTCCAATCTTCTGATGTCCAAATATTTGATTCTTATCAACCCAAATTATATTATTATTTCCTCCTATTTTTGCAAGTTTCATAAGATCACTAGATTTGATGTTTTTTCAAATGTCTGTTATGCAATCTCAAGTCAAAACAGAAAATAACCACGTACTCCATAATGCATCCTAAACTGACAAAAAAATCAATCTAAATTTTTTAAATGTAAAATAATCAACAGATAATTGATACAACTTGCCTAAGTGTTGGTATAAATTGTGTATGACTTCCTCAATACATATTCTGGGGATATACCAGCCTGATATGTCAATGAAACTTGTAGACAAGGCAAATCTGTACACAATTGACTCTATGTAAGTAGAACCAGTGATAAGTGAAGTTATGGAGAAGTATTACCAGTTTTCAGGTCCAAATATTCTAAAATGCTGTGTATTTGTTTGCGTATGTGGAAGTTAACTCATACCTAAGACCATATCCTGTGGTCATTTGGAGTTCTAGTTATTCAGAATCTACTATACTATGATGGAACATCAGCTTTAGCTCAATATAACATGCAAAGCAATTGTTTTCTTTAGACTAACTATGACATTGACATTTAAACATTGATTCAAATACATGCAGTAAATACTACATATTACTAAATGTGTTTGAGAAAATATGTCTTAGGAGATTTCATATTACCAGTATATATGGTTGGTTCTATTTACACATTTCTATGTTTGTCCAAGTCTATTTTTTGTTCAAGTCTGTTTTTTTTAAGTCTTGCAAGAGACTTATATCAGAGAAGATAGAATGGTTATAATTTTTGTTCATTATATTTTTATCGTGTATAAAGTGACTTTGCTGAATACTCATATTTTGCTACTTTCTGAAAATGATTTTAATTTCTTGAAATTCTGAAAAATTGAGATTAATAGTTCTTTGTAGAGTAAGAAAGCTAAAATTCAACAGGAATCTAAAATTCGCCACCTCTAAAACCTTATTTCTTTGAAGAAAATGATGTTTTGTGTTAAACTTGGTATTTTTCAGTCCAAAAGGCCTTAATTTAGTATACATTCAATAAATCTCACCTCAATTCAATTATCTTATTAGTATTTCCACATGTAGTGAATTTCAGATATGTGGCGAAGTTTAGATATGTGGCAAATTGTAGATTTCTTACTGTATTACTTGTCTTTTGATACTTACAAGCAAAGGTTTTTTTTGTTTTTTTTTTTGTTTGTTTTTGAATAGATAAGATTAGATAACGAAACTGAGAAAATTACACATTCAGCATTTTGTTTGCCAAACTTTAATGTTACTTTAAATCTGATTCAACTTCAATAATTACGATAAGTACAAATTGTAAAAAAAAACTGTTCATATACAAACAGGCAGATTTAATTCTTTGATGTGCAAATATACCTCAGATATGTTGTTGTATTTATTTTGAAAACTTTTGCCCAGATAATGATGTTTTAAATTTTTTTAAACATGATTTTCATCTACCAGTAAATGTAAAAAAACTTTGGTCATGTGACCTACTTGTACAGATTGTAGGTCATCTTCACAAAATAGGTGAATTGTACACAACATATAGATACACCACAAAAGTGGGGCAAAAATCAACAAATTTATGATTCATGAAAAAAAAAAAAAACAGGGCTAATGTATACAATGACATCTATGTCTTGTTTGTCTCATCAGATTGTAATGTCTTCTGTCATATAATACATTTGTAATTTATATTAAAAGACAAAAATAAATGTCACTTTGAAGTCAGGAGTTTTTATTTAAGAGCTTTGTACCATTTAGCCAAGTTTATAATTGTATTCCTCTGTCCAGTGGTTTTTATTGCAGAACTGGTATGCACCACTCGCCTCCATTCTTTGTAATTGTATTCCTCTGTCCAGTGGTTTCTATTGCAGAACTGGTATGTACCACTCGCCTCCATTCTGTCAACCACCTGTCCTATGTGACCCAAATGATGTATTGAAAGTAAAATTAAATCCAGGTCAATCCATCAATTTTATTATTTATTGCATTAATTCATCCTACCCAATGGACAATTGCTAAACCAACCGGTGCAGACTGGCCTGCCGAACATCAGAAAAATCGTCCTGTGTTTCCACTGGCAGGACCGGTCCAGTACTGTGCATTCGCAAGGTGGCACATCGTACTTCCTGTCTAGACAGCGTGCATCATAGCATTGCAGAATTGAACTTTATTTTCATATTTGCTACATTTTCTGAGTATTTCTACACAACATGGTATTTTATCATTTTGACCCTGAATTGACACCATTTAGTTCAGAAATTGTTAGTTTAGTTTGAGACTTAGTTAAGGGAAATAAGCTTTGAATTAAATATATGCTTCATTACATTGTATTTACCATAGTTAATTAAAAGTCATAATGAAGAACAAACCTTTGTAACTAAGTTAAACTTTAGCTTCAACTAAGACTCTGGAGCTTTGATGCAAGTCCGGGTTGGTGTTTCTTATAGTGTTATGCACTCTTCATTTACTTTTTACTTCATAAATGTTGATACACAGTGTTCAACAATGTCCCAATAAATTTGTGTTTTGTGATCATGTCACAGGTTAAAAGATATCAAATTCTGAAGCAATATATTGAAATGGCTGTAGGTACAACCCACTGTCCAATTATTCTGCTTTAACCTTTTATAATCCTTGAAAATGTTTGCCAATACCTTGTTGTTTACAGTGGTTTGGTGATCAACTTGTATGCACATCTTTCCTCCATGCTCTGAGAAACTCGTTATTTTATGACCATGTACAATAAATCGAATCAATTTTTCTGAAGCTTTTTGGTTAATACATTTACATCACAAGTTTAGAGTCAGGGTGCAAATTCCAGATTTTATATGGAATTGTATTAAATAATTTAAAAGCATAGACTCGGATGCTTACCCAGCAATTTTTCTGCAGACACGCCAAGAGCTTTAGATTTATGTTCATTTTTATGTTATAGTTTCTTTAATCTGAAACAGTTTCCATTGCAGAGTTATGTGACCACAGATTATACAGTGGAAACTCTGTTATCAAGTCTTCTGTTGTCTAAATATGCAAATTTATTAACTCCCTAACACTCTACCAAAATTTTTATTGTTTTACATGAAACTAACCCTTCTATTTTATAAACCCCTGGTATGTCCCAATACTTTTACACTAAGATACCTTTTTCAAGACTATTCTATTCCATTTTTTTACTTTTATGGTGCATAATCTCTGCCAGACAAACTCTAAGGCGCAACACCAAAATCCAATTAAAAAAATCATCTATCCATAGCCGTTGCCAAGTCCAGTACCACGGACTATTCTATTAATATTATGTAATATTTAATATATTAACACAAGTGATCCATTTTATGAATACCAGGCCTGATGTGGACTCGTGGGGTGAAGTCCAATTGATAGCATAAACTCATGGAATGAAGTCCAGGCATTAACATGTACTGGCAGGGTCTGGGTAAGTGACAGATCTACTGAAGTAAGGCAGACCATAGTCTGAACAGTCTGTGTCATTTCCTGGTTTGCGACACATTGCATCCACACCTGAAGTGAAAAAAATGGACCGTCACGTTTACCAAGTTAAAGTCTGAATGATACGTGTCCTCATTATTGAGGAAGATACAAAAAATGAAATGGCCAAAATACCATTAGATGACTAATGTAAAATCCCAATTCTGTATAACAAATGCACCCAAATATTTTGAGTGTGGGTCAAATTCAATTTTTTATGATATATTGCTTATTTCTCAATCGCTGTTTATCCCTTTAGAATTCATTTTGAAGATATTACCTCATGTATTCAGTTGCTATGCAGATTGATCTGGTTTATTATCAAAGTTCCATTGAATTCTTTTTTTTAGATTTTACTTCTTATGAAGGTGAAGTTACCAAAATAGCTTATGATTTCTTACTTATGTGTTCATTAGTACTGCATATTTTAAATTTTCAAATTGATCTATAAAGTGGGTTTGGACTGACTGAATGATTTGTAAAGGTTGAAACTTAAAGAACTAAAACCACACCTTTATTATCAACCACAGGCTATATTTGGACTATATTGGGGGCATATTGAGCAGGCTAATATTCTACTAAGGATATAAGCAACAAATACGTTTTGTATATCACTGGAAAGGTATGTTTACAGAGCTTCTCATGTTTGCATGAAAATCCACATAGAATTTGTGGAGAAATCACAAGTTAAATAATTGTGTGGAGATATTGCGCAGAGTATACATACACAATACAATACAATTTAGTAATGTCTGTACATATATCCGAGGCTTCTGTGCATTCTTTCTATCAACATGGGTTTATTTTACTTACTAATCATACAAAATGATGGAAATAAAAGTACAACATCCCTTGTAGAGTAAGAAATCTAAAATTCGCCAGGAATCTAAAATTCGCCACCTCTAAAACCTCAGTTAATTTTATGAAGAAAATGATGTATTGTCTAAAAATTGGTATTTTTCAGTTCAAAAAGCCTTAATTTACTATACATTCAACAAATCTCACCATAATTAATTAATTTTATTAGTATTTTCACATGTGGCGAATTTCAGATATGAGGCGAATTTTAGATTTCTTACTCTATGCACCTGTACAATATTGCCAGCTTCATAAGTGATATATTTTTTTTCATATTGGTGATTTGGGAGGTTTTCCTATTGTCTAATCCCTAAGTGAATGATATTGATTCATTAAAAATGGATTACCATATATGTTAGTTTGTTTTCTGCAGAATGTGCTGTACGTTTCCTGTTGACTGCAAAGGAATTTTTTCAAGGCAGGATTCCACCAAGACAAGAAAGCAGAGTTCTGCTTGTGGGTCTGTAAAATATAAGAGTACGGTTTGCAAAATGCCTTGAAAGACTCGTAATAAATTAAACTGGTAATTGTTCATGGGCATATTAGGTTAACAGGATGTCTTTGTTTAAGTAGGTTTACATCTTGTAAATTTCATTTATTAATTTTGCTTTCTGTTAACAGGCTTATTTCACTGAACAAAGATAATATATATTTTCCAGTAAAAGTCACTTTTCTGATACTAGAAAGGTCAGAACTTCACTTGTTTCATTTAAAAGTATAGGTAAATGGTCTAATTATGAAGTAATATGGCAATAATAAAAATTGATAAGACACTCCAGTGATGAAAATTCAACCCTAGAGAAAGGTGTCAACTCAGTGGAACAAGACTTCACATGACATTGCCCAATCCTAGAGTCTTAAATATTATTGATTAAATTGAGAATGAAAAACTAGAAGCTGGTTCAATTAGTTTTGAGGTTTAGTATTGTTATAGTTTAGAGTAAACCAGCACAGAATGGCTGAACAAGATGTTTGAACAGAGGAACTTACCATCATATTAAGACCATTGTATGTTCTGGAGCATTTAACTTCTGTAAGGTAGCGGACTTTATTGGGAGACTGCATAAATCTTGGCAGAACAAGTCCGACATCGGCCTGGAATATTATGGAATTCAAAGCAAAATATATTACTGTATCTATGGGTTTCTGTTCTCTTTAATACTTAATTGCTGCCCCTTGAAACTACAATTGAACTTAATATAGAAAGTTTCTTGTGTAATCAGAATTTCAACTGTTATTCATTTGTAAATTTTATTTTAAATGTAGCTTATATGTATGTAGCTTATATGTAAATATAAGCTACAATACCTACCTATTGTAACAATATGCTTTACCGGTGGTTGACCACGGGAAGCTTCCAACCGGAGTAAAAGTTGAAAACTTATTACCCGTGAAATACAGATAGCCGGGGCCATCCAAAACACTGGTCACGGGGAATGCCGGTGATATAGTACCGGTGTGGGTATACGCGCACCTGCTGGCTTGGCCACGTGACCTAGGGAACCTATCAGATGCTCGATAGAGCTCCTTTGGGTTAGGTGCATTCATTTCTTAATAATTACCCCCACCCACTGATGATTTGATCCCATTTATTCTTTAATGAAAGTTTATATAAATCCCTTTCACCCTATTTAAATTTTTCCTCCATGTTCATTCTATTTTATCACAACTCCTAAATATAGATGTTTTTCGCCCAGTAGAGTAACATTTCTAGTCCTAGACTTTCCCGGCACTTACTGGATCTGTTGGAGTAAGAAATCTAAAATTCGCCAGGAATCTAAAATTCGCCACCTCTAAAACCTTAGTTAATTTTATGACGAAAATGATGTTTTTGTCCAAAAATTGGTATTTTTCAGTTCAAAAAGCCTTAATTTACTATACAGTCAACAAATCTTACCACAATTCATTTATTTTATTAGTATTTTTACATGTGGCGAATTTCAGATATGTGGCGAATTTTAGATTTCTTACTCTACCTCTGCATTGGCCACATTTAACCTGGGTCAGGGATGCATTGTATCATGCTAGAACTACACTGACCTCATTTCTATTGGGATATCACATTATAAAATAAGAAAATAGGAAGATGTTCATTCACAGTTCTCCCCATATCTTAGTTAATAGCTCTTGTACGAGATACGAGCATCTCATGATCATGGCTGCTCGTGACCGACATGTTGTACCCACAACTCGTACAGTAGGTATTATTTACCTTCTATGTAAAATACATTCTCTATACCAATTGCATTAAAAATAGATAGTGTTTCTGAGAAACCCTATGGAATTCCGGGACCTCATGTGTGCATACATGAATATTAAGGAATTGTACAAGTATGAGAGTTTGAAGTATTTGATCTTTAACTAAATAGATGTTCCTACATAAAATACTCGATCTTCAAGCAGCATTTCTATTTATTAAATTTTAAATGTTTGTAGAAAATCCTATGGAATTGGGTGATCTCATATTTCTTCATTAATATCAATAAGATCTGTACACAAGTATTTGATATTCATGCAGAAATAATTTTTATTGTTATAAAATATTTGTGTACAAGTTGTGGGTACGAGTTGTTGGTCACGAGATGTCGTGGTGACGAGTTACATGTAAATCACTTGTACAGTAGTCTAGTCACTGACCATCAAATGTACAATGTGGTTACACTTTGTCGTTGGTTACCTTTCCTTGCAGAACCCTGTCCGTGATCCTGTCCATTGCCTCTGTAATCGTGGTTGATGCAACAACGGATGTTGTTCTCTTTTTCTTGACGTAAAACCCTCCATCTTTCACACAGTCCCTAGAAACAGCTAATAGTCTGGCGTAGGCTATGTATTAAAAAAAATAGAAATTAATTGACAAGGCCTTTTAGGCTATTATAAAAACAACTCCCAGTGTATCGTGTTTGATTCGGACAGTTATTAGTTGTGCAGTGACTTCTGTATTCGTTGCAAATTTGTAATTATTGTAATATTTTACATTCATTACAATAGGATCCATTACTGTTGTATTTCAGCTGGTTTTAATGGTTCAGATGTTCAGTAAATCGAATGGTCGTGTCTCAGCAAATGATGGTACAGTAAATTCTTGTTCTCCAAAGCCTAATTAACAGGCACTTTCATGATCGGCAAAACAAATTTTTTACCCAGTTTGTAATTGTTACATCTCTTCAGTTCTGCCACTGTAATTGTTGAGTCTGGCCTCACTATTAGCACTGGATCAGGTATATTAAAGATTGGCTGTTCTCCAAATATATATCCTTCCTCTCTTGCAGGGGACTTCACCAGATTAGCACACACATCATATATCCGCTCATCTAAAACTTAGATTTTTTTAGATTTAACACATGTAACATTTAAAATAAGTACTTAAGAATGTATAAAAGGTGATTAATATTTCATTTGTTGGTTTTATAGTTGTGTGTTGGTTAAAGGTCATTAAACACAATTTATTATAGTTGTTTAAGATTTTAAGGCAAGTTTCAGGATTTTTGAATTAAAATAAGCAAGTATTTATTTGCTATAATTGTTCCTCTAGCAAGTTTAACAAGCTGTACACTCTTATACAGCAGGTTAAAATTAGCAGGTATTTGAGAAATAGATAAAGTAATAATTCACTGGAAGAAAGTAAAACATTCCCATCAAACTTAAAGTACCTTTGGAATAGCCAGGTGCTACTTTATCATTCCAGCAGTCCTTCCTTCTTACTGTTAATAATTTGCACTGTTTTTCTGCCAATTTACAGACCTCCCGAACCATATCTACTGACTGGCCAACTAATTTCCCATCAGCATCTCTGTGGAATACATTCAGTTTGGCTGTCATGTGATACCCACTCCATAAGTAAGTTACAGTATACACATCATTTGTGCAGCCAAGTGTTACACACTCTGTGAGTAAGTTTTGTAAAACAAACTGCATGAGTAAGTGATACAAACTCGACAAGTAAGTCAGGTGATACCGACTCCACAAGTAAGTCATGTGATACCAACTCCACAAGTGAGTCTTGTGATACCAACTCCAAAGTAAGTCATTTGATATCAGCTGTACAAGTCTGTCATGTAATACCAATGCAACAGGTAAGCCATGTGACACCAACTCCACAAGTCAGTCATGTGATACCAACTCCACAAGTCATGTGATACCAACTTCAGATGTCAGTCATGTGCCAACTATACAAGTAGGTCATGTGATACCAACTCCACAAGTAAGTCATGTGATACCAGCTCCACAAGTGTGTAATAGCAAATTCACTAGTAAATTATGTATTCTAACATGACATGACTGTGTCCATAAGTCTGATTGGCTTATTGAGGAAATATTTCATCAGTAAAATCAGCATAACCCTTGGCTTTCTATTATCGCTCATGATGGCTACCTTTTTCATTAAAATGTAAATAATAACACTGTTTATACAATTTTAAAACTTGTGTTAGAATAATATTAACCCCCTCCAAACCATGTTATATGCAAAATTATACGACAGTTTTAGGCAATAAACTTCTCAGGCTTCGCCTTCAGGGTTTGTAATCTCAAGCTGTGGTAAAATTCTGCATATACCATGATTTGTCGGGGGGTTATTCATATAGTAACAACATTAGAAGTCAGCTTTGTGATACCAACTCTTAAGTAAGTGATATGATACCAAGTCACAAGTAGGTGATGTGATACCAACTTCACAAGTAAGTCATGTGATGCTAACTCTATATGTCAGTTTTATGATACTCCCATCTAATGTATTTGAAACGATGGGCTGTCCATTTTTCCTGTTATTCGGAGTCATTACAGATTCATGAGCCCTTCCTTTGATCATGATCCCAACCATTTCATCAAAATGTGTTTAAACTTTAAATCCTGTTTAATCTCAAGGAAACACAACAGCCCTACTTATCTAAGTATTTCAGTTTCAAAAATGAACAATAAAATTTGTCCTCAGGGGGACCTTATATGTATGTTTACTTAAAAATCGATTCATAGGGTTTAACTGTATCTTAACATTATTATGCTAAGCAACCTTAAACAGATTTTAGGTAATATGTGTAGTAAAATTAACAGCCAGATGAACTCAAGTGAAACTTTAATGTTCTCTGCTTTGCCCTAAAGAAAGATAAAAGCATATATTACATGTAGTCTGCAGGAAATCCATCATTGGAGAATGCAAATGTCCACACTTTCTCATTGGTTGGATTATTTTTAATATCTCTTCTTCTGGGTTGAGCTAGATTGCAATGACTGCAAATAGATTTATTCATTTAATTGAAATTCGTGGGTTGGATTATTCTCAAGATTTCCTCCTGTGGATTGAGCTAGATTGTGATGACTACAGATTTATTGATTTTATTGGATAATACCAATAATTCAAGGCCTTATTACCAAATTTTCTTGGTTTACCAATGCTGTTGTTGCAAGTTTATCCATATTCACTAGCTATCTTTTTTTGAGATTTTCAAAGAAACAAAAATAAGAAAAAAATGTAAAAAAGTATCTCAGAATGTTTTTGGAAATGAAGAATAAAATTATAATCTATTTTTTATTAAAAATTGCTAATGGCTGGTGAAATGGAAATATGTAATCTTGATTTAATGCAATGATAAAAATCATAAATAATTAAAGAGAGAAAGAATATCCAGTGATTGTAGTCCCAGAATAGCTATGAATCAGACATTGTGAAAAGGGGTTCACATTGACATCAGAGTAATACTCATAAATTATTACATTTTTTTCCATCAAACACAGAATAAATAAGCAGGAAAATAAATTCAATTACACTTTACTAGTAAAATGCAAACACCCAATACAAATATATTTATTGTTCATAGGATAAAATACTTTTTTTTCAAAATTGTTAAGTTTCTTTACTTACCATAGTAGTTGAAATGTCATTATAATTAAAATGGAGTTCATCTTGTTAGCCTTTCTATATTGAGTATTAATAACAAGAAAACCATGTCATTATATGACTCAGTTTGTTCTGTAAATTTATTCTTAAAACTAATCCTCAGAGAAATGTCCAATGTGATGTGTTATATCCTCTTCTTCTTTCCAAAATCCCCCTTTAGGGCAATATTATGGTAACAGGCTTATAGAGCATAAAATTTGAAATTCACCACAGTATATAAAATTCTCCCCAGAGGAAACCCCCTTCTATTTCCATAACATGTGGGGAATTCTGTACATATTTATGATTTTTATGCAAACATTAATACTGTGATCTCCTGTGCTGCAAAATTGGCCAATATTTTAATAAGTTTATGTAACTTTAAAGTAGCGAATTTCACAAATTTTGCATTTCATTCTGTTGTCCATATTAGACTCTTTATTACTTTATCTATACTGTCTTACCAAATTTGGATAAAAAAAAGAGACAAACTACAGGATGTCTATACTGTCAATTTTTGAACAATGAGACAAACTATAGGATGTCTATATCGTCAATTTTTGAACAATGAGACAAACTATAGGATGTCTATACTGTCAATTTTTGAACAATGAGACAAACTATAGGATGTCTATACTGTCAATTTTTGAACAATGAGACAAACTATAGGATGTCTATATCGTCAATTTTTGAATAATAAACTATGAAACAAGCCACAGAAAGTTTGAGACAACTTTAAAATATGTAGCACAGTTTATTGTAGAAATTTTACAAATGTTTATAGCAGATTCTGTATTACTGTTAACCCTTATATTAATAAAATATGATTCCAGCTACAACTTCAACTTTGACCTATGAAAATACAGCACTTTCTTATGTTGAGATATCAAAACTGATACTATATATTCCTACATCTGACTGACTGTATCTCAACTAGTACATTTCACTGTATCTCTTCCACTAAATACAGCAGTCAGCTGTAATTTAAGAGTGCTGCTTGCTTACATGCCTGACAAAATTGCTAAAATAAAGAACATTTTTTGAAAAGTGTATTTGTGATGAGATAGAAGAAACATTTAAACTGTATGTGTTTTTTTTTTACTGGTAGTTTATGAGCAAAAAAAGTCACGAGAAACAAAAATATTTCAATTTGCAACAAGGTAAGAGAAATGTAGATGTGGAGATTCATAAAAGGTCATTACAATCTTTTTGCAATGACAAATTATTCCGTTAATTGTTAACAAATTGAAGAATGGAATTGCTTGAAACTAAATTATATTGTAAATCAAACTCTGAAGAAAATGTTAAACAACTTTTAAAAAGTTTTTTTTTCCATCATTGCGACATATTTAATTCAGTCGGGTCTAAATGCAAGTGGCTTTGTTGAAAACTGTAATAAACATAAATTGGAACTTCTATTTTAAGAGTGAAGTGCTATCATTGACAGTATTCAGCAGTCATATTTGACAAACTGCATGGGTCATACAATGTATAATATTATACCCCTTTTACACTACAGGCACTATCACCCGTAGCAACACGCGTTTGGTGATACGTCCCTGTCCTTGGATCACCGCCTGATGTCCATTTGTGACCTTGCGAGTCAGTGGCGAACCATCCATTACCTTGCGCGTCCCTCGGAAGTTTTGAAATGTATGAAATTTCCACCTCTGAATTTGGTACCGTAAGCATGCGCAGACGATTTTGCGTATGCACATATGAATTTCTTACTTTGGCAACCGAAGGTGTACATAAGGTTGTGATTCGGTTGTCCTTCAGTGTAACAAGGCAACATGAGGTGAGTGGAGGTATTGGTCATTTTGACATGTGTTCATCCAACGGCTACTGAAGGTGACTTGAGGTTAATGGCGGTTGCTTCTCGGTGACCAACATTTGTAGTACTGTCATCCTACTGTTATTGATGGTTAAAAAACTGTATCCAATCAGTGGCCATCCACCTGTAGTGTGAACAACTCAGACAAAATAGGGTGACCTGGGGGGCGGTTCTGCAGTTCACACTAGTTCATCAAGATTCTACCATGGAACCCCCCCCCCCCCTCCATGTACAGGCAACCAACTTAACCAGCTTCCCTACTTAACCACTTAGAGTCAGGCCTCAGTGGCAGAATGGTTTGCAGGTCTGGTAGTTGATCACCAGACTCTCAGCAATGTGCTAGAGCCTTTCCTGATAAGACCTACACTAATTAAAGGACATAAAAACCCTACTTGGTCCTATTTAAGGTCGTCTACCTAATTATTACAGAAACTCTTATGGAATCTCATCTTTTCACACTAATGCCATACGTAATATAATGTCATTATTTAATGAAAGGACAAATCATCATTTTTCAAATTTGCTGAAATCCTCACTGAACTTTAAACCATACAACTACTCATTACCAAAAAAAGTTTACTTATTTGACACATAATCTAATGATGGTTCTTCCTTATGAACAGTCAACTAATTTATATTTCCTGTCTTGCAAAAGTTCAACAGTGTTTTTTATGAATAAGGAAGAAATGTTGAGACTATTTGCTATGTGAAAGAGTTTTTTTTGAAATTTGTTTGTGAAAATATAAATTGGGTGGTCAGGGTATTTTTTGAGCCTATGGAACAGGTTCTCTGATTTGCAGAGAAGCCAAATTCATTATTTGTTATTTCTAGGTTTAAAAGAGTGAAACTCCAGTTTTCATACCAAATGCAATATATTATCATTTATCACTTTGTGTATAAGTTCTTTATATGCCTTTCACACTACAGGTTGTATACCCCGTGGTTAGAAGTTTTACTCAGCGGTGGAACCGCCTCTCAGGACACCTAATTCTAATTCTAATTGGACTTTTATAGCGCTTAATCTCCCCATACAAGAGGATTCTAAGGTGCAACAAAACCTAAAAGCAGTCGACAAAATTTCAGTATCCAGAGACATGAGCAGGGGTCAAGCACCACGGAGAACGCCAGGAGATGATCCAGGCTAAGGTGGGTATGCTTTGGTGTACAGGTAGGTTTTAAGCTGCTTTCTGAAAGAGGTGAGGGAGGGAGAGGCACGAATCTCATCTGGAAGAGCATTCCACACAGTGTGAGCATCAAAAGCAAAACTATTACCAAACTGTTTGACAGATTTATGAACAGAAGGGTAGAACTTTGGCATGACAAGGAAATTACCACCACTTTGACTGTGCCTGGTACTATAAGAACTGCTGTAGGAAGAAAGATATGGAGCAAAATACCTAGGCAAACCTGTGTGAAGAAACTTATACACAAGTGTGGCTGTCTTAAACACTCTGCACTTTTCAACAGGAAGCCAATGCAATTTCTTAAGCACAAGGGTTATACTGGTGTATCGACTGGTGTTTGATACAATTCTGGCTGCACTGTTTTGGATGCACTGTAATTTGCGTAGATTGAACTTGGAGAGGCTCCTGAAAAGTGAGTTGCAGTAATCCAACCGACTACTAACAAGAGCATTAGCCACAAGCACAGAAAAGCACCTCACATCTTCCTTTGGTACTGTGCTATCACGGTGGTGTCCGTGGTTTATAGAAGTTTGTGACTCAGTCTTGCTTCGGTAGCAGGTGTTCCTCTGATGGCTACAAGGTTAGTGGAGGTAAATGGAGGTTGTGGGACCGTTTGCCACTGTGTTACAAGTTCGCATCCATATGTCAGATGGTAGTTGAGGGCTGGTGTGTTTTGTCCAATGCCAATAACCACAGCTTATACTGCCTGTAGTGTGAAAGGGGTTTTATCAGAAAAATCCATAAAAACAACACAGTAATATGATTCTTTATTCAAGTATGACTTTCCATCACCTTGTAACATTTTGGAAGCAATATACTGATACAGATGGTCAATTTTTAACCTTGAGCCCATAGTTGTATTTTATTTAATACTCTCTTCTAAATTTGTACAATGGATATTATAAATGTAAAATATTTGTCATAACACATGTAATATTTATTATTGTGAACAAGGCTTAAAAATACAAAACAAGGAAAGTTTTACAACAGATTTGATAAATACCCTAAATCTATTACAGAGTAAAATATGGTAAGAGTGTCCCAACAATTCAAAGTGAAGTAAGGTTTTTTTTTCAGTGGCAGTTACCCAAAGAAGTATTCAAAAGTCAAACAGTTCACATAAATTTATTATAAATATTCCAAACTTTTTTAAAAGCATTCATGGAAACTGTCTCTCTGAACCTAATCCTGAGTTGACTTTCAGAATACTCTATAGGTTACACTACATTAGACAGTCCCATAGGTGTAGGGAACCAGGGATACCAGTAAATCATAATCTTTTTCCACCACCCACCAGAAACTTAGTGATTGCCAACTTTCTGACTAACCACCATGGCTGAACCTCAAACCGATAGCAAAGTTGGAGTAAATGTTTTGGATTTTATAGAAAAATTGACAAAATATTTTTGTTTTCCAGTAGTGAAAATATGACTTTATACTTATAACTTTCACCACTTCAGTGTACAGTAAGGAATCAGAAATTTGCCAGAATCTAAATTTGGCCACCTCTAAAAACCTTACTTGATTCTATGAAAAAAGATGTTTTGTCTTTAACTTGGTATTCTTCAGTTCAAAAAGCCTTAAGTTACTGTGCATTCAACAAATCTCACCTCAATTCATTTAGTTTATTATTAGTATTTCCACATGTGGCGAATTTCAGATATGGGGCAAATTTTACATTTTTACTCTATTTACTGAAACATGAAACATTAAATCATGTCCATGTGCAATACTGCCTCAGCAAATCCAGGATATCACTGCAGTATTAAAACAAGTACAATATTTTCTGTTTTAACTTTTAGCACTTCAAATTTGTATAAGCTGTTATTACCATCCTGGATAACATAACATTGATACAAATTTAAAATTATAGTTATGCTTCTAAATTTACTCATAATTTCATTGTTATGGCTATTTGGTGGGTATATGTTTGGAGGTAGTCAGATAACTTTGTGTAAAGCTTTACATTTTAAATTTCAATAATCAACATGTAACAGATGTCTTTTAAGTACAACTCCCTTTTCAGTAGAAATGAAAATATTATCCTGAGTTATTAATTAATTAATTAATTAAAATTGTTTAAATTGTGAAATTACTAATGAATTTGCTGTATCTCTGTTTTCCACAAGATCTTACTTCTTTAACACTTGACCATATCTGATATTAAAATAGAGACCTACATGTTTAACATTTATTGTTAAACATGTTAAACAAAATATACTTGTTTACCATATTGTATTTAGGTTTGAATTTTGTGCATTTATATAACACAACTAAATATCATCTTCATCTTATAATGTAGAGGTAGTTTTCAAGGCAAAAAGACCAAGTTGTTCACACACAGGGTTCAACTATTGTAGTGTCTGTTTTTGCAGGTGGTCGCTTAGAATAACCAAATGATGTACAGTCGGCTTCTATCCCTGGCTTAAAACATAGTGGGTCTATTCCTGCAAACACAAATAGAGAAAATACAGTCAAAACCATTGGAGAGGAACTCTTGTTAAGTATAATTTCCTATTAACTCACAAGAGGGCATTTCATTTTGAATATCACCATGTTACGTAGATGTCATGGTAACATAGGCATCTCACTGTACAGTCAGTTCTCAAAGATGTTTACTTGTGAACCTTTTGTAGTATTAAATCAATGTGATATAAAATCTAATTATATTGTATCCTGTATTTCTAAAAGATACCCGAACCTCTATGACCTAAACAGAGAGATGGAGCGTTTGTTTGAATGAAGTAAGGCTCATAAAAATAGAAAAGTTGCTTTTGTGTGTAAAGCAATGGGATTATGGTGATTGTTTTATTTTACATCATCCCTGATACCTTGTTTTGGTTATATTGTGACGTGACCGCCATTTAAGCAATCATCCAAGTCAATCTGCCCATACCTGGCCCAGAACTCAGACAGTCACCCATCCAAGTGCTAACCAAGTTCAGTGCTGATTAACTTCACTGATCAGACCAGAACTGGTCAAGCTAGACCAGATAGAAAGAAAGGAATAGAAAGTCATGAATTAGGGAGATTTAAGCTGTGGTAATATAATTAAAATATCAGCATAAATAAATATTTGGATAATCAATGCTGTACAAACCGTATTTGTGTTCCTGTTCTTTACAAAAATCTGTGTAGCTTTTACCCCCCTTACAGAGGAACTTGGTCAGCGTGCTGTCCCACCAGGAAAGAAAGTCAAGGTCATCTACACGGGCCTGAAATGGATGTAGCAAGTATATTCCCTACAGTGTGTACTGCTTTCCCCGTCATTAAAACTGCACATGCTACTATTACCAGTACAATATGCCTTCAAACTCAATGCCGAACTGAAAAAGAAGGCAAGATCATTTACTCGATGAAAACAGCAAGCAAGAATTAACTGTAGATAAATATTGGCTTAACTTTGTTCCCATGTAGTAATTAAGAGATAGTATTGTTGCAGCAGTACAGCAAGATAGTAATCCATGGATAGCCCCTTCTTTCTTGTTAAAAAAAATTCCTTTTGTAACAGCCTGATTTAATTTTTTTCATAATTTCAATTTGGCTATCTTGTAATTACAAGATTCTATAATCTTGTAAGTACATATAGGTAACATTGTTATGTATTCTTTTATTTTACTTTTAGTTTTTCTTGCAAATTCAAGATATTATATATTTACAAGCTTTATTGTAGTAAATGATCAATGTAATACTGGTCTTGCAATATAAAGTCAATTGAAAATCATAGCTAAGAATATAAATGATAAATTTACCATCATATTTAGTCCTATAGCCACATTCAAACAAGGAGCTTCACCAAGTATTTTGACATCTTTGGTTCTGGCGAGAAGCCTTGGCATAACAAGTCCTACATCCACCTGAGGAATATACAGTAGATTCTCCTAGAGCTGACCTTGTATTTTATGATGTATATATTGCACCATCACCCTTACTAAAGGACTCAAAATGCTATTTGAAAATTCTACACAAGCACAAGTACCAGTCCCAAGCTCTTTAGTGACTGACATTCCCCTAATTGCAACACAGTCTCAGGAATACCATTTAGTAACATCCTTGAGCTTCCTTTGAATGCCATGGGTGATAGGTTTATTTTTTGTTTTAGTTTTTTATATTGCTTTCAACACTGTCCAGGTCATATTAGGATGGGTAGTTTTTGTGGCCAGAGGAAACCAGTACAGACAGTTGATCAAGGTTCTGTACTCGAAACTGCTGACCATTGGTAAATAACTACCAACTTTCCCACATAAGGTCCGGGGTTTGAAACGCCGATCTCAGAAGTAGGAGGCAAATGTTACAACTGTGGCCCCCACTTCCATGGGTGATAGGACCCAACAACAAAGAACTGTCATTTTAAGTGGCCATCCAACTACTATGTGTTTATTAAGGTATTGTCGTGCAGTAAATTTGAAAAAAATGTTACTCAATATTACACCAAGGGCAGTATAAAGGATTTGGGGGTGTTTGGGCAATAATAATCATACTAGAAAATCTGTTTACCTTATAGCTTAGCACCTGGTCAACTATTTTATCCAGAGCAGCCACAATACTGCCTGAAGCTACAACTGGTCTGGCCCTAGTTCTTTTAACATAGAACCCAGCAGCAAGGAGACAATCTCTGTTCACTGCAGTCAAGGAGGGGTACGCTGGACAAAATACACATACTGATTGGTAGGACAAATAGGTGAAGTCTGTGAAGTCAATTCTTTGGGGCATTGATTTGCAAAATATTCACACTCAGCAGGGCCCGGGTTTACAAAGATTCTTAAACTCATGCTTAAACTCAGACACAAAATCTCAGTTTTTGTCTCACTTGAGATTATAATGAAATTGGTATTTTCAAAGGTAATCTCACGTGAGAATAAACTTAAACTCAGCTGATATGTAAGCAAGCATGTCATTGCTTGATACCACAGCAATTCTTAAACTCACACATAAACTCATGCATAAACTCAGTCTTGAGTTTATAGCTACAGATAATTATAGAGGCTTCATACTAATTACAGTGAAGGGTTTTTATGTTACACTGCAGTGCCAACATGAATTTTTTTGTGAACTTCACTTAAAATCTGACACAGTAGCTCAAGTTTTCAAATTTTCACAGGTAGAATTTGTTAATCCTGTGTGAGTCCTGTGTAAATATATGAGTGATACTGAAAAAAAATCCCAAGACCATAACATGGATTTTAGAATGACTGCATTAACTCCTTTTTTTGGTCTTTTGTTTATGTCCAAGATTTAATTTTTTTTATTTATTTATTTTTTATTTTTTTTTTTTTTTTTGCAAAACTGTGCAAATGTTATCTTACAAGTTCAAACATGTTCCGAGTCTTATCATGGCTGTTTTTTCTCAGTTAATTAAAGAAACTACAATCTTGTGCTTATGTTTATACATGAATTTAGCTGGAGTGCCATATGGGTGTTCTTTATGAATAATCACTACTGTGATTTATTTTGAATTGCAAAAAAAAAAAGTAATTTCTGCATTGTTCTTACTAGTAATTTACAACAAATGGGTGAATCTTTACTCATAATAAGTAAGATCTTTGTCAATATGGCTCATAATCAAATCACCAGAGTAAATTTCTCCAAAAGGCTACCACAGATATTATGGCTCAGCTTCATTGTCATTAATTGATCATAAACTCATTTCTTAAGTCTATTCCGATGCAAACTCAAATTTTTAGATGAGTTTAAGCATAATTGTAGTCTGAGAATTTTCAAAAATGTCAACAAATGTGAATTTAAGCATAAACTCAGAAAATGAGTTTATGTCTGAGTTTTAAGGTGAGTTTAAGTTTAAGAATTTTCTGTAATGTGAAAAGTTTGAGTTTAAGCATAAACTCATAAAGATGAGTTTATAGGTGAGTTTTAACATGAATTTAAGTTTAAGAATCTTTGTAAATATGGCCCCAGTTCTCAGTCACAATGTGCCCACCCTAATATTATTTAATACTTTTCACATGATTAAATTTTGTGTATGACTTCTTTAATTTTATCCAAATCTATAATTTTCAGATTTCTAAAGAGAGCTGAGAAAACAGCTCTCAGATGGTTTGTTCTCAAAGTGTACAGTATGATGTTTAACTTAAGTTCATTGTAGTGATGACTAGTACACTGCCCATTTTATTATATCTATTTTTGTTGTCACTTAATAGTTAATGCAATGGTTTCTGTAACTTACTTTGATCTCTTTTCATAGCATGTACACATTCACCTAGTATGAACTTGAGCATATCCTCACTTGCCTACTGTGAACTTAAGGCCTATTCTTGCCCACATATTATGAACTTATGGCCGGTTCTCAACCACCTTCTGTGAGCTTGTGACATATACTCCCCCACTTCCTGTGAAATTACAGCATGCTCTTTCAACAACTACTCTAAACCTATGGCATACTGTCCCCCACCTACGTACTCTAAACTTATGGCATATAGGCATTATCTGAATTAATGAGTTATTCTGACCACCTACGATGAACATTTAGCATTTTCTCAGCCCTGCCCTACTATAAACTTATGGCATGTTCTCACCCACCTACTGTGAACTTGTGGCATGTCCTCAGCCTTTCTAAGGTGATCTTTGAGTTGGGCTTTGCTATGATGATTGGGTGGGGGATCTTGTAGATACTTTGTCGGGGAAAACTATAGGCCAGTCGCCGATCAGGTGACTCGACCAGATTTGCGCAGATATCGTACTGGTGTTGGTCAAGAACTAGAAGTAAAAAAAAAATGGACAAAAAATATTAAAAATCTTTTGAAAGCATGGATTGTTGAAGTTAGACACAATTTTACAAAAAACAGGAAAAATGACTAATCATGGAAAGAATAGTAATTTTGCAACTAAGTAGTCTTACTTTTGCTATAAGTTTACTCTTTTTGTTTATGAATACAAAACGTTTTCTGAAAATCTTTGCTAAGATGTATGATATATTGAGATGTATAAATCCCTTCCTTTTCAACAAAGTAGAGGATTGTCCACTGTCAGAATGTCACCACCTGAAAATCTTTTCTAAATGGTTTTAGTCAACTCCAGATGAACATATTTGTGTGTTAATTTTTCTCATTTTGAAAGAGAGCTCAACATAGTTTTATTGTGAGAGAAGGTATTACTGTGTTGTTGTAAAGTGTACAATGTAGCAGTGGCATAGCAATTCAGTGATGAAACATGATCATCGCCATACCAAAAACTGTCCTCTTTGTGGGTTTTCACTATGGTTTTTTTAATTTGTGCATTTACCTCTGGAAATTCCCGGTGATGAGGTGTCATCCCAGCAGTGGGCTCTTGGTACTATAATCACCCGGCATTGCTTTTTGGCTAACTGGCAGATTTTCTTGACAATATCCACTGACTGGCCAACTAATTGCCCACTGTTATCGCTGGATAAATTAATATAAAAATAAAATAACTTTTGGAGTAGAGCCTGATATAATTAAGTCAATGTCTGTATTTTCATAGATCTTATCAGAGGCAATGTGGAAATTAGCTACTGCTTCACTTTCTAGTTCCAGCATAAGGTGATACAAGATGATAGAGAATATTATATTTTATCCATCCTGGGCAATTTTCATGGTTTCTGAAGAGCCAGAAATTTCAAGTGTTTTTAAGCCTTCTTAGCATTTTTGAAATTCTCTTCATTTCTTATACCAAGATTTTACTTATAAATTAAAAAAAAATAATTTAAAAAACAAGAGCACTCGGATAGTGCATACCTGCAATATTGCTTATAACTGTAATGATAAAAAAATCCTTTGAAAAATCTCAACCAAAATTTAATATCTGTTCCCAGTACCCTGTGTACCCTGTGTTGACTTTTCCTGAAATGTTCATTAAAATCTGTCAACAACTTTTTTCAGTTATTTTGCAAACAAAGCAACAAATTTACCAAAAACATAACCTTCTAGGCAGAGATAAAAATATATCTAAATTCTTAACAAGACGGATGGATTAATAAAAAATAAGCAAATACATAATTTTATATCAAAAATTGGACTACACGTTTATTTTTAAGCAGGCATAAATACACTGTATTAATATAATGAGTATTTTAAAATTATTCACTAGGCATTATTTTTTTCTATTCTAATTTTTGAATAATTTGGTGAGAATCAAGAATTTAGTGTGTGGTAGTCTCTATAGTAGAAGTGGTTAGAGTAAGAAATCTAAAATTCGCCAGGAATCTAAAATTCGCCACCTCTAAAACCTTAGTTAATTTTATGCAGAAAATGATGTTTTGTCTTAAAATTGGTATTTTTCAGTTCAGAAAGCTTTAATTTACTATACATTCAACAAATCTCACCTCAATTCATTTATTTTATTAGTATTTCCACATGTAGCGAATTTCAGATATTTTGGCGAATTTTAGATTTCTTACTCTATACGAAGATTAATTCCAGGAACTTTCTTCCAGTTTGAAAATTAGTGGAACTTTTTTCATGCTAAAATGTTCCTTTTGACATAGTATTATAACAACTAATATTCTCAACAGTACACGTACATATAGTTAGCTGGATATCCATCATTTGAGAAGGCAAATGTCCAAACTTTGTTGCCCCTTGGATCTAACTTGTAGGGAAAGCTTTTATCCTGGTTCACATTGGTTCTTTGGGCACCGAATTGCTTAAGGAGTTTGTCCAGTAATCTTCTGACTTCCTTGTCACTTGGAGGGTCCTCTCCAAGTGTCAGCGATGAGGGGTCACTTGGTACAAATCTCTTGCCTTGGTTAGTGGGCACTTCCTCTGGTTCTTTTTGAGATATACTTTTGGATCCACAGTAATTCCTTAGATATAACATACAATGTTTAACCAGATTTGTATGGTTTTGTTACCATGTTAAGATCTTATGAAATGTTACAATGAACTTAGAAGATTTAGGCTCTCACTAGATTTGTTCATAAATTAATGGTTGTAATGAGAATGCAACTTCAAACATACCAAATAGGGTTTGGTTGATTTTGTCAATATGAGTTACAAGTGTAACCTCCAGACAAATTGACGAAACAGGCTTTGACATTGTTTTCAGCGCACATTGTTTAAGTGCAATCACAACTGATAGTTTAGGGGATGGAAGAAAGTAGTGCATATTAGGTGGTCATGATTCTGCACTGTAAACTATTGGACTATTAGTTAGTCATGATTCTGCTTTGTCAACTATTGGAGTATTAGTTGGTCTGCACTGTCAACTATTTGACTATTAGTTTGTCATGATTCTGCACTGTCAACTATTGGACTATTAGTTGGTCATGATTCTGCATTGTCAACTATTGGAGTATTAGTTGGTCTGCACTGTCTACTATTGGACTATTAGTTGGTCATGATTCTGCATTGTCAACTATTGGAGTATTAGTTGGTCTGCACTGTCTACTATTGGACTATTAGTTGGTCATGATGCTGCACTGTCAACTATTGGACTATTATTTTGTCATGATTCTGCACTGTCAACTATTGGACTATTAGTTGGTCACAATTCTGCACTCTCAACTATTGGACAATTAGTTGGTCATGATTCTACACTGTCAACTATTACACTATTATTTTGTCATGATTCTGCATTGTCAACTATTGGAGTATTAGTTGGTCATGATTCTGCACTGTCAACTATTGGACTATTAGTTGTTCACGATTCTGCATTGTCAACTATTGGACTATTATGTGGTCATGATTCTGCAGTGTCAACTTAGTCTATTAGACTGTAAGCAAGCAATCACCAACGTTCCTATTTAAAGTCAGTGCTAGGATTCAAACCCACAACCTCAGGGCTGAGAGACAGTGTTTTTTTTTCTACTATGCCTTCATGCCTTGTTATCTCCATTGGGAGGTTATGTTTCTGGATATGTTCATTTGTTTGTCTGCTCTGCGTTTGTGATAACTTCAAAAGTAATTAACAGAGAAAAAATCCCTAATCTTCAGCAATACCATTTTCAATTATTTTCATAATGGTCATGCAATTCAATTATGATGGTTAAACTAAAGAAAAGAGCAGTATTTGGGTAACATTACAATATGGGGATACCAGGCAGCTTTGGTGGAGGGAGAGCTTTTTAGTTTTTGATAGTTATATAAGAAAGTCTGCAGTCACATGTTGGTGGTCCCCAGTGCAGGCCGAATTTACAAGGTCTGAAATCTCTCAGCTAATTTTTTCTTCTCAAATCTAAGGTTTGTCTATACATTGAAATTTGTTTTTGCAATTGGCATTAGGTAAAGGTCTAACTCTGAGATTTGATTGTAATTTTGTCTTAAAATATATTACTGTGAGGAGTAAGACTTTAGTTTCTGACTCTGTCACAGTACATTTCTCCAAGATTTTCACCCACAGATAAAATCTCAGCCGAGTAGTTTTGTCTTGGTTATAATGTGTTTTTTTTTAAATCCTATTGTAACTCAGCAGAGAAAAAAAAAACTGTGATTCATATTAAAGTTTCTACGTAGTTGTTAATAGATTTGTGGGTCACAGTTTTATGACTGAAAATTTTAAGTATTTTAAAATGCAGAATTCATTTACAAATATAAATAATTAAATGCAATACTTACATTAGATATATAAATATAAGTCCAAAAGTACCTTTGATAAACATGATTATACTTTCATACAAAAACCGCAGAAGTCTTTTCAAATTTATCTTATTTAACAGCTAACCTCCTAAAGACCCGAAAAAGTATTGAACATGATCTTCAATCAAATATGTTGTTTTCTCTTTCATCAACAATATGGTTCTTGATGTAATTTTTTATTTATGGATTTCACATTCATTTTTTAGTGAATCTAGGTTAGGAAAATAAGCATTCTAAATAAAATGCCACAGATCTGCAAATTTTCCACTGATAAAGTTTAAAAGGGAACTAAATAGCTCCATTCCTCAACTTTGAAGTAATCTCCAGATAATGGAGAACAATTTCAATAGCAAAATAAGGTTGCCTGTTTAGTGTTTCAAACTAACTGGTGAATTTCACTCAATAGAGGTGTAATTATTACAGCTTTAGTTGATTATTTTCTTCCTTACTTTATATTTGTCTGTAGTTTTTGTTGATTTCCATCATGGGTTAGTACTGGAAAAAAGTGAGAACTCCATCAGTTAAGAATAGGAAATGAAACAATTGCCGCAGCAAATATGAAATGTATAGCTGAGAAAATCCTGGTTCTTTTCGTTTCAGTTAATTTTGAACCAAGCATTATAACAACTTGAGGTCAGTAATCTAATCTGTGGCAGAATTTCAGTAACTTTTACTGTCTGTTTATTAATTTCAATGGGTACCCTTTGTGGCTAATTTTACACGATATAGCAAATCTCACATTTTTACTGTAATAAACAATTGTAACTTCAGTACTTCTGTCAATTAAAACAGTGAAAGTTATTTCATTTATAAAAGTAGAAGCAGTAGTACTTACATTCAATGTGACTTGTGAAAAATGTATTTATTTGGTACAAACAGCCACTTTGGTGTTAAATTATCAAACTACCAATGTTCAACCTGTGACCTTGCAGTGTCAACCTTTTCTAATTTTTATGTCATGGTAATGCTTCTTCTAATTGTATTCCATAACTCTTTGTCTTGGATATTACATATTCACTGTGATTGATGACGACAGTATATTTTTATTATTTACTTCAAATTGACCTTTCACCAAAGATCAATTAAGGTTGATCATCTAAAATCCAAGTATGTTGAAAGGTGGGCAAGATATTGCTCCCATGATTGGATATTTCTGAAATTGGAAAAACTTTTTACCACAATACAAAGTGAAAAGCTTGGTTTTTGCAAGTACAAATGTGTTTTAAGAGTCTAATTTATAACCTCAACTTGTATTGGAAAACTGTAAACAACAACATGTGTGGGTGTCTTAAAAATGAATTTTTTTAAGTAATATATTTTCTGTTTTATAAATCTGTTACTGTTGTCATAATGAAACTTTTATATTGATTGTAGAATTGCAATATCAGATAATAAGGTTATGAAAGGAAAAGATAAAAATTTAATTGTTACAAAATGTTAATACATTGAATCAGATGTGCATACTTAAAATGTTGACAAAAAAGTTTTAAAAAATTACGTAGAATTAAATGGAGATTGTAGTGCCCAGTGATGAACTTACAAGTTTTCAGCTAATGCATCTAAACTTTTGATTTTGAATACATTTAAGTGGCAGAGAACTTGGCAAGACTTTCCAAGGGACTGAATTAAATCTATTTTGTCACCGAATACTCATGTTCAGTACATTTTTGCTTTATCATGAGATTTTTTTTTCAAACCCCAAAAGATACATGATGCATTTCTGCTGTGGTTGAACCATAATGTTCTTAATAGTGTAAGCTACTCCATTCTTAATATTATGCATTGGGTGATCTTATTGATGACATACTGAACATCTAAACAGATTTGTTGTGTGCTAAATAACAGCAAAATCTACTGCTACTTACAATATGATCATAAATTAAAAGAAAATATTCACTACCCTTTATCAAGCTATTAAACTTCACTGATTAATTGTTTTTATTATGTCATTTTTGTTTTAAAAAATGGTTGGATGTGTGTATTGATTATTTACTTTATGTTTTTAAAGTAAAAGTTAGGGTTTTACATTCAGTTCAACAGCCAGGGTCATATTGAGACAGGCCTTTAGCATTGTCATTTGAGGGAGTTGCAGTGACACAGAGGTGACAGTCTGTGATTAGATGGTAACCAATAGGCTACTGAGGACCTCCACTGTATTACCTCTTGCAAGGAGGGTTGTGTTTTTATGTGCGTTCATCGGTCTAGCTGTTTGTTCACAGTTACTCCAAAACTAAGGAACCCATCTTTATGTGGATAGGACCCGTCCAAAGGAAGAAATGATTAAAATTTGAGAAAATCTGGATCATACTCGGGATGCAAGAAGTCCTGAATGTCCAAAAGTCCCATTGTAACTCTACTTTCAGGATTATGTTATCTTCTCATGAAGTTAATGCATAAAAAAGGCTGTATTTGGGTGAAATTACAATATGGGGATACTTGGCTGTGCACTCTAAGGTGTGCACTGTATGCGTACATTTTAGTTTTAACCATGCTGTCATTAGTTAAAAGAATTTTGTCGTAAATTATAAATATTAAACTATGTTTATCATGAAACTTCCCACCTCTGACGTTTCACCTTCATTTGGCTTATTTGAACATGTGTGTCTTTCAAATGGGTTACTTTTATGTTTTAACAAACAGTTCCAATCAACATTTTACATGACCGGGCTTTTCAAAATAATTTCACAGTGTGTTTTGTCTGTTTTTGCATATTTTATTTAGGCTCTACATGAACATTTAGAATAATTTATTAACATTACTAAAATATGTAAGACAAAACTTTTTTTCTGTGTGTGTAGTTAAAAATGCCAATTATGTAAGGGGTGGGTTTGTATTATAGTGGTAATAGACTTCCCTCGTTCCCCTGGGCATGAGTTCTAATCATATCCTGATCTTAAGTGATAAAGCTGTTTTTAGGAATTTTACACAGTCAGAGGCTTTTTCTCATCTATGGAAAGTTGAATGTCTTCATGATTAATATTTTTAAAAAGTATATATATAATCCTCTATAGCCTTCAAATATTTGACCTTGAAGTTTGGCTCACTTTCAAAAAGAAGATGTCCACCACGGGTGTTTTTTATGGTGAGCAAGTACTTTTACACATTTTGAGGCCCTAGAAGAAAAGATAGAGGTAGAGTTCTCAAATGTGCAGGATATGTTCATCATTATGAAAGCTTGCCAAGAAATATTTTGGCCTCATTTGGAAGAACAAGATGGCCACTGCGGGCATTTCCTCAATTGTCATCAAGGAATTTTGCACATTCTGAGCATTTTTCTCATCAATATAAAGTTGAATCTCTTTATGATTGACATTTTTATTAGGAATATGCATCCTCTATAGCCCACACACACTTAAAACTTGTACATCAAGTCCATTCATTTTTTTGGCAACTCAGTAAATCACTTAATTGTAACTTCAACATTGAATTAACAGGGGGTTTTGGGGGGTTTTTTTTTGGGGGGAGGGTTAGTTTCTTATGTTCTGAATATTTTTACTGTTATTGCAGATCTAGGTCCATAGCTAAGTAAGTGAAAAGTGCTAGTAGCTACTTTAAGTATATTGCTTATAACCCCACTATGCCTGCATTTTTATACCATTTTACTAAAACATGTTGTTTAGGTACTTTCTCTGTACCTAAAAGATGGTACCTGTTTTGAGGTTTAACTCAATAGCGAAAAGAGTAATAGCCATTTTCTGTGTTTGGTAAATAATACCTAAAATGAGTAAATAGCTTTTATCTTTTTAACAGTTATAGTTACAATGTTTTGGTTAAATGTATTGTTCAGCTACTTTTTGATGTTCTGTGTCATAGCAAATTTTCAGAGATGCAGGTCCATAGGTAACTGAGTTCAACTTTTCAACTGGACCTGGGGGGCCAGATATACATTACTTCCTTTTGACGGACGATGCCTTTGCCCTTGTGCCTTGCCTGGTCAAGCCCTACAGCAGAAGACAACTGACCCAAGAAGAGAGAATAGCCAACTAGGCAACTACTATACCTTAACATGTGTGGTACTACATAACATGTTGCGAAGCCATCGGGGGGGGGGGGGGGGGGGGGGGGGAGACAGGACCACCCACTCCAGCAGACGACATACAAACAAATACAACTGGAAGGCAGAGCAGGGACAGAATAAGAACTTTAGAAATCCATTGTGGGAGGCAAAACATCAACGAGACCGACTAAAAGATTACTTCAATAACCTAGGGGCATTGGCTTGGCAGGAGGACAGGATTTAAGAAGACTGAGGGGCAAGGATGCTGTCATCTATCAGTCCTGTTTAGGATTACCCAAATAATCCAAGAACTTTTATTGCAAAAGTGTTACTCAAACATAAAACCCAATTTTCAACCACTGTGATTTAAATGAAAATTAACCCCCATGACATAGAGATTGAAACCCAAGTCCTCAAATGTCAAAGTTCAAACCCTACACCCAAATGAATTTAATTTGTTTAAAAAAAAATTATCCCCTGTCTGTTTGTCTGTCGGTCCATCCACACATTCATACCACTTTATTTTTGGGGAACAACAAGCAGCTGAATAATTGTTTTGGGAAGATTCGGGTGGCCCTTATAAGGGCCTATTGGTGCGACTTAATGAAGGCTAATCTGCTTATTTGGTTTGATTCTGTTGGCTTGACTGGCTGGGAGGTCTTGACTGTTCTTGTTGAGTGATAGATGGCACTGATGACGGTGCTGTTGAAGTTGGGAGGGTGAAAATGATTGTGGTGTGTCGATCTGCTGGTACTGTAGTACACTTGGAATACTTCCAAAGAGACTTGACAATCCAGAAGTGTTGTGTTGACTGTCTTCCTGTTTTCCTGATACAACTGAAGTGTCTTTGCTGGGCTCAGTAAACATACGTTGTCTGGAAGTCCAAGGCTGCTGGTCATCCACGACTAGGTAAGATGCTGGCTGTGCTGACACTGATGCTGGCCTCTGTGGTTGCTCTACTTTGGCAATCACTGTAGCAGGTTGTGGTGCTGCTGCCGGAGTTGGCTGCACTACTGGTGTGGAAACTGGTTGAGTATCCGGTATTGTATGTATTCAAGTCCTGCTGTGGCCTGTGTTGCTTCTGGAAGTTGAAATGTGTTGAGATGTTGTGACCTGTCTCTTGCTTTCTCTGGCCTTGTACTGTATTCCACTAAGAAGTTTCACTGTCTCATTCCTGAAGGTCAAAAAGTCTCTCCACCAGGTGTTCAATCTGGGAGTGGAGATAGTTGCAGAACTGTCTCGGACTTGGAGTAGGGTCCTGATGTGCACCCAAAAAACTGGAAATCATTGACTTCATCTGCTAGAACTGATCTAAAACTGTATCTGCAGCAGTGGTGGTGGCGACAGCAGCTGGTCAGTGTGAAGGGCTTGTGGTCGATGACTGATGAGTAACATCTGATGCCATGCTGATTTCCATCTCAGAGTCAGTCTCTCATGAAGTATCCAGAACTGAAGCTGTGGCTGTGGACTCTGAAGGTCTCAGTGGTGACTTGAAGGTCAAGTGGAAGAATTAGACACTCCCTTCCTTCTGATGTGACCTCATAGAAAACTAAAACTGTCCTTCAACCTGGTCTGTCTTTCTGTGCCCTTCATTGCAACTTGTCCTGACTTTGGCTGAGTGAGCTTGCCATATCTGGTACGTTGAGTCTCGAACCACTTTTTGACTGTGTTGACAGATAAGTTCCTGGAAGCTGCTAGTCTTTCCCAGAGTCCTTCCTTCCTCTGCTTGTCTTTGAACTTTGCGTGAGTCTTGTTGAACAGTTCCTCGTGCTGTTTAACGAATTCCACAATGGCTTCTTTGTCAGAATCACTCGGGAAAATAGACTTCATTTGCCCCTTCTTCTGCCTGGATTGAATGGATTCTATATCAGTATCTGTGTTTGTTCGAGGTTGCTTTTCTGTACTTTCCACAGTTTCTTCCATCTGCTCGGTCCGTTCCATCCTCTCTCTTTCCAACCTCTCCCTCTCCTCCTGTACTTGTCTCTCCCTCTCCTCTCTCTCATCCCTCTCTCTTCTTATTCTTTCTATATCCTCAGCAGTTTCTCCTAACTCAAACTGTGGTTGAGAATCTATAGGTACTTCCATCTTTCTCCTGCCCCTTGGCATGATGTCAAGTTACATGTACAGCTTCTTCAAAAAACAAAACCTTAAATTTAAAAGTGAAACCTCAGGGAACAGATTTCACTCCCAGCCAGTCCAGGTTAGCTCAAAACTTAAGCTAATTTGCAAAAATATGAAAACTTAAAACTCAAAAACTGCACACCTCTTGTCTCTCAACAGTCAAAACCCAAATAAATGAAGTGCATGTGCCGAATGGCCCTTTTATAACCACATATTTTGAAACCGGAGGCTGTAATATGAAAAAATATTGCCGTCCTGTCGGTTACACCTCATGGCTTGTCTGTTTCTGTAACAGGCCTGTTGGCTGTTGTTTACGGCTTGTCTGCTTCGCTTTAAGGCTTGTCGATTATAAAAATTCGAGACTCTAGGACCCAGACGTAAAAATTCCAGACTGGCCTGGAAAACTTACAAGCCTGTCGGGAAAATTTACAGACAGACCGGCTAAACTTACCGACTGTACAGTTATTTCTCCTGCACAGTCTGTCCTCACATACAGTCTGGAACTCCATATTTGGGACAAGCCGGATACGTGATACAGACAGGCCTGATTCATTAACCGACAAGGTGGGAAGTGTAACTGACAGGCCGTTAAGTTATCCAACAAGCCTGTTGCAAGGTGGATAAAATTAGGGTCTGTCTGTAACTGAGTAACAGCTACTTGTACATTTTACCAGTGTGCGATTTCGAGCAAAGTTTAGGAACCCTCAGGTACTAAGGACTATTCCTTTATGTCTTGTGAAAAATTTGGGACAAATGTTGGCCCCAGTAGATAATAAGGAATACTCCTTTAATGTCTTTGAATGATTTAATAATTTTTAATTCTTAATTTCGGCCGCCATCTGGAAAAATTGCTGTTATCTACAAAACCATGCATGTTACTTATCCTTTTCAAGTGGATGCATATTGCACCCAGATTCGTCCTTGGTCTAGTTACTTGCAAAATCCAAATTTTAGCTTGTCAAATTTTTGTTTGTGCATCTTTTTCATCATTTTGTAAATATATTCAAGACATGTATTATCAATTAAGCCATTGTCTTGTGCTTTGGCCGTGGCCAAACAAAACCATACATTTTCAAGTAAATGGGCCAGTTTTCTACCCAAAAGCTTAAGTTTATAGGCCATGCCCAGCATGATAATGAAGTATTAATCAAAATAAGGCAGATAAATGTGAAGGGTGCAATACCCTAGAAGTCTTGCAAGGAAACTCTTCATTTGTACAACTTGCCGCAGTACTTATATATTTCTAATTTGTGCCCCCAAAAAAGTGTTTTTGCTGTGAGACTTCCATGACAAAACTAACAAGTGACATTTTGTAGGCCTCGGAACATCAAAAAGTAACAATAATGATGGCAATTGACTCAACAGCAATATTCAATACAGTAAATGATCTTCATTTCCTACTTGAAGTGTTGAACAAACACAATATGGTATGTCTGGAAATGCTTTGAAATGGTTAAACTATGATCTATAACCAGGATCATTCTATGTGAACACAGGTAAAAGCTATTCTGATAAAACTCCACAAGATATCTCAGTATACCACAGGGCAGTTGTGCGGGTCAAATTATCTACTCTATGTAAATACTATGAAATACCTAGTTCCAGTGGATATGTCATTGCATAGATATGTAGACGACCATGCAATCAAATTGTCATTCTCAGCCAACTACATCTCAGCAGAACTCCCCATTCTTGGGTCTCAAGAAAATTGCACCAAGGATATAAAATTAGTATGAATTCCAACCATATTGAAATGAACAGCTCTAAAATGAATTCATCCTGTTTGATCATCCAAAGCAACTTAAATATGTTCTCAAACAGTTTCAAAATGAATTGTGAAGATACAAATTCAAGTGTTGTTGGCATTAAGTACCTGAGTCTATTTAGATAACCATCTCAATTTTGACAATAATGTACTGTTTGGTTTACTAGCCCCCCCCCCCCCCCCCCCCCCCCCCCCAAAAAAAAAAAAAAAAAAAATCAATCAAGAAATTGTAAAGAGTTTAAAATAAAGCTGCCAAATTAATCCTTTACAGAACAAAATATGAAGGCTCTACAATATCTGGAAAGCTGTTTCACTGGCTTCCAATTGCTCTCAAATGATCTTCATGTACCCATAAAAGCCAAAACACCTTTGGATCAAGGTCATTTAGTGCGAGCAGACCATCATTATAGATTGAATTATCCTATCACTTCAAGGAAAGTAACAAACTGAAACTATGTAGAAAAAAAGTTAAGAATTGTGTTTTTGACAGTATTACAAATAGACTTTCACATAAAATGCACAATATCCTTCTATGTAACATGTTATGTTCTATGTTTATAATGAAGGTATATATCTGTGTTTATATTTACTTGCCTCAGTACATGCACAATGAGTATACCACTAAGATTCAACTCGTACTTGCCTTGAACTATCCTTTTGATATTTTAAGACTCAATAATAGTAGCATTAAATATTAATAGTAATAATAATTAATAGTAGCTAATAATAGTAATAATAATTAATAGTAGCTACTTCATCTCGGTATGTAATTAATTAACAATGATCCCATTTTATTGTTTTTAAAGGTTTGGCATGAAAACTCAAATTTGTATACACTGTTCAATGTATTGATAGGCTACGTATATTACTAAGAAGGTGCAGGGTTGCAATGTGATTTGGGATTCAAAACACAGAGATAAAAGGTGATCAAATATATGTGAATGTAACACATGTTACAGATAAAAATATACCTTAAATTTCAAAGCCTCGCAACTTTATAAGACTTGTTAAAAAGAAAGTAATTTCACATTAAAATTTAGTTAAAGCTGAATCCAAATCCATCAAAATATATCAAAACAAACTTTGAGACAACTGCGCAAACAAACATGTGGAGTTGAAGAAAATTTAAATTCATATAATTTTCTACATTTAACATATTTCAAAATTGAGCATAAATATTATTTATCAACGAAGTATTTCGTAATTTCCAAAAGTGTGTAAAAATATGAAATAAAAAGACAGGACTGTGACGTTTCAGTTCAAGTTATTAGAGTACCTTAAATTAAATAGCGCATCTCTCTTACTATATAATCGACTAGGTGTCGCAATGCGCCAAATAAAAATATCATTGGCTCAGTTATTTAGCTCAAATTTTTATCTCTTAACCCTTGTATGATCAGTTAATTCACATAACTCCCCATTCTCTGCTCTTCAGGCTCTATATTCTTCAGAATTGTGAATATTATTCTGGTGAAATCCAATATTTTTAATATTTTGTGCGGGACAGCTCCGTTACCAAAACGCGATTCTGATTGGTCGGTTGGATTTCGCGATTGCCAACACAGAAACAGGGTGATAAGTTCTAATAAACCTGTGAAGTCTTTACAGGTTTATTTCCAACATAATTACCCCAATTTCTAACAAACCCAGGCAATCTATGGATACTAGTTGTATTATTGTTTTGACTGCGTAAGACGTCTGCGCCACTAGAAGTGTAGCTATCCTTCTAATTTCCGTGTAGACTAGTAGGTATTCTGAGATTTTCTATGACCTCCAGTCCGCCATGTTTAGTTGAATACTGTGTGTCACGTGGAGGTGAATTATTGGGTACAAATTCTTGAAAGATCCTTGAAAACGTCGTGACAGGCCAGCTAATATTTTAAAAATTGTGCAAGTGACTTGGATTAGGTGTATGAATGGGCAAAGCTCAATGCTGTGAGCTCTGATTGGTGTATATTCTGTGGTATGTAGCTTATTTTTATTGACGAAGGCACCTGTCATTTTTACATGCACATATTTTGTTGTTCCAGTCATGCTGTTTGTGATGAAACAACATGTCCTGATACAAGATCAGAATGATTTTCAGTAAGGGTTTTGATCAGTAACTTTGCTTGTCAAATAGTGTGTTTTGCAGACTGATGCTAGGGCTCTGGAATATATTCCTGCCCAGATGGTTCCCCAATATTTAGGGAATCAATTTTGGTTGTTGCCCTGAAAGTGGATATATATATCCATTCACCATGTTGGTCCATACCAGAACTTTGTACTGCTCAGGCATTGAAGTTGGGTACTTGTCCCTTTAAATTTGTTCCTGTGAAATTTGGTTGTTCCTTTTACCTGCTTCTGTCCTCGGTGGCCTAGTGGTTAGCAGGTTTGGTGTCGAATCATAGGCTGTCCCCGCTGTAGGTTTGACTCTCACGAGTGGCAATGCTGAGGACCTGTCCCAGTATGACCCAGGCTTTTGAACGGCACGGAAAATCCCAATTTTGACTTTACCTATTTCTGTGCTATCGTGCATGTGTAGAAAAGGTTATAAGCTGGACAATCTAATGTTTAACAATAAACCTATTTGTGTAAGTTATGGATACTTGTATATAGTGCTGGGAATCGCCTCCCAAGTTGCATGGTCGATTAATCATCCATTTTTCCAAGCGATGATCAAGCCATGGTCGATTCCATTGTTAGTGGTGGTGGACCAATTCACGCCCGTGTACCTATTCACGCCCACCCCTAAATTTATCCAAAACAATCACAGTTAAACAATAAATTACAAATGTATGTGATCAATTTGATGATTATCTGTGATGTGGTAAGCATCTTCTCTATGAAAACTTACAAATCTTCAAGAAAATTGAGGGTGGGCCTGAATTGGTACCCGGGCGTGAATTGGTCCACCACCACTAGTTATATCAGGAAATGCATTCCAGGATAAAGTGTATGTCAATACGGTAAGAATAACGGTGTTCTGAATGTGCCAAAAACACTTCCTGTAAATATGGTGGTAGATATAAACAAACCATAAATTCCTGACAAATCTGTCGATTTATTAAGGAAACTGCCCAAAATATTTTTAAAAAAAACGTGGATATTTAGATACATAATGAAAGGTAATTAAATATTATGAAATTTTCAGTGATAATGATGAATTGATGGACACTACTTCCAGATCGATCATCGCTACTACAGTGAATTTCAACCGACCATTTGATGTATGTAGACAATCGTTCTACCACTACTTGTATATTGTAATCTTAATCATCTATCCACAATAAAATAACAGAATATTTTCTGTCTGTACTTTTAGTTTCAATTTTGAGAAACTTATTGCATGGGAACTAATTTAGTGCGACATTGTAACTTCCATTTTATGATAAAATTAAAATTTTTTTACTTCGAACTTTCAGAATACAATTCTACCTTGCTGTCAAAAGCAGTTGTTCCATTTCTGTACATACGAATATTGCTGGTCTTTCATTGGTTTTTTGGCAGGTGACAAACTTCACTGGCTGAGCCGTAGTTTTTGTCCTGATATATAAAAGTATTTTTGTTTTTCCTGTGCGAAACAACGGTAATGTTATGTGACTAGTAGTGCTGTCCCTGGCCACTGCAAATTTATGTCAAAATTTATGCCCACTATCACCTACGTTGGCTGACCGTGTACCAACATATGTAGACTTCAAAAACTCATCTGAAAATGAAACTATTCAATTAAAATGTACAATAATATTGTTTTCTCACCTTTTATGCTATTTTATAGTATCATATTTGTCTTTTACTTTCAGTTTACGAACGGTCAATACAGGAACCCTATGGGAATCGTCAGCATATTAAAGTAGTTGTCTAATTCCGACGACATAAAGCGCTGTGTACTGGCTATGTTATGACAAGAACACCTCAAATAAATAAAACAACAATGTTTTCACACAGTATTTCAATGTTTTGCATCTATTAAATAAATTTGCTGACCTGAAAACAAAAGAAAGTTGTATTTCCAAAACTACATTCGGGCAATGGTTTAATGCTGGTTTAATGGAGTCCTTTGACTCCATTTGTATGGACTGTAGTGAGTAGTATAGGGATCGACTGCCATGTTGAGGATTGATATCGAATGAAAATTTAGGGTGGCAGATCGATCGATATTTCAATATCGGGACCAGTAATGTAAGCCGTGGGCGATAATACAAGTTCTTTGAAAACGTGCACATATTAATTCACCAAATTATCAAACCATATTATTTACACACCAAAAATATATTTCTGCAATATAAAATAAAATAAAACAAACAAAAATCCAAACAAGAGTTTTCATGCTTTTTTGTGTACTAGCTGTCAGGTTTTGTTTCTCTTCCGTGAAACCGGAAGTTGTTACTGACAATGTAAACAAAGATGGCGCCAGACTTTAACCAGTTTATTTCGGCTGTAAATGTGCTTTTTATTGTGTTTATATAATAAATGTTTATTTTAGCAGTAAAATTACTCTGTTTATTTTATTTTTGTCTGTTTCTTATATGTGGTTTCGATATTGAAATGCTGGTAGCATGTGTCGATATCGGGAGTTTCGTGGGATGATCGATCGATATTGAAAGATCGAGCACCAATCCCTACACTAGTAGTGAGTGGAATCGCATAAATTTTCATGGTCGATTATTCGTCCATTGTTCCGACCGATGATCGACCCACAATCGACTTTTCTACTCCACTGTTGGCCAGTATATCATGAACACTTTCCGGGATGAATTATATTTCATTCCGGTACGAATAACGGTGTTTTCGACATTTAGAATTTTCCAAAAGCACCCACTTCCGGTAAATATGGTGGTAGTTATAAACAAACACAAAATTCGAGAGAAATCTATTGATTTATTAAAGGAAAGTTTAGAAAACTGCTAAAAATATAAAAAATACGTGGATATTGAGACACATAAAGAAGGGTAAGATTTAATCAATTTGTAGAAGTTGTCAGTGACCGAGCGCAATTCTACCATGACACCGACAATTGATCGAACATTGGTCTAATCGTCCACCCACCAATGGACTGGGTTGTCAAAAGACAGAAAATATATTTCAAAATGCGGAATAATCCTTCACTTTTTAAAAAGTTTATATTACTATTATATAAATATACTAATATCTTTGTAATAGGATTTGGAAGAATACAACTGATTGTCGCTCATAACAGACAGCAGACAATAGTATTGGAAGTAGGGAATGTCGTGACAGCACTAGTGACTATTGTGTGTTAATTCTACAATTTTGAAGTTATTATATGGATGAAGTAGGCAGGTGATGTGGTTGACATTTCACAAGTATTCAGTTTTGGAAAAATTAAATGATTGAAAAGCTACTTCCATTTTATAATGATTTCAGTGTTTGTAAGAGAAAAGTATGTGTTTTTTTTCAGAAACTGAGGGCTTACAACAGTGAGGTCTCGGCAACCCTCCTCATGACATCAGACCGGGGAAACACAGGGGCTGCTGAGATGCATCTCCCCAACACACCGGTTTGTAACGACTTTGTATTACAAATATAAATGGGGTCCACAGGACTTAATAGGGCATGGGCAATTTTACAAGCACCTTTGAGCAGTGTTAAAGAGGGTAAACAGGATAATTGTATCCACCGGATAGCATCCGGTGGATACTATGGATTACGCATGAGTATACTGGCACCGCAGTGTGTAGAGATTGTGTTCTTTTTACCTCTCTAGAGACTAGGGTATTAAAGGTAGACTTCTCAAATTTACAGGATATATTCATAACCATAAAATCTCACCTGGGAATATTTTTTGCCGCATTTTGAAAAACAAGATGGCTGCCATAGTCATTTTTCCGACTTTCAGCAAGGACTTTTGTTGGCTCTCTAGAGCAAAGGGTATTATAGGTAGAGATCTCAAATTAGCAGGATATGTTCATTATTATAAAATCTTGACTGGGAATATTTTGGCCTCATTTTGAAAAACAAGATGGCCACCAAGGGCATTTCTTTCAGTCATGAAAAGTGCTTATATCTCCCTTATTATTGGTCCTAGAAGGTTTGGCATGTGAAGCCAACCTACAGGAAATCATGGACTGGGAATCTTCTGATGTAGTCAGATTTGACCTTGGACCCTCCTAGGTCAAACGAGGATAGCCAAACTTAAAAGTGCTTATAGCTTGCTTATAATTGGTCCTATAGGTTCTCGAGATACCGAATACATTTTATTCCAGCATAACCCACCACCACTTACAGGATGCGAAATGGATCAAAACAAAACATTGCTGTTTTCATAAAGAATTGAAAAATTGAGATAAAAGTGCGCATTTGAGATAAAAGTGCACATTTTCTTCAATTTTAGGCTTTGTTTCAAATATTTCCAGTGTAAGTTTACAGTTTTACTTGAAATGACAATATTGATATACATCTTTAGACCTCTATGTCAGCAACCAAGTGACCCAAAAGCAATAAACTCTTAGTTTGAGTAATATATAAATGGGTACTATAAGATATTTCATGCATTCTTTATTCTGATTTTTGTATCCACCAGATAGCATCCGGTGGATACTATGGATTTCGCTTTGTTACGCCGCCGCCACAGTGTGTAGAGAGATTTCACCGTTACCGCTCTAACGTAAAAAGTATTATAGCTAGACTTCTCAAATTTGCAGGATATATTCATAACCATAAAATCTTGCCTGGGAATGTTTTTGGTCTCATTTTGAAAAACAAGATGGCTGCCAGGGACGTTTATTCGACTTTAAGCAAAGACTTTTGTTGGCCCTCTAGAGCAAAGGGTATTATAGGTAGAAATCTCAAATTCGCAGGATATGTTCCTCATTATAAAATTTTGACTGGGAATATTTTTGGCCTCATTTTGAAAAACAAGATGGTCGCCACGGGCGTTTTTTTGTCAGTCATGAAAAGTGCTTATTATCTCCCGCCTGCGGCTGAAGGCCGTTGTTGGGAGATTATAAAACACCTTCCGTATGTACGTACGTCTGTCCGTTTGTCACATTTTTGCATAAACCTTAATATCTCGTTCATTTATAAAGATATTTTCACCAAATTTCCAGGGAATGTTTATGGCTATGAAAACCTGTCTCTGCAAAATTTTAGCCTCACTTGGAAAAACAAAATGGCCGCCGTAGCTAATTGTGTGAAAATCATAAAGATGCTCTAAATCTTGAAGTATTCCAGCTAGCTTCATCAAATTTGCACAAAAGCCGTATCGCTAGAAAAGCTAAAGATATTTTCATCAAATTTCCAGGGAATGTTTATGGCTATGAAAACGTGTCTCTGCAAAATTTTAGCCTCACTTGGAAAAACAAAATGGCCACCATAGCTAATTGTTTGAAAATCATAAAGATGCTCTAAATCTTGAAGTATTCCAGCTAGCTTCATCAAATTTGCACAAAAGCTATATGGCTAGAAAAGCTAGCCTGATAGTAATTTTGGCCTAGTTCAAAATCAAAATGTTAAACAGGGTTATCCTATTAAAAAGGCCTTAATCTCCCCAAATATTGCTCCTAGAGGTTCAGAATGTGAAAACAACTTGTAGGAAGTCATGGCCTAGGAATCTTTTCCAGGTGTTGAATTTGACCTTTGACCCCTGCTTCAAGGTTAAATGAGGTCATCACACTAAAACATCCTTATTTCTCCCTTATTATTGGTGCTATGCCTTCAGAATATAAAGACAGACCATCAAAAGTTCTGACCTTCAAATGTTTTGCCTGAGAAAAACTTTGGCCTTATTTTGAAAAACAAAATGGCGGCCATAGCCAATTTTTTAAAAATCATTAAGATGCTCTAAAACTTGAAATATTGCAGCTAGGTTAATCAAATATGTGCAAAATATATATGGCTAGGAAAGTTAGCCTGATAGTAATTTAGCCTAGTTTCAAAAACAAAATGGCCGTCATATCACATGTTAAATGGGATTATCCTATCAAAAAGGCCTTATATCCGTTATCATTGCTACTAGGGGTTCCAAAAGTGAAAACGACTTATATGAAGTCAAGGCCTGAGACTATTTTCCAATTGCTGACTTTTACCTTTGACCCCTTCTTTAATGTCAAGTGTGGTTATCTTACTACAAAGGCCTTATGTCTCCTTTAGTTCTCCATTATTACTGATAATAACCGCTGCGACAGTGACCTTGTATTTCCCTTATGGGTCCTAGAGGTTTGGGATGGTAAACCAACCTATAGGAAATAGTGATGGGACGATTAGACCAACGTTCGATTAATCGTCGGCGTTATGGTACAATCGCGTTCGGTCACTGACAACTTCTAGAAATCGATTAAATCTTACCCTTCCTTATGTGTCTCAATATCCACGTGTTTTTTATATTTTAAGCTATTTCCTTAACTTTCCTTTGATAAATAATGAGATTTGTCACGAATTTGGGTTTGTTTATGTCTACCGCCATATTTACCGGAAGTGAGTGCTTTTGGTAGGTTCTAAATGTCGGAAACACTGTTATTCTTACGGATTGACAAATCCTTCATCCCGGAAAGTGTTTCATGATATATTTTCTTACAGTGGAGTAAAAAAGTCGATTAAGGGTCGATCATCGGTCGGAAAATTGGACGAATAATCGACCGCGAAAATTGAGGCGATTCCACTCACTAATAGGAAATCATGGGCTGGAAATCTTTTGGTGTGGTCAGATTTGACCATGGACCCCTCCTTCAAGGTCAAACGAGGATAGCCAAACTTAAAAAGTGCTTATAACTTGCTTATTATTGGTCCTAGAGGTTTGGGATGGTAAACCAACCTATAGTAAATCATGGGCTGGGGATCTTTTAGTGTGGTCCGATTTGACCTTGGACCCCTCCTTCAAGGTCAAGCGAGGATAGCTAAACTTAAAAGTGCTTATAACTCGCTTATTATTGGTCCTAGAGGTTTGGGATGGTAAACCAACCTACAAGAAATCATGGGCTGGGAATCTTTTGGTATGGTCAGATTTGACCTTGGCCCCCTCCTTCAAGGTCAAACAGGATACCCAAACTTAAAAGTGCTTATATCTCGCTTATTATTGGTTCTAGAGGTTTGCAATGTCAAATCAACCTATTGGAAATCATGGGCTAGGAATCTTTTGATGTGATCAAATTTGACCTTTGGCCCCTCTTTCAAGGTCAAATGAGGATAGCCAAAATTAACAGTGCTTATATCTTGCTTATTTGTGTTCCTAGAGGTTTGCAATGTCACACCAACCTATAGAAAATCATGGGCTAAAAATCTTTTGATATGGTCAGATTTCACCTTCCCCTTTGATATGGTCAGTTTTCTCCTTCAAGGTTAAGCGATGTTTGAATGGCTTCGGTGAGTTTTCTTTCTGGTGGATACAATTTGCATCGGTTCTCCGATGTGATAGGTCTAGTTCTATGCTATTTTTACACAGGGACATTTTATATTTGGTAGAAGTAAATTATGCAAATCCAGAGTTGCTTCTAGGATGCGTTTTCTGCGATATCTCGCATTAATTTGCTTTTGCTCGCGGATTTCATCGAAGTATGCGGGGACAAGATTGTAAAAGAACGCATTCAGCACAAGGCAATGCGGGATATATATACGAAGCGAAAAGACGAGAGATCAAAGAAATCGAAACGATGCTTGGAGCGAGAGTTTGTCGAGGTTTTGATTTTTCCGTCAAAACGTTCTTCGAATAATGCCTGTAGACGATTTTGGTTTCGTGATCGTTTACAAACTCAAATATATTATGAGGTACAGACAGTATTTGGACATATTATACCCAAAAATATAAAATTAAGCTGAAAGTGGATGATTATATAAAAAATGGCTGCAAGAAAAACGAAACTTACAGTAGACTGGATTGTTACCACAACAGGAGAGGCAATGCTGACCCTACGTATCTGTGGGGTTTCCCAACAATGTATGTCTAGAAAATATTTTACTTGAAGATCAAAATTCATGGACAACTCATTAATATTAATGAGGTTTCTTAACAATATTTTCTGCTTTAAGATAAAATACTAGATGGACCACAAAGCTCAGCTCAGATTCGTAGAAAATATTGACAATTTCATGGGATTTTTTAACAATATTTTACTAGAAGAATTTGTGGACTACTCATTACTATTCATGAGGTCATGGTACTCTGTGGGGTTTTCCAACATATTTGTATGAATTGATGGTGTAATGACTGAATTTGTGATGCCATGACTTCAGATGAAAACTTAAAGGGCGTGGCTGCAGTACGGTAAAACCGTTCCCTAGAAAATAAGCTACAGTACGGATTGCCGCACTCTAGAACTTTGTCTTCAGTGCGGTTTCATGGTTCAATGGTTTTCATTGGTTAATTAAATTAATCACGTTTGCAGACGAAAAATAGATTAGTTAGCTACTGTATATATATCCCCCCATTTGTAAAATATGGCTAGAAATACCGATCTTAACCTCATATTTCATTAAGTGTGTGCAAGCTGGAAAACTTCAACAGTGGAGGTTTCAGTAACAAATTATTTCATTGGTTAATTAAATTAATCACGTTTGCAGACGAAAAGTAGACTGGTTGCCAAGACTTCTGTTTGTAAAATGGTAGAAAATCCATCTGGTCTCATATTTTCTTAAGTTTTCATGTGTATAAGTGCAAGTAGCCTCATATTTCCTTCACTCCATGGGATATTTAGGTTACCAGATTAAACCGCACTCTAGTTAATTTGCTGGAATACGGCAAATGACTGCTGCCGTACTGTAGAATTTCTTCTCGAGTGCGGTGATTTACCATACTCCAGCCACTTCGAAACTTAAAACCATAATGCCATGACAGGAGCCACTTTGATGTAAATAACCATTTTCAGTATTTTTTTTAAATTCTATTACTAGCCTTGAAGTTTATTTTTATTGGGCAAGACAATAAAAATTGACCACTAATTAATAGAAGTCCACTGTTAAAAATGCCTAAATAAACTGAAAATGTATTTTTTATTAGTTTAAACTTATCATAAAGTCGTCCCCCAGAATTTTTAGCCCCTCCCCCACATTTTGTGTAGTGGTGGGGGATCGCCCCCACTTTTTGAAATTCCTAGAATCAACACTGAAATCTGGAAGGAGTAGAATTAATACAAATTATTATCGGATTTGTTGATTCAGCTAGTAGAGGGTCACATGTTTTACTGACCAATAATACAATAAAATTCATTGATTGGTTTTGATCAGCTGTCAGACAATTGGAGCAATTACCAAAAATGTTCAGGATAGAAACTTTGCAACAGAATTTGATACATTTAATTTCTGCAGTTACCATTTATTTGTCTATATACAAGTGGGTATCATTAATAGTATTAAGTATAAAGGGATTATTGTATCCCCGGATGAAAGTTGTTTTCACCCATGGTGTCTGGATGGGCGGGCGGCGGGAAAAAGTTTGTCCAGCCTGTATCTCAGAAACCGTAAGGTGTGGGGAGTTGATGGGAGGGACATTGGTTAGGGGGTATAGGTGTGCAATGTCATGGTGTGACCTTGATTTGACCTTGACCGTAGTGACCTTGAGTTTGAAAATCTTGTCCGGGCTATATCTCGGAAACCGTAAGGTGTAGGAAGTTGATACTTGGTAGGGACATTGGTTAAGGGGTGTAGGTGTGCAGCGTCATGGTGTGACCTTGAATTGACCTTTTACCTTGCAGTAGTGACCTTGACCTATAAAATGTTGTCCGGGCTATATCTCAGAAACCGTAAGGTGTAGGAAGTTGATAGTTGGTAAGGACATTGGTTATGGGGTGTAGGTATGCAACGTCATGGTGTGACCAATATTTGACCTTTGACCTTGCTGTAGTGACCTTGACCTATAATGCCTTGTCGGGCTATGTTTCGGAAACCATAAGGTGCAGGAAGTCGATATTTGATAGGGACATTGGTCGGGGGTTATATGTGTGCATCGTCATGGTGTGACCTGGATTTGGCTTTTGATCTTGCATATCTGATGCTATTTTGTCTCTCTACAGGGATATTTGATACTATTTTATCTCTCTTATATCTCTCCTATCTTTTTACTTGAATCTTGGTTGTTGCACCTTTGGGTGTCTTTTGATTTAGATTAAGCACTGTTAAAGTCATATTAGAATTCATTAAGGGTTTTACTTTTGCAACTTCCCATTGTAACAGAGGGTATTGCATTAAATGAGTCACAGGTTTTGCCCCAACTCCACATATAAGCATGTATTGCTACATCTGTTTGTATGGGTATTGGGTAATATTAAAAAGATTCAAACCATAATTCAACCATACATAATTGTGATATTTTCATTGACAGCTATTATCCAGTTAAAAAATTTTACAGCTTCATAACTTTCAGTTTACTGAATTGTCTTGTTTTAATACTTAATCTTTACATGCAGTACTCTGAAAGTATCACAATCTGTGTACTGTTTCACTACTTCTATATCTCATAGTATTTTTCCCCCCACTGTGGGGTAGGGGCATCTCTGATGCTATTTTATCAGATTTTTTGTTTATTTCCAATATATTAAGCTTTCCTTCAATTGTAGGTGTTGACAAGCAAGACTGAGGTTGTAATGTGTCATAACCAAAATATGGTTCCACTCTACGATATAAAATCTGCAAATGAACAAAAATATGGGATAATAGCTTATTGTATCCCCGAAAAACAGGGAACCTACAAGCCACATTTCTTTTGGGATTTCTTTTAAACTTTGCAAGTGGCCTGCTATGGCAGAAATCTGGCCACCCTACCGTTTTAGGAGCCCAGGAGCCAAATTATGCTGTGGGGAGTCAAAAACGTCAAAAATTTTGACTATTGCTTGTAGTGCTGGGACGATGTTTGCAAACTTCGGTATTATCGCTCGCTGGCTCATTGCCAATCAATGATCGGTAAAATTTAAGTAAAACCAATATTTGCTAAATCCATTTCTTTGCAGCCTTTTGGTCACAATAAAATGCTAACCTTGATAATATTTTGTAAAAATCTGAAATATTCATCAGCTAAAATCACAAAACTAGCCGTGAATGTAATAAAAATAACGTAAATAGAAACACCTTGGGATTTTCCAACTGTTGTCATGGTAATCATAAAATCAGCCAATCACAAGTGAGGATACATCAAGCATGGTCTGTTAGTGAGGGAGACATCTGTGAATGGCTTTTAGATTATATTTTTGTCATATTTGTGGTAATTTGTGTGGATTTTACTTGATATCATTTAATATTTGATTTTTCTGTCTGGTTTACACTTTCGACTCCATAATCGGAAATGTTCGAAGTTTGGTCACAAATGTCCGAAGTTTGGTCACAAATGTCCGATACGAACAAAAATCCAAGCGATCTCCCAGCACTAATTGCTTGTATTCAAGCTGTAGAGCAAAGTTTATTTCAGATTTATTTTATGTCTAGTGCATGAATTGGTGGGTAAGATGTCTCGTCACCATAGCTTTTTTGTAGGCCTGTGATCAAAATCAAACGTGTAATAGCTATTTTAAGCCCAGGGGTCAAATAATGCTCTGGGGAGTCAAAAACGTAAAAAAAATTGACTTGTAACTTGGAACACTATTGCATTTAGAAACTTTTGTTTAAATATGTTATTCAGCTACTTTTGGGTCAGGTGTAACATAGTAAAATTGCAGACCTGTAGCTCATTGCATAGCCATGTAATAGCTACTTTGAGGTTCTCACTGTTGAGTAAATCAGTTGTAACTTGAAAACTATTGTTAAAGTGCTTATAACTCACTTATTATTGGTCCAATGTGAAATGTGAAACCAACCTATAGGAAATCACGGGCCAGGCATCTTCTGATGCGATCAGATTTGACCTTGGGCCCCTCCTTCAAGGTCAAATAGAGACAGCAAAACTTAATAGTGCTTATAACATGCTTATTATTGGTCCTAGAGGTTTGCAATGTGAAACCAACCTATAGGAAAGCATGGGCTGGGAATCTTCTGATATGCTCAGATTTGTTCTTGGACCCCTCCTTCAAGGTCAAACAATGGTTCACTGGCTTTGGTGAGTTGTCTTTAGCTGGATACAAATATGCATCGGTTCTCTGATACTCTAGGTCTAGTTATTTTTACTAATGTGTAAAATCCCCAGCTAAACTAGCTAACCGGGATTAACAATTATCATGTTGACTAGTGCTTTGTAACCTAATAATCGGTAAGTAGGATTAAATGTTTAGCTTCACTAAAATGCAGAATCCAGAATTCGAAATGCATTCTGATCTACACAGTTTTGATACCAACCCATCCTACAATAAACAATTATATACAGCAACAAAAAGGGATTATTAATAGTATGAAAGATCACAAATAAAGAAATTAGGAATATACAAAATATCGTTGGTGACACTATGAATGTCTAATGTTTTCGAACAACCTTCTTACTTCAAGAAACAGTAATGTTCAATTAAATGCAATGAAGTCCACATTCAACCCTCTCAGATAAGGGGTTTTAATGTAAACACAAGTGAAGTCAGTTATTCATAACCTAAACTGCATTGAATTGATCGATCCACAGCTATATAAAGAAATTGGAGACCCATCACTCACTGCAATTGACCAAATATATTTCGTGATACTAATATCACTCAGGCTGCCTGATTTAGAGAGAGTAAATATATTCTGAGAATGTGTCTTGCTCCTAAAGGATTAATGTTTGCTATGTAGTTCACCATGTGTTTAGTCATAAATATAAACAAATATAAACATACAACTGCAACTGACAACACCCAAGAGTTGAATTGGGAACCAACCAAGTGTAGTTAAGCAATATACCGTACACATCCTGTTTAGATAATAGATTGTTATATTTTGGGTAGATATTATTTCATTGCTTTGTTTTCCAAGAAATAATGTATAAAAACATTTCCTTGATTTCAAAAGCTAACCATTTTTTTTTTTCTATTTTTTGTTTTTGTTAGAGTAAGAAATCTAAAATTCGCCAGGAATCTAAAATTCACCACCTCTAAAACCTTAGTTAATTTTATGAAGAAAATGATGTTTTTGTCCAAAAATTGGTATTTTTCAGTTCAAAAAGCCTTAATTTACTATACAGTCAACAAATCTCACCACAATTCATTTATTTTATTAGTATTTTCACATGTGCCGAATTTCAGATATGTGGCGAATTTTAGATTTCTTACTCTATAATGTTCCCTGACCATTTATTTTGTTTGACGTGATACAGTCGGTATCATATTTTTATTTTAAAAAAAGGAGGCGAAAAACAGAGAAAATGAATAATTTCATGAGAAACACTGGATGGAAATGTAGTTCTTGCGTTTTTCGCCCTACAAAAGTCATTCGAGTGAATGCCAGTTGGATAACGGCATACAATACATAGTTTATAGAGGCATTAGTATGAAACCATGTAGCTACAAATATCTTTGGCCCCACATGTGGAAAAGTGGATTTCCAAAAGCAAAGGTGATAGACTATAAATTATCATGTACGTAAGTTCAAATGGAAATTAATCCGATATAAGAATTGTTTTAAGCTATAAAACTACAATTCATGACAATATGTTTTTGTGTTTAAAAAAATATAAAAAACATATGAATAGTATATTGAAGATATAATTTGCTCCTGAAATAAACTGTAAAGTGAATATTCTGTGTGAACATTTGAACACTTTATATGGTGCTTTAAGTCACAGTATCAATTAGCAGCAACTAATGGAGGGGGGGGGGGGCGGGAGGGGTTAGTTCTAAGTATCTTATATTGAGCACTGAATGACAAGTGATGTTTTCTGCTGACTGGCTAGAAAGGCCATCCATTCCACTGTTACTGTGTTGTTCACAGACAACATATTGCACCTGAGAAGAGTGGATTGAGGGACCTTAATGAAAGAGGCAAAACCTAATCAATACTGCTGCAAACTATCGTTAAAGTGAGCTTTAAAGATATTTATTCTTTGCTGGGAGACTGATGATGTGATACATATTTTGAAAACTTGTTTTGATGACACAGGGTGTAGTCACAGCATGTTGGAATTTTAGAGTCAATTGTGTACAAGAATAAGCCAGATTGTTGGTGCATATTATCTGGATGTAATTAAACTAGAGGCTTTATTTGGTCTGGCCTATTTTTTGTGCCAGAAGAGCATGTTGAGAGAGCTAGAGTAGCAGTTTATAGTCTGCTAATGAAAATGCCCACAGTAGTAGTCACTGAACAGTGTGTGTATAACTTGCAGTAGAGAGAACACTGGCTGGGCGGGTTTGTTTACCAACAAACTCATAACATATTGTGAACTGAGAGCTGGTTAAAAAGCCATTTGCACCGCCCAGAAGTGACAACAACTGAAAGTATAACTTGAAGGAAGACTAAATATGTGACAATGGAACTTATTGGTGCCTTTAGACAGCCTTAATTGGAGATGTGATAACCCCATATTATTCCAGTTTGTAGTATATTGTGTGTGTGCTTGGTGGAACATATGTGTGGGAGTGCTGTCTCTTGGTCACTGACATAATGCAGCCGCCATATAAGAAGATGTGAGGTGTATTACTTGGTGACATTTCTGTCTCAAAGAGAGAGGGAGGATCAATCCCACTGCTTGTTATTGTTGGATATTTGTTAATGGCTGCTGGGTATTTTGGACTTCAGTCATCTGAATTAACCTGTGGATTTAATGTCACTGGAAGTTATTTGGGGCATTTGGGGTACAGCCAAACATAAACACTCCAAATGATTGAGAGTGTTCATATGAACCCTGGCGATATTTATTTCTTCTCGGCAAATTCTTATGTACTTTGTGTTCAGGGTGGAACAGTTACCAAGGTAGATCTTATTCATATTATGAATTCGTTAATGCTGTAGTGGGTAATTTTAGAAGAGGTTAAGTGTCATGCAATGTGTTGCCGTATTTTGTGACTTTTGTTGTTTTTTTGTTGTTGTTAACTCGAGAGTGATAAGATAAAAAATAGACAACAAATGTATTAGTAAATCAATAGAAGTAACTAGCTCTCTAAGTGATATTTGAATGTGCCATATGGAAGGTAATTGTGACAGTACACTCTTGGCAGTGTTTGTTAATATTGTAACAACAAAAATATGTTATTTCATAAAAATTTCAATGACCAACTGCCATTGTTTTTTATTTAGTGCACAAGAAATGTTCCAAGGAAATAAGGAGTAACATTACAAGAAAAAGGAGGTTTATACATATGCAAAGATTGTTCCTTGATTCTGTTTGGAAAAAAAAAATCTACTGATTGTCTTTTGTGTAATTGTTATTTCTGAGAATTTTTTAGATGTACATATTGATTTTGGTCATTGAAACATTTTCAGTATTGATCAAATTATCAAACACATTACTGCTCCTGATATATGCTTCAAAATAAAATGATATAAGAAGGTGAGAAATGCGAGTTCATGGCAAAAGTCAAAATATTATGTTTGGCATATTGTTGAGGTTAACAGGTGTCATTTGTTTTTGAAAACTGTCATTAGAAAGTCCCTGATTGTGATCAATAGTTTGCCTAATGTTCTTTTTCACATCTAAAGCCATGTTGTTTTCTCATGGTTTTTCCTTTTAAAGTGTTTTGCCCTAATAAATGTCAACATTGACCAAGGTTGAAAGTCCTGTGTATACTGAATACTTTTGTAAACTTTGGGGTTTGCTATTAAATGCTTATAATTTTTCTTTCAACCCTCCTTCAAGGTCAAACGAGGGTAGCCAGACTTAAAAGTGTTCATAACTCACTTATTATTGGTCCTCTAAGAAAGCATAGGCTAGAAATCTTCTGAGGTGGTCAGATTTGACCATGGGCAAATCCCTCAGGTCAAACGAGGTTAGCCAAACTTAAAAGTGCTTCTAACTTGCTTATTATCGCTGCTAGAGGTTTGGGATGTGAAAACAGTGAATAGAAAATTACAGACTAGGAATCTTCTGACGTGGCCACTTGTCAGACTTGACCTTGGGCTTCTCCTTCAAGGTCAAACGAGGGTAGCCAAAGTTAAAAGTGCCTATAACTTGCTTTTTATTGGTCCAAGAGGTTTGCAATGAGGAACCAACTAATAGGAAATCATGGGCTGGGAATCTTCTGGTGTGGTCAGATTTGGCCTCTTGACCCTGGTGTGGTCAGATTTGGCCTCTTGACCCTCCTTCAAGGCCAAACAGTGGTTTACTGGCTTTATGATTGTATTCTTTATATATGTATATAAAATTATGATTGTATTCTTCAGGTCACTCCAAAGACAACCAACCTGAACCCGAATGCCACAGAGTTTCAGAGTATTAAAGGGCCAGCCACTCCCCCGGACTCTGCAACTGAAGGTGGTTGGAGTCCCCCGGACTTTGAGGCTACCAGTGCCAGACCAGTAGAAAGTAAGTTAAAGGTCGGACTGAAGCAGACCTTGATCACAAGTTATCAGCTCTGTGTGGGTTTGACTTAAACAAGTAGCAAAGCTGAGATTTTGTTTCAATATGGTCCTGGCTTTGAAGTTTCAAACAGACTAGGACCTCAGTACCCAACACTCGTAAGATTCAAGAGGTCTAGTGGTTATTATACACTCAATTTCACCTTTGGGATTATGTGTTGGACGGCTATCCAAAAGTAATCCAGTTATGTGACTTGAGTTGTTGACTGCAATAAAAGAATAAAAGACAGGCATAAATTTGACCTTTATCAAGGTTGTGTAAGCAAAAACAATTTTTACCCCACAGCCCTTATACCCCTCACACTTCAGGCGGTATCCCCTGCGGTAGGCCACGTTTGATGAAACGTCCTTGTTCTTTGTTTACTGCCTGGCATCCGTTTGCAAACTTGCAAATCGATGCATTAAAAAACCGTCCATTAGCTTGTGTGTCCTACAAAAATGTTTAAAATTTCCGTCTCTGATTCTGGAACCATGAGCATGATCCAACGAAAGCTAGCATGCACTTAAAAATTTCTTGCTACGATAACTGATGGTGTGGTCCACGGTGTATATAAGGTTGTGACTTAGTCGTCTTTCGGTGCAATACGGCGAAATAAGGCTAGTGAAAGTAAATGGACGTTTCACCACTGTTTCACAAGGTCGCACACTAACCTTGGATGGTAGTCGAAGCATAGGGGCGTTAGGCCCAACGCCTATATCCGCGAATTATACCGTCTGTAGTAGGGCTGTGACGGGTGCTGAAAAATGGCATCGAGTACTCGCCCTCTGGCCCGAATTCGAGTAACCGCGAGATTTAGTATCTACCATTAGAAGTCTTCTGTAAACAAATAGTCGGTTCCGGAAACGAAACTTTTGAAGAAAAACGTCTTCTGTTTGACCATATATTATAGAATATGGAGTAAATTGTATGTTTTCAAGCGAAAATAACAACTTTAATTGATATTATGTGACGGAAATGCTGAAATATAGCATATTTTACACAAGCGTTTGATTACGTTTTGATTGGGCGATAATACAATACCTCGCGAGTAACCAAGTTTTTAAAATGGACTCGAGTACAAGCCACGACCGCCTCGTACACCAAGGCTCGAGTACTCGTTCGCAGCCCTAGTCTGTAGTGTGAGTGCTACACCGTATCTCAGAAGGTATGTGGCTTCATAGGAGGTGGTTCCTCTGCCGAGTATCACGGGACATACCACCTCTAGTGTGAAAGGAGCATTAAGGGCTGTCGGGGTGTTGTTTTTACTCATGATGTCTGGATGGGCGTGCATGTGGGAACAAGTTTGTCAGGATTGTATCTCAGAAACCACAAGGTTTAGGAAATTGATACATGGTAGGGCCATTGATTACGGGGTGTAAGTGTGCAACGTCATGGTGTGACCCTGATGTGACCTTTGACCTGGCCATAGTGACCTTAAGTTTGAAAGTTCTGTCCAGGCTATATCTCAGAAACCGTAAGGTGTAGGAAGTTGATACTTGGTAGGGACATTGGTTAGGGGGTGTAGGTGATCTTGATTTGACCTTGCCGTAGTGACCTTGACCTATAAAATCTTGTCCGGGCTATATCTCGGAAGGTGTAGGAAGTTGATACTTGGTAGGGACATTGGTTAGGGGGTGTAGGTGATCTTGATTTGACCTTGCCGTAGTGACCTTGACCTATAAAATCTTGTCCGGGCTATATCTCGGAAGGTGTAGGAAGTTGATACTTGGTAGGGACATTGGTTGACGCTTGTAGGTGTGCAATGTCATGGTGTGACCTTGATTTGACCTTTGACCTTGTCCTATAAAATCTTGTCTGGGTTATATTTAGACTTGGTAGGGACATTGGTTCAGGATTGTAGGTATGCAACATTATGGTGTGACCTTGATTTGACCTTGCCATAGTGACTTTGAATTTAAAATCTTGTTGGGCCATATCTGAGAAACCGTAAGGTGTAGGAAGTTGATACTTGATAGGGACATTAGCTGCTGGTGTAGATGTGCAATGTGATAATATGGCCTTGGTTTGACCTTTTACCATGTTACAGTGACCTTGATCTTTAAAATTTTTTCCGGGCCTTATCTTGAAAACTATATGGTCCAGGACGCCGATAGTTGGTAGGGTCAGTAGTTAGGTGGTGGGTGGTGTAGGTGTGCATCATCATTTTGTGACCTTTAACCTTGGCTCTGGCAAAGTGTGTTCACCTGCCATATTTCTGTTATGACAAAGATTGCTGCTGATTATAAAATGTACTTTTACTTAATTGTGCTATTTCCATTGACAACTATACTTCCAATTGATAAAGTTTACAGCTTCATAACTTTTAGTTTACTAATTAATGCTGTCATTTTGCTATTGAATTATCGTGTTGTAATACTTTATCTTTACATTCATTTTCTTTCTCTTAGACGTTATTTTCTCTAATTGGACATTATTTGGACCTTTATATAACTGACACTGCTCTCCTAATCTTTGTACTGCTTCACTTCTTCTGTCTCTCATTTTGTTGAACACTATTTCCCTGGGCTGTGGGGTACGGGCATCTCCAATGCTATTTTCCAAAGATATATTTAGAAATTTGCCAAATAATCTGGATTTTACTCAACATGCATTAACGGCAATGCTTACATGCTTTCTTTCCCCACCAACAGGCCTGACCTATGTGAATGGTGAGGCAGATCAGCCACTCCCCACCAACATCAACTTCCCACCCACACCCGAATCCCCTCCAATGGTGGCCGACTACACTGAGGGGCCAACAGGTGGCGCCCCCGCCGTCGAGGTGGGGAGTGAGGGAGCTAACACCAAAAGTGGGGAAGTGGCGGTGACGGCTGCAGGAGGTGGCAGTGGGCTAGAGGCACAGGTGCTTTTCCCATCAGCCCCAGCATCTCACACTGAGGAGGGATCAACCAGTCCCACAGTCTCTGCTGGTAAATATCTTCTCAATTCCAAACCACCAGGGCCCGTATTCACAAATCCGATCAGGCTCAAACTTGATCCAAAAAATCAGCTCAAGTTTATAATTGTTTAAACTGGAAATTGAACTGGATTTTAGCTCATCTTGATCTTGATCCATTTTGTGAATACAAGCTAGAGCTGAAACGATTAGTAAAATTTGCTAGCCGGGTAGTCACTTGTATTAACCGTCGACTAACCGATTAATTGTTTATAACGTTTAGCATGTATGAGAAATACCGAAAACGTGCGTGTTCCATGTTGGATTTCATAATATTGGCGTCGACTAGTGCTTTGATAACCTACTAATCGATTAGAGTAATCGTTTCAGCTCTAATACAGGCCCAGAAAAACTATATTGTCTAACAAAAATTCTGCAACCTGACCAGGGTTTCCAGCGATCAGGGAAAAGTCAGGGAAATTCAAGGTCAGGGAAAAGTTAGGGAATTTTGGAATTTTGAAAAAAGTTATGGAAATTTGGAAAAATCCTTAGAAAGTGAGGGAAGATGGACTTAAAATTTCTTGAGTTGCGCATGTAAAGTTAAGCAAAGCAATGATGCCACATATTGGAAATGTATGTGTATAGCAATACAAAAAAAAAAAAAAAATTGAAATGCAATGTTGATCTAGAAGATCATATATTAATAGGCCTAAACAATTTTAACAATGCATGATGTGCACATTATTATGTAATTATAATGCCCTTCAATTAAGCATTGACTATGGCAAAATGGTGTCAATGCTGTATTGTAGAAGTTTTTATTGCATAGCCATGCCTTAAATTAATAACTCATGTTACAGACAGGGCATTGTTTTGTTATGGCTTTTTGCCCCATTCTTAGTGCCCAACTATGGGGAATCCTGACCCGGTGCTCCAGGCAAAAGGCGCAAGCCTGACACATTCACACTTCAACCATGTCCCGTCCGGGGATACACTGCATCGAGATGCAATATCTAGTTTTTATTACCCCACATTAAGGGCTGTCGGGTATTGTTTTCACCCATGGTGGTGTCCGGACGGGCAGCGGGAAAAAGTTTGTCCGGGCTGTATATCAAATCGTAAAGTGTAGGAAGTTGATACTTGGTAGGGACATTGGTTAGGATGTGTAGGTGTGCAACGTCATGGTCTGACCTCGATTTGACCTTTGACCTTGCCGTAGTGACCTTGAATTTGAAAATCTTGTCCGGGCTATATCTAGGAAACCGTAAGGTGTAGGAAGTTGATACTTGGTAGGGACATTGGTTAGGGGGTGTAGGTGTGCAACGTCATGGTCTGACCTTGATTTGACCTTTGACCTTGTTGTAGTGACCTTGACCTATAAAATCTTGTCCGGGCTATATCTCGGAAACCGTAAGGTGTAGGAAGTTGATAGTTGGTAGGGACATTGGTTAGTGAGTGTAAGTGTGCAACGTCATGGTCTGACCAGGATTTGACCTTTGACCTTGCAATAGTGACCTTGACCTATAAAATCTTGTCCTGGCTTTTTCTCGGAAACCGTGAGGTGTAGGAAGTTGATACTTACTAGGGACATTGGTTAGGAGGTGTATGTGTGCAACGTCATGGTGTGAACTTGATTTGATCTTGCTGTAGTGACCTTGACCTATAAAATCTTGTCCGGGCTATATCTCTGAAACCGTAAGGTGTAGGAAGTTGATGCTTGGTAGGGACATTGGTTAGTGGTTGTAGGTGTGCAGCATCATGGTGTGACCTTGATTTGACCTTTTACTTTGTCGTAGTGACCTTGACCTTTAAAATCTTGTTGAACCTTTGGGTCTGTCTTTTGATGCAGATTAAGCACTGTTAAAGTCGTATTAGAATTCATTAAGAATTTTACTTTTACAACTTCCCATTATAACAGATGGAATTTCATCAAGTGAGCCACAGATTTTGCTCCAACACCACACATAAACATTCATTGAATGTATTACCACTTCTGTATGCATGGTAATATTCAAAACATCTAAACCATAATTCGGCCATGCCAGATGTAGATAAAGAGTACATGTATTATCTTTCTTTTGGACATTATTTTCTCTATTTAAACATTGTTTGGACCTTTATATAACTGAAAGTATCCTGAACCTTGTACTGATACAGTACTTCTATATCTCATTTTGTTAAAAATATTTCCCTAGGCTGTGGGGTACGGACATCTCTGATGCTATTTTTATTGTATCCACCGGATGCTGGATTACGCATGAGTACTCCGCCGTCGCCGCAGTGTGTAGAGATTTTCTCGTTCCCCCTCTAGAGGCCAGGGTATTATAGGTAACCATAAAATCTTGCCTGGGAATATTTTTGGCCTCATTTTGAAAAACAAGATGGCCGCCATGGGTGTTTTTCGACTTTCAGCAAGGAGTTTTATTGGCCCTCTAGAACAAAAGGAATTATAGGTAAAGATATCAAATTTGCAGGATATGTTCATCATTACAAAATCTTGACTGAAAATATTTTTGGCCTCATTTTGAAAAACAAGATGGCCGCCACGGGCGTTTCTTTTCAGTCATGAAAAGTGCTTATATCTCCCTTATTATTATTAGTCGAATCTTAGATTCGAGTTATGTACTGGGTTCTGATTGCTATTTAAAAAACGCCATTTTATCCTATAAAAGATAAAGATATATGCAATATCTATACACATATATTAAATATAAGAGGTACTGTATATACTCTATTTTGTTTTTTGTTTAATATTTTCTTTAATGTGCAGTTTATGAAATGAATACACTGTCTAGCCTTTGTCTAGCTTCTTGCAAAGTACCAGGATGTAGAAAATCTTTTGTCTTTTTCTTTGTCTTCTGGTGCTCAGTGGAGTAATTTTCCCCAATATAAACGTCTGGTTCTTCAACACATGACTTCCAGACATACTAATAGGTTCAATAGATATTGTTCAATAAACAGTATTTTAGGCTTGTGTTGGTGGTTATTCAAAACTCTGGTAGAAACACCATTTACATATTTGGAAGTGGCAATTTTAATTATGTGGGTGCAAGTTTTTGCACAAATAAAAGTTAAGAAAAGTGGCCTTTGTCCTGAATATAAAGTCACAAAATTAATTGAAAATGGTTTGCATACCAGTGGTATCAATGTATATGTGGACACATGTACTCTTATTTGGTATTTCATCAGTTTTACAAGTCACACATAGTACATAACATGAACTTTTTCATACCTCTTGTGTGTTTAAAGTTTGCATTTTAGGGAATGTCTTTTGTCCTTGACAGCTGTATCTGTCTTCTGGTAATAATATTCCAAAAGGAAAACCAAAGTCTGTACTTAAAGTTGTGTGCAATATTCAGGGTCATATTTGGACAGATCTACTGTTGTGTGGAGTTGTGTAGCCACATCAGAGATGTGTATAAAGCATGTAAGCGTCTTTAAAAATAATATAGAGTACCAATATTGAGGATCTCTGGTGCTTGCACTTGAAAGTCATGGAGTGTGTTATGTGTCAAGTTATACATATATACAGAATTAGTTTAAATAGTTTCTAGTTGTTATAGATCACACCTTGTCCTTTAAACTTGTAATTAAAGAAATACCATAATTGACACCCAGGGAAATTCACCTAATTACGGGGAGGCCCCAAATAACATTCTACCAACTGTAAAACACTAGAGAATAGTCATAAAACATTAACATGATGTTTCTACTTTGGGTGAATACTAACGTAACAGTGACTACAGTAGGCAACATATTTTCTATGATTAGATTTTGTTTAATATCAAGTAAAGTTTCCATCATATATGTCAACCATGGTAATATTAAGCAGAACATTTACAATGTCATTTGTCGGAGTTGAACCAGTAGAACCAAAATAGTGACACTAGTATTGGCCCTAGCTCTAGTACAAATGTAACTTTTACAACAGACAAGGCAATAAATCAATTTTTGTTATGTCGCAACATGTAAATTTTTGCAGTGGCAAGTGAATATGAAGATATAAATTGTCTTCTGTTTTGTGCAAAGTTAAGGCATTTTCCAAGTTACGGTTTGAAGCATTAGACGGCTTTAAAATCTGTCTTTCATCAGCCATGTTAAGACAACTTAAGTAAAATTTAAGTATTAATTTAAATAGTTTTGGTTTAAAATTCACTTGCACCATTGTATAGGTAATCTTTTAATGTGGAAAGAGAAGAGAACATATGCCCTTGAATGCCAAGGCAAGCAAGTACCACCCATATGACAAAACATGATGAAATGGGGAAAACTAACATTTGACTTATGATGTAATCTTGGAACAAAGCCTTCACATTATTGGCTTACTGATCATACAATATTTATAAATTCTGTTTTATTGAATAATTTAACCCCTTCGCCACCGAGAGCAGTATTCTACTATACTAAAAGAAAATCCGGGATGAATAGCTTACAGATGGTTTAAGTTGCTAAAACACACACCACAAGCATTTTTTGTCGTCCATAACGTCCTCGTACATAATACTTTAAATAACGTATTTCAGTATACCAAGATGTTTAATTCTACAGTACTGAGGGAAAGCTAGAATATCATATAGGGGTGTCGACAGACATGGTACTGTAGAATACACATTGTTGTGGACTGCTAGTCAATAGATAAGAGCTTTAAGGGGTTAAAGTCAGTTATATTATTCATGTAAGTTAACCATATAGAAATAAAAGACAAATTTAGCTTTAACTCTTGTATCAGAAATCTACTTATATTTTTGATACTGTGATTTATAGCTCACCCTAGGGGGCTCGGTGGTGTAGCGGTTAGAGTTCTCGCCTCCAACCTCTGAGGCCGCTGGTTCGAATCTCGGGCCGGGCGCTCCATGTTGGAAAGTTGGTAGTTACTTGCCGATACCTGGTGGTTTACAGTGCAGTATGCACTGGTTTCCTCCACCTGTAAACTACCCGTCGCAATATGACCCCGGCTGTTGAACGCGACGTAAAACAACAAATAAATCTAAATTATAGCTCACCCACCATGTCTCCTATAATCTTATTTTACAAATTTGAAACTTACTTCACAAGCTTCAGCTTTTCACCTGCAATGTCTCATCCCTAATAATTGTTGATCTCTGATTTTTCTTGTTTGATGTTCCTCGGAATCTGTTTAATGTATCTTGGAATCTGTGGTCCAGTCCATCCATACTTCAACCCAGTAACTTTCTTTAGATGGAGATTAAATGTTATAGAAATGCTATTAGAGTTAGAATTACCTGGTGTTGATTACTCTGCAAATAGACGCAACAGAACTGAGCCACCTATATGTCTTGAAAGTGTCGTGTATATATATAGAAATCTTAAATAACGGTAACATGTGTCAACGAAATCCCATGCATTCAGCATCAATTTCTACCATAAATGAGACAAACACATGATTCAGATATTTTTGGCTCATTGTGGATCAAAAGTTGGCATGGAACAGTGTTGTCTGGTGTATTAATTACAGACACTCTCATTATAAATTTGGTATTGAAGTAAAGGGGCATTAATTAGAAAATATATGGTATATGTAATGATCAGTATTTGTCTTCATTTATAGGTCACTGTTTACAATGTATAATGAAAAGCCATGCATGGGGATTATATGTTTTTATGATGAGATATACAGTGTTCGCTCTCGTCAAAAATGAATGCGAGACAGACTGTCTCCCTTCACTTGAAAAGGCGAGACAACTGTGAAAAAATGTGACATGTTTTACTTCAAGAGATTTTGAAATATTTAGTTCCAATTTGGGACTGCATTAAATCTTCTTTATTTAAATAATAAGAAATAGATGACTAAAAGTTCAAATAAATAAACTATTTTTTTAATTTCACTTCTAAACCACATCTTAATGGCTTATTGGCTGGGTGCTACTGGTGTTTTTTTTTTTATTATTATTATTTTTTTAAATTATTTTACTGTTATCTGGATTCATCAAATAAATAAAAAAAATTGCATTTTTTCTCTTTTCTTTGAAGAAATATATATTTTGTCCCTTCCAATAATAGACGAATTTCTTTGGTCAGTAGTTGTTTCGACTGTTTCGCCTGTGACACAATATGCAGAAGACGAGTTAAAAAATAGACATAAAGCACGGAAATCTCGTGAGAATACCTGAATTCTTGTGTGAATTACTGTTAGCTGGATGTATCAAATAAAATGAACTCACTTTCATGTCTTTCTCACCTATTTCTAGGAGGAAATATGTACGTCGTCGCTTCCCATAATAGACGAATTTCTTTGGTCAGTAGTTGTTTCGACTGTTTCGCCTGTGACACAAAAAGCAGAAGACGAGTTTAAAAATCGACAATAAAGCACGGAAATCATTTTTCTATGAGGAAATATGTACATCGTCGCTTCCGATAATAGACGAATTTCTTCCGTCCGTTTTGAGTGTTTCGCCTGGTAGCGACAGCACAGACGCGTTGGTGAGTTCGTTTTGCGACAACTCGCCCCAGGGTGTGTACAAACTCGCGAAATCGCGCTCGAGGGCAAACACTGGATATAGTTTATTTTGGATCACAAAAAAGTATTCGTCTGGTGGCTCAACAAATACAGTAACAGTTTCTCAGATGGCAGACACCACATGACTAATTTAATAAAGTTATTTGGGTTCTGCAAATCTATTTAGAATTTCTCCCTCAGAAAAGGTTATTGCCTTCTCTGTTAGGATTTTCATTTGTAAATCTATCATAAAAACACATTTTAACAGTCTTGGTAAGTGACATTATTCTATTCAAAAACACTATTAAACATCTAGAAAGTTATTGGGTACTAATGAGCTCTCTCCTTGTTACCATTGTGGTATATGTATATTGTTATCTAAACACAATAAATTGATATCTATTATTCTGGGTTTAACTCAACTTTAATCTAAAGATTCGACTTTGTGGTTGTCTGAAAGACGGCCACTGTTCCCTTGTTGGTCCTAGAGGTTTGGAATGTCAAACCAACCTATAGGAAATCATGGGCTGCGAATCTTCTGGTGTGGTCGGATTTGAGCTTGGGCCGCCCCTTCAAGGTCAAATGAGGATAGGCAAACTTAAAAGTGCTTATAACTCGCTTATTATGGGTCCTAGAGGTTTGGGATGGTAAACCAACCTATAAGAAATCATGGGCTGTGAGTCTTCTGGTGTGGTCAGATTTGACCTTGGATCCCTCCTTCAAGGTCAAACGAGGATAGCCAAATTTAAAAGTGCTTATAACTCGCTTATTATTGGTCCTAGAGATTTGGGATGGTAAACCAACATATAGGAAATCATGGGATGGGAATCTTGCGGTGTGGTCTGATTTGACCTTGGGCCTCTCCTTCAAGGTCAAACAAGGATAGCCAAACTTAAAAGTGCTTATAACTCGCTTATTATTGGTCCTAGAGGTTTGCAATATGAAAACAACTTATTGGAAATCATGGGCTGCGAATCTTCTGATGTGGTCAGATTTGACCTTGGGCCCCTGCTTCAAAGTCAAATGAGGGTAGCCAAACTTAAAAGTGCTTTCAACTTGCTTATTATTGAAAAATGCTGTTTATCTTCTAAACTATGTTAGTTGGCCTTTTCCGGTGGATACATCTTGCATCTGGCCACAGATGGGTCCTTGGTCTAGTTATTATTTTTAATTATCTCCCGCCCGGCTCGCCGGAGGGAGATTATAATTTGCACCATGTGCGTGTGTACGTGCGTGCGTGCGCGCGTGCGTGTGTCACGCAGTTTTCTCTGAAACTACTACAGTTACACATTTTTGGTAAATCACAAGTCCTAATGAATTTTTTTGCTCTTCAATATTTTTGGGGTTTGGTGAACTTTGGCCTACTTTTGAGTGAGTAATAGCTATTTTAGCTAATATAATTATATGGCTTATAACTCTGAAACTATTGCATTTACAATATTTTGTTCTAATATGTTGTTCAGCTACTTTCTCCACAGCTACAACATGGTCAGTAGTTTGGAAGTGTATCTCCATAGCTAAGTGAGTAATAGCTACTTTGTCAATTTTTAATTATAACCATAATGAGTAAATGGCTTATATCTTCATAAGTATTGCAGCTACACAATTTTGTTCCAATATGTTGTTCAGCTACTTTCTCCACAGCTACAACATGGTCAGTAGTTTGCAAGTGTATCTCCATAGCTAAGTGAGTAATAGCTACTTTTTCAATTTTTAATGATAACCATAATGAGTAAATGGCTTATATCTTCAAAAGTATTGCAGCTACACAATTTTGTTCCAATATGTTGTTTGGCTACTTTGTCCTCTGCTACAACATGGTCAGTAGTTTGGAAGTGTATCTCCGTAGCTAAGTGAGTAATAGCTACTTTTTCAGTTTTTAATGATAACCATAATGAGTAAATGGCTTATATCTTCAAAAGTATTGCAGCTACACAATTTTGTTCCAATATGTTGTTCAGCTACTTTCTCCACTGCTACAACATGGCCAGTGGTTTGGAAGTGTATCTCTATAGCTAAGTGAGTAATACCTACTTTTTCAATTTTTAATGATAACCATAATGAGTAAATTGCTTATATCTTCAAAAGTATTGCGGCTACACAATTTCTCTCAAATATGTTGTTCATGTACTTTTTTGTGAACTGTAACATATTTAAGTTTCACAACTGTTGCTCAATGTACAAGTGAGTAATGGCTACTTTATTGCTACTTTTACTGAAAATGTGAAAAATCAGAAATATCTCTCAAACTGTAAGATATAGAGCAATTTCGAGCAAATTTTTGACCCACAGGGTAGTACTACAGTATCCTATTGCTAAGGGGGAAAAAGTTTGGTGAACTTTGGCCTACTTTTGAGTGAGTAATAGCGCTTTTACCTAATATAATTATATGACTTACAACTGTCAATGAGTAAATGGCTTATATCTTCAAAAGTATTGCAGCTACACAATTTTGTTCCAATATGATGTTCAGCTACTTTCTCCACAGCTACAACATGGTCAGTAATTTGGAAGTGTATCTCCATAGCTAAGTGAGTAATAGCTACTTTTTCAATTTTTAATGATAACCATAATGAGTAAATGGCTTATATCTTCAAAAGTATTGCAGCTACACAATTTCTCTCAAATATGTTGTTCATGTACTTTTTTGTGAACTGTAACATATTTAAGTTTCACAACTGTTGCTCGATGTACAAGTGAGTAATGGCTACTTTATTGCTACTTTTAGTGAAAATGTGAAAAATCAGAAATATCTCTCAAACTGTAAGAGATAGAGAAATTTCGAGCAAATTTTTGAACCACAGGGTAGTACTAGAGTATCCTATGCTAAGGGGAAAATGGTTTGGTGAACTTTGGCCTACTTACTCACCTCCTCAAAATAAGTAAATGCGAATTATCTCTAAAAGTATTGTAGGTAGCCAATTTTTCTCAAATAACTCATTCACCTACTTTTGGGAGAGCTTTCACTTGGTTAAGTTTCAGACGCGTAGCTAGTTACTCACCTACTCAAAATGAGTAAATGCTAATTATGTCTAAAAGTATTGCAGATAGCCAATTTTTCTCAAATAACTCATTCATATACTTTTGGAAGGGCTTTCACTTAGTGAGGTTTCAGACCCCTAGCTAATTTCTCACCTACTCAAAATGAGTAAATGCGAATTATCTCTAAAAGTATAGAAGATAGCCAATTTTTCTCAAATAACTCATTCACCTACTTTTGCGAGAGCTTTCACTTGGTGAAGTGTCAGACCTGTAGCTAATTTCTCACCTACTCAAAATGAGTAAATGCTAAATATCTGGAAAAGTATTGCAGATAGCCAATTTTTCTCAAATAACTCATTCATTTACTTTTGGAAGAGCTTTCACGTGGTGAAGTTTCAGACCCATAGCTAATTACTCGCCTACTCAAAATGAGTAAATGCGAATTATCTCTAAAAGTATTGCAGATAGCCAATTTTACTCAAATAACTCATTCATCTACTTTTGGAAGAGCTTTCACATGGTGAAGTTTCAGACCCATAGCTAATTACTCACCTACTCAAAATGAGTAAATGCGAATTCTCTCTAAAAGTATTGCAGATAGCCAATTTTTCTCAAATAACTCCTTCACCTACTTTTGGAAGAGCTTTCACTTGGTGAAGTTTCAGACCCGTAGCTAATTACTCACCTACTCAAAATGAGTAAATGCTAATTATCTCTAAAAGTATTGCGGATAGCCAATTTTTCTCAAATAACTCATTCATCTACTTTTGGGAGAGCTTTCACTTGGTGAAGTGTCAGACCTGTAGCTAATTTCTCACCTACTCAAAATGAGTAAATGCTAAATATCTCTAAAAGTATTGCAGATAGCCAATTTTTCTCAAATAACTCATTCACCTACATTTTGGAGATATTTCACATGCTAAAGTTTTTTTATGAATTATTAAAATAATTTTAATGCATTAAAATTAATGAAATCATGCACTCAATCGATTATAACTTATTGTATTTAGAGCATTTTGTTAAAATATGTTATTCACCTACTTTTTCCCACAGCAACAACATGGTGAGTAACTTGGGTGTCTATCTCAATAGATAAGTGAGTAATAGCTACTTTTGGATTTTTCACTAACTTCCATCATGAGTGAAATCACTTGTAACTTGAAAACTATTGCATTTAGACCTTCAGGGTAGTACAAAAGTGTCCTATGCAAAGCGGAAAGATTTCAATTTTCGCCACTTTTGGCGGCCGTCTTGGATTTTAGCGGAAAAAAATGAAAAAGTGTGAATATCTCGAAAACCATAAGAGATAGAGCGATTTCGAACGAATTTTTGACCTGCAAGGTAGTACAAGAATGTCCTGTGCAAAGGGGTAAAATTTCAATTTTCACCACTTTTGGCAGCCATCTTGGATTTTTGTGGAAAATGGAAAAGTGTGAATATCTCTAAAACCGTAAGAGATAGAGCGATTTCAAGCGAATTTTTGAGCAGAAGGGTAGCACAAGAGTGTCCTGTGCAAAGGGGAAAAATATCGATTTTCGCCACTTTTGGCGGCCATTTTGGATTTTTGCGGAAAATAGCAAAGTGTCAATATCTCGAAAACCGTAAGAGATAGAGCGATTTCCAGCAAATTTTTGACCTGCAGGGTGGTACAAGAGTCTCCTGTGCAAAGGGGGAAAATTTCAATTTTCGCCACTTTCGGCGGCCATCTTAGATTTTTGCGGAAAGTGAAAAAGTGTCAATATCTCGAAAACCGTAAGAGATCGAGCGATTTCGAGCGAATTTTTGACCCGCAGGGTGATACAAGAGTGTCCTGTCCAAAGGGGAAAAATTTCATTTTTCGCCACTTTTGGCGGCCATCTTGGATTTTTGCTGAAAATGGAAAAGTGTCAATATCTCGAAAATCGTAACAGATAGAGCGATTTCAAGCGAATTTTCGACCTGCAGGATGGTACAACAGTGTCCTATGCAAAGGGGAAAAATTTCAATGTAGTATTTCTTCCCCTGCGGTACTCGGCGGGAGATACATACCGCGGCAGTGGTCTTGTTTTAATGGTAAATTACATCTACATCAAAGCTGGGGACCAAGATCTAGTGCATCTTGGTAGGTTCCCTTGGAAAAAAAAAAGATGCAGTTGTGGGATCATACTGAATTGTGTATTGCATATCAGTAGAGTGAATATTCTAGTATGATTAATCATGTGAATAGGTCTGAATGAAACAAAATGACACTCAATTTATTTAATGGATTTTATGTGTGATATGGAATTTTTTCTTTTTTTCTGAAAGTAGAAATTCAAACCCCCTTGATTTGGTACATATAATTTTCTAGACCGATAAAATATCTTTACGCTTGAAAGACTAAAGTTCACAATGAGACTGTACGCAAGGAATATTAGGAAAGGGTTAGTATAAGATCAGATTTATTTAAGCCTGTGTAGCTGACCTTAATGAAAAGAGCATAAATCTGTTGATCTAAATCTATGGTTCTTAATTGATCAATGCCTTAGTTTCCATTTAGGAGATTTAAAATTAGTTTGATTGTCTAACGGAATATTTGGACCATAAAATGCTGTTATATTTGAATTCCATCAGCAGGAAAATTAAAATAAAGTGAGTTTTGGTTTGTTCTAAAACTGTTAAATTTAAGGAAATAGAGAATACATGGCCTACTTGAGCAATGTTTTAATATGTACAGAAGAAAAGTATATGGAAAACAGCTGGAGGGCTATGGTAGCTAATTCTGATCTCGGTGTTAACAAGAATGAACATGTACAATCTATTGTGGATACCTAAAACAAGCAGAATTATACCCAGGCATTTTGGCTTTGGATAGTTTACATGAGTACATCAAACCAACTGCACTGGCACACATACATATATATATAAGCAGCATACCATTGAATTCTGATAGACATATGTTCAAGTTCAGTACAATATTCCTGCTATATAGCTATTGTAAGACTCAGACAGTATTAACATGCATATATACTATATAGAGTTGTGGACAATCTCATGTTTGCATAGTGCTACATTGTATTCAGTGATTACTAGTTTTGTTAACTACCATTGATCTGGATAACAGGATTTTATAAGTTGAGATGGTGTAAATAATATATTTGAGTGTAAATCATGATAGCTTATTGTTTAAAACAAAGGATATATGTCAATATTATTGCTGAGGATCATAACACATGGCCAGGAAAGCGCAATATCTGTTGAATTTTATATTATTATTTTGTTAGCGATAGAAAGCCACAGGATATAAATTTTCTCTTTGAAAAATCAAACAGGTTGTACTTTGTTTTATATAAATAATTACTTCTGTCTCTGAAAATTCCACAGTTGCCATAGCCAACAGATAATTATCTAGTGATTATTAGTCATCACAAGGAAATATGTTATACTGAATATAAAGATAGAACACAAATAGATTTGAGAGCTCATGTTATTCGTTGGTTCAGAATGACAAAATATGAAATTCAAGTTTAAGAAAAAGTCAAGTTCAAAAATATAGTATTATTGTTATTATTGTGAATAAAACTGGAGACTAGGCTCACTTAACCATGGACTTAAGTGAGAAAGTGTTTTGAGAATTTGTAAATTGACCTCAGTTCTGTGTGATAAAAGTTTGTGTGATGAATCAGCCTAAAATTATATGATTTGACAACAGAAACATCCCGATGAGAACTGATGACAGCATTTATAATGTTGGGTATAACGATAATTGATTTTTAAGGCTGCATATACCAATTAAAAAGTTTATATTTTCATGAGAAAATGGCAGAAAAAATGTTGGTTATTGTGGATTGAAAGGAAAAGAATTAATAGAATAGTGATAATCTAATTCTTCACAGGTTTTACGTTGCCTAACAGGGAAACTCCCTTAATTTTAAATTTTGGTGACAATTTAAACCATTCATCAAATATGACGTAACATACACAATTTCAAGGACCTTTGCTTGTTGTTTCATTTTTGGGATTAAAAAGATCCAGTATTTTATACATCTATCTAGTGTTGAAGACGGTAAACCGGAAACCTATTTGCCGACCGAAAGACAGTGATCTGGTTATGTTTTGTTTTCTTCAAACCAAAACCGGTTTTATCACATATTTCATTATTTTACCTTAAGTTCACCAAAATATTGAACTGCAACAAATATTTCACAGTATTTTATAATATTCCATTGATATGTCACACATTTTGTCCTCGAAAGTCTTCAAAAAGTCCCTTGTGGTTCTTATTTATATACGAGTTAAAGCTCATGTACGCGGTTGAAAACTTATTTCTTCGCGTTTTATAAATCAAACGTACCCGGTTTTTCGCCGAAGTTTCGCTTTCGGAAACCGGTTCTAAAATTCGCATTCAACCACAACACTACATCTATCACAAGTTCAATAAAAGTTCCGATAAGTGAGGTTATTTTATAAATATACACTGTACGTCATGTGTAAAAAGTAAATATAACAGAACTATCACATGCCTTGAGAAGCAATACAAAAATTCCTACTCAGTAATTTCATCCAGCATCCCATTGTTTGTTTGGTGTGGTACAAGGAAATAGTGATTCATATTTCAGGGTTCATTTATACAGCCAAATCTAATTATTCATACAGAGGTATATGTCACACTGCGTTTATATAGCCATATATACATACAGATGTACATATAGATGTACATGTATAAACACAGTATTGTGTGAAGAGAGCAACCATATATAAACACAAGAGAAACTGCTAATGATCCAACTATACCACTATGACAGAAATATCAATAAAACTGTTTTTGCATTTTCCAAGTGGCTATCAGTTCTCATGTGTGTTAGATTTTTTTGTGAGCAGAGCAGAGTGAGAAAGAGTTTGTTATGCAACATGGCTTATAGCATCTGACCATCCAGTTCTGTCGGTGTGTGTACAAATATTCCTAAATCAATAAATGAACACATGTGGCCTGACCTGGCCATACTTAGTAACGCTGTAGTGGTCAGTTTGTATCAGAGAACAGGCTCCAAATGTGTATGTATGTGTTAAAAAAAATCCTATGAGAGAGACCATTGTCTGTGCTTATGGGTGGGGGGAGGAGTGTGAAAATGTATGTTTGGTTTGAGATGGATACTTTGTCGGGCGAGTATGGTTTGTTGTCAGTTTTGGATTTATTTAATTTATTTATGTTCTTTTAACATTGAATAGTATAATGAAAACACGTTTTCATATCCGCATTATTGCCTGATACTACTGGATTTCACCATTTTAATGTTTGATTCATGTATTCAAATTCAGAGTAAGTCACGGAATGCCAGTTCACAGTAAATGTATATTAAGGTATCGGATAATTTCTCCAAAAATTCCTTAGTTTCAGGGAAAAGGTGTGGAGAGTGGCCAATTGAGAAAAAAAAACCTTTGAACTGTGTTTCTATTTTTTTCAGCAATTAAGAGTTAAGACAGGTTGAGAAATGCTTGTCTAAAGTATACATTTTTACAGAGAGGAAGTCAAATAGTTTTTGCGATGTCTCGACCAGCTAAAGAATTGTCTATGTACCATAATTTCCTTTGCAATTGGCCAAGAGTCGTGTATTTTTGGGAATAACTGAAACACTGAAGATAGAAATGGTCATCTTACAGATAACAAATTTTCAAAAAAGAGGATACTTGCGTGAATAATTTTTAAAGTAGTGCCAGTGCACTGGTATCGATATTTATCTGTAAGTTCAAAGGTTATCAAATACGTATAAACTGTTTCAATAGTAATAGAGATATTGTCATCATTAAATTGTCTCCCCTTATTTACTATTGAAGCTAAAAAGTGTAAATTTTCATCCTGAATATTTTTTGTTTTTGTTTGTTTCAATAGAAAACCAATAGTGAAACCTTCAATTCTATATTGGCAATAGGAAGAAGTCGACTGGGCAGTGGTGGTTAATATGGGGTATGGGGCTTCTACCGTACAAGATATGTTAAATATGTCTTATTAATGCAGAGAACTCTAGCATTGATGACTCATAGCTAACGTCTGCATATTAGTGTATGTAGCACAGACTGTCTTTCTGTCATTGCCAACCCAAAAATAGATTGCTTGCTATGGTTGAGGAGGGGTTTGCCGTCATTGTATTGATCTAGACAGTGAGAAAATGTTACCAGGAAATATTCTGTGAATTAATTGACTGGTGATCAAACTGTGCGAGGTTTTCTGTATCATATGGGAGAAAAAATTTCCACTGATCTGTAATGTTAGAGACGCAAGGATAAATAGAAAATCAGTAAAATTGGGGAATTTTGAAAGACATATGTTTTATACAAGTTTAAATAATAATAATACATCAATTGGTGTATGAAACAAGTGATACAGATATGGAAAGCTGTAACCAGATAACTATCAGAAAGTTAACGTAATTTCCTCACCGCAGTGAAAAGTATTGTTTCAAGACTTGTCTTGGGATGGTAACTGAAAAATGAAGAAGACATTTCTGAGGTAGTTTGGAGGGCTTAGGATTAGAAAGCAGGAAGTTCTTTCACTATGGCAGAGATATTCATGGATTTGTGAAATCCACGCAGATATGTGTGCTTCAAGGCAATTGTGGCTGTAATTATCCCTATCAATGGGAAAGCCAGAAGCAGAAAGACATAAGTTTATAAATGCCAGATTAGGATTTAATGTTTTGTTGATGTTGGTGTTTGGCCGTTAGTTAAATCTTCAGTCATGTATAATCGTGTGTCCATGAAGAACTGTGATATTCTCATAAAGAATGGATTCCCTAAATTGGATAGGGAATTCATCAAAGGCATAAGTGAACCAAAGAACCATAATGTGATTTGCAAACTATCTGTGACAGGTAGGAAGACAGATTTATTTAGTTTTATTATTTCAAAATATAATAGTTTGAAAAAAGAAAATTCATAATTTCTGTACAAGCTTACAACATATTAATTTCAGACAGGATAAAATTCCCCAATATGTATGCGTTAAATAAAGGCATTGTTTTAGTTACATGTGAGTGATAAAAACTAAAGTAATGACTCAATTGCAATACAATTTATTGATCTGGTAGAATCTGTGGAGATCGATACTGTGACTACATTTGCTAGTAATAGTATTGAAAAATATTTCTTGCTTTTGTTTTGGTCACATATTAAGCAATGCATGGTTGTGAAAAACGGTCTATAAGTGCAGTACAGAAATGTTAATGTTATAAACTGCTGTATAGAGTAGAAATTGTGGGGGAAAAAGTTTTAAAATAAGATAAAGGCTAGGGGTTTGACGAATACAAATAATTGGCATTGCCATTGTGCACTCGCAAAGCTTAGTATGTACCTTCACAGAAAAAAAATCATTGAAAAATGGCAGATCTTATAAATGAAAAATAGTAAAAAGCCTTGATTCCTTGGAATTAGCTGATATTACCACATAAAATTCTGAATACCACTGCAAAAATGGTACATTATTTGACTGTATGTAAGGTGTTCTTGTAAAATTTTGCCCATTTAGCAAGCATTAAATAATTATTCACTCGTCTAATAATAAAACCCACTAAAGGTCACCTGGATATTTTATTTTATAAGATTTCTATAAAATAATCAATTATTTGAAATTATAAATGACAACAGTGATAATGAATTGAGTACATGTCCAATTGTTACACTACAATGGGTAGTGCCAATATAAGTGGAGTTTTGTGCTTTCTTGTAACTGTTGATTAACATAAGAATGAATAAACACAAATGTTCATTTCACATCATAGAATCAGTCGTAATGCATTACGCTGGAACCATGACTAGCTGACTAACTTTCAACATTAAGTTGGTTTGAGGATCACTGATTGCAAATTATAGACGTGACAACATAGTCTTAATTTAATTATGTTAAAAGTCTCATAAGTGTACATTCTCAAAACAAGCGCATTATTATTTTTGTGTATTTTTTCAGATGAAAACATCCTGGAGGGGTCCCTGCCAGACGGCCAACTCAGAGCCATGCTCAAACACCAACTAGAGTATTACTTCTCAAGGTTTGTGTTCAATGTTTCTGCGGGGCGCTTCCTACTCCTGAAATAGAGGATTGACCTTCATTCAAACTGTGGCGAGAGGATTAGAGTGATGATTTTTTTTTTTTTGGGGGGGGGGGGGGGGGGGGGGGGGTGTCTTTTATAAGCAAGGTTAACTGGTCTGACATATATTACCAGAATTCTGTGGCATGTATGTAATTGTATGCTGCTTATGTGGAAAGATTTGCATTGAAACTCCATAGTCTGGCTCTATATATGGATCTACTGTATGGATAATGCCAGGAGCTACTTTGTGGCCTAATTAAGCTAATCATTTTTAGCCTTAAAAACCCCAGCTTTCAGGGATGAGAAAATATAAAATGGTACAATTCGCCACAATATTAAAATCAAGTGGTGTGTTAATGCATGCTAGGAAGTATAATTGTTGGACCTTGGTTAAAAACAAACGCATTTTGAACATTAAATCAGCTCAGAGTTTTGGTATATTTTCATTTGATGTGACAATTATGATGTTAAAGATACCAAGTTGAGACTTTTTCACTTGATTCTTTGAGCTATATTTGGAGAAAGGAGCTAAACATAACAAAAATTCAAGTGACTGCATTTATCCAATATTTTTAAGTGCATGAAACTTACCAGATTAGCATCTGTAAGTGGTGTAATATGTGTTCATTTTCATGTCATGTTAAAAGTACCATTATGTCGAGGGGTGCGACCATGCAATCGACACTGCAAATTTCATGAAAATTTGATCCCGATTTTAAGAGTCGAGTGTTCAACCTTCTAAGATTTTGTAGCTAATAAAACATAAATAACACCTTATTTGCATTAAATCATATAATGAACCATTTGATGGTGACGTCATCAAATATGAGTGATTCAAAGCTTTTACCTTGATATTTTTTCTGTTCGTTTACATGAGCTGCCATATTGGATTTTGTTTTCTGTCGAGGAGGATACTGAACTTTGTAAGGGCTCAATGTTGAGTTGAATTTTTATCCGTGAGCAATATTTTGATCACACCTATTTAAAAAATACTTGAAAGTTCCTTACGTTTTTTCTTCACAACACATATTCTAAAGCAATAGAATCTGTTTAAATAATATGTTTTTGAAACAATGACATCGTAGTTGTTTTCAAAAGCCTTTAGTTCAAAAATTTGAACTGGTTGTCAGTTTACAGCAAAAGAAAAATGCATGTGTGTGGAAGTGTTGTGTATGCATTCAGTTTTAAAACAAGTGATCATTTTTAAACATAGTACAAGAGAAAATCAATGTGCACAGAGTTTGTTTATTGTACAGAGAAAACCTGGCCCAAGATAGCTATCTAGTCTCACAAATGGACGCTGACCAATTCGTCCCGATCTCAACCATAGCAAAGTTCAATCAGGTGAAGAAACTCACATCAAATCTAGACCTGGTGGTGGATGTCCTAAGGGGTGAGTTCTACTGGATCATTGACAGTAAAATAACTAGAGCTGTTAAAATAAGTCTTAAAATTACCTAAAACTTTGGCATTTGTAACAAAATGATGTATCACACGAATCACGTAATATGCTGTATCTATGCTTAATTATATTCACTAAAGTACTCAAATTTTTTATTTCCTACAATGTTGTCAACAGAGTTGACATTTATTCCCTGTCTAATATAAGGAATCCCCATATTTGGATATACTTAAAAAAAAAATAAAAAATTCTGTTATAGTTTATTTTAAAGTTCCAATTGTGCATCAACCAGGTGCTTATGCAGTATTGTAACCGGCTAGTTGCAAGATCTTTTAGAAAGTCTAAAGATTTAAATTATATTTTTATGTTTGGTGACGGGCCTGGTGAAGCAACAGGCATGGGTTAATATCAGTGTAAGTGATAATTTTTGTAAAATAACAGATATCAGAGGAGGTCCTGTACCAAGTAAAGTCTCCCAGATGAAATAATTAACACTCAGAAGAAAGTAGATTTCAATTTTTAGAATTAATTAGCAAAATGAATTAACAATGCAAAGTAATATTGATTATAAGTCACCCATGTTTGAAGGACTGTGATAATTGTGAATATATTTGTTTTAGAATCTACAAATGTCCAGGTAGATGAGAAAGGGGAGAAGGTGCGACCACTGCATCAGCGCTGTGTGGTCATCCTCAGAGAGGTACCAGAGACTACACCTGTACAGGTAAGGAGAAGGCATAGACCAATGGGCTTTATGATCCCTTGCGCTACATAGTCAATTACAAGATCTAATTCTACTGTTAATCATGTGATATGTGTCTGTTGGCCCTATTTATTGTCGATTCCTGCTTCTTAAAAACTGCAATAAGATTTTCTATAGTTGTGCCTTGCGGTTTAATCTTGTTTTTGTTCAGCAACTTCTGTGTGTGAAGCCCTTTTGGTTAGGTCGGCCTCAGTGGCCTTGTGGTTAGCAAGTTTTGCATCTAATCACTGGTTGTCACCTCTGCAGGTGTTTGACAACTCTGTAGGAGTGTCAATGTTTTTGTGTCAATTCAATATCAACCATGAAACATCAACCTTGACCTTTGTAAAGTACATTAGTATTCTTTTTGTAAGAGGTCGTTTCTCTGTTTCACAGGTCTGTGTGCAAGAAAAAATTCAAAGACTTTGATAAACTGATACATCTCTCTGTGTCTTAACTACCTTAATATTAATAGCCATGCTACCTCAATATTTTGCAGGGGCCACGGTGGCAGAGTGGTAACACTCTCGCCTCCCACCTCTGAGGTCGGAGTTCAGTTCACGGCTCTACCTCAAGTGGGAAAGCTGGTAGTTGCTTGCCGTTGGTCGGCAGTTTACAGTACAAAACCTTGACCAACTGTATGTACTGGTTTCCTCTGCCCTTCCAACTACCCGTCGTGATATGACCTGTACAGTGTTGAAAGCGACGTAAAAACCCAAATAAATAAATATTTTGCACACTCACTAAAATGGAAAAAATTCCACAAATTCATGTGGATTAAGAAATCTAAAATTCGCCAGGAATCTAAAATTCGCCACCTCTAAAACCTTAGTTAATTTTATGAAGAAAATGATGTTTTTTGTCTAAAAATTGGTATTTTTCCGTTCAAAAAGCATTAATTTACTATACATTCAACAAATCTCACCACAATTCATTTATTTTATTAGTATTTTCACATGTGGCGAATTTCAGATATGTGGCGAAATTTAGATTTCTTACTCTAATGTTGCCAGCTCTCCTTGACCTTAATAATGGAGATAATCTTCTTTTTCAAGGATGTTGAGCAGCTATTTAGTGGAGCCAACTGCCCCAAGTTTGTGAGCTGTGAGTTTGCATCTGGTAACTGCTGGTACATCACATTTGACAGTGAGGAAGACGCACAGAGGGCCTATCAGTATCTCCGAGAAGAAGTACAGACCTTTTTAGGAAAACCCATCATGGTGAGTAGTAGTGCTGAAATGACTTTTAACTCTTAGGCAGTGTGTGGAGATCACGATGATTTGTACAGTTTAAACAGGTGTTTTTAAAATATAAATGACAAAATGTACTTAGTATGTTACGAAATGTCACTGTAGAAACTTGTCAAACAATCAAAATTTGTGAAACAGTAATTCATGGGAACCACACCTACCTAGCTTTTCCGTAGTCAGCACAATATGTATTAATAGTTTGCAACAAAATGATCCAAAATACTATAAATGGTAACACATGTACATGAACATTATCCTATTTTATATACATGTATTTATTTCCTTCATTTACTTGAGTTCAACTCGATGATCCCAGCACTATTGAGTAGTTCAGAAATCAATGTAAAACTTAGTGGGGTAGAAACCGAAATAGGTTAGATGCTACCGAAGGAGCATTAAACTGGCATGTCAAAGGAAAAGTCCCAACTGATCGGATGACAGTAAAAATTACTGCCAGTCACACCGTGACTACCATAAAAATCAGTATAAGAGCAAAATTGTCGATTCATCTTCTAAGTTTGCCTCACACAAGGAGTAATGTATGTACTTACAGAATCTGCTAGTATTGTGATATTTAAGTGCTTTAACGTATTGTACATTCCCCTTTGAAATCTCTGAGAAAAAGGCACAGTTAATCTTTGTGAATAGTTGTGAAGGTTAACATTAATTTAACACAATATATCACTTTTTTAATGTATTTCTCTCCCACTTTAGGCCAGAATCAAAGCTAAGCCAATCTTGAGAACTTATGGTCCTAAGAACATGTACAAAGTTACTGGAGGGGCAGGGGGTACGCCAGTCAGTGCCACAGCCCAGGCGACGCCTGCTGGCGCCGGGGTAACCAGCCCAACGACGCCTCAGCAACTCCTCAGCCCACAGCAACCAGATGTGTTCAGTCCTCCCCAGCAGCCGCCACAGCAACAGCCTGCCAAGATGGCTGCCTATCCAACCCCTGCACCGCCTCAGCAACCAGTGGCCGCCGCATCAGCTGCGTCCATGCAGAGTGTTCCTTTCATCTCCAGTCCTCAGCAAACAACCCCGGTGTCAGTAAGTGCAGCTTTTCATACTTAGCTATTCTGTGCAGGTGTTGTGATGCTCCCTGCCAAGCTGGAATATGGGGGGAACATTTTGGTGTATCTGAACTTAGACCTTTCAAGTATTTGTTTTCCTGACTTTTGAAGATTCATTGAAATTTTTATCAAGGTTTTAGATGATTTTCGAGTGTGTTGTTTAGTGAATTTTGTTAATTGATTTGTTCTCAGTAACATGGTTCTTGTAATTTATTTTAAATATATATATATATATATATTTTTTCACAGCTCCCATTTTTTCCGCCTTCCAACAATGTCTGGTCGCAGCACATGGCTTTTTTAGAGCCGAGCATGGTAAGTTGACTGTACAGTTAAGTGCTACATACATGCATGAACTGACTTGTGCAAAGTCTCCAGAAAATTTAAACTAATCCAGTAATCAGTTATGAACACTAGTATTTTCCATTAAAGTTCAAAATATAACATCCATATATACTCAATAAAGTCTGTAAATGTATGAGATACAAGTTTCAAGACTGAAGGTTATCATTTACACCTGGTAATAATGGGAAACAAACAGTTAATTAAATATTTAGGAACCTTCCCACAACCTAGGATACATTTATATTTTACATGTTTTTCCAGGCATTTGCTATGAATGGCTACACACCAACGGGCACCTTTAAGCTTCCAAACGCCTCAAATAAACATCAACAACAGCATACACATACATACCAAACTGTGAGGAACAGGTAATGATTCAAGGCCTTGTTTCTAATGTGTGAATACTTTTGTGTGAACTATTTTGGATGACTGGTTTTGGAGATCTGTTTCCGTGGTATTTATGTAATGGGAATAGTGGAAAGGATTTTTGTGTGTCACCTATATTGAGTTACATTACCACATTGAAACAGTGTAAAAGACGCCTACATTTGAAGTATCTATTATAGTAAGGTGAAATTCTTTCATTAAATAATAAAAAGTAGCCAATAAATGATTATTTTGGAAAATAAACTTTAATTACGGGGAAACTGAACAAAAAAAATAAACAAGAAATTCTGTTATTTGTGCTTGTTTGGACAAAGACATTATGTTACCATGTATGTTGTGTTCTTTTTATACCTTCAGCCAACAATCCTACAGGAATCAAAAACCGACTCGCTATGGGCAACCACCTGCTGCTACAGTCGCTCCACAACAGGCAACAGCACAGCAACAACCACCCCCACCTACTCCTCAGTTACCACAGCAACCAGTACCACAGCAGCAGCAAGTTCAGCCACACCTTACACTCCCTACCGCCATGAATAGTAACAACACCACCAACCAAACGACAACACCAATTACTGGACAATTACAGCCTGGTATGCAGCCGCAGCAACCACCAGCAGTTACCGGTGGCAACCTCCAACATCCACAACAGCCCCAGCCGGCATTGACACATCACACGCAGGCATTGCAGCAGCCAACTATGACAGCTGTTCAGTTAAATAGTGCGGCTGCTCCTGTTACTGTAGCAACAATGACACAAGCTCCAGCTCCCATCGTGCCCCAGTCACACACGCATGTATCTTCGATGATCACACCAACTGGTGGGGAGAATTCCTCCAATATAGAGGGTGCCGCTACAGTGTCCGTGTCATCAAACACTGGAACGGCTACAGGCATGGGCAGTGGTGTTAGTGGTAACACTGTCGCCCAACCACCACAGCAACAGAGATCAACGGTATCCGTAAACAATTTGCAGTCTGTTGGAAGTGGTGGTAATAACAACGCTATAATAAACAATGAGAGAAATACCTTGCCAGCTGCCAGTGGGGGAGGGGTCGTGATGAATGGGGGCACAGGGACTGGACACAGCAGAGTTAGTCCCCGGGGAATGAACATTAACAGTGGGGCAGGGTACGAGAATGTTGTGCATGCAAACTTCTCTGGCCAGCATTCGATGTATGGAGGAGTGGGCGGGAGCTCGGGAAACCCAATGCGAGGACCGAGAAGTGAAATGTTCCATCATCAACAGCACCATCAAAACCATCACAGTGGGGTTGGTAATGGGAATAATGGAGGTAGTTCTGGACCGCCCCCGCAGTCCCAGCAGGCGCGAGGAGATGGATATCATCACCACCATCATCATCATCACCACAGTCACCACCAGGCGCCGCCACCGGCACCCCATCATCACAATCACCACGGCAACCACTACCATCATCACCACAGTAATTCATACCACAGCAGTCATCAGGTAAGTCAATGAAACTGGCTTCAAATGTTTTCCAACCAATGAGCTATCCATTTGGCTATTTGTTGCAGTTAGGTTTGTAGAACTTAATTGGATTTTCGGAATGAAATGTTTTATGTTCCAGTAGAAAGTAACTCGTTTAAATCCTGAAGTTCCTTGACAGTACTACTTTACAGGAAGGCACCTACTGTAAATATTGTGGATGACATAAGCAAAACCTAATGTACTAAAAATTGTAAAATTATATATTGGATGTTTTTTGTGTGTGTGTGTGTGTGTGATTAAGAATAAGATTACAATGTACCTATTCACACTTACCTTGACTGAAAGTACTTACCTTGGCTGAAAGTACTTAAAATAATGATGATTCAGTAACCAATATTTAGGCACATTTAAAAGGTTATTGTGTTGACTGCTGTTTGTATATCATAAAACAAGCTATTCTATAGAATAGACCCACAGATGTTAAAACCTTTCCTTGTACTAAGTAGTGGTCTGACCAGTTCTGAAAATAAAAACCGGTTTTCGGGGCTTTGAAACCGAACGAAATCCGGGATTTCGAAAGTGTGCAGAGATATGGTAAAAAAATATACGCGATCGTACAGGAGGTGTATTATCAAAAGGAAATATGCATTTGCGAGATATTTAGAACTTTGTAAACTTCATTTACCATGAATATAAAGTGAAAATGTAAGTTGTTTCCTCAAAATATATACGTTCTTTATTGTTTTGACGAAATATTAACCAGTAGAAAGCCTAATATAATGACGTTTTCAATAACCTGTTCTTAAATATTCTTTGCGGATTTCATCATTTCTACCTAACCGAAACGAAATGCGGTATGCCGGTTTACCGTTCACACCACTAGTACTAAGTGACACTTGTAACTAGTAATTGTATCCACCGGAAACATCCGGTGGATACTTTGGTTTAGCGTCCGCTACGCCGCCGCCGCCGCGCGTAGAGAGATTTTCGGCGTTAACGCTCTAAGAGGAAAACAACAGCAGCTAGATTCACCAAATTTGCAGGATATCTTCATTGGGGGGTAAGCTTCTCTGGGAAGGAAAATAGCCTCATTCTGAAAAACAAGATGGCCGCCACGGGCATTTCTTTGAAAATAATCTACATTTTTCTACTGGCTGTTCCTCATAGGTAGAAGGTTGAATCTCTTCATAGGTGATATGTATGACACATATACATGTCCTCTACAACCTTGCACACATTTGACCTTGAAGCTCCTAATTCAAGGTCATCCACGGAGTGCCGAAGTAACCCACATAGCGGACTTTAAAAATGCCTATATCTCCCTTATTATTGGTCCTAGCGGTTTGCAATGTGTAGCCAACCTATAGGAAATCATGTGCTGCGAATCTTCTGATGTGATCAGATTTGACCTTGGACCCCTCCTTCAAGGTCAAACGAGGATAACAGAACTTAAAAGTGCTTATAACTCGCTTATTATCGATCCTAGAGGTTTGGGATGGTAAACCAACATATAGGAAATCATGGGCTGGGAATCTTCTGGCGTGGTTGGATTTGACCTTGGGCCCCTCCTTCAAGGTCAAACGAGGACAGCCAAACTTAAAAGTGCTTATAACTCGCTTATTATTGGTCCTAGAGGTTTGGGATGGTAAACCAGCATATAGGAAATCATTGGCTGGGAATCTTCTGGTGTGGTCGGATTTGACCTTGGGCCCCTCCTTCAAGGTCAAACGAGGATAGCCAAAGGTAAAAGTGCCTATAACTCTCTTATTATTGGTCCTAGAGGTTTGGGATGGTAAACCAACATATATAAAATCATGGGCTGGGAATCTTCTGGTGTGGTCGGATTTGACCTTGGGCCCCTCATTCAAGGTCAAACGAGGACAGCAAAACTTAAAAGTGCTTATAACTCGCTTATTATTTGTCCTAGAGGTTTGGGATGGTAAACCAGCATATAGGAAATCATGGGCTGGGAATCTTCTGGTGTGGTCGGATTTGACCTTGAACCCCTCCTTCAAGGTCAAACGAGGATAGCCAAAGGTAAAAGTGCCTATAACTCGCTTATTATTGGTCCTAGAGGTTTGGGATGGTAAACCAACATATAGGAAATCATGGGCTGGGAATCTTCTGGTGTGGTCGGATTTGATCTTGGGATCCTCCTTCAAGGTCAAATGAGGACAGCCAAACTTAAAAGTGCTTATAACTCGCTTATTATTGGTCCTAGAGGTTTGGGATGGTAAACCAACATATAGGAAACCATGGGCTGGGAATCTTCTGGTGTGGTCGGATTTGACCTTAGGCCCCTCCTTCAATGTCAAATGAGGACAGCCAAACTTAGAAGTGCTTATAACTCGCTTATTATTGGTCCTAGATGTTTGGGATGGTAAACCAACATATAGGAAATCATGCACTGGGAATCTTCTGGTGTGGTCGGATTTGACCTTGGGCCCCTCCTTCAAGGTCAAATGAGGACAGCCAAACTTAGAAGTGCTTATAACTCGCTTATTATTGGTCCTAGATGTTTGGGATGGTAAACCAACATATAGGAAATCATGCACTGGGAATCTTCTGGTGTGGTCGGATTTGACCTTGGGCCCCTCCTTGATGGTCAAACGAGGATAGCCAAAGGTTAAAGTGCCTATAACTCGCTTATTATTGGTCCTAGAGGTTTGGGATGGTAAACCAACCTATAGGAAATCATGGGCTGGGAATCTTCTGGTGTGGTCGGATTTGATCTTGGGCCCCTCCTTCAAGGTCAAATGATTACAGCCAAACCTAAAAGTGCTTATAACTGGCTTATTATTGGTCCTACAGGTTTGGGATGGTAAACCAACCTATAGGAAATCATGGGCTGGGAATCTTCTGGCGTGGTTGGATTTGACCTTGGGCCCCTCCTTCAAGGTCAAACGAGGATAGCCAAAGGTTAAAGTGCCTATAACTCGCTTATTATTGGTCCTAGAGGTTTGGGATGGTAACCAACCTATAGGAAATCATGGGCTGGGATTCTTCTGGTGTGGTCGGATTTGACCTTGGGCCCCTCATTCAAGGTCCAACGAGGACAACCAAACTTAAAAGTGCTTATATAACTCATTAAGCGTCCCGCAAGGGACGCTTGTTTGTGTATGGGAGAGCTTCCGGCTCCTGCGGCTCCGCCGGCTCCGCATTTTGTTTTCCTTATAACTCTGTAACCGTTAGGCGGATTCTTTTCAAATTTGGCAGGTTTAGGCAGTAGCCTTGGGGAATTTTTTTGAATATGCTGCAGTGACATTTCAACCAATCAGAGAGGTCACATGACCAAAAATGTCTTTTTTCGATGGGGAAGCTTGTCCGGATGATAACTTGAAAGGAATTTTATCAATTCACCTGAAACTTGGCAAATGCATTCATTCTATTAAAATCTGGAAATCATTAGATTTTGGCATTGATTGGTCAAGAAATGGCCGAGTAATTAATGATTAATTAATCATTACGAATTTTCCAAATAAGGAAAACACAAAAATGCTTATATCTCGAAAACCGTGCTAGATAGAGCGATTTCGACGAAATTTTTGACCCATAGGGTATCTCTGCGGAGTAGTATTCCCAATTTTCAAAAAAATTTTCTCTCGCCCAAAATGGCGGCCATTTTGAATTTTCGAAATTTTCGCAAAAATTGCAAAACACAAAAATGCTTATATCTCAAAAACCGTGCTACATAGAGCAATTTCGACAAAATTTTTGACCCGCAGGATATCTCTGCGGAGTACTTTTCCCAATTTTCAAAAAAATTTTGTCTTGCCAAAAATGGCGGCCATTTTGAATTTTCGAAATTTTCGCAAAAATTGCAAAACACAAAAATGCTTATATCTCGAAAACCATGCTAGATAGAGCGATTTCAACGAAATTTTTGACCCACAGGGTATCTCTGCAGAGTAGTTATCCCAATTTTGAAAAAAATTTTGTCTCGCCAAAAATGGCGGCCATTTTGAATTTTCGAATTTTTCGCAAAAATTGCAAAACATAAAAATGCTTATATCTCGAAAACCCTGCTAGATAGAGCGATTTCGACGAAATTTTTGACGCACAGGGTATATCTTCAGAGTAGCCATGCCAATTTTCAAAAAAATTTTGTCTCACCAAAAATGGCGGCCATTTTGAATTTTCGAATTTTTCGCAAAAATTGCAAAACATAAAAATGCTTATATCTCAAAAACCCTGCTAGATAGAGCGATTTCGACGAAATTTTTGACCCACGGGGTATCTCTGCAGAGTAGCCATGCCAATTTTCAAACAAAAAATTTCTCGCAAAAAATGGCGGCCATTTTGAATTTTCGAATTTTTCGCAAAATTGCAAAACACAAAAATGCTTATATCTCGAAAACCGTGCTAGATAGAGCGATTTCGACGAAATTTTTGACCCACTGGGTATCTCTGCAGAGTAGCCATGCTTATTTTCAAAAAAATTTTGTCTTGCCAAAAATGGCGGCCATTTTGAATGTTCAAATTTTTGCGCAAAAATTGCAAAACACAAAAATGCTAATATTTCGAAAACCGTGCTACATAGAGCGATTTCGACGAAATTTTTTATCTTCAGGGTATCTCTGCAGAGCAGCTATCCCAAAGAGCTTTCACTTGGTGAAGTTTCAGACCCATAGCTAATTGCTCACCTACTCAAAAAGAGTAAATGCGAATTACCTCTAAAAGTATTGCAGATGGCCAATTTTTCTCAAATAACTCATTCACCTACTTTTGGAAGAGCTTTCACATGGTGAAGTTTCAGACCCATAGCCAATTACTCACCTACTCAAAATGAGTAAATGCAAATTATCTCTAAAAGTATTGCAGATAGCCAATTTTTCTCAAATAACTCATTCACCTACTTTTGGGAGAGCTTTCACATGGTGAAGTTTCAGACCCATAGCTAATTATTTACCTACTCAAAATGAGTAAATGCTAATTATCTGTAAAAGTATTGCGGATACCCAATTTTTATCAAATAACTCATTCATCTACTTGTGGGAGAGCTTTCACATGGTGAAGTTTCAGACCCATAGCTAATTACTCACCTACTCAAAATGAGTAAATGCGAATTATCTCTAAAAGTATTGCAGATAGCCAAGTTTTCTCAAATAACTCATTCACCTACTTTTGGGAGAGCTTTCACTTGGTGAAGTTTCAGACCCATAGCTAATTACTCACCTACTCAAAATGAGTAAATGCGAATTATCTCTAAAAGTATTGCAGATAGCCAATTTTTCTCAAATAACTCATTCACCTACTTTTGGGAGAGCTTTCACTTGGTGAAGTTTCAGACCCATAGCTAATTACTCACCTACTCAAAATGAGTAAATGCGAATTATCTCTAAAAGTATTGCAGATAGCCAATTTTTGTCAAATTAATCATTCACCTACTTTTGGGAGAGCTTTCACTTGGTGAAGTTTCAGACCCATAGCTAATTACTCACCTACTCAAAATTAGTAAATGCGAATTATCTCTAAAAGTATTGCAGATAGCCAATTTTTCTCAAATAACTCATTTTATTTCATAAAAATGTAAATATACTATACCATATGAAAACACTTGGGTAGGCGTGGCTTGGCGTTCGGTGACCGCCACGTACACCGTACATAGAATTTAAATATATGAGGGGAGACCCTCTTTAAACCTATATACTTGCTACCTTTGACCCCTGGTGACCTAATTCACTCTGCCATGCGCAGTAATACAGAAATAGTTCATTCTTTTTGTGGCGGTTGAACTATCAACAGGCGTTTTGCTACCTTTTAAAAGACCTGCATTTACACGTTTTTGAAGCTCTGTGAGTACTTCTTTGCTGTTTTATTCACTTTTCCTCCATTTTATTTACCTTTTACTTCAATTTCTGGTGAATTTATTGTATACTTTGGGCATTATTTACGTATTTCTTCATAATTCGTATTATCGCTCATCTGGTCACGTGGTGTTAGAATGTCGGATTACCTTTGGAGATATTCATTTCCTTTGTAAATTAATTCTTTTTATGCACTTCTACAGGCATTTTTATTTTAATTTACGGTATTCCTTCATTCTTTCAACGAAATTCTTCGTTTCTCCACGTATTTTGACCGTATTGACTGTGCATTGTTTTTCACGTAGTTACCTATTTGGTATTTTCGCTCATCGGGTCACGTGGTGTCAGAATGTTGGACTTCCTTTGGAAATAATCATTTCCGCGGTGAATTAATTCATTTATGCACTTATACAGGCATTATAATTCACCTTTTACGGTTTTCCTTCATTCTTTTTACGAAATTCTTCGTTTCACCGCGTATTTTGACCATATTTTTGAGCTTTTTACGAATCATTCACCAGGTCATGTGACGATGACGTCACATCCAAAATGGAGGTCAACCGATCGGTTGTCAGAAAATATTCATTTTCATAGTGATTACAGCATTTCCAGGTTTGTTTATACATTCCTTCTACATATTTCTTTGAATATTATTATGTCAGAGCATAATGTGTAATATTTTCAATTGTTAACGCATTTTTCATAGCGTAACATTACGGTATCTACTGCCTACCATTCACGGTTCTTTACTTGTTCAGGCCCTTTCATTTGACATTTCTGGAATTCGGATCCTGGTTTCAGTGTTTTGGGGTTCAATTCTGAGCCTAGGGTCTCCATTTTAGCCTTTCTCCACCTTCAATTTTGGAGGTTGGGGGTTTACGGCTTCTGGGGAGGACTTTGTCTTCCACCTTTTGGAGATCCATTTCACTGTTGCTGGTTTCCTACATTCCAATTTTATGTCAATTGGTCATTTGGTTTCTCAGTCCATTTTTAGTCCTTTGGCCTCTTTTGTGCCTAGGCTTCAGTCTAATCAGACTGCTTTTTGGACTGGGATTACCTTCTCAAGACCATTCATGTTCAGGGTCCCTTAATTAGAAGAGTTTATCAGTTGAATCCAACTGATTTTGCTACTTCCTAAACTCTACTCCATTCATTTTCTAAATCTAGAAAATTTTTGTTTGGGGTTTGGTGGAAATCTTCTGTTACTCAACAGCTTTCTATTGTGTTTTCACCATTTTTTAGATCTGACGATCAATGGGCACATCTCCCTTTTGGGTATGTTGGGGGTTCCTCTGTCTACAGTTAACCTTTAGGCAGACTTCAGGAACCCTATTCCAATTTTTTTTTTTTTTTTTTGTGCCAGTCTGTTGGACTATATGGGTGCTTAGGACTTCATCCTTTAATCTTCTCCTCGGAAGATTTTCAAGCTTCCTGTCTAACAGAATTAGGGAATAAATTTGACTGCTCTTTTCTTTTGATCAGTCTTATTTTTCTCTAAGTCAACCACTTTCCAGGCTTAGAAGTTCCTTCATGAGGCCAGATTCTTACTTTCTGTCACTCATTCATTTTGGGATTTTCTTATTCTAAGTTTTGTAGGTTGGGTAATTACCCCATTTTCCTTCTAAAACTTAGTTTTGCCAAGTACAAAATCCTCTTCAGAGGGTTTTTTGGGTTGACTTCTTCAGGTTTCCGGACCTGGGATCTAGCCTGAAGGGGTTCTTAAGACCTTCTCTTCCCTAGGTAGAGTTCCTCTGCTATTAGGGGAGATCTGAGATGGACCTTAGGGTCCTTATTTCTGTGGGATTTTTTCCTTCAGTCCTGTTTTGTTGATCACTTATTCAAGTTGATTGACAAGGCAATACTTTCTCAGTGGTCTTTTTCATCCACCATTCTTTGGACATCTGTTTCAATGGGTCTTCTAGCTACATTTTAGCTGGTTGATCTATGGCCTTTTTTCAGCCATCTTTGCACTTTATTTTGAGAGATTTCTTTATCCATTTCCCTCACTTGTGCTTAGTCACTTGGTAGGGTTAATTGGTCCTTTTTTGGTCTTATGCTGTTTCTTGTGATGTCTCTCTTGGGAGACCATTTCTTCTCACATATAACAGTATAAGCAGAAGGTTTTCATGTGGCCCTTACTCAAGGTGCCTCTTTTAAGCTATCTGCATTAGCCTCTTGAGGCACACCAATTAAGACCTTTTTTCCTCCCATCCAGGGAGTTTTCTCTCTAACTTAGTGCTTTTAGGATGTGGTTCCTTTCCAGGTTCCAACATTCTGATGGTGGAATGCCTTCCAGAGGTAGAGGCTCAGCCTCAACCTCTATTATGGTGTCCTTCAGGAGATAAGAGTGTTGTTTTACTCAAATTTTCACTCTTACTTCCAGATCCCTCCACTTGCCAGTGGGAGGTCAACTGATTCCAGTGGTCTCTCAGATTCCACTTTCCTGATTCTTTCAGCTCTTCTCCACAGAAGAATGCTGTTCTTTGTCATTCAGTCTCACACTGTCTGTTCACATGAGCAGTTCAAGTATCTTGAGCTCCTGTTTTCCTGATTTTTCAGGGCATTATCCTTGACAAAGATATACTGGAAACCACAATTAGATTTATATCTTTTCCTGGTTTTCCAGACTATCAGGATGCAACTTATCAGTTGATCATTTTCTCAATTGGCCAGTGGACCACTTCTCTTCCTCAATTTGCCTCCTTTCTCTCCTTTGGCTCCTTTGGTTCACTCTTGCTCATAGTTTTGCTTTTGGGCAAGGTGTACCACTTTGTGGCAATGCCTTATGGTCTAGCCACTAGCCTTTCAGGATTTACTTCCTTAGTCAAGGAAGTAAGGAAAGTTGGCTTTGAGGTTGGGCATCTCAGTGCACATGTGACTACAAATTGGCTCATTAGAGCCAATAGTTGTCAGAGGCTCTTTTTTCAACTCTATTAGAGTTGACTTTCATCTTGGAGTGGTTCTTAGCAGGAAGTATTTACATCTGTTTCTTTAACAGGTCTCCTTCCTGGGTCAGGTTCTTAACCTGTTTCTTAATTACCTCTCTAACTGGGCTCCTTATTTCTTTTGGCTTCCACTTGGAAGCCGCTTCTTCAAGGTCCCTACACATGACACTTCTTCTGTGTCATCTCAGGACACTTGATTTTCCTTCTCAAAGGTGCTCTGGATTTTCCATTCCTTGATCCTTCTATGAAGGTTCATTCAAGATAGTACTATCCTGGGAACTATGTCTTTGCATACCTCCCTTTAATTCCCTAGTTTTTACATCTACTTTCATGGATGTTTCACTGCGGGGTTTGGGAGTTCTTTGTGCTCTGTGGACCACCTAAGGTCTATTTTTGATGTAGCAGTCCAGTCTGTGCATCAGTTCTAGAGCTCATAGCTGTCCTTTTTGCTCAGACATTTGTTCCTCTTTTATCCTTTCATCAAAGGATCATCCTTTCAGCCTCAAACAACTCAGATGTCTTGTTCTCAAGACATTTGTTCCTCATTTGTAAGGGATTCTTCAGATAGTCCAGGTAACACTGTTGTCTGGGCTTTCTTTTTATCAAGACAGCTTCCACTCTTGGGACATGTGTATTTTGGCATCTTTTGCCATTATTTTTACAAGAACAAGTCTGTTCTTCCACCTCATGTTCCAGGGGCATGAATCTTTGGCAGACCATCTCTGGAGGTCTTTTCTCACCTTTCATATAAGGTGGCCCTTCAATTCTTGGATCTTCAGATGGTAGTCTCAGACTTCTCATCTTATTTAGATCTCTTTTGCCATGTGATTCAATCACAAGCTGCTCTTACATGTGCCTCCTGTGCTAGATCCTTAGGCTCTGGCAACAGATGCCCTGGAGTGTTTTGGTCCGGAGTACTTATTTTACTCCTTCCCTCCTTCAGCTCCTTGTCCTCTATGGCCATGAAGTTAATCAACTTTCAGAGCTGTATCATTATTCTTGTAGCCTTTCCTGGTAATTGCCAGGTTTGGCCTCAAGATCTCCTTTAAGAAAGCCATTGGCTCTTCCTCTTATTCTTTTATAACAATCTCATCTAGAGTTTTGTTATTTATTTTTATGGAGTTCCTTTCTTCAAGCTTTCTGGCTGAAGTCTCCTTTAACAAGAATTTTCACAGGAGGGGTCTTGGAGGATTTTTATCCTCCATAACTGTCTATGAAGCAATGTGGAACTGCTTCAAAAAACTTGTGAGAAACATGGCCACTCTGCTATGCTTCAACTGTCCCATTTATTGCTGTTTGTTCCTTTTAAGGAATTATTTTTCAGACAATAGGGATACAGGTCAGCTCTCTCCAGGTACTACTTGGAGTTGGGTTCTTATAGGAGCTAGGAAGTCTCATTTAGAGCTTCTTTAAGTCCAGAATTAGGGTAGTCGTCACCTACCTGTTTGGTACTTAATCCTTGGTTCTGCAGGCTCTTACCAAGGCTCCTCTTGAACCTTTTCATTTGCTGAGCCAAGTTTTTCACATTTTAGACAGTCTTTCTTACTCCCTTTCTTTGGGAAGGAGAAGGAGTGATTTTGTTTCCTTTATTTAAAGGTTTTCTCTCACTCTTTAGGGATGGCCTAAGTCATCCTTAAGTCAGATCTTACTTTCCTGGCTTAAGCCAGTTATCTTCAGAAGGCTCTTCCTGCTTTGACTTTTTGTCTTTGGTCAGGATGACTTAGAAGACCTCTCCTTTTTTACAGTCAGATTCCTAAGATACTTTCTATCTAGCTATTCTGACTTAAAAGGATTTCTTCTTGGTCTTTCTTCTGAAGTCCAAGAGGGTGATATTGCTGCTCAGACAATATCTTTTTGGATAGCACTTTATCCTTTATTCCCTCAATCTCTGTTCCACAGAGAATGCATCTCTTCATGGTGTCAGGGCTCATCATGTCAGGGCACAGGGGTCTTCCTGGTCCTTTAGGGGTGGAATCCCACTCCTAGTCAACATGAGATCCTGCACGTGGAAGAGCCATTCCACTTTTACATCCTTCTATTTTAGGAATGTATTTCCTTCAGAGATGTTGTTCTTAAGAATCTCTTATGATTTCTTAAGTGGAGTGGACATCCTTTTCCACTCAGCCATTTCTCTCTCTTCTACTTAAATTCCTCAATTTAAGTCCATCTGAAACTTTTAGTTTCAGAAAAAGGGGGGTGGCATTTCCCTTTTAGGGAATCTATTCTTCATCTCTATTTTCAGAACCGTGCTTCTTAGTGCCTCTGGGCATGTTCCTATTCTGAGCACAGGGCATACTTATGCCTTCTCCTTTGAGCTGACCTAATAGGGTGTAGACAGCAGTGCTGAAGTTAGTGCAGTGGTTAATGCTACTCACTTAGCTCACTCGAGTTATTGCTTCAGCACAGAGGTTTTGGGTTCAATTGCATTGCACTAGGAAGTATCCTTTTGTAGCAATTTAACCTTAGGGTGGTTTTCCTCAGTCTGTCTTTTTCCCACCATCCTTCCATGTGGGCATTCAACCCAAGTGTTTTCATATGGTATAGTATATTTACATTTTTATGAAATAAAATTTCATATTTTTAAATGTAAAATGCATTTTTATGAATAAAAATGTATATACTTACCATATGAAAACAGCAAATCACCCTCCCGCCTGCCCCGCTTTTAAAGACCTTTTTCCAGCATTTATGTTTATTCACAAAAAGAATGAACTATTTCTGTATTACTGCGCATGGCAGAGTGAATTAGGTCACCAGGGGTCAAAGGTAGCAAGTATATAGGTTTAAAGAGGGTCTCCCCTCATATATTTAAATTCTATGTACGGTGTATGTGGCGGTCACCGAACGCCAAGCCACGCCTACCCAAGTGTTTTCATATGGTAAGTATATACATTTTTATTCATAAAAATGCATTTTACATTTAAAAATATGAAATTCACCTACTTTTGGGAGAGCTTTCACTCTGTGAAGTTTCAGACCCATAGCTAATTACTCACCTACTCAAAATGAGTAAATGCGAATTATCTCTAAAAGTATTGCAGATAGCCAATTTTTCTCAAATAACTCATTCACCTACTTTTGGCAGAGCTTTCACTTGGTGAAGTTTCAGACCCATAGCTAATTACTCACCTACTGAAAATGAGTAAATGTGAATTATCTCTAAAAGTATTGCAGATAGCCAATTTTTCTCAAATAACTCATTCACCTACTTTTGGGAGAGCTTTCACTTGGTGAAGTTTCAGACCCATAGCTAATTACTCACCTACTCAAAATGAGTGAATGCGAATTATCTCTAAAAGTATTGCAGATAGCCAATTTTTCTCAAATAACTCATTCACCTACTTTTGGGAGAGCTTTCACTTGGTGAAGTTTCAGACCCATAGCTAATTACTCACCTACTCAAAATGAGTAAATGCAAATTATCTCTAAAAGTATTGCAGATAGCCAATTTTTCTCAAATAACTCATTCACCTACTTTTGGGAGAGCTTTCACTTGGTGAAGTTTCAGACCCATAGCAAATTACTCACCTACTCAAAATGAGTAAATGCGAATTATCTCTAAAAGTATTGCAGATAGCCAATTTTTCTCAAATAACTCATTCACCTACTTGTGGGAAAGCTTTCACTTGAAGTTTCAGACCCATAGCTAATTACTCACCTACTCAAAATGAGTAAATGCGAATTATCTCTAAAAGTATTGCAGATAGCCAAGTTTTCTCAAATAACTCATTCACCTACTTTTGGCAGAGCTTTCACTTGAAGTTTCAGACCCATAGATAATTATTCACCTACTCAAAATGAGTAAATGTGAATTATCTCTTAATAGTATTGCAGATAGCCTATTTTTATCAAATACTCATTCACCTACTTTTGGAAGACCTTTCACACACGAAAATGAAAAATTGTGAATATCTCGGAAAAGCTATTTCTTCTGCTTTAATGCTCGGCGGGAGATACACACCACGGCAGTGGTCTTGACAAAAATTTTTGTCTCCCCAAAAATGGTGGCCATTTTGAATTTTCAAAGTTTTTGCAAAACACAAAAATGCTTATATCTCGAAAACCGTGCTATATGGAGTGAACTCAACAAAATTTTGGACCTGCTGGGTATCTCTGCAGAGTAGCCATGCCAATTTTCAAAATATTTTTGTCTCGCCAAATATAGCGGACATTTTTAATTTTTTTATTTTTTGCAAAACACAAAAATGCTTATATCTTGAAAACCGTGCTAGATAGAGCAGACTGCGCTGACTTTGGTTGCCACAACAGTATAAGGCTAGAAACGAAGCATTTTCTTAATACTTTAGCACTCACCTTTATATCCTTTTCGAGACGCTTTGTTTTTGCTATGCAAAAACATTATCTTTTTTTTTTGCGAGCGATCCTCTAGTTTATTATTGGTCCTAGAGGTTTGGGATGGTAAACCAACATATAGGAAATCATGGGCGGGGAATCTTCTGTCATGGTCAGATTTGACCTTGGGCCCCTCCTTCAAGGTCAAGTGTGAGGACAGCCAAACTAAAAAGTGCTTATAACTCGCTTATTATTGGTCCTAGATGTTTGGGATAGTAAACCAACATATAGGATATCATGTTCTAGGAATCTTCTGGTGTGGTCGGAATTGACCTTGGGCCCCTCCTTGAAGGTCAAATGAGGACAGCCAAACTTAAAAGTGCTTATAACTCGCTTATTATTGGTCCTAGAGGTTTTGGTGCATTGTCTTTACGTTGGATACGATTTGCATCGGTTCTCCGATGCGCTAGGTCTAGTTGTGTATATTTTTCCCCAATTCTCATGTGTATCTTTGCATTGGATTTTTCTTTGGTACCAATCTTGCATTATTTTTAGAGTAAAGCTTGGAATTATTCCAATAATTTAATCTAAATCTCCTTGGTTTCAGAGCAATACTTCGAATCATTCACACAGTAACAGTTACCACCACGGTTCAGATGCCACTGGACCATCAGCTGGTCACCCAGGACACTCACACCCTCGCTATGGCGGTTCCGGGAGTCATGGCAGCAGTTCCTCCAGTCACAACCATGCGGAGGCCTCGGTGAAAGAGATCCCTCCTCGTCATCAGTGAGTTGGTTCCTGGCTTAATGGCCATTAATTAGTATGCAAAAGTTGAGCATAAAGGATTTTTTTAGCCTGTTTCCTGTGTAAGCAGTAACCATTCTTGTGTTGGAGTTTGCTCCTAATTTATGTGTAATCCAATATCTGAGAACTAGAAAAATATTGCCATGTACCTAAATTCCAGAGAAGATGCAAAGTAATTATAAAAGACGTGCTAACAAGCTTAACTTTTATCTGTAACACTTAAACACATATACAGTATGGATTTGTTACACATTTCCCCCAAAAGAAAAAAAAAAAACTTTACAAAAGTATGTATTTTGTGTTATTTAGGAGAAATCGTGAGCGTGAATCTGAACGTCGTCAGGAGGAACGCAGACCTGATCGCCGTAGCGAAGAGGGTCGTGGGGGAGAGCGTGATGAGAGACGAGACCGAGATTACTTCAGAAACAGACGCAGACAGAGGATGGAAGAAGGTGACGGTACCAAAGTAAGTGTCATGAGACTTTTTGGGGAATCTTGTCGATGATTTAAGGTGGATTCTTCATTAGACCCAGAAAATCCCAGGACCCATGACATAGACCCAGAAATCAGTCACTAAACTCTTCAGTCATGTGATGTAATACCTTAAACTACCAGTCACATGCAATACCATTGACCCAGAAAGCTAACTTAAATTCCGAGATAAGCGGTCAGTAGTGTTGTGGTGGTGACGTTGAAAAGTTAACTGATTTGTGCAGATTTTTATGTCAGCTGACTTGTCAGTCAGCTGACATTATGTCGTCACTCTGCGGCGTGGGCGTACGCATCCGCGTACGCGTCCGCGTGAACAACTTCTCCTCCAAAACTACAAGGCCTAGAGACGTACTGTTTTTTTTAAAAGATACCTTATCTATCGAGGATGAAAAATTGTTCAAGGCATGCAAATCTGTCTGTTCGTCTGTTTGCTAGAGACATTACAAGGGGGGTACCCCCACCAAAAGTGTAAAAATTTCAACACTTAATCACAATTTTCTCAGTGACTATTGCAGGGATTTCTCTCATATCTTGCATATATGTACTAGGCCACAGGTAGATTCTCTTGTGTGAGTATGAGACCTGGATCTGTCTTACTTTTTTTTTAATAAATTTTTTTAATAATTTTTAATGCATTAAAATTCATGAAATCATGCACAAAATCATTTATAACTTGAAAAGTGTTGCATTTAGAGCATTTTGTTAAAATATGTTATTCAGCTACTTTTTGCATAGCTACAATATGGTGAGTAAGTTGGGTGCCTGTCTCAATAGCTAAGTGAGTAATAGCTACTTTTGGGCTTTTCAGTAACTTCCATCATGAGTAAAATCACTTGTAACTTAAAAACTATTGCATTTAGAGAATTTCGTATAAATATGTTATTCAGCTACTTTTGGGTCAGCTATAACATAGTGAAATTTCAGACCTGTAGCTCATGGCATAGCTGAGTAATAGCTACTTTTAGGTTATCACTGTTGAGTAAATCGCTTATAACTTGAAAACTATTGCATTTAGAGAATTTCGTATAAATATGTTATTCAGCTACTTTTGGGTCAGCTATAACATAGTAAAATTTCAGACCTGTAGCTCATGGCATAGCTGAGTAATAGCTACTTTTAGGTTATCACTGTTGAGTAAATCGCTTATAACTTGGAAACTATTGCATTTAGAGTATTTTGTTTCAATATGTTATTCACCTATTTTGGGATCAGCTATAACATAGTGAAGTTTCAGATCTGTGGCTCATTGCATAGCTGAGTAATAGCTACTTTGAAGTTCTCACTATTGAGTAAATTACTTGTAACTTAAAACCTATTGCATTTAGAGAATTTCGTATAAATATGTTATTCAGCTACTTTTGGGCCAGCTATAACATAGTGAAATTTCAGATCTGTAGGTCATGGCATAGCCGAGTAATAGCTACTTTGAAGTTCTCACTATTGAGTAAATCAGTTGTAATTGGAAAACTATTGCATTTACAGAATTTCGTATAAATATGTTATTCAGCTACTTTTGGGTCAGCTATAACATAGTAAAATTTCAGACCTGTAGCTCATGGCATAGCTGAGTAATAGCTACTTTTAGGTCATCACTATTGAGTAAATCGGTTGTAACTTGAAAACTATTGCATTTACAGTATTTTGCTTAAATATGTTGTTCACCTACTTTTGGGTCAGCTATAACATAGTAAAATTTCAGACCTGTAGCTCATTGCATAGCTGAGTAATAACTACTTTGAGGTTCTCACTATTGAGTAAATCAGTTGTAATTGCAAAAGTATTGCATTTAGAGAATTTCGTATAAATATGTTATTCAGCTACTTTTGGGCCAGCTATAACATAGTGAAATTTCAGACCTGTAGGTCATGGCACAGCTGAGTAATAGCTACTTTGAAGTTCTCACTATTGAGTAAATCAGTTGTAATTGGAAAACTATTGCATTTACAGAATTTCGTATAAATATGTTATTCAGCTACTTTTGGGTCAGCTATAACATAGTAAAATTTCAGACCTGTAGCTCATGGCATAGCTGAGTAATAGCTACTTTTAGGTCATCACTATTGAGTAAATCGGTTGTAACTTGAAAACTATTGCATTTACAGTATTTTGCTTAAATATGTTGTTCACCTACTTTTGGGTCAGCTATAACATAGTAAAATTTCAGACCTGTAGCTCATTGCATAGCTGAGTAATAACTACTTTGAGGTTCTCACTATTGAGTAAATCAGTTGTAATTGCAAAACTATTGCATTTAGAGAATTTCGTATAAATATGTTATTCAGCTACTTTTGGGCCAGCTATAACATAGTGAAATTTCAGATCTGTAGGTCATGGCACAGCTGAGTAATAGCTACTTTGAAGTTCTCACTATTGAGTAAATCAGTTGTAATTGGAAAACTATTGCATTTAGAGAATTTAGTATAAATATGTTATTCAGCTACTTTTGGGTCAGCTATAACATAGTAAAATTTCAGACCTGTAGCTCATGGCATAGCTGAGTAATAGCTACTTTTAGGTCATCACTATTGAGTAAATCGGTTGTAACTTGAAAACTATTGCATTTACAGTATTTTGCTTAAATATGTTGTTCACCTACTTTTGGGTCAGCTATAACATAGTAAAATTTCAGACCTGTAGCTCATTGCATAGCTGAGTAATAACTACTTTGAGGTTCTCACTATTGAGTAAATCAGTTGTAATTGCAAAACTATTGCATTTAGAGAATTTCGTATAAATATGTTATTCAGCTACTTTTGGGTCAGCTATAACATAGTAAAATTTCAGACCTGTAGCTCATGGCATAGCTGAGTAATAGCTACTTTTAGGTCATCACTATTGAGTAAATCAGTTGTAACTTGAAAACTATTGCATGTACAGTATTTTGCTTAATATGTTGTTCACCTACTTTTGGGTCAGCTATAACATAGTAAAATTTCAGACCTGTAGCTCATGGCATAGCTGAGTAATAGCTACTTTGAGGTTATCACTGTTGAGTAAATCGCTTATAACTTGGAAATTATTGCATTTAGAGTATTTTGTTTCAATATGTTATTCACCTATTTTGGGGTCAGCTATAACATAGTGAAGTTCCAGACCTGTGACTCATTGCATAGCTGAGTAATAGCTACTTTGAAGTTCTCAATGTTGAGCAAATCACTTATAATTTGAAAACTATTGCATTTAGAGAATTTAGTATAAATATGTTATTCAGCTACTTTTGGGTCAGCTATAACATAGTAAAATTTCACACCTGTAGCTCATGGCATACCTGAGTAATAGCTACTTTTAGGTTATCACTGTTGAGTAAATCACTTATAACTTGGAAACTATTGCATTTAGAGTATTTTGTTGCAATATGTTATTCACCTATTTTGGGGTCAGCTATAACATAGTGAAGTTCCAGACCTGTGGCTCATTGCATAGCTGAGTAATAGCTACTTTGAAGTTCTCACTGTTGAGTAAATCAGTTGTAATTGGAAAACTATTGCCTTTACAGAATTTTGTTTAAATATGTTATTCAGCTACTTTTGGGTCAGCTATAACATAGTGAAATTACAGACCTGTAGCTCATGGCACAACTGAGCAATAGCTATTCTCAGGCACTGACTGTTGAGTAAATCGGCTATAACTTGAAAAATATTGCATTTGGAGTATTTTGTTAAAATATATTGTTGACCTACTTTTGGGTTAGCTATAACATAGTGAAATTACAGACCTATAGCTCATGGCATAGCGGAGCAATAGCTATTTTCAGGTTCTCACTATTGAGTAAATCAGTTGTAACTTGGAAACTATGGCATTTACAGTATTTTGCTTAAATATGTTGTTCACCTACTTTTAGGTCAGCTATAACAGAGCAAAAATTCAGACATGTAGCTCATTGCATAGCTGAGTAATAGTTACTTTGAGGTTCTCACTCTTGAGTAAATCAGTAGTAACTTGAAAACTATTACATTTAGAGTATTTTGTTAAATATGTTATTCACAGACGTTTTGGTCAGCTATAACATAGTGAAATTGCAGACCTCTATGTCATGGCATAGCTGAGCAATAGCTTCTTTCAGGCTCTCACTGTTGAGTAAATCATTGTATCCAACCTGTAGGAAATCATGGGCTGGGAATCTGTTAATATGGTCCGATTTGACCTTGGAACCCTCCTTCAAGGTCAAATGAGGATAGCCAAACATAAAAGTGCTTATAACTCGCTTATTATTGGTCCTAGAGGTTTGGAATGAAAACCAACCTATAGAAAATCATGAGCTGGGAATTTTTTGGTGTGGTCGGATTTCACCTTGGACCCCTCCTTCAAGGTCAAATGAGGATAGCCAAACTTAAAAGTGCTTATAACTCGCTATTATTGGTCCTAGAGGTTTGGAATGGAAAACCAACCTATAGAAAATCATGGGCTGGAAATCTTTTGGTGTGGTCAGATTTCACCTTAGACCCCTCCTTCCAGGTCAAACGAAGATAGCCAAACTTAAAGTGCTTATAACTCGCGTATTATTGGTCTTGGAGGTTTGGGATGGTAAACCAACATATAGGAAATCATGGGCTGGGATTCTTTTGGTGTGGTCAGATTTGACCTGGGACCCCTCCTTCAAGGTCAATTGAGGATAGCCAAACTTACAATTGCTTAGAACTCGCTTATTATTGGTCCTACAGGTTTGGGATGGTAAACAAGCTACAGGAAATCATGGGCTGGGAATTTTTTTGTGTGGTCGGATTTCATCTTGGACCCCTCCGTCAAGGTCAAACAAGGATAGCCAAACTTAAAAAGTGCCTATGACTCACTTATTATTGGTCCGAGAGGTTTGGGATGGTAAACCATCCTAAATTCTTTGGCTGGGAATCTTTTGCTATGGTCAGATTTGACCTTTGGACCCCTTCTTTATGGTCGAACGAGGATATTGCATTTATAGTATTTCTTTAAATATTTTTAACCTACTTTTTACACTTAAACAATTACCTTGTTACTTTATTTCATAATATCATTTGCAGGGCACAACTTTTTTGTCCTTTTCTTCTGTCAGCTTCGGAATATCTTTCGAACATACTGTTCAGTTACCATTTACTGTATTTCTGTACTGCCCTTTCCCTGATAATTATGCTTTCCTCTCATTATCACCATCACAAATCAAAAACATTCAGTCAGCTGACACAGTGCCCGTTCACGGGCACTCTCCTCTTGTTTTTGGTAAATTATATAAATTCAGAACAAAGGGGCTAAAGGCATGTATGTCCAGCATGTATGATTATTAAGGGATGATGTTGAAATTCAGGTACAAATAAAATGTATATTTATTTCTGTTCTAAGTGCCTACTTTATATTATTATAACAGGGAATTCATTGAATTTACGTTGGCATTCTGTTAAAGTTCATTTCCCCTTTGTATAAAAGAACAACAGAGAATATCTTGTTCATTGATTTTCTTTACAGTCCCCCTCCCCAACAGCTTATTTTATTAAGTGGTTGGTATGTGTATCATAAAAATTAATTTGCATGCATCTGTTTCAGCGAAATCCAGTGAGTGCCAAAGATCGCATCCCGGAATCTTTTGAACTGGAAGCCAACTCTTTCCCACCTTTACCAGGCTCTCAGGTAAGCAAAGATTTACCATGAGAATAACCAGTGTTAAAATAAAAGATTGTGATCGTGTTTATAGAGTCTTTCTGGGAAATGTCTGTCTTTTTAAGAATAAGACAGTCTTACTGTAATAATTATTCTATTATTGGATTATACCAAGCTTTCCTTGGTTTAAACCCACTTTTGTTAAGATTTTATTTTCAATAATCTTATCAAGATTCATGTCAGCTCCCAATTGGTATGTACTGGTTGCTTCTGCCCTTAAACTTACCCATCATTTTGTAACCTATGCAATGTGTTGAAGGTGACGTTAATAAACCAAAATAAATCAAATCAAGTCTAGTGGAAAGAGATATTAACTTGAAATTAATCCGAAAATATTAAACTTTTATTGTTATTCTTTCAGAACAATACATCATCAAATGGTGTATTTGAGAGCAAAATGTCTGACGTTGTTAAGGGCTGTGCAAAGAGCACTGGCGTTTCTACGGCAACAACCGTCAAGGAGAGCACCTCAAAGGCTGCCACTTCAAAAGCAGCTGAAATCACCAAGGAAACAGTTTCTGTATCTGCCACGGTGACACCAGCAGAAATGGGGGGAAAGCGCCGAAGTTCTACCCCTCCAGCCACAAACGCAGGACATCAGGCAGGACCCCAGGGGTCTACGAGTACAACAGTGGGGACGGCTGCTGAGTTAGTTGTTAGTGTTGCCATGACAACAACATCCTCTACACCACCAACTCCACCACTGTCCCCTCAAAAGTAAGTTTTGTTTTTTTAAAGTGTTAAAGCTCTGTTAAAAGTATGCAACAAGAATAGCCGCAGTACTTGGTGTTATATAAGAATAAACATAATGACGTAATTTAAATGTGAATGTAGATGTCACTTTTTAATAAGGCTTTGACCGGAAAGTAGGATATTTGACAGTAGGTAGCCTGTGTTATTGGGGTTGATTTGAAATGTCTCGAGTGCTTTATAGTGGGTGGACGATTAGACCAACGTTCGATCAATCGTCGGTGTCATGGTACAATTGCGTTCGGTCACTGATAACTTCTAGAAATCGATTAAATCTCACCCTTCTTTATGTGTCTCAATATCCACATATTTTTTATATTTTGGGCAGTTTCCAGAACTTTCCTTCAATAAATTAACAGATTTCTCGCGAAGTTTGAGTTTGTTTACAACTACCGCCATATTTACCGGAAGTGGGTGCTTTTGGTAGCTTCTATATGTCGGAAACACCGTTATTCTTACCAGATTGAACTATACTTTATCCCGGAAAGTGTTTTATGACAGTGGAGTTAAAAAGTCGATTATGGGTCGATCATCGGTCGGAAAAATAGACGAATAATCGACCAATAAAATTGAAGCAATTCCACTCACTAGTGCTTTATGGACCACTCCCTAGTCATTAACTACTACAATATATTGTCGCCTACTGGGTCATGTTTGTGTACAACAAATTATGACAACACAGCTTAGCATCAGAATCCTTTGTTCTTTTAGTGTTTTATATAATATTACTCATTTTATAATCATATGATAAATTTGTGATACCTGTCACAACTGTTTCAATGCAAAGACATTATTTCCAGAAATCATCTTTATGTTTATAGAGAGTAAAAAATATGGCCATGCTAAACTGCACAAATAGCAAATTGCAAAACCTATTTTTGAGTAGCTCGGCTCCAGGGTTGCATTTTTACCCCTTGTCAGTTGTCACAACCTTGCATAAAATTTCACAGAAAAATATCGCACTGTTTTAGTCTGCTGAAAAAAGTACTTGTAGTGAAATAATGAAAGACTACCAAAATTATTATTACTTCAAGATCCCTAAAAACATTGTTGTTAGAGTATTTTCAAACATTAACACATCCACAAATGATAAATAACTATATGACTCCCTGCTGCAGATACTTAAAACTCAAAATTTTAGGAGCTGCAGTGATCTAGTTCTCCAAATATTCCAATAAAGTTTTGAAAGTCTTGTTCTTATTGTAAAGATTAATCATTTAAGAATACAGGAATCATAGTGAAAGTGACATATATTGGTGTATAACTTTTAAAACTATCTACATTTTTTTTTTTTTTTTTTTTTTAAGAGTAAACAAAGCTATCACAGCAAAGCCTGCCAATTCACAGAAATCTGTTGGTGCGGAAACAAGTTCAGCCTCAGCAGCCCCTCCCAGCAGCCAACCCCCGGTGAAATCTGAACCCAGTACTTCACAGTCTAAGGTGGATACACAACCCAAGACCAGGGGGCATCCTGCAGCCAAGGTATGGTGATCAGACTTTTGTTAGTATGGTCAAATGTAGGGATATTGATTTAGGATGTCAAATGTCTTAAATGTTAGCAATATTAACAGTTAAGTCCAATTTATAAATGTTATTTTAGAAAAACTAGTCCAGTCGTGTTGCTCAGGTTATACCTGTATAAAGTCACATTTTTATTGCGTTAATACATCCTATCCAATGGACAATTGCTTTAAGGGTCGGCGCGACCGGTCCCGCCAAACGTCAGAAAAAGACGTCCTGTATATACTACCGGCAGGACCGGTCACAGAGTGTGCATTCGCCAGGTGGCGCATCGTACTTCATTTCATATTTACCTCTTGACGTCATAGCATCTTTTTCGTTTGGCGCGAAAGAGTGTGCAGAAGATTTTCTTCAGAGATACGTTTTTGAAGTTTTACAAAGAACTCCTCCAAGTTTCGTGTTTTTTTTATTAGTACGGAGTATTTATACAACGTTACTGATCATTATGTCATCTCCTGGACAGAAACAAGGTTCTTGCAGGCACGTTATGGCCCTTTTCGACAACCATCAGAAATGCGCGCGTTGTCGTGACAAGGGGGTGGGAGACGACCCCTGTGTTAAAAAGCTGGATTGCCAGATCTGTAAGTCTTTTACGCCTGCGCAGATCCACCAGTTAGCAACTCCGACCTACAAGGAAAGGAAGGAACGCTCTGAGCAGAAGAAGGCAAGCACGACCCCCACTCTAGTGGACCCTTCAGAAGTTACACTGTTGGGACGGGTTAGCTGTGACAAGTCTCCCTCTGTTGATTCTACTCCAAAGAAGAAGAAGCGTTCTGATGGCTTCCCAAGGTCTAGTAAACGGAAACACAGCAGCAAACCCACTTCAGACGACCTCAAGTCCCTTGATGACAAGTGGAGTGAAAGATTCTCACGTCTAGAAGCTATGCTGGTAAACCAATCCTTTGCTGTTCCGGTGACCTCTGCCTCTGTGGTGCCCAGAGAACACCCTTTCTTTGATCCGGGTGCTTCTACAAGTGTTATGTCTTCTGAGGGCACTGGTGATGTTGCTACGCAGTTGACGGCTACCCAACCTCTGCTGGGGGTTCCCGGTACTGAGGCTGGGAGAGATGGAGTTGAGAGTGCTACCCACCCTGTTCAGGGCCCCGGTACCTCTGCAGTGTTAGCCACCCAACCTTTACTGGTTTCCGGTGCAGGGACGGCCACCCAGCCTACACAGGCTCCTGGTGCAGTTCCTGAGGTTCTACCTGCCGGTGTTGAAACTACGCTGCATAATCAGTCTCCTCCCATTGGCCAGAACTCTGACGTTGCTAGGGAATCAGATAGTGAGGCTGAGTTGGATGCGGAACCGGCATCACCGGCTAGTATTCCCTGCCAGGGTGATTTACTGGACACGGCTACAGATCAGCACCCTCTCTGAAGACGCCAATTACAGGGAAACTATTAGAGGGGTGAGAAGTTTCATGAACTGGCATCACATCCCGGATTATGACAACTCAGCTGCCTCTATGGATGATAATCCCTTTGCCGGTTCAAGAGTGAAGACTACCGGTAAAGTGTCAGTTAAATTGCAGGTCGATGAATGGCTCTGCAAAAAACTGGAGAAACTGAATGTAACTATTGCTGAAGGTTATCCTGCTAGAAATTCTGAAACCAGTGGACTGCTACGTCACCAGTTTGTAAAGACTCCACGTTCTTCCAAGTGGTACGATATGCAAGCAGTTAAGAAGGGAGACGGGTCTACCCAGGCTGTATCCCACTGGTCTCCGGAACCGGCAAAGCTGAACAGCATGTTCTCTAGGGTCGCAAGAAGAAGTTTACCTTCTGCTCCAGCTTCCCGTACGTTCAGCCAGGATACCCTTAGAAGGTGGGAGAAGGCATTCAGGGAGCAATCCGTGATGTGTAATCACGCTGCTCGTCTATCTAGATGCCTTACTAAAGTACAGGATTCCATGGTTACCCAGCTGAAGTCTCTCCGGTCAGATTCATCAAAGGGCAAGAGTGCTGAAAGAACGCAGCAAGCTGTTGAAGAACTTGAATATCTGGTGACCTTTAACAGGTCAATTTCTCAAGCTATGCAGCGCACCATGCAAGATCTCTCAGGCGTTTTCATCAGCATGGCCAACCTCACTCTAGCACGTCGGGATAGCTATCTGGAGTTTATACGTGGTGGAGTTAAACCTGACACCCTCACTGCATTACGCACATCTCCAGTACACCTACTCTCATTGTTTCTGAACAGCTTACTGGTCAAGGCAGAAGATGAGATTTCACGTAGTGAGGAGAGGTGTTCTGTGGTTAACACACAGAGGAAACCCGGACTTTTTCATCCGTACATTCCCTCCAGTACTAAATCTTCACACCAGCCAGACCGGAAGCCCACTACACCGGCTTGGAAACAAATCAGAGACTGGCAAACTGGTCAGAAAGGTGGAGGTAAAGCCTCAAACTTCAACCAAAAGCCGGCCAAAGGATTTAAGAAGCATAAATGACAATTATGGTGTTTCAAATGTGGTCGGATTGAAGGACTCTGTAATTGTATCCGACAAGATGGGGGGTTTGAACCCACCACCAGTGACAGACCAGAAGAACAGCAAAGTGACTTTAAATGTAGACTCTCATGTTGCAAATGCTCATATTGTCACCGGGTTGCCACAAAGGAAAGGCGTAAATCCCACCTTTTGTCAAATATACACAGAAATAAAATATGTGAAAAGTGTTTCTTGTGTAGGTCACTTGTGTTCTGTAAATCCTGTCACCAATGCCCAACATGCTGTTATAGATCCTCCTTTAGGAGCGAGGTTAAACCAGTGTTGGGAGAAATGGGAAGCCTTGGGTTCAAGTCCAAAGGTAGTCACCACACTGAGGGAGGGTTATACTCTTCCGTTCCTGTTCAGACCCCACTTGACAAGGTCACCGACTGTAATAAGCAACTACCACAATCCCACCAAACAGTCCTTCCTTGTGGAGGCACTGCATCAGCTGATAAACAAAAATGCAGTCGAACCGGTACAAAATCAGAATTCACTAGGTTTTTACAACCGGCTATTTTTGGTACCCAAACCCAACAACCGGTGGAGACCCATCCTGGACCTGAGCACCTTGAACACCTTTTTAGTCGTTCAAGATGGAGACCCCAGAGACAATAAGAACCTCCCTACAGGCAGGGGAGTGGGTCACATCCATAGATTTCAGAGACGCATACTTCCACATACCAATTTACAGTCAGTCCAGGAAGTACATGCGTTTTCACATCCAGGGTCGGTCCTACCAGCTCAAGGCCCTACCCTTTGGTCTGTCCACAGCTCCCATGGAGTTCACAGTGGTGACCAAAGAGGTCAAACTCATGGCACTTCAGAAGGGTATAAGGACCCACCAGTACCTAGACGACTGGCTGGTGAGAGCCTCTACCCACGACACTTGTCTCCAGCATACTCAAACCCTGGTCACACTTTGTCAGGAACTCTGTTGGCTGGTGAACAAGGAAAAATCAGAACTGGTCTCCAAACAGGTCTTCAACTTCGTAGGTTACCAGTTCGACCTGAAAGAGGGCAAGGTCAGACCAACAGGAGAACGTTGGCAGACCTTGACAGACAAGATCAGATCCATACTGTCGGATCCGGTTTGCCCGGTCCGACAATTCATGTCCCTCATAGGTCTACTCACAGCAACAGAAAAGCAAGTCCACTTAGGTCGACTACACATGAGACCTATACAGTGGCACTTGAAAAACAACTGGAGGGTCCCAGAGTCACTGGAAAAGGTGATCCCAGTCCCCAAGTCCCTCCACCCCATCTAAGGTGGTGGCTGGAGGAAAGCAATGTGCTTATAGGTCAACCATTACACCCTCTAAAACATGCTCTGCAAATCTTTACAGACGCATCAAAAGAAGGGTGGGGCGCTCACTTAGACGAGCACACTGCAAGGGGACAGTGGTCCCTACCAGAGCGCAAGTTACACTTAAACCACTTGGAGCTGAAAGCAGTATTTCTAGCTCTAAAAGAGTTTCGAACCCTAGTCAACAAGACAGTGTTGGTAGCTACAGACAAGACAACAGTTGTTGCCTATATCAACAAAGAGGGGGGGGGGGGGGGGGGGATGAAATCGGGCTCTCTGTGTGCCCTACTGTGGAGAATACTATCCTGGTGCACCAGGCAGCAAGTAACCCTCAGGGCACGTCACATCCCCAGCCAGCTGAACGTGATCGCAGACAAGCTATCCAGGCTTGGCCAGACCATTCAAACAGAGTGGTCACTTCATCCAGAAGTGTTCCAAGCTGTATGCTCAATGTGGCATCAGCCACAAGTGGACCTGTTTGCCACCAGGTTCAACAACAAACTGCCACAGTTTGTATCACCGGTCCCAGACCCCCAGGCTTGGGCAGTGGATGCACTCAGTCTCTCCTGGGAGGACCTGGACCCATACGCCTTCCCACCAGCAGCCATCTTGGGCAAAGTGGTGGAGAAGCTCCAGGACTACCCCTGCAACAGAATAATTCTGATTGCTCCAGGGTGGCCCAACATGCCCTGGTTTTGGGACCTGGTAGCAATGTCAAGCCAGATCCCACTGTGTGCCCAGCATACCCAATCTAGTGTCTCAGCCATTCAACCAGGTCCTTCACAGGAACCTGTCGAATCTGAACCTACATGCCTGGCTCCTAGAGCCTCAGCAATCAAGGAGCAAGTCTTCTCTGAGGCAGTGGCAGCACGAATTGAGGCTCCTCAAAGAAGATCAACCAGATCTGTCTATGAGGCAAAGTGGACCATTTTTACAAAGTGGTGCCTCAGTAATCAGGTGGACTTCAGGGCACCACCTCTGAAAGCCATTGCTGACTTCCTCCTGCACTTGTTTCAGGACAAGAAGTTACAACCAGGCACTATTGATGGCTACAGATCCGCCATTGCTGACAAACTGGGCAATTCCACCATTAATGTCAGCAAAGATGAGAATCTCACTCGTCTCCTGGATAGTTTCCATAGAGACAGACCTAAGGGCAGGAGGGGCATCCCCTCCTGGAACCTTTCACTGGTTTTACATCAGCTCACAAAGGCTCCCTTTGAACCCCTGAAAGGGGCCTCCTTGAAACATTTAACTTTCAAGACTGTTTTCTTGCTGGCTTTGGGTTCAGGTAAACGCAGGAGTGAGATCCATGCTTGGTTACATAAGAACATCAGACACCAGTCAGACTGGTCTAAGGTGTCTTTGTACCCCTCACCCAGCTTCCTATCCAAGAACCAGCTGGCTAAGGTCCAGATAGTGTGGCTCCAGTGGTCATCCCAGCCCTGGCACCATCTCTGGATAGGTCATTTAGGGTGACAGGTCCCTATGTCCAGTTAGAGCCCTGCGCTACTACTTGGACAGGACTGCAGACCTCAGGCAGAATAAGGAGTTAGTCTTTGTCTCCTTCAAGAAGGGGTTTGATAAAGACATCTCACCTGCCACCATCTCCTCGTGGATCAAACAGACTGTGGTTCTGTGCTATGAGCTCTCTGACCAGGAGGCCCTCACCTTACATTAGGTTAAAGCCCATGATGTTAGGGCCTTTGCTGCCTCTAAGGCTTTCCAATCAGGGATTTCCTTAGATCAGATCTTGTCAGCCTGCCCCTGGAAATCTCACAACACCTTCACCCAATTCTATTTGAAGGATGTTGCCTGGGCTGACTCAGAGCTTTTCCACCTGGGACCTGTAGTGGCTGCCCAGCAGGTGCACCACCAGGCCCAGAATTGAGGGGATGTTGTATATATGTAAATATGTACGTATTGTAAATATGTTAGATATCTACATAGTGTAAATATGTTGAATGTACATATATTTTTAAAAAAAAAAAAACTGTGACTTGCTTCCCTTGGGAAGTTTATTTCTTCTGGGACTGAACTCAGCCCCTCTCTCTCTCTATCTTTCCCTTCTCAAACCGACTCTGGAAGGGAAGAAAGGGGGGGGGGGGGGCAACGTCGGTAGACTCCCGGTGAGTTGGTGGCCGACCTTGACCTGTCAGGGTTCTCTGACCCTAGGTCAAATGGGCCTGTACTATTTTGTTTTGTTATGAGTTCACAGAAGTCCCTAGCTGCTTACCCGCCTACCAAGCGGTAGTTATTCAGCAATTGTCCATTGGATAGGATGTATTTACGCAATAAAATTGCAAATTTAATAAGTAAATTAAATTTTTATAAGTTAATACCCTATCCAATGGACAGGCAAGGCCCACCCAACCGGCCCCGCTATCAGCTTACTAGGGGTCTTACTAGGATTAGACACGAAAAAGATGCTATGACGTCAAGAGGTAAACAGGAAATGAAGTACGATGCGCCACCTGGCAAATGCACACTCTGTGACCGGTCCTGCCGGTAGTATATACAGGACGTCTTTTTCTGACGTTTGGTGGGACCGGTCGCGCCGACCGGTAAAGCAATTGTCCATTGGATAGGGTATTAACTTATAAAAATTTAATTTACTTATTAAATTTGCAATATTCCTGAATTTGACTTTATCCAGACAGTTTTATGAAAATTCCAGCTGCAGACAAGCCAGAAAAGGTGTCTTGATTCCTTTCTTCGAAAGAACTAACTGGTATTGAGTTAATTGCTTGATTATCACCCATGAAATAAACTGCTTCATATTTTGACATATTACAACTTATAAAATGGCTGAAATGCTTAAAATGTGAAAGAATAAATAATTATGTGATTAAATCACACTGAAAAATACAAAAACTTTTTTGAGATGCTGTGCAGTGTTAGATTTCAAAATTGATAAGAAATCATGATTGATTGTACAGTGTCTTTTGCTGACTGAGATGTTTATTTTATTTTAGATGGAGAAAGAAGGGACCCCATCTGACAAGTCTACGGGTACAGCCCCAGCACCCGGCAACCCTCCACCTCTATCTGCTTCCAAAATGTCCTATGCCTCCGTTGTGTCCAAAGCAAACCTTACCAATGGCGAGATGCCTCTCCCTGAAAAGCCTGAATCCCAGTCCACTGCAAATTCTAATACTGGACCCAGCAAGATTGACGGCACTGCCAATGCTACTGGTAGTAGTAATAACTCTGCTGAGCACTTAGGGAGTAGTTTTGTTGCCGCAGCAACCACGCCTTCAACCTCAGCAGCCCCTTCTACTGGACATCAAGATGGTGGCAAGAAGTCACCAACAAGGGAGGTGAATAGTTACCGCCGAGAGCGGGAAAATGACAGGCGGGGCAGTGATAGGGATGATGGTTACCAGCGACAACCACCCAGAGATCGATATGATGGACCAAAAGACCAAAGACCTTCGTTTGGTGGGGGTAGAAGGGGTGGGTACAGGAGAGACCGGGGAGATAGGGACTCCTACAACTCCTCTGCTGGTAACCGTGGTGACAAGGAATTCTATGGCAACCGAAATAGTGGAGACTCTTACTCAAGAGGAGGCTACAGGGGAAACCGTATGGACAGAGACAGCTTTCAGAGAGATCGGCGAAAAGATGACCGGATTGTGGTCAAAGAGTGAGAAAGAGAAATGTGTGTGTGTAAAAAAAAAAAAAAAGGGAAATCAGCAAAATATGTATGGGATACAATATAATGGATTGTATTTTGAAAGCCTATATGTTATGGTGATTATATTTATTTTCTAAAACTCTCCCAACTTTGAGTCCAAATCTCTCGTTTTTCGTATGTCTCCAAGGCTTTATTTTGTGTCCTCTGCACGCATAGAATGTGTCATATCTTTTGTTGGTATATATATTTTAATTGGAGTAGCTTCATTTATGGCCGGGAGACGGGGCTTTATTCGTAGGTATGATTTTGTGTGTGTGCATTGGAACTACTTAATTTCAAAAGAGAGAGGGAGAGAGATATAAGGAAAGGGGGATTTAAGGAAAATAAAATTTTGTTGGTGCTGAAGAGCAAGAAAGACGGGAGATGTTTTCTCTGCAGAGAAGAGATCGACTTGGTGATGTAGAATGTGGTGTCAGGTTAGAGATACCCCAGGAGGTTGCATTGATGAACCTTTGCGATTTGTTGACTATGTGTCTCTGACATGAAGTTGACTGACTTTATGGAGTTGACCATAAATTCTGACTTTTGCCAAGGACAAAAAAAAGGGTGTGAAGAAAGACCTTAACATGGAAAAAAAAAAAATCAAGCAGTTTGTGATGTTGCCTTATATTCTATTTATTCTGAAACCATTGTCTAGGGTTAACTGTGTTTAGTATTGATGTATATTCTGACTTGTTTTGTGTATAGATGAACTTAGAATTTAAAAATAAGGTGAACAGTTCAACTTATTAAAGTTATTTTCAACTCTACCTTATGGAATTATGTTTCCAAGCTGTTATATTGCCAGTACTTTTCTTTGTGGCGAGTCCGTTACTATTGTCAGTTCTACTGGTGAAGGGTGTAAATTCCTTCATTTCAAATCCTTTCCAAACATGACAAAAATAATAAAAGGTACTGTTTCTTTTTTAACTTTTAGTGGTGGTAAATTGGTTAACAGTTCCCTTTTCTTTTGTTTCCACAATAATTTCAACAATTTTAAATCTTTCTTTTTTTGTTTTCCACTATGTAGTTTTGGGATGAGAAAAATATATAGATCAATCTTTCTTTTTTTTTTTTTTTTTTTTTTTTTTTTTTAAAGTACTGTACAACAGTTGTGTATGTTTTGTATATCTGTGCGTTTGTCTGCGTGTTTGTTTACAAAACTTTTGTGATATAGTGCGTACACCTGTTGAAATACAATTAATTGTACATAAATGACACTGCACGTAGTTCTTTTCACATGTTAGAATATTACTTTTCTTTAGTTCTTGTTTCTGAGTTTGGGAATTTGTGTGGGTTTGCTTTTCAAAAAAAACTTGTTTTCAGATTAAAAAAAAAATATTATTTTGCTAATGGGAAAACAAATTATTCGATCTTGTACTTTGGGAACTTTTGATTTATAAAAATTACTCATTAATTAAACAAACCTTTTGCTTGAATTGTTGCTATTGATGTATTGGTATGCTTAAAACTTTAGCTATTTGTGTAACTACATGCATAAATGTGTTAAATATTTATGTTGTTTATATTTAAATATACCTTTATATAAACCTTTCATCTAAATCATGTTACTACTGTATATAGTGTGAAAACTATAAAAAATAATGTTTCTTTTTTTTCTTTGTTTCATATTTTATTTTTCTTTGTTTTTGTGTGCGCCTTTGTTTTCTCTTGTACATCATAATCGTGAAAACTAGGCTTTCTCGTCTATTGATGAAACCAAGAAAGCTTGTATAATTGTGCAGTATAAATCTATTTGAATGTGTACAGATCTTAATTGACATAATATGGTCATCGGTTGATTTGGTAAATCATGTAAAAAAAATAAAAAGTCCAATGAAAGGTTTACAGATATAAAACATGATTAAAGTGATGTTGCTTCAACAAGTGAAGGTTTGATGGAAATGTGGCTCTCAAGGTGGCCACGTACTAATGACATCTGCCCGTGAATGAGAGCGCTGATGTGTCAGCCTCTTTGATTGGCTGTTTTATCAGGATGATGGTATTGATTGTGATTATAACTGGTGCTGTTGGCTGTACTGAGAGGCTTTCTGATTGGCTGCATCAGTGTTGCATGTTGCTCTTAACTGGCTTATGTCTAAGATAAGGTGATTGGCAAAGTAAATGCAGCAATAAAGGGTTCTTCTGATCTGAAGCTAAGGACAGTGTGCGTCAGATTTCTGATTGGTTGATTATAACTCTTTGTCACGTGTCAGACCTTTTGTCTAGCGGAGTCTTAGTTCCCTGACTGAGCAGCTTTTTAGTTGATCGTTGATGTGACAGATGATACGGTCTGTTAGGTGGGTCTAATTACAACAGACTTGTTCATTGGTAAAACAGATATGTTCAATCCCTGGTGTGAGTGTATCTGCTGAATTTTCCGGCGAGTGTAAGTTGATAAAATCGGGAGAATTACCACAGTGGAAAGGATGACACAAATAAGGGATGCAGACAGTTTTAGAAAAGAAGTCTTTGTGGAGATGTCCTTACAAAGACTTCTGATGAACCGGAGAATTGTCTGTCTTTTGTTTACAAGCAAAGCTGTATTGTGTATTAAATAGCATGAGAATTGACCAATGCTATAGGTTATAAGGAATGCTATAATCGCTACAAGACAAACTGTGGCACAAGTTTGTGCCTGTATTGTGCCCAATGACTCTACTGTGTATCTATTACCGAGGCAAAATATGTACTTCACTATGGATGTATCAGTGGTTATGTGCAAAAGTAAAACAATGCTTTATCTCACAAATATAACCCACTGAAATAATATTGGAGTAACAAACCTCGCTTAAATTTTATTATTAGAATGAAGAACATTATTTTTAAAAAAAATATGCAAATATGGTTCCTTACAATAGCGTATGTTTGTAATTTTAAAATTCTTTACATACTTTACTTTTTTGGTACTTTCTGGATTCAGTGTGTGGAAATATATCTGTTTTCTAGTGATCACCATTTTACCAAAATATTAAAGTATCATATGAGCCTCTACTAACATTGGTGTTTCGCCATTGTCTAAAACCCTGTTTCCAGTGGTCTCGATGTCTTTCACTGACCCAGAGGTGTGGGAGTATGATTTAACCTCTCTTCCCAGATACAGTAGTGAATATTGCCATTAAAAGTACAAGAAATGGGCAGCCTTAGTGGAAAGTTGAATATTTCTGAATTAAGAAGTTCATTCGCTGTCTCTCTCTGCTTTCCTTTTGTCTCGTGAATCTCCATATTCATATTTTTCTAACATAACTGCTCTCAAAAGAGAGAGAGAAAACGTACTTATATTTATTAAAAACACTAAATCAAGTTAATAACTTGCTCTCAAATTTTGAAAATGGTTATAGCCACCTTTAGGTTTTCAAAACCTCTTTCAGTATCTGTGCAATAGTGGCTATATTGCTTTAAATGTTCAGCTATATTTCCCCCTCTCATAATTTGTAGAAACCCCATCCTGCTGCTCTAAGTATGTTTCGTTGTGAAAGTGTTGGCTGTCCATATGTTGCGATAACGATAAAATTTTTAAGCGCGAGCTCTATCGAGGCTCTAGCTTCCAGCAATCGCTTACTTTTTTTTTTTTTTTTTTTCTCTCCGGACTTTCATGAATTGTGGCACATCAGCTACGTTAGTACTGGGATGGGTGACCGCTTAGATTCACTTCTCGTGTCTCTGATGGACTTGCGGCTTGCACTGGTAGACCGAAACCCCTTTCGGCCTTGTTACAAAAAAAAGTTCTCTCTGGGCATTTTAATTATCAGTTCTACTTATTAGAGGGCATCTACTGTATAAGATTCAGATTTTGGTAAGTAGATTTGTCGTAAGACGGTTATTGTTTCTTGGGGGATGTTCCTGGTGTTTAATGTTGAAGACACTAATTTACTATTGAGGGTAGAGAGAGAAATATACTGGGGGGGAAATTAGCAACTACATATGTATGTCGGGGAGAAACTTTGCTGTTTTAACCTGTTATTTATTAAACATAAAGTTTATGGTAAATATATGTAATATTATCCTTGACTGAGCATAAATGATACATCTTTATCTGAATACTTTGGTAAACATGCAACAAAATTGAGGACATACTTGTAAGCCCTGTGTTTTTACTCAATACTTCGTATCCAAGCTTGAGTTAAAAAAATATATATATGCGTGCACAAAACATTGTCCACTTTTTAAAATGATCTGGACCTGTTTCCTGTTAAGACTGTGTTATATCCATTGGCTGTGTCTGTATCCACGTTATCCAAGTTTGATTCTGGATAATTTTGTCAAATGTGTACTCAATATTTTTGTTGTTTTTTTATTAAGGAAATGCTATATGGTGGTCTGAATTAAAAGTTTAAAATTAATTTCCCCAATATAATCTCTTTAAAATGTATTTTTTCCACTTTTAATGTCCCATTTGACCATAGTTTGAGTTGTCAGTATTACTATGAAGATATATGGCATTCAATGTGGGGCACCATTTAAAACTTGACGGGAAGGTTTTATTTCATGACATTTCAGTATAAAATTGGAAAGAACACAAAATTGTGTGGAAATGCATGTAAAATCGAATCCTCCTTCCAAGTTACCTGACTTTGCCCAGTAAGGTAAACTGTAAAAATACTATGATCTGTTCCAACCACTGTTCACCGTGTCAACATTTCATTGTATATAGATATGCATCCATTTAAATTCACATCATGTTCATTGATCATCGTAAACCAAACAATCATAGTTTATTAATCATTTATTGTTATTATTATCTTGTCATAATTGTGTCATTACCTAACACAAAACTAATGTCCTTTAAGAGAGTAACTAGCGGCCATATTTTCCATTACATTGGGTGGAGTTTGATACTTTTTGAGAATATTGGACCCTTTTTCCATTTGTTTAGCCTGTAGGTATGTTAGTGTATGCATGTGGTTTAAATGGATTGATGTATACTGTGTTTCTTGATATCTAAGGGGAGTTTTAACAGCTACATGTAGAGCAGCATTTGGGTAGTTTTGACGGGATCAGTTTTGTTATTATTCCTTAGGGTTTGATGCACATTCCAGCAAAAAAAAAAAGAAAAGAAAAAAGAACAGAATAAAGCAACATCACACATTTAAAGAGTGTAGTTCTCTTGGTTCCCTTTTTTCTGTAAATTTTCTTTTATTGACCAAGAGTTTGCATACAAGTAGAAATGTTAGTAGTCAAATTTGCACCGTCAAAGAGAGGAATAGTGGTACCTAGAGAACTTGAATTTGGTGTAGTTAGATTAACCCTAAAGCACTGTCAAAGTTCATTTAGTTCTTCACAGGATACAAGGGCCACTTCCATGTAAAGTCTGTCAGTTAAATAAGTAAAAATGTGTTCAGGACACTATTGTGTGGTTTACAGCAGTTCAACCAGTTGGTTCCTCCATGTAGTTTTCTTTCTCTGTAGAGTGTGGGTGTATGTTTTATTTTTTTTTTGTGAATAAATGCGAATTATTACATCTTGCCCTCCCTCGGCAGGAGTGTGTTATATTTTTAAATCAACGAGAAGTCTCGCTGTTAATAAAAAAGACAGAAGTCTCGCTATTAACCAGATGAAAATGAGAAATCCATCAATTTTATACTAGTATCCCACAGTTGACCCCTGTATGTCAGAACTCATTGTAATAGAAATACAGTGTCCAAGGACGTCCATATGTCAAAAATGTGACATTCCCAAGAAAAGGACCCCTCACCCCCCCACCCCCGCCTCTATTTCCTCAACTTGCAGGAATGTCTTCAAACATTTCTGGTTTGTCTGACTATATCAGGTCTCTGTTATCTCCCCTGATGCCAAATTGGCAGAAATATTTATGACTTTGTGGTGGTACCTTTAAAGTAGTGTTGAAGGCGGTACACTGGAAACCTATTTGCCGATTGAAAGGCACTGATTCGGTTCCATTTTGTTTTCTTTTAACCGAAACCAGTTTCCTCGCACATTCATTATTTGAACTCAAGTTTTCCAAAATATTCAACTACAAGAAACATTTCACAATATTTTATAATATTCTATCAATATATCACACATTTTGTCGTCGAAAGTCTTCAAAAAGCACATCCTGGTTCATATTTATGTGCGAGTTATGGCTCATGTACACATTGGAAAATTTGTATCTTCGCGTTTAATAAATCAAACGCACCCGTTTTTTTAAACGAAGTTCCACTTTCGGTAACCGGTTCTAAAATTCGCATTCAACCACTACACTACTTTAAAGGCTGCCCCGAGTGCCAAATTTCTCAAATTAATGTGAATTTCGCGTTTGTTGATCTACATTCACTGGAAAAGGCCCTCTAATGAGCTGTAATTTCCTTTAATTACGGAATTCCACCTAACAGGAGTTTTTTTGTTTATTTTGGAGTTATCAGATACTGGCGTTTTGAAATGTTGCTGTTTTCCATGTTTTAACTACATTGTAAAACTTAACATTTTTCTAACGATAAATAAAATAAAAATATTTTATGAAAGATAAAGTCAAATGTTTGATGCCAGAGACATATTTTGGAAACAAACAAAACAAAAAAAAAAGATTAAATAAATAGCGATACATTTTTTTTTTCTAATGGCAACAAGAATGTGTAGACTTTTATTTAATTTCAAAATTCTGTGTGAAATGTTTTAAATGTCATTTGTCGAGTAATATTTATAGACCATCAGTCGTTTGGATAAACGATTGCTGGATTGATTTTTATCTTTTTAACAAAGTATATCTATGGTACGTATATTGAATGTTTCACTGTCCGCTTTGGTTACTTATTTATCCATTCACACAGAGTAAGAAATCTAAAATTCGCCACCTCTAAAACCTTAGTTAATGTTACGAAGAAAATGATGTTTTGTCTTAAAATTGGTATTTTTCAATTCAAAAAGCCTTACCTTTACTATACATTCAACAAATCTCGCCTGAGTTCTTTTATTTTATTAATATTTCCACATGTGACGAATTTCAGCTATGTGCCGAATTTTAGATTTCTTACTCTATATAGTTGTCTCTTTGTTACTGATGAGTAAATGCCTAGTTTTCTTTTTCTGCAAGAGTACTAGATTGTGTAAATGTGAAGGAAATGAATGTGAATTTTTAAAAATACTGTGTTAAAAAAAAAAACTTAACCATTGAATTATATGTTAAATAACTATGTAATGAACGCATTATTTGCCAATTAAGTGAGTAGCACATAGGAAAAAGGAAATATCTGATTTGACATTGCAAGGTGATTTAAAAAGTTTATGATGAACTATTATTCCTGCATATTTCATTCAATTTTTTATCTTTTTAATTTTTTCTCAGAGAATATAGCAAAAACATTACTCGGGAAAATGAAAAAAAAAAATACTTATCGGTTTGTGGTCTTTTTGATCGATATATTTGAATATAAAGATTTAATTTGTATTTGCGTAATTGAATTAAATAAATTGAAAATGTCTGATATACAACAAAAAGCTATTGAATGTAAAATATGATGGTCTTGAGGTTTTTGTGAAATTAACGTCTAGTTAAGGTGTCATCATTTGAATATACACATACACACATATATATAAACAAATTACACATTTAAGTGGAATTATTAAGACCATCAGAGTACAAATGGGTAAGGTATCATCAACGATCTGAATATTGTCACCTTTGAAATAAACTGAAAGGAAAATACTAATATTCTTAATTAAAATATGATAGCAAAATTTTAATTTCACTTGCTTTTTATTCCTCAGGTGGGGATTTTCAGATCTTTGGTGATTATTTTTTTACGTCCTTGCTCAAAAGGATTGACAAATTGTTGACTTTGGTAAATTGTTATTTTGCTTTAATTAAAAAAAAAAGCTGTTTCTGTTTACTTTGCAAATAAAATTGCCAGTTAAAAAAGTGAAAAACTGTTTGATTCTTGGAACATTTGCCCTAGTTTTTTGATGATGGACTGTTTAGGTTTCCCATTCATGGATTAACCATGTAGCTCCTCTTATCCTAGATATAATTTATTTTCACATTATATAAAGTGGAGTACAAGGTACATCTACTTCTGTATACCATGCTTCTGCTGCCCCCCCCCCCCCCCCCCACATCCAAGAAGAAGGGAAAAAAGGCTTGAAAAGGATGGCATACCCAACAGTGCTTTAGTGCATCAGTAAGCTAAATTGGCTATATGTTACATAATTAAGTGTCCCTTGAAGAGGGGAAGCTTATTGTTTTCACCCCCAGTTTTCAGTCAGCCGCTGCATTATCATCTCCCTTGATATTAGGTCTATCCAAATGATATTTGGCAGTTATCTTCTATAGGCATGGGGAATCTAGGCGCCAGTCAATATTGGGATCAATTGGGCGATAATTGACGGGTGATTATCGGGGGGGGGCCTCCTTTAAGGTCAAACAAGGATAGCCAAACTTAAAAGTGCTTATAACTTGCTTATTATTGGTCCTAGAGGTTTGGGATGGTAAACCAACCCATAGGAAATCATGGGCTGGGAATCTTCTGGTGTGATCAAATTTGACCTTGGACGTCTTCTTCAAGGTCAAATGAGCATGGCCAAACTTGAAAGTGCTTATAACTCACTTATTATTGGTCCTAGAGGTTTGGGATGGTAAACCAACCTATAGGAAATTGGGCTGGGAATCTTTTGGTGTGGTCGTATTTGACCTTGGGTCCCTCCTTCAAGGTCAAATGAGGATAGCCAAACTTAACAGTGCTTATAACTCGCTTATTATTGATCCTAGAGGTTTGGACTGATAAACCAACCTGTAGGAAATCACGGGCTGGGAATCTTCTGTTGTGGTCGGATTTGACCTTAGGACCCTCCTTCAAGGTCATATGAGGATAGCCAAACTCAAAAATGCTAAATGCTTATAACTCGCTTATTATTGGTCCTAGAGGTTTGGGATGGTACCAGCCCATAGGAAATCATGGACTGGGAATCTTTTGGTGTGGTCAGATTTGACCTTGGGCCCCTCCTTCGAGGTCAAACGAGGATAGCCAAACTTAAAAGTGCTTATAATTCACTTATTATCGGTCCTAGAGGTTTCAGATGTGAAAGCAACCTATAGGAAATCATGGGCTGGGAATCTTCTAGTATGGTCAGATTTGACCTTGGGCCCCTCCTTCAAAGTCAAACGAGGATAGCCCAACTTAAAGGTGGTTATAACTCACTTATTATTGGTCCTAGAGGTTTGGGATTTTAAACCAGCATATAGGAAATCATGGGTTTGGAATCTTTTGGTGTGGTCGGATTTGACCTAGGGCCCCCTCCTTCAAGGTCAAACACGGATAGCCAAACTTAATAGTACCTATGACTCGCTTATTATTGGTCCAGGAAGTTTGGGATGGTAAACCTACATAGAGGAAATCACGGGTTGGGAATCTTCTGGTGTGGTCAGATTTGACGCTGTTTTTGTGTACAAAACCTTTTGTCTAGTTATTTACATTATTTTTGTTACTGGTTGGGGGCATGTGCCAATTTGCCAAGCAGTTTCAATGTTACAACATACTTTGCAGTTGTCACATAAGTGTTGCAGTCTTACTAGTAATATGTCAGACCAACATTGGATCATCTGATAATCTAATACTACTGTATGGATATTTTCAACATGAGGATGTGGTCATGTAGTTAAATCCTTCTGTTTAATACCTGTAAAAGAAATCCGTCTACTGCACAGAGAAGGTGATTCAGGGTCGTTGTAGTATCAATTTTCTCCACAAAAAATACCTGAGATTCTAGTACAACCCACATGTAATTTCCTGAAATCAATATATTTGTCTGGATTGAACTTAGACTTTTTACCAAGTCCTGTTGTGTAATATATGGGTACTGTATGACTTTTGGAGAAACAACCAGACCTGACAAAAGTTTTTTTCAGAGACTACACCCCCCCCCCCCCCCTTCCAAAGAATCCTATCCATAATGTTCTCATATAATTTCATAGAAAAAAAATTGAGTTTTACCTCCCCCCCCCCACCCCCCAACAAAGCAACAACAACAAACTCATCCATAATGTCCTCGTACAGATAATAGAGTAAATGTGAAAGTAAATCTCCCTTTTAACTGCCAGTCACATTAGGAGCAGCAGTTGTGAAATGTCTAGGCCAAATCTGAGGCTTAAGCTGGCTGTATTGGTATACAAAACTAATTCTAAAACTTGGCTAAGACTTTTACAAATACTGGTACATCCTTCATTTTGTCGCGGGCTGGATGCAAACTCGAAACCACATAGATGAGAACCGAGTGAGTACATGCTAACTTGTTAACTATTAGGACACTAAGGCCTTTAACAAAACTCTCTTCTATGACATATATTATGGGAAGCCTCACATGCTTCAATGATTTTGGCCATTTTCACTGACCTTTTATGGAAGGAATAATTAAGATATATATCAAAAACAAACGTTGATCACTTTGAATACAGTATACATTTTAATACCATTTGAAGAAGATGGGAAAGTGATACATATGTTGTGAATATTGTATAGTACTGATAGATTCTACCAGGTAGGATTCTTTCACAGCTAGCTTAAAATTATTACTGATATAAATCTAATTTAATTATAACTTTTATAAACATTTTGAAACATAAAACCTTATTGTAACTTTTAAATAAATTATATTACAGAAATGTTCATCTCTGGGAGGATAGTTTCTGTAATGTTTCCTCATTTGAAGTTTCAACAGGAAGATGTGCTTCAAAAATTGGTTGAAAATATTAGTTGTGTCATAAATTTGTCTAATGTGTTGAAAGTGATGTTAAACTCAAAGAAGGTACATTGTTGTGTTGAAATCACTGGATATTTCAATGCAATAAGATGCATGTTGGGATGGATAACAGAGAATAAACATACAGGGTGTTTACCAGCAGATACTGACCAACCACTTTAAGTTCATACTGATTTGGATAAACAAACCAGGACATTGCTTGTTTAACACAATTGAGCCCGGTCATCATATCAACACAATGATGAACTGTCCGGATTACCAAACTGGATATCTTACGGTTTCTCAGGTAAGCTTTAGTTAATTAACTTCCGACAAGCTTAAGGAGAATATGTAATTAGCTTTGTACATTTGCAGAATAACTCCAAAAGTTGTGGATGGATTTTGATAATCATTAAAGCCATATTAGAGGCGTTGGGCCTTTGAGAAGGCCTGCTCTCTTCGAGTGCTTTATGTTTGATTTTTTGTGTAGATATATTGTATTTGTGATATAAAAGACAGGAAGTTGAGGGATGGAGGAAAATTATGCATACTGTAAAATTCTGCATTGTAAAGGACCAGGCATTTCAGGCAAGCACTAGGGCAAGTGAATGAGGGTATGATTCAAACCCAAGACCTTATAGGAGGGAGGGGAGAGTCTTGACACCACTTAACCAAGTCCAACTTCTTGCCCAGCAAGAGGGTACATTTTTCTGGTATTCAATTTCCTGTCATTAAATAGACTTTCCTCAAGTCCTTTGGCCATTAGATGGATTAATATTGATTCCATATATATCAGATTTGGTGAAATAAGAAATACAAAGACTTTGATCAAGTCTAGTCATTAAAGTGTCTGCCTCAGTAGCTGCTTGTGTAACAATGAAGGTCGACGTTTAGTCACCTTGTTTTTCACGCCAGTAGTTAGCGATTCAAACCCAGAAAAGATACAAACCTTTAAAATTAAAATTACTAATCTGTAGATACAGATGTTGGTCTAAGATGAAGTATTATTAATGCCCATTCACACTACTGGTAGTATACCCTGCAGTTACAAGTTTTACGTGACAGCAGAACCCCCTCCCCGGACGTCTCATATCCTCCAAGATTTGGCGTAGTCATAAGGTATGACGTGTATGGTCACTTATTGGACACGGTGTATGACGACAGGAGGACGACAGTACAAAGGTTGGTGAACGAGAGGCAACCTTTATTAATCTCAACTCACCGGTAGCCATCGGACGAACACGTGACACTGAAACACGACCGAGTCAGAATCTTGTGTAAACCATAGACCACACCTTCAGTTACCCTATGGAGAATTCTTCTGTGCATTGCTCATGGTACAAAATTTAGAGACGGAAATTGTAAACATTTCAAAACAAGGAATTTGACGTTTCACCACTGTGTCACAAGCTCGCATACAGACGTCAGATAGTAGCTGAAGGACTGGGGTGTTTTTGTCAAAGCCTTCTACCGTGGGGTATACCATCTGTAATGTGAATGAGGTATACGAGAATAGAATGGCAGACATGCCTGTCATACAGTCAGTTGACTCTTATCCCTGTGGTTCATGTGTTAAAAGCTATCTCAAGGCAATGTGACATTTGCTTAGGACTTATTTAATGTGACAGGAGCTGTTGGGTTGGTTGTAAAAACCCAGAAATGACTCAAAGTTTTGTGCTGCAGTTAAAGTTTGTAGGTTTTTTGTGGGTTTTTTTTTTCACTTTTCATCTGGCATTCCCCATGCTTATCACAAAATTAAAAAATAATATAACTTTAATACCACATATTTTGTCACCAATAAAACATATTTTAGAATATCCCGGATGAAATGTTCTGCTGACTTATGTGATGTCATTATGGTGAAAGAGTTTCTACTCAAATGTTCTTGTTTTCCACTAAACTAACTCCTCATCAGTACAGCAGTTATTTGAATAAACTCTTGTATTAGATTTGTTAATTGACGTTACATGACTGGACATAACGTAAGTTCAGCATAAATTGTGTTATTTGGTTGGCCAGTAGAAATGATCATCTAGAAAAAATACAATGTTTAACTGAGAGGAATGGTTCTGAAAAATGCCTAATTATGTGTCCATAAAAAAGTTGATGCACTGTTGTTTATATATACAAGTGTTACATGTCTGTTTAATGAGACATGTTAGAAGACATGAAAATATGAGATAAAAAGTAGCCTGGTCATAACCTCAATATTTATATGTCCTCCGATAAAATTGATGTAATTCCTGTGATTTTACTCTACAATTCTTGCAACATTGAAAAATTGACAACCCTTTTCCAATTGCACACCTTTTTTTTGGTCGTATATCTTAATTGTTTCAGGGAAGTTTATGCAAGTCATGACTGAATGATATATATTACAATAGTTTGAAGCCTTAGTTTTGGTTACTTCACAGAGACTTGGAGCATCTCTTACATATAAGGAAACTTAAATTTACCAAACGTTGTAACTGTCATAACATCCTGATGTTTTATGTAATTGATTTCTTATAACTAATACAATGCGGAGACAGATACATATGCAGATATGTTACACTTTCCAGAAAAGAAACATTTTTTTCCGCAAGCCACAGTTATGCTTCAAATAAAACCACTAAGTCATGAACTTTTAGTGTGACTATATAATACATATTTATGTTTAATTTAGGAACTGAAACGTTTGTAAACTCACAATACATGTTTTATTCATCAAATGTTTGAAAAGTTTGTTGATTCATTTGTACCTGCTGAAATATGACTACACTTTTCACCCGTCATGTGGCCAGTTATTGTACCTTTGAACTTTATTTGACAGTTATAATTGTCATCACCAGAGTTTTAATTAAAATATTACCAGTTTGTTCAGCGTAATATCACAGATTATCTTCATCTGTGGGGATTCTATATAGTCTGCAGAGGACAGTAGTGTCATGGTTACACATTGGCCTCCCATTAATTGGGTACTGGGTTCTATTCCCGACCTTACTGAGGTGGGAAAATCGGCTATTGCTTACCTGTGAATGATGATTTTCAGTGGAGAATCTTGACTAACTAGTATGTATAGTATGTACTGCTTTAATCCATCTCCTCAATAGCCTGTTATTATGTGAGCTATACAGTGCCCTGACAGTAAGATTAAGCCCAAGCCAATCAATATATGTAATCAGGAGGTATATATTCCACATTATTCTATTTAGCTATAAGTCAATAGTGTGCATATCGAGGGATGCTGTAATTTAATAAACTATAATATATGTATAGATTTCACATTGAAGGGTATTGTAGTTTAACAAAATCTGATACGTGTGTAAATTATTAAAAAGGAAAAAATTCATGGGAAATTCAGGGATTAAATAATATGTAATAATTATATTGTGCCTGCCTTTTTAAAAAAAAAAGTATTATTGTTTCTTTTATCAGGGCACAATAAATATAAAATTACATCTCTTACAATTAATTCATTCTGATACATTTCTTCTTTAAAAATATGTGATATAATTTATTGACAAGAATTTTGTCCAGCAAAACCATCTCCATAACAACAGATACATTTGAAAATATTCTTTCTTTACGCTAAATTTCAGTATGATAATGATGATCATGTGTACAAAATGATATATGTTTAACCTGAAAATCTTCAATAACTATACTTTTGTTCTCAGTGTATCTCAAAAGAACACATGAAATAAAAAGTTGGTCTATCAAAAGCTAAGCTTCAAATTAATGTTTATATTTTTAAATATTAGTTATTAGGTCTGTTTTAATCCCACCATCCTTTTCAGTATCCCTTGGAGTTTTAGGAACATGAAGGTCTGCTATTAAGCCATTAATTCTTTTAACAGAACATTTACAAAAACACTGGCATTCCAGCATCTGATTTGTTGGATGCATTTCTGCCATAGTACAGCACCTCCTCATCATTTCCTCTCTCTGGAAGCTTTGGAGCAGGTCTGTCTGCCATCAAGGCTTTTGTATCAACCGCTTTGTTCGAACTGCCAAGGAGGTCTGGCCGTGGGGCATCTACACTCGGAGTTCTGATATGTGCCCCTGCAATATCACCATTGTTGGCAGATTTGAAGGAGTCACTCACTGCTTGTACATAACCACAATTATCTACTCCCAAATTGATTTTATCTGTCTCAGAAATCTGATGATAGTATGACTCGACATCCTGATTGAGGCCAGAACTTGCTCTGTTCCGTTGGTGGAGTGCATGGTCCGTATCCTTGCGCTGTCGCTTCCCAGACTGGAACTCTTTCTCCATCTCAAAGTTGTTATCAAACAAGGTTGAATCATTGGTAGTTTTGATGCTTGGATCTCTGACATATCTAGATAAAATAAAGACAAAAATGTTGAGGCACAAAAAAACTTTGTATGCAGCCTGCTGGAAGAATTCTAGGGATTTCGGAATTTTTGGGGGCGGGGTGGGGGGCGGATATAATTTATGAATTTACTGTAAACTAAATTTATTGATCTCAACAGTTATTAATTTAGATACATGTGGATACATATATATAATGATGTCTATTTCTATTGAATTTGAAAAAAAAACCTCTTAATAATAGTTATTTGATTTATGCTAATTTCAATAAACTTGGCCTAAAACTACACAAATGCAACATTTCACAGTGTATTACGTCACCCAATCAAAAGTGAGCTGAAAAGGGGGATAATACTACAGACTAGAAATAGTCTCACCTTCTAACACCATCTCCGCTGTGATTTATGTTGGATAGAGGTCTGTTATCTGACTTTTCATCTGAATTGGTCTTCCTCTGGCATATTACACATGTTACTATAACCACCATAATGGTAATCACCAGCACAATGACAAGTATCACCAACAATATCATCCCAAGTTGGTTTAACTTCCAGTTTGTTTGTGTATCATCAGGTTCACCTTCTTGACTACCTGTAGGAGTTAGTTCTTCAATTGCATCTTCCTTGATCTCCACAAGAACAGAGCTACTGGTCACTTTGTATCCATTGCCACTGTAGCCAGCTAAATGTAAAGTGTATAAACCTTCATCAAGGTCAGGCACTCGAATTTCAGTGGCATCTTCTATGTTGTATGTGTAGAAACTATTTTTACCTTCATCTCTGACATATATTCCTGTGATATGAATGCTTCCACACTGTGGATGCATGATACTCGAGTTCCATCGGACATAGAGGGACAAGTTCTCTACCTTCACATCTGGTTTACCAATGCAGGATGTTGTATACAATTTTGTACTGTTAACTGGGAATATTTCCATGATGCCTCCTTGTTTTCTTCCTAATCTGACTCTGATGCGCACAGCAGAGCTAAGTGGTAAATTTGTGATGTTGGCAAAGTAAGAGACTTGGTGACTATCGTGCAAAATCACAACAGGATAAAGAAGGTACTCCTGATGATGGTCTAGTGCATAGTCTATATGGTAGATATAATATTCTGACAAATTCCTTGGTATTCTATCTTCAGCACTAAAAGAAAATGAAACAAAGGAAGCTCCCACTGTGACATTACTAAAGCTTGCTTCATATTGAAATTTGTCCACATAATCTGTACAAAGATTACCACCTGCATACCACAAATCACACCCTTCAGAACACTGAATGAATGCTCCAGATTTTGGATCACAGGCATGTGTTGTCTGGTCTTTACAGTGATATTGATCAGGAATCTCTTGTCTGATGCAGTGAGAAGCACAGTTCAGTCCAAAAGTGCCATAAGGACATTGCTTCTGGCAATCAGGAGGCATCCATCCTAGTTCACAAGCCTCACACCAAATCCCATTGCCACAGTTGTCATTCTCGGACTTCAGTAGATCCATGGTATTGTTTGCTTCTATTGAATTCTCCAGGATTTTATTCATTTCACCCAGATACGTTTGTACATTAGTCTTTAACACTGAGTTGTTATTTTCCATACATCTTGAACACTCAATATCCACTGACGGGTAACCAAAGGCTTCAACAGCCTCAATGCAAATGTTAGTAAGGTTAAGGTCACCCAAGTTACACCCAGATGATGTCAAAATAAAGTATCTGCCTTTTTTGCTGCAAACAAACATGACTGACTCATCATAACTGGGATACCTAGAACTGCAGTGGGTGTCATTAGTTTTACTGTCTGGGTCATCTGTAATAAAACCATCCAAGGAACAAAGTCCACTGTGGTAGGCATTGAACAGCACCTTAGTGTCGTACCTGGACCGTATCTGCAGCAAGTCCAAATGTATTCTGCTTTTGAAATCCAAAACAAATTCCAACTTGTCCAGTTCAACCTTTTCATCTTGAAAAAGACACAATAAAGGCACTGTTCCTCCATATGGACTTTCAATCCTATGTGTTTGAACGGTCAGCCCAGAAAGTTGAACTGAGAACTCTTTCTCCAAGCCCACATTTCCCAGCTGACAGCCAGGTTGAAACCAAGGTGTGTACGTTCCACCACTGGCGCTGTCACCTGCAAACTGAGCACATTTGTTACCAGGACAAATGCCAGTCAGAGGATCACAGGTTGAGCTGAAACGAGCATCACAGTGACAATGAAATGGACAATGAGCTGCTTGTCCAAAAAGACACACCTCGCTAACATCTTCAGTGGCACAAAGATAAGGCAGTATAGAGATAATGAGTATTATTACCCTGACGGTATTCATTTTACTGACTAATCCAGAATGCATATCCAGATGTATCCACATATATTTGTGAAATGTGTCAGTTATTCACTAATCTGACTCGTTTCCTTGTACTTTTTTGAGTCCCTCTTCTGGATTTTATGTTCCCAGTATTCTTTAAATATCAACATTTGTGTTTTTATTTATCCAGCTTTTGTTGTTGGTTTAAATACAATATCTTCTCTTATAAATCCTTTATTTTCTTGAATTACTGAATGAGCAACAGACTTTTTATTTCCTGCTGAATAACTTTACTTTCTACATATCCATAAAAATTTCCCTTCGCCACCTCCAAAAATAACCTATTCACATTCAAAGTATGGATTCTCCCAACAGTGGGATTTTTCCAGTTTTGGTTTTGATACCAGTCCCACCTGTTACACTTGTGTACTGTACAAAATCTGAGTGGCTCTTGTGAGCATTTGAAACTTTTTCATTGAACTTATCATCTATTGAAAATTATAAAACTCTTAAATTCATGCAGACCATTGTCATTGAAAAACTGAATAACATTTTTCCCAATTTTTTTTATCCAAAAATATGCCAAAAACTTTCGTCAAAGCGGGAAGTTTTATGTCACTGGGATTTAAATACTTTATAAAAAGTTTTGAGTCATCACTGCAAAACACACCATCAAATTTTCCTTGACACACTGACTTCAATGGCTTGTCATATTTTCACCTGTCAGTAAAGCACATCCAAAGTTTGGACAAACAATTTTTCTTCACAATTCATTCATTAATTAGTTTGTCTTAATCATTCTGTACTCATGTAACACTTTATTCATCACATGCATGGTACAATGAGACCAAGTGTATCTATATTCCTACGCACATTTATTCCTGTAATTATCTGTGTAAGTTTCATGTTGCACCCAGTTCTTCCAACATTGATAAATTGTTTATCGAAGCCACAATTGGGTGAGGAAGAAAACATGTCTCAAATGGTCTAGATATATTTGGTGTTGTATGTGTACAATGTATATGGACAAACCATGCATGGCCTTTGGGCTTATTATTGTGGGATTCATGTGTTACCTTAAACCCTGCAAGCCTTTTATGTATAAAATATCTCCATATGAGTCTGTTTTCATGGCTAAGGCACGAAAATAATGTGTCCCTTGTTTTGTATCAATTTATTAGCCTGGCTCAAGACTTCAGAACGTGTTTCTATCCTATAGATTCCTTGATTATGAGGTCATATATAAAGGTCATAGTTTCTTGGGGGCGCGACTGTAGATTCCCCTGACTAAAGTGAAAATTTAATTAGGATAATTAGGAAATTTATAGCAAAACATAAATAATAATAACCTTTGTAATTATGCTTCTGTAATTAGGTAATATTATGAAATAGATAAGTTTCTTGTTATATAGTTCACGGTTGATATCAGTATTAACCGTTAAATCTTTAAGAAAATGTAAAATCACAATTTATATTTTAACCTATTTTAATGTTTAATATTAATCATAAAAATATAATGTAATCCAGTGTACTTTTGTATACATGATGGATTTTAAAACAACCCTTCTTTCTCAAATTCCTATTTTCTGTTATTTCTCAACATTAAACCACATTTAAAATGAAGGTTATATGTGTACAGCTTTTTATTACCATATTAAATAGATTCACAAATAAAATCCCCCAGGAAATGTTCAACATTTTAATGTTGTTTAGTCACATGGGAATCTATCATAATGCGCTCGTATACTCTGAAAAAGTAATCTGTGCAATCCAGATTCAGATTCTTTGGATTAGCTAGATTCGTGAAAAGTAATTTTCTCAAATTCCATATCCAAAAAGAACTAAAGTAAGATAAACCACTATAAATATAATACAAATCACTAAATTATAAAAATTTGCTGCCACAATTGGCCGCCATTAGTTTGCAAAGTATTATGGGTAATCCAATGAATCTGAATCCGTTGATCTAACTCAGAAGGTAGATCAACGAATTCATAATCCGGATTAAGATTCTAGTCACATCACAAGCGAATCGGTTAGTCCGAGGAATCTAGATTCACCGGATTATGGTTGTGAAATACATCTACTTTTATATTTATGTAGGCCGTAAATCATTATAAAGCAATACATGATGTTTAATGCATGACTTCTCACAGCATATAATAAGGCTAGATAAACTTAACTTTGTAATAGAAAAGCCATATATAAAAACACAAGACAATACTATTTTCTCAACAAATGAAACGGAATGCAAAGCACAAGTAAAACTGTTCATGTTATCTGCACGAGAAAAACAAAAGTATTTCTATAATCAGCATGACAAGAGCTTAGAATATATATTAATAGATATTTTAAAATCAGATTTATGTTTTCAATTATAAACAAAACTATGGAGTCATGTACATTATTGCGGAGCCTAGGACGGACATAAAACTGTTTTCCTGTCAATTTTTTATCTCGTAACCTCAAGATAGTAAGTCATTACCACAAGTTAGAAAATCGTTCCCACAAGTTAGCAAGTCATTACCACAAGTTAGCAAGTCATTACCACAAGATACTAACTCGTTCCCACAATTTAGCAAAGTCATTACCACAAGATACTAAGTCGTTCCCACAGTTAACAGTTGTTCCCACAAGTTAACAAGTCATTCCCACAAGATAGCAAGTCGTTACCACAAGTTGGCAAGTCGTTACCACAAGATGCTAACTTGTTCCCACAAGTTATAAAGTCGTTACCACAAGATACTAACTCGTTCCCACAAGTTAGAAAGTTGCTACCACAAGATACTAACTCATTCCCACAAGTTAGCAAAATGGTTATCACAAGATACTAACTCGTTCCCACAAGTTAGCAAAGTCATTACCACAAGATACTAACTCGTTCCCACAAGATAGCAAAGTCATTACCACTAGATACTAAGTCATTCCCACAAGTTAGCAAGTTATTCCCACAAGAGAGAAAGTCGTTCCTACAAGTTAGAAAGTCATTCTCACAAGATAGCAAGTCATTCCCATAAGTTATAAAGTCGTTCCCACAAGTTAGAAAGTCGTTACCACAAGATAGCAAGTTGTTCCCACAAGCTAGAAAGTTGTTCCCACAAGTTAGAAAGCCATTCCCACAAGATAGCAAGTCGTTCCCACAAGTTAGCAAAGTCATTACCACAAGATACTAAGTCGTTCCCACAAGTTAGCAAGTTGTTCCCACAAGTTAGCAAGTCGTTCCCACAAGTTACCAAGTCGTTACCACAAGATACTAAATCATTCCCACAAGTTAGCAAGACGTTACCACAAGATAGCAAGTCATTACCACAAGATATGAAGTCATTCATATCTACTTTTACTAAGTCATGCTTTGATGCCAATGTACAGGCAGTTTCTTTGTCTGTGATACCAAGTTACAAAGTCGTTACCACAAGATACTAACTCGTTCCCACAAGATTCTAAGTCGTTCCCACAAGTTAGTAAGTCATTACCACAAGATATGAAGTCATTATTTAACTTATATAGAGGTCATCCATCTACTAGCATACCATTCAAGTTAACATATGCCTGTTGGCTTTTAGTGATCTTCTGAGGTCGCATGAAGTATCCTGTGGGAACAACTTACTATCTTGTGGGAATGACTTACTCTTTTGTGGTAACGAGATAAGAAAAATGACAGGAAAACAGTTTTAGTCCCTTCCTGGGCTCTGTACGTTATTCTGTTTGGTTATTTTTGCCAAATTTCATTCTCTGCATTCGATAGTAATTACATACAAATGGGGAATAACTTCCAAAAAGTTACATAAAATTTGGGCTGAACTGTAGAATCCCCCTGACGGAAGTTGAAATATGTTAATTGACTGGTCAAAGGTCACATTGCAGTATTTATGAATATTGAAAAATGAAAATGAAGCTGCTTCTTATTGGTTGACAAATTGACAGAAAGAGAAACATTTAATTATGTTGACGAGGTAGACAGGTCGACAAATATAAAAATATTTGATTATATCAACAAGGTTGACAAATGTAATTTTAAAGAGTTTACTTGGTCAAAAAGGTCAACAGGTCGGCAAATTAAAAAAAAAATCTTATTTACAGCTTGTTTGCAATTTCTGGGGAAAAAGAGGGCTCAAGTGTCGACCAATCAAAAAATCAAAAGAGTATGACATCATCACATGAGGTCAAGGACAGTCACCGTAACATTCAGATCCCATCAAATGATCGGGGCCGATTTCAAAAAGAGACTTAAGCCCAGATTTAGACTTAAATTTGAGACTTTGGTCTTAAATTTTGTCATCAGAATGCTAAGTCTATGGTCTTAGACTTAGTGGATTTCACAAAGCAGCTAAGTCCATCAAATTGCTTAGTCAGTGGACTTAATTTTAAGTCTGGTAGGTAGTGGGCTTAAATTTTGTAAAGAGGACTTAAATATGGCTCACCCTTTGTGAAATCCATTTAAGTCCCAGACCTAGCTGAGACCAAAGTCTTAGATTTAAGTCCCTGACTTAGCCAAAAACTTAGCCAAGTCTAAGCCCCTTTGTGAAATCAGCCCCAGAACTAAAGACCTATATTTTTTTTAATTGTGGTTTTTCAGATTTGGGCTTTCTAATTATAAAAATACATGTACTTATATATGATTCGGTTTATTTGACAGAAACAGCCACTCAAATAGCCAAATTTAGTTTTGAAAATTATTGCATCCTATTCAAACAAGAAGATGTCCTGGCTTTTATGCTGCAAATTCGGACCTCTGGGAAAGACAACTTCAAAATTTTGTGCCTGTGAGCAATTTTTCTCCATTGACCTGTCAACCTCGTGTACATGTATTTGTGAAATTCCAATTCTATAAAAACTTTATCAACCTGTCGACCATATCTTTCATACCCCTGCCTATAGTATGTATTCTTTCATACCCCTGCCTATAGTATGTATTCTTTCATACCCCTGCCTATAGTATGTATTCTTTCATACCCCTGCCTATAGTATGTATTCTTTCATACCCCTGCCCTGGCACGAAAATAATGTGTCCCTTGTTTTGTATCAATTTATTAGCCTGGCTCAAGACTTCAGAACGTGTTTCTATCCTATAGATTCCTTGATTATGAGGTCATATATAAAGGTCATAGTTTCTTGGGGGCGCGACTGTAGATTCCCCTGACTAAAGTGAAAATTTAATTAGGATAATTAGGAAATTTATAGCAAAACATAAATAATAATAACCTTTGTAATTATGCTTCTGTAATTAGGTAATATTATGAAATAGATAAGTTTCTTGTTATATAGTTCACGGTTGATATCAGTATTAACCGTTAAATCTTTAAGAAAATGTAAAATCACAATTTATATTTTAACCTATTTTAATGTTTAATATTAATCATAAAAATATAATGTAATCCAGTGTACTTTTGTATACATGATGGATTTTAAAACAACCCTTCTTTCTCAAATTCCTATTTTCTGTTATTTCTCAACATTAAACCACATTTAAAATGAAGGTTATATGTGTACAGCTTTTTATTCCCATATTAAATAGATTCACAAATAAAATCCCCCAGGAAATGTTCAACATTTTAATGTTGTTTAGTCACATGGGAATCTATCATAATGCGCTCGTATACTCTGAAAAAGTAATCTGTGCAATCCAGATTCAGATTCTTTGGATTAGCTAGATTCGTGAAAAGTAATTTTCTCAAATTCCATATCCAAAAAGAACTAAAGTAAGATAAACCACTATAAATATAATACAAATCACTAAATTATAAAAATTTGCTGCCACAATTGGCCGCCATTAGTTTGCAAAGTATTATGGGTAATCCAATGAATCTGAATCCGTTGATCTACCTCAGAAGGTAGATCAACGAATTCATAATCCGGATTAAGATTCTAGTCACATCACAAGCGAATCGGTTAGTCCGAGGAATCTAGATTCACCGGATTATGGTTGTGAAATACATCTACTTTTATATTTATGTAGGCCGTAAATCATTATAAAGCAATACATGATGTTTAATGCATGACTTCTCACAGCATATAATAAGGCTAGATAAACTTAACTTTGTAATAGAAAAGCCATATATAAAAACACAAGACAATACTATTTTCTCAACAAATGAAACGGAATGCAAAGCACAAGTAAAACTGTTCATGTTATCTGCACGAGAAAAACAAAAGTATTTCTATAATCAGCATGACAAGAGCTTAGAATATATATTAATAGATATTTTAAAATCAGATTTATGTTTTCAATTATAAACAAAACTATGGAGTCATGTACATTATTGCGGAGCCTAGGACGGACATAAAACTGTTTTCCTGTCAATTTTTTATCTCGTAACCTCAAGATAGTAAGTCATTACCACAAGTTAGAAAATCGTTCCCACAAGTTAGCAAGTCATTACCACAAGTTAGCAAGTCATTACCACAAGATACTAACTCGTTCCCACAATTTAGCAAAGTCATTACCACAAGATACTAAGTCGTTCCCACAGTTAACAGTTGTTCCCACAAGTTAACAAGTCATTCCCACAAGATAGCAAGTCGTTACCACAAGTTGGCAAGTCGTTACCACAAGATGCTAACTTGTTCCCACAAGTTATAAAGTCGTTACCACAAGATACTAACTCGTTCCCACAAGTTAGAAAGTTGCTACCACAAGATACTAACTCATTCCCACAAGTTAGCAAAATGGTTATCACAAGATACTAACTCGTTCCCACAAGTTAGCAAAGTCATTACCACAAGATACTAACTCGTTCCCACAAGATAGCAAAGTCATTACCACTAGATACTAAGTCATTCCCACAAGTTAGCAAGTTATTCCCACAAGAGAGAAAGTCGTTCCTACAAGTTAGAAAGTCATTCTCACAAGATAGCAAGTCATTCCCATAAGTTATAAAGTCGTTCCCACAAGTTAGAAAGTCGTTACCACAAGATAGCAAGTTGTTCCCACAAGCTAGAAAGTTGTTCCCACAAGTTAGAAAGCCATTCCCACAAGATAGCAAGTCGTTCCCACAAGTTAGCAAAGTCATTACCACAAGATACTAAGTCGTTCCCACAAGTTAGCAAGTTGTTCCCACAAGTTAGCAAGTCGTTCCCACAAGTTACCAAGTCGTTACCACAAGATACTAAATCATTCCCACAAGTTAGCAAGACGTTACCACAAGATAGCAAGTCATTACCACAAGATATGAAGTCATTCATATCTACTTTTACTAAGTCATGCTTTGATGCCAATGTACAGGCAGTTTCTTTGTCTGTGATACCAAGTTACAAAGTCGTTACCACAAGATACTAACTCGTTCCCACAAGATTCTAAGTCGTTCCCACAAGTTAGTAAGTCATTACCACAAGATATGAAGTCATTATTTAACTTATATAGAGGTCATCCATCTACTAGCATACCATTCAAGTTAACATATGCCTGTTGGCTTTTAGTGATCTTCTGAGGTCGCATGAAGTATCCTGTGGGAACAACTTACTATCTTGTGGGAATGACTTACTCTTTTGTGGTAACGAGATAAGAAAAATGACAGGAAAACAGTTTTAGTCCCTTCCTGGGCTCTGTACGTTATTCTGTTTGGTTATTTTTGCCAAATTTCATTCTCTGCATTCGATAGTAATTACATACAAATGGGGAATAACTTCCAAAAAGTTACATAAAATTTGGGCTGAACTGTAGAATCCCCCTGACGGAAGTTGAAATATGTTAATTGACTGGTCAAAGGTCACATTGCAGTATTTATGAATATTGAAAAATGAAAATGAAGCTGCTTCTTATTGGTTGACAAATTGACAGAAAGAGAAACATTTAATTATGTTGACGAGGTAGACAGGTCGACAAATATAAAAATATTTGATTATATCAACAAGGTTGACAAATGTAATTTTAAAGAGTTTACTTGGTCAAAAAGGTCAACAGGTCGGCAAATTAAAAAAAAAATCTTATTTACAGCTTGTTTGCAATTTCTGGGGAAAAAGAGGGCTCAAGTGTCGACCAATCAAAAAATCAAAAGAGTATGACATCATCACATGAGGTCAAGGACAGTCACCGTAACATTCAGATCCCATCAAATGATCGGGGCCGATTTCAAAAAGAGACTTAAGCCCAGATTTAGACTTAAATTTGAGACTTTGGTCTTAAATTTTGTCATCAGAATGCTAAGTCTATGGTCTTAGACTTAGTGGATTTCACAAAGCAGCTAAGTCCATCAAATTGCTTAGTCAGTGGACTTAATTTTAAGTCTGGTAGGTAGTGGGCTTAAATTTTGTAAAGAGGACTTAAATATGGCTCACCCTTTGTGAAATCCATTTAAGTCCCAGACCTAGCTGAGACCAAAGTCTTAGATTTAAGTCCCTGACTTAGCCAAAAACTTAGCCAAGTCTAAGCCCCTTTGTGAAATCAGCCCCAGAACTAAAGACCTATATTTTTTTTAATTGTGGTTTTTCAGATTTGGGCTTTCTAATTATAAAAATACATGTACTTATATATGATTCGGTTTATTTGACAGAAACAGCCACTCAAATAGCCAAATTTAGTTTTGAAAATTATTGCATCCTATTCAAACAAGAAGATGTCCTGGCTTTTATGCTGCAAATTCGGACCTCTGGGAAAGACAACTTCAAAATTTTGTGCCTGTGAGCAATTTTTCTCCATTGACCTGTCAACCTCGTGTACATGTATTTGTGAAATTCCAATTCTATAAAAACTTTATCAACCTGTCGACCATATCTTTCATACCCCTGCCTATAGTATGTATTCTTTCATACCCCTGCCTATAGTATGTATTCTTTCATACCCCTGCCTATAGTATGTATTCTTTCATACCCCTGCCTATAGTATGTATTCTTTCATACCCCTGCCCTGGCACGAAAATAATGTGTCCCTTGTTTTGTATCAATTTATTAGCCTGGCTCAAGACTTCAGAACGTGTTTCTATCCTATAGATTCCTTGATTATGAGGTCATATATAAAGGTCATAGTTTCTTGGGGGCGCGACTGTAGATTCCCCTGACTAAAGTGAAAATTTAATTAGGATAATTAGGAAATTTATAGCAAAACATAAATAATAATAACCTTTGTAATTATGCTTCTGTAATTAGGTAATATTATGAAATAGATAAGTTTCTTGTTATATAGTTCACGGTTGATATCAGTATTAACCGTTAAATCTTTAAGAAAATGTAAAATCACAATTTATATTTTAACCTATTTTAATGTTTAATATTAATCATAAAAATATAATGTAATCCAGTGTACTTTTGTATACATGATGGATTTTAAAACAACCCTTCTTTCTCAAATTCCTATTTTCTGTTATTTCTCAACATTAAACCACATTTAAAATGAAGGTTATATGTGTACAGCTTTTTATTCCCATATTAAATAGATTCACAAATAAAATCCCCCAGGAAATGTTCAACATTTTAATGTTGTTTAGTCACATGGGAATCTATCATAATGCGCTCGTATACTCTGAAAAAGTAATCTGTGCAATCCAGATTCAGATTCTTTGGATTAGCTAGATTCGTGAAAAGTAATTTTCTCAAATTCCATATCCAAAAAGAACTAAAGTAAGATAAACCACTATAAATATAATACAAATCACTAAATTATAAAAATTTGCTGCCACAATTGGCCGCCATTAGTTTGCAAAGTATTATGGGTAATCCAATGAATCTGAATCCGTTGATCTACCTCAGAAGGTAGATCAACGAATTCATAATCCGGATTAAGATTCTAGTCACATCACAAGCGAATCGGTTAGTCCGAGGAATCTAGATTCACCGGATTATGGTTGTGAAATACATCTACTTTTATATTTATGTAGGCCGTAAATCATTATAAAGCAATACATGATGTTTAATGCATGACTTCTCACAGCATATAATAAGGCTAGATAAACTTAACTTTGTAATAGAAAAGCCATATATAAAAACACAAGACAATACTATTTTCTCAACAAATGAAACGGAATGCAAAGCACAAGTAAAACTGTTCATGTTATCTGCACGAGAAAAACAAAAGTATTTCTATAATCAGCATGACAAGAGCTTAGAATATATATTAATAGATATTTTAAAATCAGATTTATGTTTTCAATTATAAACAAAACTATGGAGTCATGTACATTATTGCGGAGCCTAGGACGGACATAAAACTGTTTTCCTGTCAATTTTTTATCTCGTAACCTCAAGATAGTAAGTCATTACCACAAGTTAGAAAATCGTTCCCACAAGTTAGCAAGTCATTACCACAAGTTAGCAAGTCATTACCACAAGATACTAACTCGTTCCCACAATTTAGCAAAGTCATTACCACAAGATACTAAGTCGTTCCCACAGTTAACAGTTGTTCCCACAAGTTAACAAGTCATTCCCACAAGATAGCAAGTCGTTACCACAAGTTGGCAAGTCGTTACCACAAGATGCTAACTTGTTCCCACAAGTTATAAAGTCGTTACCACAAGATACTAACTCGTTCCCACAAGTTAGAAAGTTGCTACCACAAGATACTAACTCATTCCCACAAGTTAGCAAAATGGTTATCACAAGATACTAACTCGTTCCCACAAGTTAGCAAAGTCATTACCACAAGATACTAACTCGTTCCCACAAGATAGCAAAGTCATTACCACTAGATACTAAGTCATTCCCACAAGTTAGCAAGTTATTCCCACAAGAGAGAAAGTCGTTCCTACAAGTTAGAAAGTCATTCTCACAAGATAGCAAGTCATTCCCATAAGTTATAAAGTCGTTCCCACAAGTTAGAAAGTCGTTACCACAAGATAGCAAGTTGTTCCCACAAGCTAGAAAGTTGTTCCCACAAGTTAGAAAGCCATTCCCACAAGATAGCAAGTCGTTCCCACAAGTTAGCAAAGTCATTACCACAAGATACTAAGTCGTTCCCACAAGTTAGCAAGTTGTTCCCACAAGTTAGCAAGTCGTTCCCACAAGTTACCAAGTCGTTACCACAAGATACTAAATCATTCCCACAAGTTAGCAAGACGTTACCACAAGATAGCAAGTCATTACCACAAGATATGAAGTCATTCATATCTACTTTTACTAAGTCATGCTTTGATGCCAATGTACAGGCAGTTTCTTTGTCTGTGATACCAAGTTACAAAGTCGTTACCACAAGATACTAACTCGTTCCCACAAGATTCTAAGTCGTTCCCACAAGTTAGTAAGTCATTACCACAAGATATGAAGTCATTATTTAACTTATATAGAGGTCATCCATCTACTAGCATACCATTCAAGTTAACATATGCCTGTTGGCTTTTAGTGATCTTCTGAGGTCGCATGAAGTATCCTGTGGGAACAACTTACTATCTTGTGGGAATGACTTACTCTTTTGTGGTAACGAGATAAGAAAAATGACAGGAAAACAGTTTTAGTCCCTTCCTGGGCTCTGTACGTTATTCTGTTTGGTTATTTTTGCCAAATTTCATTCTCTGCATTCGATAGTAATTACATACAAATGGGGAATAACTTCCAAAAAGTTACATAAAATTTGGGCTGAACTGTAGAATCCCCCTGACGGAAGTTGAAATATGTTAATTGACTGGTCAAAGGTCACATTGCAGTATTTATGAATATTGAAAAATGAAAATGAAGCTGCTTCTTATTGGTTGACAAATTGACAGAAAGAGAAACATTTAATTATGTTGACGAGGTAGACAGGTCGACAAATATAAAAATATTTGATTATATCAACAAGGTTGACAAATGTAATTTTAAAGAGTTTACTTGGTCAAAAAGGTCAACAGGTCGGCAAATTAAAAAAAAAATCTTATTTACAGCTTGTTTGCAATTTCTGGGGAAAAAGAGGGCTCAAGTGTCGACCAATCAAAAAATCAAAAGAGTATGACATCATCACATGAGGTCAAGGACAGTCACCGTAACATTCAGATCCCATCAAATGATCGGGGCCGATTTCAAAAAGAGACTTAAGCCCAGATTTAGACTTAAATTTGAGACTTTGGTCTTAAATTTTGTCATCAGAATGCTAAGTCTATGGTCTTAGACTTAGTGGATTTCACAAAGCAGCTAAGTCCATCAAATTGCTTAGTCAGTGGACTTAATTTTAAGTCTGGTAGGTAGTGGGCTTAAATTTTGTAAAGAGGACTTAAATATGGCTCACCCTTTGTGAAATCCATTTAAGTCCCAGACCTAGCTGAGACCAAAGTCTTAGATTTAAGTCCCTGACTTAGCCAAAAACTTAGCCAAGTCTAAGCCCCTTTGTGAAATCAGCCCCAGAACTAAAGACCTATATTTTTTTTAATTGTGGTTTTTCAGATTTGGGCTTTCTAATTATAAAAATACATGTACTTATATATGATTCGGTTTATTTGACAGAAACAGCCACTCAAATAGCCAAATTTAGTTTTGAAAATTATTGCATCCTATTCAAACAAGAAGATGTCCTGGCTTTTATGCTGCAAATTCGGACCTCTGGGAAAGACAACTTCAAAATTTTGTGCCTGTGAGCAATTTTTCTCCATTGACCTGTCAACCTCGTGTACATGTATTTGTGAAATTCCAATTCTATAAAAACTTTATCAACCTGTCGACCATATCTTTCATACCCCTGCCTATAGTATGTATTCTTTCATACCCCTGCCTATAGTATGTATTCTTTCATACCCCTGCCTATAGTATGTATTCTTTCATACCCCTGCCTATAGTATGTATTCTTTCATACCCCTGCCTATAGTATGTATATGCTTTGTCAGCTTTTGACCTCCCGACACCATGTATTTGTGAAATTCTAAATCTACTACAATTTTTTATCATTCTATTGATCAGTCAACCTCATGCACTGTAGAACTTCAAATTTACTACATTTCATTTACATAATTAAGCATCCCTGAAAGGGCGCTTATTTGTTTTCACTTGAGTTTCCTCGCCACCGCTACCACTGCTACCGCCGCTGCATTATGGTCTCCCTTGAGTATCTCGATTATTATTGGAAGCTTTCTAACCATATTTGGCAGTTATATACCTTAGGCATGGGAAAATTTTTTCACATGCTTAAATTTGATCTTTATCAAGGTCACATGATCAAAAAATAGTTTATGGGGTACACCCACCCGTAATTGCCACTCAGCAAAATCTACTGACTGCAAAAACTTGTAATTTCATACACATGTTTATAAGAGGTTCGGTTTTGGGACCAATCTGATGAAAATTGACCAATTTTACGAGCGATTTCTTCACAGGTACCAATCATAAAGCTTAAAATTCATGTGAACCCCCCTATTATCTTCTTAAGTATTGCATTTAGAGCCATAAAATGTATTGGAAGGTAGTAGCCTGTAGGGGTCAAACTGGGGTCATTAAATAGCAAATTTTGACATTTTGCCTCATATCTTCTTTATTATTGCTTTTAGAGCTTGAGAATGTATTAAAGTTATTGGGAAACCCTATGTGAAGAGCCTAGATAGCATGTGAGATTTACCCCCTGACACCCCCTTATGGGTAAAACTTGGGTCATAAAATAGCTGATTTTGTGTTTTTATTAATACTTTTACAGCTTTAGAATGTATTAAGAGGTATTTGGAAACCATATGTGCACAGTTTATATAGCTGGTCAGATTTACCCCCTGATCCCCCTTATGGGTCAAATTGGGGTAATAAAATAGCTGCTTTTGTGTTTTTGCCGTATATCTTCTTTATTATTGCTTTTAGAGCTTTAGAATGTATTAAGAGGTACTGGGAAACCCTATGTGAAGAGTCTCTATAGCCAGTCAGATTTCCCCCCGACATCCCCTTATGGGTAAAACTTGGGTCATAAAATAGCTGATTTTGTGTTTTTTATTAATACTTTTACAGCTTTAGAATGTAATAGAGGTATTGGGAAACCATATGTGCACAGTTTATATAGCTGGTCAGGTTTACCCCCTGACCCCCCTTATGGGTCAAATTGGGATCATAAAATAGCCGATTTTGTGTTTTTGCCGTATATCTGCTTTATTATTGCTTTTACACCGTATGGGTCAAACTAGGGTCATAAAATTGCAGATTTTTATTTTTATTATTGCTTTTACAGCTTTAGAATATATTAAGAGGTATTGGGAAACCATATGTAGAGAGTCTTTATAACCGGTCAGTTTTGCCTCCCCCCCGACCCACCCTTATGGGTCAAACTAGGGTCAGGTACCAATCATAAAGCTTAAAATTCATGTGAACCCCCCTATTATCTTCTTAAGTATTGCATTTAGAGCCATAAAATGTATTGGAAGGTAGTAGCCTGTAGGGGTCAAACTGGGGTCATTAAATAGCAAATTTTGACATTTTGCCTCATATCTTCTTTATTATTGCTTTTAGAGCTTGAGAATGTATTAAAGTTATTGGGAAACCCTATGTGAAGAGCCTAGATAGCATGTGAGATTTACCCCCTGACACCCCCTTATGGGTAAAACTTGGGTCATAAAATAGCTGATTTTGTGTTTTTATTAATACTTTTACAGCTTTAGAATGTATTAAGAGGTATTTGGAAACCATATGTGCACAGTTTATATAGCTGGTCAGATTTACCCCCTGATCCCCCTTATGGGTCAAATTGGGGTAATAAAATAGCTGCTTTTGTGTTTTTGCCGTATATCTTCTTTATTATTGCTTTTAGAGCTTTAGAATGTATTAAGAGGTACTGGGAAACCCTATGTGAAGAGTCTCTATAGCCAGTCAGATTTCCCCCCGACATCCCCTTATGGGTAAAACTTGGGTCATAAAATAGCTGATTTTGTGTTTTTTATTAATACTTTTACAGCTTTAGAATGTAATAGAGGTATTGGGAAACCATATGTGCACAGTTTATATAGCTGGTCAGGTTTACCCCCTGACCCCCCTTATGGGTCAAATTGGGATCATAAAATAGCCGATTTTGTGTTTTTGCCGTATATCTGCTTTATTATTGCTTTTACACCGTATGGGTCAAACTAGGGTCATAAAATTGCAGATTTTTATTTTTATTATTGCTTTTACAGCTTTAGAATATGTTAAGAGGTATTGGGAAACCATATGTAGAGAGTCTTTATAACCGGTCAGTTTTGCCTCCCCCCCGACCCACCCTTATGGGTCAAACTAGGGTCAGAAAATAGCAGATTTTGTCTTTTTGCCGGATATTTCCCTTATTATTGCTTTTACAGCTATAAAATGTATTAAGAGATATTGGGAAACCATATGTGGAGAGTCTATATAACCGGTTAGATTTACCCCCTGACCCACCCTAATTTAATATTGAAATTTTTTAAAATTTAAATCTTAATTTAAATATTAATTACCATATTTCTACTTCCATCAGGGGGATCTGCAGTCATGCCAAAATTTAATGCATTTATTTCTAAATTATTTAATTTTGGAACAGTTGCAGCAGAAATGATTCTCAACATCTGTAGATGTTATTGTTCTGACTTTGTGTTTATTATGGTTTTTCGTAGGAGCATTACTCAAACCTGGCTTGAGATCATGCTTCTACAGATCACTTTTTTTGTCTCCAGACTTTTATGAAATTGACAACACCTTTGGATTCTAAATTTCCCTCTCTTGCTCTCCAATAGCTAAAAGGACACATGACCTTTTGGCTTTTTCCCATACATATGTCCTTCTTGTATCAGACTTTCATGAATTATGGCACAGAGTGATGACTATTTGTCTGCTCAGTGAAGTTAAGCAGCAGTGGGCTATGTTAGTACTTGGATGGGTGACTGTCTCAGTTTGGGACCAACTGTGGGATGTATCTAAGTTGGAATTTCTTTCTATTATGAGACTTTTGTAGATTCTTTTTTTTTTAATAATATTTTTATTTTTCAAAAAAATAATACAAAAAATGCATACATGTACAACATAACAGAGATAAAGTAATTATGAAAAACTTCAACAGGGAATTACGTAACATTGATATTTCAAAGAATTATAATATCTGCATTACTAGAATAGTATACACACAAAAATTTTACTTGACACCTAAACTTTCTTTTATTCTATTGAGCACAGACCAGTTTGTTTCGAATTTATCATATTGAAAATTTATTTTAGCTATATATTCTTGGTCAGCATATATACTTTGAAGATACTTTTGGAAACCACTGACATTTGGCATGTTGGACTGTCTTGAACAATCAAAAATGTATCTCTTTGCAGCAATAATTATAATGTTTTTGGCTAAAAAATCAATTTCCTTTTCTAATATACCAAACATAATATTCAGTGGACTTGGATTGAGGTACAAACCAAAGACTAATTGAAGCCATGCTTTCAAATTAGTCCAAAATCGGAGGATAACTGGACACAAAGTAAATAAATGACTCAATGTCTCAACTGATGTTGCACAGAAAGCACACAATGCAGTATTGCTTATATTCATTTTGTGAAGTAAAGCTCTTGTACCCAGTATTCTGTGAATGATTCTATATTGAAACCAAATAAAATCATTTCTCTTTAGTGTTTTAAAGCATACTTTGTAAACATTCTGCCAATCATCTGTATCAATATCAATGTTGAGTGTTGTGTTCCATTTGGTCTTTAATTTGATATTGTCATACTGTTGATTTAGTATTTCATAGAAATGGCGACTTCCTCTGTTGGGGCTGACCAATAGTTTTAAATATGGAGGAAGGATAGGTCTTTCATAAGAAAGATTTTTTACAGTAAATTTGGCAAGGAAAGTTTTTAAACAACTTTTGACTCTTAAATACTCTAAAAAATTTATTTTGACTTTGTAAAGTTGGCATATTTCATTGAGTTCCATGATATTTCCGGCTTTATTGAGTAAATCAGATGGCGAGTAAATTCCTGCATGATACCAATGAGGAAAGCATAAAGGCTCAATAGAAATATTTGAATTATACCATAAAGGGCACAACAATGCTTCATTTTCACAAGGAAGTTGTTTTTCAAATAATTTACCCCAGGCCACCAATACTTCTTTCCAGAATTGATTGGAGATATTACCAGAAAAAATTAAGGGCCAAAGGTTTCCCATCATATACAGTCTTTCAGGAGTTGCCATTGTTAAAAATACTTGAACCCAGGGAGATTCTGGTGAAACAAATAAACACCTAATCCAAGCAACCTTTTGAGACAGTATGAACATTTCTATATCTATCATTTTTAAACCGCCATGTAAATAATCATTCATTATTTGCTTTTGGCTTATTTTGTTTGGTTTGTTATCCCACAGAAATGAATACAGTAAATGATTTAAATTAAAAATAGTTTGTTTATCACGTGAAGGAAGAGAAGCAAAAATATGGTTTAACGTACTAATGACAAAAGTTTTTATCACTGCAATTTTACCAAAAGGTGATAAATTCCATTTCTTCCACCTATTTAGAATTTTATTGATCTTTTAGAGGTGCAGGTTTTATGGCACTTTCCTTGGCCGTTCTAAAATATTTTAGTATGTTACATTGGACTGAATGCGCTCTGGCACAGCATACCTTGCAGGATTTCCATTGGATTCTCATACAAGCTATATATCTGGATGCAGCAAAACTCATGTTTGCTTTGCTGCAAATTACATAGATTTTTCATACTGTAAATTGCATAGTCTTAGGAAAGGACCAAGGAAAGTGCCATAAAACATGCACCTCTAAAAGACAGTACTGAAATATAAATGTAATAATAAGTAGGTGACCTCTGAAGGTCACTAGGTGGGTAATTAAGAAGAATAACCATTAAAATTGCTAAAATGATAACCATAATGGTATAAAAGTTGGACATATAAAGTAATAGTAAACATGCGACCTCAGAAGGTCACTAAAAGCCAACAGGCATATGTTAACTTGAATGGTATGCTAGTAGATGGGTGACCTCTATATAAGTTAAGAAATGACTTCATATCTTGTGGTAATGACTTGCTAACTTGTGGGAACAACTTAGAATCTTGTGGGAACGAGTTAGTATCTTGTGGTAACGACTTTCTAACTTGTGGGAACGACTTTGTAACTTGTGGGAATGACTTGCTATCTTCTGGGAACGACTTGCTATCTTCTGGGAACGACTTGCTATCTTGTGGGAACGACTTTTTAACTTGTGGGAACGACTTACTATCTTGTGGGAATGACTTTCTAACTTGTGGGAACAACTTTCTAACTTGTGGGAACGACTTACTATCTTGTGTGAACAACTTTCTTACTTGTGGGAACGACTTTCTAACTTGTGGGAACGACTTGCTATCTTGTGTGAACGACTTTCTAACTTGTGGGAACGACTTTCTAACTTGTGGGAATGACTTTCTGTCTTGTGGGAACGACTTGCTAACTTGTGAGAATGACTTAGTATCCTGTGGGAACAACTTACTATCTTGTGGGAATGACTTACTCTTTTGTGGTAACGAGATAAAAAAAATGACAGGAAAACAATTTTAGTCCCTTCCTGGGCTTCGTACATTATTCTGTTTGGTTATTTTTGCCAAATTTTCATTCTCTGCATTCGATAGTAATTACATACAAATGGGGAATAACTTCCAAAAAGTTACATAAAATTTGGGCTGAACTGTAGAATCCACCTGATGGGTGTTGAAATATGTTAATTGACCAGTCAAAGGTCACATTGCAGTATTTATGAATATTTATGAATATTGAAAAATGAAAATGAAAGTGCTTCTTATTGGTTGACAAATTGACAGAAAGAGAAATATTTAATTATGTTGACGAGGTAGACAGATCGACAAATATAAAAATATTTGATTATATCAACAAGGTTGACAAATGTAATTTTAAAGAGTTTACTTGGTTGAAAAGGTCAACAGGTCGGCAAATTAAAAAAAAATCTTATTTACAGCTTGTTTGCAATTTCTGGGGGAAAAGAGGGCTCAAGTGTCGACCAATCAAAAAATCAAAGGAGTATGACATCATCAAATCACAGAATGCTAAGTCTGTGGTCTTAGACTTAGTGGATTTCACAAAGCAGCTAAGTCCATCAAATTGCTTAGTCAGTGGACTTAATTTTAAGTCTGGTAGGTAGTGGGCTTAAATTTTGTAAAGAGGACTTAAATACGGCTCACCCTTTGTGAAATCCATTTAAGTCCCAGACCTAGCTGAGACCAAAGTCTTAGATTTAAGTCCCTGACTTAGCCAAAAACTTAGCCAAGTCTAAGTCCCTTTGTGAAATCGGCCCCAGAACTAAAGACCTATAATTTTTTTTAATTGTGGTTTTTCAGATTTGGGCTTTCTAATTATAAAAAATACATGTACTTATTTCTGATTCGGTTTATTTGACAGAAACAGCCACTCAAACAGCCAAATTTAGTTTTGAAAATTATTGCATCCTATTCAAACAAGAAGATGTCCTGGCTTTTATGCTGCAAATTCGGACCTCTGGGAAAGACAACTTCAAAATTTTGTGCCTGTGAGCAATTTTTCTCCGTTGACCTGTCAACCTCATGTACATGTATTTGTGAAATTCCAATTCTACTTTATCATTTTGTCAACCTGTCGACCATATATTTCATACCCCTGCCTATAGTATGTATATGCTTTGTCAGCTTTCGACCTGCTGACACCATGTATTTGTGAAATTCTAAATCTACTACAATTTTTTATCATTCTGTTGATCAGTCGTGCACTCATGCACTGTAAAGCTTCAAATTTACTACATTTCATTTACATAATAAAGCATCCCTGAAAGGGTCCTTATTTGTTTTCACTTGAGTTTCCTCGCCACCGCTACCACTGCTACCGCTGCTACCGCTGCTGCATTATGGTCTCCCTTGAGTATCTCCCTTATTATTGGAAGCTTACTAACCATATTTGGCAGTTATATACCTTAGGCATGGGAAAATTTTTCCACATGCTTAAATTTGACGTATGATCTTTATCAAGGTCATATGATCAAAAAATAGTTTCTGGGGTATACCCACCCGTAATTTCCACTCAGCAAAATCTACTGACTGCAAAAACTTGTAATTTCATATACATGTTTATATGAGGTTAGATTTTGGGAGCAATCTGATGAAAATTGACCAATTTATGAGCGATTTCTCACAGGTACCAATCATAAAGCTTAAAATTTATGTGAACCCCCCTATTATCTTCTTCAGTATTGCATTTATAGACATAAAATGTATTGGAAGGTAGTAGCCTGTAGGGGTCAAACTGGGGTCATTAAATAGCGAATTTTGACATTTTGCCTCATATCTTCTTTATTATTGCTTTTAGAGCTTGAGAATGTATTGAAAGTTATTGGGAAACCCTATGTGAAGAGCCTAGATAGCCTATCAGATTTGCCCCCTGACACCCCCTTATGGGTAAAACTTGGGTCATAAAATAGCTGATTTTGTGTTTTTTATTAATACTTTTACAGCTTTAGAATGTATTAAGAGGTATTGGGAAACCATATGTGCACAGTTTATATAGCTGGTCAGATTTACCCCCTCACCCCCGTTATGGGTCAAATTGGGATCATAAAATAGCCGATTTTGTGTTTTTTGCCGTATATCTGCTTTATTATTGCTTTTACAGCTTTAGAATGTATTAAGAGGTATTGGGAAACAATATGTGAAGAGTCTCTATAGCCAGTCAAATTTACCCCCAAACCCCATATGGGTCAAACTAGGGTAATAAAATAGCAGATTTTATATTTTTTGCCTTATGTCTCCTTTATTATTGCTTTTACAGCTGTAGAATATATTAAGAGGTATTGGGAACCATATGTAGAGAGTCTTTATAACCGGTCAGATTTGCCCCCCCCCCCCGACCCACCCTTATGGGTCAAACTAGGGTCATAAAATAGCAGATTTTGTCTTTTTGCCTGATATTTCCTTTATTATTGCTTTTACAGCTATAAAATGTATTAAGAGGTATTGGGAAACTATATGTGGGGAGTCTATATAACCGGTCAGATTTACCCCCTGACCCACCCTAGTTTGACCCACATCACCTTTATTATTGCTTTACAGCTTTAGAATGTATTGAGAGGGTATATGAAAGTATATACAGAGAGTCTACATAGCCAGTTAGATTCCCCCTGTCCCCCCTCTCTCCACCTTATGGGTCAAACAGGGCTAAAAAATAGCAGATTCTTTTCTTTTGCCTTATATTGCCTTTATTATTGCTTTTACAGCTTTAGAATGGATTCCATTTATGGAGAGTGTATATAGCCAGTCAGGTTTACCCCCTTACCCCCTCTTATGGGTCAAACTGGGGTCCAAAAGTAGCAGATATTCTGTTTTTTGCCTTATATCTCCTTTAAAACAACTCTTCTTACAAACTATAGCATTTATGAAGTTAACTTTTCACAATATATGACCATAGAAAACAAAATAAAGCTAACATTTATATTTCATGTTAATGAATAAACCTCCACACTGTCTGCTTAACTTTCACTTCTTCCCTTAGCACTGCACATTTTTCTTTTGAAAAACCTTTTTCTACTTTATACTATATTGCATCTAACCTTTGGGGACGCTTTGTTTTTGTTAGCAAAACATTTTTCTAGTTTTCTTTCAATTTAATATTGAAAGTTTTTTTAATTTAAATCTTAATTTAAATATTAATTACTATATTTCTACTTCCATTAGGGGGATCTGCAATCGTGCCAAAATTTAATGCATTTATTTCTAAATTATTTAATTTTGGAACAGTTGCAGCAGAAATGAACATCTCATTTGTTAATATTTCACCCGATATTTCTGCAGAACTATTCTCAACATCTGTAGATGTTATTGTTCTGACTTTGTGTTTATTATGGTTTTTCGTAAGAGCATTACTCAAGCCTGGCTTGAGATCGTGCTTCTACAGATCACTTTTTTTGTCTCCAGACTTTTATGAAATTGACAACACCTTTGGATTCTGAATTTCCCTCTCTTGCTCTCCAATAGCTAAAAGGACACATGACCTTTTGGCTTTTTCCCATACATATGTCCTTCTTGCATCAGATTTTCATGAATTATGGCACAGAGTGATGACTATTTGTCTGCTCAGTGAAGTTAAGCAGCAGTGGGCTATGTTAGTACTTGGATGGGTGACTGTCTCAGTTTGGGACCAACTGTGGGATGTGTCTAAGTTGGAATTTCTTTCTGTTATAAGACTTTTGTAGATTCTTTTTTGTTTTTTTTAATAATATTTTTATTTTTCAAAAAAATAATACAAAAAATGCATACATGTACAACATAACAGAGATAAAGTAATTATGAAAAACTTCAACAGGGAATTACATAACATTGATATTTCAAAGAATTATAATATCTGCATTACTAGAATAGTATACACACAAAATTTTACTTGACACATTAACTTTCTTTTATTCTATTGAGCACAGACCAGTTTGTTTCGAATTTATCATATTGAAAATTTATTTTAGCTAATTCTTGGTCAGCATATATACTTTGAAGATACTTTTGGAAACCACTGACATTTGGCATGTTGGACTGTCTTGAACAATCAAAAATGTATCTCTTTGCAGCAATAATTATAATGTTTTTGGCTAAAAAATCAATTTTCTTTTCTAATATACCAAACATAATATTCAGTGGACTTGGATTGAGGTACAAACCAAAGACTAATTGAAGCCATGCTTTCAAATTAGTCCAAAACTGGAGGATAACTGGACACAAAGTAAATAAATGACTCAATGTCTCAACTGATGTTGCACAGAAAGCACACAATGCAGTATTGCTTATATTCATTTTGTGAAGTAAAGCTCTTGTACCCAGTATTCTGTGAATGATTCTATATTGAAACCAAATAAAATCATTTCTTTTTAGTGTTTTAAAACATACTTTGTAAACATTCTGCCAATCATCTGTATCAATATCAATGTTGAGTGTTGTATTCCATTTGGTCTTTAATTTGATATTGTCATACTGTTGATTTAGTATTTCATAGAAATGGCGACTTCCTCTGTTGGGGCTGACCAATAGTTTTAAATATGGAGGAAGGATAGGTCTTTCATAAGAAAGATTTTTTACAGTAAATTTGGCAAGGAAAGTTTTTAAACAACTTTTGACTCTTAAATACTCTAAAAAATTTATTTTGACTTTGTAAAGTTGACATATTTCATTGAGTTCCATGATATTTCCGGCTTTATTGAGTAAATCAGATGGCGAGTAAATTCCTGCATGATACCAATGAGGAAAGCATAAAGGCTCAATAGAAATATTTGAATTATACCATAAAGGGCACAACAATGCTTCATTTTCACAAGGAAGTTGTTTTTCAAGTAATTTACCCCAGGCCACCAATACTTCTTTCCAGAATTGATTGGAGATATTACCAGAAAAAATTAAGGGCCAAAGGTTTCCCATCATATACAGTCTTTCAGGAGCTGCCATTATTAAAAATACTTGAACCCAGGGAGATTATGGTGAAACAAATAAACGCCTAATCCAAGCAACCTTTTGAGACAGTATGAACATTTCTATATCTATCATTTTTAAACCGCCATGTAAATAATCATTCGTTATTTGCTTATGGCTTATTTTGTTTGCTTTGTTATCCCACAGAAATGAAAACAGTAAATGATTTAAATTAAAAATAGTTTGTTTATCACATGAAGGAAGAGAAGCAAAAATATGGTTTAATGTACTAATGACAAAAGTTTTTATCACTGCAATTTTACCAAAAGGTGATAAATTCCATTTCTTCCACCTATTTAGAATTTTATTGATCTTTATTAAAGCTAAATTATAATTCAGAGTGGGCATTTTTGTCAAGTCTACAGAAAACTGCAACCCAAGCAAGTTGAATTCAGTTGCACCCCAGTCCAATTTTTTTACTGTGTCGTACATATCTTGAGAATGTTTTTTTTTGCCCAGCCAAATGATTTTTGTTTTGTCGGTGTTTACCTTAAGCCCAGAAAGAGAGCCGAATATTTCTAGTGTATTAAGAGTTGCCAGGAGAGAGTCCCTACTACCATCAAGAAACATTGTAGATTCTAGTGCACTACTCGTGTCTCTGATGGCTTTGCGCTCGCACTAGCGAATCAAAACACCTTTTGGCCATGTTTGAATGGCTAAACAATGTGCTTTTACTTTTTATAATTTCTGGAAAGATGTTTGATTTTTTAAACTATAACATCAATTTCATTTTCCACGTATCTGAAATGTGATTACACCGGTCTATGTGTCAGTCTTAAACCCAAATGGACATTCATAAACCAGTTTTTTTTGTGTGTGAGCTTATAAATTCATCTATGCGGATAGTCATTGCAACTGAAATGTTTGTTATATTCTTTTAAAAATATACATAAATATCATGATAAACACACAATGTGTATCCCTGATATACAGTCAATTTCTCAATTAGACACATAAGTAATTCTTAAAAGGAAATGTTAAATGAACTAATAATCTTGACTTTAATTATAATTAGTATATTAATTAATTGTCATATATATATTAATATATTAAACTGATAGGTACTGAGACTTATGTGTTTGGGATTGAAATATCACATAAAACCTAACTTTTTTTATAATTAGTATATTAATTAATTATTATATATATATTAATATATTAAACTGATAGGTACTAAGACTTATGCTTTTGGGATTGAAATATCACATAAAACCTATTTATCTAATTATTAATACGAATAACTGCTAAATTACTTAACACAATCGCAAGTAAAAATTTTTCATTTAACCTGTAACCGGTCTTGTGACTCAATTTTTCTCTCAAGGAGATTTACGGGAAATCATACACGAGGACGTTATAGGTTTTCAAGCCGCTGAATTTCTTTGCGACAATTCTCCCTTACATCCAGATTACGGGAAATCGTACATGAGGACGTTATAAGTTTTCAGTCGCAGTATTTCTTATCTTTGTATTACTGCAAGGGTTTAATTTTATTTAAAAAAAAAACAAACAAACAAAACACTGTATTGAGGAAATAATCAAAGTTTTAATTTTTCTAATTATGTGTATTCTCAATATCAGTCAAATTTTAAAGCTCTACCGTGCATTACAAAATGAACTTTTAAGGAGTCCAAATTTGATTAAATTGTTCACCATTTAACTTAAACATTCAAAGACCTTTATTTCACTATTTGTTGAATTCTACTATTTGTTTTTTTTTTTTATCGTAATCAGAACCATATTTATAAAAATGTTTGTAAATGAGAGTTTTATTAAGCTAAGTTAAATTATTCAACCGTTTAATCTTAAAAACTGTCAGTACCTCAATTGTTACTGCAACGAGATATGCAGAGTCATAACGTCCTCTTCTAAGACGTAATTGTCTGCGATGTCTTTGCTGGATTAAGAGAATTTCACTTTTTGTAAAGTTTCTGCACGTTTTTAAATATATCTTGCCTTTTTACAAATGTTTCTGATTCAATTATTTATTTTAAGATTAAATTATATTAAAATTTTAAGCTATATTAGCAAACGACATAAACATTCTTAGTACACGTTTTTAATTTTAATGTATGATTGTAACGCAAGAGCAAAAGTCATAACGTACCCTTATAGGATGTACTGCTCTCTTTGCGTTGGCTGCATTAAAAGAATTCAGTTTTATATTTGCACGTTAAAAGATCCTGTTTGTTTTAAAATATGTGTTGCCTTCTCATAAGGGTTTCTACTGTAATTATTTATTTTTCAAAATAAATTAAACGATATGGAAATTGTTATTAACTATATTAGCAAACAGAATATAAACGGTCATTATAAAATTATAATTTTATTGAAATATATTGGAAGCGGCAAAAGTCATAACGTCCCCTTAAAGGATGTACCGCTCTCGTATAATTGTTGGATTAAAAGAATCCACTGTTGAGTAAGTCAGTTGTAACTTGAAAACTATTGCATTTAGAGACTTTTTTTTTAAATATGTTATTCATGTACTTTTGAATCAGCTATAACATAGTAAAATTGCAGATGTGTAGCTCATGGCATAACTGAGTAGTATCTATTTTCTGGTTCTCACTGTTGAATGAATCAGTTTTAACTTAAAACTATTGCATTTACAGTATTATGTTTAAATATGTTGTTTACCTACTTTTGGGTCAGCTATAATATAGTGAAATTACAGACCTGTAGCTAATGGCATATCTGAGCAATAGCTACTTTCACATTCTCATTGTTGAGTAAATCAGTTGTAACTTTAAAACTATAGCATTTAGAGAATTTTGTTTTGTTTAAATATGTTTGTATTATTCACATTCTTTTGGACCACCTACTATTTAGTCAGCTATAATTTAGTGACTTTGCAGACCTGTAGCTCATTTTATAGCAGAGCAATAGCTACTTTCAGGTTGTCAATGTTAAGTAAATCAGTTGTAACTTGATAACTATTGCATTTATAGTATTTTCTTTATATATGTTATTCACCTACTTTTTGGTCAGCTATACCATAGTAAAATTGCAGCCCTTAACTCATTGCATAGCTGAGCAAGGCTACTTTGAGATTCTCACTGTTGAGTAAATCAGTTGTATATGGAAAGCTATTGCATTTACAGTATTTTGTATTTAAATATGTTTTCCCCTCTTTAACAGTTAACAAGGTATTTTACTTCAGAATGCCATTTGCAGGGTACAATTTTTGTGTCCTTTTCTTCTTTCACTTCCACTCTGAAACTCAAGACACACAACTGGCACAGAGCATGTTCACAGACACTGATTGCTTGTTTTGGATGTTATTTGAATTTTTTGACATAATATCTCAATATTTGAGACACTCTCTCAATTTGTTGACATATTAAATGAATTTTTCTAAATTGTATCTCTATTTTTTAGATCCTTGGATATTTTTGGAAATAATTATCTGAATTTTTTTAGATATTAAGCCAGTTTTCTGAGACAATTTTATCAATTTTTTGAGGTACTGAGTCATTTATTCAAGATGATTATCACAATTCTGGAGATTCTTTGAGAAACTATCTTAATTTTTCGAGATGTTAAATCAATTTTGTGTCATAGTTTTCTAAATGTTTTGATATATTAGGTCAATTTTTCGAGATAGTATCTTCTTTTGGATGTTATTTGAAATTTTTGACATAGTATCTCAATTTTCGAGACACTCTCTCAATTTGTTGACATATTAACTGAATTTTTCTAAATTGTATCTATTTTTTTAGATGCTTGGATATTTTTGGAAATAATTATCTGAATTTTTTTTAGATATTAAGCCAGTTTTCTGAGACAATTATATAATTTTTTTGAGGTACTGAGTCACTTATTCAAGATGATTATCTCAATTGTGGAGATATTAAAGCAATTATTTGAGAAACTATCTTAATTTTTAAAGATGTTAATCAATTTTGTGTCATTGTTATCTAAATGTTTGGAGATATTAGGTCAATTTTTCGAGATAGTATCTCAATCTTTCGAGTTATTAAGTAAATTTTTAACATAACTATCTTGATTTTTCAAGATAGTATCTAAATTTTTATGATACTAAGTCACTTTTTCAAGATAGTCTTCTCAAATGTTTGAGATACTAAATAAAAGTTTTGAGACACTAGTCAATTTTTGACAGTTATCTCAACATTTTACTTGTTCAGTCAATTATCGAGATAATATCTAATTGCTTGAGATAGTAAGTCAATTTTGCAAGATAATATGCCAGTTTTTTTAGAGAATTGTTTTATTGAAAGGCTGATGAAGGTACAAAAATAGTTGCATAAAGTTAATTCTGTTATGGACCAGTTGCACCACACGTGGCATTGGCTAGATTTATAGGCATTTTGTATTCTTCCATATACTACCAGACTATTGTCAGTAACCTTTCCATTCTGTTATATTATTTGCTTTCCATAGTCACACACATGGAAATTTTTAAGTATTTATAATTTCCATGGACAGTATAAGGTTCTGTAGAGTAACAGCAGTGTGTCCTGTCTTTTCTGTAGCTGTTCCACTGCATTTACTCCAAGTTCAGTTTTATTCTGTCCTTTTCTTTGTTCCCAATGAAGACAAATTTCTATCTTAACACTACCATGAATTTATAGTATATGGATTTCACAGGAGGTACCGCTTTCTACTTATGATTTATCTGGTGTCTATGACCACTACCTGAAGGGTGACCAGAGCATTAGATGGATTATATAATGTAAAAATTAATGGTAATTCAAAAGTGTAAGGGCATTGAAATCCTGCATATTATCATTTTCACAGTATGAGGGCTCAGGCAAGAAACAGTTAAACCAGAACAAGGCACAATGGAAGACAAATGCACACCTATATCTAGTGGAAAGAAAACTAAATGTACATGTCAGAGCAGGGTTTGAAGTTCAAATCTGAGTCAGATGTAAAGTTTCAAATATGACTACAAAAAGATACACAGTCCATGCTTTTACATTCCACTCCCCTGGCCCTGAGATAGAGGCTATATGTCACATCTGAAAGCCCTGAGAGCAATATCTAGTAAGACATAAGACCTTTCCCTAGCATGAATACTTCATCTGAAGGGGTCAAGCCAGGAAAAATATTGTTAACAGAAATATTAACACATTTAAAATTTCCATGTGTGACCAAAGAAAGCAGATAATATAACAGTATGCAAAGTTTACAGAGGTCTAGCAATACAGGAAAACAATTGGGAATGATATAAAGTGCCTATGACTTGTTTTTATGTATCTCGTAATGTAAATTTTTAGTCTTTCAAACAAAAGAGAAAAATTTTTTTTAAAAATAAGGATACTATCTGGTAAAATTGACTTCGTAAAATGGAGATTTTATGCCGAAAAAAATTATTTAATATCTCAAAAAGTTGACTTAAAATCTCAGTCAGCTGACATTATGATATCACTCTGTGGCATCCGCATCCATGTGAACAACTTCTCCTTCTAAAGTACAAGGCCCAGAGATACTAGTATGTTGTTACTTTTAAAAGATACATAGTTTGTTCAAAGCATGCAGATCTATCTGTTCGTCTGTTCCCCAGAGCCATTAGCAGAGAGGTACCACCACCCAAAGTCTGAAAATTTCAACACTTTATGACAATAATCTCATTGACTCTTGAATGAATTTCTCTCTTATATTGCATATATGTACTAGGCAACAAGTAGATTCCCTTGTGTGAGTATTAGGTCTGGATCTTTGTTAATTTTTTTTTTATGAATTTTAAATTATTTCTACTGCATTAAAATTCATGAGTTTATGCAGTAAATCACTTATAACTTGAAAAGTACTGCATTTAGAGTATTTTGTTAAATATGTTTTTCACCTATTTTTCTTTCAGCTATAACATAGTAACATTTCAGACTTGTAGACTTGTAGCTCATTGCAAAATTATGTAATAGCTACATATAAAACTAAACATTGCTAATCTGTACAGGAAAAATCTTCCCTCTTACTCCTGTTCATCAACAGAAATTGCCTCAGAGAAAAGAATTGCCTCTGTGTGTGGGTGCGGGTGTGTTATATGTGTCTGTGTTGCTCCCTTCAGTGTTGCTATTGAAGTGGGGGAGATTTATATTGCATGTGAACCTATCTCTGCAGTCATATATATGTGTGGGGTGACAAATAAAGGAAAATAAAAATAAATGGGAAGGTTCACTTTTACTGAGCTTTATTATGCCTAGCTGTGTACTCTGTTCTTTCAAATGTATGTTGTTTTTTTTACTTTTTCCCATTTCAGTTAGACATGTAAATTTAATAAATGTTAGTTCAAGGTGGGAATCCTCTAAAGATTACTGAAGAATTGGGAGCATGTAAAACTCAAACAAATTTTGGATACACTATATAGAAAGGACAATTTCTTCTAGTTTTAAAAGATACCTTAACTATGAAGGATGAAAAATTGTTCAAAACATGCAGATCTGTTCATTTTTATGTGTCCCAGAGCCATTGCAAGCGAGGTCCCCCATCCAAAATGTGAAAATCTCAACACTTTATCACTATTTTCTTATTGACTATTGAAGGGATTTCTCTCCTATCTTGCATCTGTACTATGCCACTAGCAGATTCCCTTGTTTGAGTATCAGGCCCTGGATCTTTTTAAATTATTTTTTCATGAATTTTGAAAATAATTTTAATGCATTCAAATTCATGAAATCATGCACCAAATCACTTATAACTTGACAAGTATTGCATTTAGAGCATTTTGTTGAAACATGTTATTCAGCTACTTTTCCATAGCTACACCATGGTGAGTAACTTGAGTGTCTATCCTAATAGCTCAGTGACTAATACCTACTTTCTGACTTTCCAGTACCTTCCATAATGAGTAAAAATGCTTGTAATTTGAAAACTCTTGCACTTAGAGAATTTTGTATAAATATGTTATTCAGCTGCTTTGGGGTCAACTATAACATAGTAACATTGCAGACATATAGCTCATGGCAAAGCGGAGAAATAGCTACTTTCATGTTTTCACTGTTGAGTAAATCAGTTGTAACTGCAAAACTATTGCATTTAGAGTATTTTCATGAAATATGTTATTCACCTACTATTCAGTCAGCTATAATTTAGTGACTGTATAGCTTAGTAATAGCTACTTTGAGGTTATCACTATTGCATTTACAGTATTTTCTTTAAATAGGTTATTCACCTACTTTGCTGTCAGCTATAACATAGTGAAATTGCAGACCTGTAGCTCATTGCATAGCTGAGCTATAGCTACTTTCAGAGTATAGCTGTTGAGTAAATCAGTTATAACTCAAAAACTATTACATTTAGAGTATTTTGTTTATATGTTATTCTCCTAATTTTGGTTCAGCTATAACATAGTAAAAGTGTAGACCTGTAGCTCATAGCAGAGATGACCAATAGCTACTTTGAGGTTTTTACTGTTGAGTAAGTCATTTGTAACTTAAAAACTATTGCATTTAGAGAAATTTTTTTTAAATATGTTATTCATGTACTTTTGAATCAGTTATAATATAGTAAAATTGAAGATGTGTAGCTCATGACATAACTGAGCAGTATCTATTTTCTGGTTCTCACTGTTAAGTTAATCAGTTTTAACTTAAAACTATTGCATTTAAAATATTTTGTTTAAATATGTTGTTCACCTATAATATAGTGAAATTACAGACCTGTAGCTCATGGCATATCTGAGCAATAGTTGCTTTCACATTCTCACTCTTGAGTAAACCAGCTGTAACTTGAAAACCATTGCATTTAGAGAATTTTGTTTAAATATGTTTGTATTATTCACCTTCTTTTGGATCAGCTATAACATAGTGAAATTGTAGACATATAGCTCATGGCATAGCTGAGCAATAGCTACTTTGAGGTTTTACACTGTTGAGTAAATCAGTTGTAACTTGAAAACTATTGCAATTAGAGAATTTTGTTTAAATATGTTTGTATTATTCACCTACTTTTGGATCAGCTATAACATAGTAAAAATGCAGACGTGTAGCTCATGGCATAGCTGAGCAATAGCTATTTTCAAGTTCTCAATGTTAAATAAATCAGTTCTAACTCGAAAACTATTGCATTTACAGTATTTTGTTTAAATATGATGTTCACCAACTTTTGGGTCAGCTATAGCATAGTGAAATTGCAGACATGTAGCTCATGGCAAAGCGGAGAAATAGCTAGTTTCATGTTTTCACTGTTGAGTAAATCAGTTGTTACTGCAAAACTATTGCATTTAGAGTATTTTCTTGAAATATGTTATTCACCTACTATCCAGTCAACTATAATTTAGTGTCTTTGCAGACCTGTAGCACATTGTATAGCAGAGCAATAGCTACTTTCAGTATATCAGTTGTAACTTGATAACTATTGCATTTACAGTATTTTCATTAAACATGTATATGTTATTCACCTACTTTTTGGTCAGCTGTACCATAGTAAAATTGCAGCCCTTAACTCATAGCTGAGCAAGGCTACTTTGAGATTCTCACTGTTGAGTAAATCAGTTGTACATTGAAAGCTATTGCATTTACAGTACTTTGTTTAAATATGTTTTCCACCTACATTTTACTCTTTAACAGTTAACAAGGTACTTTACTTCAGAATGCCATTTGCAGGGTACAATTTTTGTGTCTTTTTCTTCTTTCACTTCTAATCTGAAACTCAAGACACACAGTCAGCTGGCACAGAGCACATTCACAGGCATTGATTGCTTGTTTTGGATGTTATTTGAAATTTTTGACATAGTATCTCAATTTTCGAGACACTCTGTCAATTTGTTGACATATTAAGTGAATTTTTCTAGATTGTATCTCTATTATTTTGAAATGCTTGGAATATTTTTGGAAATAATTATCTGAATTGTTTTAGATCTTAAGCCAGTTTTCTGAGACAATTATATCAATTTTTTGAGGTACTGAGTCACTTATTCAAGATGATTATCTCAATTGTGGAGCTATTAAAGCAATTTTTGATTGTATCTCAATCTTTTGAGTTATTAAGTCAATTTTTAACATAGTTATCTCAATTTTTCAAGATAGTATCTAAATTTTTGTGATGCTAAGTCACTTTTTCAAGATAAACCTCAAATGTTTGAGATACTAAATGAATGTTTTCAGATACTAAGTCAATTTTGGACAGTTATCTTAATATTTTACTTGTTCTGTCAATTATCGAGATAATATCTAATTTTTTTGAGATAGTAAGTCAATTTTGCAAGATAATATGCCAGTTTTTAGATAATTGTTTTATTGAAAGGCTGATGAAGGTACAAAAATAGATGCATAAAGTTAATTCTGTTATGGACCAGTTGCACTACATGTGGCATTGGCTAAATTTATAGGCATTTTGTATTCTACCTCATTCATCGATATACTGCCGGACTATTGTCAGTAACCTTTCCATTTGGTTATATTATTTGCTTACCATAGTCACACACTTGGAAATTTTTAAGTATTTATAATTTCCATGGACAGTATTAGGTTCTGTAGAGTAACAGCAGTGTGCCTTGTCTTTTCTGTAGCTGTTCCAATGCATTTACTCCAAGTTCACTTTTATTCTGTCCTTTTCTGTGTTCCCAATGAAGACAAATTTCTATCATAACACTAACATGAATTTATAGTATATGGATTTCACAGGAGGTACAGCTTTCCACTCATGATTTATCTGATGTCTATGACCACTACCTGAAGGGTTACCAGGGCATTAGATGGATTATATGTGCAAATTAATGGTAATTCAAAGGCGTAAGGACATTAAAACCCTGCATATTATAATTTTCACAGTATGAGGGTTCAGGCAAGAAACAGTTAAACCAGAACAAGGCACAATGGAAGACAAATGCACACCTATATCTAGTGGAAAGAAAACTAAATGTACATGGCAGAGCAGGATTTGAAGTTCAAATCTGAGTCAGATGTAAAGTTTCAAATATGACTACAAAAAGATACACAGTCCATGCTTTTACATTCCACTCCCCTGGCCCTGAGATAGAGGTTACGTGTCACATCTGAAAGCCCTGAGAGCAATATCTAGTGAGATATAAGACCTTTTCCTAGCATGAATACTTCATCTGAAGGGGTCAAGCCAGGAAAAATATTGTTAACAGAAATATTAACACATTTAAAATTTCCATGTGTGACCAAAGAAAGCAGAAAATATAACAGTATGCAAAGTTTACAGACAGAGGTCTAGCAATACAGGAAAACAATTGGGAATGATATAAAGTGCCTATGACTTGTTTTAATGTATCTTGTAATGTAAATTTTTAGTCTTTCAAACAAAAGAGAAAAAAAAATTCTTAAAAATAAGGATACTATCTGGTAAAATTGACTTCATAAAATGGAGATTTTATGCCGAAAAAAATTATTTAATATCTCAAAAAGTTGACTTAAAATCTCAGTCAGCTGACATTATGGTATCACTCTGTGGCATCCGCATCCATGTGAACAACTTTTCCCTCTAAAGCTACAAGGCTCAGAGATACTAGTATGCTGTTACTTTTAAAAGATACATAGTTTGTTCAAGGCATGCAGATCTGTCTGTTCGTCTTTACCCCAGAGCCATTAGCAGAGATGTACTACCACCCAAACTCTGAAAATTTCAACACTTTATCACAATAATCTCATTGACTATTGAATGAATTTCTCTCTTATATTGCATATATGTACTAGGCAACAAGTAGATTCCCTTGTGTGAGTATCAGGTCTGGATCTTTCTTATTTTTTTCATGAATTTTTAAATTATTTCTAAAGCATTAAAATTCATGAGTTCATGCAGTAAATCACTTATAACTTGAAAAGTATTGCATTTAGAGCATTTTGTTAAATATGTTTTTCACCTATTTTTCTTTCACCTATAACATAGTAACATTTCAGACTTGTAGCTCATTGCAAAATTATGTAATAGCTACATATAAAACTAAACATTGCTAATCTATACAGGAAAAATCTTCCCTCTTACTCCCGTTTATCCACAGAAATTGCATCAGAGAAAAGAATTGCCTCTGTGTGTGGGTGCGGGTGTGTTATATGTGTCTGTGTTGCTCCATTCAGTGGTGCAATTAAAATGGGGGAGATTTATATTGCATGTGAACCTATATCTGCAGTTTTATATATGTGTGGGGTGACAAATAAAGGAAAATCAAAATAAATGGGAAGGTTCACTTTTACTTTATTATGCCTAGCTGTGTACTCTGTTCTTTCAAATGTATGTTGTTTTTTTCACCTTTTCCCATTTCAGTTAGACATGTAAATTTAATAAATGTTAGTTCAAGCTGGGAATCCTCTAAAGATTGCTGAAGAATTGGGAGCATGTAAAACTCAAACAAATTTTGGATACCCTAGATAGAAAGGACTATTTCTTCTAGTTTTAAAAGATACCTTAACTATGAAGGATGAAAAATTGTTCAAAGCATGCAGATCTGTTCATTTTTCTGTGTCCCAAAGCCATTGCAAGCGAGGTACCCCATCCAAAATGTAAAAATCTCAACACTTTATCATTATTTTCTTATTGACTATTGAAGGGATTTCTCTCCTATCTTGCATCTGTACTATGCCACTAGTAGATTCCCTTGTTTGAGTATCAGGCCTGGATCTTTTAAAATTATTTTTCATGAATTTTGAAAATAAGTTTAATGCATTCAAATTCATGAAATCATGCACCAAATCACTTATAACTTGAAAAGTATTGCATTTAGAGCATTTTGTTGAAATATGTTATTCAGCTACTTTTCCATAGCTACAACATGGTGAGTAACTTGGGTGTCTATCCTAATAGCTAAGTGAGTAATACCTACTTTCTGACTTTCCAGTACCTTCCATAATGAGTAAAAATGCTTGTAATTTGAAAACTCTTGCACTTAGAGAATTTTGTATAAATATGTTATTCAGCTACTTTTGGGTCAACTATAACATAGTAACATTGCAGACATGTAGCTCATTGTATAGCTTAGTAATAGCTACTTTGAGGTTATCACTATTGGATTTACAGTATTTTCTTTAAATAGGTTATTCACCTACTTTGTTGTCAGCTATAACATAATGAAATTGCAGACCTGTAGCTCATTGCATAGCTGAGCTATAGCTACTTTCAGAGTATAGCTGTTGAGTAAATCAGTTATAACTCAAAAACTATTACATTTAGAGTATTTTGTTTATATGTTATTCACCTAATTTTGGTTCAGCTATAACATAGTAAAAGTGTAGATCTGTAGCTCATAGCAGAGCTGAACAATAGCTACTTTGAGGTTTTCACTGTTGAGTAAGTCATTTGTAACTTAAAAACTATTGCATTTAGACAATTTGTTTAAAAATATGTTATTCATGTACTTTTGAATCAGTTATAACATAGTGAAATTGCAGATGTGTAGCTCATGACATAACTGAGCAGTATCTATTTTCTGGTTCTCACTGTTGAGTTAATCAATTTTAACTTAAAACTATTGCATTTAAAGTATTTTGTTTAAATATGTTGTTCACCTATAATATAGTGAAATTACAGACGTGTAGCTCATGGCATATCTGAGCAATAGTTGCTTTCACATTCTCACTCTTGAGTAAATCAGCTGTAACTTGAAAACTATTGCATTTAGAGAATTTTGTTTAAATATGTTTGTATTATTCACCTTCTTTTTGTATAGCAGAACAATAGCTACTTTCAGTATATCAGTTGTAACTTGATAAGTATTGCATTTACAGTATTTTCATTATATATGTTATTCACCTACTTTTTGGTCAGCTATACCATAGTAAAACTGCAGTCCTTAACTCATTGCATAGCTGAGCAAGGCTACTTTGAGATTCTCACTGTTGAGTAAATCAGTTGTACATTGAAAGTTATTGCATTTACAGTACTTTGTTTAAATATGTTTTCCACCTACATTTTACTCTTTAACAGTTAACAAGGTACTTTACTTCAGAATGCCATTTGCAGGGTACAATTTTTGTGTTCTTTTCTTCTTTCACTTCTAATCTGAAACTCAAGACACACAGTCAGCTGGCACAGAGCACATTCACAGGCATGGATTGCTTGTTTTGGATGTTATTTGAAATTTTTGACATAGTATCTCAATTTTCGAGACACTCTGTCAATTTGTTGACATATTAACTGAATTTTTCTAAATTGTATCTATTTTTTTAGAACGTTTGGATATTTTTGGAAATAATTATCTGAATATTTTTAGATATTAAGCCAGTTTTCTGAGACAATTATATCAATTTTTTGAGGTACTGAGTCATTTATTCAAGATGATTATCTCAATTGTGGAGATATTAAAGCAATTATTTGAGAAACTATCTTAATTTTTAAAGATGTTAATCAATTTTGTGTCATTGTTATCTAAATGTTTGGAGATATTAGGTCAATTTTTCGAGATAGTATCTCAATCTTTCGGGTTATTAAGTCAATTTTTAACATAACTATCTCAATTTTTCAAGGCAGTATCGAAATTGTTGTGATACTAAGTCACTTTTTCAAGATAATCTTCTCAAATGTTTGAGATACTAAATAAAAGTTTTGAGTTACTAGTCAATTTTTGACAGTTATCTCAACATTTTACTTGTTTAGTCAGTTATCGAGATAATATCTAATTTCTTGAGATAGTAAGTCAATTTTGCAAGATAATATGCCAGTTTTTTTAGAGAATTGTTTTATTGAAAGGCTGATGAAGGTACAAAAATAGTTGTATAAACTTAATTCTGTTATGGACCAGTTGCACTACATGTGGCATTGGCTAGATTTATAGTCATTTTGTATTCTTCCATATACTACCAGACTATTGTCAGTAACCTTTCCATTCTGTTATATTATTTGCTTTCCATAGTCACACGCTTGGAAATTTTTAAGTATTTATAATTTTCATGGACAGTATTAGGTTCTGTAGAGTAACAGCAGTGTGTCCTGTCTTTTCTGTAGCTGTTCCACTGCATTTACTCCAAGTTCAGTTTTATTCTGTCCTTTTCTTTGTTCCCAATGAAGACAAATTTCTATCTTAACACTAACATGAATTTATAGTATATGGATTTCACAGGAGGTACAGCTTTCCACTTATGATTTATCTGGTGTCTATGACCACTACCTGAAGGGTGACCAGGGCTTTAGATGGATTATATAATGTGAAAATTAATGGTAATTCAAAAGTGTAAGGGCATTGAAACCCTGCATATTATAATTTTCATAGTATGGGGGTTCAGGCAAGAAACAGTTAAACCAGCAATGGAAGACAAATGCACACCTAGTGGAAAGAAAACTAAATGTACATGGCAGAGCAGGAATTAAAGTTCAAATCTGAGTCAGATGTAAAGTTTCAAATATGACTACAAAAAGATACACAGTCCATGCTTTTACATTCCACTCCCCTGGCCCTGAGATAGAGGTTATGTGTCAAGCCTGAAAGCCCTGAGAGCAATATCTAGTGAGATATAAGACCTTTTCCTAGCATGAATACTTCATCTGAAGAGGACAAGCCAGGAAAAATATTGTTAACAGAAATATAAACTGGTTTAAAATTTCCATGTGTGACCAAAGAAAGCAGAGAATATAACAGTACAGAAAGTTTACAGACAGAGGTCTAGCAATACAGGAAAACAATTGGGAATGATATAAAGTGCCTATCACTTGTTTTTATGTATCTCATATCTCGTAAATTTTTAGTCTTTCAAACAAAAGAGAGAAAAAAATTCTTAAAAAATAAGGATACTATTTGGTAAAATTGACTTCATAAAATGGAGATTTTATGCTGAAAAAAATTATTTAATATCTCAAAAAGTTGACGTAAAATCTCAGTCAGCTGACATTATGGTATCACTCTGTGGCATCCGCATCCATGTGAACAACTTCTCCTTCTAAAGTACAAGGCCCAGAGATACTAGTATGCTGTTACTTTTAAAAAATACATAGTTTGTTCAAGGCATGCAGATCTGTCTGTTCGTCTTTACCCCAGAGCCATTAGCAGAGAGGTACCACCACCCAAAGTCTGAAAATTTCAACACATTATCACAAAAATCTCATTGACTATTGAATGAATTTCTCTCTTATATTGCATATATGTACTAGGCAACAAGTAGATTCCCACCTGCCATTGGCATCTGCAGTTTTATATATGTGTGGGGTGACAAATAAAGGAAAATCAAAATAAATGGGAAGGTTCACTTTTACTGAGCCTTATTATTCCTAGCTGTGGACTGTTCTCTCAAATGTATGTTGTTTTTTCACTTTTTCCCATTTCAGTTTGACATGTAAATTTAATAAATGTTAGTTCAAGCTGGGAATCCTCTAAAGATTGCTGAAGAATTGGGAGCATGTAAAACTCAAACAAATTTTGGATACCCTAGATAGAAAGGACTATTTCTTCTAGTTTTAAAAGATACCTTAACTATGAAGGATGAAAAATTGTTCAAAGCATGCAGATCTGTTCATTTTTCTGTGTCCCAGAGCCATTGCAAGCGAGGTACCCCATCCAAAATGTGAAAATCTCAACACTTTATCATTATTTTCTTATTGACTATTGAAGGGATTTCTCTCCTATCTTGCATCTGTACTATGCCACTGGTAGATTCCCTTGTTTGAGTATCAGGCCTGGATCTTTTTAAATTATTTTTTCATGAATTTTGAAAATAATTTTAATGCATTCAAATTCATGAAATCATGCGCTAAATCACTTATAACTTGAAAAGTATTGCATTTAGAGCATTTTGTTGAAATATGTTATTCAGCTACTTTTCCATAGCTACAACATGGTGAGTAGCTTGGGTGTCTATCCTAATAGCTAAGTGAGTAATACCTACTTTCTGACTTTCCAGTACCTTCCATAATGAGTAAAAATGCTTGTAATTTGAAAATTCTTGCACTTAGAGAATTTTGTTGAAATATGTTATTCAGCTACTTTTCCATAGCTACAACATGGTGAGTAACTTGGGTGTCTATCCTAATAGCTAAGTGAGTAATACCTACTTTCTGACTTTCCAGTACCTTCCATAATGAGTAAAAATGCTTGTAATTTGAAAACTCTTGCACTTAGAGAATTTTGTATAAATATGTTATTCAGCTACTTTTGGGTCAACTATAACATAGTAACATTGCAGACATGTAGCTCACTGTATAGCTTAGTAATAGCTACTTTGAGGTTATTACTATTGGATTTACAGTATTTTCTTTAAACAGGCTATTCACCTACTTTGTTGTCAGCTATAATATAATGAAATTGCAGACCTGTAGCTTATTGCATAGCTGAGCTATAGCTACTTTCAGAGTACAGCTGTTGAGTAAATCAGTTATAACTCTTACTCTTAAAACTATTACATTTAGAGTATTTTGTTTATATGTTATTCACCTAATTTTGGTTCAGCTATAACATAGTAAAAGTGTAGACCTGTATCTCATAGCAGAGCTGAGCAATAGCTACTTTGAGGTTTTCACTGTTGAGTAAGTCATTTGTAACTTTAAAACTATTGCATTTAGAGAATTTGTTTTAAAATATGTTATTCATGTACTTTTGAATCAGTTATAACATAATGAAATTGCAGATGTGTAGCTCATGACATAACTGAGCAGTATCTATTTTCTGGTTCTCACTGTTGAGTTAATCAGTTTTAACTTAAAACTAATTCATTTAAAGTATTTTGTTTAAATATGTTGTTCACCTATAATATAGTGAAATTACAGACGTGTAGCTCATGGCATATCTGAGCAATAGTTGCTTTCACATTCTCACTCTTGAGTAAATCAGCTGTAACTTGAAAACTATTGCATTTAGAGAATTTTGTTTAAATATGTTTGTATTATTCACCTTCTTTTGGATCAGCTATAACATGGTGAAATTGTAGACATATAGCTCATGGCATAGCTGAGGAATAGCTACTTTGAGGTTTTACACTGTTGAGTAAATCAGTTGTAACTTGAAAACTATTGCAATTAGAGAATTTTGTTTAAATATGTTTGTATTATTCACCTACTTTTGGATCAGCTATAACATAGTAAAAATGCAGACGTGTAGCTCATGGCATAGCTGAGCAATAGCTATTTTCAAGTTCTCGCTGTTGAATAAATCAGTTCTAACTCGAAAACTATTGCATTTACAGTATTTTGTTTAAATATGTTGTTCACCAACTTTTGGGTCAGCTATAGCATAGTGAAATTGCAGACCTGTAGCTCATGGCTACCCAGCAGGCATGCAACTTTGAAATCAGGTTGAATCCAATGGTGAAATCTGGTTGAAATACGTGTAGATTTTGCAAACCGTTTTTAGTTGGATCCAACCAGTGAAATCATGTTGAAACCAACTGTTGAAACCTGGTTGAATTCAATGGGTGAAATCAGGTTGAAATACATGCAGATTTTGCAAACCGTTTTTGGTTGGATCCAACCAGTGAAATCATGTTGAAACCAACTGTTGAAATCTGGTTGAATTCAATGTGTGAAATCAGGTTGCAATACGTGTAGATTTTGCAAACTGTTTTTGGTTGGATCCAACTAGTGAAATCATGTTGAAACCAACTGTTGAAATCTGGTTGTATTTATGTGTGAAATCAGGTTGAAATACGTGTAGATTTTGCAAACCGTTTTTGGTTGGATCAGACTAGTGAAATCATGTTGAAACCAACTGTCGAAATCTGGTTGTATTTATGTGTGAAATCTGGTTGAAATACATGTAGATTTTGCAAACAGGTTTTGGTTGGATCCAATGTATGAAATAGGGTTGAATTCAATGGGTAAAATCAGGTTATTTACATTGTCTTCTTTATTTGAATCATTGTAGCTTTTGTGTCATAATTATAGCTTCTTAATAATATTATACAATAACTATCCATATGCATATTTTACACTTTCGATACAACTCAAAGTAACTAATTCTTTCCAAGATGACATGTATTCATGAATCATTGAATATTCAATATTCTATTTCTGATGACATTGTAATGATACATAATTTTGCATCAAATGTAATTATAATTGCTCAAGATATGTAAATCCATATTATCCAACTCGACATCCATTTTCATGTTTTAATAGGACCAGTATTATTCAATGTCTTCAATTGAAATTCTTTTTGTGAAATTATACAATTTTTTTTTCTTTATAAAAAAAAACAAACAATTGTGACATTATTTATATCTTCAGCATTTTATCCAATCAGTTTCTGTTAAATGTTTTATTAAGTTGGCTATAATTATATTGTAATTATAAAGCAGCTATAATCATGTAGCAAAGCCACAATGCTCAGTTTAGATGCTTGTGTCTCATACAACTTTGGCATATAAACTGAGAAAAAACACAAGAATATCCAAACTCCACCCATTACTCCCCACCTTAATTAGTTGTCAGTGCTGACCACAAAAAAACAGACTTAAAAAAGTAAACACCATGCATGCAATTGAGCAAGGGTAAACCCCCACCTCCACCCCTGCTGTGTTATCTAATTACTTTAGTCACAGGTCCAGTGTTCTGTGTAGCAGGGTACAGATAAGAAAAACCAGGAACCCCCCAACCTCACTGTTGTGTGATAAAATGTTATAACTTAGGTTCTCTGTATAGAGAAGTTTTCAGTGTAAACTTGCAAACTGAAAACTAGTTCTTTGTGTATGGGAGAATTTGGAGAAACAAATTCTAATTACTAAGTTTTGATGAATAAGTTTGAATTTATCATTTTTTTATTTAAGATAAGTTTGACTTCAAAATGTTTTTTTTTAATTATCGGGAATTGTATTAATCAAATTATAATTATAAACTATAAAAATTATATTTGGATGCATCAGCTAATTAATAAGGAGAATGGATAAAAATGTACAAGTACATGCACACGTAATCTTTATCATCTTTAAAAATTAGTCTTTGCTTTACAAATACCTACATATTCAAAAACAATTGCAATAATAGTTCTTTCAAAAATTTAGACTTAATCACTATATCACCTCTAGAAAATGAATTTTCAATCAACCAGTCATTCATTTCCCAATATTCAACCTGTTTTCTGTTCAATAACATGACTAAGGTTTCATGTCAAAAGACCTAACTTGATTTAGTGGTGATTTTTTATGAAGTATCACTACTTTTTTCAGTCAGAAATCCAGCTTTGAAATAGCGTTGAAATTGTGTCAGTGTCAGTTTTTCAACCCAAAATCACCATGATTTCTGGTCAAAATATCACTACTTTTTCATGTCAGAAAACTAACTTAGATTTAGTAGTCGGTAATGTGCATTTCAACGTCAGGACCTGTTTTCAACTCTAAATCAACGACATTTCAAGGCGTGTGCCTGCTGGGAAAGCGGAGAAATAGCTACTTTCATGTTTTCACTGTTGAGTAAATCAGTTGTAACTGCAAAACTATTGCATTTAGAGTATTTTCTTGAAATATGTTATTCACCTACTATTCAGTCAGCTATAATTTAGTGTCTTTGCAGACCTGTAGCACATTGTATAGCAGAGCAATAGCTACTTTCAGTATATCAGTTGTAACTTGATAACTATTGCATTTACAGTATTTTCATTACATATGTTATTCACCTACATTTTGGTCAGCTGTACCATAGTAAAATTGCAGCCCTTAACTCATTGCATAGCTGAGCAAGGCTACTTTGAGATTATCACTGTTGAGTAATCAGTTGTTTATTGAAAGCTATTGCATTTACAGTACCTTGTTTAAATATGTTTTCCACCTACATTTTACTCTTTAACAGTTAACAAGGTACTTTACTTCAGAATGCCATTTGCAGGGTACAATTTTTGTGTTCTTTTCTTCTTTCACTTCTAATCTGAAACTCAAGACACACAGTCAGCTGGCACAGAGCACATTCACAGGCATTGATTGTTTGTTTTGGATGTTATTTGAAATTTTTGACATAGTATCTCAATTTTTGAGACACTCTTTCGATTTGTTGACATATTAACTGAATTTTTCTAAATTGTATCTATTTTTTTAGATGCTTGGATATTTTTGGAAATAATTATCTAAATTTTTTTAGATATTAAGCCAGTTTTCTGAGACAATTATATCAATTTTTTGAGGTACTGAGTCATTTATTCAAGATGATTATCTCAATTGTGGAGATATTAAAGCAATTATTTGAGAAACTATCTTAATTTTTAAAGATGTTAATCAATTTTGTGTCATCATTATCTAAATGTTTGGAGATATTAAGTCAATTTTTCGAGATAGTATCTCAATCTTTTGGGTTATTAAGTTAATTTTTAACATAACTATCTCAATTTTTCAAGGCAGTATCTAAATTTTTGTGATACTAAGCCACTTTTTCAAGATAATCTTCTCAAATGTTTGAGATACTAAATAAAAGGTTTGACATACTAGTCATTTTTTGACAGTTATCTCAACATTTTACTTGTTCAGTCAATTATCGAGATAATATCTAATTTCTTGAGATAGTAAGTCAATTTTGCAAGATAATATGCCAGTTTCTTTAAAGAATTGTTTTATTGAAAGGCTGATGAAGGTACAAAAATAGTTTCATAAACTTAATTCTGTTATGGACCAGTTGCACTACATGTGGCATTGGCTAGATTTATAGGCATTTTGTATTCTTCCATATACTACCAGACTATTGTCAGTAACCTTTCCATCATGTTATATTATTTGCTTTCCATAGTCACACACATGGAAATTTTTAAGTATTTATAATTTCCATGGACAGTATTAGGTTCTGTAGAGTAACAGCAGTGTGTCCTGTCTTTTCTGTAGCTGTTCCACTGCATTTACTCCAAGTTCAATTTTATTCTGTCCTTTTCTGTGTTCCCAATGAAGACAAATTTCTAAACACTAACATGAATTTATAGTATCTGGATTTCACAGGAGGTACAGCTTTCCACTTATGATTTATCTGGTGTCTATGACCACTGCCTGAAGGGTGACCGGGGTATTAGATGAATTATATAATGTGAAAATTGATGGTAATTCAAAGGCGTATGGACATTGAAACCCTACATATTATAATTTTCACAGTATGAGGGTTCAGGCAAGAAACAGTTAAACCAGAACAAGGCACAATGGAGGACAAATGTACACCTATATCTAGTGGAATGAAAACTAGATTCACTTGGCAGAGCAGGGTTTGAAGTTCAAATCTGAGTCAGAGGTAAAATTTCAAATATGACTATACAAAAAGATACGCAGACCATGCTTTTACATTCCACTCCCCTGGCCCTGAGATAGAGGATAAGTGTCAAGTCTGAAAGCCCTGAGAGCAATATCTGGTGAGATATAAGACCTTTTTCTAGCATGAATACTTCATCCAAAGGGGTCAAGCCAGGAAAAAATGTTGTTGATAGAAATATTAACTGGTTTAAAATTTCCATGTGTGACCAAAGAAAGCAGAAAATATAACAGTATGCAAAGTTTACAGACAGAGGTCTAGAAATATAGGAAAATAATTGAGAATGGTATAAAGTGCCTATAACTTGTTTTAAGTATCTTGTAATGCAACTTTTTAGTCTTTCAAAAAAAAGAAAAAAAATTTTCTTATGAAATTAGGATACTATCTGGTATAATTGACTTTATAGAATGGAGATTTTATGCCGAAAAAAAAGACTTAACATCTCGAAAAATTGACTTAAAATCTTAAAAATTGAAATGATTATGACTTATTATCTGATTTAATTAATATCTCAAAAATGAGATATACTGTTAAAAAATTCGAAGTGGCTGGAGTACGGTAAATCACCGCACTCGAGAAGAAATTCTACAGTACGGTAGCATTCATTTGCCGTATTCCAGCAAATTGACTAGAGTGCGGTTCAAGCTGGTAACCTAAATATCCAATGGAGTGAAGGAAATATGAGGCTACTTGCACTTATACATGTGAACACTTAAGAAAATATGAGACCACGATGGATTTTCTACCATTTTACAAACAGAATAACAAACAGAATGTCAAATGCTAGTTCTTGCACACACAGACTTAAGGAAATATGAGGCCACGATGGGATATCTAGCCATATTTTACAGAGGATCTAGGCAACCAGTCTACTTTTCGTCTGCAAACATGATTAATTTAATGAACCAATGAAATAATTTGTTACTGACACCTCATTCGAGGCAAATATTTTACTCTTACCTCAACTACTGTTGAGGTAAATAAATAAATACGCGTAGAATAGAATATCAAATGCTAGTACTTGCACACACAGACTTAAGGAAATATGAGGTTAAGATCGGTATTTCTAGCCATATTTTACAAATGGGGGGGATATAGCCAACCAATCTATTTTTCGTCTGCAAACGTTATTAATTCAATTAACAAATGAAAACAATTGTTACTGCAATCCGTACGGCAGCATATTTCTAGGGAACGGTTTTACCGTACCGCAGCCACGCCCTAAAAATTTGGCCTAATATTTTGAAAAACTGACTTAATATCTCAAGAAAGAGAGATGACTTTCGAGAAAAATTATCTTTGGATCTATAAAAATTGTGGTATTATGTCAAAAATGGAGATATTATCTAAAATAAATTTTCTGTCCTGTCAGTGCTACTTTTGGGAGTTTTGGCTTGGAAACCCCTGAATGTTAATTCCACTAATTGGGCTGTACAGGTCTTTTTTTGGTTCTTTCTCTGAGGTTCGAAATTTCAAGGATAGAACATGACCTAGTTAAACAAGGAGGGAAAGATTTTTATTGGGTAGAGTTGGATCCCATTATATATAAAAATCTTGGAGGGAAAATTTTTCATTGGTGTGAGTTCGATCCTGTCTTATGATCATGATATGGTATCAAGCCAAAATTAGAACTGATTTTCTGTGATGAGTAGAAGTTGAGAAATAAGAAGTTGTTGCTGATCATATTTGAATCAGACTCTCATTGCATTGTCTGAACACGAGTTAGGTCGATGAGACCTTCTGACCATTCCTGTATTGTCAGCTTTCCCCAAGGCCCACAGAGAATATCAAGTGAGCCTGCAGACTTCTGCCCCTGAGACCTGTTCTTATCTAGCAGGGTCTAAGCCATTAGGGGAGAGAGCCACAGCGAAGTCAGAGTTGCCAGCAGAGATGGAGGGCTCTGAGCTTCAAAGCATAAATCTAACGAGCCTGGGTGAGTCAATTTACGAAAAACCACTGGATTTCAAGTGGTATGTCAGAGTCTAAGGACCCTGGGGAATCTACAAGTCACACATATCCAAAGCTGACAGAGGTTACTGCCTCTGGGGTGGATTACAGAACACCAAAGTCCCAGCTTTGTTACAGCACCACTCTTTTACAAGGTTTAGACAGAAGTCAGTTGAGGCAGTTTCCAGCCATGCCAGAGCCCCAGCAAGAGCTACCAGGTTAAACCAGGCAGCCTAATTGGCGTCTATGTCGTCTATCCCCTATTTTCAGTATCACTGTAGAGGCACTGACTCTTGACTGACTCTACTTGGATGCTGTGAAAGATGCACAAGCCAAACTAGAATTAAAAGACATGACCATCGACTAGTATTTTGGTCATGGGATGGACACAGTCATGGAAGGAAAAGCTGCTGCTGTATCAGGTTTTGAAGAGGTCAAAGAAAAGAGGACTTCAGTCACTTTTTCATCCCTCTCAGTCACAGGGTTACAGGGATGCTCCCCTTCAGAACTACAGAGCACAACAATAAGGGAGTACTTTCAGGAAGAGAGAGTCAGTCCCCACTAAAGGGAGAACCAGCTTCAAGAAGCCTTTGAGTCTGGGGCCTAGTTTGGGGTGCTTGATCCGACACCTTTGTCAGTGGCAACTCTTAACCAAGGACTAGTGAATTCTGCAATTAATTGAAGGTGGAGTTATGGAGTTTTCAAAGAAACCCCAAATTCTGAAATCACATACCCGAGTACCCCCAGTCAAAACATATTTAATTAATAATAAATTTTAATGCATTTTGTTGACATTTTTCGGCATTTACAACATCTGAGTCCACACAAAAGGCGTCACAGGACCTGGCAGAAGTTAAAGCAATACTCGAATGTAGTTTCAGAATTACAACTTTGAGAATTTGCCAGGTCGTTTAAGTAACTTGGTCACTGTAAAACTTACAAAATACTGAATAAATTAATTGTAGTTTTATTTTTAACGTGAATGTCCAATGATATGGCTGTTATACAGAATTTTATACATCCAGAATTCGATATATATTTAATAAACTGGTGATTTTCATACGGGTCCTGCATTTGACAATGCATAAACAACTGTTTTGAATGTCGATTTTTGTAGGATCACCTAATATCGCCCATCAGTGAGAGTACCCAGGTACCTGCGCATTAAAATCACTAAACACTGGTCCCAGTAAAAATGGTAGAATCTATATTGAGAACACTACTTAAAACCCTTGAACAGATTCATAAACTCAAAGACCTTCCACATGGCTACTCTCAAGGAGGACAAGTCTTCATTTCAACAGAATGACCTGGTGGTAACAGTCAACGTGAAGGATGCTTACTTCCATGTTCCCATCCACTGGCATCACAGAAGGTTCCTTAGATTCAAATTTCTAGGCAAAGCCTTTTAATTCAACACAATTTCTGTGAAGTAGCTCTTGAGTTACTTTACCTATCTCTTTTAAGATGGGAAGTTTGCACGGTCCACCATTGGAATGGGCAGGTCACCCTTATCTTTGATTCTAGGATCAGGTCTGGATGTTCGTACGGAACCATCCTTTGGTCTCCCTTTGGTATTATCCTGAAAAGACCTCCTGCTCACACTTCTCCCAGACAGGCTTGGTCTGTCAATCAATAAAATTTTTGAATCGTAGGACTAGTCTAGAGTATTTACTCTTCACTCTCATTACCTCAGAGACGTACCCTCAGAGGTAGTGCAAAGAATTTTACTCAGATAGCCCATTTGTTCAAGATGCCATCCTAGCTCCTTTTTCAGATTGAGCTTACACTGTGCCCCATTACTGTCATCATTAGACACTATATATCTCTGGGTGACATTAGTCATGTAGACATATATATAGTATTCGTCTACAGATTTCTGATGATTTTAAGAGCAGCAAAATTGACAATTTTACAATGCTAACTTTATATCTCCAAACCTACACTCAGTATTGGTTTCTGGTTCAGCTGATTTTTGAGAAAGTAAGAACTTATTTAACAACATGGATACAACCTAACATAATTCTGAATGATTTCGTATTTAATGAATATAATGCTTGACGTCTTAATTTGACAAATGCCTCAAATTTAAAATGGGGGTTAATTTCGTCCTATCACACCATAAATGTCTGCCATTCCATGTATTTCTTATTCACGGCATTTTTGCCTATCTACAGTTAACTGAAAGACAACTTTTTATATTTCCATTCTCAACAAAACCTGAGCATTATTTCTCTTACTGGTTTCTTTTTGATAACAAACTAAAACTTACAATATAGATAGTGTTAGCACATAATTTGATGATAAGTTTGTGATCATGAAATCATTTTATAATTTCTAGATAACCCTGTCCTATATTTATAGAGCTAGCTCAAAATAAAAAATAGCGTTAGCGACAAAAAAAAATAATAAAAAATTTCAATCATGTAGTAATCCTGCCTCGTTAGGACTAGATATTATAGTGCCTACCTGGAATGATAAGAAAGACAGTGTTGTCACACAATAGACAAAATACTAGTGTAATTATGAACCAGCCCTGCCTCATAATTACTAGATTTTATAGTGCGACATGGAAATTACAAGACAGATAATCTTCATGGATAATTATACGATAACCTCGTAATTTTGAGATAACCCCGACTTCTTCCACAAGACCAATAATTGTAGTGCATAATTTAACGATGATCTTGTAATTATTAAATAGTTTTTTGTAATTTCGAGATAGCCCTGTCTTATAACTGAGGTATTACATTGCTACCTCAAAAGTACAAGAAATATGGTGTAAGTGCATAATTACTAGATAATTAATTTCTTATGATTACAAAATAACCTCAGCTAGTAATAATAGCAATATATTTTAAATGTATAATATGGAGCAAAATTTTAATTTTCTGTGAAAGGAGGCCTTTAATTAATATTGTTATGCTTTAGCTTAAAACACATGAAATAGTTTTGTCGTCCTATTTTAGAATTATTTTAAAAATATATTTCAAAGTAAAAACAAAAGCTACAAGAGTATGTAGAACTTACGATTTTGGTTATGTAAACACATTGGTTGTTTTCTCAAAGAACACTTTCTCTCTCAGAAACTCTTATGTCTACAGCCAATTGTAAACTTAATGACCATTCATTTTTCTATGTATCAATACGCGAACAAGAAAATTTCTACAAAATATAATTTATATATATATACTTTTTGTGTGGTACAAGATTTTTTTGTCAAATTTGGTAACTTTTCAAGACTTTCAGCAACTACCATTTAAAAGTAGTTCCAAGTACGTCTTTGCTTACCCCCACAATTCCTTGCTCTTTCTGTGTATATATTGTGTATAAAAACTGTAATTTTACTCCTGTATACATGTTATCATAACACATTTGTTTTGCATCTCTACAATAAAGAAATATTTTTTCTTAGCTATGACCTGTAGGGGAATTGAAAAATAAATGATATTATGATCTTTGTGGCTAATAATTACCAAATACCAATTGGTTACAGTGCATAAAAATCTTAACTACTAATTTTTTCGACTTCTATTGCAGAAAGTATTTTGGGGGTGGGGGCATGAATGGCCATGGTGAGTCTCTCTCTTAATCTCTGAAAATCAGGAATGACCAGATTCAACTTGTCTATTTGTACGAGTCCACGCCAGTAACAACTGTAATCCTTGTGCAAGGCTACTTGGTCCCTTTTTTATGTTACTGAAATTCAGTAAACCTGAAATCCCTCCCAGCTCTTTACACCCTCCAATATTCTCTGTTTTTGTACCCCTTCAAACCCCTAATAGTCAGAGATCCAGTTTGAATGGCCTTTGAATCTTTTACGTTCAGTTGAGCCCCTAAGCACTATTGTTAACGTGTAGAAATAGGGTCATTATATAGTTGTTAGCAGGGTGTTCTGTTAAAAGCACTGGTGCCGTGTCCTTTCATGTTAACTGCTGGTTAGAGGAAAATATGAGCTTTCAAGGATAAGGTATAAAACGTAATGTGACATTTTCAGTAAGGAATTAATGATAACAAGGGTTACTTAGTGATCACTACCTTTTGAGAACCACAAAAGAGCAATGGTTTGGTAAAACTTTTCAAGCAGTGTAATTTTTATTGATTCATGTTTTGTATTAAATTACAATATGATTCCTACATTTTAGCTTTAAAAAGTCGTTTCTTCCATAAAGTATAAGTCACTAAGATATGATACCACATGGAAAAAATCAGATTTCACTAAGTCTAAATAATAAGAAGAAAGAATGGTTATTGGGAAAGCACACAATAATAAAATAAATAAAAATCTAGATTTTTGTCAGACAATATTCCTAGGTGATTTAACTGATAGAATCAGTGATTGGACTTCAGACAGGCATAGCTACCAGTTAGTGGGGAAATCCTTCATCTGTCTCCATTTAATCACGTGATTTGTAGCTCTGTGTGTAGCAAAGTATTGGACTAGTTTTGTGATGTGAACAGTTTTGTGGTCTGAAATCGCATATTACATAGAAGTTGAATATCCCAATGGGAAACATGTATCTTGGTAAATGATTTACTATCTTTAGGTTACAAGATGGCACTGTCAGATAGGAGCTTACTATCTTCATGTAAAAAATGTGCTGTAGCCAGGTTACAGCTTACTAACCTGAAGTGGCAATGTGTGATTACAGGTTAACTATCTTGAGGTAACAGCACACTACGACAGGGCAACTATCTAGGGGTAAAAGTACATTACTACAGGGTAACTAGCTTAACACAATGTATTATTTCAAGGTAACTAGTTGGAGGTACTAATTCATAATTATGAGGTGACTGTCTTATAGTGATAATATGTTATTACAAGGTAACTATCTTGAGGTAACAATTTAATGTCATGAGTTACTATCTTGGGGTAGCAATGTAATGTTATGAGGTAACTATCTTGTGGTAGCAATGTAATATTATAAGGTAACTATCCTGAGGTAGCAATGTAATGTTATGAGGTAACTATCTTGTGGTGGCAGTGTAATGTTATGAGGTAACTATCTTGTAGTAGCAATGTAATATTATAAGGTAACTCTCTTGGAGTAACAATGTAATGTTATGAGGTATGTATATTGTGGTTGCAATTTAATGTTATGAAGTAACTATCTTGAGGTGGCAATGTAATGTTATTAGGTAACTATCTTGAGGTAACAAAGTATTATCCTGAGGTAACTATCCATTATAACAACATATTAGTACTAGTTAATTATCTCGTGGTAGGAAGGTAATATTGCGATAACAAGATATTGTTTATTGACAGAGTCTGATATATTATATATTAAATAAATATCCTTCAAAAAGAGATTATCTAAGCAAATCCTGGTTCTGCTGTGGAAGGACAACCAATGACAGCTAGAATTAACGTTAGATCTTCATAGTATAGGTGTTCCTTGATAAACATCAAGGTCAAGTGTTATACAATAAACTCAGTGTGATTGTAACATCCAATATTCACAGGACTTAATTTTCAAATGTCACAGTTGTGGCTTTACATACCCCAGTGAATCTCATACATCGCTATTACCTGGATTTGAACCTATGCCCAAAGAAAACCGTGTTAACTACTCAGGCACTTAGGCCTCAGCATTTGGCTGACTTTCTCCTAAACTTAACAATATGTAACATTTTCTCACATAAACACCTTAAATATTAATGAATTTATAACTAAATTTAACTATTTGATTCCACATATCCACAGTGAAATGTAGGATGAGGAACCCAATACCTTTTTTCCTAAAACATACCCCCCCCCCCCCCCCCCCCCAGTCCTATGTTTCTACCCGATGACATTTCATCTAACATCAAACATTCTACAAATAACAGGAATAAACCTCTGTTATAACCTCGACACAAATCACTCCTAGAGACCATTTATAACCACTTTCAGCCCAGTTCTGTTGTCTCTGTGGCTAGATTTCTGTTTAATAGTGCCACAAACATGCTGATTATCTGCCATTAGTTCTGCTTTAGATGCCTCAACTACCTGTCATAAAACTAGGGGATTTATGATCAGATGTAGGGGAAAAAGTCTGCTAACTCTAGGCTTGTTAGCCATAACAATAAATGTCCTTAGCACTCAAAACCCGGGGTGTATCAGAGCATTGGTTCAGCCTCTTTTGTGAAAGTAAACTCAAGCTTGATACCTACACTGGCACTCATTTCCCCAAATCAATGCAAAATGAAATAACTCTTCTTACAGCTATGACGGATTATGAAAGAGGTATTTTTAATATGTCTCTATTGATTTCAAGTGGTCTAGCCTGCCTCAGATTTTCCTGAACCTTAAGGGTGGTTTCATAAAGGTCAACTAGAATATCAACAGTCCCCTAGGGACATATCTCCCAGTTTTTTTTTTGTGTGTTAGTAGCTCATTTTGACATAATAACAAAGTCTGCAGCTATACAGAAGAAGCAAATGGGACTTTTGTCTTGCAAGAAACACGTGCTCTGAATGGCAAGTGGAATATGTGTGTTATTCCTCGCTAAAAAATCTTACATAAACAAGAACGGTGAAATATATCAATGTCCTATTTATATGTTAAGAAATTAATCACCTAAACCCTAATAAGATGCAATAACCAAATGTTGAAGTCAACATATATTTTACTTGGCATACTACTGTTGTTTTTTAATTGACAAAAGGCTTTTGTGGAACTTTGTTATCAAGCTGACATACTTACGGGGTTTGCAAAATGATAAAATTAGCATATTATTTCATGTTAAGTATACTTTGTGTATTCACTAAAATATCAAGATGATTCCATAATTTAGGACTGTCAGGGCAGCAGCTCTGGTCTTAAAATCTGAAAGAATCAGGGTAGAAAATTGTTCCAAAAGAGAGAAAACTTTGAATACACCACACCCAAAAGATCAGACTTGGAACTACATGATTTGTCTGGGAACCTGTTCCAACCATCCCCGACCTAACTTGGAGTCCCCTGCGCGTGGAGCACCCTGACCTATATGATAAGGCAAGATGTATCAATATTTCAGACCTTCCCAATCTGTCGGCAATAAAAACTACAGTCATTAGACTTGAGACATGTAGCCACTATATTTCATCATTTTGGACAAATTCAATTAGTTGTATTGGGAATGGGGTCTGTCTAGACCTCAGCAATTTGACTTAGTAACATTAAGATGAGTGAGACTGCAGATCCCGACCTTACAGGTTAGTTGCCATTTCCAAAAAAATATCAAAATGTTTTATATTCTGATGATTTGTTTCTTGACATGTAAGATTGGCTAAAATTTTAGTCAAAATTTCAGAATTGGCAAGAGTTGGAACCAAAGTTGGGACTATGGAAACACCACCTAAGGCATGGTTTGGCATTGGATGTACATATTTATTAAAACGTTGCATTATTAACTAAAACATCAACTTAATACATGTGATTAGATTTACTTAAGCATCAACTTGATATATTAAGATTACTACAATATCAACTAAATACATTTAGATTTACTAAAACATCAACTTAATACATTTAGATTTACTAAAATATCAATTTATTACATTTAGATTTAATAAAACATTAGCTTCATACATTGTTTGATAGTGTCAGTGCTTCTTAAAGAATTCTACCAAGACATCATTACTTCTGCCAAGGAGGATGAGTTTTGGCGGGGTTTGTTTTTCTGTTAGACCTTGACGGAGATATGTGCTATCTGAGAGCTCCTGTTTCAGATCTGGTATTTCAGCTCTGGTTAAATGTAGGTAAACCTGTATTCAATAGATTCATTGCACACAACAGGACACCTCACACAAAGCTTGCTAATCACAGGGTAATGAAGGCTGACAACATTTAATCATGGCCAAAAGACAATGTAATTGTGGTTTGACAGGCAAAGATGAGACCTTCATTTGCAATGTAATGTGTTAATCTATGGTGAAATAAATGATTACAAAATAATAATAATACAATGCAATGGTTGTAGATGGTGCATACAGAATGTAATTATCACTATAACCTGGCATTTCTGTGATAATTAATCATCATGTGTTTTAAATGAAACAGTGGTGAACCAATGAGCTTTACAATATATTTGTGTTTTCAATGGAATATTTCTTAAAGGTATGTTATCCTTCTTCTGTGGTTGCTTGGTGTCATTTCCTTATTTTCTTAAGAAATTCCTGAAATTTTACATTTTTGTTGCACGTCAAACTGCAATTAGTTGAAATTGTGGACTTGACAACTTTGTGGTTAAAACCAGTTGTTGATCAGTTACCATGGCTTTCCCATGGTCAGTTTTAATTCCTCCAACGTCTTGATGTGACACTTGGTTTTTTATTTCACATTGTTTAACAATTCATTAACATTGGCTTCCTCCATCATTCATGCTATACATTCCAATATTGACTCAGCTTGTGAAAAGAAACATAAAAGAAAATGAAATGTTTGTACATACAGTTATTTATTGATATACAGTGATGTGGAATATGTGAGATTATTAGCAGTTTGACAGACAGTTGTAAACACTTCAATATGTAAAGGATGAAATATAGCTAAGCATCTTCTTCCGTTATTTTCACAAGTTGAGTTTCATACCATCGACAATCACTGTAGAAAGATTGCAAGTTAAGAAGTCAAACTATAGAAATCTTAATGCAAGAAGACAAACTATAAAGATCTTTTTGTTTATAAGTTACATTATGGAGAACGCCCGAAAAAAACAGCTACTCCCATAATTTGCACGGGGGGGGGGGGGGGGGGGGTGACATTTGATACCATGGCAACCAGTGGCAGGTAGCACTGAGATATTGTCACCACACACACAAACAGCCACACATATAGCCATTCAGAAAGTACATGTGTGTCAGGGGTGTAAAAGGCCTGAAAACCCCACAGTAGTAGAAGTATTGTTACAGAAATATTGCTGGTGTCAAGACACTGTGATATTTGAGAAAAATCATTTAGAGTTCAGAAAAAACATGTATTGACAGCAAGATATTCACAGATACATAAAAATACCGTACAGGCATGAATTTTAGACTTGGGTAAATTTCTCTCGTTTTCAAATATACACAGATAGTGCTAATATACAGTAAGTCTCGCTTTCAGATACATACTGAAAGTTTTCCAAACATGTTAAAATATGTGAATCTTGCATGGCACAAACCCTAAACTTGGCTGTTTGTGGTCCAGTGATTTTTCACATTTACACACATTGGCCGTACGTTATGGATGGGTTTCTCCATCATTGTTAGAGGTCCTCAGTGGCCTAGTGGTTGGCAAGTTTGGTATCTGATCACAGGCTGTCACCTCTGTGGGTTCGAGTCCAACAAGTGACAATGCTTAGGGCCTGTCCCAATATGACCCTGTCTGTTGAACGAGACGTAAAGCACCAACTTTGACCTTTGCCCATCAATGTCCACATATTGTTGTAAATTTTCTCATTTTTAGAACAGACATCTTGATTTGTGGCCCGTACACACAAATGACGACATGGAACGAGACGATCAGGTTATAAAGTTGGAATTTGTGTAATATATCTTAGTTATTCATGCTAACAACTGTATAATATGGGCTAAAATATATTTATTTATTTTTATGCATTGTAGTCACATGCAAATACAAACTTACAGAATTAATATAAGTGATATAGAGTAAGAAATCTAAAATTCGCCAGGAATCTAAAATTCGCCACCTCTAAAAGCTTAGTTAATTTTATGAAGAAAATGATGTTTTTGTCCAAAAATTGGTATTTTTCAGTTCAAAAAGCCTTAATTTACTATACAGGCAACAAATCTCACCACAATTCATTTATTTTATTAGTATTTTTACATGTGGCGAATTTCAGATATGTGGCGAATTTTAGATTTCTTACTCTAATAATATCAGTGTGTGCCTACCACCATGGATACATTACATATATCTGGTTTATAGTTTTTTTTAGTAAACAGGAGATGACTCAGTATAAAAGGGTTTGACCCCCAACGAGTGACAAGGCTAGGTACCAGTCCTAACATGACTGTGGCTGTTGAACAGGAAGTAAAACCCCAACTTTGACCTTTGGGTGGATTGTGTCATATTGGTTTGTTATGCATGGCCCTTCGAATTGATAATATAAGCCTATAACTATATTCTTCTAGTTTCCTACATCATTTGATGTACCCCACACAGTCGGAGTCAGTGCAATATTAAAGCCGTTTGTCTGGAGAAGTGTAAGTCTATCAATACCTAAACTCACTAAACCATTCTATGTCTTGTGTTTACATTTCCCCTCGGCATTAATTGTTATACTTTGATGTTTTGATAAGTCTGAGAACACACCTGAGATCCTGTCCACTATTCAGTGCAACTCCTCCAATCACGGAACTTCTCCTTCTTATACACTCCGATGTGAAATACAAGAAATTATTATATCACTTACTAAACCCCAGGAAACTCCGTCTATGCTAGAATAGTTAGGAGTATTTTGTATTTATCATGGTTTGTAGTCACTGAACATTTCTTATTCCAAGAAATCCTCAAAATTAAGGATTGTGACTCCTTTCTTTGATATGATATTCAATAAATTTACCTTAACACAGTGGTCTAACTTCCTTTCTTTTAATTTGTAGGACTCCTTAGATATTACAGGCAAAAATACAAGGAGTCCTCACTAAAGCAATGTTAGATAACATCAAAGTTAAGGACTTCCTCAAAATGCAAGTGTTCCTGTCTATTTAAGGACTTCTTTTAATTTTAGAAAAGAGATGATACGGTAAAAATCCTTAAATTGAAAGAGATTTAGTGAAAGTGGGCCTTGGGCTATTAATTAGTAAGGATATAATGGATAAGGCCGGTAAATACTAGCTGTAATTAAGTGAAGTACCTAATTATGTGACACACCTGTGTTAATTTTAAGGGACGGTGTGGGTGTGTGGCTGTATGTTAGGCTGAATATGTCCTTGACATCTGATGAATTTCAATCGGAACAAAACCAAAGCCTATTTCGGTTGACCTACACCAATCTTTAGCGCTGCTTGTTTGCTAGTGACCAGGCGATTCAATTTCTCCAAGTGACACAAACACAGCTTGATATGATGACAGTGAGGTTACAGCTCAATCTGTTCCAGCTTTCCACCTGTCAGGACCTGGTCTCAGATCATAACCAAACCTGCAATTGGAAAACTGGTGGCTGCATGCCAGTGATCGATGGTTTTCAGATCAGGACAAGTATACACCAAAATATGTTAGTTTATGGCATTGATATGGGAAACATGAGGTCACATGGCTAGAGTTAGTAAAGCATTAAACATTAAGATATTCAAAATTAGTGACAAACTGTCTGCTAATTTGTTTGTACTTGACATGCTGAATTTGTATCTGCAAACTTTTGATCATTTTGGTCCTCCCTGGCCTAGTTGTCAGCAATTTTACCATCTAATCACAGATTGTCACCTCAGTGTGGGTTCAACCCCCACAAGCTAGAAACCCTTACTCACTTTGACCTTTGGTCGTCTGATCACTTATCCAATTGCCAAACCAAAAATTAAAAGTCTTTTGCCTCAAAAAAAACTTGTACGACTGTGGCACGTGTGTGTTTGTGTGGGCATATAAATGCATGACACACTGTCAAACTGTGTTGTCCTTTGTGACACTGCCTATAAGTATTCATGAGAGGTAATTTTGTACTACTTCATGTAGGTGTGCCAAACTAGCAGCACAGCATTAGCAGTGGTAGTTGTACATCGCTAATTGGATTGCTAATTGCATGGTTGTATGACTGTGTATATGCCTACATCCATGTAGTTGTGGTTGTTTGTGTCTTGAACAAGCCATGCAGTGATTCCACACTACCGACTGCTGGCGTCCAGTTGTCGATCACGGTTTCATCGCCATTCTCTCACGAGATAGACTTTCACCCAGTCATTTTGTCTTCTGTGAAATATATGGTTACTGTATGACTTCTGAAGAAACAGACAGCCCTGACAGAGGGATTTTTTGAGTGACTACCCTTCTTACTCGAGAATGCTTGTGGTATAATCAACTCCTGTAAGTTTCTAATCTAAATTTAACTGTTCAGGTTACTGGTGGATACAAATACAAAGATTTGGAGCCAGTCTACTCAGGAGAAGTCATTCCCGAAGGAAACAGTCTCTCTCAGAAACTGTTGTGTGTGTGGAACATTGTGCACTTATGCACAACTTTAGTTTATACTTTTACTTACAGATATTTACAACAAACATAGATTTTACTTAAATAGATATTTTTACTTACAGATATTTACAACAAACATAGATTTTACTTAAATAGATATTGTTGCCATTATGTATATGTTCCAAAATTATATCTATTAAAATAGAAATTGTGAAATGTAGCTCACTTCCCAAAATTACTTTCAGTCTCTGCAAGGGTTTGTTTATGGTCAAAACATAGCCACTGAGGATGTAAAGATTTCACTTATTTTATTTCATGTGTTTCCTTTTTCAATGTTAACAAACCACAATGGACGATCGCCAATGCCGGTCTAGTCTTCTGTCCATAGACTAAAATAAACAAATATCAAATACAATTACACATTAATTCAGGGTGTATGACCTTGTCAACTAAAGATCTGATAAGAAATTTAATACCATTATGTATAAATTCACAGTGTGTGTAAGCATTCTTGACAACAAAATATAGATCTGGTCATAGTAAAGACATAGCTATTAAAATAGTTAGAACCGTTCAAATTAATTCCCAAATATGGAAGAAATGGTTTAAAATTTAATTCCTTTTAAAAAATTAACATTAAGGCTCTCTTTATTTGGTCTTGTGAAGACAATTTTACCATGTGTGCAAAGGGACTACAGTTGTCGCCTACAGGGCAACTGTGGTTGATATGCAAGGCTGGAGTAGCTCCCCCATGAGATGAGGGAAAGGAGGGGGGGGGGGCAATTGACAATCTAGCTTGACACAAACAAACTGTGATGCCAGGTAAAAGAAATGTAGAATGCGCCTTGTGTGTATGAGTCCTGTGTAGTAATAGGGAATTGTTAATTAGTCCATGCTTGAAATAGGAGATGCACAGTCAAACCACCCCCCCCCCCCCTCAACCCCCTAAAGCCACCCTGCTGCAGAGAACAGAAAAATTGAAAAATTGATGGGATTCGCTAAGTGAATTACTAGAAATAGAACAGGGATTTATATTCCATGTACACACACACCTGTGAAAAAAATATGATGGATTGTATCAGGGTATTATAAGAGATTGGGGTGTTTACTTAATGAGTAGTTTTAAGCTAAGGTACCACAACAGGAGACAGTTGACCACACCATATATATATATAGTATGTCACAACAGCGAGGGAAATAACTGTATGCCATGGTCAATTGAGATAGTTATCAATGGTAGACTAATGTCAAAATATATATGGATAGAAACATAGTTCATAGGATGTTTTATAGTTTTATGTATAAAAACAATGTTTGCCTAGGTTGAGTAAAATGTCCAATGTCATGGTACAAAATAGCTCAAATTCTGCAAGAACTCTAACTGAAGGATCGAAAAATCTATGAAAAATATAGCAAACCTCTGGGTGTGGCTCAAATGAAAAAAAATGTGACAATTGATGTAAAAAATATTGGATGCTTTTAAGACATTAATTCTAGATGTGCAAACTGTGACAATATTACACAAAAGTAACCATAGAAATACAGTAACTGTGTTGAAAGACTGGATTGTTTGTACACTGGTATCCACAGAACTGGGATTTGTTACCATGGTAACACATCACGTACTTGTATGCAGCATATTGTGAGCTTAATGCTCAGGACAATTAGTCACCTTGGACACAGTTTAGATATTTGTTTTGTTTATCCATTGATAACCACAGTAATAGGATATTGTCATTTTGGCAATACATTTTAAGGAAATAGGTAAAAAGTACGTTTATGTTGCCCTGGATATTGTGTATAATTAGTATCCATAGAGACTGAGTATATTGCAATGGATATATTGAAACTTATATTGAAAAGAATACCTTTGGTACAGGTAAGTATTTGTACCTCAATACCATAGACAGTGGCAGCACTGTATTACACATGAATGGTATACATATCTCATTAATAAATATTAAACAACATATCTTAGTTTGAACCAGTGTCCTTGCTTATTATCAGCTGCATATTGTTTCCTTTCCATCTGTCGCAAGAGTTCTTTTCTAAAAACAGTCTAATCTCTTTCAAAAATTGCTTTGTCAGAAGCCAGCACACAGCTCATAATTTTCCAGGGGTAACAAAAATATAACAACTTAAATGGTAACACCATGTACACAGGTAATACCATGTACCTACTCAGTACTGGACAAAATATAAGTACTGTTTGGCCAATGCTACCTTCAGTTTCATCTAAGCATGCAAAATGAATGAAACTACCTTTCAAGTATAAATTGTTGTATCATTTTAAATTATAGTCTCGTCAATTTCACACTCACCCCAAAACATAACGCTGACGTCACATATTACCCATAATGCATCAATATTTATCTCCCCGGATAAGTGTCCACAAAGTGAACATAATCAATCACATTACTTGGACAAGCAACATGCATTCTGTTTAAAGATGGGTCATCTCTGTAATTAATTACAAACATGTTGGGAAGAGTTTTACAAACAGAACAGACCCCTATAACTCACATACAGGCGCCATACAAATACATTCCTGATCAAGTCACTTTGTAGAAACAAATCCTTGTCATTAGTTGTTTACACAGAGCAGAAAACTGCCATACAGCCCCCCAGAAATAAGTGGGGGTATTTTATGAGGGTCCTTTGCTCTCAGCTTTTAGCATTGCCCTACCAAGGCTGTGGATATTCTTTTGACAGATTTGTTTCAATTTACACGAGTTTGATGTCATTTTCAACGTAATACATAGTTGTATAAGCTTTTAGGGTTATTATGGAGGAAAACAGATGTGAAGGATTTGATTTAATTTGACTTATATGAGTTTATACACCACCTTCAACATACGTGTAGGTAGGAGATACTAGCTGGTCAAGATTCTTCAATGTAAGATATACTAGTTGGTCAAGATTCTTCAATGTCCACATAGGGTTGGGTCCGGGTTTGAACCGCCAACCTCAGTAGGAGGCGAGTGTGTTGCCCAACACTTCACTGAGACCCCTCAGATAATCAGGAAAAGACAGCAGCTAATCAAGGGGAGGGCACTGTGGTGCAGTAGTAACACACTCGCCTCCCACCTCTAAGGTCAGCAAGGGGCCATGGTGGCAGAGTGGTAACACTCTCACCTCCCACCTCTGAGGCCAGGGTTTGATCCCCGTCACGGCCTGAAGTGGGAAAGCTGGTAGTTGCTTGCCGTTGGTTGCCAGTTTACAGTACACAACCCCAGCAAACTGTATGTACTGGTTTCCTCTGCCCTTCCAACTACCCGTCGTGATATGACCTGTACAGTGTTGAAAGCGATGTAAAACCCCAAATAAATAAATAAATAAAAAATCTAAGCTCAGCGGTTCAAATCCTGAACCATATGTGGGGAAGGTGGTAAGTTTCTCACCGATGGTCAGCAGTTTACATTACAGAACCTTGACCAACTGTATGTAGTGGTTTCCTCTGCCCATAAAACTGCCCTTTGTGATATGACCTATGTCAGTGTTGAAAGCGACCATAAAAGCCAATTTTTTAAGCAGCTGATCAAGATTGTTCATTGCAACCAACTTCGTAGCTGCAGACTTCCACAATCAAAATCAAGGCCCAGATTCGAAATGGTATCAGAAGTCGGTTCCACTGAAGGACTTAGTCCAGACTAATTAAGTCGAGACTTTTGTCTTAAACTTAGTGTGGAATTTTATAGACTTAGTTGATTTAACAAAAACGTTAACTCTAAGATATTGGTGCCATGCATTTTTCTTCACTTCAAAATTTGAAATGGCTGTAAATAGAGTAGGCTTTGAGTGATTTTGTGTGGTCACAAGATTTAGTCTCCAAAAAGTTTGCGAATTCTTTAAAATAAAGATCTTTTCATATTGCTGGCATTCTAGACAAGGTATCTCATACTAACTTAAACTATATTATTAGATCAGGTCATCTCAGAACATGTTACTGTTTGTGTGTACATGCCTTAACTTTGACCTTTACAATTAAATTCCACTAGCGGATCCAGGGGGGGGGGGGGGGGCGGTCAGGGGGTTCGGACCCCCCCCCCCCCCCCCCCCCCCCCCCCTTGAAAAATAATGTAAAGGGGTTCAACCCAAAGTACAAAATTATTTCTTGACAGTGGTGTTAAATTTACAGGAAATGCACTCTATTTTTACCAAAAATTAATTTTTTTCCAGGGGGATGCCCCCCGACCCCCCTTAGTTATAATATGTCTGATGTGAACCCCACCTTACTCGATGTGAACCCCCACCTTACTTAAAAGCTGGACCCGCCCTTGAATTCTATGCCTGTATCAAGGCTACCTACATTGTAGTTTTTTTTTGCAGACAATTTTTTTCCTATATCTCATTGTGCCTTGTCAAATCCCTGCTAATCAAACAACAGACTTATGGCAGAAATAGTTACCCCCTTGTTTTGAGTGCAAGCCATGAAAGTGAGAGGTACTTCTCAGTTCTGTGTGACACTGAGATTTTTCAAACAGTCGCAAAGGCATTTGGACTCATTGATGACAAGTGACAGGATATTGTTGTTTGATGCATATATATATGCATATATCAGTATCTGAGTTAGTCTGATGGATCTCAAAGATATTTGGGATCATTTGAACTTTTTTTAAATAACACTGTAAAAGGCTATTTTTGTTTTCATATGCATCTGTCTGTCTGTATATTATGGGCAGTGTTTTGTTCTGTTAATATTCACCATTTAATAAAATTATTGTCTCTTTAATTAGATATTTAAATTTTATTTTCAAAACTTAAACATTGGTGAAAAGGAAAGGGCCTATAATAATAATAATAATAATGTAATGGATGTAAATTAGATACAGGTAATTGCACTGTAATTGGTACCTTTGAGTTGCTATTGAAGCAATCAATAATTGCTTTTGGAACTTAGCAGAGAAATGGAACTTGTGATAAATTGGGTGAAAACTCTGGTTAATTCAGTGGAGAATCTGTGATGAAATGTCTTACTATGAATAGTGTCTCTGGTTTTGATGATTTCTTGGTGATTTTCTGCATTCTAAGGGGGCAGTACTTACATAACTGCATTACTACAACAACATTCTATTTACACGGATGAAAACAAAACCCGAAGAAAAAGAAAAATGAATAGAAAATGTTAAAATATTTCAGGAGTAACACTACCTGCTATTGTAACTGGAGTAACAAGATTTTTGGATAATTATCTTCAAGGTTGGAAATAACTGAGGTTAGAAAGGTGTATTTCTACTACTAATACTAACAGCTACTACTGTGAGTCTGTTTTGAAGGTAAGCTTTTTATCAGCCAGGTATTTGCATTGATTTTTGATCAATCATAGAATTACATTAAAATGAAACCCATGTGACAATGGGAGATTGTTTTCTTCTACTAATATATACCAATACATTCACAGTACCTCACTATAAATTGACACCACTGGAATACACATTGTATATTTTTTGCTTGCTGTGTGTATGTGTACTCCAATTTGATTTGATAAACGTATGCCTCAACACAAGTTAGCTGTTAAAAAAAGTCACTTTACACCATAGCATGCACACTAATTCACTTGTGAGAATGTTTTTGAATGGGCGATAAAGAAGTTGTAGGATAAAATCAGCGCCCGAAATGGCACCCTAATAATCAACGTATACAGACTTAGATGATTTAGACTGGCAATGTACAGAACTTATTCTTTACTTCAGTTTTGTGCCAATTTTAGAAGACTGCCAAATTATGAAACTAAGCAGTATGTTTCCATGCATTTGATACTAAAAATTTCTAAAATTAATTTCTAATGCTAATTTTGTGTTCTTATTACAGAATTTACACTGAAAATTAAATGTTTAGGGACCATGGTGGTGCAGTGGTAACACACTCGCCTCCCACCTCTAAGGTCATTGGTTCCAACCCCGGGTGGTATGCTGGAAAGTTGTTAGTTGCTTACTGATGGTCGGCAGTTTACAGTACAGAACCTTGACCAACTCTATGTACTGGTTTCCTCTGCCCACAAAACTACCTGTCTATATAGTGTTGAAAGTGACGTAAAACCCCAAATAAAAAAAAAATTATTAAATGTTTAGGATGTTGATGGTATAATGATCCTGTAAGGGCGGAAATTCAGGTAATATTATGGCATTGCAGTTAACCTTGAGCGACACAGTGATTAAATGATGAAAAAATTGGATGGATGTTGGGTGATGGGATTTAATAAGCAGATCAATTCAATATCAAATAGACTCATAATTTGTAGCTTCTCAGTATAATCACAACAGATATACCTATACTGTTAATGTTTTGACCGTGCTATCACAGAACCAAGACCGCCCCACCCCCTCCATCAAAGCCCACTCCTTTAACATGGAGAGTTTTTTACCTAATTAAGATTTTCTTTGCATTGGTAGCTTTGTCAAAGCCATAGGAATTCTAGCTCATTTTTGTCACTTCTCCACGGAGCCTAGGAAGGGATATAGAGCAGTTTTCCTATCATTTGTTACCTCGTTACCATGAGATAGTAACTCATTCCCAAATCATTCCCACAAGATAGAAAGTTGTTCCCACAAGATACTAAGCCGTTCCCACAAGTTAGAAAGTTGGTACCACAGGATACTAAGTCGTTCCCACAAGATAGTAAGTCATTACCACAAGATACTAAGTTGTTCCCACAGATTAGCAAGTCGTTACCACAAGATACTAAGCTGTTCCCACAAGATAGCAAGTCATTTCACGAGTTACTAAATCATGCTTCAATGCGACTGTACAGGCAATTTCTTTGTATATCATACCTAACTCATCTTGAGGAACAACATAATATCTAGTGGTAACAACTTTTTAACTGGTGGGAATGACTTAATAAATGGTAAGAACGACTTACTGGTAATGAGTTAGTGGCGGGAACAATTTAAAAAGTGGTAGGAATGAGTTAATAAGTGGTGGGAATGAGTTAGCAAGTGATTTGAACGAGTTAGTAAGTGGTGGGAACTACTTAAGAAGTGGTTGGAACAAGTAAGTGGTGGCAATGAGTTAGTAAGGGGAGGGTATGAATGAAAACGCATGGATTTTACTATCTGGTGGTAACCAGTTTGTATCTTGTTCCTACAAGTTAGTTTCTTGTTCCCACAAGTATGTCATTTCCATGACTTAATATCTCATTACCACAACTTAGTATCTCATTACCATGACTTACTAAGTTGTGGGAATGACTTAGTATCTTGTGGTAACAACTTGCTAATTTTTGGGAACAAGTTAGTATCTTGTGGTAATGACTTGCTAACTCATGGTAACAAGATAAAATAAAAATGATATTGAAACAGTTCTATGTCTCTTCTGGGGTTCCGTACCTTTGAGCATAACTTTTTATCGATAAATAGTTAAATAGGGTGATTTTAATTGATTCGGAAATAATAAAGAGTTTATTAGTACAAATCGTCTGAATAGTGGGACATTAACATTTCATTTCCAATTAATTCCACTTATTAGAAACAATTTATTAGAAAAAAAACATTCCTTTTTAATGTCAAGTAGGCTCGCTTCAAAAACACAGTAAAACCTATAAGAAGCAAGCTCACCTTTAAAAAACATTGACTTAAATTCAGACTGTCCCGTAGCCAAGCCATTTGACGAATCTTGTAGCAAAGTAGCAGGTTTCAGTGTCATTACTGGTGTAATGGAAGATGTTATCTTTGCTGTTACGCCCCGGTGTAATGTAATTAGTCTTCTAAGGGATCTTTGCTAGCCATTCCCAAGGACTTAATCATTGTAAACAGGGCTCCTACATTTGCAAAGGGATTATTCCATCGCCACATCTAAACCAGTATTTGAATAAAGAGGTTTTAATCTTGTCTTGATCATTTAACTGAACCCTGTGGCTATTATGTTCAGGTATGGTTGGACTATTTGAAATTCGTGGTTGTTATGTGTGATAGATGGTTTAACTATTTGAACATGATGGTTATATTGCCCAGTTGTTGGTTTGCCTACGTGAACACCGAAGCTGGATTCTTTAATTGATGGTTTAACTATTTGAACACATTGGCTGTACTGTCCAGTTGTTGTTTTTACTGTATTGTCCAATTGTTGGTTTTACAATGTGAACACTGTGGTTGTATTTTCCAATTGATGACAACATGACAACATTCTTCAATATATTTTGTTATGGTTTATATAGTAAAATATGTGAAATTATAATGAGGTTTCCTATAACTCGACTATTATAGAGGTTTTGGGCCAAAATTTTCCAATATTATTATTATTATTATTTTTAATTTCTGTCTTTTTTTAAGCTTGAATTCCTCACTTCTTAGCAAATGTATTGTATTTACTCTGTACACTTTTGTTTTGTATATCATGTCTTTTACTCTAAATATTCTAAAAGATGATTTTTAACTGAAATATGTATAACAACATTCTTTATATGTTTTTCACCAGGTTAGGGCTTTCAAAGTAACAGTTCAGTAAAAACCACACATCCCTTGAGTTCTAATTTAACTCTGCAATTAGAGACAGATTTCATTTAGTTTTATGCATTTATGTTTTAAATCTCTAAAAGGCATTTAATTTCAGTCTTTTGCCCTTATGAATTCTTGATTAGTAACAATAAACTCTAGATGAAGTTTACACTTAGTTTTGACATTTTAAAGAATGCATTAATTTCAGATATTGCTGAAAAAACACATTCATCAATTTCTGATACCACCAAAACATTTATTGATTTCATATGCTATTGAATGATATATTCATTAATTTCAGATGCTACTAAAATATATGCATTAATTTTAAATACTACTGTAACATATATATAAATTTAGATACTGTTGAAACATGTATTCATTAATTTTGGATACGGTTGAAACATGTATTCATTAATTTGAAATACAGTTGAAACATATATTCATTAATTTGAGATGCGGTTGAAACATATGTTCATTTATTTGAGATACAGTTGAAACATATATTCATTAATTTGAGATTTGGTTGAAACATATATTCATTTATTTGAGATTCGGTTGAAACATATATTCATTTATTTGAGATAAGGTTGAAACATATATTCATTAATTTGAGATACTGTTGAAACATGTATTCATTAATTTGAGATACAGTTGAAACATATGTTCATTAATTTGAGATATGGTTGAAACATATATTCATTAATTTGAAATACAGTTGAAACATATATTCATTCATTTGAGATGCGGTTGAAACATATATTCATTTATTTGAGATTCGGTTAAAACATATATTCATTAATTTGAGATACTTTTGAAACATATATTCATTTATTTGAGATTCGGTTGAAACATACATTCCTTAATTTGAGATACTGTTGAAACATATATTCAATAATTTGAGATGCTGTTGAAACATATATTCACCAATTTCACATACTGCTATAACATTTGCTCATTCATTTCAGATACCACTGAAACATATATTTATTGATTTTAGACATAACTGTAACATATATTCTGTAATTTTAGATGCTGCTGCATAAAATATATTTAATGTCACAACACCGTCAAAATATATATTCATAAATTTCAGATATTGCTATGTAAAAATATGTCATTTTTTTCTTTTTCTACACTTGTATTCATATTGTTATCAAACTCTGTTACAAGAAAAAAAAATATTAATATATACCAGACACTGTCCTGATTCATCTTCATAAACATCCCCGCTCTAAGTGGGTCTCTAAAGTGAAACTGCAAGTGTCTCATTAATCTCCTGTAACTGACAGTTTCTGGTAATAGCTATTCTTCTGTCTCATACAATAAATGTAAGTGCTTTCCTTACATTTTTGAGATCTTTAAGGTCAATCGCCCCGTCTATTTTGTTTCCTGGTGTACATCATTTTTTTCCTTTACAAAACTGTTTACTTTTACCTTGACAGAGCCGTTCTGCAGTGGAAGCTGTGGCTTTTACCTCCCTTTCATCAGTTGACATCATATCTAGACTTGTCCTCACTTGTCCCCAGGTTGCCACAACCTAGACTCAAACCCAGACCCACCAAGGTGAAAGTTACTGCCTCTTTGATATAAAACCAAAATTTTGACCTTTGACAACAAAAGTAACTACTACTTTTACAGCAGCTGCTACTGTTGCTACTACTACTACTACTGCTACTACTGCTGCTACTTTTCAGAAAAATCTATGGCTATAATATATGAACGGATTTATGCATTATGTTTTCAGATACCACTTTGACTGGAGTGAGCTGAAACCAGCATCTGTTAGATGCACTCTTGCCTTGTGCAGTGATAGTCTTTTGACGGAGAATGGCAGGCAGTGGAACAGTGAACATGTGTAGATTCCAACAAGTCTTATCGTAACAAGAGATCAGTTTATTGAACTATCAGTCTGTAGGCGTAAGCAAATGATGATTTGTTTTTGGAAGTTGGAATATCTTTGAATGAACAGGATACAGAATCAGTGTTACTGTAATCAAGAGACTCTTTCCTTCTTGAACCAAATAAAGCCCTTGGATTGAAATGGTTTGCAAGAGTCATTAGATCAACTGAAGAGGTTACATCTTTATGGACGGTGATCAGAGAGTATTTAATGACACCCTCTCTGAGGAATGCTAAAAGCATTCTGGTCAGAGGGAAATAACAGAAGCCATAAAGACAACAGCAGCTTAATTGAAGCAGCAAGTAGAAGTACTGACAATATACAGGAAGTTTGTTGCAAGACAGGAAGTAGATTTGTGGGGATACCGAAAGTCAGTTGCAAAACAGGAAGTGGACAGGGAGCAAGATCAGCAATCATGGGTTCTGCATTGTCCAACAAAAACCAAACCACAGTGAGAGTGGTTAGGGTGGAAGAAACCACTTTACAGGTAGCTTGTTTATAGTGTTGTCATCTTACAGATCGAAGGTTTACCTTGCCTTGTATAGTTTTATTTGTATATACGAATTTAAACTACGCCTGAGATATATTATTTTGTTAAAAGTGTCCAATATCTTTCCTTAATGGGCAGTTGTCCCACTCTCTGATTTTGGCCATATATAGAAGCCTTTTTTTACACATTTCCAAAGAAATACCTTCTACATCTGTTTCAACCAAAATTATCACAAGAACCTCCCAAAATGCACAACAGGAATATAGGAATAAAAAGTAAGAATGTTAAAACATCTTTCTTTAAAATTACAAATAAAGGAATTGGTGTTATTTAAATAGGTTAATAGCCTCGTAAGTGTCCAATATTAGAAAATAATCGATTGTTGACTTGGTCCCTTCGGGACCTTGTAGATAATCCATTATTTTCTAATAATGGAGACTTACTTGGCCATTGACCTATACATGTGAATATAAAGACTTATATGGTACCAAAAAGCACCTGTGGAAAGAAACATTGAGGATAACCTTATTTGCATGTTCATTATACATTGATATGGCTTACATGTACAGATGTATCTGTACAGGCATCAAACCATGATTCCTCGGTGGAACCCCGAATGACCCAATGGTAAACAAATTTGCAATTTGATCACTTGGGTCTGACCTTTTGGGTTGAGGGTTTGAATCCAACTCCTGGCCAGATGTTGAAGATATCACGGAAAAAAGGGATGACGAACCTATACATATGCACTGTCAACAATGCTTTGTTGAAACTTTTCTGAGATCCTATATCAAACATATATACAGAGTTGAAAGTAGAACTTGGTGACCACATAGAAACATCCCCAAAAAACTACTTTAGAGAGGTGTCTTATATGTGTATGCTTTACTTTGAGCCAGAAAGTTATTCTTTTGTTTAAAATGTCCAATATCTGGTTAGTTGTTCCGCTCTGTGATTTTGACCATATATATGGAAGCCTTTTTTACACATAAAAAATAATGAACTGTTGACTCAGTCCCTTCGGGACCTCATAAACAATCCAGTATTTTAAAATATTGGACACTTACTTGTTCATTAACCTATACGTGTGACAGCCATATCTATGTCTTTGTAGACAAAATTCACAAATTCAAGACTAATTTTAGGCCAGGACCTTTTGTAACACTGTCCTTATGGGTACCTTTTCCATTGAAATTTAGCTCATCATGAATCCCTGCTTAAGCCCCTCTTACATCCCATCGTACGTGCACGTACGTCCTGGTTGCAGAGAAAAATCGCCTGATTTGCAAGGGACACTTAAGCTACCCTTGCTATTTTATAACAGAATTTCAAGGTCACACAGACCCCGCAATGAATATTGGCATGCACATTTTATCTGCGTACATGAAGTATGTCTAAGGGTAACTTACGAGAGACTTGCACATGTGCATTCTCCTTTCTAGTGCAGTAGATTTACTTCTACTGTTTGCAAGTGCTGTAAGATACCCTGACGTGTACCTTGCAAGTATATAAACCCACTGTGAGGCCTTTAGCTAGTCACAATCTGTTCTTTGATGTTTATGTACTGACACAGTTGTTGGGAAAACACACCCTGTTTACACGTGCAAATCTCTGCTACCCCACTACCAGGCTATGTTCATATTTTTCAACGATATTTGCAGCACACTTACGTGTGTATACATGTACGATGGGATGTAAATGAGGCTTATGGTAGAGAATGTACTGACACAGTTGTTGGGAAAACACACCCTGTTTACACATGCAAATCTCTGCTACCCCACTTACAGGCTATGTTCATATTTTTCACCAATATTTGCAGCACACTTACGTGTGTATATGTTACAGTGAATATGTGTAATCAGGGAATATGCGTATTCCCTGAAAATTTCAGGGAATACGCGTATTCTCTAAAGCAGTCAGGGAATACGCGTATTCCCTAAAAATTTCAGGGAATACACGTATTCCCTGGTTTTGATGACCAGAGAATACACGTATTCCCTAACTAGAAATTACTGAGAAAACAACGTTTGTATTTTTATAAAGTACTTTACCTTGCTGAGGTAATATAAGTATAATATAACCTACATAACATCATACATGATTAGATAACATAGCTTTCACTGTACCATGATTGAAAACATAAAAATACAAAATATGTGCCAAAAAGTAGTATTTATGCCTTGTTTTAAGATTGTCTGTTGGCTATTAGATATTTTAACTAAGTTTATAATATATACTTATCTTTAGACTAAAATTATTTTTAGGTTTTTTTTTATTTATGAAATAGTTCTCCATTAAAGCTGTCTTCAGATTAAGTATCTATTATACTACACTCCTCTGACTAAAAACTGTATTAACTTGAAACACCCCAATATTTTAGTTTTAATTTAAAAGTATCCATTAGTTAAATATAGAGCTAAAATAAACAACTAAATGAATAATTTATTACATTTCAGCTTGTCAGAGTAATTTTCTCAAGGCTTTTGTTTATTAATTGTACATTCTCAGCTAATCCAATTGGTGTCACAGTCTTATGATTTCTCTTTACTTAGCTCTTTGATCTTTAATCCTTTCAATCAGAAAGAAGCCACCCATGCATCAGTGATCAAGACAGGTTATTAAGATTAAAGAAATATTTCCCTAGCTATTATAAAGGAACCCGTTCAGTTTACAACTAAAATATCTTCTGTTAAAAATATTGGTCAAGCATGAATAAGTGAAAATTCTATTAAATTGGAAAACCCCATCAATTTTTAATGGATTACAGCTAAAGTAAACAACTAGCTTAAAAGTTAAATATTGTAATTTACCTCCCAAAATATGAGAAACTGACTTCTCATAATATTACACATTTTACATGTGCATCACTTATTGGTTGTATTTTACCATAGAATGCCCTTTTTCCCTCCTTAACTTATTCATACTCTGAAATTGTAGCTCATCCTTCTAGTATACATTATAGTGTCTATAAGTATGCTTTGTAGTAAAGTTACAGAAAGTAATGTATGATGAGAAGTGAGACATTAAATTGTTAAATTTATATGTGAAGTTTCTTGTTTATTTCTAGTGTGATACTTTAAAGGTGATCCATTACACATATTCACTGATTTTAGTTTAGTGAATATGTGAAGCAACTGCTTGACAAAACCAGGGAATATGCGTATTCCCTGAAAATTTTCAGTGAATACGCGTATTCCCTGATTACACATATTCACTGTAACATATATATGGATTTAAACTATGCCTGAGAGACATTCTGTTGTTAAAAGTGTCCAACATCTTTCCTTAATGGGCAGTTGTCCCACTCTCTGATTTTGGCCATATATAGAAGCCTTTTTTTACACATTTCCAAAGAAATACCTTCTACATCTGTTTCAACTAAAATTATCACAAGAACCCCCCAAAATGCACAACAGGAATATAGGAATGAAAAGTAAGAATGTTAAATCATCTTTCTTTAAAATTACAAATTAAGGAATTGGTGTTATTTAAATAGGTTAATAGCCTCGTAAGTGTCAAATATTAGAAAATAATCGATTGTTGACTTGGTCCCTTCGGGACCTTGTAGACAATCCATTATTTTCTAATACTGGAGACTTACTTGGCCATTGATCTATACATGTGAATATAAAGACTTTTTGGTACCAAAAAGCACCTGACGTATGGAAAGAAACTGTATAACATCAAAGTGCTTTTAATATTGAGGATAACCTTATTTGCATATTCATTATACATTGATCTGGCTTATATGTACAGACGTATCTGTCCAGGCATCAAACCATGACTCCTCAGTGGAACCCCGAATGACCCAATGGTAAACAAATTTGCAATTTGATCACTTGGGTCTGACCTCTTGGGTTGAGGGTTTGAATCCAACTCCTGGTCAAATGTTGAAGAAATCAGGGAAAAAAAGAGATGACGAACCCATACATATGCACTGCCACAATACTTTGTTGAAACTTTTCTGAGATCTTATATCAAAGGTATATACAGAGTTGGAAGTAAAACCTGGTAACCACATACAAACATCCCCAAAAAAATCTACTTTAGAGAGGTGTCTTATATGTGTATGTTTTATTTTGAGCCAGAAAGTTATTCTTTTGTTAAAAATGTCCAATATCTGGATAGTTGTTCCACTTTGTGATTTTGACCATATATGGAAACCTTTTTTACCCATTAAAAATAATGAACTGTTGACTCAGTCCCTTCGGGACCTCGTAAACAATCCAGTATTTTAAAATATTGGACACTTACTTGTTCATTAACCTATATCTATGCCATATGTATGTCTTTGTAGACAAAATTTACAAATTCAAGTGTAATTCTAGGCCAGACCCTTTTGTAAAATTGTCCTTATGGGTACCTTTTCCATTGAAATTTAGCTCATCATGAATCCCTGCTTAAGCCCCTCTTACATCCCATCGTACGTGCATGTACGTCCTGGTTGCAGAGAAAAATCGCCTGATTTGCAAGGGACACTTAAGCTACCCTTGCTATTTTATAACAGAATTTCAAGGTCACACAGACCCCGCAATGAATATTGGCATGCACATTTTATCTGCGTACATGAAGTATGTCCAAGGGTAACTTATGAGAGACTTGCACATGTGCATTCTCCTTTCTAGTGCAGTAGGTTCTCCCTATTTACTTCTGCTGTTTGTAAGTGCTGTAAGATACCCTGACGTGTACCTTGCAAGTATATAAACCCACTGTGTGGCCTTTAGCTAGTCCAAATCTGTTTTTGATGTTTATGTACTGACACAGTTGTTGGGAAAACACACCCTGTTTACACGTGCAAATCTCTGCTACCCCACTACCAGGCTATGTTCATATTTTTCAACAATATTTGCAGCACACTTACGTGTGTATACATGTACGATGGGATGTAAATGAGGCTTATGGTAGAGAATGTACTGACACAGTTGTTGGGAAAACACACCCTGTTTACACATGCAAATCTCTGCTACCCCACTACCAGGCTATGTTCATATTTTTCAACAATATTTGCAGCACACTTACGTGTGTATACATGTATGATGGGATGTAAGAGAAGCTTATGGTAGAGGTCCTTCTCCGCTTACTCGACATTCAAGTTAAGGGGGGTGTCAGCTTTATCAGTGTATGTTACTTGTTAACAAATGTCTCACACAATGCTTCACATTCTCAGGTTCAAGGTAGAAGGCTGTCGCCACAAGAAGCGCCACCTAAAGGGAAAACGCCAAAGCAAAGCAGTAAGAAAAATAAGGTAGATCCAAACAACGGCAGAACAACAGAGACTAACATCACAAAGGCTGAAGGTATGGAGTGTTTTATTGGCACCTTTGTGTTATGTATATAACTTCAGATGCTTAGTTCTTATTTCACAATGTTAATAATAATTTAGTAATATCATGTAAGAATCTGATAGAAATTGTCAAGTGCTAGTTATAAAACATAACTAAGAAAGAAATTATTTTAAAAATCAAAGTTCAGTCTCCAGTTGCTCATCAAACTAAATTCAAAGTCTAAAATGAATACAAGTTACAGATATTTAAGAAAAACACACACTAATCTACAGATGTTGTCAAATACCACACACTAACCTGCAGATGCTTACCAAAACCACTCGCTAACTTGTAGATGCTTACAAAAACATACTCCAACCTACAGATGTTTTCAAATACCACATACTAACCTATAGATGCTTAAAAACCACACTCTAACCAACAGATATTTTCAAACACCACACACTTATCCACAGATGCTTACAGAAACCACGTATTAACTTACAGATACTTACAAAAAACAAACATTGGCCCACAAATGTCACAAAAACACACTCTTACCTTCAGATGCTTTCAAATTACACACATTAACCCACAGATGCTTAAAAGATACATACTAACTTACAGATACTTACAAAAACCCCAAACTGACCCACAGATGCTTCCAAAGCCACAAACTAACCCACAGATATTTTCAAATACCACACACTGACCTACAGATACTTACAAAAACTACCATTTTTGTGTTCACAGAAAATATGGCAGACATGACCAGGCAAGAACTGGTAAAATCACTGCAATCCAACCTGTCCATGAAAGGAGATGTCCTGGAATATGAACACAATGAAGGTATGTGTATCATTGCCAAGCTATTCACTTTCAACAGCTGAAACATCGTGGAAAATATCATGATGGATGGTTTCACTGGCTGTGTGAAACCAGGCCTGTTTGTATTGGGCTTCTGCTCACATTAGGCAGAATGGCTTGAATCTTTGGGAAGGTTTTTTAATTAGCAAAAGTTGGTAATTGTGCTTACTGATGACCAATCCATTACTTGGCGGGATTTAATTAACAACTGGTGTGCATTGGTTTCCTCCATCTCTAAATGTTCACATTGTCATGTGACCAATAGAGTGTATTGAGAGTGACATAAAATCCTAATAAAATCTAACTTCCAAATATAGACAAGGTTGAGAATTTACCAAAGAAGGCAGATATGACAAGTCAGTGACTGTATCGGGATGTATCGGTGATAAATGGGTCTTATATTATTTGTTTATCACCACAATAACATTTTGTGAATATTGTATATTTCTAAAGACCATGTGAAAATGATTTACACAATGTTGTCAATGACTTTGGTCTTAAATGGGAAAGTCCTGAAGTGATTACAATTTAAAGAGAGGTAAACAAAAACAGAAATATTGAAGTTTGGTCCCAGAAAAGGTTTTTGGTGACAATCTCAATAATTATGAGTTGGTGAAATAAGATTAGTTTATATTAAAGGTAGACACTGGTGTCGTTTGCATAACTTTGTCAAGGAAAGCAGCATTTGAGGTCTGTGTGTTTGAGTATGTGTTTGTAGAAGTTCTAAAACACATGAGCTCATTTTTTTTTTAGATTTTTTTTGGGACAAAGCCGTACACAGTGCAGTATGGCCCCGTTTTGTCTGCTCGTAAGTTTCACATGATGTCATTACGTGTATTATGCACGAGCACTTTATGACTGCACATTCCTCGCGCTACAATTTAATGGCATTTCATTTGTAAATATTGTTTTACGTCAGTGATAAAATTTGAAGTTCAATTTAAATTGAGGGAAACACTGTGTTGTTCCCTATGTATTTGCTTAAAATTTTTGTTGACGTACTTTATATAAAATCCTTCATTTTATCATTTTAAAGCTTCTCTTACATCCCACCGTACGTGTGTGCTGCAAATATTGTTGAAAAATATGAACGTCTCCTGGTAGTGGGGTAGCAGAGATTTGCACGTGCAAACAGGGTGTGTTTTCCCAACAAGTGTGTCAGTACATTGAACATCAAAGAACAGATTGCGACTAGCTAAAGCCCCCACAGTGGGTTTATATACTTGCAAGGTACACGTCAGGGTATCTTACAGCACTTGCAAACAGTAGAAGTAAATAGGGAGAACTACTGCACTAGAAAGGAGAATGCACGTGTGCAAGTTACCCTTGAGATCTGGCTGCGTTTATAGACATTCTGCATGCATGCAGAGAAAATGTGCATGCTTAAGCCTCTCTTACATCCCATTGTACATGCACGTACGTCCTGCTTACAGAGAAAAATTGGCTGATTTGCAAGGGACACTTAAGCCACACTTGCGATTTTATAACAGAATTTTGACGTTTTAGACACCTCGCAATGGATATTGGCATGCACATTATTCTCTGCGTGCTCGCAGCATGGCTACAAATGCATCAATATCTCAAGGGTAACTTAAGGGAGACTTTGGCACGTGCATTCTCCTTACTAGTGTTGTAGGTTCTCCCATTTACTTTCATTGTTTGCATGTGCTGTAAGATACACTCACTTGTACCTTCCATGTATATAAACCAACTGTACGACCTGTAGCCAGTAGCAGTCTGTTCTTTGGTCTTAAAGTTGTTACACTTTTGCTGGCAAAATGCACCTTGTGCAAATCTCTACTACCCCACTACCAGGCTACGTCCATATTTTTCAACAATATTTGCAGCACACTTACGTGTGTATACATGTACGATGTGATGTAAGAGAAGCTTTAAGTGTCCCTTGCAAATCAGGCGGGTATTCTCTGTAACCAGGACGTACATGCACGTACGATGGGATGTAAGAGGGGCTTTACATACACACTGTAAGCGACAATAACGTAAGCATGGAGTTCCACATGACGTATTTGTGAGAGTTTTTTTTCCACATGTTTTAAAATAACTTACTATTTCTAAAACCAAAAATTTAGATTATAGTTTTTCTGAAGCTGGACGCTCTTCTTTCGCATTTTTATGCATTTACTTTGCAATAGCAGACATCACTTATAATACTGATCTTTGAATTTATAACTATAAAACAATATTCTTTAAACAGAAAAAAAATCTCAGAGTAGAAATATCTGCACAACTGTTGAAACGTGTTCATAATGTACCCGTGTAGGTTTTCTCATAAAAATAAATTCAAGCGAACAATTTTTTACGAGGGTTTTTTTACGAGAATGTTTGTGACGTTTTGTCCCAATGGGAAAAGGTCACTTTGAAGACAATGTTTTATGGATCTAATGCATGTGTTGGTTTGAGTTCTTTTGCGGTTTTTTGTTGCCATGGTAAAATGGTACCTTCTCCCCATAAAACCTATCTGTTTTATGCATACTATAATGCTATTTTTGATTAGATTGCTCTTACTCTAATATAATCTGCTGCAGTTTACACACTTTAATTTTTGACAGATTTGTTTTTCGTTTTAAGATTTAAAAGCATTATTTGTTTTCAGTTGCAATCTAAAAGGAGTCTTCTATACATTAATAAACAAAAATGTCATAACATGGGCATGCTTTTCTTGTGGTTCAAAAGAAAAATCAATGTTTATATGCAGAATCTTGCATGTAAAGCCACAGGGTACATGAAATAAAACGGAATTTTCTACATTGAATACTTACTTCAACTAATTTCATTTTAACATATACATGCACATTACATATAAAGCTATATGTATATATATATATATGACATCAAATGTGACAAGTATGGTATAATTATGTGAATCCTGAACAAAAAAAAATAAATATGGAAGGAATACATAATAGATTTGATTGCCCCCACAAATACAATCACTCCAAATCCCAATGTTTAAAATCAGTATACACAACTGATTATTTGGATAATAGAGGTTCTGTCTTTTATGATTAGAACTCTCCCTTGTGACTTTATTTTGCTGGCCAATACAGGACCATGTTTGTTGGGTAAACACTAAAACACACACAGTTTGTCATCGCCAGCAGTGATGGCTTGTCCCCGTGACAATCTAGCTTATGAGATGGAGAAAATATTTAGATGAGAAAAAAAAATTGTTTAACCCTTACACCTCTTTCTGAATATCAGACAACTGGGTAATAGTTGGAGAAAGGAGGGGCCTGGTTGGAAAGGGTATCCTACTTGTTGTAGCCTGGATATTACAGAGCAAATAAAGTTACAGGAAGGATGAGATCGGTGGCTTAATCTATGCTACAGATGCTGTATCCCCAAATGGGATAAACAGGTGAACAAAATCTAAGCCCAAGATCAAAGTGAAAATGAATGTTATAATGATAATTGCTGATCCATCTTCTGAATACCACTACCCCTGAATTGTGATTAAAATGTTACAGTCATTGATCATGTTTATTTATTTCTCAATTTTATTGAATAATACATCAATACATAACACTAACTTACAGGTATTTTTATATTTTGCCTCTTACATAGTACAGTAAAGTCATAATTACAAAAACATTTTCAGAATAAAAGCCAATTCAAATGCGAACAAAAGGTATAGCTGTTTAGATACTTAAGAAGGCACCTTTACAAATAAAAAATAGAAATTTTGCTAATTTAGTGGAAACTAAATTGCACAGTAATGTGTTTTAAATTAATTTGTTTGAAAAAAAAACCTAAAGCAGTGACAGTCAATAATAGGACACTAAGATGAAGGGATTGCTATGCAGAGAGGCTGCACATTTATAGTAGGGCCAAGGATATGCACATTGGTCAAAGAATATGGAATCTTTTGGGACATTTGCCTGCAAGCTTAAGTGCTATTAGAACCACTGGGGTGTTGTGTATAAAGCCTTGATCTCTCAGATTAATATTCTATCTTTATTTGCGATCCACAGCCTCCTGTATAATATACTTCCTGCTTGGAGGTCACAGATGCAAAGATTAAACATTTATATCTCACCAGTGCCCTGGCATTCCCGCAAGATTTTCCAGGAACTATTGAAGAGAATAATTTTTGCCCTAGTGAGCAAACTTCAATAGTCACAGTAATAAATGAGCAGCACAGGTGGCCAGAAATATATGTGTTACACCAATCCATGAAATTGCCCATTTTGTGAGACAGGGCCACTATTTTGCCCTTTTCATGAAATTGACAAAAATTGAGTTGCCCATTTCAAGAAATAAGCAATACCATGCATGAAAAATAAAGATTCATGCATGAAAATATTTTGTTGTTTGAATGTCGCTGTAAACATTAATTCACACTTTATTTTTATTTTAATAAAGAAAAAAACAACTTACCTCACTGTAAAAAAAATGTTAATTATCATACTAGAATTATCAAAACACAGTACATATTTCGTACAATTAGTCATTAAGTAATTAAAAAAAAAACATCTTTATTTAGCTCAAATATCATATAGACATCAAAATACATGTTTTCTTATTTTTAAACAATATTGACATGGTGTCTAAAGTGTTCATGATTTTAGTAATTGTACATTGTTTTTGTGTATCTACATTTTCACAGAATTTATGGTTGTAAAATTAGTACCTTCACCGACCTTGACTATTCAGATAAGTTATATGCCAAAGGTTTTTAAAGGGGCTGCTTTATAAAACTCTTTTTGTAAAGTTTTTATAGAAATAGATCACAAGTATGTTCATAGAACCAGCTAAACTTTGTAGACATAGAACCTAATTGCATTCACACCTCAGGACCTAGGTTTGCAGAGGATGTAATTGTTAATTGCAATACACTACACATAACTTTAATCCACATGAAATTAATGCTAATATTACATAAACAGGCCGTTCCAGTTTACAGTTCTTCTTTTATATATAATTAGGACATGCAATTTATAGTAAAATCACTGATCGTAGGTAAATAATGTAAATATCATAATGAGCCCTGTAATTTTATACATTTTATGATATAAATATTTTAAGGTGTAACCTAAAAATATTTTAATGTTTAAAAGCAGATATTTTAATAATTCTACCATTGTCTGATGTTTAATTACATTCATGTAACTATCAAGAAAAATGTGACATAATTCAGATACCTGGGAATTAAAGCACAATTTATTAGACGTTTTTATGTTAATATTTTTAAAACAATACAGTTTTAGTATTTCATACATATTTGTAGACCTTCTGTAACTTAATATGCAATAGTAAAGTTTTAAAGGTGTTGGCAAGGTTTTTGTTTATCTATGTATGCAAATATAATTTTTATACATAAGATTGCCTATTTAATTAAATGGACAAGCTACATTTTTTTTAATAAATTTGAATTAAGACAGTTGACTGTTTCACGAAATGGGTTAAATGCTTGCCTATTTTACAAAATGGGCAATTTTTTGCTTGAGCATAGACATATATATTCCTTCAAAAAGCTGGTATGTAGGACATTACAGTCACGCCTTAAACTTGTGAAATAAGAAGGAAAGTTCATTGATTACAAACTGACCCAATACTGTCTCCAGAATCACAACTACTATAATATCTCACCAGCTTAAGTGTTGTAAGAATGTTTCTTTGCAGTGAATTCCAGATTCTTTGGAGATTTGCATATAATTTACTTTTACCATTGCACTGATAGTTTGTAGTCTGGACAAAATAAATTACCACATACTTTGATGGTTCTTTGCCCCAGACCACCATAGTACTAACCTTTATAAAGATTAAGCACTCTAAAGTAGACAAATTAGATTTACTTTTTGGGAAGATATGTTATCTATCAATCTTGTTGAATGAAAATGGATGCTCAATCAGTACTACAAATTACCAACACACCTCAGGACATGACCTGCCTCAGGCAATAATTGTATTATCAGCCAGCCAAATTGAATTTGTGAAACCACATGGAAACATTTATGAAATCATTTTTATTTCAGGGGAATTTCCCTTGAGGGACCATTCCTGTTTGCTTTATCTGCTCTGGTTTATGGGTCCCTCAATTTTTATCCCCATCTAACAAATTTAGTCTCCCTCTCTGCCAATTGACTTAGGGATATTCCATCAATACTTACTCTTTCAACTCTGTAATCAGTCAACGAAAACATGCTTGTGACATTTTCTATGCTGGTGAATAGATAAGTAGAAGACTTTTTCTTTGGCCTGATATTGAGATACTTTTGCTTCTGCTAGGAGAAAAAGCGATGGCACAAGAATTTGTCAAATTCCCATTTTCATTGTTATCATATGAATTATTATTTTAGAGAAGAGATTGTAACAAATAAATTACAGGGTATGCAACTGTTTACATTTTGAGAACTTAGTTAACAGAGTCATTTAGTATCCTATTTTAAAAAGTACCTACATTAACTGAAGGGTTTAACCAAATTTAAATTTACTACAAACTGTTGTTAGGTATCTTACTGTTACACATATGTTTCAATGATTGTGTTGCACGGAATAGATATATTTAAAGAGAAATTTACATTTAAAATATCAAATGCAACTTAAAAATAATTGCACGTATATTCCGGGTACGTTTTTGATTGCCATTCGTCTTGCTTGAGATAAATAGTGACATATTCTCTGGTTCCTTTTGTTGATAATTAGTAAACAATAAGGATTTGCAGCATAACAACCAGTAAAATAACCTTTCAAATAAAACCCTGAAACTAGTTTATCAGATTATATTATCAATTGTACGTATTTGTTTTATGTGCCCGTCAATGATTTGTAAAATTGCCCTAAATTTTTTGATGCATCAACTTTTGGGCGATAATGAAGTATTTTAGGGTTGGTCAAACCCTAAGGCAGTGGCAACCTGCTAGCTACCTGCCATATACATAATTAATAAATCAAATAGAGAAACACCATACACTTGCTACTGTAGTTCCATTACAGACATTTTCCCACTTATTCCCAAGGTAACAGTGAATGCCCGCCAATTGAGTGGTGAATGCCCACAAACATACCAATAAAGCCCACTCGCTTATTATTAAATGCCCACCTGCCTACCAGTGATTACCTGCCAACATACTTGTGAATGCACACCTTTGATTTCTGCCCTGAATGTTAAGGGCAGAGAGTCTTATACCTGTGACTTATTGGCATCCATGTACGGGGGTGGGGTGGGGGTGTGTGACACATTAGCGAACAGGACATCCATAGCAAACAGCAATCTACCATGAGATTTAAAACAATAGACAGTGTGAGGACAAGGTTCATCAGTGTTTTGATGGTCATTCATTTATTCATATATTAAAATTAGTGGGGTGTTGGAACCCTGTGCCCCTGCTATCTATCTTTTGATGTCATGGTAGATTGCTGTTCGCTATGGATGTCCTGTTTGCTAATGTGACTCCCCTGTATGTGTTATTCTCAGATAATATGTGAATAATGGGTATATTTGCAGCTTGGAATATACTGTTCTGTGACGTTTAACTAATGTATGATGACTGGTATGGGTAGTTACTCTAATATGCATATTTTAGACCAATTTTGATTGCAAGCTACAAACAAAGACATAGGTGCTTATAGATGGATTAAGCATATAAGACAAGGAATATTTGATTTTAACACTTATCTTCACTTTTTAAAATTGTCCAGTCTTTGGGGCCTGTTCCGCTTCGGTGAATCATTTGGTGGCACTGCCAAATATGGGGGTGTTTTGTGAATTGTAATATTTCTTAGACATTTTTGAGTAAAACATCCCAAATGACTGTGAAATTGGAAACAGTCCTCACTTGCCTGAAGTAAACTCTGACTTCCTAAATGTGACCAGAAAAAGTCAGGAACCATGGATGATTCTGCAAAGAAATCGGGACAATTGGGGGCAAATCTTGCAAATACACCCAAACACTACCAAACACACCTGACTATGTTCCCAAATCACAGGTGCAACAACTACTGATGATAAGGAACAAGTACAAAACAAATTAAGAATGTGAGGAAAGATGCAAGAACTGCTCCTGCAACAAATAGTTCAAAGTTATTTCTATGGCTGGAATGCCAGTAGACTTTCACCAAGTCCTTTTGTCTTTTGTGAAACATATGGGTACTGTATGACTTATGAAAAAACAGCCAGCCCTGCAGTATGGAAATATGTTGGGGATTTCTCCATACATTGGTGCATACAATCTGCTTAAATGCATCCCTCATTACAGTTGAGGCTAAATGGGGTTTTTTTCAGTGACTATCCACCTTACACCAGAATGCTTTGGTGTAATGAACTCCTGTAAGTTTCCAATTAAATTTTAACTCTTCGGGTTACTAATGGATACAAATACAAAGACTTGGAGCAGGTCTAGAATGCCAGCTATCCCTGTGGATCCTGATTTCCTGTATAACCCCCTTTGAATTATACTTTTATCAATCTACTTTTACCCCACAGCTGTATCTCAGAAAGCCTGATGTGTAACATGTTGCTACTTGGAAGGGGCGTTGGTTAGAAGGTGTAGGTACGCAACATCATTGTGTTACCTTGATTTGACTTTTGTCCATCCCGTAGTGATGTTGACTTTATAAATTTGTCTGGACTGTATCTTGGAAACCATAAGGTGTTTGAAGTTGATACTTGGTTAAGATATTAGTTGGGAGTTGTAAGTCTGCAACATCATGACCTGGTCTTGATTTGACTTTTGGTCTTGCTGTAGTGATTTTGACCTTTAAAATGTTGTCTGGGCTATATCTCAGAAAAAATTGATACTTGACAGGGATATCAGTTGGGGGTGGGGGGTGGGGGTGGGGGGGGGTGGGGGGGTGGGGGGTGGGGGGGGGGTTATAGCCTAGAGGGTGTAGCTGTGCAATATCATGTCATAATGTTTGCTCTGAAAGTCTCCTGATCTTTGTACTATGTCACTTCTTATATATCTCATGGTGTTGAAACTTATTTGCACAGGCTGTGGGGTACAGGCATCTCTGATGCTATTTTGCACAGTATTGCCAAACGAAGAAATTACTAGCTGTGGATACCCTGCTGATATAACACCTATCCTAAGCCGGCAGGGGATTCACATGGCACAGGATGTGGGTCAGAATTTTAAAGGACCCTCAATGATGAAATCATATTGACTATTATAACAGACTGACTTGATTCTGAGTAGTGGGGGTTGAAAAATGCCTACATAAACAGTCTGAGAATGCCCCAGAGTGTTTGGGAAATCTAGCAAAGAATGGAATCGCAAATTCATTGTGGGAGGACCTTGTTCAGAAGGCCCCTCAGAAGTGGGCTAAAGCTGTCAGTCACCTTGCCCTTGAAAAGCCATTTCTCTATAAAGTACAACATTAGGCAAGCCAGAACTAGCATCACTAAGATCATTCAAAAAGTCTGTGCTGCCATTACCAGCAAGTTCCAGAATGAAACTATTTTGGTTCAAAACACCCCAGAAGGATGGCTGACCATGAAAAAATGGTTCAGGAGTGAATGAACCTAACACATGCAATGGATGCACTTGATATAAAACGCATAACCATCAGATGCCCAAAAGATGGTGGCAAGCATTACTTCAACTGTAACAACTTCCACTCCACCTTCATGTTGCCGTGATGAACAGTCATTATGAATTGTTGTTAAGCTGACATGGGAAAAATGGAGAAAATTTTGGATGCTACTTTATTAAACTAGTGCAAAGCAAGGCATTTCATTAACAGCAAACTGTGCCTTCCTCAACCACAAGCTGTGCAACTGGGCAACAGATCCCTGCCAAACATGTTTCTGAGGGATGATGCTTTTGCCCTAACCACATTAATGATAAAACCATTCTCCAGACAAAACTTTCCAGAGAAAGTTTTCAATTGTGAACTAAGTAGAGTTAGGAGGATGGTCTTAAGAATTCTTTTGGGATCCCATATTACGAACAAGACCTTATATAGGACAGTTTAAAAATATTAAATATGTAGCCTTACAGGTTAAAACTTTCAATTGACTGTGAAGGTGTTGAAGTAGTTTTTATGAATATTTATGAATATAAAAGTCCTCTATCAGGCAAAGTGGGAATGAAGCAAAGCAATTAACAGGCATACCATAGGGAATGGGACAATTTCAATTATGTAGAATGTCTGAAAAGAGCATCCTTTGCTATTTGCTCTGGCTACCATGTGACTTAAGATCCCCTGTGACATTACATCGTATGATATTGGTGTATTTTTCTTACTTATCTGTATTATATTTGTTGTTATTTTTAGTGCACCAATTACTTAACATCAGTTAACATCATTTGTCAATCATAGAAGTATCTCTCCTATTTATTAAATGTGTTCTGTGTTATTGCAAAACAAATGCAATGGGATGCCACAAGGGGAAAGGTAAAGCAAACATACTGGGAGCCGTTTTGTTTATCATTTGTGATGACAACACTGTAGCCTTTAGACAAACACTCTTTGTCTATCCATTTGGCCTTGTTCCAGGGCAGTCAAGTTCAATTTCTAAATACTAATGACTGTACCATCCTTAATTAACAATGGTTATGGCAAACATCTCTCTTTGAAGCTCATGTGATACTATTGAATATTCATGATTACGGAACATTGTATTTAGGCAGAAGACATTAATCTCCCTTTTACTGTTATACAGTTACCTTCATCTTTTGAATAATGTTTGTCCCCTTTGTATATTACAACAACCTCCTTTATCTGCTCAGCACGTTTTTACAACCAGAAGCAAGGAACAGAACAGTGACATGACAGTTCAAGGACCATCGCATGGAACCTATCCTTATTCAGTAGTTGGACAAGCTGTAAGTCAGGCCTATAACATAAATCCAGAAAATGGCAATAGTTACAGTTGGACACAGTTAAATTAATATGATACCCAGTCTCTAAAAATTGCTAGCTGGAATATAAATGGTTGGACTGAATGTAATCAAATTATTAGAGAGTCAATATTACAAAACCTTAATTTTGATATTATATGTTTGTCAGAGACTCACCTCAAACACAACAATACAATATCATTAGAGGGTTATACTTGGTATGGTCATAACAGACTGAAAATCCCATTAACTGCACTGAAAAGTTCAGGTGGAGTAGGGATATTTGTTAAAAATGACTTGTTTAAAACCTACCATGTTCATATTGTTGATAAACTCATTGATGGAATCTTATGTGTTCAGTTTACAGATAATTGCAGTAGTTTTACTTTTCTTGTGATTTGCACATACTTGCCACCAGATGGCTCCCCTTATGCAAATACAGAGAGTTTTTACAGCCATTTGATATCAGTGATGTACTTATATTCTCATATTGATTGTACTATTATATGTGGAGACGTTAACTCAAGAATTGGAAATGAAAAAGATTTTATAAAAGACATTGATGGTATAATAGAAAGACATGTATTGGACAAAGTGAAAAATGCTTATTGTGATAACTTTATAGATTTTCTCAAGGACAGTAAAATGTGCATTTTAAATGGTCGTGTAACTCCTAATCTAGATAATTTTACTTGTATTAATGCTCGTGGAAAATCTGTGGTAGACTATATGCTGATACATCAGGAAAATCTGAGTTTTGTATCAAAGTGTGAAGTGTTACTAGTTAATGAACTGCTTCACAACTGTAAATTGTTTCATCTAATTTCTGAGAAATGTAAAGTTCCTGACCATTCTATATTAAGTATGACTTTCTCTCCTTTTATTTCCACCAAATTACTTTCAGAAAAAATCTGTACACTGCCAACTCCTAAAGAGACTGTAGATAAAGAGGACCATGTTTCTAAAACAAGCTCAGCTAGAAATGATGATAGTCACTCCTTTCGATATGACTTTACCCGTCCTAAGCCAGATTACTTCAATAATGAGAAGTGGAGAAAGGCATTACTTGAAATTATTTCTGGACTTGAAGATAAGCTGCATTCACAGAATGCTCTTGATGCTATATATCAAAACTTTTGTCATGCTGTATTTTCTGAAATGAATAATTATCTAGATGTAAAGGTAATTAATAATAAAACTCGTAAATATTTTAGAAATAGTAAGCCCTACTGGGATGATGAGCTGAGTAACTCTTGGAAATGTATGGCTGAGGCCGAGAAGGAATTTTGTAAATATAAAGGAATCAAGTCTATAAAGAATCACCTTTACTCTAAATTTATAAAGTCAAGAAAAGTGTTTGATAAACTACTTAGGCAAAAAGAAAGGCAATATAACAGAAATTACATACACAATTTAGAAAGGATAAACACTTCTAACCCCAAAGAATTCTGGAATAAATTACAAACTTTGGGTAGTAAAAAGAAAAATATACCTTTATCAGTAAGATCAGGTGAGATTATAACAAATAACATAGATCAAGTGTTGCAAAAATGGAAAAATGATTTTAGTCGTATATACAATTCTAACAATGAAAATACAAGCCAATTTGATAACGAAAGTTACAGATCTATTTGTGACCAGGTACAGGAAAAAGAAAATCATTGTGACCCAAATAGCTTAAACTTAACACTGAACAAAGCTATATCCTATAGTGAAGTTGCCAAACAGGTTGGTAAAGCTAAAAGAAATAAAGCACCAGGTGTAGATAAGATACCAAGTGAGGTTCTGAAAAATAATGAAACTGTATATGCTTTGTATAAAATGTTCAAATACTGTTTTCAGAATCATTGTCTTCCAAGTGTATGGTTAAAAGCAGTTATTCACCCCATACCAAAGGGGGCAGATAAGGATCCATATTTACCTATGTCTTATCGGGGTATCAGCCTTTTACCTACCACATGTAAAATTTACACTGGTATATTGAATGCACGAGTGACATCATTCCTTAATTCACAGAATCTTATCTGTGATGAACAATATGGATTTAGGGAGGGTAAATCATGCCATGAACATGTATATAATATCAGTACTATTATCAAACAGAGAATGAACAGGAATCAAACTACATTTGCAGCCTTCATTGACTTTGAAAAAGCATTTGATAGAATTAATCGTACTCTACTCTTCTATAAATTGTTGAAATATAACATCACTGGAAATATATATTGGGCCATTAAGTCATTGTATGCTAATACTTATAACAGTATACGGATAAATAACTATTACACTGATTGGTTTATTTCTGACTGTGGAGTTAGACAAGGTGACACCCTCTCCCCCACATTATTCAATATCTACATAAATGATTTAGCAACAGAACTAAATGAACTACACTTGGGTATCAATTTTGGAAAAAATCATTTGTGCATATTATTATATGCAGACGACATGGTCTTGCTGTCTGATTCAGAAGAAAAATTACAGAAAATGTTAAATTATTTAACAAATTGGTGTAAAAAATGGAGAGTTTCTGTAAATGTTGCCAAATGTGGTGTTGTACACTTTAGAAAAACAAATAAATTGCAGACACATCACAATTTTAAAGTAAACGGTCTTGAAATAAAAACTTTATCAAAATATAAGTATTTGGGTGTAATCCTTGACAAACATCTGAACTTTAAAGATTGTTCAGAAACATTAGCTGATTCAGCTGGGAGGGCTCTTTGTAAAATCATAGGCAAGTTTAAAACATTTAAAGATCTTCACTATCGCACATTTACAAAACTGTATGACAGTTGTGTTTGGCCAATTTTGGATTATTGCTCTAGTGTCTGGTCATTTAATAATTATCATAACAGCGATAAAGTACATAACAGAGCAACAAGGTTTTACTTAGGGTTACACAGAAATGCCCCTGTGCTTGGATACCAAGCAGACATGGGCTGGTATTTACCAAAATACAGATACTATGTTTCCATGATAAGGTTTTGGAATAAAATTTGTTATCTTGATGAAAATAACCTAACAAGGAAAATATTTGAATGGAGTCTTCAAAATTTCACTCCGGATACATGGGAATTTAATTTATATACAGTGTTAGAGAATATCAATTTGACTGATCATTTTGATAAAAATAAAAAAATAGACATTTCTGAGGCTCAATATAGAATAGAAGATTTAATGAATGTAGAATGGAGTGCAAAAATTCCATCTAAACCAAAATTGCGAACTTTTTCGTTTTTTAAACATAGCATTGATGTAGAACCATACATTATTTCCAATCTATCCAAATCTAAAAGATCTCTAATAAGTCAGTTAAGGATTGGAATTTTGCCTTTAGAAATTGAGTCTGGTCGATATACAAGAAAAAAGTTAAGTGAAAGATTGTGTAAACTGTGTAACTCTGATGTAGAAGATGAGGTACATTTTATATGCTTATGCCCAACTTTGAATAACATTAGATCATGTTATTTTACTAAACTAAATATTGATGTTAATGAAAGTTTTATGGAACAGTACATAAATGTTATCTGTCATTTAGATGTAAAGGTAATGAGTAATTTCATATCAGAAATGTGGTTTACAAGAAACAACATTATATTTCAAAAATAGAATGTTAAATCCACAGTTTCCAACAAATGTAAAGTTTTTCTTTTTTTTGTATTTATAGTGACTAATAAGCCCATCAGGGCTGGGTATATACTATATGTAGCTATTCAATTGTTATCATTTTTTTATGCTATTATACTTGTCACTTAAATAAATGAATAAATAAATAAATAAATATTAGAATTTCTTGAAAACTTGAGCTTCACCAAATAGTGTAATTTTCTTGGCTAAAAATTGTCGTTATGATACATTTTAAAACAGAATTGTAGCAAATCATATATTTCTGGAATTGTAAAAATTTGTACAGTAATATAAATGTTAATGAAGAAATTTCTGTGGTTATGGTGCCACAACTTTAAACTATTAAATATTCTAATCACACTTTCTCTGTCCAAGTAGAAGCATTCATTTCTTACTGAATGTGAGGGTGGATTTTTTTCTACTTAATAAATAGCAGGTCATGATAGGTTTGCATCTTCTCTGGTTCAGTAATGAGCAAATACAGGTGCGGTTATCATTTAGAAACAATTATCCAAAAGAAGGAAACAGTAAATACAAAACAAATACAACACCTGAGACTAGTGACCTCTGTGTGATCTTAAATAAATTGGATTTGCAGTCCCAGCTTTTATTTTGCTTATAATCATATGACAGATAAGTTAAATTTTGTAATTGTAAGTAAACATTTTTAGCACTTATATGTTTTCTTATTCATGTGAAAAATATACTTGAATAAAGGTTCTGTTATGCACAGCTTTGGGGTAGTTTATTGTTGACACATGTAAGGATTGGGATAATTAATCCCAGGTATAAGGAGATGGCTTAGTACTTGCCTTTGTCATCTTGGTATAGACAGCAGAATGCAGCTGGTTCAAACTCTATTTTTGTTATGTTATTTTAGTAGGATTTATTTGGCAAACTCATTGCAAAATCATAGATAAATATAAAAGTTTATTGTTGATTTTATGTTGTGTTAAAGCACACCTTTAGCGAACACAAAACTTTTCTTTATGATTGAATCCAAAGAATTCAGACACTGGAACTGTATAAAAATGTTTTGGAAAATTAAAAAAAATTCCTGAAAGATTTAAGCCACATTTTAATATGAGATATTACTCTGTATTTGTTGCACATGGATATTGGAGGATTCCATTGAGATTGCATTTGAAAAATTGTTGAGTATCACCCTTTTCATGTGTAGCACAATACTGTACAACCCGTTAATCTGCATTTTTGTTTTGAAAAAGGAAAACACCAGTTTATTGGTAGTTCATGTGTTGCAGAATGTAAGAGTAAGATGATACAAGTCATATGGATATCTGAATAAAATTAATGTTAGATGCAAAAACTTAGATAAAATCTTTTGATGAACATTAAACCTTTCTGTTTGTCACTTTTGGGCATACAAAATGTAGAAATTGGAAGTTCATTATCATATTTTCTGTCAATTCTTGGTTTAAACAAGTTAGAAACCTATCGTATGGAAGTCTTTTCTTTCAAACTATATCCAGTGATCAGCTTCTTGGATAATAAGTAGAGCAGGTATAATTATGAAGAAACGGAAGCTTGCAAACTCAGCAAGCCAGTAGTTAGTTTGAAACATAATAGGCCCTGTACTAATTAACCAGTGGCCTTTTTGTTCTCAAACTAATGGTCTAAATGCAAGGTAATTGTAATCCAATGTAAACTTTGGCTTTGAAGCAGTTTTAAAAGCTCTAATGATTTGAGCAAATATACAAAGTGAATGTGGAGTTGAAACAATTCAAATTAAAAAAAATGAATAGGTATAAATGTAGGTTATAATACCCCTTGCTATTATAGCCTCTATAAAAAGCCTGTTGTTTAAGGTGAATCTTAGTTTTGTTCTTCTTTCCCCAATGATAGAAAGACATTTACAGTTGCCTTCTGGAGCACTTTTTAGAATTCTTGTAGGTCTGAACCATCAGCCATATAGAGCAAGCTACCTTTAATTAACCTCCATGTTGTCTGTGGAAGAGACATTCGGGAACAGGTAAAACTGTTTACAAGACAGTGATATATATGTAGGATAAAATTTACGCAGTGAGAGAAGCAAGATTGCATTATGCTTGAGCAGGAAAGTTTTACCATTACAATAGGTAAAAGCTGTGTTGTATGTTGTGTCATTATACATTTATAATTTTCCTTGTTTTGTGAATTTTTGTCTTGTTTTAAGGTTTAAAAGTTGTGTCTATATATAAATACAGTGAAATCTCTTATATCTCATCAATCCGGGAAAGGAATGTGTTATTTAGTAGGGATGATATAAGGCCAACGTATACCTTGACAAATGTAATAAATTAATAAATGTCTGTCTGTCTGTCTGTCAGTCTCATTTTCCAATTAAATCCTGGCATTTAGACCAATGCAAACCCATTGAATTGAAATAAGTTTGTTAAATTCTTAAACATATTGAATCGTCTCTACTATGAGCATGTTACTTTCCATTACAAAAGCCTCATTCTGTAATTTTCAATGGTATGCATTTTTTAAATAACTTTGTTGAATTCTTAAGATTAAAATATTGATCATATATCTACATATTACCTTGCACTGATGACCAGTTTTATGTTGCTTGTTTCAGCATTGTACACAGCAAGTTATATTCTCTCTATCCTGACAACAGGATAATATTCTAATATCTGTTGTCAGGTGATATGATTAAAAGGTAGTTTAAAATGAGGCATAGAGTGCGGCTTTTATGCAAGTTTCTTAATAAAATAGAAAAGGTATTTAAGTGTATAACAGCAGGAAATTTGAGAAAGTAAAAATATATTTATGAAATGGAATATTTAGACATATAATAGGTCACATAATAGAGCCAGAATAGATACAGAAGGAAAGTAACAGATTTGTTAAGGTTTTGATGTAATAGTAATACATGTATTTTAAAAGATGTAATAGCAATCAGAGTAAATAATCAGTTTAAATACATTAAGTATTGTATTTTAAGTCCTTAAATTTGGCCTATTTTGTGTGTTTCTTCTTAACCAAATTTAAATGTATATCGAAGACCTGCTTCACCGGAAAACTCAGTAAAGTATTTAAATACTTTTCAAACACATTTTGAAAATGTGATGAATTGTAAAATTATCCATTCCATCTATTACAGGTGGACAAAAATTTTAATAAACAATGAGGAAACACTAAATCTGTAATTTGAAAATCTATACCCATGAGAACAGTGGTAAAATTGAATACAGTAGAACCTCTATGATCTGACCTCCCATTAATTGAATTTTTAATTATCCGACCTCAAACCTTCTCTTCCAACTCCATTTAAAAAACCTATTATTAACGCCCTTCTATTATCCGACCTTTCTATTATCCAACTGTTCCTCCTCCTAAGAGGGTTGAATAATAGAGATTCTACTGTATTTGGATAATAGTAGTTTGGATAATGGAAGTTTCCCTTTTTAGTCAAATATAGCAGGGTCTCTAGTCAGCTAGGTTTTTTCTTTGCCTGCAACTGACCTTTTTATTCACTGTCTTATGGTATGTTTGAAAACAGGTAGTGCTTGTAGAAGGTTATTGATAGCCGAATAAATGATAAGCTGCTGATTAGAAGAAATTGTACTCAACTGAGTAATTATGTTATCACCAGATAACTGCTCACAACTTCTACAGAGCGAATCTTTCTGGTAAGAGAGGAGATTGTGTGCACTTATCATCACCTTATATTCAAGTTAAGTTAAAGGCTGATAGCCTACATTCACTGCTTGTAGATTCTGATACAACTTTGGCACTTTTAAAATTTGGCCGCTAATTGGACCAATAATAACCTTTTTGAAAATATTCAGAAATGCAGTTGTTAATATCAAACAGTTAGAGAAGTTATGTATGAATTAACATACTGACATATATGTCTTATTCCTGCTTATTGTATCTTTATGTGATCTACTGAGGTCTAAAAGGTCTGACATTCTCGATTTAAATTCACATATCTGTAATTGCTTTTTTTCATTTACATGTGTTTAGAAAAAGTATTAACATCTTCATATCTCTGTAGTTTTTATTCAAGTAATAGACATTGGACAACTTTTTCTGTACGTCTAACTTTGCTTGAAGTAAAACATCATTGCGGTTTAGTGCATAACTTACTCAAACTCTTATCTCTTCCATTGTTTGGTGGTGGTGGGTCATTTATCTTGCCACATCATAATTCTTCCAGCATTGTGTAATAGGACGTACTGGTGTTAGGAGATATTTACCATTGTTATATAATTACACTAGAACCTCTGTAATCTCAGGTAGCACTTGGGTAAGAGCCAGAGTTTGCCAGGGAGATAATAGAAGGTTAATCACGCGGAAGGTTTACTGCACTATAAACAAATAAAAATTGGGAGAGTTACGGCAAGTGAGAATGTATGGAATTAAATGCCACTTTGAGATAATATAATATAATTTGTGTGTGGTTTTTTTACACATGTCATACACAACACATTTTAATCCCTCACAGAATATCTAATTATTACTCTCGCGCCTCAAAGGAGAGGGCCGAAGGTGTTGTAATCAGGTCTGTCTGTCTGTGTACATTACTCAGAAACTCTACATTGGATCTGGGTTATATGTTCACATATTAACTAAGTTGGCCTCTACCCAGGGCTTGGTCACCCTCGGGAAATTTTTCACCAATACACGTGGGCGAGGGCTTGTAAGTACTCAGACACTGCTTGTTTGCTCTGTGAATTGTGGTATATTCTCATCAAATTTTGAGATTTCTAAGCAAATTCTAGGCTATTTATAGAGTAAGGAGTCTAAAATTTTCTGGAAATCTAAATTTCACCACCTCTTAAAACCTTACTTAATTCTATGAAAAAAGATGTTTTGGCTAAAACTTAGTATTTTTCAGTTCAAAAAAGCCTTAATCTACCACATATTCAACAAATCTCACCTCAATTCATTTATTTTATTAGTATTTCCACTTGCGCCAAATTTCAGGTAAGTGGTGACTTTTAGATTTCTTACTGTATATACAATCCATGCAGACTTTCCACAAACATTTCTTTTTGTTGCTTGAGTTTTTGGGGGCCACTTCAAAGAGGAGTGTCATACACTAAAACAGATTTTACATTTTCTCAAGACTCGTGTGTATCAACATTACGATTCACTAAAAGTCTGTCCTAATATAACTTTGGCTGTTGAAAGGGACATAAAATCCTGAGCTTAAATTTTAATAAATGAAGAACCAGAGGATCCTTGTGCAAGGTTAGGTGAGGGCTAGGAACATGAAAGATATCACTGGTCTGTGATTTTCCATTTAATTCATTCCCAAACACTATTCCTATATTTGACTCCATTATGTGTTCTATGTTCCAGTGTATCCCTTTGTAGCTTCTGTCCTTTATAATTCATCCTCCTTCACACAAAAGTGGTGGATTAGATTTACTTTGTAATCAATTTTAATGCAGTTTTCTTGTTTATAAAAAGGTGATGTTATTCAGCTTTTTGTGGATCCAGTTTCTCCTTTTTCCAATGCCGGTTTCTATGTAGCCTTGCCAAAGACTTGTAATCACAAACATAAAATGTGTAAAAACCAATAATAGTAATAATACTGTTGGTATGGTAATGCTTTAAGCAACTTAATTGACAAAAAAAAAATCAATCTCCAATTTTGTTAACATCTAAATAGAGGCCACAGTGAGTGAGTGGTTTACATTAGTCTGGCATTTGATTGCTCCCCTCTGTGGTTGTGGGTTCCAGTATGATCTGTCTTGAATAGACCATAGCTGTTAGCTTGGACATAAAGCTTAAACGTTGACCTCTGACCAGTCCTTATATGGTCATAAAAGTGTTACAGGGACATAAATTCATATTGTTGAGTTTAATATGGTATCTCCAGTAAAACTACTTCTTGGTGTCAAAATTTGGCCAGAGCAGCAAATTGGCACAGAACCGAATATATAAAATTATTCAAAAATTGGTTTCCATTTCCATGGATGTATAATACCACATAATGAAGAGGCAGTAGTAGCTGATGTCCTAACAGACATAAATTAATTATTTTGAGGAATAAATTTCTTGTGCAGATTCCTTGTGGAAGTAGTCGGGTATTATTTTTTGTCCTTTTTGCATCTATTTGGCTTTGGTATTGTTCAAAGTGACAGACTGATGTGCTCACCTGATTATGGACTAATGGACACGTGTGGAGATGTCCAGTTGACCATTGTCTTATGTTTGATAAAATGACCCTGGTGAATAACAGTGTCACTTTGTGTTCAGAACAAGTAGGTCACACTTGCAAGAATAGATTATTATCTTTTTTTGACTGAAACAACTTATCCCAGAGTAATTCATTAACTCGTTCTTAACTACTTCCCAGTTAATAGGTGTTGTACTGTATTTGTATAGTAAATTCAGTTATCAGATTTGGGGTTTAACTACCTGGCTCTCAACTCTCTGATCATGGGTTCAAGCCCAAATCATCAGAACAATTCACAACATGATGAGTTCCCCAGGGGCCTGTTCTGTTATAACTTCAGGTGTTAAAAGGGGCATCAAAGCTCAGCTTTGTAACCATTTACTTAAATTCCATTTTCCCTTATTCAATGTATGGCCAAAGAAAAATATATATTAGAAATTCTGCATTATGAAATATGGGCAGATAAATAGATGTTTTTTTTATTATTAATGCTTACTACTGGACTGCCTTTGTCACTGTATCAAGAGAAAACTGAGGTTAGAGGTCTGTATCAGACAAGGCTGTGTGGAAGGAAATCCTAATAATAGAATTACTGAAATGTTTCAAATTAGCATTGGCAATCAGTTGTCAGCAATCAGTGAGGTGGAATCACTGAATTACAGTTTTATATTTGACATAATATAATTGTACCATCCATTCTATCATGTGGGGCTTTTTTTCAGGAGAGATAATTTTTTTATCTTCATACATCTTCTTTTTAAGCAATACAAGTCTGTCAATTTATTTCATTTTAGATGAAACATTTCTGAAACATAGATTTAGGAAAACTTCCCAAATGATATATACAGAATACAGAAAAAATATCTCATGAATGAATATAACAATATTGTACAAGTGTGTTGCACTTGCATTATATTGGTAATCTTCATGAGTTATATATTTTTTCTGTATATGTCTAAAGAGGGATGTTTTAGTTTTATTATCCACCATTTTGTATGTTTCTGACTTAAATAAATCCATATTTAAAGAGAGAATGTGAAAAAAGCCGCCAATAACATGGGCAACAGTGAATATAAAAACTTCAGTCTTTAACTTCCAATATCTCAGTCATTTCTGCATGGATCTTTATACAACAAACATGAGTACAAGAAGAGACCTTTCTAATGGTGTACAATACATATTTGTGGGTTACACAAATTCTGAGGTATAAGTGAAAAAAAACTGGAAGTTATTGACACTTATTATCTATGGTACGGAGATGCCACTGTATACAAAAAATATATCCTGATCTTTATATCCGCCTATACGGGTCAAACACAGCTTGCAGTGGATAATAAATTTTAATTCTCTGATGTCAAGCTGTAAACCTAGCAACAATGTTATTTTTTAGACCCCAGTTATACATCCAGGGATGGTCCGCCGGATAGCGCCAGGAAATAAGGAAAATGTTGAGTGATTTACAGATACATATTTTTCATCTGTGAGCACATCCTAAAATCCGTAAAGTCCTTGTGGCATCTGCCACCGATGCAATGTGTCCCCAAGGATGCTACGGAAAAATCAAACTGCTTGATTTTTCCGTAAAGTTGTTGTGGATCAGTGGATCTTATCTGTAATTGATATCCGTAACACATCCGTAACACATCCTTAACATCCTTAAACCCATCGGGGGTGTCCTTGAGATATCATTGGCTCTTCCGGGTCAAAAAAAGATTGGAAAAATTATACGGATATCCATGGAGGCAATAAGGACGCCTCCAGATGTTAACAGAGACTACCGGAAACCCCAAGGACAACTAGGAATGATCCTAGAAGGTCACGGAAATAAAATTTTCTTGCGGATATACGCGGAAATCCACGGATCAGTACCTGGACAATAAGGACATGGTATATGGATAACAAGGACGCCTCAAGGACAATAAGGACAACATTCACAGCAGCACTTTCAACAGACATTCACACAGACACAGGGACCAGCTCAACAGCAGATCCAAGGCCAGGCTCCACAGCAAACCATGCAGCCACAGCACCACATGCCACTGATGTCTGCGTCACAGCAGCCGATGCAGCAGCAGGCAATTCAATCACAACATCCAATACAGTAATCTATACAGTCACAGCAGCCAATACAACAACAGCAGCAGCAACATCAACAGCCAATCCAAACACATCAGCCGATACAGCGACAGCAGCCGCCCATGCGACAGCCAATCCAAACACATCTGTTGATACAACAGCAGCAGCACTAGCAGCCAATGCAACAGCAGCAGCATCATCAACAAACTGTCCAGCAGCATCATCATCAACAAACTGTCCAGCAGGAGCATCATCAACAAACTGTCTAGCAGCATCATCATCAACAAACTGTCCAGCAGCATCATCATCAACAAACTGTCCAGCAGCAAGTCTCACACAGCACCACTTCTTCACAGTAGCAGGTCATGTCACCACCACTTACAACTACACAGACTAGGAGGCAAAGCAGCCCACCACTCACCAGTACACCAGCCAGATCCACCTTATCACCACCAACAAATCCACCCTCAGTTGACAGCACGTACTTCAACAACATTCCAAACACGTCACAAGATGTCAGCTTTGGTGCCATGAACATGCCTCAGTTCCAGCCAGACGGCACAACAACCACCCAACCAGTCCAGCCAGACCAACCAGCCTCAAGGGACCAGTAGCCAGCCACTGCCAGCCAACATATCAGCACTAGCTGATAATTTTTAAAGGCCCTTGTTAGGGCCGCCAAATCTTCCAAAAGCAATTATTTGAGCTCTGTTGTTGTTCTCCCAAACCAAAAATAAATGAAAAATATCACACACTACCCCACAAACCAACAATATACAAATATACAAAACAAATGGCCCCCATAATAAGCCAAAGTCCTACTATGTCTTACAAATTTAATTCCCCATAGCTTGCACTCACATATCTTGTCAACCATATAAAGAACAAAAACAAAAAGAAAAAAGCCCCCACCCACACACCCCAAAATAGTGTATTATTTTTAAACTTCCTCCCGCAAAAAAAGAAAAAAAAAGCCCCCCCCCCCCCCAAAAAAAATAGTAGTGTTAATGAAGCCCTCCCATCCCATATTTTGGTTTGAACCCATGTCGAGGATTTGATTGGCAATAGTGACATAGACCAATTAAACATTGACACATGAAAAAGGATACAAAACATAACTTAAGAGAAGAATGTTCATTGTACTAGCTTTGTCAATGAAAGTGTCCACAGTACCTTTGTAAACTTATTGAAGAACAGTCCAACAGTATATGCTAGCATAAGTGTCATTCATTTTAGATATTTCGATTTTTAAAAGTCTGGCAATGTTTTATTTACATTTAAAGAGTCACATGATCACATCATCACAGTATTTTTATTTTTAAATTCTTTCCAATTGCCCGGGGAGCTGGCCCACATTCATGAAATAATCCCTGAGAATATTTCTCTGTCTTTTAGCTGCCTCCATTGGGTTGCAGCCATCATATGAAATGTCATTGCTCTGGAGCACTATCGCTGGTTGGCCCTCTCTCCTGACATCAGCCTGTTAACCAGGGTATCTGATCCTCAGTAGGTTGTGCATTACAAGGCAGGCCATGACCAGCTTGATCACCACTGGGGGCTCATACGGCATCGGGCTCTGGAATATCCTAAAGCGAGATGTGAGGATGCCAAAGGCATTCTCGACCACCCTTCTTCCCCAACTGATCCTGTAGTTGAAGACCATCTCCTTAATGTCCAAACCATGTCTGGAACAGGGTTTCATTAACCACACTTTGAGGGGGAAAGCGTCATCCCTGAGGATGAAGTTCAGCTTTGGTTCACCAATTCCCAGGCATTCACTCTCAGGGAATCCGATACTGCCATCCTCTACTTTGTGCCTCAAGTTGGTGTGCTTGAAAATCTGCGCATCTGAGCTTGACCCGGCAGCCCCCAAGACTACCCACAGGATCTTGTAGTCTCCATCCACCAGGGCCAAGAGTACTATTGAGTGGAAGCCCTTGTAGTTATGGAAGAAGCTGCCTCCCCCTTTGGACATCTGATTGGAATATGCTTTCCATCCATGGCACCAAGGCCATCTACGACAGAAGACAGATTTGACCTGTAACCAGTCCTCTGGGAGTCTGGGGCACCGCATCACCTGATCTCCATATGCCCTAACGATAGCGTCACAGACCTCAGGTGGAACTGGACACCCTGAAAGCATACTGCAGGGTGGTGTAGCTGTCTCCAGTGGCCAGATGTCTGAGGGTGACTGCCAGCTTCACTCCTGGACTCTGATCCAGGTCCTGTCCCTCTGGAGCTCAGCAGTGATTCTCTGTTCCAGCTCTTGAAAGATCTCGAGCGGCATCCAGATGAAGTTTTGGTATGCCATAGGGTCACCTAACTGGAGCCTTGGCATCAGTCTGGTGTATTGCCCCTCTTCTTCATGCTCTGCCCGGCCTAGCCAAGGCCTGAACCTATACCTTCTGTGTCTTCTCTCTCTGATAGCTGGCCCATCTGCAGAGCCCATCTGCTTCTCACTCTCTCTATCATAGCTGAAATGATGAGTAACTGCCTCTCCATTTCTAAGAGTTGAAGTTGTGCAAGATTTCTGTCCTCTCTGTCCATATTGGCATCTAGATTTAATGTGGCTAGTGACCTGACCCTTACCCCTTTTATAGCCATTGGCATTCAGGGATCATTATCTCCCACTGAGACACCTGCAATGTTATCTTAATATTGTCTAATGTTATCATAAAAGTGCCTTACATCCACGAGCAACATTTGGATCCTTAAACCCCATCTGCGGTCATCCGCATGATCCGTAAACCCAGCCGGGGCATCCTTGAGACATCCTGGGGATCCCTGTGTAATCCGGATGTATCCGTGATTATTTCCGCTGCACTGCGGGTGGTCACGGACATGTATTCGCAAGCATCGAAACGCATCCGTAATGTGGCATCCTTATCAGCCATAAAGATTTCAGTGGTGCATCTTTAAATCACTCACTTTTCCCTAATTTCCCCCCCTCATAACCCTCAATCCTCAATCATATATGGAACTGTGGCATATTTCCGTGGGGGATCCTTGCATGTGTAAGTGGCCTCTTAAACAAGCATTTCTGCTGTTTTCACAGAACAAATTTTAGTTTACACTTTTTAGACTTATACTTTTTTGTCAAAAAAAAAAAACAATTTGTTTTTAATACTCGATGCAATGTATAATGAATATAATAGATCGTTCACACATTTGAACTGGAAGACTACATTAAATTTGCAATAACTCTTTATTGTTCATTAGCTCCAGTAAAATGAGTGCCATTGTTGCAAAATCCATCAAATTAATTAGATATGTTAGATAAATGTGGGCAGGACCAACCACGTAAAATATAGCTTCCATTTTTATGTCTGATTGTGAGGAATTTGTGGAAAAAAGAAAGTTACTCCAGTAATCTGCCTGGCCACGAGACACTTGTTTACAGCTACCGTTTTATCAGTAGCAGTTACCTTCTGTGCCATGTAGTCTGAGGTTTAACATGATCCACTAAATATCTTGGCAAGTTGTTATTTGTATAAGCTATGATGTAGATATCATCAAAGGTATGAATGACTTACTTTGAAGCATGGACTGTACATAAATTTTGTATGAGATTATTAAACCGATAACTACTGGTAATTATTGTGCACCACATGGATCTGTAGGGAAAGACCCCCCCCCCCCCCCCCCTCCCCATCAAAAAATTACTTTGTAATACTCTCAACTGCCATCTCTAAAGTTCTAGGTTCAAATCTCATCTCAGTTCGGAGGTCAAGATAGATAGTTGCTTGTTTCTTGTTAGGTTGTTTACAATGCACTGCAGATGGTTGGCTAGATGGTATGTTGGTCAAACCAAAGACCATCCAGGTGTGAATCAGGTGATTTAATGGGCACATTTGTTAATCATTCTGTCCAATGATGCCCGTTCTTCCTAAAGAGACTTTGACTGTAGCCATATAATAAGTTATTGTAAACACCCTATCCTTCCCAACCCTTAGAATTTACTGGGCTTCATAGAACTGTTACATATTGGCGATTGCCCTCACTATGGTTTATGATCCTAAAAATGTTCCATTTGGGGAGGTTGATCTTTTTTTCATTGGGGACATTTGTAAATCACGATTGGAACAACTCGGGACAAGCAGGTAATAGGATCGGGAACGTTCATGAGTGTTCGGGAGTAAATCGTGTGTGTCCCCATTAATTGTTTGAAACTGTTGCCTATCTTAACATATCTTCTGGCATAGGCCATTGTAAGGTTCGTAACTCATTCAGGAGGAATTGGGAACTGATCAGAATGTTTTCGTTTTAACCAAATGTGTGGATTGGGAAACAATTAAAACGCTTTTGGGAAGGTATCCAGACCCAAGGTAGTGTCATTTGAAAAGCTATCGGAAACCTGTTGTAAAATCCAAGCATGTAGCATGACTGGTTTTGCTTTTTCCAATCAGGAGGTAGGTTCACATTCCATCGATGGATATGGAACAGCTATCTGAGAAAGTGCAAAAATGATCAACAGAGGGTTGAAAATAATGCCTCTGCGGGATCCATTGGATTTTAACGAGCCATGTTTGTGATTCGATTACCCCCACTGGCAGTGGTGTAGCCTCGGTTTTTTTTCTAGAGTTCTGTTGTAAACTGCCTGAACTTTTTTGCAGATGTGTTTATTACTCTGGATTTCTGGCACTAAATATGAGTGCGTGTTTGCCTGTGTGTGTCTCTCATTCTTCCCACTGCCTTGCCAATTATTACCTCACGCTGGATTTATATGGTTGTGCTCCTATGCTGGTGTACACTTCTTAATAGAGGGAGACAGTTTACTAGTTCACTTATTACACAGTACGTTGTGAGTTGCTGTGTGCTTCTAATTATTCTATGGATAATAAAAGCAGATATTTGGGGGATTCAAATATTTTTTTTGAGCTCAAGGAGTAACCTTGTTCAAAGAATTGTTTTTTTTCTTAATTTTCCATGCAAAACAAATGATCAACCGTGACATAGATGGCTCTTAAATAAAAAATAAAGACAGTTGTAAAAAGAATGTGTACAAGGGACTACTTCTGACCAATGAAATGCTAGAGAATAAACATTGTTAAATGTATAGACAATAGTGTACAGGAAAGTATCTGGCATACATGAAATGAAAGCTTTATGAAAGGTGTTTTCATTTTAAAACAATTGGTACTGTTGAACTCTATTGAGTTGGATCTGAATTTCAATGGAGAAAAGTTCAGAAACCCTCTGAGGATTCAATATTTACTCTTAGTTAAAAGGGGATTACTAGTTAACAGAACTCCCCTTAAAGGAGTTTGACTGAACATGTATTTAATACACTTTCATTAATAATATTTAACTCCAGTAACACGGTGATGAATTGATTTCTGCAATGTGCTAAAATAGGAAGATTTGTGTCTCTTTCTCATCATAGAATTACTAACTTTAAGCTAGAAAAGAATGGTTTGTGTATTATTTATAAAATGGAACACTTGGGTTATATCAATTTGTATCATGAATAGTACGCCGTAATTTCACTTTCCATGGGTATTGTGTACAAAGTACTTGTACTGTGCTTATTCAAGTATTTGTGTAAAATGAATATCATTTTCAGGTGGGACAAGGTGTGAGAGTTCAAATATGAAATTTTATGAATCCTGACATTTAGTCTGAAAATGTCCTATTTTAGAAGCTATAAAATTATTAGAAATAAATTTTAGCTGAGATGATAAATGGGACAACATCTGCAACCTATTTAAAACTTGCTAAAATTTAACTAATCAGATATTTAGTTCAATTTGAGAAATCAAAAATTTGAAAATTGAAACATTTTATACATACACAAAAGGGTAAAATTGAGACGTATATAACTATGAAAGATTTTTACTGTTTAATTTACTCTGTTATGTTACAGTAATGGATACCACAACTTTATGTAGTCTATTTGAGGACTTGAATTATTGGAAAAACATAGGACTTTGAGATAGTTCCCAGATTGCTATTGAATATCAATGGCTGGCCAGACATGGGCTGATTTTAGCTCTGAGGTGAAAATGATTTGCTTCCAAATTCCTATGTTGTTGGTGAAATTATGTCATTAAAGCTTGGTGACTGCTGCAGGGAGGTGGGAGGGGAGGGACAAGAGGTGACACCTTTAAGACTATGACATAGTTGTAGAGTAAGAAATCTAAAATTCGCCACATATCTGAAATTCGCCACATGTAAAAATACTAATAAAATAAATGAATTGTGGTGAGATTTGTTTACTGTATAGTAAATTGAGACTTTTTGAACTGACAAATACCAATTTGTAGACAAAATCATCATTTTCTTCATAAAATTAACTAAGGTTTTAGAGGTGGCGAATTTTAGATTCCTGGCGAATTTTAGATTTCTTACTCTAATAATTCTGAGTCAAGAAAGTGAAGAGGTGTTTTCTCACTGGCAAATTTTACAGACCATGACAAATTTACTGTTTCTTACTGTGTGATTTGCTGATCTTAAAGGGAAGAATTACAAGTACCTTTTATTAATTTATGAAATTCTATGAAGCATGTTGATGTTATTTAGCTTATATGTCTCTTGGTAGCTCACTTTATCAAATATTACCTTGAAAAATTATTTTAAGAAGTGTGTCTTTGGTGATGATGAACTTGATTTTTGCTCATCATCACAGGATGATCCACTAATGACCTGTTCTGTTATAATAAGTTGAGAAAAGGGTAGATAGAATTAATTGAAAGAGAAAGAAATACAGTGGGGATAAATTCAGAATTTATTTATATATAAAATTCCAAACATATATCAATATGGGCTACTATGTTTATACTGCATAAATAACACACAGTGTCAGGGTAGGTTAGGCTTTTAAAGCTTCTTTTATCAATTGTATTAGATGTGTTACACTGTTATTTTAAAATAGCCTCTAAAATAACAGGAATTAGGTCAAGTTAATGCATTACCCCCAATACATTAAACTGTTTTTACTGTAAAATTGCTATGAATGTCTTTCAATGTAATGTATGATTTAAGTATTTACACAACAATAGCAATTCTAAGCAAACTGTTATTTGGTTGACCACTTTTATTTGGTTTGATAATTCTGTTTTCCGACATTTGTCTGGGTGTATATTCAAACTAACTTAGGCATTTTATATTTTGATCAAGTACCTGATCAACTGTTATAAGTGAAAGCATTGCTTTGAAGTCTAAATTTGGCCTACATGCCTAGGGATGTGGCTATAGATTTATCAGAAGTTCCTCCATATTATTTCATCTACTTGTACCAACATATAGAAAAACTTGCAGAGAAAGAAAATGTTAAAACTCTACATACCGTAGCCGCGCTCTGTAACGCTCATGCTTTTGAAAGCGCCCATCCAAAATCTTACGTTATTGCTCATATGTCGTTTCAAGGTAAACTGTCTCCATATAAACCCAATAATCAGTGAAATATTATTAATTTATATCAATTTTCAACAAAAGTTTCCTTATTTTAGCAGTTATGACAACTTTTATTGCATCGAGATTTGTTTACCAACCGCATATTTTATTTCCAGTCGGTGTGTGCTAGAACACGGTTTCCCTAAATTTGGGTTATTTTTTTCGAAACGCCCGGCTGGTTTTCATTGTCGTAAACGCCCATCCCCAACTTTCACAAATATTTGGTCACATCGCCCATGGGCATTACAGAGCGCGGCTACGGTAGTTTCAAAAAGTCTTTCTCCTATCTTTTGAAATCCTCTTCATTTTACTTACATTTATGGGTTTTTATCAAGTTTGTGATTTCATTACTGACAGTGTTTAGTCATTTATTTAACCTCAAAGCCTATCTCTTCGCACAAGCATACCCGCCCTGACTTTTGCTTTCCCTCATTTCTCTCCGTGGCGCTGACCCTTGCTATGTCTCAGGTTTATGATTACAGTTTTTTGCTTGCTTCTGTTTGGTGCGCCTAGAGTCTGTCTTTGGATAGAGATTAGGCGCTATAAAAATACTATTAGAATTAGAATTTATTTAAATCTGTTGTACAATTTTAGTTTTTTCGTTTTGCCTTTTCGCTTAAGCTTAAGGGATTTCTCATGTTAAGAATTTCACATTTTTTTTTATTTTTGCTACTTGTTAGTCTGTAACCTTTGATTAAAACATTTATAAGACATAACCAATGGTGATGACTGATATTCTTCAGAATAATCAACAGCACATTTACTGTGGGCTTTGAAATGTTGTAAAGCTGCATTAAATACAACTGCATATTCAAAGAAAACTTTCCGTTGATTGACAAACTGTAACAATTTGTCTCAATATTGTGTGTGCTTTGGGGAAGGTTAGACTTTGGTATATTATAAAAATATTTCATTTCTATTTCTAATGGAAAGACTTTTTATTATGAGTAGTTTTCTCCACTAACTGTTCTAATTCATTGATCAAATTGATTAGCTTTTATTATCGGGTGTAGGGGTTATTATAAATCTCACAGAAATTTGCTGAGAATAAGTATACATTTCCCGGTAAAAAGACTTCAGAACTGTAACAAGATTCTGGACATTTGTTATACTCACTCCTGTTGGTATTAACTCTGAGCTCTGTTTACGTAGAGATTTCCAAAGTCAGCGATTAATGATGTCATAGAAACCTGTGATGGATGGGTGATGTAAAACCTGTGAAATGTGCGCGGTATATAAAATTCACTGTCTGGCTTGTTATTATGTCTCCAAATCATTATATAGACTATCACTATGTATGTTTGTGTGAATTTCTATCAATTATAATTTTAATTGATACAAGATATAAGTACCATGTTTTAAAGATTTAATATTATGCTGTTTTATATTCAGAAGCCCTTTTTGAAAGGTATACATACAATTTCTATTTGAAATTAGGGCCCCTCAGTCGATATAATCACCAATCAAAACACAGATTGCAAATAGTCATTTTTACATCAATAATCCCCATTGGCTTAAGTATTGAAATAAACTGATTGATAATGCTTAATGCTGTGTTATGAATAATTATGTTAATTATTACAGTGTAGACTTCTTTTAGTATAATTACTCCTTAGAAGTCAGTAGGTTCTTTGATTACATTTTTCAGTGAAATATAGCCCAGATGCAGAATTCTGGATTAAGTAAACATAATTTATTATACTTTGAGAATCAAATCAACAATGAATGTTACAAGCAAAATGCATCTTATATATTAAAATTTCTAAATAAATTATGTCTTGAAAATTAAAGAAATTTGGCACATTTTTGATTGGTTACTGTGCAGATTGACCGTCATGTGATTGATCATCATGTGATCAATATATGCCTAGAGTTCTGGTCTATCAAGTGACACTTTGTATGAAAAATAGAAACAAATCTGCAGCCAAAATGAGTTTAAAAAACAAACAACACCAGTGCTGAAGGTCAAGGTCAACTGTAGAAACGAGTTTTATGTCATTTAGATGACAGAAAGAGATAAGTTGTACAAACATCATTTACTGAGGTTTAATCGTCATGGTTTCCATCTGACTCCCATTGATTCCACTCCGTCAAATTTTCTACTCAAGTTGGGGTCAATTAAAGCTTTGATTTATATTTCCTTATATTGAAATATGTGATGTGTTTGCAGGTGTGAGCTTTACTATAACTTTTCTTGTGCCCTTGTCTCGTTGACATATTTTGCTGAAATTAAAACAAAAAGTTTTCTAATCTCTCTGTCAAGTATTCTCTGTATGGAATTCTGTCATCATAAAACAACCAGACTTTTGCCCTAAGAGAATTAGTAATTCTTGCACATATTTTTTTTGTTGGAAATCCATGAATACTGATGTGTTTTATTGGGTAGATTTAATCAAAAATTACGTATTTTGCTGAAAGTTTGAATAAACGTTCTTTTTTTTTTCTTTTAGAAAATGAAGCTTTGTATCAAGACTTCATTTTGCGCAATCTTTTTGAATTAGCAAGTTTTATGGTACCAAGTGTGGTCTCAGTGAAGTGAGGTTCTGACTTCAAATCTAAGCTGTGGTCAATGTTTTTGATATTGGCAGTCATAAACTGAGCATAACTTCTGATTTTCAAATGTTTTAGCCATTTTTAATGCCTAGGTAGCACACTGGAGAAGATACTGTGGTAACCTTGGAGAATATATGGAAATCAAAGTGATTTAATAGTCGCCAACAATCGTGAAAGAAAGGTGCAAAACTTGAGTCACCTAAGGAAAAAAATTCAGATTCCTACACTGTCTGTCAGTACGCTGAGATGAAACCTCAATAAAGCATGATTGAAATGAGAATACCCTATGAACTGGTAAAGATTTCTAGTAATTTCTAGTTTGCATGAATAACTTTTGCATATACCCAGCAAATAAGCTACAACGACAGGAGTTAATGAAGAGATTGCAAAAAACTTCAGAGAAGTTTCTATTCAGAAATATTCACTTTCAAAAATTGCCACTCTCTGACTTGTGTATTGGGAAGGCTCATTTCTGAATGTATCGCATTGAATCAGTTTAGAAAGGCTCAGTTCTGAATGTATCATATTGAATCAGTTTATAATGTATTTGGGCCTTTAGCAAAGTCCAATTTAATTTTCAGCAAAACTGCCAGAAGTACTGGATTCAAACCGATACCCTCCAAAATACAAAACTATCTTGTACAGACAGCTTTTGCCAACTTTTGATCTCTATGTTGTGACATAAGGCAGTTGACCTTAAACACAAAAATATCAGATCAATATATATAGCATCTTTCATTGAACCTGCTTTAAACTGACATTGCTGACAAGATATTGTCTTTTTAGCAAACTAGGTTATTAAGATGGAAAATTTTAATAGAAAAGGTTCACTGGTAAATGAATAGTAAATAAAAATATTTCTTCAGAACAGATGACGAAAATGACAAAAAAAGTCAGAACAATACGCTTAAAAGTTTAAAAATGAAACAACACTAAAATGACTTAATCTTTTCATATCCATTTATTTGTTACAATAGCATTGGAAACTGACAACTTCATGCGTATTTTAAATAAGGGATCACAGAGATATTTGTAAATATTCCTTGCTGTCCTTCTTTTCAAATTTATAAAGCAACTTCTGTTTGTTTCTTATTATTTTGAAATTTATTTTGTCCGAGGTGACTGTTTGATATTTACCATCCATTTTTTATTAAAATTTGTTCTTTAACTTTTCCTCTGTGTTTCTTTGAATTCACTTTCATCAATTAAAATGTATATAAAGTCATGGTATTGTTCCATAAACTTTTCATTAAGGAGATGCATAGAAAATTGACTTACTAGAAGGTGTGTATAATGTGTGGAAACAGATTGCTTGCGTAATATATTTCCTGTACAATCAATGTAAACTCTCTGTTCAGTATAAGGCAGTGCTTTGTTGTAAGGAGAACATTCACTGAAATAATGACACGCAAAGGATTAAAGTTTAATTTATTGTGCAGTAAAAGTAGGTGAAATGAATTGAATTTATACTGGGTTTGTTGTAACTGATGATGAACATTTGGTAAAGTACATTTTTTGGATTTTAATATGGTTAGCAATAGAGAACAAGTGTTTAACTATAAGACAGTGGAGAAATACAGACTTGTCAGAGTGGAAATGAGTTCATAAAATAGAATTTCTGGATAATAGAGGTCTACTGTTACTGTACTTATTTTGTTCAGGTTAAATGTTGCACTCAAACCATGGAATAGCCTCACATTGGGCAGTTTTTCTGTCTGGTGTGACCATCTTCTAATGCTGCAGACCTTTGCAACAGGCATTGTTAAGTTATCGCTAGCTGTGCACTAGACTTTCATCAAGTCATTTTGTCTAAGGTATTATATGAGGACTGAATGACTTTTTTACCAGAATGTGGGGCTGACAAAAATATTTCTCTAGACAGAAGCTTTTTTTACTCATCAAGTGGGTTCATCATGATTTCATGTATGTCAGATTTGCTGGAATGAGAAATACAAAGACTTGGAGCAAGTCTAGCTTTGCACTAAAGGATCAGACTGTCAGATTTGAACCTATGACCATAGAACTGGGAGGCAAGTGTTTTCCTCACCAGTAGCTATCTTAGTTGAGAGCTTAAATGATATCTGTCTACTGAAAATGTCAAACCTGTAGTATTAGATAAGAACTGTCATAATAACTGTGGTTAGGAATATTTTTCCTGAAAGTTGTAGGAAGGCCTTTATTATCCAAACATATTGGAAGAGGATGGGTGTGTTTGGATGGTTGGAGGTTTGTTAAATGGAAGAGCTTACCTTTGTGTAAAATGGTAGGTGAGTGTAATTTTATGGGGGGAGAAATGAGGATACAAAAATCAATATTTTATAAAATAGAAGGTAGGGGCCATATTCACAAAAGGGATTGAGCTCAAATTGAGCCCAAAATCAGCTCAAGTTTACACCTGTTTATACTAAACATAAGCTGATTTTTGGCTCAACTTGAGCTTTATTCCTTTTGTGAATATGGCCCTATGGTAATAGACATCCTATTATACTGTATCAGTAGAAAATTTTTAATGTTTAATAATTTCCCTAGACTTACTGGTAATTTTTAAGAATGGTTTTTCTCTTCTTGAGAGAAAATTACAGATTGTAAAATTTCATTAGGAATAAGTTTCACTATCAAAGCTCATTAACTAAAATAGCTAAAATTAAGAGCTAGTGAAAATGTCCACTTATACAGTAATTGATCATTATATTTCTGTTTATTTTAAGCTTTGCTTCATTTTAGAACATTAGAAAGATGTTTCTTATGTTTACTGCACACAATTAAGGAATATTTACCACCGTAATCATCCTAAAACAACTATATTATGACGTCTGCGGGCTTAATTAATCCACCTTTATTGACGCAGTCTTTTTACGAGTGCAACGATAATGTTTTAAACTGGACCATTTTGCTTTGAATCTGCCATTAGGGCAAATATTTCCTCATATCAGAGCGAAAATGGCTTAGTTACAGAAGAAATAATCTCATCATTACTTGTCATTAATAAGGCATTCAGGTTTTTTTTTTGTCGCCATGGATAAAATCTGACTATTTGAATTAACCTAATTAATTAAGTATAAAGTAAAAGATTGTGATTTGTAATTTAATGCAAGCTTTTACTTATGTAAAAATTTAACCTTCATGATACTAAATTTCAGTTGTATATCAAATCTGTATAGTTTTATGAGAAATAACGCCGGAGCACACCCTCTGAAGTATTACACATGTCCCTTAAGGATCTTAAGGTGGAACTACTTTTAGTTTTAGATATCATTATTTTAGTATTGATGAGTAATTTCTTGTGACTTTTAATATCAATATTAAAAGTGTCTTTTTGAATGTCATTTGCAAAAAGAAAAATGTTGAGCAATTTTTTTCAAAGTAGTTCTGGGGTTAAGAACTGCTAATTATTAAAATTTATATCTTGCCTGATTTATTTTGAGATTCATGTGTGCCATTTTAAAGATTTTCTACTATGCCTTTGTGGAATTTAGATGATTTTTAATTAGTTAACACAATTAATGCAACATTTTGGTAAAAATGATGTATGAGTTTGGTTATAAAGTGATGCATTTTAAGTCAGAAATGACATTTTAATGTCATTTGACATTGAAAGCCAATTTGAACTTAGATGTCAATGTTGAAATTTCAGTTAAATACTATATAGGCCACTGTTTCCAAAGAATGAAAATTCTCGGTGATAAGTTAGTGCTTTAGTGTGCCTTTGCTGCTATCATAACAGATCAATGAGACAGGGATTTTAGTGCTATTCTCTGCATCCTTACTGTCGAATATACTCAGGAATTTCAGGTGTAACAATGTCAATAAAATGAACGGGAGGAAACAGTAAATACAATAAGTGACAATCAGACCAAATCAAATTGCATTGTGGGACATCACTTAAGTCATTTTGTCGGGCTCACAGGAAAGGTGAATGAAAAAATATTGTGAAATGACAGAACAAATCTGGGATGCTTTTTGTTTGATTGGGGTAATAGCTTCATCAATTATAACAGGCTGAGAAGGGCTGCGGTCATGTTTGAACACTGGCCGTTCTGTTTACTTAGTTATGCAAATAAGGTGTAGTGCTCTATTAAGGGGGCCTTACAGAGTACAAAAATATACATTTAAGAGAAGAATTATGGATAATTCTAAATATAAATGATTAATTTCTTCTTATTTTTGTTATTTCAGAGAGAGAAAAATTAGGTATATATCTCATGGAAATAAAAATAGTCATATCTCAAAAGTTCATGTTTTTTTTTTTTCATTCGAAGTGCTAAATTTAATTCATATTAATATTTTGCTTCTTTTTACTTAAATATTACAGACATTTACTAAGTTAAAGAAGAGTATTTCAGATAATATGAAGTACTTTGTGATTCCATAAAGACATTTTAAAAGTAGAACAATCACTTTGGCTTATAAATTTTACCAGAGTTAAAAGTTGCCATGCGTATATCCTATATAGTATGTAGTAGGAATGGTAAATTCAGATAAAATACCTCAAACTTGTGTACAGTAGATTATGTATAAATAGAATCAATCAAAGATGAACTTTTGTATAAATGGAACAAGTTTGAGGACCCCCATTAGCCTTGCTTAAGGCTCAAATTTGCATGATATCTTTTCAAACATGCACACAGATATTTGGTATTCATAAAGCACTCGTACATGTTCAGAGATAGAACCTAATCAGACAGAGACCCTTTGCTGTATACTGCTATAAAAGTCAGTACATGTATGAGTACATTATAGAAAATGAAACTCCGTTATCTGAACTGGAAACTTTCCCTAACTGCAAAGAAACTTGAGCCTTCAGCAAGGCTAGGACCCCATGTAAGAATATGCTGTATCTTTACAGGTGTAAGTGGACGCCATAATTAGAATTAAATTAAATCCTGTGGATTTTTCATGGTCTAGTTATAAAGTGCCTTCAGTGTATAGTGGAAGTTAGCTGTAACTGGAAACAAATCTTATCTAGTTATACAGAGTCTGCTGTTTATAATGAAGTTAGCCATAACTAGAAACCGATCTGGTAGATATAAGAAGTTCTTAAGTTCTGCAGTATAATCTAATGAGTACTTTTATAACGCTTAATCTCCATTATATGACAGACTCTGTTGGAGCAATAATGAGAGAAGTGCCTATACTTTATATTGTAGAAGCTAGCCATAACTAGAACCAAATCCTCTGGATATAAGAGGTTCTAGTTACACCTTACCTACTTTATTCAGAGCTGGAAGCTGTGAGATAACTACAATTGGACAATAATAAACCCTATTGTAATCCCTGCATTACCAAAGCTTTACATTAGTATTAATGGTAAGTGTTCACTGTGTTAATGTTTGTCCTGGTCCCTGAGCGAAGGGAATGGATCGTCGTGTCCATTTACTGTAGCCTGAAGAATTTTGGCCAGAACAAAGCCACGCTATAAGTATCAAAAGCCATTTGTGAATATTGCTTGTATTATTGCTGAGTTTATGTTTTTATAGATGAAAATCTTCCTTAAAAGTAAAAAGGAAGGATAAAAAAAATGTTTAGGATTGATTCAAGAATACTTTTAAGGGTCTCAATAATTGACCTTATCAACTTCAGGTGAATATTGATCAATTTACTACTTTTTAAAAATATGATTATCAGACTTACATTGTAATTTCACAAAGTCAAGAATCTGAGCATCATTTGGGTCATTCTAGTTGGACAACAAAATATGTATATATCTTTGCAATTTTGTTTTCGTAGAGACTTAAGTATATGCAAGGGGTATTAAATGACCAATAACTCAAATAAGAAATGGATATGTCTGATAATATCCTGTAACACGTGGATAACCACAGGATAATGGCTCAATAATGTAGTGTATAAGATGGGATTCTGGACACGAATGAAGTCACGCTGACAACAAATATAACTTGAAGAGAAAACTAGCAAAAAGAAAGCAATGCAAAGAGAATAAAAGCACTCTAAAGATAGAACAGAAAATAACAGAAATAGCGCCTGGACATATATTTTAACGTAAAAGATTCTTGTTACCAGAACTGGATGAAAAATAAATAACAAGAGGACATCAAACTAACTTGACATAAACTGAAGAATTTTGACACAGTAAATTGACAATGACAGTTGTAATTTAATCTGGCATAAAGATGTAATACAAGGTATCAGAGTAACTGATGAAAAAAAAGACAGTTGCTCCAATTTTATGAATTTTCAGCTTTGAGCTAATGGTAAGCCAAGGGAGTATAATCCTCAGTATTAGAGTAAGAAATCTAAAATTCGCCAGAAATCTAAAATTCGCCACCTCTAAAACCTTAGTTAATTTTATGAAGAAAATGATGCTTTGTCTTAAACTTGGTATGTTCTAGTTCAAAAAGCCTTGATTTACTCTACATTCGACAAATCTCACCTCAATTCATTATTTGTATTAGTATTTTCAGATGTGGCAAATTTTAGATATGTGGCAAATTTTAGATTTCTTACTCTAAAAACTGGGAAGTGCTTCAACATTTGGTTGCTTATTTTCACATGAAACTGATGTGACATTAACACAGTTGATTTTGTGGATATATTTGGATGTGGAAAAGGGCTGAATAATAACAATTTTGAAAATCAAAATTCATAACATTCAAAGAATACAAGAATGTGAAGGTGTGTATATGGATTAAATCATGACACAAAATATCTGAAAGTTTTATCTCAAACATTGTGGATACATATGAAAGCATAAATCAGTGCAGGTATAGATGAACATGTAGAGAAAAACCTAGTCCATACATGTTTAAATAAATGAAATATACAGTTCAACTATGTGTGAAATAATGACATGGAATGTCCATGTAAAAAAGTGAAATATTCTAATAATAATATGTTAAAAAATATAGAAAATATCTGTATATAGAAAAAAAAACTGGAAGTATTTGAAAAGTATAAAATTAAACCATGGCCTCAGTAGTAAAAGAAGAAGATGAGTTTGGAGAAGAATGTAAAGAATTGTCCACACCAGTAGGCGGGGCATACAAGGTTTTCAAAAAATGCAAGAGCGCGACGTTCAACTTGGATGGTACATTGTACACAATAGGTGAGTACAGTATCACAGTTACCTGTGAATTTTTTCAATGTCATAAAGTCATAAGGTTGCCAGATTTTGAAAAAGTTCAAGCTGGATGGTCTATCGTACAGAATAAGTGGGCAGAAAGTCTGCATAACACCTTTGAATTATCCTGGAATTTACAAAATAGGAATTTACTATCAATAGGAGTTTTCACAGAAAGGGAAATAATCAAATATTTGAAACATGAAGCCAGAAAAGGTTACAAGGTCTTTGAAATTGTAGTTTTCCCATAAATGATGATGCTTCTCTTATATCCCATTGTATGTGTACACATATATGTGTGCTACAAATATTGTTGAAAAATATGAGCATAGCCTGGTGATTGTTGGTAGTATAGATTTGGATGGGCAAAAAAGTGTATCCTCCCAACAGCAATGCATTTGTAGCCATGCTGTGAGCACGCAGAGAATAATTTGCATGCCAGTTTTCATTGCGGGGTGTCTGCAACCTCGAAATTCTGTTATAAATTCATACCTGTAGCTGAAGTGTCCCCTGCAAATCAGCCGATTGTTTTATCTGTAACCAGGACATGCGTAACCATTCCCAACACTGTTATAGTGTCCAGTTTAATGCTGTTGTCTCCATTTTCCTTTTGGAATATTTTCCAAAGCATAGTGCAGATATAGCATTATAAGGCCAATCTTTTTTCCTCTGTTGTTGAAAACCTAGATGTGGTCACTATGAAATCTCTGTAGCAGTCATGGTGTACTATGTGAGGTTTGGACCAATAGATGCCTTTATGTCTGTGACATATAAAATTTGGCTATTCATGCCAAAAATTAAAGGACAATTCAGTACAAGTAGCTTTGTATAAAGTTGTTCAATTATCCAGCTTCAAATTTAGACCTTGTTATAATTTAATGACTGTTGCAAAATATATCTAAATGGCAATTTTTTGCCATTGTTTTTGCCATTTCCTACTGATGACTGGTTTAAATTAACACCTGGTCCTCCAGCCTAGGCAGTGATGGATTACCAGTTTACCCGAAATATTTTTTTGTTAAATTTTCTTGTTTCACACATATGAAATGCCGTAATTTCTGTAATAAAAGCCCCCCCAATAATAGCCCCCCCCAACAAACCTTTCATATTAAATATAAGTGACCTGGGGTCAGAAACTGAAGCAAATGTTACTCAAATTTAAAATGCTTAATAAATTTCACAGTTTTTCATTCTGAAAGTTTATATATCATACTAATGTAGCGGATTCATATAAATATTATCTCTTAGTTTTTACAGTGGATGTGTTCAACCAAGAATATGCAGTAAATGACTTTACCACCCATGTTTGTTAACCACTACTCCCACAGAGAAAAGTAAACCTTTGAAAATGCTAAAAAAGACAATATAATTAAATTATTTAAACATAGATATTTCACCATAGCCTCTCCCGTCACATCTGTGTCTCCTTGGTATGACCTGGCTATGTCCCTTGATTAACGCTAACTGCCTTGCTTATGTTTAGATGCGCCTTAGAGTCCATCAGTGATGGAGATTAAGCGCTATAAAAGTCCACATTAGATTAGATTAGATAAAGGCCCCCTCCTTGAAAAAATACATAGCCCCAGGGCTATTATTACAGAAATTACGGTACATGTATTTTATTATACTAACAGGTTTGGGTTGCAGTCTCTTCACCAACTGTCCTACTTCTTATCTGTGTATGTTTATAACCCAAGTAAATTTAGAAAAAAAAGTAATACAATATATATACATATAAATATATAGATACAGGAACTAAAAATAACCCTAGCAAATTGACCACTCAGTAAATTGCACCATTACGTCTGATCCCCCATGGCAACAGACACATAATTTAATGATTACATTTAATATACTGAGTTCAATGGCAATCCTGTTTTTGGTCGATTGGATATTTTGAAAGTGGAAAATTTAGAGCAAACCAAGCGATATTTTTGGATAGAGTAATTGAGCTGAACACAATTCTTGGTATCAATATCATTTCAAAGTTTGAGGTAAAAATCCATTGATGTTGATACATCGTTCCGTATCCAAGTTTATTTCAACTTGGTTGGTGGATTATTCACTGGGTGATCATTGATTCTGTACAATGAATGATAAATCATCTTAGATCCTACCTTTCTGTATAAGTAGTTGAATATCTCTGTGTTTTATAATCATTTTATGCAGTTTTTGCTTAATAAATGGTTCTCCTAACTTTCTGGTTTGGCCTTAGTTTTGTAAAAAGTGGTTACCTTTCTTAGATACAAACAATTAAAAGTTCAGAAACAACTGAAATTCATCAACAAACTGGTAAACCACTTTTGTTATGATATATAGAGAATTGATGTTAAACATTAATGCAGAATAAAAATTAACTTGTATTCAGTGTACAACATTTCTGACCTGTTTCAGATTGTCTAGCAATGGAAAGGTCACTACCCAATGCTTGTCTGTTGGTTGTGTAGTTTTGTCAGGTGTAACTAAGACATTACTGGCATAGAGATTAAAACACTGAGAATGTCATTATGTTAGATTATATCTACCACTGTGGCCTAATGGATAACACACTTGCCTTGGAACACATAGGACCTGGGTTTAATCCCAAATACAGACAGATACACGGTGACTTGGATTACCACTTCAAATGACGATCGTATGTCATTGGTTCCTATCCTCAATGGTATACTAAAGAACCTGAGGCATGTTACTAAATCCTTATCCCTGAGGCATGTTACTAAATGGTTATCCCCAAGGCATGCTACTAAATGGTTATCCCTGAGGCATGTTACTAAATGGTTATCCCTGAGGCATGTTACTAAATGGTTATCCCTGAGTCTCTGTGTTTTTGTTAGGGAAATGTGAGTCACTGGAGCCTGGGCTGTACCTGTGCAATTGAGATGTGTAAAATAGCCCTGTGTCCTGTAGTAAGGGAGATGTTGCACTCAGTATAAATACAATACCAAACAAATGTATAAAATTTACCTGCCTTGAGTAACGAAGGATGCTTTGAAACCAAATCAGTTGTCAAACACTTGAAAGGTTTGTTGGTACTTTTTTTGTGTGTGTTTTTTGTTAAGATTGGTATCTGGGACCAGATTTTTAAATTCATCTGGGTAAATATACAAATGTTAGTAAGGCTTAAATTTAGCAAAAGGACATAAGAAAATAATTCTTTGATGAGAAGATCATGGTAAAAATTTTAAGTTTCCAGCATGTCTGTACCTTTTAACAGGAAGCCAATAAATTTGCTTTGTGACAGCAGAACAGCAGACTGAGTGAGTTGCTTGCCTTTACAGAATGTACTCGTATAAGTCATAAATTTCCAATGAGCTTGACTATAGCTATCCAGTGTAGAATTTTCAGTGCAATGGGAAAGGTGGACATTTGTTTTTTATGTCCTATTTATGCCCCATACAAAAACTTGACTCCAGGAAAAATATAATGAAAACTTCAGAACAAATGGTAAAACTGTTAAACTTCAATTATCAATATTTTATTTTCATATTTGTATTTTCCTATTTGTTTTTTCCACAATATGTTAATAGCATAGCGAAAGTAGACAGTCCCAGGAATAGCACGATAATGTACTGAATGAAATGATTGGGCATACAACAGAAGAGAAAGCACCTTGAAAGTTGCTCCCAATTCCAAAATGATCATTTATTGGCCAAAATCCCAATCACCCTTGAAAAGCAGTGAAGTTTAATCATTAGATATGTAAGAGTAATCTTTTGTTCGCAGAAAATCAGTCAGCACCATTTTTAGCAGGAGATTGTTTACATCACGAACAATACACACAGTGCAACCAAAAACTGTGGTACATTGGTTATCGATATTAGCGATATTTATTGTTTTTGGACAGGGTTGCTGATATTGATGTATAAAGACATAGTATTACATCAATATCACCATTTTAGGTAAAACTGTAAAGTTACGCTCTAAATATTTGAAATAAAGCCTAAACCGGAAGAAATTGTACACTTTTATCTTGTGTTTTTTTGTAGTTTTTGGTTCATTTTTGATGAAAACTGCCATGTTTTGTTTTGGTAAATTTTACTTCCTGTTAGCAGTTTGGGATATGCTAAAGCAAAAATGTTTTTGGTATCATGGATTTTGACTACTTGGTAGACAATATAACCCCCCCGATATTGCCTGATATTGGAATACTTTTACATTCAATGTCAATATCCACACAGCCAAATGATTTACCCACTAAGAACATTGCAGTTGCAACCAAAGATCTGGGGCCGGTTTCATGAAAAGTCTCAGTTTGAGACCAGTTTTGGGCCGAGTCTGGGTCTCAAATCTGAGACTTTTGTCTTGGCTGAGTTTTTGGCTCAAATTGATTTCACAAAAGGTGACTCAGCTGAGACTGGTCTCAATCATAGTCTCAAGTTTTAAATTTCATTTAAGACACTTCCTTGGTTTGTTTTTTATGCAAGTGCATTTATTTCATCATCATTATCGATTTAAATTGCATTAATAACACTGATAACACATGAAAAAAAATTGATATAATATTACTGGTAACAAGCCAATTCTTTGAGACTCAACTGAGACTGAGTCAAGCTTTGAGTCCCCTCTTGAGACTAGTCGCTTGACAACGGTCAAAAAAGCATGTCAATTCCATTGACTTTTCTTATTATGAATATTGAATATTTAGTTGTAATTAGTAAGCAAAATAAAAATATAATATTTCAAGATTCAACAAATTCATTTTCATGAAAATTATATTGCTTTATACACAAGTATTGGATGACAAACTTTGGACTCAAAATTTGAGACACCTCCTTGGTGGGCTCAAAATTGAGCCCATGACTGAGCCAAATCTCAAGTTGAGCCTGTTTGTGAAATGCTTTGAGTCTGAGTCCACAGACTCAGCAAAATATTTACAATATTTGAGCCCAAAGTCTCAGATTTGAGCCTGAGACCAGACTTAAGTCCTTTCATGAAACCGGCCCCAGAAAATGACAGAAATGTTCACTCGTTACCATCTGATCACTGAACTTAACTAGCACTTGGCCTGGTCAGTACTTCAATGGGTGACCGACTGAGTTCTGGGACAGATATAGGCCGATACATAGTGACTCAGATGATCAGTTGAATGGTTGTGTCCTGTTGCAGTATTATAAACCAAGGTACTAGGTTTCGACATTAAATCACTCTGTCACTTGAATGGTTGTCGCCCACTTCCTGTCTGAAATAAGAGAAGTATAAGGTGCAGGAAAACAGCAAATTAATTAAATTTTACAGATTATATACATATATTTTCATTTTATTTCACATATTTATCGTTTTCAATCCTTTTTACAATGTGAAACTTAAGATTTTTGGTTGTTTTATTAATTCGTCGGTTATTCAATATTGACACAAATAGTACTAAGCGATTAGCTGACATGAAATATTTTGAGTCCTGATGTCCCTAGAACTATGTGGGACATCAAATCAATAAGTCAGTGCAAAGATTTCTTACACATGGGTAATATTTTCGATTGGTGCCTAAAATTGCTATGATTATTGTTCCAACTTTCACAGTTGAAAAAATATGTTGCACATTGTTCAAAATTGCACTCCTGATTGCATAATTTTTTATTTTTATTATACGTATTTTCGTTTTAGTACGCACCGCGGAGACGCTTTTTGGAATTCTCTGTATAATAATGGTCGTTTTTATGTACATGTAGCACATTTTTAGACGGATTCACTATCTTATATATTAATTTCATCTTACTTTCTTATTCTTTGCCTGTTTTATGTATATATTCCTCCAATTCACTGCTGTATCAACTTCTATATAAAAGCGGGTATTATCGCCCATTTGCCGGGAATTACCGTAGTAATTTGATCTATAATTCCCCTATTTCAAGTACTGGGTATTATTTATAATCTAATTTGTGTCTTGTAAGTTCACTTTAAGTTTATTTCCAATCAGTATATAGACATTTTCCTGTTGGTGTCTGGTGGTGTTGTCTTTTAGCTTAAGGTGAGGCTGTAGTGTGGGGTGTTAGGGTGCCTGTGAGTCGCCCACAGGACGAAGAGTTGTGACTTTTAGGTGTAGGGTTATATTATTGAGGCTCCCCACTGTTGAGCTTAGACTAGGGGCTCTTACTGATGTACAACCCCACCAGTCATGTTCAGCCCTCGGTTACTCCTCTTCATGGCACTGTTTGCAGTGGCACTGGCCCACAGACATGATTGGTTCAGCACCAGAGCATCTTACACATCATGTCCTCCTTTGACACGGGTTGCGAAAAATTTATCATATTTGTGTTCCTGCCGAAAATTTCCGACCATGGTTAATGGAAGAGGGCTCATGTTGTTACTGTTACTGGGTGGAGATGTATCCCTCAACCCTGGTCCATTTACACTCGGTGTTTTGAATGCCAGATCCGTAAGGAACAAGGGTCCTCTCCTTGCCGACATGGTGGCTTCATACGACCTTGATCTTCTATGCCTCACGGAAACTCACATACGTCCATTTGACTCTGACAGCTTCTTACGGTCTATAACTCCTCCCGATTTTAACTTTCCTCACAAGCCTCGTCCCTCAGGTATTGGTGGTGGTGTGGGTTTTTTCATCAGATCCTCCTGCAGACCCCATATAATTGAAACTCCTTGTTATCAGTCATTTGAAAATATAGTGGTGTCAATCGGGCTTCATGGCCATTCAGTGTTGCTTGCCTGCATCTATCGCCCTCCAGGATCATGTACCTGTAATTTTCTGGAAGAATTCATGTCATTTGTTGGTTACCTTTCATCCATTAATTCTTCATATTACATTTGTGGCGACTTCAACATTCATGTTGATGTTCCAGTTGGTGACGGTCAGAAATTCACTACCTTTCTTGATTCATGTGACCTCAAACAGTTAGTCAATAAACCTACTCATCTACATGGTCACATATTGGACCTGATTTTATCTCCCTGTGATCAGGACACCATTGCTGATGTTAAAATTTGTGACTTTGTTTCCGATCACGCATTAGTCAAATGTTCAGTTGCCTTCCCTTGTCAAGTGTCTCATACTCCAAATGTAGTTCAATATAGAAGGTTCCACCGTATCAATATGTCTGACTTCCGCTCAGATCTCAAAAATACGTCCTTCGTCAAGTCTCCAGCTGATGCTGTTGTCGATCTGTATGATCAATATGTACATGATTTGAGTGATGTTCTGGATAGGCATGCACCTCTTATATCTAAATTGACGAAAAAGGAGTCCGCCGATTGGATGTCTGATGATTATCGACGTGCAAAGTCCCTTAGGCGCCAATTTGAGAGAACCTGGCGTAGGGCTAAAAGTACACTTAACAGGAGTAGGCTTCGTCGCCAGATTGCTCGGTGCAATGCACTTGTAAATAAAGATAAATCAGACTACTATAGCAAACTGATCTCAGACAATAGTCATGACTCTCGAAAACTTTGGCGTGAGCTGCATAAGACCCTGAACAGGGTTTCTGATGCCACACTTCCATCTCATGAGTCCGAAAAGTCATTGGCTGACCAGTTTGCCTCCTTCTTCACCAACAAAATCAAGAAGATTAGAGATAATTTTGCTTCTTCTGGCACTGAATATGATGTTAACCCTCCTTCAGATCCTCCCCAAATTACTGTCTTTAGGCAAGTTTCTGAAGATGCTGTTGATAAAATAATTAAAGCATCACCAACAAAATCATGCCTGTTGGACCCTCTGCCGACATTCCTGATTAAGGAATGCATTGATATATTGCTACCATCCCTTACAAAGCTGGTCAACTGCTCACTCATGGAGGGATGCGTTCCTGATGCCTTCAAATCTGCTGTGGTCACTCCACTTATTAAAAAGCCAAATCTTCCCTCAAATGACCTTAAGAATTATCGCCCTGTATCAGGTCTCAGTTTTATATCTAAATTGGTAGAACGTGTGGTTGCTAAGCAGCTGTTAGAACATATTAATGCCAATAACTTAGACAACCCGTACCAGTCGGCATATAAGGCGGGCCATTCAACTGAGACTGCTCTTCTCTACATAAAAAATGAGGTTCACTTATCATTGTCAAGAGGTGAATCCACGGCCTTGGTATTGCTTGACTTGTCTGCTGCCTTCGACACCATTGATCACTCTACTCTTCTAGGCTGCCTCCAAAACTGGTTTGGGGTCAGTGGCTCCGTTCTGAAATGGTTCACATCCTACCTAATGGACCGTTACCAATCAGTAAAAATTGGTTCTACTTTGTCAGATGTTTGTAAACTCCTATTTGGTGTTCCCCAAGGTTCTGTCCTGGGTCCTTTGTTGTTCTCATTGTACACTACCCCCCCTCAGTTCCATTATCAGTAAACATAATGGAATAAAGTTTCATTTCTATGCAGATGATAGCCAACTTTATATACATTTATCCCAGAAGAATGCATCTGCTGCCTTTGAAAAGCTAAATAAGTGCCTAAATGATGTTAAAGAGTGGATGACAACTAGTAAGCTCAAACTGAATCCTGATAAGACTGAGTTTATCATCTTTGGTTCGAAGAGACAAAGGGATAAGTTGAAAGCATGTTTTCCAATTGATATCCTGGGCAACTCACTCTGCCCTGCAGATTCAGTAAAAAATCTGGGTGTGTGGCTTGATTCAGATTTCTCTTTGTCCAAGCATGTTCAGAATGTCTGCAAAAGTTGTTTTGTTAAACTCCGTGACTTCAGACATGTCAGGCGGTTTCTTACTCATGATGTTTCTGTGCTTGTAGCCAACGCTCTTGTTAGTAGTCGGTTGGATTACTGCAACTCACTTTTCAGGAGCCTGTCCAAGTTCAATCTACGCAAATTACAGTGCATCCAAAATAGTGCAGCTAGAATTGTATCAAACACCAGTCGATACACCAGCATAACTCCTGTGCTAAAGAAACTGCATTGGCTTCCTGTTGAACAGCGCATTGTGTTCAAGACAGTCACACTTGTTTATAAGTATCTTCACACAGGTTTTCCCAGGTATTTTTCAAACAGTTTGGTAATAGTTTTGCGTTTGATGCTCCTACTGTGTGGAATACTCTCCCTGATGTGATTCGTGCCTCTCCATCCCTGGCCTCCTTCAGAAAACAGCTTAAAACCTACCTGTACACCAAAGCATATCCACCCTAGCCTGAATCATCCTCCTGGCGTTCTCCGTGGTGTTCGACCCCTGTTATGTCCCTGGACACAGAATTTTGTTGACTGCTTTTTGTTTTGTTGCGCCTTAGAGTCCTCTTGTTTGGGGAGATTAAGCGCTATAAAAGTCCAATTAGAATTAGAATTAGAATAATCAAAGTCCTCAAACTTGGGGTTTTACATCCCGTTCAGCAGCCAGGGTCATATTGGGGGGACAAGTTCTCAGCATTTGCCACTTGTGGGACTCGAACCCACAGAGGTGACAGCCTGTGATTAGATGCCAAACTTGCTAACCACTAGGCCACCCTGGACCTTGAATGCATAATCAGGGCAGTTTGGAATCTGACTTGTGACAGTGGCATTGTAATATCAGTCTGATAGACCAGAAAGATCTACTCTAATCAAAACTCTCTTTTCATTGTACATGCTCAGTGAAAAAGTCCAAAGGAAAATAAATGGGACTATTGAAGATGAAATACAGAGTCTATTGCTTTTTGTGGTTAAATAGCTTGGTGTCCGCAATTAGCATTTTCTTTAAAGGTCTTTTTTTGTGGAGAATGTCATTCTCAAATGAGGACATTTTACAGATACTTAAACTCACATTTATTTTTAGTTTAAATAAAGTCTATATTGATTTCTGTATGTACAAAGTTTACATCATTTCAGCATTGTTTTTCCATAGCAAATCCAAATCACCTTTATTGTCTTGAGCTATTATTGCAACCAGTAATATTTTATGGGATTCTTTATGTAACCAGTTAAGTATGACTTAAAATTTTGGTTTGTTTATAGATATTTGAGACCCTTGAGTTTTAAATATCAAACTGTATTTTTCTTGATGTCTTTATGGAAAAGTAGAGTCAACGTCAAAGTATGGTATGTAGAATTGTGTGATACATCAAAGTTTACAATTGTACCAGTTAAAAAAATATTGATGTGCATGCTTTTTTGTGGCTATGAACTTTGAAGTTTTAGGACAAGAACATAACTTCTTAAGACCAAGACACATCAAACTTTTTATAACTACTGTCAATATGATACACACACATTTTACAACAGAAATATTTTATCTGATAAATGGCTTTAGAGTTTAGAGATTGTCCATAGGCATATGACCCAGTTGGTAGTAGATAATGTACTCTGACAGTAAACTCTTGCTTGATAACTAGTTGAAGTCTTGCTGTCATTTTTGGCAAGGTATAGTCTCTGTGCTAAGAAGTATAACATCAGGTGTGCAAACTTATGTTTCCTTGGAGCCTTTGAAAGGTTTTCCTTCTTACACCTGGGTCATTGCTGTTACCTTGCAGACACAAAAAAAATTCTTGGCAAAAAAAAAAAAAAAAAAAAAAGAATTTAGTAACATCACACTGAAATCATAGATTGTTTATGAGTTTACAGATTATCAAAAGGCATATGATCCTGTAGTTTTTGCACTAATAAGTATGTCAGATGTACAAAAACCTTTATGGAACACATAAATGACTTTTTCCGCTCAAGACTTAGTAAGGTTTTCTCCAGTAAAGTCGTCTCACTATTGAGATAACAATTGGCTGTAAAATTTTGAAAAGTCAAGAGAGTTAGAATTTGGCTAATAGACAAGAGGGGAAAGAACAAAAATAATTAAAGGAACATATGATGGTACACTAAATTTACTTTAAGTCACATACAGATGTTAAACATATATGTAGAGTGTTGTCAGTAGCATCTTGTAGTCATAATATTGCAGTGCAGAAATAGTTCTAGTAACTTCTGTCAAGTGAACAAAATGTAATAATTAAATTCACTTGCTGTCTGTCAAAGTCTCACAACAGGGTAACTGCAGTCATATGAAAATGTAGCTAATAAATCATGATCTAACGATAACCTTACCTTTACATCACTGCAGAATATGCATTTGTAACCCTGGGAACTGATGACCTTTTCCGATGAAATGCAATGGTTCCTGTTATATTCTGTGTATTTGCATATAGTTATGAATGTTTTACAAAGTTTGCTTGGAAAGAGTTTTTGTCGAGGGCTGAAATGTTAAGAAGAGCAAATTTTCATTGCCTTACATTATAATCACTGGTGACAAAAGGTTTTCTTTTGAGTCTTAATAACTTGCATATAATTAATGCTCCGTGAGATACTTTCTTTTAATATTGATATATTAAGAAAACCCCTAGTTATTATTATGTTAAAGTTATTATACTTTATATGAATCAATAGACAAAAGAAGCCTTTAATTTTGTCAAGAAACTTGTGCTTTATATGTACCCTGTAATTGGTAAATTGTCTCTTCTGTTGATACTTACAAATTGGATTATTTTACCTGTGATTTCCATGGACACAGAAAAGTTCAGAATGCAAGGTAAAGAGGCTTTGGATATATACATTTTATTTCTTATTTAGACTCTATTTAATAATAAACTGAATCATAATGTCTTTATCTATTTGCCTTAATTCTACAGCTGAAGAAATGCAAAAAGTTGGCATGGAACTTTGTAAATTTGACATTGTATCATTATTCAATTTAGAAAATGGACGGTTTACATTAAAAATTTTGTCAATAACATTATAAACTCCAAGTTTGTACTTCACTGATAAAGTGTCTCTAATGTAATTCTAGTTAATTGTGACAGATAGGATTTTGAAGGTAAAAATTTGGGAAAAAACATTAACTATCCTGAATGAAAGTGTCATTGTTTTTTATGATTTTGTCATAGTTGAAGCAGAAGTTACTGTAGTTTTAGCATGTAGGAATTTATTTCTCACAAAGGTCAAATGTCAGCACTGTAGCATTTATTGGGCTATTTTCACTGTTATGAATTGTGCTCCGGGAAGAGTACATGAAAATATGAGGGTTTGGAGACATTTGTGCAGAGTTCTGTACTATATTCCTAAGAATAGTATGTTTTCAGATTTTAACTGATTCAAAACAAGTGAGCTGGAAAGTGTTGTATACAATGTGGCCCCATTTTGGACTATACCCTTACAGAGAAAATCCCCTTCCTGTGAACACTTGCTGCAAACATTCAGTGAAGACTCCGTGAACACACCACAAACAATTGCTGCATACACTTCACAAACATTTTATAATGCTCACGATAGGTATGCAAATTAGGTTTGCCACAAACACTGTGCTGCGGACACTCCGCGAAGTCTTTGCTGCAACCATTCCGCAAACACTTTACCGCGAACATCCCGCAAGCAGTTTGCTGCGAATACTCCACAAACACTTTGCTGCAAACACTTTTGCAAGAACACTCCACAAACACTTTTAAAGATACAGTTCTGAAGAGGTTAGTGTAAGGGTGTCTTTGTAGAGACGTGTACACTGCAAATTGTACGGCACATGTGTGGCATCCAGTCTTCTCATTTATTTTTGCTCACTTTGATAACAAGTGTTCTGTCTACAACTTTCAAAATGAGCCTTTTTTGGATGACTTTGAAATATGCAAAGCTCAGACAGTACAAATATACAGACAGACTCAATTTTGTCCATGTCTGGGACTTTAGTGGCTCTTCGAGTCTCCATTTACAGCAGATTTATTCTCAAAAAAAAAACTTTTGGATTCGATTAAGCAAGCAAAGCCTCAGCCATTCAGTTGATATGTTAAAAAGGATGCCAGAAATGGACATCAACTATTGCTCAATCAGGTTGATATATCAGGTTATATACAAGCCCGCCAGCTTTTTAGGTGTAAATTATTTAATAAAAGATTCCTTCAGATGTAAAAAAGACAGCATTAGCAGTCAGTATTTATTTTTGCCGTCAAAATTGTTTTGGGGACTCTAGAAAGGGTTTCAGTTTTGTGTGGTTATGTACAAAAATAGATAAAGAAGCAATCCCTTGGGATATTTTCCTAATGGTAACCCCTTAAGCGTCAGCGATAAAGGGTGCATAGAACCTTGAATGGTGGAATGCAAAATCTGCCAAAAATAATCTCATAATGAGTATAAGCCTAAGGAGCAATAATAGCAGTTAACATTTTGGCCAATGCATGTGTTCTCAAGTTAACTTCATATTTGAATTCAGTAGCATTTTATGACTTTACCAGACCAAGTGGTGATCAAATGATGTTTAAATATAACTGAATCTGTTAAATAATGTATTTATCTGAGTCGACTTTAAGAAGATCCCACCCAGAATACACTCTTTTGTTTGATAGAAAAGATCTACTGTTATGACATAGCTGTCTACTATATTAGATACTCTGCATTTATCTGCTGGCTAAATGAGTTCAGCCACCCACCTCCGTAGTGATTGTCAGGACCTCAAGATTGCAGTAAGACAAGGGAAATAGATGATTACAGAGACACAATCTTATGTTACAGGCGGTAATTGTGTTTACTGTATTAGGGGAACTTAGTAGATTTGTCAAGTTAACAAGTTTGTTGCATTGATCACTTTGCTCTCTCCTCTATATGGTCTAGCTTGACCAGTTCCCGTCTGATCACTGAAGTTAAGCAGCACTGGGATTGGTTAGTACTTAGATGGGTGACCGTCTCTGTTCTGGGCCAGGTATGGGCAGACACCTATTGACTTGGTTGCTCACTTAAATAGTGGTCCCGTCACAATATAACCAAAACAATATACTAGGTGTAATGCTTTAAATTAATCAATCAATCAATCAACCAGTCAGTCAGTCAGTCAATCAATCAATTAATTTGTCACCTTTGTGTCCATGGATTTGAACCTGGATCAAGTCACAGCCCACACTGAACACCTGTCAAGACTTTGACCTCAGCTTTTTAATGGGACATTAAAATTACTGACATTAAAATTTCAATTTTGGAAACTCAATAGGGATATGCAGATGGGGTGATCGTGATTACTTAGATCATTTACAAACTGACAGTGCAGTGTTGTAGGATCACTTTGTTAATGATTTACGTGACACCATGAGAGCCATCTGAATACAAAATATGATATCCAATTAGTGAAGGGACGATTAGACCAACGTTCGATTAATCGTCGGCGTTATGGTACAATCGCGTTCGGTCACTGACAACTTCTAGAAATCGATTAAATCTTACCCTTCCTTATGTGTCTCAATATCCACGTGTTTTTTTGATTTTAAGCAATTTCCTTAACTTTCCTTTGATAAGTAATGAGATTTGTCACGAATTTGGGTTTGTTTATGCCTACCGCCATATTTACCGGAAGTGAGTGCTTTTGGTAGGTTCTAAATGTCGGAAACACCGTTATTCTTACCGGATTGACAATACTTCATCCCGGAAAGTGTTTCAGGATATATTTTCTTACAGTGGAGTAAAAAAGTCGATTATGGGTCGATCATCGGTCGGAAAATTGGACGAATAATCGACCACGAAAATTGAGGCGATTCCACTCACTATATCCAATCACTTCTGATCACTTAAATCACCCCATCTGAATTGCCCTACTGTGTCAAAACTAACTGATGTAGTAGATTTTGTAGTAAAAGCTCATCAGTGCGGTATATTGACTCTAAAGAGTAACACCATATGACTAAAGATGCTTACAATTACAGGTAAGACCCCTGTTACACATGGCCGGATGTACCGCCGGATCGCGGCAGGTTACCAAATATGGAAAATTGTGAGTGATTTACGGATCATATTTTTCATCTGTGAACACATCCGTACTGTCCGTAATATCCTTGTGGCATCTCCCACGGGTGTGAAGTGTCTGTGTGGACACCACGAAAAGCTCAAACTGCTTGAATTTTCCGTAAAAGATTTGCGGATGCCAGGTGTAATTAATATCCGCAACTGATCCGTATGTCATCCGTATTGTCCTTTCGTAGATCTCCTTGTGGCATCCGGGATATCCTTGACTCATCCGCGCCAATAATGGCTCGAAAAATTTCTACGGATATTCCCGGAGGGTGTTCGGAGGCTGTAAGGACACCACCGGAAGTTAAAGGACATTGCCAGAAACCACAAGGACAAATGGGGAGGGTCCTTAAAAAGAAGGTCACGGATATGTAATTTGTCTGCGGATATGCACGGATATCTACGGATCTATTCACAGATAATGGGCACAGGATTAACAAAAAGGATGCCTCAAGGACAGTAAGGGCAGGGTTTATGGATAGAATTGTAGTTTCCCACAACACTCGGGAACTTAACAGTAAGAATTGAAGTAGTGCAAGATTTCTTTCATGTCTGTCCATATTGGCATCTACATTGTATCTGGCTAATTGAGCTGGACCTTGCCCCCTTTTATAACCATTGGCATCCAGGCATCCAGATATCCAGTGGTCACCACCTCCCATGGACACAGGTATAATGTTATGTAAATAAAATATCCTTATCGATAAGCTGACATCTGCAAGAGAAATAGAGATCCATAAACCCCATCCGTGATTGTCCGCAAGGTCTGTAAACCAATCCGGAGTGTCCTTGAGACATCCTGAGGCATCCCTGTCCTGGCATGTCCTGGGGTCTTTCCGCCGCACTGCGGGTGGTCACGGAGGAGTATCCGGAGGTCATCTGCAAGCAATGCAAAACATCCCTTACGTCCTTGTGGCATCCCTATCATCATCCGTGACGCGTCCTTAAATCACTCACTTTTTTAACATTCCCCCTCCCCAAACCTCACGATCAACAACAGATCCTTGGCACTCTCCATATATGGAACTGCGGCCTATATCTGTGGGGGATCTGTGAAAGTGTACCTGGCCCCTTAAAGGCTGTCATGGGAAGTGACCTTCTGTAACTGAATATTCCTTAATCATTAGTTTACTCTGCAACAAGTATTCTTTTTAATGACAAAAGCAAAAAAATTATGTCATTCTCTTCCTTGAAAAGTAACAGATTAGACCTATTCCACATCAATTTTTTAAAGTTGCCTATGTTTACCTGTATAAAGCTAAGTAGTTTTTCCTTAATTCTCCATTTCTCCATGCTTTCTGCTATTTTCAACGGTTAAAATGTATTTTGCTTTATCAAATAAATCAGTCATTTTGTGTATTTTGTGTTGGTCACTTTATCAGTTTGTTGAGTCCCTGTGATAATTTTTTTTTGTGTTCCCAATGGGAGAAAAATCTATCTAGTTTTTGGTGAATAGCATTTTGCAAAGGCTTTCAAGCCATAGCTGAATGTCAAGAAAGGTGAAATTTTGAATCCAACCTAATTAATAAGTTGCACTTCTGAAATCGGTAGAAAAATGGAAACTTAACTTCTTCCCAAAAAAACAGCAAGAGTAAAATTGATCACATAATAACTTTTTTATTGATAACTATGTGAAAATTAACCCTTGACTTGTGAAGATATAAAATAATCCTAGCCTAAAATATACTGTGTGCGTCAATAAGGAAAGAAAATTCTCAAATGGATATTTACTTTGTATATGCTTCTCGGGATGCAATTTTCTATTAAGGAAATATTGAAGAGAATTACTGTACAATTCTCGGGAGGCTTGTCAGCAGTTAATCTGGTTATCTACCCAACTTTTGTGTGCACTATCAAACCACATTTGGATTATGAAGAATGTCATGTCTGGAAATGAACAGCGAAAGAAAATTTAAAAATTATTAAAAAATAGGACTCGGCTCTTAAATTTAAGAATGGCGTGGTAAAAAAATTCACTGATAGTATTCAGTGGATAAGGTAAATGACCTAACATGGTCCCAAAATTGGACTGTGCAATAAATTAATGCCAAATAAAGGTGGGGGAGGTGAGAGTTAACTCAGTAGCAAATTTGAGATACACCAATAAATTTCAGATTTCTTACACTAGAGAACGTAACTGACTAGTGGATAGAGAAACTGAATCCTTTTCAATGTTGCTATTTTGAAAAAAAGGACTAGTTGGCTGCCAGAGCACTTCAAGTGTAGTATTATTTATATTTCCCCCAGGTTAGAATATATGTGGACAAAATGCTTGGGATTTGAGGTTATGGGGATTGTTAAAAAAATACGACATTGTGATTTGTGTGTGTTCTATGTCTTGAAAAAGTACTCTACTCCATTTGGCCCAATGGTAAGAGCTTTAGGATTTTGAAATCCAGCAGAAACTTTACAAGGTGGAAGAGTTAAAAATTGAATTTGGATTATACCCAGGTCCCTCATACAATACTACACCATGGTATTGCTGGTGGTTCACAAAGACTACCAGTGAATGGCTAGTCGTTGTCATTCACTGAATTTGGGCGGGGAAGATGGGGCCATATGATCTCTAATGGCAACTAGTCACCACCAATTATGGCTATTGGTGTCTTGAACAAGTAAAGACTTTCAAAGAACTTTAGCTGTGAAAATTGAAGAAGCATTTCAGTGTAAAACAGTATTTAAACAAAAATGGAATTTGTGGAAATTCAGTTTTTAAATTTAAAAGTTTGGACAATAGTACTTGAAATAATAGGGACACCACTGTACTGTTGATTGTGACTCAAACTATAGCACCAAATATGGAAAGAGAAGAATTCTCAATATTCCCAACCATAATTTGGCACACATCTTAAAGTGGTACAAATATGAGGTAAACAGTTATTTTAAACTCCAGCCAATAGGCATCCTTGATGTAATAATTCTTTCTGTATTGGACATTTAGTGTAAAACATTAAGGAAATACAAATTTGTAAGAGTGGAAATGAGTTCATAAATTTGAATATTTTGAAAATAGAGTTTCAGATGACAGAAGTTTGCCTGTATCTGTATCAAAAAGGTATTTTTCCACCTTTTTCACTCAGTGTTTGTGAAAAAAAAAATTTCTATATAAACTTTGTAATATACTGGCTTCTATTTAGTGAGCATAACTAAATCTTTAACAACCAAACAAAGTAACTAACAGGGTTTGCTGACTTTTGTTGTTATGGTCTTGTTGGTTTCGGAGACTTGTGAAAATTTGGACCAAAACATGGAAACCACTCATTGTAAGTCAATATGGCAAAATGCTAGAACTGAATCAAGGTTATGCGGAGCCTAAATTAGAATCTTCCAGCTTTATTACAGTTGACTTGGTATAACTAGAACCTCCAATATCCACAGGATTGGCATCTACTTCCAGCTAACTTAAACTTACATCAACAAAAATTCAGCATTTTCTATTGTCAGGACTTGACCATTGACTACACTTAAACGGTTCTGCTTGTACAGTGTTAACTGTAATCCACTTGAGATTGTAAGGAAAAACTAAATCAAGATGCTTTATTCATAGAGCAATTTGTCAAGATCTTGGCCTCAGAATTCTCTAAAGTTTCTTGTCTGTCATATTCACAAAAGGGATAAGTAAAAAATAAGCTAAAAATGAGTTTAAGTTTATACTCTTTTATGTTACACTTTTAAAAATTTTTAAATTTATAAAACCTACCTCTTTTTACTGGCATATTCACCCTAATTTCTACTTTTCCTGGTATCTCTCCATGGTGCTGGCCCCTGTTATGTCTCAGGTTAATGATTACAGTTTGGTGTGCCTAGAGTCTGTCTTTAGATGGAGAGTAAGTGCTATAAACATACTATTAGAATTAGAATTACACTTTAGCAATCTTTTGCCAAATCCTGGGGTATGAATGTTTTAAGTTGTTGTTAGTAACATGGGGATCATGCTTCTGCCACTGTGGCTTAGTGATTGTCTAGGAACACAGGAGACCTGGGTTTGATCCCTGTTACATGCAGATACATACTTAGGCTCAGATGACCGCTTAAAATGGTAGTCCTCTGTCATTGGGTCCTATCCCCAGTGGCACTAAACATCCTCAGGGACACTAATAAATGGTCATCTCTCAAACTCAGTCTTTCTGTTAGGGGAGTGTGAGTCACTAGTACATAGGGTGTGCATTTGGGATAGGTTAAACAGTGCTTTGAATCCTGTGGTAAATTAGATAGTGCACCAAGTATCAAGAATAAAAAAGATTAAAAAACTTGATAAGTGTGAACCCAACAGAAGCTGGCTGAGACCTGTTCTCTTCTAATTGGCTGTTGGCAGTCAAACTAGTGTTAATATTGTTAAGTGACAAGCAAACCCCATTGTTGTTATTGTGACATGCTGGTTCTGTAATCTTTGTGCTCACGTCATCGGGAGATAAAGGTACTCAGCGAGACCATTTACTCTCAGCCGTTCAGATAATAGTGTGTTGAAAGTAGTGCCAAAAGCGTAACAAGGTTGGTAAAATACATCCTCGACCATAGCCAAGTGTAAGACTCATATCTGTACAAAATATAGAGTCTAACCCCATGTAAGCAGAGGCCAAGAGGACCTTTTCATAAATTTATCCATTTACTTCTGGAATTCCTTTTCAAGCAAAGTGTTCTTATGGCCCTCTGAATCTAAGTTACAGTTTTACATCTTGTTCAACAGCCATAGTTTTATTGGGACAGGCCCTCAGTATTATCACAAATGTGACATCCTGTGATTAGACGGTAACTTGATGGTGAGTTATTGTATTGTATTGTGTATATACTCAGCGCAATATCTCCATATGCTACAGGACTCAAAGCGCTGTTTAACCCATCAGACTGCACAGGTACAGCCCCAACTCACAAGTAACTGACATTCCCCTAACTGGAAGATAGAGGCTCAGGGATGACCATTTATCAATGTCCTTGAGGTTCTTTAACCTGCCACTGGGGATAGGACCCAATGACAGAGGACCGCCATTTTAAGCGGTCATCTGAGCCACTATGTATCTTCCTGTACCCCAGGGTTTGAACCCACATCCTCTGAGTTCCTAGACAAGTGTGTTACCCGTTGGGCCACAGTGGCAGAAAGGGTTATGATTTCTAGTAACCCACTGTTACCTAAATATCCAGGTTCAGAGACCTCTGTTAGTATGATAAAGCTTTTTTTCATCTAAAATATTTGTATTGGTATATTAAATGCCTGCATTCCTTTACCTGTCTTCATAATGTCTATGCAATGTATTGAAAGCGATGTTAAATCCAATTAAATTGAATCAGATCATATATACTGTTTGTTCCATCAAAACTATTTTTCCACAGTTCATACTTTTTTCACACCCTCTCCCACCCAGTTATAGTTTCTTAATGTTTCTTAATTCTCTGTTGGCCTATCTAAATATTATACCCAAGTTACTTCTCTAAAACTTAAAAAATTATCACAGTTGACTGCCACTTACTGATATAGAGATTAAGATGTTCTTCCAATCTGTTTTTTATTCATTCCAACAACTGCTCATACCCAAGTTTTGCAAATCTTTGGACAGATCATCACTGGTGTTTGAGAGAGGGAAGACAGTGGTAGGTCTTTCCATCAGTAGCTGTTGTAGCAAAGGTTTGGCCGAAAGCAAGGCCATTTGACTCTGCCCTCCCAAGTGGAGATGCCAAAGGGCATTGAATTAGATGCCGACTCAAGAACTCTGGCTGGTAATTAGATCTAAGTGAAAGGTTAGATACAAGGGCTATTAACTAAAAGCTGTGATGTATGAGGTGCTTCTTTTGATATAAAAGGTTTGATTAAGTAGCTACTGGACATCTTATGAAATTTAAAGGGAAAATAATATATCCTTCCTAGTAGTTATTTTAGCAATGATTATTCTGAACACCAGTATTATCTCAACAGAAATCTCTTATTTATAAAAGAAAAACCATGTATTTTTGATTAAATGTTAAACATTTGTAACAATAATTTAACAATATTACAAACTTTGCATTTCGAATTTGAAGATATTAAGTGTAACTGTAATTGGTCAGTTTGCAAGTTCGAGGTAATTTAATAGAAATAAAATTTTATGAAACCATGCAGTTGACCTTGTAAATAGGTTGAAGTTCCTCAAGTTGACTATCGCTCTTTAACTAAGGCCTATCCCATGTAACATTAGATAAGTGCCTTAGTTGCTTTTGCCAGATATATTGCACGTTTATGTGCCCTGCCATTTAATTGGTCGGGTAAGTTTTACTACATTTTGTCAACCATTCGGGGTGATGTGTTGGTGTATGCTTGTTTGTCTGTCATACCAATTACCTGCCACCATGGGACAGCTAGTTGTCAACTGGAGACGGGTAATTTGCTCTAGGTCACTTGACATCAAAAACGACTTTACTATGTACCATATACTAGACTGAGAAAGCTTCAAGGATTTTTCGTTTTGATTATATGTTATTACCTTTTGGATATTCTCTGATAGAATGTGTATAGGGTGCGAGGGACGTGATAGGAATATCCCTGACAATTGTCATCCTGTGATAAGAATACCCTACAATTCAAATTTAACCCAGGTAGTGTTCTCAGTGGTGAATTTCTTGTGCCATATTGCTGTGTTGGGATTTCTTTAATTTTGTTCCTCTACTGAGAAAATATTCTGAGCAGATCTGCTATATGAAAATGGGCTTTTCAGGCATACAATATGGTAACCCGAATAAAGATGAAATAGAGCCAGCATGTTGAGGTAACTTGTGGGTAAAATGGGGACATCCCAAGCAGCAGTTGTTTGTGACTAGATTGAGTAATGAGGTCGGTAATTACATTGCAAAAAAAGGTCACAAGCAAGTATAATAGGTAATGATCTCCATTCTAATGGTATGTTTGCATGTGCAGAGTTTGTGATGTTATAAAGTTTGTAGCCAATTACATCTGTTTTCTAATTGAATAAAATCGGAACATAAAATAAAAATCTAATATTGTATGCTTTAAAAATTTATGAGACACCCATACAGACAATAAACATTATGTTATTTACAGAAATAGTTTGAAAATATTGTGAACATATGAAGGATTTGATGTTATTTGAGTACAACGGAACCTGTTCAATTTTTATAATATCAACAGAATTATGGTGATCTTAATTTATTCTTAAACATCAAACTGTTTGTAGTTCTAGGATAAAAATATAGTAAAACTATGAAATTCTCTTTTGAAAAAAGTCAACAAAATTAGATGAAATCCAGGCGTACCTTTTACATTTGCTGTGTGTGTAATTTAGGATTAGGATTTGGATTAGTGTATGTTAGTTGTCCAGTTGTCAGCATTCCAAAGGAATGGGCAGGTTTAAACAATTGCAAACTTGCTCACGTAAGGACAGGGTTAAGACTTCCAACCTCTGAGCAAGTGTGAGCCTTCTATGGTAGGAACTTCACCTGCCCTGTTTTCTTCACCCGTGTCCACGATACCCTAGATTAGGAATGAAAAAATTTGTTCTTCATGGACATGGGCAGCTGGTACACTGTTTTATGCCAAAAGATCTAGGGTATCACAGATACAGGAAATAACAGACATGGATACGGGTGAAGTTTAAAGGACAGGTTAAGTTCCTACTTATCTCAGCATGCCTCTTCAGTGCATGAAGTATTATTCTCTAGGGGAATGACAAAAAGATTTAGAAGAAATAAAAGGCAATTAATTAATCTTGGCTGGGAGACATTTTTAATACAATGAATCACAAACCCCATTGGAATGGTCATCATATACATTTATGGAACTCGGGGAAGCCGTCCCATTGGCGAGATTCAAATCTTTTCAAATGTCACCAAGGGAGATAAAAGGTTTATGATTGGTGTATGATTTCTAGGTTCCTGATAGGTTTATGACCAAAAAGATTGCTATACGAGCGTAAAAAGATGGACTTACGATGGCCACGATAGGTATATAATAGGTTTATGACAAGGTATACGAGTGTAAGATCAAATAAGAATAGGGAAGGCTTTAGAAGAATTTCAAACCGTTTGAAATTATCGGGAACCTTGCAGATAGGTTTACAATGCTTCCGAGGGTCCCAATTCAGGTTTACGAGGAAAAAGATGAAAAAGATTCAATTCCCGATACAAAAAATTTCAGAATCAGGAGCAAGGTTTACGATATATCACAGAAGTGGAACAGCGCTATCATGTAAATCAAATGAATAGAAAGTTGAAGAAAGAAACACAAATTGAACAATGATTGAACTCTGTTACGTCAAATTTCAAATACCCCCCCCCAAAAAAAAAAAAAAAAAATGTTTGAAAATAGTGAGGAATTCTAGCTCCTTGGTTCACAGTTTTTAACAGCAGCATTATAAATTAATGTCACTTACGTATCACAAGTTCTCAAGTTTTGTGATCTTACAAAAGGAATTGTCTATCCACTGTACTTACTACACCGACAATCCTGTCAATAACAGACAACCTGCGAACAACGGTTAAATAATCAGTGTGTTGAGTCAATGGTTTAACATGGACATATGGTAATAACGATAAAATAATAATAATAATTATACATTTTTTATATTATTAGCATGTACAATAGGGCTCCAGGGTCTGTATTCACAAAGATCCTTAGAATTTTTCTAAGAATTACGCTTAAGTGTAAGAAAAATTCTATGCAAAGAATTTTCTTATTCTTGGAATAAAATCCTATGCACAAAACAATTGTTAGCTGAGAATAATTCTAAGAATAGGAGTAAAAGGAAAGGTGTTCAATTCTTAGAATTTTTGTTAGACTAAGTGTAATTCTAAGAAAAATTCTAAGAATACAGATCTTGGCATATGTGAACAGAAAGATAGAAATTTTGAAATAATATAAAGAGGCTGCATTTCATTACAGTACACAAAATAGATAACTTAATGTGTAACACACTGTTCAGGATGTCCATTTGCAATCAGTTGCTGTGTTACGATCACTAAAACAACTATTTTTCTTAAGTTAAGCATGTTATGTGCCAGTCTCAGATTTAAATCAATTCTTTGTGATTAGAAAATACTTATTCTTAGATAAATTCTAAGAATAAAAACCATTCTTAGAAAAATTCTAAGAATAGGCATAATTCTAAGAATAAGAATCTTTGTGAATAGAAAAATTCTTATTCTTAGAATTTTTCTAAGATAAACGATAATTCTAAGAAAAATTCTAAGAATAAGACTAATTCTAAGAATAAGAATCTTTGTGAATACAGGCCCAGGTGATAGAACCAGACTATCTTTATTTTTAGCCAGTTTTGAGAAATGTGCCACTATTTTGTTCAGTTTTAAAAGGGCTCATATTTGATTGGTTAGATACATACAGAACTTTAAACTGGTTATACTGTAAGGGATTTGACTGTGTAATGAAATAATACCATATAATACTCATAAATGTATCTTCAACCCTGTTATTGTACATGGCATAATAAACAGTGGTTCATTAATTTTATGAAGTCTAATATTAAACTGATCTAATTTTTAGATTTGCTTGCAGTCATGCCAGAAAATAACTTAATACTCTGACAGAATGTTTTATAATGACTAGCACTGTGAAAGTGTTTGAACTGAGGTAGGGTACACTTTATGGACATTTATGTGATTGAATTTTGTAATGACACAATAAATATTACCTTTCATTAAGCTGTGATATATATTGTAATAACCAAAAGGCAAATAATAGTAAAACAAGGCTGAAAGGGGTTTCGGTGTACTAGTGCGAGCTGCAAAGCCATCAGAGACATGAGTAGTGCACTAAAGCAGCTACAATTCATGAAAGGCCGGAGACAAAAAAATAAAAACGATAAAAAAGTGATCTCCAGAGCTCCCGCTTAAAAATCTCCAAAAACTAGGGGAAAGATTTTGGACTGTGTAATATTCAGTCTTACATCCATGATATATAAATAATACTGGGCCTTTTGGAGAGTGGCAGTCAGTTGTCCTTCTGTGTGTTAAATGTAATATGCAGAGAAAAGGGATAAAGTAACTTCATTTAATGCAACTGCTGCTGTGCTTCTGCGTATGACCAAGAATCAACAATTGGCCTTTTTTGCAAGCTGCACCCGTTTTCCATCTTCCGTCCTCTGGTTGGCCCTTTGACCCCCCCCACCTCCACCCCACCCCCCCCCCCCCCCCCAACTTCATCCATCTCTCTGTTTCAGCGTCATTCCCAACTTTGAGATAACTACAAAGAAAAGCACAAAAATTTCTTTCTATATTTATCGAAATGAGAAAATTGTGTAATAGCTAAGTTAAGAAAGACTGAGATTTTTTTTATGTATATATATATATACTCTCAAAGTGTCAATGAACTTAACTCAAGGCTGACTACAAAAGTAAGTTTCCTTTACTGTTTGTCCAACTATGTACTGTAGAAAATTTCATTTTTTGCCCTAAAACATCTGAGATTTGAATTCACTGCTGAAAGTCCTATTAAAATGAATGGTGACAAGTATAAGGTTATTGTCATGTAAAAAAACAAAGTGGTTGGCTTTTCATCATAGGTTTGAGTCATGACATGTGGCTCGTTTGGTTCTTTGCTCACAATACAGAGACTGGCTATTTTAAGGAGCGGATGTTTTGAGTGTGACTCTCTCACTTACTCCTCTGGGATTCTTCAGAACAGACAAGGGACATTTGATCTCTGTCTTCAGTGCAAACCAGGACATTGTTTCTACATTTCAAAAAGTCTTTTTTTACAAAATGGTCTATTTTATTTGCTTCTATATTGAAAATAAAGGAATAAAAGAAAAATATATATATATATATATTATCAGGAATTGAAAAATTGGAGAACAATTTTCATTGAGACATGAAAAGCAAAAGGGTTTTAAGTATAAATTAAGATGCAGTGAAACTTACAGAAGATTTGGGAAAGAATGTTAGGGATTTTACATCCTTATATGGAAGAGATCAAGTCAGAGAGACACACACTTTTATGGATGGCAGGGTTGTTATCAGAAAATAGGCCAATGGATAAAATGTATAATGGATCCCCAGGATGTAATATTTAACTGTTAATGGAATTACTACACCACAGTGGAACTGTTTCTACAGAACTTTGGAGGCCTGTTCATCATTGGCTCAATTAACTTGTTTCTCTGTTGGTTTGGATTTCATAATATAGTTTGTTGTCTCTGAAATGTACAAGAGATTACATAGTATTTGGTGTTCTGTTTATTGTATCAGGACATGAAACTTTTCCGTTGGTGTTGGATATAATATTTAAAAATAGTGAGATAAATCTGATATAAGACAGTAAAATATGGAATTGTGGAGAAAATGTGTAGAGATTGCTTTGCATATTTTATCAGTGATATTTTGCCAATAGAATCAATGTCTTTGTGGGTATGAATGGAAAATATAGAAAAATACATTGTAAATACATAAATGAAGGATTCTTTTGCATGAGGATTATTTCATTCACTTTATAATTTTGAAGAACAAAAACCAATGATTTTGCTTTATAACATATTTTTTATGAGAGTGTTTTGTTTTGTTGGTAAATATGTTCATGTCATTGTTGGAGAAAATATCAACATTATAACCCATACTCGCTTGACAGTGTGAAAATAGGAAGTTTTTGATCATCAACAACATAACAACATTTAATTGCAGCATAAAAATAAACAGCAGTTACTTGAGTTAACAAAATGTGTATAATTAAGTCATTTGAATTTTCAGTATTTTATCCAATATATATCTTTGCGATTATTTATTTTCATTGCACTATCGGAATCAGGCATCTATTTGACAGTGCAGAAACGGTAGTGAAAATAACTCTAAAGGTGTCTGGCACCAAGCATTTGTTTTTACCAAATTGCTTGTTTGAACCCTGATCCATTATTCAGAAACATGAACTCTACCTTGGAATTGTTTTCATTGTTAGAATTTTATAAGAAAACAAATATTTTTCTCAGAAAAATTTCGGAAGATAAAAATAATTAAATTCACAGGGATTTATGCAGTTGTAAAGCGAGTAAGGACAAACTGAGTGAAATAGCTGTGAAGGGCTGATCTGTAGATAGAAATGTATAGCAAATACTTTTTTTTTTAATTTTTGAATATTTTTTATTATCAGAAAATGTCTCTTCTTCAAAGATTTTCTTCTTAGAAAATGCTGATATTCTAAGTAAATTTGCATTCTTAGTATTATTATAGAGACTTGCTTTGTTTATTGAGGTTTGAATGAATTAATTAATTACTGGGGATGGTATATTTCATTTGTATGATAATTTCTAAACACAAAAGCTTTATTTATACTCAAAGTTAATTTTTCATATTTAAAAAATTTAGTTTATTTAGTTCGATGATGACAGAATGAGAAGTTAAGTGTATAGGTTTCTTAATATGGCTGAGAAAAGAAAAACAGAAAAAAATAGAGTAATTTTTGTGAAGGACCAGCATTTGAATTGAAATTCACTTATACATAGTTCACACATTTCCGGATTAATAGATCTGTGTTTAGAATGTTTCCAATCAATTGGGTCACCCAAATGAAACAGGAAATTGGCTGAAGGTGTTAATATTTTCGTAATTATAAACTTAATTTTTAATCCCAGCCCGTAAAGGCTGGGGTTATAGTCGTCCCCTGCACCGTCCGGCATAAAGTTGGGAGTTCCACCGACTAAACCCCTACACGGATTTTCACCAAATTTTCAGGGTATGTTTACCCCAAGATGATCTGGAGCTGATTGGGTTTTTGGGGGTATCCGGTAACAATTGTTGCCATGGCAACACGTAATTTTTGGGTCTTAAACTTTCTGGGTGTTCCACAGACTAAACCCCTGCATGGATTTTCACCAAATTTTCAGGGTATGTGTACCCCAAGAGGATCTAAAGGTGATTAGGTTTTTGGGGGGTATCCGGTAAGAACTGTTGCCATGGCAACACTTTTAAGATTTTCGGGTTTTAAACTTGTGGGTGTTCCACAGACTAAACCCCTGCATGGATTTTCACCAAATTTTCAGGATATGTTTACCCCAAGAGGATCTACAGCTGATTAGGTTTTGGGGGTATCCAGCGGCAACTGTTGTCATGGCAACACATAATTTTTGGGTCTTAAAGTTTGTTCTAAAATCTGTAATGTTTTCTGTAACCTAAAATATTGCAGCTAGCTTCATCAGATTTGCATAAATGCAAATGGATAGGAAAGCTTGCCTGAGAGTAATTGTGTCCTTGTTTTGGAAACAAAATGGCCGCCATATCATATCTTTAATGGCAAATAAGAGGGTCATCACATCAAAAAAGGCCTTATATCTCCCTTATAATTAAGCGTCCCTGAAAAGGCGCTTATTTGTTTTCACCTCAGTTTCCTCGCCGCCGCCGCATTATGGTCTTCCTTGAATATCTCCTTTATTATTAGAAGGTTTCAAACCATATTTGGCAGTTATATACCTTAGGCGTGGGAACATTTTTCTGCATGCTTAAATTTGACCTTTGACCTTTATGAAGGTCACCTGATTAAAAACTATTTTTTGAAGTACACCCCCCCCCCCACCCCCACCCCCGTCATCACAGTTCAGGAAAAACTACTTGCTACAGAGCCTTATAATTTGACACACCTGTTCATACTATCGACAATGCGAGCTGATTAGATTTTGGGAGCAATCCCTTGAAAAATGTCTCATTTTTGAGGGATTTTCCAACCCCCCTATTATCTTCTTAAGTATTGCATTTAGAGCTATAAAATGTACTGGGAGGTAATAGGAAACCATATGTGGAGAGTCTAAATACCCGGTCAGTTTTACCCCCCGACCCCGCCTTATGGGCCAAACTGGGGTCATAAATAGCTGCTTTGGAGTTTTTGCCTTATATCTCCTTTATTGTTGCTTTTATAGCTTCAGAATGTATTAAGAGGTATTGGGAAAGCATATGTGGAGAATCTAAATAGCCGGTCAGTTTTACCCCCCGCCCCCCCTATGGGTCAAATTGGGGTCATAAAATAGCTGCTTTGGAGTTTTTGCCTTATATCTCCATTATTGTTGCTTTTATAGCTTCAGAATGTATTAAGAGGTATTGAGAAAGAATATGTGGAGAGTCTAAATAGCCGGTCAGTTTTACCCCCAACCCCACCCCCACCCCCTTATGGGCCAAACTGGGGTCATAAATAGCTGCTTTGGAGTTTTTGCCTTATATTTCCTTTATCGTTGCTTTTATAGCTTCAGAATGTATTAAGAGGTATTGGGAAAGCATATGTGGAGAATCTAAATAGCCGGTCAGTTTTATCCCCCGACCCCCCCTTTATGAGTCAAACTGGGGCCATAAAATAGTTGCTTTGAAGTTTTGCCTTATATCTCCTATATTGTTGCTTTTAGACCTTCAGAATGTATTAAGAGGTATTGGGAAAGCATATGTGGAGAGTCTAAATAGCCGGTCAGTTTTACCCCCCGACCCTCCCTTATGGGCCAAACTGGGGTCATAAATAGCTGCTTTGGAGTTTTTGCCTTCTATCTCCTTTATTGTTGCTTTTATAGCTTCAGAATGTATTAAGAGGTATTGGGAAAGCATACGGTGCAGCTTTGTGCATTCTTAGCTTTACAGCATGCTTATTAAAACCACAAAGCATTTTAAACTTTAAGGGACGCTTCGCTTTTGTTAGCAAAAGCATTCCTCTAGTTGTTTCTTTGGCTTCAAAATATGAAAACTAGAAATCATGGCCTGTAAATCTTTTGTAGAACATCTTATGGGTTGTCTATACTTCTTACAACAGAAGTTGTTCCTAAGATTTTCCCAAATCTCAATGTTGTTGGCCATTTAGCTGTACCTGCGGACTCGGGTTCTTGCCTGCTGAGGCTGGCTATTTTTAAGGTGTGATATATTGCAATTGATACAGAGGTGAACACGGTTCTGGTTTCTAACTAGATTTAAAAAGTACATCTTGTCAAACACATACACTATAGCAGTTGAGAAAGTGTATGAATGTAACCCTTGCTTGATAAGTAACCGCCCTGTTTTGGGCTTTTGCCCTGATATTAATTCTTACCAACTTTTATAGTGTTTACACTACAAAGCAGACTCTAAGTCAAACAAAAAAGAAGAAATTCAAATTTCAAAAATCTAGGGATGATAATGGTCAGTATCACAGATAGGAAGGATTGATAAAGCAACCGTCATGGATTGGCTTTGAGAAAAAGGGGCAAAAAAGACTTGATGTAATCTATCAAAAGGTGACAAAGGAGGACAAGGCATTAACAGTTTCAAATTTTCTACAGACTTTTACCACAGATCAGAAATGGAGCTGCTGTAGATTTTTTAAAACCACATGACCCGAGACAATTTTGGAGACCTGTGTGAAAACAGGGGTATGTCATAACGGAGGCTTACTGGCAAAGTGTGAATGGGGTTTAAGCAAAGATGCTTCTGCCTTTGATTTATTGTAAGCATTTTATGAGACAAGCTAAAATGACAAGCAACACAGTCTTGACAAATTGTACCCTGTTGCACTCCCATATGAATAGTAATTGGCTTTGTTATCAGCAGTAGTGAAAAACTTCAAAGAAAATAAAGTTAGTGAAAAAAGTGTTATTGTGCAATTTAAAATTAGTTAAAATGTATAACAATACACGTTTAAAAATTTTTGAAAATTTAAGTGCAAATGAAAAATGAAAATAATTTTTCTTGTTTTGCTTATTTAAAAACACTACATCTTAAAAATATTGAGTAGATTGATCTATGAAACTTTGTTATGTTAGAAACTTGGTTATGTTGGTATGTTTTAAGTCTAAGTGGTTGGGTACAGGTTCGACAGGTACATTGGTTTGGACTTTAAACTCCAAGGGTGTTTTTCCATGCACACCGTCTTGTATCAGTGATTTACGATTGATGAATGCAGTTTGTCTTTGTCTTAAGAAATTAAAAGTTTCCATGTTAGCAAAATTGATTAGTTACTGGTCATTGTCGATCATATCATCATAAGTATGTCTATGAGAGGTTCCCGGTGAGCAAAAAAAAAAAAGTGGTGAAAATTTGTTGAATAATGGAGTACAAAATAGCCAAGCAGGTAACTGAAAAACTATTTAAAATCTAATTTAAATCACAGGGGTAAGCCTTATTATTCAGTCAGATGTGTCAATCTGGTATTAGTTTATGTCCCATAATTTTCCTTTCTTTACACAGAAATTTAACATTTTAATTTCAATAAATTTGTATGCATTATCCGCCATGTCTGTTTTAGTGGTACTTCTAGTTGGTGACAATTAATCATGGTTAAGCAGTTCAGATCAGGAGACCCAGGAATTGTTTAAAAGACTTCTTATCATTGCACTCACTGTGGCCTAGTGGGTAACACACTCACCTAGGAATACAGAGTATGTGGGTTCAAACCCAGGGACAGGCAGATACATAGTGGCTTAGATGACCATTTAAATTGGCGGTCCTCTGTCATTAGAACCTTTTTAAATAGCATCTCGGGATTAGAAAACAAATTCCCTGCCTAATTAGGATTTCAAGATAAGAGGGTAAATTTTAATGGAAAATGTCCTCAAAGGATACAGAAGTTAGTTCTATGCTAAAGGGATTTCTATGTATTACAATTCAGTTTGATATAGTTTGACTATCTCGATATTATTAGTAAAAAAAAATCAAGTGTGATATATTTGCTAAAATATCTTGCAAAACAGAGTCATTGAGAATGAACAGTAAGCCACACCTTCCGACAATTAACTTCTTTCTTTAAAGACATTTTCAGGAAGTGTATGTAGTCATTCAGGCCAGGAAACCAAAAAAGCTTCATTTCTCCAAGGATTTTCCTTAATTCCTGTGAGAAATACATAAATACCCAAAGGAATAAAGTAGATCTTCTGAAAACTTAGGAGTGTAAACTCCCCCTTCTTTTTTTTCAGATCTGAACATAAAAAAATAATTTATATCTATGAATCATACATTTAAATATCTTTAAGAATACTATTATATATTTTGAATTTTTTTAACTTTCAGTATTTCAATAAAATGATCAATTTCTGAGTTCGAGATATTGATATGATGGAAGTTACGTTAGCATTCGAAATGACCCTGAAGCACTCAATCCTCCTCAGTTGATGCAGCTTTGAAAAGAGGATATGTTGGGCAATGGCAATTGCTTCTAAAGTGTGACAGTGGCCTGGGAAATACCATAACTCAAGGATGTGGGCGAAAATAGTCATCAAACAAGGACTAGCATAAGAGATATTTACTGTAAACGACCACATGTATAAATAAAGAAATGAAAATTACTGGGATGAAAAAGACATATATTCTAATATCTGTTTTTTTTAAAACTAATTTTCCAATTTTCCTTGGCTACAGGCAAAATTCATTTAATTCTCTTCCTTTATTATTTGCAAAAAAAATATGTAACCATAGAACCATCCAGTGTCGGGTTGTAAATTGGCTTTACTCAGACATACAGCGGCCAAAGTAAGATATCTTTGATCATTTCTGCTGGATATTGATTTCTCATTGAGTGTAACTCTTAAAGTAATAAGAAGATGTCTCCACTGACGTAAAAATAAAGTAAGATGTTACTGGGTCACCAGGCTTTTATATTTAATGTGGTTTTACTCTTTTCAGATCCAATTTCACTGGTCTAGTTCTGATACAGTTTATTGCAACAGAGACGGCCATTTCAGAATCTTGAATAAATAAAATGTAATACTTTACCTGATCCTCTCAAATACCTGTCATAATATGACCTTTATGCAGTTTGTTGAAGGTGACGCATAAAATTAATATACAAGAACTAGCAGTGAAATTCTCAAATAATCTCACAAACATCTTAAATTTGAGTAAGATAGCCCATAAGTTAATTATAAGAAGACTGGTATACAATGTATATGCCCTGGCAGCAGAATACACACTCAGAAAGGGGCGGATTCCTCATTGTCAAATTTGGTATTGTGAAAACAAATTACAAGTCATGGATAAGATGACTTCTTGGCAAGAAATATATCAGCATTCATGTACAACGCACCTACAAATACAATTTGTAATCAGATAGATGGACACATTTTTAAACCATGGGACAGGCATTAGAGATGATTAGGTCAGTATTTAACCTAAGAAAGATAATTTTACAACACAGCTGTGTAAATCTCCCCCCCCCCCCCCCCCCCCCCCCAAAAAAAAAAAAATAAAAAAATAAAAAATTTTAAAAATAGCATAGCAATAGGTAAACCACCAAAATCTGAATATTGGTGAGTCAAACCTGAAGAACCCAAAGAAACACTTCTACATAGCTAGAAAATCCAGATGACGGTAAATTTCAATGGAAAACAACCACTGAGGAACTGATATTTACTTATACTCAAAAGGCAAGTTTACTGGTTAGAGTTGTACTTGAAGGGTTTTGGCTGTGCGTTGCCCACTGAAAATTACGAGTCAGACATTTGTGTTGCAATTTTTGCCGAATATTCCGAGACTCCTCTTCATGTGAGTGAAAATATAGTTGACTAATGGCTGGAGAGACATATGGCCAAAAAGTTAATAGCTGTGACTCTTCCGAGTCACTTATCACAGAGAGACATCTGTTATGTGCTGTGCTAAGCAGCGATTGTTTTTAGTCAGGGTTTCAGTTTGTGAGAGACATGTGTATGACATTCATTGCAGTATCTGGAAATACCAACCTCTGGGCTATCTCTTAAAATCAACCTGCAAGAAGCAGTTTCAAAGAAATACCGTGGTATATTACAATATATGATCTGAAATTGTTACAAAAATAACACATTTGGGTTAAAATATCCCCAAATGATCATGTTTCTCAAAATTGAAGAGCACATATTTACACTTTATGCTAGTAGGAATTCCAACGTTCCATTCGTTATATTTGATTTAGTTACAGCACAAAAATGGCACACCAGGTACTTGGGTGTTTGAGCCAGGACAGGTCATGACATGAGTTTCCTACTTATATGATTATTAGTGTCACCAAATTAATATCCCACCCAATTCCAGAATTACATCTTAATGTTTGACTTAGTTATGGTATATAAAAGGAGCACTGGGTACTTGGGTGCTTGAGCCAGGCAGGTTGCGACATGACTTTCCCCCTTATATGTCAGTCTGAAAGCTTTCCCATAATTATTTGTTTCACCCAACTAAAGTCCTTCCCAAATTCCAACCTCACAGCTTAATATTTGACTTAGTAATGGCATAACAACAGTGCACCAGGTAATTGGGTGTTTCAGCCAGGTAGGCCGTGACATGAGTTTCCCCATTTAGATCAGGGCTGGATATTAACATTTGCCCGCTTGCCCACGGCAAGAGAATTTTCATTCAGGGCAATTGGATTTTGTACTTCACTTGGCCACATGGCAATTAACTAAATTTGCGAAAAATGTTACGTCTTTTTTTCTCTTTTTTTAAAATAGTTTTAAAAGTCTTGTCTAAATGTATTTAAAGTCTGATTACTACTACTTTTAAGGTTCTCTGGAAGACCACTGAGGGGCAACTATGGCCCCAGTAATGTGACATAAATGACCAGCAACATTTAATGCCGAAAACCCTATAAAAATATAATTATCAATCTCAAGACGTGCTTAATAACATCTGGAACAACAAGATACAGGCAAGTAGTTTTTGGGTCCGGGGAAGTAAAATCTTAACATTACTTGCCCCACTGGCAAATGCTGAAAAAAGTTAATGTCCAGCTGTGACATCCCAGTCTACTCTGATGAAAACTAACCAAAAACAAAGTGAAAGTTTGTGTCATCAGTTTCTAGAAACTACACCTAGGCCATATGCACTGAACTAGAGTACGAAATCTAAAATTCGCCACATATCTGAAATTCGCCACATGTGGAAATAGTAATAAAATAAATGAATTGAGGTGAGATTAGTTGAATGTATTGTAAATTAAACCTTTCTGAACTGAAAAATACCAATTGTAAGATAAAACATCATTTTCTTTATATAATTAACTAAGGTTTTAAAGGTGGCGAATTTTAGATTCCTGGCGAATTTTAGATTTCTTACTGTAATACAATATAGTCAAATGTGATGAGCTGAGATAAGAGCTCCTGTTCAACTGCAGAGAGTAATGAACATATGTTTAAAATTGGTACATAAAAAGTAAGTTATTTTTAATTTCAAATATGGATCTCAGTAGATTATGCTGGAAAAAGATGGAGAATTCTTCAAAATAAAGATGGTTTCATATTGGAATATCAAAACACATATGTAGAAAGAAACAGTAAAAGAATTGGTGTCAGGTGTTGGCTTTATGGAAACGCACACTTATCTCCACAAAGAAAAAGACAAATTCTCCCTTCTGATAGATAAAAAATATAGTTTAAAAAGCAACACATTTATTGATGTTGTAAAGCATTTTTTTACTGAAAATTAAAGTAATAAGTAATCAATCTTAGATGGTGTATAAAAGTGGAAACTAAGAACAATAACAACTGTAACAAGTGAATACAATTATGTAGGTTTGAAAATTATCAAACCACAATTTTAAATTAAAAAATTATGACCTGTGCAAGAGTGTTGTAATTACTTAAAATATTGCGAGATATATGTTAGATGTCATCTTGTCCTTTCAAATCAATATGGTAATTAAGTTGTAATACTATTGTGAAAAAAAACAAACAAAAACGAGAGCGTATTGTGAAGTAAATGCCATCATCTTCTGTTGAAAGCTTCTTTTAATTGACTTTCATAGATGCATAAAGGTTGCAGTATTTTTTTGCCAAGGAATGGCAGATGCATTTTACGCAGATGGTAATGGAACAAAATTTTTCTCTCTGTTTAAAATTTGCTACAAAAATATTTTCTGCTCAATGTTAAGGCACATTCGCACCAAGCTGCTGCAATTCAGTTCACTCTGATAGAAGTCCTCCTTTAACTTGACACAGTGGTGAACAGAAATTGGAAAGTCTCTTCAGAAAAAAACAACAACCAAATTTTGTTCATTTTCATTGTAATGTTACTTGATACCTGTTGATCTGACGAACATCGGAGAATTCTAAAATATAAACAGCTCTGTGTGTCAACTCATATAGTCCTTGGTTCAATAAAAAAGGTATATCATATGACTTCCAACTATACTTTTGAGTTGTATGGTATTATATTTAGCCAGGGTCATAGCTTATGTACCAGCCAGTATGCCCAGGTGTAACATTTTGTTAGTTGAATCATTAATGGGATATACAATACCCCATCTCCTGACAAATAATGCATATAACCACAACTTTCTGAAAAATTAGGGCATATCAGATCTAAAATCCTTAAAACTTCTCCCCTGCCTTAGTGCAGCCAGGCCTTGAATTCTACCAACCGGTATTTAGTCCTTTCTGATATCAGTTATCTCTGGGAAATCTCTGCATCAGCCTATACTTTTATTAATGTCAGTATTCTCTCAAGTTACAAAGAGGGGGCTCGGTGGTGTAGCGGTTAGAGTTCTCGCCTCCAACCTCTGAGGCTGCCGGTTCGAATCTCGGGCCGGGCACTTCATGTTGGAAAGTTGGTAGTTACTTGCTGATGCCCGGTGGTTTACAGTGCAGTATGCACTGGTTTCCTCCAGCTGTAAACTACCCGTCGCAATATGACCCTGGCTGTTGAACGCGACGTAAAACAACAAATAAATCTAATTCTAAATCTCAAGTTACAAAGAAGGGAATATCAGGGTGAATATTGCATGCCATCTGTTCAGAACTTTTAAGTCTATTAACATTTTAGATTTTTGGGCATTAGGGAAGTTCCTTGACATCTAGGTTGTTTCAGTACCAATTTGGTTTGGTATAACTTTTAACCCTCTAGCATCTTCTCTTTGGCTGAACAGTTGAAAACACTATGAATCTGTGCATTGAAAGAACATTCTTGAACATCGAAACTGTTACAACAATGATATTTTAAGATTTTAACATTTTTTGTTAATCTGTCAATGAATGGAAAATTTCTGCCCAAAAAGACCACCAAAGTCTCGCAATCAGAACTTGTATAACTATATTATACCTGACTCACTTGTAGTCCAAGAGGTTGTGTTCATAAGGCCATATATAAAAATCAGCTAGATACACTGGACTCAAACTACAGATTTTGCTTCATCTAAATGCTTCATCTTCAGTCAATCCAGGCAGTGGTTGTTGTAGTATTTTTAATAGAGAATTACGTTAAATAGAGTTTCAACTGCAGTAGGTTCAGCTGCACATCTATTGCATTTCCTTACCTTATTTTATTGTACTAACCTTACCTAATCTTTGCTAGGACTTCAAAGAAAACCTTTCTTATATTTGGTTATGGAATTTTCTACAATGCAATGGAGTCATAAACTCTGCCGAGAGACTTGTACATTCTCAGGATCATCCGCAAGAGTTAAACAAGCTTTTCAGAGTCTTTTAAAAACTCATGTCCATGACATTGTACTTAGTTTTCTTTGAGTTACTTAAGTTACAATAAGGTGAATATTTCACATAAAAAAACTTTACTTACAATAAAATATCTAAATTTGATTGCCATCACCACTGAAGGAGCAGTTTTAGTTGTGTTAGATACATTTTTAGCAAGTGCTTTATCTTTTCAAAGACCAGAATATTCTAACAAAAATATTTACTCATTAGAGATGTGCATGCACATCAGCACATTATGCAAATCTGCTTTTGTTTGCTAGAAGGAAAAAAATAAAGAAATAAAATAGCACATAGTGAGGATATGGTAAGTATTTAACTTACAAAAAGCTAAATTACAGTAAAATGTTTACAATTCAACTGTATCACAGGAAATTGGGTTACCGATAGTTTAAATTGCTAAAACATGTATCAGAAGTGATTATAGTTTTATATGTTGTCAGTGTTTAAAATATAGTAAATGACTAGCTCATCTATATTTTAAGGAGTATTACTTGCACCATTCTGAGTAGAAGTAAGATGATTATACAGTAGCATAATGATCACTGGTTGACACACGCATGTTGCTGATGAATAACACAGGTTGCTGTCAACTGCTAATCATATGACAAGGCCTTCAAAGAGCTAAACTACCAAAAGGCAGATTTTCTATGCGAGAGAAATTCCTTTACATATGTTCCACTGATATATACATATGGATATTGATGAGCTCAAGTAGATTTCTCTGAATTTATTGAGCTTTAATGCTTTAATGTTCAGTATGTGTAATTACAGAATCATTACTGGCGGATGATATTATTGAGGAAAAGCAGATCATTAAAATTACTGCAAGCGTAAAGCAACTGGAAATTATGTTTCATTGTAAATCAGCCTGAGTTTTAATTTTAATGAGAAAGACTTTGGGATAGAAAAAGATTTATTTACAGAGTGAAAAAAAATTGTGTAATTCACCACAGAATGGAAAATTCACCACACGGGGACACTATGTAATGCTTTCAAAGTAAGACAAAAATGTTCAAATTTTGTGCCAATTCTACAATCACACGAGATCAGAGGCTTAATACAATCGCGCAAATCAGGAATTTGTCACACAACAAAAAGGGAAGCAGAAGGAGAAATTCCTCTCTGCCAAATTTGACATACTGCCAAATTGCATATATTTATGAGAAAAAGTACATATTGATTTGTATTTGTTCTAATGAAACTGAATATGGATATTTATCAGATGTAATAGATTCACAAACTATTCATAAACAGTGTATATTATGAAGGATTTTATGGTCACATGACATCAGTGTATTTAGTATGAGTCTGGGACGGCAATATGTGGACCTTGTTTATAATAATCATGTGCCAAAATGATGAGACTTGTCAGTCAATACGTCTACAGGAGTTATTACTGTAAATTAAATATCTTATCCATAAATGTTCCACACTAATAAGCTTAACAGAAAGAGAATGAATTCAAGATGTCAAGTAATTTGAGCTTTTATCAGTAAATTAGATTCAAATGAACAGAAGGTTTAAATTGAATACATTATTGAAAAAATTGATTAGATTTCAAGGAATTGTCTTTCATAACAATGTTAATAGCTTGTTAAACATAGAAAAGCAAAGGGATTGTTATCGATTAGCAGCATAATGATTTAAACTGTGTCAGTGTGTAAGTGAGTTTTAATTGAAGCAAAAACACATTTTGTCTCCTGAATTGCTTTATAACACACACCAAAGATAGACCAAGTTAGACTAGGGTTTTCATTTAAATTTGTTTAAAAAATAACTGACTTTAGGTGAGATTATTGTAGTAATAAATACTGAGTGTGAGGGCATTTGTTACAGGATATACGCCCGGCAAAAATTCCAAATAATGCCAGAGCGCCGTTAGGCGCGAGGGCATTATTAAGGAAATTTTGCCGGGCGTATATCCTGTAACAAACGCCCGAGCATGAGGTATTTATTACTATTATAAAGACTGGCCTACCTGGTTGAAAGAAATATCTATTTATTTTTACGAGGTGACACAAACAAGGACGCCGCCATATTGTTTTGAATGCATAATCGCTCTCGTAAAAGCAGACAATTTTACTATCGACATAAAATCGAGCAATCGAAACAACACTTCCGTTTCTAAGCGGGCCGTTATTGGAGGTTTTACTCCGTGCTAATTCTATGCGCACAGACGGATTTTCGTTCACTGCGCACTTCCGGTCTTTATAATGCTTTGGAATTTTCATATTTTTACATCAGTGATATTTATAGCTAGACAATGACACTCCAATCAAAGCCAATTGCTATTTCTATTATATACATTCAGGTTTATGCCCTTGCAACTATGTATACCCCTATAAAACACCAAAATAATTACCTGTAATCAAGGAAATAAGTGCAGACAAACAAGTGGATAAATTTCATCTTTCACTTTCTGCAAGCTTTTAGCATCTAAGATTCTGAAAAGATATTCCTCTGTGTGGGAAAATACATGTATTGGATCCTGCATCCCGTAAGTGCCAGTTGGTGGGCAGGTAGCCTTGCTAAAGGCTCAAGTTCCTTTGCAGTTCGGGAAAGTTTTCAGTTCAGATAATGGAGTTTCAGTTTCTATAATGTATTCATACATGTGCTGACTTTTAAAGAAACAAACAGCTAAGAGAAAGAGAGAGCTTGCCTTCTAGCTTTAAAATTCTGAATGCGTACCTTATGACTGCCAAATATTTCTGCACCTATTCTGAACATATTATACAGATATGGGCCTTAAACAAGGCTAGTGGACAGGCATTGGTGATATAAAGGCAAACCTTGTACATTTAATGCCTTGATTAATTTTTTTTGCATTTTATTTGCTGGCTCCTCCAATAAATGATTTTTTTTTTTCAAATTTATAAAGTATTTTCATAAGATCATATTTTGATGTTTTGCAGATCTAATGTTTACAATGTATTTTGTTCCTTGGCCTGTAGAGAGGATTTTCACCTTTGGCATTGGTTTTATATTGTGAGAGTCTATTACCTTCTGCTAAACTCTGAAATATTTGTCCCAGTCCACATTCTGAATTAATAAAAAAAATTCAAGACATGTTGTAAAATATTGTAGGATTTTAATTTAGCTTTATTAGCCACAAACTCATCAGAGACATGAATAGTCCATTGAAGCGGTCACCACTCCGTGTAGTTACGTAGCCCATTGTCACTTAACTTCAGTAAAGAGACAGGCACTAATCCCGATACGCTTTGTCATATTTATTCCGAAAAAAAGTTTTAACTTGTCTGTACTTATTCTTCGTGTTTGGTTTCGAAACACGCTTTGGCTTACCTTTAGTGAAAATTATTTGAATGACAAAAGTATTTAAGTATACAGTATTTAAGTATACCTATATATGTGATGTATCTGGCAGTAGTATTTATGGCCCATGAAATATAGTGATAGGAATCTACAAAAGCCTGGAACTGCCATCCAAATTCAAAATTCCAAATAGCATATTTCATATTTTGAATTTGGATGGCGGTTCCAGGCTTTCATAGGAATCTACTTTTTTCACAAGATTTTCCATTAATCATCCTCTTTTTAGTAATTACTGACACCCTAGCTAACTCTATTATGGGAGTCATATCACTCACTCTTTCCTTTTATTTCAAGCTCAGTCTCTTTCTGCCACCACAGGTTGATTCCTTTTAGCTTCTAGTGGACAAAAGCAGGTTGTCGACATAGAATCCTGATGGAGGATATACTCTGGTTCATCTTTTTCAGTGGAGCTACCAATTAGTAATTATTTTACTCATTAGAGTGTAATGAAGGATACTGTTAATGGAATGGTTTTTGTAAGCCGAAAATAATCTGATCCAAGCTTAGAGACTGCAGGTGTTTTTTTTATGTGGAAAATCTAGTGACAACATAAATCAGATAATAACTAAATGAAAAGAGTTTTAAAGGAACGTCGGCCACAAAATTTGTAAAATGTGAAGGATTTATGAATAAAATTATAAAAGAGGTTTAACTCAAGAAATTTTGGGTTGATAAAATGTACCTTGTCACAGCTAGATAGCTGAGAAAAAGTGAAAAAGTGATAATTAATAATGCAACAATGTGTATACAGTAAACTCTGCAGAAGTAGAGTCTTGAATTGAATTTGGATAATATTATTAAGTGGAAGCAGTTTTGAGATCTCATTGTGAGAAAATGCTGTGTATTTTTGTAGGTGAAGTAGTAGTTATGCTTAATTACAACAAACTCTGTAGATAATGGAGAGGTTCTAGTTGTACAGAGTCTATAATACTAAAGATTATGGGCTCTAGAAATTTGCAGACATAGTATTTGAAACTCTTTAAACGGCTGGTACAGTTTACACCTGTACAAGGTAATTCAGTAATAAGTTTACTAAACATAGGTAAGCTTTTTATCATTAATACCTTTGATAATTGCTGTGTACATTAATAACAGTACAAAGATATTTGATGGCTCAGATTAGATAATTCAGTCAAACTTATCTTTTGATGGTAGCGATGTAGTATAAACTTGTGTTTTTGAGAAAACAATAAATTGTAATTTGAGCAAAATGTACTGGATCCCTTCTGATATTTATAGGTCTATTTTATATTATGGATGTATATATTTCTGACATAGAGGTACCATTTGTGACGGGGATTAAGAAATAATATTAAATTTGTAGGAAATGCTTGGTGCCATTAAAGTTATCTGGAGAGATGTGTCATTTGTTCACACTAATATTAAAATAATGATTAGAATTTCATAATTCGAACAGAAGATTTTGCTGACATTATGAGCTATTAAATTGCAAAAAAAAAACTGTAATGATTTGAATGTGAATTTATTGAAATCTTGTATGGAGACTTATTAATTAAAGAACGATATGCTGCATAGGCTCTACTGGATATAATACAGGATATCCAAAAAAAATGAATAAGTGACAGATGCTCCCAAAGTATCTAATGAAATTGTGTATCGTATTCACACACTGGATTCTGTTCTGTAGCTGCCTGGATCACTGTAAAAACAATGAATGATGGAAGTTAAGTCTGATCTTTGTAGTTCTCGTCGGATTAAGTACCATAACCATAAGAACTGGATATTTTCTCAAAGCCATGGAAAGTTGAGTTCACACTACGAGGATAGCCAAACAGATGAGGATTTAACTGATGCAATTGCACATTCAGATAATCTGTCTAATGTAAGCATGGGTACCTGCTGCTCTGTGAGGAAAGAGTTGGATTCTGAAACCAGCTCTAAACATGCCTGCACACTGGCTTCTTCCAGTCAGTCTTTCATTGTAGAAACTGAAGACAAAGACACTAAAGATACCAATCCTGTTACAACCCAAAGCAGTAGCAGTGTGCAGGAAAAAATCCGCCATTTTAACAACCGAATTTCGAACAAAGCTCATACACCGAAAGCTGGGATCCAAAAACAAGCCTCATTGCCAGTTCTCAGTGGGGAGCCTATGGCCTCAGCAATAGAGAATATTGACAATGAAAACAAGTGTGATGGAACAGCAAACAATGCACCTAATAGCATTATCAGTCAAAGAAAGGTGAAGGACCAACATCAACATCAGGCTGAATTGCCCTCAACTGGGCCACTGTTGTGTCATCAATGCCGGTCGGATATTAATGTCAAACAGGACTCCCCCAATTCGGGAGAGAGGGGTAGTAGGACAACTGCTTGTGTTGATAGTAGTGTTAACGATACTATACAAATGGCTAATAAGGAGGAGGATATTGGACAGAATGACAAGAAATCTCTGGATAAAATTGTAGACAAATCCCAACACCTTGAGAACAGCAGAAACGAAACGGAAATCACAGAGATGGCAGACAGAAACTCCCAGGAGGATATTACAGAAGGAGTTTCACTTTACACAAGAAGAACAGGCCAACAGCTAAGTGCATTAATGGATAGCACTCCTTCACTTGAACAATATAAAAGTAAGCCACTGCCTTCATCTGGCTCTGAGACATTAGAAGGGTTAAATGACTGTAATAATGAGGCTCCCTTGGATAAGGTTATGGACAATCCCCCCTTAACTTCACTGGGTCATCAAACACGAAAAACGGCCTTAGTCGGCTTTAGCAAGGACCTTGGAGATCGAGGCAAAAGGAGTCTGGGAAAGCCAGTCCTTAAGAAGAGACATTCTGAACCGACATCAGCCAGTAGCCTTCAAGGGAATTACACCAGTCTTGATAGCCGAACTAAAGGTGGCAAGCTACGTAGAAAGACTTGTGTGGTGCATTTAGATGGCTGTAGGTTTACAATAGGTAAGGCTTGTTCTCATTGTAATGATTGACCTCTTTATGTCACACCACTGGGCCTGTGGATTAAGCTTAATTATAAATATAACGAGTGTACTGCAAAGGTTTCATCTGTGTTGGCATTGTTTTTCTTGAATATTAAAAAGGTACAATGGATCTGTCAATAAATGCATGGGGATTATTTTTTACCTTTACTATTTTGCTAATATGTTATAACTGTACAATTATCATTTCGTATCATTATAATACTGTTTATATTTTTTCTTATTACTTCTCCTGTTTGAGTTACATTATGCTCACTGCCATTATTTTCTGCCTCAATAAATGAGAAAGTCATAATTTAAATAACAAAAAACAGCCATGAATTTTACTTGTCAGCAGAGTTGTGATTACCGGGGTTTGACAATGTGGTAAATGGTAGATATAAAATAGCAGAGATCTCAATATCCACCAGATTCTTTAAAATCAAGGTTATAAATGATTAAAATGTAATGTAGAAATGAACCTTACTGCTCTCATCCAGGTCTCAGTGGCTGGGTTGTTAACAAGTTTAGCACTGGATCAGTTAACTTTCACTCCTGTGGCTACAGGTCAAAACATAGCTCAGGGCAACATGAGATTGACTTAAAGGCCTGTCTTGGTATGATCTTAGCTGTAGAGAATGGGATATAACACTTTGATTTTTATGCTGTTGTTTCAGGCTTAGATTTATCCAAAGCTTGTCATTTTATTGCATGCACCAGTTTAATAATTAATGTGACTACAAAGTTCTTTTTCTTCTTAACCTGTGGAAGTAATGCTTGGCATGTCATGTGGCCATAAACCTTTGTTTGGAGATAGAAGCTTTAAGTGATGGCTTAATATGGAAATGTTAAGTGTACTGCATCAATATTAATATCTTTGAAATACACAAGAAAATCTCATCTTAGATTTTATTGTGCATAATCTTTCGAAATCCTCAGATGCAAACAAGGCTTATTTATAACTAGTTACCCCAAAGCCCTTAAGGGCTGTCGGGGTATTGTTTTCGCCCATGGTGTCCGGATGGGTGGGCGGGCAGTGGGAAAAAGTTTGTCTGGGCTATATCTCAGAAACCGTAAGGTGTAGGAAGTTGATACTTGGTAGGAACATTGGTTAGCAGGTGTAGATGTGCATCGTCATGATGTAACCTTGATTTGACCTTTGACCTTGCCATAGTGACCTTGACCTATAAAATCTTGTCTGGGCTATATCTCGGAAACAGTAAGGTGTAAGAAGTTGATACTTGGTAGGGATATTGGTTAGGGGGTATAGGTGTGCAGCGTCATGGTGTGACCTTGATTGGTACTTTGACCTTGTAATAGTGACCTTGACCTATAAAATCTTGCCCAGGCTATATCTTGGAAACTGTCGGGTGAAGAAAGTGATACTTTTTACGGACATTGGTGGGGGGTTGTAGGTATGGAACGTCACGGTGTGACCTTGATTTGACCTCGCAGTAGAGACCTTGACCTTTAAAATCTCGTCTGGGGTATATCTCAGAGGTTGATGCTTGGTAGGGGCATTGCTTAGAGGTTGTAGGTGTGACACATGCTGCAATCTTGATTTGAGTTTTAAAATCTTGTCCAGGCTATATTCTTTTATTCCGTAAGATGTAGAACATTGACACTTGGTAGTGACATTGGTTACGGGGTGTAGGTATGCATCATGATGTGACCTTTAACTTTGGCTCTGCCAAAGTATGTTCACCTGCCATATTTGAGACATGTTTCTCTTATGTTCGTCATAAGAGAAACTTGTCTCAAATATGGCAGGTGAACACACTTTGGCAGAGCCAAAGACGTATGAATTTCTGGAACTGATTATTATATGTACTTTGACATAATTGTGTTATTTCCATTGACAGCTATTCTTCAGTTAATAAAATTTTACAGCTTCATAATTTTTACTGATTAATGCTGTCATTAATGTTGTCATCTGTTGAATTGTCTTGTTTTAATACTTTATCTTTACACACATTTTGTTCCTCTTAGTTTTTTATCTACTTAAACAATATTTGGACCTTTATATAAGTGAAACTGTACTTAAAATATCCTGGTCTTTGACTCTTTGTACTATTTCACCACTGCTACATCTCATGGTGTTGAAAACTAATAATATCCCCGGGCTGTGGGGTACGGGCATCTCTGATGCTATTTTTTTACCCATCTATGTCCAATCTGAAGGAACCTGGAAATATTTCTATTTGGTGAAACATTATCTAAATGTTTAAGTTTGTTAAATCATTTACACTCTCCTGAATTTACATTCCCCTTCAGTTTTTTTTTCTAATTGCTGATACTTGTTTTATTTGATGGTCATTCTCTTATCTGAACATGACAAAACTCTGCCAGCCTGTTCAGGTAATGCAGGTTGTGCAGCTTGTACCAGATTACCTAGGCACGGGGACCTCAAATTACCATAAAAGGGGACAGGAGTCTGCCTAGACGAAGATTTGATGCTATTCTGAAGGAAATGTCAAATTATGTCAAGTGCTGTAAACTGTCTTTTTTTCATGATGAAAGCCCACTCGCCCAAATGACAGTGCTATGACAAAATCTAAGGATAATATTTTGACAACCATTAGGCAAATTCTCTCCCTTATATCTGCAGTCCCTGAGTGTATTGCATGCCATGTTTTTCTGCACCATGCAGGTAGAATACTTAATGCCAAGGCACCATATTCCAGTCATTAATTTTTATTGATGCAATTGTTGTGATGTTATTTGTTTCCACTGTCCATTATATCGTTCCCACGGTTCGACTGAAGCATGATTGGCGCAAATTGTTTTCCTTGTCCTCAGTTGTAACTGTTTTCTCTGGCCACAATTGAATACCATTAGATGAATTAGGTAAGAATCCTGTGTGGGGTGGGGGGTGTACAGGGTAAGGGGTGGGTGGGGGGGCGTCGTTTATAGATCTACTCAGATAGTCCAGGAGGGATTTTGCTACAAATAGATTGGAAAAATACCATCCATCCACAACCCCTCAGTGTTTTGTGTTAAGTTCACACTTCTTTGGAGAAATATCTCAGATGTAACATAGTTCTGACACGGTTTTACAAAGTGATGAGATTGAGGGATGAAAGTATCAGGGTGGGGGGTGTGTATAGGATAAAGGGTAAGGGTTTGGGGGGGGGTCTTTCATAGGTCTACTCATAGAATAGTCCAGGAGGGATTTTGCTACAAATAGATCGGCAAAATACCATCCACAACCCCTCAGTCATTTGTGTTAAGTTCACACTGCTCCGGGATAATGTCTCAGATGTAACATAGTTCTGACACGGTTTTACAAAGTGATGAGATTGAGGGACCAAAGTTTGCAGAAAAATCACTGTGGAGAATGAGCATGCCCATATTTTTGGCTAGATTTGTTAAAATATGAACAGAGATTACTGTGGTTCTAAACATGGCAGAATGTATCACTAGTAAAGGTGAAATGTTGACACGGTCCTGGCAACAGATTATTCAGGCTTTGTGTCATGATGATTTTAAACAGTTTAATAAATTTATTATGACACTTGTTATTGACACTCGTTATAGATCTCAAAGTGGTCTGATCATATGCTTAATAGGGTGACAGGGTGCAGACTGACGAGTCATGCTCTCAAATGTTTGGATATCTTATTGGAAAACTGTGAATGGGGATATAGATTAGTTTAGATTGGGGGTGGGGTGGTGGGGAGGCTAGGGGGATAAGGGGTAAATGAGGCATAAATATTTGTCCTGTTCTATGATTGTATGCTGACCGTCGCCTACCTTTAGTCCCGGTTCATGTTTTGTCATAGAACGAAAAGCCAGTGTACAGGGTTGTGTAGTGTATCTGTATGAGTGTTTATGTTTCTTCTCAAAGAGTTTGAAATGGAAAAAGTGTGTGAAAATAGGATACATAACTTTAAAAGAGGTAACTGACTTTTTGTTATACTTGGGTTTAAGTTGAGAGTGTTAAAGTGCTCGTCTTTTTAAAGTTGTGTATTAAAGAAGAGTTATTCAAAGTGCAATTAATATTACATATGATGGTTCATTGCCAAGAAGGTGTTTACTGTTATACTCATAGTGTAAAAGCTATCACAATCGTAAAAGTGTCTGATGATTATGAAAAAAAAATATCTGATCTCCCTAACAAAAAAACACAGTACATGTATTTATAATTAAATAGTAGATGGATTATGGCAAACTGAATTGAAAATTACATTTTCAGGCTAACAGTGAAATTTTCTTAGAAAGAAATTTATTAACAGATTTTTTTTATTAATTTTTAAGGACTCTTATTAAAAAGACAATTTTTATTAAGTGAAGCATTTTGAGATTTCTATTTCAGGAGAGAGTTAGTGCAACCAAACCATTTAGAATTCTTATTTGTTTTAATTTTGTATTGATTTAAAATAAAATCTGTTAAATGTACCAATTCACTGTTGAAGGTTTTTGACAATTGGAAAGACTATATGGACTAGAACTACAATCATTTTTTATTGTTTTTTGACAGACGAAACTTTGCTAAATTGTTGGCAAGACTGTATTTTTAGTAGTTAATTGATCACCAAGCATAGAAAATTTGTGTATTTTTATATATAGGGTACATAGCAATCATTTTACTCATAATAATATTACATCTGACAGGAAATCTCTACATAAGGTTGGTTGTTTGCAGCATCTCTGGATCAAATTGTGTTTCATTGCTTCATGAAAATGTTGTGACAAAATTTCTTTGAACCAGAAGACCCATGCGAGCATTATTGTTTTAGTGTTGATTTGAACTGATAATCGGTACAAGTACATACATTACCCAAAGAGTTTTTATTTTTTTTATGTTCTTTGTGAGAGCCATCGTACAAATACAGTGACTGCTTATTTGATTTCGCTGTCAGTTAAGCTTTTACACAAGTGACACAAATTTCTACTGACACGAATTCCGACAATCAGTAACATTATTGTAAACACTTACCATTTATATTTTTCACATACAAAATACCACAGACTGATGGAACAGCTTAAAATTTTTATGCTTCCTGTAAGCTAAGCAAGAGCTTAATAGTAATGATCCATCACTGATTGGACTTTGTACAGAATTATAGTGTAATTAATAGTTTAGAACCAATCAGTCTACACCTGCATGGTACTAAACTGCCAACTGAACAACAGTTCTGCACAAAGTCTACCCAGTGATAGGATATTATAATTACAAGACATCCATCACCGTTCATACTTTAAATCACCAGATGCCACTTTTGTATACTCTTTAAAAATATTCCACCAAGCAACCAAACAGAACTGATATCAGTTTATTAGGTGTGGTCAGTGCAAATGCGTGTTTCTTTATGTAAATATTTTAATGATATAATTTAAAAGATATATGTGTTCAATAAATTTTAATATTTTTGACATTTTTTGTACCTTGTTGTTAATTTTCGTTTTTATTGCGTTAATACATCCTATCCAATGGACAATTGCTTTACCGGTCGGCGCGACCGGTCCCGCCAAACGCCAGAAAAAGACGTCCTGTATATAATACTGGCAGGACCGGTCAGTAGTGTGCATTCGCTAGGTGGCGCATCATACTTGCTTCCTGTCCAGACAGAGTGACGTCAGTTCATCTTTTTCGTTTGGCGCGTAGTGTGCAGACGCGTTTTGAATTTATCTCCAAGTTTTGAAGGAAACGCGGCTTATTCTACGAATTTAAATATATTTATTGTGTTCATACATATCAGTGCCTCTCCAGGACTAAAACGAGGCATTATCCAGCACTTTATAACCAGTTTTGAAGAATTTCTGTGTACTTGTCGTCGAGACGAAGTCGTGGGTGAGAGCTCGTGTGTCGTCCCTGCAGCATTCCTTCTTCTACACAGAAGGTTGTATCTCCACGTCTTAACCTCCATTTATTTCTTCGTTGTCGAAAAACACTGTATCATGTCGATGAGAAGAATTTAGAAGGGAAGAAGAATGCATCGTCTGACGTCATCACTTCCAGCTTATGCTTGTCACGTGACACGGACCTGGTCATGTGATACGCATTCAACAATGGAGGAATCGTGTTTTCAACAGAAGTTTTAGAAGAAAAGACGAGTAATTATTACTGTACACACACTTTTTAACTGGCAAGAAGGAATCCAGCATCTCGTCTGTTGGCCTGAAGAATTAGATGACAAGTGGTCATTGAACTCTGCAATTTTTGGCGGTGCCGGTCATGTGACTTCACAGATCTCAACACAACTACTGGCAAACAAATCCCCAGGCGTGACTGGTTCAGCTGACAAGAAGTGATGAGTTTTACCGGTACCAGTTCTGGTCAGACTACCGGTGGGGAGCACTAGTGATGAGTTTTACCGGTTCCAGTCTGTACAGACTACCGGTGGGTGCTGTTCCTGTGAAGAAACCCCTTCAGTTGGTTGCCAGTGATCAGTCCTGCTTGATCCTGGAACCTCCACCAGAGGCCTTTCCACTGGTGGGACTGTTGGGGGTACTGGTTCCAGTCATGTTCCTGTGAAGCTGTCAACAACCCCCCTTCAGTGGTTACCAGTGATCACCCTGTTTTGATACTGGAACCTCCACCAGAGGCCTTTCCACTGGTGTGACTGTTGGGGGTACCGGTTCCGGTCTGTACAGACTACCGGTGGGTGCTGTTCCTGTGAAGAAACCCCTTCAGTGGCTGCCAGTGATCAGTTCTGCTTGATCCTGGAACCTCCACCAGAGGCCTTTCCACTGGTGTGACTGTTGGGGGTACCGGTTCCGGTCTGTACAGACTACCGGTGGGTGCTGTTCCTGTGAAGAAACCCCTTCAGTGGCTGCCAGTGATCAGTCCTGCTTGATCCTGGAACCTCCACCAGAGGCCTTTCCACTGGTGGGACTGTTGGGGGGTACTGGTTCCAGTCATGTTCCTGTGAAGCTGTCAAGGACCCCCTCCTCAGTGGTTTCCAGTGATCAGCCCTGTTTGATACTGGAACCTCCACCAGAGGCCTTTCCACTGGTGTGACTGTGGGGGTACCGGTTCCAGTCTTGTTCAGACCACCGGTGCGGCTCCTCAGAGGGTTCACCTACCAGAAGTCGCAGTGACCATTGACCCTTATCTCCCCAATGCAGAATTTTGGACCGGTACCAGTCCTGTTCAGGCTACCGGTAGGGTCACTAGCCAGCCAGTGATGAGGGATACCAGCACCAGTTCTGCTCAGACTGCTGGTTGTGGTCACAGAAATCCAGCAAGGGCTACCGGTTAAATAGGATTACCGGTTACACAGAGTTGCTGGTGACACACAGCAGGGCTACTGGTTCAGAGAATTACCGGCTCCCGAGTGTCGCCGGTTCCGGAGTGTACCGGTGCCGCAGGGTTGCCGGCGCCTGAGTGCTGCCGGTCCAGGAGTGCTGCTGGTTACAGAGGAATCTGCTGTTCCCATTCTTACTGGCAAGAAACCAGCTTCAAATCCAGTGCTGACAGCAGGTTCACCGGTTACAGAGAATTACCAGTTCCGGAGTGCTGCTGGTTCCCGAGTGTGGTGCTGGTTACAGAGAAACTACTGTTCCCATGCTTACTGACAAGAAACCAGCTTCAAATCCAGTGCTGACAACAGGTTCACCGGTTACAGGGGTTTACCGGCTATAGAAATTTGCTGGTGACAAGTTAGTTGGACGGGAAGAAATTCCCTTAACCGACTGGTTACAGAACCTACCCACCAGGTGCCGGCTTGCAAACCTTCAGGGACAGTTGCTTCAAAAGAATCTGAGAGATAATGGTGAAGTAACCAGACTGAACCTCGAACACCAGTCTACTGGACTGGGAGATCTACCAAGGGATTAACTAAGACTACAGAAATGTGATGTCCCAATTCTTTGGTTACAGGGCCTTCTCCCAGAAACTTTGGTTACAGAGAGATGGCACCTACCGGTTTGGCTGGTTACAGAGACTGTTGGTTGCAGAAGCTGCTGAATCCTCCACTGGGCAGGAAGAAAGGCAGTTTTCATATGAACCTACCCCTACAAGAATGGTTCAATTCACCCAGTTCGGCCAACTCCAATGAGTTTATGCAGAACTGGGGAACCACCAGGAACCGGTTACAGTGCATTGCTTCACTTATAACCGGTGCTGGGAGAAGTGGGAAGTTCTGGGTTTGAGTCCAAAAGTAGTCCCCACACTGAGGGAGGGCTACACCCTCCCCTTCCGGTTCAGACCCAACTTGACAAGGTCACCAACTGTAATAAGCAACTACCACAACCCAGCCAAGCAGTCCTTCCTTTTAGAAGCACTGTATCAGCTGGTGAACAAGAAGACAGTACAACCGGTAGAAAATCAAACTCACAGGGCAACCGGCTATTTTTGGTACCCGAGCCCAACAACCGGTGGAGACCTGTCCTGGTCCTGAGCACCTTGAACACCTTTTTGAACACAGGGACGTTCAAGATGGAAACCCCAGAGACAATAAGAACCTCCCTCCAAGCAGGGGAGTGGGTCACATCCATAGATTTCAAAGAAGCATACTTCCACATACCAATTCACAGTCAGTCCAGGAAGTACATGCGCTTTTACCTCCAGGGTCGGTCCTACCAGTTCAAGCCCTTCCCTTTGGCCTGTCCACAGCTCCCATGGAGTTCACAGTGGTGGCCAAAGAGGTCAAACTCGTGGCTTTTCAGAAGGGTATAAGGATCCACCAGTACCTAGACGACTGGCTGGTGAGAGCCTCTACCCACCACACCTGTCTCCAGCATACTCAAACCCTAGTCACACTTTGTCAGGAATTAGTGTGGCTGGTGAACAAGGAAAAGTTAGAGCTGGTTCCCAAACAGGTCTTCAACTTCGTAGGTTACCAGTTCGACCTGAAAGAGGGCAAGGTCAGACCAACAGAAGAACGTTGGCAGGCCTTGACACACAAGATCAGATCAATATTGTCGGATCCGCTTTGCCCGGTCCGACAATTCATGTCCCTCATAGGTCTACTCACAGCAACAGAAAAGCAAGTCCACTTAGGGCGACTAACATGAGACCCATACAGTGGCACTTGAAAAACAACTGGAGGGTCCCAGAGTCACTGGAAAAGGTGATCTCGGTCCCCAAATCCCTCCACCCCCATCTAAGGTGGTGGCTGGAGGAAAGCAATGTGCTTCTAGGTCAACCATTACACCCTCTAAAACATGCTCTGCAAATCTTTACAGACGCATCAAAAGAAGGGTGGGGCGCTCACTTAGATGAGCACACTGCAAGGGGACAGTGGTCCCTACCCAAGAGAAAGTTACACATAAACCACTTGGAGCTGAAAGCAGTATTTCTAGCTCTAAAAGAGTTTCAAACCCTATTCTTCAACAAGACAGTGTTGGTAGCTACAGACAACACAACAGTGGTTGCCTATATCAACAAAGAAGGGGGGATGAAATCGGGCTCTCTGTGTGCCCTACTGTGGAGAATTCGGTCCTGGTGCACCAGGCAGCAAGTAACCCTCAGGGCACGTCACATCCCCGGCCGGCTGAACGTGATAGCAGACAAGCTATCCAGGCTTGGCCAGACCATTCAAACAGAGTGGTCACTTCATCCAGAAGTGTTCCAAGCTGTATGTTCAAGGTGGCATCAGCCACAAGTGGACCTGTTTGCCACCAGGTTCAACAACAAACTACCACAGTTCGTATCACCGGTACCAGACCCCCAGGCTTGGGCAGTGGATGCACTCAGCCTGTCCTGGGAGTATCTGGACCCATACGCCTTCCCACCGGCAGCCATCTTGGGCAAAGTGGTGGAGAAGCTCCAGGACTACCCCTGCAACAGAATAATTCTGATTGCTCCAGGGTGGCCCAACATGCCCTGGTTTTGGGACCTGGTAGCAATGTCAAGCCAGATCCCACTGTGTCTGCCCAGCATACCCAACCTAGTGTCTCAGCCATTCAACCAGGTCCTTCACAGGAACCTGTCGAATCTGAACCTACATGCCTGGCTCCTAGAGCCTCAGCAATCAAGGAGCAAGGCTTCTCTGAGGCAGTGGCAGCACGAATTGAGGCTCCTCAAAGAAGGTCAACCAGATCTGTCTATGAGGCAAAGTGGACCATTTTACAAAGTGGTGCCTCAGTAATCAGGTGGACTTCAGGGCACCACCTCTGAAAGCCATTGCTGACTTCCTCCTGCACTTATTTCAGGAGAAGAAGTTACAACCAAGTACTATTGATGGCTACAGATCCGCCATTGCTGACAAACTGGGCAATTCCACCATTAATGTCAGCAAAGATGAGAATCTCTCTCGTCTCCTGGATAGTTTCCATAGAGACAGACCTAAGGGCAGGAGGGGCATCCCCTCCTGGAACCTTTCACTGGTTTTACATCAGCTCACAAAGGCTCCCTTTGATTCCCTGAAAGAGGCCTCCTTGAAACATCTAACTTTCAAGACTGTTTTCTTGCTGGCTTTGGGTTCAGGTAAACGCAGGAGTGAGATCCATGCTTGGTTACATAAGAACATCAGACACCAGTTGGACTGGTCTAAGGTGTTTTTGTACCCCTCACCCAGTTTCCTATCCAAGAACCAGCTGGCTAAGGAAGGTCCAGATAGTGTGGCACCAGTGGTCATCCCAGCCCTGGCACCATCTCTGGATAGGTCACTCAAGGGTGACAGGTCCCTATGTCCAGTTAGAGCCCTGCGCTACTACTCGGACAGGACTGCAGACCTCAGGCAGAATAAGGAGTTAGTCTTTGTCTCCTTCAAGAAGGGTTTTGATAAAGACATCTCACCTGCCACCATCTCCTCATGGATCAAACAGACTGTGGTTCTGTGCTATGAGCTCTCTGACCAGGAGGCCCTCACCTTACATCAGGTTAAAGCCCATGATGTTAGGGCCTTTGCTGCCTCTAAGGCTTTCCAATCAGGGATTTCCTTAGATCAGATCTTGTCAGCCTACCACTGGAAATCTCACAACACCTTCACCCAATTCTATTTGAAGGATGTTGCCTGGGCTGACTCGGAGCTTTTCCACCTGGGATCTGTAGTGGCTGCCCAGCAGGTGCACCACCAGGCCCAGAAATGAGGGGATGTTGTATATATGTAAATATGTACATATTGTAAAAAAAAAAAAAAAAAAAAAAAAAAAAAAACTGTGACTTGCTTCCCTTGGGAAGTTTATTTCTTCTGGGACTGAACTCAGCCCCTCTCTCTCTATCTTTCCCTTCTCAAACCGACTCTGGAAGGAAAGAAAAAGGGGGGGCAACGTTGTTAGACTCCCGGTTAACCGGTGAGTTAGTGGCCGACCTTGACCTGTCAGGGTTCTCTGACCCTAGGTCAAATGGGCCTGTACAATTTTGTTTTGTTATGAGTTCACAGAAGTCCCTAGCTGCTTACCCGCCTACCAAGCGGTAGTTATTCAGCAATTGTCCATTGGATAGGATGTATTAACGCAATAAAATTGCAAATTTAATAAGTAAATTAAATTTTTATAAGTTAATACCCTATCCAATGGACAGGCAAGGCCCTCCCAACCGACCCCTCTACCAGCTTACTAGGGGTCTAAATCGTTTTAGACAACGAAAAAGATGAACTGACGTCACTCTGTCTGGACAGGAAGCAAGTATGATGCGCCACCTAGCGAATGCACACTACTGACCGGTCCTGCCAGTATTATATACAGGACGTCTTTTTCTGGCGTTTGGCGGGACCGGTCGCGCCGACCGGTAAAGCAATTGTCCATTGGATAGGGTATTAACTTATAAAAATTTAATTTACTTATTAAATTTGCAATTTTTTGTTGTTGTTAAATATTTGTTCATGTATTTTCAGGTGAGTGTGTGTTCCAATTCCAAATAATAAAAAGAAAGGTAAATTAAAGGTAGAAGGTTCAGTGTATCAAGTATTATTCAATTTTTACAGGTAAGTTACATGCATTTGATACTTTGTTGTTAAATAGAGCTTATCATAAAAATATTAACAAAAAGGCATCACATGGCTTTGCCGAAGCTTATAATTGTAAGCAATGTTGTAAAATCTTTAAGCAAGTCCAGGATCTCAGTTTCCTTAGTACTGAGGCAATTGTTCTAGAACATTGAAGATCTTTCTATGGGACTTATCACCATTTATGTCATTATTATTCACAAAAGGGTTGATGAGCCAAAAGATGAGCTGAAAATCAGTTTAAAATTTTATTTAAAAATCCCTATTGTAAATCCCAACCCTGGGGAAAGATCTGTATATGGAGTGTGGCCAGTTTGTTATGGCTCATGCACCTTGTGGTCAATCCTTGTTTTGTAAAGTGTATTTTGCCCGGAGATCAGCAAGTCAGTTTGCAGATTTTACACTGAGACATAAATGTATATATCACTGAAATCATCCACACTAGACCCAAAACAAAAGTAAGCAGATGTAAGTTATGTATAAAAAAATTCTTAATACAATATAAATTTAGTTTAGGGTGAGCATATTAAATATACACCAATTTCCAAAGATGTCCTCAGTGTTAATGGCCAACAAAAATAATGAAGTAAACAGACATGTGACCTAAGTGGCGGGAGGATGGACTACTGTAATCCAATAGCTTGGTTAAGGTTGTTAGATAACCTTAAAATTGCAGTGGCTATTGGGGTGGATGGCTCCAACAAATAGCTAATGTTAGGATATGGTAAGTATTTCTAATAAAAATTTAAATTACAAGTTCTACTTTTTTTTTCTTTTTTTTTTTTTTGGGGGGGGGGGGGGATATGTTGACAGATAGCCTGTCTGGGGATATGTTGGCATTGAGTCGGCACAATCTAGTTATTTATGGCCTGACTTTGACCAATTTTTGCCATATTCTTCAGCTTAAAGAGGACTTGTATTTGAGTCTATTGTATTATATCATATTGGATAGGTCTGGGCTTTAAAATTCTCAAAAATGTTCATCTGAGATCGGTACCATCACACACAGATTATCAAGCAATTCTGAACCAATAGTAAATTAAATCTCTTTCTGCACGTGTACCTGCTTCTGTATTTCACTTTGTAAATAAGTTGGTTTTTGTTTTGTTATGTTTTGCAGATTTATTTGTTTTTTTTTCTCAATGTTAAATAAAAAATGCTACTTATGTGCCCTGCATTTCAAGATGTGAGTTTATGTGATATGAAACATATGGGAAGCAGTGTGAAACATGCAGCAGTATCTGTGTGGTAACCTTTGTAAGTCGTGGGGTTAAAAATATGTGAGAATTTAACTGGACATGTTAAAAAAATTAGTGCTTCTTTGTTTTTAACAGTTGGCAGTCCAGTTCCAGTTAGGAATGAAACTAAGTTAAATATCTCACTGTAGATCAAATACAACACCGGAGTGCTTATTAAAATGGATAGCCCAAAGAAAAAGGGTTTTAAAAATCAACTCGATGTACAGGAATTTGTTACGACTCAGTTTAATCAACGCTCAAAGTTTCAATCTTCAGAGAATTCAGGGGCTGGTGTATAATGCATAAGTGTTATTTGTGTTTCTGGTTAAAAAATAAGTAAAGTAACAGGACCAAAGCTATAATCACCACTGACTGAGCCACCAATCATCAAAATCCTATTATGGCCTTTTAGAAACAAAGAAAAAACGTCATTTGTAGATGAAGAAAAATATTGCATTAACATGTGTGACAGAACTTTTAGGATATAAATATTGCATCACGTAAAACATCTGTATGCTTAGAGACCATTACTGCTAAGCTTAGAATGGACAATATGTAAAAGAAAGCAAGGTTGTGTCACATAGACTAAGACATTTTTAACATGTTAAAGCCTAGGTCACAGATATGTGGCGTAGCTACAATAAAAGCAAAGGAATTGATACACTAGTTGGTCATGTATAAGTGGTGTTGGCACTAACTGTGTGACACAGTTCTTTCTATTTCGAAGTTTACAAGTCTTAACATTCATATCCCTTTTCCTTGAAAATTGTGTTGTTTTATACATACATGATGACAAATGACCCTTATTGTATAAGAAAATTTACCTCAATGGTCCATGGTTTAAAATTTTATCACAAGAGAAGAGAAATCAATACAATCTGAGTCCAAGCTTTTATTCTCCACCACTGTGTTTCAGTAATGGGCAAATTGAATCTATATTTACTGAAAGAATGCAAAAAAAAATAGATGTAAAGCACATCCATAGATACAGGCATCAGTGAGTATCAAAGCTTCATTTTTAACTTGAGATTTCTCTGCTATTTTTACACAGATTATAATGCAATTAGCAGAAACTTCTGAGAAAATACTTTTCTAATGGTGGATATAACTAATTTGTAGCTTTCAAAATTAATGAAATATTAATGAAAAATAAGCACCTCTTCCCTCTTAGGTTATGAGTTCAGCACTCATAGCCAATCCATGGCAAAGGTCAGAGTGGGGTTTGGTATCAAAATCTAAGCTCATAATGGTACAGACTGGGAGAATGGGGTTCTGTTCAGATAATAGGAGGTTTGTAAAATAGAACAGGTATTTTAGTGTAAAACAGTAAAAAGAGAGATAGAAATTTGGAGGACAAATCCAAAAAGTTTAATTATCGACTATCTAGTATAATCTAATCAGTAGCTTTGCAGATAGGGTATCTTTTCCATGTGGGGGAATTCAGCGTGCTTAGTTAATAAAAGAATTGACAAAAAAGGGATAGTCAAGGGACATAACTTAGTCAGTAACCCAGGTTTGTGAGTGAGATGAAGAGAAAGTGAGACAATAAAGGTGTTACTATATTTAGGCTGAGTACGGTAGCTTTTTCACTCTGATGAGCATTCCAGCTCATTTCTTGCCATTTGGGCTGCTGTTTCCTAAGGTCATGTTCCTTTTTTAGCACATTAAACAAAAATCTGATTTTTATCGACATACTTCCCCGCCCAAATGCCTCATGCGCCTCCTCAAACACCTCCACTCTCCTGTTTCCAGTGAAAAAAAATCTGTTTAGTTTACGTCCTTACTGTGATGTGTCGCCATTCATGTTCATTTATTGGATTTTACGAAAAGGAAATCAATCCTCAGAATCGGTATTTGATGGAAATGTGAGAAGTTTTTGTATGTAAATAGACACAGCTGTAGTTTTTGTGCCAGGTACTTTGCTATTACTGACGTCTTAGTATGTTTGACTCTCTCGTAAAGAGGAAAAACTATGACCTTATTTTTGTATAAGGTTGAAGAATAGAGAAGTCGCCAGATTTGTTCCCTTAAGCTCAATAATTTTTTTTTTGGAATTTTGAATGTCCTACATTATATCTGTACAAAACCTACAGTTTCTAGTTTGAGAATAACTCAGATGAACTATTTTTCCACATCTGATTGGATGTTACTTTTAATATGTGAAGTCCACTTTCAAAATCAGCTTTTGCACATTAACTGCTGGTCATCAGACATTCATTCCCACCAGTTTTCTCTTTTGATGCCACGTCCAAGATTGATACCTATGACCTGAGAGGTAGGAGGCGGGTTTGTGACCAATAATACATACTATAAAAATAAACTTATACATTTAAATCAAGTTTAAATAGATCTTAAGAGGGTTTTTCCATTTCTGCAATATATTGTAAACCTTTCTGCCAATCCCCAATATGATGCGATCGGGAGGTAAATTTTTGCAACCAGAACAATCTTAAAGGCATCGCACACACATCCTGTACAGAAAATAGAAACTTCTCAATAGGTTTATGATTACAGCACTTTGGAGTCCATTGGGAACAGGTTACAAGAATTTCAAACTGTTTGAAAAAAAATAGTTTTTTAAATTTATTTATACATTTTTATTTGTTTTAGTTCAACATATACACATAACGTATACATATGTACATATATAAACAAATGAAAGAGAACAGAATACATGGGACCTAATAATCCATAAAAAAATAATAAACCATGAACCCATGAACTGAAAATAAAAGCTGGTTTGAAAATATTGCAAACCTCTCCTGATCTTATGGGGCTGTTCTGTTTCTGAGATACTAGTATATCGTAGACCTTGCTGCCGATTATGAAAATGCACGATTCAAGGTATAGTTTACGATAGGTTTAAGATGGGTTTAGGATGTGTTCCTGATGTACAAGATATTTTGCCGATAGGTTCCCGATTAGCGTTGCCATTGTCTCAGAAAATCTTCCAACAGGTTTGCAATAGTTTCCTGATCCATCCGATTGGTTTACGATTCTCTTCAGATGAAGCAGATAGGTTTATGATCGCTATAAGATGGAAAAGATTGTTGTATGACTGTAAGATAGGTTTAAGATCACTGTAAGATTAGAAGGATGATAGAGTTTGGTTTGTGACGTTATAAATCTGATCTGGAGAGGTTTGCAATAATTTCATACAGTTTGAAATTCTTGTAAATTGATCCCGATGGACTCCCGAGTGCTGTATCATAAACCTTTTTGGACGTTCCGTATTTTTTGTACAAGAAATTTGTGTACGATGGCTTTAAGATTGTTCTAATTGAAAAGATTTGCAAGGTTTACGGTACATTGCAGAAATAGAACATCTTTCTTATCAGATTTATAGCATCTTTTAAATTTTATAACAATCTTAAACCTATGTTACAGTCATACAGCAATCTTTTCCATCTTTTGTGATCGTAAACCTGTTTCATCTTAAGAGTCTTGTAAACCAATCAAATTGATCGAGGAACTATAGCAAACCTATCAGAAGATTTTCTGAGGCAGTGGCAATGTCAACTGGGAAGCTATCGAGAAAATATCTTGTACATCAAAAAAATCCTAAACCCATCTTAAAGCTATCGTAAACTATACCCTGAATCATGCATTTTCACATTCGGAAGCAAGGTTTACAATATATTGCAGAAATGGAACAGCCCCATAAGGGATCACAAATTTACTTTTACTTAACCCTTTCATTGCCAACACAGAACATTCATCTGTATCAAAGGAAATCTACCCAAAAGTCTGTTAACAGTTTGGTTATAGTTTTGCTTTTGATGCTCCCACTGTGTGGAATACCCTCCCTGAGAAGAATCGTGTGTCCCCTTGTATTGCCTCTTTCAGACAGAAGCTTAAAGTCCTACCTCAACATTAGACAGGTTTAGTGTTATGTTTTGTCCATCAAAACCTTAAACGGAAATGTATTTACATCAGCATTAGATGTGTATCAGATGACTTTTAAGGTTTTTGGGGGTCAATTACATTACGTTTTATACGTAAAGGCTGGCTTATTTACGTTCACTCACCCCTATCTATTTTATTTAAAAACTACACACTACAAATAAATATGCCACAACCCCATAGGCAGATAAATATGTACACCATGTTTTGGTCAGGTTTCAGTTCACTATATTTTCCCATATGAATACCAGAGGTCTGTTTACAAACGATGCTTCTTTTTTATCACATCAAAGAAACTAAGTTGACCTGCACTCTTCCATATGGACGTATTGTTAAACCCTTATTTAACAAACGTATCCTCTCCAAACTTAACATATCTCTTACGGAAATTATTTTACATTAGGTAGCTGTCAAACGCATCAGTAAACCTCTCTACTATAGCATGCTCACCTTAATCCTAATATCCCCCTGGTTGTTCTCTGTGGTGTTTGACCACTTTCTGTCCCTGGTTACTGATATTGGTTCACCGTTTTGGTTATGGTGTGCCTTAGAGTAGCCCTTATAAGGAGTGAGTAAGTGTTATAAAAATCAAATTAGAACTCCTGGTTAGGAGACTTTGCAGACAGTTTGAAGTACTAAAACTCACTCCACAATTGTTTCTTGGTGATCCTCTTATACACTATTGTAAACAGTATACAAAGAGTTTTTGTGAAATATTGATTTTATTGCGTTAATACATCCTATCCAATGGACAATTGCTTTACCGGTCGGCGCGACCGGTCCCGCCAAACGACAGAAAAAGTCATTCTGTATAAAATACCGGCAGGACCGGTCACAGAGTGTACATTCGCCAGGTGTCGCCTCGTGCATACTTCCTGTCTAGACAGAATGACGTCACGGCGTCTTTTTTGTTTGGCGCGAGAGTGTACGGACGTGTTTTTTGCAGTGTGTGTGTAACGTTAGAATTTTAAAGACTACTACCAACTTTCATTTTATTTTACTCTATTTAGAATATTTATTGCTTCTGGAGTTGTTATGGCGTCCCCTGGACAAAAGAGAGGGTCGTGTGGCCATGTTATGGCTCTGTTTGATTCACATCTTAAATGTGCACGCTGCCGTGATAAGGGCATTGGTGACGACCTTTGTGTTAAGAAGAAACAGTGCCAGATTTGTGACAATCTATCTGAACAACAGAAGCTACAGTTGGCCACCCCTACCTACAGGGTGAGAAAAGAACTTCAGAAGAAATCTAGCTCTCCCTCCCATTCCGTAGACCCAGCTGACGTTACTGTTATACAGAAGGTTGAGAGCAAGGGCGACGTTAGTGATAGAGGCGAAACTCCCAGTAAAAAGGCCAAAAAGTCCTCTCACAAGTCCCCTACCAAGAAGAAACCCAGCAAAACGCCTGTTGATTTCCAGTCTGACCTGAAATGTATGGACGATAAGTGGTCAGAGCGTTTTGCCCGCCTTGAGGCGTTATTCCTTGCAAAGAGCTTCCAAGTTCCGGTTGAACCGGTCAAGGGTACAGAAGTAGTGGTTTCTGATAGGCCTTTCATTCCACCTGACCAGTCTACTAGTGTTACCGGTGAGAAGCAGCTTTCCGGTGCAGCCAGCAAGAAAGATGTTGTGACAGCCACCCGACCTGTTGAGGTCCCCGGTACTGTGCTGGCCACCCAGCCTGTTGAGGCTCCTGGTGCTGCACCCGTTCATCTGACTGAGCAGACGTCTAATCTCCCTGCAGCAGTGCACAGACCCGAGGTTCAGCCCCCAGGTCCTGCTGCTCAACCGGTTACATCTCTCTCTCAACAATCCAGCTCTTTAACCGGTACTACAGTTCCCCTTGAGGAACCGGAAATGCTTACGGATCACCTTAGTGACAGGCCTTCCAGTTTGGCTGATGAGGGTGAAATTTCTGACTTGGGTTCTACAGGTCAAGATCATGAGGATTTCTCTGAGGTGGATCAAGAGCTTACTGCTGAGCAGAATTATAGGGAAACGTTGAGAGGTGTTAGGTCCTTCATGGCTTGGAATGACATTCCGGAATTTGATTCCTCATCTGGCTCACAGGATGACAACCCCTTTACCGGGTCAAAAGTTTCTCACACCGGAAAGGTATCTGTGAAAGTTCCGGTCGATGAATGGTTATGCAGGAAAATGGAGAAGCTCAACATAACCATTCAAGAAGGATACCCATCACGTACTTCTGAAAATGCAGGACTATCTAGAGACCAGTTTGTTAAACCACCTAAGACTCTGAGATGGTACAACATGCATTGTGAAAAGAAAGATTTTTCCCGGTCAAAGGTTTATAATTGGACTAATGAACCGGCCAGATTAAACAGTACTTTCTCCAGAATAGCAAACAGATCTCTGCCTTCTGCACCGGCTTCTAGACCCGTATCCCAGGACAGTTTAAGGAAGTGGGAACGTGCTGCACGTGATCAATCATATATGTGTAATCAAGCTGCAGCTTTTAGCCGGTGTCTCACCAAGGTTCAAGACAATATGGTGGCTCAGTTAAAGTTAATCCAAAGTGTAACTTCCAAAGGGAAATCTGCTTCAAAGATCACCCAAGCTGCTGACGAATTGGACTTCTTAGTTACTTTCAATCGCAGCATCACACAAGCAATGGCTCGTACCATGCAAGATTTGTCAGAGGGGGTGTTTGTTAATGTGGCCAACTTGACACTTGCGAGACGTGACAGCTATCTGGATTTTCTCAAGATTGGCATAAAGCAAGATACCTTAACTTCTCTGAGAACTGCCCCACTTCATCTCAGTGCTTTGTTCCCCGACCACATTATCTCCAAAGCTGAGGAAGAAATCAGACATTTCGAGGACAAACGTACTGCTGGCCCCTCTCAGAGGAAACCCCAACGTTTCCACCCGTACTCCCAGCCTCAGAGGCAACAGCAAGATACGGACCGGAAACAGGGTCTACCAGCTTGGAAACAACTGGGAAACAGAAGGCGTGGTCAGAGATCCCACCGGGGCAGGGGTGCCTCTTCATTTGTCCCACGACCTGCCAAGACACAGAAGCAATATAAATGACAGTTACTGTGTTCAGCCTGTGACCGGGATTTTAATGCCTTGTCAAGCCGGTCAGACAGGGGCTTCTGTGTCAAGTGTAATGAGAGATCAAAAGTTAAAAGTGACCGGAAAGGACTGTTTTTCAAAGACAAGAACTCATTTACCTGTGTCTTATCATGTTGTTTCTCATGTACCTTTTGCAGGAGGGTTGCCGCAAAAGAAAGGCATAATTCCCGAACGTCAAAGATCAATAAAATCTGTGAAAGGTGTTTCCTGTGTAAATCACTTGAGTTCTGTACAAAATGTCACAAATGTCCCACTTGTTGTACCACATCCTCCTGTAGGGTCAAGATTGCACAAGTTTTGGGAAAAATGGGCAGCCCTAGGCGTCAACCCCAAAGTGGTTTCAGTCCTCAGAGAGGGCTATATCCTACCCTTCCGGTCCAGACCTTATCTGACAAGAGAACCGACAATAACAAGCTGTTATGTAGATCCCCACAGGAACAGCTACCTGTTGGAGGCATTGCATCAGCTCCTAAACAAGAATGCTGTAGAACTAGTACAAAATCCGCAATCCCTGGGGTTTTACAACCGGTTGTTCCTTGCACCAAAACCCAACAACCGGTGGCGCCCCATCTTGGATCTGAGCAAATTAAACAAATTTCTAAAAACCCAAACCTTCAAGATGGAGACCCCAGAGACAATACGGACCTCTCTCCAGACAGGAGAGTGGGTGACATCCATAGACTTCAAAGACGCGTACTTCCATGTACCCATAAACAGTCAGTCCCGGAAGTACATGCGTTTTCACATCCAAGGCAAGACTTATCAATTCAAGGCACTTCCATTTGGTCTGTCCACAGCTCCTTTGGAGTTCACAGTGATAGCCAAAGAGGTCAAGTGGCTAGCCATGAGACAGGGTATAAGGATCCACCAGTACCTAGACGACTGGTTGGTCAGGGCCAGGTCCCTCCAGGTTTGTCGTCAACAGACACAGAGCCTAGTGACACTTTGCAAGGACCTGGGATGGTTAGTGAATCAGGAAAAATCAGAGCTGGAACCGAAACAAATTTTCAATTTCGTAGGCTACCAGTTCGACCTGAAACAAGGCAGGGTCAGACCCACCCAAGAACGTTGGCAGGGTCTACAGGTCAAGATACGGGAGATATTAGCTTCTCCAGTGTGCCCGGTCCGGAACTTTATGTCACTGATCGGGTTACTCACTGCCACAGAAAAACAGGTTCATATGGGCAGATTACACATGAGGCCTATACAGTGGCACCTCAAGAACAATTGGAGGATACCGGAAACGTTGGACAAGACCATTCCCATTCCAAGATCACTTCACCCACATCTGAAATGGTGGCTGGAGGAAGACAATGTTATCAAAGGTCAAACCCTACACCCTCTAGCACATGCTCTGCAAATCTTTACAGACGCATCAAAAGAAGGGTGGGGCGCTCACTTAAACGAACTTATGGCAAGGGGACGTTGGTCACTACCAGAGAGCAAGCTGCACATAAACTACCTAGAGTTAAAAGCAGTCCTTCTGGCCTTAAAAGAATTTCAAACCCTCTGTGCAAACAGAGTGGTTCTCATAGCTACCGACAACACCACGGTGGTAGCATATATAAACAAGGAAGGGGGAATGAAGTCGGGCCCACTGTGTGCCCTCTTATGGAGGATACTAACATGGTGTGCCAGACATCAAGTAATACTCAAAGCTCGACATATTCCCGGCCGTCTAAATGTGATAGCCGACAAGTTATCCAGGCTGGGTCAGACCATTCAAACAGAATGGTCCCTCAATCCAGAGATATTCAAGGCAATATGCGACCGGTGGCACAGACCCCAAGTGGACCTATTTGCCACCAGGTTCAACAACAAACTGCCACACTTCGTCTCCCCAGTACCAGACCCCCAAGCTTGGGCAGTGGATGCTCTCAGTCTATCTTGGGAGGAACTAGACCCTTACGCCTTCCCACCAGCAGCCATCTTGGGCAAAGTGGTGGAGAAGCTCCAGGACTACCCCTGCAACAGAATAATTCTGATTGCTCCAGGGTGGCCCAACATGCCCTGGTTTTGGGACCTGGTAACAATGTCAAGCCAGATCCCACTGTGTCTGCCCAGCATACCAAACCTAGTGTCTCAGCCATTCAACCAGGTCCTTCACAGGAACCTGTCGAATCTGAACCTGCATGCCTGACTCCTAGAGCCTCAGCAATCAAGGAACAGGGGTTCTCTGAGGCAGTGGCAGCACGAATTGAGGCTCCTCAAAGAGGATCAACCAGATCTGTCTATGAGGCAAAGTGGTCCATTTTTACAAAGTGGTGCATCAGTAATCAGGTGGACTTCAGAGCACCACCTCTAAAGGCTATAGCGGATTTCTTACTGTACTTGTTTCAGGAAAGGAAATTACAACCAGGCACAATAGATGGTTATAGATCAGCCATTGCTGACAAATTGGGTAATGTACCAGTAAATGTCAGCAAGGATGAAAATCTCACCCGTCTCCTGGATAGTTTCCATAGAGACAGACCCAAGGGTAGGAGGGGTATACCCTCCTGGAACCTGTCCCTGGTCTTACACCAGCTGACAAAAGCACCATTTGAACCCCTTAAGGAGGCCTCCCTAAAACACTTGACCTTCAAGACTGTTTTTCTGATGGCCCTAGGTTCGGGTAAACGCAGGAGTGAGATCCATGCCTGGCTTCACAGGAACATCAGACACCAGTCAGACTGGTCTAAGGTGTCCTTGTACCCCTCACCCAGCTTTCTGTCTAAGAATCAGCTGGCCAAGGAGGGTCCAGAGAGTGTGGCCCCGGTAGTTGTCCCAGCCCTGGCCCCTACTCTGGATAGATCACTCAAGGGTGACAGATCACTATGTCCAGTTAGAGCCTTGCGTTACTATTTGGACAAGACCTCAGATCTCAGGCAAAACAAAGAACTAGTCTTTGTCTCCTTCAAGAAAGGTTTTGACAAAGATATCTCACCTGCCACCATCTCCTCATGGATCAAACAGACTGTGATCCTATGTTATGAGCTCTCTGACCAGCAAGCCCTCACTCTACATCAGGTTAAAGCCCATGATGTAAGGGCTTTTGCTGCTTCCAAAGCTTTCCAATCTGGAACCTCTTTGGACCAAATTTTGTCAGCTTGCCACTGGAAATCTCACAATACCTTCACACAATTCTATCTGAAGGATGTGGCCTGGGCTGACTCAGAGCTTTTCCATTTAGGGCCGGTTGTGGCTGCTCAGCAGATCCACTAACAAGGCCAATAATGAGGAGATATATATTTCTAAATATGTACATATTGTATATACTCATACTTAGATAAGTATAAATCACAAAAAAAAAAAAAAAAAAAAAAAAAAAAAAAAAACAAACTGTGACATGCTTCCTTTGGGAGGTTTATTCTTGGGTTTGAACTCATCCCTCTCTTCCTTCCACTCAGAGCAGTAATGCTTAAACAAGAGGGGGGGAGCAGTGTCGGTTAACCCAGCCGGGTAACCGGCGTTCTGGATACCGACTTAGGTCCTGTGGGTTACCTGAATCAGGACTACCCAGGCCTCAACGTTGTTAGTTTTGAGTTCACTCAAGTTTTCCTAGTAACTTACCCGCCAACCAAGCGGTAGTTATTCAGCAATTGTCCATTGGATAGGATGTATTAACGCAATAAAATTGCAAATTTAATAAGTAAATTAAATTTTTATAAGTTAATACCCTATCCAATGGACAGACAAGGCCCTCCCAACCGGCCCCGCTATCAGCTTACTAGGGGTCTAATAGGTTTAGACAACGAAAAAGACGCCGTGACGTCATTCTGTCTAGACAGGAAGTATGCACGAGGCGACACCTGGCGAATGTACACTCTGTGACCGGTCCTGCCGGTATTTTATACAGAATGACTTTTTCTGTCGTTTGGCGGGACCGGTCGCGCCGACCGGTAAAGCAATTGTCCATTGGATAGGGTATTAACTTATAAAAATTTAATTTACTTATTAAATTTGCAAATTTATTTATTTCTTTATTTGGGGTTTTATGTCGCTTTCAACACTGTACAGGTCATATCACGACGGGTAGTTGGAAGGGCAGAGGAAACCAGTACTGTAAACTGCCGACCAACAGCAGCTAACTACCAGCTTTCCCACTTGAGGCCGTACCAGGAACCGAACCCCGGCCTCAGAGGTGGGAGGCGAGAGTGTTATTGCTGAAGAAAACCAAAAAGTGACTGTACAGGCAATTTGATAGCTAGCCAACACAGACTCAGCATTAGCAAATACACTTTGCTGTCAACTGCTAGTCAGTGGATAAAATCCTGGAGAGTTTGGCCAGCATTTCCAGGTATTGTATTGTATTGTGTATTTATACTCAGCGCAATATCTCCATATACTAAAGGACTCAAAGCGCTATTTAACCAATTGACTACACAAGTACGGCCCCAACTCACAAGTAGATTAAGGTAGATTAAATTTCAATGGAAAAGACCCTGTTGGGGCATGGTATTTACTTCAGCTTAAGAGAGAATTAAGCTGAAAAAGACTCCAGCATATATACAATAATGTCAGGAAATGATTATTTATTTATAAATTTTTGCACCCTGAGACAAATAACAAGTACAATATAAATTTCATGAGTGATACAGTGTAATATTGGAGAAAATAAATTCATACCGTCAAAAGACCTCTGTGAATTTCACATGTTAGCATGAGCTGGGTTCAAACCCAAAACCACAGAGTTGAGAGGTAAGTGAGAAGATGCTGAACTTGTGAACCAGTCATCTGCTGATGCCTTTTGAAATTGAAGATTGTCCGTTTTGGAAGACTTTCAGAAGCCTGTCAAAAAAAAAAGAAAATTGTGCTGCGCCCAGCCAGTATTCCCTTCTCTCCATGTTGACTGTTTTTGTCACTTTCTATTTCACCAACAAAGAGAGTTAGTTACTCACAATATGCACATATATATTAGGAGTTTAACTCAGAGGCTGGCTGCCTTCCTTATACACCATTCACACTTCACTGATAAACTGCACAGATGTATCTCCATGTAGAAACGTGTCTTTAAAGTCCGAGATCACACTCTTCATTGGCAGTATGTGTGACCTGATTGTTATAAAATCTGTGAGATAAGCTGCTCTCAATATTTTAAACTGTTAAATTTATTCTAGTGCAAATCTGAAGTGAATGCAAAGTTTCTATACTTCCTTAGTACTTAGGAATCCTTTACCACTACAATGTCAATGTTTGACAAACATGAGAAATACAGTTAGAACTACAATAATATGTGTTTTCATTGTGACAGAATTCTAGAAATATGGACAAGTTTATCCACAAATACACAGTGGTGATATTTTGTAGGCAGTCATCTCGAAAAACACCCCCCCCCCCAATCAACATACTCACTTTTGATCTCAGAAAATTTCCCTTGTTAAACTATGTCAGAATGACATCAGAGACATTAAACCGGAGAACTGTGAACTGGGCATGCCATGGTCCTGTCTTGTTTATATGCTGTGGAAACCAGTATTCAGTGTCTTCACTCTGTTTTTTAGCTATAGTAAAAAAGACAACTCAATTATCCAGCGTGTCTTACTCTTACAAAGCCTGTATTTTTTTCACACACAATCTTTACATTAGTTCTCAGTAGTGCTGGGACGATGTTCGCAAACTTCGGTATTATCGCTCGCTGGCTCATTGCCAATCAATGATCGGTAAAATTAAAGTAAAACCGATATTTGCTAAATCCATTTCTTTGCAGCCTTTTGGTCACAATAAAATGCTAACCTTCATAATATTTTGTAAAAATCTGAAATATCCATCAGTTAAAATCACAAAACTAGCCGTGAATGCAATAAAAATAACGTAAATAGAAACACCTTGGGGTTTTCCAACTATTGTCAAGGTAATAATAAAATCAGCCAATCACAAGTGAGGATACATCAAGCATAGTCTGTTAGTGAGGGAGACGTCTGTGAATGGCTTTTAGATTATATTTTGGTCATATTTGTGGTAATTTGTGTGTATTTTGCTTCATATAATATAATATTAATATTTTATCTGTCTTTTTAACACTTCGACTCCATAATCGGCAATGTTCGAAGTTTGGTTACAAATGTCCGATACGAACATCAACACGGAAAATCCAAGCGATCTCCCAGCACTAGTTCTCAGTTAAAACTTGTTTTACAATTTAGATTTTTGCATTCAAATATACACACGTGTGAGGTGATATTGTAATTTCTTTTCATTTCTGGATGGATTTTTTTTTTTGGTCTTACATATAATAGCTACTATTTCCAATGAGATGCATGACAATTTATTTATTTATTTGGGGTTTTACGTCGCTTTCAACACTGTACAGGTCATATCACAACGGGTAGTTGGAAGGGCAGAGGAAACCCGTACATACAGTTTGTCAGGGTTCTGTACTGTAAACTGCTGACCAACGGCAAGCAACTACCAGCTTTCCCACTTGAGGCCGTGCCGGGAACCGAACCCCGGCCTCAGAGGTGGGAGGCGAGAGTGTTACCACTCTGCCACCGTGGCCCCTGAGATGCATGACAAAGCATACATTGTAATAATTCAGTCATTCAATATCTCTTTATCAAAAAACTCCAATCAGAATTTCCTATTAAGTAGAAGTAAATATAAAATCCCCAGATCGCCTTTTCCTATTGAAATTTACCCTCTTATTTGGAAGGTTTAACATCTAATTCCAGGCTGTCAACTCTGTGTGGCTCCGACTCCCACAAGTTGCAATGCCGAGCACCTGTCCCAATAATGACCCTGGCTGTTGAATGGGACGTAATACCCCAATTTTATTGCGTAAAATACCCTTACCTTATCCTCACTTGACTCACTTATCCCAAATTGACTTTTTCCCTGGATGTCCTGGTGCTATATTTATAAAAGGAGAGAAGGAGAGAAAGATAACTGAAACATTAAGTTAATTCAAAAATCATTTTATAGCAAAACACCCCTTACAATTTCCTAACAGTAGCTATTTCTTGGATCCATTATAATATTATTATATGTACTTTTACATATTTGTGCTATTTGCATTTGGTTGGAAAGGGTGAGCATATTAAATTTACACCAACTTATAAAGACGTCCTCACTGTTGATGACAAACAAAAATAATAAAGTAAACAATGTGGTCATGTGACGTAATTGGCGAGAGGATGGACTACTGTAACCCAATGGCCTGGTTAAGGTTGTGATATAACCTTAAATTTGCATCTCTGCGTTGGCCATTGGGCTGGATGGCTCCAACAAATAGCTACTGTTAGGAAATGGTAAGTATTTCTAATAAAAATTTAAGTTACTATTAAATTTTCCAAGTTTAAGACTAAGGACAGTATTCACAAAGAAGTTAAGCTGATTTTTGTCTCAACTTGTGAATTAACTCTGATCTACCCATCAAAATGGATTAAATATTGTTGAATCTGCTGCACTTTTTCCAAGAATTATCTTCACTTTGTGAATACTAATTTAATTGAAGGACTAGCTGAGCCATTTTCTGTAAACTTTAATCTACTTTTTGCTCAGCTTAATCTTTTGTGGTGAATATAGCCCCTGGCTAAGTTGAACTACTTGTCTGATCCCTTTAGAGTTTCCCAAATCAATTTTCTGAGTGAAACTTTAACTCTGCATGAATGCATGAATATCTCAAGAAGAAACTAGTCATTATGGTGAAAATAATTTCTTGTGTAGCTTTTAATAATGAAGAACTGGTGAAATTTTCTTCTAAATAAATTTCTACTTATACAGTATCTTTCTGTAAGTCAGGAGGATTTCTGCTTTATTCACAAAATGACTCAAGGTATTTTTACCACATAGTGTACACGTGTACCACTTTGTCTGAAGCATCACATGAGGACATTATGATGAAAGCTATGTCTTATTTCTGCATTTTTCACTTTGTATCTTTTGTACAGGCTGAGATTAAATATGGGAGAAGTTCAACAGAGATTTAAATCTAATTTGCATTTTATACAGTAGAATCCAGTGTTTTATATCGACATTTTGTGAATAAAGTAAAATCTTTTGATTAAGATAAATTGAAGATAGTTTTTGTAAATGATATCCAATAGTTGTCTGGACTCACACATTACTTAAGAAATCAACAATTCACAATTTTATACCAAAACACACTTTCTCTTGTAAGTTTTATGTTTATTTGTTCACACAGACATCAAACGCAGAATTCATTTGCAAGACATTTTAAAGAATTAATCTAACTTTTAGACAACATATTAATTCATATTCTTTCATTGAAAACCCAGTAGATAGTGCTTTCCTTGTCACTGATATAATAATGGATCCATTTATAACTGGATATCAGTTTAGTTTGATTAATTAGATTCTGTCATGAAAGCTTGTTATTTTACCACATAGATTTCTTCAAGTTAGTAAATAAGGCAGAGTATTTTTGAAAGTGTAACAAAATGACGACTTGTACAACATACACAACGACATATTTGTAATGTTGTCTATTTTTAATTTATCCAGGAGTGTAAGGAGATTAAACCATTTAACCATTTTCAGTCATTTTATCAAGTTTTAATCAACAGAAAAATATTTTATGCAAATCTCCAGTTCTATGTGGGGTCGTACCACGGCTCTACACGCAGGTAAAATAGAGCCGAGGTAACCATGTCTAGATGAGATCCAGTTTTAAATAAATTTGAGATGATTTTGTTACTTTAAATATTTCAAACCTTTACATAATACTGCCTCTTTTATTTTTTTAACCTAGTTCGGTTTGATAGGTTCAGGCCCTTACAGATTTTTACCATATTTAGGAGGGGTGTTTTGCTTTCATAACCATTCCTTTAACACTTTCCTAGAAGAATAAGTAAAATATATCAGGATTCTGCATTTTTTGGTCAATAGAAATCAGCTATAAGTTTCATGTATCAACTTTTGTTTAGCTTTGTGTTCATGTAGATTTTTCATAGATTTTAGTTATGTTGTTCAGTTATATTTCCTCCTGCCAGTAATATATCAACTGAAAATGGTTGCTAAATACAGCTCAATAAAATGGCTTCACATTTCCAATTGTTTTAATTTTTCTCTTATGTAAATGCTGTACATTTATAAGCCGTGCCAGCCAATGTAGTGGTTATTATTTTTTTGAAATGTCAGCTGATACAGTGCCCAGTGTGGCACAGGATTTCTCAGCCTTAGAATTTAGATGTCATGATGTGTTCGTACATGAAAGTATAACTTTATAACATATATTCATTTCATCTAAAGGTTTGCAAAAAGCCTCAGTGTTACATAAGTTAACTCCTGCTAATCAACTTGCCATAGACCCAGACTGACGTACATTTGACAAATATTAATGACAAGTAACTTAATACTGTTCATTCAGAGAAACAAACACTCTATACTCTCCTGAGACTTTATTGTTATCTCTGAATTATAAGAGGGCTAATTATGTTTATAGATATAGATCTATAATATATTGAATAACTAACACCGTTGGATGTTGAATTTTTGTTTCTTAATTCATTCGTCTTAATTAAACATATATGTTTTCCTTATATTTGTTATCAGTCATATTATTTTCTCATATCAGACTTAGAATAGGAAGTATACATTACTACATGAAATAGTTTGTCATCTAATTTTGTCCTAAATTATGACATTTTGACATTCTCTTAGTTTTTTTTTGAAACCATTCAATTCCTGTGGTTCAGAAAGAGTTTGATACACAGTAAAACCACCTCAGATGTCACTCTTAATTGGAGCAGGTCACACCAGGAATTAAATCAGATGCTAAAGCTGAAAACTAAATTCCAAATAACTATTATTCATTCACAAGTAGTACTCTTTGAATAGAATATAGAAAAAAACAACAAATCTTTAGTTAATTTAAATTACCTATAAAAGTTATAAATTGAAAATACATACAATCATTATACAAAAAAAAGTTATTATGTTTTTAAACACTTTTCCTTTGTTACTGTGACATTGCCATGCTTTCTTAAGGCATTTCTGTTCAAATAGATGTCAGTTGTTACATTTTCCAATGAGAGTTCTAGGGACCTAGACCAAACTATGAATAGGAAACAACTGTGCGACTTGGTTGCTATGTTATTAAGATTGGAAAAATACCTTCAAAATGGTCAGGCGATTGACCCTCACGTTTGTGGTTATGGGTTAAAGTGCACCTAAAGTTAACATACTGATGGTCTGTCCTAGTTGACTCCAAGGCAGGTATTCACAAAAAATCCCAAACTCAAACTCCGTCTTAAACTCAAAGTCAGTCACAGTCTGAAACTCAGACTCAGTCCTACATAAGTATATACTCAAGGTTAGCATTCTCAAGTGAAATCCTGCCTTAGTAGTATATGCTAAAACTTAAATTAAAAATATGGTCAACCAACTAATTAAAACAGCCATAATCTTAAGAACTTAAAACTCCTTAAAGGGAAACTTAAATGATCCAAAAATATATCATTTACGCCATGAGTTTAAGTATATACTTACTCGAGAATAGGTATTATATTTGAGTTTGAGTTTAAACTCAAATTTAAGTTTGAGCTTGAGTATGATCTCAAATTTCGGGTTTAAACCCTAAATTATAGGGATTATATTTGAGTTTGAGTCTGAGATTGAGTTTGAGATTTTTTTGTGAATACCAGCCCAGCTATTAAAAGAGATGCTAAAACCTAACTTTGACTCTTTTAGATGTAATAATGTTGTGAAAATCCAGTTAAAAGCAGAATAATAATGATTACTGTAATTGACCAAGGCAGAGCCTGTATTTATCCTAAAGGAAGAAAAATGAGTGTTCCGAAAGATTAATGACTTTCTCATATGTGTGTACAGTAAAGTATCCAAATATTTGTCACAAAGTCTATAGCTTTCCTCAGGATATATGCCGATGCATTGATAAAACATAAAAGTCACAAGTTTAATGAGTGTAGGGTGAGCATAAACAGTAAAAGACTATGAGAGGTATTTCTGCTTTTAAGTTGTAAAATATGCAGAATTCACAATACCGAAAACTGTTTTAATAATTCCTTAAACTTGCATTTTATTTTACAAGGTTTGATTAGAATAAGTTGTTCTGCAAATTTATTTTCCAAGAAAAATTACTAAAATTGAAAAGCATACGCATCATTACACTAATAAAGGTCCCTCTATTTGGTTAAGAAAATTACAGTGTCTGGAGTCGTGTTTATTCACAAAAAAGTCCATTTGGGGTAAATTTTAGATGATTTTACTACATTACTGTAAGAGGTTTCTTTTGAGCTGGCTGTTTAATGACTAGATCATAGGTTAAGACCCTCTTAATGTGTAGACTACAATAAGACAGATCATGGCTCTTCAATTGAATATCAATACCTCCTTAATGTGTGTGGCTACCTTGATCAGTGTGTGACTACAGGAGTCCTGTCCATTTACTGGACACTTAGTGTTACCATAGAGTCTCCAATGATAGCCATGCGTGCTAGTATGAAGTTCTAACATGACACAGCTGTGTCAGTGAATCAGATTGGCTGAGAGCCATGGTAAAATTACTTATATATATGGGGACTGTTGTTATAATAACCCCCTGCAAAGTATAACCGATGAAACTGACATGTTTTGTTGTGAAATTTGTAATTATTAAAAATGACAAAATATCTTGTAATGTTAGAATAGGAATAACACCCTCAAAACCATGGCATATGCAGAATTCTACCATTTTTAAAGGCGTTAAACTACTCAGGCTTTGCCTTCATGGTTTATGACCTAGAGAGGCATGGTAAAATTCTGTATATACCATGGTTTGTTGGTTGTTATGCCTATATTTGGAAAATCTAGCTTAAGAACTGTATACAGAGTGGATTCTGTATTATAACTAGAACCTCTTATAACCCCATAGTTTTGCCCCTGTTTGAGCAAAGTTATATCGAACAGTTAATGGTGAAAAGGATATAAAACTCCAATTTTGACCTTTGATCTCCTGATTTTGCAATTACACCTAAAAACTCAACTTAAACTGGAAATGTTTATACAAAGTTTACACTGTATAAGTAGTATTCAAAAACAGCTTTGATATTCTAAAAAGAAAATAAAACTAACAGAAGAAACGTTAAAAGCTAGTTCTATTTGCCAAAGAGCCCTTAAAGAAACTCAACTTTACCCGTCTTGATTTCTATGTCTGAGGGTGAGTACTGTACGACCGTGCGAGTCCATTATGCCGGAAGTTCTGTCCTTTTATAGAGGTCATAAAGTACGAACCTGAGGACTTTATTTTTATTATAAAGACTGATTTCTTTTATTAATCCATAAATATTATTGTAAATACGTTGTTATACACACCTGTTTGTCGCACTTAAAATTTTGTGTGTATCGTTTGGTTCTCTATTATTGGCTATCGTCCATTTATTGCCTCAGATAAATGTACGCAAAAGTATGCGCACTGCATTGTTTTGTGTGGTCTGTGCACTTCCGGTCTTTATATTTTGGAATGGTCTGTTTATTTGTAAGAGGTTGCAGTTCAATACTCTATGGTAGTGAACCTCCAATATTATCAAAGTGAAGACCCCACACTGATGAAATATGAGCAAATGGGGAAAAAGTATGAATTGTACTCTTTTTTTGGTATTTTCTTTGTACAAAAAAACATCATGGTTATTAAAAGATATTTCAATGGACACTGAATGTTGTCGACATAATTTCGTATTTTATGTTATTGTGTATAAATAGAATTTATATTCTGGAACTAATATTGTGTTTAATTATGATTTTTGGACAGAGGATTTTTGCTTTAAATGGTCCAAAATAATTTGGATTAAATGATTTTGCAACACAAGAAGCAATTAAGTATATATTTCAGTATAAACTTAAGTTTAAATAACAAGGAGTCACTCAATTATGGATAGAGTATTGATTGTGTTAAGTAGGGTATTAAGTAAAAAAACAACACAAGAGTAATGTTTAATTGAGTTAAATAGAAACTCCGATTATTGATGACCCAGAACAGACTGAATTCTGTTGGGAAAGTCTCAACCTGATTTCCTCAGTTAACCAGATATTGTCGCCAGGCAGTTTCTTTTTTTTTGTCATTGATACAGTTTATTTTATATTCTTAGGGAAAACCATTCTGGGATAGAATCTGTGTTTGAAAGCTCTTCATGTGTGTGTGTTGACTATCCCATGATTTAGTATTATGGTTGGTTCTGTTGGTGCATTTTGAAAAATAGCATTTCTTAAGGACATTTGAACTCTTTCAGATAGAATGTCAGGTTGTAATTGGATGCAAAAATAGTATGACCATTGCTTTCACAGGAGTAAAGTTTTTTTAAAAAATATTCCTTTGACTTTAACGGAAGATACTTTCGTGTTTTACTTTTCTGAGGAAAGCTGAGCACTAGATAAATGTATAGTCTGAAAAAGAACATCAAAGCAGAATATTGGTTTACATTTTTGAAAGCATTGAGAAATCACAGGAAAGAATGATGACGCTTAATTACTTAAATACGTTTACAATACTCCATTCATGAATGATTAAAAAAAATACCATTACTATGCACTAAAGTGGAGTACCTGTGATGGATATCTTCAATAACTCTGATGATCAGGTGTCAAAAACATTTGTCAGCACAAAATCAATTGAATGTCATGGTGAAATCAAGAGTATTAAACAACACAATTTTACTCGGCTCTCAAAGGCAGGCAGAAATCAGAGAAGTGAAGAGTACAGTAGTGATCGCGAAACTCACTCCAATCTGGATTATTATCATCGGGAGTTTGATAAAAAGGAGACAGAATTAAAACCAGTTGCCACGGATACAAGTCATAAAACAGGAGGTGGCAAAGTGGCTTCGGAGAAAGGAGACAGAATTGAACTAGGAGATTCAGAGACACCCTGTGAAGGAGATGGTTGTACAAGTGGTATAAGTTTAGGTGATTTAGGTCTGGATTCACAAAATGTCTCAAAGTCTCAAATCTGAGGTTTTTTTAATTTATATGTTTAAGTTTAATCTGAGAGATTTCAGATTATTTGCTTAAGTGACATTCTTAGGTTTGTGACTTAAGTTGTTACTTAAGTGTTAGGCAGCCGGGAAGATGACCAAAGTTCTTTTTCTTACTTTGTCACAGCAGTTATTATGTCTAAATAAGTTGGGGGTTTTCTTGGTTTAAGATTTCTTTTATGAGTCGGCAGTTGAGTAAAGATTGAGAACAGAAAAAAAATCTCAGATTTGAGACAAACTCCAGCTTTAAGTTACTTTTGGCTGGATGGTTTTTTTTTGAATCTGGCTCTTGATTTTGTGATAACCAAAGAGAAAAGAGAAAGAATGTCATGGTTGAGACTAACATTGTTGATTGATTAAAGAAAAACGGCATCTCTCCTGGCTCATATATTGTGAATAAACATAATAATAAGAACTGAGAAAGATAAAGAATACAACAAGAAATAAATTAATAAATGGCGATCTCTGCTGGCCGTATGTTAATTGTTATAAAATTTGGCTCCAACTTTAATTGTTGCAGCAAGTTAATGATGGTCCTTTTAGTGTAGGATGGCATTTTTAGGGCATTGACTTTTATTCAAATGTACAGAAATATAAAGGAGATTTATTATCTGACTCCATCAAGGATCTAAACAGCAAAACCAAATAAAAAGAAATGAAGATAGAAAGATAACAATATAATCAAATAAAGATATAAACAACTAAGATAGAAATAGCCACTCAGTTTGATATGACATTATTCTGTAGTCTATTCATTGAGATGTTCACCTCTGTAACAGGTTAATTTGTTGAGTATCAGAAGAGTATGTAGTTATATTTAGTTACTCTTTGGTAGAGTAAGAAATCTAAAATTCGCCACATATCTGAAATTCGCCACATGTGAAAATACTAATAATATAAACGAATTGTGGTGAGATTTGTTGAATGTATAGTAAATTAAGGCTTTTTGAACTGAAAAATACCAATTTTTAGACAAAAACATCCTTTTCTTCATAAAATTAACTAAGATTTTAGAGGTGGCGAATTTTAGATTCCTGGCGAATTTTAGATTTCTTACTCTAATAGATCCCTGGCAGTCCAAAGTCAGATCTACTCAACAATTAGGCCGGAACATGTAGTCTTTGGGTTCACACAGCATATTCATACATTCATGCTGTGGTTTATTTTAATATATAATAGAAAATATCTTATCTGAAAATTCAGTATCAACCAATTTCACTCAGCTGGCTAAGTAGTTTGGCTTAGCCACGGTAGTACATAAAATCTTTAATAACTCTCAGATTTACTTCGATAATGACATCTGGTTTTATAGACACAATTTACAACTGTTATTTCTGAGATAAAGATCTAGGCTATTATTTTTTTTCAACAATTTGGGATTTATAACAACAAATTGCAGTGGGATAAGATTTTTTCAAACAAAAATGAAAGAACTACATTAAAATGTTCAATTGATTTTCTCTCTCCAGTAATTTAAGGACATACTTCCTGTAGGTGTAACAGGTGTCAAACATGGTTGATAAAATTAATAATGTAAGGTATTTTAATGCCCACTCCTAAGTTTTGATATGTACTGTAAAAAAATATCTCTTAATGGGTTTATCACTGCTGAGTTTAATTTAGTTTCTGATCCTTGCTTGCTGAACATTGTTGTTTAGAATATTGGTCGGGGGCGGCATAATTAGGGGGCATTTGTTACAAAATTACGGTATATTAATATACATTTTCAAATGCTTAGTATTTCACTGTAAATCTAATGTATAAACTTCTCAGGCCTTTTCGTATATAAACAGCTGTGTTTACTTAAAAAAAATTACATCTTGACTGTAAGCATGTACCTAAAAAGTAGTTCACCTGTTGAGATACTTCTTTCATTATTTACCTGGACAGCTAGGAAAACATGGCAGAGTTTAAGTTATCACACTCATCTACTCAATTCTTAAAACATTATTAAGTGCCTCGTCCCTTATAATTAAGGCCAAAACATTCTGCTAACATTCATCAGAGGTTAGAGTCAGATTTTCCTTTTAATTCATTGAGTAAATAAATTTTTTAAAAAGACACTAAATGTTAAGGTACGGAATCTACCTTTTATAACCTGAGCCGCAGAACTTAAATACAAAAGTATCTTCTGTAAGGCTGTGAGAAATGGCTGTATTAATTCTCTAACGTCATTTAATTTCTTTTTAAGCTTCCTAGATTTTTTTAAACTGAGCTTACATAAGTCAGCATCTGTTAACACACCAATACAGTGTGTTTAATCACTGCAAGTGGATTATCTCTTTGATTAAATGAGGATTGATTTTTATATATCAGGACATTGTTAGTGTATTTTAAAACCTTGGCTGGATAACATTTTCAAAGGATGACGTATTGCGACTACTTTTAATACACATCAATGATAATTGAGTTTTTGTAATGAGCTGAAAAGAGAAAGAGAACACACATAATAGGACACTAGGTGTTGAAGTTTGCTATGAAATTTTGCGATATATTGTAATACTATCATGCAATGGGAGTCATTGAATAAACGACTTGAAGAAATAAGAAAAGCTTTTACAGTTTAATATTATAAATTTTGATAAAAAGACAGTGATAGATTATCTCCAGTTGAAAAAATATATATGGGAAAATGTATGGGAAATGAGATGGTTGTTGATTAATTAATAAAAAATACAGCACTTGGGTGTTAAGTCCAGTCTTGTTTATACACTGGTGAAAACATTGTAATTTTTGAAGCTTAAGCAATGATCGATTGGTCACACTCTTAAGTTCTCTTCAGTCAAACACCAGATTTATATATATTGTGTGTGAGTAAACTGTAACTGATGCTATTAAAATAACAGATATCGGGGACTTTCCACACCCGCCATATTCCTCTGAGTTCTTAGGTTCAAATCACCTCATGGTTTAAAGTGAGAAAAGTGAGCAGGTGCTCTCTGGTGCCTTACAATACTTCAATAGTTAATTCTAATTAATTAAAACTTCAGTACTTCAATAATTACCGGTAATTCAAATTAGTTAAGTTTTCAATGAAAATTTAATGATTTAAATATTCAAGGAAAAGGGTCAAAAGGTCAAATTGTTCCACTTATATCTTATTACCTGTGTTGTTGTTTTTTTCAATTTCAAAAAGCAATTATTTTATGTTTCTACTTTCATACATACAACTAAAATTGTTTACTCGCACATAATTGATCTGCTTCACCTGTCTAATGAGACTCTAAGAATAATGTATACAGAATAGGAGAACCATACATATTGAAATACAACATGAACATATGTTTTATATCAAATACCTCATTACATTTGTGATATATTTAATTAAATTTAAAGCTAGAAAAAATTGACAAATGGGATATTCATATTCCTCTGCTTAAGCACCCGGCTGTATCCCCTTTTTAAAATGGGTCTTATCTAGTGTTCCTTTTAACCTTTTCTGAAGTAATAGGCTCAAATTAGAACAAGAAAATTTTTAATCCAGCGAGTGTTACAGCATTACCTTTCTAATACCTAAATGGCTAAGCTATGACTATGTAATCCATGATGTATTCACATAGTGATCAATTTCTATCAGATTGAGACTAATTGTAGAACTGGTCCAGATCTTCGATGACCTAGTGGTTAACAAATTTGGTATCTAATCACAGGCTGTCACCTTTGTGTAGGTTCAACTCCCACAAGTGAGACTGCTGAGGACTTGTCCCAATATGACCCTGGGACTATATTCAGCAAAGGTCTTACCCAAAGTTTAGGCTTAAGTTGGCTGTGTTTGTGTCCAAAACTCAAGCTTATGACTTGGTTTTGAGACCTTTGGTGATTATGGCCCCAGGCTTTTGAATGGGATGGATAGCCCTAAGTTTACATAGTGAAGTTACAATGTGAAATAGTTAAAATAAACAAATTATGCAGTAAGTCTCCTTAAACTTTACGGATTCTGAGGTAAATGTCTCGCCTTACATCAAATGGGAAAGTTAGTACTTGCTTGCCAGTATCTTGATAGTTTTCAATGTAGAATCTTGACCAACTGATATGCGTTGGTTTCTTCCATCTCTTCAGTTATATTCTTTTAATATAACCTAGGTAACGTGTTTAAGATGTTGTTAGACTAAAATCGATAAAAGAGTGGAAAAAAACTGCATTTCATGTGTCCTGTTTCACTGCCTCAGAATTTAAATGGATCTGTTTGTCTGGGAAGTGTGAACAGGGCATAGCCAGCTTTCTAGGTTAGTATAAATTGACACCCACACATTCAGTATTTTTAGGTTTATTGAGTTAGTGCAAAATACAATTGAAAATAGGAATACTGAAGAAATAAATAATACTTATTTTGTGCAATAAAGATCTAGGGACCAGTGAAAAAGTAGCTTGTTATGGTTAATTACAATGAAATTTGTGCTTTTATTTCTCAATACAAGAATTGACCTCCTTAGTATTGCTAAATATAGTCCCATGTAAATGCACTGACATCAGATTAACATTAAGCTTATCGTATCATAGTTTCAACATGATGATTTCTTGTAGTTTGAACAGTTTGAATCTCATGCTTAATGACAGTGATGTATTTGACATTAGTTTCTCACACAAAACTCATGAATGACTAGGGATTTTTAAATTGAATGTACTGTATATATGAGATATTGCATCTGGTCAATTGTCATAAAATAATGTAGATTATTTATACATGTCGGGCACCACATTTTTTCAAAGTGTGGAAAAGATTTCTCATTCATAGAGTAAACACTAGATATTTTGCTTTGTCTAGAATTCATCCGCATACAATAATGTCTCAATACAAATAGTACACAGCTGAATAAAGGTGAAAAATATCTGTTGGATAATTTGAGAAATTGTCCTATTGAGTCCCATTAAAATTCTCAGTATTTTTTGTTTAGAAAGATGGGTTTTCAAAACAATATGCTAGTACAATGGCTCAGTAGGTGTAGTTTTTCAATAACAGTAATCGTAATTTAATAAATTCTGTCAAATGATATAACTCTTACAATTTGGTCTGAGACAAAGTTTTTGCTGAGTTTTAGAAACAAACAGTAATCAGCCAACCTCATTTGTTGCTAAAAGTCGTTAAATTATTTCATAAGATATCAGAAAACATACTAAACAAGAACACATACTTCTGAAAAAGGGCAACACCTCGATATTGCTTATGAATACAATAATAAAAAAGTCCTTTCAAAAATTCCTGGATCCAGACAATGATCGGGAACAACACTGAAATTGAAATCACCGAAATCACCTGTTCCTCAAAAATTCATCAAAATCCATCTGTAATAGTGGGTAAATCGTTTATCGATATTGCTGATATTTATTGTTTTGGAACTGGACTCCCGATATCGAGATCTAAACATGTATTTCAATATCACCATTTTAAGTAAAACTGTAAACTTACACTGTTAATATTCGAAATAAAGGAAAAATCTGAAGAAATTGTACACTTTTATCTCACATTTTTGAACTTTTCAATTCGTTTTTGATGAAAACTGCATTGTTTTGTTTTGATTCATTTCGCTTCCTGTTTGCGGTTCGGTTCGGGAAACACTAAAATAAAACGTTTTCGGTTTCCCAAATTCGTACTATTTGGTAGACAATATGAACCCCCCGATATCGCCCGATATTGAAATATTTTTACATTCAATATCGATACTCACAAAGCCAAACGATTTACCCTCTAATCTGTAACTTTTCTAGTTATTTTGCAGACAAACAAAAACATGCCACCGAGAACATAACATCCTTGGTAGATATAGCCAGAACCTCCAAAAGTTTGAAATACCTCCTTATCGCTATAATGTTTCCATTTCTGTTTTTTTTTATCTTTTAAGTTTGTACCTTTGTCTACCTAATCCTAGCAATTTTGGTGAGAACATAAGTTTATGGACACCAAAAATAGATCAAGAAAATAATTACGTGGAGTGACCGTAGTTTGTGAATCGACCACAATAGTTTGACACACTGTATGTAATCTGTATACTTCAAACTGTTTTGTTGTGATGTTAAGGGCCTGTGGAAAGTTTAAGGCCAAAACTTAATGTTTGCTAGCATACATCTTATGATCTTAGGAGGTTCTGTGTATGAGGACGTTGTATGTTTTTTTTTTTGCTCCATATAGGCTTGAAATTGTCAATTTATGGGATGAGTGCGGCGATATCTCATAAAATGTACACATTGAAATCTTTGTGGGACATCAATAAAAATAAGTCAGTTGTACATAATTCTGTGTACAAGCACAAATTTGTCGCTTTGAAAGTAAAAAATAATAACATACTAGTACAAAGTAGATTATATTTGTAAACATAGAACACATCCCATCAAAATCTTTAAAGACCAATAAAAATGTATTCAGCACATTTTATCTTGTATGATGTCTGGTTAAGTACCTGTGAGATTGTAGCATAAATCCTTGGTTAAGGTGACATTAATGGTGTTGACTGTGGTCAAACTCCACCAGATAAAATACTCAAAATAAAATAATCAAATCTAATGAAAAATAACAAGCTTATACAAACAAATATGAAGGTGTGAATTCTGGATTCGTAGCATTGAGACCCAAGTTTTAATTTATTCGAACCTGTAGCAGTTTTACAATACATTACGCTACTTGGTGATAAAGCGCTTTTTCTCTCAATCAGAAGTAGTTAAAGTATTTTACAATGCAATATGTTCACCCCCACAACACAGAGGATAGCTTCAAAATCATTATATTAGATACTCATTGATTTACAACAGTGAAAGGCCTATAAATACATCTCACAATTTTATGATTAAAGAGTTTTACAAGAAGTGGACTAATAGGGTACAGAAATGTGTAAATATATATATATATATATGGGCATATAAATACACACAACAAATATCATATTTGTAAACATAGCAGACTCTAGGCAAAGAAAACAAGTGATAGTGGACTAAAGGTTTAAGTGGAACCTGAATCTTATGGTCCCATCATTTAGTGGTATTTCTTGAGATGTAAATGGAAGGTGGGATTAGCTTGAACCAAATGCTGTGGATATTGGGGGTTCTGGTTTTACAGACTTTACAGTATATATGAGTATTGAGTTAATTATTTGTGGCTTTATTGCTTAAAAAGTATTTACACACTTGTTAAAGATATATAAATAATGTATATGTACTCTCACTGAGAAATCTGTCTTGCCCTAAAAATGCCAAAAAAGTTACCTAATGAGTTAGGACGAGAAGCTGGATGCCAATGATTAAGTGGATATAAAAATAATGCAATCAAGTAAACCAGATGCATATATTTAGGTCTCAGCCAGGGGCAAGTTGGACAAAATACATGTAAAAACATAAATTCTCCGAAAAACCAGGCCCAGGCTTTTTCAGCAGGAAAGGCAAGCACCAAACAGGATAATAATGGGAGAAATGAAGTGCTTTCAAATGACTGGGACTCTGTGAAAGAATGTGCTTTAATAAAAGGGGACACTCTTGGCGTGTTACCTCACATTCAAAGTCAATCCCAAGTGACATCAGGACGTCATTTGGAGACAAGTTATAATTTCAGTGGCATTCTAGACAACCATACTGGGGAAATTCACCAGACTTTTGATTCTGAGAGAAATAAAAATTACTCTCCTTTGCCTTCTGATGACAGTTGTAGGATAGCTAAACATTGCACTGGCACTACAGAACTGAAACGAAGTGGTGAAAAACCCATAATTTTACGAGAAGCCAGACTGACCCTTGATCTCCCTCCTCTAGAAATCAGTGTAACCAAATTAGGCATTGCGTCACACAACTGTCAGAAATTAGGACTGAAAGAGCAGTCGTGGACCAGTGAAAGTTATGGCTGTCACTCAGTGCAAAGACCTCATCCTGTTTTCAAGAGGGATCGTACAAGTATTGGTGAGAAGTATACAGGCCAGTTCATCTCAGTATCAGCACTAGGATTTGCTTTTCACGATCACCACACTAGGAATAGTAGGCTATTGGAGGGGCGTCAGGATATCTATCAGGATCAGCACCGTTGTGTATCTGGTCGCAAAAGTTTGAGTCCGCTGTCCTGCTGTAGGATTACTTATCTGTCCAATAATTATGCAGAAGAGTCATTACCGAGGATACAGCCAGAGATTATAACATCTGGGGCTTCAAAAAGTGAATCTATGTGGAATAACAATAGCAAAAATAGTCAAAAGCTTCAGGTAGGAGATGAAAAAGAATATGTTGAAACAAGTCTGAAAGATGATAAAATAAATACAATTTGTAATGAAGCCTTGGACATTGAGGGACCCAGTATAGGTCTAAGTAGTACAAATATACAGAATCCCAGTGATAGGCATACATTGAGTGATAATAAGGAAGGATTTGTAGATCATCTCAGGGATAATAACAATACTGCAGAAGTGGGGGACGACTCGTCAAACGGGGCCTTAGGCATGGGTAGGAATTGCGCCAATGGGGAAAGGAATATATTGGTAGCACCACCACCCAGCATGAGTGATAATACCAGAGTTGACAACAATACAGCCTTTCATCGTCGGCCCGACAATAGTGGCAACTATGATATTAGAAACAGTGGTTGCAGTACCACCCACCCTACTTCAGTTTTAGGCCAAGATGGACCTGTGATTGATGGTATTAATAAAAATACAATGCCAGAGACATCAGAATCTACAAGTGATAGCAACAAAATGCCTGACCAAAATGTGCCTACAGTGTCTGTAACTGATACAGAAAAAAACAGAGAGTTAAAGTCCTCTGGCACTGCACTTAGTGACCCCAGCAAGAGGCCGCTAAGGCCCATAAGTCCGAGCTTAGTGGAGCAAACAAATTTAATGCTCATTGAGAAAACATCTCCCCCTCAGCATTCTGGTCACTATGGTAACAGATTGACTGTTGGGGATGGCCAATCAAATGCATCAGGGAAAACATTGTCTCTGGATACTCAAGGTGATAAGCCAAAGATATTCAAATCGAAGAAAACTCAAAATCTTGTGATACAGTTACCCAGTGGAGAGATATTTGAAGGTAAATGGAGACTTATTGTCTTATCAAGGCCTACTAATACAGTCAAATTCCTGTGAAAAGAACTCCATTAACTAGAATTTTATTTTATACATTGAAGTCAAAATCAAATCTGCAGAGTTTAAATGGTTTGTTATAATTCACCTTACCAGGGTTTGACTGCATGAAACTGTTTTTCTGACATGTTGTTTAGGAATAACACGCTTACCTCCTATATCAGAGTTTCTGGGTGAATCCTTTTTTCTAGCTGTATCTAAATTAGGTCTTCTGTTAATTGTCTGTAGTTCAATACTGCACAATAGTCTTTATGTGCCTGTTATTTCATATACAGACATACTTGTCACATCTATTTTACATATTTCAGGCTAATTTTGATAAACTTCCACTAATGTATAACCACTGATAAATGAGTTGGTTCAGATACTAAAACTTCAAAACTAATATGAACTGGATTGCAATTTCTACTTGTTTTACCTATTTCATCTGCTTTAGGTGGGATTGCAGCTTTAACGTGTGGCATTTGACTTGAAATTAAGCAGGCAAAAATCCTTTAAATAAAACTGCAACAAGTAAATATAATGTAAAAGCTCAATAATAGGTTAAATGAATGACCTTAAAGTCTCGAAAAATTGACTGTTTAGATAAGAATGTCAAAATTCTGCATGATAAAATCGGAAGGATTTTTTCCAATGGCCAAATTTGTATTTTGTAACCAATTTCACATTTCTTAGTTACTTTATAGGTATATACCTACATAGGCTACTGGTTATATATGGAGGTAAGGATTAAGTGTCAAAGACGCAGTAAAAACATCCTTTCATGGCAGATTATGACATATTTTCCTTTGTAAATAAATGGCTGTGACGACAAAAACCAAAGTACCACAGAAAAAAAGCTCTGTTGATAAAAATGGCCATTCTCAGTATTTATGATAACATCAGTCTTGATTCACACTCGTGAATGCTTCCCTGTCCCTGATCGATCATATTCAGAGTGGTCAGTAAATAATGAATACACCCAGGTCATTTTTCCATTGAAGAAATCACTGTCTAAAGATTTAAATATCTCGTGGTATAACTAGAAATAAAGCCTTACTAGCTATACTTTTGTTTGTTGTGCCTTGAAATCTGCGTAGACATAGATTAAGCCATTGGTTTGTAGTGTTAGAATGAAATATGAAGCAAGCTTTTGTTTGCAGATTTACATTTCTGGTTTGTCCATATCACATGATAAAGTAATAAGAGATATTAAACTTACTGTAGCATTTGAGGAAACTCCGTCTATATTGCTTGACTTAGTGGAAATTCTTTATACCTTTTGATTGTTGTACCTACATTTATAATAGGAAAACTTCCCAAATGATATATACAGAAGAATTATATCACAAATGAAGATAACAATATGGTGCGTAGTATGAGTAACTATATTGTTAATCTTCATGAATGATATATTTATTTCTGTATATGTCTAATGAGGGATGTTTTACTTTTATTATCCACCATTTTAAATGATTTATGAGTAAAGTTGAGCTATATAAAGACAAAATGCAAAAAAAAAGATGGTCATATACACACATGCTTAACTTATTGAAATTCTTTTCACATTTGTGATTTTTGTACAGTAAGAAATCTAAAATTCGCCACATGTGTGAAATTCGCCACACATGAATATACTATGAAGTGAGGTGAGATTTGTTGAAAGTATAGTAAATCAAGGATTTTTGAGCTGAAATATACCAAATTTAAGACAAAGCATCATTTTCTTCATAGAATTAACAAAGGTTTTAGTGGTGACGAATTTTAGATTTTTGGCGAATTTCATTATTTTATCTCGCTGCCCCCACTGGCAAATTTCACATACTGTGACAAATTTCACACTTTGTACTTTATCAGTGAATTGTCAAATGTAATTCCATCCAGTTGTTATTTCAGTAAGATATTGAGTATATTTGGCTTATATTTTAATATATTATCACTTCAAGGGAAAATGGGCTGTGATGCCCCATCAGTCACTTATTATTTAAAAATGATTGACCTCTCACTTCTAAAGTCTTTCAATATAATCACTCCTTTCCTCTTGTGGGTATTTTTTTATAGTATTTGTCATTAACTGGTTGGTTACAGTTCCTCTTGTAAATAATTTTTTTCCTCCTAAATGCTTTGCGGATAGTGTGTGACTGTTAAAAAATGTTCATTATGATAAAGAACAAATTCTGAAAGATCCAGAAAAGTGATATAAGATAATAAATAAAACAAATCTTCCAAAGTGATTGATTTCCCCAAAAGGAAATTCTGTGTAAAGGAGACAAATTGAAAAAAGTGATGGAGATTTGATAAATGAAAGAAGACCCAACTCAGTTGTACTTAATGAATTGGCTGAAATTCTGTTCGTGAAGTTTGGAAGTTACCACGAAAAAGGTGTGAGTGATTGATTTATTTTTACGTCACTTTCAAAACACCTGCACATGTTTTTGAAAGTAATGTAAAACTTCATCAATAATAAATGTCAGAAAGGGAAGTAGGGGGGAAGGAGGGAGTATAACCTGAGTTATTTTTTATCAATTAAAATGTTCTTGCGAGAATTAAATCATGTGCAAGAAATGTTCCACCTGTTTAGAGTTTTTTTTAAAATAAGCTGATATAATAAACTGTGATAAAAATAAGTACATGTATTAAGAAAGGCACAAATGTTTTGTCATGAATTTATAAGAAAGTGACAGCAATCAGTCAAGAAGATAAATAATCAATTTCTTTGCAAAACTTCATGCTTTTAGATCAACTTCACTTTTGTGGCATTTTGACTGAGCTTAAAAATGTTGAATGGCCCTCCTGACCATTTTGGACTGCACTAGATTATTTTTTAATAACTTTGCCCTAATTGTGAAAAAAGACATCAGTGATTAACCTTTCACTGAGAAAAACATACACTCAGAATCGAATTTTACTCTGAGCACTGTGATACAAATGATTGCTAGAGATACAGTTAAAATTATTTAAGTCACACTCTGTTATGTAGAATCTTAAAGTTTTACCCAGTTGTTATTGCATTTATTGATAAGTAAAAGTCTTCTTTCAGGGTCCTTGAAATTTGACTTTTAGCACTTAGCTATAAATATCAAGTTTTACCTTGGAATATAAATGGCTTTCCTATTCAGACTAGCTTAAACACCGCCATAGTCATCGTGCCCTGGCGGAGGCTTTCTCGGTTACAACTTCTCTAGGTTTACCGACTGTCCCTTTTTAGATTTCAGCTCATAAGAGGATCTTCATCAATTTTGCGCTAGATGATTTCTCACAATTGTTTTATCAAATGTTTCTATTTTTATTGTTTTACAAAGATCATAAGACAAATACATATGTTTAAATAAGGAATACAAATTCATAAAAGTGAATTTGGAAACTCACAATGTTATGGTGGGTACCTTGGAGTATTAAATTATTTCATTATGTCGTTTTAGTTGCAAATCCACCTAAAGACTCAAGTCCCAGTAAAAAGAACGGACAAGATTCAAGTAAGTCAAAGAAGGTTTTGAAGGTCACATCTGAGAGGTTAGCTTATTGTTCCAGTGTTGAGTCGAAGGTCAAATGATGGTCAACCAGTTTTCAAGGTCAAATCTGAGAGGTCAGTTATCAATATCCACTATTGATTTCAAGGTCAAAATCATTATCAGTCAAAACAGGGTTTAAAGGTCAAATGGATATCAAAGAGTTAAAATGAGGGGAGCCCAGATGTCATATTTGCTACTGTATTGAGTTCAAGGTCAAATCATGCACATTGAATTCCACATTGTGCTGGAAATCAATTGGCAAATAGGAGAGTGAATAATTTTTAAAAATTTGTCATGTATTCAAACAAACAACTAGACATTTTTAACAACTGGTACAAAACAAACTGAATACAACATCATGGAAGTAACTTTAGGATTTGAATAAATACTTTATCAAATGATATTTAAAAGTAATTGATCATGCCAGGGACTAATTTTTAGAAAAATATATATTTCCCCGAAATTGGTCTTGTTCTTAGACTCATATAAAAATACAGAGTAAGAAATCTAAAATTCATCAGAAATCTAAAATTCACCACCTCTAAAACCTTAGTTAATTCTGTGAAGAAAATGATGCTTTGTCTTAAACTTGGTATATTTCAGTTCAAAAAGCCTTGATTTGCAACACATTAAACAAATCTCACTTCAATTCATTATTTTTATTAGTATTTTTACATGTGGCGAATTTCAGATATGTGGTGAATTTTAGATTTCTTACTCTGTACCATATTGTCTCTGATTGGTGGTTTCGTCAATTCTTTTGCAAGTTTAGCACACTGAGATTCCATGTTAGGAAGATATGGTGCCTGCAAATCAGTAGATTAGATTAGATTGTTGTGATCGAGTCTGTGATGGAGGAATACATTGCTGAGGCACTGTAAACCACTACTCTCTTGTTACTTTCTGGCAAAATGTGAGTGGGATTTGATGATGGTTCTTTTGATCTGAAAACTCAGTACTGTCATAACTCGTATTGAGTGATCTTAAAATACCAGAATATATTTTTAAAGGAGTGATATTTTTTGTCTGTTTCATTGGGATGTTTTAATACTTTTATTATCCACCATTTTGTATGAAAAATAATTAAAGTAAGTCCATGATTAAGGAAAGCTGTGATATATAGGTGCACCAGTGAATATTAAAACTTTAGTTTGAACTTATGATTTCCCACCAATTTTGTATGGATTCAGATGCAACAGAAATGGGCATAAGCCTGTTAGATGCATCTAATGATGTATCAAACATATATATATGTTACAAGCAAACTGTGTACTCAGGCATTTCGTGAAATGCCTAAATCTTGCAGGCATTTCACGAAATTCCTAAAATTTCCAGGCATTTCATGAAATGCCTAAAATTTGGCCAAATTTAGGCTATGAAAAACAAGATGAACATTTTTGGCCAATAAACTTTATTCTTATAATAACCAGACATTACATTTTCAGCTGTGCTCAAAAAAGGAAAAAACTTGATATATTTCGGCTTCAGAAGATAATACAAGATAGATACGAGGAGCAAAAAATACTGTCCAAAATTACTTCAAAAATGGAAATATATGCTAAAAGGTGGCAAACATGGGAAGGCATTTTTAACAACATATAACAGAACATAATTAACACCATACCATATGAGAATGTATATAATCCAAAGATACTTCCCATAGATATCCAAAGACAATCTTATCTTTTCTTTGAACACAACTATTCTTGTTAGATGTATGAAATTACCATTATTAATCTTTTTATTGTAACCTATCAATGTATGATTTTTTTTAATGTTTGATATTGTAGAATCATGCATTTGTAAATGTATTCATTAAATACTATGTCAAGTGACTAGAAAATGTTGTTACAGTTATAGCATTATTTATTTTATGTTTGATATTGTAGAATCACTATTTCAAATAATTTATTCTTTATTTGTTAGGTGATGAGACATGAGACTTTATTTTACCTCTTGTTATCTTTTGCTGTGGAAAAATTTCACACATTTTCTGGAAAATACTTACCTGCATGTCTGTTTGAATAAAAAAATTTATAAAAAAAAAAAAAAAATTTGGCCATATTTATTACACAACTTTCCTGATGTATTTTAGGCAAATTGTGAAATATGATATTCTGTGTCATGGATGTTTTTTTGTTTTTTTTGGTGTTTATCCAGCTATTTTTAGAGAAATGAGCAGAAACTGTTAAAATCATCATTGTTGGGTGAGTTTATCTTGGGTGCTGTATATATTACAAGATGGATTTGTATGAAAGAAATATTTCAAATAAATGGTACATCTATTTCAAGTTTTGCTCTGAATTAGTATAGAGAATTATAGAATATCAGGATCATTTGAGCCTGATCTGAACAATAAATAGGATGCACTATTACCAGGTAAGAGCAGCTTCAGAGCTTTTCAATTTTATGGACCTTTACAAAATCAGTCATGTCTCATTTGGAAAAACCTTTGGAATTTATTTAGATTTATTGAAGCTGACTAAATATCTTTAAATATCTTGTTAGTTACACTTAATAAGACACTTTATTTAATAATCTCGTTATAAGAAAAAGAAATAGGATTATTGATTGTGGTTGTTATTGAAGGGATACCAGTTAGGGTAGGTAGTATAGTATGTTTTTAAATGGTTCCGATTATTATCATTAAAAAATCAGTCCAATGAAATCACCAGTCATTTCTCCACACAGTAAAATGCCACAGTTAAATGCGAAGAATATGATAACATTTTCATAGTAAATGGGGGAGTTCTCATGGCTTTAAGTTTTGGAGATATCAGATTTTTTTATAAATTAAAATTTTGGGTCACGTGACCCAAGGATGCCCCAATTGGAAAAAAAGTTGATTCTTTTTACTCACTTTTTGCCCCAATTGGAAAAAAAGTTGATTCTTTTTTACTCACTTTTTCCCTGGCAGAGCCATTGTGGGTAAAAAATCACTCAATATTACTCTAACTCACTGTGTTGAGATAGCAGCCATTTTCTAAAAAAAAATCGCTTTTTGGGTGGGTGTGACTCTAGGACGCCCGAGTATGAAAAAAACGTGATTTTTCACATATGATGCAAAGAAAATATTCCAAAGCCCAAGGGGGTCAAAAATTCACTCGAAATCTTGGCATTTTGTCCGAAGGCATTTTGTCGTGGATTCTAGGTCTGAGCCCTTTGCTGCTACTTTCAGATGTGAAGCCAAGGTTAGTTTAACAACATTAAGTCTTCCACAGAAGATAATTGAACATCTTGAGATGGACCATCTTTGAAGATGCATTAGAGCAACTATTCACTATATATGAGAAGAGCAACCTCAGTGACCAATAGGTCGGAGCCTGCTGAAATAAATAACACATCCTCTGATATACCCACCCCACTTCCAATACAGGCCACGTAAATACCTGTAGTAACAGGAGACAAACTAAAAATAATTGGAACACCTGATTTAGGCATTTCATGAAATGCCTGGAGCTCAAAATCAGGCATTACATCAAATGCCTGGAAATTTTAGGCATTTCATGAAATGCCTAAGTGAATCAGAGATTTCGCCAAATGCCTGGAATCTTTAGGCATTTCGCGAAATGCCTGATTACACAGTTTGCCTGTAACATATAATTTATTTATTTTGCTACACATTTTCAGAAATTTACCAAAAAATTGGCATTTATTGATGAATTTGTTAAGCTAATTATGCATAGCAAGTGGGAAACAAAGCCTGTGGTTCCAGATACAAGTTGCACAGAGTCCCCTTTATTGAGTTATTTACAGACATCTCTATAACTAAAAGAACTTACTCTTTGATAATCTTAAATTAAACCAATCAATTCCACCAATGACAGATGATAAATAGTCTGTTTAGACCTTCCACAGTGAAACAATCAATACTAAATATATTCCAATGTTTTCCTTTCATTAAATATCAATAAAATGGATGAGAAGGGTGATTAATTTCATGGCCAAATAAACTCCTGTACAAACAAATAGTTTGTAAAGTAAACAAATAAATACTTAATATGGACCTGAGAAACAAAGATAAGATACCAACTGCTTTATTGGGTTCAAAACAGCAAGTGGGTTTATCAGCAGGTTCCATAGTATATCTAGATACTACATAACTGACAACAGATAAACCCTTAGAATAGGCTTATATACTGTTAAGTCAAAATCTCTTTATAGTAAATTGAATTTCTTATAGTGTCTCTTGTCATTTTGAAATTGAGCCTGTTCTCAGGTAAAAAAAAATGTGTATTTTATTAGACACCATGCATTGTATCATTTTGTTCTACATGGGAAATATATACATCATGGCCATTATCTATATAGTATTCCATGACTAAGACCAATACTTAGACCAACAGAAATAGCACGATTTATGTTACTGGACCTCAATTACCGGTTCAGTTTGTATCAAAATTCAAGTTAAAATGTTCTTCTGTACAATCTTATTCTGATTAACCCAGATTTGTATTTTGGTTTTACACTAAAATACGTCTTCTTTTGAATGAACCTTCCATTATACAACTATAATTCTACTCTACTCTCTAAGTAATTTTGGATAATAGAGGTTCCCAAATAGAAGTATGAAACTTGAGTAAACCCAGTCTAACCATGCACAGAAATGTTATTTTTTGTATTTTGTTAAAAATATATTACACATACATAAAGGCATTCCATGTTGAGCTTTAAAATATATACAAAGTCCTCAGTGGCCTAGTGGTTAGCAAGTTAGGCATTTAATCACAGGCTGTCACCTTTGTGTGGGTTCGACTTCCACAAGTAGCAATATTATTATTATTATAATTGTGTATTTATACTCAGCGCAATATCTCCAAAGCGCTATTTAACCCATCCGACTGCACAAGTACAGCCCATTTAACTCTTGAGTAACTGACACATTCCCCTAACTGAGAGACAGAGGCTTATGGGAGGACTTGTCCCACTTTGACCCTAGCATTTCATGTAAAATTCCAACTTTGACTTGGTCCTTGTTTTGGACAATTCAGTGAGCTGTAGAACAACTATTATCTTAACTGGATGGGAGAGTGAGATTCTGTTTGGTTGCTAGAAGGTTCATAAAATAAAGAAAGAGGTATTTTGATGCAAAAAAAGTAGGAAATAGTATGTTTCTTAGAACTTATATTGATAACATAAAATATTCAGGAAATATCATTGTTGATACTAGATGATAGTTGTACTGTATGTGTAGACAGCTTTATATTAATTGATTTGTATAAAAAACTGGGATACCTGACTTAAGGATAATTTTTTCTAAGTTGATACAACAGTCATAAACAATACATTGTTGAGGCATTGACAACAGAGTGTATTTTATTGCTGTATCATTGATAAGAACAAGTGGTCTCCACTTGTAAAACAATAGACACTGAATGTGTCGAGGTCTCTTACGATGCCTAATTAATGAGGATTATGTTTTGGGCTGGATTGGTTGGCCAAGCTTACTGTGAAAACCAGGCTGGAAAGAGATTCTTAATATAGATTGTGCAATTATATCTCAACAAGTTAAGATACACTAAAAGGATTAAAAGCACTCACAGAACTCATAACTCTGCCAAGGCATGCATGATTTTTTTTTTTAAAAATGGCTCAACAATAATTAAATGGGAAAATTCGGATCTTTGACTTTTTTGTATCCAGGCAGTGATCTGTATGGCTCTCAAAAAAATTTTATGGGATCTACGTTAGGCCAAGACCCATCTTCTCATTTTTTACATGAAGATCCAACCAGTAGTGTTTGTGAAATCCTGCTAACAAAGAAATAAGACCAATAAATGGTCATGAATTTAATACCTCCTTGACAGAGGTAGCAAGACCTCTGTCAGCTAAATTTTTATTATAAATTTTATATTTTACCTACTGTGGCAAAATTTCAACTTTCTTATTAAATATAATCTTGTCCAATTTTATTAATACTATTCTACTTTCCATTATTTATTGTTACCCCTAAGGAGGTGATGTAATTTGCAGCATTCCTTTGTCCGTTTGTTTGCAAAATTACTTAAAAAATTTTGGGGCTGATTAAGATGAAATTTTCAGAAAATGTCGACAATATCACAAGGAACTAGTGCTGTGAAATCGCTTCAAATATTGGGTTCGATGTTTGGTATCTGTACAAGCTAGTGAACTTCGGTCTAGTTCAATCTTCGAAACAATGTTTTCAAAACCAGTTAAAACGCAGAAATCTCACATAAAATCTTGTCACTTTGTTGAAAATATAGCAAAAATATAAAATCCATGTATATTTTAAATAAATTCCGCCATATTTTCAATAAAAGAAACAGGTTTTATAGATAGGCGAAAATGGGATCTGTTGGGATGTGGTGTGATATTGGGGATTTCTAAACATTTTACAAAGTCAGAATTTCAGACGTTTGAACCGAACTCTGAAATCGGGGCAGTAAACAAGTGAACTATCGAACTTGTTCAAACATCGTCGCAGCACTACAAGGAACAGATGATTATATTAAAGTGATAATCTGGATCACCCTCTCGATCCAGTAAGTTTTTAAGCCTATTTTTTATCATTAAACTCAGAAGCAATATTGGAACTGTGTGGGCTTGGTGTAGGTCAGGGTTAGGGGCCATTGTACTCGCGTATTTGTGTACTCGAGTACATTTTTTTCTTGTACTTGTAATGTACTTGTACTCGTTGTACTTGAGTACATTCAAAAATAGGCTGTACTCATGAGTACATTCTGAGTACAATATGAGTACTTTTTTCAGAATATTCCCTATGATTAAGGATAAATCTGTTTTCTTCACAAGTTTACACACTTTGACTTTACTTGCATTTGCATTGTGTATATCATAACAAATTAACAATAATTGATGAAGTAATAACTTCGTACTCCTACTCAAGTACACTGACTTGTACTCAGCCCCACCCCTGGTGTAGGTATGTGTTTTCATAGAGTTTTTAGCACAGTATTGGATAAGACTTTGAACTTTGTGGATAGATAATTCAGTATTGGAGTTTTAGGGTACCTTTCAACAGTTGATATCATATGAGAACTAATTCTTGGTGAATTCCATATGTCATGAACTGGGTGCGAACCCATAACCATAGACATTTGTATGAAATTTGCCCGCAATATGTGTGTTTCATCTGGACCTGATACATCCCTGAACTCTTCCTTTTTGACCTCAAGTACATGTTGCATCAATTTTGCGCTATGTAAATGCTTCTGTTCTATTCTATTCTTGTTTCTTGCTTTAAGTGTTAAAAAAAAGTCTCGGTTGATTTTAACCAGTTTTAAAGTTCGGGTAAGATGATGTTTCCAGTAGTACATCTATTAAGTTAATGGATCAATATTTCTTCTTATTGCTGGAATACAGTACGTTTAACATGAATGTTTCACTTTTTCCTGTTTTACAGTTGCAAATGCACCAAAAGAAGACTCAAGTCCAAGCAAAAAGAATGGACAAGTTTCAAGTAAGTTCACTCTGTTTGAAAATCACCAGCTCACAGTATGTGAGGTAAGCATTCAAGCCATTCTGGACTAGGCATATGTGCTAGTGGTTGGAAAGTTAAACCCCCATATTTGGAGGCCTTGTCTTGGGCTGAGGTACTTACTACAAAATGGTCTCCTTTTACCCAATAAGTATAGCCTCGTTTGTAGCTGGAGTTTCAATGAGAAACATTAAGTTTGTATGATGTACTCTTATATACCACTGACTTTTTGCATCAAGATACTGCTAAGAAGGTCTGATGAACCAAAATTGAGTAATATACATAACAGTTCTTGCTGAATACAAATCCCTCGTATAGTTTTTTTGAATCAGGTATCAGGTATCCATGTACTTAATTTCTGAACTCGCGGATTCTAAGGCACATCATCCACATTATAATGCATAAATTATACGTTGTAAACCATAACAGGGTCGTCACCAGGGGATCATCGGTGTTCGGTAGCCAGGAAAAAAAGGGAGGAAAAGACTTCTGAAACAGATAGGTTTTAAGTCGCGTTTTGAAACATGATAGTGTTGGAGCAGTTTGAATTTCCAGTGGCAAATCATTCCAGAGTTTTGGAGCATCATATGAGAAGGACTTGTCGAAATGAACTTTAGATTTATGAACTGAGGAACTATAGAAGGGGACTTTGAGGAACATCTTTTCAGGATTACTATGTCTTGTCTTAAGAGCAGATGTATATAAAGACAAATATGGGGCAAAGTATTTTGGCTTTCCAGTGGTGAATAAGGATTTTGTCACAATTTTCAGCCTTGAGCAAGGCGATCGACACTATAGATTGAAGCAAGCTTATTTTTTATGAAAAAAAACATGTCAGAGGCTGACATTCTCACCAAGGGGAGTAAAACTACTACAAGTTAATTTAAGCTGGGGAAAACAGGAAATAGGCATTTGCAAAACCTTTGCAAGAGATAACATGTTCAATCCCTTTGGCCAACATAGAATTATATGTCATATCATCCTCTCCTAATCTATTCTGCAATGAACTATTTGCTTTTTTTGTAAAATTTGGTGATAAAATAACTCTTCTTGTTCCTGGTCTTATTTTGGAACCATTCTATTGGTGCTCTCTTGACGTATTCATAGAATATGTCCTTGGTTACCCCCATTGAGGATTAGTTGCAAAAACTGCACAGAGTAACACTTGACAAAATTCATAACAGCAAGTAATATTTGCCACATTGGTTACCCCAAAATCTCCACCACCCCCCCCACTCAACCAACATCTTCTAAAATCAGACACAATATGCTTAGTTCACAGAAATTCTGCAACAGTTGAGAAAAGTGGCCCTGTAATGGTCGTTTAAATCACAAATTTCTTGATTATGTCACACAATTTGTTTTTTTAAGGGAAATTAATTCTCCATGGCATATTTCTATTTTCTTATTTCTAAATGTATGGCAATTTATTTTGTTGTGGCCTGGTAAAAAGCAGCAGAGATGGGCCACATGGTTCTAGTATGTATTGGGTCATATCTGTCCATGAAACAGAGTTATTTATATGGACTGAGAGGGTAATAATATGAAAACTGCCACCGTCGGTAAAATTCACCACTGTCAGACAGAACTCTCGTGTTTTCTTTAAATTATGGAAAATTCTGAACAAATATATTAATTACGTGACAATTTTATGTCTTATATAATAAGTCCGTATGACATAATTAGCATGACCCCACCTCAATTATGATTGGCTGACACCAGTACAGTCACTTTCACCAGTTGATGGTTTTTTTTTTTCGATGCATTGTTTGTCTGTCGGTGTGCATGATTACTCTAAAAGTAATGAATGGTTCTTTAAAAGCTGTTTTATATGGCTAGGCCTAACCAAGGAAGGAACTGATTACATTTAGGGAAAGAGCCAGATCATATTCTGAAAATTCCAAGTTTTTTTTAGGAAATATCCCCTGGCAGAGGTTGGCACTGTATGAGTGCTCTCTAATTAGAAGTGTTTCTTTAACATGCGACCATGGTCGCAGCAGAAAACTGATGGCAATCACAGTTTTTTCCTCTATGTAGTGAAAGAAATCATGTTGGTTATGACACAGTTATGTAACAGCTGGTAATGGTTACAGTTACAAGCTGAGTTACCTCAGAATCTTCTGCCACATACCCCAGCTTAGTCATCATTTTTCCTTCCTAAATCATCTTCTTCCTTCTCTAATCTTCCCTTTCCTCTTGCAATTGAATGAAATTTCAAATTTGAAGCAATTCAAAATTTTTTGTCTTCCTTAGCTGGTATGAAGTACATCACCTTAAACACTGCCGGGTTATAACTACAGGTTGTTGTATCATTCTATAGCTCTTACCCTACCTTTTCAAATCATTCTATGACTCTTTCTCTGTCTCCAGTCAAGTTGTATGATTTTTTCCCCAACATTACTCCATCTTTCCGGTCACATGGTCGGAAAGCATTTCCCTGCTGATGCATTTTCCTCCCCAACTATAACTGCAAATTTGGATCCTTAATAAATAAATTGGGGCCATAGTGGCAGAGTGGTAACACACTCGCCTCCCACCTCTGAGATCGGAGATCAAATCCTGACCCAACCTCAAGTGGGAAAGCTGGAAGTTGTTTGCTGTTAGTCAGCAGTTTACAGTACAGAACCTTGACACCAATTGTATGTACTGGTTTCCTCTGCCCATAAAAACTACCCGTCATGATATGACCTATACAATGTTTTGAAAGCAAACGTTTAAAACCCCCCAAAAAATAAATAAATTAATGAATAAATTAAATTAATTAAATTTTAAATAAAGGCAGTAGCCATTCCCAGTGGTGAATTTTGTATATTGTGGGGAATTTTACAGTACTTACTGTATAAAGCACATCCTGTCAAAGTAATGTCCAAGTGCTGTTAGGGGACCAAATCATACCGAGTCAAACACAGAATTCTGCTTTATCATCTTGATATTCATATATTATTCAGTGTTTTCAAAATGGACAGCTGAGTTATCTCAGTAACCATGCTTTACTCTGGCTGGTTTTGGTTAAGGTTCGTGAAAAGCTAGTATTTTATTGCCTCAATAATACAACTCAGGCAGGTAAAGGATTTTGCTTATTTAACCCCTGCTAAGTTGAATTTTAAGGGGTAAGAAAAATTATTATTTTATTTATTTAGTGTTTTAAGTCATGTGTTGTACCTTTGTGGCGGTTATGTTATGACGAGTAGTTGGAAGGGCGGAAGAAACCAGTATATACAGTTGGTAAAGGTTCTGTATTGTTAACCACCCATCAAAGGCGAGCAACTACCGACTTTCCCACTTGAAGTCAGTCCAGGAGTCAAACTCCCATCTCAAAGGTAGGAGGTGAGTGTGTTACCACTGCACCACCGTGGCCTCTTCCACTTAATCAGGGCTGTTGTTTACATTAGGTATCAACCAATGATCAGGGGGACATGGTGGCGCAGTGGTAATACACTCACTTCCCACCTCTGAGGTGGGCGGTTCAAACCTGGACCTTATGTGGGAAAGATGGTAGTTTTCTTATCATTGTGATGTGACCTGTGCAGTGTTGAAAGCAATGTGAAACCCCAAACGAGTAACTCAAGCAAAAATCAGAGAAAAAACAGCCCTACGTATACAACTTTTTATACTAAGCTCGAGTTAATTTGTGGCTTATATTTTACCGATTCCTTTTGTGAATACAGTCACTGGTATTTCAGACAACAAGACAACATTTCAGTGGTAAAGGCCATCTGGGGATCTCTGATGTATTTTTACGTAACAGAGTTTCACTGCAAGGGATGCTATGCTGGATATATGACAAATCTGTCATCAATGCATATTTGCTTCTGGGGAACCAGAAACCATGTTTGTCCCCAAAACAATCTGATGGTATTTTTAAGTGCAAGCTGTAGCGAAGCCCGCACTTTTAGAGATCACTCTTTTTCATTTATATTTTTTTGTCCATGGACTTTCATGAATTGTGGCACAGTGTGATGAGTACCAGTCTCATCACTGAAGTTAAGCAGCAATGGGCTACATAAGTACTTGGATGGATGACCGTTTCAGTGCACTACTGGTGTCTCTGATGGCATTACAGCTCATGCTAGTTGACCGAAACCCCTTTCGGCCTTGTTTGCAATGTTAACAAGCAGTGTCTGAAATGCACAATCCGTCTCCCATAGATACTGCACAAAACATCACAAAAAAATTCAAAATCCCGACAGCCTTTGAGAAGAAGGCTTGAGCCACAGGTGGACTCCATCTTGTGTAGAAATTAGTTGGTACATTGTTTACTGATATTGCCGATATTTATTGTTTTGGGACAGGGTTGCCAATATCGACGTCTGAAGAAACATATCAATATCACCATTTCAAGTAAAACTGTAAACTTACTTACTTTTTTTAATCCGTTTTCAATGAAAACTGTCATGTTTTTTTTTTTTTATAAATTTTGAGTCCTGTTAGCAGTTGGGGATATGGCGGTATTGGTATCCCAGATTTGGACTATTTGGCAGATAATATCAACCCCCCCGATATAGACCAATATTGAAATAGTTTTACGTCCAACATCGATACCTACAGAGCCAAATGATTTACTCACTAATAGAAATATGACCCAGATTCAATGTATACTTTTTGAGTTGTGTGCACAAACAGACAAACAAACAAATCTGAGAAACCTGGCGGGGAGGCAAGATGGTAACTGCTAGAGTAAGCCCTGTAAGTTAAGTTGGGCCAAGAGCGGGTGTAATTAGAATCAGTTTTAATTTCAGATAATACAGTCTTTCCATCAGTGTTCATCAAAAGCTGGCTATAAGAACCAGATGCAGTGGCTACTAATGATTCTGGTCATAGGGTGTCTGCTGCTGTAACTATTTCTGAATTTCCCAGAATTATAACAAAAATCTAACTATCATGTGACAAAATAGAGGACACATACGATATTTTTATCATATCTTCTTCCTACAGAAGGTTTACAAAGGACAAGAGTGAAAAATATAATATTTGCCATTAATATCATCAAAACTAAGTTATATTTAGTGCAAATTTAAGCTTACATTAGATATAGCTAGTTACAGCAATCAAAAATTTGATAAGAATTTCCCATAATTCATAGTAAAATAACTGTGTTTCTTATCATTGGTGAATGTCACATATAGCAAGGAATTTCTCAGTTCTTACTTCACTTCGTGTCTGCTGACTTAGGCTTTCTTGTTCTATTCAGTTATGAAACACCATCTTTGCTGTCACCATAATGGACAAACTGGTCCCTTCAGGGAGTTCTGCATCGATTCTCTAACAGTATATCTAATAACTTAAGCACATTGGCCATTTTTGAAGTCAGTATTAGGAGTTATGAGGGGTCTCTCTCTTGGCATTTGGAGTGTGATAATTGTTTATTTCACTGCACTACTTATATTACAGTAGACTTATTATGAAAAGCTCTAGTATACATTGAATTTAAGAAATGGAACCACCTTTATGATCCAACATTGGAAAATACAGTATTTTTTTTAATTTTTCTTAAGATATAAATAGAAGTCGGGCAGTACTAGAATTAAATCGAGGGTCCAGTGAAAGTTATTGTTCTTACAGTGATGACAGTCCTTTTTCTGTAAACTACTATGTTCAATTGAGCAAATGTTTAACATCACTGTTACAGAAACATGGAGGTTAACTTAGTTTTAGAAGAAAAATGCAAGTATCCTAATGAAAAAGGAGAAATGCATTGTCACCAAGCATTACTTGCTGAATGAAACGTAAAAACCAATTCAAAAGAAAATGGCAATTGGGGAACTTATTAAAACTAGCTGGGACCATTGAGTAATTGCTTCTGATAAAACACTCTTCCTTAAGTTAACCAGTTAGATTTTTAACTTCAGCAAAAACTTTACTCTAATTGCGGGCCTTCAAGAAAGTTTAAAGGAACTAAACAAGATGGAAGTCTTGACACAAGAGTTTTTGATTAGACATTCCTTATATATTGATATGAACCCGTTTCAGTAAAACTTTGTTAAGTAGACATCACTATTAATCAGGTCATCGGGGTATTTTTTCATTGATATTAACCCTGTAATCTGGAAAATATGATGAAGTTACACTATTTTCTGGTACCTCAAGATTTGACTTAATAGGGATCAAGGTTCAAGTGTGTAGAGTAAGGAATCTACAATTTGCCACAAATCTGAAATTCTCCACATGTAGAAATACTAATAATTTAAATGAATTGAGGTGAGATTTCTTGAATGCATAGTAAATCAGGGCTTTTTTAATTGAAAGATACCAAGTTTAAGATGAAACATCATTTTCTTCATAGAATTAACTAAGGCTTTAGGAGGTGGCAGATTTTGGATTCCTGGCAAATTTTAGAGTCCTTACTCTATCAACCTTATAAAAAAAGCATAAATAAAATTTTAAAAAATATTGAAAAAGTGGTGTAATCTCTTTTTGAATATCCATGGGATCATCATATAGTCTTGCTCTCAAGTCATATATTTTCCAGTTTTTAAGTAATGGGAACTGCCATGAAATAGGTCCTTTGTGAGAAGATCAGATGAATTAATGCGGCACCAAAATACAGTCCTATTTCGATAAACATCAGAGAAATGGGCATCAAAAGTAGACATATCAACCACTTCTTGTTTTGGTAGATGCAGACACAGGCGTGTTTTATAAGGGGAAAAAATATTCAAAAACATTCCACAGGGATTCCGAAAGATGAGTTTTCTTATCTTATGATCTTCTGTACATTTTTACTGAGTATTACATCAAAATGTAGACGCAAGTGTATTGCTGTAACTTTCTGAAAGTCTGCCCTTTCTCATAAATTTTCTAAATTTATGCTTGGGAGAAAGGTAACTTTAATATCTTACAATAAAAAGGGTAAGATATAGTTTGAGCTACACTATAAACTTCAATATCTGACTTTGGTACTGTTATATACTGTTTGGAAAGTAAAAGGTTCCGTTAAAATTCCACTTGCCACTTTGTAAATACACCATGAATTAACGGCAGACTACCTCTCTGATCTGATATCATTTAGACACAACAAAAGGACTTTTGTTTGAAAAAAAATGAATAGGACAAAACTGGTGACAGATCCTTTTCTGCTGTGACTCATCATTGTATTTTTTGTATTTGTATTTATACTCGGTGTAGTATCTCCATGTACTGCAGGACTTAAAGTGCTATATGACCCATCCGACTGCACAGCTCAACCTCTTAAGTGACTGACATTCCCCTAACTGAAAGACAGAGGCTCAAGGATGACCATTTATCAACGTCCTTGAGGTTCTTTAGCCTGCCACTGGGGATAGGACCTAATGACAGAAGACCGCAATTTTTTAAGTTTTCATCTGAGCCATTATGTATCTGCCTGTACCTGGGATTGAACCCATGCCATCTGTGTTCCTAGGCGAATTTGTTACCCACTAGGCCACAGTGGCAGATGTGGACTGTCAGAAGACAGGAAACCTCCTAAAACTGATGTTTGTTTCCAAAAATCATATAAAAAGATTCATAGTCCAAAAAATGTGTAACTTAACTCACAAATAAACCCACATTATTGGCTATATTTATGTCTCATATTGACCTGTGGCTTATTTCAGAGTTGGGTAAAACTAAATCCAACAAATCTAAATTTCATTGAACCTTTATTTATGGATTTTGGAAATTGCTTTTCATTATAACACCATTACAATGTAGAAGTGTAGCCATTGCAGTATATTTTGCTCACATTACTGCAGTGAGGCTGTTTAGTCATTCATGTTCTGTCTGGATTTGACCCTCCGATTTGATGGCCATTACACAGTGTTCCTGTCAGCTAGCCCTGCTTTGAGGCTTGGGTTTTTTTCATGGTAAATAGCCTTACCGATTATATACTGCATTTTCCCATAAATATACATAAAATATATTTTATTTTCATTCCTTGTATAACCAACATATTAGAGGCAAAATATTATTAGTCTGGTAGCAGTACTATTCCAGTATTGACCATTCTACAGAAACAACAAAATATTATATCTCAGTTGTCAAATGGGATAATGTACCTTAAAATTCTAGACAAAAATCATTAATTTAAGGAAATATTAATCATTTATCATCGTTTTTGACAATTTTCCAATAATCTCCATAGTGGTTTCGTTAAGCAAGATACTGACCTAAAAGAATTACTTGGACATTAGAAGAATTCCATTGCATTTTATTATTAGAAGATGCTTTTATCAGTCTTTTTTACCCTCAGAAATGCCAAGTGGTAACCCTGTTATAATACCCAAATTCCATTTTCATAATCAACTGCAAGACCTATATGATTGTCTAAAAAGGTGGGAAACTTCAAAATCTTTAAAAAGAATACACAATTTGTCCTGGTTGAAATGATTGGTTTCACAACCAAGGAGATAGATCATGTGACTCTTGGAACGAGATCATACAATTCCATTTTATGGGAAGAGTGGTCGTATCAGGAAGAGAGTGGACAAGATAAGTCATATGACGGAAAAGATAGGCAAGAACAAGTCTACTAGCGCGAGCCGCAAAGCCATCAGGGACACGATTCGTGCACCAAAGCAGTCACCCATCCCAGTACTAACGTAGCCCATTGCCGCTTAACTTCAGTGAACAGACAGATACTCATCACGCCACAGCATAATTCATGAAAGTCTGGAGACCCAAATATAGTGATCTCTAGAAGCGTGAGCCTTGCTACAGCTCGCACTTAAAAAGACGGGTGGTGACAGTATTACAATCAAACTGATCAGATGATGCAATTGGTCAAGAGGAACATATTCGCTTGCAAAGATATTTAATGTATTTAATAAATGGGATAGTCGCCATGATTATGCTCTGAACCTTCTTGAGAGAAAAGATAGGTAATCCAACCAGTAAGATTATTCTTGGGGCTGCATTATTGGGGATTTTCAGGAGGCAAACAACAGCCAAAGTTTCAATTGATGTAGAGTAAGAAATCTAAAATTCGCCACATATCTGAAATTTGCCACATGTGAAAATACTAATAAAATAAATGAATTGTGGTGAGATTTGTTGACTGTATAGTAAATTAAGGCTTTTTGAACTGAAAAATACCAATTTTTGGACAAAAACATCATTTTCTTCATAAAATTAACTAAGGTTTTAGAGGTGGCGAATTTTAGATTCCTGGCGAATTTTAGATTTCTTACTCTGTTATATAGTATACTTATCACACTTGTACACAAAACCAGTACAACAAGGAAGTTAAACACAGTACATCTACTCCTGTATAATAATTTGCAAAATTACATATTATCTTTATGGACTGCTAAGAATTCATTATCAAGATTTAAATAAGGATTATAGAGCCTTATGTAGGGATAGCAAGAGGCCTTGGGGTAAAAAACAACTAACCTCAGAGTCCTATCATCCCTATCGTTCATTCACCCTGATTAACATACATAGAGTTTTTCATGTATGGGAGGAAATTAAGCTTTTAATTCCACAGTTGTGAGTAGAATGGTGTATCAGTCAGTATAACTTCCAGTATCCACAGAATTCAGTTTTTAATGTATATAAAAAATCTATATCTTATCATGAAATACAAGCCAGGGAAATTGCTTCATAGAAAGTATAAAAATGTCTAATTTCTAAAATTAAACATTTGTGTATCATTTATTGCAAATATTCTTTCTGAGAAATATCTTGAAGAATACAGAAGAATCTTGTTTATAGGAGTGGAGAAGTAAAACATTTGATCTTTATTTCTGGAAATACTCTTTTGACAAGACTGTAAGAAGGCATATTACAGTAGAAATGTCAAAGCTTTTAGACTGAACATCCTTTTGAAGTCTTCTGAGGATAGCCGTAAAGGTCTGTTTTGGAGGTACCACTGAGTAAATCTGTTCAGAGTTTAATCACGAAATGAGTGTTATTTGACAGTAATAGGGAGAGTTACCTTTACAAATTGCTACAAAAAATTTACCTGCAAGTCGATATTGTATCCATCTCTGATGCATTATAGACTTACTTTTTTGCCGAAGCTAAATCTAGTTACCCAAAACAAATTTTTCATTTATGATTCAATTTTTGTTATTTATTCAATGTGGATAACACTTGCCTAGGAACACAGAGAACATGGGTTCAAACCCAGTATAGGCAGATACATAGTGGCTCGGATGACCCCTTAAAATGGAGGTCCTCTGTCATTGGGTCATATCTCCAGTGGCAACTAAAGAACCTTAGGGATGTTGATAAATGGTCATCTCTGAGTCTATGTCCTTTCAGTTAGGGGAATGTCAGTCACTTGAGAGCTTGGACTGTACTTGTGCAATCAGGATCGATCAATATAACTTTGAGTCCTTTGGTACAAGGAGATATTGTGCCAAGTATAAATGTACAGAACAATACAATATTAATATTGGCTGAGGAAGCTAAATATGGGTTGCCTTTCTTTAAAACCCTAAATGTTTACCTAGCATAATGCCCAGTGATTGGTATAGCATTAGTCAGCCTAAGCTTGGCAAGTTAAGGGTACAATATTTGTTAGCAGAAGGTCACCCAGTCATAGGTAGAACTTTTTTTAGTCTGATATTAGCCAGGTATGGGAACTGCATTTGTGAGCTTAAGGTCACCAAGTTATGGTGCTACATTAGTCAACCTAAGGTCAACCACTCACAAGTAAGCAATGATCAGCTTTGTCCAGTGATAAGTACACAATTTGTCAGCTTAAAGTTGCCCATTGATAAGTACATTATTAGTCAGCCTAAGGTTGCCTTCTGATAGGTACAATATTAGTCAGGCATATTGTATAATTACCTGAGGTTAGCTTAAGATGCACTTGTAGCCTTTGTTAGGCTAAGGTATACCAGAGATGGATATGTGTCTCCTGAAGCTGGCTGACAGTGTTTGTCAGCTCAAGGTTGACAAATGGTGAATAAAATATTTAAAATATTTTTGGTGTCTTTTAGTTGATTTAAAATGTATATAACATTTGTTTATCTGATATTGGTCAATTCATTTATTGGCATATTGAGTATAATTTAGTCAGGATAAAGTGAAACACTGACTGCAGAAGTTGGTAGAATTTGAAATTCCAGCACTGCAATATCCATTTGGAATCTCTGCGGAGTTGTTCATTCTGATGGTAGAATTCTGCCATTCTGCCACATGTGAGCCGACAAAGAGTACAGTGAGCATCCTGCTAAGTTAATCTTGTCAACTGATATGACCTCCATTGGGTTTTATTTATATATATGATAGCCTCAACTGTATTTAAGATCTGTGTATCCATATATTTTTTTTGTCTTTCCAGGAAAAAGCTCACTCACTGTACTTAAGAGGTCAGCCACCACTGGATCTAGCCGAGGACGGGCAGGCAGCCCACGGCTCTCTAGTTCTGCCAGTAGTATCGTGGACGTGGAACAGTACACCAGTTCTATAGACCTCAGCAATACCGAGAACCTACCGGCCGCAGAGACAGCCGAGGCCACGCATGTCTGTGCAGTGAGGTAAGAGATGTTTTGCATTGGAGGGATGCAGGAAGGGGAGAGGGGGGGAAAGGCATTTAATAGGGCTGGGGCATTTATAAAGTAAACTGTGGTGTTGAGAATATAGGATGGCTGGGACAAGGCATAAATGTATTGGGTACTATACTAGAAATTGTAAATAAAAAGTACAATAATGTAGGTATCTTAAAAATCATACAAACAGAGTTAAAGGAAGGTTAAGACATATACACCCTGTAAAGTCAATTAAAAGGATGGAATTGCTTCAAAATCATCACCAGGGCTACCTGTTATAATTAAGTAACCAGCAGCAAAAGTGATGGCCAGTCTGCACCATGTTCATCTCTTAGGTAAAACAAGCACAGAGATGACGGGTTGTACATGAATATATCCCGCAAGTTGAAGTGAAACTACAAGGGTTTTTTTCTCAGAGTAGATATAATTTGACAAAAATTTCACACGTTTGTCATCTTTAACAAAAAAATATAACTATGTGATTTGTTCACAGGTTGTGTCACCTAATTTGACAAAAATTTCACACGTTTGTCATCTTTAACAAAAACATAACTTAGTGATTTTTTCACAGGTTGCGTCACCTAATTAAGAAACTGGGTGAGGAGGAAATTACCAAGAATGACATCATTAAGAATCTTCAGTACGCCGCATCAGTCCTAGAAATAGTCTACATCGACGAAACCAAGTAAGTCCTCATGAAAGTTGATGTAAATTGACAGGAAGTAAAAGACTGAAAGGTATAGACAGAATTAAAACCAGAGTTTGTTAATTTTTTAAAGAACATATTAGAAAACCCCCCAAAAACAGCCACTGTGAAATGTATCAAGTAAATTCTTTCTGCAATACTTCCATTGAGAAAAGGAATTTTTAATTCTGTCAAAATCTTTCTGATTCTTAATATTCTGTCATTTGTCAAATTCAACTAGCCAACTTTAATACCTGCTTTATACTGCCTTGGATTTCATATTCTACCGATTTATGTGGCAAATTTTGCTCTATATGTCTACAAAAGTGAAAATATTATTTCAACATGTATGTTTGTGTTTGTGGTCAGGGATCTCTCCTTCTTTTGTGTCTTGTCTTTCATTTTGTCATATTCATATACTGTATTTTCTCACAATATAACCAAGGCTATATTCAATTTTAAACACCAATTGATTGGGCATTATTTTGAAATATAGAAAATATAGCTGAGATGAACTTTAATTCAAACACTAGCAAGGTTTAGTATGTACCACATCATCTTGGATGTGGTATTTGTAAATGTGCTAAGACACATAAATATATAATTTAATCTTAAAATCTCTATTTCTTCCTAGTAAAGTCATACCACCAATCAAAATACCGGTATGTTGTGCAAATATCTGACCCCAAAAAATGGAATATTAATTGGTACGTTGTTGTCAGAACATCTCATTTAAAAATAAAACCTTATAACCTATTGTGTGATGCAACAAAAGACATTCAAGCAGTCGTGGCATAAAATGACGATCGATTTATCTGAAAATAAACTCATTACTCAAGGATTGACAACCCATTCTCATGTCCAATTTAATGAATTAATGTTTTGAATGACTGTATCTCGCATTTCACTCCATTTTCATGTGTCTGTTTTAAAAAATAAGAACTTGTTCAAAATACTTCCATTTACAGAGAACTGCCACTTAAAATGTCAATTAATTCAAGATTGCTTTATTTTTACAAAGAATATTACATATTTGTCAATTTTTACAAGACATTTATTGAGGAAGATACAAGTATATCTGCATCATTGCATGAAAAAAATCCCATCTCAAAAACCTCATAAACACCAATATTACTTCACCAATACAACAAAAGAGGTATTAATAGCCATGAAAAGTTTGCGTTTTTTGCATTTAAAAAGTTTTCAAAAGAGGGACGGCAAAACGTTAATATGAAAGGAACTCAATTTTTCTTTAAACCAGTTTCAATTATTGATAAAAGAGAGAAAAGGTCAAAGTTGATGAAGCTGATGTAATATTTCTTTGCCATTTTTACTGGGACTAATAGTCTTCTTAACGGCTTAAGTATAAGTGTTCTATTCTCAGACTCGGGCCAACATCCATTAACATTCTCATTCTTAGAGTTAAATCTTATTCCATAAATTTTCATATAAAACCCACCATTTTTAAGAAAAAATCTAAGAAAAGAAACACGTGGAAGAATACGAATTTTTAATTTTCTTAGAAGTTTTAGAATCCTAGATGCTCTGGTCATAAAATTTTCTACAATAGCCGTGTAGTATTAGCATTCATTGGTCGGCATAAGGGTATTTGTGGTCATGTTGGTTTATGGAAAGCAAGGATTGAATGCAGTCGGAGACATCATTATTTTATGCCATGAACACAAGGAGGTCCAGTTCGTAACAAAAATGCACCGATACGGGGTTACCGTTAATAGTCAAAAACTTAACTAAAAACATTAATGTCAATTTGCATTTCCTTATAGCTTTATATACTAAACTGCCACCACTGTTTTATGCTCCTTCTATTATCCAAACAAAGTCTTACTGTCCTGGAATGAACAGATAATAGAGGGCAGCATTGTAATAAAATTAAGCTTTTCTTCAAACGTTCAGCCAAAATGAAGGCTTAGCAACAGTCATGTATATACGCACAGAGTTGAAATACATTGTGAGCGACACATATAAAATTCTGTAGCTCGGTAAACGTACTTTTCAAAACATTGACATTTTGCGTCATATGCATACTGTGTCACATCTGGTAAAGGAATTGTAGGTATTGATAAAACTATTTTCTCTGTACCCCCCCCCTCCCCCCCTCCTTTTTTCCCCTTCCCAATGTCAGTGATATTAATAAGAGTTCACACACATATTCCGTGTATAGCAATTCAAAGGTGCAACATTGATTTTACTGCAGACGATTTTCAATTTTTAACTTTCTACTCTTGAAAGTTTTCTCATATATTTTTCATGTTCTCATAAAATATCCCACACAACCTATAGATATTATTTAGGCTTCTTAAAAGATTTTTATTACAATTACGCAAAACCTCTGTTTGGCAATAAAGATAATGCATTGAAAATACAAGTATTGCTAAGAAGTAAAGGAAATAATGTATTAAAAGACTTTTTTCCTCAGATTTGTCTGCCCGAGATTAACTTTTGTCAGCGCTATATCAGACTATAAAACGGAAAAGTGTGACGTAGGCTTAGTAGATTTAATATATTTAAAGCAAAAATCACAAATAATATACCTTATTTTTTGTCCCTGGAGGGTTCAATGCATAGTTTTATGTAAACTAGTGGGAAAAAAAAGATGATAATTTGTACAGGTCATATATCCCAACATTGTATACTCAAACAATGGGCTATTATCATAAACTAATACAACAACTGCATTTCTGTCTGAAGCTTATGACATACAGGTCACTGTAATACCTATCAAATTTATTCATAGGAAATCGTGAGACAAGAATGAATTGAATCTGATACATTGCCAGTATTTTTCATTTCCCCTTTGCCTTCATAACCAATTCACTGGTACAGTAGTGTAGTGGCTAACACACTGCTCTCCCACCATCCACTTTCTAGGTTTGAATCCCAGCCCAAACTGAAGTGGAACAGTTAATGTTTGTTTCCATCCTCTCAACTACCTCTTTAAGATATGACTCCTACAGTACGTATAAAGTAACATTAACCCACACCTATCTGTCTGTGTACAGCCTTCGATCATGATGATTCGTAAGTTTTACTTTTTGTATACAGCCTCATTCTACCACTAAATATTCTGTTTTGCAGTGGAAATTGAAAATGTCCTCTATCTCGAAAACCATCAGAGATAGAGCGATTTTGATTAAATTTTGGACCCTATGGGTAATGGAGACCTTAGATCAAATTTTTTTTTATAAACTATAAACAGGAGAGCATCAATTTATCTTCTAAAAACTGAAATACATTCTTTAATCTCCAAGATAAATAGCAATACTAGAATGAGCAAGACTCTTAAATCAAGGATACTTGACTTTACTTGAACCCGTTGAGTCCAATCTCAAGAGATCAGAGGAATACTTCTGGGTAACCATGATTTCCAGATTACAGGGATAACTTTCAATGGGATTTGCTGTCCAAGGACCAGACATTTCTATTTGAATGGGAATTCTATGTAACAGAGTTAACCAACAATAGATTTGACTGCAGATGTAAAGTAAGGAAAATAATAATATTCGCCAGAAATCTAAAATTTGCCGTCTCTAAAACCTTCCTTTTATAAAAAAGCAATGGTTTGTCTTAATCTTGGTATTTTTTCAGTTCAAAATGACTTAATTTACTGTACATTCAATAAATCTCACCTCAGTTCATTTATTAGTATTTCCATTTTAGATTTCTTACTCTATATGATTACAAAAATAACATAACTGTAAGCTGTGGTCTTTTAAGATGCTACACTTGCTACAAGTAAAATAAGTTTGGCCCAAATAAATAATATTCTAGCCTAAATTATTAATATTTGAATTTCATATGACATCACAACCCTGTGACTTCACTGAGTCACTGAGGTCATACCTGTTTGCCAATAGTACCTCTCAATCTCTTTGGCTATAGGCTGAGTTACCAACAGTTGCTCAATATGTAATTCAAGTTAAATCTTTGAAATACGGTGCTTCAGATTGTACCCACGTTGTATGGAGATAGAATTTACTTCCTGCCTCCTTTAAATGGTATCTGAATTTCTGTTTTCCAGATTTGAATCTTCATTAAATCATGAATATCAGAAATTCATATTTTGTGATATTACATGGCTATAAATTCTGAGATGTATATTTATATTTTGTAAATATTTACGCCTTGATATGGTTTTTGGGGTTTATTTTGCGTAGTCATTTTGTTTGGTTAATACCATAGGTTTCTTCTCGACAACATATTTCTTTTACCAACTCATAATGTTGGTACATTGTGTGCATTATTTCTGGATCACAGACTAACTTTCCAAATGGTTAAATCAAGCCTTGGTTATAGAAATTTATTAAAAATAAAAATGTGTATGAAATTAAATATTCCTAAACTTAAGTATGTGGATGAAGGGTACTTATTGCGCCTTTATTTTTCAAGATTAACTATTCTTATTTGGGGGTCCTTGGGTCTGTTAAGTTTACTGTTAAAATACATTCATAACCAATCCGGGAAGACTTTTGGGGATAAAACTGTGTTGTAACAACCTTTCAAGAAATTTTCTAGTCAAAGAAATGCCTCTCCCATGGAAATATATTTAGTTACCTTCAAAACTTATTTTTGTATGAAACATACTTAGTGTCTTGAGATTTGACACAAAGGGGTTCAACTCTATACAAAAACATTCAAATGGCAGCTGCATATACAAAGATATGGAAGAAAAATATATATAATATAAAAGCTGAATATAATTTTACTTTAGCACAGTAGAAACTCTGTGGAATAACGTTAGATTATTTCGAGTACTCGATTAATGAACTCATTTTCCTGTATTTTGTATTTCCAAAGACTCTTCTGTTTTCCAAACCTTTTAATTTATCCGAACAAATTTTCACCTCACCAGCATGTTCAGGTTTTTGAAGTACTAATTATAATCAATCATTGGGGTTCTTAATATAAAGCTGGTGAGGTTTTCAATGAAACTGAGTACTTTAAAAATGTCTGCTCATTTAGGCCATTCTGCGACGGAGTCAGGTTAAATGGTGGAGGAGCATAGAGATTTTGGACTGTTAATCACCTTGGTTCGATCCTGTGTCCTCTAAGGTGTTCATCAGTGATCGTACAACAATTATTTTAAACTGCTATTCTCCTAAGATGGAGAATTATTATTGTATTTTTAAATATAAAAGAATATAAACTAGGGTCCTTTCAATATTAATTAGATTGTGTACATAATAGAATAAATTCACAAGCAGAAGTGCCATTAACTATTCTAAAGAATTATGATGAGCCCTTTCAAAATTTACTTCATTTTGTAATACAAACCACATAAACCTCACAAACAGAAGTTTTTATAATAGAGTTGTCTCAGTTAAGACCATTTAGAGTAAGAAATCTAAAATTCGCCACATATCTGAAATTCGCCACATGTGAAAATACTAATAAAATAAATGAATTGTGGTGAGATTTGTTGACTATATGGTAAATTAAGACTTTTTGAACTGAAAAATACCAATTTTTAGACAAAAACATCATTTTCTTCATAAAATTAACTAAGGTTTTAGAGGTGGCGAATTTTAGATTCCTGGCGAATTTTAGATTTCTTACTCTACAAGACACCAGCATAATACCTATTCTGGGAAAGACTGCAAAATTACCAGAACCAAGAGTTTATAAACAATTTTTTTGTATATGTCAGTCAGTGAGAAGACAAGCATACTTATAGTTTGAAAGATCATGTCATACACAGTCTATTGTACATAAAAAGAGCCATACAGTTTGGTTAAATCTGGGAAATTTGAACCCTCTTGTAAACACTTTTGTCAATAATAAGCCTTTTTAAATTTTTTCCCCTTTTAATACACATCATTGAAATAATTCTTTCTTTATGTAAAGTTAAACTATCTCATTACGCTTCATATTATTAAACCACAAAGAATTGCTATAAGATACCCACTAAGTAGGTGTTTCCATACTGCTGATAACCAATGGCAGATGACATGGATTCTGTTAACTTGTCTATTTAACTCTTTCCATATACATGTACCAGATACTGAAAGCCCGATTATTTTGGTAGCAGGAGTAAAATAATTACAGGCGTCAGCTTTACCTTAGTTTGTATATCTGTAAAAGACATTTGAAAATAAGTTTTCTGTACAACAACCGCTAAAAGTAAAATAAATAAATAAAATAATGCTGATCTATGGTTGATGATGTCATAAATTGACCAGTAAAATTTATTGCATGCAAATCACTAGTAGTCGGCCATACGTTACATGAAAATACAAATTTAATGTATTTTATGCTGCACCTACAAATTAAAATATTACATTACATTCGCTTAAGAGTAAAATTTTAAATGGGGAAGTCACTCAAAGGAAAGGAATTTATCTGAGATATATGACCTATATAAGACGACAGTAAATGATGGCTGATTAAATATACTCAGTCCTCCAACTTCAGTCAAAAATACATTTCTGTTAGATGAAACATAAACAACAAAATATTTTATGTACGTAATGTAATGCCATGTCAATTATGAAAATATTTGCTCCGTTCTTGACTCTCGAATACATAATGAAGTAGTAACTAAGATAACTAACGTGATTACTTTTGTAAAACTCAGGGTAAGAATTAGTGAAATTTGCTAGCCTTGTTTAAGGATCAAATTTGTACCAAAATCATGAGGGATGTTTTATTTTTATTATCCACCATTTTCTATGTTTTATGACTTAAATAAATCCCTATTTAAAGAAAGTATGTGAAAAAGACTTTCACATCCACAGGGGCACCATTGAATATAAAACGTCGATCTTTAATTTGCGATTTCTCTGCCATTTCTGCATGGATTTTTATGCAACAAACACCAACAGAAGCACTATAAAAAGACCTTTCTTACGATAAAAAAAAAATAATACATATTTGTAGGTTACATAGTGTCTGAGATATTAGTGAAAAATTGGAAGTTATCGACACTAATTATCCATGGTAATGGGTGCCGTTGTATACCAAACAAAAGTATATCCCGCTCCGTATATCCCCCTACATGGGTCAAAGAAGGCGCACAGTGGACAATAAATACACAAAGGCTTCGTATTCACAATGTTTACATAAATATGTATCACACATGTATATAATTCTCCAGAATCTTTGCTGTATCTTAATGTAACAGGCCATCTATGTAAGTATACATTAAATTTTTTTTTCTCACTTACAAAGAAAGAACATTTGACTAGAAAATCATCACAACATATTATCTTCACAACTTCGTTGTTCACTACTTCAAAATTAAGCAACAAAGATCACAATTCAAAAGTGAGATGAATTTAACGTGAATTTCAGAGTTCATCTCAAAATTTTGCTGTCCATGGGGTCTTGCATAAAGGTTTATTTGAATTTCTGGATTTTTTTTTTTTCAAAAGCTATGGCACACTTTTGTTTTTTTTTCTGTGGCTTAATTCTGATTGCTGGTGTCATTGTGTTTTTTTGTCTGTCAGATCATTGCACCAAATCTCTCTGTTACTGTTGTTCTTCACACATATTTTCCTATGTTTTGTACGGTTTTCAAACCGTGTTGAAATTTTGGCCAGTTTTCTGTCTGACTATTTAAATATATATTTATAAATAAATGTAAAGAAACTGTGTCAAAAATGTTTAAAATTTGACCCTGTTAAGAGCATCTCAGTTGACCACAAGAAATACTTTCACATAAACTTAAAAGATTTTTTGGTAACAGGTTATATTTTGATGACTAGCTTTTTTTTAGCTATACTTTTACCAAAAAGAGTTTTATTTATCAGAGTTCCAGATAAAGGGTTTATGCTGCATTATATATCCATATATAATTGATTTGTAAATTTATTTTAGTCATTAAAGTTACATTATAGAATTCTAGAAAACTAGAAGAGTGGTGATAAAATATTGTATATAAATAGTTGGATGGGCTAGAACTTTGAAATTAAATCATAATGCACAACTCTTTGTACTTCTTATACAATGCACTCTTGTATGTTTTTATCGTATATATTTAAAGTAATGCACTCATGCATGTTCTGTGAATAAATGTCATTTCTGTATGCTTGTCTTTTCAAAGGGATTCATTAAATTCACTGGGGAAATAATGGAACAAACGAAAGAAAAGATAAGGATTACACTGATTAAAAAAAAAAAAAAATTTATAAGCACAAAATTATTTTTCTGGAAAAATATCTTTTTAGAAGTTCCTCACAAAATGTTTCCACGTATAATATTCATCATTAAGTTATGTTAAATTCTGATATACTATTTACAAAATTTGCACAGCTTCCTTGAATCATTGTGAATATTTTTGGGCTTTTTTATGAAAGCATAGTTTTAAAACTGTATTGAAATTGAATTCAAAATCATAATCTTATTTTTCTTTCTTTTATTCCAAACTCCTCTGATTGAGAATTCCTATTTTGTCCAAAGTGAGTCCACCGTCAAGCTGTCATATTTTACTGTGCATTTTCATTGGCTTATTCTTGTCATTGGTCTGCAGCTGAATTCTGTTCTGTAGAAATAACCTCAAGGAAACCAGAATAACAGTTCTTCCTAACCAGGCATTATAGAAAGCAGGCCGTGGTGGTGCAGTGGTAACACACTCGCCTCCCACCTCTGAGGTCGGAGGTTCAAACCCCAAACCCCATGTGGGTTATTATTGATTATTTCATTTGAGGGGCCATGGTGGTGCAGTGGTAACACACTCGCCCCCCACCTCTGAGGTCGGAGGTTCAAACCCCATGGGAAAGATGGTAGTTTCTTACTGATGGTCGGCAATTTACAGTACAGAACCTTGACCAACTGTATGTACTGGTTTCCTCTGCCCACAAAACTACCCGCGTGATATAACCTGTACAGGGTTGAAAGTGATGTTAACCCAAAATAAATAAATAAATAAAACAGGATTCATTTTCAGTGGAAAAGTACCTCATAAGGCCCCGATATTTTCTTCTACTTAAGTGGGTTTAACTGCATAATGCTGTCCCGTCCTTACTAAGTACAGTTGTTACAAATAACCAGTAAATATCTGGGCCCACTAACATTCGTATTCTTAAGAGTTATTTTTATTCACACAGTTTTCAAAGAAAACATCCATTTTTTCCGAAAATTCTTGGAAGAAAAAAAATTTCTAAGAATATTAGTTTTTAAATTTATAGGAATTTAAAAACTTCTAACCTACACACTGAATGCAATAGCTGTGTATATATTAGTTAGTATTAGTATTTTAGGTGTTGATCAACATGAAGGTGTTATTTGTAGACAAGAAAATGATATTACAAACACACATTTTATGGTAATTTTGAAATATTCTTGTTCTTAAAAATAGTTTGTAATCTTCGAATATTTTTCAAAGAAAATGGCTATATTCTAAGAAAATTTTTATTCTAAGAATAAGAATGTCAGTGAACAACAGACCCAGATCTTCAGAGGGCCTAATCCTATGTAAGTTATTCTTTTATTAGGAATTCCTGGGTAAGGAGAAATACTAGTATTATTTGATCCCCTGAGAAATCCACTCAATAGGATTCCACTGTAGATCAGAATTTCGAAACCTTTGGGTACATGACATTATGATAGAGATCTCTTATTAATAGTTTGTATCACTTATTTCATGTGATAGCCATTGGAAATAACAGTGAAATACAGATAGCTTATGGTGTTGTATTCTTTTCTCATTGGAGCCTGTACTCATTTTATCTAAAAAGTTAGGTAATCACAAAAATACATAGGGAGTAAAAGAGAACATTTCATTGTTGGATTTCAATTGAAGTCTGTTTGAATCTCTCAAAATGACTTTGTTGGATTTCAATTGAAGTCTGTTTGAATCTCTCAAAATGACTTTGTTGGATTTAAATTGAAGTCTGTTTGAATCTCTCAAAATGACTTTGTTGGATTTCAATTGAAGTCTGTTTGAATCTCTCAAAATGACTTTGTTGGATTTCAATTGAAGTCTGTTTGAATCTCCCAAAATGACTTTGTTGGATTTAAATTGAAGTCTGTTTGAATCTCTCAAAATGACTTTGTTGGATTTCAATTGAAGTCTGTTTGAATCTCTCAAAATGACTTTGTTGGATTTCAATTGAAGTCTGTTTGAATCTCTCAAAATGACTTTGTTGGATTTCAATTGAAGTCTGTTTGAATCTCTCAAAATGACTTTGTTGGATTTCAATTGAAGTCTGTTTGAATCTCTCAAAATGACTTTGTTGGATTTCAATTGAAGTCTGTTTGAATCTCTCAAAATGACTTTGTTGGATTTAAATTGAAGTCTGTTTGAATCTCTCAAAATGACTTTGTTGGATTTCAATTGAAGTCTGTTTGAATCTCTCAAAATGACTTTGTTGGATTTCAATTGAAGTCTGTTTGAATCTCTCAAAATGACTTAAGTTGATGCCTAATAGCTAATTTGATAATAGCTTATACTGGGTTGAGGAAGCTTATGCACCATATTCGTTCTCCCTCTCAACTTCTTATCGTGACTTAACCTACAGAATGTGTTTACAAATGCTATTCAACTTACACCAAGTGCTGGTTCCAATGAGAAAGTTTACATTACAAATATCTCTCCCATTGCCCACCCACCGCATAGTATTTATGAATCCCGGAGAAAGGACCAGCACTGCTGTGACCAAGGTTTTGCTTGTGTAGAGATGGACCACCTGACTCATACGAATCCCCAAGTGAGAGTTCTAGTGCCTTTGAAGAAAGCCCGACAGGTGCCCTTTCTGCTACTGAGCGCGCTCAAAGGAAAGGTCTTTCACGGAAAAATTTTAAACGCAGAAGGTGTGGATTCTTACATATTTCTTTATTCTCAGTTTTCTTTAGCAATAAAAATTGGTAAACAGCAAAATTTCGCTAAAAGTCAAAACAATTTTTTTAACTTAACTTTTTAAAATGTAATTGTATTTTGTATGTGTCATTTTTAGATATATACATGTATTTTTATCTCTGCACATCTTCTGTTTGTTGTGGATTTTTTCTATGGATTTTTTTGTTCTTCCAATATATATAAAGAAAACATATATTTTGAAAGCTATGTAAAATGGAAGCTATGTAATTGTCTTTCAATGTAAAATATAACTACTATTTAGGATGCTTATTTTGTTCTTGCCAAATTGTTTTTATATGTGTCATTGTTATAATTATCTGTGTAAAACTTTGGTTGATTTTGCTTGGTTATTATTGAAATATCTATTCTCAATGAAATTTTAATCAATAGACTAAGAAATCTATAATTTGCCAAAGTACATACCGTAGTATTTGCCGTTGGGAAACGGGGGCAGCACCTTTCAAACGTGAGATCAAATAATCAAAATTTGTGTCAGTCGTATATCCAGGAGCAATCAGAGGCCTAATATTGAAAAAAAATTAAAGATGTGTAACAAATTTTCCCAGTCAAATCAAAGAAACAGATAGAGGCTTGTTTCTTCCTCAGTGGCTAGTTTCGTTTACTGTGGCGAATTTCACATTTTAACTCAGATATCCCTGGTAATCTTCTAAGCCCATTGTTATAATGGTAGATCTAGCCCACATATTTCTTACTCTGTGTGTTCTCTTGGAGTTTTTATTTTAACTTAATTTATGTCTCAAGATTTACTATACCAAAAACTTACACTTGCTACACTGACGTAACAGTTGATTAAATATATTTGAAAAAAAAAATGTTAATAATTTGATTTTTGAAGAACACATTTTAATTATAATTTTTCTTCTATACTTGTTCTAGCAATGAATAAAAATCACTTCTGACTAAATATATTCGCTTTAAAGTGCAAAGTAATGCAGTAAAAAGTTCTAGGCTGAACAAAGAAATATAGTTATTTGATAAGATTTATGTTTTCATATTATTTAAAACCTGCTGATTTACACAGTGAAGAAATAGGTCTACTCTGTCAGTTCCCTCTGTTGGATATACCCAGATACACTGAACAATCTTAAGTTGAGTTGCTAGTGTCTACTAGATCTTTACTTCTACTAAAGCAGAAAATCAAGATAACACAACACATTTCAGTGGAGAATACATGTTCGAGACCAGATGTTAAATTGAACTTAAGTGGTAAAATTTGATTTATAAATTCAAGTTCTATGTAAAAGTGTTGGAATGTGTATCCATTCCCCCGGATATAAATGTGGTCAAGCCCCTTTGATTGGAACAGTGGTAGTTTGAATCCATTTCATGTGAAATTATGTATCAGGCTCTACCAGGTGTTTTCCCAGTGAAAGCTGCGCTGCTATGTGGCATGGCTGGTTATGTACAAGATTGTTCCAGTCTCTTAATGAGCTTCAGTGTGACAGAGATACACTGTATAACACTAATTCCATATTTTTGCACCTTGTGAGATGCATTCCTTTGTACCTGGTCCAATACTATAGCATTCTTTTTAGGTTGTTAAGATATATATTTTTTCAATTTCGGTAAGTCACCATATTAAGAAAATATAAATTATAAGTTACAGATGGCCTCGTACTCAGCACTTCTTGTGTCATGTGCAATAGAAAGTAAGTTATGATCCAGAATTAACTTGCTCCTCTGATACTCTGGAATAGGTTAAAAAATAAAAACGACAATATCCTGATGCAGGCTGCAAAATGCTTCTTGGATTTTCATACATGTTAGTCAGCACATGTTTAGATGCAATGTGTGTTGTACATTAGAGGTCTGTTCCCTAGATGATATCAGTATTTTGGTGTACGGAAAAGTGCCCACCCGGTAAAGTTCCCACCCAGAAGTTCCCACCTGGACAAAAAGTTCTCTTCTGGGTGGGAACTTTTCCAGGTGGGCACTTGTGGGTGGGAAGTTTTCCGGGTGGGAACTTTACCGGGTGGGAACTTTTCAGGGATTCCAGTATTTTGCACTCCCACCAATATCTCTGTCATCTGTTTGCATAAAAATGTTGTAGATTAATAGAGGTGAAATATACAGAAGCATATACAAATTTCCCTGTGGTAAGAAAATTCAGTAAAATTCTGCTGTATATTAGACAAATAACCTCAAATTGTTGTAGAGAAATAACAAATATTCTAAAATTCAAAGCAAGGGGGCCATGGTGGCGCAGTGGTAACACACTCGCCTCCCACCTCTGAGATCGGAGTTCAAATCCCAGCCCGACCTCAAGTGGGAAAGCTGGTAGTTGCTAACCGTTGGCTGGCAGTTTACAGTACAGAACCTTGACCAACTGTATTGTACTGGTTTCCTCTGCCCTCCCAACTACCCATCATGGTATGACCTGTACAGTGTTGAAAGGGACATAAAACCCCAAGTAAATAAATGAATAAAATTCACAGTAAAACAAGGGTAAGTGTTCTTTGTCAGTGAAAAAATACTTGCAGATACTACTATGGGATATTTTGCATTTCCTTCTCTATTCTAATGTGCTCACCATTCTCTTTGCTCAGGACTGCAGCTGATATGTTGTCATAGTGCTGTTTTATGATGCATACACAATGTCCATTTGCTGATGGTTTGTGATTAATGCAATCGCTGGCAATTTTTTATTGCATTTTCTACAAAACTGTTACATAAATCTGGGTGTCATTCGGCAAAAGGTAACAGAAAATATCCAGATCAGAAAATGCATCCCAACAACTATATGTGTAATAGTTTAATTTTCTTTTAAAATTATTGATGCTATAAGAAAATAATGAATGTATCTGTATCCACAGTTATACAGTAGAATCTGCATTATATGGGTTAGCAGGTTTGGCATTTAATCACAGGCTGTCCACCTCTGTTTGCGTTCGACCCCACACGATTGAAAATGCTTAGGACTTGTCCCCATATGACCTTGGCTGTTGAGTGGGATGTAAAACAACAACGTTGACCTTTGCACTATATGACCATATTTAGAGAAAAGATATTGGTAATGTAATAGAGGAATACTAAAATAGAAGAGATAGTTTGGTATTAAATAATAGGGAGATAGTTACATATTTGGAAGAGTAGAAATTAGGTCATATTAAGTAATAGGGAGGTAGTTACATATTTGGAAGAGTAGAAATTAGGTCATATAATCAAACCAAATTAAATCATATGATAGCTTCCAAGAGGTAGACTATTAATGCCTAATATGTGTTTAATATGCATATATATTTCAACGATATGATGTGGAAGGTCTCATCAGAGGCTCATAGTCATATGTTTGGATAGTAGAAAGTCGGATTACAGAGGTCTACTGCTTAAAGTTTACCAGTTAAGGTCAGAGAAATATCTTGCTTTTTTCTATTGGTAACAGTGGCATAAATAAAACTCCCAATATGGGTTCATGCCAGCAAATCGTGTAGTGTGACTGAACTCTTTAAGGTAATAGCATGGCTTAGCAACTGCATTTTAAGTAAAATAGAAGTTGAATAGGACTACCAGAAGTCGCAATGTGGACTTGTCCCGGTATGACTCTGGCTATTAAACCGGACTCAAACCCTAATTTTGATTTGGTTAACTCATGAAATAAGATAATGGCATAGTTACTTTATTTTTAGAAATTTGTAGCTATACTCTTCAATAATATGAGCACACAATGACATTATTTTGATATATATATCTATGGAGAAAAAAATATATTGACATCACCGCTTTGTTTAAACTAAGATACATCTAACCTTATAATAATATATCGTTTTTTTAACAGCATTGTTAAAAACATTCCCTAATATTACCACAATTCAGGTTTTGTATATTATGTAAAATTAACTCCTATTGTTCTGTATCTAATATCTTTAAAAATGTCGTAAATGTTCCATTTCTTGCTGTTTCTATTTATAAATATGGTCGTGGTAACAATGTCCATGAAGAGTAGATTCCCCGTTCATTTACTTTAAAGCCCTGGTTCTCCTGTGAGTGGTAATTGTCACATGTTTTGGCCGACTTTGTGATGACATCATCATTAGCTTATACAGTAAGAAAGCTGAAATTTGCCACAGCATATGAAATTTGCGACTTTAAGTACAATATTGAAGAGTTGAATTTCCTTTTAAATGGTTGTAGAATATTGCAATCAACCTATTATTTATATTCTAGGATTCTTGGTAGAAATCTTTACTCTTCTCTATTGAGATCTGACTTAATAGGTTTATATATAAGTTTCAGAACCTGGACTTAGTCTAGTAATTGATAGAAAGTCTCACTCAATTTCATACTCATAGTCAATATAAACTACACAGTGTAGTGTTTAAACCTTATAAAATGAGTTTTATAAACTTAAACTCAAGTTTTATTTTCTACATATATTTGTGTAAGTTGATTCTGGATAAAACACAATTGGAGTTTTATGACACGACTGGACTGGTATTTCTTAAATCTGTCCATCACAGACTCTCAGTTTTAAACTGAAGTACAATCTTTACTTAAGTATCAACTTATATTCAGTATAATCAATTAAAGTCCAACCCAGAGAATATTCTCAGATTTCAGATTGAGTTTAAATTCAAATGGAAATTTTAAACCTAGTAATTATAGAGCTTTATACTGGTGTCAGAATTTGATTTTTATGAATATATCAGTTCAGGTGTATACATTAAAGCTTAGGATACAGTTACCTAGTCATAGACTTGATAACTGAATTAATCCCAATAGAAAATGCACAAGAAAGATCAGGTATTTTCTTTTATTTTAAAGAGAAATTCCATTTATCAAAATTCTACTTAAAGGGTTTGTATTGTACTTAAAGAAACTTATTTTCCCAAATTGAAAGCACCTTCACACAGTACTAGATATTTGGATGTAATCCGGGCCATGACCTTTCGTTTTAATTGTTATGCAGATGTAGTGTTTGAATATTTGAATATATCTGGGTATAATTTCCTATTCTTACACTTCTCCATTTCCCTCTCTTTACATGAACAGAGTCGGGAAGGGGGTGCATAGGGCAGTGGCTACAAAGGGGTTGGAGGAGGGAGGGAGGGGGGGGGGGAGGAGCTGTGACTTCAGGAAGAGTAACTGTGCTCCCTTGCTGTTTGGATCAATGAAAGTAATTACTCGTGTAAGTTCTTCATAGTCTTATGGGAGCGTCAGACTAAAGGGTGTTGCACACAGGAAACGACCCGACCCGATCCGACATATTAATGGCAGTTTGCCTATATGTTGACAGGCATGGTAAAACACACTGGATCCGATGCGATCCGTATGTTTTGATATTTTACAACAGTTTTTTTTTTACTTTGCTTGTACAGTCATACATACAAGTTCTCAGATCTCTGTATCTGATCCCAGAGTAATAAAACTGGTACTTGTATCTAGGAGTGTGTAACAGTTGAAAGAGGAAGTTGGATTTATATAAAATACAGGATAGCCTTTACCTGAGCTTAAAGTGTACAATATGTTTTTGAAATATAAATAACTGGTGTAATAATGAAGTATTACATGTTTTAGGAGAGGCAGAATAATCAGTAAATTACTTTAAAAGCTAAAATATGTAAGAGTATAATTTAGATTGTGCTCTGTCTAACAATATTTTTACCTCAATATAAAAAAAAATTGAGCTTTGGGCAATACTATGCCTTTCATTGATGCAACCAATAGAGAACCCCCTTTCCCCCTCCCTACGACCACATAAAAATTGGAAACTTTTCTAATTTAGAAATGTCGGGTCGTGTCTTGCAGTGTCTTATCTGATAGGATCGGAGTATGTGTGCATACATTACAAAGAAACACCATGGTCTATATATTTTGTCTGATCGGATCGTGTAGGATCGTTTCCTGTGTGCAACACCCTTTATAGGTGGTGGTTGGCAAAATGGTTTGGCAGTTTAATCACCCATCTCAGTAATCATGGGTTTGAATCCAGATGAATAAAAAACGCATAAATTACACAGACAACTTGTCCTAATATGGTATTAACTGGTAAAGAAGGTGCAAGCACCTTACTTTGGTATTTTTTTGTTTTGCTTTGTCTTTAAAGTCTTTCTTTTACTTAAAATGGGTAAAAGAGGTGAAAAAGTGACTATTTGTTACCTCTGTTAATCCTAGCAGCAAAAATTGTGTGATCATAGTATTCTGTATGTGCTTGTTAGCAAGGTTAAGAAAAAAAACCTATTGCGTGGATTTACATCATATTTTCAGTGGATGGGTCTTGCTGTAACATAGAACTAATTTAATTTTGGGAATAATTAACAACCAATTTCTGATCCCTGGTTTTGGTGGAGGTATGCACTCTCTGAGTGCTGTTGTTTTATATTTTTACTTTTTGTCACAAAGGGATGACCTATATTTGGACAGCATTGTAGTATTTTCTCAAATATGTTATTATCAATTCAAACCCATATATACATATGCACAGAGGTGGTTGTTTGAGTATAGTTTAAACATATGTTATTCCTAATTAGGCAACAAATGATAATACCATTATTTAAAAGCTTCTTGTATGATGAGGTTAGCAATGAGATAAGACATTATGGGCAGTGTAGTCACAACACAAGCATACTATTAGTAAGCAATCAAACACTTTTAAAGTAATTTAATTCTGTTAGGTAGACTTCCCTTTGAAGTTGCAATAAATATCAAGTACTTAAAGGATATTTTGAATTGTATGGGGACTCAGTGGTGTAGTGGTTAGAGTGTTTGCCCTCAACCTCGGTGGTCGCCAGTTCGAAACTTGACCGGCTAATATCCACTGGTTCCTCCACCTATAAACTACCCGTTGCAATATGACCTTGGCTGTTGAACGCAACATAAAACAAAAAATCTAAATTATGAATTGTGTTGTTTGAAATTTGTGGTTTAAAATAGAAATATATGTCTAGTCCATTAAAAATCCACTTAACAGGAACAGTCAGTATTTAGACATTTAGATTTAATTGAAATAGAATATGCCTTTGATATTGGTTGGTAGGTTGAGTCTTTTTCAAGGCTAGCAGTGGCCTTTCAGCAAGGGTAAGAGACACATTGCAAAAGTTCAGTATATCCATGTAGCAGCCCCATTAGACAAGTGTTAAAGATTTAAGGGGCCTTCACATTGCTCTGGACAAATATTCGAGAGAAACTGATCTTAATGGAACCAAGCCTCAATACATGAGCTCAATTATGGACACAACCAATCAAATGTATTGTACCGCCCGTAATCTTTGCTAATCAAAATCCTTGAAACTTCTGAGATAGTGGGGAAATCCCACTTTGATTAAGCGTTTTTATACATCTGCAATATCAGGCTCAAATTATTAACTTTTGGTGAAGTTAAGGAGAGAAAATTTAGTAAAGTATGTATAAAACTTCTTTGAATGTTTTGGAATTTTAATTATAATGAAAAAGATGGGCATTTACTAGCATTTACACAATACTTTGTGTTTTGGGGTGGACAATAATTTGAAAATGGGCGCTCGCTCAGACAATATCAGAAAATCTGAATAGTTTTCTAGACAATCAGAATTCATACAAAAAGCTAAAGCCAAGAAAACCCTTAGGCTTCAGAGGTTTGAAGGTTTATATACCATGCTTGTCAACAACTTCCCTGGCAGCATCAGAGTGTGAGACAGTATTATAAGGTAGATCCTCTCTCTCATAAGTTTAACAATAGTGAAATTATTGCCTCAACGTGTGAACATCAGCACCCAAGGCCGGTATTCTGTAACAAAATACAAAACTTCAGGTCAGTTCTGCAAAATATTAGGTAAATTGCCTAAAATTGTCACCAATAACTGAAATTTGATGCGAATGTTGCATCTTTTAAAGTAAGATAATGAAGTTTTCTCTGCGGTGGCAAATTTCACACACTGTGGTAACTTTCTCATTTATTTCTCTGTTACCTTCCTCCTGACTTCTCTGCCCTCCTCCTCAGATCCATCCCCCCACACCTCACCCCATCTTGGCTTCACTGTTTATCTTTGTATTCTTCTCAAGGAAAAAAGAAAAAAAACTGAGCTTAAAGCCCTGTTGTGTGAATGGTAAGGAAGCTTTTGTTACATGTAAATCTGCGTCATACAATTTGTTAAGAAATGTATAGCTGAAAGTCACGTGTGTAATGCCTCTGCATAAGCTTCTGTCTGCTGATGGTCTCTGCATCTTGAAATTCCATATTTTCTACGCCATAAAGATAAAAGTTGAGTTTTGTCAATGTACAGTCAAAGGTCTTTAAGTAGAGCTTTGTTAAGTTAATTGCCTTGTTAAGTAGAAATAAATATCAGTGCCTTAAAGGGGTTTTTTTTGTGTAACTGTTTTTTTCTAGAATTTCCTGCTTAAATAGATATAACTTTATGGTAGCTTGTGATTCGACCTAACGCTATGTCACCTTGGCCCACTAGTGCCACCTAACAGCTGGCTCGGTTATTGTGAACTCTTTTTTTCACAAGTTGGTCTCGGGTTGGGAGTGGCCTCCCAAGATTAGTAGTGTGTCCGAGATACTAAGCCTGTAGCGTATAACGTCTATAGTTAACAATTAAAATTTTTCAAATTTGTGGGAGCTTGTGATATGACTTGACAGTGTTTGATCATAACTTATTTTAGATTTGTCGCAGCTGACATCAAAATCAGGCTCAGAATTATTTTCTAGATTTCGAGACAACAGTTTGTTAAAAGAATAATGTCTGCTGAATAATAATATTTAATCTGCAGTGGAAAATTCAATAAATTACCCTGTGCAACCAGTTTTCAGATCCCATTGTGAGAAATGCAAAATTTTTGGTTTGCATATTAAGTAGAAATTTTGATGCAATAGTCACTAAAATATTCACCACAGTAGTGTATGAAATTTTCCACTGGGAGAAACTTTTTTAAATTATGACAAAATCAACCAAATTTGTTCCAGTTTTGCATCATGCGACTTGTATACTAATTCTTCTTATTCAGAGTCTACCATAAAATACTCTGTTCCTTAGCTTAGCTTAAGGATAATAAACAAAAACCAAAATCACTGTCTAATCAAATCTGTATGAAAGGTAGCAGGTAGGTGGGGGTTTGGGGGTGTATTTTTTTGCAGGGGGGCAGTATTATATCTCACACCATCGTTAGGATTGTTACTGCTCCTGTATGACAGTGACAAAGTTGGGTGTCAGGAAATAGCATGTGCTATACATAGGAACTGCCTTGTTAAATGTCTATTTTCTACCGAAGAATGATGTCGCCTGAGTTTTGAGATTGTTAATATGAAGCCTACTGTCTCTGTGTGTGAAGAATATAAGAGTAATAGTACATTCACATCAGAATCTAAATCACAGTGGAATTCCTTTTAGTAGAGAAGTCTGCCTTGTAAGACAAAGTTAATGGATAGTGCTTATAAGAATGTTATTTCCAATAAAATGTAACCTATTTTATTCACAAATCCTGCCTAAATAGAAATATTTTATTCTGGACCCTTGAGATTTGACTGAACAAATTTAACTGTAAATGAATGTTGTGGAAGAGAATGTTGTTTTTTTTTACTGCAGGTTAAGGTTAATAAAAATGTACAGTGGATTTAAATAGTATTAGTAGAACCAATGTAAGCTGAATTTAAGTAGAGTCAAACCATTTAAGTCAGAATTTTGATTAGTAGAATTCCCTTTTAAATAGAAGTATGTATGATGTCCTTAGTGGGCTTTTCAACTGAAAATTTTCATTACATCTGGACCTATATTCATGAACATTCTTATTTTTAGAGCAAGAATTTTCTTAGAAAATAAGAATTTTCTTTTTAAGAATAAGATTCTTTCAAAATTTTCATAAAAAGGTATTTACAGTTGTACAATACATTGTACAAATCTTATTTTTATGTCGATCAACTCACTAAAATACTAATGATGTCTGTTTTTTTCACACTAAGCTGTTCCATCCATCTTTTATTATGACCTTTAAGCAGTCTAAAAATTCTCTTTGAGTCTGAAAATTATTATTCTTAGAGATTATCCTTTTTCTAAGACTTTTTCTTTGGAAATGGACTGTTTTCTTAGAATCATTCATAAGTCGATTCACAATGTCAATCAGTTTTCCATAAGTGTAGGAAAATCCTTGTAGAAGTCTATTATTTGAAGTCTAGATTACATGACGGAAAAAAAATTTATAAATACGTTTTCCTTGGAAATATTGATACAGCAAAGTGCAATAATTTATGATGAAGTGATTTTCAAGAGTATTTTTTACATTTAACACTGGAATATACATAAATCATTGTTTTGATCATAATGTAACCCAGTAATTTGCTCATTCAATCACTCTCAAGTGTGTAATATTTGCGGGGGCAATTGTAAAATGATTGAAGACATTAACGACATCTTGGAGAGCCTGGCCAATGAAATGCAGCCTTACATCACAAGTGTCTTTGATGGTAGAAATTCCAGAAGAAAACAATAAAAATGAGAAAAAACACCTGTCACACTCTTCCATTCCTTTCTCCTGGTAACCCCCTTGTTTGGAAAGGTTACATAAATACATCTGCCACTGTGGCCTAGCAGGGAACACACTTGTCTAGGAACTCGGAGGACGTGGGTTCAATCCCAGGTACAGGTAGATACATAGTGGCTCGGATGACCACTTAAAATGGCGGTCCTCTGTCATTGGGTCCTATCCCCAGTGGCATGTTAAAGAACCTCAAGGACGTTGATAAATGGTCATCTTGAGCCTGTATCTTCCAGGGGAATGTCAGTTACTTGTGAGTTGGGGCTGTACCTGTACAGTCGGATTGGTTAAATAGCGCTTTGAGTCCTGTAGTATATGGAGATATTGCACTGAGTATAAATACATAATAATCATAATAATAATAATATATGAATTTTACCCCAAGTGTCTTGAAACAGGGTGGGGCTCAGTGCGGAAAACTAGGGCAAAGTATCCACAATGCAATTATTGTGTCATGTCTGGATACCTTAACATTTTAGTTGCAACCCACTGGCAGTACAAGTAACCCAAATATGGTGGTTTATGTTAACAAATCCCACAAAAAACTATGTTCAAATATCTGTGAGAAAAAAATATATGAAAACTGTGTTGAAAAAAAAAGATTAAGTAAAGGAATTTGACTTGTAAATTATGTTTCATCCCGTGTTTCTTTGTGAAAACGTGCAAAATTTCAATATTTTTATGAGTACCTAGACCATTTGGTGGCTTTTCAGTTGCTGTAGTTAATATTTTGAATTTAAATTATATAAATAGCTCAAGATTTTATTCTCATTGAATCAGATTATCTTATACCATGTACTACAATTAATAATTGAAGCATGTTTTGTTACGTTTGTTTGAAAGTCTTATATTTTGCCAAGTTAAATCTCTTATTATCAGCCATTTTACATCCATTTTGAATATGTATAGAAGCATTTATTTTTGACCTCTAACAAACCACTATAAGATGAGCATCCACTGGTAGGTAGCTGTTCACTGACAGAAAGCCAGTATGTAGTTTTATGTTTGATTGCATTAGAACTGTGTGAAACTTTATGATGCTCCATTTCCATTTGTGACATTACAAATTAGCATAAAAACACATTCACCAATATTCAGACACTTTTTTACCATATTCAGTGTGCAATGTTCAACCACAATTGTTCGAAATGTGGATGCATTTATCTAGAGAATCATGGAAGCCCCCTTAGAAAAAGTAGCCATCAAGGGGCTTTTACTGTAGATTAACAAAAATGGGAAAATACACTTAACTGTTAACTAATGACCAATGGATAAAGTCACAAACGGATTAAATAAATTAACATGCGTATATAATGAAAGTTTCAGCCAGAATTTTATTTCCATGACAGTTTCTGACCAGTTCTTTAGCTACAATTGTTTGAGTGATAAAAGGTCACACCGAAGTATTTATTTATTTGGGGTTTTACATCACTTTCAACACTCTACAGGTCATATCACGATGGGTAGTTTTGTGGGCAGAAGAAACCAGTACATACAGTTGGTCAAGGCTCTGTACTGTAAACTGGCGACCAACGGCAAGCAACTACCAGCTTTCCCACTTGAGGTCAGGCTGGGAACCCGAACCCCGATCTCAGAGGTGGGAGGCAAGACACACCGAAGTAAACATGGCAACAATATGAATGAAAATACCTCAGGCTTTAATCTGATAGAGTAAGAAATCTAAAATTCGCCACATATCTGAAATTCGCCACATGTGAAAATACTAATAAAATAAATGAATTGTGGTGAGATTTGTTGAATGTATAGTAAATTAAGGCTTTTTGAACTGAAAAATACCAATTGTGAGACAAAAACATCATTTTCTTCATAAAATTAACTAAGGTTTTAGAGGTGGCAAATTTTAGATTCCTGGCGAATTTTAGATTTCTTACTCTAAGTTATAAAATAATGAGAACATGTACACATTGAGGGCAGCAAGTATATCAGATAAAATGTGTTCTGTTTAATATAAAACCTTTACAGAAAACTGAGAATTATTGACTTTACGTGTAGTGCCAACAGCTGGTTCATCAGTTTGACGTAAAACCTAAAACAATGCTTCTGTATATTATCACCTCACCAATAAAGTTGCATTCTGTAAAAAAATATAGTGTCTAAGTAACATGTAAGAAGGGTGCCTACATGTGACAGATTAAGTTGGGATTACATATTATTGATTTACATAATCAGATTTACGTTCACGTGGGCTAATTACAGTAAGCCTGGATTGGATGAGATGACTTTGTCCCACATGATGATATCAATCTTTTAGCTTGCTGCTGTTAATACAAAACCAGCCGTTGAGGTAGTCAGTATATATTTGCCCTTCCTTTGATACTTCAAATCTGACAGAAATTATTGCTTCTTAGATTGCATTTGTATTTGATGCAGATATTTATTGTGGAAATAACATTTCAGTACGGTAGTACAAATCCCTTTTAAATTGTAAAAATGAGGTCCTTAGGAGGATTTTCTTCTATTGGAAGTTACACTGTCATCTGCAAAAAACCTCTTTAGGTAGATGGATGTTTCTGGTTCCTTAAGATTTTGGAGGGTTCGACAGTTTCTTAATTTCGCTATTAAAGTCGAAATAAAAAAAAAATAATTTTCTAAATAACCTTAACTATAAAATATATTTTATGAAACAATTGCAACAATTTACTGAAGTAAGCACTTACGTATGACGTTAGTGTAACTTGTCATCACCAGTTAACATTTATATCTCTTGTTAATTCCTTGAGTTTAAACTTTTGTTTTCAAGAAGTGTGCTTGCAGTTTATTCATCCCTTGACTATAAACTGTGTACAGTGGCAACCATTCAAGTGATCTCGATTCATTATTTTTGAAGCATAATTTATGCCCATACATTCATTAAAATCGAAACAAAGTACATATAGGTCAGACTTATATTTGAAGTGATATTTGAGAGGACCATTAGAACTGTAACACAGGAACGTAACAGGTCCATAGCAAAAGTTGCCAGTCTATATTTCAGTGTTGGTTAAATCAAATATTGAGTTTCTATTTAACCAAGCGATAAGTACTAAAGAATAAATGGTTTCATGTTATTTTCTGTAGTGGCAAGAATTGGTGCCCTCGTCCTGAAATAATTTCGCCGATTAAAAAAAAAAAATGAACATTTTTCTCGAGGTACAGGACATCGACCCCTGTAATTCTAGATACAGATCTGTGAGAAGAGTTACCAGTCTCAGACTGGGGAGGTAGGTGTTCATTTCCTACACTGAAGGAACAGAGGCATGAAGCTGTCCAAATGTGTATTTTGAGAGTGAGAACATGCACACCCCACTCCCGACCCCTTATGGAAAAAAATGAATGCAAAAATACATTTGCTGTCAATTGTGAGAGTGAATACTGGGTCAGCACAAAACCTAATGTGTATTAGTTTTATGGTGATTTTTTATCAAGAGAAAAATTTCTTCCAAATTTTTGTTTTAGGGCTTTTTCACTGATATAAGTAGTACTGTGGAGGGAGGGAGGAGGGATGGCAATCTGCTAACAGTATTACCCCCCAAAAAATTGCATTTGTGTCCTTGGTCGATTCTCTAACATCAATGAGTGGGGTTACACTTGATATAGCAGCCAAATGATTGGATAGAACTTTTCCCTTGTGTTGTTTTTACATTGTTTGGGGTGCTGTCACTGTTTATTTTCCTCTGAAAATCTTAGTTCCGAAACTCAAAAGTTGAAGCTGCCACTTTCCTTGTTGTAATGTTAATTCTTAACAATGAAAATTGATTTTGATGCATTCTTTAAAATTCAGTTAAAGTCAGTGATCAAAGGCAAGAAATTCATTATAGTTCCTTAAAGATATTTTTCAACATTATAATTTGCTGTATATACTCTAATATTAAGCATATTGTCAAGCTTATTTGCATGATATTGTAACCGATACTTTCGTATCTAAATACCTTCAAGCGAATTACCTCAAAATTAAACCTCTAATCTTAAGCTACAAATGTGGTGCTTTCATATATAAACTTAATTTTCAACACTTTTGATTTGAAACCATTAAAAATCGCAAATTTAAGAAAAAGAACTTGTTACAAATCTACATTTTTACAAGAACAAAATTAATCCTTTATTTTGATAGTGTTACCATGTCTTATGCTCTTGTTGCAATACGAAGGCAAAGAAACTTTTGTCCATAATCTATTCTCTAGTGACCTCTTCTGTTGCCAACTCTAATGGGATTGTTATTGATGTAGTAAGAAGCTCAGTGTATATAAAGTCAGAAGAACAAACAAAAATCTCTGGAATTATACCAGGCTGTGGAATTTTATCATGCAAAAGTTTTTACTGAATTTTGCAAATTAACTGCCAAGTTTCCAATGATATTGACTATTTCATCAAAGTAAATTACACCACAAAACATCTGTCAAGGTTTTGTTCAGGAATCTTGCATTAAAAAATTTATTCTTTATTGTAATAACATTGAGGTGTGTACCATCTAACTGTATGTACACGTGTATGTGGCTTACGACATCCAATGGCCGACCTCAACATTTTGTAAACATACATCTAAATTCACTTGTCATCCGATTTTTTCCCTCCCAGAGCAGAAAAATGGCCATTTCAAATCAGGCGTCAGGTGTGGCAAATCAGAAGTCGGATACATGTGAGCAAGTGAACATAAATGAGAAGGAGGGGAAAAATCGGATGTCGTTAGCCGCATTCATGTGTATGAACACTAAGAATACTGAGTTACAATTTATTAAACATACAGGGATCAGATCAGTGTGTCTCCTTAACCCGTAATTCGACAGAGCAGGGCAGGTTTTAATGGAATAGGTCCTTTAAAGACCGGATATTCATTTGCTACATTAACAGAAATTCTACTCAACTGAGTCTCCACTACAGGTTGTTTGAAATCAATTTTCCAGTGATACCTTGGTGTTTAGTACAAGTTTCTTCCTTGTTTATAGTGCTAAATTCCCATACGTTATCCTCACTCTTAAAGCTTTTGTTTTGGTGTCAAAACACGATCAACCTACCCAGCTATATGCCTGTTACTAAATGAGGTAGTACAAATACAGTTACTACTAACAAGGAGAATTCAGTCAATTACTACTCATTTGACGCTGGCTCCTCCCCCTCCCATAGCTTCAGTACGTGTTTTAGTGTGAAGCAGTTTTTGTCATTACAATAATTCATGAAGAAAGTAAATGAGAATAACCTGGGAATACATTTATTATTTTTTTTAATTCTTGGGAGTTTGTTTAGATTTTTAATGTTTTTTGGGGTTGAGTGGAAGGAAAATCTTGTCCAGACTGTGTCTCATAAATTGTAAGTAGTGGGAATTTCAAATTTGGCAGGGATGTTTCTTTTTTACAGAGCTTCTCATTGTTAATATTATATAAAACTTTTTGTAGAAATGATAGAGTAATCTAAACATTGATGTTTTCTATGTTCACCAATGGACCTTAATAAAAGTATGCATACATTAATGGCTGATTTTGGATTGGATTGATGTACACCGCTCGGGTAATTTCCCTTTTATGTTCTGACAAGAGACGTTATAATCATGCAAAAATGGCAACGTGATATCTCCTAATTTTCACTCAGTCAAATCATTATTAACACAACTTATGTTGGTGTTCCAAAGTATTTATAGAATGGTGTGTTCTTGGTACGGTTTACACCTGTACAATGCTGTTTCTGCTATGATCAAAACAATATTACTCTGATGTTTGAGCAAAATCCTGATGGATCAATAAAAACATGATACAGTCCTGTCTGATTGGTTATTGTTCAAAGGCAGGATTAATTGATAATTTCTCAGATAATCAGTTTGCTATAAGTGGATTTACTTGGAGTCTTAGTCCATTACTGAAGCACATGCAAGCATTAGATCTGCCTTTGACTATCACTTTGTATAATGTAAACCCTTTTTCTGAAAAATATTTCAAAATAACTTCAACTATGCCATTAAAATAACACTTTCAAAATTCTTGCTTGTATATATATATATATGTGCAAGTACAGTTGTTTTCATTCAATTTGCTGTAACACTACATTCCACTGCTAATTAATATGTATGTCACAGCTTAATTAACTTTTTTTGTTAAACCCAGCTAAAAATAATAGTTAAGATTTATTTTTCGAGTATAAATTAGTGTTGGCACTTTGAAATGACTTTTACAAAAGTAGCTTCTGCAGTGTTTGTGTTTCTATTTTTCTTAGTATTTGAAGTGACATATAAGGTAAAAAGGGGCTGCTGAGATTTTGAAGTGCATCTTCTGCTAATCATGTGGTGGTGGTGGACCAATTCACGCCCGGGTACCAATTCAGGCCCACCCCCAATTTTCTTGAAGATTTATAATTTTTCATAGAGAAGATGTTTGCCACACCATAGATAATCATCAAATTGATCATATACATTTGTAATATATTGTTTAACTGTGATTATTTTGGATAAATTCAGGGGTGGGCGTGAATTGGTACACAGGCGTGAATTGGTCCACCACCACTACCGCACCATATAAGACTCAAAATTAATGATCAAAGTGAAGTACAGTGTTATTGAAACTTTTATTATCCAATTTGAAAATAAGTATTATGTGCAATATGCATAAATGTTAATATACATGATTTTAATTTCTAATTATTTGACAAAAAGAATTTAACGCAAAACAATCAGTACACAGTATTTAAACAGGGGTCTGTGCAGAAACTACTGCTACTGTACATGAGTACTGCATTAGAGATCAGCATCAGAAAGTGATGTTTAAGGTCAAGAAATAGATATTTTACTTTCAGTGCCATCCCTGTTTACATTCTGGGAGTTCAGCCTGAGGAGTGTTTATGAGCTATAATTGTGAATCTTGATGTGAAAGTTTTAGTTTTAGGGTGAGAGGGGTGGGGTGTGATACTATTGTTAATTAGAACCCATCATGCTATAATAACCATTAGTGAGAGATTATTCCCTGTATGGAGAAAGGCTGGAAGTAATGTCTCGGAGGGAGGGGGGGGGGGATGAAGGGGAATGAGATCATGACGATCAATGCCTTGCCATATGATCTCATTTGGTTGGTTTAACCAAACAATAGTTTCTTACATGTATGTTTTAATTCAATACATAAGATCCAGAATTAACATTCACTCATTCTAGTAGAACCAGTTAGTCTTCAAAATGTGAATACAAAGGCTATGATACCATCGAACCTCTGACATCCAAACTTACCATTTATACGAATGTTTCCAATCAGTATTTATATTTAAACAAATCTAACAAGAGTGTATGACAGTAAAATTTAATTATGAAGAAGTCATAAAATGCAAGGGATGAACATCACTGATGACAACAGTTAAAATTCTCAAGTTGATCATGATATCCCATCAACCACCAAAAAATGTCCTTTAAATAAGGCTAAACATTAGGGCTCTGTTTCCTGATGCCCAATGACAATGGCAAACTAACTTGTTCTAAATGTCAAATATTATGTTTGTCCTATTTCCTCAGTACTTATAAAATTGTATTTTGCCAGTAAATACCTCTGTGTGTATAAAAAGTTCATTAGGTCTTTATCTGATATTTTGTTTATGACTTCGTCTCAACTGGTGAACTTGGCCAAATTGAGGGAATTCAAGACAGATGTTATGCGTGTTTTTCCCGCCAGCAGTGGACAGTCGAATGTCCGTATACTCAATTTCTAAATCCATAATTTACTCAGTAATAGGCCAGGGATTTTCTTTTGTGACAGCTATCCCTTATTGTCGGTCCCACCACCATCCCTCTTGCATTGGTCAGCTCAAATAGCAAAATAAACCAGGTAATTATACAATGCAAATTGTGTGTCAGTTTGGGGGGTTAAGGTCAGTTACCGGTAATTATTAGTTGTGTGAACGGTAAACCGGTATGCCACATTTCGTTTCGTTTAGGTAGAAATGACGAAATCTGCAAAGAATATTTAAGTACCGGTAATTGAAAACGTCATTATATTAAGCTTTCTACTGGTTAATATTTTGTCAAGACAATCAAAAAACATAAATTTGATGAAATATCTCGCATTTGTTTACCTTGTATTTTGATGTTTATAAGCTTCAAAATATCTCACAAACACATATATCCTGTTTCAATCATGGCTCATGTACGCTCGCTTGAACATTTCACCATATCAGTGCAGACTTTCGAAATCCCAGATTTCATTTGGTTTCAAAGCCCCAGGAACCAGTTTATATTTTCAGAACCTGTCCGACCACTAGTAACTATACACACTTCATAGACCTGCTATTATCTGTATACATGATAAAATCATTTCCACACTCCCAAATCTTAATTTCTCCATTGTTACCCACACCAAGAGGTTGTGCTTTATACCTATGCTTAAAAAAAATTCCAGACTTTTCAGAAATCCACCCTGATGAAGGTCTGTGCTCTTTGGACTCCTTTCTAGTTCTGTATAAAATTTAACTGACCAATGTTATCTTACTCCCCCCCCCCCCCCCCCCCAGTCAGATATAATAGAGCCCCCCCCCCCAGTCAGATATAATAGAGGTTTTACAATTATCTCATTATACTGCTCTGTTATATGAATACAATTGTACAATTGAAACCTATCAACTTAAGGGACCAGACAAAAATGCTGAATCCTATGGTGAGGTCACACTTGCTTCTGTTAAAAAGAGCAGCTCTACTAATCAGTGTTCCAGTCAAGGGGATAAGTCAGTTCAACTGTACACTGTAATATTAATGCATAAAAGGTCAGTTGGTTTCACCTTAACTGTGGCCAGTCAGGCCACCTAAGTGAAACATCAAAGAGATGTGGTGAAAGAGTTCATAAAAATGAATGGGTCGGTGTGTAATAATACTGCTTGTGAAATTCACCACAGTAGTTATGTTGAATTTTTCTACTGGGAGCTTTCTCTTGAAAAAGTAACAGAAAGAAGGTAGAATAATACCAAAATTTTGCATCAGATTATCAAAATGGCCCAAAACTTGTCGTACAAAGCTGAACTTTGATTACATTTTTTTGTAAGTTGATGAGAAATGAGAAGCTTTCTGATATGGCTAATTTAACCTACAGTGGAGAGTGTTACATGTCTTACACCAAATAGGTATGGGGGGAGGGGTGGGGGGTAAAAAGGGGAAATGGAGAAAGCTTGGGTAAATGGCTGACGAGAAACTGTTTGACAGCAATTAGATTTCTAGAGGCTGTGGTAAAAAAGCAAGCAGCTCACTTCATTTACTCATTTCTACTCCAGTTAGTTTTGTTTATAATCTGTTGCATATTTTTGCACGTGTACCTAAGCAATAGTACATGGTAAGGATGTTGTGCTGAAGTTGTCTTTTGAAAGTTATTGGGTGTGAAGGCTCGAGTGTGTTTTGTAGACGAGAGTATTTTGCAGGTTGTTTTATTTTCTCAATTGGTATCTATTTAAGTTGAATATAACTTCAGGAACCATTGAACCTTCATCAGACTGATTGAAAATAGCTACACGTAAGTTTGGATGCATAATCTGAAAACAAAGGGTAACTTTATAGCGTTTGCCTGAGTTAAATTTCAGGTCCAACTGTTGGAAGTACTTCAACATTTTAATTTGTGTAGAGAAAAAGTTTTGAGTAAATAAAAAAGAAATAATAATAAACGGGATAGTTTGTCTGAATTTTCTGTATTAAAGCATGAACAGTAAACACTGTATAAGCATACCTGAGTGTAAGTCAGACTTTAAGGTGTCGATATCAAAATTGTAGCATCTTTTTAGGCATAAGTGGAGTTTAGCCATATCTAAACCACCAAATGTTGTAGATATTTGAGGTTTACGGCGTACAGAATGCACTGTTTTTGTGGAAGTGAGCCATATCTAGAACCAGATCCTGTAGGTATAGGAAGTTCTAGTTATATAGAGTCAACTCTGTTCACAAAAGTTAGCCACAACTGGAACCAGATCCTGTGGATATTGGAGGCTCTAGTTATGAATTGGCAACTCTATAAGTTACAATTTAGAAATACATAGATTTGGATTTAGGAGGTTCCAGTTATAGCGTAATTCTAATTCTAATTTGACTTTTATAACGCTTAATCTCCGCTGAGTAGTGGACTCTAAGGCACAACAAGACAATAGTAATATGCAAATTCAAAGTCCTGGGACAGAAATAGGTCACATACTGTAGACATTGAAAGTGAGCCATAACTAGAACTAGATCCTGAGGATATTAGAGGTTCTAGTAATAAAGAGTCTGTTGTATATTATTCCCTGTTTTAATCTGAAAAATTGATCACTAATAGGCCTAATTAAAAAAGTAATGTAAAATGGTCTACTTTATTATCTAATGAAAAATGGCCTTCAGATGAACTCATTTGAAAAAGCTGTTGCATTTTAAGGCAGTTTTGTTTCAGTAAAATGGTAGATTATGTCTGATATTCTCCCTGGTATGTGAAGTTTACCAGTAGGGTGACCCTTTAAAAGTAAAACCAAATATATGTGTCATCAAAATTTGTGCCATATTTTATCATTAATCCACCAGATGCATTTTAATTGTTCAGCAAATTCTTTGTAGTCTCACCATAACTTTACTCTTCTCACTTGTACAGATTATAGAGGTTCTGTTGTTTTAGTAGTGCGTTATAAATTTATATTCATATTTACAATTAAGGGGTAAAATGCTGAGGCAACATACATATTTTTCCCAAAAAAATAAACATTAGACTGTTAGATGCTAAGAGACTGAAACTTCTACTGACTTAAGAAACTGGAGACACAGACTAGAGATTGGTTCGTGTTGCAGCTTATCTGTTATAGAGTAAGAAATCTAAAATTCGCCACCTCTAAAACCTTAGTTAATTTTATGAAGAAAATGATGTTTTTGTTTAAAAATTGGTATTTTTCAGTTCAAAAAGCCTTAATTTACTATACATTCAACAAATCTCACCACAATTCATTAATTTTATTAGTATTTTCACACGTGGCGAATTTTAGATATGTGGCGAATTTTAGATTTCTTACTCTACAATCTTTATAGTCTGGAAGAAATCTTCTTTTCCTTGGTAAGTATGTTCAGATAATACATGTTCTTTGGTAGGGAATGAAAAGTTTAAAAAATTATTGACATTACAGTGATAACAAAATCACTCTCTTCAATATATTTTTATATTGGAGGTTAAAGTACATTGTCAAAATCATCAGAGTATATGATATTTGTGATTGAGGAATTGACATTACAGTGATAACAAAATCACTCTCTTCAATATATTTTTATATTGGAGGTTAAAGTACATTGTCAAAATCATCAGAGTATATGATATTTGTGATTGAGGAATTCCCCCCCCCCCTTCTATTTTTCTGGACTATCGTAAATTCTTTTAGACACTCGTGATTTTTAAGACTACTTTAGAGCCTTTATCTCACATGATACAAAATTTGATGAAATTGTGATTATTCTGTCAGACTCTTAAAGGGTGCCCCCATTGGTAAGTTATAAGTACTGGGGCACATTTGGCTTATATTACTGTAACCACGGAGAAATTTAAAATTCCATTCACATTAGAAAGTAGGAGAGAAAGGGGGAGGTTTGAACACACGTGGAAATAAGTAACGTAAGCTCTACGACACTGCATATAATCAGGAGCCTTTGTTGACTGGAGGGGAAAACCAAGAGAGAGGAAAATAATGTACAGAACAAAAAATCAATGCCGCCAAGACTGCTATTTACTGCACAGTTCTGCCACGGATATTTTTGATCTCGTCATTAGCAGCCTCCTTAGTCAGAGTATGAACCCATAGTCAGCAAAGCTACACAAACTATTTGATATAGAATTATTATAAGAAAAATGTTAAAGTCACGTCACTAAGCGCGACTAGGGTTGGTTGGTGATGGTTATAAATGCTGTTTAAATAAATACATAAAAAAATTGACAAAGTACCAGCGTATCAATATGGGATTTAACAAGAAGAAATCTCTGTGTGTGTCAGTTATTCTGGTACTTTTCCAAGTCACACTGAGTATTTAAATGACAATCTGTGACTGGGACTGACTTATTGAAGGGATATAAATTGTCAATATTGTAACCGGTAGTTATTGCTCATTTTTCTAGCATTGAGAGAAAAACTCTCCAGTACTTGTGTTTAGGTTACAGTTAGAACAATTGTGTTCTTTCAAAGGAAAGGTACAGTCATTGTGTGAATGTTTTATCTAAAATAATTCTCACTAAAATAGTGTAAAGGATATTTTATTTTTAAAAAGAGGAAAATAAATAGATAAATTGAAAGTGGGATGTTATACTTGGGTGTTTCTTTGATTAAGTTATTTGACAGGTACACCAGTGCACGTCCTCATATGAACTCATACCATGCAAGCTAACTGCAGCTTTGTAGGATATTATTAGATGGTTGTGTCAAGCCTGGGGATAATGTTACACTTGTTCAGTTAATGGGATCTGAAAGGATACACTATAAACTATCAAGGTGGATAGTATCGACGAAAATAAGCCTTTCGTTACCAAGGCACGTCCACCGGTAACAATGTAAGTCTGAATATTTTATGAATCTTTTTATTGTTTCATTTATGTTTGCATATTACTTAACACATACAAAGTAAACACTTTACTAAAGTCATCAGCTAAAGACTCACAATTTTCATATTTCAGCTAAAAACCTGTATAATGTCTTCAAAATCTTTGTACATTTCACATTAACATAAATTGTCCCATTTTCTTCAAATGTGTGAGCCTGACCTCAATTGTGGAATTTTGGCTTTTTATTATAATTTATATTATTTATTGTAACATTAGTTGTATGTTTTTAAAATTTACCAGGGATAAATATAATGTTTTAGCTATAAAGCTTTTGGTATAGTAACTTTATTAACAATTTTCTAGTCTAAAGTATGAACTGAGGATGACACAATGCAATAAATTGAAAATAAAGTTAGATGTCATGTGAAATACCTTATATGTACACACACTGATGATAATTCCTTTTTGATTACTTCAATCACTCACACCTTGTATTCTGTTGTTTTTAAATAATAAATTTAATAAATATATTTATATCTCTTTAAAATACAGTGATGACTTACTGTAAATGTACATCTTGGAAACAATAATGTGTATATAATAATTACATACATATCTATTTGATGTATTCTGTTTATTAATCTCTGTAGATCAATTTTTCAAATGACAGTAATTTTTCTCTGAATAGGCAGCCATCTTCTTACTTGATGTACTCTTGTTTTGCATATAACTATGTCTAAGTTTCTGCAGCAGTATTTCTGAAGAAGGGATTCATTTACTTTATATATTTGTGTACATGGTCCAATGTTGGCTTTCTGACAGCATACATTGGTTGCATTAGGAGGTTACAGTCTCATCCACATCGGGCTTTTCACTCAAAAGAATAAATGCCAGCTTGACGAGGCAATTTTACATAATCGCAGAGATAAGAAGCAATACTGGCCCTATTTCTTAATCTATCTCCCTCTTCTGGACACTCGACATTTTCTTGTCTTGATTTCTCTGAGTGTGGATGATGCTATAAATTATCCGATTCTTAATGAACAGAGTTAACCATGGAACTATGTCAGGTAATATGAATGGCTTAAGGGCATTTTATGTCCAAATTAATCTACATGTCCTGGTTTAGTAAATGTATTTTTGTTATGTAGGGTTAATTTGCAGTGGGAATGGCCCTCAAAAGTAGTGCTGAAGAGCTATTTGCCAACCGAATGACACTGATCCTGCAGCCTTTCGTTTCCTTCTAATCAAAACCAGTTTCCTCACATATTCATTATTTTAACATAAGTTTACCAAAATATTCAACTACACAAAATTTTTTCACAGTATTTTATTATAGTCTATCAATAAATTAGATATTTTGTCCTCAAAAGTCTTCAAAAAGCACATTGGGTTCATATTTATATGTGGGTAATATATCATGTATGCATTTAAAAACTTATGTCATTGCATTTACTAAATCAAACGCATCCCGTTTTTCGTTGAATTTCCACTTTTGGGAACCAGTTCTAAAATTTTCAAACAAGCACAACACTACTCAAAGAGAGCAATATTATAATTATTAGTATTATTATTTACAAAGTTTACAAATGTTACACTCTACAACAGTTAAGATGATATTGATTCATAAGTTGTTTTATGTCTAAGAAAGTTAATAAGGAAGCTTACGGCGTGTACAAGAGGTCTAACATTGCATTCAGTTCATATGCAGTAAATCTGGTACTCATTTATCCCAGAAGTCTAAGAGATTTGTAAACATCAAGGGAAATATCACTTGATGTTTGCTACTTAAAGGGTTTTAAAATCCAAGTTCTAACTAATTTAACTGTTCATTAAAGCCTGAAGTAACAGTAAAAATGCCTTTCAGCCCCCTTATTTCAAGTAAATCTAAAGCAGAATAGGTACTTTGCAAGTGAGTATAATGCATATATTTTGGATCAGATGTATTAACTAAAGGAAAAGCAAAATGAAAATATTACTAATAGGCAAGTTATGCATGTGACACTGATGAGTTTTTTTCTTTAACTTAAAGCCCCTGAAACCAGTGTGTGGATACAGTATTGCCATGTTTGTGAATATGTGCTCAGGCTAACATGCCATATTTATACAATAGGAGGTTAATGAGAAATCTTGGCTTGATTTGTGCAGAAGAGAGTGGAAAAAAACCTGACAGAAACTGTGGGAATATGAAGTGTAATTATTAGTCTTTTTCAAGTGAAAACTCTGGCTTTTTTGACGGATGGAGATTTTTGTTACCGGTCTCTGTGGAAGAGCAGATTAACTCCTTTAATATGGATGGTTAGTTCTGGATATTGAGAGATCCAGGGAGGCAAAAAATGAAATTCAGTGTTGTGCATATGTCGAGAGTCAATAGGCAGAGGCTACGAAATGACATTAGGATGTAATTACATGTACTGTACAATCAGATTTGTGGAGATTTGAAGAAAACAAACAGGAGGAATGTACTTTATGGTAACATGAAGTGGAAACCAAGTTACTTTCACTTCCATTTGTGAAATTGCTTTTCAACGAATAATTTATTTTATCCAACAGAAATTTGGTCGTACTGGATTTTAAGGTCAAGTCCTTGTCTGGTGAAACCTTTCTTCAGTAAACAAAGTGAAAGTGTAAATGAGAATAAGAATTTCTAAGAGTAAGAATTATTCCTGAGAATGTTTTAGAATTGCAAAGGAAATGATAAATTTGACAGTTCTTCCTGTGAAAAATAGGCAATATTAGTATTTTAGTTGTTGCCCAGAATAAAATGTTTGTGGCACAAAGAAATTCCTGAGAATTTTTAAAATTCTAAATATAATAGTGACAATTTGAATGCAAATACCCATTTATAGGTAATACCGGTTTTAGTAGTTTGGTTGTTGACCAGTAGAAATATATTATTTGTTGAAAAAACTGTGAAAATTAAACTTAATGGCTATTTTCAAAAATTTTCTTATTGCTGATTGGATCATAACCTAACACTGATTGAAAAAAATTATTATATGCGATCGGTATTACGAGCGAAAAATCAGGGTATACGATCTTTAGAATAGCTTCCCGGGGAAATTTGTGATCGGATCTAAATCAGTATATGATCAACATATTATATAATCGATACAATTGTCTTATGAGTGTCCTGAATGCCTGTACTATTGCTATGAATGGGTATATCTGTATAAATTGTTATGGTCAGCATCTAAAATGAGTGATGAGTGATCTGCTTTTTGAAGTAGGGTCATTAGGAACTGAGATGGAAATACCAAACAATTAGTGACCTGTGGGCCTATTATTGATGCATCATAACAGGAAGCCTGAGAACTTTCTCAGTCAAAGTAAAGACACCGGAGGCTGAACTAATTGTAAGTCCAGTGCTTATGGCTAGCTTTACGTCATGCAGTCATACTCTGGCCTGACAGAGTACAAGGCCAGGGTTAGGAATTTCTGAATCCATGTTTTACTTCATTACTATAATGAACTGAGGCAGATGGATTTTATTTTTCATAAACCGTGTATCAGGTATGGAGCATTATGTATATTTCAAACATAGTTAAAAAGAGTAAGGAATTTAGTTTAAACTGGATCAGAAACAGGGAAAACTTCAATATATGATGCTATGCTGATTGATTTTAATAAAGTATTTGACAATGTAGGATTCTTTGGATTTATGGTCATCTTCTTAACTGTCCCTTTGTAGAAATATTAACACCATCATTGGTTGCGAGAATCTCAATACAAAATATCTTCTATCCCACTACTTTTAATGGAGCTGAATTAAATTATTTGGCTTTAAAGGTTCAAATATAGATGGTTTCATACAAGTCAGAACCTTATGAAAATATTTATTGTATATAACACAATGATGCACCATAGTCTTGCCTTGTCTGAGAAAAAAATTGAGACATTTAGCTGGCAAAGAAGTCAAAAGCCAAAAACAATGGAGTATGTTTGTGGAGAGGAGAGTAACGAAAAACAAAAGGGAAGTTAACCTCAGGCGTCATAAGGAAAATCATCTTGCGAAGTTCCCATGAATATAAAACATGATACTGTGGTTTCTTGGGGTGACCTGGGTACAGTTAGAATACAGACATTGCAATAAATGATTAGTTACAAGTTTGTGATATGACACTTATCAGCCTTGTGAAATTTCAAAAAATCATTTACTTCACTAAATATAAAAAATAAATGTTAATAGAAGTAAAATAAAAACCTTCAAACTGAACAGGACTTAGTTATAAGTTCCACTTATATCCACAAAATACCTTGTTTCATGTTTACATAAATTTAATTTACACTAGTTCGGCTTATTAACCTTTACTAATATTTGCTTCTGTTAAAATCCTAATAGTTACAATTGTTAACATTACAATGTCTATGATAAGCAACATCAATCTGAATTTTTAACTGATGTAATGAAGTAAAACAATGAATTTTGTCCATGCACAAGCATTGGTAAGAAGACTATTGGTATTGTGATAACGTTTTCACTTTCACATATTTGTCATAATTCTGGCTGACAGTACCCACTGCTCAAAATATTTAAATATTAGCAAAAAAATATTGCATTGAGGTGTTCTGAATCAGGTATTTATTTAAATTTAGCAATTTATTTTTTTTTTTAGTTTAGTTTAGTTCCTCCAGTTCCGGTTGGAACACTGGGCAACAACAGCTCTCTATTTGATTCTGTCAGCAACTCTTCCCAACTTATTCCCATGTCTCGCAGGTCTTGTTGTATTGTACTTCTCCAGGAAGTGACTGGTCTGCCCCTTTCTCTTTTACCTCTCAATAGGTGTCCATTCCAGTAATGTTTTTGGTAGTCTTTATTCTGGCATTCTTAGGATGTGACCCAGGATTTTCAAACAACATTCTTTCACAAGAGTTGTACAAGCTCAGTTTGCTCTTCATAAAAATGTGATTTGATGTCCAAATGGAAGCAATCTATATAAACCCCTTAAAGTAGAACCCTGGTAAAATTCCTTTTAATTGGACATATATAGTATTTCAGGGAATGTATAATACCACATAAGGAAGAGACAATGGTAGCCGAACTGACATAAGACATAAATTAATTACTTTTCAGGAATTTTCATGTGCAGATTCCAAGTTCTGTTCTAAGTTTGAGTACTGGTTACCTGTAGAAATTACATTTTCACCCTATAATAGCACTGTAAATGCTTTATATATAATGTGCCCTTGTGTTAATGCATGTTTTAATTGAGAGACTTTGTCCATATTATTATAGTTAAAAAACAAACACGCATTTTGTGTCCAAGTTGCACCAAGTTATGGCGGGGAGCAGTATATGTGCATGCACAAACTCAATTGATATTTTTTATTAGAAATTAACTCCACCTGTCAGATATCCTGGCAGTTGAAACTCAAATTTATTAGCTCTTTTTGACAATAACTTCCAATATAATAACTTTTCCCCATTCTTGTCATGTACCATTGTCAGAAAAAAAATTAGCCCTTGACATTTATCTTGCGATGCTCAAATGATTTAGCTACTGTTTTTGCATCACGGATGTCTTTTTAGAGTAGAGACCTTTCGTCTTTGCTGTTTAATGATGATCCATTTCACGTTGGGGACCTTTGATCTTTAGTACATCATCCCCGACTCCAGTGGTATAGAGTAAGAAGCTAGACCTTTGCCACAGTATGTGAAATTCACTTTTGAGGGAAAGAATCCCTTATTTTACCATGTTTTATGGCATATTCTGCTCTGATTTACGATTTTGTGACCATTTGAGGTACTTATATAATCCATTGCAAAAGATTTCTCTGAAATGTATTTCTTGTTGCTTAATTTTAAGCATCAACGAAATTCACAGGAATGGGCAAAAAATACACTTCTCACTGTAACCTGACTCCAATAGTGCTAAGGTTACAAAAAGTTTGCATTTTATAATCCACCACACGGCGTATTTGACCTATATAGAGGGATATACAGAACAAGATATATTTTATTTGTATACAATGGCGCGCCTCCATACCATAGATAATTAGTATCAATAACTTCCGGTTTTCACTAGTATCTTGGAAACTATGCAACCTAAAGCCTCTCTTACATCCCATCGTACGTGTACGTACGTCCTGGTTACAGAGAAAATCGGCTAATTTGCAAGGGACACTTAAGCTACACTTGCGATTTTATAACAGAATTTCAAGGTCGCAGACACCCCACAATGAAAATTGGCATGCACATCATTCCCTGTGTGCTCGCAGCATTGATGTAAATGTATCCATATTTCAAGGGTCACTTAAGAGAGACTTAGGCATGTGCATTCTCCTTACTAGTGTTGTAGGTTCTCCCCATTTATTTACATTGTTTGCATGTGCCGTATAATACACCCATGTGTACCTTGCATTCATATTAACCCACAGTGGGGCCTGTGGCTAGTCGCAGTCTGTTCTTTGATGTTTAAGTACTGAACTCTTTGTTGGGAGAATTATGTATACACCCAGTTTGCATGTGCAAATCTCTGCTACCCCACCACCAGGCTTCGTTCATATTTTTCAACATTATTTGCAGCACACTTATGTGTGTATACACATACGATGGGATGTAAGAGAAGCTTTAAAATATGTATTTTATATTATTAGAAAGATCTTCAAACAGTGTTTCTGCTCATTTGTGTTGCATAAAAATCTATACAGACATGATGGAGAAATCACAAGTTAAATATTGAGGTTTTCACTGGTACCCCTGTATATATGTCAGCCATTTTCACCTTTTCTCTTTAGATATGGGTTTAGTTACTTAAAAATCATACAAAATGGTGGACAATAAAACTAAAACATCCCTCATCAGACAAATACAGAAAAACATGTATCACTCATGAGGATTAGCAATATAAATACTTGTGCTATGTAGCACTGGTATAAGATTGTTATCTTTGTTATTGTTATCTATGTCATTCGGGAAGTTTTTCTATTGTATTGAATGTGTACATCCCATTACACAGCTGAAGTCATACCAGGACAGGGTCCTTAGTGAATCAAATATGTTGTCATGAGCTGGGTGCAAAATTTGGTCACGATCGCTCACATTTGTAAGTACTATACTAATGGACTATAAGACAAATCCTCTTACATCTAGGACCATTAACAAAGCTAAACATGCGACCTACTCACTGACAGTGTAATAGGGCTTAAAAATCCAAGTAAGAGTTAATTACAGTTGATCCCTGTTAAGTGGAGCCACAGGAGAATAGATAAACACTTCTACTTAAACAGGGAATTCTAGATACATTCATTTCAACAGTCGGCTCTTAATTCAAATGTATACATGCACAACTTCTTTTGAAATTTTTACACAAAAAAGTGAGAGAACTTTCCCAAATGTTTAAGACAGAATTTTTTTAAAAGCTTGAGTAATCTTAAAAGTGCTATCCCAGCAAAGAGTTAAGCCAAGCATAAATTTGAGAGACTTATAATTACTATACTTCTGTGTGTGATAGGTCATTATTAGTTATAAATGCACATGACTTTTGTGCCTCTCTTTCTTCATTTAATTAATACAATTTCTACTTATTTCTCTGTTCCTGTGTGTGTAAAGTTACACATAGTGTGGCTGTACCTCATGTACAATTGTAAGACAATAAATGAAATACCAGCAAAGTATAAGGCTGGGCTTAAGATGGAGTAAATCCCAGTCAGGGTTATACCAGGAATCCTTGATCTTTGTGTGGTCGCCTTTCATTTGGTATGCTTCTCGTATTGTTTGCTAATTGTATTAAGAAGTGAGAAGACTGCTGGCTCAGCAGCTAAATAATAGATAGGGGAAATGTGATGGCCAGATCTAATGACCTGTTAGAATTCCCACCTTTATGTCATCTCGCTACCATAAATGTTAGAAATATGGTGGCCACAAATCCAGTTCACTGAAGGCTTTCAAACACAGTTTAACTCTTAAGTTGATTCTGATTAGGAACCAGAATAAAACTTGAGGTAAATCAGGGGCTGCATTCCACAACAATACTAACATCATTTCTAACTTAGATTTCTCGAGTATTTCTTAGATTTCAAGTAAGAAATGATGAAACTGAACATTCCTAACTTTTGTTTCGTGAATACAAAGTGCAAGAAAAACTTAAGTGAAAAACCATCCCTTACTTAGATCTAAGGTCACCTTATGTAAGTATTGTTGTGGAATACGCCCCCTGATATTCCAGGTAATGGTAAATTGTAATGGGTAGGGTGACTCAAGAACCTGGTGATTATATTTACAGTAGAATTGGTGTAACTAGAAGTCCCATAAGTAGACTATAGCCATAAGTACAAGTAGCTTCTGAGTCCCAGCAAATATTGGTGCAAAATACAAGTAAAAGTAAAAGGCTGATATTTTGCAGCTTTGACTTTGACGAAATCCACTGTACTTAAAAGAGAACTTCCATTTAACAGAAATCTGTTCTAATGCCTTGGAACAGAACTGTGTTAAATGGAATTTGAACGGACAAGTGCTATCTGAAGAATGGATATTTACGTTTACTTAATAGGGAATTTCACTTAATGAAGCTTAAGTTGTCATTGTCTGACTACACAAAGCAGAAAAGCCTTTTGGAAAAACTAAATTAAGGAGAGTTTTCCTTGCCTTTAGCAAATTGAATATTCAGATAATCAAGTGTCAGATATTAGAGGTTCTAGTGGATTTTACATTGAAACCTGGGGCCATGTTCACGAAAAGGATCAGCAAACGATAAGCCAACAATCAGTGCATCTGAATTTTCACTTATCTTTTGGCAGATTAAGGCTTACAAGTATTTTATTTACTCCATGTTTTTTTTTAATGAGAAACAAAAGTTAAATGTCCATTGCTTACACTGGAAGCAAGTTAATTTCAAATACTCCAAAGTGGCTTTAACTTGGGTAAGACTCCAAAATTGGATTGGTGTGACTGTTCTGTTGATTCACACTGATGAAGTTGTGGGGACTCTGTATGTTTCGCTGTCATCGCCAGCAATGTTATGCTAGACGTCCCTCAAGTCCTTCTGTCTTAGGAATTATATGAGGATTGAATGACTTTATTTCAAGAATTTGGTGCTGACAAAGGTATTTCATGAGAGATTTGGATCTCCACCCATCATGATCGATTCAAAATGATTCCATGTATGTCAGATTTGGTGGAATAAGAAATACAAAGACTTGGAGCAAGTCTACTGCTGATTCATTTTCTGAATACGGGCCCTGAGGTTCATGTTATTATATGATCTGCAGAACCTTGAAACAATTGGACACAAAGGCTGTAATTTACCACATATGGTCATGTGCCTTTAACTCTCCCAAGAATACTCACTAACTGGTCTCGTGAGATCAATTAGTTCATTCTGTTACAAAACAATGGCGTTTTTATCAATGAGTAAACGAAATGGTGAGTAAAAACTGGTTTCCTATAATGCCAACAGTAATACAATGTATAACTGTTGAGGTTCAATTTGAGGTTTAAGTTTTTTCTGTAACTAAGTATTTTCTGTATTTTCATCTAAAATCAATGTTTTGTATACTCTGAAGTATTAATTTATACCAGCAGTACAATTTTGGATGACTGGAAATATCTTGACTTGAATAACTGAAGTTTGGATAATGGAGGTTGTGTTATATCTTCACAAAATCCATCCAGGATCATTTTGTGTAATTAGAAAACAAAGTCATTGAGTTCTGGCTATTTAACAAAAACTACACATACATGTACTAGTAATCTGTAGTGCTGCAACAATGTTTGTAGAAGTTCAGTAGTTCACTCCTTTACTGCCCCGAAATTCGAAGTTTGGTTCAAACATCTGAAATTAGGACTTTGCAAAACATTTAGAAATCACCAAGATCACACCGCATCCCAATGGATCCTATTTTCGCCAATCTATAAAACCTGTTTTTTCATTGAAATATGGTGGATTTTATTTAAAAGATACATGGATTTTAGACTTTATTATATTTTCAACAAAGTAACAACTTGAAGATTTTATAGTAATCTGGCCCTATTTGGATTAACCAAAATTTACTTAGAGATAAAAGGATACATTTTCATATAAAAGATATTTCCAAAAGCCAACAAAAAAAAAGATTTGCTGAGATGGAATTTCACATAAGTGTTAATATACGTCAGTGGGAAAAACAGTGGTCATGTGACATGGTCTTTATTAAATCAGGGTAGAAATGAGTCGGGGTTCTTCCTGTTTCAGTTGTGGAGCCGAGCTAATGATTCATATGAACTGACATTTATAAAAAACTTCAGAAGAGGATCAAACAATATGGCTGCCCGTGTCTTTGTAAGGATTGCATGTAATTATCCTGACTCAACATATTACTACTCTTTGTATGCATTCGCCAAGTATATTGTTTTATCTCTCTCATAGTTAGGGGATGCAAAGCAAAGACTAAGGACTTGTCATAGTGAATTACAAGTCAAACCTTATTTACACAACACGCTAGGGGGTAGAAATTCCAATTCAGAGGGACTATATGAGGGACTATACCCTTCAAATAAAACTTTGCTAGGTAGAATTCCCTAGGTATTTATAATCAGGTTCCTTTAAATGACTGATTTATTTAACATTGTACCTAGTACCTTGTTTTGGTTATATTGCGATGGGACTGCCAATTAATTCATCATACGAGTTACTCTATCCATACTATATTCACTCTACCCATATCTGCCCTAGAACTCAGATCAGGTTCAGTTAAGCCCCCTTAAATAAAACTGGGTTGTGTAAAAATTAACTAGATGTACACCAAACCTCTAAATAGAAGTCTATTTTTAGTAACACAATGTGATATAATTGTAAATAACTGAGGTGCATTGGAAAGAAATGAACTAGAGCATGCTATTTTGGACTGTATGTGTTGTATTGAATGTGGATAACCATTGAATGTATACATTCAATGGGTCAAACTATTGAATGTATACATTCAATGGGTCAAACTATTGAATGTGTACATTCAATGGGCAAATCATTGAATGTATACATTCAATGGCTGAGCTGTGGAATGTGTACATTCAATGGCTAAAATCATTGAATGTGTACATTCAATAACCCAAGGCATGGAATGTATAAATAATGAAATATGAAATGCAGATACTGATTGCAAGGACTTAGTTTATAGCCTATATTGGATATTTTTAGCATAATAATATTAAGCAATTAAATTAACTGGAATAAAAGTGTTACATTGCAGGAATAGACATAAAGAAGGATCAGTCTAATAGTATAACATTCAAATAATAAACATATATATGCAATGGCATAAATGTCATATATTCAATTGCCTTATTTATGATCTCTGAGAAAGTCTTAAATGATACAGTAAGCCTTTCTGATCAAAGCAATTAAAAGTTGTATTCTAATCTATATAATGCAAGTGAGTTATTGTATTGAAACTGCTTTGATGCCCAAAATTGAATGGCTATAATCTTAAAGGGCATTAAAACCACTCCTTCATCTGCCACATGTGATGCCAAAAAAACAACACCATTACATATACATGGCAAGTGCTTTCATTAAATTCAAAGACATATCAAAGCAGTGATACTGAGCATAAAGGTTTTTCACTTTCTGTCACGGGGCATGTAATACCTAGATTACATAATCTAAATGCACCAAAACTGAAATTAGCTATGATTTTTTGTCCCAGGACAAAAAATTTCCCTTTTAAGTAAATCTCTTTGCAGATAAAATCCTATAGGATCTGTTAGAAATCATATGGTTCCTGAAAGCCCTCTGCTGTATGAATTTTTACCCGGAATTCCTGGTGATGCCGTCTGTTTCTATAAAATAGATATTAGGTTTCCATGCAATTCGATTTAACTGGATAAAGTTTTACACAGTTAATAACTGTTAAACTTAAACCTCCAGAAAAAAAACCGGATTTGATTCTAAATATGGCTTACTTCCTCTTAGCCATACCATAAGACAATATTTCTCTGGTGATGTCATTGTAAATCGTCTTCCACTTGTAGCTTTATTCAACCTACACTGCTGCCACTCATATTGAAGTTACTGTATAATCATTTGGATTTAAAGCAGTGTAGTTTTGTGACTAGCTCATCGACCAAATTTAGACAAAAAAATCCTAAATCAGCTTACCACACTATGGCAGCCCTTTGACAGTGCTTTTCTTTTGTACTCACAGACTGCTTTTGCACAATTTTTGCATTGAATATTGCAGTAAATCAGATGTTTCCAAACATTGAGTGTGGATATCCGCGGAAATGAAGCAATTAAATGTGCTGCTAAAAATAGCAACGTGCATCTTAAGGAGAAATAAGACTTGGGCTACAGAGTAAATGAGTGTGGTGACAGTTGGAGAAAAAGAAGATTGTTAGTGACAAGAAGCCTCTTTAAAAAAGACTGACTGGAGGAAATTAATCTTCAAATGAATTATATGCGCAGGAAATAAATATAAGAGGAGGGTCATAATATGTATATGTCATGGTAGAAAGTTCAGTTGGAGTTTCTACTGGTAGAAAGTCCATTCTTTCAATTCAAGGGTTTATAGAGGATTTGACTGTCCACACATAGATGATATATATTTAGACATCAACAGCCAGTTCAATATTTGTTTATTCTGGTACATAACACATATTTAATACAGGCACATAGTTTACTTAAATACTAGGTCCATTAATGTTAAAAATAATCAATGTCTGCGATGTGTATGTACATATGTATGTGCCTATTTATACTCAGCATAATATCTCCATGTACTACAGGACTGAAAGTGCTATTTGGCCCATCCAACTGTACATGTACAGCCCAACTCTCAAATTTCAGACATTCCCTTAACTGAAAGACAGAGGCTCAAGGACGACCATTTATCAAAGTCGTTAAGGTTCTTTAATCTGCCACTGGGGATAGGACCCAATGACAGAGGACAACCATTTTAAGTGGTCATATGAGCTACTATGTATCTGCAGGTACCAGGGTTTGAACCCACGTCCTCTGTGTTCCTAGGTGAGTGTGTTACCCACTAGGCCACAGTACCAGTGGCGTATTTCAAATACTGTATATGGCATCACAACGTGTAATTGAGAGGATGGAGAGATGGATCAGGTTGATAAACCCTTGAGCTCTCTTTGTAACTGTACTACAATTTATGAAAAAGACTGGGGCGGTCAAAATTGTTACATGGGTAGTTTCAGTACTGTACATTCTTTTACAAGTACTCTGCTATTTAGGGAGATCTGATTTTAATAACAAGATCGGAACTGGTACCAAGGACCTCAGGTGTGGGAGATGAATATATTACCAGCTTTAACACCGTGCAAACCCTTTTCTGTGCCAAGTGTGTGACTATAAGGGAAATGAGTACACAAATGCATCTCCTGTCATTATTTGACTTCACAGAGATCTGATTACTTTAATCCCCTGCCAATTTATACTACAGCGGCAATGCTTTCCTTTAAGCAGTCTTGTGAAAGGCTTAATTTGGTTTGACAAGATGTCATTCTTTATGCCTATCCAATGACTAAGACTTAGGTAAGTCATATTTTGACTAGTCCTCTGTGTTTCAGACTAGACTGAGTAGGTTGGTAAGAGTGACATCTTATCATTGTAATAGGTTACCAAGTTTGGTGTCTTATCATTGTAGTACATTACCAACTTTGTCATCTTATCATTGTAGTAGGTTAGCAAGTTTAACATCTTATCATTGTAATAGGTTAGCAAGTTTGAAATCTTGCCATTGTAGTAGGTTTGCAAGTTTGACATCTTGTCACTGGCTTCCATCTCTTTTTGGGTTGGTCTCCCACATGTATCATCAAGTACTATGGGCCTGACCTAGCACAATATGACCCTGGCTTTTGAACAGGGTGTTGAACAGCAACTTTGAATGTACGACAACAGAGATGAGAGCCATTGGATCAATTGTTAAAAGTTGATAAACCCTTGACCTTTCTTTGTAACTGTACTACAATTTATGAAAAAGACTGGGGCGGTCAAAATGGTTACATGGATAGTTTCAGTATTGTATATTCTTTTCCCAGTACTCTGCTGTTTAAGGAGATCTAATTTTAATACCAAGAGCACTCAAAGAGTGCATACCTCTGCCAAGGCACATCATAATAAGTAAATAGGGAAATCTGGGGTATTTTTTGTATTCAGACGGTGATTTGGATCACTCTCAAAATTTAATGGGATCTAAGTTAGACCAAGACCCTTCTTCTGATTTCTTTTTTTCAGGAAGTTCCAACCAGTTTGTGTAATCCTGCTAACAAACAAATAAACAGTCATAAAAACAGTAACTCCTCGACAGAGGTAACAATAAACATAAAATGGGCCATTCCATGACTTTCCCTCTTCTTTGATCTTTAGCCACTGGGTATCTCTTGGTATCCTATCTTCAAAATGTGGTCAGTGACTCAGACCCAAAAAAGATATTCCAAAATATAGCCAGTTCCGGTGTCACCTTACAGCTGCTCGTTGCCCTATAGTCCCTATGTAACTGTTTTATAAATAGTCACTCTCATGATATATAAGCCTATCCAATGTGACGTTAGCTCACATTTGAACTGTAATCCCTGAGTACCTGGGAACATGTATAGTTACTTTTGTAGTCCTACCTTCAAAATGTGTCAAGAGCAAAACACATATTTGCAAGTTATTAGGGAAACTCTATTGTCCAAGATTCTATATACTGAATGTTCAATTTTACTTCAAATATATCAGTTGTTTTTCATTGCAACTTTAATTTATTAATCTGTTATTCAAACTAAATCTCACTCCCCTAGTAGCATTTTCAGACAATAAATTTTCTATTGTGTTTCAATGATCAAGCTTAAGCCAATGGTCAAGGCTTCCTAAGTATACTGTATTCCCATGCCTTAAAGCTGTGAAACACCGGCCTTAACTAGAGTTGGCGTGGCATGCATTCGAGCTAAGTGTCTCACTTTTGTTAATTGCCTCATAAATAGTAAGTCAGCACCTTATTGTGAATGTCATAGGGCAAGAGGTAAAAAAACAACCGACTGCCGCCATAGTGTAAAGTGTTAGGATAGAGGTCTAAGTGCTTTGAATATTGATAAGAATGTGTCCACTAAAAAACATGTCATGTAGGGGGAGGGTGAAGGTGACTCGAGCAATGTTTATAAGACACAGAGCTGGGGCTGTATTTCTGCCATAATACCTAGATAAGGTGACCATAGATCTAAGTAAGGGTAGGTTTTTGACTTGAGTTTTTCTCGCACTTTGTATTCACGAAACAAAAGTTAGGAATGTACAGTTTCATCATTTCTTACTTGAAATCTAAGTTAGAAATGACCTAAGTATTGTTGTACAATATGGCCCCTGTATCATTCTCGATGATAAAGTTATATTGATACAATATTGATGGACTGTCATAGTGTAAATATAATCAGTGATTTTCAGATATACCTGTTCCCCATTGTAACTTGACATGTGACAAAAAAGCCTAATTCTTGCTTGTAATTATACTGTGGAGTTGTAGTGATTAAGTTTATAAAAGATGCAATGACATATGCGCAAGGTACAAATAGACTTCAACTGCAAAAATGAAATTAAAACAAATTAATAAATGTTTTACAATGTTAATAAGTGGTGATAATATCAGTATCAAATCAGTCGCGTAACTTGGCACAAATCTCCCAATTACATGGTATTTTGAACTCGCGGAAATGCACAAATTTTGCCAAAGACAACCAATGGTGAGTTAGTGTTCTATATTCTGTTTTTGTGCCAAGGTTACGCGTGTATCAAACCATTGTCAGGAGCAGTAAGTATAATAACTAGTGTTGCAGTCCCTGATTGATTGTGAACAAATGGTATAGTTTTATAGGTACTAAGGCTTGTAATGAGTTGGCTACTTTAAGTTCTCCATAAATATGTTAAGTTTAATGGTATATTACTGAACAACAAAAGTTTGAGTACACTTTGTGGTTTATTACTTAACAACAAACTGGTATTATTACACGACTGTATGTTTTTATTAAGAATTTGTTCAAACAACAGGTTTTAGTGATATATCTACAGTTAACACATCTGTATTCCCCTCTACGGTCAATTGAACTGGTTAGGAAAACTACTGGAACCAGTTGTGAAGGTTTACCATCAGAACTGCTGTAATTTTATGGGTATAAGTTAGCAATTAGCAATAACTGGAACCAACTTGTATGGGTAGATGGAGCTTCTAGTTTATATACTGAGTTAGGTCCTTGGTGGTCTTGTGGTTAGCAAAGATGGCATCTAATCACAGCCTGTCACCTCTGTGTGGGTTCGACTCCCATAAGTGACAATGCTCACTCTGGAGGGCTGGTCCCAATATAACCCTGACTGTTGAACGGGACATAAAAGTCCAACTTTAACCTTTGTATACTGAGTCTATTGTATATATACGCTGAATAGATAATTTTCTACAACTCTGTTACTGTCCAATGCTCTCTTAAATAGAGGTTTAGTTTCATATAAAGAGTCTGCTAATTAGTGTTCTGGCTTCCTAAGTCCTAAGTCTGTTCTAACTATTGCTGACCACACAATACTCTAAAGCTTTGGAATAAATTGCCTGTTGATTTATTTATTGTGCCACATCTCTACTTATTTCAGAAAAAGACCTAAAACCTAACTATTCAAGCAGAGCTCGTCCTTAATCTCATTGGCCAACTAATGTCTCTGTGGCTAACAAACCACATTTATCCAATGGTTGAATCGTTTTTTCTTTTATGATTTAAGAATGATTTCATATAGAGATTATGCAGTGTCATAAATTGGATTAGATTAGATTGCTGATATCTGGGGCCATACTTTTTATCAATAGCAATGGCTGAAAGAAAATGATATTCATATATTTAAGGTTTAAAGCCTAGAACAAGACTAGTCGTGAGATGTGGTGGATCTATACCCAAGGATGAAAGCTCTGCAGTCAAATGACTGTGTAGAATGGCATTTGGACTTTAATATAAACCTCCATGGGAGGGTTATAATGCTTTCTGAGCCCTGTCTTTTTTAACAGGGGGGCTTTCAAGGGTGGTAGAGTTTTGTCAAGCTTTATTGGGAGATGAGGATTAATGAGTAAAGAGAGAAATAGATTGGACTCATCTTGGTGCTTCAAATGTTCTCCTGCATAAACGTGTGATCCATCTGGATACTGTATTCCCCTATATTTCTGCCCATATTGGCCCATGTGACAATGGGCCTGGCCCTGGTAGTATACATGCAAATCATCATCAAAACCACTCACACCCTACAACGGGCACAACTCAAATTTCCCTCTAATATATATGATTTACATGAAACCCATGATCACTAAAACTTCTGAATTTAACCCACGAATATTAATGAGTCAATTGAATGCATTCAAGGTACCTTTGTTTGACTGTGGTTTTCTGCATAATATTTCAGTTCATGAATATTAGACTGATGGTTGTATTGGTCACCTCTATGTGTCAATCTGGCCCCCAAGAAATGAAAGAGTAGGCTTCTGACAAAGGTTAAAGTTGGGGCTTTATGTCTCTATGCCGCAGCTGAGGTAAGGACTGGCCCGCAGTGAAATCCCACATGCTGACATGGAGTAGAGTCAAACCCACAACCACAGAGGAGAAAGTCAAGTGATTAACTGCCAAATGTGTCAACCATTAAGGCCTCTAAAGGCTTCTCTTGACTTAGAAGGTACATCTATCATAAACCCAGTTAATTAGTACTTCTAATTCAGTCATGTAAAAAAGGTTTCCTAATCTGACTCTCTCCTGGAAGTTTATGTCAATTTTGTGTTAAATGAGTTAAGGATAATGTCGGCCTCAAAGCTGATTATAATGACAACATTCACCAGCTGATCTTCATTTAAAAATGATTTCCTGTTTGTGAGATATATGCCATACGATCTATGTTGCAGCAATTTTGTATTTATCTCTTTGGAAATTCTTGATACGCAACTGCACTTTAGTTTAGCAACAATTTACATTTGCTTTCCAACATATGTTGTTTTCTTTTTCTGCTTCAGGTTAATGTCTAATTGAAGTAAAACATCTTGATTTCAATTTTTGTGGCAATTTTTTTAAAAAATCAAATTAAGTTTCTTAAATGAGAATAGGGCATGTAATCTGCTAGTAGTTTAGTGTATGCCAAAACCTATGTTATCCAGACTTAAAAAAATCTGAGTATTTAATTTTATGAACTCATTTCTACCCTCCGAAAGTTATATTTTCCCAGTTGTTTTATCTGAAATGGACCCTTCGATTTTAAAAACTTTATGTTATGGATACAACAACATATATTCTCTCAGTATGGTCAGATAATAGAGATTCTGCAGTAGTTAACGCCTGGGCAATATATTGGAGGAATATCTAATCTAATCTAATCTACTGCTTTGCAGGCACAATATCTTCCCCACTAAGGGGAACTCAGTGCGCTAGTTAACAAAAATTATTTCTTATAAGGAGAGTCGAGGGGCATTCAAGGTCAGTGTTCCAGAGTTGTGGGTGAGACCGAGAGGGAAGGAGACTAAGTTGGGAAACTAGAATTGAAAAGGTGGGTTTTGAGGTATTTCCTGAAAGATGCGACAGAGGGACTGTTTCTTATTTGGAAGGGGAAAGAGTTCCAAAGAACTGGGGCATAGTGACTAAAAGAATTAGAGAAGTGTTGAATTGATTTATGAACTCTACGGTCAAAAGTGGGGGTATGAAGGAACTTGAGTTTAGGGGTAATATGGGTAACCTTGACTTGACCTTGGGACTGTAGTTGAATGTCATCTCTGATTAGATTTCCGAGTCCATCATTCCTCATACCCGCTAAAATAACAATGGCTGTATTTTCCTCAGTAGTACTGTGTTATTGATTTATTACAATTTTGAAGTTAATGAGAAGCTGGTGAATTGTGTATCCATCTTATAATCTGTGACAATAATCCGAGGACATCTGTGATAGAGTATTGGTAATCACATTAGCAAAGATTGACTTCTGTTGGACCTCCAATGGTTAATGTTTCTGTTTCAGGACAAAAATCTGCAATATTTCCATTTTTTAACGCATTAAGAAATATTATGTACAAGAATCAACAGACCCACATGGCTAATGAGGTCGTGTATATTTTCAGTGTGACAATGGAATGCTTTATAAAGTGTTGTAGTCATAGCAGCCATACTGCTCTGACATTTATATATTAATTACGTGGCTCTTCTCAAGTATATACAAGGATATTTATCTGGCATCTCATTTGAGAGAAGAATGTTTGATGTTTAAATACCATTTTTATCCTTTAAACATTGGGCTTTCAACACTGTTAAACTTTTTGTCAGAGACAAAAATTATGGTTTCAGTTTCATTTCTGCCATAAAAAAATATTCTCAGAGTGTACAAGAAAGTCTGATTAAACTTAATAATATTACTTATGCTGCCAATCAAGTAACTACATTTTTGGAGAAAGTAGCTTTGTCCATTTGAGGCTGTAATTTCACAAAATGGTCTTTACTTTAGCCTTGTTGTTTACATTAGTATTACGAGAAGTTATAAGATATTATTAAATTATAATGGGGTGTTTCAGTAGTTCCTTATGCCTTGATATAAATTGATAAAAAGGTTTTTTTCTCTTTTTTGTGAAAGATTTCTGAGTTTTCATATGAAATGAATATGTCTTGTCTTGTTGTATTGATAAGATTGAATGACTTTTATGAAATAAGTGCTGCTGTTTGACTTATAATGACTGTCAGGGCTTTAGTGGCTGATTACTTAACAGGTTTGCCATTTAATGGTCACCTGATTCTCACCTTCATGGTTGTGGGTTTGAATCCAGTTCATAGTAACATATCAGATTCACTGAAGGGTCTGCCCTGGTGTGACCATGGCTCTTGAAAAGGATGTGAAAAGTTTGACCTTGTAATTATGGTCAGTACACTATAGTTACCATTTAGGCTGTGACAGGATGCCCGGTTACCCGAAAACGGTCCAAATTCCTTAAGAAACCGAGTACAAAAGTGGGTTACCGTAAAAAATATTAAATATAGCGTAAATCAATGAAATACTTTGTATTCTGTCAGATTTCTTTAACTGATATTAGTTTTTCATATAATTTTCTTTATTTATACAGATATTTAATCATTTTTTGTAACATTTTGTTTACATCATCCACCATGTTTGCTTCTCTGCTACTTCCACTTGGTGACAACTAAAAGACGGTTACCCAAATTCGGATCGGTTCTTTTGAGGTCAATATCCAGTGCCATTTTTCTGATCGAGTCAAAGCCCTAGTTACCATACATACTGGTGGACATCATCCGTATTTACTACATGTTACCATGACATGGACTCGAACCCAGGACCAGAGAGGTGACGACTGAGCCAAGTGACCATATGACAAAGTTGATACCCACCAGGTCATTGAGGCTTCTGCAAAAGTACCAGACTAATTGACTATGATGAACGTCAGTGGCTAACAAGGTTAACAAATTAGGCAATTTAATCACTTGACCCATTCATGACCACATGTTGGATGAGATGAGGACCTGTCCACATATGACCTTGAAAAGGATGTGAAACACCAACTTTAACACTTGTAACTATGGTCAATACACTAGTTATGGTTACTATAGATATTGAATTTATTTCAAATTATTATAATGGGTAAATTTGAATATAATGTCTGTTGAAAAAGAGTTATGGGTGTAGGCATGAGAAGGCATGTATGAAAACATGGAGTCCTTAATCTGTTTCTGAAAGAAGCCATGGTTGTTTTATCATGGAAATAGCATCCTGCCATATTGTCATAAACAATTCTCTAATGAATAAAACTCAAGTGTGAAAATTTGCTACTTATTTAAAAATTCACTATTAAAAACATAATCTTGAAACAGAAAAAAAAAGGTTTTCTTTTCATTGTAAACATTTAGAAGAAATGAATATTCAGAATTATCTGCTAACTGATGTGGCATAGTATAACAAAAAACTCTATTTTTATAACTCAGTCTGTCGTGTGTAGAATTCTTTCCCCATGCAGCGAATTATTTATTCCTTACGCTACAAATGTCATAAAAGGTGCTTTTTCTGTTTGACCGCACTCATTTCAAAGATATGGATAATATTCTCGGAGAATTTTACAGCCCACTCTAAGTCTTATGGCTAATAAAACCCGTCAAGTGAAAGCCGTAAGTGCCACCCGTTACTTTGAGTTGCAATACCCAGTCATTTTAAACCCACTCTCAAATGGAATAAATGAGTAGGACATTTTATCCCTTGGTTGACCAGTGTTTGTGCTTGTCCCATATAGCGAGAGTTGGAAATGTAAAATTCCTCCCAGTATCTGAAATGTTTACCTGTGATGAAAGTTCCTTCTTTTTCCGGTAACCCATAGGAAAAACTCTATGTCTGCTACTGTGAGTGACAGACTTGCCTGAGGACCTGGGGTCAATCCCAGGTACAGACAGATACATCTTGACTTGGGTGACCATTTAAAATGGCGGTCCTCTGTCATTGAGTCCTATCCCCAGTGGCAGGGTAAAGTTGGAGTTTTACGTCCCGTTCAACAGCCAGGGTCATATTGGGACAGGTTCTCAGCATTGCCACTTGTGGGAGTTGAACAGAGGTGACAGCCTGTGATTCGATGCCAAACCTGCTACCCACTAGGCCATTGAGGACCTTATGGCAGGTTAAAGAACCTCGGGAACATTGATAAATGGTCATCCATGAGTCTCTGTCATTTATTTAGGGGAATATTAGTCATTAAAGCTTTGGCTATACTTGTGCAGTTGGGATGGCCAGATAGCACTTTGAGCACCGTAATAAATGATATTGCATTGGGTATAAATACAATGCAATTCTTTATATATTTGTGATTTTTATCAATACATTTGGCTTCAGATCTCACACTATACAAACACTGAAACAAATTTTGATCCTGTTAAAACTTTTTACTGTACCCAAAAATGAACACAGGCCCGCACCACGGAGGTTACATTTTTATGGGTGCATCTATCTGTCTGTCCGTCCGTCCGTCCGTCTGTCACAATTACTCCACAAATAATAAACACATCTTTTTTTTTCAATGAAAAACCTTGTAACCACATAAAAATGTTCAAAAACTAATTTATTCTTTTTTCAGGCATTTTAAATTTTCAGTCAGGAAAATTTATGGTAGCCATACATAAGTCATTGTTTGCAAAAGCTAAGCCCACTGCCCAATCCAATATAGACTTCGCCAAAAATAACTTAGTAGCTTTGTGAAACCCTCTAAGTCTTAGACCACAGACTTTCCCTCAGTTTAAGACAAAAGTCTTAACTTTAAGTCTAAGTCCTGGGCTAAGTCCTTTTGTGAAACAAGTCCCTGCTTAACCAGAAATCTTTATGCCGTCTTTACGGGCTTCAACTGCGTATTAGGATAAGTAAAAGGAAACTTCGACATCACAGGTAGTATTAAAGACCTAAAAGCTTTACAGCAGTTTATTCAGATATCAACAATGAACAATAAACAGAAAAATACAGTTGTAATTGGCTTCAGTAGCTGTCATATTTACGACCCACATGTGATCAGTAGTCTACATGACTAATTATTCCAACAGAGACAATTTATTTCACTTTTTGTGTTCAATTTAGACAGTTTTAGTGTACCTTCCCTGATTTACTCCAGTTTAATGGTCCATAAAGGCCTGTTGTGTTTTGTAATTTTCACTCAGAAACCAAAAAAAAAATTATTTTCATTGGTACAAGCTTGAGGGATGAAGAAAAATCACATTGATAGCAAGAACTATTTGTTCTTTTTTACGATTTTCTGCCTAAGTCAATAAGGTCATTTGCTGAATATAGCTCATTGTCAGATATGTTAAGGGAAAGCTGTAGTTTTTGTCTCCCTCCAGCTCTTTCATCACAATTACAACTATTATTTATTTAGTGTTTCTTTGCATGTCAAACCAACCAGGACTGTTCAAATGGTACTTTTTGTATTTAGTACTCAATTTGCCATTACATTTTTATTAATAAGTACTCTTTTTCTGTATCATAAAAGCAAAAGATGCCAATTTGATTATATTCTGCTTATGTTGGAGAATAACATAGTACTTTATAGTCTTTAGTAATCACCAACTAAGTCCTAGTGTAGTCCTGTATGTTGGACCCGGGCATTATATCTGTACTCTGATAAATCTGTTCTTATACTCTTTAAAACTACAAAAATACCCTCTTTGTAAAACATGTAAGATTACTGGGCCAAGGAAGAGAGATCTTTACATCACCATAGGCCTTTTAAAAGTACATATATATGTACAGTAGAACCCCTTTTATCTGACTTTCTAGTGTCCAAACATTGAAATTGATGTACTCATTTATACTCTTCTGAATGTGTATTTCACTATTGATTTATCATCACACTTCTCTTCAGTTTTACAGTTCTTCTCTTATCAGAGAATAATTTCACTCAACCAGCATGTTCGGATAATGGAGATTCAGCTGTGATAGCCTTTTATTGTCTAAGTTTAAGGATATATACTTTGTGTAAACTTTGATTGAGGAATGTCTGACTCAATATCTTCTGGCCCCCAGCACTTCTTGTCTTCACCTTTGCTTGATTAACCCCTTCACTACTGAAGGAACATTATTCTGCTGGACTGTAGCCATATGACATCATATCACGTCAGAAACGCCTATAAAGTAAATTATTAACTCACTACCTCATACACTTCATTTGCGGTATTTTTCGGCATATTTCATCAGGAATTGATGACATGTCGAATGAAGAAACTCCAGGGAATTCCCCAAATAAATATAACCATGAGTAAACAATATGCAGCTATATGCGATAAAGATGGCAATATCTACAGAAACAAGTTAAAATAGGTGAAAATGGTAAAATTATTTTAAAATAGCATAACTTCCATATAAAATACTTAAACCATCGTTTTAATACTGATACACCAAAGAAAACGTATAGCAGTATACTTAAGGAAAAGAAGAAATCAATATCATTTCCGTCGACCCTTGGTTGACAGACATGGTACCTTGTAATACACATTGATGTCGAATGCTAGTCATCATATATGGTAGCGAAAGGGTTAATATAAAACAAGAATATAAAGAAAATACTAAACCAACAGTTTGCTGACTATTAATGTAAGACTTTCAAACATAATTTTTCCCCAAATCCTCTAGGCCGACACCTGCCTTTTTAAAGAATGATTCTGTTATATTTTACATTACAATTTTACATTAAAAAAATTTAAGCAGAAGTGCCCTGTCTAGGAAAGGTGGCAACATATATTTTCATCATTAGTGACAACTGAAATATCATAAATCTCAGTTTATGTAAAGTTAATGCAGTCAACTATCAGGCTGTTGTCACCTTGGTAAAAAAGAAACACCAAGTTTTCTCGTCTTAAAAGGCGGGTGGGAGTTTTATGGGGAGAATCCATTGATATTGTCTTTCTTAGTAATGGTAAAACACAGGCCAAAATGGACACTAACATGTCTCCAAGGGAAATACCCTGTAATACCCGTAAATCTCCCAAATTTTGCCACGAACTCTGTATTTTAGTAGAAATCCCAGACTATGCCAGTATTTTTAAGGTTCATACAGACGCAAGATGACATAATATGATCCAATCATAAAGTTGCAATTCATGTCATATTCCTTGGCTGTTCACACTGATGACGATATGATAGGAACTGGTCAAAACAATTTTTATTTTAAAGACATATCCAACTTTATTGGATTGATAAGCATTGTTAACACAAGCCATAGATCTCTAATTAAAATGACCACAACTTCCTTATTTCTGGTTAATTTTGGTATTTTTTTCACCATTTTGTTGATTTAAAAGAAAGCTGGTACCAGAGCAGATTGTATTTTTTCAGTTTGATATAGCTGGGAGTTTTTTGGTTGTCAGAGTTTACATAATTATCAAACACCTTGTGCTGAATGTCCGTGTTGATTGCATTTGAAACTTAAAAAAAAAAATTGACATCATTTTCAAGTTTATACCTGATGGTGGTTGGTAAAGAGTAAATTGAAACTCAGATAATATTTGGAGATAATATGGCACACAGACACTTTCAAGCCTGACCAGGAATCTGTGTTAAAGGCATTGCTGAAAAGTAAATATCCAATCCTCAAATGGTCTTTTTCAATAAAATTTCTCTTTTTAAGTAAAAACTATTTTCTGATCCTTTTTGATTCAGTGCAATCAGCTGTATGGAGTTTTGTTCCTGGTTCTCTCCAGACAGTTAAAGAGCTTTGTACTCTCCGAGTGCTCTTATCAGTGTCTTTATCATTGTGAAAGAATACTCTTGCATTGAAATTTGCTCAGAAATGTTATCTTGTCAGCAACGGCTTCGCTTAATCCGCATAGGAGCTTTCATACTTTCGAAACTTGGCTAGTCTGCAAATGAAATTATTGTTCACACTGAAACACAATCAGGAAATACTTAGATTTCCCAGTTGTACTCATTAAAAGATGCAGAGATCTTCCGACTATTCCATGGGGATTAGTGACATTTTATGATACACTATAATGAGACAGTATAATGCTGGATTTCCACTTCATCACTCCAACAGATACACTTCTTCATGACACAACATAATGCCCCATTCACAATACAGGCAGTTTCACCCACGGTAACCCACGTTTGGTGAAATTTCCCTTTCCTTGGATCACTGTCTGACGTCTGTTTGCAACCTTGCGAGTCAGTGGCGAACTGTCCATTCCGTTGCAAGTCCCACAGTTGTTTTCAAAAGTTTTAACATTTCAGCCTCTGAATTTAGTAATGTGGGCATGCGCAGACGATTTTGCACATGTGCATATGAATTTCTTATTATAGTAACCGAAGATGTGGGCCACGTTGTACATAAGGTTATGATTTGGTTGTCTTTCAGTGTCATACAGCGACATAAGGTATTGGTCGTTTTGTCACATGTTTGTCTGACGTCTAACGAATTTGAGTTGAGGTTAATGGAGGTTACTTCTCATGACCAACATGTGTAGTACTGTCATCCTACTGTCATTGACGGTTATAAAAAAACATGTCTAATCAGTGGCCATCCGCCTGTAGTGTGAACAACTCGGATGAAATGGGGGGGGGACCTCGGGGTGGTTCCGCCACCGAGTAAAACTTCTAACCCTGTGACGTACTAACTGTAGTGTGAAAGAGGTATAACAGACCCTCTTTTATAGGGCTTTCAGACTTCTCCAGATAAATAGACACATTCAAAATGACACAGATTAATGGGAGTTTCACACTTCTACTGATGGTCGGACATATTTTTACATGACACAGCTTCACAGACGCATTTTTATATGACACACACAGTAATGGGAGTAAATTTTTGACCATCCTCAAATATTCATTACGTTCCCACCTTTAAGTGTTCCCGTCTTAGTCAAAAATTATCTCACCTAAGTGTGCCACAAGAAGCCCACCAGGAAAGATATCATTATCAAGGGTTTAGCTCTCATTTTGTTCAACCGGTGAAATTCTTGTGGGATTTCCTTTGAGACAAAAAGGCAAATCTATTAAACTAGAACTTGGCACACATGTGCAGTTAAGTGCAGTTCTTACATGCGCAGATCTACCCACAAGAATATTTTTATTGAAGTATTCTGGTTGGTCCTTGTTTATTCACATCATATAGCTCTAATGATGATAAAGTAATGAATTATCTTACAAACAGTTAAATTACAATAATTATTTTTACAATTTGAACAGAAACAAATACAAGTAGGATGATTACTTAAGGGGTTTGGAAGTAAATGTTGGAGATTGCAGTCAAGGTGCTTTTAGACAAAATTATTATTTAAATCAGGCAATAACGAGAACAAAGGCAATATTTAAGAAACTTACAGTATGATCTACATGTCAGTAACGAGGTGAAATCTCTTTCTGGGGTTTTTATTATATGATATATTTTTTTAACCTGGTTAAAAGTATTACAATTGTTGATTTCTATATACGTGGCTTTAGTGTTAATGTTTCTGTTGTCAATGAGGCTGTAATTTTTACTAATGGATTGACATTTCCCTGTGCAAACTTACTAATTTACCAGTTAAAAAAAGAATAATATAAAGGAACCTTGGATGGGGAGCAGAAAGCAATAATACACTGCTCTGTCCACAATAGAATATTTGAATTTTTAAGTTTTTGGTCAGCTCTAATGGGTTGCCTATTATCAATTTTACTGTGTACATTCACTAATTAACTAGACAAGCGTATAATTAAACACTGTGTGCTATAGAATCTGTTTTAAATTTCTCTGTTGACAAAGAATTATGTATTTGATGGTAAGGTCTGGAGACTGTACAATGGTGGAGTTTTTTTTTTTTTTTAATTTTTATTTATTTATTATTATTATTTTTTTTTTTGGTGGTGGTGGGGGGGGGGGGGGGGGGTTACTTTTTCTGATGTCCACCATCTCGCCCTCCCCCTCCCCCCAACACCCCTTCCCTCCTTTTTTGGGTCGAACAATGATAATCATTGCTGTTTTATGGGTCCCATCAATAAGTAAATTTCATTACTGGATTTGCAAAGTACTTGTTGCATCAGTTCTGGATGGTTAACATTTTCCCAATTATTTGCACTTTGGCAGTTGTATTACTCCGAGTAATGGATGCCAATTCTACAGGATAGGCTCACTACAAGGATTTTCAATGAAACTGTTGACAACTTGCTGGTGAAAGGATAATTGAATAAGGAGTGGTAAAACCATAACAACTTCTCTTTTTGTGTTGGGCCCCTCTCCAGTGCTATAATTGGCAGGGATGAAGATATAAAATCCCATTTTAGGAAGGCCATTGGAAAAAATGTGGATGATAATAGGGGTACATATTTCATAAATACAAGATTGATCCGAGTCTATGTGAGCTTGACAAGGTACAAAGTTTAATTCATAAAAGAGATAGATTAATAAAATTATAAGTGATAAAATCTGTAATAAAATCATTAGGTTTCCCTTAATTGCACCTTGTTTTTTTTAAAATAAATCTAAGGTTGAGTTCAGTTTTATACTTAGAGTTTTGAAAATACTGGTAAAAGTGACTTCATTGTATTACTCAGTACAGTATTTTGCAACTTTAGTTTAGCTCATATGTATTGTACATTAAAAAATGCAAGATTTTCAAGGGCTAATAAGGTATACTGAGCACTGATAAGTGCGGCCGATTGCAAATAGTGTTCATATTTTGTAATGTTTACAGTATAAGAGTTAAGGAGACAATAAAAAGTTTGAGTCTTGTCTTTACTTTAAAACCAGAACTCTGTAATCTGCAGTAGATAGAACTTACTAATTTATCAGTTAAAAAAATTATATAAAGGAACCTTGGGTGGGGAGATGGAACAAGCGATATGTAAAATTCACTCGTAAGGAAACCCTCTTCTATTCCTGTAAATTACAGGATATTTTTATCAAATCTGTGATGTTTGCGGCTATTTGGGACTATTTACCACAAAGCCATTACTGGATTTTTCATGGATTTTGCTTCCTCTTTTCTTATTTTAAGGGTATGACACCAATGACCTACTTTATACATTACTGCAAATTTGGTATTTCATAAACTAATAATATTCTGGACGGGTTAGCAACAATGTTCTCTGTCTACTTGATATTTCCCCACACATATACTTGATTGGAGGGCAGCAAATGCTTTGTTGCAAAGTTCAAGAGATTAGATCATAAGCAGTATGGTGAATCCTAAAGAGGAAAGTTTACCTTTCTCCCAGTGGCTTATATAGTATTACTGTTTTCAGCAGTGTCCATAAATGAGTAACTTGAGCACTTTATTATCCACCACGCGACGTATTTGCCCTAAATACGGGGAAATACAGACCGGGATATATTTCTTTTGTATACACCGGCGCCCCGGTACTATGGATATTGAGTGTGATTAACTTCCGGTTTTTCAACAATATCTCGGAAAGTATGTAACTTAAAAATATGTATAATATATCATTAGAAAGGTGTTATTCTAGCGCTTCTGCTCATGTATGTTGCATAAATATCCATGGAGAAATGACTGAGATATTGCAAGGTAAAGATTGAAGTTTTATATTCAGGGTTGCTCATTCTTTTTGACAGTCTGTTTCACGTTTTCTCATTAAATATTCATATTATTTGACCCATAAATCGCACAGAATGGTGGATAATAAAAGTAAAACATCCCTCATCAGACATATACAGAAAAAATATATCACTCATGAAGATTAACAATATAATACTCGTGCTGCGCACTCGTATAATATTGTTATCTTCATTTGTGATATATTTTTTCTGTATATGTCATTCGGGACGTTTTCCTATTGTACACTACAGCTTAAACTTAGAAAGCTTGTGTAACACTGTAAATGAAGGCTTTAGGGAGAGAAGAGAAAGAACAGATGTAAAGAAAAAACATCTTGTTTTTTTTTTTCAACATATGTGTAACAGGTCCATCGGGTTCTATTAGCTATATTGAAGATTCTAATATTCCTCCATACCATGGATAATAAATTTAAATACAACTTGTGAGAGGACATAAGAAGTATTTCAAACATTTCAAAACTCCACTATGTGCTGGTAAGGCTGTCAGGGTGGTGTCGAATGTGTCCTGCCAAATGCAATTCTCAACTTATGAAACCTAGTGGATAGTTAAGCAAAACATATCCAGCCACAAATGATCCTGGACAGGTTCAATATTTTCAGCTCGTATTTAGCTTCTGAAGCTGGCACTGATCTGTGTGAACTAGCTGTAAAATCCTGCCCCTGTTTTGCAAACATTCTATTATACAACAAAAGCTCTCCTCTTCAAGCCTGTTTGTATAACAGAGGTTCTTTTGTAGATAATTCCTCTGCCCCACACTGTACATTTACCGCAGCTTAGGAGTTGAAATTTTTCAGTGCGGCAAGTGTTTTTTTCTTCTTTCTGAAGGGTTAGATGAGGGGGGTGTTACTGCTAACGATGTTTTATTGAGTACCATAAACCAGGGTGGCCCTCCAGCCAGCTTTGTTGACACAATTGATTTCAGGGCTGTTTGACTTTAACATAAAACTGTTTACTGTCAAGGAGGAAATGGAATCAAAAGAATCCGCTAAAAGGATTGAAAAATTGGTCCTGTTCTGTCTCTTTTAAGTTGTAAACTGAGTGAATGGGGTTTCTGTTTTATACCAACTCAACAGTTTTATTGTAATGATGATGTAGAGTAAGAAATCTAAAATTCGCCAGGAATCTAAAATTCGCCACCTCTAAAACCTTAGTTAATTTTATGAAGAAAATAATTCTTTTGTCAAACAATTGGTATTTTTCAGTTCAAAAAGCCTTAATTTACTATACAGTCAACAAATCTCACCACATTTCGTTTTATTTTATTAGTATTTTCACATGTGGCGAATTTCAGATATGTGGCGAATTTTAGATTTCTTACTCTAAAATGTTCCTTGTTTGTACTCCCGGCAGTGAACAATATCTTCTGTTATAAATACCTTTGGGCTGTCTGTTTTGGTGAAAGGGGTTGTGCCATTTCAGATATATTTTATTACAAAGTAACTATAGGCATTGATATATGCGTGTAGTTACAGCTATATTTGTCACTGTTTTCTGATTTGCAATAGTTTAAAGATAACTTTCATTCTGTTGCATCTCTGGTTCTATTGAATAAAGTTAAAAATTTAAGGTCATGGCCTAGAGAGGATTACAGTGAATTGGATGACATTGAGAACTAAATAAAAACAAACTTTTTCAGACAAATAGTTTGTTTCAGTGTGAATGGAAAATGTAACAAATACACTAACGAGAGTACTCGGAGAGGGCCTAACTCCACCAAGTGCCAAGACCTGCCCATTGCTTATGAGTACAATGACAAATCCTTTTAAAAAGACCGTGATGTCAGAATCAAATGCAGATCATTCCCAAAACTGAAACAGTTCTATGTTAAACCAAGACCCACACACTGTGAAAATTCATTGTAAATTCATGTAATAGATGTTTCATAATCTTGCTAACATACATAACCAAATAGCATACCACAATCACATAATCTACACCGATAGATATAGCATAGGTAATAAAAGTGATATATTCAACTGGATATATGGATTCGCTCTAATATGAATCAGCCTTAATACCAAACTCAGATTTACACTTGTCCTTATCTGAGGCAGAGTCTATTGTATATCAAACTACAGTTTTTACACATAACTTGGTACCTGTACTGACACCTACGGACATTTACATTTCTCAAAAGCTGGGCTGCTTTATCTCGTTTTTCCCCCCTCTCTGCTTCCTGAGCCCAGATTATTTCACACACACTAATAGCTAGCTTTCAGCAAAAGAGGAGAAAAAATGCTTCCACATTTTTCTCCCATTTCTTGTGTGACGTTTGATGCAAAAAATGAGTATAAATGGCTTAAGATGACACACACCGCATTTATATTGTGTCAGGCAAAGTGATTAGGAGAAACAAGAACTTATCCAGAGTAGGATTTATTGTAAGGATCTGAACACTCGCCCTCAGACTTGCTCATGTTTGGATTTAGAAACTGCTTAATGAAATACAAAATAAGTTTGAGAGAATATCAGTCAAATGTTAAACAGGTGTAAGTTAAATTTCAGATCTATGTTGTATTTAACTAGAAAACTATTACCTTTCTTTTTAAAAAGTAACTCAAATGTGGCATTTTATTCCCTTTTACAACAAAAACAAGACTGAAATTTGTTTGAGTCTATATGTGCTAGCTGAAAAGTAACTATAAACCTCAGAATACCCACATTAGATTTGTGCACAGACTTCGTGAAAGCCTGCGACCAAATAAATGTCAAGAAAAGGTTGTCTCTGGAAGCTTGAGATTTGAAGAGCTCCTGCTTGGAAACGTTGCACATTTTGGCTATTTTGCTAATAAGACTATTTGTTAAACGTTAAATGGTAAAAGATTACTCGAGTACAAAGTATGTAAATCATTTCAGCCTTAAGGGAAAAGTGAGGCAGATTTTAGATACTTCGGTTTTAACCCCTTTGAGAAAATTTTCTGACACCTTTGAACAGTGATTTATATCTGTCATCTAAAAGACTACACAAGAAGCTATCTCTCTTGTTCCTAGCATTAAGAGTTTTTGGAAAAAAGGATAGATTTTCAGTCAAATGTCTGCTTTTTCTGAAGTAGTGAATAAGCAGTTTTACTTTGAGCAAAGAATATATTTTTGGAAAAATTACAATGGAATTTCAATAAAGTTTATCTATTTAGCTGAAGTAAAATTTAAGCATTATGTTGTATTTTATGGAAAATATGCTGCAATTTTTTTCCTGTAATTTTGACTGCGCCTAAAAAATAATAGCTAAATATAAATGTTAAAGTCAGAATTTTTTTCAAGTGTGGAAAAGTGTAATAAAATATGGTGTAATTATATTGTAAAATTGCATTGAGGTTTTATGATGTAAATTCCAAAGCCAGTACATGTATATACATTTTTTTTTCATTTGTCAAGTATTGATTTATTATTTCAGAGTAGAAAGTATGAAACTCTCCACAGTATGAGTAATTCCTAGTAAGACAGCGAGCCCTTCTATTTCGTCCTGTTGCTTCTTTTTAATAACATGAATTTTCTGAAGTCCCCCAATGTAAAATTGGCACAAGTTGTGATTACTTTGTTCAATTTGCCTCAACGTGGTGAATTTTGCATACTGATGGCAAACTTCACGTGTCTTACTGTACTACTTTATTAACATGAAATTGCCTTGAAATACAGCAGCTTTTCCTGAAGAGTTTATCTGAAAGACATTTTCATAACTGGACCCATTTTACATTGCTTCTCTTTTGGTTGAATACTGATCAATATTAAGTTTAAAACAGAGAACAGTGTACAACAGACTGGACAAAACTAGGACCTTCAATATCCACAGGATTTGGTTCTGGTTACGGCTAACTTCTGCTATACACAATAGGCACTGTATTAATAGACCCTGGTACATCCTCAAGATTTACTATAGACTATTTATAACTAGAACCACCAATATCCATAGAACTTAGATCTAGTAATGGGTAATTCATGCCGATGCTCCTGCTCAGGATGACCCATGTTTTTATAAGCACCCCCTCATGTTATTGCCCATAAATTGCTAATATTTCATTTTGAGGTAAATTAATTCCATTAAAACAAAATAAGAAGTCTAATTTGATTACTTTGTATTCATTTCCAACAAAAGTTTCCTTGTTTTAGCAATAAATTCACATTTTGTTGCAGAGAGATAAGTTTATATCAACTGCACTTTAAAATTTCAGATGGTATATACTAAAGTGTGAGTACGTAAATTCAGGTCATTTTTTCAGATAACCCGACTGTTTTTCATGCTCATCCCCAAATTTTGCAAATATTTGGTTACAGCACCCATGGCTGCTTCAGAGTGTGAGACAGTATATATACCCCCCAAAACTATATATTTTCTATCACTTGGGAGGGTCAAAGCTGACATAATTTCGACTTATACTAGTTCTGCCTGCAGAGAGTCCACTGTATTTGTGTTCAAAGTGTTGTACAGTAGTACATTGAGTACATCATGCCATTCCTTACAAGTAAATAAATATTCCCTCTCTATGGTACTCGGGAAAAGAAATGGTTTCGTGCCATTGCTGTTAATGCCTTGCTTGAATGTCACAAGGAAATCAGTCTCCTGACTCTGTGGGCTTTATACATGTGAAATTTTACCACAGTATATGGAATTTGCCATGGAGGAAAACCCCCGTGTTTTACTTAATGTTGAATCGAGAGGGGCTTTTTTAAGTCAGTGAAATGGGTCATCTGTAACAGAATGACTGTGAATGTTTCTTTCTTGCTGGTTAATATTAAGGAGTGAGCCTTGTCATGAATTTTATCATATTGATGGAAATTTTTATAATCGATTTTTAATGGCCTCATACTTAAGGGTTTATCTGCCACTGTGGCCTAGTGGGTAACACTCGCCTAGGAACACAGAGGACGTGGGTTCAATCCCAGTTACAGGCAGATACATAGTGGCTCGGATGACCACTTAGAATGGCGATCCTCTGTCATTAGGTCCTATCCCCAGTGGCTGGTTAAAGAACCTCAAGGACATTGATAAATGGTCATCCTTCAGCCTCTGGAGATATTGTGCTGAGTATAAATACAAATACAATACAAAAGAGTAGGTAACATGAAATTTGTAACTGGGGGGCACCCTTGAAAAGTAAGATAAATAATCAAAATTTGTAATAATTGTGCATCAAGGGAGACCAGAAGCCTTTTGTGGCCACAAAAATGGCAAATGTCTATAAGATGTTCCCACAAGTCAAGGAAATAGAAGGGGACTTCCTCCTTGGCAAATTTTCGCATATCGTAGAGAATTTCACTTTATTACTCTAATATCCCAGGTAATCTTCTAGCCCACTGTAATGGTAGATGTTGTGATGAATGAAAATCACAGTTCTTGCCAGCCTTTGCAATACACCAGACCATTTATTCCACATGGAGATTTGTGTAATGGTTTATAGTCTTGTGCCATTTTCTCATTACTCCAGTGCCATACTGTACAAGTTACTATGTCAGACCTGAACCACAGAGTTTTTCAGTTTAGTATGTCATCACGGGACTCTCAGATCTATAGGTGTAGGTTCAAATCCAGCTTATTACAACATGCAGGACTCACTGAGGGCTTGTTCAGCTGTTAAGAGGGATGTTAAAACCCCAACCTTCACCTTGGATTATTATTTATGTACCACATACTATGAAAAGTGCAAAAAAAGTCTCAGTACTTTAGCTACATGCTGATAACTCATAGTCTCATTATTACCGGTAAAATTGCAATATTCTGCCAATTCAAATGAATGCCTTTCATGATGGAACACCTCAATTTTATAGTATTTTTGCAGTTCAAATTGTCATCCAGTTTAACTAACGTCTGTTCCACTAGTATTTGAAACTTATAAATGTAATGGTTAAATAATAGATGGTACTTGGACACCAGCAGGCGTGGATTCTCCATTTAATGCTTGGTCTAACTATAGAGGGATTCTGTTTATCTTGTTCAAGGTTTCCATTCCAGTTGGACTGAGTTTCTGCCAGCTTTTGGTATTTCCTTTATCAAAGTCCCATCAAGCCAATACAATCTGAGGTAGAATTTAATATAATATCTCTTGTTATACACTGGTGATGATACAATCTAAATCTAACAAGAAATTTTTTTTTCAAGAAGTTGTTCACTTTAAGAAAGTATTGCGAGTAGAAACGACAGAATGTCTGAACAAACATGACCATAGTTTTCTTATTTATGGTTCTATATTAAAGCTTTTTTTAATCATTTTCTTCAGTGTAAAGAGGATTTGTGTCTGAGCATACCGTGTCTCATTGTATCGGTTCAATGTGTGTAATCCTTTACATCTACCAACAGAAACAGACAAGTGTGAGTTCCCCAGAATTCTCCGATTCCCTCTAACACTATTAACACTATGAGAAATTGGAGCTTCTCGGTGTGTATTGGGCTTGGGATTTTGAGTTTCCGTGTTTGGCATTCATTAATCATTGCACGATTGCTGTTTTCCTGGTCTAAATATAGTGCCGGATATAGATCTTTCATTCTCTCTTTTTCTTTTCTTTGTAATCCTTTTGTTTTTGTTTTTTTTTATTCCGGGTTATTCCAGGATGGTTTGGCTTCAGTTGTGAAACCATGATCAGTAACATTCTTGTTCTTCAGAATTTTACCCATTCTAAGATGTTCCTCAAAAAAGTTTCAGAGTGTTAGAACAAATCCTTAAGGCTTGTATATGTTACATTGAATATGTGTCAATCAGGGAATATGTGTATACACCAACCTGATCTGATACACTCCATGTCATCTTCATTTGTGATATATTTTTGTGTAGGCCATTCCTGTTGTATCAGTTTGGTGTGTACAAAATTAAGTCTATTATTTTTCTTGAACTTTTAGGCTTACTGTTTGTATTTTAAGGGTTTAACTGACAGATTTGCCTCCAGTTACTGAAGCTCTGGTTTCTGGTTGTTAATCTCTCGATGTTCTTGCTTGTATTTCTAGGCGGCTGTGTGATGAAGATGATGAGCTGTCAGAAGTTGAACCAGATGCCGTCCCAAGTGAGGTAAGAATCCAACACTGTAACAGAAGGTAAAAAAATGTAGAAGTTATTCTAAAATTTAAATCTATGGAAAATGAGAAATTTGACTTTAACTAGGAGACTTTAAAAGGGATTGGGAAAAGAGAAATTTCATATACCCCATAAGTATGTTTAATGTGGCAAAACTTGGGGGGATGGCACATGTAAATTTGCAATAGATGCAAGTCTTATATGTGTGGTAAAGCCATATTAACCCTTTGTATGACCCATCACTCAAGTTTGACTATTTGACATCACATGTAGGTCAAAAATTTATCTGTAATGCTGAAACTTGGGCAAGACATTAGGTAGGTGACACTGCTAAATATCGTTAAATTCCCTAAGTAAATATAGGTACTAAAGTTATGTCGCCCCTTGATATGACTCCTGCTCAAGTATTCCCCGTGAAATGTTTTGACCCCATAAGTAGTCCGAAAGCTCACCTGTTATGCTGAAATTTTGGCCAGACACTAAGTAAATGCACAACATGAAATATGTTGAATAAGCATTACATGTGGATGCTGAAGTTAGTTACCCTTTGGTGTGACTCATCACTGAAGTACACATGTGCACCTATTTGACCCTGTTAGTAGGTCAAAATTTTTTTCTGTAATGCTGAAATTTGGACAGGACATTACTAGGTGGATGATACTGACACATTGGTAACATTATTCTAAGCATTGCATCTTGGTACACAGGTCATACTGTCCCTTGATAAGACCCATCAACCAAGGATCTCTGTTTCCCTGTTTGACCCCAATACATGGTCAGTAGTTCTTATGTACTGCTGAAATTTGGCCAGGACATACAGTAGGTGGCAATGATAATCTTAGAAGTTTATGTATTATATCTGGATGCCAAAGTGGTGAACCTATCACTCAAGAACCGATGTGTGCCTACTTAACACCAGAAGTAGGTCAAAAGTTCATCTGTAATGCTGAAATGAGGGTAAGATATTCTGTGGGCGATAACAAATTTGGTACTTATCCCTACTTTTACGTGACTTACCTCATTTCTGCTTCTGCAGATATTGTTCATCTGACATCCTAAGTTCGAAGTTCTAAAACATTGTTGTTTAAGTGGTGTTTGCAACCTCTAAAGTTTTATCTTAACTGACTTCAGTGAATGGATATTATTGTGAAGGCATCTTTATTTGATGTAACTTCTGGATCCGATGACATCTCCTTCACTGTAACTTGTACATTTGATCTGATCTTATTAGAAGGACATCAGTGTTCTGGATAACATATGAAATTATAGCAATGGACACAAAACTCCCAACACATACTGTCTTAACTCCCTGAAGTCAACTGATTGATATTGTTGCAACATCACTGAGTATACTCTAATTCAAAACGTGGAAACCATAAATTTGACCAAAGAGGAATTAAAGCAAAGGTACTTATATTCTGGATGAATCGGGTGTACAATGTGGTGATCCTACTTATTGCAGATTCCTGAGTGTTGTATACATTTGCCCAGAGTCTAAGCATTGGCAAATTATCTTATTGTTTTGAGGGAATGGCTTTTCAGCACTTTGCAATTATTGCTATACCATATATCAGCTCTGACTTCTTCTCCATGTTCCAGGACTCTGTAACCTTGCACAAGTCTCGGATTTCTAAATTTTGTAACAAGACTTTTTGATTAAACAATAAATAATAACATTTTTTTATAAAACTCTATCAAGTTTGAGTCCCTTTGAAGTAGACATAAATATGAGATCTTTTAAGCTGAGGACCTGTCCCATTATGACCCTGGCTGTTGAACGGGACATAAAACCCCAAATTTGACTTTGAGATCCTTTGAAGGCCCTTTCTGTTGAAGTTTACCCTGTCATGAGGAAAGCCTTGTTAAGTAGCAATATTTTTATGATCCCTTTAGGTTTAATTTAATAAGGTTCAACTTTACAAGCCAATATAATGTTAATCCCTTCTAGTGGACATTTTCTTCTCTGACTGGCAGTAACTGTCACGTATCTTGAGAGTATAAACTTTTACAATTTGAATAAGAAATCTAAAATTTACCACATATCTGATATTCACCACATGTGGAAATACTGATGAAAGAAACTAATTGAAGTGAGATTTGTTGAATATGTAGTAAATTAATGCTTTGTGAATTGAAAAATAACAAGTTTAAGACAAAACATTATTTTCTACATTGAATTAACTTTTAGAGGTGGCGAATTTTAGATTTCTGGCAAATTTTTAGATTCCTTACTCTGTATTCCCTTTTTGATACATGGACATATGTAAGCATCCTTTTGAATTGTACACACTTGCCACACCCCTTAAACCATGGCTTCAAATCCTGGAACGAACCATAAGTGGGTAAGCTGCTATATGGTTTGCTGATGTCCTGTTGATTAAAGTTCATAATCCCATCCAATTAACATGCATCACATCTCTCCATTTCGTTCATTACCTGCAGTGATATGACCAGTATAATTGTGCTGAAAGTCACTGCAGATCCGAGCACTGATAAGATTTGATTTAGATTTATTTTTTGTTTTACATCGCTTTCAACAGCCAGGGTCATACTGTGACAGGTAGTTTACAGGTGGAGAAACCAGTGCATACTAGTTGGTCAAGATTCTGCATTGTAAACCACCGAGCGTTGACAAGTAATTACTAACTTTCCAACATGAAGTGCCCAGGCCAAGATTCGAAACCTTAGAGGTTAAAGGCGAGCACTCTAACTGCTACACCACTGAGCCCCCTGAGAGCAGTGATAAGAAAATAACTTAATAAACTTGTCAAGTATTTTATGCATGTTTTAAGCGTTCTATACTTAAACATTGTGTATATATAGTAAGGGTGGATTATAGCATATCTTCCACATCAACATCACGCTGTTGTAAAAGTGCTGCCAGTCTGGGATGCCAAAACGTTATATTCTGGTATTATCTCAATAAAACCGATCAACTGACAGGAAAGGGAGTTTATGAAAACAATACATCCTTGTGAATTTTATATGCTGGCAACGGGGGTGTCAATTATAAGTAGTCTGTTGCAGTATTCTGGTAAAAAATGGCCTGGATTCAGTGTTACAAAACCACCCCTAAATTAAATGAGCCTTAGACAAGACTGGTGAACCTGTATATAAACTATATCAACAACAAAAGAAAGAGCTTGACAAACAACAGGTGTTGGCCTGTTCCCTGTCAGTGTACATCAGAAAACCTTTCTACTCGGTGTAAAAATATGCTCATCATCTGGTAACTGCTTCAGACTAGTGTGATATTTTATGTCGGTACCACAAATTCTCTAAATTAATGCCTCCATTTATTTATTTATTTATTTGGGTTTTAATGTCACCGCTTTCAACGCTGTCATATCATGAGGCCACTTTCAACACTGAAAAAGTTATATCATGACTTGTAGTTTTATGGGAAGAGGAAAGTAGTATATACAGTTGGTCAAGGTTCTGTACTGTAAACTGCCAACCAGGGGCCAGGTGGCAGAGTGCTAACACTCTCGCCTCCCACCTCTGAGGCCGGGGTTCGGTTCCCAGCCCGACCTCAAGTGGGGAAAGCTGGTAGTTGCTTGCCATTGGTCGGCAGTTTACAGTACAGAACCCTGACGAACTGTATGTACTAGTTTCCTCTGCCCTTCCAACTACCCGTTGTGATATGACCTGTACAGTGTTGAAAGCGACGTAAAACCCCAAATAAGTAAATAAATAAATCAACACTGAAAAAGTCATATCATGACTTGTAGTTTTATGGGAAGAGGAAACTAGTACATACAGTTGGTCAAGGTTAATTCTGTACTGTAAACTGCCAACTATCCAGTAAGCAACTTGGAAACCTTAATTCCCACATTAATGCCTCTAAATAAACACCTGGTACAGAACACCGGGATATTATATGTGGCACTCAATGTAATCTACAAATTGGACATATTAGCCAATCATATTCTTTAGGAAACTTTATGAAAATTTTTATTTATTTATTTTTGTCACTTCTATATTACTCAAGCAGTGAGATTAATCACTTTCATTTTCTGATAGTATTAAAACTTCTCTGTGACGGACATTGAGTATACAATTATAAGTGTGGTGAGTACTTGTTCCATTTATTTACAAATATAAAATAATGCATGTCCTTGATAGTTTGGTGAACGGGGGACAAAACCCTGGAAGACAAAACCCCAGAAAAAAATAACTGTACCCTTGATCAAGATTCTAACATACTTGTCTCTCTTTTCACCCACTGGCAGGTGTATAAATGGGTGCTAGAGTAAGAAATCTAAAATTCGCCAGGAATCTAAAATTCGCCACCTCTAAAACCTTAGTTAATTTTACGAAGAAAATGATGTTTTTGTCCAAAAATTGATATTTTTCAGTTCAAAAAGCCTTAATTTACTATACAGTCAACAAATCTCACCACAATTCATTTATTTTATTAGTATTTTCACATGTGGCGAATTTCAGATATGTGGCGAATTTTTAGATTTCTTACTCTAACACTATTTGGGCAGGTAAACTTGTGAGAGGCTGCCATCCTATTGATAGGAATTAAAATACTCTAATGCGTGCCACCCTATGCGGATAAGCAGTGGCCATATGAGTCAATCGGCCCCAACAATGACTTTACCTGATTCTCACCTGTTCTATAACCTGTTGTTAAGGTTGTTCCATTTGTTTTTACAGGTGCGGGATTGGCTAGCCTTAACCTTCACCCGCTCTATGAGTAACATCAAGAGACGTGGAGATGACAAGCCAAAGTTCCGCTCAGTCGCAAACGCCATCCGTGCTGGTATCATGGTGGACAGGTATATCACCAGTATTGACCTAGTTTCTTCAGAAAAAAATGTCGTAATAGTTCCACATGTGACCAATAAAGACAGTACTAAGTTCTAGTCATACTTTTATAGCGCTTAATCTCCATCCAGTGACAGACTCTAAGGCGCATAATGCCAGAAAAACATAAAATCATGATATCTGATGTCGAGTAAGGAATATGATAATGTCATAGTCTGTCATATTAATGAGTGAGGAGAACCCCTTCTGTTTCCTTATCTTGTTGGAAATTCTTTACTGTGGCTACACAACGCCTCTGATCTGCCTTGATTCAAAATTGACATTAATTGTCATGATTTTGTCTAACTTTTTTCTATTCAAAATGCTTCCAAAATTGATTAATAAAAACACTGCAGTATTTGTTTTGGTTTTTCTATTTCATTTTCAAACATTTTTAAACAGTATTCATGGGACAGTGACAGCCAAAAGAAAGCAAAATTCACTATAGGATGTAAAATTTACCTCTTTGGGGATCCCCGTCAAAATTAAGATAGCAATCTGATCGGTTCCCAAATCCTCCCAAATGAGTTATGAACCTTACGAAAGCTATACAATCTCAAGGATCAAGTTAATATAGAAAAGGTTGCTTTAGCAATGTTAAGATAGCTTTAAGATTGAGTTCACCAAATGCAAAATCGGACAGGTCACAGAGGATCATAGAAGGTTAACAAAGAATACAGATAGTTTGAACTTATCGGAAAGACATGCAATTGACTCCCAAATGTTCTGATTGCTTCCGGAATGCTTCCCAAAGTTTTACCGCTGGCCCCAAATGTTAGGATCGTGGTTTATGAGCCTCCAAAATGAAATAAATTTGACCTCTCGACCCGCCATTTTGTCGGGATTGCAAAGCATTTGGGGAGTGGCCAAAGAAACGCAAAGCATAATTCAGTGAAATTTTGCAATAGATTTGGTACATGGACTAAAATTGTCACAAAAATCACAGATTTGACAGCACTACACCATGATTCATAGTAAAATAAGGAGGTTCCCCTGATGATGAATTTTAGATCTCAGAGGCAAAATTCATATTTCTTACTTTACTCACTGAGCCATAGAGGCAGATAATATAAAAAAAACAACAAATCAAAGCGCTCAGTTTCAAAATTTAAAATCCTTCAAAGAAGAAAAAGTGACAAGACATCAGATACCACGCTTGCTGTATTATCGGGGGCATTTTTAGACTCTGTTATTTATGTGATCAAAATCCCATGTTTTAGCTTTACAAATGGCACAGACCTTAATCCTACTAAAATCGTGGCTAGTCGGGTAGATTAAATAAATGCAAATGCTTCCAAATAACTGTGGATAAAAATATGAATATTTCATGGTGCTAACCATTTATCAAGAGACATGGTTGTGTGTTTATCTGGTATTTTACTCCCCAGGATAAAAAAAATAATAACTCCAATGCATTCCCCTTCTGACCATGAAGATTAATTAAACCTGGCTAGGAAATATTGATGCTTTTACTTCTACATCCATTTCCAGACAATTTTCTTCCTGCGCTTTGGGTTTTTCACCTCTGAATCCTATTTATTTGTGTCAAGATATCTACATAGCATTTTGATATAAATTTACAATTTAACCTTTAGCTGATAACAGATTTATGAATATATTATCGTGTTAAACATTTCTTACTTTCTAATGTTGATTGGCCAAATATGGCTTTCTACAGTGCTAAGAAGCCTTACCATATCCTAACAAACTTCTCATTTGGGCCAAGTCTGATAGACCTAGCTGAAATATTTATTGTTTCAAATATTTTAACTGTAATAATACCCTATGATCCTAGTTCCAGTTATTACTTCTGCTGGGAGGTTATGTTTTGGGTGTGTTTATTTGTCTGTTTGTGCTAATGATTTCTCCAAAAGTAATAAGAGAATCTTTATGAGGTTTTTCATGTCGGTACAACCTGGCCAAGAGAAAGAAGTAATTACATTTTGGGAAAGATCTGGATCATATTCTGAATACAAAAGAAATCCCAAAGTGTTGGAAATGGCTCCTGGCAGACGATCGTGCTGAAAGACTACTTTCAAGATTTGTTTTTAACTTTGTTTTCCAGAATCTACCGCCGCATGTCCAGCTCAGTTGGAATACATGTACCTCCAAATGTCTTGTTACTACTCAAGGTACTCACTCTTTATAACCATGAGATTAATTTATAAAACCCTGTATATAACTGGAGGTGTTAAAAGGTACTTGAGTCCCATAGTTGAATATTTTTAGTACAGAACTAAGAAAAGATTACTTTTTAAAATATCCACAAAAAAGTTTGACATTGTACTATTGTACTATTATCAAGGAAAGTATAACACATATGAGGAATTATATCACATTATCATTTAATGTTCAGTCAAAATGAAGTTTATTAACATCAAAATATCTTCTTAAGATGGTAACCTCCTTGTAAAGTTATCATGGCTCAAGTACAATCACAGTTCAGTTCCACCATATCAGTGAGAAACATACAAAACACCTGATATTGTTTGGCCTCAAAGTCATAGAAACCGATTTCTGTAAACTACTTTAAACACCACATTTGTTCACCTCTGCACAGGGAATGGACGACTGGTCATTTGACATCTTCTCAGTGAGTGAGCAGGCAGATGGACATACTCTCAAGTACGTGGGCTATGAACTGATGCAAAGATATGACCTCATCAACAAGTTCAAGGTAATTACCGGGTATTACTAGGTGCAGCCAGTGACGACATTTTAAGTGGCCATCTCACTTGTCAAACATAGAATTGACGGAAAACTTAAAATATTGGAAACAAAGCCTAATTCTGAAGAAATTCCATGATTTAAACCCATATGTTTTGTTTCAGCTTTGTTTTTAAGCATAGGTGCTATATAAATGTATGATAATAATAATAATATTTGGTTACTTATATTGCAATTTCTCCTATGTTTTGGTTTCATGATTTTCACTTCCTGTCAGTGGCCCATTCGATTGGGGTGTACTAAAACGCGTCTTTTTTCGGAATCCCAGAATCGGAATGGTTTTGCAGTGATGCCCAATGTACATATTTTTTATTTCAACACATCCCTAATTCATAGTAATGGTATGTGTTTGTCATCGATACATGGAGACCAGAGATTGCTTTGAAGTGACAAACAAACTTCAACTAAAAATCAGTCTTCTTATCAAGGTTTAGTACAATCCCATGATGAGATTAGAAGTAAGTGTCAAGGTTTGTTGACAGCATTATGTTAAGTAAAATTTTGTGAAAAATTGTGACTAAAATTAACCCTACAGCATGGCAAGTGATTTGTTTCATTTTTGGACCCTTTTCTTGGAAATTTAGAGGTTTTTTGGTTATTTTAAAGCTCCGATTCAAATGTTTTCTTTAGCAACTTTAGTTTCCGCCATTATAAGATTCAACATTGTTGTAACTCTTCAATTTGAGGGAAATTGTTCAGACACTGTGCAGAATTTACATAGAGATTCAACTTCAACAATAAGTTAACACAGGGATACAACCTCACCAGCAATTTCAGCTTGAAATAGTCCACATATAAATCAGATTTAAAGAAATTATAACCTTTTATCATATACTTTGCATTTAGCTTTAATAATGATTTTGTTGACCAAACATTGGCCTCTTTGCAGTACTGTATTGTTGCAATATGACAACACATCTTATTCAGTTCTCCTGAAGTGGTATGTTTTTGCTTCGGCAGAATGCAAATATAGAAAATGTGATACCATCCCACAGCCCTGGGAAGGATAGAAGTTTCTGCTTTTATTGTGTTAATATATCTTACCTAGTGGACAGATGCATTTGTCCGGCGCACAGCCGGTCCCGCCAAACGTTAGAGAAAAACGCCTCGAGCTGGGCTCTGGCCCGGACCGGTAGTGTCCTGTTTACTCGCCAGGTGGCTGTATAGCCTCCCTGCCGGTGCACTGCGCGTGCGCGCATGCTTACTTCCTCCTTTTGTTTGGCGCGAAGACGAGAGGTCGTCTGTTTTTTGGAGAAACTTTTATTTTGATTTATATCTGTTACAGGATATATTTTGATAAATTCTTTGTGTAGAAGTGTTGTTTAATAACTATGGATTCACCAGGACAAAGGCGGGGATCGTGCGGCCATAAGATGGCTGGCTTTGATATGCATGAGAAGTGTGCTCGTTGTCGAGACAAAGGTCTGGGTAAAGATCCCTGCATTGTGGGAGGTGCGATATGCAAGATTTGTGACAATTTTACAGCAATTCAACGTGATATGCTGGCCACTCCACAGTATCAAATTCGCAAGGACAAGAAAGCGGGTTTGCTAGTGTCACCACGAGATGTAACTGTGCTGTCTCCAGTTAATTCTTCTCAACAGCCAGCTAGTACTGCGCATGCTCAGCAGACGATTTCTGAAGATGACAGTGCGCATGCGCAGGACCTCCCTGGGGGTAGCGATAATGTAAGTTCTTCAGATTTTGTTTCCAAAAAAGATTTTGACAAATTAAGTGACCAGCTAGATGAGAAATTCTCTCGGTTTGAAGCACTCTTATCAAGAGGCAATATATTTGCTACCCCCAAAGTACCGGTTCAGGTTTCAAACCCACCGGTTTCTGATCAGCCATTCATAGATCCTGCCTCTGCCCGAACCACCGGTCCGGTGCGGTTTCCGGCAGTACAGGCTAGTACAGGATCAGATGGCAAGAAAGATTCAAAGAAGAAGCACAAGTCTTCTCATCATAAATCTTCCAAAGCAAAACCGGTTCCGGTTGAGGAAAATACCGGTCCGGTACAGAAAAAGCCCTCTGATACTGCACTTCAACAAGCTAAACCGGTACCGGTCGGGGAGATGACCGGTCCGGTCAGGGCATACCAAACTGACACCTTTGTACCCAAGGAACCGGTTCTGGTTGTGGATGGATCTTTTACCGGTCCGGAACCGGCTGCACCGGCTGGGGAGCCGTTTATTAGAAACCTTGCTTCTGCTGGTGGCTCAGATAATATGTCCAATGTTGAACACCCCTTAACAGATGTCTTGCCTGTGGCTTCAGACGAACCACTCTTTGGGGATCATACATCAACAGATGTTGTGGATAGGGATCATACATCACCGGATGTTTTGGATAGCGAGGATGGTGAACTTTCTGAATCAGACACTGATAAACCAGAAAAGAATGAAGAAATGAGTTACAGGGAAACAGTTCGTTCCATCAGGGCCTTTATGGGCTGGAACTTTATCCCTGACTTTGAGTTTGAGTACAGTGACCCGGATAAGTCCAACAATCCGTGGCGTGGAAAAAATCCGAAGACAAGTTCAAAGGTGTCAGTAGCCATGCCAGCAGACGATTGGCTCTGTCAGAAGCTGGAGAGGATTAATCTGACTGTAGCTGAGGGTTACCCTTCCCGAAGTCAAGAAGCTGGTGGTTTGCGTACTGACCAATTCATACGCACCCCTAAACCACAGGATAAATGGTATCCCATGCATAAGTTAAAGACAGATGGTCCCCAGCGACCAGGTAGAAAGCTGTTCAACTGGCATGGTTCTGAGGCGAAACTAAATGCTCAATTCTCAAGAATTGTCAAACCAGCTGCATATCTCGCAACAGGTCCCGTGTCTCGTCCCATATCGCAAGAAGTACTACGCAGATGGGAAAGGTGCGCCCGAGAGGGTACTTACACAGTGAACCATGCAGCTGGTTTCAGCAGATGCACTAGCGAGATTCAAGATCAGATGGCACATCACATAACTTTCCTACAGACTCATCTCAGTAAGGGCAAGTCAGCCAAGGAGGTGTCTGAAGCACTTAAGGAGTTAAGGGATTTATGTGCTTTCCACCAGAATGTATCTGTCTCTCTTGGGACAGCTCTACAGCACCTGGCTGATAGCCTTTTTGTGCAGCTGGGGAACTTCATTCTGATGCGTCGGGACTCTTATTTAGATCATGTTCGTCCCGGTATGAAGATGGACACTTGGAATGAACTGAGGAATGCTGCTCTTTTTGGATATGGGTTATTTCCCGACGCGGCCTTGAATGTCGCGGAACAAGATATCAACAAGTTTGAGACACAACATGTGTCGGTCCAGTCTCGAGTTGGTCCCCAGCACCAACAGAAGACCAAGTATCGCTATAAACCGTATGAGAAGAAGGAGGCTAAGACCATGGTTCAGCCGTCATCTGCTCCTCAACAACCTTGGCGACAGTTTGGGTCACGAGGTCGTGGCCGTGGGCGTGGTTCTACTAACCACCGTTTTTCCAAGTATGCCCGGGGTGGCAAAAATTATAAATGACAATCATTGTACAAACCCACACAATCAAATAATTCCAAAGATAGTGGGTCAAAACATCAGCCCTCAAAACTTTCCAAAGACTGTATACTCAAGAACTGCTGTAATTCCTGTTCCTATTGTTGTCGGTCCCGGGCAGCCGCAAAAGAAAGGCCTAAGTCCCGATCTTTGTCAGACAGAAATAAAACATGTCAAAAGTGCTTCTTTTGTCTCTCCTTGTCGTTCTGTCCCTCATGTACCAAATGTCCACAATGTTGCAGAAAATCCTCCTGTAGGATGCAGGTTGCACAGGTTCTGGGAAACGTGGCTCAGCCTGGGTTCAAATCCTCGGGTAGTCTCCATCTTGAAGGACGGTTACAACCTCCCTTTCAAGATGAGGCCCCCATTGACCAGGTGTCCTCTGATAATCAGCGGATACGCCAACCCTCGCAGAAACAAGTTTTTGAAGGAGGCGTTGCAGTCCCTGATTACAAAACAGGCCGTAGAAAAAGTAGTGGTTCGGGCTTCTCTGGCCTTTTACAACCGGCTGTTCATAGTTCCCAAACCAAACAACAAATGGCGTCCAATCTTGGATTTGAGCAAACTCAATCTTTTCCTCCACTCGGAAACCTTCAAAATGGAAACTCCGGAGACCATCCGGCTATCCCTTCAAAAAGGCGAATGGGTCACATCGCTGGATTTCAGCGATGCCTATTTCCACATTCCCATCAACCCAAGGTCGAGGAAGTATCTCCGGTTTCACCTGCACGGTCAAACCTTCCAGTTCAGGGCTCTGCCGTTCGGCCTAGCGACGGCTCCTTTGGAATTCACAAAGGTGGTGAAGGAGGTGAAATTGATGGCCCAGTCCAGGGGTATAAGGATCCACCAGTACCTAGACGACTGGTTGCTTCGAGCGCCCTTTCGGGAGGCTTGTGTGAACCAAACGCGGACCCTGATGGCTCTGTGTCAGCAGTTGGGATGGTTAGTCAATTTGCAAAAGTCGGAACTTGTTCCCCAACAGGAGTTCAACTTTGTCGGTTATCATTTCGACCTCTCCAAGGGTCTAGTGAAGCCGACTCAGGAGAGGTGGCAAACCCTAACTCAAAAAATAAAGATGCTAATGAACAGGGACCATTGTTCGGTCCGAGAGTTCATGTCTCTCATAGGTTTGTTGACAGCCACAGAGAAACAGGTGGTTTCGGGGCGCCTTCACATGAGACCGATTCAGTGGCACTTGAAGAATCACTGGCACGTGCCAGAGGTACTAGAGAAGGAGATTCCTCTTCCCAGATCTCTGTACCCTCATCTGCAGTGGTGGTTGGACGAAAACAATGTGCTCAGCGGCCAACCTCTTCATCCTCTACAACATGCTCTGCAGTTGTTTACCGACGCCTCAAACGAAGGTTGGGGCGCGCACTTAGGAGACCACACGGCAAAAGGAGTTTGGTCGGACTCAGAAAGCCAGTTGCACATAAACTTTCTCGAGCTAAAGGCGGTCCTTCTGGCCCTCAAGAAGTTCGAGCAACAGTGTTGGGGCCAGATCATTTTGATAGCCACGGACAACACAACGGTTGTCTCATACATCAACAAGGAGGGGGGTATGAGATCAGGCTCACTTTGTGCCCTCCTCTGGAGACTGCTTTCCTGGTGCAATCGCAGACAGATAGTTCTAAGGGCCAGGCACATTCCGGGAAGGCTGAATGTGATAGCAGACAAATTGTCCAGGAGCACTCAGGTTATTCAGACAGAATGGTCCCTCCTGCAGGAAGTCTTCGACCACTTATGTGCCAGGTGGCACACTCCCCGAGTGGATCTCTTTGCAACAAGGTACAATCACAAACTACCCAAGTTTGTGTCCCCAGTACCCGATCCACAGGCATGGAGAGTAGATGCTCTCAGCCTGAATTGGGAGAATATGGATGCCTACGCGTTCCCTCCTGTGTCTCTTTTGGGCAAGGTGGTGTCCAAGATCCTAGATCAGGGAGTTCACAGGTTGGTTCTGATTGCTCCAGGGTGGCCCAACATGCCGTGGTTCTGGGATCTAGTCAGCATGTCTGTTCAGATTCCTCTCTCCCTTCCAAACGTGGAGAACCTGCTGACCCAACCGTTCAATCAGTGTCCCCACAGAGATCTCCTAGGGCTCAACCTCCACGCCTGGCTCCTAGAGCCTCTAGCATACAGGCACAAGGATTCTCTAATGAAGTGGCAACGCGAATTGAGGCTCCTCAAAGACAATCAACCAGAGCCATCTATGAATCGAAGTGGTCCATATTTGTCAAATGGTGCGAGTCACACAAGGTGGACTTCGGGTCACCTTCTTTAACTCAGGTAGCGGAATTTCTCCTATTCCTTTTCAAGGAGAAAAATCTTCAACCTAGCACCATAGATGGCTATAGAACTGCTATAGCCGACAAAATTGGTTGTGACAAGGTTAATTTTGGTAAAGACGAAAACCTTACCCGCTTGCTAGACAGTTTCCATAGAGATAAACCCAAGGGTCTTCGAGGAGTCCCTAGCTGGAATCTGTCTCTGGTCTTGCATCAATTAACCCAGTCCCCCTTTGAACCCCTTCGAAAGGCGTCTCTGAAACATCTTACCTTCAAAACGGTGTTTCTCCTGGCTTTGGGCTCGGGCAAAAGGAGTGAGATTCATGCCTGGGTACACAGGAACATTAGACATCAGGAAGATTGGGCTAATGTTTCTTTATTCCCTTCTCCTTGTTTTTTGTCCAAGAATCAGTTGGCTAAAGAAGGGCCTTCTTCAGTAGCTCCGGTAATTATTCCGGCCTTGGCCCCTACGTTGGATAAGTCTCTCAAGGAGGATAGAACCTTATGTCCAGTTCGGGCTTTGCGTTATTACCTGGACAAGACCAAAGACCTCCGTTCCGGCAAACAGTTGGTCTTTGTGTCTTTCAAGAAGAACTTCAATAAGGACATCGCTCCTGCTACGATTTCTTCTTGGATTAAACAAACCATCTTGTTGTGCTATCAATTGTCCAATGAGGATGCACAACAATTACATCAGGTCAGAGCCCATGATGTGCGGGCCTTTGCAGCTTCTAAGGCTTTTCAAGGAGGTGTGTCCTTGGACCAGATCCTCTCAGCCTGCCACTGGAAGTCGCACAATACCTTCACCCAATTTTATTTGAAGGATGTAGCATGGGCTGATGCTGACCTGTACCATTTAGGACCAGTGGTCGCAGCCCAGCACATACGCGAGTAACTGGTATCCTTGAAAGGATAACTTGTATATAGTGTAAAGCGTTTAGAAGGAGTAGTGGGTTGTTTTAGTTGGCTCCTTCTTTTTTAGTTATCTTGTTTTGTAACCCCAGCGCGCAGTTCTCAACCGGAAGGGCTGGTGTGGGGTATGAGTTATTTCTATTTTATCCTGTTCTGCTTCCTTCGGAATCCTTGGGACTGAACTCTTACCTCCTCTCTCCTATAGTCCTAGCCCAGGTGGCTCGGTAGACGGCAAAAAAGAGGGGGGGGGAACCAACTATGGTGTAGGGTATGGGAAGGATCCCTAACCCTTGGGCCGGAGGCCCAGAGTTCTGACAAGAGTCCCTGTTGAGTTTAGCTGCCCTCCATCCAATGGGTAGTTATTCTGCATCTGTCCACTAGGTAAGATATATTAACACAATAAAATGGAAAATTTAATAAGTAAATTAAATTTTTATAAGTTAATATCTTACCTAGTGGACAGAGGGATTCCCACCCTGCCTTCCCCGCAACAAACATTCCCAGGGGACTCAAACAGGGTGCAAACAAAAGGAGGAAGTACGCATGCGCGCGCACGCGCAGTGCACCGGCAGGGAGGCTATACAGCCACCTGGCGAGTAAACAGGACACTACCGGTCCGGGCCAGAGCCCAGCTCGAGGCGTTTTTCTCTAACGTTTGGCGGGACCGGCTGTGCGCCGGACAAATGCATCTGTCCACTAGGTAAGATATTAACTTATAAAAATTTAATTTACTTATTAAATTTTCCAATTTACACATAAGTGATACATTTTTGAAAAACCTAAGTATTCTTTAGATAAACACTACTACCTTGGAGAGCTTCCTGGTGAAACTAGAGCAGGGGTACAGCAAGTTTCAGAACCCGTACCACAACCTGATACATGCAGCCGATGTCACCCAGACTACACATCACATACTCTCACAGAGTGGACTTGTGGTATGTATATATGTATACACACGCAAAACAACTAGTGTAGAAACTGAAGACCAATTTCATTACGTAAAAATCCATTTAACTCAATCTTATTTATATGTCCCACGCTTCTAAGTTTCAAAATTGTTTATCTGGCAATTCTGATGAGTGATAATAGGTGATTTTATCCACATATTTTTACATATGTAATTAAAAATCATGGATTTTTTTACAATATAGAGAAATAATACAAGTATTTGTATGTAATTTATATTATGTGCTCTGCAATACTTGACTAAAGTATGCTATTATTGCCCATATATGAGGAAGATGTTTAAGAGACTTAAACAATTTAAGATGGGTTCATTAGTTTTGGGCTCATGTGTTTTACTCCACATGGCCATCAGATCTGGAGATCATGGCTACTGTAGTGGCTGCCATGGCCCACTAATTACTTTAGATAATATTCATCAGTATTCCTGACGATGTATTTCACTCTACATTCTCCTATGGTTGCAGGTATGGCCGTCAGATCTGCAGATCACGGCAACTTTAGTTTCCGCCATGACCCACTAATTACTTCAGATAATATTCATCAGTATTCCTGATAGTGTATTTCACTCTACATTCTCCTATGGTTGCAGGTATGGCTGTCAGATCTGGAGATTATGGCTACTCTAGTGGCTGCCATGATCCATGACTTTGAACATACAGGTACCACCAACACATTCCACATCAACACCAGGTATGTTCAAAGAGGTCTCACTGGCTAAGTTGTAGCATTGCCTTAAGTGCAAAATAGATCCAGAAAATCATACAATAAGCAATGAACAGTTAAAACTTTTGATAGATCTTGAAAAGGTGTTTGACAATGTTGTACATTTGTTGGTAGATAACTGGGTCAGAGAGGTTATAGTGCCATGTATATGTCAAGTTGGTACAGTTTGAATATTACTTTTCATTTATTTGTCTTCTCATTTCTACACCTGCATGCTGTACAGCTTAGTGGCCATGTCCAATGACAAGATATTCTAAAGAAATTACATCAGACTAATAAAGTCATAGTGGTGGTGTGAAAGGAATTTGAACCCACTGACTACTGTATCTGTTGTGTATTTACGACTCATTAGTAACCAAATTGTACCGTGACATAGCAATTCTAAAAACTCATATCATTGTCATGCAACATTGCAGGTCTGATGTTTAAATTTAACCCCTGTTGCATCCTATTTGTGTCTATCGATGGATCAGAAATAGCTGTGTTGTACAATGACAAGACATATCTGATGAAATACCACAACACTTCCGCAAGGTTACACTGTATTATTTAGCCCCCCTGACAATTCTGTCGCCATTACCTTTACAGCTCAGAAGTAGCCATGTTGTACAATGACAAGGCAGTTTTAGAAAACCATCACATCAGTGCAGCTTTCAGGATGATGAAGGAGGAAGATTACAACATTGTAGCAAATCTCAAACGGGAAGAATACAGGTTTGTGTAACTGACTCTCTATAAGTAGAGCTGGTGTAAGTTGAATTTAAGTTGAAGTGGAACTATTTTCAAATCCCTAAATCAAAATAATTTTGAAAAAAGACAAATTTAATAATTCGGAAAGTAATACAAGACTAACTGCTCTTAAGTAATCGTTCAGAGTTTGAGGATTAACTGGAGACAGAGAATTCATTTGCTGGGACTAGATTAAGAACCTTGGAGTAGATATTAGAGTGTTAGAATTATTCCAGAGACAAAGTATCCATATACTTATACTAGATGTACTACATGGGAGGAGACATTAAGAATATTAAAGTTATGCTTGTGACAGATTATTCATGTACCAGTTACTGATACTAGAAACAACACCTGGAACTAACATGCTAGAGACAGGATATTTACTATTACTTAAGACTTAAGTTTTCTATGTAACAGAACGGTGGCATATTTTTGCAATTTTTGCTAAAACTAGGTTTACTTTGCTGAGTGTCAGTATATCAGAATTTCTTTAAATTCATAAAGTTAAATAAATGTGTGCATTGTTTATTCTGCAGAGATTTCCGAGCACTTGTGATAGAAATGGTCCTGGCCACTGATATGTCCTTCCATTTCCAACAGATTAAAAACATGAAGAATCTCCTCAGCTTACCTGAAAGGTAGGCACTACATCTCTTAATATTGTAAAGGGCACTAATGTAAAGCTAGACTATCCTATTGTGTGTTCTGTTGTTATGTTTAATGGCTTTACTAACATTTTGGATTTCCGAGGATTCCCTTTTAGTCTTGGGATTTCCCTTTTAGTCTCGGGATTCCCCTTCAATCTGTTAAAGAACCAAACTTTCTAGATACTTTAGTTTTGAATGACCCAGTTGCTGAATTGGTCAAATAACAATTGATCATACTATCATTGACAATCTTGTTCCATTTTCTCTCTTTAAGACCAATATTTAAAATCTTGACACAATTGTTCACCTTGGTTTTTGTTCAGCTATGCCTTAGAGTCTGTCAGCTGATGGAGATTAAGCACTATAAAAGTCCACATTAGATTAAATTGAGCCCAAATTTTATAATTTTAACTCTTTATAAAGACATTTCCAGTCAAAAAAGCCCACATCACAAACCTTCTGTTATGCAGACCTAAAAATAGTTAAATAAGGACATAGAAGATTGTCTAATAAGACAAAGTTTGATAGATCTAAAAAGACATATTTTGTATTGTACATTTGTTTTCAGGGAGATTGATGTAATAATTCAAAGAGAATACAAGTAGGTGTAACACATGAGTACATTATAATGTATTTTGCTTCATCTTAGATTGTTGTGACAATGTTTGGACCATATTTACTGGTCAATTTCTTTACGGTTTTCTTTGGTTTGTAAGAATGGATTAATAGATAGATTTTCAGTTGACTGAGTCATATAGGTGGAGAAATGTGAGAAGAGTCATTTACCTAGTGCATGGGTAGTGGGTTCAAACCCTGTCCTTAATGCTGAAAAACTGGGCAGTAATTATCTGATGCAATGCATTTACCAGTGAAAAATATTTACCATCTGGCCTTATATAAAGCATTTAAAATCATGACATGTGAGACTTCAAATTTTAGTATTTAATATACAGCAATAAAGCTATGGTACCGTTGATTTAAATGTACCTGAGAAAATGCATTTAGCACACAGTGCTGTATCCGATTTAAATGTACCTGAGAAAATGCATTTAGCACACAGCGCTGTATCTGATTTAAATGTACCTGAGAAAATGCATTTAGTACACAGCGCTGTATCCGATTTAAATGTACCTGAGAAAATGCATTTAGCACACAGTGCTGTATCCGATTTAAATGTACCTGAGAAAATGCATTTAGCACACAGCGTTGTATCCTAAACATTTAGGTTATGTAGTCAATGTAAAACTCAATCTAATCTTTTGAGGTTTTCACACAACAGACTTATTTTGTCTTGAAGATTTGAATACAAAATGAAGCAGAATTACTTTCTAGAATATCTGGAGTAAAGATGTTAGAATGTAAACAAAACCAAATCTATTTCACATCATTTAGCGACACCAGGCAAGGGCTCATGTTAAATATTTGAGATGTATTGAGGTTTAACCCTTTCATAGACCATATGCTGGTGAATTTCACACTGTATATGTGCTTGTACCTCAGATGACTCCCAGCAGTAAAATAAATAAACTATATAATATCACACATCTATGCGGTTGATATTTTTACCGATACCTTTATTATCAATTGCATGAGAAGAGAGAACTATGCTATACACTGGTGATTTCTATGGCAGCCTTTCTGTTTTGTTAGACATTAGGGAGGTCAATGAGGCCAAAGAAATAAAGATTTTAGTTTTTCTTGCAGTCTTTACTATGTATGTGAAGGGGTTAATAATGCATGGAGCCCATATATGGACATTAAAAGACATTATATTTTATTTTATTGATTCATGGTGACAAGAAAATAAGTCGTGAGCATCAGATGATTTCATGGTCGCTAGTTATCATGTGCTCACCATGTATTATCTCATGCCCACCATTTATTATTGTATTGTGCTCACCGCTTATTATCTATTGATCACTACTTATTATCTTGTGCCCAACACTTATTACCTTGGGCTCACAACTTATAACATTATGTTCTCCACATATTATCTCATGCTCATTTCAAAAGTAAATTTCTTGTCATTGAGGGGGTGCTTTTCCTTGCCATATTTCAAAATTAAAATATTAGTCCATACACTTTTCTTGAAAGTATTGTCAAAATAATAAAAAAATAAGTGAACTTTAATGTGATTCTTTAGACACATGTACGTTACTGTCAGTGTTTTTGTTCTTACAAATTCTTTTAAATAGAAGGGGGGGGGGGTATTTTTGGTAAAAATTAGTAAGGCCATTTGGGGGGGGGGGGGGCATTTCTTATTTTCGGGCATTCTTATTTTCAGTGATTGTATACTTATTATCTTGTGATCACTTCTTATTATCTTGTGATCACCACTTGTTGCCTAATGCTCACAACTTATCTCATGCTCACCTCTTATTATTATATTCTCACACCTTATTATCTCATGTTCACTATTTATTATCTTGTGCTCACTATATATTATCTTGTGCTCACTATATATTATCTTGTGCTGACTAATAATTGTCTTCTGCTCAGTAGTACAATAACATGGTTTTGTAGGGCGTTGTAGATTTTTTGGAGCACAACATTAATCATTAACAGCCTAAGGCCTATTAATGAAATGCTGCTAAACACCTATAATGCCCATACAAAATCATGTTATTACTATTATTATTAGATGACTGTCATCATATTTTATCATAATGACCATAAACAAAATGCTTGAATTTAAAAGATTTCTTGGATCAAGTTAAGGAAACTTGACTATGTATTTATTTTTATTTATTTTATTTATTTATTCAATTCATACACTAAGGTATACATATGCAATGGAATGGTACATAAAGAGTAAAAGTACAAAATAAAAAAACTCTGAACCAGGAACATAGAACTAGCATAAGAAATTAGTAAAAAGTAGAAAGAGAAGAGAAAAAAAAATCACTACAAAAAAATATACATTGGGTCATTTCAGTTTTACAAAGTTGAAAAATGTTCCAGTAAACATGTCAATTCAAAACTGTTAAATTGGGCACATTTACTATCCCTAATATACAGTAGATCTTTAATGTTGCCAACACAAAAATAATCTGGTGCAATATATATTCTATGGATATAAGAATCGACCTTACTACTGAAAACACTTGGTGGGGCATATAACAAGTTTCTATTGCAGTTCATAGATTGAGATACTACATTAATACTTTCAGATACACTAGAACCACTACCATTTATTGCCAAATGTACACAAGTTTTAACGCACCCATTACTGCTACATAAGGCTTTATTTATGAATTTATTCAACCTTTTAAACAACTGTCCATCAATGGGTAGATCATCGCAGATTAGAGGCAGGTATTTACTATGCGTTGTGAGTGGTAACCTCAACAGTTTTCTAATGCTTTTACGCCATGTAACATAGAAATCTGACATACTTTTAGAGCCAAGGTTCCAAAGTACACACCCATAAAGAGACATGCAGTATGTTTTAAGGAGTTTATATTTGACATCACAATATGTATCTTTAAAAGTAGCAATAATGCCATTTAGTGCAACAATAAATTCATCAATACCTTTAGTTTTAGCTGCAGGACCAATGGTGTGACCCAAATGTGTTATTACTTGTTACACCTCTACATAAATTAACAGACAAATGTATGTTAACTTTAATCACAGTTATTACTTGATTTCTTTATAGTAATCTTTTCTTTCTATTCATGTAAAGTGTGCATGTAAGACTCATTTATTCAGCAAAACCCCCCCAGTTTACATGATCTCAGTTGACCCACCCGCTTCCTGGAAATCCCACAAACATTTGAATCTTCTTCCTTACCCCCACCTTTACTTTTTAGTAAGAGGGCAAGGGTACTATAAAGTTTCTACTTTAAATAGTTGGCCTTTCAGAGGACTTGAAACCACAGCCAGTAGATAAACAAGTCCTGTACTCTACCACCAGGCCACAGTGGCAGACAGGGTTGTCAGATATCATTGAAAGTTAGACTTGAATATTCTGAGTTACTCTCACTCTGAAAAATATGCCAGCATCCACAAATTTTTCAACAGATGAAAAAGAATGTAAACATTGAATTTGCATGTAATTTTAAGGCCTTATAAAGAAGAAATGTCAATGTTTAAATAAATATATTTATAAATAGAGCATTTTTTTAAACTCTTGTACCCTTGATAATATTAAATAAAATGTCCACAGATAAGTTCATGTGTGACCATGTCACACAACACAAATGGTCATTGTGCTGACTGGTTTCTGAATAATAGTCTTTTCTTGATTGACATCCTGTTTTACTTGTGTACCAGGCTCTGCATACCTAAAATCAATTATAACATGACTGGTTTCCAAATGGGTTCATCAAGATTTGGTATCCCACTTTTTAACTTGACTTTCAGGCTGTATTTCAGATATTTGGCGAATTTTAGATTTCTTACTCTACCTTTTTACTGAATTATAATTTTATAAAGAAGCCATCACAAAAATTGAAATAATTTCTCAAAAAATTGATTTAATATCTCAAAAATTGAGATAAATATCTAAACATTCGCGAAAAATTGTCTAAAAATTGTGATAATTATGTAAAAAATTGACTTAATAACAAAAAAAATTGAGATAATATCTAAAAAAAAACTTGAGACACTATATATCTCACTAAATTGAATTTTTTTTTCTTACTTCTCCCTGATACTCTTCCATACCTCCCAATCAAAATGTATAATTTGGTGACATCACACCACACTTGTTTTCATGCAAAAAATTGAAAAATTGGTTAACCTAATAATATATTCTATATATCACTGAAAACATATTGTTACACTGCTTTTCTCATTTTTTTTTTTTTTTTGTTTTTTTTTATCAAAATCCATGCAGAAATAACACAGATATCGTAAGTCGAAAATTTGAAGTGACAGTAAGATATTTGTAAACAAATACTTGATGATGTCAGAGGCCAACAGATAATAGTTCAGCACTCTCATTAATGGCCAACCACTCAATGAAGCGTAAATTATACTGTTTTACTGTACGTATAAAGTATTGTTAATGTGATAGTATTGCACGCATATCTAATAATAATACTTATTATCTCACGCTCACAACTTTTTATATTGTGCACACTGCATATCTCATGTTACCACTTATTAGTGTGTACTCATCACTTATTACCTTGTGTTGACCCACTTATTATCTTGTGCTCACCAGGTATTGTTGTATACTCACAACTTATCATTTTGTGCACACTAGTTATTATCTCATGCTCACACTTATTATCTCATGATCACACTTATTATCTCATGCTCACACTTATTATCTCATGATCACACACTTATTATCTCATGCTCACACTTATTATCTCATGATCACACACTTATTATCTCATGCTCACACTTATTATCTCATGATCACACACTTATTATCTCATGCTCACACTTATTATCTCATGATCACACACTTATTATCTCATGCTCACACTTATTATCTCATGATCAGTACTAATTATTGTCACCATATACTCACTTCTTATTATCATATGCCCACAACTTATTATCATGTGCTCACTACTTAGTATTTCATGATGATCACTTATTATCTCATTCTCCCAACTTATTGTCTTGTGCTCACCAATTATGATCTCATTCACACTCATTATTTGTTATCTTGTGCTCAGAACTTATGATTGTGTACATTACATTGTTTACTAAATCCAGTAAAATAAGTTTTGAGCACAAGATTATTAGCAATGAACACAACTATAAAAGGAGTGAGCAATAGTTAATAACCCATGAAAAAGGTCATCTGGTCATCTAAGAAAATAAGTAGTGATCATTATTTTGTCAGTATGATGCATTACATGATAAAAGAAAAATTCCATTGTCCAAGTATGGGCTCCATAATGATGTAATAATCTGTTTCAATTAATTGTTCTAGTTTATGTGCAAGAAAAAGAGCGCCTGATCAACTCTTTGCTTAATGTTGCTTAGATATTTTAAGCATTAAGACATTGTGTTTGTTTTTAAATTGCTCTTTGACTTTGTTTATTTCATCTTCACTTCCTATTTTTAGATAGCACAAAGTACATTTTTGACTGTTTAAGAGATAAGTTTTCCTTGTGCTAATCCTCTTGACAATCCAAAGCTTACATTTAATACATGTAAACAGACCTTCTTTTAATTACCCGATACCTGTAAGTCATATTTACACCCTAGAGGCCTTGTGGTGGTCAGTGTTGTCAGTTGACTATATGGCTGTCACCTCTTGGACCATACCTTAGTATTCAACTCACTGGGGAAATATTGATGATTCCATCCCAATCTGAAACCTAACTTTGGGATTGGAAAATTTTAGAATAGAATTCACCTAGCATCTGTTCATTTCAGTACTGTAAATGAGGCTTACTACCAGGTAACTGGACTAGGCTTCATCAAATTTGGCAATTGACCACAAGGCTCATACGTCGTGGATTGTATGGTTGAATCTAGCTTATGACAAAATGTTGGATAATACCGAATACTGCCGGATAATGGCTGTCCCAATAAGTCCCTAGTAGTTTAAAAGGGACAAATAGTACTAAAACCCCAAAGCTATGGACAAACTCTACCTTTTAGAGCCACAGGTACACCTACATTACACTTGTAAGTTTAAAATTACTGTCATTAAATCATTAAAAGGTTCATGTGCTTGTTACTTCAGTTCCTTGACATAAACTCAGGCACAAAAAAGTAGTTTATTCACATTTTCTGCCAATAGATGGTCAACACATTTTGAGCCTAAGATTGTATAATATTGATTAAAAATATTTGATTTCTGCATCATGACAATTGAACAGGAATCACCACTTTTATGCAGTCGCCTATGTTGCAGTCAAACTTGATATATTTAAATTGACTTTTTTTCTGCTATCTCGATGTTATTTTATCACAATTATAGATTATAAAATGCATTCAGCTTATTTCTTTGCTTGCAACATATCTATTTTGTTTTGATAAATTGTTAAATTTGTTTAAACAAGTTTAGTTTCTCTGTTTAATAACTGTCAAGAAAGCTTCATTTGCATGAATTTAATTAATAACAGGACGTTGTTTTGTTTGAATGTGAAAAGGAAAGTCTTATATATAAGTTATGAAATATTTACGCTTTGTTAACATGACTATTTGCTGTAATTAACTGTAAATTAATCATGAATTCTGTATTTATTGATGAATTATAAAATTTTATAAAGCTGTAATGGTATCAATGTAAAATTATCAATTATAATAATTTTGTCCAAATGATTTAATGCTACACAGTACACTCTGTAAAGTAGGTTCAATTACCATATTCCATCAAATTGCTTGTATTTAAACCCACAAAGCATGTTTCTTCTTGTAGATTGCCAAAAAAAAAATACTCCACATGTGCAAAGTTTTAGTTTATGTTTTTGGGCCTCACTTCACATAGTATTAGTAATCAGTAATTGTATTTGTTCTTTCAGGAGTGTGAAACCTTAAGCCTGTGTGCTTACCCACAGTTGAATTCAAAATATTGATTTTTTTTGCACAATGTACTCTTGTAGGTTTCAGAGCAATTATCTATATTATGTTCTCATGTACCCCATATTTCAGAATTAAACCTGAATGTCAAGATATGTTTGTAATTGCACCATGACAAATCCAACATGTTTGTTTTCCCAAATATTATTTTTTGCAAATAAGTAGCACTTGTAATATTAATATTTCTGGAGAAATTATCATTTTTAGTTTCAGCATCCCTTGATTTTACCTAAGGTGCTGTTAAGTATGTTCTCCTGTCACACCCTGCTAAGTCTAATGAGATCCACTGAGTATTCAGTAGTGACTTTAACCTTCAAATGATTTGCTGCCAAACAGAGTTTTACATAAACGGGTTCCACTGTAAGAAACAAGATACAGATGTGTTTAAATCACCAAGTAACATAATGTCTCAAATATTTTTTAAGCATTTTATGATATGGCGCAATGTCACAGTTGTCAATGCTACTCTTATGTGTATTGTTATGGTATGTTTGAGTGTCACAATAATAAATACCTACTGTGTGTGTCTATATTGTTTTCAGTATTGATAAAAACAAGGCTTTGTCCTTGATACTGCATTGTGCGGATATTTCACATCCTGCCAAACAGTGGAAAGTTCATTACAGATGGACCACAGCTCTGCTAGAAGAATTTTTTAAGCAAGTAGGTCACAGCATTTGGTGGTTTGGACGGAAACCCTGTCCTTTATGGGAAGGCTTTTTCATGTTGGTGACTGACTCTAACCAAGTCAATTTCTCAATATTTAGCAATTGGTGGCTGAGACATTGTGGAATGTGTTCTAATAAACAGTTGATCATTTCTGGTTTGAATTGTTGTTTTAACACTTGCATTCACTTATTTTACCCAAAGAAACCAATTGAAATACATTTCTCATTACAATAATATCAGAGAAAGAAAGACAAAATGTAAAATTTCTAAAAATAGATTGCTTGATGTGACTAATTTCAATAAGTATTGAGAATTTGATTTATAATTGGTGGAGATGCTAACTAGCGTATATTAATATGCTATATTTAACACAAAGGTGGGTGACGGGTTCTTCCATCAAAATACTGGTGAATGTGTATGTTTGCTTGTGTTTGTATTATTATACATTAATCATTTTGTTTGTTTCTTGTCCCATAGATGTGTGACTATATATGTGTGCCGTTCACTAATAAATCAAGCATGCCTTTATTTAACCCAAGACCGTAGAACCTTTTTACCCCCCCCCCCAGTTTGACCTTTGTCCCTGGATACAGCACAAACAGTCTAAAGACTGTAAAATTATATATGTCTTTAAAACAGTGTCACTCACAAACTTAAAGTTGTATATTTGTTAAACAAAATAAATAGTTGAGGTTACAGTCTTTGATGTTTTTTTAACATTAAATTGGATAAACATTCAGAGAAATTTCTAATTTCTTAATGGTCCACTATAACAGTTTTGCTATAATAATCCAAACTGTCCTGCTAAAAGAGTTTCTACTGTCTCTGTTTGCCATGTTATGAAAGCAGTTAGTTTATGGCTTTTTTATAAACAAATTCAATAAATATTTTTGTCTCTTATACAGAGAAGTTAATACAAATTTATCTATTTGGAGATTTTGTGTTATTGTTAAACAGTGTGTATATTTTAGTGCTTCTCACAATAGATGCATGATGACTGACTTAAACAAAATCATTTTTATCCTTCTTAATCATTTTGCATTGAAAGTAGATTGTTTATAAAGCCGTATGTGGTGGTTGAATCATATTTCTAAATACATCTTTCCAACATGGTAACCTATGCATCATTTGTGTTGAACGATCGCATGCGATATGATATGAACGTTTTAATGATGTAATAGCAGGTTATAACTGACTCCTTTTTTAGTACTTAGAATGTTTATCAGTCAAGCCCTTTTTCTTACCACATTTTTATTCTCTTTTTTTAATTGCCATACCTTGCTATAACCTTGCCATAATCTGCTTTGTAACTCATTTTAATCAGATCTTTTAACCCAAGACACATATATGATAATAGTCGTATACATTAATGCTGTGTGTGCTATTTCCAAAACCCAACTGTTGCCTTGTCTAATATATAGTTACCAGCCCTCATTCCATCCCAGACTATATTAAAAGCCCACCCCTTAAATTTGTTGAGATATTTGTCAATATTGAAACACTAGACACAACATACTATTCATATCCTAAGCTATTGGTTAAATACCTTCTTGTTAAGTTTACTAAAGACTGGATATAAAAATATCTTTGGTTATGCAATCCCATTACTTTAAGCAAAAATTGGCATTGTAAAATTAATGATTGGCAGGATACTATATGCAGCATTTTACATAGAACAATTGAAAATTTCTTGTAGGTTTAAAAGTTAGCATCAAGCCAGTTGTGACTGTATTTTATGTCAAAATCAGAGAAACTTCTTCTTGATTCTAATGCACTTTGACCTGTGGTCTTTTTGCCTTCACATTTATAAATCCAGTGTTCATCATACATGTATCTCTGACTTTAATGACCTAAAATGGAGATGTTTTACTGGGTGCTTGTACAGCAGAGCAGCCTCTGTTATACAAACAAGTCAGGAGAGTGAGTTTTTGTTTTTTATAATAGAAGATTTATAACACAGACAAACCTTGTTTCTTGGGATCTAATTACATATTTATTCCCACTGAAGTGGAATCCTTTGAGTAGCAGTTACACATCCAAGGATGGCCTGCCGGATCGTGCCAGGTTTCCTAATATTGAAAATTTTAAGTGATTTACGGATCATCTTTTCCATCCGTAAGGTCATCCGTAACAGCCATAATGTCCTTGTGAGATCCGTAGCGGCATACTGTGATCAGTAGTGACATGCCAAGAATCAGATAAGATTCCTAGGATGTTACGGAAAATCAAAACTCCCTTTCATCCTTGACGCTTCTGCGGCAATAAATATCCATAAAAACATTGTCGGATCTCACAGGATCTGCTACAGACTGACACGGAAAGGGTTTGCGGATTAAAAAACAGTCATAAAACTAATCCTTTGTGCAATCTTTTCATCCGCAAATCTGTCTGTGGCAGCCTGTAGCAGATCCATGGCAGATCCTTGACAGTTCCGTAAATCTTATACATGACCCACCCTCATCCCTTGTGCATCCCTGTCAGTTGCCATATATGGAACCGTGGGCTTTATCTGTGGGGTATCCTTGGAAGGGTAACTGGCCCCTTACTCCATTAAATGTTGCTCAAAGTGGTTCAACCATGTACCTATATTAGAGGAATTTTGAAAAAGGGGGATACATTTCAAAGGAAAATGCCATCTTGAGACCTTGTATTTCATCTGGGACCATAGTCGCTAGCATGCTTATTCCTTGAATTCTTCTTATTCTTAGAGTTTTCTAGCAGTCACTTGCTGAGATAAAGTCTTAAATAAGAAAGGTTTCTAAGAATAAGAATGTTAGTAGATATAGATCCTAACAGAAAAATTGAATCTGAATCAGTTTCTACCAAAAGCTATTTATCTGTAGACTGTTACTTGAGGCTGGTTATATAGAATCCGTGAAAAAATCAAGTATAATCATGTTAAGTTGTTCTCAGTCTAATAAAGTTTGTTAAAAAAGTTGTATTATGTTGTCAGTATTTTAAATGAAACACTTACTTAAAAAAATGATGTGCAATTTTCCTACCCATCACTTTAGCTAATGGCCAATTTTCCTGGTGGGCGATTTTTCATGATGGACATTTTTCCATACACCGGTTATATATGTACCTGGATAACATGGCATTGGATAACAGAGGTTTCTGCTGTACACACCTCTAATTACGAATGCATGCATTACCTGTCTCTCTGTGTATGTGTTTGAACCTGTGTCCTGTTGATTGTGTGTCTGTACCTCTCTCTCTCTCTCTCTTTCAGTATTGATAAGTCTAAGGTTATGGCGCTGATACTGCACTGTGCAGATATCAGCCATCCGTCCAAACCTTGGGCATTGCATGAGAAATGGACGCAGATGTTAGTGGAGGAATTTTTCCGCCAGGTATTCAATGTTGCCCCCTCCCCCCCTCTGTGTATATCCTTTCTTCTGTCTTATGTACAAGTGGAAATTTTCAGCTTTTTACCAACAAAATAAAAGAAAATCCCAATTATTGCTGTATAGTGGAGCAGTCAAACTGCTTGGATATAGAATTATATATTTGGAATAACAGGTCACATGACCATATGCAAGTTCTTCATTGTTTCAGGTGATGGACTTGTTAAGAAAAATGTAATTCTAATTTTATATTAATCTGAAATTAAGTTGGAGCTATATATTTTTTTGTAAACAGCGAAAAATTAATTTCAGTTAAAATTTCCACTTGTACAGTATCTCTTATTGTTCTGTGTTACTTAATAGGGTGGTCACAGCTAGTTGAAAAGTACATGTAAATATGTATGAAAGTGTCATATTTTTTGTGAAATTGTGAAACAAATTGGTTGAAGCAGTTAATTATGGGGTATTTTGTACTTTTAGAAATACATACCAAAGCTTTCATTTTAGCTATTTTAAAATTTTGTTAACGTAAATATGGGGGTGGAGTCATAAGCTTTAACATACAGCTAACCTTGGTTTAAAAAATAAATTAAACAATACGCAAAAATGTCCTTTTAGCCAAACCATTATATATGAATAACCTGGTAATATAACTTGTCTGAAAAAAATAGAAAGCTGTTTATCTGTTTTTAAGGTTCTGCTGAACTTAACATTCAAAAGCTACAAGGGTTCAACTCAGTAAAGCTAGAACATTTTTTTGATAAGACATATAGTTGGCATAGCCTTTGATTTTTTATGGATATGCTGTGGGGTGTTATTTTGTTTATGTATGTCTCAATGTATCGGCTTTGTATTCTCCAAAAGAAACTCAGACTTTAGACATATTTCAAGTGTGTGTGAGGTCATGTGATATTTCCAAAGAAAATTGTGAAAATTAGAGAAAATTTTGAGAAAAAACAAAATCTTTGAATATTTGGAGGTATGCTTATACAGTAGGAAATCTTGTAAAAATGAACTACACAAAACATTTTGTGAACTTCAGATTAACCCATTTGGAAACCAGTCTATGCCCACTTGTTTGTGTTTTTATGGCCAAACAAAATTTCACCTGTTGACAAGAGTGCAAGTACAGGCAGGTACACAGATATAATAGGAAAGCTTGTAAAAATGAAGTCGTTTGGAAATCAGTCATGATAGAATTGATTTTAGTTTAAGATGGAATCACTTCAATCAATTTAAAAGCTATTCAAGTGATGTGCCACACTTTGATTTTATTTGCACCAATTAGCAAGGGGTTCAAATACAGCCCTGAAAGTCAAGTTAAAAAGTGGGATACCAAATCTTGATGAACCCATTTGGAAACCAGTCATATTATAATTGATTTTAGGTATGCAGAGCCTGGTACACAAGTAAAACAGGATGTCAATCAAGAAAAGAGTATTATTCAGAAACCAGTCAGCACAATGACCATTTGTGTTGTGTGACATAGTCACACATGAACTTATCTGTGGACATTTTATTTAATATTATCAAGGGTACAAGAGTTTAAAAAAATGCTCTATTTATAAATATATTTATTTAAACATTGACATTTCTTCTTTATAATCCCTTAAAATTCATGCAAATTCAATGTAACTCAGAATATTCAAGTCTAACTTTCAATGATATCTCACAACCCTGTCTGCCACTGTGGCCAGGTGGTAGAGTACAGGACTTATTTATCTACTGGCTGTGGTTTCAAGTCCTCTGAAAGGCCAATTATTTCAAATAGAAACTTTATAGTACCCTTGCCCTCTTACTAAAAAGTAAAGGCGGGGGTAAGGAAGAAGATTCAAATGTTTGTGGGATTTCCAGGAAGCGGGTGGGTCAACTGAAATCATGTAAACTGGGGGGTTTTACTGAATAAATGAGTCTTACATGCACACTTTACATGAATAGAAAGGAAAGATTACTATAAAGAAATCAATTAATAACTGTGATTAAAGTGGGCATAATTCTGTCTGTTAATTTATGTAGAAGTGTAACAAATAATAATAAACCATAATATATCTTTTTCTTTCAAATATTTAGTGATTAAATCTTTATTACATGAATAAAATGAAAACTACTTCCTCTTTTAAAATGTTTCTTTTAATATTTTTTTGTCTGTAATTCACTTCTAGTTTTGCTTTTCATAGCAGTAATTTTTGTAAAATTATACTTAAATAAACAGTCACTGAGTACTATCAGTACTTTAGTTTCATTATTTTTGTCCCTTATTTGTGGAATTAACAATGTCAGCTATCAAAACTTTCAATTTATAATCTTAGTGGATTCTGTGTCCTGATTATTATTGCTCTGTTCTGTCAAAAAAAGTCACCTGGTCATATGGTTCATATAATACACTTGGAAAATGGTAGATACACTTCACTGGACAATTGGGCCATTTCAATATTTTTGCTGTGGCACACCAGGCAGGAATATTGAATTGTTCCACTTCAATGAACTTCAAACCTCTGTGACCCAATTTTACCACATGGTAAACATGTGATGCTTTTTTTTTCAATATTGTTACTGGACTATGATATGGTACACTTGTTTACTTCCAAAAATATATCTCACAAATATAGAGTGGAGAGCCTCTGTCATCCAGATATTTTGTGGATGTTAATCATGATATATGCAACAGATAGAGAAGGTATGTACTTTGAATACTTCAAACTTAATGCAGCAATTTTATTGACCACACTTTACTGCTGTTGCTACCTTAGTCCATAGCCCACCTGCCTTAAGAACTATCAAGGAGAAGCAAGGTAAATATTAAAACAAATGAAACAAATACTAAAAGCCTTAATGTGTACCTGTGCAAAAAAGTAGAGGGTTTAATATTGGCATAAAATGCTAGTGAACTGACGTGGTATAAGTCCCGAGTGGGCTGATATTTGGTTGGTGGACATTTGGCTGGTGATTTTTTTTAGGAGTAGGACAACTGGCTGGTGACTTTAATAGCATAACCCTGGAGTTGCAACACCAGCAAAGAATATAAAACATAAATATGCATGTGTTTCTTTATTCTTTGTTGAACCATCCATAATTTTCTCGAGTTTCGTCCTCAGGGGTTTTCTATGATTGCTGGGTAGTGGGAATATTACCACCGATTACCACCAGGCATAATTTAGGCCAGCATAACCTTCTATATCCATGGAATAATACATGACTATGTTATCTCATAGTGATGGAAAGCATGTTTGAAGTCTGAGTAAGATTATGGAGAATTCAGGCTGAAATACACTTCTTCATTCTTTTATTCTGCTGTGTGCATGTATTTCGTTTTCTTGCTGCATGCCAAGAAACTATGATAAGTACACGCCAATTATGGCCGTACATTTTGTTAGTTTTTTCTAGTGGTGGTGGACCAGTTCACGCCCGGGTACCAATTCACGCCCACCCCTAAATTTATCCAAAATAATCACAGTTAAACAATAAATTACAAATGTATATGATCAATTTGATGATTATCTATAATGTGGTAAACATCTTCTCTATGAAAAATCATAAATCTTCAAGAAAATTGAGGGTGGGCGTGAATTGGTACCCGGGCGTGAACTGGTCCACCACCACTATGTTTGTAAAGGCAATTTTTTGTGTCAGTGAACTTTTTATTTCATTTTTTATACACATTGATCTACCACTGTACATAGTTCTTCCTATGACCATACTTTCTATCTTTAACTATGTAACAGTAGTATATTATATGGGTATATACTGTTTGATCCGAGATTAGAGCCAGCAGGTATCGGTTTATTTTCCCCATAAATAGAACATTTTAGGTTGAATATTATTTCAATGATTGTCCATCGTCATTTTTCTTATTGTCTAGTGGCCATTCTCTTAGTGTATAATGTTCAGAGAAAAGTTTTCTGTTATAAAGATTGATAGTAGAGTAAGAAATCTAAAATTCGCCAGGAATCTAAAATTCGCCACCTCTAAAACCTTAGTTAATTTTATGAAGAAAATGATGTTTTTGTCTAAAATAAGTATTTTTCAGTTCAAAAAGCCAGAATTTACTGTACATTCAACAAATCTCACCTGAATTCATTTATTTTATTAGTATTTTCACATGTGGCGAATTTCAGATATGTGGCGAATTTTAGATTTCTTACTCTACACTAAGAATGAGTAATAAATGCACAGTTGGCACAGTTGGCTCCTTAGAGGTTTTGTAAGTTAGCAAGTGTTTGGAAAAAAAGGTTTTATGTTAGTTTTGCACATTTAGATATATAATATAAACACAACTTTATAATCTTAATTCTTAATTGCACAGATATTTGAACATCTAATTTCTTTTTTGTGTGTTTCACAGGTTCATGTATTTTTTTTATGATTTTTGAGATTTTATTGTGTAAATGAAATATGCTTTATTTGAGACCAAATATTATGTTCAATTATATTTGTTAAATTATCATCTCAACATATTTAAATGAGAAACAACCTGTTGGGCTGTAAATTGACTATGGCGTGGCACCAGGACCTTGACCAAGTAGAAGAATCCTCAGTGGTTGACATCTGACATTTCATTGCTTGGCTACCACCTTGGAGGTGTTGGGTTCAAATCAAGCCTTTGATAACTTGTGAAATTCTCTGAGTGCCTGTTATTCTATGAACTTAGCTATAATTTTTTTTCTTACGTTGATCAACTAGTATGCTTTGCCCCCCCTCCACCGTTTAAACTACTCTGTGTGGTATGATCTGTAAAATTGATATAGAGTAAGAAATCTAAAATTCGCCAGGAATCTAAAATTCGCCATCTCTAAAACCTTAGTTAATTTTATGAAGACAATGATGTTTTTGTCTAAAAATTAGTATTTTTCAGTTCAAAAAGCCTTAATTTACTATACATTCAACAAATCTCACCATAATTCATTTATTTTATTAGTATTTTCACATGTGGCGAATTTCAGATATGTGGCGAATTTTAGATTTCTTACTCTACAGTTATGGTGAAGCCAGATGGTAAGGCTTTAGAACTATATTTGTGGTATTGTTGTATTTTTTTCAGGGAGACAGAGAAGCAGAGCTCGGGCTTCCAGTCTCACCCCTCTGTGATAGAAAAAATACTCTGGTGGCAGAATCTCAGATAGGTTGGTAGAACTAGATATAGGTTTATCACAACTAGACCTAGTCTATATACCACTGTATGGTAGCATTCATAATGAGGCTTTCTACATATTACATTGCACCCTGCTATAATAAGGTAACTATCAAAATTAATGGATTCTATCAGAGGAAGTCTTGTGACTTGCAAGGATGAAATATGAACAAAAAAGAATTACGCTGTTCACACTACAATCCGGGTTGACAAGGATTGAGGGTTGAAGCAGACTGAAGCAGATTCATCTCAATCTGAGTTGAGTGTCTACACTACAGACTAACGCATGTAAATTGTTTAAATTACAATTATGTTTTTCCACATTGCTAAAACTATGAAAGGTCCCAATTTTGTATTAGATACCATTCAGATAAATACCTTTTCAAGTTTTAAATATTAAGCTAAACAATTGTTTGAATGCAGTAAATCAATTAATTACAGTACCAACAGACTAAACCCTTGTCAACCCGGATTGAGAGGGTTCACTACGAAGGGGTTCAGCCAATCTGCTTCATTCTGCTTCAATCCACCTCTTGAGTCGGTTTGACATTTATCCTTGTCAACCTGGATTGTGAGTGTTCAGACTAGTCTCCAATTCAATCTGTGTTAACCAGAGTTGAATCACTAGTCTGAACTAGTCTGACCTACCACACTCACAGAAATGAAACGGGCCTTTTACACCCTGTTCACACTACAATGCGGTGTAACACCATATTCTGTATCCCCCCTTTGATCTTTTAGGGGATACAGAATGTGGCTGCCATATTTTGTATCCCAACAATAGGGGATTAAGAGGATACAAAATATGGCAGCCACATTTCTACATATTACATTGCACCCTTGTACAATAGAGTAACTATCAAACTTAATGGATTCTATCAGAGGAAGTCTTGTGACTTCTTAATTTGCAAGGATGAAACATGATCAAAAAAGAATATCCATCTCTTTCTGTTCTCCTAGGTTTCATAGACTTCATTGTGGACCCGAGTTTCCAGGTAATGGGAGACATGATAGAGAAGGTGATCGCTCCCATCCAAAAGAGAAGCAGTGGTCAGGACACCGGCAAGATGGACAAAGCAACCAGTACCGCCAGTCTGGACAGTAGATGTAGTACCCCTGGTACTCCCAGGTCACCTTCCTCTCCAGGTGAGTATAAACTGAACCAAATTCAGCCACTGAGAGGAGATAAATTGACAGAAATTTTATAATGCGTATCTACAGGTCTCTTAAGTATATCCAGTCTGGATAGGCAGTACACCAGGTGTTCACACAGTATTCCCAGGTGTATCCTTAATGGTCAGGTTTTTGATATGACAACATAAATGGACTGCATGAGACTGCATATTCATTCAAAAATATTATGAAAACATCGTCCAAAAATAAGAGTGTGAGCTTTGAGTTTAAATGATTGGAAACATGAATATATCAAAAACCTGTACATTGGCTATATATGAGATGTAATACTCTCAAACCTCTGTATCTAGAAGCAATAAGCTAGGACTTTAGGAAGCCACAGGTACACGTGGGTTACCTGCTCCAGCTGTGTATAGACATATAATTCACGGTTATCACATTTGATTTCCATTTCATAGCATCGTGAAGGGAAATTGAAGAACAAATAACATGATAGGTCTAAAATTGGCGCAGAAAATTTCACAACAGTTTCAACAATTTCACATGTGTTATTGCTGTAATAACCAGAGTATTTTTTTTTTGGTCAATAGGTGTGATGAAGTTTGAAGTGAAGAGACACTGGGTGGAACATCTGAGTGGCAACAAGGCTCTGTGGAAGGAACGGGCTCTGAAAGGTGAACGATCTTCATATTACTGTTAAAGCCATTATCAACATAAATTTGAAATGGAACTTACTAGTCTGTTGCCTCACAGTATTACAGTAAGGAAGATACATGGCAATATCTACCCATGACAAACCCATGTCATATGAAAATATTGTATATTTGACCAAGGTCTTCAACAGTGAATGGAAATTATGGCTTATGTGCAAAAATGCAAGAGTTGTACAGATTGCAACCACATATTATTAAATACTCCATCTTCCGGTTTGTGCCAAGACGAGGTCTGTGCCATGATATGGCGCCAAGCAATAGTACCCGTGCTTATGCTTTTCAAACGACTTTGTGATTTGGGGACATTAATGAGTCATATTTTATCATCGGTGAAATACACTGGTACAGAGGTGACATACTTTGAAAATGTGTTTGATGTACAACACATTTTTCAATGGAGTTATCCTTTTCTTGGAAGCTGGCAATTTCCCATATCTAGTAGTTTACTATGATGTCGATTCTTGGATTAAGCAAGAAATGTGGCAGATTTTGCACAGTGGTCAGTGGTATAACTCCAAGCAGCAGTTATGTCTGGTTAACAAAGTCAATTTTAATATAAAAAAAAACTTTCAAGAAGCTAAATTGTACACTTAATGTCTCTACAGTGTGATCTCTGTGAGTGTAGTGGTACAACATTATCACAACTTTTAAAAAACATGAAAAAGGAGGGGGGGATGTTACTGTGGTCTCAATAGAAGAGTTCAAAACAGTCCTAACAATGCACACATAAACTACTAAACAATTAGAACTATCGTGCACTCTTACAAAACATATTTGACAACTCAATGTCTCTTGGTATGTTCCAGATGCAGAAGCAAGAAAGGCTCAGGAAGAAAAAGACAAACAGCAACAGCAGGAGCAGAATGACTCAGGTCAGAAGCTCTCATTAATTCTGGAAGTACTATTGAACCTTATCTGGTTAAAACCTCAAGTGATCAGACAAATATTGCCCATGTGACCTGGAAATTCCAATTGAGACAAGAAGATGAATTTCAATAAAGGGCTTATTGACTTACCCAGATTCATTCAATAGATCCACTTGAGAGTTAAGAATTGTAGCACTGTAGTATTTCACTAAAATTTTATGATTTCCAACTGCAGAATAAGTTGGATACAAAACTTGTTTTTATCGATAATTCTGTAATCAAGGTTTTGATTAAAAAAACAATGTCGAACAAAATAACCGAACCATATGGTGAATAGATTAACCAGCATCGGTAAATCTAGTTAAAAGGTTTCTTTTTGTGATGATAAACTTTTTGGGTATCCTAAACAATTTACTAGTGAGGCATTGATTTTGATGGAATGTGGTTTTCTTTTACCAGGGGTAGAATCACCAAAAAGTGACCATGATGACACTGACTCACACAAAACATCAAAAAAACTGACCCTTCACTCCACTAATAAACCCAAACCCCCCACAAGTAGTTATCCAACCCCTACCTCTGCACCCCCTACACCCCTCAAACCCAAGTCTGCCGGCTCAAGGTCATCTGTGGTGGGAAAATCCCCAGCGAACAGCAAGGAGGAAATGGAAAATCCCCAGACTAAGAAAGACAGTGTGGAAAATTCCACAAAGACAATTGCTGTTTCAAAGGATGTAGAAAAAGGTTAGAGACAAAGAAGGAAAAATAATGTCAAGCTAGATGTCAAGCTATGACTGTGTGGATGTCTATGTGTTTGGTTGTCTGTATGTCAGATTATCTTCTTTGTTTTGTGAAAAAAGACATCACCAAAGAACTAGAGTGTGGCAAATGTGTTTCTATGTTATTTGGTGTCATCTCTCATACCACTGTTTCATTGTGCGTCTAGGTGTATTTCCATCAGGTTAAAATCTCCATATGGTATGTCAAATTGTCCCATAGTAATTTAGCCCAAAAAACATGTTGTCAGTGAAATGTGACATTTATTGTACAAACGTGCATAAGTGCTTTAGTGAATTTGAAAACTGGGTCGGGAAAGAAAAAAAACTTCAGCTCCTCTTGATTCATATTTATCACATAATCAGTGCCGTTATATATGTGATTTACATGACTACAGCATTGCCCTTCTCCAACCTGACAGAATATGTTGAAATTCCAGTGAAAACTTCCCCATTGCTGTCAGAACGCTGTGTAATATTCTTTGTGAAAAATTATGCAAGTTATATTTACATAACACAAACTTGATTTTCACTTTTATTTTCTAATGAGATATTTAACACGAATGGGTGATTAACTCCCAAATTAAAGATTGTCCTGGAAAAGGATTTCACTCTTAGAGCACTTATGTACATGTAGTTCTTTTCATTGTGAGGTATAAGGGTGTTCCTTCCTATTTCCATGTAATTCCCTCAGTACAGTTTCAATGACATAAATGTAAATGTATTGTGAAAAAACAAACTTGTCAAGATCAACCTTAATGAGCACATTTTGTGGGAGAAATGTGGCAGTGAAATTTTAAATGATTTGATGCACAAAACATCATTGGATTACAGTTAGGAATCTAAAATTCGCCACATATCTGAAATTCGCCACATGTGGAATTACGAACAAATTAAATGAATTGAGGTGAGATATGTTGAATTTATAGTCAGTTAAGGCTTTTTGAACCAAAAAATACCATGTTTAAGACAAAACAACATTTTCTTCATAGAATTAACAAAGGTTTTTAAAGGTGGCGAATTTTACATTCCTGGCGAATTTTAGATTCCTTACTCTATATAAATAAATAATGTGATCACTACAAAGATCATACAGTGGCAGTTCTAGAGTGAGAGTTGGTGTAGTTTCAGATCATAGACCCTTGATTTTGGTTGAAGGTTACCCAAACAATCCATTCAATATTACTTGCATCAATTGAAAGATTTGTCACATTTTCTCACAATGCATTTCATTGAAGGTTTTGATCTCTAATGGTTGTAGTTGCAAAGACATGCATGGTTTTACGTGTATCTATTCTACTGTCTGGTGGATCTTAAGGTGAATATTGTGGCAGTTTCGAGTAGTCATTGATTGCCGTTTTCAGATGCATTTTGAATAATTTTAACTATATGATCTTTCAGTGGTTTTAATTATTCTTCATAATTTAAAGAAAGGATTATTGGACAAATTTCTCTTGTTGACACACATACCTATCTTTCAAAACTGGCTTTTCATTGGATGAGCAGTGTTGAGCTTTCTCCAATTATGATGTGCTTGGAGTTTCCAATGAAGACAAACTAAATCCCCGAAATTCTTCGCAGGTTGTCATGTGACTTCATTTACCTGTCTATCTCTTTTTCTTGAAAGATCGAATGCTTGTCAAAAGACATCAAATTTACAAAAGTTTCAAAGAAATATATTTGTTGTAAAACTGAGACATCTGAAAATAATATATTGTCATTAGAAAACCGTTCTTTTACCTGTAAATTGTTGAATATTTTATAACAAAATACAATTTCCTTGTGTAAAGTATCCAAATAACTCAATGTTATGGCAATAGTTTTTTATTTGTTATTTAAACTACTTCGTTTGACATCGCATTCCTGGTCACTGGCACTCTACATCAATGCCTATGCCAACTGAAGAGATGTGACTAATTCGGTCACACTGATCACTTGTTCATTTCATGGTACTTTATATTTTGTTGTTGAAGGCACTTTTCCTAATTGTCGAAGGTATTTGTGAGTTCATTGTGAAATTTATACATACGTTTATATCGAAACAAGATATATAAAAATGAAGGCAAATGGGAACTTATGCAGTATATGTTTGATGTGGTTTATGTTGATATGCGTGAAGTATTCCTATCAATTGTGATATTCATAAGTTGATAGGCTTTCAAGTGTTTCACTGTAATTGTACATTTTATAGCAAAATACCCTTACCATTTCCTAACAGTAGCTATTTGTTCGAGCCATCCAACCCAATCGCCAACACAGAGATGCTATTTTAAGGTTGTGTAACAACCTTAATCAAGCTATTGCATTACAGTAGTAACAAATAGCTACTGTTAGGAAATGGTAAGTATTTCTAATAAAAATTCAAATTACTATAAAATTTTCCAAGTTGTTTAAAACAGTTGAACCGTATCACACCAAAAAAAGAAAATCAAAATCATGAAATTCTATTTTTTTAACAATAAAATTTCGAAATAAAATGTTATAGAAGTAAAACGAATATCTTTTGACGCTTCAACTGCTTTTTAAACAGTCTTGTATATCTTAACCCCTTCACAAGCAGACAAAAAAATGTTGAACACCAGTGCTTCTGCTATTTATCTGCCTATTGTTCTGACAAAATACTATGGCCTCGGTAGAATCACCTTATTATCCACCACGCATCGTTTTTGACCCATATAGAGGGATATACAGAGTGGGTTATATTTTTATGTATACGGCGGTGCCTCCGTACCATAGATAATTAGTGTCAGCAAGTTCCGGTTTTTCACAGATATCTCGGAAACTGTGTAACATATAAATATGTATTATATGTCATTACAAAGGTCATCTTACTGTTCTTCTGCTGGTTGTAGTTGCATGAAAATCCATGCATGGCTGAGAAATCTCAAGTTAAATATCGGGCGTTTTATTTTCACTGCTGCCCCTGTATACATGATAGCCTTTTCCCATATTCTTTTTTTAAACATGAATATTTTTCAATTTTTAAATAATACAAAATGGTGGATAAAAAAATATATCGTGCATGAAGATTGACAATATAATACTCGTGCTACACACTCGCAAATATTGTTATCTTCATTAGTGATATTTTTTCTCTGTATATGTCATTTGGGATGCTTTCCTATTTTATTAATTGGGGACATGACTTGGTTGAAAAATGGGACTGGATATCTGTTGTCAGACAACTGACCCCAATTTGGGGAGACATGTTTTAGTTGTCACCAACTGGAGGTAGCACGAAAACAAATATGGTGGCTGATGTACACAAATTCATTGAAAACAATCGGTTCATTGTATCGGTTAAAATCAGAAAAATTAGGCTAAAAATGACTTTAAAATAGACAAATATGGTTAAACGTTGGGTTTCATCCTCGTTATTTATAAAAATAAGCAATAGTTTAATAGTTATACAGGTTCCCAGTACATTAGTTTGCATTTGGGTCCCTGTCATGCCCATAGTTTTTAATGAGGTACTTGTGTATCAATGTATGTGAACCACTGGGAATAATGCAGTGTGCAGTCTGTGAAGGGGTTAATACTCCAGTTCCCAGTTCAATATTGTAATGAGTGATATTGTAAATTCCTCGTTCCTGTCTTTGCTGTAAATTCTACATGTCTGTTAGCAATTAAATGCCATTTAATATGCAAATATAAAGATGTGTAAAGTATCTAAAAATTGAAAAACTAAAAACAAAAGTTAACTGGGAATCTAATTTTGGTCTGAAAATTATATATGTTAGCATAATTTAAACTTCTAGAATTTCATCACTTGTTTCATTGGCTAATGCCTATTACAATATCTGAAAGTGACTGACAAAAAAAATGATTTTATTTCTGCTGAAATATAGTTAATTTACAGCATTCATTGTATATGGAATGAGGCATTAATGTTTTCTGACAAATGGTTAATGTTAGAAATCAGTTGTTGAACTAGTATTGTAGTACTGCACCTTTTAGTAAGGTACAGTGGAGGATGTTATTTTTTTGCACTTGTTAGATATTGTTCACACAGACAAGGATACATGTTTTAACACATGTCTGAAATAAAAAATGGAATTTATGCTAAATACACACATAATTTATATATCATCATCAATCATTATTTAATTAGTGTATTGAGTAGCTGATAGCAACAAATCTAACAGATTATAAAAAAAATGGGTAAATATGCCTATTTAAAGAAGAAGAAAGAATCTTGCATACAGTTTTAGACATGTGATAAAGCTGTAAAGCTCTCCTTTTTCATGTTGTAAGAAGTCGGTTAATGATTTTAATTAAACAGTTAATTAATGCTTAGTTTTCTCAGCATACACATACCGTATGCACTTTTCAAAATGTGTTGGGGGGGGGGGGGGGGGGGGACTGTTTAAGATAAAGAAACATGACTCAAGTATCTAAGAGCAGCGGGGGATAATTACACTCTTCGGATAATTACACTCTTCCAGCGGCATCTTGTGTGTCAGCATATATAATTGTGAGGGGCCATAAAATGTTAGAAAAAACCTTAAATCTGAAGAAATTATCAACTTTTATCTCATAATTTTGTAGATTTTGAGGCATTCTTGATCACTGTAGACTCTGTTTTCAATCTAAATTAGTTTAAAATCTTTCATTCTACAGAAAACTCTTTCAGAGATAGGATATTGTACCAAAATACACCAAAATTATATAAAAGAATTCAATACCACTTACCTGTAGGATATAGAACCTCCAACATTGTTTATTTTCCAATTGTTTGTCTTAAGAAATTATTTCTCATTGTACGAAGACATTTATTTTGTACTTTCAAGTTGGAGTAAGCCGTCAGACCTCTACCACAGGTCTAATGGATCTGATGCAAAGTAAAGAGAGATCTTCTGCCCATACTTCTGGTTGTGGCATCCTTGCTAACTCCCTCTCTGCACTCGAGGAAGATATTCTTCACTCCAGTTGTAACCAGTCTGAGCAAGTTCCAACTGGTTCACAAGGTGCTAAAGCCACCCACCAAAACCGTCCTCGATTTGAAGGAGCCGTTTCTTTAGACTCGGATTCCGATCTTTCCAGTACAAAGGGCATTCAGTTTGTAGAGAGTTTTGATGAAGGGGATTCTGATGCTTTTACTGATGGGATGGAGTTTAATGGCTCCAAGTGAAAAATATGGATTGTATAGAGTAAGATATCTAAAATTCTCCAGGAATTTAAAATTCGCCACCTCTCAAACCTTAGTTAATTTTATGAAGAGAATGATGTTTTTGTCTCAAAATTGGTATTTTCAGTTCAAAAAGCCTTAATTTACTATACATTCAACAAATCTCACCACAATTCATTTATTTTATTAGTATTTTCACGTGGCAAATTTCAGATATGTGGCGAATTTTACATTTCTTACTCTGCTTATTAAAATGCTTATTGATTTCACCCATTTTCAGACATCCTATGTAAAAGTAGTTTCTAAGTTCAATGTCTCAATTAATCTAAAACCTATGACCTGGAATTTCAAAAAGCCATCAAATTTACCCCTTTCAAGGTCAAAATGGGGTCCTAAAGTTGATTTTCATGTATTTTGCAGTGAATTTACAAATTATTGCTTGAAATTCTATAAAACTGCCTTAAAGTATTATTCAGGAGTGTTCATGCCTAATATGGCTTTTTGTCCCTTTGTTACTTTTCAAGGCCACTTATGTGTACCTAATCTATGGCCCATGATTTAAAAAAAATTCAGTAATTTTTTTTTCTTTTCCTCAAACTCAAAATGAGATTGTAAAGTTTTTCTTCTGTGGGATGCTTTTTTTTGTCTAGCAAAAACCATTTGTCTGGTATATGATCTTGTAATTGTAAAATTGATCATAATGTTCTTCTTACTGGTGATTTCCATTTAATATTATTTCTTCTGCTCAATACATTCAAGTCAGTTGATAGAAAGATATCTATGCATTAATTGCATATGTTACAAAGCCAAAGACTAGCCATCACTGTTTAATTCATTACCCGTACTAGAGGTCTGGTCCATGTAAACGTGTGATGGCATGAAACTTTATGTATTAACATTTCAATTTAAATATCCAGATACTTTGAAGAGTATATACAGATGTTTTGAAAATGATTTGTGACACATATAGGCCATATCTGGAGCTGACCTCTCTCAATCACACCATTTTTCATTAATAAGGTCACTGAATAATTAGTTTTCCCTTAATTATTGATGTATTGATTTTAAGGATAACAAAAAAGAGCAGAAGGAAGGGTTCCATTTCAATAATATAGTAGAACCTCTATGTGGAGTAACAGTTGGGTCAGATAATGGAAGGGCTAAAACGGTTTAAATGGAGTTGGCAGAGTGAGTTTAGGGTCTGATAATAGAGGTTCTGCTGTCCACATATATGTATGGATAGAGTAGTTTTGTTAATATGTTCCAAGTTAATGAAATCATGTTGTGCTGTTGTTTTAATTAAGCTAAAGGTGTGGTTATTGTATAATTTAAATTCCATCAAGAAAGTACCTACAAAAACAAATGTCATTTTATTTTTCCCTTATTTCTGAAACAAAATGGTGTCAGCTCCACGCACTTAAGTTGTAATTTCAAGGTTGAAATAAGGAAGTTGAAATGACGATAGAAATAATTGAAATATGTTCAGGGATTTCCGTATTCAAATTGTGCAAAGTTGGGGAACTGATTTCAAGCAGAAAGTATATTATCGCCCCTTAAAAACACTTCAAAAATGTTTATTGTTTTGATTTTGTTGTTGTTAAAGTACATTTATAGTTTGGACTTGTGCCAACGTATATTTTAATCACTAGAAATAATCCACAATTTTAAACGGCTAATAGCCACAAATAAGGATTTTGTGTCCAAGGTGTGCCAAGTTAAGGCGTGAAGGAGTATATATATATATATATTACAGTTTATGTTGCCTTTTCATTTGAAGGAAATCCATTAAGTACTTTCCTAGCATATTGAAATCTTCTTCATTTTAAGTTCAGGCAAAACGCCTTACATATTTGCTTTTAAGTTGTGTTGCGTCTTTTGAAGATAATAGTTACAGTAACAATGGAAATATCAGTCATTTTATGGGTCTAATTTTGGTTAATATTTGAACTTAAAATCACACCTCTAGCATTTCATTCATTACTCATCATGAAACGTGCTATGTGTTTATCATAATACCTAATGTTGTTATTTTTTGTGATTCATTTAATAACAAAAGCAAATGTTTTGTTCTTTATTTTGTCAAATATAGAGTACTGCTATTTGAACTTTGACCCTATGATTTGATTGCCACAGATCTCTTTCAGAAACAGTTCAATAATGTTAAGCTTCAGCTACAGCAAATTTCACCCATAACTGGTTTTTGTTTATATATGTTGTACATAATTGTTAATGATGTTCAGTCAAAAACTGTGATTTTGTTATTATATCTTTGTTATTCAGATTCTATATACCATCCATTAAATGCCTTGTCAATGTATTCACATAAATTTTAAGCAAAGCTACTTTGGATGTGTACACGTGGTATTTGCATGTAAACAGAAAACTTAGATATTCGTAATTATTACATCATATGATTGAGAAAAACACCAGAGCTGTTATTGTCACTGAAACAAGTGGGAAACATTGTTCGATGAAGTCTTTGTAAAATGTAGTTTGTGGTGCAACATGAATAGTTGTCATGGTAAAGTTATTATATGACAAATGGTGTAAAATTTAATTGACTATACATTGTTATGCAAAAAGTATTTATTGAATTATTTGTATATTTAGTATTGTGACAGTGGAATATCCACTACATTTGTTAAATGTACATAGGTGTTACTGTTCTAATCTTTATACACAACATGTATAGTACTACGAAATACTTAATAAACATAGGTGTTAACAAATGTTGGAAAAAATATGGACATTATGTAGACAGGACATTAATATTCTATTGTAACTGTCTTACAGTTACTAATGTAACAAAGTAATGTGTGTAGATATAAATAAAATGTTTCATTATAATGTTATATTCTTGTTGCGGCTATGTTTGTGCACATTTACTGTCACTCAATATATAGAAGCATATGTAATGGTAAAGTAGTAGAAACTAGTGACTCACTTACTTGCAAACTGTATATTATATATACAGTAGAAACTAGTGACTCACTTACTTGCAAACTGTATATTATGTATACAGTAGAAACTAGTGACTCACTTACTTGCAAACTGTATATTATGTATACAGTAGAAACTAGTGACTCACTTACTTGCAAACTGTATATTATGTATACAGTAGAAACTAGTGACTCACTTACTTGCAAACTGTATATTATGTATACAGTAGAAACTAGTGACTCACTTACTTGCAAACTGTATATTATGTATACAGTAGAAACTAGTCACTCACTTACTTGCAAACTGTATATTATGTATACAGTAGAAACTAGTGACTCACTTACTTGCAAACTGTATATTATGTATACAGTAGAAACTAGTCACTCACTTACTTGCAAACTGTATATTATGTATACAGTAGAAACTAGTCACTCACTTACTTGCAAACTGTATATTATGTATACAGTAGAAACTAGTCACTCACTTACTTGCAAACTGTATATTATGTATACAGTAGAAACTAGTGACTCACTTACTTGCAAACTGTATATTATGTATACAGTAGAAACTAGTCACTCACTTACTTGCAAACTGTATATTATGTATACAGTAGAAACTAGTGACTCACTTACTTGCAAACTGTATATTATGTATACAGTAGAAACTACTCACTCACTTACTTGCAAACTGTATATTATGTATACAGTAGAAACTACTCACTCACTTACTTGCAAACTGTATATTATGTATACAGTAGAAACTAGTCACTCACTTACTTGCAAACTGTATATTATGTATACAGTAGAAACTACTCACTCACTTACTTGCAAACTGTATATTATGTATACAGTAGAAACTACTCACTCACTTACTTGCAAACTGTATATTATGTATACAGTAGAAACTAGTCACTCACTTACTTGCAAACTGTATATTATGTATACAGTAGAAACTACTCACTCACTTACTTGCAAACTGTATATTATGTATACAGTAGAAACTAGTCACTCACTTACTTGCAAACTGTATATTATGTATACAGTAGAAACTAGTCACTCACTTACTTGCAAACTGTATATTATGTATACAGTAGAAACTAGTCACTCACTTACTTGCAAACTGTATATTATGTATACAGTAGAAACTAGTCACTCACTTACTTGCAAACTGTATATTATGTATACAGTAGAAACTAGTCACTCACTTACTTGCAAACTGTATATTATGTATACAGTAGAAACTACTCACTCACTTACTTGCAAACTGTATATTATGTATACAGTAGAAACTAGTCACTCACTTACTTGCAAACTGTATATTATGTATACAGTAGAAACTACTCACTCACTTACTTGCAAACTGTATATTATGTATACAGTAGAAACTACTCACTCACTTACTTGCAAACTGTATATTATGTATACAGTAGAAACTAGTCACTCACTTACTCACATCAACATTCAAATAAATAAACAACAACCACAAAATACAATCTTTATTCATAAAACATTATGACATACATGTTGCACCAAATTGTTTACAAACATACACCGCTCCTTTCCCAACTACACCAAGAAAGCCTCTCTCGCCAGATACACAATGTATCCACCGTAAAACACAAACTAACAGAGTTTTATCATTTTCCAATAATAAGCAAGTTAAAAGTGGTTATAAGTTTACCCACCCTCATTTAACCTTGAAGCAGGGGCGTAACATCAAGTCTAGGTTGCTTTCACATTGCAAACCTGCAGGGCCAATAATAAATGAGTTGTAAGCACTTTCAAGTTTGGCTATCCATCAGAAGAATCACAGCCTCTGATTTCCTATAAATTGGTATCAAATTCCAAACTTCTAGTACTAATAATAAGCCAGTTATAAGCACTTTTCAGTTTGGCTATCCTCATTTCACCTTGACGGAGGGGTCGAAGGTCAAATCTTACCACATCACAAAATTCAAAGCCCATGATTTTCTATAGGTTGGTTTCACATCCCAAACCTCTAGGACCAATAATAACGGACATTTAAGCACTTATCATGACTGAAATTTCGCTATAAAATTGAAAAATTTAATAGTAATTTAAATTTTTATTAGAAATACTTACCATTTCCGAACACTCAAATTTCCCTCCCGCCTCCCCGCAAGTCATTCTTTTACTTGCAACAAAAATAATGAGGTAAACAATGTGACCTCTTTGGCGGGAGGACGGACTACTGTAACCCAATGGCTTGGTTAAGGTTGTTAGTAAACCATAAAATCGCATCTCTGCGTTGGCCATTGGGTTGGATGGCTCCAACAAATAGCTACTGTTAGGAAATGGTAAGTATTTCTAATAAAAATTTAAATTACTATTAAATTTTTCAAATTTCACTTTAAGGTGGCTACAACTCCATTCATACTGAGAGTTTAAGGTGACCATAAGTATTATTTTTATCTAGTTTAATACCAGTGATAATTTCGATATAAAAATGGAAAAAGAAAGGAGCCAGAGGATTTTATTCCAATTTGATGACTTTAAGCAGGCCATATGTCCATTAACATTTTGAGTTCAAGGTCACCATAAAGTTAGGATATTCCTTTAGCAAATCTTAATATGTGTGCCAACTTTGGTTGAAAAAAGTGAAAAACTAAGTGAACTGGAGGGCTAAGGTGACCTTAACATTGCAGATACAGGGCTAAAACTTCGGCATGTGAAAGATTATCAAAAAGTAGCTGCATAAGTTATTCCAACAAAACGCCGAAATCCTAACCGTTTTTGAGATACAGACCAAGTACCCATTTTAAAAAAAATTTACGAAAATAAAACGCCTCCCATTCAGGCATCTATGGACCGATTGATGAGAAAATCCTTTCCGACCTTAGAAATTTAGTCTAGAATGTACCTGATAAATTTTATAGCAGAGGTGTGTGTTGGTTTTTCCGAAACGCGATGACGGGGTGTTTTGGAGTTATGCTTAAGATTACCTTAAGTAAATTTTAACGTCTGCGCAAAGTATCCCAAAAATTTTTCCCGCCCCTATAGTTTTAAAGAAAGATAACAAGGAAAGAAAAATTTAAAAGGCTAAGAAGTTATTCAAGGGAGACTATAATCCTGCAGCGGCGGTGATCGCTTAATTACTATCTTTTGCAAACAATTAGCTACGTCGGCCATTTTCTTTTTCAAAATGAGGCCAATTTTTGGCACAGACAGGTATTCATAGCCATAAACAATGCAAATTTGGTGAAGATATCTTTATAAATGAATGAGATATTAAGGTTTATGTAAAAATGTGACGAACGGAGGGACGGTTGCACGTACGGAAGCTGTTTTATAATCTCCTGCCCACGGCCTTCAGAGATAATTAAATGCTCAAATGCTACACATTATAAGGCAAGTCTAACAAAGTGAGACATGTCTCATTTGCAAAAGCTATGCAAATGAGACATGTCTCATTTGCAAAAGCTATGCAATACCACACTTGCGTTTCTTTATTCATCCACATAACACCTATGAATATGCCAACAGTGAAATTTAATTAATTTCCATCCCGGAACAACACTATATGTTTTCACAAAAACTGGTAATTCTTCCAACTGGGAAATAGCACATAGTACTTGAAGTCCAGCCAAGTTCCTTTCATGAAACTGGCCCCAGGACTAAGTAGATGTCCAGAGCAATTCAGATCTATGTTTCCCTACACAGTTATCATAACATCATTAAACCTTACTCCTGCTAATCAACTATATGTCATACCAAAAGATGTTCTACAATGAATTACTATTGAAAAGTACGGGAAAAAACTTCAACCAAACATACACAGATGTCCTGGGCTCAATTAATTACTGTCCCATAAATGGCAATGCTTTGAACCTGTCCTAATCTGACCCTGGCTGTTGAATGGGACGTAAAACCCCAACTTTGTACCAGTCTACTAAAACTATTAAAAGGTGTCATATCATTTCCAATCCTTTATCCTACATGTCGGCCTACATAATGAAAATTATTTCATAAAACTTAACAAGATCTTTACTTTTCACATTCTTGCCATTGTCATCTGAAAAACATATTCAACAATGTACTCTAAATGCAATAGTTTTCCAGTTACAACTGATTCACTCAACAATGAAAATGCAATGCACCGCGCTACCGGTCTGCAATTTCACTATCTTATAGCTGTTTAAATTTCCACACTTTACTATTGTTCATACAGACGTGGACACTCAAGCAACAGATAATTTATAAATCACCAGCTTCAATTTACAAATGAATGTGTCAATGCACATTTAACTGAAGAACTACATATGGTATATTAAATATTTTACATGAACTGTAACAACTTTAACACAGCCATAATTTGATCTTCACTTTTAAAACAAAACCATTGTAGTGGTAAAATCTCTCGCTGGGGATTACACACTAAATCATATACAAGTTCAAAGCTACACCCATGAAAATATGCCATAACACTAGTGTTGCAAATCGGCTCCAATTTTCACGGTCGATTATTCATCCATTTTTCTGACCGATGATCGACCCATAATCGAGTATTTTACTCCATTGTTGTTTACTATTTAAGAAACACTTTCCGGGATAAAGTATAGGTCTATCCGGTAAGAATAACAGTGTTCCGACATTTAGAATATACTGAAAGCACCCACTTCCTGTAAATATGGCGGTAGACATAAACAAACTCGAAATGCATGACAAATCTGTTGATTTATTAAGTAAAAATTTGTACAATATATGAAAAATATCTGGATATTGAGATAAATCAGGAAAGGTAAGATTCAAGCTGAATATTCGATCATTAGAAAGCGATTGTACAAAGAAGTACAAAGAAGTACAAAGAAAGCAGCTGAACAACAAATTTTGTCCAAGTGCTGTAAATGCAGTCATTTCAGTGTTAGAGTAAGAAATCTAAAATTCGCCACATATCTGAAATTCGCCACATGTGAAAATACTAATAAAATAAATGAATTGTGGTGAGATTTGTTGACTGTATAGTTAATTAAAGCTTTTTGAACTGAAAAATACCAATTTTTGGACAAAAACATCATTTTCTTCATAAAATTAACTAAGGTTTTAGAGGTGGCGAATTTTAGATTCCTGGCGAATTTTAGATTTCTTACTCTACATGTAATTTACTCACAGTAGCTACTAGCCCAATTACTCACTCAGCCATTGACCTAGATCTACAAAAGAAAGAAAAATATGGAGGACGCAAGAAACGAAACAAAATAATTTACCGCAGTCAAAACTAGACAAAGGACACATCTGTGGCCAGATGCAAAATGTATCCACGGGAAAAGGTCAACTAACATGGTTTCAAAGCTAAACAGCATTTTGCAATATTAAGCGAGTTGTAATCATTTTTTAAGTTTGCCTAGCCTTGTTTGACTTGGAAGGAGGGGACCAAATGACAACAGAAGAAGATAATTAGCCCTTGATTAGTTTATAGGTTGCTTTCACATTGCAAACCTCTAGGACCAATAATAGGCAAGTTATAAACACTTTTAAATTTGGCTATCCTCATTTGACCTTGAAGGAGGGGACTAAGGTTAAATCTGTCCAAATCTGAAGATTCCGGTGGATACAAATTCTAACTAGAAATAGGACGCCCTGTTGCTTGTAGCTGCGACATATGAATAGAAACAGGATAGCATAGAAGAACACACATTATCATGTGTAATGTCCACCCTATCAACCTTTTGTTAAGAAGATAGAAGCAAATTCCTGTTTATCTATTTTTGGCAAAAATTCGAAAATTCAAAATGGCCGCCATTTTTGGGAAAAGGAAAATTTTTTGAAAATTGCCAAGAGTACATTTCTTAGATAGCCTATGGGTCGAAAATTTCAACGAAATAACTCTATTTTGCACGGTTAAGGCCAGTTTGTGTTTTTCCATTTTTGGCAAAAATTCGAAAATTCAAAATGGCCGCCATATGTGGGGAGGGGAAAATTTTTGGAAAATTGCAAAGAGTACATTTCTTAGATACCCCTTGGGTCGAAAATTTCGCCGAAATCGCTCTATCTCGCACGGTTAAGGAGATAGAAGCAAATTTGTGTTTTGCCATTGTTGGTAAAAATTCGAAATTCAAAATGGCCGCCATTTTTGGGGAGGGGAAAATTTTTGGAAAATTGCAAAGAGTACATTCCTTAGATACCCTGTGAGTCAAAAATTCTGTCCAAATCGCTCTATCTCTTACGGTTTCTGAGATATTAAGATTTTTTCGTTTTTCGCAAAAATTCAAGATGGCCGCCAAAAGTGGCGAAAATTGAAAATTTTCAATTTTGTACAGAATACTCTTCTACTACCCTGTGAGTCAAAAATTCTGTCGAATTGTCGCTCTATCTCTTACGGTTTCTGAGATATTAGCAAATTACTCAAAAGTAGTACTGAAAATACACAATGAAGTACCTAAATGGCTATTACTCATGTACTGACAAAGCTATCAGTCCCAAATGCAATACCAAGCGAGCTATGGACATAACAATCTTGTATTCAAAATTGTAGTAAAATATCTTTAATTATCTTGGCTTAAATGCACGGAAACCAATGGGTACTGAAAATAGCTGTACTTAAGTATTACTCAGTAAGCAAAAGAGGTACAACAGCCAAAAGCAATCCCAAGCAAGCTACTGACCCAATAAGCCTGCATACCAAATTTGGTGACAATAGCTCTAATACTTTTCCTTTAAATGAGCGGAAACCATGCGTGACGCCGGACATCGGACGCCGGACATCGGACGGCGAAAAAAGCAAAAATAATATATCCACCCCCCAGGGGGGTGGACATAAATAACATCTTTAACCAAAGTAATGTAGCTAACAGTTACAGAAAAATGTAAATGAAATCTATGCAATTTCCTTAATCTCTTGCACAAGATTGCTGCAAAGAAAAATCGTTTGCTAACTTTGTAAAAATGATGCAACCATACATAAACCTATTTTCATATACATCCAATGCTCCTTAATACTATAAACAGATAACATATAACATAAAGTACAGAAATTACTATGGCATGTGCTTTACAGTAAATACAGTAGAGGACACATATTACATTTGACTTGCTCTCAAGCGTTTATGCAATTTGAGATGGGTCAGTGTTGGTCGGTGACTCTATGTCAAGGGCATTTTAATTCAAGACCTTTATCCCAGCTGTAGGCCTACACAACCGAAATACTGAAAGTATAGAGTAAGAAATCTAAAATTCGCCACATATCTGAAATTTGCCACATGTGAAAATACTAATAAAATAAATGAATTGTGGTGAGATTTGTTGACTGTATAGTAAATTAAGGCTTTTTGAAATGAAAAATACCAATTTTTGGACAAAAACATTTTAGATTTCTTACTCTACCCTATATTTTTTGTAACCAACCCATACGTTGTTAAAATGGCACAAAATGAACAGTTCATAGTCTTTAAGAGTTCACAGGTCAATACTTTAATATCATTATGAAAACTGGATGAATATTTAGTTGAACAAGAATAAATAACAATAGTTGAACGATAAAGCTAAAGGCATAATGCACTGTTAAGTCTTTGAAAATAGAAAAAAATAAACTTCCATTCAATAAAAGATGTCATAACCCAACAACATACAACAACAACTGTCAAAAAACAAAGCAGATATACATAACAAAATATAACAATGATCTTTCAACAATGAGGCAAACCTAAGCAAAACAAAAATACACAATAGTAAACCATATAAAACATAAATGTAGTTTGGTACATGTACCCGTAAAAATAACCTTATTTCTCTAAAAGTGAACTCTACAGATACTAGATAGTAGTAGATACCACAACTGATGCAAAATTTAGTAATAAAATATATTTCTAATTACTTTAATTAATTGTAATTGTGGTAAACAAGAGCTACTACAGACACAGAGTAAAAGATTTACTCAAACAATGACAGTGACACTAATGAACAACTCTGGCATAGCACCAAGAAACGTCATATAGAAATTACTGCACAAACTAGACAAAAGGTTTTTGTACACAAAAACAGAGCATCCCTACAGCTTTTAATTTTATCTCAAATGTTAAAGGAGTGATGTCAAGAGGTAAACATTATTCGCTGAAGAGAAATTCTCCTGAAAGGAACATGTTAGGGTCACATTAAGCAAGTTATAAGCACTTTTAAGTTTGGCTATCTTGTTTGACCTTGAAGGAGGGGCACAAGGTCAAAACTGACCACACCAAAAGATTCCCAGCCCATGATATCCTATAAGTTGTTTTACCATCCCAAACCTCTAGGACCAATAATAAGCGAGTTATAAGCACTTTCAAGTTTGGCTATCATTTGACCTTGAAGGAGGGGTCCAAGGTCAAATCTGGCCACACCAAAAGATTCCCCGCCCATCAATAATAAGAGAGTTCAAGGCTTAATTTTAGCAAATTTTTTATCAACCGATAATCAATCGCCCGTCAATCAGTCAATTATCTCCCGATTGATCCCAATATTGACTGGCACCTAGATTCTTAAGTCAGGAATATGTATACCAAATTTGGTTGATCCACACCCAGTATTTTCTGAGAAAATCTGGTAAAAAGGAAGTAATTTTTCTTTAATTTCTGATCATGTGACCTTGATAAAGGTCAAAGGTCAAATTTATGCCTGTCAAAAAATTTTCCCACGCCTATAGAAGATAACTGCCACATATCATTTGGATAGGCCTAATATCAAGGGAGATATTCAAAGGAGACGATAATGCGGCGGCGTATGACTGGGGGGTGAAGACAATAAGCGTCCCCTTTTCAAGGGATGCTTAAATATTATTATGCAAATACCACGTTGATTTTCACAGTAAATTTGGAACAAGGTAGGGAATTATTCCCAAATTATTCATATTTTTTGGTATATCCCCAGCACCTCTTTCTATGTCAATATTTTGTGAATATTTCATTAACTAGAAAATGGCTTTTGCTAACAAAAACGAGTGGCCCGGATGGAGACTTGAGTTAATAAAGCTGTAGTAGTTGTGGCATGAGAAGGTAAGCTTTAATATGTTTTGTATCTGATGGAAAAGTGTAGCAGCTGCAGTATTATACTAATCTTAGATTTACAATGATAACGATATACTGTAGTAAACTATAATTGGCTATAGATAAGGACATTCGAATGCTTAAGGTTACCTTAAGTAAAGTTTAAGATCTCCTCAAAGTATGCAAAAAAATTTTCCTGCCCCTATAGTTTTAAAGAAAGATAGGAAGGAAAGAAAAATTTGAAAGCCCAAGAAGTTATTCAAGGGAGACCATAATCCGGCGGCAGCTGGGGCGGTGATTCGTCGAACCTACGTTAAAACAAATAAGCACCCTTGATGGGCTGCTTACTCATATAACCTACAAATATTTAGTTTATTTGAATACTGATATTGATTGACATTCAAAATACTGCCTAAATATGTCAAACAAAGCAACATACATGTTGATAAATATATGAAGAGTTTATTTGATATAATAGCTATACTATTAACAACCCAATAAATCCAACCCTCACACCAAAAACCAGCTCTGGTGTAAAACTACAACAAACTACACTTGAATAGATATTTCCTTTGGCAGTGAAACAATAAATTTTGGAAGAGCGAACATGTATGTTGGTCCCAAATGCATACAACTAGTTACACACAAATTTCTACAACCAATTCAAGACACTGTTTGGAGAATTCTTCTTACTTCTGAGGCTGAAATGATTGTTTTCACTGAGTAGAAGCCTGTATTTGCTGCTACCTAACCAGTCAACTGTTGAAAATAGTGAAACAAAATTATAAATTGCAGGCAATTCCACAGCCAGTAGAAGTGGAGAAATTCTTTAGGAGACCTTTTTTGCACTACTGTTTAATATGTGAATAGGTAGTAATTGTACCATAACATACCCATAATTTGTATAATATTTTTCACAGAAATCTCGTAGAGTGCATTATGACTATGATCATTAAACACTTTCTTTGACTTCGCTGACTTTTTCTCATACAGAATGTATTTTCATATAAAGTTGTAAAATTCATTTTTATGCCATAGAACATCCAAAATCATCAAATACTTCAGTTCTGTTTCTCAGCCGTATAAGGTACTCTGAAATTTGTATTCAATATACTTAATTATGCTGCATTCTTTCTAAGCCGTGAGGTGGGGTTCACCAGTCATGAATTTGTGTTTGCCAATGGGAAACATTAGTATTCTTTGCTATTCACCTTTAGTATGTCTCCGTATATTTGTGAACAAAACGCATAGAGCAAAGACAGTCAAATAAAAATAATTTCAACAATTTCCTATCAAAGGGCCAATTATGTTGTCATTTTATAGTTAAGTCAGAAATTGGATGGCTTTCGGAGGTATTTTATCCACGTTTGGTAACTACCACTCAACATAACTTTCCTTATGTGGCAAGCATAAAGAATGCAGCATTAATGAAGCATTAGTCAATCATTGATCAACCTAATCAAGGCAGCCACTTGGGATATATTCTCTGAAGGGTTGAAGATTATTCAAAAGAGTAAAACTGAAGTCTCACGATGGTGCAAAAGTGTGAAATATTACTTTACCCTGTAAATGATATAACATTTTAGCAAGCTAAAATTTCATGACTCTTGAGGCACTGGTGTATAACATAGCTCTAACATACAGGGCTGGTCAATTTACAAAAAGAATCAGCCAAATATCAACCAAAAATTAGCTCAGTTGGACCTTGCTAGGTAAAATGTCATTAATAATGCCAGTAAATTTCCTATGAAAAGATATCTGTATTGAATTTGAATCTGGGTACTTGCTTTTCAGTGTCAATCAGTTGGAACTACCAATGTAGCAAACATGATGCTTGAGGAGTACCAGGTATGCTAATTTGCACAGTCAGCATATTTTCAGGTAACCAGGTACCTTGGAAACACTCCGTGTACAAAATTAACACCCACCTGGTGTTAATGGTAACTATTCTCACAGAAATGTATCTTGCTAGAGTTACAGGTGTGGATGTCTTGTATAACTTAAGAAAACTGTTTTGTCCGGGGAGATTAAGCTACCCATGTTGTAGTTATAATATAATTCTTGTTTTGGCAATTCATATATTATTCTTTAATCGCTGAAGTTATTTTGAAACTATGGAAACCACACCAGACATTCTTCGCATTACAAAAAATAACATTAAACCATTAATGCTTTAGTACTTGCCACTTGGTGAATTTTGAAAACTCAATATTGATATAACCTACATTGAAATAGAGACTGGCAATTTTAGTTATGGACCTGTTTAATTGCCGAGTTGCAGGTCTGGTAGACCTAGAAAGATTTCTGATGGCTGATTTTTGGCTTGTATCTTACTGATCCATTTTAATAAATATAGTAGGGGTAAGATTTAAGGCATGGGTTTCCATGTGGGTGGGTAGTAATCTTCCTTATTATACTGGTTCCCAAATGAAGTATTGGCAGCAGGAAACCCACTGTAGTACACTACATCGCCACCAGCTAGCCATGCAGTCCACCAACCAAATGAACCAGATGTAATCACGCTGTGATGACACTTGGTCAATAGTGTGAAGTCCTCCCGATATGTCCCCTGTTTCACGAACACTACGTCTTTATGCTCACTCGATATATTCTCCTCACACCACCGAATGTCATCACTACAGATGAAAAACAGCCGATTTGGATACTTTTGTCGGTAGTAGTTTAAGGCAGAGTCAATGTACTGGATTGGGGCAGGACACATCCCACGCCAGCGGAAGTAGAAGGTGTCCAAATCCCCCCGCCGCACGTGTACACCAATACGTGTGAAATTGTCTGGGGAGATTAAGCTACCCATGTCATAATTATAATACAATTCTTGATTTGGCACTTTATTACCATTCTTTGACCTCTTCTCTTCATAAACTTTGGTCCAATTTGCCTTCAAAGATGCAAAATACTCCAATGTTAGATTTTGTAGGTGTCTCTCTACTTTCCGTGAAATACCTTCACGTATTGTAAACTGTTCTCGGATATCCCTCTCATATCCTATCAGGTACTTCCATGACTGGAAGTATCCCTGCAATTTAACGTTTGTCTCATCCCTCACTGAGTCAACTAGACTTGGTAAAAAGACAGAAGTCTTCTCCTCTCGTACCACTGGGAACCGCCGGCTACGAAATGCCTGGGAACTGACTGGCAAGGCCTTGATGGCCCCGAATATTGACAACAGGTCACTGCTGACACTGATGCAAGGGATATGGCCAGTCTTTCTTGCGGTCGCATAGGCTGCAGCATACTGGAAGATGTGGTTCCCAAAACGTGCCATCTCTGTCCACAGCAAGAGAGGCTGCTCAAAGCTCTCCCCGACACGCTCGATTTCGAAATAATGGGACAGCACTAAGGAAGGCATCTGCACATTACTAGCCAGTAGCATATGGTCACTTTTTGCCAGTTTGGAGAGATACGAGGCACCAGGCTTTTCAGAACTGCTGGAGTCTATAAGGTAGCTATTAGTCCCAGAGGTGTTGAGGAGATTACGGTTGGACAGTACACGCTGCATCCCCAACAAACTACGTGGAATGTGGAGTGCTGACGGCTGCAGGTTCGGGACTTCATTATTCAAAATCACTTGCTGTAAATACAGAGAATACAAAAAGAAAATAAACACCTGACAATGTGTTTTTGTATAAAATATATACATGTATATACACGGACGTTTCAGAACTACTAGAGGACAAGCATGCTAGCAAATCAAATGATTTGAAGGTGGAGAAGCTAGATTATTTTCCGAGTTCCAATAACTTTGAAATGATGAGAAAAGACTATTTTTAATCAAAGTTGTGACATTAAATATACATACATGTAGTTGGAAATGAAGTTCACAAAAGTGCTAACATGTACAATGGATAGAAGCTCTATTCTCATGTAAGCTGCTACTTCAATTTGACACATGCATTTTCAGGTACCCTAGATGCAAAGTCAGCATCCAACACTAATAAATTTATCAACAAACAAATGTGATGTCACGGTATTTGCAAAATGAGTCCAGTTACAATCATACCTGTACTACAGTACGTGTACAGTACACCTGAAAATCAATAGCAACTCCCACATCTGAGAATTTTAATACCGAGTCAATCAGTAATGTTCCATGCCAATTGACAAGAAGTGCAGTCAAGGCTTGGGTATTAATATTTTTCTCAATTACAGCTGTTGAAAAAACACAAGGGCATCTAGTTATTATTTGATTAGCACTGTGTCAGCTAGAGTATTTACAATACAAAAAGTGTGCAGTATGCAGGTGTGCCTTAGTTCTCACTAATTACTCACCACATTTGTCAGGGAAAGAGCCCTTTCCATTAGGGGATTAGGAATCTACTTGTAAAATTCCCCATTACTAATGGAACGCCGATGAAACACCATTATAATAATGTAGCTTACACCCATGTGCCACTATTCTGACTTACGGTATGACAAAACCTATTTTAAAACAAACCATGTAATTTATCCAAAGTGAACAGATAAGTCTTGTGACTGAAATGATAGCCCTTACCATCCCACTCCATAAAGATTACACATGCCATATTTATCCAAATAAATCTCCCCCCCCCCATCAAGTGCCCATCCCTTTGCCCTCCTCTCCACCGTTGCAATTCTGGGATTCCGAAAAACTCCAATAGAATAACATTGAGCTTATGCTATTTTTACAATATTTTATCAATATACTATATGGTGGCTACTTCGCTTAATTACTGACGCTCAAGAAACTAAAATAAAGTTTCAGTCTTCACAACATAGATCAGAAAAAAAATTCAATAATTTCAAAGAATTGTGTGCATGAACTCTATTTGGCCATCCATAAATAATGACACAAACCCTTTGAATAAGATGACTGGCAACAGGTAACAGGCCATATATGCTAAACCTCAAATGTCTAAGGTATTCAGTCACAGTCTGTGATTTTTGTAAAACACACCCATCAAAGGATCACTTGGTTTGAAAAAAAAATCATATTTTAAACATTTTTATAGATACTCGGCGTATTTCACAACCATAATCCGTCGAATCTAGATTCCATGGATTCACAGATTCACTTATGAGGTGACAAGAATCTTAATCCGGATCATGAATCCGTCAGATTCATTGGATTACCCAAAATACTTTGCAAAATAATGGCCGCCAAATGTAGAGCAGATTTTAGAAATTTAGTGATTTTTATTATATTTTATTGTGGTTCATCTAATTTATTCACTTTGGATTGGACATTTGATAAAATCGCATTTCACGAATTTTGCTAATCTAAAGGATCCAAATCTGAATCTGGATTGCACAGATTATACAGATTTTTGTTTGTGAAATACTCCCAGTGTGACACATCCTTTACCTTAGCAAATGACAGATAAATAAGTGAAATAGTTTATCTGTGATTGAGGTTCAATTTCAAAATTCACCAATATTACAATCATGCCTCTGTGCATGTGTCTGTAAATGGCTTTTTTGGGATAAAAGCCAGGATAACAATTATCCATGATGGGTATTCTCCCCATTATGGACACCAGTTGTATAAATGTACCCTGATGAAGTTCATCACCCAGGGCGTTCAGTAAGTACCCCACAGAGGTTATTAACGAGACCTCACTTCAACTTATACACAACTTCTAAAAAGACTTGAATAATTATTATAAAGGAACCTGTATTTTTAACCAGTTCTTTCAATTGAGCTTTTAATGCTGAACACAAATTTGTACACTTTACTAGTTTAAGATGACAAAGATATCCAAACTTTGTGACATCTGTCAGCTTGAGTCTTATGTAAATCTTATAGCATGAGGCCCTTAAAAAGTCCTTATCGGTGATCATGTGACCACATAAAGCAAGTCATTAGTTTGTGCATATTTACAAATCCATCCCAAACAATCCACCCTGTTCTATTCTGTTTAAGTGCTCTCAACACTGACTAAAATGCTCTCTGCCATTTGTAAATATTATTCTCAAAACAAGAGGAGAGTGCCCGTGAACGGGCACTGTGTCAGCTGACTGAATGTTTTTGATTTGTGATGGTGATAATGAGAGGAAAGCATAATTATCAGGGAAAGGGCTGTACAGAAATACAGTAAATGGTAACTGAACAGCATGTTCGAAAGATATTCCGAAGCTGACAGAAAAAAAGGACAAAAAAGTTGTGCCCTGCAAATGGTATTATGAAATAAAGTAACAACGTAATTGTTTAAGTGTAAAAAGTAGGTTAAAAATATTTAAAGAAATACTATAAATGCAATATCCTCGTTCAACCATGAAGACGGGGTCCAAAGGTCAAATCTGACCATACCAAAAGATTCCCAGCCAAAGAATTTAGGATGGTTTACCATCCCAAACCTCTCGGACCAATAATAAGTGAGTCATAGGCACTTTTTAAGTTTGGCTATCCTTGTTTGACCTTGACGGAGGGGTCCAAGGTCAAATCCGACCACACAAAAAAATTCCCAGCCCATGATTTCCTGTAGCTTGTTTACCATCCCAAACCTGTAGGACCAATAATAAGCGAGTTCTAAGCAATTGTAAGTTTGGCTATCCTCAATTGACCTTGAAGGAGGGGTCCCAGGTCAAATCTGACCACACCAAAAGAATCCCAGCCCATGATTTCCTATATGTTGGTTTACCATCCCAAACCTCCAAGACCAATAATACGCGAGTTATAAGCACTTTAAGTTTGGCTATCTTCGTTTGACCTGGAAGGAGGGGTCTAAGGTGAAATCTGACCACACCAAAAGATTCCCAGCCCATGATTTTCTATAGGTTGGTTTTCCATTCCAAACCTCTAGGACCAATAATAAGCGAGTTATAAGCACCTTTAAGTTTGGCTATCCTCATTTGACCTTGAAGGAGGGGTCCAAGGTGAAATCCGACCACACCAAAAAATTCCCAGCTCATGATTTTCTATAGGTTGGTTTTCATTCCAAACCTCTAGGACCAATAATAAGCGAGTTATAAGCACTTTTATGTTTGGCTATCCTCATTTGACCTTGAAGGAGGGTTCCAAGGTCAAATCGGACCATATTAACAGATTCCCAGCCCATGATTTCCTACAGGTTGGATACAATGATTTACAACAGTGAGAACCTGAAAGAAGCTATTGCTCAGCTATGCCATGACATAGAGGTCTGCAATTTCACTATGTTATAGCTGACCAAAACGTCTGTGAATAACATATTTAACAAAATACTCTAAATGTCATAGTTTTCAAGTTACTACTGATTTACTCAAGAGTGAGAACCTCAAAGTAACTATTACTCAGCTATGCAATGAGCTACATGTCTGAATTTTTGCTCTGTTATAGCTGACCTAAAAGTAGGTGAACAACATATTTAAGCAAAATACTGTAAATGCAATAGTTTTCAAGTTACAACTGATTTACTCAATAGTGAGAACCTGAAAATAGCTATTGCTCCGCTATGCCATGAGCTATAGGTCTGTAATTTCACTATGTTATAGCTGACCCAAAAGTAGGTGAACAATATATTTTAACAAAATACTCCAAATGCAATATTTTTCAAGTTATAGCCGATTTACTCAACAGTCAGTGCCTGAGAATAGCTATTGCTCAGTTGTGCCATGAGCTACAGGTCTGTAATTTCACTATGTTATAGCTGACCCAAAAGTAGCTGAATAACATATTTGCACAAATTTCTGTAAAGGCAATAGTTTTCCAATTACAACTGATTTACTCAAGAGTGAGAACTTCAAAGTAGCTATTACTCAGCTATGCAATGAGCCACAGGTCTGGAACTTCACTATGTTATAGCTGACCCCAAAATAGGTGAATAACATATTGCAACAAAATACTCTAAATGCAATAGTTTCCAAGTTATAAGTGATTTACTCAACAGTGATAACCTAAAAGTAGCTATTACTCAGCTATGCCATGAGCTACAGGTCTGAAATTTTACTATGTTATAGCTGACCCAAAAGTAGCTGAATAACATATTTGCACAAATTTCTGTAAAGGCAATAGTTTTCCAATTACAACTGATTTACTCAAGAGTGAGAACTTCAAAGTAGCTATTACTCAGCTATGCAATGAGCCACAGGTCTGGAACTTCACTATGTTATAGCTGACCCCAAAATAGGTGAATAACATATTGCAACAAAATACTCTAAATGCAATAGTTTCCAAGTTATAAGTGATTTACTCAACAGTGATAACCTAAAAGTAGCTATTACTCAGCTATGCCATGAGCTACAGGTCTGAAATTTTACTATGTTATAGCTGACCCAAAAGTAGCTGAATAACATATTTATACTAAATTCTCTAAATGCAATAGTTTTCAAATTATAAGTGATTTGCTCAACATTGAGAACTTCAAAGTAGCTATTACTCAGCTATGCAATGAGTCACAGGTCTGGAACTGCACTATGTTATAGCTGACCCCAAAATAGGTGAATAACATATTGAAACAAAATACTCTAAATGCAATAATTTCCAAGTTATAAGCGATTTACTCAACAGTGATAACCTCAAAGTAGCTATTACTCAGCTATGCCATGAGCTACAGGTCTGAAATTTTACTATGTTATAGCTGACCCAAAAGTAGGTGAACAACATATTTAAGCAAAATACTGTACATGCAATAGTTTTCAAGTTACAACTGATTTACTCAACAGTGATGACCTAAAAGTAGCTATTACTCAGCTATGCCATGAGCTACAGGTCTGAAATTTTACTATGTTATAGCTGACCCAAAAGTAGCTGAATAACATATTTATACTAAATTCTCTAAATGCAATAGTTTTCAAATTATAAGTGATTTGCTCAACATTGAGAACTTCAAAGTAGCTATTACTCAGCTATGCAATGAGTCACAGGTCTGGAACTTCACTATGTTATAGCTGACCCCAAAATAGGTGAATAACATATTGAAACAAAATACTCTAAATCCAATAATTTCCAAGTTATAAGCGATTTACTCAACAGTGATAACCTCAAAGTAGCTATTACTCAGCTATGCCATGAGCTACAGGTCTGAAATTTTACTATGTTATAGCTGACCCAAAAGTAGGTGAACAACATATTTAAGCAAAATACTGTACATGCAATAGTTTTCAAGTTACAACTGATTTACTCAATAGTGATGACCTAAAAGTAGCTATTACTCAGCTATGCCATGAGCTACAGGTCTGAAATTTTACTATGTTATAGCTGACCCAAAAGTAGCTGAATAACATATTTATACTAAATTCTCTAAATGCAATAGTTTTGCAATTACAACTGATTTACTCAATAGTGAGAACCTCAAAGTAGTTATTATTCAGCTATGCAATGAGCTACAGGTCTGAAATTTTACTATGTTATAGCTGACCCAAAAGTAGGTGAACAACATATTTAAGCAAAATACTGTAAATGCAATGGTTTTGAAGTTACAACTGATTTACTCAATAGTGATGACCTAAAAGTAGCTATTACTCAGCTATGCCATGAGCTACAGGTCTGAAATTTTACTATGTTATAGCTGACCCAAAAGTAGCTGAATAACATATTTATACGAAATTCTGTAAATGCAATAGTTTTCCAATTACAACTGATTTACTCAATAGTGAGAACTTCAAAGTAGCTATTACTCAGCTGTGCCATGACCTACAGATCTGAAATTTCACTATGTTATAGCTGGCCCAAAAGTAGCTGAATAACATATTTATACGAAATTCTCTAAATGCAATAGTTTTGCAATTACAACTGATTTACTCAATAGTGAGAACCTCAAAGTAGTTATTACTCAGCTATGCAATGAGCTACAGGTCTGAAATTTTACTATGTTATAGCTGACCAAAAAGTAGGTGAACAACATATTTAAGCAAAATACTGTAAATGCAATAGTTTTCAAGTTACAACTGATTTACTCAATAGTGATGACCTAAAAGTAGCTATTACTCAGCTATGCCATGAGCTACAGGTCTGAAATTTTACTATGTTATAGCTGACCCAAAAGTAGCTGAATAACATATTTATACGAAATACTCTAAATGCAATAGTTTTCCAATTACAACTGATTTACTCAATAGTGAGAACTTTAAAGTAGCTATTACTCAGCTATGCCATGACCTACAGATCTGAAATTTCACTATGTTATAGCTGGCCCAAAAGTAGCTGAATAACATATTTATATGAAATTCTCTAAATGCAATAGGTTTTAAGTTACAAGTGATTTACTCAATAGTGAGAACTTCAAAGTAGCTATTACTCAGCTATGCAATGAGCCACAGATCTGAAACTTCACTATGTTATAGCTGATCCCAAAATAGGTGAATAACATATTGAAACAAAATACTGTAAATGCAATAGTTTCCAAGTTATAAGCGATTTACTCAACAGTGATAACCTAAAAGTAGCTATTACTCAGCTATGCCATGAGCTACAGGTCTGAAATTTTACTATGTTATAGCTGACCCAAAAGTAGCTGAATAACATATTTATACGAAATTCTCTAAATCCAATAGTTTTGAAGTTATAAGCGATTTACTCAACAGTGATAACCTAAAAGTAGCTATTACTCAGCTATGCCATGAGCTACAGGTCTAAAATTTTACTATGTTATAGCTGACCCAAAAGTAGCTGAATAACATATTTATACGAAATTCTCTAAATGCAATAGTTTGTTTTTAAGTTACAAGTGATTTTACTCATGATGGAAGTTACTGAAAAGCCCAAAAGTAGCTATTACTCACTTAGCTATTGAGACAGGCACCCAACTTACTCACCATATTGTAGCTATGAAAAAAGTAGCTGAATAACATATTTTAACAAAATGCTCTAAATGCAACACTTTTCAAGTTATAAATGATTTTGTGCATGATTTCATGAATTTTAATGCATTAAAAATTATTAAAAAAATTTATTAAAAAAAAAGTAAGACAGATCCAGGTCTCATACTCACACAAGAGAATCTACCTCTGGCCTAGTACATATATGCAAGATATGAGAGAAATCCCTGCAATAGTCACTGAGAAAATTGTGATTAAGTGTTGAAATTTTCACACTTTTGGTGGGGGTACCCCCCTTGTAATGTCTCTAGCAAACAGACGAACAGACAGATTTGCATGCCTTGAACAATTTTTCATCCTCGATAGATAAGGTATCTTTTAAAAAAAACAGCACGTCTCTAGGCCTTGTAGTTTTGGAGGAGAAGTTGTTCACGCGGACGCGGACGCGTACGCCCACGCCGCAGAGTGACGACATAATGTCAGCTGACTGACAAGTCAGCTGACATAAAAAGGACCTATGTGGGGAGAAACTGCCGAGGATTAAACTATGAAAATTTACGACAGTGAAATATAAATCAAAAGAACTATTCGTCATAATCTATCATGGTTATGACATGTAGACAGATAGGCAAGAAGGCAAAAATAACTTTGACACAACAAAAATTATAAAGTCTGTGCATAGAAAACAGAAATGGATTTCAACAGCCAGTATTGCCACAAACTTTATGCCCGCCTCTGATGGCTGAATGGCACTTGGGGGAGGGGGGGTGGGGTGGGGGGTGGGGGGGTGTGTGGAATCACAATATGTCCAACCTTTATGGGCTGGGATTAAAAATCATTTTGCAATTCATTTTCAGCCTACTACCCATCTAAATACTTTTTGAGTAAGTTTACCAATAAGATGAAGCAGGTATTTTATGGTAATCCATCCTAAAATTACACTCACCAGTGAACAATGATAGGGTTGTCAGCTTTGATCATCTAAGTTGAGTGACAGTACAATTATACCAATCACATGAGAAATAAATATCTCAAATATTCAATACAGAGCTGACTTACCAATGAGTAACGAGTACTGTAGATGTAACAGAGTTCAAAGAGTGTGATTCCAGTCAGAATCATAACAACCAGCAGGACAGGAAGACCAAGTAGGATCAGGTAACTGTTGTTGGCACATGGCGATAGAAATCCTGACAACTGAAAATACAAACTAACAGACTTGTATAGAGAAACAAAGTAAACATACTGATTGTCTATAAAAGTCTAGAATAGAATAGAATAAACTATCAGTGTTGTTGGCACATGCCGATAGAAATCCTGACAAAATTTTCAAACTAACAAACTTGTATAAGTTTTAAAGACTAAGTACCCCCCACCCCCCCCCACCCCCCACCCCCACGACAGGTAATAGTATGTCATGGCTGTCAGGAAATGACAACCAAAAATCTTGACAAAAATACAAAGTAAACATACTGATTGGCAGAGATTAAGTGCTATAAAAGTCTAGAATAAACTATAAAACTAGAGGAATGCTTTTGCTAACAAAAGCGAAGCGTCCCTTAAAGTTTAAAATGCTTTTAGTTTTAATAAGCATGCTGTAAAGCTAAGAATGCACAAAGCTGCACCGTATGCTTTCCCAATACCTCTTAATACATTCTGAAGCTATAAAGCAACGATTAAAGGAGATACAAGGCAAAAACTCCAAAGCAGCTATTTATGACCCCAGTTTGGCCCATAAGGGAGGGTCGGGGGGTAAAACTGACCGGCTATTTAGACTCTCCACATATGCTTTCCCAATACCTCTTAATACATTCTGAAGGTCTAAAAGCAACAATAAAGGAGATATAAGGCAAAACTCCAAAGCAACTATTTTATGACCCCAGTTTGGCCCATAAGGGAGGGTCGGGGGGTAAAACTGACCGGCTATTTAGACTCTGCACATATGCTTTCCCAATACCTCTTAATACATTCTGAAGGTCTAAAAGCAACAATAAAGGAGATATAAGGCCAAAACTCCAAAACAGCTATTTATGACCCCAGTTTGGCCCATGGGGGGGGGGGGGGGGGTAAAACTGACCGGCTGTTTAGGCTCTCCACATATTCTTTCCCAATACCTCTTAATACATTCTGAAGCTATAAAAGCAACAATAAAGGAGATATAAGGCAAAAACTCAAAATCAGCTATTTTATAACCCCAGTTTGACCCATAAGGGGGGGGGGCGGGGGTAAAACTGACCGGCTATTTAGACTCTCCACATATGCTTTTTCAATACCTCTTAATACATTCTGAAGGTATAAAAGCAACAATAAAGGAGATATAAGGCAAAACTCCAAAGCAACTATTTTATGACCCCAGTTTGACCCATAAGGGGGGGTTGGGGGATAAAACTGACTGGCTATTTAGATTCTCCACATATGCTTTCCCAATACTTCTTAATACATTCTGAAGCTATAAAAGCAACAATAAAGAAGATATAAGGCAAAAACTCCAAAACAGCTATTTATAACCCCAGTTTGGCCCATAAGGGGGGGTAAAACTGACCGGCTATTTAGACTCTCCACATATGCTTTCCCAATACCTCTTAATATATTCTGAAGCTATAAAAGCAACAATGAAGGAGATATAAGGCAAAAACTCAAAATCGGCTATTTTATGACCCCAGTTTGACCCATAAGGGGGGGTCAGGGGGTAAAACTGACCGGCTATTTAGACTCTCCATATATGCTTTTCCAATACCTCTTAATACATTCTGAAGCTATAAAAGCAACAATCAAGGAGATATAAGGCAAAAACTCAAAATCAGCTATTTTATGACCCCAGTTTGACCCATAAGGGGGGGCCGTGGGGTAAAACTGACTGGCTATTTAGACTCTCCACATATGGTTTTTTATTACCTCCCAGTACATTTTACAGCTCTAAATGCAATACTTAAGAAGATAATAGGGGGATTGGCCTAAATTTAAGGCTTTCAGATTGGAAGGTGTCAGAAAATCACTCATAAATGAGACATTTTTCAAGGGATTGCTCCCAAAATCTAATCAGCTCGCGTTTTCGATAGTATGAACAGGTGTGTCAAATTATAAGGCTGTGTAGCAAGTAGCTTTTCCTGAACTGCGATGACGGGGGGTGTACTTCAAAAAATTGTTTTTGATCATGTGACCTTCATAAAGGTCAAAGGTCAAATTTAAGCATGCAGAAAAATTTTCCCATGCCTAAGGTATATAACTGCCAAATATGGTTTGAAATCTTCTAATAATAAGGGAGATATTCAAGGGAGACCATAATGCCGCCGCGAGGAAACTGAGGCGAAAACAAATAAGCGCCCTTTCAGGGACGCTTAATTAGTGTTGTTGGCACATGGGGATAGAAATCCTGGCGGCTGAAAATAAAAAGAATGTGACATCGTACCCACCAATTCATGCACTAGATATAAAATAAATCTGAAAGAAACTCTGCCCTACAGCTTGAACACAAGCAATAATTAAATTTTTTGACATTTTTGACTCCCCAGAGCATAATTTTGATTCCAGGGCTACCAAGTGAATAGGGTGACCAGATCTGTGTCATAGCAAGCCACTTGCCAAGTTTAAAAGAAATCCCAAAAGAAATGTGGCTTGTAGGTTCAACACAAGAAATCTCTGCAGACCCAGACCCGTATACGGATGCAGACGATGACCGTGCATGATCCATAGTATCCCTGCTTTTCGGGGATACAATAATAGACATGTATTAGCTGTGCAGACCAAGTAATAGTACATCATGGCTATTAGGAAATGGCTATTATGTCTATCTACCAAAAATTTTGACAGAAATACAAAGGAAATATACTGCCATCAACTATAAACACACAGTAAGAACAGATTACTCTTACTGGCACAAGATGACAGAAAACCTGACAGCTGAAAATACATATATACATATATAGATATAAGTTGTGAAGACCAATTATAGCAGATCAAGGTTGTTTGAAAATGGTCACACATATATTCACAGCAAGAAAAACTAGATGTACGCATCGGAGAACCGATGCAAATTTGTATCCACCGGAAAGACAACTCACCAAAACCAGTGAACCATCGTTTGACCTTGAAGGAGGGGCCCAAGATCAAATCCGACCACACCACAAGATTCCAAACTCATGATTTCCTATGGGTTGGCTTACCATCCCAAACCTCTATGAACAATAATAAGCGAGCTATAAGCACTTTCAACTTTGGCTATCCTCGTTTAACCTTGAAGGAGGGGTCCAAGGTCAAATCTGACAACATCAGAAGATTCGCAGCACATGATTTCCCATAGGTTGGTTTCACATTGCAAACCTCTAGGAACAATAAAAAGGGAGATAGGCACTTTTAAAGTCCGCTATGTGGGTTACTTCGGCACTCCGTGGATGACCTTGAATTAAGAGCTTCAAGGTCAAATGTATTCAAGGTTGTAGAGGACATGTATATCTGTTATACATATCACCTATGAAGAGATTCAACCTTCTACCTATGAGAAACAGCCAGTAGAAAAATGTAGATAATTTTCAAACAAGAGGAGAGTCCCCGTGAACGGGCACTGTGTCAGCTGAGTGAGTGTTTTTGATTTGTGAAGGTGATTAGAGGACAGAATAATTATCAGGAAAAGGGCTGTACAGAAATACAGTAAATGATAACTGAACAGCAAGTTCGAAAGAAATTCCGAAGCTGACAGAAGAAAAGGATAAAAAAGTTGTGCCCTGTAAATGGTATTATGAAGGAAAATAACAAGGTAATTGTTTAAGTGTAAAAAATAGGTTAAAACATATTTAAAGAAATACTACAAATGCAATATCCTCGTTCGACCTTGAAGAAGGGGTCCAAGGTCAAATCTAACCACACAAATACATTCCCAGCCCATGATTTCCTATGGTTTACCATTCCAAACCTCTAGGACCAATTATAAATGTGTTATAAGCACTTTTAAGCTTGGCTGTCCTCATTTGACCTTGAAGGAGGGGTCCAAAGGTCAAATCTGACCATACCAAAAGATTCCGAGCCAATGATTTCCTATGGGATGGAATCTCTGTCACCAATAATAAGCGAGTTGTAGGCACTTTCAATTTTCGCTATCCTCATTTGACCTTGAAGGAGGGTTCCAAGGTCAAATCGGACCATATCAACAGATTCACAGCCCATGATTTCCTGTCTGTTTACCATCCCAAACCTCTGGGACCAATAATAAGCGAGCTATAAGCACTTTTAAGTTTGGCTATCCTTGTTTGACCTTGAAAGAGGGGTCATTGAAGGTCAAATCTGACCACACCAAAAGATTCCCACCCCATGATTTCCTACAGGTTGGTTTATCATCCCAAACCTCTAGGATCAATAATAAGGGGGATATAAGCACTTTTCATGACTGACAACATGTCTTTTCCCAGACAACATTTTATGGTTATTAATATATACTGCAAACTTAAGAAAGCTAGCTATAATATTTTTTTTCATCAGAGCAGTAATGGTGAAATCTCTCTCTACACACTGCGGCTATCCAGTGGATACAATGATTTACTCAACAGTGAGAACCTGAAAGTAGCTATTGCTCAGCTATGCCATGACATAGAGGTCTGCAATTTCACTATGTTATAGCTGACCAAAAATTCTGTGAATAACATATTTAACAAATTACTCCAAATGTAATAGTTTTCAAGTTACAACTGATTTACTCAACAGTGAGAACCTCAAAGGAACTATTACTCAGCTATGCAATGAGCTACATGTCTGAAATTTTACTATGTTATAGCTAACCCAAAAGTAGGTGAACAACATATTTAAGCAAACTACTGTAAATGCAATAGTTTTCAAGCTACAACTGATTTACTCAATAGTGAGAACCTGAAAATAGCTATTGCTCCGCTATGCCATGAGCTATAGGTCTGTAATTTCACTATGTTATAGCTGACCCAAAAGTAGGTGAACAATATATTTTAACAAAATACTCCAAATGCAATATTTTTCAAGTTATAGCTGATTTACTCAACAGTCAGTACCTGAGAATAGCTATTGCTCAGTTGTGCCATGAGCTATAGGTCTATAATTTCACTATGTTATAGCTGACCCAAAAGTAGCTGAATAACATATTTGCACAAATTTCTGTAAATGCAATAGTTTTCCAATTATAACTGATTTACTCAACCATGAGAACTTCAAAGTAGCTATTACTCAGCTATGAAATGAGCCACAGGTCTGAAACTTCACTATGTTATAGCTGACCCCAAAATAGGTGAATAACATATTGAAACAAAATACTCTAAATGCAATAGTTTTCAAGTTATAAGTGATTTACTCAACAGTGATAACCTAAAAGTAGCTATTACTCAGCTATGCCATGAGCTACAGGTCTGAAATTTTACTATGTTATAGCTGGCCCAAAAGTAGCTGAATAACATATTTATACGAAATTCTCTAAATGCAATAGTTTTTAAGTTACAAGTGATTTTACTCATGATGGAAGTTACTGAAAAGCCCAAAAGTAGCTATTACTCACTTAGCTATTGAGACAGACACCCAACTTACTCACCATATTGTAGCTATAAAAAAAGTAGCTGAATAACATATTTTAACAAAATGCTCTAAATGCAACACTTTTCAAGTTATAAGTGATTTACTCAACAGTGATAACCTAAAAGTAGCTATTACTCAGCTATGCCATGAGCTACAGGTCTGAAATTTCACTATGTTATAGCTGGCCCAAAAGTAGCTGAATAACATATTTATACGAAATTCTCTAAATGCAATAGTTTTTAAGTTACAAGTGATTTTACTCATAATGGAAGTTACTGAAAAGCCCAAAAGTAGCTATTACTCACTTAGCTATTGAGACACACACCCAACTTACTCACCATATTGTAGCTATGAAAAAAGTAGCTGAACAACATATTTTCACAAAATGCTGTAAATGCAACACTTTTGAAGTTATAAGTGATTTAGTGCATGATTTCATGAATTTTAATGCATTAAAAATTATTAAAAAAATTTATTAAAAAAAAAGTAAGACAGATCCAGGTCTCATACTCACACAAGAGAATCTACCTCTGGCCTAGTACATATATGCAAGATATGAGAGAAATCCCTGCAATAGTCACTGAGAAAATTGTGATAAAAAGTTGAAATTTTCACACTTTTGGTGGGGGTACCCCCCTTGTAATGTCTCTAGCAAACAGACGAACAGACAGATTTGCATGCCTTGAACAATTTTTCATCCTCGATAGATAAGGTATCTTTTAAAAAAAACAGCATGTCTCTAGGCCTTGTAGTTTTGGAGAAGAAGTTGTTCACGCGGACGCGGACGCGTACGCCCACGCCGCAGAGTGATGACATAAAAAATGCCCGTGGCGGCCATCTTGTTTTTCAGAATGAGGCTATTTTCAGTCCCAGAGAAGCTTACCCCCTAATGAAGATATCCTGCAAATTTGGTGAACCTGGCTGCTGTAGTTTTCCTCTTAGAGCGTTAACGCCAAAAATTTCTCTACGTGCGGCGGCGTAGTGCGAACGCTAAACCAAAGTATCCACCGGATGCCTCCGGTGGATACAATAAACAAATATGCTGATGTAGACTGAAGAGCAAGTGTTGGGTGGTCATGGTTGTTGAAACCAGAAAACCTGACAGCCACGCAGAAAGGTGATTACAATAAAGAAAAGATAAGTTTTAAGACTTTACCTGAAAACAGATCACAGATGTGAAAGTCTTGTCCTAATTTTTCTCCTCTGAATAACTCTACTCAAGCACTAAGGTACTAAAAAGGTGTTTCAAGTAGAAACCTGTCAGGTACAATTGCCTTTGTAGAACAAAATTTAGGCCCATTTCTAATAGGCAGTCTTTTGAACTGAAATCTATAATGTTGTTTTGATTTTTTTCATGAAGTAGAAATGTTAAAATATTCCCACAAGATACTTGACCTGTCAGGGTTCAAAGGTATATTCAACTAGACTTATGCCGCTCACTTTATTTCAAGCCGGCGGCATATCCTCGAACATAGGAAACAGGTAGAAGCAATAATAAAAGACATAGAGGATGAGGATTCCTGAATTTATAAGCATTTTTAAGTTTGGCTGTCATTTGACCTTGAACGAGGGGTCCAAGGTCAAATGTGACCACATCAAAAGATTCCCAACCCATGATTTCCTATAAGTTGCTTTCACATTGCAAACCTCTCGGATCAATTATAAGTGAGTTATATAAACTTTTAAGTTTGGCTATCCTCGTTTGGCCTTGAGGGAGGGGTAAAGATCAAATATCACCACATCAGAAGATTCCCAGCCCATGATTTCATATAAGTTGGTTTCACATTGCAAACCTCTAAGACAAATAATAAGCAACTTATAAGCACTTTAAGCTTTGGCTATCGTTCTTTGACCTAGAAGAAGGGGCCCAAGGTCAAATCTGACCATATCGGAAGATTTCCAGCCCATGATTTCCTATAAGTTGGTTTCACATTGCAAACCTCTAGGACCAATAATAAGCGAGTTATAAGCACTTTTAAATTTGGCTATCCTCGTTTCACCTTGAAGGAAGGGCCCAAGGTCAAATCTGACCACATCAGTAGATTCCTAGCCCATGATTTCCTATAGGTCGGTTTCACATTTCAAACCTCTAGGACCAATAATAAGCGAGTTATAAGCACTTTTAAGTTTGGCTATCCTCATTTGACCTTGAAGGAGGGGCCCAAGGTCAAATTGAACCACATCAGAAGATTCCTAGCCCATGAAAACCTATATGTTGGTTTCATATTGCAAACCTCTAGGAACAATAATAAGTGAGTTATAAGCACTTTTGCAATAGTTTTCAAGTTACAACTGATTTACTCAACAGTGAGAACCTCAAAGTAGCTATTACTCCGCTATGCAATGAGCTACAGGTCTGCAATTTTGCTATGTTATAGCTAACCCAAAAGTAGCCGAATAACATATTTAAACAAAATTCTCTAAATGCAATAGTTTTCAAGTTACAAGTCAATTTTTTTTAGGTTTTTGACTCCTCAGAGCATAATTTTGACTCCTAGCCTTAAAATAGCTATTACTCGCTTGATTTTGACCACAGGCCTACAAAAGGATAGGGTAGTGAGACGTCATACCCACCAATTCATGCACTAAATATAAAATAAATCTGAAAGAAACTGTGCCCTACAGCTTGAACACAAGCAATAGTCAAAATTTTTTACCTTAAAGTTTTTGACTCCCCAGAGCATAATTTTGACTCTTGTGCTACCAAAATAATAGGATGGCCAGATCTCTGCCATAGCAAGCCACTTGCAAAGTTTAAAAGAAATCCCAAAAGCAATGTGGCTTGTAGGTTGAACAACGTCTCTGCGGACGCGGCCAAGAACGCGATGACCGTGCGTGATCCATAGTATCCCCGCTTTTCGGGGGATACAATAATAAAACAGCATTGAAGTCTCACTTTGAGAAGGTATCCAAAGGTCTGTGACTTCTCCACCTTGTCTGTAGTCCAGAGTAGCAGTGACTGTAGCGAGTGGTAGACATCTTTATCTTTGGAGGACATAATCGCTTCTTTCATCCACACAAAAGACGTGCTGAAACATCAAGAAACACATTAGGAATTGGGACAATTAAAATATTTTCAGAGACATTATATCCATGGCCTGTAGTACTCCACAGGGTCCAAATTTGCTCAAAATCGCTCTATCTTTAACAGGTGTTTGAACAATCAACATTTTCCATTTCCAGCAAAATTCAACATTGCTGCCGAAATCTAACAGTTTTCGAAATCATGGACATTTTTCATTTCCACCAAAATTCAAGATGGCAATTGGAATTCAAAAAATAAAAAATGGTACCCAAAAGAGTTCAAAATTTGCTCAAAATCTCTCTATCTCTAATAATTTTCCAGATAATCGACAGTTTCAGTTATAACCTCCAATTTGACCTTTAGAAACACTCTAAATGCAATAGCTTTCAAGTTAGTTTTGATGGAAGATGTGTTTTTCAAGATCAGTCTTACTAAAGGTTGTGGTTATACTGAAACCCATGACATCTGAGGTTGGAGATGGGTGTGATACACTCATGACCAAGCAATGTGGCTTTAGATGCTCCCAAGGTAATGGAATGACTTGCCAGATGACTTTCGCCCTACCAAATCTCTTCCATTTTTTAGGAAGAAACTGAAAGCTTTAATTATTCTCTTCACTGAACCATACCCTTTTCAGGGTCATCCTATTCTTCCAATTGTCTCTGTGGTCTGGTCCCCCCCCCCCCCCCCTTCTATGTCTCTGGGCTAAGAATCTATGAATTTTTTGACGTTCTGTTTCCCAGTTGTTAGGCCATGAAGTCTGTCTTTTGATGGAGAGTGAGTGCTATAAAAGTCAGGGGCCGATTTCATAAAGGGACTTAAGTCCAGATTTAGACTTAAATTTAAGACTTTGGTCTTAAATTCTGTCAAAATAATGTTGAGTCTGTGGTCTTAGACTTTGCAGATTTCACAAACCAGCTAAGTCCATGAAATTGCTAAGTCAGTGGACTTATGTCTGGGAGGTAGTGGGCTTAAATTTTGTAAAGAGGACTTAAATATGGCTGCCATAAACTTTTCTCCACTTCAAAATTTGAAATGGCTGTAAATAAAGTATAATTACACAGAACAATCCACTAAAGTAGTCTGCGAAGTTTATATGTGGCAACAAGGTTTTCCATTTCAAAACCGCCCTTATCCTTAGATAAAATACATCAAATGAAGGATATACGGCACCAATAGTATATTTTGAATAGATATAAAAGGTCACATGACACAGAAAATCACTGTGGTTATTTGATAATCTTGGACTTAGCTAAGTCACCTTTATGAAATCTATTTTAAGTCCCAGACCTAGCTAAGACCAAAGTCTTAGATTTAAGTCCCTGACTTAGCCAATAAAGTGACTTAGTTTAAGTCCTTTAGTGAAATCGGCCCCAGAAATCTAAGTGACTTAGTATCTGATGCCTACTCACTAATTCTGATGTAACTGTAAACATCTGAAACCTGAACACTTATCTTTCACCTTAAAACTTTATAATACTCAGTACCCAAAGTTGGTACATCACCAGTCAATACACAGCTTACAAATCAGTGCTTCTGTATCAGCAATCTTGATTGCCTGGAGATAATGCCATTGTTTACTCAATGTTAATGTTACTGTTTTTGTGCCAGTTTGAGGTATTGGATAACTTCCCAAGCCAGGCAGTAATGGCTTTTAGTACATAACTCCTTCATTACCTCTTCCAAGGAGGATATGTTTTTCGGTGCATATGTCTGCCTGTGTTTCTGATTATTCCAAAACTTATACCAGCAATCGCATCTTTTTGACATTTTTATATGGGTTTGCCCTGACCAAAGTAAGCACTAAGCAGTAATTAAATTTAGGGAAGGATCCTAATTATTAAATATGGATAATTTTGAATTTTAAGTCCCATTTTCAATTATTTTCATGGTTATGCCATCTGATTCTGATAGTTCAATTTAAAAAGTGGCATTTGGGTAAAATTACAAAATGGGCATACTCCAAAACCTTGCCAATGATCTCCATGGTAGCAATGCCTTATTCTAGTTTACAGAATATGCTAATTCTTTGAAATTCCTTTCAGTTTGACAAGACAAAGATTTCATCTCCAAATGTCCTTATATTAGAGTGAAAGATACACCAATCTTACCTATAAATGACTGGAGGGGCTAAGTGACTGATATTTTGTATGCACATTTTTACAGGTAAAGGTTTTTAAAAGATACAGAAGGCATAGTAGTGTCATATCATGATGCATTCTATTCAATACTTAAATCATCAAGACACGCTTTTTGGTCACTGGTTATATTTTTATACAGAGTTGAATCACATCAAAACCTATAATGCTTAGGTCGGACTTTGAGATAACTAGGTAAATTTCAGAGGCCAACGGTCACTAATGAACCTGAAATTTACTTCTAGCCTAAAGATTACTCAGCAAAATCTGTTATAGTTGAAAAGTACTTTCACTGTATTTATTTTTTAAGAGACACATCTTCCACTGGTTCATAGTTTTCATTTACCTCATCTTCTAAATATACTTGATGATTTTGGTGGGGACAGGGGGCTGAAGAAGTATTGAGTGGCGGTATTTTAGCGCTTAACATCATTTCAAATCTGTTGTTCAGTCATAAAATCATATGTCCTCCACTGATGACAGGGATGAATAAAATAACAACCTTTGATGGAAACCTAATACAGTAAGCTATTATAAAATCTTTAAGTGCGAAGAATGCCATCCATATGTGTTTTTCATAGTCACCATCATACAATATAGAAAATCACAAGTATTGGTATATTTTGGACTTAAAAACATAGAACCATCTCTTTGGATAAACATCTTTTTGACACTATTTCTCTACCATAGACTTATTCCCTGTTAGGTCTATTCCAAAGGGACTGAAAAAAACGGGGCACATTTTCAGTATTATACTGTCATAAAGAAACACCTGTGACTGTGCCCCTCTCTCTCTGTACTGGAACATATTTATTTTTAGAAATTCAAGCTTGCTTAAACTCTTTCTCAAAACAAATATTGGCTATATCATGTATATTTTATTTAAAAGTAAGTGATGTGTGACCATGTATTTTAATGGGGCATTCTGCTCTGAATTTAATATGAATTCTGATAGTCTTTTATATAAAACACAAGTATTCTCTTATTATTTTTAAGTTAAGTATCACCAGTTGAATGGTTGAGTATGCACATCAAAGCTGTCACCCTGATGTCACAAGATATACAGACTCTCATTTCACCAGCTGTGGCATGCTGGGCTCTTTCATCTGGCTTTACAAACAGGCAGTTGTTGAAATTATTGGTGGCAGATTTGAAAGGCTTTGGGAACTGTGCTACAACATTATTTATTTGCAGCCATTTCCACTTTAATTATTGACTGAAAAATTTGAAATAAAAAATTATTTTCCTTAAATTCCATGAGTCACTGGTCTAAAAATTTTAAATTGATTTTTACATTGATCCATGATCAACCTTCTTGATCAAGGAATTTTTTTTGAAAGATCTCTTAGAACAGTGAGAACGGTCCAGTGAAATTCTACGTTAACTTTTATAGCACTTAATTTCCACCAAAGGACAGACTCTAAGACGCAGACAATCAGCCGACAACCAGAGGCAATCGGAAGCATACAATGAACCTAGGATGGATAGACTTATGTCAAGAGATAAGCTTTCAGTTTCTTTGTGAATAATCGAAGAGATGAGGCAGAGCAGAAGATATTTGTATATATCTCAATAATTTATTGACATATTGCTGGGCCAAAAAAAATGCGGGACACTCCAGTCCAAGTGCTTTCCGAGTTTGTAATAGGCCAGTGATCTATTTTTATCTATCATTTCCTCAAATTTCAAGGATTGGTGGCGGTGGTGCATTTCAAAGTCCGGACTTTACTAATAACCAAAGAAAAACTGTGACAATTTATACTACACGTACTTTTTCCAATTCAACAGGATACAGACAGTTTCACATTCGTTCTGAGTGGATGTGTTAGTTAATATCCACACTGATGTGGGTAGAATAATTCTTGATCTCCCCTAGCAAGAATTTCATGATAAAAAATATGTTTTTAAAGTCTCATACAGAATAAACGGATCCAATCCCATCACAAGTTCAGATGTTTGGGGTGTTTTTCACATCCCTTCTCCACACACAGACTATCACTGCTGATTGACAGACTGAAGGTTTTTATTTGTTTAAAATACATACAAGATTGGCATACTTTACCATTTTTGCCATTAAAATCCATTATTTTTGTGCAAAATTTAGTTCTACCAAAAAAGTTTAAACAAATGCCTTTATTTTTATTTTAATAAATGATGGCTGACTGGCTTACTGGTTTAGGATCAATTAATTTTTTACCGGTACAGGATCTGCCATGTTTGATAATTATAGGAAACTGTCAAGGAAATATGAAATTAACTACAAACGTTATAAATGGGGTCAAGCCTACAACCCCAATAAACAGTATTTCTGTATATTACAATAACAAATAAAAGGATGGAATTGCTAAAGATGTGGAATTATATCATTACCCAAATGTTGTACCAGTAAAGTAGAAACTAGTCCTGGTTTAGGAAAGAAGTTTTATTTGCTATGTTTTAATAATTTTCAAAATGCTAATGGCCAATAGCTTACTGATGCTCCTTAAAACTGAATAGCCACTTCAAACAGAAGAAAACTCAACTTGAAGATATGGTAGGTCTCAGCTCAGTGGCACTGCCTTCCCTGGATTGGGATGACAAGTATGAAATAAGCACCAAATCTATGATTTTACAGACATTTACTTGAAGAAACAAATCCCCAGGGTTCGCGATTATGCCGTCTAAGTATGTTAAACATGCAGTATTTCAGATTTGGACGCAAATTTCGATTGTCAGTGCGTCCGTCAGGACGCGATTTTTATGTAGAAAATATTTCTGCTTTAGAAGTGAATTTCGGTTGGCAGGAAGCATAGATATGCCCGCAATATATATAACGCTGAAGATAAGCTTTATATTTTAAAATTAAATGGTTTTGAGCGATTTCCTGGCAAGTTGTTTACGTCCACCATTGTTAAGCGAGATTTCATGCGTGACAAGATCCTTCCAAAACAGCCAGTGGGTGCTGGTGTCGTACACTAGCAAATCTACTCAAAACATTATATATCAAAAGAAAACCTGATTGCTACATGGAAACAATCGAAACAACAAGCCAGGACGGTGAACTTTCATGGGAGACGAACTATACTAAATCTCGGAAACTCTTGATATTTAACCCCAGAAAGTCCATCAGAAAATAAAAGCTGTAACAAATATTCAATAGGGATTGCAACAAAAGAACTATATCTCTGGAACTACCCAATAAATTTTATCAAACAAAAAGCAACAGAAACTACAAATATTTTTCTTTCAAACAGTATAAATACCATATTTGTAGCTTAACTAAAATAATCTTCCAAAAAAAAAAATTCACTCCAATTGCACCAAAATGAAGTTTGTTGACTGGAGTTCAGCTTTTTAAAATATTTTTAAAATTGATTTATCGACAAATACATATTATTTATCAGTAGAAAGGAAATTGAATAGTGCTTCTACATATTTAAATGTATCCAGAAATAAGGGTGAAAAAATATTATTTGCACCCCATTTTCACACAATGGTACCCCATTTTCGATAATAAGATACAAGGTACCCAACATGCAAACACTGGACTCAAAAAAAAAATGATTGGGACTCCATTTTTTGGAGGTCATGTAGTCCGTTGGACTCCATATTTTAGAGGTACTTTGCGAACCCTGAATCCCAATTGAGTTTGAGAATGAAATGTGAAATTTGACAATGACAAAAACCTTCCTTACTTCTTTGACTTGTGGGGAATTCTACAATTTTTTTGTATCATCTCCTGATGCCAAATTTGCACAAATGAGTTTATTTTGTCTTGTATTTACTTTTTTTTCTCATATTTAAATGACGTCTCCAGTATTTCATGTATAGTGGCAATTTTAATGTATCCTACTCTTTACTGAAGGAAACCTGGGCAGTCAAAACATGACCAATAAGTCATTTAAATGTGACTACTGGCAAGATATTCTGTTCAATCAAGTTTGGCTGAACTTTATACCAACCTGTAGGTCAACAGTCCTAAATTATACAATTTGTATGCACATATTTACATACCAAATAAGTCTAGTATCCATCCATACATGTTATGTACCAGTTAAGGCCTTATAAGTTACTTCATTAAACTGTCTGTGACAAGTCATTTCTAAAACTTTCTATCAATGGATCATTTTTTGGCGCTATACCTCTAGTTGACAGTTCTGTCCTTGACAGGGCTAAAATGCACAACCAAAAAATACTATACCCACCCTGAAAACACCTCTGGGTAAAATGACAAAATAACTGAAAAAGTTTGAGATGGGTAGTTACAAGAATGAAAAGCAGTGGATGTACTAACTCAATCACATGAATCCAATTTTAGTCAAGACAAACTAGAGGCAAACTATGTTTTCTGTAACATAACTAGAATTATGCCGCTCGCTTTATTGTGAGCTGGTGGTGTATCCACGTAGAAGCAATAATAAAAGAGATCGAGGCTGAAGATTCCTAGCCCATGATTATCTCCCGCCTGTGGCCAAAGGCTGTGGTCGGGAGATTATAAAACGCCTTCCGTACGTCACGTTTTTCCATAAACCTTAATATCTCATTCATTTATGAACATATCTTCACCAAATTTGCAGGGAATGTTTATGGCTATGAAAACCTGTCTGTGAAAAATTTTAGCCTCATCTTAAAAACAAAATGGCCGCCATAGCTAATTGTTTGAAAATCGTAAAGGTGTTCTAAATCTTGAAATATTCCAGCTAGTTGCATCAAATTTGAAAAAAAGCTATATGGCTAAATAAGCTAGCCTGATAGTAATTTTGGCCTATTTTAAAAACAAAATGGCCGCCATATCACATGTTTAATGTCAAACAGGGTTATCCTATTAAAAAGGCCTTATATCTCCTCAAATATTGCTCCTAAATGTACGGAATGTGAAAACAACTTGTAGGAAGTCATGGCCTGGGAATCTTTTCCAGGTGTTGAATTTGACCTTTGACCCCTCCTTCAAGGTTAATTGAGGTCATCATATTAAAACGTCCTTATTTCTCCCTTATTATTTGTGCTATGGCTTCAGATTGTAAAGACGACCATGAAAAGCATAGGTTGTGGTCGAGAGATTGTAAAAGCCTTCCATACGTGTGTCTGTTTGTGCATCCGTCCATACGTCCATTTGTCAGGTTTTAACATAAACCTTAACATCTCATTCATCTTCATCAAATTTGCAGGGAATGTTTATGGTTACAAAAACCTGTCTCTGCAAAATTTTGGCCTCATTTTGAAAAACAAAATGGCTGCCATAGCCAACTGTTTAAAAATCATAAAGTTGTTCTAAATCTCAAAATATTCCAGCTAGCTTCATCATATTTCCACAAAAGATATATGGCTAGAAAAGCTAGCCTGATAGTAATTTTGACTTAATTCTAAAAGGAAAATGGCCGCCATATCACATGTTTAATGTAAAACAGGGTTATTCTATTAAAAAGGCCTTATATCTCCCCTAATATTGCTCTTAGAGGTTAAGAATGTGAAAACAACTTGTAGGAAGTCATGGCCTGGGAATCTTTTCCAGGTGTTGAATTTGTCCTTTGACCCCTGCTTCAAGGTTAAATGGGACTGTCACACTAAAATGTCCTTATTTCACCCTTATTATTGGTGCTATGGCTTCAGAATATAAAGACAGACCATCAAAAGTCCTGGCCTTCAAATGTTTTCCTTGAGAAAAATTTTGGCATTATTTTGAAAAAGAAAATGGCCGCCATAGCCAATTATTTAAAAATCATTAAGATTCTCTAAAACTTGAAATATTGCAGCTAGGTTCATCAAATATGCGCAAAATATATATGGCTAGGAAAGTTAGCCTGATAGTAATTTGGCCTAGTTTTCGAAAACAAAATGACCATCATATCACATGTTAAATGGGATTATCTTATTAAAAAGGCCTTAAAGGAAGTCAAGGCCTGAGACTCCTTTCCAATTGCTGACTTTTACCTTTGACCCCTTCTTCAATGTCAAGTGGGGTTATCTTACTACAAAGGCCTCATATCTCCTTTAATTCTCCATTATTACTGATTCTAAGGTGGGAGATAACCGCTGCAACAGTGGCCTTGTTTTCTATAGGTTGGTTTCACATTGTAAACCTCTAGCACCAATAATAAGTGAGTAATTCCTAGCCCAATATTTCCTATAGGTTGGTTTCACATCCCAAATCTCTAGGACCAATAACAAGCGAGTTATAAGCACTTTTAAATTTGGCTATCTTCGTTTGACCTTGAAGCACAGCCCAAGGTCAAATCTGAGCACATCAGAAGATTCCTCGTCAATGATTTCCTAGAGGTTGGTTTCACATGGCAAACCTCTAGGACCAATAATAAGTGAGTTATAAGCACTTATAAATTTGGCTATCCTCATTTGACCTTGAAGGAGGGGTCAAGGTCAAATCTGACCACATCAGAAGATTCCTAACCCATGATTTCCTGTAAGTTGGTTTCACATCCCAAACCTCTAGGACCAATAATAAGTGAGTTATAAGCACTTTTAAGTTTGGCTATCCTCGTTTGACCTTGAAGCACAGCCCCAAATCTGACCACATCAGAGGAATCCTTGCCCATGATTTCCTAGAGGTTGGTTTCACATTGCAAACCTCTAGGACCAATAATAAGGGAGGTATGAGCACCTCTAAATTTGGCTACCCTCGTTTGACCTTGAAGGAGGGGTCAAGGTCAAATTTGACTACATCAGAAGATTCCTAAGCCATGATTTCCTATCAGTTGGTTTCACACCCCAAACCTCTAGGACCAATAGTAAGTGAGTTATAAGCACTTTTGCAATAGTTTTCAAGTTACAACTGATTTACTCAACAGTGAGAACCTCAAAGTAGCAATTACTTGGCTATGCAATGAGCTACAGGTCTGCAATTTTACTATATTATTGCTGATGCCAAAGTAGGTGAATAACATTTTAAAACAAAATACTCTAAATGCAATAGTTTTCAATTTACAAGTTATTTTACTCATTATGGAAAGTACTGAAAGTAACTATTACTCACTTAACTATTGGGATAGGCTCACAAGTTACTCACCATGTTGTAGCTATGGAAAATATATCAGACAAATACCTTCAACATAAGAAAATTGTTATAAAGTGTTGAAATTTTCACACTTCGGGTGGGGGTACCTCGTTTTGAACAGCTCCGGGGAAAAGACAAATAAACAGATCTGTTGGCCTGCAACAACTTTTTATCGTTGATAAATAAGATATCTTTTAAAAGAAACAGCATTTCTCTGAGCCTTGTACTTTTGAAGGAGAAGTTGCACACACAAATGCTAAAGTGCCACAGAATGATGCCATAATGTCAGCTGACTGACACGTCAGTGGACATAATAAATAAGAAAATGTACACACATAAACGCACACAGAGTCTGCATTTTATAATCTCCTCCCTAGCAGGCCATCGGGAGATACTAATCAATGCCAGAACCTTGCATTCATTTCCTAATTAACAGGACAATCTACTTGGCAAAATACTGATCTGCAATTGTGTGGACAAAATATTATTTCACAATTGCAACTACATGTTTTTAAAGCTACACCTGTCATTTGAGTTGGTACCACGCAAAAGATGGTGACAAATTGTCAAGCTAAAGGGTTTGAGTCACTGACTTTCCTAAATTAGGACTGTAATTTGACAAAAGCTTCTCTAACTCAGTCGCGATTACTTTTTTCTGAGTAAACATTGATTTCTGCCTACAAACTGTAACTTTTTTCTCTTTTTGTTCTGTTTCATACTGTGCATGTGTCTCTCTGTAGATCTATCGTCATATAGACACGTTCACTTATCTTGTATCATCAATTATATCCCACAACACTATGCAATAGGACATTGGCAATATTTGCACTGTTTTCAGCAGCAAATAAATGGTGCACGATAAGGGTCAAAAGTTGGGACGGGTTAAGCACTCTGACCGTTGTCATTGGTAATTACTAGTTACTGAGCTGGTACAAACTGAATAGTAACTCCCATTCTTGATTGAAACTAGCTTTTCATATTCAGTGAAACATCCATTTCCCAAACTTTTATTATCTAAATATTTTATTTTATAAACCCAAGTCTTATTCATCCAAATTTACTATTTTCCTACTTCCTTAGTAAAATGACATCTCCTGGTTTATTCATCCAAACCACTGAAAAAAATTTTTTTTTTCTTAACATTTTTAAAAACCTGTACATTGTCAGAATAAATTGGCAAAAAAAAGCATAATGGTTAATTAAGTTTGGTTCTTAAGTGTTATATATTTATTGCATGAAATGATACTTCAATATGAAAACCAAAACTTGTCCTTATTGCTCCATAAATAAGCCTCGAATGTGACTAATGCATGCTTATAAGCCAGCCACCCCACATAGCTATACCCCCCCCCCCCCCCCCCTCCTGCTTTTATTGTCTCCCGCCAGCTGATAGGCCCGGTACGGGAGATTATAAAATGCCCTCTGTCTGTGCGTCTGTCCGTGCGTCCGTTCGTCACATTTTTACAAAAGCCTTTCTATCTCTTGAAATATTATAGCTAGAGCTTCCAAATTTGCAGGATAAATTCATCATTGGAAAAACTTGCCTGGGAATCTTTTTCTGCTGATTCGGAAAAACAAGATGGCCGCCACGGGTGTTAACAAGATGGCTGCCATGGTTTTTTTTTCAGGTGTTCTGCCATGGGGTTTTTTTTCGTTGATTTAGATGGCTGCCATAAGTGTGTAGTTGCAATTTTATACAGCCTAAAAATAGCCTGCTTGGTATTGATTTTGGGCCTATTTTGAAAAACAACATGGCCGCCAGAGCCTTGCCAAATCTCTGCAAATAGCAGAATGTAAGGCCTAAAGGTCTGTCCAAAGAAAAGTGTTGCAGGTATCCTCACCAGTTTCTCCTTGGCCTTTTCAATGTTTTATGACCTTATTGCTTATGTCTTTTCATTTGATGCTGTTTTTTTCAGACCTAGGTCCATAGCTAAGTGAGTAATAGCAATGGTGGCTACTTTCAGTAAAGTGCTCATAACTCCAAAAACGACAGCATTTAGAGCATTTCTGTAAAATATGTTGTTCAGCTACTTTCTCCATGCCTACAAGATGGTACCATTTTTAGGGGTCTATCTTGATAGCTAAGTGAGTAATAGCTATTTTCTGTTTTTAACAATGACCAAAATGAGTAAGTTGCTTTTATCTTTGTAACTGTTACTTACAATATTGGTATCAAATATGTTGTTGAACAACTCCTTCATGTATCATGGTGAGGTTTCCAAGGTGTAGCACCATAGCTAGCTGAGTAATAGCTACACTAAGTTTAACATTTGACCATTCAGTAAGTCACTTATAACTCAAAAACTATTGAATATAGAGGATTTTTGTCAAATATTTTGTTTATCTACTTTTTGATGTACTGTGTCGCGGTGAATTTTCAGAGCTGTAAGTCAATAGCTAACTGAGTAATAGCTACTTTGAAATTTCTTAATTTCAACATTGAATAAATCATTTATACCTCCAAAACTATTGAATTTAGGGAATTATTGTCAAATATGTTAATCAGTTACTTTTTAATGGTCTGTGTCGTGGAAATGTTTCAGAGCTGTATCTCCATAGCTAACTGAGTAATGGCTACTTTGAATTTCAACAATGAGTAAATCACTTATAACTCCAAAACTATTAAATTTAGAGAATTATTGTCAAATTTCTTGTTCACTTACTATTTGATGTACTGTGTCATGGGAAATTTTCACAGCTGTATCTCCATAGCTACCTGAGTAATAGCTACTTTGAGGGTTTCCATTGAGTAAATCACCTTTAACAGCAAAACTGTTGAATTTAGAGGATTTTTGTCAAATATGTTGTTCACCTACTTTTTGATGTACCGTGAAATGGCAAATTTTGAGAGCTGTAGGTCCATAGCTAACCGAGTAATAACTACTTTAATGCTTCTCCATTGAGTAAATCACTTATAACAGCAAAACTGTTGAATATAAAGGATTTTTCTCAGATATGTTGTTTAGCTACTTTTTTATGTACTGTGTAATGGCAAATTTTGAGACCTCTAAGTCCATAACTAACTGAGTAATAGCTATAATGGTTCCCCATTGAGTAAATCACTTATAACAGCAAAACTATTAAATTTACAGGATTTTTGTCAAATATGTTGTTCATGTACTTTTTAATGTTCTGTGTCATGGCAAAGTTTCAGAGTTGTAGGTACATAGCTAACTGAGTAATAGCTACTTTCATGGTTTTCCATTGAGTAAATCGCTTATCACAGCAAAACTGTTGAATTTAAAGGATTTTTGTCAAATATGTTGTTCACCTACTTTTTGATGTATTGTGTAATGGCAAATTTTGAGACCTGTAGGTCCATAGCTAACTGAGTAATAGCTAATTTGATTTTTGCGGAAAATGAAAAAGTCTTAATATCTCGAAAACCGTAAGAGGTAGAGCGATTTCGAGTGAATGTTTGACCCGCAAGGTAGAACATGAGTATACTATGCAAAAGGGAAAAATTTCAATTTTCGCCACTTTTGGCAGCTATCTTTGATTTTAGCAGAAAATAAACATTGAAAATATCTTCGAAATGGTAACAGAGCGATTTCAAGCGAATTTTTGACCCACAGGGTAGTACAACAGTATTCTGTGCCAAGGGGAAAAATGTCATCTTGGATTTTAGCGGAAAATGAAAAATTGTGAATATCTCGGAAAAGGTATTTCCTCCCCTTTAATGCTCGGCGGGAGATACACACCACGGCAGTGGTCTTGTTTTTAATACAGCTCATGCTATATGACATAATGACTATTTCAAGCATTTAAAAAATCAGCAAAACATTTGTGGCCATACCAGTATATGGAAGTATACATTTGTATGGTATACATGGGAGTTAGAAACAAGTCTCTAGTTTTTAATGTAGGGTTGTTGCATGGCTCTCCATGTAAAGCCCAAGTCACAGCTGTCCGTGCAGTCGTTTCTGTACATATGTGACTTTTGCTTCACAAACTCTTCTGAAACAGTGACCTAGTATTTGGTTAGTGCACACTGAAAAACAAGCTGCCCTGAAAACCCATTCTCCCTCCCCACTGCCTCCCCAACCCCCACCCCTCCCCATCCTCCAGTGTGCATATTTTAATACAGCTCCCGATAGGTCACGGGAAGTTTTTTCAAGTATTTATAATACTGGTCCTGAATGACTTTTTGAGATGTATTGAATTGCCCTGAATATGTCCTACCCAAATTTGAATCCCACCAAATTTCCCCGAATGTCACCTTCCCAAATATGAGGCAGACTGCACACAGTCGATGTAACCATAGACAAGCCTGTCTGGTTATGGCTCGTGACACCATCACAGATAGGTCTGACCTAGGTCTAAGTAGAGCTGAAGTTAACCATGTCTAACATCTAATGCCACCCCTGTGATTTGTACTGAAAACCCATCACCATAAACACCATAGATGTGACTGAAAATGTCAAAAACCTTGAAAAACTCAGATGTTTTTAAAAACTTTTGTCACACCAAAGTTGTCCTGGTGATATCATGCCATAAAGTTCCTCTGGGTGGTTTCTACAAAAGAGTCTTTTTATACATTCTCACAGTGACCAGAGTAATCTTAAATGTCACAGTGTAAGCCTTGGCAAAACATTCAATATAGCAGCACATGAAGTTTCACTACTAAACAAACTCCACTACGCCCACAGAAAGAAACAGAAGGCATCTGACCTAATTGTTGCGTTATTATTCACAGGATCAAAAAAACAAAAGCTGTGTATATATTTACCTGGAGAATTTATCCATTTCATGTGCTATGAACTTTAAAGTTACATCAACACAGTATATCCATTTCAGACACAATCCAGTTTTTACTTGATGACAAGTAGATCATGCACATACATCCACCATATATTATACAACATAGTGAGTCGTGTGATGTTGGCTCTTTTGTTTTACTAGAGTCCACTGTTTTGTTTTCAAAAAATTACCTATCCTTTCTTGTATCTGTCTACACTTGGGTACTTAAGTTTGAAACCATTCCAGTATGAGCTATCCCCGGATGCTGAGAAAAAAAAACACATCAAGACAGGTAGAAATTAAACAACATATCCAGCAGTGTTCTATGGTCAGTTTCATTTGTATCCGTAAACAGACGTTTTTTCATATCTCAGAAAAAAACACCAAGGCACACACAGAATTGAGGGGTACTTTTTAAAGCTGTCACATTTTAACATCTGTTACCGTTGTTATTTACATTACTGTTTGCTATGGTATCACTCAAGTAACCCAAGTGAATCACAATATTGCTACAAACATTCACACAATATCATCAACGTTCTGTTTGTGTTGTTTTTTGCTCTCTCTCTCATTTTCTCTCTCATTCTCTCTCTCTGGCAGTTAGTCTAGTACCCTCCCTGTGATTGTGTGTGTGGTTTTGTGGTTGTCTTACTGCACCACATTCTACCTACCTCCACAATATTTCCACTATGATGATGCAGCATACACCACCGCTCAGATCAAATGACCTGGACGTGGAGTCATATGAAGACACTGAAACGTTGATGCAGTAATGCCTCTAAAATTTTACAGGAATTCTCCATTTTCAATGTTTTAAAGTCTCACCACACTGAGAAACAGCTGTGTGAGTGTGTGGGTACTGTATAACATACCTGGGAACACACTGCCCAAGTACTGAATCTGAATTACAGCATTGATTTTCACAGTCAGGGATGTATCCCAATACAGAGAGTTCAATGTGAATCTCATGAAATTGTGTTTGAAAAGTCAGAGCTGTCCCGATATGACCCTGACTGCTAAATGAGAATATGCCCCTAACACTGACTTTAAAATTATCACTGATTAAATGGTATATATTATATAAAAAAATTTTAAAAGTTAGGCTATGATTACTTGATTTTCACCCATATGGCCCTGGGTCTGAAACCATTGTATGGCTACAAATGAGATGCAATAAATACTGTACACGACGTTAACTGGTAAAAGGATATTAAACATCTTTGATAGCTCTGTAATTGAAAAAAAAAGAAATTTATCCCTATATTTCCCAGATATACCTTCAAATTTGGTAGATCTGTCTTGATAGATTTTGTACTAAGTTTATTATTATAGATATTAATTTATTAATTTAAATCAGTTAATTAGTAAAGGTGTACAGTGGTTCATAGGCATCGCAGTTTCTGTGATATTATTTTTTTTTTTTCAGTTAGATTTGGCCATAGAATAATTATTGGGCAAAATGTTACACCTTTACTGCAGTAAGTTGTACGCGAGCCAAAAAAAGTGGTCGGTGATCAAAACTTAAAATATCAGCGTTCAGGTACAGCCGTACTTTACACAGTGGTGATTTTTCTTATTTTTTTTCTTTTTGTGTGCACTGATGCATCTTTCCAAATGATGAGCCCCCTCTCTTTTTGGGTTATAGCTATTTTTATGTCATTTTGTCATGTATGTCAACGTTTGTATAAGGCTGTTTGCGTGTAAGGAGAAATGTAATTATTTATGAGGGGAGGTGTCTTATTATGGAAGATAAGAGGTGCCAGAATTATTTTTCCCCTAAGTCGATTTCTTTATTTTTATTTATTTGGGGTTTTATGTCCCTTTCAGCACTGTACAGGTCATATCACGACGGGTAGTTGGAAGGGCAGAGGAAACCAGTACATACAGTTGGTCAAGGTTCTGTACTGTAAACTGCCGACCAATGGCAAGCAACTACCAGCTTTCCCACTTGAGGCCGTGCCGGGAACCAAACCCCAGCCTCAGAGTTGGGAGGCGAGAGTGTTACCACTCTGGCACCGTGGCCCCCTTTCTCCAAAGTCGAAAGCACACTTATATAATGGTATATATGAGATACTAAGTTATGTATACAACTTAAAATAACCCCAACTTTAAATAACTGGGAAAAAAATAATAATTTGGGCAGGTACTATGTTATAGATATTACCATCAAAATTTTTGACTTACAACTTGTAAAATTATATGGCTTGCCTTCATTTATCTATGCCTTATGGGACGGTTCCAATTCTCTGATATATCATAAACTTTGCTACCGATTGTCATTTTTTTTTCGAGAAGTCAATCTTACATATGTCTGAATGATCATTAAGCCATCATACAGAGATCCTGTACTTCTCAATACAATAGGTTTTACGAGAAAAATACAAACTGTGTGAAATTGTCACAAACCTTTCCAGATTCTTATTAGATTCATAGCATCGTAAACCAATCGTATTGTCGTCGTTTTGATCTTACAGTGTTTAGACTTATCTTACACTCGTAACGGCAGTCTTTTCTACTTTGTAGTAATCGCCAACTTTTTCTGTTTCATCTTAAGGGACTCCTAAACCAATCAAATGGATTCGGGAAACTATCTCAGACCTATAGGAAGTTTTTCTGAGGCAATGAAAAACGCCAATAGGGAAGCCATCTGGAAAATATCTTGTGCATCGGGAACACATCGTAAAGCCATCACAGACCTATCTTAAACCACACTCACAGATAAGAACCAGGGCTTTTAGTGAGATGTTAGGTTGTATACATGAGTTACTAAGCCAAATATATGAGTTATAGTATCTTCTTTATACCACTCGTTTAGTCATATATTTGACTTACTATTAGGGAGACTCTTCGACTTACTCACTTGTATGTGTGACTTACTGACCTACCAAGGCTCAGAGGCACTATTTTGTACAGGGGCAAACATTTTCACTTTTAGTGCTGTAACAAAATGTAATGTTAAAAATCTGAAGAAGAAAGACGAGTTTTTAAAGCATCAGCACCATTAGATACTACTGTGGGACGAAGGAGACACCACATGATATACAACAAGTGGATAGTTTAATCTACCTGGTATGACTCATTCGGGGTCGTGTGGGATGACTCACAGGCAAGTACAAAAAAATTCACAAATTCATCATGTAAACACTGTATTTCATCTCTGACAGTAATATCCCCACCCATTTGTGGATTCATAATGATTCCATGTGTATGTCAGATTTGGTGGAATAAGAAATACAAAGACTTGGAGCAAATCTAGCTAAACAACGGTGAAAGTGATAGTTGTTTGTGGATTGCAAGTTAGCAAAGACCAAGAGTGTTTACAGCAGAGTTAAAAGAATAATCCAACAACCTGTAAACTGTAAAATAATTTAACAATACAATTCATCTCGGCATAATATTCTTTTTTTTCTACTTTTAGCGGAATTTTTTGTTATATTACAGAATCAGCTGTTGAGATGAGATTTTAACGTTGTTAGTTGTAGACTTTCCTCGAGCCCTTTTTGTCTTACAGGCTGACATTTCAGCAGACAGGAGTTCTCTGACCCAGTGGATTCATAATGATTCCATGTATGTCAGATTTGGTTTGAATAAGAAATACAAATTACTTGGAGCAAGTCTAGGTTTAGTTGGCGATCCAGTAGAAATGGGGATCATGTGTTTCAAAGAGCATCCTGAATTTAGATAAAGGCTGTGGTTACATCCAGACTCCAGTAGACTACGCATTTAGTTCCCGGATGTTATCGGGTACACCAGCTGTACTTGCCTTATCTTGCAATCCGTTGGGATAGCCTGGCTTACGTCAAAACGAAAAGTGCCGTCAAAATTTCTCTGAATAATCTCTGGTGAAATTTATGGTATGCAGAGACAATTATTTACTTATCATATTTATTATATGATGAACCTGTCTATCCACTAGCCACAGGCCCAAGAATATTTCATAAATATCAAATGGATTACTAACCAGTCGAGTATCACTGTATTGTAGTTGCACCCAAATACCGTATTTGTTCTTTTTGTTGGAGCAACCTTAACCACAGGCACCAAGTTATTGAAAATATATGACTGGTGAAAAAATTCAGGGATCTCTTAAAGGGTATAATCCGGATCTTTCCTAAATTAAAACTACTTCTTTCTTTGGCCAGGTCCAACCCATATAAAAAAATACTAAAGATGCCTTTTTCGCTTTACGCAGAATAATGAGAAGCATATATGTTAGTCGATCACTACAACACAGTTCACTAGCAGTGTGTTATTGGCCTTATACTGTTATGTTTATCTATACACAACTGTATTTCGACAATCAGGTGAGATGTCACATCAGAGGCTGGAGAATACACCAAGTCCCATCCCAGAAGTACCTTTTGGAATGTGCAATTGCACCAGCTTCTTCCACAATGTGCAAGTGCAGGTGCACATTTATGTGCAAAACACAACCAAAATGTGCATGGTGTGTTTTGTGACCTATATTGAAGTTTTGATAGAGGTAAGTTCATTTTTATGTCACAATATGTTATGATTACTAGTGGGGTGCCCTTATTAGCTTTGGTGTAAGCACGAAAACAAACAGGCAGGCAGACAAACGCATGAACAACCCAATGGACCCAAATTAACAGAACTCCCTTGCTAGCGGTATATAGCTAGTTGGCGATTGTTGGGAAGATAAAAGGAAAAGAACATCATACTTGTATTTGCAGTCAAAGCAGTTGTAACTTGAGTGTGTGTGTGTGTGTGTGGGGGGGGGGGGGGGGGGGGTTGTTTTGTTTTGTTTTTGTTAGCAAATAAAATATTTTTATAATATCATGTCTCACAACACAGGATATAAATAACAAATGACGCATGAGAACGTGATTATCTCTCACAATCTCCTTCTCTTCAAGTACACTAGACTAAAAACCTCTGTGAACAAATACATTGAAAATAAAATGAAGGAAGAAATAACTTAAAGGCACCAAGTACAAAATCTTGAAGATAAAAAAATGTATGATATTATTATTATTATTTGATAATGAATGAGGAAGTAACTTTAGTGCAGTTAGCACAAAGTCTTATATTTCCCCAGTAGAGATACATGCAATATTCAATGTCAAACGCAATGAGTACTTCCATAGCACTTAATCTCTGTTAGATGGCAGACTCAAGGGTGCTATAACCAAGAAGGGAGAAGCAAACAAAATGAGAATCCAGAGACATAGCGGGTGATGGCACAGATACCAGGGAGACTTGAGTGCAATGGAGGGTCAGGAGGATTGCCCATAAGAGCATTACATGCAAGTACTGTGGCTTCACGAGTGAGGTACTTCCCGATGTGTCTGAGATCATGCATCTGAATGAAACAGCCAACGCAAACCCTTCCCAACATGGCCACCAAATGAAAACACCGGGTATTGAACCAAATGGCAAGGTTTCTGACACTGTATGTGGGAATTAGAGGGGCGTCCAGAATGTTAATTGGAGCATGGGATTGAAGCTTGTTTTGTTGATATTTTAATCCACACAGAATAAATTCTGCTATCTCAGGATTCAGCCAAAGCTTCTTATTAGACATCCACTGCTAAACATAATCCAGACAATGATTCCATTTCTGTATGTTACGTCATTAGATTATAAGTCAGTGTTATCCACATACAGCTGCACTAAAATTACCAGCACATGTTCCTGTTTCTGGACCGATCTGGAACATATTTTTCATCATTTTTTTAATCTTGTCGAGAGCTTGGATCTGAACAGACCAGTTGGCGTATTTAGCCTTTTAAAAATGGCCAAAACCTTCCCTACTATAGGGCTGATTTTGATTTGTTATTTCGTCCTTTTGTTTAGTTTTATAAAACTCCTTTTTCACTCTGTACCGTACCTGACGGCTCGGGTACGTACAGACCATTTTGGTGAAAGCTTTCAATGTCATGCCCAAACATTTTTGGTGGCTGAACAATTACAGTGTTCACCATATAAATATTAGGATTGGGAGCTTTAACTGGCTGGATATCATCATATTTATGGGGATCAAAAGAAAAAGAAGGGAAAAAACTAAATCAATTAGGCCATAAGAATGTTATGGCCGAAGAAACCAACATTTTTCTGTATACAAAACAGATAGAAATAAAGAAAAAAACTGGTTTGAAGCTGGAAGATTTGTATTTCAAAACTTATTTACACTTTTCCCTAGACCAATTATCTGTGGCTAGAGGTTTAGAACGACGTTGAAAAGGCACGTTTAATAGCTTCCATAAGAAATACGTTACGTTTGAAGCGGACAAGTTTGCCATTTTAGGGTTTCGGAATACATCCAAGTGAAGGAATTCAGATCGAAATAATTTCCTTGATGTACTACAAAACAAGCATGCTTTCTAACAGATCTCTGGTATTTACATGGGTTGAGGGAACATAAGACCCAGTCACCCTACAGGTGATATAACCCATGGTTATAGGCTTTGGGCAAAACACCCCTGTCCTTCAATTACCTTTAAGTACCATCCGAGATTTGTATGTGACCTTGTGACACAATGGCCAAACGTCCATTACCTTGCATGTTCTACAGAAGTTTTAAAATGTTTCAAATTTCAGCCTCTGAATTTGGTACCGTCAGCATGTGCAGACGAATGTGAGCATGTCCAGATGAATTTCCTGCTATGGTGACTGAATGTGTAGTCCATAGTGAATATAAAGTTGCGATGAAGTTGTGACTCGGTTGTCTTTTGGTGTAACACACAGCTACACATGCAAGTGAAGGTAAGTGGACATTTCGCCGATATGTCACAATTTCGCACACGAACCTCAGACTGTAGTTGAAGGACAGGGGTGTTTGGCCCAATGCCTATAAACCATGGGTTATACCACCAGTAGTGTGATGGAAACACCAAATCTCTGAAGGTATGAGGCATCCTTGAAGGCGATTCCAACACCGAGTAAAACCTCTAACTGTGGGATGTACCGTCTGTAAGTGTGACTGGGGTATAATAACACTAAACTCTCTGATTGAAGTCTTGCAATGTCTTGCATTTCATGGCCTTTATGACGAAGGATAGATCTACCTTATGCAAGACATGGTTACTTCAGCTCTACTTGCGTGTAGAGGCTCTACCCCCCCCCCCCCCCACACACACACACACACACACACATGTGGGAAAGCTGGTAGTTGTTTGCTGCTGGTCACCAGTTTATAGTACAGAACCTTGACCAACTGTAAACACTCTGACTTTGTTATAACCAATAAGGTACTATAGGCTTGACGTTAAACACTGAATAAACCAAATAAACCACCAAGAACTTGAGATTTGTAGAAAATACTTGCCAGCTGAACAAAGCAACATAAATGGCTATATTTGACTTGATGCAGTTGAGCACGCTGAATATTAACCATAGGACACAGAGAATATGATATAATGACACGAGTTATGCCGCGCAGATTTTGCAGTAAACAGAACATTAATTTTTTTTTCTTGGAAAAAAAAGAAGAAGAGAGAAGCTGGATAAATTAAGCTCTTGGCTTGTATTCACAATAGGGAGCACGACCAATTTGAGATAAATGTCAGTTCAAGTTTAGTATAAACGTTACTTGCCGTTTTGAAACCAAAGCTGTAAATTTGAGCTGATATATGGCCCAACTTGGGAGCTTGGTCCCTTCTGTGAATATACGGGCCAAGGAATACATTACTGACGGTCGGGTGGTAAATTGACGGCAGTGAAACTGCAGGGTCACTTCCTGGTAATGACAAATGTGACATAAAACGTAAATTAACTTACTTTTCAGAGTCATATATGGTCAGCTGACCATTCCTTGGTTAACACACCAAATCCTGAAGTATATGGTTTTTTATATGTTAAACAAACGCCACTTTCGCGAAAGTGCAAACTATTCAGGAGATTCATAAACGTTTGAATTAATATCTTCACCAAAACTAGAACACGTGACAGCTTTGCTTTTTTATAAAAAAACTAGCTGATGTTGTTATAGCTGTTGTGTCTGTATATATATGGCGACATGTGACTAAAGATATTGATAAGGAGAATGTTAATCAAAGGTTAGTGAAGAAATGGTCTTGTTCTTTTTTTCATTTCATCTCAATGGGGTTTTATTCATATAACACAAGTGCAAACTAATTACTATTTCCACAGTAGAAAAAAACAAACTTGTAACTACCAAGAGTCTGGTGGATACTCCAGTACTTAACAATAAGTGAATCTTTTAGGTTTTTTAAAAAAAATCTATGCAACAAATCAGGAATCTTTGAACTTATTTCCCAATTAATGACTGAACATTGCATATCCGTAAGGCTTTTAATTTTTCAATTTCTATCCGGTTGTTAAACGTATATATTTTACTAATAATTTAAGACCAACCTTAAACTATGACTTTCTTCTGATTGACGTAAGAAAATGCATAACTCATTAACACCTAATGATAAATATTCACCAGCGCTGTGGTGAAAATGTTGAAGTGATAATAATATCACACCTAGCCTGGCGAAACACTCCTAAGATGAATCTGAATATTTGAGTCCATTCCATGCCAACATGCATGATATCTTAATAACACCTAATGCCCCGGTCACACTACAGGTGCTACATCCCATGGTTAGAGGTTTTACTCAGTGGTGGAACTACCTCCTAGGATGCCTCATATCTTCCAACATTTGGTGTATCCATCACACCCCAGGCAGTATATAATCTATGGTTATAGGCATTGGTCAAAACACTCCAGTCCTTCAGCTACTGTCTGGTGAAGTTGTAATGGTGGTGAAACTTCCATTTTCCTCCGCTTGCCTTGTGATGCCATGTTACACGGAAAGACGTCACAACCATATATACACCGTGGACTACACCTTCATTTACCATAGCAAGAAATTCATCTGCGCATGCTCACAGTGAGGTGGTCAGAGGCAGAAATTTTAAACATTTTAAAACTTCCATAGAACATGCAAGGTAATGGACGTTTTGCCATTGTGTCATAAGGTCGCATACGACCCTCAGAGGGTAGCTGAAGGACCGTGGGCTTTTTGCCCAACACCGGGACGCACCATTTTAGACCTTTGCGTTTTTAACATGACAATAAGTACTTGGGTTTGGCGAACTTGCACCGGCCATCAGGGGTGGGTTTAATTAAGGCATCAACTTGTCTGTTCCCCTATAAACTGTAGAAACTTGCTCAACTATGATATACTGCTTTCGCCCACCCCTTCATATATCCGTCACCCAGATAATGTGTTGCATTTAATGTTAGATCTAAATTAACCAGTTAAAATAACGCCCAATCCTTCTGCAAGGCTATAGAAGGAAATCGTATTTGCAAGATGAAATGACAATGGTTAACAAGCTTCAATGGCTCTCCACATTCATACTTTGTTCTATTTGGATTTTACAATCCACGTAGTGTACTGACTGAAAATTTAGATTGAGAACAGTGGCCAGTGACTTATTTACAATCTAAGAGCACTTTGCAGTAGTTTATGACATATTTATTTTTATTTATTTGTTCACATTTTTATGATTCTGGTCAGTGAGTTATTATACAGATCAAGTGTTGTTGGCATTCTATATTGGTATATATTTATGCAAATACGTAATAGTGACATTCTACACAAGTGTATTATGACTCACCCGTTAACAGGAGCCAGGGGCCACGGTGGCAGAGTGGTAACACTCTCGCCTCCCACCTCTGCGGCCGGGGTTCGATCCCCGTCATGGCCGTAAGTGGGAAAGCTGGTAGTTGCTTGCCGTTGGTCGGCAGTTTACAGTACAGAACCCTAGCGAACTATATGTACTGGTTTCCTCTGCCCTTCCAACTACCCGTCGTGATATGACCTGTACAGTGTTGAAAGCAACGTAAAACCCCAAATAAACAAATTAACAGAAGCCAGATTTTGACTCAATGGAAATTTGGAGAAGTCAAGTGTTTGGTCCTAATCAATTTATTTACGAGTATCAATATTCTCACACATTCGACCATTTTATAAATTTAAAAAAAAATTAAGAAAATTTCTAGCCCCAAAAATTAAGGGAAGTGTTGTCTGTGGCATATAATTTTCTATTTTAACTAACCATTCTTGTCTAGCTACTAGGACATGTAATATCAAATATATACTAGGATGTGCAAAAATATAAAATATAATTTTAAATGTTTTACGACATTTTTGTAATTGTATATAAGTAGCTTAATTTATAAGAATTAATATTAGAAATAGTTATTAAAACTACCAGTGGTTTCTGTGTGGCAGTGTGATGACCAAAAGAAAAATGCACACTGATAAAAATGCATTTCTTTATCTGAAATAAATAAAAAAACATTTCATTGCTTATTAGTACTTTGACAGAATGACCTGTGAACATCTGGTATTTTTCTCATCCTCAAGCTGATTAAAACGTGCAAAATGACAAATGATTCTGTTATGCATCTATACAGGCTTAAATTATAATCATGTTTCGTCATTTTTCATTTCTACGTTTCTTAAAATACATTTGTATCCATGGATCTATTGCCAATATGTGTATATTTGGAACTTTATATTTCTGCTCAAATCATGTAAGTTGTGTTTTTTTTTCTTTCAGCATTTGAATGTAGTTAATAAAGCCTGTCTCATTTATTCTAATATCGTGGATTAAAACCTTAAAATTTAATAACTAATTATATTCTAAGATATTGATACAGCAATTAGCCTCTGAAAACACCCTTACATTAAGATACAGATTTCTTCTTTATTTAAGAATATATCTTTGAATATTTTTTTTTCTTTTTGTGTTTTTAAGACTTCATAAAGCCAATTCATCAACAGTCAATCTTATTTAAAAACTACAGCCGTCTATACACAAACAACCCACACAGTTAAAATAAATGTGTACGGTTTTGAAAAGCTCTAAGTTTTCAAAATGTTTAGTTCCAGCTACAAGAATATAACAAACGTTTTTGAATATAGCCCCAGGTGTCCAAATGATCATCATCAAAGTCCAAAGTTTAGGTTCATTACAAGGGTCCCTTTCCTCCACTTTGGTGATCAAGTCAAAGTTTGGGGTTTTCTGCCTCTTTAAACATCTATGGTCTCATCACGATGACCCTGAGTCATGTCCAAATCATGGAACTGAATGGCAATAGATTAATGCTCGTTACCCACCGACTCCTCAGCTGTCATCAAGTAATTGTTGCTTCATATATTCTAAGAGCAACATTTGAACCATAAAACTTAATTTCATTCTCACGTCTTTTACCATTGGTCCTTTGAGAACAAGGTTCAACAAAACATGAATTTTTGTTTATTTCCAGACTCAAGTCGACTATATCCTCCAAATCTATGTCATGGAGTTTGGTGTGTGGGTAACACACTCACCTCCGACCTCTGAGGTCAGTGGTTTGAACCCTGATTCAGACCCTATGTGAGAAAGTTCATAACTTGTACTTGCTAACCGATGCCCAGAAGTTTGCAATGCAGAATCCGGACCAAATGGCATGTACTGGTTTCTCTCTGCCCTTAAAATACCAATTTTGATATGACCTATACAATGAGACGAAAGTGACATTAAACCTAAAAAATATCCAAATCTATTTGTGTCACAAAATTCAAGAAATAATGCCCTTTCAAAATAATGTGATAAAATGCCCTTTAAATTTTTTTCATGTATTTAGTTCCCTTTTGTAGGATTTCATCTCTCAGGAGCAGCAGAACAATGTCTTTCCAGCCTCCCGCATATCATGGGGGTCACCACAAGAGACATCTACTAATTCACTCTCTGACCTGGATACCATGTACACCATCAGAAATCCCGAGTTCTGTGTCACTAACAAACCAGTAGACATCATAATCGCCATACAATCAGCTGTCAGTCATTTTGACCACAGAGAAAGGAACAGAAAAACTCTTCCCACTGAGCTTCTGGAAGAATATAAGGTTCGTTACATATTCTTCACCGCCCTCAATGAAACCAACAATACTCAGATCATAGAGGAGAGTATGTTACACCAGGACATTGTCCAAGGAGCCTTCGTGGACAACTACAGGAACATGACCCGAAAGGCAACACTGATGTTACACTGGATAAAGACCTATTGCAGTCAGGTTACTTATGTCATCAAAATGGATGATGATATTGTGTACAACCTCACAGACCTCTTGCCATATATGACCCGAATACACATACCTCCATCTGGCTTCATAATGGGCAAAAGTTTACCCGACCCAGTTCCAAAAAGAAACCCTAAAAACCCTTGGTATGTATCCAACAGTGACTATCCAGACAAAACCTACCCAGACTTTGTGTTTGGTGCGGCTTATATTCTGTATGGCAACATAACAGGGAGACTTTGGAAGGCTTCATTCCAAGTGCCGTACCTTTGGCTGGATGATGTTTACATAACAGGCCTTTGTCGGGAGGCTGCAGGCATCCCATTGAAAGCTTCCACCTTCCCGTTCCTCTGTCGTGGGAAAAACCATAAACTCTTGATGAAAGCTCTGGGTTGTCCCTTTGTGCACAGCTACTGAGGCGACAATGTATAGCAGAGGAACCCAGTTGTGTCAGGTGCAGATTGAAATGAATAAAAGTACAAAAGTTTGGGTTTCACAACCCTTTCAACAGTGAGGTCATACCAGGACAGGCTCTCATTAGATCCTGTGAGTAGTCATGATTTTAATGCACTCATAGCTGTGAGAGCCAATTGATTGTTGCTTAGCATCGAACACCCATGACTGTTAGGTCTAGTGGCTATGGATGTTTGAAACAATGACACTACCGTACGCACCTGGGAAAACTGCTGGTACTAAAAGTATTGCAGAACAACAAATGTTTGATGGAAGGTTTCTTTTTCTTTGAAATTCACAGGATACAGAATATATAGTATACACCCAAAAAACTGGAGTTTCCAGTTACAAGTGTCATGTTTTCTTGTATTTTAAAACTAATACTTTAATTTGTGTTTGGAATGCAGTACTGGCTTTAGTTCATACATTTGTATGACTTTCATTATAGTTGGCTAGCAAGCCTTTGTTTCCATTACATTTAATAAGAAGAAAGATTGATTATATTCGAGTCACTTACAATTTTTCCAGGCTCTATGCACATACCTGCAAAGTTCAATAGAACTGAATTAATTTTGCCATTTGAGCACCAAACTTGAATAACAACAAAGTTGTCATGTTTTACAGTAATCACTCTCAAACTGATTTCATGGTCTTTATTAATTTCCACAGTTAACTAGACTAAGGACGGATCTTTGGCCAGATGCAAGATGTATCAACCAGAAAAGGATGACTAAAATGGTTTTAAAAATGAGAAAATTTTGCCCAGAATCACTCTATCTCTTTAAAGTTTTCCATTTCCGTCAAACAACCTTCACCAACTGTATGTACTGGTTTCCCCAGCCCACAAAACTACCCGTCGTGATATGACCTGTAGTATTGAAAGCAACGTAAAAACCTAAATAAATAAATTGCTACCCAGAGGGTCCAAAATTTGCCCGAAATCGCACCATCTCTTATGGTTTACAAGATAAACAACTTCCACCGAAATTTAAAAGGGAGGCTGAAATTTGAAAAAGTCTAAATTTTTGCCAAGGGCCTAGAGTAGTCCTTACTACCCAGCAGGATCCAAAATTTTACTGAAATCACTCAGTAAAAACATCAAGCACAAAGACATTAAACTTTCCATAGGTGAGAAAAAGCCTCAGAATGTGTTAAACTCCTTGATGAGTGTCAAAGAAACGGACATAGCGGCCATCTTGTTTTCCAAATGAGGCCAAAAATATTCCCAGGTAAGCTTTTGTAATGATGAGCATATCCTGCAACTTTGAGAATTCTACCTATAATACCTTTTGCTCTGGAGGGGTAACACATAAATCTCTACACACTCCTTGATGACCGTCGAAGAAACCGTGGTGGCAGCCATCTTGTTTTTCAAAATGAGGTAAAAAAAAATCCCAGGCAAGCTTTCGTAATGATGAACATATTCTGCGAATTTGATAATCTACCTGAAATACCTTTTACTCGAGACGGACAAAAAAATTCAATGGTGACCATTAAAGAAACGGCCGTGGCGGCCACCCGGTTTTTCAAAATGATCCCAAAAATACTTCCAGGTTAAGATTTTGTAACAAGGAATATATCCTTCAATTTGAAAACTCGACCTGTAATACCTTTTTCTCTAGGGGGGCAATGGGAAAATCTCTACACACTGCAGGTGGCGGCGTACTCATGGATAAACTATTTTTTTCCACCAGATACTCTCTGGTGTATAAAATTAGAGCAGTGTCTATAGTTTACATCTTTCTCTCAGGACAGGAACTATTGATTGGATTGGATATTGTTTAAACTGCTTGTATTAAATTTTCTTATATCTATGTAGTTTTTACAGAATATTTTATATCATATATGTTAAGCCTGACAGGCATATATACCAGATACATTCATTGGTTGGAAGGACTATTTAAATATCATTTGACAAGACTAAATATTTGGTATATACCTGTAAAGATACCAAATATTCATATTTTAACCAAATGCCATGATTACATATTAGAAAAGTGTTTTTTCTATTTGTTTTCAGTCTTCAGTAAGTTTTCAATACATAAAAATATCAAAAACAGTTTCTGACAAGCTAAAATAGAATGCCCTGCTCTTAGGAGCTGAAGGTTTATAAAAGTAATAAAATAATTTTATGTTTAATAAACTACAGAACTGTGTTAGTTTTTTTAACTAAAAACTCTATCACGCTGATGTGACACCAACATATCCCAAACATGGTCATATCTCATGCCACAGGGAATTTTCTGTGGGGGGGATTTTCTATTCATCACAATTATTATCACTTGTAATGATAAGTTTGATTCTTTTTCAACATCTTTAAATGGTAGACTGTACTGTCTACAATATTTACCTCAAAACAGTTCCTTTGTTATGTATGCCATTAATATGTTACTGGGAAGATGAAAATAAAATGCTGGGATTAGATCTTACAACGTATCAGTTGTTTCAGTGTAAAAGAAAACAAAGCAAAGGTAAACAGACACAAGCACTCCCCGAAGCATCCCCTCTGCATGCTTCAACCATTCTGCTATTCATTGAGAGGGCTGATGGGTTGCCTGTTTATAATCTGAAAAATCGACTGTGATGAGGATATAATGTGGTCAATACACATACCAAATTTTCCAGAACCAGTTTTAAGTATTTTCTGAGAAAAGGTGGCCACAAAAAATAACAATGGGTCTCTGTGGGGATTACCAGAGACTCTGAGGTGACCTTAACATTTTAGCTACAGAGTTCAAGTTTTCCACAAAGAAAGATCACATATCTAGTTCAGGTTAAGGCTGGTCAGACAAACTATTTCCAAGTAACAAGGCAATATATGTGAAAAATAGAGAAAAAAATCTCCTCAAGCGTGGTCTGTGTGGGCCTCTTAGACAATATAAATGTCAACTTAAAGCCATCAATTTTGTCATATATAAACAGAGAATATAAATATGTTATCAGGTCAAATTTTAGCTGAATGAGCCACATACATTTAGAACCACAAGTAGTAAATGTTAATTTCTGATCTTAAGGTGGCCATCAGTTCTTCAATATTGGGAGTTTAAGGTCAATAGAATTAAGGTTTAAATGAAGCCAGTGATAACATATTTGAGTTATCACACACACAATTTGAAACATGGCAGCGGCATGATGGGGTTGAAACCAATATGTACCCGATATATATGTATCTAATATACATAAGTCTAGGGATAACATAACATCAGTCTAAAATTCCTTGAATAGGTGGAAAGAAAACTGCCAAGTTACCAACATGTCTGTAGTTATTGTAATTTGGAGAAGCAGCAGATGATGCTGCAAGACAATAAAGCCTACATAAAAACAGAAACATATTATTTATATGTTTATTGTAATAATATATAAAATTTAATTTATCAGTGTTTCCCTGAAATTGTTCTCTTTCTCTAACTCATACTGAATATAATTTAACAAATAGATGTTATCTGAAGAATGGGCACACTCCCCGTACCTCACCAGACGCTCTAGTTTCTGAATGACCTTAGCCCTATTAAAAGATAATATGCCTGGAACTACCCTCAGATCAGTCTCTGTAAAGCCAACATGTCGTAAAAATGTGTAGTTCCCCAGCAAAGTCTCCAACGATTGAAGGTTCAACAGCAGGGCAATTTTAGTGTTAACCTTTCCTTTCCAACTCAGGAAGCCAAACAGATTGGTCACAGTGGGAACACCCATCTTTCTTGAGTATATTTGCTCCCCTTCCTCTTCACTCAATATGTTATTTACAGTCACTAAATCGATACTGTATTCTTTCACCACATCCACCGTAGGGCTGAGCCTAGTCAGAGATTCAGTAGCTACAGCTGCACTGTTGACAATATCCCGAAGGTGAAAGCCCTTATCAATCAAGAAAATGAGGTTAGCTTTGCCCCTGAGAGGGCTCATCTTGACAAACTGGTAGCCCCAAATTGCCAAAAAGTTATCATCTGGGGACAAGTGTTTCTCAAACATGTTCCAGACTTGGTCAGTACTGCAGCAGCCATTATGACGGTAGAGGTCGAGGAGAATCTGAAACCTTTCGTCTGACTGGCAGTTAAGCAATTCGAAAGGGAACTCGCTAAAATCCATGTTATGGTACCAGAGGGTCCAGAGCCGTCTCTGAATCTGCTGAGGTGAGACTTTGGGATTAATGGCCACTTGGAAGATGCCACTGACTTGGGTCAATGAGTTTTTGTAGGGTTGTAAGACCTCTAACTTTTTACTGATCAAGTCTATCTGTTTCTGCATTTCACGCTGGCTCTTCTGCCTGAGCACAGTTTTCTTCAACTCCCTCTGAAGCTGTTCTTCTGAGAGATTAAACTGTTTCTTCAGATAGTCAGAAAAAGAAAGTTCCCCCTTTGTCAGACTCAGAAACGTGGTCAATTTACGGCGTGTCATCTTCCATCCATCTTTGTAAACCACTGCCATTAGCATGGGACCAGTCACTTTACTGAACTTCACTCGGCTCTGATAAGCCAGAAGGTGCCAACGCTCTATGAGATCCTCCTCAGTCAAGAATATCAGCTTTGGGGCCTCCAAGATATCACTGACTTGGGCACCGAAGGATTTCAACAAAGAGACTCTACTCATGACTTCATTTGTGTTTGCTGATGCTGAACCCTGATACTTCTTTTGGCCAGATAATTGTTGGAAGCACTGCAAGGAGAAAAAAGACAATGTTGTGCAATATGGTAATTACACCTTTTTCAGCCAAACTTGTCTCTGAACTCATACATGCAAGGCTGCATTTTACAATTCCCCACCTGGTGGCTGGCAAGTGATAAGAAGTATTTAATTTATTTAGCTTAAGATTCATTCCTTACCTTTCTTTTTGTTGTCAGGCCTAATTATTAATGCAATAAGAGAACCTATTGTTGTGGACTCCTGAATCTTGAATCAGTTATTTTTTCACTTTAGCTTCCAACTGATATTGAAATTTGGCAAAATGTTTTTATCAGAAAACATTGCTGCAGACTATAAATACTAAATCAATAACCACATCAGCTGCCTTACATAACATGATGCATAAGCTTAGAAAATAGTATAATCTTTTCACAAATCTTTTCACATACTTTATAACAATCATAAGACACCAAGAGAACAAATACCACAATGATGTCATGACTATCAATATGTGGTACACAAAGTTTGACTAATTCCTTAGATTTACACACCATTCTTTCACAAAGAAAGAAGGCATAAACAAGTATATAAGGAATTTTAGGTAATGTGTTGGCTAACACTTGCATGAAACAGTTTTTATTCATTTGTTTGCTCACATAAAACTCAAAGAATCAATTCAAAATGAGAGCCAAGACGGGGTCAAAAATTACTCTGCTCTTATCATGTCTCACATCTTCATGATTTTCAAAATTACTTGAAAGTTAAGGAAATCTTTCCAAACGTAAAATGTATGACAGTGAGTTCCCTGTCCCAATCACTCTAGAGTATCCTTGAAATATTGGACGTTGAAAATGACTTAGAGATTGCTCTATCTGTTACCATATCTAAGATATTTCAGATTTCCAAAAATACTATCACCCACAATATCTCTGCAGGTGCTGTAGTTTCAAACCACAAGGTGATGACACAGTCACAGATGTGTACACCACAAGACCATGACAATATGTTAACTGACTTTAACAGGTGGCATACCATCTTCACCAGTTCCCATTCTAATTTGGTGACCTCTGGCCTTAAAGCAGGTGGCTGTTTTGAAAAGATTTGAGCTTTTCTTCGCTTCATGTAATTGGACTGGAAATAATGAGGGGTAGGATGCATCCCTTCTCTGTTGTCCGTTGGACTGTCTCGGTCAGGATTATGCAAAGTGTTGGTCTCTAACTGGGTTTTCCTATCATCTTTAGTGGACCTAAATAAAGATGTGGCAGATCGACTTCGTTGACTCAATAGAACACTTTTCATTGAGAAATAGTCTTTCACCAAGATTCTCAGCAACAGCATCTCCACTCTTTCTTCTGACCTAAAAATAGTGTTATAAAACTAGAAACATACTGACACTCTACCAGTTAGTGCTCACCTAGAGGTGCATGTCCACTTTAATATCAATGTTATATGTCAAGAACAAATACTAACATATTGTTAATTTATTAGCGTTCACTGGTATTTCCAGTTCTCGCATAATATGGGTTATAATTAAGTAAATGGGTCTCAAAAGATACCTTTCTTGTGGCTGTTTTAAATTTAACTCTACAAGGGTTGGTAAAGGTCCTATTGCCTGTTTAATTCAATAAAAACCTGGTTTGGCCATTCAGTTTCTGGTCTTGTCATTCAAGAGCACTACCCAGGTAGTTGTCTCCTACAGGGTATTCCTATTACCTGAAGCCAGGAGGAAATGCCTCCTTGAAAACATATCTACCAGGAAAAAATGTCTCCTAAATTTTCTTAGTTTTACCATTATAATATTGATAATATTAAATTTACCATAATTAGATTATCTTTGGGACTCACGTAATGGGCTATAAAGTTGATATCTTCTTGGGGCCTAAGCATACCCACATTTCAATATCAATAAAATCAATCATGTTTCAGGATATATATAATTACAAAATATGTAATTGTTATTTTCCTTTTTTCTTTTGTAAAAATATTAAAATGCATAGAGATCTTCATTTCTGTTGTCAATGAAAATTACTAAATACAAATATGGTTGAATCTGTCAAATCAGTTATTCCTTCTACTTGAAAAAAGTAAAAACTAGCAAAAAGGAGGGAAATACTTTTAATATGACACTTTGAAAATGAAATAGTTTCAGACAGATATCTTATAACATTTTTAAGGGTTTTAATGTTTATTCAGAGCCATTTACTTATATGACACTTTGAAAAATCAAGTGATTTCAGACAGATATCTTATAATATTTTTTTAATGTTTATTTAGAGACATTTAATTATTTTTAACTATTTTTTTTCTATATCCAATGCTAACATAAGCACACAATTTTTATTATCCATTTAGAGGACCTGACTCATAACATTATAGTTATAACTCGGGGACTCAATTTATATCTCAGACACTACCTTAATCTATTTATGCAGAACCTGATTTATGAGCTACATTTCGATTAATAACTTGGCCTTGTATTGATGCATATTTCAATAAAAGAAATCAATTATTACTATGAGTCCGATAGCACGTCCTAACTGGTGTGTGACCATGCTGATTATGACTTTTAATGGTCAAGATTTGGTAACTAAGGTGATTCTGCCTGATTGACCAATAGATTTGTTGAAATCAATGGTCAGTGGGCATCACTATGGAGTTTATGTGATGTCGCTATGACTAGTCCCAGACCTATGACATCACAAGTGATTGACATCACAACTGTATGTTGGCAGTTGTGAGTACTAGTGGCTGCACGGTTTCGCCAGAGAGGCACAGATGGACAGATCTGTAGTTTAGCTGGGAATTATTTTTTTATAAAATCAGAGGCCAGTATTGATTTTGTGTGTTTGGCTGTGTGTATGGCTCCACAGATGCTTCCTGGATTTGGGGATAGGTACGTAGCAAGACAAATATCAAATTTTTTGAATTCACGGATATTTATACACAAAAAGAAAAATATAACTAGAGGATCGCTCGCAAAAAAAAAAAGATAATGTTTTTGCATAGCAAAAACAAAGCGTCCCGAAAAGGATATAGAGGTGAGTGCTAAAGTATTAAGAAAATGCTTCGTTTCTAGCCTTATACTGTTGTGGCAACCAAAGTCAGCGCAGTCTGCTCTATCTAGCACGGTTTTCAAGATATAAGCATTTTTGTGTTTTGCAAAAAATAAAAAAATTAAAAATGTCCGCTATATTTGGCGAGACAAAAATATTTTGAAAATTGGCATGGCTACTCTGCAGAGATACCCAGCAGGTCCAAAATTTTGTTGAGTTCGCTCCATATAGCACGGTTTTCGAGATATAAGCATTTTTGTGTTTTGCAAAAACTTTGAAAATTCAAAATGGCCACCATTTTTGGGGAGACAAAAATTTTTGTCAAGACCACTGCCGTGGTGTGTATCTCCCGCTGAGCATTAAAGCAGAAGAAATAGCTTTTCCGAGATATTCACAATTTTTCATTTTCGTGTGTGAAAGGTCTTCCAAAAGTAGGTGAATGAGTTATTTGAGAAAAATTGGCTATCTGCAATACTATTAAGAGATAATTCACATTTACTCATTTTGAGTAGGTGAATAATTATCTATGGGTCTGAAACTTCACCAAGTGAAAGCTCTCCCACAAGTAGGTGAATGAGTTATTTGAGAAAAATTGGCTATCTGCAATACTTTTAGAGATAATTCGCATTTACTCATTTTGAGTAGGTGAGTAATTAGCTATGGGTCTGAAACTTCACCATGTGAAAGCTCTCCCACAAGTAGATGAATGATTATTTGATAAAAATTGGGTATCCGCAATACTTTTACAGATAATTAGCATTTACTCATTTTGAGTAGGTGAATAAATAGCTATGGGTCTGAAACTTCACAGAGTGAAAGCTCTCCCAAAAGTAGGTGAATGAGTTATTTGAGAAAAATTGGCTATCTGCAATACTTTTAGAGATAATTCACATTTACTCATTTTGAGTAGGTGAGTAATTAGCTATGGGTCTGAAACTTCACCAAGTGAAAGCTCTCCCAAAAGTAGGTGAATGAGTTATTTGAGAAAAATTGGCTATCTGCAATACTTTTAGAGATAATTCGCATTTACTCATTTTGAGTAGATGAGTAATTAGCTATGGGTCTGAAACTTCACCAAGTGAAAGCTCTCCCAAAAGTAGGTGAATGATTAATTTGAGAAAAATTGGCTATCTGCAATACTTTTAGAGATAATTCGCATTTACTCATTTTGAGTAGGTGAGTAATTAGCTATGGGTCTGAAACTTCATCAAGTGAAAGCTCTCCCAAAAGTAGGTGAATGAGTTATTTGAGAAAAATTGGCTATCTGCAATACTTTTACAGATAATTCGCATTTACTCATTTTGAGTAGGTGAGTAATTAGCTATGGGTCTGAAACTTCACCAAGTGAAAGCTCTCCCAAAAGTAGGTGAATGATTAATTTGAGAAAAATTGGCTATCTGCAATACTTTTAGAGATAATTTGCATTTACTCATTTTTAGTAGGTGAATAAATAGCTATGGGTCTGAAACTTCACAGAGTAAAAGCTCTCCCAAAAGTAGGTGAATGAGTTATTTGAGAAAAATTGGCTATCTGCAATACTTTTAGAGATAATTCACATTTACTCATTTTGAGTAAGTGAATAATTAGCTATGGGTCTGAAACTTCACCAAGTGAAAGCTCTGCCAAAAGTAGGTGAATGAGTTATTTGAGAAAAATTGGCTATCTGCAATACTTTTAGAGATAATTCGCATTTACTCATTTTGAGTAGGTGAGTAATTAGCTATGGGTCTGAAACTTCACAGAGTGAAAGCTCTCCCAAAAGTAGGTGAATGAGTTATTTGAGAAAAATTGGCTATCTGCAATACTTTTAGAGATAATTCGCATTTACTCATTTTGAGTAGGTGAGTAATTAGCTATGGGTCTGAAACTTCACCAAGTGAAAGCTCTCCCAAAAGTAGGTGAATGAGTTATTTGAGAAAAATTGGCTATCTGCAATACTTTTAGAGATAATTCACATTTACTCATTTTCAGTAAGTGAGTAATTAGCTATGGGTCTGAAACTTCACAGAGTGAAAGCTCTGCCAAAAGTAGGTGAATGAGTTATTTGAGAAAAATTGGCTATCTGCAATACTTTTACAGATAATTCGCATTTACTCATTTTGAGTAGGTGAGTAATTAGCTATGGGTCTGAAACTTCACAGAGTGAAAGCTCTGCCAAAAGTAGGTGAATGAGTTATTTGAGAAAAATTGGCTATCTGCAATACTTTTAGAGATAATACGCATTTACTCATTTTGAGTAGGTGAGTAATTAGCTATGGGTCTGAAACTTCACCAAGTGAAAGCTCTCCCAAAAGTAGGTGAATGAGTTATTTGAGAAAAATTGGCTATCTGCAATACTTTTAGAGATAATTCGCATTTACTCATTTTGAGTAGGTGAGTAATTAGCTATGGGTCTGAAACTTCACCATGTGAAAGCTCTCCCACAAGTAGATGAATGAGTTATTTGATAAAAATTGGGTATCCGCAATACTTTTACAGATAATTAGCATTTACTCATTTTGAGTAGGTAAATAATTAGCTATGGGTCTGAAACTTCACCATGTGAAAGCTCTCCCAAAAGTAGGTGAATGAGTTATTTGAGAAAAATTGGCTATCTGCAATACTTTTAGAGATAATTCGCATTTACTCATTTTGAGTAGGTGAGTAATTGGCTATGGGTCTGAAACTTCACCATGTGAAAGCTCTTCCAAAAGTAGGTGAATGAGTTATTTGAGAAAAATTGGCCATCTGCAATACTTTTAGAGGTAATTCGCATTTACTCTTTTTGAGTAGGTGAGCAATTAGCTATGGGTCTGAAACTTCACCAAGTGAAAGCTCTTTGGGATAGCTGCTCTGCAGAGATACCCTGAAGATAAAAAATTTCGTTGAAATCGCTCTATGTAGCACAGTTTTCGAAATATTAGCATATTTGTGTTTTGCAATTTTTGCGCAAAAATTCGAAAATTCAAAATGGCCGCCATTTTTGGCAAGAGAAATTTTTTTTGAAAATTGGCATGGCTACTCTGCATAGATACCCTGCGGGTCAAAAATTTTGTCGAAATCGCTCTATCTAGCAGGGTTTTCGAGATATAAGCATTTTTATGTTTTGCAATTTTTGCGAAAAATTCGAAAATTCAAAATGGCCGCCATTTTTGGCGAGACAAAATTTTTTTCAAAATTGGGATAACTAGTCTGCAGAGATACCCTGTGGGTCAAAAATTTCGTCGAAATCGCTCTATCTAGCACGGTTTACGAGATATAAGCATTTTTGTGTTTTGCAATTTTTGCGAAAATTTCGAAAATTCAAAATGGCCGCCATTTTTGGCGAGACAAAAATTTTTTGAAAATTGGGAAAAGTACTCCGCAGAGATATCCTGCGGGTCAAAAATTTTGTCGAAATTGCTCTATCTAGCACGGTTTTTGAGATATAAGCATTTTTGTGTTTTGCAATTTTTGCGAAAATTTCGAAAATTCAAAATGGCCGCCATTTTGGGCGAGACAAAAATTTTTTGAAAATTGGGAAAGCTACTCTGCAGAGATACCCTGCGGGTCAAAAATTTCGTCGAAATCGCTCTATCTAGCACGGTTTTCGAGATATAAGCATTTTTGTGTTTTCCTTATTTGGAAAATTCGTAATGATTAATTAATCATTAATTACTCGGCCATTTCTTGACCAATCAATGCCAAAATCTAATGATTTCCAGATTTTAATAGAATGAATGTATTTGCCAAGTTTCAGGTGAATTGATAAAATTCCTTTCAAGTTATCATCCGGACAAGCTTCCTCATCGAAAAAAGACATTTTTGGTCATGTGACCTCTCTGATTGGTTGAAATGTCACTGCAGCATATTCAAAAAAATTCCCCAAGGCTACTGCCTAAACCTGCCAAATTTGAAAAGAATCCGCCTAACGGTTACAGAGTTATAAGGAAAACAAAATGCGGAGCCGCCGGAGCCGGCAGAGCCGGCGGAGCCAGAAGCTCTCCCATACACAAACAAGCGTCCCTTGCGGGACGCTTAATAAGGTGATACATATAATACTATGGTACATTAGTAAGCATTGGCATAATTATCTATGTGTTTCAAGGTCTTTCACCGAGAATTTATATTTACCAGTTAGGGCCATGTAACATCAGTGGTAGGGTTTTTTTGGGGGGTTTCGCTATAAAACCGGGACTTCTGGAGGTGCCATCTGAGGGGTGCGATGGGTTCGATGAATAGCCTTAGCACCCACGTCATTAATATTCATGACAAGATATGAGGTCACAGATTTGCCTTGGTATTTCTAACACTTTAAACTTGAGAACTCATGGCTATAGCACCCAAGTCATTAATATTCATGAGAATATATGAGGTCACGACTATAATATATTTAAGTATATTTAGTATAAGCTCTCAAATTTGTTGTGGTGTTATAACAGTGTGTCATTATGCATCCATACAATTCATCTTCAGAAGCCTTTATATTACCCACACATGTACTATTGACAATTGATCAGCCATTAAAGTATATTAAGTCATAGTGAAATGTGCATAATCATTAAGGTCTTTGAACCAAGATAAAAGAACATTAACTTCTTTGATTAATAACATCAGTCACACTTCAAAGGTGACATTAGAAAAAGATTGTGTAATACCCTACCTGAAATATTATGTTCATACATTATAGTGAGAGTGAGGTCAATTACTTTATAAAGGGCTATAAATTAAAGTCGAGAATACATAAGATGGAGCTGTGACTACATAAGTCTGTAAAACACTGCATCCACCTCAGGAGTTATAACAGGAATCCTCACCCAGAAAAAAAGACGAATCCAGGACCAAAAGCTGGTGGACAAAATGCCTGTCAAAATTGCACAGGCAGTCAATTTCACGTAAATCCTAATATTAAAAATATTTCAATGTAAAAAAATTAAATATTTTGATATGAAAGTTACTTCATATCTTCTTATTTGTATATTGATACATGCAACTACAGGGAATAATTTCTTCAAGTACTATTAATATTATTTAAAAATATTTATTTTAATTAAAACATCATTGGCCACTTGAAAATTAAATGGAAATGATCATGGACACTTGGGCACAACCATCCTTCAATCTGTAGGTTCATATATCATATGAGAGATTATGCAGTTCTGGCAATTACCCATTTGCTTCAAGCTGCCCATGGACAATCTGCCCAAGAAAAGACGGAGAAAATGTAGAAGAGATCTTTAAAAAAAACTTTTTCAACCCATGTGTAAAGAGATCAAACCAAACTATCTTATTTTGTAACAGAACTGTGTGATATAAGCATTAAATATATTGGCATCAATGTCTATTTTGTGACAGAAATGTGTGATATACATGTTGTATATATACATATACATTAAATGTTCCAATGTTGAATGTTCACTTTTTCACATATAATGTGACAATACTTAAAACGTATTTCCTTGTTAAAGTATTTGTATTAAACTGTTTATTCAGCATTAATTTTTCATTGAAATATGATTTGATGAAACTGGCATCTTTGTGCACTCTGCCCCAAAACTGCCTTGCATTTTGTCTGCCTATGCAAATCTAACCAGCATTTTGTCCGCACACCAAAAAAGACAATGCCTTTTAGAGAACTTCAGACCAGTGGTGAATGGAGCAGAAGTCATGAAAAAAGGTCATTTATCCATTTGATCAGCAATTGTTTATCCCTCCCTTGATTCATGATATAGCCTTTTGACTTTCTAATCTTGAGGATTTCCGAACAACATTTGACTGTTTGGGAGGCCTGTAAAAAGTTTGCTTGAATGAAGCCTAGATTTGTACATATACAAATGAGACTAATCCCTTGGATTTCTTTGTATCACATGTTTAATAGCTATGATCAACTTTGTAATCATCTAATCCCCCGTGACATTATGTTTCTTTGTTGATGACCCAAGCTTAATAGCTATCATCAACTGTCTAATCCCTGAATCCCCTGTGATATTGTGTTTGTTTGTTGATGGCCCAAGATTAATAGCTATAACCAACTGTCTATTGTTATATGGGTACTGTAAGAGTATTATCAACCACCCACACAGTTCTTGGATTGACAGTGGTGGTATAAAAATGGAAATAACAATGTGAATCAATTATGCATACATATTGAGTTTGAAGGATATGACAATCATACAATTAAATTCTTTGCTATTTCTTTGTTTTTCATTGATATATCTTTTGTTTCTATTTTTATTGCATACTTAAATCTGAAGTAATGTACATATGAACCTTAAGTTTGCAATAAAATCTACCCCCCCCCCCCCCCCCCCCCCCCCCACACACATACTCTCAAGGCACCACTGCAAATCCAAGAGTTGTATGAGTAAATAAGGACAAAGTTTTGTGGCACCACTGCAAATCTGAGATTTGGCCGAGTGCATGCTGACAAACTTTTAGATCACCACTGCAAATACAAGATTTAAAAGCCCTTATCTAGTCCTTTGAAGTCTTATTTTATATAACAATGCTAGAGCCCCCACCCCGATGGAAATTTATGACCTCATATCTCCTCATGAATAATAATGACCCAGATAACATTCCACCGGTGGCCCACCGGCGTATGGTCGGCAAATTTTGCCACTGTTGGGCCATGGGTGGTTTTTGGTTGTATAATAAGCAGTTTGCCACCGTTTGGCCAACGGTGGCTTTCCAACCAATCTTCATGTCTGTAGAATTGTCCAATGGTGGGCCACCAGTGGGTTTTGTTCAGGATAGCGGCGAGCAATAATAAGGGATTTTGAGAAACTTAGCAAAAATTTATTCATAAGTGTGTGTCTAATAATATGATTTCAGTGAGCCCACAATTTTTTACTCACTATTTAATAACAATTTTCGACATACAAACAATATTTTAATTGTAAATTTACCATAGAAAAGTTGTCATTGGACATATTATAATTTTATCAATTAATTATGGAATATCTGCTTAGGACTCTCATCCACCATTGTTTATGTACAACTGATTACATAATTGGTCATGTGAATTATCAATAATTCCCTTAGCTAAGACCTGCCCATAAGCTGCCCTAAGCCCACCGTTGGCCCACCAGTGGACTGTTATCTGGGGAGTCGGGTGCTGTGTGTTTGCACCACTGATTCTGTATCACCACAAGAGATCCGGGACTTGGATGAGTGGATAATGACTCCATAAATGACTTGGGTGCTGTGGCCTTGAGTTCTCGAGTTAAAAGTACTGTATTAGATCTTCGTGGAGGCTTCCATTTCATAAAATATTGCCAGAAAAGGGAAACCTCTTACCTCAGATCTTCTCATGAATATTAATGATCTGGGTGTTATGGCCGTGAGTTTAAAGTTTCAAGCAGCCTTACTACATGTAAAATATTCTGATAAAACCGCAAGGAAATCTGTAGCCTTACATCTACTCATGAATATTTATGAGTGGGTGCTATGGCCATGTTTGTAAAGTCTTTGATCTTCTCTAAAATACTGTTACTGTTAAAAAAACCCACTGAAAGTCATGACCTCACAGAGGTCCGATAAGAGGTGCAATCCAAAGAAAAAAATCCAGTTCCGAGTTTTATAATGTACTGTCTTACTATCAATTATCACTGGGTACTAATTATCACAAGACAGAATTCAGATAGATGTAACTTAAGTAAGTAAGTATTTATTTCATTAATGTACATACATACAATTATACTTTTTTACAATATGAATATGATTTTGGCACTTTAGTGTATGACAGAAATTTGTGAAAAGGGAACAGCAGAAGCTAAAGCTTATCTTGGCTGATCCCACTACAACCAGTAAAATTACATTAAATTGCTTATTAGATACCTCACTGAGTAGTTATGAAAAGGTAAGACTTTACATGTCGAAATTAAGAATAAATCTGGACAACAGCGACAGGACGACAATTTTTTTGTCTCAACAATAAGCACTTTCATCCTGAGATTTAAGTGTGACCTAACTTCCACATACTTCTAGTATTCTTCAAGGTAATTTGACTTCAACCTTTTTTTAAAACTTTATGCAGTATTTGAGATTTTGAGTTTATCATCTAACATATTCCATAGCTTCACCCCTAAAATTGAAATACAATTTGATTTGATTTTACTTGACTAAACTTGACCAAAAGTAGTACATCCATATCTATTTCTACTGTAAAGGTAACATAACAAAAACACAACAAAAAGCTTTCAAAATATGTGGCTTTACTGAAATATGAACACTTTATTTATTGGTGGCGATAATGTGTATCTGCTTACAACTGGTTGCAAGGCAGTACTGCTCAGCCCATGAATTTCGTCACCCCAGTGAAGTTCGTCACCAGCTAAAAAAGCATTCAAGGACTAGCAATATCCACATTTTAAAAACACTGTCGCTTCAGAACAGTCACTGACAGATCGGAAAACAATCCCTTTCAGAACCGCTAATGGAAATGGCTCACAAATTATTTGCTTTAAGACCCGTTTTAAAGAAAAATGTCTTTACCCTTGATATATTTTCTAAATATATATGTATACGTTCATTCAAAATAAATAAAGAAGTTTAATGCAAGGTGTAAAAATCCCGATTTGATACATTGTAATTGTTGATTTTTTTATGCATCTATTTTCATCGACAGCATGCTTTAATTCAACAGCCACACATAAAATAGCTATAATATGAACGTGACGGTTCTGAAATTAAAAGAATTGTGACCGTCCTTGTCGGTTCCGAAGACGCTGGAATATGCTTGCCTTGGAGAGTAAGGTATAATTGTTTGCAGGAAGAGCACAGTAAAGAAGTTTTAACACTGTCATAAAATACGAGTGACCAACTTCACTGGGGCGACGAAGTTCACTGGCTGAGCAGTATCGTATTTTTGGCGAGTAACCCGTAAAATTTTAAATTATCGCTCATTAATCTTGGGGATATTTGTTTCATACTCTCAACTATGTCGGAACTCACACAAAAACGCCACAAGTACGAGGCTTTAAGTTAAATATACTTTAAACTAGAAAGTTTGGCAATCACTTATTTCAAAGAGCACCATGCCAAAATGTATGTTTACAAACATGGGTCTACACTAAAACAGAGACGTTAGGGTAAAGTTATTGGTGGTTTCTAAACCACGGAAAAGTGAGTGATGTAAATTCGCCAGTTTTTTGGGGTTTTTTTTTGCACTTTTGGTTCTGCTACATAAAATCACATTTTTTTTCAGTTTTTGTTTTAATAAATATGGAACATCCCTGCATTATCCAAACCTGGAAAAAAAAATTCTCACTTGGACATAGGTTCACTTAGAGAGCTATTATTAAATAATACAAAAATATCAATAATCCAAATTTAAGCTAAATAATTACTTTACATCTTTTCTAGCCAAAAAGCAACACAATTACGACATGTTTTCCATATTTGTACTGTAAAATAGATCCACTGGTGAATTTACATCACTTGCTCTATAGAAATCAAATAAAAACGTGTTCTATACATATTAGTACATAGATAAAGTTTCAGTGAAAATAATGACACAGTAGTTTACTTATTTATTGTATCTGCATAAGTATAACATATTTTACAAATTTTATATAAGATTACAATGAAACAATGACACAGTATTTTACATTTCTTACATAACCATGACTCATCACTGTTAGCTGAAGATTAGTGTTGTGAAAATTGCTAACATTTTTCTTGATACAATTCTTATTCAAGGGTTCCAAGTGAAATACTGTTAGGACAACTTATGGCTAGTTTTATGTTATGCATGAGAATTCTGCAGATAATAAGCAATACTTTGGTGGTCGTTTTATGAAAATCGCTAAATTATTAAGCATTTTACAAGGATTTTAACATAGCCTTTGATTTCCCAGTGTTTTTTAATTGGGCGATTTTTTCCGTGGATGTTGGTGATGAATATCTTACTTTTAAGATACCTTATGTTAAGTTTCAAGTTTAATTATCTATCTACGACTATTCTGCACACTCTGATAAACGATTTGGTGGTTGTCTTATTAAAATCAAGGAAATATTGAGCACTTAACAGGTATTTCAACAAAGCCCTTTAATTTCCATTGTTCTTAATTGGGCGATTTTTTCCATGGATGCTGGTGATTAATTTCTTTTAAGATATTTTATGTCAATGGAAATGCTTTTGATTTTTTGCTTGCTTGTTTTATCTTTATTGAAAGATCAACTTTATTCTTTTACTTTATTTTTTAGTACTTCCACAAAAACTGTTAATTGCTGTCAAAGAAAGTGGTTTCCAATTCATTTAATCTTCAAACACTTCAGTATTATATGAAGTGTATATACCCTAACTCTTAATTGTAATCAGGGTATGTCAATTCTTATTCTTTAATCTACCTATACATATATGTTATTTGAAGTTTGCACCGTAAATGTTAATTGCCATCAGGGTATGTCTGTCTTTATTCTTTAATCTACCTAAATCTAGGTTATGGAGATACATTATCCCCCTTTTAATTGATTAAAGAGCTGTTTGATAATTGTATTCTGTAATCTAAAAGAGTTGTGGATTTTTGATGTTGCTGTTCAAGAGGTCATTTTAAAGTAAATTAGGCGATATTTGGGCGATTTTAGGCGATTTTTAGGGTTAGTTATAAAAATCGGAACCGGACTCGGAACCGGACTAATTTCCGGACCGCCCTAATCACCGCCCTACTTGCCGCCCAGCCAATCAGAAAACAGATGCTGGTCCGGGTACAACTGAGAACGCCCTAAACGTTTACCCAGTGACTGCTGTGCTGTGTATCAAATGCTGGTACTTGTACACCCACAGAGTGACGGAAATGTGAGGCTACGATGGGGTTTCTAACAATATTTTACAAATATATAATCCAGCAATATTTTACTGTCACGGCCTGTTGAACTCTGCTGGCAGTATAAAACAAATAAAATATCAAATGCTGGTACTTGTACACACACAGAGTGACGGAAACGTGAGGCTACGATGGGGTTTCTAACAATATTTTACAAATATATAATCTAGCAATATTTTACTGTCACTGTCCTCTCGCAATATTTAAAACAAATAAAATATAAAATGCTGGTAAATTACTTAAATGAGTGCATTGTGGCATTGTGTTATAGGTATTTTGAGAATAGATTGCACAGTAAACTGCAGATTGATCAATACCAAATGGTGAGGTCACTTGCTGTCAGTACCTAAGTACACCAAACTGAAGCTATGTGCATGGAATGTGTATGTAAACAAAGCCACGTACTGTGTACTGTAGAGGTTTTCAATTTGGAGACATGCTTGAAATAGTATTTTATTTTGGTTAATGTGTATGTAAAATAAAACTTGTTTTCCTTCCTGGGTTGGGGCGGTGACTTGTTTTCCTTCCTGGGCTGGGGCGGTGACTTGTTATCCTTCATGGGCTGGGGCGGTGACTTGTTTTCCTTCCTGGGCTGGGGCGGTGACTTGTTATCCTTCATGGGCTGGGGCGGTGACTTGTTATCCTTCATGGGCTGGGGCGGTGACTTGTTTTCCTTCCTGGGTTGGGGCGGTGACTTGTTATCCTTCATGGGCTGGGGCGGTGACTTGTTTTCCTTCATGGGCTGGGGCGGTGACTTGTTTTCCTTCATGGGCTGGGGCGGTGACTTGTTTTCCTTCCTGGGCTTCCAAGTATACATTATATATCTTAACATGTGCACCAGTTGGAATGGGTGGGTGGGGGGGAAGTGTGCTTTTGTACTTGTGTGTGGCCTGAAACTGTGCAGGGTGCTGTAGAAAATTTATTGATTGCTGTATGACTGACAAGATAATTCACCGCCCAATTCTACCGCCCTACCGCCCTGGTCCGACCGCCCTTCCGGAAGTCCGGGTTTTATAATGAACCGATTTTTAGGCGATATTTAGGCGATTTTCCGTATCGCCCAACGGAAATTCCGAACTTTAGAAACTTTATTATCGTAATGTATGTCGCCCCGTGGTCCCACCCAAATGTACATGGGTGGTCACAAAGATAAACGGTCATAGAGATAAACAGTCTTCAGAAATTATGACAAAAAAATGGTTAAAGGGTTTTACAAACAATATAATACCAACCAAATGTTATGGTAGGCATTCTTTAAGTATATGTTATTCTTTAGTTCGTGCGATTTGGTGATTTATACCACTTAAATTTGAAAGCTTTGAAGACCGTTTATCTCTATGACCGTTTATCTTTGTGGCCACCCCTGTACGTGGGTTTGGTATGTTTTTTTCGTTGAATGAACAATTAGTATCACTTGTAATCAATGAACAGTAGTATATTGGAATGACTAGATTTGCTACCAGTAATAACTAGAAAAAAGTTAAATATTAGCCAAAATGTGTAGCTTTGTCATGTTATAAACAGATGTTTAGTCCAACATTCACTCATCCCTTTTGTGACTATAGTCCACGGTCATAGAATGCACTATAAACCTGAATCTTTACATCATAGCTATAAGTTATTGACTTACAAACATATTCATGCTGCTCATGTGAAAACTTGAAGGAAAAAAATGATTTTCTTATCCTTAAACATTGAATGTCAGATGTTACAAAATTATCAGTGATGCAGTGTTTTACATTTCTCAATATGCAGCTCAAGCAACATATCAATGGTAACAATCTTGAAAATCCTAGGCAATCTGCATACAAAAATGGTCACTCCACCGAAACCGCCCTGTTGCATGCCGATCATTGTGGATAACATGGTGTTTGACAAAGTCAAAGTTGGGGTTTTACGTCCCGTTCAACAGCCAGGGTCATATTGGGACAGGTCCTCAGAATTGCCACTTGTGGGACTCGAACCCACAGAGGTGACAGCCTATGATTAGATGCCAAACTTGCTAACCACTAGGCCACTGAGGACCTCTAACATGGTGTTTGAATAAAATATGTCATGCCAACCATTTCAGTGTTGATGTGTACCTGGAATACTATCAAATTGGGCAATTTTATCCTTTTTATTCGGTGGAGGACATTCAAATGTCTGATTTTACAGGTTGGAGGAACATGTGAAATACCCAGATAGCATGCCGCCGTCGGACCGACGTTGGCTGTTGGTCGCAAGGTCGGCAGATTTTGCCGACGTTGGGCCGACATTGGGCCAACGTCTGACTGCCAACCACAACTCTGGTTATATATCTCTACATTTTGCCGACGTTGGGCCGACGGTGGATTTTTATTCAAGATGGTGGCGAGCAATAATAGGGGATTTTGTGAAACTTAGTAAAAAATTATTTATTATGGTATGTCTAAAAATCATATTTCAGTGAGCCCACAAATTTTAACCAACTATTTCATAATTTTAGAAATAAAAATAACATTCTCATTATAAATTCACACTGAAAAAGTTGTTTATGGACAATCTGATTGGTTGATGCCATACAATGAGTAATTTTTTTTCGGTGGCTTGCTGACGTTGGGCCAACGTCGGGCCGCCGGTCAAAAAGCCGTTGGGCCAACGTCGGCAGCCATCGTCGGGCCGACGGATGTGCCGACGTTGGCCCAATGTCAGCATGCTATCTGGGTAGGTGAATTAAGTGCATCATGTCAGATTGTTTTAGTGATGTGGATTCCATGGTGTTTGAATAAAATGTGTCATGTGAAATCAGTCAGTGTTGTAGTATGGGAAAGAAAAGAGATTTAATAAAATATATGAGAGTTGGGAAACTAGTTTTATTAAAATCTATCTCGTTAGTCAAAACATTAATGCACAACAAGTAAGGGAACAAGGGGGGAATATAAGAAAAGACCCAACACTAAATACAAGTTAAAAAGATAGAATTGCATGATTTATTTATTTGGGGCTTTACATCGCTTTCAACACTGTACAGGTCATATCACGATGGGTAGTTGGAAGGACAGAGGAAACCAGTACATACAGTTCATCAGGATTCTGTACTGTAAACTGCTGACCAACGGCAAGCAACTACCAGCTTTCCCACTTGAGGCCATGCCGGGAACTGAACCACGGCCTCAGAGGTGGGAGGCGAGAGTGTTACCACTCTGCCACCGTGGCCCCCAATTGCATGATTGAATAAAACATTACACAGATAAAAATAACAGAGGCAAAGCAACTCTATAGATAACATAAAATCATAAAACATTGTGGGTAAGTGGCATGGGTGGGGTAAAAGAATAGTTCTTCCTTCATGTATGACAAATGAAAAATAACACTATATATGTGTATTTCACAACCGTAATCCGTCGAATCTAGATTCTTTAGATCCACAGATGCGCTTGTGATGTGACTTGAATCTGAATCTGGATTATGAATCCGTTGATCTACCCTGAGAGGTAGATCAACAGATTCAGATTCATTGGATTTCCCATAAATCTTTGTAAAATAATGGCGGCAAAATGTGGCAGGAAATTTTAACATTTGGAAAAATATAAAAAGATTATATTAATATTTATTAATATATTATACTTATGTCGGTTCATCTTATTTTTTTATTTTGGATTCAGCTCTAGGGAAAATTGCATTTCACAAATCGAGCTAATCTAAAGAATCCAAATCTGATTCTGGATTGCACAGATTTTTGTTCATGAAATATGCCTAATGAGAATGCTGAGGCAGCCGTTTGTATAGTATTGTATGAAAGAAAATAATGGATAAAGGATGTGATTAATTGGATAGAACATGGAAGTGTGATTTGTCCGAAAATCTGAAATGGAAGAGTCCAATATGCAGACCAGTTCAAAATGACTGGAGGACAATCACCCTGAGGGGTGATTGTTTTTACATTTAAGTATTGATGCGTACCTGGAATGCTCTCAAATTGGGCAATTTAATAATTTTACAGGGTGGAGTAACATGAAAGTCTGATTTTATAGGGTGGAGTAACATATGCATTATGTGGTATTTGAATAAAATGTGTGATTAAAATGGATGATTTCACGCTTCATAAGATGGAGGAAGATACAAATTGGCGATGTTACAGGGTGGAGGAATATTTAAATTACAATGTGTTTGGATGAGATGTGTCACGTTAAATCATTTTAGTCTTGACATGTACTTGGAATGCTTTCAAATTGATTTTAGTGGGTAAAGGAACATGTGGATTAGGTGGTGTTTGAATAAAATGTTTCATTTCATTTTAGTGTGCATGGATGTGCAACTGGACTACACTAAAATTGGGTGACTTCTTGGTTTTATAGGGTGGAGGACCCCAAAATTTGTGATTTTACATGGTGGAGGAATATATCGATCAGGTGTTTGAATGAAATGGTTTATTTTAAAACATATTAATGTGGATGTGTAACTGAAATTGGGCATTTTATTGCATCTTTCCCAATGCCCAATTTATTAAACTGGTGGGTTCACACCAGCCTGCCAAACGTTGGAAAAAGGTGCCCTGTGTTTCCACCAGCAGGATTGGTCCAGTACTGTGCATTCACTAGGTGGCATGTCATACTTCCTTCCTACCTAGACAGTGTGTCATCATAAAATCTTTTTTCATTTTGTGTCTGTACTGTGCAGACATGTTGTTGCAAGCTGTTAATAGTTTAAGGAAAGTTGTCAGTTTTCTACAGAATTCATCTTATTTTCTTATCAAGTGAAAAGATTACACCATGCCATCTCCTGGACAGAAAAGAAGAGCCTGTGGCCTTTTGATGGCTGCCTGTGATCAACTCGTACTAGATGTTATTTTGACCAGAATGTCACAAATGTCCCAGTTACTGCTCCAGATCTACCTGTAGGGGTCAGATTGCATCAATTTTGAGAAACATGGGCAGCTCTAGGAGCCAGTCCCAAGGTCATAAGAATCCTCAGAGAAGGTTACATTCTCCCCTTCCAGATCTGACCATATTTGATTAGGTCACCGACCATCATAAGTGTCTATGTCCATCGTCTCAGGGACAGCTACTTGATAGAGGCATTGCATGCACTTATGCAAAACAATGCAGTAGAACTTGTCAGAACTCTGAAGTCTCTAGGTTTCTTCAACCAACTTTTCTTGGTTCCAAAAACTAACAACCAGTGGAGACCTATCTTGGACTTCAGCACTTTGGACAAATTTTTAAAGACAGAGAAATTCAAAATAGAATCTCTAAAGGCCTCACTTCAGTCAGGGGAGTGGATAATGTCCATAGATTTCATGGATGCCTATACTTCTACATTCCAGTAGACACAATCCAGGAAATATCTACATTTTCACGTTCAAGGTCAATCCTACCAATTCAAAGCACTACCATTTGGTCTGTAAAGAGCACCTATGGAATTCACAGTAGTTATGAAGGAAGTCAAACTGCTTTACACAAGGGAATAAGAATCCACCAGTACCTAGAGCCAGATGCCACCAATCCTGTATCCAGCATACACAAACTCTAGTAACTCTGTGTCAGGAATTAGGTTGGATGGTGAACAGAGAAAAATCAGAGCTGGACCCCAAACAAGTCTTCAACTTCATAGGTTACCAATTTGATCTCAAGGAGGGCAAGGTTAGACCAACCCTACAATGATTGCAGGCCTTATATTTAAAAATCCAGAAACTGCTCTCCAAAGCAACCTGCCTGGTCCCGTAGCTAATGTCCCTGATAGTGTTATTGAGTGCTACAGAATTACAGGTCAACCTAGGTCGGCTCCATATCGGACTCCAAATCACTTGAGAAGGTAATACGTATCACCAGGTCACTCCACCCTCACTCAAAAAGGTGACTCCAGGAAGAAAACATTCTTCATGGTCAATCATTACACCTTCTCGGTCATGCTCAGCAAATCTTTACAGATGCATCAAAAGAAGGGTGGGGGCTCACTTAGATGAATACACTGCAAGGAGAACTTGATCCCTTCCAGAAAGCAAGTTGCATATAAACTATCTGGAACTAAAGGTGGTCTTTCTGGCCCTAAAAGAGTTCCAAGACCTTTGCTCAAACAAGATAATACTAAGAGCAGCAGACAACAACACAAGGGTTGCCTATATAAACAAAGAAGGAGACATGAGGTTGGGTCCACTGTGTGCCCTTCTATGGAGAATCCTGACCTAGCGTTCCAGACAAGCTATCCTTTGCTAGTCCCGCCCACCTAGACAGAGTATTCTCACCTTTCAGAGATCTTTCAATTGCTATGCACCAACCTGGTATGAGTTTCAACAAACTCTCTCTCTCTCCCATTTACCCATTAACGTCACCAAAGATGAAAATCTCACATGTGTCTTGGATAGTTTCCATAGAGACAGATTCAAGGGTCAAGGGGGCATCTGCTCCTGGACCCTTTCCCTGGTGATTCACCAGCTTATAAAGGCTCCTTTTGAACCGCTTAAATAGGCCTTGTTGAAGTATTTCACCTTTAAGACTGTCTTCCTCATAGCCTTTGGTTCTGGTAATGCAGGAGTGAGATCCATGCTTGACTAAATAAGAATATCAGACATCAGTCAGACTCATCCAAGGTGTATCTTTACCCCTCACCCAGATTCCTCTCCAAGAACCAGCTAGCCATAGAAGAACCAGACAGTTTGCCCCCAATGATTATTCCAGCCAAGACCCCAACTCTGGATATAACTCAAGGCTGAAAGGTCCCTATGCCTAGAAAGAGACCTGCATTACTGTTTGGATAGGACCTCAGACATTAGGCAGAACAAGAGCTGGCCTTAGTCTCCTTCAAGAAAGGTTTTGACAAAGATATATTCACTGTCACTATCTCCTCATGGATCAAACAAACGGTGATTCAATGTTATGAGCTCTCTGAGCAACCTGGAAGCCGACAACCAACTGGAGTCTGGTAAAAGTCCACCATTGCCTTATTTTTGGGTTCACTTGCAGTCTCTAGTCACTGACCCACCTACCAAGCAGTAGTGATTCTTGCAAATTTTCCATGAGATAAGATATTTTAACACAATAAAATTGTTAATTCAATAAGTAAGTTAAATTTTTATAAGTTAATACCTTACCTAATGGACAGGTGAGGCCCTTCTGGCCGGCCCCGCTTTCAGCTTACTAGGGGCTTATCTAGGTTAAGACAACAATAAACTGCTGAGATATCATGCTCTCTAGACAGAAAGGAAGTATGATATGCTACCTAGCAAAGGACAGTACTGGACTGACCCTGCCGGTGGAAACACAGGGCATCTTTTTTTAATGTTTGGCAGGCCAGTTTGTGCTGATCAGTTTAGCAATTTGCCCATTGGGTAAAGTATTAACCTATAGAAGTTTTATTTCTTTATTAAATTTACAATTTTATGCTTTTACAGGATTGAGAAAAATTCTAATTTGTGATTTTGCAGGGTGGAGGAACATGTTTATTGCATGGTGTTTTAATAAAATATGTCATATCAAATCAATTTAGTGAGAATTTGTAACTGGGTTACTCTGGATTACGCTACAAATCTGTTTTGGTTTAATGGAATTCGAAGTTAATCGCCCCTGGTTAACATTGAAAGAGGAAATATAAGGATAATTGATTTTAACTATTGCATGTATGCTAGAATCCCTGTATTATACTTGATAATTGGATGATTTTAATATGTCAAAAATATGGTCCAATAAACCACTAAAGTGTTCCTTATTGTGTGTATAATAATCGTCTATGGGTAATTACACTGGGAACTTAAGATATGTTAAAATGCTTAACATTTGATAGATTTTAATGAAACAACCACCAAATTGTTCATTATTATGTGTAGAAGCTTCATCTATGGAATAATTAAACTCGAAACTTGGCAGAAGATATTTTAAAATCAAGATATTCAACAGCAAATTCCTTGGAAAAATTGCCAAACAGGTCTTGGCGTTGAAATCTGCATTATCAATTATTAAAGCTAGTTTAGTTTTCTGACATGAAAAAGCAATGATATTTTGACCAGAAATCATGGTGATTTTTGGTTGAAAAATTGACGCTGACAAAATTTCAACACTACTTCAAAGCTGGGTTTCTGACTGGAAAAATTATTGATACTTCATACAAAAATCAACAATAAATCAATCAACATGAAATCTTAGTCATGTTATTGAACAGAAAACAGGTTGAATGTTGGGAAATGAATGACTAGTAATCATTGATTGAAAATTCTTTTTCTAGAGGGAAATAAAGTCATTAGCTTTTTGAAAGAACCATTATTGCAATAGTTTTTGAACTTTGGTATTAGTAAAGCAAAGGCTAATTTTTAGACTTAACATTATAAAGATGATAGAGATCATGTATGCATGTACTTATACATTTTTATCCTTATTTATTTTATAGCAACAAGAAAACTAATGCACCCAAATATAATTTTTATGATTTATAATTATATTTTGATTAATGCAAATAATGCAATAATTAAAAAAGGTTTTAAATTCAAACTTATCTTTAATAAAAAAGATAAATTCAAACTTATTCATCAAAACTTAGCAATTTGAATTTGTTTCTCAATGCTCCCATGCTCAAATAACTAGTTTTCAGTTTGCAAGTTTACATTGAAAACTTTTCTATACAGAAAGCCTAAGCTTTAACATTTTATCACTCAGCTGTGGCGTCATGGGGTTCCTGGTTTTTCTTATCTGTACCCTGCTACACAAAACATTAGGCCTGTGACTAAAACTAATTAGATAACACATCAGGGGTGGAGGTGGGGGTTTATCCTTCCTCAATTGCATGCAAAGTGTTTACTTCTTAAGGCCTGTTTTCGGTGGTCAGAACTGACAACTAATTAAGGCGGGGAGTAATGGGTGGAATTCTTCAAATGTGATTATTCTTGTGTTTATTTCAGTTTATATGACAAAGTTGTATGAGACACAAGCATCTGAACTATGCATCGTGGCTGTGCTATATGATTATAGCTTCTTTATAATCACAGTATGGGGTTATTCGATTCACGATCACTTGGTAATATAAATCATGATTTACATGATCAGTCTCTCTCGTAGGATCACTTGGTGTGATGATTTTAGTTGCATAAGAGGCCAGAATCGAATAGAAAAAATCACTTCCGATCACTGAAATCATTTAAGTTGTCCTGAATCGAATAACCCCTATAATTATAACCAACCTAATAAAACATTTAAAAGAAAGTCATTGTATAAAATACTGAAGATACAAATAAAATCACAATTGTTTGTTTTTACAAAGAAAAAAAAAATTTACTTTAAAATTTCACAAAACGAATTTTAGTCCTATAAATGACATAAAAATTGATATCTAGTTGGAAAATATGGATTTACATATCTTGAGCAGTTATATTTGAAAGCTGATGCAAAATTATGTGTCATTACAATGTCATTAGAAATAGAATATTGAATATATAATAATTAATAAAAACATGTCATCAATTTCAATGTTCGTTTCAACAGGATTTTACTGGTTGGGTCCAACTAAAACGGTTTGCAAAATCTACACGTATTTCAACCAGACTTCTACGTTTGATTCAACCAGATTTCAAAGTTGCGTGCATGTTGGGTTATTTGAAGGAACTTAGCTATTGTCATATTTAAACATCAAATCAGATAACACTCAATGACAATGAAGCTAATAATTCAATAACACAGCTGTGACATTTTATAATATGTACATTAAACGATTTTACCTTTCTGTTACGAAATTCCGTCGCTTTTTCGCTCGTGGTTTAGAAACTACCCCTGATTCGAACATATTGTTATTTCGGTTGCAGAAAAGAGCTTCCCATGTAAACAAAGTCTGTCAAAACTTTTAAAATCTGAGTATAGCTTGTTATACCAGCTTGTTGTGTATTTTGAAAAAAAAAATATTACTTAGATATCATGTTTTATATCAGTCAATGTAATACAAAATTACATTTCTCTTTGGTTACAGTACACTCGCAACTCACCCTATTTTCGCCTACTGTAGTGGTGGTGGACCAGTTCACGCCCGGGTACCAATTCACGCCCACCCTCAATTTTCTTGAAGATTTATGATTTTTCATAGAGCAGATGTTTATCACATTATAGATTAGACGTGGTTACCTCGGCTCTACTTACTTGTGTGTAGAGCCGTGGCACTACTGCCTTGCTACCAATTATCGCCGGGTACCAATTATCGCCAGACAGATTTCAGATAGACATAACTTGAGCAAAAGTACATCCCACCTCTAGCAAATAATGTAAAACTATTTCCAGAATGAACAGAACAAATATAAAACGAAAACCCTTCAAAATTTGTGGCCATTACTGAAATATGAAAATTTTATTTATTGGTGGCGATAATTGGTACCCGGCGATAAATGGTAGCAAGGCAGTATCCCACATAAAACTAGAGATTTGCAAAAAATCATTTTCTGTTTAATAAAACTTGATAAAATGACTCAAAATGGTTTGATATATTTAAAAGCAGTTGATATTAAGCCAAGGGCACAACAGATACAATATGTGTATAACATATATGCTATTTTATACAGTTTTTATAACAAAAGAGCATTTTCAAATTTTTGGAGAAATGGTCCAAAAAGTATTGATAATGAGGAAATATAATTAATTTTTTTGTCAAATATGTTTGCATGTTGACTGACTATTGAGGTCAATGTAACAAAATAGTTGTGGGAACAGTTGTGTGTATAATTTTATGGTATTTGTGTTTTATGCAAATCTCTAGTTTTATGTGGGGTAGTGCCACGGCTCTACACGCAAGTAAGTAGAGTCGAGGTAATCACGTTATAGATAATCATCAAATTGATCATATACATTTGTAATTTATTGTTTAACTGTGATTGTTTTGGATAACTTTTTTATACCAGGCATATTTCACAAACAAAAATCTGCATAATCTGTGCAAACCAGATCTACATATAGATTATTTGGATTTGCTGTAGATTCGTGAAATGCAATTTTCTCAAATTTTGAATCCCAAATGAAAAAATAAGATAAATCACTATAAATATAATAAAAATCACTAAATTTTAAAAATTTGCTGCCACAATTGGCCGCCATTATTTTGTAAAGTATTATGGATAATCCAATGAATCTGAATCCACTGATCTACCTCAGAAGGTAGAACAATGGATTAATAATCCAGATTAGGATTCTAGTCACTTTACAAGCGAATCTGTTAATCTAAGGAATCTAGATTCAATGGATTAGGGCTATACGCCTATTGTCTACATGAAATCTTGATGTGAAGCACATATTGACGTCTTTTAGTTGCCAAATATTATGTATTAAAAGCAGAATAACATAAATATTTACATCTTTGTTTCATTTTTAGAGAAAAAAAATATTTTCATAGAAAAACACTCTATTATCTACCATTGTTGAACTGCTAATGTACAACAATAGTCTCACTCTCGGCGATCTGTATCTCCCAATTATCTATCATAATGGATTTCTCCCAAGGGGTTTGGATAATCGGGAGTCTACTGTGTATATATGTGATAAATAATTTCCATCTATGTAAATGAGAGCATCTCAAACTTATCTGTCCCAACTTTTGTTATGAACGAGATGGGGACATTGTGAATATTTTCAAATATTAGTGAACATCTGTATGGGGACTTTATGAATCACTTTCCATAAACCAGTTTAGCTAAGATAATGTGGAATGAAAATATTTTCCCTATTTGTACAGAGATAAATGCTTCACATCACAGTATCTATGGTGTTGATGTGATGAATGTTTGATAAAATTTGAAAATAGAAATTAAACCCCGACAACAGTATTCTGTTTCTTCAGTGCAGATTAGCATAATTGAAAAGTAGATCTATCTCTATTTTGACATCCCTCATGTTAAAATAAATCTGCAAGGTCTGTATCTACCTCTCACCATGGAACACATAAATCATTGAAGATTTAATGATGTATTACACTGAGAAATAAATCTCAAACAGGGATTTTAGATATTAAATATTACTCAATGCTACTTATGTTTTAACTCTAAAATTGTAGCATCCACAGTTTGCAGGGTAAACATTTGATTTTCTTGTGCTCACATCAGTGTTAGGGGATTGTAAGCAAACTTCTGAACTTAATTATTATTATTTATTTATTGCAGACACTTAGTCCATATACATAAATATACATACAGTGATAATAGTTACATAACAATTAAAAAAAATAAGAGTAATAAAAATAAAAAGTGTAGGTTCATCTAACATAAAGTATTACACCACTCTTTGTAAAATGTTGACTTCAACACAGTCCTTGACATGTACACATTTTGGACAAGTAAATTATCACAAGACTTAATTCTTAACATAAAACTATACATAGATTTTCTACGTGATACATTAAAATGATGTACATTGTTGTGTAAAAACATTTAACTAGCACTACATGTTAACTTATAACTCAGCAATCTCCTAAAACAATTATTGTATGCAATAACAAACTTTTTGTAGGCTTCTGAGTTATAGTTCCATCATAACTGTGAACAGTAGACATTAGAACAGTATGCTTGAAACAACTTGGATTTTACATCATCTGTACATCTGTTAAACTTAATATTAAGCATATTTGCTCAAGCATAGATACTTTTCATTTGTTCTTTTATTGCCACTGAATCACAGAATTTCTCTGTTAAGGTATAACCAAGATACTTGTAGTTGCAGACACTCTTAAGGCAGTCATTTTTGAGGATAAGCGAAGGTGTATGCATGGCTTTATAACGTTTGGCTTCTATGCACATAAACACAGACTTCTTAGAATTAAAAACCATTTCATGTGTATTAGTGTAGGTTTCACAGGTATTTAGTAGCTTCTGTAAACCTTTAGCAGATGGAGCCAGAAGAGTTAGGTCATCAGCATACATCAGGTGATTTACAGTTTTATCCACAAATTTACAACCAAAATTAGAAGCTGACAGGTTTAAACTTAAACAATCAAGATACATGTTAAATAATATTGGGGATAAGATCCCACTTTGTCTAAGTCCATTAGTTACCGTGAATACATCAGATGTTGCATTTCCTCATTTAGCACAAAAACTTTGCTGAGTAAACTAGAATTTAAGAATACGGATAACAACTAATGGTAATTGACGTACAACAAGCTTATTCAGAAGAACCCAGTGGTTTACTCTGTCAAATGCTTTATTAGCATCTAGAAAGCACATTTAAACTGAACTAGACAGATTTCTGTAGTACTCCACAACCTGTTTAAACATGAATACACACATATCAGTAGATAAGTTCTTTTTAAAACCAAACTGATAATCTGATGTTGAAAAGATATCACTATACCGATTGAGTAATATTATTTCAAAGGTTTTAGACAGTACAGAGTTTATAGCAATAGATCTATAGTTGTCTTTTGCTGTAAGATCACCTGACTTATTTTTTACCAGAGGTACTAGGGAGTTTAACATGAAGTTCTTTGGAATATACCCATGTGCCAATATAGAAGTAAAGAGAAATGACAACATAATTGGTATGTGGTTACTGCCAAATTTTAAGTGTTCAAAATTTATACCATGATGATCAGGTGATTTGCCTGATTTACTGCTGTTGATGGCTTTACACACTTCATCTACAGTAACAATGGTATCTTCACTAGGTGGAATATTACTACAAATATTTGCGATATGCTCCCTACAAGATGTATCTTTAGACACATTCAAAAGACCCTGAAAGTGTTTTCCCCACATTGCTGCTATATTTTGCACAGCACAAACACCATATATGTTTTAAATTTATAAATAACAAGTAGTTAAGTCAGACCACAGGCATGTAATTAGGTATTTTCAAAATATAAACTAACTTTATCAACACATTCCTCAAAAACTGATGTAAAGAGGTAAAGCAATTACTTATTTATGTTGAATGTCTAACTAAAACTTGACTGTTTCATTGTAATTTTGAAAAAAAAACAACATTTCCTCTTAGAGAGTTAAAGTCATTCCATTTCCTGCAATGCAAATCTTGCAAGCAACCAAAAATAAGATGACATCTACCCCCTCCATTTCCCCTTCTTCTGTGGAAATAGTGAATGCAGTATGCCACAAGTCCATACTTCTTATGATTACCATTTAGTCTCACATTTCAGTTCGGATCCTCTAAGGACCTAATGTAATCTGGTTTCTTCGTATTATCTGTTCTAAAAATCCACACAGTCCCTCAGTATACAGAGTTTAGTAAGGCTGGATAAAAGTCGATTTATGGTACAAGTGAAGATGTATTGCAATCTAGTGGTGACAATTTTGGTTGATCCAAAAATACATTTTTCTAACTTATTTTAGTTATTTACATATCAAAATTTTTTTTTTCCAAATTGTGTTGATTTTATATGTATGTTATTCAGGAAAAAATATATCTTGAATTTGTCAGATGTATCTAGGTATGATTTTTGTGTGAAATCAAGTATTTGGGTAATAATGTAAAAAAATTTAAATTATAACTTGGATTTATATTGCCAGGAATTCTGTGTCATATTTTGTACTTATTTGGCGTAATAATAATAAATTTAGCGATGCTTTGCAAGATTAAAAGCATCTTACTAAGGTTAAAGTAGTCAGAATTTCTATAATTTTTAAACATTGAATAGCTGTGTCTATCAAGTTGATACCTTCCCATGGACCTCTTTTTGTGTAGAATATGGTATGCAGTGAGAAAAAAGACAGAAAATCGTGCAGCTCTGCTGGGCCGAGAAATGGTTACCATGGAAACTGGGCCAAATGAGGCATTTGTTGAGGTGAGTTCTGGTGACGTGAAGCGGAGATGCTTTTGAAAGATGAGTCCTCACAAAAGAAGAGTATTTAGCCCTCGTTGGTGGGTTTTTGTGTTTATAAAAGTGGCTTGTGTATCATGTCTTTTTTTTGATGCTGTGTTTTTTAGCTGCTCTATCTGATATATCAAAGTTCTAGTACACAGTGCTAAAAAGAGAGGCCAGAATGATTACAGTACAATATTTATTATCTATGTGTCCTTTATTTGTAAGTAATTTGATTATTAATTTTCTCTCTTCTAAGGTGCCTTAGCTATTTTAGGAGACTTCCATTGTCCAAAGAGACCCTTCCTCTCAGTTTGTTTGTAAAATTGAAGGTCAACTGTAAAATCATAAAAAGGAATCAAGAAAAGTTTTGTATGTCCCATTTTTTTGTCACAAAGTGCAAAAGAAGATTTCAAAAGTAATTATTGTTTAGGATCTTTTGAGAAGTTTTTTTAATGACACTGCTTCTGTGAAAAGTAAGTTGCAGTTTTCACTTCCATTTCAAAGACTGACTGTTCAACAGAGTTAATATTTGTAAATCAAGGTTTATTTGTTATAGAGACAGGGTTCGCGAAGTACCTCTTAAATATGGAGTCCAACGGACTACATGACCTCCAAAAAATGGAGTCCCAATCATTTTTTGTGAGTTCAGTGTTTGTGTTAGGAAATGTTGGGTACCTTGTACCTTATGGCACATCAAAAATGGGGTACCATTGTGTGAAAATGGGGTGCAAATAATATTTTTTCCCCTTATTTCTGGATACATTTAAAAATATAGAAGCACTGTTTAATTTCCTTTCTACTGATAAATAATATGTATCTGTCGATAAATCAATTTTAAAAATATTTTTAAAAGCTGAACTCCAGTCAATAAACTTCATTTTAGTGAAATTTGAGTGAAATTTTTTTGTATGATTATTTTATTTAAGCTGCAAATATGATATTTATACTGTTTGAAAGAAAAATATTTATAGTTTCTGTTGCTTTTTGTTTGATAAAAATTTATTGGGTGGTTCCAGAGATATAGTTCTTTTGTTACATTCCCTGTTTAATATTTGTTACAGCTTTTATTTTCTGACAGACTTTCTGGGGTTAAATATCAAGCGTTTCCGAGGTTTAGTGTAGTTTGTCTCCCACGAAAGTTCACCGTCCTGGCTTGTTGTTTCGATTGTTTCCACGCAGAAATCAGGCTTTCTTTCGATATAAAATGTTTTGATTAGATTTGCTAGTGTACAACACCAGCACTGACTGGCTGTTTTGGGAGAATCTCGTCACGCATGAAAACTCGCTTACTTTAACTTGACTAAATTGATATGTGGTCTAATTTAGTGAAACAGTTATCACAGTTTATCTCTGTTAATTTCTGTGATGCAGCAGATTATAAGGTAAAAAAAATCATGTTCATTAAAGAACTATTGTCCAGGGAGATGCTAGGTGGGTATATAGATTAAATGGGTGAAGCCATATTGAATACCTTTAATAAGTTGTAATTCACCCCTGCCCAGATTATATGTTGGATATTGTCTGGCAGATTTGCTATTACTTAGGAGTCTATGTCTCAGATTTAGTCTGTCAATAAATGGCTTTTCTAAAGGTTCTTGACTTAAGAACCACATTAACATATAATAATAAAATAAAAAAAAAAAATAATAGAAAGCTTTTTTCCACTCCCCTGTAGCTCACTGGGAAGAATGTTTGTATTCATAAATATTTACAAGTTAAAAAATTTTCATGGGATAATTTATGAAATGGCAGTAATTTATGAAATGGCAGTAATAGCCAGCTTTGTCTAAATTCAACACAATCGTTTTTAACCCCACATCCCTTAAGGGCTGTCGGGGTATTGTTTTCACCCATGGTGTCCAGGTGGGTGTTCATGTGGGCGGTGGGAATAAGTTTGTCCGGGCTGTATCTCAGAAACCATAAGGTGTAGGAAGTTGATGCTTGGTAGGGACATTGGTTAGGGGGTGTAGGTGTGCATCATGATGTGACCTTTAACTTTGGCTCTGCCAAAGTGTGTTCACCTGCCATATTTGAGACATCTTTCTCTTACGACAAAGATATATGGATTGCTGCAACTGATTATTATATTCACTTTTTTATAATTGTGCATTTTCTATTGATAGCTATTCTCCAATTAATAAATTTTACAGCTTCATAATTTTTAGTGATGTCATCTTGCTATTGAATTGTCTTGTTTTAACACTTTATCTTTACATTCATTTTCTTTCTCTTAGATGTTACTTTATCTACTTAAACATTATTTGGAGCTTTATATAACTGATACTGCTCTGAAAGTATCCGGACCTTTGTACTGTTTCACTACTTCTATATCTCATGGTGTTGAAAACTATTTCCCCAGGCTGTGGGGAATGGGCATCTCTGATGCTTTTTTTTATATGTTAATTTAATGTTGATCAGTATGCAAAGCCAAATTAGAGACTGATATCTATATTGAAAGTGCACTTCAGTAACTATACTATTAAATACATTAATTAATGTTGTGTAGATATGTCAGTTTCACTCAAGATTTTTACCAATTCAGGTACACCAGAAATCAGATTTTCATATCCAAATGGAAAAGGCAGGAAGTGAATCTGATTTCCTCCACCTACAGTTTATAAGGTAATGACGTAAACTTATTTTCACTCAATTTGAGGTGATGCAGTAACAAGATTTAAAAAGTACTAATTATCAGACCAGTTCTTCAAAAAATTTGGCAAAATCAATGTTTTCCTTACATGGTAGTCTATGTATATTTTGAACCAGTGTAATGTAAAGTCAGGTGTAAGTGGAGTTATTATGTATATGGCAATATCCATTATTGCTGTATTTTCATTGATATGTAAAACTTGAAAATTGCCCTGAATTACTTACCAGAAGCAATCAGTGTTCAGCTGTTTGTGTTTACCCTATATCAACAAAAATTTATCATGATTCTATGTTATTCCTCACTTTTGAATGAAGTATAAGGTAAAGATGTACCCACTGTCAGAATACCTGTTTTAATAGTTTCAACATTAAATCTATTGGAAGTAGAAAATGTTTAACTTATTATTGTGTAACGATACCGTATTTTAGATTTATATGCATCTTGTCAATATCAACTCGCACTCGCATCTTGTCCAAAATTCCAGCAAAATGGAGGGTGTCAAGTGGTATTTATCTTTTGTATATTTTAAAAACTACTTTACCCGCAGGTATATGCTGTAATATTATCACTGAAAATGGTATTTGAAAGCCGTACACCTCATTATTTTTACATTAAAATGTAAGGACAAGTAAGGGGCAAAACATTTATTTAAAATTTAATTTTTTTTTGGGGAACTACTTACTTAACTCTGGTCAAACCAACTGTCTACAGGTTAAAGCAGCCACAAACTACAATAAAATATCTTCAAAATGATGCAAATGTCACATTTTTTGTTTTGTAATTACTTTATAGCAGTGTTTAATGTACGTAATTTCATATAAAAAAAATCTACTTAAATCTATTTAGTTCTATTTGTGTATGAGATGTGGGAATAAGTTAACAGTGATGAGTTATTATAGTCACGAGATGCTTGTATCCCCTCTTTGTATGTCAGCTTACAAAGTGGCTGACATAATGTCATGGTGTTGTGGAAGATACAATATTAATAGTGCCGCAACTTTGGAGAGGCTGATTATTTCATCTAATAACATATTAAATGGATTAATTGGACTTTCTACCAAGTCTGTGTTGGTGGAAAGTCCAGTTGGACTTTCTACTGGTAGAAACTCCAACTGGACTTTCTACCGGTAGAATTTGAAATTCTGCCAGATTGGACTTTCTACCATGATATATATATTTCAGATATGTGGTGAATTTTAGATTTCTTATTCCATATACTGGAGGGGTAAGGTGTGATAGATACATGTATTAAGAGTGGCTTGTTCATCAACATGTACTACCCTGATACAAGATTTTGTATGAGCATAAGACAAGGGTGTCAAGGGAAAACAAATATGTGCAGATCTGACAATAATATAAGGAAAGCTGTGACCTGACCATTAGCTTGGAGAATATTTGTCGAGCATATTTTGAGTGTTCGTTTCTCTGAGAAATATAACATGCATTTAATCATGAAAGGGTAATAGCCAAAGGGCTTAAATATGAATGGAATGTATTGGAAGTTTTGCATATTTAAAAAAAACATATTAAATGGAGTTTGATATAATTAGTTTGTAGCATCCAGATATGTCTGTTACTTTGTTTGCTATAGTGCTTTAGAGAGAGGTATCCATGACTTTTTTAACAAGACTTTTTGGCCATTTTCTCTCTGTCTGGGTAAGGAATGTAGTTGAAATCCTTTGCATTGGTAGGAACACTGGTAATACTTGGTTCGGATGTTAGTTACAAATTTACAATCCCTGATGAATTTGTGAATTAATTTTTGGCCATTTTTTCCTACCTTCGGATTAACACTTGGACACTATATTTTGCTCATATCATTATAAGCACTAGAACAGAGAAGTGACATTTGGTTTTAAAAGAAGGGAGTGACCTTAACTTGTCAGTAGCCAGTGAAGGTGCATTTTTTTTTTGTGAAAAGAATGATTTCAAATCAACCTTTCTCTAGAATTATGGTTGAGCGCACAAACCGAATCCAGTGTTTTTCACGGAGACATTCATTTCCAGGCAAAACACCATGGACACACTTTTTAATAACCCAGTCACAGATTTGACCTATCTGTCTTATTACTCTTTCTAATAAAAGTTTGTAGTAAATTCACTGTAAACCCATGGAGCCTTATTGTTGATAATGTTTTTAAGAATCAGAGAGAATGTACTATTCTTTGCCCAGTATTATGAGGGAAGTGCAAGTCAAAATCTAATATATTAAAAAGAAAGCGGATATATTCTGAATGTAATAAATATTTCTTAAAGCAGTGGTGAGTTTTAGTTTGATTTTTTGGTACATAAGGATTTTGTTTTATTTTTTCAGAGGGAACCATTATCCATTTCCCCGTGCGGAATCTTCATTCTTAGACTTAACAAATTTTTGGGGTTTTTGTAAAATTTGTTTTGTGTCCAGTGATTTAACTCCGTGACCAAGCACTTTAATAGAGTAGCAGATACAGATTTATAATATGAGAATCTTACCAGGTTAATATACAGTGTGTATATCCAGTGTGGCCACAAAATGATGAACTTCTGATATATTTACAGACTTATGACTGGTGTAGAGTATTGGCTATGATGCCCTTGTATACTTTAGTGCTTTCAGTCAGAATGTCCCTTTCCCTGTAGTTTTATCTGGAGTGTGGCTGTTGAGAACTGATAACATTCATGCTTTCTAGTTCTCCAGTACACTTTTTTTTTGGTCGAGCAGTTGTCCATTAGCTGGCACGCTATCAACACTTCACTGAGCATACTTGTGTGACGGTAGTGCAGTTGAAAGACCCCACGACTATAGTTTCCACAGGGTTGCCCAGGCTGAAATCCATCACTGTGTTTAGTATAGAGCCATTTCTTATTGAAAGACAGCAAGGCAAATATGGGGTAGCGAGAAGTTGTTAACCCATTATCTAGTGCTTCCTGTGGCAATTCTTTGTTTGCCGCTGTTTAAAGGAATGGAGCTCTTTTCTGTGAACAAAACTTGGCATTAAAATTATACTTGAATAAAAATATGCCTGTGTAATGATAAAACATAACCCTAAATTTGCAAACATATTGAACGGATGATGGAGGACAACATGGTAAGCCAAAAGCACTTATACCTTATTTGTTGCTAATTTAGGGCAGCAAATCATTTTTTAAAACTTCATATCAATGTATATGAAAACATAATGAATGATCCTTCATTAAAATCACACACAACAATTGCCTTTGTGTCTATGTCTACTTCAATGAAATAAAAATTCACAGCAACAAGGGCAAATACATGTGTTCCATTTTATAACAAGGTGGAACACTATAAGTTGAATAATGTTTAAACTCTATAACTGATATACATTAAAATCAATTGTATTAATAATCAGTTGATTTAAAATTAATAATCACAGGGTTGCATCTCTGATTCCCAAGGGTATTTTCCTTTCAGTTAAAATAATTGAAAATTTGACCTTAATGTGAATTCATTGCCGGAACATAAATTAAGCTGAACAGTTTTGCACATAATGTGCATGTACAGCAAGGCCATGATCAATATACTTTGCTGACAGATGCTGACACAGGTATATACTGAAACTTGCAAATTTAATAAGTAAATTAAATTTTTATAAGTTAATACCCTATCCAATGGACAATTGCTTTACCGGTCGGCGCAACCGGTCCCGCCAAACGCCAGAAAAAGACGTCCTGTATATAATACCGGCAGGACCGGTCAGGAGAGTGCATTCGCCAGGTGGCGCATCGTACTTCCTCTTCCTGTCTAGACAACGTGACGTCATAGCATCTTTTTCGTGTCTAATCCTAGTAAGACCCCTAGTAAGCTGATAGCAGGGCCGGTTGGGTGGGCCTTGTCTGTCCATTGGATAGGGTATTAACTTATAAAAATTTAATTTACTTATTAAATTTGCAATTTTATTGTGTTAATACATCCTATCCAATGGACAATTGCTGAATAACTACCACTTGGTAGGCGGGTAAGCAGCTAGGGAGTTATGTGAACTCATAACAAAACGAAATTGTACAGGCCCATTTGACCTAGGGTTAGAGAACCCTGAAAGGTCAGGGTCGGCCACCAGCTCACCGGTTAACCGGGAGTCTACCGACATTGCCCCCCCCCCAAGTCACAGTTTTTTTTGTTTGTTTTTTTTAAAAATATATGTACATTCAACATAGTTACATTATGTACATATCTAACATATTTACAATATGTACATATTTACATATATACAATATCTCCTCACTTCTGGGCCTGGTGGTGCACCTGTTGGGCAGCCACTACAGGTCCCAGATGGAAAAGCTCTGAGTCTGCCCAGGCAACATCCTTCAAATAGAATTGGGTGAAGGTGTTGTGAGATTTCCAGTGGCAGGCTGACAAGATCTGATCTAAGGAGATTCCTGACTGGAAAGCCTTAGATGCGGCAAAGGCCCTAACATCATGGGCTTTAACCTGATGTAAGGAGAGGGCATCCTGGTCAGAGAGCTCATAGCACAGAATGACAGTCTGTTTGATCCATGAGGAGATGGTGGCAGGTGAGATGTCTTTGTCGAACCCTTTCTTGAAGGAGACAAAAACTAACTCCTTATTCTGCCTGAGATCTAAAGTCCTGTCCAAGTAGTAGCGCAGAGCTCTAACTGGACATAGGGACCTGTCACCCTTGAGTGACCTGTCCAGAGATGGTGCCAGGGCTGGAATGACCACTGGAGCCACACTATCTGGACCCTCCTTAGCCAGCTGATTCTTGGATAGGAAGCTGGGTGAGGGGTACGAGGACACCTTAGACCAGTCTGACTGGTGTCTGATGTTCTTATGTAACCAAGCATGGATCTCACTCCTGCTTTTACCTGAACCCAAGGCCAGAAAGAAAACAGTCTTGAAAGTTAGATGTTTCAAGGAGGCCTCTTTTAGGCGTTCAAAAGGAGCCTTTGTGAGCTGGTGTAAAACCAGTGAAAGGTTCCAGGAGGGGATGCCCCTCCTGCCCTTAGGTCTGTCTCTATGGAAACTATCCAGGAGACGAGTGAGATTCTCATCTTTGCTGACATTAATGGTGGAATTGCCCAGTTTGTCAGCAATGGCTGATCTGTAGCCATCAATAGTGCCTGGTTGTAACTTCTTCTCCTGAAACAAGTGCAGGAGGAAGTCAGCAATGGCTTTCAGAGGTGGTGCCCTGAAGTCCACCTGATTACCGAGGCAATCTGAAGATCTGGTTGATCTTCTTTGAGGAGCCTCAATTCATGCTGCCACTGCCTCAGAGAAGCCTTGCTCCTTGATTGCTGGGGCTCTAGGAGCCAGGCATGCAGGTTCAAATTCGACAGGTTCCTGTGAAGGACCTGGTTGAATGACTGAGACACTAGGTTGGGTATGCTGGGCAGACACAGTGGGATCTGGCTTGACATTGCTACCAGGTCCCAAAACCAGGGCATGTTGGGCCACCCTGGAGCAATCAGAATTATTCTGTTGCAGGGGTAGTCCTGGAGCTTCTCCACCACTTTGCCCAAGATGGCTGCCGGTGGGAAGGCGTATGGGTCCAGGTCCTCCCAGGAGAGGCTGAGTGCATCCACTGCCCAAGCCTGGGGGTCTGGTACCGGTGATACAAACTGTGGTAGTTTGTTGTTGAACCTGGTGGCAAACAGGTCCACTTGTGGCTGATGCCACCTTGAACATACAGCTTGGAACACTTCTGGATGAAGTGACCACTCTGTTTGAATGGTCTGGCCAAGCCTGGATAGCTTGTCTGCTATCACGTTCAGCCGGCCGGGGATGTGACGTGCCCCGAGGGTTACTTGCTGCCTGGTACACCAGGACAGTATTCTCCATAGTAGGGCACACAGGGAGAACGATTTCATCCCCCTTCTTTGTTGATATAGGCAACCACTGTTGTGTTGTCTGTAGTTACCAACACTGTCTTGTTGAAGACTAGGGTTCGAAACTCCTTTAGAGCTAGAAATACTGCTTTCAGCTCCAAGTGGTTTATGTGTAACTTGCTTTCTGGTAGGGACCACTTTCCCCTTGCAGTGTGCTCGTCTAAGTGAGCGCCCCACCCTTCTTTTGATGCATCTGTAAAGATTTGCAGAGCATGTTTTAGAGGGTGTAATGGTTGACCTAGAAGCACATTGCTTTCCTCCAACCACCACCTTAGATGGGAGTGGAGGGATTTGGGGACCGGGATCACCTTTTCCAGTGACTCTGGGACCCTCCAGTTGTTTTTCAAGTGCCACTGTATGGGCCTCATGTGTAGTCGCCCTAAGTGGACTTGTTTTTCTGTTGCTGTGAGTAGACCTATGAGGGACATGAATTTTCGGACCGGGCATACCGGATCCGACAGTATTGATCTGATCTTGTCTGTCAAGGTCTGCCAACGTTCCTCTGTTGGTCTGACCCTGCCCTCCTTCAGGTCGAACTGGTAACCTACGAAGTTGAAGACCTGCTGTGGGACCAGTTCTGACTTTTCCCTGTTCACCAGCCACCCTAGTTTCTGGCACAGTGTGACTAGGGTTTGAGTATGCTGGAGACAGTTGTCGTGGGTAGAGGCTCTCACCAGCCAGTCGTCTAGGTACTGGTGGATCCTTATACCCTTCTGAAGTGCCATGAGTTTGACCTCTTTGGCCACCACTGTGAACTCCATGGGGGCTGTGGACAGGCCAAAGGGAAGGGCTTTGAACTGGTAGGACCGACCCTGGAGGTGAAAACGCATGTACTTCCTGGACTGACTGTGAATTGGTATGTGGAAGTGTGCGTCTTTGAAATCTATGGATGTGACCCACTCCCCTGTCTGTAGGGAGGTTCATATTGTCTCTGGGGTCTCCATCTTGAACGACCCTCTGTTTAAAAAGGTGTTCAAGGTGCTCAGGTCTAGGATCGGTCTCCACCGGTTGTTGGGTTTGGGTACCAAAAATAGCCGGTAGTGAAACCCCAGTGAGTTTGGATTTTCCACCGGTTCGACTGCATTTTTGTTTATCAGCTGATACAGTGCCTCTAAAAGGAAGGACTGTCTGGTTCGATTGTGGTAGTTGCTTATTACAGTCGGTGAACTTGTCAAGTGGGGTCTGAACCGGAAGGGGAGCGTGTAACCCACAAGTCTCCCTGTTCAAGTCTCTGTTCAAGTCTCCCTGACCAGTAACAAGTACAGAGTTCTTCTGACCGGTCACAGGAATTACACAGTGATTGTCATTTATGAGGCTTGAACCCCTTGGCAGGCTTCTGGGAGAATGTTGAGGCCTTGCCACGACCTTTCCTAGCTTGCTGCTTGTCTTTGATTTGTTTCCAAGCAGGGACATTCTTCTTGTCGGTGTGATGGCTCGTAGCCTTGTCACTTGCTGCATATGGGTGGAAGCGACCTTGTTGTCGGTGTGACGTACCGGAAGAACGCCTCTCCTCACTCTTACTGATTTCCTCTTCAGCTTTTGCTATAAGCTGGTCCGGGAATAAGGCATTCAGATGAACTGGAGACGTTCTCAAGGCGTGCAACGTGTCTTGCTTCACCCCAGCATGTAAATAATCCAGGTAACTATCCCTGCGAGCAAGGGTGAAGTTGGCCATGTTGATGAAAACTGCTTCTGAAAGGTCTTGCATAGTCCTGGCCATTGCTTGAGATACTGACCGGTTGAAAGTGGTCAAATACTAACAGCTTGCTTCACCTTCTCAGATGACTTCCCCTTACTGTCCAGACGCAGGGTTTTTAACTGAGAGTTCATAGAGTCTTGAACCCTGGTCAAACACCTTGACAAACCAGCAGCCTGGTTGCACATTATTGTCTGTTAACGAGCTGCCCTCTCCCAGTGTCTGAGGAGATGTTGACTGAAGGCTCGGGAGGGTGGAGCAGAAGGCAAATTTCTTCTGGCAACCCTGCTGAAAGAGTGGTTGAGTTTAGCAGGATCCGGTGACCAGGTACGAACTGTAGAACCCTCACTGTCTTTTTCAGCATCCCATACCATCTAGAAGGTCGAGGGGTTTTGATGAACTGATCCCTGAGGAGGCCAGTGTTGTCAGTGTTTCTGGTGGGGTAGCCTTCTTTGATTGTGAGGTTAAGACTGGACATCTTCCTGCACAACCAGTCGTCCACAGGGAGTTTCACACTGACTTTACCGGTTGGCTGGACACGGGTACCGGCAAATGGGTTGTCATCTGCAGTAGAGGACACAGTTTCGAACTCAGGAACCCTGTGCCAGTTCATGAAACTTCTCACACCCCTCATGGTTTCCCTGTAGTTAGCCTCCTCAGTGGGTTCAGTCTCAGGGTCATCTCTGGAGGCATCCTTGTCTGCTGACCGGTCCCGGTGGATGTCACCATCCAGGGAACCGGTTTCGCTGCACTGGTCAGCTTCACTGTCAGAGGCTGCACTCAGATCTACTTCACCAGTGGGCTGAACCTCTGGGAACGAAACGGGAGCCTGAACAGGCTGGGTTGCTATCCCTACACCGGGAGCCCCAAGGGGCTGGGTGGCAGTCTACATCTCCTCTATAGCAATACCGGTAGCCTGGTCAAGGCAGGGACCGGATTTCTCTACTGGCAGACTGTTCTCCACAGGTAGATTGCTGGTGGAGGCACCAGGGTCAAAAAATGGCTTCTGAGTGGGAGTCAGATCTGAAGCTGGCTTCACAACCGGTTCAAACGGCACTGTGAAGGTCTTGGCTAATAACATTGTCTCAAGTCTGGAAAACCTCTCTGCCCACTTATCATCCAGCTGTTTGAGATCTTCAGTTGATGGTCTACTGCTTGAAGATCTCTTCTTGCTGGCAGATGGCTTGGGAGACTCACTACGTTTCGTCTTCTTGGAAGGGGTCGACTGCACAGCCTTGACCTTTTCCACTTTACCCAGTACGCTAACGTGTGCTGGGTCCACGAGAGTGGGGGTGAATGAGGTCGTAGAATTGGAGGTCGTCTTCTTCTCTTTTCTGTCTCTATACGTTGGTGTAGCCAACTGAAGGGTCTGCTCAGGGGTAAACCCTTTACAGATAACGCATTCCTTCTTCAGGACGCAGGGGTCGTCGCCTAGCCCTTTGTCCCTACAACGTGCACACTGGGAGTGGGAGTCGAAACCAGCCATAGCGTGTCCGCATGAACCTCTTCTTTGTCCTGGTGATGACATAGTTGTAGATAAAACTTCTAAACTACTTCAAATATGAAATAAAGCGGTTGAGTTCGGTATAAAAACCAAAAATCCTTGTCGTTGAAAACACATCTTTACTCTCCGCGCGCCAAACAAAAAAGATGCTATGACGTCACATTGTCTAGACAGGAAGAGGAAATACGATGCGCCACCTGGCGAATGCACTCTGCTGACCGGTCCTGCCGGTATTATATACAGGATGTCTTTTTCTGGCGTTTGGCGAGACCGGTCGCGCCGACCGGTAAAGCAATTGTCCATTGGATAGGATGTATTAACGCAATAAAAAGAAAATTATGTAAGTGACATGTATTTTTAAATTTTATCACAAAACAGGTCAAGTTAATATCATTATGAGACCGTGTATGAGGAAAGTGTATTTTGCTCCTCTAAAGTGATAATAATTTTAAAATATATTTGATGAGCATTGTTTTACTTTTATTGTCAACGTGCTAAGAAGGAAATTTGCTTAAATAATTTACATAAAATGTGCACTTTGAAGGCTTAATGTTTTGGCTGTTCATAACAAGACCACTGAATTCAAAAACCAACTAGTACCCTTAAAAACATTTATTCTGTGATTTTTCTCTATCATATACTGGATACATTAGATTATACTTTGTTGCATCGCCATAGGCCACCAACTCAAATGAAGGGCGTAGAGACATTTTCTCATTACCACTCTTACAAAAACTTTACTCTAAGGCTCATGAAATTTATATAATATGTTCTTCATTAAAACAGCTTGTCTGGGAATAATTTATGCCTCATTTTAAGAGGCAGAAAACCTGGCAATGTTGCCTTTCTGTGACAACAATCAAGCATTTTGTTTAGAAAACCTGTGGCTAGTTCACAGATATAGAAGGCTAAATCTCTTTATGGGTGATATTTTGAACACACATATATATAGATGTCCTATATATGCTTGTAAACATATGACCTTGAAGCACTGCAGTTAAGCATATTCAGAGTGTTGCAGTCAGTGTTTGTATTTGGGTTATAATGAGCGTGATACATGGGGGGATCTCCACCCTGAGATAAAAATGGGGAAAAATCAATATTCACAATAGTTTCAAAATATGAAAGAACCTAAATAAGTATTCTGAGAGGTAGTTTAAGTGTGTACCCTATACCCTATGGAAGGGGTCAATTGTTATCCAACTCTTCATCAAATGGTCACATCATGCCATGGATTCTGTGGTTTTGGGTTCAAATCCAGCTTATGAGAAACATTAAGCAAATACTGACGGGCTTGTCCCAAATTGACTCCAGCTGTTTAACAGGGATCTTAATTGAAACCCAACTTCAATCCATACCCTATTCGAAAGTGAGTCTCCAAAAGTGTCTGCAGTCAATTTGAAGGGCTAAATACAGAGTAAACACAAACCAGCAGTCTTATTTATGAGGAGTTCTATTCATCTTAGAACAAACCCCCTCCCCATCTTTCTTTTGACGAATCTCCTGCTTCTGGTCCCCCCCTTGCAACCAGACCTATCCCCATCTTTTAACTATCCCACAATTCATTTCTGACATGAGCACTTATGCGCATCAGTGGGTTCTCAATAGAGCTGCCATTCAATTATTCATGGGGCCTTGTCAGGTGCCTCTAATTGGTGAATCAATGAGCAGCAAAGGAGACTGGGCGAGTGAACGGGCCAGATTGACAGAAAAAAAATCCAAAACCTCTGCCATGCTCACAGTTGTGTTGTCCTCTTCCAACTCTTTTAGCATGTTCCCATTCAGGCGATTTGCCAGTCCAAGATATGTGGCCATGTATTTACTATATTTTCATACTTTGCTAACGTTTTTTTCCATAAATGACAAATTCCCCTTAATCCAATAAATATTCAAAAGATATGGACAGAAATAACAATAAAAAAAGAAAAATTGTCTGTTTATAAACAATGTTGTTGCTTCCAAGGAACAAAGATAAAAGGAAAAGTTGCAATATTGCACCAATTCGGATACATGAAAACAATATTTAACACTTGAGAATTAACAAGACATAAGACAATTGGTTAATTAACATAAAAACAAAAATAAAAGAGATACACATACTAAGAATATAAATGTGATTGCTTTCAAGATCTAGTATAAATGTGATTTTTCAATTACCTTTCAATGTGTGTAATAATTCTGATTACTCTATTCGTTTTAAAACATAATATTAATGTGGATGTTAGTATAAACACGATTACTCCATTACTTTTTCAAACGTAGTATAAACATAATTGCTCCAATAGATTCAAAAGGTCAGTACTATTTTGAAGACCCCGTTACCTTTCAAAATTCAGTTCAAACACAAATTCCCTCGTTTTTCCTTTTAAAATTCATTATACATGTGATTTTATGATACCTTTTAAAACGTAGTACAAATGTGATTACTGTTACCTGCTTTTAAAATGTAGAAAAAACATGATTACTCTGTTACCTGTCAAGACATAGTTTGAATAAGATTGCTATAATAACTTTCAAAATGTGGTGGAAAAACTTTTGTATTTGTGTTTCAAGAAAGTCTTACGAAAAACCCTTTTTTTCGGTGGGGTAATTTAAAGCTACAGATTGAGGATCTATCAATTTTGTTTTCACAATATGTATGATTGATACATTTTCAAGTGGTTTATAATGTGACTATATGTTGGTTAGTTTTGTGTTTTTCTTAAAGTAATTTCATGGTATTTATCAGTCCCAATTTAAATGTAGGAAGGAAATAAGAAAAAAATGTTACAATATTCATGAATCATCTGCATACACGTCTTATAAAATGTGCTGAAAATATGAAATCACTGCTTCTATTTATATGGCACTGTAAATTTTGAGGTACCATTTTTGAATAACAGATAGCTGATTGCAAATGCCTAATGGCCTTCTTGGACTATTGTGGAACTCATTATTTTAATTATTTTATTGTACAAAAATTTAAATCACAATAAGATTTTTACACTTTGAAAGAGTATAATGATATGTGTAAAGTCAAATGTTCTGCTGATGGTAGAAGTTTGGATATTAGAGGTTTTGCTGTAGGACCAGATCTGCGGGTATGACACTGGCGTAGGCAGGATGGAATGAGGTATAACATAGGAACCCCCAGTATTCCCTCCCTCCGGAGCATTAATTTAACTTGCAGCAGAGACGACCATGAATAATAGAAAGCAGGAAACCTAACAAGGGAATGGATGGGTTTTGTTGTTGGATGGGGGCGGGGAGGGGGGAGGGGCATCATTCTTCCATCATGGTCAGATACAACCTGTTGACTCAACAAGGGGGACAGCACTGTCACTGCCCTGCGTGATATAGTTGTGCTGCTAAAGGACTTTGCACATATGCACGGCATGTTTAATGATGAATATTCACTCCTGTGGAGCTGATGATAGCTTATTTTTCACAAGTGATTTAATTGCCTGTCGTTTTCGGTATACTTTTGGAATTCATGGCAAGGCTTACATCAGTCGCTATTATGTGTACATATATTCCTACATACCTTATTTTAGCATCTCTGAGAATGGCTTACATGCCATAGGCTGATTGAAATTGTCATAAATGAATTGGTTGCTATATTTTGTGCAGTGTATGTAGTACTAAAGAAAGGATTGTCCTTGGTAGTCTATGAAAACCACAAATGTTAAGGCGAGTGTGTTGACCATTACACCACTCTGGCCTCAAAGCAATAATTTTAATTATCGTAAATTTCCAAAATAATGCCCAGGTTCAAATAAACACCTGGTTCAAATTAACGCCTGGTACCAAGCACACAGTTTACAATTTATAACACTGTTGTTTGTATTTCGAAAGAACGCCTGGTTCAATTTAATGCCTGGTCTGATGTCATTTGAAAATAACGCCCGGGCCATATTTTGAAGAAAAATACGGTATTACTGTATTTTGTGACTGTCACAAGTCACCGTCCTTGAAATATCATCTTGGACATAATTTTCTTTGAGAAAACATGCTACTCGGACTACAGCTAGGATTAATTGTACCCCCACTACCATGTTCCGGCCATGACTCACTTTAAATCTGTGACTCTTTATTCTTAAAAGACCATCGAGTACTTATTTCAATAACCATTATTTAAAACAGAAATTGCACTGAAATTTCTCTTGTGGTGCAAAGCTATTCTTGCATAATTATGCCAAGGGTTTATTGAGTAGCATTTTGCGGAGGTGAATAATGTACTGATAATACCTTGAGCATTCTCCTGACGCATATTGTTTCAATTGAAAACTGTCTCTCTCAGAAATCCTAGTGTTTATGGCCCATTGTACACAAACTCACAGATTGACTTTAACTTGCCTTTATTGTAGAAATAAACTATGTATGCGCGGACTTTATCGGCGATTCAATCACAAAAATATCCTCTAAATAAAGACTGAGGTTTTTGACTGTAAAACGTTAATTTTTTTCCCACAAAGTTTTCTGTTTATTGGTTGTTTTAACCTTTTATAATTTATTTTAGAGATTATATCCCACAACATTAGCTTCTCTATTAAGTATTCCCATGAAATGCACAGAGACAGCTCCGGTCTCCTGTTTATAATTTCCAATACAAAGTGGTTCCTTCTCCTTTCACTTATTAAATATGTGCAAAAAATAATCAAATTTTACAGTAAAAATTAATGAAGTAAGCAAGCATGGTTGTGTGATCTAGTGCCAGAAGGACAGAGTATTGTTACTGATTGGCCTGGATAAGGACCTTCAGGTTGCACGTTTTCATTGGTGAAAAAGTCAGAGGGTTATAAGCATTTGTAATAGAAATTCAAAGTAAGAAGTCTAAGTTTTGAATGTTGTTTAAATTGTCCAACTGTTTGATAAATGATCAGAAATAGTGACAAAAAAGCTCCATGAATTTGATGAGAATTTCTCATTATTAAAAAAAAGGAGTTGGGGGCAGAGGCTGTTTTCCTCAGTGGCATTTTTATATAGAGTAAGAAATCTAAAATTCGCCAGGAATCTAAAATTCGCCACCTCTAAAATCTTAGTTAATTTTATGAAGAAAATGATGTTTTTGTCCAAAAATTGGTATTTTTCAGTTCAAAAAGTCTTAATTTACTATACAGTCAACAAATCTCACCATAATTCATTTATTTTATTAGTATTTTCACCTGTGGCGAATTTCAGATATGTGGCGAATTTTAGATTTCTTACTCTATACTTCACCATATCTAGCATTACTGCACCAACTGACTTCACTAATCTGTTGTTTCACTCAGATGAACTAAATAAGCCAGTCAGCAACATTGTGGCAAATGATTATCATGCCTCTTGGATCATTAGCAAAAAAACTTCTTACAAGTGACTCACAGTGGCTTTGTTAATATTTTTTTATGTTTTATTTTGCAAGTTATTGTTAGGGCTACTCTACTATACACAGAGAGATGCCGAGTATTCTTTAAAATGTTCATTTTACAATGAAATACTACAGATGTTTCAAACAATAACTATATAGGGCCATGATTTTATTTTTTCAAAGTATGGAAATAATGCTTTTTTGGCTGTCTTGGACAGATAGGTAGGTGAAAATTGTGAACCCTGTTTAGAAAGGTATCTTGAAGATTCAAATGCTTAATGTGAGTTGTTTCATAATGGAATTCTTATGTCAAGCAAATTTACCATTTATTTTTGCAGGTACATATAATATTAGACAATTTGCCTTTTCGAGATTGAAGTTTACTTTTTGGAACAAATGTAATGTATGGTAGTGATCTTTTATATTTTTCAGAAAGAAAAGCCGAAGAAATACCCTGTCGAGAATGAAACCTGCTGTGTGTGATCCTGTGTGTATGATGTGATGTTCAGGCAAACAGCCATTTGCTGTAAGTTGTTGAATTATTGAATTATTGACCAAGTTCAAATCATCTCCTAGGCCCATATCTGCTAATATTGTTACACTTAGAACTTCCTTAATAAATAGTATGCAATGAATAAGAAATTTTTTTCTGAGGAAAAGTTATTTTTATGCTATTTCAAAGAAAGTATACTTCCAATACAAGCACAATACTATTCAGTCCAGTCAATAGCTTAAAATGCCAATGTTATCGTGTCACCTGCTTTTTGCACAACTATTGTGTCCAATATATTATTGTCATCCCTGCCCCCTAAAGGTAGAGATGAGGTCAATGTGATCGGGTCTGTTTGTGGCCGGTCCATGTGCATAACTCGAAACCTGTACATTGAATCTGGGTCATATATTTACACAAGGTGGGGTTTAACCGTAGCTTGGTCATCTTGAAAGATGGTCTAGATTAAGATCTGGATCGGAAACCCAGAATTGTTTTTGAAATTTTTCACAACATTCATAACTGTTAGTTCTGGTGATGTTAGAATACAATTCATTCTAAACGGTCAAGCTTCAGTGTTGTAAAGTGTAAACCACCATGCACTAACTACACCAACTACCACTTGCCACACTTCAGCTTGTAGCAGGGATTCAAACCCAATATTTGAGATGTGAGATAGAACTGTGTTAACCACTACAGCCTCCCCTCCCAAGCCCCTTCTCTTCAGTTGAATTAAAGTTTGTGTAGCCAGGGAGCATTTTTTGCAATAAATACAACACAAAATTGGCTGGTGTGCCATGATAACAATCCACACTAGGGCTTCAACAGCAGTGATTAGGTTTGTAGCATGTCACTGTGAAAATGATGGGACACACGGTGAGGAGTTAGCTAGGCTTGCTGCAAAGGATTCACATATTGCCATGTTATATACGATACCACAAACTTGATGTTACAGAGCATTAAAAATAAGTACCCATACTTTTACCTATGTTACCCTTCCAGGGTAAGGGAGTTTGCTGAAATCTTATATATGGGTGTTCTGTGATTCTGTGTCAGTTAAAGGATAGGATCTTTGCTAAATTTTTGTGTGAATTTTTCAGATAATTTTTTCATTAAATTTGCCCATTTTTTTGGCCATTTACTTCCTATCTGGGTAACAGATTGTTTGAAATTTTAGGTTCAGATTAGGTACTCAGACAGAAAAGGTTTTGTATATGTTTATCAGAATGCTAAACCTGTGAAATAGTTTGAGATTTTTAGTTGTCAGCTGCAGACTTGAAAAAAAATAATTATACAATAATAATTTTCCAGTTACTTTTCATTTATTAATCTTAATGGGTATGAATGGGTAAGTCCTGTATTCAGCCTAGAGGCAGCGACATCAAGACTCTGTAGAAATACTTCGGGAACTGTTTTGGGAGAACTCTCACCTGCATCAATAATTCAGAAAATTCCATTTTATCTTCATGTGGAAGTTATCCGAAGGGACCTGGGTAGTGGACATTTTATATGATGTTTACTTTAGCCGAGAATAATTCATGCAAATGGCACACAGGGTGAGACCTAATTGTGGGTGTGATAAAAGTAATGGCTAAGTACCAGTTAGGTATCTTGTATTTGGAGCTACTCATTTTTCAAATGGAAACCATCCCAGCCATAAAATACAATTATATTATAAATTTTATATTGTATAAGTGTATTTGATAAACCAGCCATGTTTGTTATCCAGTATAGCACACTACAGTGGTTGCGTTTATGACCCCCTAATATCTGTTAGCTACGAAAGCCTGGAAACGCCATCCAAAATTTGAAATATTGCATCTGGAATACTAAGTACAGAATTGGAATTTTGAACATAAATTTGGAATTTCAAATACTGTATTTGAAACTTTGAATTTTGATGGCTCTTCCAGGCTTTCTCAGTTAGCACAGAGATTTAGCAAATAATAAGAACTAATTGGATTAGATAACAACTTGTCCTGGAAAAGATATCGCAAAACAGGATTTTATTCAGAGAGGAAAAAAAAACCACATTATGTTTGATGTGTTTGTTTTTCTGCAATTGCAATTAATCCCAAAGTAGTCAATGGATGTTTTTGAAAAAATCTTTATATGGCTGGGGCAGGCCAAAGTAAGATGTGATTGAATTATGAGAAAGATGTGTTAGAAACAAAAAATCCTGAATTTTCAGAAACACCCCATGTTGACGGTCTGTGCTTTTGAGTACTTTGTGGCGAACCATATATTTTTTTACAAGGACTTTAAGTTGTGTTAAATTAACGGTGACACCCAATGCTACTGTTTCCACACACTAGATTTTAAAGGCTGAGCTTTAATAATTATTATTTATATTAGAAACACATCAATTTTAAAAAATTTTCATATATCAACTAGTTTTTTGTTTTTGTCAGCTAATTGCAACGATTCGTTTAGGAGTGATGCCAAGTATACCCATATAGATATAGTAAAATATGGATATACCATTAGTGGATATTTGTTGTTTATTTGCAGACCACTTACAAAAACAGATATTTTCCACTCCTGGAAGGGAAATAGGAAATATTTTCAGTAAAAACAAGGAATTAAAATCAGTGTTGGTCATTGGCAATCAAATGTCAGTGCTGGGAAGCACTCACTTAGATATACACCCGAAACTCCAAAACACTGATTTGACATTCACTGTATAAATTTACATAAGTTTAAATAAAATTCACAAAGTAAACCATAGGAGGCAAAAAATAGCAAGGAAAAGCAGGTACAGAAAAACATTAGATTCACAAGTAATTAAATTTAATGAGAAGGTTCTTATGTACATTACAAAACTGAAACTGACATAATTTGAATCAGATATGCTTGACTTATTTTTGTTTGTTCTTATACGAATACCTCACAATTAAGAAGGATGTAATTTAAATAAGATGTGCTCTACTTATTTTCTCTTCTGTATAATGATTTGAATCTACTTACGACAGACTTCTCCTTATATCTACGAAAATAGGGACCGGTATATTTTGCTGATAGTGTCTGAAAACCGGCTCTACTCAAAACTAACTTTGACTTATACTGCTTCTGCTTATACAAACTCTGCTTTATAGTCTCTAGTGCACGGTGCTGCAGAGGAAACATATCCCTCATGAAGATTAACAATATAATACTCATGCTACCCACTCATATAATAATGTTATCTTCATTTTTGATATATTTTTTCTGTATATGTCATTCGGGAAGTTTTCCTACTGTATCTTCAATGGTTAATTAGAAATATTTTTTACAGTCCCTTGAGTTTTAGACTTAACATGGTTTGACTATACACCGGAGTCATTATTATTATCATCCTTAATTATTAAGCGTCCCATGAGGGACGCTTGTTTGCATATGGGAGGAATTCTCGCAGAAGGGTCCGCCGGCTCCGCAAGTTTGCCTACCTATAGCGATTTCGGCGAAATTTTTGGCCCATAGGGTATATATGCAAGATACTTGGCTCAATTTTCAAAAATTCTTCCTCTTTCCAATAAATGGCGGTCATTTTGAATTGTCGATTTTTTGACAAAAATGGTAAAACTTAAAATTGCTTTTATCTCCTAAACCATTTTAAATTTTCCAATTTTTTTTTTGATATAATTTTAGATTGACAGGGTATCTAGGCAAGATCTCCTTTCTATTATAAGCAGCCAACACTTTCTTTCTTTTGGGACGCTTTGTTTTTGCCATGCAAAAACAATCGCTTTGCTTCGCTAGCGATCCTCTAGTTATTTTCAAAATTACAAATCTGCCTGAGCTTCAGTTTATAATGTCTTGAAAAAAAGAAAACCGATAAATATCATCAAATAAATGGATATATATTCTTTATATTCAGAAATCAATATATTCTTTCATCTTAAATGTTTATCATTTTATAAATATACATGCATGCAAATTAACAATCCATTTATTTGATGATATTTATCGGTCTTCTTTTTTTACCTTTTCCATTTAAGAATCCGAAATCTGAGGCATTCTGTTGATATACACTTTACTTCAAATTATGGGATAGTTTGATCAAATTTCTGATATTTATTCTTACAATCTTCAACCATTGATCTGGTCTTTCATAGAATTCTACTGAACTTTTTATTGCTTCGTGTGAAAATGCAAAAATCCCTTCTATTTCTTTGAGTTGTGGTATATTCTGTTCAACTTGGTGATCTCTGTGACTATACTAGTACCATGTACTCTGTTCTCCCCTGATACAAAATTTGCTTACATTTTGTCTGTTTTGTCTTAATGTAAACGAGTCTGTGCATTTCATGTACTATGGAGAAATTCACATTTTTAAGTTTTTAATAAATGTAGCCTGGTGACAAGTATAGTCATGCTGTGGCATAATAACAAATTTGCCATTACTGATTGTACATATTCCTCTCTAAAATGCATGGGTGTTTTTGCATGTAAAATTTTATTGGTTCCTATGTGTACTTAATATCAAGCTGATGCATGATATTAATCTTGCAATAACATAATTTTGAAAATTTACAGTATTTTAATTGATATGCAGTTCTGCTATATTGTGTGTGTCTCTAAGCAAACTCATGTGAGTATATATATTCAACAAAATGCAAAACCTCAAAGAGACCATGAGGATTTCTGGGAAATCTTAGATATATAACTAGAAAACACTCATAAATTGCAGAACTCTGACAAAGGGAATTTCCAAAAATTCAGAACTTTTTGTATCCAGAAGTTGATCTGTATCTTTCCCAAAATGTAATCAGTTCTTTCTTTGACCAAGCCCTACCCACATGAAAAATTTCACGAAGATTCTCTCATTACTTTTGAGTAATGTCAACCAGAAAGCCAGAGTCATTGAAAATACATTGAAATTAGGACCTCTGGAAATTTAGGATTTTTTTGAATATGATCTGGATCTTTCCCAAAAGTAAATCAATTCTTCCTATGGTGAGGCCCTACCCACATTAAAAATTTAAGTAAGATCCATTGATTACGTTGGAAGTTACACAAACACAGACAAATAGCCAGACCCACCAACAAACGCACCCAAAACCATAACCTTCAGGTGGAGGTAATTGTCAGTATCATCTTTAACAGTGCATTTTTTGTGATCGATAGTTTTTCTGATAAAGGGGTATTTTGTAGGACCCTAGTTACACATCCAAGGATGGCCTGCCGGATCGTGCCAGGTTTCCTAATATGGAAAATGTTAAGTGACTTATGGATCATCTTTTCCATCAGTAAGGTCAGCCGTAATGTCCTTGTGAGATCCGTAGGGGCACGCTGTGATTTTCCCGGGAAGTTCGTATTGATGTTAGTGTCTGTAGCTCTTCCATATCTCATCCGTAGCTCATCCGTCAGTGTCCTTATTGTTCCTAAACCCATCCCGGATGTCCTTGCGACATCCCTTTCATCCTTGATGCTTCTGCGGGAATAAGTATAAATAAAAACATTGCCGGATCTGCTATGGATCTGCTAAGGACAGACACGGAAAGGGTTTGCGGATTAAAAAACAGTCATAAGACCAATCCTTTGTGCAGTTTTTTTCATCCGCAAACCTGTCCGTAGTGGTCTGTAGTAGATCTGTGGCAGATCCGTGCCAGTTCCGTAAATCTTTTACTCATCCCGTGTCTTCTATGTAACCAGAAATCCCAGACAAAAAGGTAATACATTTCAGTGAATAAAACGTCTTGATACTGAATTGTAGTTTTAAAACAGACAAAGCCCTGTTAAAATTAGTATACTACATACTGTCATATTGGTCTGAGTCATTATATATTGGGGCAGATCCTCAGCAATGTAACTAATGTGAGTCGGACCTACACTGAGGTGACAGCCCGTGATTAGATGCTATACTTGCTGACACCTAGGTTGGCGAGGGCCTTCTATATGTAGAATGTAGCACATGTACATACATACATATATCTATATATAAAGGAAATGGAGCAGTGCCATAGTTTACATTGAACACAAGCTACAACCTTCCCTTCATTGATCACAGTTGGCTGCGCTAGGCCTGACAATCACAGCTGTGACCAAAAAACCCACAGAACGACTCAATACTATTAATGCCAACTGAGTTGGTGAGGCCAGAGCTGCATAATTCACTGGATTACATTGGGTTTTTTTCTTTTGCTGTAATATATCTTGTTTTAGTTTGGGGTTCAGACAGCTTTATCTGTGGAAAAACACTGTTCTGAAGTACTGGACTTGTTCAGTTGAACTCGAGATAGTTTAATTCTGTGGCAGTCATGATCTGTTATTGACTTATTAAGCATTAACAAATGGTGGCACAAGTAAGCTTTAGATATTGAAAGAACCTTGAACCCACAGTCAAATCTATTACTTCTGCTGAAACAGGAATCATAGATATAGAGGAATGTTTTAGTGGAAATGCCGTCTTAGGACTTTTGCCAATGTTAAAATTGACATTCTTAGTCTTGAGTTTACGATTTTTCTTATTCTTATAATTTCATAGAAAATAACCATTTTTAAAGACAAGTTCTCAAAGTGAGATAAATTTCTGGTAATATAAGTGTAATAGGTGTTGGTCAAGGGTTGATTTCTGTTTACTTATGTGACCTGTGAAAATCATCTTTGACCTTTATTTGAAGGTCAGACAGTTATATCTACAATTACTTTATTTCTTGAATGTTATACATGCTTAGTTTTGAGTTCAGAGGTTTTGGTCTGTGAAATCAAATTTGACATACTTATGAGTTTGAACCATTTGGAGAGAAAAAAATTTTGACCTTTGATCATAAGTTTGAAGGTGAAAGTGCAATTTCATTCTTGCTAACAAAAAAAGGAAGAATTATTGGCTGTTGCTAGCTGTTGTCTAGTATATTAAAAAATCTTAATAAAAAAGTTATTAAGTTATCGAATCAGTATTGGACATCAGTAGTCGGGATCATGGAAACATGTTTGCTGCTTTTTCTGGCCAAGGAACAGATCTTTGATTATGTGACATTCTTATAAAATTTCATGAAATTTGTGGTGCAAGTGACAATTTTCAAATCAAAGGAGAGAATATTTGAAGAACACTATCTATTCTGTGTTCATTCTGGCTCTTTTCACTGGTAAAATAAAAGCCCATTGAATCATTGAAAGCCACTTTCCTCATTATTAATGATCTCGCAGCATGGTATGCCCCCCTTTACCCTATTATTAACCTATCAAATAATCATCACTTACAAGAAAAGCTATATAGTCATTTGGAATTGAACACTAAAGGGGTGTGAATTGGCTCTCTTTGCCCCGTGTGGCCCTTAGAAACTTGATCTTGTACATGTCTTCATTATAGTTTGGCCTTCTGTCAAAGTTTTTTGAATTGGTTATATAGAAATGATACCTTGACCTTGAAGAAAGGTCAAATAATGTAAAAGGGTGTGATATTGATGGGATATATATATATATCAATGCTGACATTTTCTCAAGTTTTCCTTTTTTTCCTATATTTGTATTTTTAGATTGTTCACACCAGAATGATTATAAGGATGTGACTACATTATCATCCTATTTAAGGTGGGTATGTTTTACCTCTAATTATTTGTTTTTCAGTTTGTCTGTTGGCAAGATACCTCGTGTAAATTACTGTTCCTCATCTGAGTAGCCGTGAAGTACACTACCAAGGTTCTGTACTGTAAACCACTGACCAGTGGCAAGCAACCACCAGTTTTCCCACTTGAGGTCAGGTCGGGATAATTGACCTCCGATCTCAGAGGTATTAGGCGAGTGTGTTACCACAATGCCACCGTGGCACCCTGTATATTATGATAACAATATTAAATAGTTTTATAGAAAACCTTTCCCAACACATGTTCAAAAGTGCTGACAGTGTGTGGAGGGGAATGTCGCCCATTTTCATTTGGCAAAAGTTCTTTTGAATAAGAATATTTTCAATTATTTTTTAAAACAAGGAATATTTTGAAGAATTCTTATGTCTTCCGGGAGTCAGTTCCGCAGCCATGGAGCCACAACGGAGAATCATCTGTCACCAAATTTACCCTTGGTTTTGGCTTCCTAAAAAAATGGTCTTCATTATATTTAAGTGATCTGGTCAATTTTTCACTCATTTTAGATCTGCTCCTCCATGACTTTAAAGATGTTTTAGTGTTAATGGTAAACACCCTTTGAGGATCTGACATATATTTCCATTTAAATGGATTTTCTATTTAAGAGAGTATCACTTAAAGGGGTTGTATTATTTTTCTTGTTCGGTTATAGATCAGTTGAGTACATTGGTGTTAACCTCTGTATTTACTTTGTCTGGCCTAGTGCTGCTCATAAGCATAACGGAGCAACAGTTCTTCATTCGATACATCTGTGCTGTGTATCGGAATGTAAGAAAAAGGTTATACATCATTAGCTGCATTCACCTTTTATATGTGGCCACATATGTGAAGTTTACAGAGATTTCCACTATCTGAATGCCTTTACACGTACACAGTCTATATATTACTGTATTGCCTTTTGGAGAAGAGTATTGACATTACAGGTATTATTGGATATTACAGTGTTTAATTTTATAATGTAAGTTATGAAGGGTTTAATGGTAATCATTACAGTTATTATGTTGTACTTTATACAGTTGACAATGAAAATTGGCAGCTGATTTCAGCAGTTTAAGTGAAATGCAGGGTTTAATATCACTTCCAGCAGCTAAGGTCATTTCAGGACGAGCCGCTCAATGAATCCTGCATGTTACCATGGGCTAGACTCGAACCCACAACCACCGAGGTGAGAGACCAGTGATTAAGTGCCACAGTTATTAACCACCAGCCACTGGGCTCACATAATGAGAGGAGAATAGTTCTAGATGTGACATCAGGGCAGACAATCAGTGGTCAGTCCGCATCTTTCTGTGAACTGGGCTTGAACCCCCTAATGGCATTGACTTCAGAAGTGAGGGTCAAGCTATTAAATTCTAATTCTAATTGGACTTTTGTAGCACTTAATCTCCCCTATTCAAAGGGGAATCTAAGGCGTAACAAAACCAAAACAGTGATTAAGTTGGATAAGCTATTTAAGTGCCAACCTTGTTGACACTTGACCACTGAGGCTCTATAGTGGAGGGGGTGGGGGGTGGAGGGAGGTCATGGATAATGATGAGACTCAAAACCTTGGGGTGGGAAGGGGTCACCAGAGACAAAGTTAAAAACAAAGGCTGTCACTGGCATAGTAAAATGAGACCAGCCATCCATTATGCAAGAACCCATCTGAATGAAGTTACCGTGTTTTAAATAAAACCAACTGGATGTACCAATGAAGCCAACATACCAGATGATGCAAGCAAATATATCGAATATAAAATGTCAAATATCTGTAAAAATAAGGAAAATTATGTGAATAACTAACATCAGGTGGGCATATTTGAGTGAATGCCAAGATTTACCCTAGAAGTTGACTGATTTATACTATTTTATAATATTTTTCAGTTACCCACCCCACTACTCTGTACTCTGTTTCTCAAATTCAGACTGCTTTCAGGTAAACAGCTCATCTATTACAGCCTTCTTCAAAAGCCCAACTGTTGATTTACTAATCAATGAAAACCCCCATTTTATGGCTTGAGGCCTCAGTGAACCAGTGGTTAACATTTACAGTAAAATAGTGCTTACCTGTGTAGTTATGGGTTTGAATCACAGTTCATCACAAGACGTGTTGAATACTGATGACCTGCCGTAATATGAACTGAGGTGCTGAAAAGTCCAATGATAGCCTTTGACTCATTTAAAACTCAAAAATTATGCTATGGATCGGTGTCATATTTTTACGCAAGGTGAGGTAAAACAGTGGCTTGGTCCTCCCTAAATATGGTCTGGATCTTGATTGTATATCCAGAAATGATCTAGATCTAAATTTGAAATCCAGAAATTTTGTAGGTTTTTTTTTCTGAATGCATCCTTTGGGTGAGGGTTTATGCATTCTCAGGCACCACTTGTATACTTTGTATAGAATTTGAAAGTAGTTTGATGAATACACCACATAACATACTTACTACTAGTTCAGAAATACAAGTAGAGAAGTACAAGTTTGGCAGACTTTTACCTCTCAGATTCATAGATTCAATTCTATATTTTACTTTTTAGGTTCAGTTTTATATTTTAGTCTTGTGGGGTCAGTTCCATACATGTACATTAGTCTCATGGGTTCAGCTCTCTATCTAAGTCTTATGGGTACAATTTTTGTACCCAATTCTTTTGGATTTCATTCTATACACAAATCCAATGGGTTGAATTCTCTACTTTAGTCTTGTGGGTTCAATTCTAGATCCCAATCTTTATGGGTTCAACTCTTTTCTGTAGTCTTATAGGTTCAATTCTGTATTTTCAATTTCAATTTTGACAATTCCATCATCACAGTGTAAACTGGTTTTGTTAAATTTGATTTTGTAAAATAAAATAATTACACTTACTAAAATAAATATAATAAGAAGAGACTCAGGTTAATCTAATATAGAGTAAGAAATCTAAAATTCGCCAGGAATCTAAAATTCGCCACCTCTAAAACCTTAGTTAATTTTATGAAGAAAATGATGTTTTTGTCCAAAAATTGGTATTTTTCAGTTCAAAAAGCCTTAATTTACTATACAGTCAACAAATCTCACCAAAATTCATTTATTTTATTAGTATTTTCACATGTGGCGAATTTCAGATATGTGGCGAATTTTAGATTTCTTACTCTACCTACAGTGTAACCTCTGTTATTTCACCATCCTGGGAAGTTGAGATTGTGTTCAGATAATATAAGAGTCATAAAATAGAGGCATTTTACTTAAAACAATAGAGAAGTACAAGTTCGGTAGAGTGGAAATGAGTTCATAAAATAAAAATTTTTTGAAAATACATGTTTGGTTAATAGAGGTTCTTCTGGGTAAAGTGAAAATGTTTAAATTAAACTTTTGGTTTCAACTGTAACCAATTGATTTTAAATTTACGTCAACTAATTCTTTGATTTTCAATTGTTGCAAATTTATTGTACATACTTGTATATATTTCAAGGTTCTCCCTTGAGTTGTTCATTGATTTTTTTTCTGTCGTTGTTTGTGCAGTGTTTGTATCATTTCTGGTTTTAAGTAAAATGTAAGTGAATACGGTATATATACAGTAGAACCAGCTAGTTTTAATGTTAAAATATCAGGTAATACTGTAATTCTGTAGCAATAAATGAAATTATAACCTAGAACTCTGGATATTAAAGGTTCTAGTTATACAGAGCCTATGGTATGTGGAATAAATCAAGTGTTTTGATCTTTTTGCCACTGTTTCAGAATTTACAGAGACAAATAGATATCGATGGGAGGCGGTGAAATTGAAGGCACTGAGGAAAATAGGATTCAAAACAATAATGGAATATACAAGAAAATTGTAATTGTAAGTACTTGATAGTTGTTGGTTAGAGTGAAAGCCCACAGTGTCTCTTGAGGTAATTTAGCGCAAACCCTATTTCAGCATAAACATTAAAAACACAGATGCATTGTGGGAGGCATTAGAACCCAATGAAAATAATTTATTTTTACCTATTTAATGCAGGATCAACAATTGTGTTCTCAAAATAAAATAATTGCTTTAGAAAAAGTTTTTCTTAAATGTGGACCGGAGACCTTTTTCCATGGAAATTATACACATACCGTAAATGACCTTTTTAGCACACCCGTCCTTGTAATTGCACCCTATCTCATTTCCTGGCAATATAGTCCCATGACTGCATCCATCATGCAGAGAACCTGCTCAAGCCATCCAGAAAAAAAAAACATATAATAATATAAGTATTAACTTTTGTTCACACAAGACTTCCACACCACATACAAACACAGAATAATAAATGGATTGTCCCATAAAAAAAATGGCCTTCATAAATTCTGTGGAAAAACATCAGCATGACGGGGTGCACTAAAAGGGGAACTATTTTCCACCAAAATATTGACTAAAACTAGTCTTTCTTTAGGGCACTGTGCGCTAAATAGGTAATTTATGGCACAAGTCCCCACTTGTGTGAAACTGTGACCGCATTTCCTTAAGTTTTTTTTGGCTAGGATGTGCACGCTAAATTTGTACAAGTTAACAGGAAGTATATATTTTCTATTATTTCTGTGCTGAATTACCACTGAGCACTGGAGGCTCAAACATACAAAATATAGAAATAACCAATGACAAGTGAGGGGTTGTAAGAGATTTTATAACGAATAGCTACATTAGGATCATGAAGGCAAAGCCTGAGTAATTTTAATGAGCTATGATGTGTAAAATGATCTCTTATAACTCCAAGATCCGAATCGGTTATTCTATTCTAACATGACAAACTTTTTAATAGTATACGTACTATATATTCTTGGCATTTTAATGTAAAATGTATTATTATTTATAATATTAGTTTTTATGTAGTTCAAATGATTACAATAAAGTCGTAAACTTACAGTGTTAAAATTTAACCAAAAATATCCTGTGTAAAATATTGTGATTCAGGAACCAATGATTGAATAGGGTGCCAATAGGCATCAATGGCAAATCTCAACTTTTGCAACTAGGTGCAGTCTAAACTGGAAAACACCAAATGTCAGCTTTTGTACATGGGGTGCACACTAGGGATGGGTCGGTAGTAAGAGCATTTTAATGAAATACTGTGACGAGATTTGACAACTGCCGCTTCGCTTGTCAGCACATATAATGGAAGGAAGATTTAATTATTCGGAACTTACCAAACATCTGAAGAAATAATAAGCTTTTATCCCATATATTTGTGCATTTAAAGACTTTTTTAGTGATTATGTTGAGCATAACTGCCATGCTTTGGTTACGACACTTTATAACCTCTATCTCGCTTGTCAACACATATTATCAAAGGAAAACTTAAAATATTGGAAACATTCCACAAATGTGAAGAAACTACACACTTTTATCCCATATTTTTGTGCATTTGGGGACTTTTATCTTGATTTGGATGATAGGAAACATCCATGTTTGATTGGGGTGTACTAAAAAGCGGAGTCCCGGAAATGGAACGGTTTCGCATTGGTGACCTCCGATCTAGACATTTTTCATACCGACCCATCCCTTAGTGCACACTGAAGACAAAAACATCAAATCTCATCTTTTGCAACTAGGTGTAGTCTAAACTGGAAAACAGTAAATTTCAGCATTTGTAAATTGGGTGCAGACTAAAGGTAGAAACAGCAAATCTCATCTTTTGCAACTAGGTGTAGTCTAAACTGGAAAGCAGTAAATTTCAACTTTTTTTAATTGGGTGCTCACTAAAGGTAGAAACAGCAAACCTCAGCTTTGGCAAAAAGACTGCCTACTAAAGACAGAAACAACAAATTACAAGTTTAGCCATTAATTGCAGCCTAAACTGAAAAACATCAAATTTCTAATGTCAGTAAATGGGGTGTGTACTTAGTATAGAATCAGTAAATCCCAACCTTATGAAACAGGGTGCATATTAAACACAGAAACAGCAAACCTCCAGTTTTGGTTAAGGGTACATCCTAATCTCAAAAGTTCAAGTCGTATTTACAACCAATGCAGATAATTATAGCTTAGATATTTATTGCTGAAAGTTATAATTATGTAAAAAAATAGAAAAGGACCCTAAAAACAAGTTAAACTTGTGTTGCTTTATTTTATAAATAGTTTGACTGCAATGGCAGAAAAGGCTGCAGATGGAGTTGAAGAATGGTCTTTGCTCTTCGTTTAAGTCTTTTGTCATAACTTTGTGGACTTTATAAAGTTATGACTGTGGCTTTAGCTAGGACCTGCTTTGTTTATACCTATTTAAGACAAATTGAGACATTACTGCAAGATTTAAGGCTGGGATGCGATAAAGGCCCAACTTTTTATGCTAATTTGTTGCAGATAATATATAAATGCAATTGCTAAAATTAATTATTAACTTTGAAGTAGTTAAGAAAAAAGGCTTCTTAATGCTTTTGAATTTGCAGTTTTCCCGTTTCAGCTTTTAATCAAACAAGACTTTTCAGTATGGATTTGTGTAACCACAGGTTTCCAAAATAATGTCCTGGTTTCAATTTATTTTAGTTATAAATGACTGATGTAGCACACCTTAAATACACCTTGATTTAAATAATTTATATCACCTCTACACCAAGATATACCGGCTATAGTCTCTATGTTTCCCTGACATTCTCCATTGGTACTTCACCTTTTTTTTCAATCCCTGGACAATGAAATTTATTGATCATTTTTTCTGCTGTTGTACCTGAGAGTCTCCTTAATAAAGGGGAGATTAAGCACTATCAAAGTCAAATTGGAATTAAAATGTTATTGCACTGAATTAATGGGCACATTATCTGAAGTGCTGAATTCCGAGTAAGTGGACGATCCAAATTAGGCCGAAGGTTTATTTATTTGAGTTGTAACGTCACTTTCAACACTGTATAGATCATATTACAATGGGTATTTTTATGGGCAGAGGAAACCAGTGCATACAGTTGGTCAAGGTCATATACTGTAAGCTCCCGACCATCAGTAAGAAATGACTATCTTTCCCACATATGGCCTGGGGTTTGAACCACCTACCTCAGAGGTGGGGAGCACGTGTGTTACCACGGCACCACCATGGCTCCTCAATAGGCAGAAGGAGGTAAACGCAAAAATTAGCATCCACCACAGGGATAGATGGTAAGATGGTGGGAAGGAAAGTCTGAAAAGATGACTGTTTCACAGTGGTTCGTAATGTGACTCTAAGTGGAAGTTCATTCAACTCGAAGGGTGCTGCAACTGGAAAATTCCAGTTACCAATTTGTTTGTAGTACCGTACTATAGAAGCTGACTATGTCACCATGGCTGATTTTCCTTGAAGTTCCATTGCAGAAACATAAGAAGGCTTATTTTAAATTTAGAATTTATGACACCATATATTATAATTATCATTTATACCTTGTTGACTGGCATTTGCAAATAATTGCTGACTGGGCCATGATGTTTTGAATCTGAAATTGTCCAGTATGTCCAGAATCTAATGAATAAATAAATCTCTTCCATTATTAATTTTTAAAGCCAAAAAGAAGTTTGTCTTCAAATCTTTCAAGGCACCTCAGGCCTTTTAACATGTTAGTAAACGATGGGATATTCACCAGAGTTTGTCAAATTTCTTTTTATTTGGAGGGCAGATCAGCGACCTCATGAGGTCACAAAATTACAAATACCTGAAGAATTTCTCACAGGTCAAGATGATAGAAACAGGGTTTCTTCTCTGGCAACTTTCAAATACTGCGGCAAAAATTCACATTATTTACTGTATTGGTTTTGTATGTGATGAATTGGAAAAAGAATGAAAAGTAATAAATGAAGTCTTAAAGTTGAAGAAAAAAAAATAAATTGAAACATTTTTTTGCCAAGGTTATCATGTAAAGGAATGCAAGTGACAATTACTTCTTCATTCATCAGGGTGAGAAGATAAGTATTCACTTTTCACACTGAAGGAATGTGTGAAAGAATCAATAGACTTCAGTGTAAATTAATAGGAAATACAATATGATGGAGGTTGGGATTCACAGAATCAATGATGCAGTGAATAAATATTGAATTCTTTTCAATATCTGCAATTTATTATGTGCTCAGAACATTTTATGTGTTGGAATTCAAAACTTTAGAAACAGGCTTTTCACTTTACGTTATATTCTTAGCTAATTATTGTTTTGGTTTAAAGTTTTTTCTGTGTTTGGTTGGGGGTGGAAAGGGCTGGTTGTGGGATGTTCTAGAGTTATGTTATCATTATAGACAAACATAAATTGCCAAGAGTTAAGAACATATGTATGATTTTTTTTAGTGATTCGTATTTAAGTTGACCTGCTTTACAGTTGTAAGATGCACTAGAACCTCAAGATATCTTTTTTTGCATAATAATTTATTAATAAATAGAATGTTCATAAAATCAAAGAGGCCCTTTTTGTTAACTAATAGTCAAATGTAAAATTTTGATGAATATAACAGGAGTGAGAATAATTCAAGTATATCAGGCAACAGATTTTCTCATCGTTGTTGTATAGTATATGTTCCTATGTTCCATGATAATGCTCACATGATTTTCTCTTTTGGTTGAGTCATATAACCTTCATAAATATTAAAACTAAATTTTATAATTGCAGCTAAATGTATTTTATTTATTTATTTGGGGTTTTACGTCGCTTTCAACACTGTACAGGTCATATCACGACGGGTAGTTGGAAGGGCAGAGGAAACCAGTACATACAGTTCGCTAGGGTTCTGTACTGTAAACTGCCGACCAACGGTAAGCAACTACCAGCTTTCCCACTTAAGGCCATGACGGGGATCAAAACCCGGCCTCAGAGGTGGGAGGCGAGAGTGTTACCACTCTGCCACCGTGGCCCCTGCAGCTAAATGTAAGACTGATCAATGTAGTTAATGTGACAGTGACAAGTAGAAGTAATGATGACAGTAAGCCCACATTTATTCCAAAACACATAATCTTGTTAATTGTTATACTAGCAGAATATAATATTATAAAGACCGGAAGTGCGCAGTGAATGAAAATCCGTCTGTGCGCATAGAATCTGCTGGGAGTAAAACCTCCGATAACCGCCGCTGAAAAACGGAAGTGTCGTTTCGAATTTCTCGTTTGGAAATTTGTCTACTTTTACGAGGGCGATCATGCATTCAAAACAATATGGTGGCTCCCTGACGGCGCTCTGGCATTATTTGAAATTTTTGCCGGGCATATATCCTGTAACAAACGCCCTCACAATCGGTATTTATTACTACAATTTACTTAGGTAGATGAATGTCACAATCTTAAGCCTTAGCAGGAGGATCAAATTGAAACAAAGGCCATCAGAACTAGTTGTGGTGTGATTTCTGCATGATTGCCACTTGATATAAAATGTATAATAAATTTCTTCCCTTGCAATAAAAGGGACGTATTCCATATTCGCAGCCAACTCGAAAGAGGAAGCGGATGGCTACGTCACTACTGGGGTCACCTCGATTCCCAGGTATCTTGCCACTATTATGCGTCCATTTTTTATGTCAGCTGACTTGTTAGTCAGCTGACATTATGTCGTCACTCTGCGGCGTGGGTGTACGCGTCCGCGTCCGCGTGAACAACTTCTCCTCCAAAACTACAAGGCCTAGAGACGTGCTGTTTTTTTTAAAAGATACCTTATCTATCGAGGATGAAAAATTGTTCAAGGCATGCAAATCTGTCTGTTCGTCTGTTTGCTAGAGACATTACAAGGGGGGTACCCCCACCAAAAGTGTGAAAATTTCAACACTTAATCACAATTTTCTCAGTGACTATTGCAGGGATTTCTCTCATATCTTGCATATATGTACTAGGCCACAGGTAGATTCTCTTGTGTGAGTATGAGACCTGGATCTGTCTTACTTTTTTTTTAATAAATTTTTTTAATAATTTTTAATGCATTAAAATTCATGAAATCATGCACAAAATCATTTATAACTTGAAAAGTGTTGCATTTAGAGCATTTTGTTAAAATATGTTATTCAGCTACTTTTTTCATAGCTACAATATGGTGAGTAAGTTGGGTGCCTGTCTCAATAGCTAAGTGAGTAATAGCTACTTTTGGGCTTTTCAGTAACTTCCATCATGAGTAAAATCACTTGTAACTTAAAAACTATTGCATTTAGAGAATTTCGTATAAATATGTTATTCAGCTACTTTTGGGTCAGCTATAACATAGTAAAATTTTAGACCTGTAGCTCATGGCATAGCTGAGTAATAGCTACTTTTAGGTTATCACTGTTGAGTAAATCGCTTATAACTTCAAAACTATTGCATTTAGAGAATTTCGTATAAATATGTTATTCAGCTACTTTTGGGTCAGCTATAACATAGTAAAATTTCAGACCTGTAGCTCATGGCATAGCTGAGTAATAGCTACTTTTAGGTTATCACTGTTGAGTAAATCGCTTATAACTTGGAAACTATTGCATTTACAGTATTTTGTTTCAATGTGTTATTCACCTATTTTGGGATCAGCTATAACATTGTGAAGTTTCTGATCTGTGGCTCATTTCATAGCTGAGTAATAGCTACTTTGAAGTTCTCACTATTGAGTAAATCACTTGTAACTTAAAACCTATTGCATTTAGAGAATTTCGTATAAATATGTTATTCAGCTACTTTTGGGCCAGCTATAACATAGTGAAATTTCAGATCTGTAGGTCATGGCATAGCTGAGTAATAGCTACTTTAAAGTTCTCACTATTGAGTAAATCAGTTGTAATTGGAAAACTATTGCATTTAGAGAATTTCGTATAAATATGTTATTCAGCTACTTTTGGGTCAGCTATAACATAGTAAAATTTCAGACCTGTAGCTCATGGCATAGCTGAGTAATAGCTACTTTTAGGTCATCACTATTGAGTAAATCAGTTGTAACTTGAAAACTATTGCATTTACAGTATTTTGCTTAAATATGTTGTTCACCTACTTTTGGGTCAGCTATAACATAGTAAAATTTCAGACCTGTAGCTCATTGCATAGCTGAGTAATAACTACTTTGAGGTTCTCACTATTGAGTAAATCAGTTGTAATTGCAAAACTATTGCATTTAGAGAATTTCGTATAAATGTTATTCAGCTACTTTTGGGCCAGCTATAACATAGTGAAATTTCAGATCTGTAGGTCATGGCATAGCTGAGTAATAGCTACTTTGAATTTCTCACTATTGAGTAAATCAGTTGTAATTGGAAAACTATTGCATTTAGAGAATTTCGTATAAATATGTTATTCAGCTACTTTTGGGTCAGCTATAACATAGTAAAATTTCAGACCTGTAGCTCATGGCATAGCTGAGTAATAGCTACTTTTAGGTCATCACTATTGAGTAAATCAGTTGTAACTTCAAAACTATTGCATTTACAGTATTTTGCTTAAATATGTTGTTCACCTACTTTTGGGTCAGCTATAACATAGTAAAATTTCAGAGCTGTAGCTCATTGCATAGCTGAGTAATAACTACTTTGAGGTTCTCACTATTGAGTAAATCAGTTGTAATTGCAAAACTATTGCATTTAGAGAATTTAGTATAAATATGTTATTCAGCTACTTTTGGGTCAGCTATAACATAGTAAAATTTCAGACCTGTAGCTCATGGCATAGCTGAGTAATAGCTACTTTTAGGTTATCACTGTTGAGTAAATCACTTATAACTTGGAAACTATTGCATTTAGAGTATTTTGTTTCAATATGTTATTCACCTATTTTGGGGTCAGCTATAACATAGTGAAGTTCCAGACCTGTGGCTCATTGCATAGCTGAGTAATAGCTACTTTGAAGTTCTCACTGTTGAGTAAATCAGTTGTAATTGGAAAACTATTGCCTTTACAGAAATTTGTGCAAATATGTTATTCAGCTACTTTTGGGTCAGCTATAACATAGTGAAATTACAGACCTGTAGCTCATGGCACAACTGAGCAATAGCTATTCTCAGGTTCTCACTATTGAGTAAATCAGTTGTAACTTGAAAACTATTGCATTTACAGTATTTTGCTTAAATATGTTGTTCACCTACTTTTAGGTCAGCTATAACAGAGCAAAAATTCAGACTTGTAGCTCATTGCATAGCTGAGTAATAGTTACTTTGAGGTTCTCACTCTTGAGTAAATCAGTTGTAACTTGAAAACTATTACATTTAGAGTATTTTGTTAAATATGTTATTCACACACGTTTTGGTCAGCTATAACATAGTGAAATTGCAGACCTCTATGTCATGGCATAGCTGAGCAATAGCTTCTTTCAGGTTCTCACTGTTGAGTAAATCATTGTATCCAACCTGTAGGAAATCATGGGCTGGGAATCTGTTAATATGGTCCGATTTGACCTTGGAACCCTCCTTCAAGGTCAAATGAGGATAGCCAAACATAAAAGTGCTTATAACTCGATTATTATTGGTCCTAGAGGTTTGGAATGAAAACCAACCTATAGAAAATCATGAGCTGTGAATTTTTTGGTGTGGTCGGATTTCACCTTGGACCCCTCCTTCAAGGTCAAATGAGGATAGCCAAACTTAAAAGTGCTTATAACTCGCTTATTATTGGTCCTAGAGGTTTGGAATGGAAAACCAACCTATAGAAAATCATGGGCTGGGAATCGTTTGGTGTGGTCGGATTTCACCTTAGACCCCTCCTTCCAAGTCAAACGAAGATAGCCAAACTTAAAGTGCTTATAACTCGCGTATTATTGGTCTTGGAGGTTTGGGATGGTAAACCAACATATAGGAAATCATGGGCTGGGATTCTTTTGGTGTGGTCAGATTTGACCTGGGACCCCTCCTTCAAGGTCAATTGAGGATAGCCAAACTTACAATTGCTTAGAACTCGCTTATTATTGGTCCTACAGGTTTGGGATGGTAAACAAGCTACAGGAAATCATGGGCTGGGAATTTTTTTGTGTGGTCGGATTTGACCTTGGACCCCTCCGTCAAGGTCAAACAAGGATAGCCAAACTTAAAAAGTGCCTATGACTCACTTATTATTGGTCCGAGAGGTTTGGGATGGTAAACTATCCTAAATTCTTTGGCTGGGAATCTTTTGGTATGGTCAGATTTGACCTTTGGACCCCTTCTTCATGGTCGAACGAGGATATTGCATTTATAGTATTTCTCTAAATATTTTTAACCTACTTTTTACACTTAAACAATTACCTTGTTACTTTATTTCATAATACCATTTGCAGGGCACAACTTTTTTGTCCCTTTCTTCTGTCAGCTTCGGAATATCTTTCGAACATGCTGTTCAGTTACCATTTACTGTATTTCTGTACAGCCCTTTCCCTGATAATTATGCTTTCCTCTCATTATCACCATCACAAATCAAAAACATTCAGTCAGCTGACACAGTGCCCGTTCACGGGCACTCTCCTCTTGTCTTGAATGTTGGCCGGATACCTGCAGCCTCCCGAGTAAGCATTCAGTTCCACATGGTAAGCTTGTAGCTTATAAAAGCTACATTCAAGTAATTAAAATTTTCAAATTTATAAATGTAACGGGATAGTTGGATATTGAATTTAGGAGGTTTTACTGTACTCTTGTTGTTGACACTTTTCAATCCAGACTACACTCTGCAGTGTGGATGCTCAACCCAGAGTGAGACTTCAACCCTCAGTCCTTGTTATCATGTATTTGTGTGTGAGCTGGGTCTTAGCTGACTTCAAGAAAATATGCAACATTGATTACCATATGTTACTGATATGATTTCTTTTCAGAATTTCTTGATGTTAATAGAAACTTTTATTGCGTTAATACATCCTATCCAATGGACAATTGCTTTACCGGTCAGCACGACCGGTCCGGCCAAATGTCAGAAAAAGACGTCCTGTAAAACTACCAGCAGGACCGGTCACAGACTGTGCATTCACCAGGTGGCGCGAGGTATATCATTTCCTGTCTGGTCATAATGACGTCATAGCATTTTTTTCGTGTCTTATCCTATTAAGACCCCTAGTAAGCTGATAGCGGGGCCGGATGGGTGGGCCTTGCCTGTCCATTGGATAGGGTATTTACTTTATTGGATAGGGTATTTACTTATTAAATTTGCAATTTTATTGCGTTAATACATCCTATCCAATGGACAATTGCTGAATAACAGGCATCTTTTTCGTTAGGCGCGAAAGAGTGTGCAGATATTTTTCAACAGAGATACGTTTTTGAAGTTTTACAACGAACTCTTCCATTTTATTTTATTTCAAGTAGTACGAATTATTTCTACTAGTTTTCTGATCATCATGTCGTCTCCTGGACAGAAATGAGGTTCTTGCGGGCATGTTATGGCCCTATTCGAAAACCACAAGAAGTGCGCGCATTGTCGTGAGAAGGGGGTGGGAGATGACCCCTGTGTCAAGAAACAAGATTGTCAGATATGTAAGGAGTTTATGCCTTCTCAGATTATTCAACTGGCCACCCCGACTTACAAGGCAAGAAAAGAACGTGGAGAGCAGAAGAAATCTGAAGCTAGCAGTGATGCGACCCCCACTCTCGTGGACCCATCAGAGGTCACTCTGTTGGGAGGGGTAGTACTGACAAGCCGTCTTCAGTTGAATCTTCTCCCAAGTAGAAGAAGAAGCGTTCTGATGGCTCTCCAAGATCCAGCAAACGTAAACACAGCAGTAAGCCCACTTCAGATGATCTCAAGTCCCTTGATAACAAGTGGAGTGAGAGGTTTTCCTGTCTAGAAGCTATGCTTCTTAACCAGTCCTTTGCTGTGCCGGTGAGACCTGTCAGTACTGCTTCTGTGGTGCCCAGAGAACACCCTTTCTTTGATCCGGGTGCTTCTACTAGTGTTATATTTGCTGACAGTTCTGGCTCCGGTCTTGCTCAGACTGCCAGTGATTCTTCACAGCTGACAGCTTCCCAACCTCCGCTGGGGGTTCCCGGTACGAGTGCTGTGAGAAATGGGAATGGGAGTGCTACCCGCCCTGTTCAGGGTCCTGGTACCTCTGATGTGGCCAGCCAGCCTTTACAGGCTCCCGGTGCTGAGTTAGCCACCCAGCCTTTACAGTCTCCCAGTGCAGGGACAGCCACCCAGCCTCCACAGGCTCCTGGTGCAGGTCCTGAAGTTCTGCCCACTGGCATTGAGTCTACGCAGTTGAACAAGCCACTTCCCGGTGTATGACCTGATGAGTTTGCCGGTGAATCTGACAGTAAGGCAGAAGTGGATGGGGAACTGGCTTCACCAGCTAGTGTGCACGTCCAGGGTGATTTACTGGAAGATGCGACTGACCAGGACCTCTCTGAAGATGCCAACTACAGGGAGACTATCAGAGGGGTCAGATCCTTCATGGGCTGGCATCAGATCCCGGACTATGACCATGCATCTGCCTCCCTGGATGATAATCCTTTTGCCAGTTCCCGAACCAAACCAGCCGGTAAAGTCTCAATGAGGTTACCGGTAGATGAGTGGCTGTGCAGGAAATTTGAGAGACTTAATGTGACTGTTGCTGAAGGTTACCCTTCCAGGAACTCTGAGACTGGTGGACTGCTATGAGACCAGTTTGTGAAGACACCCAGGTCATCAAAATGGTATGCTATGCATACAGATAAGAAGGACTCTGCATCTGCAACTGTATGTGACTGGTCTCCGGAACTGGACAAACTCAACAGCACCTTTACCAGAGTGGCCAGACGTAGTTTGCCTTCTACCCTGCTTCCCGTACTTTTAGCCAGGACACATTAATAAGGTGGGAGAGGGCGTTCCGGGAACAGTCAGTGATGTGTACACAGTTGAAGTCACTCAGGGTGGACACTGGAAAAGGCAAAGCAGCAGAGAAAACACAGCAAGCAGTTGAAGAACTTGAATATCTGGTGACATTCAACCGTTCAATTTCACAAGCTATGCAGCGTACAATGCAGGATCTCTCAGAGGGAGTATTTATCAGCATGGCCAACCTCACTGTGGCACGTAGAGACAGCTATTTAGAATTTATATGTGGTGGAGTAAAGCCAGATACCTTGACTGCCTTACGTACAGCACCAGTTCATCTTAACTCTCTGTTTCTGGATAGTTTGCTGGTCAAGGCTGAAGATGAAATTTCCCGTAGTGAGGAGAGGTGTTCTTCTGGCAGTGTACACAGGAAACCCGGACGTTTTCATCGGACCGGAAGCCCACTACTCCGGCCTGGATGCAAATTAGAGACCGGCAAGTTGGACATAAAGGTCGTGGTAAAGCCTCAAACTTCACCCAAAAGCCGGCCAAGGGTTTCAAGAAGCATAAATGACAATTACTGTGTTTTAAATGTAGCCGGAGTGAAGAACTCTGTACATGTATCCGGCTAGAAGGAAGATTTAAACCCTTCACCAGTGGTCAACAAGAGCGAGACTAGTTTCACATGTAAACTCTTTTGATGCAAATGTTCATTCTGTCACAGGGTTACCACAAAAGAAAGGTGTAAATCCCAATTACTGTTACAATCATACAGAAATAAAGCATGTGAACAATGTTTCCTGTGTAGGTCACTTGAGTTCTGCAAATACTGTCACAAATGTCCCAACTGTTGTCATAATTCACCTGTAGGGGCAAGACTACAACAGTTTGGGTAGAAATGGGAGGCTCTGGGTTCGAGTCCAAAAGTAGTCACAATACTGAGAGAGGGTTACACCCTTCCCTTCTGGTTCAGACCCAACCTAACCAGGTCACCAACGGGCCTAAGCAACTATCTCAACCCACAGAGACAGTCCCACCTTCTGGAGGCACTGTATCAGCTGACAAACAAAAATGCAGTCGAACCGGTAGCAAACCAAAACTCACTGGGTTTTTACAACCGGCTATTTTTGGTACCCAACAACCGGTGGAGACCCATCCTGGACCTGAGCACTCTGAACACCTTCCTAAACACAGAGTCATTCAAAATGGAGACCCCAGAGACTATAAGGACCTCCCTTCAGATAGGGGAGTGGGTCACTTCCATAGACTTCAAGGACGTATACTTCCACATACCAATTCACGGTCATTCCAGGAAGTACATGCGTTTTCATATCCAGGGTCAGTCCTACCAGTTCAAAGCCCTACCCTTTGGTCTGTCCACAGCACCTATGGAGTTCACACTGGTGGCCAAAGAGGTCAAACTGATGGCCTTACAGAGGGGTATAAGAATCCACCAGTACCTAGACGCCTGGTTGGTGAGAGCCACGTCCCACCAAACTTGTCTCGAGCATACACAGACCTTGGTAGCTCTCTGTCGAGAACTAGGGTGGCTGGTGAATGAGGAGAAGTCAGAACTGGCACCAAAACAGGTCTTCAACTTCGTAGGTTACCAGTTCGACCTCAGGGAGGGCACTCACTTAAACGAACGCACTGCAAGGGGAACCTGGTCAGCTCCAGAAAGCAAGTTGCACATAAATCACTTGGAGCTAAAGGCGGTCTTTCTGGCCTTAAAAGAGTTCCAAGACCTCTGTTCAAACAACATAGTCCTGGTAGCCACAGACAACACAACAGTGGTTGCCTATATCAACAAAGAGGAGGGGGGGGGGGTGAAGTCGGGCTCCCTGTGTGCCCTATTGTGGAGAATCCTGTCCTGGTGCACCAGGAAGCAGGTAACTCTCAAGGCATGTCACATCCCCGGCTGGCTGAACGTGGTAGCAGACAAGCTATCCAGGCTAGGCCAGACCATTCAGACGGAATGGTCCCTTCACCCAGAAGTGTTCAAAGCTATATGCTCCTGATGGCACCAGCCACAGGTGGACTTGTTTGCCACCAGATTCAACAAAAAACTACCACAATTTGTATCACCGGTTCCAGACCCCCAGGCATGGGCAGTGGATGCACTCAGCCTGTCATGGGAAAATCTGGACCCATACGCCTTTCCACCTGCAGCCATTTTGGGCAAAGTGGTGGAGAAGTTGCAGGACTACCCTTGCAACAGGATTATTCTGATTGCCCCAGGGTGGCCCAACATGCCCTGGTTTTGGGATCTTGTGGCAATGTCCAGTCAGATCCCCCTGTCTCTGCCCAACCTGCCCAATCTGGTGTCCCAACCATTCAACCAGACCCTGCACAGGAACTTGTCAAACCAGAATCTACATGCCTGGCTCCTAGAGCCACAGCAATCAAGGAGCAGGGATTCTTTGAGGCAGTGGCAGCACGAATTGAGGCTCCTCAGAGATGATCAACCAGATCTGTCTATGAGGCAAAGTGGACCATTTTTACAAAGTGGTGCCTCAGTAATCAGGTGGACTTCAGGGCACCACCTCTGAAAGCCATAGCTGACTTCCTGTTGCACTTATTTCAGGACAGGAAGTTACAACCAAGTACCATTGATAGATACAGATCAGCCATTGCTGACAAGTTGGGCAACTCCACCATTAATGTCAGCAAAGATGAGAATCTCACCTGTCTCTTGGATAGCTTCCATAGAGACAGGCCCAAGGGCAGGAGGGGTATACCCTCCTGGAACCTGTCCTTGGTATTATACCAGCTGACTAAGGCTCCCTTTGAACCCTTAAAGGAGGCATCACTAAAACACTTGACCTTCAAGACTGTTTTTCTGTTGGCCCTGGGTTCTGGTAAATGCAGGAGTGAGATCCATGCTTGGCTTCACAAGAATATCCGACACCAGTCAGATTGGTCTAAGGTGTCCTTGTACCCTTCACCCAGCTTTCTATCCAAGAATCAGCTGGCTAAGGAGGGCCCAGATAGTGTGGCTCCAGTGGTCATACCAGCCCTGGCCCCCACTTTGGATAAGTCACTCAAAGGTGACAGGTCTTTGTGTCCAGTGAGAGCCCTTCGGTATTACTTGGACATGACCTCAGATCTTAGGCAGAACAAGGAGTTGGTCTTTGTCTCCTTCAAGGAAGGTTTTGTTAAAGACATCTCACCTGCCACCATCTCCTCATGGATCAAACAAACTGTGATCCTTTGTTATGAGCTCTCTGATCAGGAGGCCCTCACACTTCATCAGGTCAAAGCCCATGATGTCAGGGCCTTTGCTGTGTCTAAGGCCTTCCAGTCGGGGGGTCTCCTTAGAGCAGATTTTGTCAGCCTGTCACTGGAAATCCCATAACACCTTCACACAGTTCTATCTGAAGGATGTAGCTTGGGCTGATACAGAGCTTTTTCATTTAGGGCCCAACAGGTTCACCACCAAGCCCAAAAATGAGGAGATTTGTAGATATGTAAATATGTATATATGTTATATAAAAAAAAACAAAAAAAAAACAAAAAAAAACTTTGACTTGCTTTCTTTGGGAAGTTTATTTCTTATGGGACTGAACTCAACCCTCTCTTCCTATTCTCAGAGCAAGTCTGAGAAACAAGGGGGGGGGGGGCAACCTTGGACTTCCGGATAACCGGTTAGTCTTAGCCTACCTCGACCTGGAGGTCATCTGACCCTAGGTCAAAATTGGCCTTTCAGTTTTGTTCTGTTATGAGTTCACTATGTCCCTAGCAGCTTACCCGCCTGCCAAGCGGTAGTTATTCAGCAATTGTCCATTGGATAGGATGTATTAATGCAATAAAATTGCAAATTTAATAAGTAAATTAAATTTTTATAAGTTAATACCCTATCCAATGGACAGGCAAGGCCCACCCATCCGGCCCCGCTATCAGCTTACTAGGGGTCTTAATAGGATTAGACACGAAAAAGATGCTATGACATCATTATGACCAGACAGGAAATGATATACCTTGCGCCACCTGGCGAATGCACACTCTGTGACCGGTCCTGCTGGTAGTTTTACAGGACGTCTTTTTCTGACGTTTGGCGGGACTGGTCGCACCGACTGGTAAAGCAATTGTCCATTGGATAGGGTATTAACTTATAAAAATTTAGTTTACTTATTAAATTTGCAATTTAATGTCAATAGTGTTAAGAATGAATATATTTTACTGTAGGTGAGTTCATTTTTTTAGATTTTTTCTTTATTTTTGAACTTTTTAGACGATGATTTTTTTTTTGTTATAATGAATTCTCTGGTGCCACAACAAACATACTATCATATCCTTGATTCAGATATCATGGATTATGGATGGAAGGTCATCAACCATAACTTACGACCACATTTTAAAAAATAACCTCTTTTATGAAATAAATGTTTGTATATATAAGATACATCAATTGATTTTTATGTCAGCTGACTTGTCAGTCAGCTGGCATTATGTCGTCACTCTGCGGCGTGGGCGTACGCGTACGCGTCCGCGTGAACAACTTCTCCTCCAAAACTACAAGGCCTAGAGACGTGCTGTTTTTTTTAAAAGATACCTTATCTATCGAGGATGAAAAAGGCATGCAAATCTGTCTGTTCGTCTGTTTGCTAGAGACATTACAAGGGGGGTACCCCCACCAAAAGTGTGAAAATTTCAACTTTTTGTCACAATTTTCTCAGTGACTATTGCAGGGATTTCTCTCATATCTTGCATATATGTACTAGGCCAGAGGTAGATTCTCTTGTGTGAGTATGAGACCTGGATCTCTCTTACTTTTTTTTTAATAAATTTTTTTAATAATTTTTAATGCATTAACATTCATGAAATCATGCACAAAATCATTTAAAACTTGAAAACTGTTGCATCTAGAGCATTTTGTTAAAATATGTTATTCAGCTACTTTTTTCATAGCTACAATATGGTGAGTAAGTTGGGTGCCTGTCTCAATAGCTAAGTGAGTAATAGCTACTTTTGGGCTTTTCAGTAACTTCCATCATGAGTAGAATCACTTGTAACTTAAAAACTATTGCATTTAGAGAATTTCGTATAAATATGTTATTCAGCTACTTTTGGGTCAGCTATAACATAGTAAAATTTTAGACCTGTAGCTCATGGCATAGCTGAGTAATAGCTACTTTTAGGTTATCACTGTTGAGTAAATTGCTTATAACTTCAAAAGTATTGCATTTAGAGAATTTCGTATAAATATGTTATTCAGCTACTTTTGGGTCAGCTATAACATAGTAAAATTTCAGACCTGTAGCTCATGGCATAGCTGAGTAATAGCTACTTTTAGGTTATCACTGTTGAGTAAATCGCTTATAACTTGGAAACTATTGCATTTAGAGTATTTTGTTTCAATATGTTATTCACCTATTTTGGGATCAGCTATAACATAGTGAAGTTTCAGATCTGTGGCTCATTGCATAGCTGAGTAATAGCTACTTTGAAGTTCTCACTATTGAGTAAATCAGTTGTAATTGGAAAACTATTGCATTTAGAGAATTTCGTATAAATATGTTATTCAGCTACTTTTGGGTCAGCTATAACATAGTAAAATTTCAGACCTGTAGGTCATGGCATAGCTGAGTAATAGCTACTTTTAGGTCATCACTATTGAGTAAATCAGTTGTAACTTGAAAACTATTGCATTTACAGTATTTTGCTTAAATATGTTGTTCACCTACTTTTGGGTCAGCTATAACATAGTAAAATTTCAGACCTGTAGCTCATGGCATAGCTGAGTAATAGCTACTTTTAGGTCATCACTATTGAGTAAATCAGTTGTAACTTGAAAACTATTGCATTTACAGTATTTTGCTTTAATATGTTGTTCACCTACTTTTGGGTCAACTATAACATAGTGAAATTTCAGACCTGTAGCTCATTGCATAGCTGAGTAATAACTACTTTGAGGTTCTCACTATTGAGTAAATCAGTTGTAATTGGAAAATTATTGCATTTAGAGAATTTAGTATAAATATGTTATTCAGCTACTTTTGGGTCAACTATAACATAGTAAAATTTCAGACCTGTAGCTCATGGCATAGCTGAGTAATAGCTACTTTTAGGTCATCATTATTGAGTAAATCAGTTGTAACTTGAAAACTATTGCATTTACAGTATTTTGCTTAAATATGTTGTTCACCTACTTTTGGGTCAGCTATAACATAGTAAAATTTCAGACCTGTAGCTCATGGCATAGCTGAGTAATAGCTACTTTTAGGTCATCACTATTGAGTAAATCAGTTGTAACTTGAAAACTATTGCATTTACAGTATTTTGCTTAAATATGTTGTTCACCTACTTTTGGGTCAGCTATAACATAGTAAAATTTCAGACCTGTAGCTCATGGCATAGCTGAGTAATAGCTACTTTGAGGTTATCACTGTTGAGTAAATCAGTTGTAATTGGAAAACTATTGCATTTAGAGAATTTAGTATAAATATGTTATTCAGCTACTTTTGGGTCAACTATAACATAGTAAAATTTCAGACCTGTAGCTCATGGCATAGCTGAGTAATAGCTACTTTTAGGTCATCACTATTGAGTAAATCAGTTGTAACTTGAAAACTATTGCATTTACAGTATTTTGCTTAAATATGTTGTTCACCTACTTTTGGGTCAGCTATAACATAGTAAAATTTCAGACCTGTAGCTCATGGCATAGCTGAGTAATAGCTACTTTTAGGTCATCACTATTGAGTAAATCAGTTGTAACTTGAAAACTATTGCATTTACAGTATTTTGCTTAAATATGTTGTTCACCTACTTTTGGGTCAGCTATAACATAGTAAAATTTCAGACCTGTAGCTCATGGCATAGCTGAGTAATAGCTACTTTTAGGTCATCACTATTGAGTAAATCAGTTGTAACTTGAAAAATATTGCATTTACAGTATTTTGCTTAAATATGTTGTTCGCCTACTTTTGGGTCAGCTATAACATAGTAAAATTTCAGACCTGTAGCTCATGGCATAGCTGAGTAATAGCTACTTTTAGGTTATCACTGTTGAGTAAATCGCTTATAACTTGGAAATTATTGCATTTAGAGTATTTTGTTTCAATATGTTATTCACCTATTTTGGGGTCAGCTATAACATAGTGAAGTTCCAGACCCGTGACTCATTGCATAGCTGAGTAATAGCTACTTTTAGGTTATCACTGTTGAGTAAATCGCTTATAACTTGGAAACTATTGCATTTAGAGTATTTTGTTTCCCTATGTTATTCACCTATTTTGGGATCAGCTATAACATAGTGAAGTTTCAGATCTGTGGCTCATTGCATAGCTGAGTAATAGCTACTTTGAAGTTCTCACTATTGAGTAAATCAGTTGTAATTGGAAAACTATTGCATTTAGAGAATTTCGTATAAATATGTTATTCAGCTACTTTTGGGTCAGCTATAACATAGTGAAATTACAGACCTGTAGCTCATGGCATAGCTGAGTAATAGCTACTTTTAGGTCATCACTATTGAGTAAATCAGTTGTAACTTGAAAACTATTGCATTTACAGTATTTTGCTTAAATATGTTGTTCACCTACTTTTGGGTCAGCTATAACATAGTAAAATTTCAGACCTGTAGCTCATGGCATAGCTGAGTAATAGTTACTTTTAGGTCATCACTATTGAGTAAATCAGTTGTAACTTGAAAACTATTGCATTTACAGTATTTTGCTTAAATATGTTGTTCGCCTACTTTTGGGTCAGCTATAACATAGTAAAATTTCAGACCTGTAGCTCATGGCATAGCTGAGTAATAGCTACTTTTAGGTTATCACTGTTGAGTAAATCGCTTATAACTTGGAAATTATTGCATTTAGAGTATTTTGTTTCAATATGTTATTCACCTATTTTGGGGTCAGCTATAACATAGTGAAGTTCCAGACCCGTGACTCATTGCATAGCTGAGTAATAGCTACTTTTAGGTTATCACTGTTGAGTAAATCGCTTATAACTTGGAAACTATTGCATTTAGAGTATTTTGTTTCAATATGTTATTCACCTATTTTGGGATCAGCTATAACATAGTGAAGTTTCAGATCTGTGGCTCATTGCATAGCTGAGTAATAGCTACTTTGAAGTTCTCACTATTGAGTAAATCAGTTGTAATTGGAAAACTATTGCATTTAGAGAATTTCGTATAAATATGTTATTCAGCTACTTTTGGGTCAGCTATAACATAGTGAAATTACAGACCTGTAGCTCATGGCATAGCTGAGTAATAGCTACTTTTAGGTCATCACTATTGAGTAAATCAGTTGTAACTTGAAAACTATTGCATTTACAGTATTTTGCTTAAATATGTTGTTCACCTACTTTTGGGTCAGCTATAACATAGTAAAATTTCAGACCTGTAGCTCATGGCATAGCTGAGTAATAGCTACTTTGAGGTTATCACTGTTGAGTAAATCAGTTGTAATTGGAAAACTATTGCATTTAGAGAATTTAGTATAAATATGTTATTCAGCTACTTTTGGGTCAACTATAACATAGTAAAATTTCAGACCTGTAGCTCATGGCATAGCTGAGTAATAGCTACTTTTAGGTCATCACTATTGAGTAAATCAGTTGTAACTTGAAAACTATTGCATTTACAGTATTTTGCTTAAATATGTTGTTCACCTACTTTTGGGTCAGCTATAACATAGTAAAATTTCAGACCTGTAGCTCATGGCATAGCTGAGTAATAGCTACTTTTAGGTCATCACTATTGAGTAAATCAGTTGTAACTTGAAAACTATTGCATTTACAGTATTTTGCTTAAATATGTTGTTCACCTACTTTTGGGTCAGCTATAACATAGTAAAATTTCAGACCTGTAGCTCATGGCATAGCTGAGTAATAGCTACTTTTAGGTCATCACTATTGAGTAAATCAGTTGTAACTTGAAAACTATTGCATTTACAGTATTTTGCTTAAATATGTTGTTCGCCTACTTTTGGGTCAGCTATAACATAGTAAAATTTCAGACCTGTAGCTCATGGCATAGCTGAGTAATAGCTACTTTTAGGTTATCACTGTTGAGTAAATCGCTTATAACTTGGAAATTATTGCATTTAGAGTATTTTGTTTCAATATGTTATTCACCTATTTTGGGGTCAGCTATAACATAGTGAAGTTCCAGACCCGTGACTCATTGCATAGCTGAGTAATAGCTACTTTTAGGTTATCACTGTTGAGTAAATCGCTTATAACTTGGAAACTATTGCATTTAGAGTATTTTGTTTCCCTATGTTATTCACCTATTTTGGGATCAGCTATAACATAGTGAAGTTTCAGATCTGTGGCTCATTGCATAGCTGAGTAATAGCTACTTTGAAGTTCTCACTATTGAGTAAATCAGTTGTAATTGGAAAACTATTGCATTTAGAGAATTTCGTATAAATATGTTATTCAGCTACTTTTGGGTCAGCTATAACATAGTGAAATTACAGACCTGTAGCTCATGGCATAGCTGAGTAATAGCTACTTTTAGGTCATCACTATTGAGTAAATCAGTTGTAACTTGAAAACTATTGCATTTACAGTATTTTGCTTAAATATGTTGTTCACCTACTTTTGGGTCAGCTATAACATAGTAAAATTTCAGACCTGTAGCTCATGGCATAGCTGAGTAATAGCTACTTTTAGGTCATCACTATTGAGTAAATCAGTTGTAACTTGAAAACTATTGCATTTACAGTATTTTGCTTAAATATGTTGTTCGCCTACTTTTGGGTCAGCTATAACATAGTAAAATTTCAGACCTGTAGCTCATGGCATAGCTGAGTAATAGCTACTTTTAGGTTATCACTGTTGAGTAAATCGCTTATAACTTGGAAATTATTGCATTTAGAGTATTTTGTTTCAATATGTTATTCACCTATTTTGGGGTCAGCTATAACATAGTGAAGTTCCAGACCCGTGACTCATTGCATAGCTGAGTAATAGCTACTTTTAGGTTATCACTGTTGAGTAAATCGCTTATAACTTGGAAACTATTGCATTTAGAGTATTTTGTTTCCATATGTTATTCACCTATTTTGGGATCAGCTATAACATAGTGAAGTTTCAGATCTGTGGCTCATTGCATAGCTGAGTAATAGCTACTTTGAAGTTCTCACTATTGAGTAAATCAGTTGTAATTGGAAAACTATTGCATTTAGAGAATTTCGTATAAATATGTTATTCAGCTACTTTTGGGTCAGCTATAACATAGTGAAATTACAGACCTGTAGCTCATGGCATAGCTGAGTAATAGCTACTCTTAGGTCATCACTATTGAGTAAATCAGTTGTAACTTGAAAACTATTGCATTTACAGTATTTTGCTTAAATATGTTGTTCACCTACTTTTGGGTCAGCTATAACATAGTAAAATTTCAGACCTGTAGCTCATGGCATAGCTGAGTAATAGCTACTTTTAGGTTATCACTGTTGAGTAAATCGCTTATAACTTGGAAATTATTGCATTTAGAGTATTTTGTTTCAATATGTTATTCACCTATTTTTGGGTCAGCTATAACATAGTGAAGTTCCAGACCCGTGACTCATTGCATAGCTGAGTAATAGCTACTTTGAAGTTCTCAATGTTGAGTAAATCACTTGTAATTTGAAAACTATTGCATTTAGAGAATTTAGTATAAATATGTTATTCAGCTACTTTTGGGTCAGCTATAACATAGTAAAATTTCAGACCTGTAGCTCATGGCATAGCTGAGTAATAGCTACTTTTAGGCTATCACTGTTGAGTAAATCACTTATAACTTGAAAACTATTGCATTTAGAGTATTTTGTTTCAATATGTTATTCACCTATTTTGGGGTCAGCTATAACATAGTGAAGTTCCAGACCTGTGGCTCATTGCATAGCTGAGTAATAGCTACTTTGAAGTTCTCACTGTTGAGTAAATCAGTTGTAATTGGAAAACTATTGCATTTACAGAAATTTGTGCAAATATGTTATTCAGCTACTTTTGGGTCAGCTATAACATAGTGAAATTACAGACCTGTAGCTCATGGCACAACTGAGCAATAGCTGTTCTCAGGCACTGACTGTTGAGTAAATCAGCTATAACTTGAAAAATATTACATTTGGAGTATTTTGTTAAAATATATTGTTCACCTACTTTTGGGTTAGCTATAACATAGTGAAATTACAGACCTATAGCTCATGGCATAGCGGAGCAATAGCTATTTTCTGGTTCTCACTATTGAGTAAATCAGTTGTAACTTGAAAACTATTGCATTTACAGTATTTTGCTTAAATATGTTGTTCAGCTACTTTTAGGTCAGCTATAACAGAGCAAAAATTCAGACATGTAGCTCATTGCATAGCTGAGTAATAGTTACTTTGAGGTTCTCACTCTTGAGTAAATCAGTTGTAACTTGAAAATTATTACATTTAGAGTATTTTGTTAAATATGTTATTCACAGACGTTTTGGTCAGCTATAACATAGTGAAATTGCAGACCTCTATGTCATGGGATAGCTGAGCAATAGCTTCTTTCAGGTTCTCACTGTTGAGTAAATCATTGTATCCAACCTGTAGGAAATCATGGGCTGGGAATCTGTTAATATGGTCCGATTTGACCTTGGAACCCTCCTTCAAGGTCAAATGAGGATAGCCAAACATAAAAGTGCTTATAACTCGCTTATTATTGGTCCCAGAGGTTGGAATGAAAACCAACCTATAGAAAATCATGAGCTGTGAATTTTTTGGTGTGGTCGGATTTCACCTTGGACCCCTCCTTCAAGGTCAAATGAGGATAGCCAAACTTAAAAGTGCTTATAACTCACTTATTATTGGTCCTAGAGGTTTCGAATGGAAAACCAACCTATAGAAAATCATGGGCTGGGAATCTTTTGGTGTGGTCGGATTTGACCTGGGACCCCTCCTTCAAGGGCAGTTGAGGATAGCCAAACTTACAATTGCTTAGAACTCGCTTATTATTGGTCCTACAAGTTTGGGATGGTAAACAAGCTACAGGAAATCATGGGCTGGGAATTTTTTTGTGTGGTCGGATTTGACCTTGGACCCCCTCCTTCCAGGTCAAACGAAGATAGCCAAACTTAAAGTGCTTATAACTCGCGTATTATTGGTCTTGGAGGTTTGGGATGGTAAACCAACATATAGGAAATCATGGGCTGGGATTCTTTTGGTGTGGTCAGATTTGACCTGGGACCCCTCCTTCAAGGGCAGTTGAGGATAGCCAAACTTACAATTGCTTAGAACTCGCTTATTATTGGTCCTACAAGTTTGGGATGGTAAACAAGCTACAGGAAATCATGGGCTGGGAATTTTTTTGTGTGGTCGGATTTGACCTTGGACCCCCTCCTTCAAGGTCAAACAAGGATAGCCAAATTTAAAAAGTGCCTATAACTCACTTATTATTGGTCCGAGAGGTTTGGGATGGTAAACCATCCTAAATTCTTTGGCTGGGAATCTTTTGGTATGGTCAGATTTGACCTTTGGACCCCTTCTTCATGGTGGAACGAGGATATTGCATTTATAGTATTTCTTTAAATATTTTTAACCTACTTTTTACCCTTAAACAATTACCTTGTTACTTTATTTCATAATACCATTTGCAGGGCACAACTTTTTTGTCGTTTTCTTCTGTCAGCTTCGGAATATCTTTCGAACATGTGTTCAGTTACCATTTACTGTATTTCTGTACAGCCCTTTCCCTGATAATTATGCTTTCCTCTCATTATCACCATCACAAATCAAAAACATTCAGTCAGCTGACACAGTGCCCGTTCACGGGCACTCTCCTCTTGTTTTGTAGTATAAGTATTTTTGGTACATTGGTATATATTAAAGTTAACGTGATTTTTTACTGTATGCATTATTCATAAATAAAAATTTAAAAAAAACAACCATCTCTTTAATAAGTGGCAACTACATCCCATCAATTTTATCTTAACACCACCACCAATACCCCTCCCCCACCCCACCCCCTCCCCACCCCCCCACCCCCTCCCCACCCCCCACCCCCACCGGGATATCACTTTCAATGTTTTCTCTATTTCTCTTCTGAAGTAAACTATTGTATATCCATGTCCCATCACAGAGAAACCTTTTTGACTAGCCAACCCCCCCCCCCCCCCCCCACTCCCGTAGAGTGTAACCTTGGTTACTCTACCTGTCTAAAGGACTTGTTCCATGTAGAAGACACCACCCTATACGTCATTGTTGATTGCTGATGCCTGGCTGCCTTATTTTACTGTTCTCATAAATATTTAAACCACTTGAAGTTAAACTCTAAGCTTAGATACACATATGTCCAATGTCCAAGTCATGCTTATTATCACACATTTTTTTTTTTTTTTTTTCGTCAATGCACATAAAATTTTCCAGAAAAAAAATACACTGCGGTTTCACTTATCCAATTACTGTTGCAATTCGGACATCAGGTGTCGCAAACTGGACTAGGACATGTGTAAACAAAAACATAAACGAGATGGTGGGTAAAAATGGCTGTTGAAATTCAGCCATCAGAGTTCGTAAGCTGCATACACGTATACATACTCTAATAAATACAAGACCGTTTTAAGTAGAAGTAAATACTATATCCTTACTGGAACATGGGCTATTGCTATCTAAGATTTTTTGGGGGTTATCTGGGTTATTTGGAATGCTTGGTTTTGTACATTACTTTTCTTGTTCTGATTTAACTCAGCATTATCTGACGATCCCAGGTTCTACTGGTAACTTTAGAATAAAAATTTTGAAAATATAATAAAAAAGCAAGGTCAGTTATTAAAACAAGGTCAGATATATAGGGCTACTCTTGTACAAAGGGGCCCGTATAAATTTCAGTTTTAGTTTATCCTATAATAGTTTGATTCTGCAGATGTTAATATTGTCAATGGTGTACATACTCGTATGATATCATAAACATATGCCAGGCCCCTCTCATACATCAACATTTTTGTAAATATTGACATCTGAATGCTTAAAGTTTTCATTTTTGGGTCTTTGGGAAAAAGTTTGACTGTGTCAGCTATTGGCATTGGAAACAAGAATAAGCCTGGACAAAACTTCAGTTTTGTACTTGATTAATAAGACACACTTCCTGTGGCCAAATAGACCAAATTTCAAAACTGCTAAACATAGACTTCAAGAAAAGAGTTCTATTTTCATAATTTTGTGCAAGTGGCCAAGTAATCCTTACAGACCGAAATAAAAGAAGGGATGCAATTGGCATTGGGTGTTGACCATTGCCAGTCACATTCATGGAAACATAGACTCACACACCACGTGTCTATTCAGCTATTAAGCTATTAATGAGGAAGCTCAAAACAGTACATATACTGTGTAATGAAATTTCAGCTGGAACAAAATTTTGCCAATCCTTTGTTATTGAGAAATTCACTGGAACTTCAATTTTCACTGATGGCTAGATTTCTCTTGAGACATTAATACAGATTTTAAATTTCACAGGGAATTAATTTTTACTATCCAAGCTGATTGCCTTAAATACCTCAGATTAATGTTTAGTGAAAATTACACTTTATACGGTATTTCCATTCATGCAATTCTCCATAGGAACCTCAGTAAAGCATGAATTTAAAAAAAAATCATTTCAATTTCTCTCCAAAAACCTGTCAAATGTCAACTGTCAAATATAAAGCAACCACACCTATTTGATTGATGGAATTAATGCACATTAACTTTTGGAATTATTGTTTTCATTTTCTACTGAAACAGTTGAAAGGTACTAAATATACATAAAATTTGACTTTAAATTTCATACATAAAATTACCAAAAAAAGTTTTTTTTTGTGATAAATATGTGACAGCTTCAGATCTTTGTATATTGTGTTACATGTGAGACCACCTGATGTAAACTTCTGGATATCTGGTGTCACCATCTAATATAAATTCCCATATTTAAAAGTAGGCTGGTAACAGCTATATTTAAACAGTCACATTTAATATTTGCATTGGTATCTCTTTTATTAAGTGAAAATATTTAAAAGAAAAAATAATATAGCATTATAACCCTGCAGTACTGCAGTAAAAACTTTGTGGATGTACTGGGATGGTAAGACTGTTTAAATAATAAAAAAATTTGTAGAAACAAAGGCCTTTTTAATAATTAGGAAAATACAAATTTTGAGAGATTGGAGATGAGTTCGTAAAATCAAATGTACATATAATAGAAGGTCTGTTAATAGAGGTTTCAAGTGCGAATCAGTGAGAAGTGTGTACGCTTAAGTAGCAGTACTTACAATTCTGTGGGACATTTATGTACAAACCTCCATAAAATTAAATCTCACATAATGGTATCTGACAGTGGGACCCTCCCAATATTACATTACAGAAGTCATAAAAAACAACATAATTGTATTATAATTGTACAAATAAGCATTCAGTGAAGTCTGGCCTTGACAAACTGGTGAAACCTTTTTGCTTTAAGTCCCTCAATAAATCATGACTGTTCATTTAAGATGCTATATATTACATGTTTGTTTCATTGAACACAATAGAAGTTTTTATCACCTGAACTTTTGTCTGTCTGCCTGAATTGACATTCACAAATTCTTATTTTATATGCAATAAGTGTCTTATTGTGGTCTGAAAATGGAAAACTACCTATTAGAATAGGTTCAATATATAACTCTTGTCTCATTATTCTATTCTAGCAGTTATTTTTTTAAGGTTTGACCCTTTTCGAAGTTATAACGGTCACCACCTAGTACTTAAAAAGTGGCTGTTTCAGGGGACATACTTGGTTGTTCAGAATTGTTTGTTTGATACATTATTTATGAAAATGGCAAGGTATAGTCCATCACCGCCTAGAGAAAGAATTTTGAAGATGAACACTGAAAAAACATGAAAAACATTTGTGTCAGTTGTACTACATCCCTGGTGATATAGGACATCCATTATCCTTAGTGCATGCCCATAAAATAGCTTTGTCGATGAAAGGGTAAATATGGAATAGCCCCGAGCCAAACTGTATATATCCTAGGCTATCATAAAGTAAAATAAATTTTTTCCAGTACATTAATGTTTCATTTAATAGTAAAACTGTTTAATGTATAGATGTTGAACACTTTGTAACTGAATTCTAAGTTTGAACCTGAAAAAAAGGCTTAAAATTTCCCCAAATTGTAGTAAATGCAGAATCATGGCATTTTATTCTTGGTAACACTTCTTGATATTTTAATTGTTTTTGAAAAATAAGGAAACCCGAGTCCATTTTAGCACAACTGCATGTTTATACATATTGTATAACATATATAAAAGTAAAATTAAGTGTTATATAGTCGTAATCCTTTTGTAGGTAACCTAAATCTTCACATGTTTTGTAATTTGTATGGTGTGGCTGAACTCAATTTTTTATCTACTGACTGTTTCCCGAACGTTTTCAGAGTGTGTACACTCAACAAATAAGTGACTCAATGTTTCTGTAGAATTTTTACACACTACAAAAATTTGTACTTGACTATTTCAATTTGAACAGGCAATCATTTGTCCCCAAAATGTTATTCAGGATTTTGTATTGGAACTCCTTAATGATACTTGTCTGATATGATATGGAAATATGCCTTGTAAATGTTAGTCCAGTCATCATCCTTTATTGTAAAATTAAAGCTGCTTCTCCAAAAGTCCATGCATGTTGGAAAACTTTTAGATAATGTTTAATTTTTTATGTAAAATGGTTAACCACCTTTATTTTGTTTTAATAAATACTTTTTTCAGGAATTATTACATAAGGGGGTGGTAAACCAGAGTCATTTTGTACCTTATTTTTCAAGGAAGTAAGACAGATTTCTATAAATAGATTTATTCAAATGTTAACAAGCTTCATAAAATTTGTTCTGGTGTCAAAATTTCACCGGTATTATAAATTGTGTCTGCCACAATTTTGATCCTGTTTTCAGAAAATGTTGACCGTGGCACAAGGAACAGAGCCTTTGATTTTGTGGTGATCTGGATCACTGGTTGGTGCCAGACATTTTTTAAACGATTTTTCTCATTGCACCAATATTGGAGGTTTTGGGCCTTGGTGGAGGTATGCACTCTCCAAGTGCTCTTGTATCTTAAATACTCTGAGACTACAATGATCAAGTGACAACATTTCTCTAGAGTTTTACAAAGCGTCTGTGTAAAACTTCCTCATTAGAGATCATGCAATGTATGACTTTATACTTCTTTTTACAATCAATTTTTCAAGGAAGTATATGTATAACCCAATGGGATATTATTGTTGTAAAGACTTGGGCTGAAATGTGATGGATAGTAATTGATAAACTAGACCATTCATTCATTGTACTAATCTGTCAGTTTAAACATGGATTTCCTTCGTGTTTGACAAGAAAATGGTGGCGTTTTTCTCGGTAATAACACGCTTTTGTGAGGCACCACACATGTTTTACATTCGTAAGTTATTTAAAGAGTCTTTTCAAAGACACTCTGAGGTATTTAGAAAACCTATCAATTGTAGTAAATCTGTTTAAGTTGTAGATTTTAATGGCTGATTCATATTGCCCTGAATCTGATTATGGCATCTGTTGGTTGGTATAAATCAATAGCGGTGTTGACATTTTTCTGACTAAGAATATGTGTCCAGGAATATGTTTGGAGTTTAAAAACACACAAATTTTTTTTTTCTAATTTTACCCCAATTTTTAAAGAACAGCTAAATATTTACTACATACAAATTTAATTTGTTGCAACTTCAAAATGTACTCAGGGAGACATCTGATGGTCCTGTAAAATTAATCCTACAATACCAGGTTAATCCTGTCCTTTTAATTAACCAATTATAATGGAGCTTGGAGGAGAGGATCGGTCAGTGGTGTTGGATGTAGGTAGATTAATTTTGCGCAACTACATTTATAACGAGCACTCGGAGAGCGCAGACCTCTGCCATATCCTGAAAGTTACATTTTCATGGATCCAGATAGTGATTAGGATCACTCCCAAAATTGAATCATTTCTTCCTTTTACATTTTCAGACATATCCTGAAAATTTCATCAAAATCCATCCATAAGTTTTTGAGTTATCTTGTTCATAAACAAACTCACAAACCCACAAACAAACCCAGGTGAAAACATAACCTCCTTGGCGGAGGTAATGAGATGAATGGGTTCAGATGAATGAGAGAGATGAACGAAGAAGTAAACTAACCATACACAATAAACATGGTTGTTATTAAGTACTTTGGAATAAATAATTGAGAAGTGAGTAAGAAAGAATGTACAGATTCAGTGTGATATGAATTAACCTTTAGCCTTATTTTTCATCTTTTTTATTCCATCCAAAATTTTGGCAGTGCTGTTTTTAAATATATGTGAAGAAAAGGGAAGAAAGTGAGAAGAGTGTGAGAGGGTTTTTTAAACCACATTTTTATGAAGGATGACATGCTTTCATCCCCCTGATTTTTTTGACAGCACAAAAAAAATGTTGAAAAAGTCGTTGACAGTTTTTTTATTTGTTTGTGAAAATAGCGGATGATTTTATAATATCAAAAACATTCTAGTAAATCTCTGTAAATTAGAATATCTGTCTTAAGTGCAAGTCTATATATCCAAATATATACTTATGTTGTGACAGAACTTAAAATTTAACAGAATTTTAAATACCAGACAGAACTTAAAATCCTTGCATTTCATTGGTTTGGAGGGATTTTAAGGTCTGTTGACAGAACTTAGAATTTTTTATATATAATACCCAATCCACCAAATTGCCCATTTCGTGAAACAGACAAGAATTTTGCCCATTTTGTGAAATGGGCAACTAACTTGGCAATTTATTCAATTGTGTCTTGCCCATTTCATGCAATAGGCAATCTTATGTATGAAAATATAATTTTCCATTCATAGATGAAGAAAAAACTTTGCCACTATCTTTCAGAAGCTTATCAAAAGCTAAACTGTAAATTGTGTGCCCTAATTAATGAAAGAAACTGGAATGGCCTCTTTCAGTAAGATTAGCGTTCATTTTATATGTTGTAAACCTATAAGTGTTTAATGTAACATACATACATGGTATTGTCCATTTCATGAAACAGGCAACCCAAGTTTTGGGCAAGCAAACACTAGATAAATTGCCTTTTTCATGAAATGGCTAAGTCAGTTGCCTATTTCGCAAAATGGGCAAAATTCTTGCCTATTTCACAAAATGGGCAATTTCGTGGATTGGGGGTAACATATAAAAATATATATCACATGTTCTGTTCCATAGATATTTCCTGATTGTTAATATCTATTTAAATAGACATGTTCTCCTGGTTTCCTGGTTGTCAGTATTTCCCATACATACCTGTGAAAAATGAGGTCATGTTCTGGGCCACATTTAGGGGTTTTTTTAAAGGAGGAAGTAGTTATAATATATACTATTTATATAATCTAAATTCTAATCTAATCTAATCTACTGCTTTGCAGGCGCAATATCTTCCCCACTAAGGGGAACTCAGTGCGCTAGTAACAAAAAAAATCATTTTCTTATAAGGAGAGTCGAGGGGCGTTCAAGGTCAGTATACCGGGTTTGTGGGTGGACCGAGAGGGAAGGAGACTAAGTTGGGAAGCTAGAGTTGAAAAGGTGTGTTTTGAGGTGTTTCCTGAAAGATGCGACAGAGGGACTGTTTCTTATTTGGAAGGGGAGAGAGTTCCAAAAAACTGGGGCATAGTGACTAAAAGAATTTGAGAAGTGTTTAATTGATTTATGAACTCTACGGTCAAAAGTGGGGTATGAAGGAACTTGAGTTTAGGGGTACTTCATCTAATATTTCTAAAGGAAGTGTAGGGGTGGATAAGTTCTCTTAGGTAAACAGGCTGACCTTGGTTGAGGATTTTATATGTAATGAGGCCTATTTTGAATTGTACCCTATACCTAACTGGAAGCCAATGGAGTTTTTTCAGTTGAGGGGTGATGTAAGAAAATTTTGAGGAACGGGTGACAACCCTGCAGAGTGAGTTTTGCACTAGTTGCAATCTTCTTAGCTCAAAGTCTGTGAGTGATAGAAACAGGGAATTGCAGTAGTCCAATCTGCTGCTGACCAAGGCATTGGCTAAAAGAACTGATGTTTTAAGGTCTAGAAGGGGGCGTATTCTGTAGAGGTCTCTCTACATAAATTAACATTGATAAGGTCATTTTGTGTTTGTACAGTTCTTTGAAGCCTTAATTCATAAGCGTATTCCATTCAAATTCAAGTTTGTTTTGCATCTTCCAATCTTTTTTTTTATCATCTGAAACTATGCCATAGTTTTGACTTATTCAATAATAACAGTGTACTTTATCATGTAAACGTTTCAGTTCATGGAAACCTATAGATATATTCTCAATTGTGTTTCATTCCCCAATATTTATGCAATGATATCTCTATTCATAATAATTGGGAAAGAAGTTGGCTTGAGTAGATTGGAACTGGTATCCAAAAACCCCAGCCCATCTGTGTGAGAATATAGATGGAAATCTAGAATTATCCTATCTAGAATTATGCGTTGTCCAAACCTGTAGTACTGTATTATTGGTAACTTGGGATTACACCCAACCACAGAGGACTGGCATTCTAAATACTTTTATTAGTTATTTTATTGCGTTAATAAATCCTATCCAATGGAGATTTGCTTTACCGGTCAATGCGACTGGTCCCGCCAAACGCCAGAAAAAGACATCCTGTATATACTACCCGTAGGACCGGTCACGGAGTGTGCATTTGCCAGGTAGCGCATCGTACTTCCTTCCTGTCTGGACAGCGTGACGTCATACCATCTTTTTGTTTGGCGCTTGGAGTGTGCAGACGCATTTTTAGAGAGAGACAATTTTTGAATTTTTCAATGCATTTATATATTTTACTGAACTTTATCTTATTTGAACTTTATATTGCCATTTTCCTGAAGTACTATGTCATCACCAGGACAAAAACGAGGCACTTGTGGCCATGTTATGGCTATGTTTGATGGCCATCTGAAGTGCCCATGTTGCAGAGATAAGGGGGTGGGAGACGACCCTTGCGTTTTGAAAAAGAACTGTCCAATCTGCAAGGCTTTCACTGCAGAGGAAGTACAGCAATTGGCCATCCCCACCAGTAATCAGGAAGTGTTGTCAGACAGGGACCCACCCAAAGATGATGAGCTTGTCCAGGAGTTCTTTGAGGAAGCAAACTACAGGGAAACAATGAGAGGTGTGCGTTCTTTTATGGGCTGGCACCAGATTCCAGACTTTGTTTGCTCGTCTTCTTAACTGGACCACAACCCTTTGCCTGTTCCTGAACCCAGCCTACTGGGGAAAATATCCATCAAGGTACCGGCTGATGACTGGCTGTGCAGAAAGCTAGAGAAATTGAATGTCACCATTGCTGAAGGGTACCCGTCCAAGAATGCTGAAACTGCTGGACTGCTAAGGGACCAGTTCGTGAAGACGCCCAGGAGTTCTAGATGGTATGATATGCACACCGACAAGAAGGACTCTGTTAAATCAAAGGTATGTTCCTGGTCACCAGATCCAGCCAAACTCAACAGCAGTTTCAGCACGGTTGCCAGACACAATTTGCCATTGTCCATTGGGTCCATTAACCAAGACACTTTAAGACGTTGGTAGAGATCAGCTAGAGAGCAGACATTTATGGTGGCTCAGCCTAAAACTCTGCATCTGGACAAGGGCAAAGGCAAAGTCTCAGGAAGGTCACGGCAGGATGTAGACGAGTTGGAATACTTGGTGACTTTCAACAGGTCCACCACCCAGGCCATGGCACATACGATGCAAGATCTTTCAGAAGGCATTTTCATAAACATGGCAAACCTCACACAAGTTCTTCGTGACAGCTATCTGGATTACCTCAAGGCTGGGGTCAAACAAGACACTCTCACTGCATTACGCAATGCCCCACTACATATACAGTCCTTGTTCCCAGTGTAATATCAAATTACACATCCCCATCAAATTCTGTATCCCCTCTTTGATATTTTAGGGGGTAGAGAATATTTTGTATACCCAACAATAGAGGGATTTAGGGGACACACAATTTGACAGTCAAATATTATATGACCTACAAAATCTGTATCCATTAGAGGAGGGGGGATTAGGACAAGTTACAATAATCACAAATATGTCAAAACAAGATATAATCATTGAATGGTTCTGAAACACATTGTTACAAAAAGGGACATTTATTCATTATGTGAGCTTTATTTATTAACTAAGCAATGGTCATAAAAATTGAGAAGCCACAAATAACTCGGCATTATATACACCCCATTGATCACATTTTGTCTAGTTAACTGATTTGTGAGTGATTAGTTAATAGGATTAATATGTATTACTGATACCAGCCATAAACCCTTTGATGTGTGAAAAGGTGGGAGGCGGGTTAAGATAAATACAATTTAAAAATAAACATGCTTTTTCACAACTGTAAATATGGCAGTAAATATTAATAAACCATATATATTAATAAAATCACTTTTTCTGTACATTTTCTTAATTGTTGTATCACTTAATGTGATTAATTGATAATTAAATTTAACTAATGAAAAGGTCAAACATATTAGGAGGCAGCTATAATATACCAATGATTCCATCAGTGTAGCCCCCATAAAGAAAATATTACAATTGCAATTAACTGGGTGGTTAATATCAAATATCATTTACCTGATCACTTAACCAGTACTTGGCATGGCACAACATACATAATTTCTGTATATCACAGAAGAAGACAAACATACACATGTAACTTTAATAATAGGACTTCAGGGGATACAAAATATGACAGGGGGATACAGAATTTAACAGGGGATACAGAATCTGACAGCCACCCTTTTTGAGGGATACAATATCTGATGCTACACCAGACCAACTGCTGAGCAAAGCAGAGGAGGAGGTGTCACAAAGTGAGGAAAGAAATTCTTCTGGTTCCTCACTTAAGAACCCCGGTTGTTTTCACCCGTATGCTTCTTCTACTGGCGAGTCTTCTCACCAACCGGACTGAAGTCCGGTGTACCTGCTTGGAAGCAAATCAGGAACAGACAACAGGGCAGGAAAGGATGTGGCAAGGCCTAAACCTACCAGCAGAAAGCGGCTAAGGGTTCAAAACAGCATAAATGACAATTACTGTGTAAACTGTGTAACCGGACAGGAGGACTTTGTGTATGTGTCTGGCAAAGTAGGCAGTTTGAACCCTCCACCAGTGTTATCAATCCACCAAAATTGAGATTGAGTCCAATTTGGCCCAATTACAAGAATTACTCACAAATGCACAATTTGTAGAAATTAAAGAATTTTTACAATCTAAATACAAACAGGCCATGAACTCAACATTTTATTGTGCTCCAATAGCTTACCATGTGGGACTTAATGCTGTTCTCGGATGGCCACAAGGCATCATGGCCAACGTCTAACAAAAATAGACATTTATAGTTGGCCGTAGCCTCAAGTTGTCGTCACGTGATAACCTCTGACCTTTCGTCCTACTTTCTCGTTGGCCACGTGAACTGGTAGCTTTCTGTAATGTATACAGACATTTTCATTTATATCTAAGCATATACGTATTGTTGGAGGTTTATTTTTGGTTATTTCTTTTATTATATAACATAGATTATTCTGTAAAATTTCCGTTTTGACAGGATAAGTATTTTCTTTAATATTGCGTGTTTTGAGTTTTCCTCGGTTCAGGCTTTTTAGTACGTAATTTTTATTGCGTTTAAAATGTCTTCTCAGCAATCGAATAAAGACAAACCGAGATCTAACAAATGCAGGCATTTTTGCTTCCCATTTGATGTACATAATTACTGCCCTACCTGTAGGGAATCTGGCAAGGGTGACGACCCCTGTGTCACTTTTAAAACTCCATGTCCAATTTGTGCTTCTTTTACAGAAGAACAGATGCAAAAAATTGCACAAAGGAGATGGTACATCAGGAAGCAAAAAGACAACACTGTTAGTTCTAAGGACGATGATCTAGATCTATTAGGGGATGATATTGAATCATTTACTGGTACTAATGCAGACCTTGAGAGTGCTGCTGACAACTTATTTACCTCACCCCCACGTCCCCAGCCCCTACCCTTCAGTTCATTGTCTCTCAAAACGCCAGCGAAGACTGTTCCACCCACCCCAGGTACTCCCTTACAGCAGAAAATTGAATCTAATGTAGAAAAATCACTGGGTAACACACTAAACCTGCATTTGCAGTGGCAAATAGGTTCGTTCCAGGCCTCCATGTTAGAAGCATTCCAGTCTCTCCAAGACGAATTATCAAGTAAAAAACAGAGGTAGTTCAGACCTCGGCCTCAGCTTCTAGGCCTGGGACTAGTGCTGTTAACCTGGACCTACCCCTCCGAGACCTACCACTAACCTTCAAACCGAGGATATGGATGTGGACTATGGCCCAGAACTTCCTCCAGGTCTCAGATCTGATCATCAGAATCTCTCGGATCAGAACTTTAATGCATCCGAGGTACCTTCTAAGAAGGCCTCGGATAGGCCTAAAGACACTCTCACTCTCATAGGAAGCATGATGTTGGTCCAAGATCTGCCTCGGACCAATACTCTGATGAATCCGACCAACCTCGGATGTCATCTAACAAACCCAAAAGTCATGCTGAAAAGAGTAAATATAAATCTAGGTCCAGATATGTATCATCTTCCTCAGAGGAAGATCAGCCCTCTGTGGCTAAACACAGGTCTTCTAAGCCCTCTGGGGCTAACTCTGATCAAGACCAACCTCAACATGATCCAGACCCCCCTTATTATAGGGAAGTAGCCCTGGCTGACGTTCCCTCCCAGTATGCTGAAGAGGTGGACACTTTTAGGCACATTCTTTCCCTCCCTGACCCCAGGGAGTCTTTGTCTAGGTCATCTACTTCAGTAATGGATCTAGATGATGAGAAAGGCCGTCAAGAGCTAAGACCAAGAGGTCCTTCTTCCATGCTCCCCCTTAGCTCTGTTATCAAAGATGCCTTTGATAAATTTGAGCATGACTTCAAGGCCGCAAATTTACCTGAAGGTAAATATATCAAACCTCCTCCTTCCACTACAAAGTGATACAAGGTGGGAGAGCCCTGTTATGAGGAGAAAATGCAGGAGTTGAATCTGTATTACTCCAAAACCTTCTGGGGCCCCTATGGGCAAGGTTCCCCTACCAAATCTTAAGGAATTGGAACACCAAGCTAGGCAAAATATATCCACTCTTAACTACACTGCTGCCTTTGCCAAGACTTGATCTTCTTGCAATGTCACTCTTGAGAAGTGCCAACATAGTCTGAAGTCGACCTTCAAGAAGGTCAAATCTCAGATTCAGAAAGGTGCCAATCCTGAGAAAGCAGCCAAACGTGGATATCAAGAAGCCTGTGAATACCTAGATCTATGGAATAAGTCTATTCTAATACAACACAGAGCTCTCACATGCCTTAGCAAATCCTTGGCCCATATACTCCAGAGGGAGCTATATTCCATGGGTAACACCGGCTTGCTCAGTCGCGAAGCCGAAATGACCCTTCTGCATCCACATCTAGGGGAAACGAGATGCCAGGAACTCAGGAACTCACCCTTTTGGCATTCTTCCTTGTTCCAGTCTCAGCTTGTGAAGGAGGGAGAGGACTTCCTCCTCAAAAAAGGGACCTCTAAAGACTGTCAGGGTTTCGCACCCTATCAAAATAAGACTTTTTGTGCTCCCCACAACAAGAAAAGAGGCTTCTACAGGAAACGTCCCTATGGGGGCAAATCCTCACAAAGCAGTAACCAATCGTTTTCCTCAGGAAGGGGGAAACCGAACTTCGGAGGCTCCAAGGGTCATTTTCGACCCCACAATAGGGGACGAGGGCATGGAAACCCCTCCCCCCCAATGACTCCTTCAAAGCCTCCCTCAGTCCTCGAGTAGGAGGTCGCCTCCGTTCTTTCAGAAGAGACTGGCAAACAAACAAATGTTCTTCAAACGTGTTAAACATTATCACCAATGGCTACGTACTGCCATTCCTCTCAAAACCAAACTTGGTCAGATTTCCTCTGATTCTATCAGAATACAAGGCCCTTCAAAAAGACCAAGCTCTGGTCGATTGTATCCAGTCTCTTCTGTCAAAGAACACAATCGAAAGGGTGGAAAATGTAAAATCTCTCGGGTTTTACAGTCGCCTGTATCTAGTCCGCAAGCCTCGCCAAAGGTGGAGGCCAGTAATAGACTTAAGCAGGCTCAACACTTTTCTACATGTAGAAAAGTTCAAAATGGAAACTCCAGAGTCCATCAGGACCTCCCTAATTCCAGGGGAATGGGTATCGTCAATAGACCTATCGGACGCTTACCTTCACATCCCCACCCACCCAAACTCAAGGAAATACCTAAGGTTTTGCCACAGGTCACAGGTGTTCCAGTTCACCTCCCTTCCTTTAGGACTAGCCACAGCCCCCCAGGTCTTTACGATGATTGTAAAGGAAGTGAAGCTAATGGCCCTCTCCAGAGGACTCAGACTTCACCAATACCTGGACGACTGGCTGATCAGGTCCCAGTCTCAGGAGGAAGCCCAAGTGAACACTCAGGCAGTGGTAGACCTAACCCAGTCCTTGGGGTGGATAATAAATCAGGAAAAATCAGAACTGAAACCTACTCAGGTGTTTTCGTTCGTGGGTTACGAATACCATCTAGATTCAGCCCTTGTAAAACCCACTCAAGAGAGATGGCTCAAACTCCAGCATTTGATCCTGCGTCTCAAGTCAAAACATGTTTTGACTGCAAGATGTTTGATGTCGCTAATTGGGTTGCTTGCCTCAATGGAGAAAACAGATGAAAACAGGTGTTCAAACAGATCTGTCAGAAGTGGTTCACCCCTCATGTAGATCTGTTTGCCACTCATCTGAACCACAAACTTCCACTGTATGTGTCTCCAATCCCAGACCCAAATGCTTGGGACATAGATGCTCTGAACATAAACTGGACGGGTCTCACTGCTTATGCTTACCCTCCGACGGCTCTCCTTCACAGGGTGATCCAAAAAATCAGACAATGTCATTGCCTGATCATAGTAATAGTGTTATAATGAGTAAACTTTATGTATTTTACTTAGTCAGCTGTCATTAGTGGATTTTACATATAACATAGTTCATGTGTATTATTAGCATATATTGTATAATGTTCTGTGTATTGGTACATACAAACTTAGGACTGCATCATATTTCTTGTTTCTAATTTACAGACTTGTAAAGGCTGATAGAGCATAATCTTACTTTTATTATTATTGTATCTTAAGCCCTATGAAATCAAACAGGGTGTCTATAAACTTGGCACTTTGTAATGATTCTTGTGAAGTCACACATGGTGTACAAAGACTGTTTGTTTTAACAGCCATTCTTTCAACAGAAACAGGGATCAATCTGTATAGTGTGGTAGCTTGTCAGTATATCTTAGATAATTTTGTAATTACCATGAACACTTCAAAAGCTTAAGCACAAGGGACTTATTCATTACTCTCCTCTGAACTGGTTACACCAATGCTGTTAATAGCTCATCAGATCTTGTATGTGGGAAGCAGGTTATAAAGATATATATGGTCAGGAAGTTATGAAAGAATATATAACTGCCACACTTAATGACAACCAAACAGCAATAGCAGCTTGTATCAAAGCTTGTCTGGATAACCAGATAATTACTTGTATGTATTCCACATCAAAGCCTATACCTTCTCTGTTAAGTAACCCTAACTTAGGTACAATGACTAACTTGTTGCCCTTAATGTCACTCAGCATTTATCTTGTGTGGTTGTCAGTTCCTGTTCCTACCCTAACTTCTACATGTAACTGGCTGATAGGCTGCAACTACCTTATTGGATTATGGTCACCTGACTTACCTAGACTGTTTCTCTTTTTGAAAAGGGTCAGTATATATGTGGGTTAGGAGTATCAGAAGTATAATAAAAAAACATCATGTGTTCAGAGATTGGAGAGAGATCATCATGAGTGTTACAGGAAGCTATGACACTGGTTAACTTAACAAGAAACTGTTATTATGAACATTATTAACATACAGCAACACTTCATGGAATATGATAATTATTAAGAATATGTGTAACCTTGTTGTGAACTTGGTATAAATATTAAAGGGAATAAAGTGTACAAAAAATTGCAATGTGTATGTGAATGGATATTTATCAAAAGCAGCTACACCCACAACAACACAGCCTTTATCACATCAATAGTGAACTGATACTTATCATTGATACTGAGCAGAGATTTGAAATAGAGAATTTAATGAGAACTATAGCAGTGACATTGGATTATAATTATGTGAATTGTTTAATAACTGTTGATAAATAAATTGCTGAATAAATGAATAAGAACATCAACAAGAACTCTTTTACACCCCCAACCTTAAAGCTCCCATTATCACAATAGCCCCAAGCTGGCCAGGGATGCCCTGGTTTTGGGACCTAGTGCAGCTCTCAACAGAGATCCCACTGCAACTCCCGGTGTCAACAACTCTTCTCAAACAGTCCCACAATTATGTGTTCCACAGTAATCCACAACATCTCAACCTCCACGCCTAGTGTCTAGGAGTGGACAGCTCCAAGAACAAGGCTTCTCTGTGGAGGTGGCAGAGAGAATTGCTGCACCTCAGAGGTCATCAACAAGGACCATCTACAAATCAAAGTGGGCCCTATTTGAGAAATGGTGCAGAGAAAATTCGGTGGATTTCTCCACTCCATCTGTGAAACAAATCTCAGATTTTTTCATGTACCTGTACCAAGATCTAAACAGGCGCCCCTCGACCATCGATGGTTACAGGACGGCAATTGTTGACACTTTGGGCCCAGCGGGCCACCATATTGCACAAAGTTCAGACCTTCACAGGTTACTCTCCAGCTTTCACAGGGATCGTCCCAAAAGTTCTAGGAATCTTCCTAAGTGGAACCTTTCTGTTGTTCTTAATGAGCTCACATTAAAGCGCCCTTTGAGCCTATGAAAGACACAGACCTCAAACATCTTACTCTCAAAACTGCTTTCTTGCTAGCTTTGGCCTCCTATCCATGCCTGGGTTGCAAACAAAGTATCTAATCTAGGCCAATGGGAAAAGGTTGCCTTGTTCCCTTCTTCTGACTTTATAGCCAAAAACTAACTAGCAAGAGAAGGCTCTCAAAGTGTGTCTCCGGTAACTATTCCTGCTTTGATTACCATTGTAGATAGACAATTCAAAGAAGACAGGACCCTGTGTCCGGTGCGGGCCCTGAGGTACTATTTGGATTGAACCAAAGACCTGAGAGGGTCTCGATCCCTCCTTTTTATCTCCTTCCAGAAAGGACATACCTCAGACATCAGACCCGCTACTCTCTCTTCTTGGTTTGAAACATTACCATTCTACTTTGTTACAAACAAGCAGACCAACAAGCCTTGGACTTGGTCCAAGTTAAAGCGCATGACATTAGGGCCTTCGCGGCCTCTAAGGCCTTTTACGGTGGGGTATCGGTGGACCAAATCATGCAAGCCTGTCACTGGAAAGCTCACAACACATTTACAAATTTTTGCCTAAAAGACATTAGACAATGACAACAATATGTATCTGGGACCAGTGGTGGAGGCACAACAAGTCCTAGATCCTTCCCCTCAGACCAGTTGTCCTCGGAAAGAAAAAGGGTGGCACATCCGCTACAACCAAGTCTTCAGGAGTCTAATCCCAGGATCTAGGTATAGGTTTACCTCTCAAGATGTTACGGGTAAGGTCATTTTGTATTTTTAGTTTATCAAATATAATATGTATTAAGGACTTATTAAAGTTGTCATTAATCTCATATTCGGTGGCAAAAATTTATGGGAACTCCAACCATTGGGCTGGTTTGTCACTCGTGAAGGGCCCCTAAGGCCCCTTAGACCTCTAAGTGAACACTGCTGCACTTCTGTCCTACAGTCCAAACATCTTGACAGTTTTTAGCACTGTCTCCCATTCTATTCAGGTTTTTGGCTCTCTACAGGCCTGATCTTTGGGATTGGGGCACTGTAAACGGGACTCAGACGGGTATTTCTAACATTCATTCTAATCTATTATTTCAAAATCTAAGAAAAATTGACATATCTTCCAGTCTCAGCTGTAACCCCACCACCGGGCGGTTTCATTCAGTATTAAGTCCCACATGGTAAGCTATTGTAGTGCAATAAAATTGAAAATTTTAATTACGTAAATGTAGCTTTCATAAGCTACAAGCTTACCATGTAGTCCTCAAACACCATTTCTACCAAGACAACCAACTATTGGACCAAAATGATCACCAGCTAGTACAGTTTTTATCTAACAACTTAGATGAAAATGAAAATCCATACAAACAAATTCATGCACCTTTCAGAAATAAAAGTACTTGGAAACCAACCAACACACATATTTCTTTAAATGTCTTCAAACAAGCATTTAAAACAAATCTACTACCTAGTAAAATTAAAAAGAAGACCTCAGATAACCTTACAAAAAACCAAAGAATGAGTCTTAAGTCGCTTATTGACAACCCAGAAATAGTGATTAAGAAAGCAAAGGATCGGCAGTAGTAGTCATGAACACCAAAGACTATCTTAGGGGAGGTTATAGACAATTGGGTGACAGAGCATTTTACACTCAAATAACAGAAGACCCAACTCATGATGTTAGTGAAAAAATCACTAAGACCCTCATTGAAATGAAATACAAAGGCTTTATCAGCGAGGAAAATTTGGACTTCTTATCACCTGTGAACTGTACAATAGGTCATTTCTACCTATTGCCAAAAATCCACAAAAAGAGTATCCCAGGTAGACCCATATGCAGTTCAGTAACCCACCCAACAGCCAACATTAGTAAATTTGTCGATGCACATATAAAAAATTATGTCCCAAAAACAAGGTCATACATTAGAGATACACAAGATTTTATCACAAAAATACTAGACTTGGGCAAAATACCAGAAGGTGCTTTTTCAGTAACTCTGGATGTTAGTTCTCTATATACACAGGTATCTGTGCTGTAGCAGACCACCTTAGAAAGGACCCCACAGAAAACAGGGATTTCTATTACATTTTAGACTTATTGAAACTAGTACTACATAATATGTACTTTGAGTTCAATGGGGATTTCTACCTACAAACAGGTGGCACAGCCATGGCCACCTCTTTAGCGCCAAATTATGCTTATCTTTTCATGGACAAATTCGAATCTAAAGCCTTAGCATATTACCCCCTAAAACCTTTAATTTGGAAAAGGTTTATAGATGACATTTTTATGGTTTGGACTCATGGTGAAATTCAACTCCAGAAATTTGTTGAATATTTGAATAGTATACATGATACCATCAAATTCAAACACGAAGCCAGCACCACAGAAGTCAATTTCTTGGACACCACAATAAAAATCCAAACCAACAGAGAGTTATACACTACCCTATTCACTAAACCTACTGATACCCATCTATACCTACATTACAACTGTGCACACCCGCATAGTGTTACAGCAAAAGGCCCATATGGCCAATTCCTGATACTGAGGTGCATATGCACATTAGACCAGGACTACCAATTACATGGTCAGAAACTAATTAAATATTGCATGGCAAGGGGTTACCCACACAAACCCCTAGAACAACATTACAAAAGAGCAGCTAGATTCTCACAAAAGGATCTGTTGGTCTAAAAACAAAGAAAATCACATTTAATCCCAGAAACCCAAATATCTCAAAAATCATTAGGGATAATTGGAATATAATTGAAAATACCGATGAACTAAAACAAGTATTTCCAGAAAAACCACTAATTTGCTTCAGAAGGTTACCTAATCTCAGAGATATACTAAAACATGCATTTTCACATCCAGGGTCGGTCCTGCCAGTTCAGAGCACTACCCTTTGGCCTGTCCACAGCACCAATGGAGTTCACAGTGGTGGTTAAAGAGGTCAATCTGATGGATTTACAGAGAGGTATAAGGATCCACCTGTACCTAGACAAATGGTTGGTCAGAGCCAGATCCCACCAAACCTGTCTCCAGCATAAACTCTGTCAAGAACTAAGTTGGCTGGTGAACAGGGAGAAATTAGAACTGGATCCAAAACAGGTTTTCAACTTCGTAGTTTACCAGTTCGACATGGAAGAGGACCAGGTCAGACCCAAACTGGAGCGCTGGCAGGCCTTAACAACTAAGATTCAAACAATACTGTCCAGTCCAGTGTACACTGCCTGGTCTGGCTGTTAATGTCCCTCATAGGTCTACTCACAGCAATAAACAAAGAAGTCGAGGGAGTGACCTAGGTCGGCTCCATATGAGACCCATACAGTTTCACTTGAAAAACAACTGGAGGGTACAAGAGTCACTAGAAAAGGTGATGGCAGTCCCCAGGTCACTCCACCCTCACTTAAAATGGTGGCTGGAGGAAATCAATGTGCTTCAAGGTCAACCATTACACCCATTAAAACATGCTCTGCAAATCTTTACAGATGCATCAAAAGAAGGGTGGGGTGCTCACATAAACAAAAACACTGCAAGGGGAACCTGGTCCCTTCCAGAAAGCAAGCTACATATAAACTATCTTGAACTATAGGTGGTCTTTCTAGCCCTAAAAGAGTTCCAAGACCTCTGTCTGAACACTATAGTTCTGGTAGCCACAGACAACACTACAGTGGTTGCCTATATAAACAAAGAAGAGGGGATGACGCTGGGCCCTCTGTGTGCCCTTCTGTGGAAAATCCTGACTTGGTGTGCCAGTAAACCGGTAACTCTCAAAGCTCAATACATCCCAGGCCGCCTGAACGTAATAGCAAACAAACTATCAAGACTAGGCCAGACCATTCAAACAGAATGGTCCCTCCATCCAGAGGTCTTCCAGGCAATATGCTCCCGGTGGCACCAGCCCCAAGTGGACCTGTTTGCCAACATTTTCAACAACAAACTACCATAGTTTGTGTCATCGGCTCAAGACCCCCAGGCCTGGACAGTAGATGCACTCAGTCTATCCTGGGAAGATCTGGACCCATATACCTTCCCACCAGCAGCCATCTTGGGCAAAGTGGTGGAGAAGTTGCAGGACTACCCGTGCAACAGGATCATACTGATTGCATCAGGTTGGCCCAACATTCCTTGGTTTGGGGACCTAGTGGCCATGTCCAGTCAGATCCCACTGTGCCTGCCCCATCTGCCCAATCTGGTGACTCAACCGTTCAACCAGACCCTACACAGGAATCTGTCAATCCTGAACCTACAAGCATGACTCCTAGAGTCACAGCTATCAAAGAGCAGGGCTTCTCTGAGGCAGTGGCAGCACGAATTGAGGCTCCTCAAAGAGGATCAACCAGATCAGTCTATGAGGCAAAGTGGACCATTTTTACAAAGTGGTGCTTCAGTAATCAGACTTCAGGGCACTATATCTGAAAGCCATAGCTGATTTCCTTCTGTACTTGTTTCAGGACAGGAAGTTACAGCCGGACACCATTGATGGCTAGAGATCAGCCATTGCTGACAAGTTTGGTAACTCCCCTATTAATGTCAGCAAGGATGAGAATCTCACTTGTCTCCTGGATAGCTTCCACAGCGACAGGCCCAAGGGTCGGAGGGGTATTCCCTCTTGGAACCTTTTCCTGGTACTGCACCAGCTGACAAAGGCTCTCTTTGAAGCATTAAAAAAGGCCTGCCTGAAGCACTTGACCCTCAAGACTGTCTTCCCGTTGGCCCTGGGTTCTGATAAACACAGGAGTGAGATCCATGCTTGGCTACATAAGAAAATCAGACACCAGTCAGACTGGTCCAATGGACAGGCAAGGCCCTCCCAACAGGTCCCACTATCAGCTTACTAGGGGTCTTAATAGGACTAGACAACGAAAAAGATGCTATGACATCACACTGTCTAGACAGGAAGGAAGTACGATGTGCCACCTGGCTAATGCACACTCCGTGACCGGTCCTGCTGGTAGTATACACAGGACATCTTTTTCTGGCGCTTGGTGGGACCGGTCGCGCCGACCGGTAAGTCAGTTATCCATTGGATAAGGTATTAACTTATAAAAAATTTAATTTACTTATTAAATTTGCAAGTTTGTGCCACCCTTGTTTCTGGACCTTTTCTTATTATATTGCCATATATTTTTTTAAACACATTTGAAACTTTTTTCGGCATGTCTACTGTTTCACCATAACCATTGGTTCTTTAGCCCACTTGAACCAGTACTTCCTAATGGGAGTGTTAATAGTCAAAGGACATAACTTTCCAGGAGACTCAAACTGACAACCTGCTTCTCTTTAGTGCTACACTCTACCAGAGGAGCTGTAAGGGAAATCTTACTAGTCAAGCCAGTAGTTGGGATTTTAGCCGAATTTTGGTTCTGTCACATTCTCCTCTTCACACATAAAACCTCTCTTGGAATTCATACTCCTCTAATGAAACAAGCATCACTGGCACTCTACAATGTGGTTAATCCAACCCCACATTGAGCGACAAGGGTCTTGAACCTATGGCCTCCCGCTATATTGAGACCAACACTGTACTAGGTGAGATGTGAGGGAAGTTCTTATCAGCCAAGCCTGTAGTAGTCATTTTCATCATTTTTAGGGTGCTGTCACAAAAGTAAGAAATATGATCATTTTTTTCTGTTAGTAAATAAATTATGTTCTGTGACTACCTCCATATTTTTGCTATGAATGATTGGAACCATATGACTTTTAATACTGATTACATTGACAATTGTAGGCATTTTATCTACCCTATTATGGTTATAATCCATCACTGGGCAGACATAATGCAGAATTAAAGTCCGATTGGCAGTTCAATACCACAAACACGATTCAGTGATAAGTTTCATTTTGTGGCTTTCATATGTAATTTGTAATTGTTAAAATTATGCTTTATCTCTGGTTATTTCTGTTTTTATATTCAGTTCCTGTGTGGTCCTTTGCCACAGTTGCAAGTGTTTATGATCAATTTAGATCATTCAAATACAGTAAAGTGTATTGACCTGCTTTTCTGTGATTTAGAAATTGTTTGCCAAGATTGCAGCCACATCTTCAAAAGGAGGTTACAACCACAAAAAGAAATTTATGGCAATTTCTGTTTTAAAATTAGACGAAAAAGTAGATGACATTAGTTTTGTGTTGAATGGACTACTTTTACCTTGAAGAACACTTTTTAAAAGCTGCATATGATAATGTTTTTAAGGTTTTTGGTCCAAAAGTTCCACCATAAACAGTCATGGTTACTTGCTTTCAAAGAAATCCAGCCAAGCAAGTGTTGAAAAAAACCAACCAAACACATTGATGGGTTTGCTTTTATTGTATGTACATGTGAATAGAAAATGGCGATTTAATTAAAATGGAACGATTTTAAATTTATAATTATCAACCTTTTTCTCTCCTCTCTCTTCTTAACACACGCCCTGATGATATATGGTTATCATCTTCCTCCACATTTGGCTTGTGAAAGTGAATTAATGAGTTATGACTCCAGGCTTGGTTTTTTTACTTTTAACTTTTCATCTCATTTTGTCATGGGTATCTGGACATACAGTTAATTGGTTTGTCCTAGAGATGGCTGAAGATCATTCATTACGTTAATAATTTCTGTCACCTCCTATGTATGTGTGTACACACAGTAAGGCTCAGAAATTGTCCAACTGCAAAACAAGTGATAATAGTGACACAATCGTCTCCCGTCCCTGATGTCACAGATTTAAATTTTCTTTTCTATTGTAAGTTTAAAATTTCTACTCCTCTGTTGATGGGTCATATCAAAATGGAGAGATTTACACCCTAATCCCACTGCCACAGGATTGTTTTCTGACTGTCTCAATTATGCGTGTGCGAGCATAATATTTGTTCCTCATACAGGCAGTCTTAACACTCATAAAAGTTTTGGGTGTAGTTGTGGTGATCAAAAGATACAATGTGTCCCAAAATCTTGTATTTAGGGTATGTTTCTGTGCTGAGTACTTAAGAGCAGCCGTTTGAGTCACAAGTGTCTTATGACCTATCTTTTGAGTTCTGTGACCAATCTCTATGGTCCTGTGATATATCTTCTCTTGATATGGCTAATCTTAATGTTGTTGAATGACACAAAAGAACGTAGTCCTATGCATCAACTGATTAATCTTCCTTGTTTCACGGCAATGGTCAGAACTTGGTATTACAAGTATTCATTATGAATTCTGGCAGTTTGAACAAGGTCATAAGACTTTCCTTCAAAGTTTTTTCACTTAGACAAATCACGTTTCTGGGACATTCTGGTTTGCCATCTTTTAGTGACCAAATCAGTCGTAGTAGGCCCCCACATCAATTTCCATGTATTTTCCTGTTAGCATTGTACCAGTAACTTCCAAAATGGAAGGAAAGTGTGTAACCATTACACTACAGATGCCAGTGAGTGTTGGAGAGAAGTGTATAGTACTTGTAAATATCAGAAACAGCCAAATAAATGTAAAATGTATAATCAGAAAAATCACTATACTACAAATTGTTATTGCAAAATCTTTATCATGTACAGTGGATTGAAAGTAAGGCTTCAACCTCACTTTTAACAGATATAGTCTTAGGTTGTATGGGACAACCCAGCATTATTCCTCACATACTCTCATGGGATGGATTTGAACTGATAACCACTTAAGTGAGTTGGTTTGTCAAGCTTTATAATCATTCAGCCACTCATGGGAAAGTATATGAAGAAATATTCAGAAATCATAAACACAATAATATCATGTAAATGATTTTAAATCAATACAAATCAATACAATAACAAAAATTGTATTAATTGTATCCCCGGACGAAACTCAGAGATACTTGCATTTGAGCATGGTCACGCTATTACAGAGATTTCCTTTCATATGTGTTAACTTAAAAAATATTTTTTGTTGACCTTTCATATTTGCTATGTGCTTATATATAGAAAAGAAGCAATCTCTAGTTTTTCTTCTCATTTTTATCTACCACTGTGCTCAGATAATTTCTTAAGTAAATCAGTATTTGCAAAAAAAAAAAAAAAACACATCTAATGTGTTGTTTTTCCATTGAGATACAAAAACAAACTTAACTTATTTTAACCTGTGATTTTCCCTTATTTCCAAATGAAGTTTCACGCAACAAAATGGAGAAGTGCAGATGCATGTATGATATATCCATAGTATGGGGTGCTGATACCTAAGACAACTTCTAGTGCTAAACCTTTTGTCCCTCTATGTAGGTCAAATATGTCAGGCAGCTTTATAATTAAATAAATTGCATGACTGTACTGGTGGTGATTTACCTACGGCAGCCAAATTTTCTGTATTTACAGTAAGAAACCATTTTTGTCTGTTCAAGGTTTTTAAGTGAGGCATGGTTCAATGGAGGGTTGAAACCACATTATTGTAAAATAAATTATATGTGATGTGAAATGCAATCATATATTCAGTTTTAGTGTGATAGTTTCCATGGGATGATTAAAGGCATACAAATTAGTGAAGAGAGATAACTGTTGACATTTTATTATATTTTAAAAGATCTTTTGATGTCACTTACTAGGATTTTATGGTAAGTTTTATTCACATTTAATGTTATGTTTATTATGTGGTATTAACTGGGTTATTTTCAATTGAATTTTAAAAGTATCACAATAATATAGGGCCTACGGGGAAATTGACAAAAATGCCAAAAAGTAAGGTATTCCTTTGTAATTTTTCTGTGATGATTAACACAAAGCTTCCAGTCATGAGTTAAAATTTGGATTATACATGTACTAGTTTAGGTTTATGGCTTTTCTAAACAGAATTAAAGCTATGAAACTTAAGATGTTTCTTTTTTATATATACATGACGTATACAGGAATATTGGTTCTCCAAATATCAGGCTTTGTCCCTTAAAAGTTGAAAATTTGAAATTGTATTGCTAAATGCCTGTTAATTTATATTGTACAGTAAGAATATTTCAAGGCTTCAGAATATCCAGAATTGTTTAACACGCTTTGTCTGTGGTGCTTCCAGATTTTCTCACATCACTCCAACCTTAATGTCTCTTCCCTGGCGTCCTGTTAAACAATGAATAATTTTCAAAAGTCTGGTACTCGTATATAAGTACCTTACTACTGGCAAGCCAAAATACTTTGCTCCCTATTTGTCTTTATATATAGTAGATGATCGTAATGTCGATATGCTCATTAAGTCGATCGGTCAGCATTGACAGCTTTACCGGACATTACAAACTTGATTTAAATTTGCATTTAAACAAGCACCCTTTTCTTGGATATATTCTACAAAAATACTCGTGCAATGTGTTCCCTGCAGATTTATTTTTATATTTTCTAAAATAAACACTAAAATGATACCTCATCACAGAAATAAACCACCCAGTTTATCATAATACAACTAATATAAAATCTGTGTACAAATTTTTGTTCGATAGATATATTTGATCATCTAGTAACAAATGTTTCATCTAGTTGATCCCAATGAAAGTGGTGGTACTAGATGATCGACTTAATGATCAATCTTACAAATGGCAGTCTTTTTGTGCATTTTTAAAGCCAAGTTTGAACTTTCTGTTGAAAAAAAAATCTTAAAAGTCTTGCAACAGTTTGTTAGTTTATTTGCTTTATGAAGTCATATTTTTCAATATACTTTAATATTTTGGGGTTGAATTTAATTTTATTAAGTGACAACAATCGCTCTTTATAAGTCTCCCTTAAGTGATCGACTTTACGATCATCCACTATACATCTGCTGTTTAAACAAGGCATAGTAATCCAGAAAAGATTTTCCTAAAAGCTCCCTTCTACAGCTCTTCAGTTCATAAACCTAAAATTCATTTCAACAAGTATTTCTCATATGATGCTCCAAAACTTTGGAATGATTTGCCACTGCAAATTCAAACTGCTCCTACACTGTCAAGTTTCAAAAGGCGACTTAAAACTTATCTGTTTCAGAAGTCTTTTCCTTCCTAGGTTTTCTTACCACTGAACACCGATAGTCTCCTGATGACGACCTTATTAAGTCTTACCACTTATGATTTATGCATTACGATTTGGATGGTGTGCCTTAGAATCCGCGAGATCGAAAATTAAGCACTTGAATACCTGATACATGTATGACCAGCTAGGATATATACTGCTTTCCCCCACTCTTTTCAAGTACCTGTAACAATACAATCTCTGTAGTACGTTTAGAGTAAATTGTTAAACCAAAACTATATCATATTCTGTCTAGTCTGTGGTCATGGTGGTGTAGTGAGACATCCACTTGCCTCCCAACTCACAAGTTGTGGGTTCAAATCTTGGCCGTGGGAGAGTTGTCATGGCTTATCAATGCCTGATGGTTAACATTAAAGAATCTCATCTGATAAGTATGCACTGCCTGCCTCTTTTCCTTTTAACTTCCTGTCATAATAATATCTCTACATAAAGAGTTGAGAATAACAATTTCAAACCAAATTGGTCAATTTTTCTGCTTCAAAAAAAAATGAATTCAAGGTGAAGAGATCCAGTGATGCTTCTTAGAATAAGTAGATTAGGAGTTTCTTAATTACTTGATTGGTTTGGGGGGTTGGTTGGTTGGTTGGTTGGTTGGTTGGTTAAGCACTTGACTTTCACCAGTGTGGTTGTGGGAATAAATCCAACTTATGGCAACATGCGGGATTCACTGAGGGCATGTCCTGATATGATTGTGGCCATTCTGAGAGATGTAATTATAATACCAACACTGACTTCAGCAAGGCTAGATTATACTCTACATAAACATATGTGAGATATTGACATTTGTCTATGTGACATTTAATAATTCCTGCTTGATATTTCAATAAATTATGTGCAAGAATATAAGAAGATCATTCTTTCAACTTACTTGTGGGTGAAATTGATCTATATGTCAGGACTTCATTTCAGACAAATTTAAAACCGTAGTAGAGTCTAACAACAATCCCACAACTCCCACGTTTCTGTCCAGGAGAGGCCATGATATATATACAGTCACTTGTTATAAAGTATTTGAAGAAATAAAATGTATTCACAGAGTATTTAACAAAGTCTCTTTTAAATCTTGAGAAGCGTATAACAAAGAAACAATAACAAACTAAAAAGACGCTATGATGTCACCTTGTCTAGACAGGAAGGAAGCAGGGCGCCCCACCTAGCGAATCTACCACTCGACCAGTCATGCCGGTGGAAACGCAGAACGTCTCTTTCTGGCATTTAGCGGGACCGGTCAGTGCCGACTGTTATAGTATATTGTCCTATTGGCGGGGTATTAACTTACAAAAATTTAATTTACTTATTAAATTTGCAAATTTCCACTTACACATTAAAATGACATGGAGGAGCTTAAAACTGTTTCCAATTATACAATAATTCAAGACTTAGTTACAATTCAGGTTCTACCCACACAAAGTGCAGTGTAATAGTAAAACTCTACAATAACAAACACTTCAGTAACTGTTATAATCTTAAAATGCCAACTTTAACTTTAAATTTGCTCAAGTTTATCCTTTTAAAGACTGTTCTTGTTTTTGCATATTATTTTTGTCGATTACATAAAAGTGCATATCTGGCTGGTAAGAGCAGCTGTTGAATTGCCATTTTTTATGGCTGCCGTTTAAGTGTATGCTCCCTCAAAACCGATCAGAGACAGCCGATTGCCATTGGCTGACACAGGCATGTCTGTACATAACCAAAACCTTTATCTTTGGCTTTTGAAATAATAAAATTGTATCATTTTCAAGCCATAAGTTTCTTATATCTTAACCGAATGCAGTCATTCCTTCACTGATCTCCTTGATATGGTTGCACAAAGTTTTCTTTGTTGGCATATGTACATATATATGTATACAAGTAGATCTATACTTATTGTCAGTGTTTATTATTCACTTGCCATCTTCTGATTTAATTTTTACTAAATTGAAGGGAAAACATTTGATTGTCAATTGCTAATATAGATATACATGTACATAACCAAAACAAATATTACCTATTACAAATAAGTAATACAACTGGATTGATTTTAAGCCATAAATTTTCTTATACCAATTTCAATGATTCCTTCAATGAACTCTTCAGATAAAAAAAGGTTCCAACAGTACCTTACTTACCATTTTTCTGTCATTAAACTTACTGCTGATTTATTCTTTGCTAAATGGAATGAAAACTTGGATTAGCATCCATGGTTGACCATTTGCATCAAATATAAGGAAATACTTCAAACAATATGATCAAAAGGATAGGACTGGCGCTGGTGATTGAGTGCTCTTGATCGGTGGTAAGGAAACATTCCCTGTGTAGAAAAATTATCTTGTTTATATTCAAAACATAAATAAATACTTATTTCAAGCATGAAAAATTTAAAATCATGTTGGTGTTAAATAAAGGTTACGTTGACTGGAAAAAGCAAATCTATGTTGACACCAGTAGTTGAATTTTCCCATGTTAAGCTAGTGTATACAGTAAAAAATGTGAAATATTCATCCTGGTACATGAAATTCGCCACCAAGGAATTCTCCACTTCTTTTATTGTATCCACCGGATAGCATCCGGTGGATACTATGGATTTGACTTCGTTACGCCGCCGCCGCAGTGTGTAGAGAGATTTCACCGTTACCGCTCTAACGAAAAAATATTATAGCTAGCCTTCTCAAATTTGCAGGATATATTCATAGCCATAAAATCTTGCCTGGGAATATTTATGCCCAAGATGGCCGCCACGGGCGTTTTTCGACTTTAAACAAGGACTTTTGGTGGCCCTCTAGAGCAAAGGGTATTATAGGTAGAGATCTCAAATTCGCAGGATATGTTCCTCATTATAAAATCTTGACTGGGAATATTTTTTGCCTCATTTTGAAAAACAAGATGGCCGCCACAGGCGTTTCTTTGCAGTCAAGAAAAGTGCTTATATCTCCCTTATTATTGGTCCTAGAGGTTTGGGATGGTAAACCAACCTGTAGGAAATCATGGGCTGGGAATCTTTTGGTGTGGTCGGATTTGACCTTGGACCCCTCCTTCAAGGTCAAACGAGCATAGCCAAACTAAAAAGTGCTTATAACTCACTTATTATTGGTCCTAGAGGTTTGGGATGGTAAACCAACCTATAGGAAATCATGGGCTGGGAATCTTTTGGTGTGGTCAGATTTGACCTTGGACCCCTCCTTCAAGGTCAAACGAGGATAGCCAAACTTAAAAGAGCTTATAACTCGCTTATTATTGGTCCTAGAGGTTTGGGATAGTAAACCAACCTATAGGAAATCATGGGCTGGGAATCTTTTGGTGTGGTCAGATTTGACCTTGGACCCCTCCTTCAAGGTCAAAAGAGCATAGCCAAACTTAAAAGTGCTTATAACTCGCTTATTATTGGTCCTAGAGGTTTGGGATGGTAAACCAACCTATAGGAAATCATGGGCCGGGAATCTTTTGGTGTGGTCGGATTTGACCCTTGGACCCCTCCTTCAATATCAAACGAGCATAGCCAAACTTAAAAGTGCTTATAACTCGCTTATTATTGGTCGTAGAGGTTTAGGATGGTAAACTAACCTATAGGAAATCATGGGCCGGGAATCTTTTGGTGTGGTCGGATTTGACCTTGGACCCCTCCTTCAAGGTTAAGCGATGTTAGAATGGCTTTGGTGAGTTTTCTTCTGGTGGATACAATTTGCATCGGTTCTCAGATGCGCTAGGTCTAGTTTTAGTTGGAAGTGTGGAACATTCTGACTAACTTTTGATTTTTAAGTGCGAGCTCTAGTGAAGCTCATGCTTCTAAGAATCACTTATTATTATAATTTTTGTTGGTTTTTTTTTGTCTCCGGACTTTCATGAGTTGTGGTACAGTGTGATGAGTGTCTGTCTGTTCACTGAAGTTAAGCAGCAATGGGCTGCATTAGTACTGGGATGGGTGAGTGCTTCGGTGCACTACTTGTGTCTCTGATGGCTGGCGCTTATTATAAGTAGACTGGATCCCCTTTCGGCCTTGTTTAAACAAGATTTGGCCATTTATCTTCTCTATATGAGAACTACATGTTTTGTGCATTTTGCTTTTGTTACTTAAATTATAGGTGTGGTAAATTTTCCATATATTCTTGCAAATTCTGTATTTCATTCTCAAAAATTCTAGAATAAATATATTTTCTGTCATTGAAAGTCTTATAAATTTATTTTAAAAGAGTTCAAGTACTTCAGAACATGTTTTAATGAGGTCTTCTTTGAACACTGTCAACTTGTTAAGTATTGCAATTATTAACGCCTGACGATGGGAGAGGGTTATTGTGATCAGTTAGTGTCTGTCTTTATGTCTGTGCACAATTTTGCCCTTATAACTCAAAAACTATAACACCAATGAAGCTCAAATTTGGTGGGCACGTACTTCATGGGGTACAGACTGATTCCTCCAACTTTGGTGAAATTTTGTTTAAAAATTCAAGTCAGGAGAGAGTTTTTCTTAGTTTCAATTGGTTGTATACAGAGAAATCTGCTTCTGTTCCTCCCATACGGAAGTCAATAATTGGCTTTCTGATGATGTCATTACTTAATGATGTCACAATACAATTATCATTGTGAGGTTACAAACCTAGCTTGTGATATTTGCTGTCTTTAGTTAAAAACATTTATTCTCATTTTTATGTCTTGAAATTGACAAAGATAATCAAGAAATTGGTGGTGTATTCATGATTTATATATTTTTATTAATTTCTGTTTTCAATTTTTTTCCTTTTATTTTAATTGCCTGACAGACCATCACAAAAATTTACCACTTGTGCTCGATTCGAGCATTTTGCTTTCTCTGAGTGCATCTTGTTTTAAAACATGTAACAATAATGTTGAACAACCCATTTTTTTCTATGCACAGCGGTCCCAGTATTTTTGCATGCTCAGTATTTTGCAAAAGTAACTCCAAACTCTCTAAAAATGGCAATTTTAAACAGATTGAAAATAAGAAAATTTTCAGAGTATGACAAATACAATAACAATTTTTTTACAGGTGAAGATGACAATATTATACCAGAGCATAGCAAGAGTATGTTATTGTTTATCTTCATGAGTGATGTATAGGGGCATCAGTGAATATAAAGGTTGAATAGTTAACTCAAGACTTCTCTCCAATTTCTACATGGACTTTAATGAGTTTATTCCAACCAAAAATAAGCAGAAGCTATGTAAAAATACCTTCCTAATGATGTAGAGTAAGAAATCTAAAATTCGCCAGGAATCTAAAATTCGCCACCTCTAAAACCTTAGTTAATTTTATGAAGAAAATGATGTTTTTGTCCAAAAATTGGTATTTTTCAGTTTAAAAAGCCTTAGTTTACTATACAGTCAACAAATCTCACCACAATTCATTTATTTTATTAGTATTTTCACATTTGGCAAATTTCAGATATGTGGCGAATTTTAGATTTCTTACTCTACTAAATTATGCACTTTTGGCGATGGTGAATACAAAATATATATCCTGACCTGTATATACAGTTATGTTTGTAGACCGTATAGGGCTTGCAGTGGTAGATAAAATTTCAAAATTCTCTAGTGGTTCCTGGGATTTTGTATATAACTTCAGGCAAGCATGGTTGTCTGGATTTTTTCACACATGAATAACGCCCATTATGTACACAGACAACCAACTGTGTGCAGATATGTTCATGTATTATTGCAAAAGATACAGGAAGGTACATAAAGTTTGCAACACTCTAATACTCTAATAAGCAGGTTACATTCATTAATAAAATCCATTTAATTATTAGTATTTTAAGAGAAAATGTAACAAGATTTATACGTACTGTAATTTCTGTAATAAATGACCTTCACTAATTATGCCCCGCCCCAACATTGTTAAAACATGTTTTAGTGAGAAAAAACATAGAAATCATATTTTTTTAACCTCAGTTTGTAAAGGCTGGGGTAATAGTCTTCCCCTGGGCCATTCTGGCTGCAACAGTAGGCATAAAGTATGTAAGTATTCCACAGCCTAAACTTATGCATGGATTTTCACCATATTTTCAAGACATGTTTAACCAAAGGGGATCTAGAGCTGATTAAGTTTTGGGGAGTATCTGGCAATGGCTGTTGCCATGGCAATGCTTTTAATATTTTTGGGGTTGTAAATGCTGTGGCTGTTTCACAGTCCAAACTATATATGGATTTTTCATCAAATTTTCAGGATGTGTTTTACCCAAGAGGATCTAGAGCTGATTATGTTTTAGGTGGTATATGGTTGCTTAGTAGAACTGCTTTTACGTTTATTTATATCAATGCTCTGCATGCAAAATCCACACACAAGTTTTTGTCCTCAAAACAAGTAAAATCTGTCCTTTTTTTCTTCTTCTTGAGCATGTGAAAGTTCTTACATTTGATGGCATCTGTTGGGTTTGTATACTTGTTACATATTGCCCAAATCTCAATGTTGTTGACTCTTTAGTTGTACTATGGGCTGGGGTTTTTGCCTGCTAAGGCTGGTTATTTTTATAGTGGCTGTACACAAGAATATAGAGTAACACTACCGGATCCAGGGTGAGGGGTTCAGGGGGTTCGACCCCGCCCCCCCTTGAAAAATAACATAAAGGGGTTCAACCCAAAGTGCAAAATTATTTCTTGAGAGTGGTGTTAAATTTACAGGAAATGCACTATATTTTTACCAAAAATTAATTTTTAATTGTTATGCAGCACCATTAAAATTAATGAATACATTAACTAAACAAGATGTACTCTAACATATTACTATGTATAATGTACACATCATTATAATGATAGAGAATAAAAAAATGTTGGGCAGTTTGTGAGATGAAATGAATTGGAAGTATGAACTTGTTTAGACATGGCTGGCATATTTTTCTGATGTTAATTAGATACAAATTCTGCTACACATTTTGATTGCATCTGTCTGTATATATTTCTTCTTGTATCTGGTTCTGTTTGTTGGTCTGTCTGTCTGTATGTGTGTCTGGTCTGTTTGTCTGACCGTCAGTCTGTGTCCATGCAGAACTGTCTGTCTGTTCCCCAGAGCCATTACAAGTGAGGTAACCCCCACCCAGAGCATGAAAATTTCAACAGTTTATCACAATTTTCACAGTGACTATTGAAGGGATTTCCGCCTTATTGTGCATATATGTACCAGGTCACAAGTAGATTCCCTTGTGTGAGTATCAGACTTGGATCTGTCTTAATTTTTTTATAAGTTTTTGAAAGAATTTTTAATGTATTAAAATTCATGAATTCATGCACTAAGTCACTTATAGCTTGAAAAGCATTGCATTTTGAGCAGTTTGTTAAAATGTGCTGTTCATAGGTACAACATGGTGAGTTACTTGAGTGCCTATCCCAATAGCTAAGTGAGCAAAAGCTACTTTGTGACTTTTCCATACCTTCCATAAATGAGTAAAATCACTTGTAACTTGAAAACTATTTCATTTGAAGTGTTTTGTTGGAATATGTTTTTCACTTACTTTTGGATCAGCTACAACATAGTAAATTTACAGACATGTCGTTCATTGCATAGCTGAGCAATAGCTACTTTGAGGTTCTCACTATTGAGTAAATCATTTATAACTTGAAAGTGATTGCATTTACAGTATTTTGTTTAAGTATGTTATTCAACTACTTTTTGGTCAGCTATAATAATGTAAAATTGCAGACCTGTATCTCATTGCATATTAGCTTAGCAGTAGCTACTTTGAAGTTCTCACTGTTGAATAAACCACTTCTAACTTCAAAACTTTTGCATTTACAGTATTTTGTTACATATATTATTCACCCACTTTTGGGTTGGCTATATCATAGTAAAATTGCAGACATGCAGCTTATTGTATAACTAAGCAATAGCTACTTTGAAGTTCCCAATCTTGAGTAAATCACTTGTAACTTGAAAACTTTTACATTTACATTATTTTGTTAAATATGTTATCAACCCACTTTTGGGTCATAACATAGTTATAACATAGTAAAATTGCAAACCTCTAGCTCATTGCATAGATGAACAATACCTACTTTGAGGTTCTCACTGTTGAATAAATCACTTGTAACTTGAAAATTATTGTATTTACATTGTTCTGTTTAAAAATTGTATTCACCTACTTTTGGGTCAGCTATAATAGAGTAAAATTGCAGGCTCATTGCATAGATGACCAATAGCTACTTTGAATTCTGAGATGATAATTTTACTTTGTGATTAATGTTGTTACTTTTTGAACACTTGAACCCTGTTGAATGGAATCACAAGGAACCAAAGATAATACTTCTACTTCAGCAAGCATTCCAAATAACAGGGTAAATGGTAATGGAGGGGGTCCTCTGAGGGTTCAGTATTAATCTTATACTAAAACTTAAATTACACCCGAGAGTTTTTCTTTTTGTTAAAAGAGTTCAGTATCTTTCACAATTGGGCAGTTGTTCCGCTCTGTGATTTTCACCATACATATATATATATATATATATATATAAGCCTTTTTTACACATTTCCAAAGAAACACCTTTGACATTTATTTCAACTAAAAATGATCATAAAAAAAAAAAAACTACATAACAGAAATATAGGAATGACAAGTAAGGATGTTAAACAACGTCTTTAAATTTACAAATTAAGGAATATATGTAATTTAAATAAGTTAATAGCATCGTAAGTGTCCAGTACAATCCATTATTTTCAAATATTGGACACTGATTTGGCCTATACATAAATTCTCCATGATGGGCTTCTACTTGAACAGGTTTGTGGCCCTATGACTGTGGAAGAGACTACCAGACCCATTTCATTGGACCTAGTTAGTTTTAATTGTTAGTTAAACTGAACTACTGTTTCTTCTCCCTTCAATCTCTAATTGTATCCACCGGATAGCATCCGGTGAATACTATGGATTACGCATGACTACACCGCCACCACAGTGTGTAGAGATTTTCTCGTTACCCCTCTAGAGGCCAGGGTATTATAGGTAGACTTCTCAAATTTTGAGGTTATATTCATAACCATAAAATCTTGCCTGGGAATATTTTTGGCCTCATTTTGAAAAACAAGATGGCCGCCACTGGCATTTCTTTTCAGTCATGAAAAGTGCTTATATCGCCCTTATTATTGGTCCTACAGGTTTGGAATGTCAAACCTTGGGCCTTAGGCCCCGCCTTCAAGGTCAAACAAGGATAGCCAAACTTAAAAGTGCTTATAACTCGCTTATCATTGGTCCTAGAGGTTTGGGATGGTAAACCAACCTATAGGAAATCATGGTCTGAGATTTGCCATTTCTTAGACCCCAGTTACACATCCAAGGATCGTCCACCAGATCGCGTTAGGTTTCCTAATATGGAAAATGTTAAATGATTTACGGATCATCTTTTGTGTCCATAAGGTCATCTGTGACATCCCTAATGTCCTTGTGACATCCGTAGTGGCATACCATGGTCCGTAGTGACATGCCTAGGATCAGATAAGATCCGTAGGGCATTACGGAAAAATCAGACTGTTGGATTTTTCCGTAAAGTCCATACAGATCTTATCTGACCAAGGTATCCATAGCTCATCCATATCTCATCCATAGCTCATCCGTGAGTGTCCTTATTGTCACTTAACCTATCCTGGATGTCCTTGTGGCATCCCTTTCATCCTTGATGCTTCTGCGCCAATAAATCTCCGTAAAAACATTGCTGGATCTAGCCGGATCTGCTAAGGACTGACACGGAAAGGGTTTGTGGATTAAAAAACAGTCACAAGATGAATCCTTTGTGCAGTCTTTTTATCCGCAAACCTGTCCATGGCAGTCCGTAGCAGATCTGTGGCAGTTCCATAAATCTTTTCCATGACCCCCCTCATCCCTTGTGCATCTCTGTAAGTTACCAAAAATGGAACCATGGGCTATATTTGTAGCATATCCGGCTATGTGTAACTGGGCTCTGAATATTAGTACACAGCCAATTGTTGTAGTATATCAGAAAAAAATTCTAAAAAGAGACGGAGGCTGTGTTTTCTTGACTCTAGTTTAGAGTTAGTTGATGCTACTGTTTCCACATATTTATATAACAAGAGCTTTATTTTTACCTGCACTAAGGAGGTTTTGTTTGCCATGCATTTCTTTATCTGTCCATTTGTTTGTGTTTGTGATTACTCCAAAAGTAATAAACGCAGGGCCTGACCAAAGAAGAGGTGGTTAAATTTTTGGATATATTGGAATAAGATTTTGGCTACAGAAAAAAGTGGAATATACAAAAATACCATTGTCACTGAATTTTCAACGCATTTGCCCTGAATCTTTGTGAATTTTTTTTATACAGGCATGGGCCTAGCCAAAGGAAGATGTGATTAGAGTAAGAAATCTAAAATTCGCCAGGAATCTAAAATTCGTCGCCTGTAAAACCTTAGTTAATTTAATGAGGACAATGATGTTTTTGTCTAAAAATTAGTATTTTCAGTTCTAAAAGCCTAAGTTGACTATACATTCAACAAATCTCACCATAATTCATTTATTTTATTAGTATTTTCACCTGTGGCGAATTTCAGATATGTGGCGAATTTTAGATTTCTTACTCTACCTTTTCAAAAAGGTCTGGATCATATTCTGGATACAAAAAACTCCTGACTTCTCAAAAAGTCCCATTTCCCTTGTATTTAAAAGTTCACACTCTCTAATTTTGCAGGGGGGGGGGGGGGGGGGGGGGTAACATAAAAAAAAGCAGCATATTAAGGTGAAAGTACAATTAGTGGATACTTGGCTGCCCTGGTAGAGGTTTTTGCTCTAGAATTGATTTCTTGTTTTAATTGGAAAACCATAACTTTAATAATTTTTCAGCTGATTTTGAAAGTTATTTTTTCCTGCTTCCTCAGTATGAAGAGATAAAGATTTTTTTATTTTGAAATATGTATGTATCTACTAAATATATACTGGATAGTTGATTCTCAGTTACTTGCCAACCAATGTTGTTTAGCTGACTTTTCACTAGATAAGGGGAAAACTAAGATCAGTGACTGACTGTGTCTGACGTGGTCAAGTGAAAGAAAAATATCCAGTAAAATCAATAAAGCGGATAAAGTATGTGTCAACATCATTCACTGATTGGGTGTTGTTGATTGGTGATGTGGAAATACCCAATAAGTTGGTTTTTGCTCCTGTATACTGTGTTTTCACTTTAAAAGCCGTATTGTATAAGTTTATCTTCCTATGAGGAAAAGGTGACTATAAGGAAGTGGGTTTTTTCTATGTGAAAGAATTATGTTGGATAGTGTAAATCACAAATGTTATTTTTAAGCAGTCAACACACATGGAAAAATAGTTGTCAGCATCATGCCTGAGTGCATAGCTCAGGCTAAACACATGTGTACCTTTGGTTTACAAAGGTGCTCAATCCTAATTATAATGCATGAGAAACTGTTCTCACTAAAAATTTCATAAACAATCACCAACACTTAGTTTAAATGACCTTGAACCCAACTATTATATCGGCTGATACAGGTTGTTGACAAAATGTCATTGTCCTATAGTATCTGCTCTTAGTCAACTTCTTGTTCATATGATTTGTATATCATATTTTATTCTAATCTGGTGGGATTTTAAAATAACCAACACCTGGATGATATTTTGGATTAATAATTTTGATTATTTCTGATAAGTATGGTGTTTCAAAAACCTCCAGAAAATGAATTACAGCACAATATCCATTTGCTGAACATACTCAGAGAGTAAAGTAATATTTTATATGTCTGTGTTTTGAAAATAATAATATTTTTGCTGTGGATTCTCTTCAGTTAAGTGGAAATATGGAATTTTTGGTTCTTCATATTTGACCCATCAGGGACCAACCGCAATTTTTTTTCTAATTTTACACGATCCCTTTAACTGTAACTAACCATATAAATGGCCTGGGGTCGATATATTTGTGAAAGGGAGGGGGGCTATTATTTGTCCTAAACTAAACACTCAATTGTCCAGGGATCTGACAGCATTTTTCAACCTGCCTCTTTATTGTCCCCACAGATAATTGTGGGAAACCTTAAAATATTAGAAATTAACCAACCATAAATCTGAAGAAATTATAAACAGAAAAATTGTAAAATTGTAGGAACGGAACTGTCATATTTTGTTTTCATGAGCTCCACTACCTGTTAGTAGGGGAGGTACTAAAATGCATCTTTCTTTGGAATCCTGGAATCTGAATGGTTTTGCAATCAGTCCTATTGGATGAACACTCCTGTAAGTGGAGGGGGTGTTTAATACTGAGGGGGTATTTATATGGTTAATTGTATCCACCGGAAGCATCCGGTGAATACTTTGGTTTAGCGTTCGCGCCGCCGCCGCCGCCGCATGTACAGAGATTTTCGGCGTTAACGCTCTAAGAGGAAAACAACAGCAGCTAGGTTCACGAAATTTGCAGGCTATCTTCATTGGGGGGTAAGCTTCTCTGGGAAGGAAAATAGCCTCATTCTGAAAAACAAGATGGCCGCCACGGGTATTTCTTTGAAAATAATCTACATTTTACTACTGGCTGTTCCTCATAGGTAGAAGGCTGAATCTCTTCATAGGTGATATGTATGACACATATACATGTCCTCTACAACCTTGCACACATTTGACCTTGAAGCTCTCAATTCAAGGTCATCCACGGAGTGCCGAAGTAACCCACATAGCGGACTTTAAAAGTGCCTATATCTCCCTTATTATTGGTCCTAGAGGTTTGCAATGTGAAGCCAACCTATAGGAAATCATGTGCTGCGAATCTTCTGATGTGGTCGAATTTGACCTTGGACCCCTCCTTCAAGGTCAAACGAGGATAGCCAAACTTAAAAGTGCTTATAACTCGCTTATTATCGATCATAGAGGTTTGGGATGGTAAACCAACATATAGGAAATCATGGGCTGGAAATCTTCTGGTGTGGTCAGATTTGACCTTGGGCCCCTCCTTCAAGGTCAAATGAGGACAGCCAAACTTAAAAGTGCTTATAACTTTCTTATTATTGGTCCTAGAGGTTCGGGATGGTAAACCAACATATAGGAAATCATGGGCAGGGAATCTTCTGGCATGGTTGGATTTGACCTTGGACCCCTCCTTCAAGGTCAAACGAGGACAGCCAAACTTAAAAGTGCTTATACCTCGCTTATTATTGGTCCTAGAGGTTTGGGATGGTAAACCAGCATATAGAAAATCATGGGCTGGAAATCTTCTGGTGTGGTCGGATTTGACCTTGGGCCCCTCCTTCAAGGTCAAACGAGGATAGCCAAAGGTAAAAGTGCCTATAACTCGCTTATTATTGGTCCTAGAGGTTTGGGATGGTAAACCAACATATAGAAAATCATGGGCTGGGAGTCTTCTGGTGTGGTCGGATTTGACCTTGGGCTCCTCATTAAAGGTCAAACGAGGACAGCCACAGTGTTCATTCTAGAGTTGGAGCTACTCGAGTCAAATGACTCCTTTACTAAATTTTGGTGGGACATTTAGTAAATGCGATGAGTCAAGTGACAAAAATTAACCTTACAGTTGAGCAAATTGACTAAAATAGGAGAGAGGAGAAAAAAAGTACTATTAGTCTATCTTCAAAGTGAATTTGCAGTACTAAATCAAATTCAAGTCTACTCACTGTGAAAAAAACTTTATTTCAATTCAAGACATATTTGTAGTCAGCATGATGTACAAGATTTCCTATGATGTACATGATTTGCAATAATTAAAGTATTTTTTACTGATTTTTTTTTTCATTTTTTTTTGTTTCAATCAATATGGTCCAACCCTGCTCTATCTAAAACTAGAAAAAAAAATTAACTCACCTTGACATAGGTACACTCAGGGAGTTGTTTTTATTTCATACAAAAAAACTCCGGACATTTATTTATGTAAATGGATATAAATTCGCCACTTTTTGAAAAAAAAAAAGAAAAAACTGGTTTTAAAGCAATAACATACCATGTAAAGTTTAAGTTAAATTATTATTTAACTTTTTTCCAGCCGAAAATTTGTTATTAACATAGATGCAACTTTTCAAGTTTGTCCCACAGTAGTTTAAAATGTTTGTTGTTACCTGTTAACAATTGTCTTTGAAGTCACTTGTAAGAGTGCATTATGCAAAAATAAACTTTAAAAAGTGAAAATATTAAAAAGCTGGATAATAAAATCTTGTTGTGCAATAGATATTTATTTCTATATATTTAACAAAACTATGAAAAAAGTGGAAATTTACAGCTACTGGTGAGTTTAAATCACTTACTATAAACATGTTTTCTGTTGATAAATACTGAATTTTTGTTAAACGAAGTATGATTGGACAGTGCCGTTTCCGCTCAACCAATCAAATTAAGGCATTTAGAAGCAAGGAAACATGGAGCAATTGGGTTAAAAAGACAATATATGTGTCCTTTTATTTGATTTTAAAACAAAATTCGTCTAATTTTCCCAATATTTACAGCGAAAACGCGGGCGATAATGCAAGATTTATGCGTCACCGCGACTCGGGATCATAACGTGTACGCGTCTTTTCGCCCCAGTATAGCGACAAAAGACGCGGAAACGCGTAGTAAAATGAACACTGCAGCCAAACTTAAAAGTGCTTATAACTCGCTTATTATTGGTCCTAGAGGTTTGGGATGATAAACCAGCATATAGAAAATCATGAGTTGGGAATCTTCTGGTGTGGTCGGATTTGACCTTGGGCCCCTCCTTCAAGGTCAAATGAGGATAGCCAAAGGTAAAAGTGCTTATAACTCGTTTATTATTGGTCCTAGAGGTTTGTGATGGTAAACCAACATATAGGAAATCATGGGCTGGAAATTTTCTGGTGTGGTCGGATTTGACCTTGGGCCCCTCGTTCAAGGTCAAATGAGGACAGCCAAACTTAAAAGTGTTTATAACTCACTTATTATTGGTCCCAGAGGTTTGGGATGGTAAACCAACCTATAGGAAATCATGGGCTGGGAATCTTCTGGCGTGGTCGGATTTGACCTTGGGCCCCTCCTTCGAGGTCAAATGAGGATAGCCAAACTTAAAAGTGCTTATAACTCGCTTATTATTGGTCCTAGAGGATTGGGATGGTAAAACAACATACAGGAAATCATGGGTTGGTAATCTTTTAGTGTGGTCGGATTTGACCTTGGGCCTCTCGTTCAAGGTCAAACGAGGATAGCCAAACTTAAAAGTACTTATAACTTGCTTATTATGGGTCCTAGAGGTTTGCAATGTGAAACCAACTTATGGGAAATCATGGGCTGCGAGTCTTCTGATGTGGTCATATTTGACCTTGGATCCCTCCTTCAAGGTCAAACGAGGATAGCCAAACTGAAAAGTGCTTATAACTCGCTTATGATTGGTCCTAGAGATTTGGGATGGTAAACCAACCTATAAGAAATCATGGGCTGGGAATCTCATGGTGTGGTCGGATTTGACCTTGGGCCCTCCTTCAAGGTCAAAGTGCTTATAACTCGCTTATTATTGGTCCTAGAGGTTTGGGATGGTAAACCAACATATAGGAAATCATGGGCTGGGAATCTTTTGGTGTAGTCGGATATGACCTTGGGCCTCTCATTCAAGGTCAAACGAGGATAGCCAAAGGTAAAAGTGCCTATAACTCGCTTATTATTGGTCCTAGAGGTTTGGGATAGTAAACCAACATATAGAAAATCATGGGCTTGGAATCTTCTGGTGTGGTCGGATTTGACCTTGGGCCCCTCGTTCAAGGTCAAATGAGGACAGCCAAACTTAAAAGTGCTTATAACTCGCTTATTATTGGTCCTAGATGTTTTCTGATGGTAAACCAACATATAGGAAATCATGTGCTGGGAATCATCTGGCGTGGTCGGATTTGACCTTGGGCCCCTCCTTGAAGGTCAAATGAGGACAGCCAAACTTAAAAGTGCTTATAACTCGCTTATTATTGATCCTAGAGGTTTTGGTGCATTGTCTTTACGGTGGATACAATTTGCATCGGTTCTCCGATGCGCTAGGTCTAGTTATGGTAATAGAATCTCAAGGGACCAAGAAAAACACAATTTCCAGATAATTGTAAATTATCATGAAAAAGGCCAATCTCAGCACCTCATATTTACCTCTGCTTAAATGGAATTTCTACTTATCAGTGTCTTCACTGTGTTCCCTACTGTTGACCTAAGTTCCTAATTTATTAATAATGTAATATTAAAGAATCCAATAAAGCATTGCATGGGGCTGATTTTGTCAATTTTTTTCTGAATTTCAGGTGTTTCTGAACACCAGTCAGCCATCAATGTATAGAATGAGAAGTGTGAAAAATTTTGCACACATTTATGAGTTTTGTGACTATGTTACTCAATCTGATCTTCCCTGATAAAAAATTGCCCGAGTTTGGAGAATTTGTCTTACTTTTATAAGGATGCCCCCAGTGGCAACAGTACAGTAATAAGTGACACATACAGTGGCAAATTTCACATAATTTCATAAAATTTTCTTACTGCACAAAAACCTGTATTTGACATATAGTTGTATATGTTTTCTATATTTTTGACAAAATCAACCAGTCTTGTACCTTGAAACTTTACCATGTATTTTTAACCCCAGCCCATGAAGGCTTGGTTATAGTTGTCCCCTGCGCCGTTCGGGCAGCCTAAGCCTGTACATGGATTTTCACCAAATTTTCAGTATATGTTTACCCCAAGAGGGTCTAGAGTTGATTAGGCTTTGGAGGATACGCGGTAACAACTGTTGTCATGCAATACTTTAAGATTTTTGAGTCTTAAAGTTTGTGGGTGTTCCACAGCCTAAACCCATGCATGGATTTTCACCAAATTTTCAGGATATGTTTACCCCAAGAGGATCTAGAGCTGATTAGATTTTGGAGGATATCTGGAATCAACTGTTGCCATGGCAACACTTTTAAAATTTCAGGGTTTTAAAGTTTGTCGGTGTTCCACAGCCTAAACCCATGCATGGATTTTCAAGATATGAACCTCAAGGGAATCTGGAGCTGAATACATTATCTGGCAATGCTTTAAATACTTTTTGGTCTTAAACTTCTCAATTGAAAAATCGGCGCTATTTAACCAATGTTACTTCAGTCGTATTTTTATCTCCCGCCAGCCAAGGCCGAGGTAGGAAGATTAGGTTTCGGGGGTTTCCGGTAACAACTTTTTCCATGGTAATATGTCTTAACGTTTGTGGTAATTCCACAGCCTAAACCCATGCATGGATTTTGACCCAATTTTAAGGGTATGTTTACCCCAAGAGCTGATTAGGTTTTGGGGGGTATCTGGCAACAACTGTTGCCATGGCAATGCTTTGAATATTTTTGGATTTTAACGTTTGTTAGTGTTCCATAGCCTAAACCGATTTATAGATTTTCACCAAATTTTCAGGATATTTAACAGGATCTACAGCTGTGTAGGTTTGGGAAAGTAACTGACAACACCTGTTGCTATGGCAATGCTTTAAATACTTTTCAATCTTAAATTTCTCAATTGAAAGAGGGGGTAATTAAACCGATGTTACTACAGTTGAATTTGTGTGTGTGCGCATGCATGGGTGTGTTTCTCACATCTTTCGATCAAGCTTTATGTCTCATTCAGTTATGAAGATATATTTACCAAATTTGCAGAGAATGTTTATGGCTGTGAAAACATGTCTGTACAAAATTATGGTACTCATTTTAAAAATAAAATGGCCGCCATAGCTGATTGCTCGAAAGTCATTCATATGTTTTAAAATTTAAAATATTGCAGCTAGCTGTGTTAGATTTGCACAAAATGAAAATGGCTAGGAAAGGTTGCATGAGGGTAATTTTGGACTTGTTTTGAATAAAATGGCTGCCATATCACATATTTTATGTCAAATGGGGGCATATCAAAAAGCCCTAATACCTTCCTCATCATTGGTCCTAGGGGTTTGAAATTAGAAATCAACTTCTTGGAAATCATGTTCTGCAAATCTTTTGCAAGTGTCAAATTTTACCTTTGACCCTGTGTCAAAGTCATGTAGGGTCATCATGCTAATAGGGCCTTATATCTCCTTTATAAATGGTTCTAGATCTTCAACTTTAACCTTTAACCCCTGCTTCAAGGTGATGTAGGGTCATCATGCTAAAAGGGCCCTATATTTCCCTTATAATTGGTTCTAGGGCTTCGAAATATGAAAACAACTTATAAGAAATCATAGCCTGTGAATCTTACATCTGACAACATTTCGTGATTCTGTATACTTCTAACAACTGAAGTTATACCTAAGATTTTCCCAAATCTCAATGTTGTTGTCCATTTAGTTGTACCTGCAGGCTGGGGTTCTTGCCTGCAGAGACTGGCTATTTTTGAAGATATCTTCACCAAATTTGCAGAGAATATTTATGGCTGTGAAAACATGTCTGTAAAATATTTGTACTCATTTTAAAAAACAACATGGCCATCATGGCCGATTGTTCGAAAATCATTGACATGTTTGTAAAATTTAAAATATTATAGCTAGCTTTGTCAGATTTGCACAAAATGGGAATGGATAGCAAACTTGCTTGAGAGTAATTTTGCCTTGTTTTGAAAACAAAATGGCCGCCATGTCATATCTATAATGTCAAATGGGGGAAGGGCATATAAAAATCCCTAATGTCTCCCTTATCATTGGTCCTAGGTGTTTGGAATGAGAAAATAACTTATTTGAAATCATGGTCTGCAAATCTTTTGCAAGTGTCAAATTTTACCTTTGACCCTGTGTCAAAGTCATGTAGGGTCATCATGCTAATAGGGCCTTATATCTCCTTTATAAATGGGTCTAGGTCTTCAAAATATGAAAACAACTTGTAAGAAAACATGGCCTGTGAATCTTACATCTGACAACATTTCGTGGATTCTGTATACTTCTTACAACTGAAGTTATACCTAAGATTTTCCCAAATCTCAATGTTGTTGCCTATTTAGTTGTACCTGCAGGCTAGGGTTTTTGCCTGCCAAGGCTTGCTATTTTTTGCGACTATTTTAGGCATCTGATCTTCCCTGATAAATCTTGTTAAGCTATGCTATATGATTTGAGTCTTGCACTGTAAGAAATCGATTAGAAAATATCAGAACAGGTTTATCTTATATTCATTAACTAACCATATTTTTTTAAGATGCCGGTCACTGCAAACTGTACTTAATGATTTGAGTGCAACACTATATTTTTATAGTGAAATACCCTTACCATTTCCTAACGGTAGCCATTTGTTGGAGCCATCTAACCCAATGGCCAACATAGAGATGCGATTTTAAGGTTATCTAACAACCTTAACTAAGCCATTGGGTTGCAGTAGTCTATCCTCCCGCCAATTAGGCCACATGACCACATTACATTGTTTACTTCATTATTTTTGTTGCAAGTAAAAAGAATGACATTGCCGGGAGGCGGGAGGGAAATCTGAGTGTTAGGAAATGGTAATTATTTCTAATGACAATTTAAATTAGTTTAGAAAAGTGCAGGTTATTAGGAGTTAGCAACTCTTCAATGATCTAATAAAGTCTGGGTGATCTTTTCATGACAAATCATAATTTAATGTTACTATACTTGTGAGTAAATTTAAAAAATGATAAAATACAAATACTTTATGCCCTTGTTCCACCAAAGGATTAAGCCCCGATCCTGTCGGCGACCCTTAATCGTGGACAGTCGGTGAAAAAAAAACAAAAATGGGCGGGAAAACTGGATCGGTTTCAAAGTCTGGGATTAAGTACAGATCGTCCTCAGGAAGCCTCAGGACGCCTCAGGTGGCCCCAGACAGTCCCTAACTGGTCTGGGACTAAGAACCGACTAAGCCATTTTTCTGGTCAGTTTGAACAACGATCCTGTCGTAGACAAACCGACTGGGTCCCAGGACGCCTCAGGCCTCCTGGGACTAAGCCCCGACTAACCCACGATTAAGTCCCGACCCCACAAGGTGTCCTGAGGCGTCCCCAGACCGAGATAGCCGATTCTTGTTTTGCAATGGGACTAAGGGTCGCAGGAGGCCTGGGACTAAAGTATTAAGGGTCGGGGACTAAGGGTCGGCGACGAAGGGTCGCAGGCGGCCTGGGACAACATACGACTGTCTAAATTTGGTCTGAGGAGGCCTGGGGAAGCCTGGGACTGGACATTTTGTTTATGGCGGGAAAAATAATCAGTTGGGGTCGGGAGAAATATCAAACATGTTTGATTTTTCACACGGCCTCAACCGACCACAACCGACCCTTACAGGACGCCTGGGACTAAGCAGATTTTTGAAACCGACCCTCAAAAACCCTTAATCGGGAGCCTTAGTCCTGTGGTGGAACACCCACATTAAGCAGACTTATACCATGTTACACTGGGATAATAATAACCCTTCTATTGTTATAAATATGATTGGAAGTGTTTTACTAGAATAATATACAATACATTTATAATTACATGTAGGAAAAATAGTTAAGACTTTCAGATATCTTAAATACTCAATCCTTTGTATTTCGAAGCCAAAATGGTTGCAGATTGATTCCACAAGAAACAGTTTTTGCAGTAAATCAATTAACTAATGTATTTCTTTGCAGATGCTATAGGTTGGATCCATCCAATTTTCTTTCCCTCCCCCCAAACAAAAAAATAATAATAATAAATACACATGTAAATTTAAAAAAATAAAAAACACACTAGTTGCCATATATGGTAATTACCATTACCATACAAGGTGGCATACAAGGGGAAATATCATTGCAAACATTTCAAAAACTTTGAATGGCATAGCTTATACTCAGAATTTGTCTTTTGTGGTCACTTTTAAGATTTCTAGGGATAAATTCAAGTCACAAACACTGTATTATGCATTATTTAATGTGTGACCTAATACACCACTTTATAACTGTATATACTAACCAGTCGGAAGCTGTACCAGAGAACCATATGAGTCTGGCCTCATTTAGCGCTATCAGTTAGGATGCAGGTCCAAAGACCATATCTGTTTATGCTTGGTTGATAGCCAAATGGCAAACTTGACTGTGTGCTGTTTGTATTATTTTTTAATGTCAAAGCACTACTGAGACATATTGGTGTGTTCTTCTCCCTGTAGAGACTGGAGATAGGTACAATATGTGCGATATAATAACTATAATTCCAAGAAGAGAGATATAACCACAGAATTTGTGTTTGTTTTTAAAACATATTTGTTCAGAGCTGTATGTTTTGGTGACATTTACAAAATCTTTTGCAGAAAGTTTTGTAGCTTCACACATGTACATTGTGTTCTGTGGTATTGAGAAATGTGAGTATCAGATACACACATAGTTAAGTGTTTATATAGATTCTAAATGCGGGAAGTAGATTTGCTTGAAGCAGTTTTAATAGAAACAGTTCCCTGCAATTTTATGGCTGAATGAAGTTTTCCAGAGAAGGACCTTTAATGTTTTACAAGTAAGTTTCTTATGTTGCATGTTATTGTGATTAGAAATATCCATAAGCTGGATTTTTTGGGTTTTTTTTTTTTTTTTTTTTTATAAAATGTAGCCTTTTTTGACTCAATTATATGTGTCATTTACCAGTAGCCTTTTCTTGATATAATGCTTTCGTAGAAGAACCTCAATAAGTGACTATAAAACACAAACACGCTCACACAAAGCAAGGATTGTATAATTTATGTAACCATTTACAGAGTTTGTACCCCAAAGAAATGATTGTTGATTATCCCTGGATTGACAGAACTTTAAGCCACACTTAACTCATAGCAACATTTTGAATGCTATTGAAAATATTGAACATTGAAAATATTATGAGTATACTCTATTTTTGTGTCACTGGCCATGATAAGGGACCCATAAGGAGTGCTTTATCTGCCGCCAGCTTTTTCCCATTTTTAAAAATTCATCAGTTACCAGCAACCTTATTTGTCATCAATCTTATGTAAAGAGTGAACAATCTCGGTGTTTTACGCACAGGAAGTAGAATTTAAATTAGGGATAAAGCATGATAAAGTGTGTACTGCTTAGCGCCACATAATGGCAAACACCTCAAATTGGCACAAAACGGAAGTCAAAATATTTAATAACAATGGTTTTTTATCGCCCACACTCGCACATTTCCGCTTAACAAATAAGGAAGTGAAAGTGACAACAGAAATAATTTAAATATCATCGGCAATTTCCGTATGCAAATTGTGCCAATTTGAGGCGCTGATTTCATGTAGATATTATGTTATCGCTCATTAAAAACCACTGTAAAACGTTTATTATGTTGATTTTATGTCGGTAAAATGCTCTTAGAACTTGCGCTTGTGTCAATATATATATATAAATAAAAAGAAATCCACGAAACTATACTCAAAACAATCAACAGTAAGCTTTTTGTGTCCAAGGTGTGCCAAATTTTAGTGCTCCTAGGGGTTCGGAATGTGAAAACACTTAATAGGAAGTCATGGCCTTAGAATCTTTCCCAAGTGTTAAATTTGAACTTTGACCCCTGTTTCAAGGTCAAATGGGGTCATTATACTAAAATGTCCTTATTTCCCCTGTATTATTATTGGTCCTAGGGCTTCAGAATGTAAAAACCACCCATGGGAAGTTCTGGCCTGCAAATGTTTTACCTCTAAAAAATTTTGCTCTCATTTTGAAGAACAAAATGACCACCATAGCCGATTGATTAAAAATGATTAAGATGCTCAAAAACTTAAAATATTGCAGCTAGCTTCATCAAATTTGCACAAAAGATACATAGCTAGGAAAGCAAGCCTGGTACTATTTTGGCCTAGTTTCAAAAACAAAATGGCAGCCATATCATATTTTTAATATCAAATGGGATTATTTTATTTAAAAAGGCCTTATATAGCCCTTATCAATGCTCCTAGGGGTTCGCAATGTGAAAACAACTTATTGGAACTCATGGCCTGAGAATCTTTTCCAAGTGTGGAATTTGACATTTGTTCCTGCTTCAACGCAAAGTGGAGTCATCATACTAAAATGTCCTCATATCTTCCTTATTATTGGTCCCCAAGAGCTTCAAATTATGAAAACAGCCCATAGGAAGTCATGCTGATTATATGAAAATCATTAAGATACTATAAATCTTTAAATATTGCAGCTCAGTTCATCATATTTTCACAAAAGATATATAGCTAGGAAAGCTAGCATGATAGTAATTTTAGTTTAGCAGCAGGTTTTTCAGACATTTACATAAAGTCCACTGTATGCTGGAAATGCTGTCGAGGTTATGACAAATTTGTCCTTAACAAATATGAATCGCAATTTATTCACACTTATAATACTGAATGTATGCAAAATGCTTGTTTCAATGTTTAAAATTTATATCTGACAAGAAATTCAAAGTAAGTTATGTTATGACGAGCAAAAAGTCAGTATTTTGTGTCATACTGCCAATTTTGATGGAAAATAGTAATAAATAGTGGTCATACAGAATCTACTCAGTATGTAGTGGAAGGTAGCCATAATGAGACCCCAATCTCGTGGATATTGGAGGTTCTGGTCGTACAGAATCTACTCCGTATGTCTATGTCGTGGAAGATAGCAATAATGAGAACTAAATTTTCTGGATATTGGACGTTCTGGTTATACAAAATCTACTCCTCCATATCTAGTGGGAGGGGCCACGGTGGCAGAGTGGTAACACTCTCGCCTCCCACCTCTGAGGCCGGGGTTCGATTCCAGGCACAGCCTCAAGTGGGAAAGCTGGTAGTTGCTTGCCGTTGGTCGGCAGTTTACAGTACAGAACCCTAACAAACTGTATGTACTGGTTTCCTCTGCCCTTCCAACTACCCGTTGTGATATGACTTGTACAGTGTTGACAGCGATGTAAAACCCCAAATAAATATCTAGTGCAAGTTAGCCATCATGAGAACCAAATATTCTGGATATTGGAAGTTCTTTTTCTGCAAATTCTGTGGTAGATATATAAATATATTCAAAGTTAGCAATACTTAAAACTTGTTATTTTTTTAAAAAATATTTTATCACCTGCAAAAGCAAGGAAGAAAAATAGATTCATAAAGTATTTGGGGTCCAAGAGAAAGTCCATTAGTTTCTTATTTAGAATACTTGCCTTAAATCAAACAAAACAAAATTTGCATTCACTTGGCTAGAAATATATTACCAGTATCTATATAGTCTATAAGGAAGTAAAATTGTGCAAATCTTGTTGGGAAGCGGCTTTAGAACTTCTGTTTTTATAACCAGATCTGATTTTTTTTGCAATAGAGTTGCAATAGAACTATTTTAGATCTCCTGGGTCTTATACAAATACGCATTATGTTACAGCATGACCAAATGAAGGCAGTGTAGCATGACATTTAGTCAACATGGCATGACTGTCTAGGATTTCCGCTTCAATTGGTAGCAAAGGAATATCCCATTGTAATCGGGTCTCTTGCAAAGGAATATTTACAGCAAGATAAGTCTTGTACATCTCAGCATTATACCACATACGGTATAATAAAACTTATCACTTGGTTTTAGATAAACGCCCAGTTAAATATAATATGAAAAATGGATATTATCGTGTAAAGCCTCCCCTGAATGTATAATAATTTAATAGCCAAATGTATATACTGTATTTGTTTTGTTCAATTTTCGGGGATAATTTTACATATAACATTAAGAACTAGTGGTGTGAAAATGTTAAGAATTTTGGGTTCAATGTTTGTGTATCTACAAAGACAAGAGAACTTGAGTCCAGTTCAATCATCTAACTAACGCTTTCAAAAATGAATAACAGAAACCTGCCATAAAATGTTGTAACAGTGTTAAAAATATGATAAAATATATTTTTGATAAATTTCACTGTCTTCTCAATAAACCATTGTGGTATACTGGACATTATTTCTCACTTCATCACAACCTTTTAATGTCCTATTTTGGTACTTTGGATTGAATTGAATGACTTGAATGATTGACTTTGGATTGAATTGAATGACTTGAATGATTTACTTTGGATTGGGTTAAATGACTTGAATGATTTACTTTGGATTAGGTTGAATGACTTGAATGATTAACTTTGAATTAGGTTGAATGACTTGAATGATTTGCTTTGGATTGGGTTGAATGACTTGAATGATTTACTTTGGATTGGGTTGAAGGACATGAATGATTATGAGGAACAGCAGGTCAAATGAGCAGGGATAATCTGAAGAATGAAAAAAAAATTTTTTTTGGAAATATTAGGCACCTTTCATTTTCTCAATACCTTGTTGTTTTATTTTATCATGAATGTAAATCATCAACAAGTTTCTAAAATAAATTAGACTCAGGATGGAACAAACATCTGAGAAAACTAGGTTATAATACCGTAAATTTCCAAAATAACGCCCAGGTTCAAATAAACGCCTGGTTCAAATTAACGCCTGGTACCAAGCACACTGTTTGCAAGTTATTACACTGTTTTTTGTATTTCAAAAGAACGCCTGGTTCAATTTAACGCCTGGTCTGATGCCATTTGAAAATAATTAACGCCCGGGCCATATTTTAGAAAAATACGGGTAAGTTATTTTATAATTTGTAAAAATTGATATGTTTTATAAATTATGGCATCCAAATACATGCCAAAAATCTAAAAAGTCGTATTTGTGTCATAATTATACTCGTATCAGTGTGATTAAATAACAGGATAATTATATTAAAAAGGTCTTCTGAACACTATGTCTCACCTGAATTCTACTTACAGCTGTTCGATTGTAATAGTAAAATTAACAAGTAAAAAAGCAGTGACACAAAGTAAATATGTTGCAAGTTTGTAAAGTACTAAAGACTACTTGTATATTTTTTGAGCCACAATTTCAGCTATCCATGAAAACATTACTGAAATCTAACTGAGCTGATAAAAACTGGATAGAGTTTTAATATTTGTTAACTGTAAACTATCCTTTAGTTTGAAAGCACAATATGTTTTTTCTTTGCATTACTGCCAAGTACATATGAGGGAACATGTATTGTAGTGTGTAACATATTGTGACAGTTAGTTCCAACACTTGAGCACCAGTTGGTATGGTGATAATCTATTGTATTAGCCTTTCAGAGGCTTACAAATTGTGCGATAAAGTCCCACCCCATTCAGTTTTGCAGAAGAAACACTGATAAGATTGGATATGTATTCATGATATGAGAGTTTAATTTTGTTTTTAACGATTTTGAGTGGATCTACTTTAAGTAAAGCTTTTTTTTTCAAAGCAATATTCATACACGTGTATAAGGTCATTTGAGGATCCAGTGAATTTAAATGTATGATCTTGAATTCCTGTTTCGGGCCACAGTGGCGCGGTGTTAACACACTCACCCCCCACCTGTGAGATCAGAGATGGAATTCCAACCTGACCTCATGTGGGAAAGCTTGTAGTTGCATCCCATTGGTCACTAGTGTATCGTACAGAACCTAGACCATCTGTATCTACTGGTTTCCTCTGCACTTCCAACTACAATATAACCGATAAGGTACTGGGAGTGACATAAAACAAATAAACGGAATTCCTGTTAATGTAGAAGTACCTACCCTATTTTATAAACATTCTCTTATGCAAACAACATCTTACTCTCCTGTATGTTTGAAAAAAAACACAACAAAAGTTCCACTTAATCATAAAAGAGAGCCCGAGAATGGTGATGATGTATGGTAGACTGTTCACTCAAATTACTGAACACTGCACAGTTGTGACAGTTGGGTGATTTTGAAAATTAAACATCAGCTGTTGTCATAGATGGCTCAAAACAATTATTCTGATATGGCATATGGGACATGAATATTGTAATATGTCATACAAGATGACAATAAGGACATCTAGAAAGCACTCGTGGTGCACAAACCTCCCTCAGGGTGCATTTCCAAATATTCGGGTATTTTTTGTTTCCAGAAGATGATTTGGATCTTTCCCAAAATTTAATAATTTCTTCCGTTGGTCATGCCCTACCAACATAAAAAATTTCATAAGATCTGGATAAAAGTCAGCATAACCCTGTGACTTCCTATTATCACTCATTATAGCTGTCTCAACAATAATCTATTATTGTCCCAAAAAGTAAATAATAAATAATATTTATAAAATTTTAAAACTTATCATGTTAGAATAGGAATAACCCCCTTCAAAACCATGGTATATGGAGAATTTTACCATGGTTTGAGGCAATAAACCCCCAGGCTTCGCCTTCAGAGTTTATAACCTCGAACCATGTTAAAATTCTGTGTATACTGTGGTTTTGTCAGGGGCTATTGCTATGTCAACGTAATAGTTTGGGAGTTACGGTAAACCTCCGACAGGCTTGCATCCTGTTCAGGGGAGTACAAATATTCTGAGTCGTTCACGCCAAAGAAACCAAAAATAAGCAATAGCCATATGGGCCACTAGGTACAAAGAATGGCTTTACCTTTTTGACAGAAGATTTCAGAGAGTTTAGACAGTTTCAATCTACTGGTGTAATAATAAAGTAATAATGATAATAATAACAGTAATAATAAAATTTCAAACTGTATTGTTGACCAAATATTTCTTTGACTTTAGTTTGAATATGCCACACCAACACTCTACCATATGGCTATAGTTACCATATTTACTAAAGTTATTAGAAGTTGTTACTGTTTATTGTTATGCCCCCTGTGGCAGGTGACACACTGTGTTCTCTACAGCAACAGAGAATGAAGAAGACAATCTTCATGATTAAGTTAATGCAGTGCTGTATAAATCTTCAGTTATTGCATTATTGACGTTTCATTGCATTGTGTTCTCACTAGAGCTTATTGTTTTGTGGAGTCTAAATGATCATAACCTACAACACAAGAATATTTCAAATGCTGTGACTGTGAAGATGACATTGATAGTACAAAGTAAACACTCAACTGCAAATCATTTATAAAACAGATTATAACATTTTAATTGCTGTTGACACTCTGGTATAAGTATATGGGCTGCCATGGATTTTTAAACCTACATGCCACAGCTTTTTTGTGAGTGGATTTTACACGTCAGTTCTTCCAACTGTTCCCACTGGTCACCATGTGTACTTATTGCAGTATGTCTGCTTGACAATTGAATACACCACTAAAACTATAAATATGAATGAGTAAATCAACAATTGTTAACTTTGTGAATGCAAATAGAAGTGAGGAAGTCCCGCATGTACAATAACAAATTACCATGACTGTTAAAAAGTGAGTCGATTATTGCTTTATCAATTGCTGGTAATGCATGCCTAATTAATTTGTTGATGGTTGCACACCAAAGGGGTTTAATAAACTGGCAACGGTAGCCAAGTCACTATGTATTTGAGATGTTATTGTATGTACAGCCAATAATAATAAAATTTCAATTCTTCGACCAACACCTTTTGTTTAATATGCCTCAGTTGTACAGTAGAGAAGAAGCTCCGTTATCTGGCTTTTTATTATCTGAATATTTGTGTGAATACAGGTCTGTCCCTAAATGTACTATTTCCTCTGGTTTTAACCTATAACACCTCTTCTATTTAACAATATAGTGATGCCACTTTTGCATTTTGATTACCTATTTCCCCTTCAGTTGCATATTCGGTAAAATATTCTTGAAATATATTCTGAAACTTGTCAGTAGCACAGAGAGGAGTAAATGTAGACGAGTCTCGATATTTTTTGTCACACTGTTTCAATAGCCTTTGCAGAAATTATTGAGGATGAGGATAAAAACCTTGTACTTCCATGCTGCAGATATTTGACAGTTGACAGTTATATGATTCATTTGGTATAGATAAGCTATCAGTTGGAGTTTGTCCTCCAACATTACAGGTGGGAAAATAAGAGAGACAGAAAATTGTTTTCTCAATTTTTACTCTAATAATATTTGCTAGAACAATCAGCTTTTGTAAGTGAGCTTTGGTATATTGGTATATTTATGTAAACTCAGTACCCTATGTAATAGTGAATACTGAAAATATATAAGTAGCTGCATTTTTTTTTTTTTTTTTGGGGGGGGGGGGGGGGGGGGGGGGGGCAAATACAACCCATTTGTTAAAGTAGATAGGTTATCTATCAGGGGCAGTTGTGACCAATGAAACAAAACAACGTAATCTCAAATTTCAAGTTCATAGAGTGAATAATTTTATTCATTAAAAATGAGGTCATTGCAAGGTTTGGGCATTTTCAGTTTATGCAAGTATAACTTTGTGTACGATTACTTATATATTTACTTTTCAAACATTGTCATTAATTTACAAGCTCTACATCTGATCACATACTCATAAGAACAGTTTTCAGTAGATGTGTAAGACCTAGAACTGAAATTAACATCTTTTTGTTCATAGTTGTTGTTCTTTGCTTTATGTTTACAGTGTGTTATAGTGACATTCAGTTCTAATTCTGGGAACTACAATTTTTTTCTTTTACCAGTTCAAACCCATTGTAGATACACTTTTTTAGCTTGGAGATCAATAAATTGCTGAGTGCCTTCGGAAAGGGCACAAAATAATCAATTAATAAAATGGTTGAAACCATTGAAGCTCTTGCTGAAGATTTATAAGAATTTATTCATTTCTCTTTTGCAAGAAAATGTTTTAATGAGAAAAAGAACAATCGGGTCAACCTATTGCTGCTTTTTCCATGGTCACAATTTGTGGTGTTTATGATTTGCAATGTAAATTTTTGAGCAAAAGTAGGACATTGCCAATTTTCACACAGCGTTTACTCCTAATGCAGCCCCAAAAATGTGTTTCACTTATCACTGATCATGAAACACCTTCAGAAACATGAAACAGCTCTCCAAGATCTCATAAGGACACAAAAGGTCACGTTTGTGATGTGTGAATGACGGATTGCCTATTGCTAGCATGGACACACAGATTTAGCTTGTGCTGGGGAGGGGGGGGGGGGGGGGGGGTGTTCTGTAGAGGACTTTGTTTGATAAAGTCAATACCAGTATCCATGCATATACTTTCCAGTCAGTTATATGAATGCAAGTGTAGGAGATTTAGTATGACTTTCATCAAGTCTGTGTGTCAGCTAGGACTCGGGAGTGGCTATTTTAATAGCCAAGTGGCAGGCACAACTTGGTGGTAGAACCAAACCTGTGCAGTAGAATTCATAGTGAATGTCAGGACCTGAAAGAATGATTTCCCATTAAAGTTTTGTCTGTTATATCTGAAAGTCCTGATTAAGTTGAAGTTTTTTATTGTGTTTTAAGAATTGATGTAACAGGCTTCACTGTGTATGAGTATGAATATTTGGGAAAGTATCATATTCAACCCATGTTATTGAGATCACAGAATGGGTAGTTTTGATGGTGTAAGAAAATAGTTCAAGTTTTGTTGTATGAAATTCTGCTCTGAGAACATCGACCAGTAGACAAACACAGGGTCTGTTGCATGGGATTTCTGTACAGGCATTATGCCAAGGGATTTACACAAATACAGTAAAGATTAAGCTATTTTAGCATATATATAACAAGATGCACTCAGAGAGAGCAAAACGCTCGACTCCATGTGACCAGTCTCTCAAGTGATATAAAATATTGTAAGGAAGACAATAAAATAAAACCAAACATGTAAATTAATTTTCATAGAAATATCAAGTAGAAATCTAAAGTCATTAAAAATACATTGAAATGGGACCTCTGAAAAATCATGAATTTTTTGTATCTAAAATAAGATCCTGATCTTTCTTTTAGTAACTTCTTCCTTCAGTCAGGTCCTACTCACAAATTTTTAAATAAAGATCTGTTCATTAGTTTTGGAGTAATCTAAACACCCCCCCCCCCCCCCCACACACACACACAAAAAAAAATAAAACAAACATAAACAATTAACACACAAAAACATAAACTGCTGGTGGAGGTAAAAATTCTGCTTAAAGGTCACTTCTTTGTGAAAATCATGCATGGTAATTTTTTGTGATGGACTGTCAAGGAATTGAAAGAAAAAAGAGAAAATAAAACAGAAATAATAATTAATAAAAATGATGAATATACCACCTCCCTCTTTATTATGTCAATTTCAAGACATACAATGAGAAGAAATATTTTTACTTAAAGACATCAAGTATCACAAGCTAGGTTTGTGACCTCACAATGGCAGTTACATTGTGACATCACTTAGTAATGACATCATCAGAAAGCAAAATATTGATTTTTACGTATGTGATGAAGAGAAGCAGTTTCACTGTGTATTCCCAATTAAAATAAGAAAAACTCTCTCCTGGCTTTAATTTTCAAACAAATTAGACCAAATTTGGAAGAATCCGTCTGTACCCCATGAAATACCTTCCCACCAAATTTGAGATTGATTGAAGTTCTAGTTTTTGAGTTATAAGGGCAAAATGGTGCACAGACAGAGAAGCAGATTTCACTGTAAAAGCCCAATTAAAAATAAGAAAAACTCTCTCCTGGCTTTAGTTTTCACACAAATTATACCAAATTTGAAAGAATCCGTCTGTACCCCATAAAATACCTGCCCACCAAATTTGAGCTCAATTGGTGTTATAGTTTTTGAGTTATAAGGGCGAAACGGTGCACAGACAGACTGATAGACAGACAGACAGAAACAAACTGATTACAATAACCCTCTCCTATCGTCGAGCGTTAAAAAGTAAGAGAATCGCATGTACGATCATATGTTCATAGAATGAAATAAGTTTGTATTAAAAATTCACTAATGTATTGATATTTTTTGGTTCAAAATATAGTTACACAATTGACTGTGTATGGATTGTGGATATAACATGGAAAAATATTACTATATGTACCATGTTAAAAGGGATTTGTACCAAATATATATATATATATATACAATGATGTAACAGCAATATATGTCCAATGCCAAAGCTGTCAGCATGCAGTTAATAGCTGTCCATTTTGAACCAATGAAGGCCAGTGAAGGAAGGGCACTGCTGAGAAGGCGATAGGGAGGAAATCATGTATAACACTGTTGAGAAATATCTGTTTTTCTTTAAAATATTCTAAATCTCGATATTTATAATTGTAATAAAACCCTCAAGATTGTATTTCATTGGTGAATGAAGGACTTCCATCCAGCTTAATTCCACTGTAAGGCTGTCCTTAATTTTCCAATTAAGTACACTGTCTTAGTCATTATTTCTACAGCAGAGCCTTCGTACCAGGCTAGACTTACTTCCTCATCAATATGGCTGCATCAGTGGTTTCCACTTCACAGTTGTCACCCGAAGCTTATCAGCATGGACCTTGGCAAAGCACACTTGTTGAACAGTTACAGTTACACACACACCAGGCTTATTATCAGTACTAAGCCTAATCACCATATCACTCAGGAAAATATAAGCCAGTAAAGTCTTAAAGTCAGTTCCGGACAGTTGATATCTAAACCTATAATACAGTAAGTTAATATCTGTTGATAGATTCTGATTCAGCGCTAAATTTGCTATTGAATCGAATACTCACACTTGTAGGTTTAGCATTAAGAAAACATTAAGGAATTCTCTTCATAGATTTTTGACTTATGTTTAGACCTAGAAAAGCTTACGCTTTATTTCACAGATCCAAAAGGACTTATCTGTCTCTGCAATATGCAATGTACCATCAGTGACCACTGTGAACCATTGCCAGTAAATTTGCCTTAATGATGGCTGTATATGGAAGTCTCTTTTGCAGTAGTTTTACATCCTTTTTGTCCCTCAGTGGATATTTCACAAGAGCTCTGCTCTTATCCGTGACAGGCTATATTTGGTTTTATATTAGTGTGCGATATAAAAAATCCTGCACACAGTTGTTGGAGTGAATTTGTTTCACAGGAACATGATTATACCTAACCATGTAACCCAGATTCTGTGTAAATTGTAAACTGTGTATAGATGTATGTGAACACTGTTTTTTTCCATACTTTTTACAATGAAACCCGTCGCTATTTGAAATTTATTTTACAAGAATTGTGTAACTTCCTCTCGTACTTCTAACCAGTGCAAAAGATTGTATATATTTTAGATTTTTTTATCACAATTATTGTCCTATTTGTATTTTAAATGTCATGCATGTTTAAATAGGTTTGACAATTGTGGTATAAGTTGATATGTTGTGAGGTCAAAGTGGCCATTTTGCATAGTTTTGGATATTTGATGAAAGTGGGACGCTGAATGTTCAGAATAGTTTGTTTCAGTCAGGAGAACTCAACAGATATTCATGGATTTGACTCAGGCAAGTATCATAGTTGGTGCAGTCAGAATTTTAAGGACAGTATTCTGTGGGATGAAAAGAGCTTACTGACTATATTAGACTCTCTATAGTCTATACAAATAAACCTAGTGTTAGTCAAATTTCAAAAGTGGAATCACATTATGGTCCAGATGCCACAAAGATTACTCTATTTTGTGCAGGTATAAGTGGTAGATAGCTATAAAAAGAACCCAAATCCTGTGGATATTGGAGGCTTTAGTTGTACATTGTCAATTCTATGATGTATATTATCATAATATCGTTATCGAGTTACACAAGCGAAAGTTAAAATTACGGATGATGAACCATCTCATTGAGCTTTAATGATTTGACACTTTTATCAACTTGTTAGTTCTGTGCTCAGACCATTCATGTTATCTTGATATAGCTAGTGTTTTAGTGGGTTTTTTTTCATCTTATTATTTAATCCTCAGGATGTTGTCCCTCATTGTGACTTTACCATGCCATAGTTGATTTCTCTGTCTGATATTCATAGGCATGCTCAAAGAGGTGTATGGTTTAAAAGGCCTTTTTTGATGATAGGCTTTGTTTTACTTTAGACAAATAGCTTCTTTGTACACACAGAGCACTGGAATCGGACAACAACCCACAAATGGATACTCAAGTGTTGTGAATGATTTGTTAGAAATACAGAGATTAACATATACACATTTGTTATTTGGTGAAGTTGAATTTCCAGTCATTAGAGATACATATGGGAGTTTTTACCACAATCAGAAAGAGAATTAAATAGATTTTTTTTGTTGAATAATATTTGGGGAATAACAAATAAATGGATACTTTATTGGCATGATGGATATCAGATCACATGATCAAATTTGATGTCAGACTGGAATTTGGCTTGTCACATTGAGTGATATTTAAATATTGTTTCTTGATTTAAAATGTATCACAGTAAGGAATCCAAAATTCACCAGAAATCTAAAATTCACCACCTCTAAAACCTTACTTAATTCTATGAAAAAGTGAGGATTTGTCTTAAACTATGGTATTTTTCAGTTCAAAAAACCTTAATTTACTAAACATTCAATGAATCTCACCAGTTCATTTATTTTATTAGTATTTCCACATGTGACGAATTTTAGATTTCTTACTGTACTTTCCAACAAAAATCCCAATTCTCCATATCTGTTATGTTATTTATTGCACCTTAGAGTCTGTCAATGAGGATTAAGTGCTATAAAAGTACTCTTAGGATTAGAATTATTTCATTGTCATTACCTCCACCAAAGAGGTTTGAAATTCCTGACCATTTATTTGTCTGTTTGTTAGCAGGGTTGTGCAAATACTACTGATTGGATCCCAATGAAAAAGTGATAAGATGGGTCTTGGTCCAACTTAGATCAATTAAATTTTGAGAGTGATCTGGATCACCTCGTTGATATATAAAAATATCTAAGATCTGGATTTTCTCATTTACTTGTTATTGAGCCATTTTTAAAAAACCATACATGCTTTGGTTGAGGTATACACTATCTCTCTTGTTTATTTTTTTTAAATCCTCATAACTTTCATAAGATATTACAAAATTTGAACCATCAAATTATGTCACAAAGTTAAAATTAATCATGCAAGTTTTAAAATAACGATTTTCGTATTCTGTACAAAACTATGTCAAACAAATCACTTACTAAATTTCAGGGAGATTGTATCCAAATTAACTCTTTTAATTTCTATATTGTAATCTGCCACTGTGGTCTAGTGGGTAATACGCTCGCCTAGGAACACAGAAGACATGGGTTCAATCCCAGGTACAGGCAGATAAATAGTGGCTTGTATGACCACTTAAAATGGCAATCCTCAGTCATTAGGTCCTATCCCCAGTGTCTTTCAGTTAGGAGAATGTCAGTGATTCGAGAGTTGACCTGTACTTGTACAGTTGAATGTGTCACATAGCACTTTGAGTTGTGTACTACATAAATATATAAGGGGCCACGGTGGCAGAGTGGTAACACTCGTGCCTCCCACCTCTGAGGCCGGGGTTCGATTCCCGGCATGGCCTCAAGTGGGAAAGCTGGTAGTTGCTTACCGTTGGTCGGCAGTTTACAGTACAGAACCCTAACGAACTATATGTACTGGTTTCCTCTGCCCTTCCAACTACCTGTCGTGATATTTGTACAGTGTTGAAAGCGACATAAAACCACAAATAAATAAATACATAAATATATTGCACGGAGTATAAACACAGTCGAATCAGAACCAATTTGATGGATGTAGAAATATTGATATATATCAGGAGCAGTATTCACAAAGAAGGATTAAGCTAAGTGAAAAATAAGATTAAAATTTACAAAAAATGACTTAATCAGTGCATTGAGATGACAGAGAATCCTTGCTACTAAGTCTGTATCATTTGCCTGCTTTGTGATGAAGGAGAATGAATGAATGAAAATGGAATTTCTATGTTTATCAATCAGCATTTAATAACTATAGTGAAACAATTTTCCTCAGCATATGCAACCATTTTTGGATCTTAGAGCAATATAGCTGTACTGGACTACTAATTGTAAAATACTAAATAAATCTAAAGTGTAATAAACTCAAATCTTCATCTGGACAATCTAAGATAATGAGATTTTTATTTAGATGTTTAAAGGTTTGCAATACATAGAAGAAGGTATTTTTTTGAAGCAGCTATTTTTTAATCTGAAACAAAGGGAAATATAATTTTTATATACTCTGTTTACAAAAATAGTAAGTTTCTTTAGACATACCCATTACTTTAATGAAGTACGAGGCACTTCAGTGAATGGCACTTTTTACTTTGCTAGTGAATTCCATGTCTTATGTAATCATTTTGATAGAGTAAGTTTACTCAGTTCTTCAGTGATTTTTAAAAAATGTCTGGGTTCATTGAATAACGTGGTCTAAAGTGGTGGTACTTGGATGGTGTCTTTGAAGTTTATGTGATCATTTATTTAACTAGATGATTGATAGAGAGAACTCACCCTTGATAGAGTTTAGTCAAAGCTTTATTGTAGAGATCTGAATATTCAAGCACTACCATGCTACCATATTTTCCATAAATCTGCCACAGTGTTAGTTACTTTTAATTGCCATAGTTTGTAATATACTATAAAACGAGAAATGTTTGCAGCTACTAAAGTTTGTGGTTTTCCAATTACAATTTAATTGGCACTATTAAAGTTTGTTGATTTTTCCCATAATTTGAGCGAAAATTCCCGTATTTGGGTATATACCAGTACTAAACTAAATTTTGTTCGATTTATTTTCGTGCTTTTCCCGCGATCGCGAAATTCGCCAAATAAATTGTCTGCAAACATTTCTCGTTTTGCAGTAAGTGATGTGAAATGTAGTACAGCAGTGTTTCAAATCTGGGCCATCCATGAAACTGTAGCCATATTGTGTAAAGGCTGACCAAAATAAAATAGCCAATAGGGTGTTTTGTCCAGTTTATTCAGGTGAAATCTTGACAGTAAATATAAATGAAAATATTTCCAGAATTTTAAAGCATCAGAGAATGAAGCAATAGTAATGAAAAACACACTATTTCTTTGTACACAATGAGGTCACATGTGAGGGTTTTAAGTCTTGCTAAAGTTCATAAAATTATTCTTAATATTTCTTAGCCTCACTACAAGTTGACACAGTAGAATCTGAGGTCAAAGGTCAAAGTTAGGGTTTTACATTCCCTTTAACAACCAACACATCAGGGGCGGATTTCATGAAAGGTCTCAGACTTAGCCCAGTCACAGGCTGAGCCACTGGCTCAAATCTGAGCCTTTTGGCTCAGCTAAGTCTTTGTCTCAAATGGTTTTCACAGAAGGGGTCTCAGTTGAGACCAAGCTTATCAAATAACCACAGTGGTTTTCTGTGTCATGTGACCATTTTTTGTAGTCAAAATATTCTACTGATGACATATATGTTCCTTGTTTGACACGTAATATCTCTGGTCAAGTACCATTTTGCAATGGGAAACCTTGTAAACATGTAAAAACACCCAAAGACTACTTCAGGGGGTTGTTTTATATACTTGTACCCTATTTTCAGCCATTTCAAATTTTGAAGTGAATAAAGAATTATGGCGGCCATATTTGAGCCTTTGTTTACAAAACTTAAGCCCACTTTCTACCAGTCTCAACATTTGAGCCAGTGGCTCAGCTAAAACTGAGACCTTTTTGTGAAATCCATTAAGGCTGAGCCCATGGGCTCAAGTAAAATATTCCAATAATTTGAGACAAAAATCTCAAGTTTGAGTCTGAGACCGGGCTAAGACCTTTCGTGAAATCCGCCCCTGAATCACTAGAAATGCACTAGACTCTATACCAGTGCTACTGTAGCTGTATTTAAATACAAGTACATATTTGTCTCAACCCTGAATTGAGTAGAACCAGTTGAAATAGAATTTATAGTAAAGAACAGTAGTAAGTTAGAACCTGTATATGTAGAGCAAGTTTAAGTAAGAGTTTGATTTAATTAAAACCAGTTTGGAGGTTACAACATCCGAAAATACCGTTATTTTATGTATTTGTAGGTCCTCAGTGGCCTAGTGGGTTAGCAGGTTTGGGAGCTTAAATTCACAGGCTGTCACCTTTGAATTAGTTCGATTCCCACAAGTCATAATGCCGAGGACCTGTTCCAATATGACCCTGGCTGTTGAACAGGAATTAAAACCTCAAATTTGACCTTTGTAGGTATTAGTAGCAATTATAGCTTTCACTGGACACAAAACATCCGGAACCTAGAGTTTCTAGTTGTACAGAATCTACAGTACGTAGGGTTTTTTTACACTGGGTGAGAGGCCTGCCAGCCGACTGGTTAACCATTTTGTCATTTGAACACTTGGTTCTTACCCCTGTGGCCACGTTTTCAACTCCAGCTAATATATGGTATTCACTGAAGATCTGCTGTCCTGATGTGCTCTCAACTGTTAAAATGAGCGTAACATCCCAACTGTGATTTTTGTCCACACACAAGATGCTTATTTTATCTAAAAATGTGGCATGTGTATCAACATGGGCCATATTTAGATAGTTTACAGTATTTTTACACTTTGTCACACTTCATATGTCTACCCACCTTTCTCACATATTGATTGATTTTTGTAAACTTTGACCTGTGAAGCTTTTTATTAGTCTGCTCTTATTTTTGTAACAGTGGAATTGGCACATTTACATAGGAGGAAAAAAAGGTAGAACAGTGTTCCCATTGTGTTAGAAATCTACTTGACTTACATTTTGCTTTACTAAAAGAACCTGAGATATTGTTTTATTGCATAAAATACCCATACCTTGTACCCACTATTGCTATGTTTTAGCAGTAGCAAACATAAACAACAAAACGAGAATATTTCTTCAGTTCATAGATATATATATTCAAACGAGCGCATATTTTAAATCTCTTTAAAACTGTTATTAGATTTGCTTAGGGTAATAATGTGAGAAATAATGCATAAACCACATGCTATGATTTTATACTCTAGCTTAAATCCTTATTTTCTTTCTGTCCTATACTAGTAGACTTCCTTCCTCACTCTGTTCCCAATCTTGACTGTTTAACTATTTGTCTTCGCTTCGTTAGCATTCTCTTCTCCCCCCATTATTGCCATGGTAACCAGCTGCTTTTCTCCGATTTGCTCTTCTCCCTTAAGATGCTTTTCACCATAACAGGGAATCCAAGGGAATCAGCCTGTGAAAGGAATTGGCCTTAATATAAATGACATGGTTACCTTTAGTCTTTCCACAGGGTTTAGATAAGGGATACTAGTATCCGTTTTCCAGTTCATGGTTCTGGGTTTGTTATGAACTGGAACTCGGTTTAGTTGAAGTGCAAGGACCAGAGAAATACTTTTATTAATGAAATTAAACCATAGGAACTACTGAAAAATGGCAAAATTATCAACATCATCTTTCTCTATTCGATAAAATGCAAAGCCTAAAATAGTCAGTTATCACTGATATAATAATAATTTCCTGTATGTCACAGCAAAATTAGGGGTTTACTGTATGATGAATTGACACGTTTTAGCATTTAATAAGTTTGTTCTCAGTTCTGTGGTGGTTGGTTCAAATTCAGCTCAATTAGTAATGAATTGACACATTTTCGCATGTAATAAATTGGTTCTCAGTTCTTTTAGGGTGGGTTTAAGTTCAGCTCAATTAGTAATGAATTGACAGGGTTTAGCATTTAATAAGTTGGTTCTAATTTCCTTGGTGGTTGGTTCAAATTCAGCTTACAATTACATAGGATATACTGAGCTTCTATCCTGTCAAGACCTAAGTCATTGAAAGGCATGTTAGAGGTCCTCTATGGTCTAGTGGGTCAGGATTGGGATCTAGTCACAGGACTGTCATCTCTGCGCAGGTTTGACTCCCACAGGTGACAAATCTGAGGACCTGCCCCAGTATCACCCTGGCCGTTGAACGGGATGTTAAACTCCATTTTTGACTTTGAAAGTCATGTAACAGCCTAGCTTTGAATGTCACATTTCTTTTTCAGTAGCCAGAGTCGAGGCTACGACCCTGACTTAAAAATAAGGAAGGTCTCTGAGCAATAAGACACAGTGGGGAGCATATTATTACATCTGTGTATTTTTTGTGGTTGTGTGTCCCGTTTTGTCCTTTCGAATAATGTCATTTTCTTCACTCACTGCACATGCCGAGCAGCAGGGTAAGGATGTCTGCGATAACAAAAGATCCATTGTGTGTAAAGGAAGGGTATTAACCCCAGCCACTGGGGCATCTTTATAATATGGCCTCTCCCCCTGACAGCATGCATCTGTGTGAGGGCTGGGGGTGGGGACAAGTTATTCCACAATTGTGATTCAATCAAGACCTGGCATGATTTGTAATTCGTGGTCTGGCTTCGAGCACCTCTAGCAAGAAACGACAGGGGAAAATGTGACCTCCAATTAAACACATATTACCTCACGACTAAAACAATAAATCAGGTCTTGCAACCCGTACCTGCCTGTAAGGATTTTTAAAGATAATGCCTGACACTAAGAGAAGATTTTATAGGGTGAAAACATCTGCAAAAAATTACCAGTGTTGATGAATTGTTCATATTTTTATAATTTTTTTTTCACAAAGGAAAATTGAGCTTATTATTGATCAAAGCTGACTGAATGTATCATCAAGTTAGGTTAAAGACTAAGACACCATGTGTAGCGGTAATGGTTCTTTAAGTTCCAGGAAAGTCTAATAACTCCCCTCTCTCAGGAACAAAATAGCAAAACACAGTCACATGATTTTTATCACACTGAATATGAAGAAATTCATGTCTTTTTTATCATTTTTCCAAAAGCATGTAACTTCCATTGTCATTTTAATGAACATGTTTTCACAAAGTCTACTTTCTGCAAGTAGGCCTATTTGATTGAGACTATACTGGAAGAAGACTTTTTCTCATTACAGCATCATAAAAGTGTGGGTGATTCGTTTTCACAAACTAGAAATATATTCATGCTCTCAAAACTTGCTAATGCAGTATTTTGTAAATTTTGTTACTTTGTTAAGAAATCGAGATAAAGGGGGTTATATACTGAGTTCAACTTAAAAGGATTTTAACACTACACACTGTCAACAGTTAACCTGCTACTGTGGCCTAGTGGGTAACACACTTGCCTAGGAACACAGAGGACGTGGTTTCAATCCCAGGTACAGACAGATGCATAGTGGCTCGGATGACCACTTAAAAAGTCCTCTGTCAATGGGTCTTATCCCCAGTGGCAGGTTAAAGAACCTCAAGGACGTTGATAAATGGTTTTCCTTAAGCCTGTCTCTTTCAGTTCGGGCAATGTCAGTAATTTGAAATTTTGGCTGTACTTGTACAGTGGGATGGATCATGTAAGTGCTTTGAGCCCTGTAGTACATGGAGATATTACACTGAGTATAAATACACAATACAATACAAAAAAGTACAATGTGAATGTGACAAATAACCTCTTAAAAATAAACATAAACAAGAGCACCCAGAGAGCACATACATCCACCAAAGCATGTATTGATGAGTAAATGGAAAAATCTCATTATTTTTTTTTGAATCAAGATGGTGAGCCAGATCACTCTCTGGTCCAACAGCAAACAGAAAAAAATAAAATGGGAAACATAGTGTAGATTTAAGGGTTACAGCTGTATAAGCAATTTTAAGGGACTCTAAAGTGAGAATTTAACAACATCTCCAAAACAAAAACGTTTTCATTCTGTGTCAAATAATTATTTGGATCTCTAAAATAATTGAACATTGAGCATTGAACTCACTGAGTTGTGACATTAAAATCTACTAATGATTTGATGAATTGGATTTGATGATACAAACAAGCAAATGCAACAAAAATCTGGTGAAAACATAAGTTAGAAGTAAAGGGTATTTCATTTGACATTTCCCAATAAAAACATAGTTTGTTTTCCAAATGTTATCCTTAATGAGATACTTTAAGACCAAGGAACTGACATTTGGAAACCACTAGTGTAGTGTGATTTAAAAAAGAATCGTGCATATTTGAAAATTTTATAACCTTTGTCCACATATATAATTTTTTTATTCAAAGATATTCTTTTCAGTGGGGATCTAAATACTCCTTAAAATAGTCTGTTGAAGGCGCACATGAAAATATTTCATTTGAACAGCAGTTGAATATAAATTATTGAGAATATGCCACACGTGTGTATTTTGTTTCTTTTCTATGTCCTTTAATAATCCAGCAAAACTTCTATTATTCCACTTGGCTGGAAGAGAAATATATGAATGGCTAATTGAAGGTTTATGCAATAAAGGAGGCATTTCCATGTAAGATAGAAAATTGTACATGTGGGAGACTAGAGGTAAGTTCTAGGTGTTTATAACATTGAATATTCAAATTATCTTGGTTGATAGAATGTATTTAAGATGTAGTGTAATTTCACAGGAGAGAAGATCAATTTAGCTGGCACTGAAATTAAGACGGAAACCCTTTTTGTTATAAGTCTATGATGTTTATGTGTTTGAATCTAAGCCCTGATCTCAAGTGAAAATATACAGCATCATAGTTGCTGCCTGTGAAATTGAATATGGTTGGCACATGTAAATTCCTGAAGTGACATTAGATCTGAACACTATGGATTTCAATGTTTAAACCTAATGGTTTTACCAATGATGACTTGGGAGCGTAAAATCTTGAAAGGAAAAATGGCACTAACTTGACGGGTGATATGCTTAAGCAAACTGAAATTTGACCTGTCACCTTTGATCCTGAGGTCATCTTTATTTAACCTTTGGGTCAGTTTGACCATTGAGCACATACTGTTAATATATGCAGATGCATGCCAAAGCTCCCCAAGTAACAGTGCCCAAAAAATTCCACCTCAACTACTTCTCATCAAATGACCCATACATTATGTTTTATGTTAAGAAAATCCATACATTATGTTAAGCAATGTTCAACACACAGTCAGTCAGTCGAATGAAAATCCAGTATCCACAGGTTTCAATGCTGTGACAAATCTGCATTTATTCTTATGGTAATACCTCAAAACTGCTTCCACTTGTACTTCAGTAAGAATCTGGAAACTGGTTCTTTTTATACCTAACTTGAACTTTACTGGTTCAACTTACACATAAATTTACTGTATAATCACAGCCTACTGAGAGACATTTCAGAATCACAATAGAAACACATTCTCATGATTTTTGCAAATTGTCAACAATCTCTAGGGTTTTATTGAAGCACTGGGCCCTTGCTTTGAAGTTTGTGATATTTAACTTCCATTGATATTTTAGTATTCATTTAAAATATATCTATATATACAACATTGAGAGATTTTTTTTATTCTGAAATTAATACATTTGTCATATATAATTAAACATACCAACCTTCTATTGACCAAATCATATGTTTCAGTACTTCATGTACCCTGCAAAAAAAGTTTACTTCCATTCCATTGATATTTTAAAATCTGTATAAATTACTGCAGAATTTTTTTCACAAATTAATATATGTATTATATCTAGTATTTACACCCACCAATCTTTGCGAACTCATCTGGGCCCAGATTCACAGAGCCCCCTATAAGCCCACCTTAAATTTAAGATTTTTCTTGTATTTCTCGATCCTTTAATAAATGTCGGTTTCAAAATGCCCCCTCCTTAAGTGGAACACTCAAATTTGAAGGAAATTCCCTCAAATCTGAAGGAAAGCAAAAACTTACCTTTGAACAGATATGTCATTAAAGTTACAATGTAATTGTAATTTTGCATCATACAATATTATTGAAAGTATGAGTACTCATGAATTACATGTATTTCATCTCCTATCACACAGGACTGATAGCATTTTATCCATTTTCAGTATATTCCTTAATACCATATAATAAAAAAGTATAATATTTAGTTTTAAGACTTACACTTAAACAGAATAAAACAAGGTTATGGTGCTGAAATAATAATGAGGTCATTAAGATACATGTATATGGAAGACCTTTGGTAAGAAGAGTTAATGGAGATTTTTGTGTAACCAAAGGAAAGAAATTGACCTTTCTTTACTTAATGACTGCCCTTTCCAAAGGAGTCTGTGAAACTGGCTCCAGGTATAACAGTGGATCCTCCATTATCCAGGGATAATGAGAGAGTATAATTTTTGTTTCAATAACAGAATATTCATAAAATGGAATAGATTGTTTAACTTTAAATTATGGGAAATAATAAATTTTCAAGAACAAACCTATATTAATCAAGTTGAATATTTAGACAATAGAAAGTTTGATAATTGAGTTTATGCTATACTTTTGTGTAATCATTTTGATACTTAAACTCAAATCTTTCTTTGTTAATAAGAACCATATACTGGTGAAAATAATCATTTAGAAAGCAAGGAATGCTCCAAAAATGACAGCATTTTTTTTTTTTTTTTTTGGGGGGGGGGGGGGGGGGGGTATTTTTGTCTACTATGAGAAAGAGGAGATTTTCCATATCAGTGGAGTGTAAATTCATTTAAACAAGGTATTGATTGTGGAGATCTGTGAAAAAAAATTACTTCAACAGGCAGTTAGTTTGGATCTGATTTACATTGTACCTCTGTAGAGTAAGAAATCTAAAATTCGCCACCTCTAAAACCTTAGTTAATTTTATGACGAAAATGATGTTTTTGTCCAAAAATTAGTATTTCTCAGTTCAAAAAGCCTTAATTTACTATACATTCAACAAATCTCACCACAATTCATTTATTTTATTAGTATTTTCACATGTGGCGAATTTCAGATATGTGGCGAATTTTAGATTTCTTACTCTACATTCTTTGTCGAGAGATCAACCATTGAAAATAATAATGTACAAAGAATATATATGAGACCTGTTTACATATATGTGTAGGGGTTTAAGCTCATTGCATGCACAGTGTGGCATGGTATGGCACAGTTAAATGAATTAGAAATAATGGAAGCAGTTCACTATTACAGTGACAGCTATTGGTGCATGTTAATATTTCTATTTTGAAAATTTTTCTAATTTTTCAAAAAGCAGTGCATTTTTTGTGTGACTTTTTAAACACACTTTTCTTTAATATTTGGATATCTTATAATAAAAAAAACTTTAATAGGGGTAGAAGTTATTTACATGTAAATCAAAATGGAATACATTGACCAGTAGTATACAAGAAAGACTGACTTAAGTTGATTATTCTGAAGGGACTAAGTACATATGAGAGGAGTTATAGGCGGAGATAAGTGAAAATGTAGGGTTTATGTGTGGTTCCATTATATATTCAATTACATGTGATTATGTAATAACTCTCCTATTCAATTTAAATATTATTTTAAATAGATTTTTTAAAATTGCACTGAAAATCACAGCAGAGAAATCGCCCATCAATGTGCAAGCTAAGGAATATTCGCATGCACAGCATGTGTTAAAAAACTTGCCACACTGCACACCGTGCCGCACATATGTGCAAAGTCCTTTACAGCCAATCATTGAAAATAAGAACATAAAATGTGCAAAACAAATATGAGATCCACCCCCCCTCTTAACGGTTTATGTTCTTGCATTTCAAAAAGGATATTCCAGTCTCACCCCACTCCACCCCCTCACCGCCGTGTTCTTTTTACATCTGTTAAGGTGGTTTTGTTTTGTGTTTGTCTCTCTGGGTTTGCAATTTCTCAAAAACTGATCCACAGATTCGTCTGAAATTTTGTATATGGGTAGGGCCTCACTAAAGTACCAAGTAATTAAACTTTCGGAAAGATCTGGATCTAGTTGATTTTATTACAAGGTAATGGATATTCAGGTTTTTTCATGTAGGTAGGGCCTGGCCACAGGATAAATGATTACGTTTTGGGAATGATTTGGATTGTACATTGGATACAAAAAAAAAATCACAAATTTTCGCAAAACAGCTCAAATGGGAAAATGGGAAAATCTGGATCATTGATAGAGTAAGAAATCTAAAATTCGCCATATATCTGAAATTCGCCACATGTGAAAATACTAATAAAATAAATGAATTGTGGTGAGATTTGTTAACGGTATAGTAAATTAAAGCTTTTTGAACTGAAAAATGCCAATTTTTAGACAAAAACATAATTTTCTTCATAAAATTAACTAAGGTTTTAGAGGTGGCGAATTTTAGATTCCTGGCGAATTTTAGATTTCTTACTCTATTTTTTTGTATACAAGTGTTGATCAGGATCACTCTCAAAATTTAATTGGATCTAAGTTGGACCAATACCCAACTCTTCATTATTTTCCATGAAGATCCAATCAGTAGTATTAATGTAATTCTGCTAACAAACAGTTTTGTGTCAGGAGAAATTTCTGGCGATCAAGCATTAGCTATAATTTTGAATACACTATAAATAAAAAGAAAAAATATTCAGAATATAACTGCATGCAAATAGTTTCAAGTACATGTATACCAAATGTGCTGGCTGTTGAAGAGAATGTAAAACCCCAACTTTGCCCTTTGTATACGAAATTTGAATATAATTAGAGAATGGCAAATATTAATTTTAAGTATTTACAGCTTGCATGAGAAAAAATTCAGCTCTTAGACTTCATACTGTCTTGCATGACTTGTTTACTGTACAAATATTCTTTTTGGAGGGCTTACCTTAGTAGTTGGTTATGTAACTAACAGGTGAATAAAATATTTTTGCTTCATTAGTCAGTGGGTTTGGAATTAGTTCACTCAGTTTGATAAATTGTTGGTTGAAAATTATATAAAACGTAAAAATCAGTTAAATTATAGACTAGAATTGATAGTTTTTAAATGAATATATAATCCTCAGGGTTTAAAATGATTATAATGGCATTTGAAAATACTACCTATTTATTTTTGTTGTATTAATGAACTATTGTTGGTTGGTTTAAAGAATGTATTTGAATAGAAATTTTCTCGATTTAAAAAGTTCATTCTAGTGATAGCTTACTGGATAACTTGACGTGTATGAATATGTCATTTTATGTCATTTGAAGAGTTTTCATAGTCAAATACAGGGAACATGTAATGTGCAACAGAAAAGATTTTTTTGTATAAAACAGTTTCAAGTGAACTGTAAACTTCCTCAATGGGAACAGAACTCAGTGTCCTTAAAATGCAAACTGTAAACTTCCTAAATGGGAACAGGACTCCGGTGCAATAAAATGTGGATAATAGTATTAAAAACTTGCATGGGTAAATGTATGTCTAAACCATAAATTTGTAAGATGTATCCTGTTTCTGGTGTTAAATACCTTGAGCTGACCTGGATATTTGCTCAAATGTATAAAATAGTTCGCCAAGGTCGTACCTGGTTTCTGAAAAAAAAGTTCAAATTACTGGCCCAGGGGATCCTAGTTCACCCATGTGTATAATTCAGTTCAAATCATTTTGACCATTCAAGCTAACTGGATTGTTTTTTTAACTTTTTACCAAGTTTAAATAATATTGAATATTTACATGACAAAAAAACCTCAAATGTTTCACATTTTTATGCCACAACTTCCTCCTCAAACTGATTTTGAAGGATGGTTTATCCATTTTTCTGCAGTATGGAATGACAGCACTGTTGATACCAAATACACCTATATACAGTAAAATATACATATCTTTATATAATTTTGTCTATTATTTATTCAAGTAACATATTTTTACTTCCAGTCATAAGTAAAAGGCCTAACACTGATGTTGACGATTCAGTGTTCGCATTTCATTCGATGCAATGAAAACATCCATTAACAGATGTCTCATAAGTTGAAGTGAAAAAAAGAAAAACTGACATACTTTTTGCCCCGGGTCATAAAGTATCCAAAAACATTTGATTTGTCTCCAAAAAAAATATTGGCCAGAATTTGGCAATCAATGAAGCATAGCGCCCATGAGCTTGGTCACATCATTGCACACTGCAGTAGAAATGCATGCCAGAAGGCACTATGTATACACCATTAACCTTATTAACATGGGACCTTCTTGACATGGATAAATGTACGGCTTAAGCTACATGAAAATAAGAAAGGCGTAAATACCTAAGGCTTGTGATGCCACTGCTTGCCGTTTTTGCATTGCGTGTTGACTAGGAGTATTGTCTTTCACAGTGAGTTGAGATGAGATTGCAACTGACAGTGTTAATTCCTTGTTTCTATGGTAACACCGGTGAGAGTGTGTATCGGTGACCCCCCTTGGCCATCAATGGCTGGTGACCAATTCTCATTTGCCACTGGGTGAGAAGATTGGGTTCATTTTGTGACTTCAACTCAGCTGTAACATGGGTATTGAATACACCCAGGAGTGCCAGTTATTATGTGAACAAGTTGTAAGTAAAACTACATTCACTTGATAGTTAAGCGTCCCGCAAGGGACGCTTGTTTGTGTATGGGAGAGCTTCAGGCTCCGCCGGCTCCGCCGGCTCCGGCGGCTCCGCCGGCTCCGCCGGCTCCGCCGGCTCCGCATTTTGTTTTCCTTATAACTCTGTAACCGTTAGGCGGATTCTTTTCAAATTTGGCAGGTTTAGGCAGTAGCCTTGGGGAATTTTTTTGAATATGCTGCAGTGACATTTCAACCAATCAGAGAGGTCACATGACCAAAAATGTCTTTTTTCGATGGGGAAGCTTGTCCGGATGATAACTTGAAAGCAATTTTATCAATTCACCTGAAACTTGGCAAATACATTCATTCTATTAAAATCTGGAAATCATTAGATTTTGGCATTGATTGGTCAAGAAATGGCCGAGTAATTAATGATTAATTAATCATTACGAATTTTCCAAATAAGGAAAACACAAAAATGCTTATATCTCGAAAACCGTGCTAGATAGAGCGATTTCGACGAAATTTTTGACCCGCAGGGTATCTCTGGGGAGTAGTTTTCCCAATTTTCAAAAAAATTTTATCTCGTCCAAAATGGCGGCCATTTTGAATTTTCGAAATTTTCGCAAAAATTGCAAAACACAAAAATGCTTATATCTCAAAAACCGTGCTAGATAGAGCAATTTCGACAAAATTTTTGACCCGCAGGGTATCTCTGCAGAGTACTTTTCCCAATTTTCAAAAAATTTTTCTCTCGCCAAAAATGGCGGCCATTTTGAATTTTCGAAATTTTCGTAAAAATTGCAAAACACAAAAATGCTTATATCTCGAAAACCGTGCTAGATAGAGCGATTTCGATGAAATTTTTGACCCACAGGGTATCTCTGCGGAGTACTTTTCCCAATTTTCAAAAAATTTTTGTCTCGCCAAAAATGGCGGCCATTTTGAATTTTCGAAATTTTCGTAAAAATTGCAAAACACAAAAATGCTTATATCTCGAAAACCGTGCTAGATAGAGCGATTTCGATGAAATTTTTGACCCACAGGGTATCTCTGCGGAGTAGTTTTCCCAATTTTCAAAAAATTTTTGTCTCGTCCAAAATGGCGGCCATTTTGAATTTTCGAAATTTTCGCAAAAATTGCAAAACACAAAAATGCTTATATCTCCAAAAACGTGCTAGATAGAGCAATTTCGACAAAATTTTTGACCCACAGGGTATCTCTGCAGAGTAGTTATCCCAATTTTGAAAAAATTTTTGTCTCGCCAAAAATGGCGGCCATTTTGAATTTTCGAATTTTTCGCAAAAATTGCAAAACATAAAAATGCTTATATCTCGAAAACCCTGCAAGATAGAGCGATTTCGACGAAATTTTTGATCCACAGGGTATATCTGCAGAGTAGCCATGCCAATTTTCAAAAAAATTTTGTCTTGCCAAAAATGGCGGCCATTTTACTCACCTACTCAAAATGAGTAAATGCGAATTATCTCTAAAAGTATTGCAGACAGCCAATTTTTCTCAAATAACTCATTCACCTACTTTTGGGAGAGCTTTCACTTGGTGAAGTTTCAGACCCATAGCTAATTACTCACCTACTCAAAATGAGTAAATGCGAATTATCTCTAAAAGTATTGCAGATAGCCAATTTTTGTTAAATTAATCATTCGCCTACTTTTGGGAGAGCTTTCACTTGGTGAAGTTTCAGACCCATAGCTAATTACTCACCTACTCAAAATGAGTAAATGCGAATTATCTCTAAAAGTATTGCAGATAGCCAATTTTTCTCAAATAACTCATTCACCTACTTTTGGGAGAGCTTTCACTCTGTGAAGTTTCAGACCCATAGCTAATTACTCACCTACTGAAAATGAGTAAATGCGAATTATCTCTAAAAGTATTGCAGATAGCCAATTTTTCTCAAATAACTCATTCACCTACTTTTGGGAGAGCTTTCACATGGTGAAGTTTCAGACCCATAGCTAATTATTTACCTACTCAAAATGAGTAAATGCTAATTATCTGTAAAAGTATTGCGGATACCCAATTTTTGTCAAATAACTCATTCATCTACTTGTGGGAGAGCTTTCACATGGTGAAGTTTCAGACCCATAGCTAATCACTCACCTACTCAAAATGAGTAAATGCGAATTATCTCTAAAAATATTGCAGATAGCCAATTTTTCTCAAATAAATCATTCACCTACTTTTGGGAGAGCTTTCACTTGGTGAAGTTTCAGACCCATAGCTAATTACTCACCTACTCAAAATGAGTAAATGCGAATTATCTCTAAAAGTATTGTAGATAGCCAATTTTTCTCAAATTAATCATTCACCTACTTTTGGGAGAGCTTTCACTTGGTGAAGTTTCAGACCCATAGCTAATTACTCACCTACTCAAAATGAGTAAATGCGAATTACCTCTAAAAGTATTGCAGATAGCCAATTTTTCTCAAATAACTCATTCACCTACTTTTGGGAGAGCTTTCACTTGGTGAAGTTTCACACCCATAGCTAATTACTCACCTACTCAAAATGAGTAAATGCGAATTATCTCTAAAAGTATTGCAGATAGCCAATTTTTCTCAAATAACTCATTCACCTACTTTTGGGAGAGCTTTCACTTGGTGAAGTTTCACACCCATAGCTAATTACTCACCTACTCAAAATGAGTAAATGAGAATTATCTCTAAAAGTATTGCAGATAGCCAATTTTTCTCAAATAACTCATTCACCTACTTTTGGGAGAGCTTTCACTTGGTGAAGTTTCACACCCATAGCTAATTACTCACCTACTCAAAATGAGTAAATGCGAATTATCTCTAAAAGTATTGCAGATAGCCAATTTTTCTCAAATAACTCATTCACCTACTTTTGGGAGAGCTTTGACTTGGTGAAGTTTCACACCCATAGCTAATTACTCACCTACTCAAAATGAGTAAATCCGAATTACCTCTAAAAGTATTGCAGACAGCCAATTTTTCTCAAATAACTCATTCACCTACTTTTGGGAGAGCTTTCACTTGGTGAAGTTTCAGACCCATAGCTAATTACTCACCTACTCAAAATGAGTAAATGCGAATTATCTCTAAAAGTATTGCAGATAGCCAATTTTTGTCAAATTAATCATTCGCCTACTTTTGGGAGAGCTTTCACTTGGTGAAGTTTCAGACCCATAGCTAATTACTCACCTACTCAAAATGAGTAAATGCGAATTATCTCTAAAAGTATTGCAGATAGCCAATTTTTCTCAAATAACTCATTCACCTACTTTTGGGAGAGCTTTTACTTGGTGAAGTTTCAGACCCATAGCTAATTACTCACCTACTGAAAATGAGTAAATGCGAATTATCTCTAAAAGTATTGCAGATAGCCAATTTTTCTCAAATAACTCATTCACCTACTTTTGGGAGAGCTTTCACATGGTGAAGTTTCAGACCCATAGCTAATTATTTACCTACTCAAAATGAGTAAATGCTAATTATCTGTAAAAGTATTGCGGATACCCAATTTTTATCAAATAACTCATTCATCTACTTGTGGGAGAGCTTTCACATGGTGAAGTTTCAGACCCATAGCTAATTACTCACCTACTCAAAATGAGTAAATGCGAATTATCTCTAAAAGTATTGTAGATAGCCAATTTTTCTCAAATTAATCATTCACCTACTTTTGGGAGAGCTTTCACTTGGTGAAGTTTCAGACCCATAGCTAATTACTCACCTACTCAAAATGAGTAAATGCGAATTATCTCTAAAAGTATTGCAGATAGCCAATTTTTCTCAAATAACTCATTCACCTACTTTTGGGAGAGCTTTCACTTGGTGAAGTTTCACACCCATAGCTAATTACTCACCTACTCAAAATGAGTAAATGCGAATTATCTCTAAAAGTATTGCAGATAGCCAATTTTTCTCAAATAACTCATTCACCTACTTTTGGGAGAGCTTTCACTTGGTGAAGTTTCACACCCATAGCTAATTACTCACCTACTCAAAATGAGTAAATGCGAATTATCTCTAAAAGTATTGCAGATAGCCAATTTTTCTCAAATAACTCATTCACCTACTTTTGGGAGAGCTTTCACTTGGTGAAGTTTCACACCCATAGCTAATTACTCACCTACTCAAAATGAGTAAATGCGAATTATCTCTAAAAGTATTGCAGATAGCCAATTTTTCTCAAATAACTCATTCACCTACTTTTGGGAGAGCTTTCACTTGGTGAAGTTTCACACCCATAGCTAATTACTCACCTACTCAAAATGAGTAAATGCGAATTATCTCTAAAAGTATTGCAGATAGCCAATTTTTCTCAAATAACTCATTCACCTACTTTTGGGAGAGCTTTCACTCGGTGAAGTTTCAAACCCATAGCTAATTACTCACCTACTCAAAATGAGTAAATGCGAATTATCTCTAAAAGTATTGCAGATAGCCAATTTTTCTCAAATAACTCATTCACCTACTTTTGGGAGAGCTTTCACTCTGTGAAGTTTCAGACCCATAGCTAATTACTCACCTACTCAAAATGAGTAAATGCGAATTATCTCTAAAAGTATTGCAGATAGCCAATTTTTCTCAAATAACTCATTCACCTACTTTTGGCAGAGCTTTCACTTGGTGAAGTTTCAGACCCATAGCTAAATATTCACCTACTCAAAATGAGTAAATGTGAATTATCTCTAAAAGTATTGCAGATAGCCAATTTTTCTCGAATAACTCATTCACCTACTTTTGGGAGAGCTTTCACTCTGTGAAGTTTCAGACCCATAGCTATTTATTCACCTACTCAAAATGAGTAAATGCTAATTATCTGTAAAAGTATTGCGGATACCCAATTTTTATCAAATACTCATTCATCTACTTGTGGGAGAGCTTTCACATGGTGAAGTTTCAGACCCATAGCTAATTACTCACCTACTCAAAATGAGTAAATGCGAATTATCTCTAAAAGTATTGTGGATAGCCAATTTTTCTCAAATAACTCATTCACCTACTTTTGGGAGAGCTTTCACTTGGTGAAGTTTCAGACCCATAGATAATTATTCACCTACTCAAAATGAGTAAATGTGAATTATCTCTTAATAGTATTGCAGATAGCCAATTTTTCTCAAATAACTCATTCACCTACTTTTGGAAGAGCTTTCACACACGAAAATGAAAAATTGTGAATATCTCGGAAAAGCTATTTCTTCTGCTTTAATGCTCGGCGGGAGATACACACCGCGGCAGTGGTCTTGACAAAAATTTTTGTCTCCCCAAAAATGGTGGCCATTTTGAATTTTCAAAGTTTTTGCAAAACACAAAAATGCTTATATCTCGAAAACCGTGCTATATGGAGCGAAATCAACAAAATTTTGGACCTGCTGGGTATCTCTGCAGAGTAGCCATGCCAATTTTCAAAATATTTTTGTCTCACCAAATATAGCGGACATTTTTAATTTTTTTATTTTTTGCAAAACACAAAAATGCTTATATCTTGAAAACCGTGCTAGATAGAGCAGACTGCGCTCACTTTGGTTGCCACAACAGTATAAGGCTAGAAACGAAGCATTTTCTTAATACTTTAGCACTCACCTTTATAGCCTTTTCGGGACGCTTTGTTTTTGCTATGCAAAAACATTATCTTTTTTTTTTGCGAGCGATCCTCTAGTTTGACTGGAAAATCATTTGATTGGCTATGTACATGGTGAAAACTGAAAGAAAAAGAATCAGTTTTTCACCAAAAGATTGCTATATATGAGTTGGGTTTAAGGTGAGGCTTAAATTTTTGGGGATAGCTGTTCAAAGGTTACAGTGAAATAGGTGAAGCGGGGCTAGTGGACATTGCTAAACAATAGGTTGTTTAGATTGACAGCTAATAGGCAGTGGGTCAATACTGAAGGATAACTGGACATCACAGGATCTCAAATTGTTTAGTAAGTACACAATTATTATTTTATTATGGTTTATTATAGCGACATGTACTATGTTGACAAGGATTATACAAAACGTATGAAAGTAATACCCATATGGAATTGTAAGATACAGATAGTAAATAACAAACAGAGCAAACATGTTTTGAGCTAGAAAACAATGAATAAAGTATCACACTGCAATAAATAGAAATTAACAATATAATTTACTTCTTCTTTCTTGACATAAATCAAATATAAATTAATGACCATAGTGACATTTACATGAGTTAATACCCTCCATAAATGGTCCATTAATACTATAGAGTTATTTATGTTGAGAATTTGAAATATTTTACATAAATTGGATCTAAAGATGGACAAATACATACAAAATGTATCTCATCCTCCACATCATTTTTACAAAGTTTACATATTCTCTCATTAACTCTAGTCTAACATAACAACCCAATTCTATTTCTAGTGGTAAGATTCTAAGTATGAATAGGTAAGTCTTCAGTTTTTGTCTAAACTCAGTGATGCTAGCCTGGTGTTGGTGGCTTGAGGAAGTCTGTGTCATTCAGTATGACAAAGCTATGCATCCCCATCTCCTTATTGGGTCTTGTTGAGGAGATAGAAAAGCGATTATACTGTGTTTGAGGCCATTAGGTTCAATGAGAAGTGAAAGATATGGAGACTGTATGAAAAGTGTGCAGTACTCCGTGGAATCACGTCGGATGACTGAACCTATCCAGACTACTTGCAGTTAAAAGGGACATCCAGCATAATAGAGTTCCTACTTAAATGGGTTTATCTGTATTAGAGTAAGAAATCTAAAATTCGCCAGGAATATAAAATTCGCCACTTCTAAAACCTTAGTTAATTTTATGAAGAAAATGATGTTTTGTCTTAAAATTTGTATTTTTCAGCTCAAAAAGCATTAATTTACTGTACGTTCAAGAAATCTGACCTCAATTTATTATTATATTAGTATTTCAACATGTGGCGAATTTCAGATATGTGGCGAATTTTAGATTTCTTACTCTATGCATGTGGTTAAATGAATCTTTTGATTCACCTGTGTGAATGGGAGGCCTCACTGGTGTTGTAGGTAATACACTGACATCGCTGAGGTCGTGGGTTTGTATCTTTTGTGCCAACCTCAAGTGAGGCAGTTGTTTACTGATATATAGTTGTTAACTGTATAAAATCTTCATCAATTGGTACACACTGCTGTATTGATGGCATCCCATTGAAAACATGGTAAAATCCGCTAAGTTTTCTTCAACAACAGTTTACCTCTGGATGATCTTCATTTAATGCAACACTATCTTTGCCATTACTGGTATACTGTTGTGGGAAAAGCTATTAATACAGAAAATGTGTGTAAATGTGTTGTAAAACTCAGATTTGCTGATCTAGTTGATTTCTGGTGAAAGTTTTAATGACCTACACCACTTTAGAAGCATTTCAGTTACAAATTGAAAAATTTCATTTTCAATTAATTAAAAAATTATATGTCATTCCAGCACTGGCAGTGCATGAATAATAGTCACACAAAGGATAACTGAAACTGGATGATAATTTACAATAAGAGAAAGCAAATAAATTTCAACTTGATTGTACTGAAAATATGTGGGCTAGTCATCAGAATGCATTTTTTTGTGTCTATATGGACAAATGAGTAATCATCCACTGTGCTTTATGATGTATATACACTCATTAGTGTGGATATACAAAGGTTATGTAGCCTTTTTGATGGTGTAGAAAATTACAGAATAATACAGCTAGTAAAGTAAAGTCATTCTTTTTGCCTTGTGGCCCTATATGTCCAGTGCCTATTACTGGTTTTTGTTAGAGTAAGAAATCTAAAATTTGTTAGAAATCTAAATTTCGCCACCTGTACAACCTGAGCAAATTTACAGAAGAAAGTAACTTATTGTCTCAAAATTGATATTTCTTAGTTCAGAAAGCCTTAATCTACTTGACTTTCAGCAAATTTAACCTCAGTTTATTTATTTTATGAATATTTTTACATGTGGAGAATTTCAGAGTTGTGGTGAATTTTAGATACGTTACTCTTCTACTTCCTTGAACAGAATGCCAGTCTGTCGCAGGTTTTTTACCTCCCCAGCTGGTGTTGATACCTATTTCTGGTCTAGAACCATAACAAAGTGCCCAGAAAAATTCTCTATTTTAAAGAATTTTCATATAGAATGATAAGTTTAATAGAAACATTCCTGCCATGGCCTTCATATTTACTTCAACTTGAGAGGAGAATTCTATTAACCAGATTTCTACTTTATGGGTTTTGACAAGCTGTAGGCTTGAAGACTATCAAGTTGACTGTCCAGGATCCAGGCAACTTGCACTGAACCAGGATTTGTAGTTAACAGGGTAAAGTGTAACAGAAAAAAAAATCATCCAGAGATAGATTTTTAATTTTATTTCATAGAGAAGTTCACTTTACAGAGTATAGTCATATTTTTACTCCATGAGTGATATATATAGGTATTTGTCCGTGTATATTTTGTTTGTGTTTTGTCTGTTGTACTGACCACCTCTTATGTCCCTTGTTATTTGGTTTATGTTTTGGCATTTGATTATGTATCATAGAGTCTGTCTTCATGACAGAGATTCAGTGTTATTAAAGTTCAATTCTAACATGACATGACTGTGTCGTTGAATCTGGTTGGTCGAGAGCTATGGTAAAATTTCTGTATACATGTTGGCTGTTCCAATAATAGCCCTTTGCAAAGAATAATGAATAAAACAGCTTTAATAAAAATCTGTTTTATTATTATAATCAAATTTGTAATTATTTTATAACAGAAAATTTTGTCATTGTAGAAAAGGAATAACACCCTCCAAACCATGGTACATGCCAAATTTTACCATGGTTTGACGTTATATACCCCGAAGGCGACAAACCATGGTTTGTCAGGTGTTATTCCTATATTAACATTAGTATCTGGTTATTTCCAGGGCTAGAACAAATAGTAATTGTGGTGCTTGTGTGCCATGACTCAACTCCTTAAACAAAACAATACAGTGGGTCATAAGTAACTGTAAACCTGAACCAGTTAATCAATAATCTTTTATATTGCACAAAAAAAGCCAAAATTTACATTACATGTATAATTATTCAATAGCTTCTTCAAATTAAATAAATTTTATGTTTACAATGTTTACAAAAACTATTGTATTGAACAAGAAAAAATATTCTTCACAGGTTTATTAAAGCGTACTTGTGTGCCTTGCATTTCACATCCTGCTTACACACGCCTGACTTTTTGTACAGGGTGTATATGCTGATAGTTTGGGCCTCAGAAAGGCAAAACAAAGATGTTGAGGTTTTTGCTGCTGCTGTGGTTGCCAGGGGCAACTGTCACACACTGTGGTGGTGACAATTTTCCACCCATCAGTTGTACTGTAGTGGCTGAATAATTTCCTCCTTCACACCCTCCCCCCCACTTACCCCCTTTCATATGTTAGATTGTGTTGTTGAAGTAAAAGCCTAAATTAGCCAAACCCAGTGATGCTAAGTTCAATTTGGGATAGAAGCAAATAAGAGTTTATAAATTTAAATATTTAGCTAGGTGATGTTTCGTTATGGATGAATCAGTATATATCAATAATCAATATATCAATAACTAAATATGTTGAGTTTGCAGACCTATCAAACAGATGCTCCACTGTTTTACAATTAGTTAATCGCTCAACAGTTGACTACTTACTGCTTATGCTAGTCTTAGTATTATGTGTTATTATATAACATGACCTAAAATTATACATCATTACTTTAAGTTTTTAAATTTAAATATTCGGAAAGGAGATGTCCATATGTTTAAAAATCTACTCATTGCTCAATACTCTTCCACTAAGCTGGTATTAGTGTTGTTAAACTGTCACATAACATGAACCCTTTTGCAGGACCCTTTAGATAAATATATGTGGAGATAATTACTATCAGTTCTCAAAGTTAAATATTCAGACAGGAGAGGTTTCACTGTTAATGAATCAGCTCCTGGCTCAAGATCCATTAACACGGCTTCTGCTTACTGCTGGTCTGATTATTGCACTGTCACACAACACGACCCAGTGAAGAGGTGATAGGTACACAGAGAGAGAGAAAGATAGGAAAGACAAAGCGTGGTGAGTCGGTGACAAACCCCTCTTCCGTTAATTAACATGCACTTCAACTCTCACAAGGACATAAGTGCTCCTTTATTAGTCCATTCACATCGGCCCGTAATGCATGAGAGACATCAGAGACAAAAATATGCCAACGCTACCTCCCCCCCTCTCACCCAACATCCAACCCAACTAGCAAACCCTCTGATTCCCTGCTGCTACCCCATCCCCTCCCCTTTTTGCTACCTTGGCACAAACAACCTGCCTTCGTTAGCGTAGGATTCCACATGTGCAATTTGCCATGGCCATATTTTTAGCTTGATTCTAACAATATTAACAGTATATCATTAAAGTGTTTTCCAAATACGGAAACAATAAGTAAAACATGACGATTTTTTGTTCTGAGCTTAGAGGGCGGAAGAAATTACAATTGTGAAGTTACCCACCACAAATTTTATAATATGCAAGGAGATGAAAATATAAAGTTGTGTGGGTGGAAACAGACCTGTACTACTTGCATCTTCACACTCTATTGCCAAATGGACATATCTCCAACTAGTAGGGGTTCCTAAAAAAACCCACCATAATACTGCTTTTGTCATTCTCTGAGTAAAATTTTATTTATTTTTGGGCTTTACGTCGCTTTCAACACTATAACACGGGTAGTTTTGTCGGCAGAGGAAGCCAGTACATATAGTTGGTTAAGGTTTTGTAGTGTAAACTGCTGACCATTGGTAAGCAACTACCAACTTTCCCACATAAGGTCCAGGGTTTGAACTGCCAACCTCAGAGGTGGGAGGTGAGTGTGTTACCACTGCGCCATGGTGGCCCCTCTCTCTGAGTATAAGTGAGTAAAAATTTGACTTTCAGCGGTATTATAAAATACAGAGCTGCACAGTCGACAAAAATGCATCTCTGTGTATATGGCGAGAGTGCTATATTGAGAAACAGTCTTGTTACACTGGACAACAGTATATAGAGAAACATTCTTGTTACACTGGACCATACTTTGTAGAGAAAAATTTGAACCTTCTTCCTTTGTCCTTATATTCATGCATTTGAGACTTATTTTGTGTTTGAATCGCCAAAAAAGTCTGTCAAGAAAGTTTCTATCATTTTTAAAGCTTATCACCTTCTACCAACAAGGACATTTCAGAAGCTATTCATATTTACATTGTTTAAGAGGAAAAGTTAAAATATAGCAAAATTTTCACTAGAGTCTGATGCATTGTTAAAAGGTCTGTGTTCCGTAGGCCCTTAATATGGCATTAGAATGGCAGTTTATTAAGCATGTTTATGGGATGGAATTGCAAGTGAAGCACTATTTGATCCTGTTTACAGTGCTGACCACACTGTGTGTTGGTGACATTCACTTTCCCCTGGCATTCTAGTGTGTCCCTGTGGCCAGAAACTGGCTGCACTGCTGCACAGTAAATGTCTCGGTGAAAGTGTGGGTATGAGCTTGCATGTATGGCCTGGATAAGGGCCAAGCATCAGGCAAATAAAGGCCAAAGGTCAAATTTGAGGTTTCATGTCACACGTATCAGTTAGGGTCATATCAACACAAACCTTCAGTGCATCCTGCATGTTATATTGAACTAGATTCAAACCCACCACTACATAGATGAGAACCAAGTGTTTGAAGACCAAACGTGTTAACTTCTTTACCCAGTGAGGCTTCAGTTTATGTAACAGATTCATGATCTGCAATTGTGATTTCTAATGACTTTGTATCATCTTCCTGCAACATATACTTTATAAAATGATGCCTTGGCATGTCAACTTTATAAGCAACTTCAAATTGCTGCAAAATAGTGTCTTTGTCTGTTAAATAAACCTGAAATGAAAAACGATAAGAAAAACTCAAGCATAGCATATGCAACAGTGTATTAATTGACAGTCTTATCAGATGATATTGCCATATGTTGAAAGGGTAGTGAAAACCCAATCAGTCAATGAGACCATGTCCTTATGTGTTAAAGGGATGTTAACCAAATTCAGTCAACCAATCAGATCACCTCAGTGAGCCATTTGGAAAGGCTATTGTTTGTTGAGCAAAGCATATGGAAATAGTTGAGGGGGGGTGGGGGTTGCTAGTTGTCAGTGAGTTTGTTGGGAGGGGGAAAGGAGGACACTCAGAATGTGGGGAGGGGGAGTTAACGAAATGTGGGACTGAGAATCAGTAACCATAGAAATCAGCCTCCTGCATATCTCATTTGGCCAGAGTGCAAAGGCAAAGAGAGATTGAGAGACACAGTGAAATAAGACCTATAAGTGTGCAGTGTTATTATACTAGTGTGTGACCCTGTGTGTATATATGGAAAAAGTCACCAGTCACAACAGTATCCTGCAAAAATAAAAACATCTCAACACTGCAGGTCCACAATACCTATCTACTGAAGTAAATATGGTGCATAAATAGTAAAATGTTCTACAGATATACACATGCAAACAAGGCACAGTTGAATGGTTGAAATGGTGTCATTTAAAGCTTGCAGAAAATGGGTTATGGATATAGATAATATCTTGTTTTTCCAGCAGTGTACATTGGGATTTAAAAGGTATGCATGGTCTGTGGAATGCTTTGATGGATATTATGAAGATTGAAGATAAATATGTGTAAGATGAGAAGATCCAACAATTTGATTGACACCTGTGTGGATATCCAAAATTGTGTTGCATTCTAACAAAAAAATAGCATTTTGTGGTCCTCGGGATAGAGAAAGCAATTGAGTTTTTTTAGCATAATACAAGTTGATGAAGTACAAGAGAATATAATTGGTTTCCCTGATAAAGTGGGGGTTTTGTGGGATTATTTATTTTTTGTCTTGCAAAATGGTGGGAAACATTTGTGTCATTTTGTTTTTCTTTTTTATAGTTTTTAGGAATACAGAAATAGAGAATTAGATCCTTGTTCTACTGTAAAATCACTAAATGATATTTATACTGAAAGAATATCGTAATTAGGATTTTGTTGTGTTGGATTGCCAGATTGCGGTTACATATACAGCTTGGTCTCTGGTACAGTAGACCCTGTATGACTAGCACCTCCAGGATCCACATCTACTTCTAATTCTATTTCTCCCTAACTCCCACTTGTGTACTTAGGACCTTCCCATTGGTTCTACTTACACCAATGTTCAGCTTATCCCTGTTCTACTTATGCCGAGTCTACTGTGCAGGGCCCAAACTAGGAGGTCGCATTGCTTTGTTGTACATGTAATTGGATACACTGAAAATCAGCTGGCAGGGCATTCATTGTGAACGAAGGGATAAATAAGTAGGCCTTGGTACAGCTGGGAATTTGTGTGATAAAGCATATGTTTCCATGGACACATTTTCTTTGTTTCCACCTGACATGGTCGACCAATTTTTCTTTATGCAAAGGTGTTTTTTGAATGAAAAATTTACCTGAGAGTAGATTAAAGTTCTATGCTATCATCAATATTTATCGAGTATTTATATTCAAAATTAGGATCTTTTATTGTATTTTATTGTGATATAAAGTCTCCCAAACATTCCACACATATATGTTCATTGAAATAGTTTCTGTCACTGTTACAGGCTTCTTTATTTTATGATTCCATTCAGTCGTCACTTCCTTGTATACTGCATTAAACTATGGTTTTAAATATATATAGTGTATCTGGAACTTTCAGTATGGTCACATTTTATGCATCCAGTATCAGGCAATAACTCTTTGTGTGTGACCCACAATCAGTGAACATGATCTGTAATATCCTAGACCAAATTTCTATGCACTAAATCCTTGCAAATTTGTTACATTATAGAGTAAGAAATCTAAAATTCGCCACATATCTGAAATTCGCCACATGTGAAAATACTAATAAAATAAATGAATTCTGGTGAGATTTGTTGACTGTATAGTAAATTAAGACTTTTTGAACTGAAAAATACTAATTTTTAGACAAAAACATCATTTTCTTCATAAAATTAACTAAGGTTTTAGAGGTGGCGAATTTTAGATACCTGGCGAATTTTAGTTTCTTACTCTACTGGTATATACAAGTAAGAAGGGACAATAAAAATACACAAAAATAAAATATATATATGCACGTAATAATGGTGTTTATATTTTCTACAAAATGAGGTATGATTTGTAGTTTTTTGTTGAAATAATGTAGAAAGCTGTAATGACTGTATAATGAAGGTTAATATACATAAATTAAACAAATATGTAATTATTTTGCCCAATTCTCAAACACACAAAAAATGTTTTGAATTACATGTAACAAATAATTTAATAAATAATTTTTGACAACTTTATCCAATTAATTTTTAAAGCCTTTATAAATATTGTAAGTTTAAAATGGATGAAAGAAACTTTTGTTGAATGTAAATTTAACTGCTTAGGTAATATAATAATAAGAAATTAGTCTTGAATGCATAGGCTATATGGACTTAAAATGGGACATTGCCTCTGATGAGACCTTTACAGATTATGGTCGAAATATACTTATAGCATTAATATAAATTGTATCAGGCAACTCACTGACTATCACTTGATTATTAGCTTTATATTTATTATGCTTAGGTAATATAATATATAAAAATTATAATGATTATAAACCTTTGTGATAAATTGGAAATTTATTTAAACTCCAAACAGTCGAACCTTTTTAACTTAGAAGTCACATAAATAGAAGCCAAATTCCCCAGAAGTAAGTATCAGGTTGTTGCAGGGTATTAGCATTATCTGGAAATCTATGTTTATATAGAAGCTTTATTCTGGTCCATTGAAATATGATTGAAGCTTTTACAATCAGGATTTACTGAAGGTGGTGATATCACAGTGATAAGCATGTTCATAATGTACCCATGTATGATGTCTCTGGTGTGATAGTAGATAATATCACATAATGAAGAAAAGACTTCAAAACTTGCTACTCAATTACTCACACCATAATTGAACCCTGCCAAGTGGATTCTCTGGGTACCAAACAAATGCCTCAACTTGAGCACTATTTCTAGATAATGTAACCTATGTTTATCTATTTGTATATATTTACAGGAAGCTGTGAAAATCCATTGATGTCACAGAAAGGATAAGAAAGGAAGACCAATTTTGAAACTGTGCTGAGACATAACCCCTCATAGCTGATCCGATTTATCCACACATTTCTTGCCATGGCAACTACCAAGGCGACAGTTGTAACAAATGCTCCTATTAAGCAGGAAGTGACAGAACTGGATACCAATGCCAATTCCCAGGCTGCCCCTCTGGGAATGGCCCAGATTGCCAACATGCAGGGACTACAAGCTATGTTTCTCAGTACCGGAATCTCAGCCAATCAGAATGCAGCAGGAGGCGTCCAAGCTACACCGCTCTTGGTCTTTCCACAGACATTTTCGGGACAAGCCTACATGCCTCTTTATGATGCCACTAAAGGACAGATCTCTCCGCTGTTGATAGGAGGCATTAATAATGTTGCCACAGCAACAGGTGGAGTTGGGGAAGCCTCACCAGGATCCAGTACAACATCAGATGGAGACAGTGGAGTTCTGGATCTGTCTAAAGGAGCAGATAGAGGAGGATCTCCGGTGGTGAGTGATAGAGTATAACTAAACTTACAAAATGGCAAATTTACTTGTCTTGGGGGATGAAGGTTAGCTTTACTGTTACATTTGTCTGTTAGAGATAGAGGGATCACCCAAGGTGAAGGTTAAAGTGTTATGTGTATCTCCTTGTCAAAGTTGTAGGATGTAGGTTATGAGTGACATTTGTCTGTATATTAGGTGATTCTTGTATTTGACCTTGTCAAGGTCATTAGTAATATTTTCAGTGTTTGTTTTTCAATCAGAGGTCAGGTGTTTGTGAAAAAAAACAAAAAGTAATAAAAAAACAACCCCAATGTTAATGCTAGATGTCTTTTGGGAATAGGGTGGGTTTAACTGAAATGAGTGAGTTGAAATGAGTGCTTTGTAAATGTAGTGAAAAAAATCAAATTCAGATAAAATATATCAAAATAAATACAGTATCAACAATAAACTGACTACCTCTAGACTACCTTTTAGTTGCGTTTGCATTCAGCTTTTGGTTGGAAGGGTACTTAATCCTGAATGTTGGTATTGATACTGTTTAATATCACTAATTTGGCTCTCCATATCACTTGGAACTAAAATTCTATTTCACTCATTGTAAAATGCTTTGCTTCACAACAAAACACTTCCAAATTTTTAAGATATTTAACCCCTTGGCAGCCACGGTAGAGATTCAACTGGGAGCCATGATTATATCTGATATTTGCCTGTTTTGGCTACTTTTGTAATGCTGGTTTTCTGATGATATAATTATTTTAACAAAATGCATGAAAATGATATAGGTACCTGGTATATTCAGATAAAGAAAACACATATTTTGACCCTTTTGGTGAACTTACTTGAATAATTTTAGGTGAAAAAATATGATAATTAAAATATCATGAACTTTGTTCTTGAATAATAGTACAACAGTACAAATAGTACAGCAAACACTAAAAGGAAAAAAATAACAAATAAAATTTCCTATAAGTATTAATAATTACAAATACCAAACATCCCTTTTGTGTGTAAATACAGTCAAACATTTCATGCACATTAATGTGATGTCACCACCCTTTAAAATGCATAAGAACTCATATACATCCTATATGTGATATGTAGCTCAGAAGCCTTTCAGTAATGTCATACACATAGTTACAGAATGTCATAAATACCAGATCGAGCATATAGGCACCAGAGCAAAACCATATCTTCCAGGCGTGATCCAGCAGATAGGCTGTCGAGGGGTTAATCAGCTATGAAATATGAATGTTATCATGAAACAGTTCAAAATCATGGAACTAAGTTGAGAAAAATGGAATAAAATTTGCATGGTTTAGAATGCTCCCAGCGTTAAAAACTTTAAGTGGCAACTCTGAGAGTGGATATGTGCAGTTCATAACACTATACAAAAAGTGAGTAGCAAAGTCCATTTCTACTCAGTTTGTAGATAAAAAGTAAACAATGCAAACACTGGTTTCCAGTGTAAAAACTCATTTGATGTATAATGTGAATATAGATGTGAATATAATATCCTATTTTCTTTTTTTCACAATAAAATCATTATGTTTGATTGCTGTGGTTTTTTTTTGTTTTTTTTCAGGAAACACATTCTGATGAACAGGATACAGTTCTAAATCTCTCCAAAAATGACTCGGGTGTGGAATTGACCGAAAGTGGTGAAATCACAGACCAAAATACATTCCAAAAGAAACTGGATCATGCCAAATTACCCAGAAATGGTAAGAAAATGAGTTTAAAAATACAGGCCTTATCTACAACTGCCATATTCATAAAAGTGATCAGGTGTATCGAGCCAAAAGACCATTTAATTGTGATATTGAAAGCAGTACACTGATGACCAAATTGTATCCCCCCGAAAATCGGGGGTACTATGGATCTTGTATGGTCATTGTCCGTGGACACGTCTACGTACGCGGAGATTTCTTGTGTTTAACCTACAAGCCACATTTCTTTTGGGATTTCTTTTAAGTCATTCACTAGCTGCACATCTATCAATCACAGTTGACCTTTGATCCCCTTTTCAAGGTCAAATGATGATGATTAAACATTAAGTTGTCTCTATCTCACTTTTTATTGCTTTTATAGGTTTCATTTGTAAAACCAACCTATATAAAATCATAAGCTGTGGACGTTTTAGGATCTCAGATTTTACCATGGACTCCTCCTTCAAGGTGAAACAACTTTAGTAAAACCCTAAAGTGCCTCAATCTCTTTTATTATTGCTTCTCTAGGTTTGCTATGTTCGGGGATACACCGCCAGCTCACAATAAAGCAAGTGGCCTATTTCTACTTTTTAGTTCATTTTGTCTGATCTCTTCTGTAAATATCAAGCCTGTAAAACAGGAACCCCCCAAAATTGCCCAAATCTCAAAGATCTTTCATAAATAGGGTATATATAATCCCTATTTCAATCTCTGAGACTCTACAAAACATTCAAGGGCAAACAATTCCATTACAGCCCATAGCCTGCACTTGATATAAAAAAGCACTGTTTGTCCATATTAAAGGAATCGAAGTGTGGAATTCCAGTCAGGCGTAACAGTTTTACTGCTGAGGAGTTTGCTTTGGTTCATTAAATCCTTTATGGTCATTTTATTTTTAACACACACACACACACACACACACACACACACACCCCCCCGCCCGCCTTCTTCTTCTCAAATATAGATGCCAGGTTTGTTTGCTTGCATGAAGTGATGGGTGCATTACTACTGAACAAAGTGTATTGAACATGCAATAAAAAAATATAGTGCCCATTGTACTGTGAAATGCATTTTGTCCTATATTGATGAAGTCACGTGGAATAAAATCAATGCCAGTCATCACTCGATGTTTCCATGTAAAGAATGCCTGATCTGCAACCATGCTTAGCTATGTTGCGTCTTTATTAGAATTTTCAGTGGCAATTTCATGTAATTAGTAGCTGTCAAGTCACCCTGAAATAAATGTGAACCAAATATAGACAAAAGTGTCCATAAAGTGCAAAACTTGCATTTTCAACTTTTTGAATTTTTAAAACAAGAGCACTCAGAAAGCGCAAACCTCTGCCAAGCCCAGACCACCTTCATCATTGGTTATGAGTGCGATGATAAAATGCCTTTCAAAAAATCCTGTATTAAGAATTGGTTGCTTATCAATCTCAAAATTAAGTTCTGTTTTATAGAGTAAGAAATCTAAAATTCGCCACATATCTGAAATTCGCCACATGTGAAAATAGTAATAAAATAAATGAATTGTGGTGAGATTTGTTGACTGTATGGTAAATTAAGGCTTTTTGAACTGAAAAATACCAATTTTTGGACAAAAACATCATTTTCTTCATAAATTTAACTAAGGTTTTAGAGGTGGCGAATTTTAGATTCCTGGCGAATTTTAGATTTCTTACTCTACACACACCAAGTAGGAAAATTTGGTGTAAATCCATGCAGTAGTGTTTTAGTAATCTTGCTAATCTAAAAACAAATCAACAGAATTTGACAATAACACAAACTTTAGGCAGCTGTTCTATGTGTTTATACCATACCTTCACCCATTTCAAATTTTGAAGTGAAGAAAAAAAGTATGGTGGTCATATCTATAAGTCTTTGTATACAGGAGTTAAGCCCACTCCCACATGAAATTAACATTAAGCCAAAGAGTTAGCCAGAGTAAGGGCTTAGTTGCTTTGTAAAATCTGATAAGTGTAAGACCACAGACAATCTAGGTCTAAGGCACAAGTTTTGACTTTAGGTCTAAGTCCGGGCTAAGTTCCTTCTGTACTTCAGTACTAAACACAGTACATAATTCATGTTAAAGAAACTTTAAATCCTTCCTGTAAATCCTCCACCTCTTCTGGTCTATGAAGTTTTCCTTTTTGTATGTGAAAAATGTTTTTTTTTCTATGTTTAACACACACAGTAAACTCTAGTATCCATAAGATTTGATTCTATGTATGTCTAACTCCCACATGTACCTTTAAACATGCAGTATTTTCTTATGCTGGGATCATGTTACTGGTTCTATGAATTCCATAATTCGATTAACACTTATTCTACTTGTACAGAGTTTACTGTACTCTCTCATTGTTACTTGTTATTTATTTGATGATCCCGATATTCTCTCCTTTTGTTTAGCTTTGCCAGCAGTTGGGAAGAATATCAACCAATATGGCCGAGTTTTCACCAATGGCCGACCACTTCCAGATCACTTACGCGTTCAAATTCTACAGTTAGCTTTACAGGGCACTCGTCCATGCGAAATCTCTCGGAAACTTCAAGTGTCACATGGATGTGTGTCCAAAATACTCAACAGGTGGAGTACATATGAGAATGAGCGAAAATATAGCGACGTTTTCTTGTTTATTTGTTCCTTGTTGTGTGAGTTGTTTATATTGTTGCATGATTTTTACACACCCATCTAGTTAAACTCTGTTATGTGGACTCTCAAGGGGAATATAAAATACAAGAGAAGAGATGAATCTGTCTATTTAACCAGGATTTCTGCATTGAAAATGTAATGAATAATGTGTTTCTAAAGGGCTAGTTAAAATTTCTTAAAATTTTATCAAAATTACTCTTCCAATTTTTCCGTAAGAAGTAACAGATATTATCCCACTGTGTGTTAAATTTTATACGAATACTCTGAAATCTGTCCATGTTTAAATGTCTCTGTCTCTTAATATATTGCTTTCTAAATTGACTATTGTTCTACTCTTTGATGAATAATCGAGTACCCTGTGAGAACCCTAAGATAACAAGTACTTGGGTACTCTGCAACAACCCTACAATAACGAGTAATTGAGTATCCTGTAACAGATCTAAGATAACGAGTACTCTGATACCCTGTATCAGCCCTAAGATAATGAGTACCTGGGTATCCTGTATCAGCCCTAAAATAACGAATACTTGGGTACCCTGTACCAGCCCTAAGATAATGAGTACCTTGGTACCGTGAAATGGCCCTATGATAATGAGTACTCGTGTAATTGAGTATTTGAGTTCCCCGTAACAGCCCTAAGATGAAGTAATCTGCTTAAGTGAGTTCCACATAACAGAGTTTGATTGCATGTTATTAGATTTCCTGCAAGTGATTGGACCTGCCTTTGATTTTGATTCAGATTACCTCTCATTTACCCTCCTCAATTCGTAAATCTTAACTTGCCCTGCCGTATTTCATGAACTGGTCTGTGAAAATCAATTTTTAATCAATTGCATTGATATTTTGTCAAAAATTATAAGATGGGGAATGTATGTCTTCCCATTTAAATCCCATGTTTCTGTTTTAGCTTAAAATTCTGACCTTTTTGCTTTTGGCTTTCTCCTAAGCTCTTTAGTGTTAAATTTTATATAAATGTATAAATAATAATGGAATCTACAACAACCAGTTCATGCCTAAGTTATGCATATAAAATATAGTACAGTAGTACTTCTATTACAAAAAGATTGCATATCCAACTATTCAATTATATGAACTCATTTTCGCTGGCCGAACTAAGTTGTTTTCCTGTTGTTTTATCAAATTTCTTGTTACTTTATGAACATTTTGTAACCCAAAACAAATCATCTTGTGTCTGTGTGTTCGTATAATAGAGGTTGTACTGTATTATATATAGAGAATGGGGATCAACTGGTACATCCAGTTTGCATGTAACTGCAGTAAGAAATACAATTTTTGTGTCCCAAAAGAAAGCTTCTAATATGTAATAGAATGCCTGATAAAAGTATCATCTACAGTTTATTTTTATCATTTAGAAACAATAATGATGATGTCAATGAAAAATATTAACAATAGCATGGGTCTGATCTGGTCCCAAACCATACAACTGCTTGGCTTGGTGGTAAATGACATATTTAAAGTTTAACCAATCAGCAGCACTTTTACAAAAACTATCTCATTTTTTTTTTATTTTCTGTATTTTTATTGGTTGTGTGCAGATTACAAGTGAGGGGTTCAATTTCACGGAGAAATCATATTATCACCCACTTGAAAAGTCTCACGAAGGTTAATTAGTTGATTTATTTCTGTGAATCATCTATTTAAAGTTTGTGGTTGTGTCATTGCAAATTGTAATAAAAGAAAATCCACAATGAATTATATAATTTACGAGAAATTAATGATCTAGCATTCCACGAGTTACCAAGCCAGGCATTAAAGAGATAAATGTATTTTGTAGGTTACTATTGTTGTATTTATGTAGTTTATGTTTGTATCTCCTTCATTCCAAGATGATGATTGTTTTGTTGGTTTTTTTGCTTGTTTGTGTGTTTGCTTTATCATTAATTTGACATATATATTACTTTTTTTCTAGATTACTTTTCCCAAGAACATTTCTTTGATTTATCCATTGCACTTATGTAGGATCTTGCTGCATCATGCCAATTATATGCTAATGCTATTTTCCATTTCCTGTGCCTGATTTTTGGTTGTTGAATGAGCAAATTCTGTATTTCTATAGTTGGTGAGTTTAAATGGAATGCTACAATTGGTTCAAATAAATGCATGATCGTCTTAAGCAATGTACTGTGAATTTTGATCATTTGCTGAGCTGAATGCTTTGAATTCCAGCATGACCCGATGTTAATTTTATACAAAAATTGTTAGGTTGAATATCAGGGGCCATATTTTCGAAAGGTTTTAGTCAAATGTCAGGCTTAAATTGGCTTCATTTGTACACAAAAGTTACGCTTAAGCCTTGACTAAGACCTTTTGTGAATATAACCCCTGGAGACATGAAAATAGCGCTTCAGCAGAAAATGACGTCTTGAGTTAATTTCCACTTAAAAGGGAATTTTATTATTCAGATTTCAACTTCAGAGGGTCTTATTGCATTAAAAAAAATTCAGAGATATCTGAATAGGCCTGTAAGACTTCAAAGAAATAACTTGCATTGCGATAATTTCTGTTAATTAAAGGCATTCACTATGGAATGAAGAGGGTGCTAGTTTTATATTAAGTGCCGTGTGCATTTTTGAAATTTGTGCTGCTATGTACTCATCAGTTAGGGTTATCATAGTCTCTAAATTATATTTCAGGACACAGTGTATGAAGTGTGTGTCTGAGTGGTAAGGTGTACTTTCTGCCTTATAATCTACTCAGTTGTGAATGATTATTTCGATAGTCACTTGCCTATCTCATCAGAGGCTATGTAAGAGATGTAAGGCTTAGGCCCTGAGGTGCAAAAGATGGCTCCGCTTGCCTCCCACTTTTGGGAGGAGTCAGGGCTCCCAAAATGGGAGAAGAATCCTTCTATATGAGGAGTCAGTTGGACAATTTAATAATACATAGTTAATCTCTAGTTGCACCATTATCCTCATGTTTCAGGACACCTTTAATCTCCCTACCACCCTTTCCGAGCCAAAATACATTTGTTAGAAAATGCTTTTCCTTGGTCTAAAGACTGCAGTTTGATAGGATTTGTATTTAAACCATTCAAATCCCAACCTAGGATAATAGAATTTTAGGAAAATGAGAAAATTTTACCAGAGTATGGGGAACTTTGGCAAATGGCCACCCATTAAAAATAAGTAATAAGAAACAAAATTCACTGAAACAGACAAATAAAATGATTTCCCTAGTAGTGTGTTACATATACTTGCATATTCCCTTGCTGAATAAGTTTCATAAACAGGTGCAAAGATATTGACAAGAAAAATTTCTTTCATTTGTATTTTGTATATGTGAGGTAAAAAAAGAAGTGTATATGTTGTATTGAATGTAGATAACCATTGAATGTATACATTCAATGGGTTAGTCATTGAATGTGTAGATTCAATGGCTTGGCCATTGAATGTACACATTCAATACGAAGCAGCCATTGAATGTATACATTCAATGGTTTAACTGTGGAATGTGTACATTCAACAGTCAAAGTCATTGAATGTGTATATGAACTTAACAAATCCAATAAGCAATTGACACTGCCTAAAATGTTACTTATTTTTATGATTTTCTGAATGTCACATCTGTTGATATTAACTTAAAAATAAGCTTTCACAATAAATTTATTATCTGTAGGCAGTCACACACATGTGTCTTATAGCAAACACTATCGTGGGGTTAATTACAATTAAATCCCCAAATTCTACACATAATTACAAGAATAATTGATGTCACATTTTAGAATCATACATCACTTCTTAGGCTTGAACTGTTTCTCTTTCATTCTTTGATTGCAAGGCAAAATGTTTTAATATTTGTGGATTAAAGAAGAGCTTATTATACAGCTTTCATAATGGCTTTGATCAGAAAGGACTTGTGTGCAGAAATTAGTAAATGTTCTATGTAGTAGCAGAATGATGCCATAAAAGCTTATTGTGTAATAACAAGTGATTTACAAAATATAAAGACAGTAAACAAAATAATGTGATGAAAAATGTTTATTAATTTTAATGTTGTAGAACTGTACTTGTTTTATGTTAATTGTATCCACCGGAAGCATCCGGTGGATACTTCTGGTGTGGTCGGATTTGATCTGGGCCCCTCCTTCAAGGTCAAATGAGGACAGCCAAACTTAAAAGTGCTTATAACTCGCTTATTATTGGTCCTAGAGGTTTTGGATGGTAAACCAACCTATAGGAAGTCATGGGCTGGGAATCTTCTGGTGTGGCCGGATTTGACCTTGGGCCCCTCGTTCAAGGTCAAATGAGGACAGCCAAACTTAAAAATGCTTACAACTCGCTTATTATTGGTCCTAGAGATTTTGGTGCATTGTCTTTACGGTGGATACAATTTGCATCGGTTCTCCGATGCGCTAGGTCTAGTTCGTGAAATGTATCACCTTTATTCCAGTTAATTGCTTATTATTATGCTAGGAAATATCCAATCTAGGTTATAAATTAAGTCTTTAAAATCAATATTAACTTTTCATATTTAATTGTTTATACATTCCATGACTTGGGTTATTGAATGTACACATTCAATGATTTTAGCCATTGAATCTACACATTCCATAGCTCAGCCATTGAATGTACACATTCAATAATTTGCCCATTGAATGTACACATTCAATAGCTTGACCCATTGAATGTATACATTCAATGGTTATCCACATTCAATACAACATATATACATGTATATGTACATGCACTTGTTGACTAATCTTTTTACCATGCTTCATGCAACACTGGAACAAATTTTTTCATACCTGTGGACCACATTATACCATGTTTTTTATGACTAGAGCTGCAGATCGGCTTGGATCTTATAAACATCTTGTTGTATTAATATTAAGCTTATTGTAGATTGTTAAAATGTTATGTTCATATCATGTCAAATACATCTTAATGTAGAACCCTAGCTCTAGCAGAGGCTAGTCACAAAGTGTGAAAATGTAAAAATAAAAATACTATCATACCAAAAAAAAAAAAACACCTTATAATTCTGGTAAAGTGCACAACAATTTTTTACATGCTAGGCAGTTCTTAAGTAGTTTTTATTTCACCACCGATGCATTGAGTTTCCTCTTTCTCACCTGACACACAACTCAGGCATACCATGAGCCTCACAGTTGGACAAAATTGTGTTTTTATATTTGCCTTTATAATGCATGTAATTGTACTTTTGTGATTATTTTTCCCCCCTGTATATTTTTTATGCCTTTTCAGATAAAGAATACAGATATGTATGTACATTTTATTTATACTGTATAAGGGCCAGTATTCGTGGCCAATCACTGTGACCATTTTGACACCCCTAGATGTCTGTCTGAAAGACGCAATAAAATTCTGCTATCTGTGTAAAAATGTTATACTTTACAAATTTATTTGACAAAACAATTTTTTATAATGGGTCTAATACTGGTGCTCCTGAGGTGTGTGTACACTGACGCGATCCAATCAAATCTGCTCCTATACATTCAGCTACAAGTCTTCCTCAAGCTGATGAAAAGTACAGAACCTCTATTATCCAACCGCCTGTGGGGAGTAACAATTAGGTCGGATAAAAGATAGGTTTGATAATAGAAGGGCTGAAATATCAGGTTTAAATGGAGTTGGGTGAGTGGGTGTGGGGACGGAAAATTGAAAATTTGGTCAATATCGGGTCAGATAATAGAGGTTCTACTGTACTGAAGGAAAGACCATCAGTGCGGGAATGAAAAAAAATCTTCTGGTTTCTTATACACGGAGGTGTGTGCTATATGCTGATGTACCTTCCAATTCCAATGTAAGTTAGAGAATTCTTAAAAACAAATCAGTGTAACAAGCCAATGAGTTCCAAATTAATAAATGGATCACCTTTTATCGCGTTGGTGTGCATAAACCTTTAGATTTCTTTTACATTTCAAGCTGAAGTAAACAAAATTGCTGAAGCAGACATTTTCTTCTTCTCAAGATGCTGACAGTTTTAACACTATTCTAGCGAGACATGGTTTGTTGACATTGCTGTCAGCGGCATGTCATTGCTATAGGTTGTTATGGCAACAAAAACTCAACCTCCATTGTGCTGTCTGCTGTCTGGTGGCAATATGCAGAAAGTTTGTTGTTAATTTTACATCCCAAAAACTGTAACAAAGTTTTTGCCAGATTTTCAGGATATGTGGTACAGTAATAATTATGTGTTCTCTACAGTTAGTTGATATTTTTGTCAAAATGAAAATTCAAAGTGTCTGCCTTCTTCCAGTGATAAAGTTGGTGCATGCTGATGCTCAGTGGTTTACATAAAATGGAAGACACTTTCTCTTTTTGTCTCTATTAACCATTTTTTCCATATTTTCATACATACCAGAGCACACTATAAATCAAAATGGCAGAATTCACCACACCTGACATCCTCTAACATCGAAGAATTCGTGTTTGGGGGACAAATAAAAAAACAAACTCTGGGTTGGCATCAGTTTTTTTTAGCAGATATAATATCTCTCTTCTTTCTCTTTTCTTCACTAGTGTCAAATCACACTATAAACCAACATGGCCGACCGTACCACAATGGCCGCCCTCTGCCTCCTCACCTCCGAGAAAATATCATCAGACTCAGTGTCGCTGGCATGAAGACTTGTGAAATTAGCAGACGCCTCAAAGTATCGCATGGTGTCGTCAGCAAAATCACTAAGCAGTAAGAGATGAACTTCCGCTTAGACAAGCCAGGGAATAAATATAACTAACACATCTGTTTTGTAAATTCTTGCCCCATGCTTAGACAAGCCGGGGAACAAGGATAACTAACTAACCTCTTCTATCTACTACTGTTCCACTGCCCTCGAGTTTATCCCTCCTGACCTCTGCAAATATTTGTCCGGAGAAAAATCGTTGAGGTTATAATAAGACTGCACTTTTCATTTGTGAAAGTCGGGAGTAAACTGCCGTTGGTCAAGACATCCTGTCACAAATATTAAAAATGTGAATGAACATTTCAGTTCCAGATACACCCATGGACAGAAAGATAAACAGACACCAAGATAAACTGTCTTCAGAGGTTTTCAAATGTAGAGTAAGAAATGTAAAATTCGCCACATATCTGAAATTCGCCACATGTGAAAATACTAATAAAATAAATGAATTGTGGTGAGATTTGTTGACTGTATAGTAAATTAAGGCTTTTAGAACTGAAACATACCAATTTTTAGACAAAAACATCATTTTCTTCATAAAATTAACTAAGGTTTTAGAGGTGGCGAATTTTAGATTCCTGGCGAATTTTAGATTTCTTACTCTAAGTGATGTGTATGCAACAAAATCACACAAAGTAAGTAACAAAATTCACTCAAACAAAGCTTACCATATCATTTGTGTGATTTTGTTGTTTACACCACTTACTAGATCTTAAAAATTCTGAAGTACTGTTTATCTTAATGTCTGTTTATCTTTATGTCCACATGTGTATTCATGACCAGTCTTTTTAGTCATAAGTCAGTTGCGATTTCTTTTTATGGCACTACAACATATCTTTACAGTGTTATGACTAATCCGGTTAGACTTCTCACCAAGTCCTTTGGTCTTTTGTGTAATATATGGGTACTGTATGACTTTTGGAGAAACAATCAGCCCTGGGTCAGAGACTATCCCCCATACTCCAGATTGCTTGTGGTATAATGAACTCCTGTAAGTTTCCAATTTAAATTTAACTGTTCTAGTTACTGATGGATATAAATACAAAGACTTGGAGCAAGTTTATAATCCGGTATACTTTTCTGTTAAAGTAGAGCCAAATAAAATTAACCGATGAGAAGATTACTCATACTAGTACTAGTCTGCTTCCCAAGTGAGAGAGATCGGGGCTTTGGTGCTACAACTTACCTTATGTATTACCCAGGCGGATACAAAGATAAACGGACACTAAGATAAAGCGTTCTTCATATTTAAATAGCTTAAACAACAAAATCACACAAGCTAAATAACAAATATCATGGTAGGTTTTGTTTAAGTGTAGTTTGTTATTTAGTTTATAGGATTTTGTTGTTTATACCACTAAGATTTGAAAAGCTTTATAGACAGTTAATGTCTGTTTATCGTTGTGTGCACCGTTGTATGTTATAAGGCTGATCTTATTGGTTGTACAATCTTTTCACTTGCGACAAATCATGTGCTTTGTCAGTTTTGACATAATTAGTCATAGCAGTCTGCTGAGTTTAAAAATGATGTTTCAAATCTGAGTGTAAAACGTCTCACGATTAAGCCTTTTGTGAAAGAGGAACAGTAGTATATAATAAACCTTTTAATGACCATGTCTCGATTATTTTTCAAAAAGGAAATGTGAGAAAGTCAGGACAATATAAAATGAACATCATAAACTTGAGTCTGTACATCTTAAACTTGAGTCTGGACAGATTTAATTCTTTGTTTCTTTTTGATATTTTCCTTTTTTCCAAATGGTAAAATTACATGATATTTGTTGTTGAACACCCCAAAATAATGGGGAATGTTTGAAGAATGATAACATGTATATTTTTAACTTTTTGCACATATTATGTGATACTTGAAGCAAAAAATATATTAAAATCTAGGTAAATTATTCGTATTAATTCCATCGAAACAAGTAATTTTCCTTTCACTCCAGTCATTCCAGTTGTGATATCAGTCGATCACTGATTTCTTGTTTTTACGGGAAACACAAGACCCATTGAGGTAAGATTGTAGTCAGAAACTAAGTGTTTCAAGAATGACTTGTCTTTGCTGTCGAAATTGCTAGATATTTTATATGCATGTTGGTGACTTCATCATCCAAAGTCTTCATGGTCATTAAAGGGTAAATGTCAAATGGTAGGCCTAACCGTAAACATGGGTTCACTGACAGAACCTCTCATACTTGGTTTGATGTGTTAATTAAAGGTGATGACTATAAATTTCTGAAATATCTCCTGGATTCAAACGAATTTATAGTTAGTGAAATTACCTGTATAGTTAACCTTCCAAATTTTAAGTAGTAGTTTTTAGTACACTTCCCTTTTAAGTAGCAGTAAATGTCAGGTACTTGTGGGGTCTTTTACATTGAAATTGAAACCTGAAATCTGGAAATCTGGCTATCTAGAAGTCATTTTCTGGTCACTTTAAATTCAGCCTGACAAGGTTCAAGTTTATGTTTTACCGCATTTAGTTAACAAATGATCTACTTCCATTTACAAATTACTGGTATCGAGGGCATATTTGGGAAACTACAGTTAAGCCGATAGACTTTCCTAACTGTTTATTTTGTCATATACTTAATTGTATGTTGTGTTTGATACTCAAACTTCACAACAGCAATTAAGTGTTGTGTCACTGTAACAATATTCTTTTGCACAAATTAATAATTAACAGATGCCTTACTATGCTAACCCAGTGTGTCTTTCTTTTCAGGTAGCTTACATTATTGAAAAAAAAAATATTTTGTAAAGAACAGTGGACTTTGTATAACTAAAAACTCCAACTTCTACAGGATTTGGCTGACTGCCACTGACACCAACAGAACTACAGTATTTTCTGAGTTCTTTGGGTATCAAAATTGGTTCTACTACTACTAAATTTTGACTTGTCACTATTTTTGCTTATACGCAGTCTACTGTGATAATTTCTCAAGCTTAACTCAGGTGAATAGGCTTAAACTAAAGACTCTCTGAATTTTTCTGGCTTTAAAATTTCTGTGGTTGTTGATCCGGCATGAATATTTGCATTTAAATCAATTCATTTTCAGCCTTTCCAAAATTTGTGATTATTGTTCAAGGATTATCGTAAAAATACTGTCAAGTAAAGGGCTTAAGCTTGAGAGAATTTTTGTTAATGTTCTAATGGGCATAGATGTTATACAAACATATTTGTAATGACTAACTCCACTTGTACAGTGTGTCACAATGGGAGGGGTTTATGTTTTGTTTCTTCTTTCAGAAATAATATGTTACAACCTCTGTTATCCAAACATATCAAGGGACATAGAGTTTGTTTTAATATGAAAAGGGTGATAACATTCCAATTGATTTGTTTCATCTAGGAAAGTTCTGATTTTTGTATCGTTTACGTTTACTACTGAATAGGGAAATATCTGCTGTCATTTATTCGATTAAAATTTTCTTCCCTTTTTAACTATTTGTATAATAGAGGTTGGGACTCTATTTTTGTGTAGAGTTGTTTGATATTTTACTAATATAATATTTTCTGCCAGTTAATTTTATCTGTACCATAACACTGTTCTCTTTCACCAATATGTGTACAAAGCAATAACAAAGTTTTAAAGTAAGAACACAAAATTGTTTTGTGTCACTTTGAATAATCTTAATATCATTTTTTCTCTCTCTCTCTCAGTTTTTTTTTTTTTTTTTTTTTTTTTTTGGTTATAAATTTTTAGGTGACTAAAACTTACAGAATGCCATGGTTATATGGGATACACAATGTTCTCTTTCAGTTGTTCTGGTGATTTCAGTGTGATATAAACGAGGGCATTTTGGTTGGAAAAAATGATTGCATAATGTAGTAGTTAAATATATGTTTTAAAATTATTAACTTATGATGTAAGCCAGAAGTACACATTTGATAACTTATTAGTATAAACCCGTTAATGTACCATTAACCGATATTTTTATATGACATATCATTTATGTTAATAATATATTAATATCATATCAATGTAATACTTATGCTAATACTCGAGTGTTGTGGTATTCAGAAACAGTGAGATTAAGAAAAACAATATTAAATACAATTTTTCAACCGCTAAAATCTATTATGAATAGTAATTATCATAAATCTCTAAAATATTAAATTAATAAATTAGTTTTGATTTCTATCGATTCTAGTTCAGATTACCTTGATTTCAGTTTATTACTGCCATTTCATTTCATTTAAGGTTTGGCGTGTGAGCAAATCTAATTCCGTGACCAAGGTGTTTGGGGTCATGAAAAGCATGTTTTGTGTTTTTATTTAGTTCCAATAACGACTTGTTAACCTGTGTTTCCACAAAAACCTTTGTCTTTCTTATTTTCTGTTATTTACTTTCGTAGTTTGATTCTTTTCATCTGTTGTGATTACTCTAGTTCTTTGCGATTGATTTTATCGCATACAGAATGTGAAATTAATAACTGTGTCCATAATAGTTATTGCATGTATAAACTGCTTTAAATCAGTTACAGTAAATTTTAATTCAGGAGGAAACTTCTTTTAGTTTTCCTGCTTTTGAAAATATGGTAGAATCTTTATTATCAGACTCTAATTGGAGAAGGAGATGTGTAAATAATAGAAGCTTAGTGCATTAAAAACAGTGTCTTTGTATGAAACAGGAATAAGTAAATTTATGAAAATTGACTTGTTCAGATAATAGAAGTTTGGATAGTAAAGATTCTGTTGTAAGTGGTGAGTGCTTTCTCTATATGTGGTTGCTTATTAAACAAGTCATTGAAGGGCACTTTACTACCAGTTTCTTTAAGGAGATTAATGTTCAAATTCTGTTTGAATATTGAGTTGTAATTGTGTGGCATAACATCAGTGGATACCTTTTTTTAACAATTAATAATTGTGTCTAATGTTAAGTGGGTAAAAAGTAGAAAACAGGCCAAAAAATATCACGATTTCTTCTTGTTGAAATTTTATTCTGTAATGATTTGTGACCAATGTGAAATAATGTTAAAATTAAATGGAACCATATGTTGAATTGTTGCACCCATGAGACAATATGTAGTTTTAGGGTATTTTATACTCTAAAGAAAAGATGATATTTTTAAAGTTTTAAAATATAAATATATCTCAGCCTTTTTGCAAAAGAAAGTTTATACTTCTCCTTGTGTACTGTTTTTATGTACTCAAGAGTGCAACAAGATTTTTCTTCATATGTTTAATAGAAATTATATTGTACAAATTGAATGTAATTGTCTTTTTTTGTCTTAGATTCCGCAAAACAGGAAGTATAAATCCAGGTCAGATTGGTGGAAGTAAGCCAAAGGTCACAACCCCTGATGTTGTTGCCATGGTGAGGAAATATAAGGTGGACAATCCACAACTGTTTGCCTGGGAAATCCGGGACAGGTAAGGCCCAAAATATAAATAAGATACAAGGGGGGATAGAATAATTCGTATTCTGCAAAGTTTTAATGTGTTAGACTAGGTATGAGTGGTGTCATTGTTTGTGATCACTGGCGAACCAGTCATCCAAACATTTGGGGACAATAAAATTTCTTTCAAATTACAAAAGGTTTATGAAACAGAAGCAGTATTTAGCCACAAAACAACAAGGAAATGGGAATTTGGGGAAAATAATTAGTGGAAAATTAGTTTATGAAAGCAAGTATTTGGATAGTTGAAGGTTGAACAATACAGTTTGGATTGTATACTGATGATGCTCGTGTGCGTTAGCCATAAATTCCTGGAGATTTTGAAGTTCCAAAACCCCATATCTGTTGAAGATAAAGTTATTTTTTTCATATATTTAATTTTTTAAAATAAACTATTATACCTCAAGTGCATATCAGCCAATCATATTGCAATATTTGCGGGCAATATGACATGATATTGCCCGTTTTGGATGAAAAAATATCAGCCAGATGCCCGTTTTGTTGAGAATGTAAACAAAGTGGATGATGTTTATTTATAAAAGCATCATCATGACGTCACATAATGACGTGGCCATGTACAGAGTTATTTAGTGTTTGGGTATCGATTTTTCATTTGTTTGGAGGGATTTTTCACAAGTGTTTTGTACTTCTACAGCACTTAATCTTACTGCAAAAGAGGAGAGATAAAAACAAATACTTTCTGCATAATAAACAGAATAAAACATGTCATTCTGGGCAATATTGTGATTTATGAAGCCCGAGGAAAAGTGATATTGCCCAAGGGCCGATAGTAAATACCAGCCATATAAAGAGTAAAATACAGGCATTTAATAATATATTCTGATCAATTTCTAATCAAATCACTATTTTCTCTAATCTCACTCACTACTATAGGTTGAAAAGCTGAAAGCTACTTGCCCTATAGTTGCACTGTAGGCCTGGCCATGTCTATGTATTACATCGGGTCATTATCATAAAATAAATAAATGATACTCCATGTCAAACACATGTAAAGAATTTATGAATAGAGATCCATTTATAAAATGATAATACACTGAGATGATATGAAATGAATGTATACCATCTTAGCATCTATTTTGTATCTGAACGCGGAGTATGTGAAAAACATTGTGCAAAATGTTGCTGGCCAGAAAAAGGGTCATAATGTCCTCATACATAGTTGTTACACATTTTCTTGACAAAAGTAAAAAAATATGTGGAAAATGTCTATATGGTTTACATCATATATTAGATTATTTGAAAAAAAAATACCCTTTGGAGTGTGGGCCTATATAGAGTGAGAGGTTGTTGGTTGGGGTGGGTTTTTCAAATCTAGATGTATGCTATTCTTTTTTTGATACACTAAAGGTTTTTGTAATCTGTTTTGCTTCAGATTACTGAGTGATGAAATCTGCACACAGAGAAACATTCCCTCAATCAGTTCCATCAACCGTATCATTCGAGACAAAGCTATAAAACGGGAGAGTTATGAAACTGACGTAAGTGACCAAAAAAAAAACATTTTTCTTTGAATTGTCTGACACTTCAATAAGATTGTCATAGAGTATTTGATTATTACCTCAGATCAATTGTATTATTCTTTAAAGAAAATTTGTTCATTTTTTTTGCAATCTGTTATGATAAAAATTCATGAAACACGAGGGCATTTAGCATAAAACAGCAAAAAAAAACTGAACTGTTTGGATAACACAGTAGGTTGGTAATTTGAGGTTCTAGAGTAAGTTTTCCTTTATTTTAGTCAAGTGATGGTGGAGAAGCCATCACCCCAGCTCAGATCAAGTCCCTGGAGAAGATGGGTGTGTACCCAGATGTGATTCTAAAGGAAAACAGTGATGTGGTTGCTGCTCCAGAAATGCTGAGAGAACTTGCCAGGCTTGTCGAGAATACCAAGCAGGTATATAAACATTAAAAACCTGTGTATGTGAGTAATGTAGAAATTTGCAATATTGCAAATCATGCTCATTGATACAAGGCCAGTAAACATTTTTGGGTTTTTCAAGCGTTTGATAGGAAACATTTGGCAAAGGTTAAAAAATTATGGTTACGAAAACCATCTATAATAGAACATTTTTAAAATGTTTTAAATACCGTTTATTAAACGTTTAATGATAAATGTAAGAAAAACATTACAAATGAAGATAATGATGTCTGAATAATAATGGTGTCAGAAGTAAGCCTGCGATAGATTATCCGGTTACCCGAAAACAGTTCGAAGTCTGTAAGAAACCGAGTACAAAGTGGTGAAGTGGGTAACCGAAAAAATATTAAATTACTGTAAAACAACGAAAAACTTGGGTTAACCTCAACATTCTGTCAGATTTCTCTAACTACTGATAGTTTTTCATGTAATTTTCCTTATTGATACAGATATTTAACATTATTTTTCGTAACGTTTTGTTTACATCATCCGCCATGTTTGCTTCTGTGCTACTTCCACTGGGTGACAACTAAAACACGGTTACCCGAATTCGGATCGGTTCTTGCGAGATGAATACCCGGTGTCGTTTTTCTAATGAAGTCACAGCCTTAGTCAGAAGTCAAATTCAATAACTTTTTAAGGATTCTTACTTATAAAAATATTAATTTTATGTCTAAAATTGTAAGGGAGTGGCTTAAAAATTGTTCCCCCATTCAATTCTTACTTTTAGGGATTGCATATGGGGCAATTTTTGACAAAGTCCTCTAAAATCCCCTATTATTGCTCAACGCCATCTTTGGACATGTGTGAAGGTTTAATAAGCATTCTGAAAATATGGGTTAACAAACGTTTTTGATAAAATGTTTTTAAAACATTTGATCAACAATATTTTTTCATAAACAATATATTATTGAAGCAATCAGGCAAAATCGACAAAGATTATAATAAGCCTTCTCACAGGAAAAACTATTTACAAAAGAATATGAATTGATGATAAGCATTATATGTGTACTGTTTATCAACCATTTCATAATGAATGTTTCAAAAACATTTCCAGAATAACCTTCATTTCTTCAGCTATTTTATAAATGTTTAAAATACCTTTCCAGTCAAACCTAGCCTGTTGAGTTATTTTATAAACTTTTAATAATTGTTTTCAGTAAAAACATTTGTACATGAAATAGAATGTTTGTAAAACATTTTTTAAACATTACAGCGTAAATGTTTACTTGGAAACATTTAGAGAGCCATAACATAGGGTTGAAATAGGTTTAAAAAATGTTTTGTAAATGTTTAAACCATTTTGAAATGTTTCTAATGTTTACTGGGAGGTTCAAAACATAAATGAAACTATCCCTTCAATGTCTTAGAGCATCTGATATATAACAATATATGTGAAAGACACAATTTGGCCTGGGTAAGTCAATTGATTGAACTATTTGTTGTTCTATTTATTATAGGAGCTTGAAGTTCCTGAAGAAGAACTACAAGCAGATAGCAATCCAGTAGCCAGTGAAGGTCAGCCTGACCTTAAAGAGGTCATGATTAGTTCAAACAGTGGGTGCAAAAATAATAATGATAGTGGCAAAACCACCCCAAATGTAATCAGTCATGAGAGTTTCGAAGAAATGTTGAAAGGCATGATGCAGAAGCCTATTAGCGCAGGGTATTGTGCCAATGGCGAGCAGAGAAAAATGGTCTATAGCCAGATGAAACCAGTTGCCACCAGAACTGCAAGTGCTTCTGTTGGAGTGGTGAGCCAAGCAGTTCCCATAGTGATTGAGCCTGGAAGGAGTGAAGGGAGAACGATGAAAGCCATTGCTGATACCGTGGTGGATAATGTGATGCTCAGTAGTAAGCAGAAGGTGGGTGATAATAGGGGGTTATTGTGTTTTATGTGGCGTTAACACAGAGTAGATAATGCAATTTTCAACAGAAGGGTGCTGCAGGTGGGTGAAAAAAAATTGATAAGGTATTTGTAGCAATATTTACTTTCTTTCAGCAGAAAAAGTGATGCTTGAAACTAAGTAGAAGTGGGGTGATAATCGGAGAGTATTTGTCTAAAGTACTGTTAACATGATCAACTTTATGTTGATAGATACATCTTATACTGTATTGTACACTTACAATATGTGTTCAAATACATCATATACTGAATTGTACACTTACAGTATGTGTTCAAATACATCATATACACTGTACTGTACACTAACAGTATGTGCTCAAATATGTTATATACTGTATTGCACACTTACAGTATGTGTTCAAATACATGATATACTGTATTACAAATACAGTGTCAGTTTTGGCAAATTGGATACAAGCTGTCTGTTGTGTATACAAAATTATTGTTTTAATTATTACACACTTACTGTTCAAATACATTATAAACTGTCTTGTACACTTACAGTATGTGTTCAAATACATTATATACTGTATTATACACTTACAATATGGGTTCAAATACATCATGTACTGTATTGCACACTTACATTATGTGTTTAGAGACATCAAATACTGTATTGTACACTTACAGTATGTGTTCAAATACATGATATACTGTATTGCACACTTACATTATGTATACAGATACATTCTTAACTGTATTGCACACTTACATTAAGTGTTCAAATACATTATACACTGTATTGGACACTTAAAGTATGTATTCAAATACATCTTCTGTATTGTACACTTACAGTATGCGTTCAAATATATCATATACTGTATTGCACACTTACAGTATGCATTCAAATATATCATATACTGTATTGCACACTTACAGTATGCGTTCAAAAATATCATATACTATATTGCACACTTACGGTATGTGTTCAAATACATCATTTACAGTACTGCAATTTACAGTATGTGTGCAAATACATGATATACTGTATTGCACACTTACAGTATGTGTTCAAATACATGATATACTGTATTGCAAATACTGTGTCAGATTTGACAAATGCGATACAAACTGTCTGTTCAGTCTATACAAAGTTATTGTTATAATTATTGGTAATATAAGAACTCATTCACACTCTCCAAGATTTGTAGTTCCCTATTGTTTTATACTAAAATGCCTCTTCTGTTTAATGAATCTTCTATTATCCAAATAAAGGCTCACTCCCCCAACCTGTTCAGTTAATAGAAGTTCTGCTGTATCTATTTAAAGTGTTTATATTCATGGAGTCTTTGTTTAAAAAAATCATATCAAATGAATCGGTCATTTAAAAATACAGGTTTGCACCAGGATACTGTATGTGTATGTTCAACACTTTAGCTAAATTAAATAGAAAGTATGTCAGAGGAAATCCCCATGAATTTCTGTTGCATTATGGGACATTCTTTTCATGCTTTGACTTTTGTGGCAATTTTAGGCCATTCATCTCATCAATTTTAAGAATTTCTGTGAATTATTTCTGTTACCTAACTTATCTTGTCACTCACCAATGTCTGTACCAACTCTATATGTGACCGATTCATATCGGTCACTGATGGCTTGTTACTTCTTGTTGTCATCTCATAACGGATAACGCAGCAATAAGACTTAACCACTCCAGTGTATTTTGCATTTGCTTACTGTTGTATGTCTACTGTATGAAGTGTATTTTCTAGTCCATATTAACCGTTTATTAACAGTTTCAAATGCTTCACTACCCTGGTTGAAAGGATATGGGTGGGGAGTGTGTGTTGTTAAATGATCCATTGTCATTGCATATACTACTTCATGGTAGACTGTACACATTTGTCATCTTAGCCTTTCTCTAGATATATATACTTTCATCAATACCATCTGTGCCACGAAGGAGGAAAACAGTAGTGTCACTTTGTAAATTATTTACTGGGCTCCAGATAGTAGATATAAATTAGAATTTAATATTAAAGTTTCATTACAGTAAAACAGCACAGTGAATTGATTTGCTTACAGGTATTTAATTTTTTTTTTTTTTTTTGAGAAAATGAATGAGTGCATTTTGTAACAGTCTGGCTTTTACACTTTCACTGGAGAAAATTTTTTTCAGAGAATTAAAGTGCATTACAGAAGGACCTTACACTAGGCCTAGGCACTGAACTAAATCAACAGATATTTTTTTCCCAAATGAAAATGTAAACATGAAAGTTTCCAGAATTTACTGTTGTCATTTTAACTACCCAGCTAAGACAGTGAACATTAATTACTAGAAAGTTTTAAGTAAAGTTTTTGAAAATATTTTATTAAATTGTGGAAATTTATTAAACTTTCTTCCGGTCGAAGTTTCCAAAAATACGAAAACATAAGGCTTGGTGTTGTATGTTAAACTAAAGTACTGGAGTTTATCTAAGGCCATGTATGTTTTCATCTTATAGTAGATTTCCTAGCCTTGTTTTTTGCATGTGTAGCCAACTCTAAGTCATGCCCATTTAAGTGATCAATATACCTTTCATAAGAAACCCTGTCATCCTTTTGGAAAAAAAGAGTTGAAAAGAATTGACGGAAAGATAAATATTCATGAGAAATGAAACAGACCATTTTTTCTGATATATAACATGCATTATTTTCCAACATGTAATGACAAGACATGAATTTGTTCACATGTATACGTGAGAAATAAAGCAATTACATGTAGTACAATAATGGTGTCGGGAGGGTTTTTCACCAGTTGTTTATTTAAATCCTGTTTTACTTTTGAACTTGAGCAGTATTAAATATTTCTCTTCAAAAGAGGGCAAGTTTTGAACGATAAAAATATTTTGTTTTCTCGTGAAATTTTCGTCGATATAACAAGAAGCAAAATTCACTGAAAGAGGTGAGACAAATGGTTTACAATTACCATAAAGATCGTGAATTTCACCAAATTATATCACTATGCAAAGTTATATTAACGGGACAGATCAGTGGTTGATGCTCTAGGTACATTCTTTGTCCCACTTCCTTTCAAACCTTTGATAATGATGTCATAAATCTACACACTTTATGGTCGTGTTTTTTTCTATCTTATAGAAAAATTTTATCATGGGAATATATAACAAAGGAGCTGCCCTTTGTCAGTCATGGATAATTATGTAGTATTCATCTTTTATGAAATTACAATCATTTTGGAAAATGCTATTTGATTTAGTTTCTGTCGTGATAAATATATATATTGTGTTGTAAAAGCAGTAATTTATGTAAACTATTGGTAATAAATTTAACTCATGATATTTAAGAGGCAGATACTCTCATTTAAAATGAACTGAATTACATTAAATTTGATTAAAATTGAGTTTGTGTTATCAATAATTAAGGCATTAGTGAAAAAATGATGAAAATATTTTGGGAAGTAAGGAAGCTATATCTGAAAAAAAAAACCCAAATAAATAATTAAAAGCCCGAAAAATGAAGGTTTTGTGTATAAAACATGAAATAGTTTAAATTTTCATGTAATTATATAAGAAAAACTTCTTGGTTGATGCCCTCTTATATATCTTTTCATTGTAAAATGTTCTCACTTGATTATGTCGGCATAAAGAGATTGAAGATATGTTTTTTCTGTATAAAATACAAGTTTAAGAAAGTACAACATGACCTAAGTTGTGCAAGGAACACATGAGGGAAACAAGGCCACTGCTGCAGCCGTTATCTGCCGCCTTAGAATCAGTAATAGTGGAGAACTAAAGGAGATATAAGGCCTTTGTAGTAAGATAACCCCACTTGACATTGAAGAAGGGGTCAAAGGTAAAAGTCAGTAATTGAAAAAAAGAGTCTCAGGCCATGACTTCCTTTAAGTTCTTTTCACATTTGGAACCCCTAGTACCAATGATAAGGGAGATATATAAGGCATTTTTAATAGGTTAATCCCATTTAACATTAAACATGTGATATGACGGCCATTTTGTTTTCGAAACTACACCATTACTATCTTTTCCAGGTGTTGAATCTTACCTTTGACCCCTGCTTCAAGGTTAAATGAGGTCGTCACATTAAAACGTCCTTATTTCTCCCTTATTATTGGTGCTATGGCTTCAGATTGTAAAGACAGACCATGAAAAGCATAGGTTGTGGTTGACAGATTGTAAACGCCTTCCATACGTGTGTCTGTTTGTGCATCTGTTCATGCATCTGTTTGTCAGGTTTTAACATAAACCTTAACATCTCATTCATTTATAAAGATATCTTCATCAAATTTGCAGGGAATGTTTATGGCTATGAAAACCTGTCTCTGCAAAATTTTGGCCTCATTTTGAAAAATAAAATGGCCACCATAGCCAACTGTTTAAAAATCATAATTTCATAAAGTTCTTCTAAATCTCGAAATATTCCAGCTGGCTTCATCATATTTGCACAAAAGATATATGGCTACAAAATCTATCCTGGTAGTAATTTTGACCTAGTTCTAAAAGGAAAATGGCCGCCATATCACATGTTTAATGTCAAACAGGGTTATTCTATTAAAAAGGCCTTATATCTCCCCTAATATTGCTCTTAGAGGTTCAGAATGTGAAAACAACTTGTAGGAAGTCATAGCCTGGGAATCTTTTCAAGGTGTTGAATTTGTCCTTTGACCCCTGCTTCAAGGTTAAATGGGGTTGTCACACTAAACTGTCCTTATTTCACCATTATTATTGGTGCTCTGGCTTCAGATTGTAAAGACAGACCATCAAAAGTCCTGGCCTTCAAATGTTTTGCTTGAGAAAAATTTTGGCCTTATTTTGAAAAACAAAATCTCCGCCATAGCCAATTATTTAAAAATCATTAAGATGCTCTAAAACTTGAAATATTGCAGCTAGGTTCATCAAATATGCGTAAACTATATATGGCTAGGAAAGTTAGCCTGATAGTAGTTTGGCCTGGTTTCGAAAACAAAATGACCGTCATATCACATGTTAAATGGGATTATCCTATTAAAAAGGCCTTATATCTCCCTTATCATTGCTACTAGGGGTTCCAAAGGTGAAAACACCTTAAAGGAAGTCAAGGCCTGAGACTCCTTTCCAATTGCTGACTTTTACCTTTGACCCCTTCTTCAATGTCAAGTGGGGTTATCTTACTACAAAGTCCTTATATCTCCTTTAGTTCTCCTTTATTACTGATTCTAAGGTGGGAGATAACAGCTGCGGCAGTGGCCTTGTTGTATGTGGAACTGGTTTCAGAAATAAATCTGGAATTCGCTACAGGTTTCGGAATTTGCCACTAGAACGAAAGTGGTGGTATGGTACCCTTTAAAAATAAGATAAAATAATCAAAATGCATGCCCATTTTGTCTCAGGGCCGATCAGAGGTCAAGTGTAGGTACAGAAATTAGAAATATGTTAAGATTTCCCCAAAAGTCTAGGAAATACATGGGACATACCTCACGGGTGGATGTCATATTCCAGCAGATTTTATGTACTTCGGCGAATGTTATATATTTTATGCGGTGTTTACATTGCCTTCTGCACGTGAAATTGAGCATGAAGCTTAATAAAAGTAATGATACAAAAACAGCCAGTGTTTTTACTGTGAGATGCACTGTGTGGTCAGTTAAAGCTGCCATGAAAAAGCCAAACGAGTTGGTCATACAAACCTGAGGTCAGGAAGTCGTTGAAGGAAGATAAAAAGTCCAATTACAGGCTATGATTGGACACCAGAAGGTTGGGGATTGTTGTCCCATCAAATTTTATTGGTTTATCATTAGTATGGTAAAGTAAAATATTTCTCAGAATGAAAATCATTTTAAAAATGTGGGGCTCTGATTGAATTGATAGATCGTTCTCTGTACAGTTGACTTCAAATTACGTGACATTGCCAATTGGTCTAGAAACCTTCGTGATTGATTCATGACAATGTTCCGCTTGATTCCTGACTCCTCCCAAATGGATTTCACTCCCAACCAATCCCACATGTTCCAGAACTGAAACTGCTTGTCCCAGGTTAGTCCTGAACCTTGTGGTTATGGTTAAATAATGATCTGAATGAAAACATTGACTTTCCAAATGGACAATTTTTAGGGCCGTAAATTTTGATGAGTACAATCACCAATATGGAACAGCCCTCTGAATATCAATATTGCAATGTAGACTTACTCTAAGTCTTTGTATTTCTTATTGCCCAAATCTGGTGTGCGTGGAATTATTATGAACCCATTGTGATGTGTGGGGAAAATTACCGAGGGATGAAATACAAACACCAAATTCTTGAAAAAATGTCATTCAGTCCTCATATAATACCTACGACAAAAGGACTTGAGGAAAGTCTATGACCAATGTTGTAATATGGATAAATGACACTATATTTACCGTTAATATATTATGGGGTCAGTTCAGGGGGTAAAATGTTTATGTGATTGTTGAACCGGACTTCATGTTTTTGAAAAAAAAGAAAATGTGCTGGGCTGGGCTGGTACACACTGATCAGTTAAAGATGTGGAAAAATTTAGCTCAAGTATATAAGTTTTTATAGTAAACTTTAATTTTTTACTCATATTTCCTTATTCTTTTGTTGTGAATCTTGTGAATGATCTTTAAGGCATTAACCTCAGAGATTACAGTCATGAAACAGGACATAAATGGTTTATATGACTGAAGGATTTTTTGTTTTGTTTTTTCTGCATAAAAAGAGGATTGGCTTACATGCATAGTAATGTATGAGATAAAATACATGCTTAACTCCATGCATTGACGTTATGCAATTATGAAGGCTCTTCATGGTTCAGCGTTTCTTTGTGATTGCGCTTTTATTCACAAAAGTATATTTTATACATCGTTGTTAAGGAGACTTGTTACAGAAGGTTAGACTGTTTTGGGATATTGTGAGAATTTTATATATTTCCATCGAAACAGAAAATTGTGCATATTTAAACAGAGAATGGATTTTGAGACTTTAAAATACATTGTGAAAATATGTAATAAAAATAATTATAACAAAGCTGACAGAGGACAAGGTTGAAGATAAATTAAAAATATTAAAATTGCCACAGTCTGTGATATTCTCCATTTGGGAAATATATCTATGGTGCACGGACAATTGTCCCACCGGCCAATTGTCCACCGGCCAATTGTCCCGGATTCTATATCTATACTTAGCCAAAAAAAGTAATGCAAGTTTTATGAAGAATAAATCAGAATCGATATATTGTATATTTCTTTTCTCGCTAAATATGTATGACATTCTTGTGATTTTATAATCAACCTTTGGGTGTTTTTTCACTTTTGCTTTGTGTTACTTCATTTGAGAGATATAGTAAGAAATCTAAAATTCGCCACATATCTGAAATTTGCCACATGTGAAAATACTAATAAAATAAATGAATTGTGATGAGATTTGTTAAATGTATGCAGAGAGATATATATAAGGTATACTAAGGTAAATTAAGGCTTTTTGAACTGAAAAATACCAATTTTTAGACAAAAACATCATTTTCTTCATAAATTAACTAAGGTTTTAGAGGTGGCAAATTTTACATTCCTGGCGAATTTTAGATTTCTTACTCCAATTCAAGTGGTAAGTTTCATAGACAGTTGCAAGCTGTACATTTATAATTTAACATAACTTAATGCATTGGTGGATCTAGAAAGTTTTACAGAGAAAAATACCAATAGTTACATGATTACTATAATCATGTACAATGTAATCTACTTGGGTGTTATCAAAGCAGTCAGTATTCATAGAAGTTACCACGTGAATAGCCTGAGTACAGCTCTGAGTTTATTGTTCAGATTTTTCTCCTCATAAATTGTGCGACAGAGAGAAGTATGTTTCAGTGACTTAAGTGGATTATTACTCAGGCATGTATATTTGAACTGATAATGAAGGAGCTTTCTATTTAATGAATGGTCACAAATGTTACTCTTAAACTACACATAACAGGTTATGAGTGCCTAAAAGTGAAAGCTGAATAAGATCTTAAGTGGAAGGCAAAATGCAAAAAAAAAACAAAAAATAAACTCAGTTTAAGTAGATTTAGAGTAAGAAATCTAAAATTCGCCAGGAATCTAAAATTCGCCACCTCTAAAACCTTAGTTAATTTTATGAAGAAAATAATGTTTTTGTCTAAAAATTGGTATTTTTCAGTTCAAAAAGCCTTAATTTACTATACATTCAACAAATCTCACCACAATTCATTTATTTTACTAGTATTTTCACATGTGGCGAATTTCAGATATGTGGCGAATTTTAGATTTCTTACTCTAGTAAAAAAATGGATTTTGCCTACAACTGGCACCTGTATTTAGATTTCAGTTTCAGAAATAATATCTTATAGGCAGAAAATTGTGATGTATTTAAACACAGAGTGGATATTGCACCATAGTACCTACCATATCTTACGAAAGGGCTAAAGTCAGATGTGATACTTTTAGCTCAAGTATTTTATACTACATGTATTTGGCTGACCCTCTAGGTTCGGGTTCAAGTGATTTCTGAAAGAGACTCAGCGTGAGATTTGGCTAAGTGGTGGATTCAAAGAGGTGTCTCAGGTCTTGAGCCCAGAGTCTCCAGAGTCTTTCCTGTCAATCATTCATGACTATATAAACATCAACCATATATATTCCAAAGTATACATGTTGAAAACAAACTGAATTGACAGAATTTACATTATTGTATAGTTGAGACTTTTTGTTGAGGCCAGTCTCGGCTGAGTCAGATTTGGGGAGATAGATTTGAACACACGATTTAGATATAACCTCCCAAAAATCAGATTTAGGTCCCTATATAGCTCCACCTGAGACTGGGCTAAATCTGAGATCTTTCATGAAATTATCTCCCTGAGCTTCTACTGTAATTAGTGTTTCTCACCATATTATTCTGTATTTGATACAGTAGATATGGTTGGTGGAGTATAGCCAGTCCCTGTTTGCCTTAACCTATTGATATTTCATCATGCTAGTTTATGGAATCAAGGACAGGTATACAGAACTGACTGAGCGCGACTCCCTGAGCTTTTGTAATGTATACCTTATGTAGCCTTGTTATATATGTGTGTAGCTTTCTTGAAGAAAATTCAACCATCAGAACATACTGAATGGTTATAAATCAACAAGTCTGTGCTCTGTTCTTCACCATGAGGATTTATTTACCAGTGTAAACTTTGTTAATCTATGTAACATGCTTATCATATACTATTTAAATGGTCAGTATAATATATGAGCATCTTTATGGTGGATATTTACTCTTCAAAGGCCTTTCTTCCTTGAGACTGTGGATGTCATTAATAATGTGAGCTGAAGAACTTCTGGTGGCTGTAAATGTAGTAAAACTCTATTATCTGCACTCGTTCGATAACACAAGGCTTGTATATCTAGGCTTCCCTCTCTCTGGATAGAGTTAGAAATATGGAATGTACCACAGCAAGAGTAATTCAATGGTTGCGTGTCCCATTAAAATGAAGCAGTAAAGCCAAAGACTTACTGAAATTCTGCAACAGATTTAGACAAATTGTCTAAAACCGAAAACCAAAAAAAAAATCATAAATTTTATAGAAATACCTCAAAATAGGAAAATGGAGATGTTGTGATGAATTTCTCACACGGTGAATCATATATTAGTACCTGTAATTACATTTAGGACGGAAGGCTTTTCTAATGACAGAGAAAACTAGGGAGCTGACAGAAAAGTAGTGCAGTAGTAGTAGTGATTGTCAAATGGTGCATTCTATGACATGAAACCATATTTTTAATATCTCTATGACATGAAACCATATTTTTAATATCTATCCATATACAAAGCTCAGTTATATACTTTAATATTCAAGTTAATTGCAATATAAATGCTACCAACAAAACAAAAAGCCAATTCACACTATGAACAAAAACACACAAAATAGAGCAGAAATCAGGTGTATGCCGATAGCATAAATTTAGAAGATGGTGGATCATATTGGAAGTTATATATAACCAAATAATATTAGGTGTTGTCTTGCTATTTAGGTAAAATATAGTGCAAGGCAGATAGCAAAAAATGTACAAATTTCTTCTTTCAATTAAAATAAACATGCTTCCACCAAGACAATGAGCATGGCATATTTGGTTCCACATATATAACATTTGATATTTCAGATAATCGCTACTCCCTGTAGTTGCTTGTGAATAAAGTAAAAATTAATTCCTCATCAAAATACCATCCAGCAAGTTTTCTGAACAAAAATTTCTTTCTGCATCATGGTTAATGTTCTATATCCAAGAAACTATCGAAGCTACAAATATGACATGTTTATACAAATTTGAAGACAGATTATTGTAGTTGGTGACACTTTATATTTGAAGAAGTATGGTTGTTGGTTGTCATAGAGATATTTGATACCAGAAAACACTCAGAAAGGGCAGAGTTCCACCAAGGGGTGTTTTTATTGTATCCAGAATATGAAACCGGATCTTCTCCAAAATATAACTGCTTCTTCCTTTGACCAGGTACTACTCACATATAACATTGCATAATGATCTGTCTATTACTTTTGGAGTAATGGCAAACACAGACAAACAAACGTACAAGCAACTGCACATAAATGTTTTGTACACCAGATAGGTGCGGTTCTTGTTTGACGAAATGTGCATCAGAATGTACTAGAGATGAAGCCTAACTCTATTCATTCATATTTGTATACTAAAAGAAATATGCAGAAATAACAGAGGTTTTAATGCATGTTTATCAGGTTGGATACTCGTGCATTTGTAAAGGTCATTTATAAAGTGACTCATAAACCCAGAATATATGTGTGTTTTTTAAGGACGGAACTTCAGTGATTAATATTTCACGAGAAGAACTTCATTTTAAAGGATTTAGAAGCATGTCAAACAGCTTCACGTACTGACTATAAAACATCCAAACCTGATTCTTTTAACTTCACAAGGAATATAAACAGTGAATGTAATATAGCCGAGAAAGAAACTGAGAAACATTTCCATTCTGACTCGGAACTTAGGATGGCTAGAAGAAGAAATAAACAAGGGAAAACCCCAGTTGATGTTGAAAAAGCCACTGAAAGATTTTTGTACAGAAAACTGGTAGGTGAAGTCATAGTTAAGAAGTTGGATATAAGTTGTTGCTCACAATAAATTTATTTAAGTTTATTTTGTAGATAAGATTCTAAAATAGTTACACCATGTTTGAAAGGAAATTTATTTTGCAACAATTAATTACTAATTACAACATGAAAAATTTGATAGTTACATTTAGCATGATCTGGAGGCCAACATTTTGAATTTGATTTTATTCAAAATGGTTCTATTGGCAAAGGATCATGGTGAGTTTTATGATGAGTTTTATGTGGTTGACAAGACTTGTGTTTAAAATTGTGAAAATAACACAGTACATGACATTTACTGCTGGGGGAAGACCCTTGTTTTACACTGAATGATAGGACATGAACTTGTCAAGTTTTTTTCTTAATTTTTAAAATTTTCATCTTAGTTATGCGTTTCAGCTTTTCTGTGAGTTTCTACGCATCTTGTAGTTTTAAGTTAAAAGGGGCGTTCCTGGTGATAAATGTGATGTAATATTGGGATGAATTTAGTTGAGAAGAAAAAATATAATTCTTAGTGAGTCATATTGTCAAATGCTTGCAGAAATGGTGCTAAGTACAACTAGTAATAATATTTTTTATGTTATCTTATTTAATTTCCTTCACTTACTCGAGCTGAACTTGAGTTCAAACCACTTCTAACAGGTGATGCACGTTCTGCAGAAATTGCCAACAATCCCAACTCTCGGCATAAATACACAGGTCACATAGGTCATCTGTCAGTGGGATATTGAGGGACAGAGGAAAACAATGGATACTAATTATTGTCCAGATTTTCTACTAAAAACCATTGAGCACAATTAGGCAACAACTAACATTGCTACTTTGGGTCGGTGCAGGCTTCAAAGCCACAACCTGAGGGGTGGGAGGCCAGTGTGTTACCCACTATAGGGATTTTATAAGATGGTTTACGTATCCTTAGTTCTTGAAGATTTTTTGTGGAAATTTCTATGAAATCTAAGGTGTCTTACATTTTTACCCAATATTTTTACTCATTTTGACATATTTCCAAATGCATGAAAAATTGACTGAAGTTTTGAAACAGTAGTATCTCTATTATCAGACCCTCTAGTTTCCAAATATTCAGTCTCATGAACTCATGTCCACTCTCACAAATTTGAGTGTCTTTATTGGTTCTAATAAACCAGATCTTCTACTTTATGACTCCCATGTTATTTCATTAAAATCTAGCATTCCAAATATGACCAGATGATAGAGGATTGACTTTGTTTAATTAAAATATACATGTATTTAATTTTCTGACTCCTCCATATCTTCCAAAAAATTCAGTTAATTTGGGATCCCATTTTTGCTGGGAGCTGGATGAATCTGCCCTTTGCCAAATCAGCCCTCGGCAAATCGGCCCCTTAAAATAGTCGGCCCTCGGCAAATCAGCCCCCTAAAAATCCGTCCCTCAGCAAATTGGCCTTCAAGTTGAAAAACTTTTATAAGTACAAATTATCTATAGAATTTATGAAGACCTGCACAAAGCATTCGACTGACTTGTTTAAGATATTTTTCAGCATCATTAAAGCTGAAAAATAAAGGATCCTTTTCAATAGAAATTGCATTCCTGAACTAAAATAGTGTTGATTTATAATCTGGTTTGTGTTCATATTGACTAAAAGGGGGTACATGTACTTCTGTATAATTCTGTATAATGATGAGAACATCTTAAGTTATCTTTGACTAAGTGTGATTAACATACATCAAAGATAACTGGATGCTGTAAACAAACTCTTTTAACCCATATCATTTATATTCTTGTTTATGTCAGAATTATTAAAATTGCAATTATATTAAATACATAGCCTCTACAGAGGAAATAATAACTTCTGTGATCTTCCAAGTGCAATTAGCTTTTCATGTATGCTACTGCTTGATTAGTATCTGTGCTAATAATCCCTCTTCATAGACATGAAACTGTTTTGTAACTCTTGTAACCATTTCAGAACATTTGGCTTTAATTAATTAATATTTGCGTAATGTTTTTATAAATTTGTATGATTAACATTTGTGTGATATTTTTATAAGTTTTCAGACTGAGCAGAATATTCTTTATGTTCATATTTTATTTTATGATGATGAATTTCATTTATGAATTAAAACTTAGAAGAATATAATGAATATTTATTCAGTCTTTTGATAGATTGAACAAGAAGCTTGTGGTAATGTAAACAATAAATTTAGGAATGACATTGCTATTCTTGAATATTTACTCAGATTATATGCATTTAACATCTAGGGGCCGATTTGACCAGGTTAAAATGTCCAGGGGCCGATTTGACCAGGTTAAAATGTCCTGGGGCCGATTTGACCAGGTTAAAATTTCCACGGGCTGATTTGACTAGGGTATTATTTCCAAGGGGGCCAATTTGACCAGAATACTTTTTTTCTGGGGGTCGAATTGATGGGCGCCAAATTGGTAAAGGGCCGAAATGTCTATGGATCCATTTTGCTATATCAATTATATATCAGTTGCTCAATAAACTGTGTTGGTTACCGTGGTAAAAAAAGTTTAAAATTCAGTCAAAAGTAAACTTATTTCACAAAGCAAAAACACTCTATATGGAATATTTTAAACTTGTATGGTGTAACTTTGTTTTGTATTAATATTTATGTAACACATGCAGTCATCCATGTAAGGTCTCACAATTTTGCATGGGTATTTTAACCTTGAGAATTTTATCCTAACAATATAACAAGATTAAATATCAGGTATATATTTCATAAACTCCAGTATGTGTCTACCGTTTTCCCTAACTGTATCTTCAGTTAAAGATTGTGTTACAATTAATTGAAATGTAAAAGTATACACCAGGAGATTCTATGAAACTGGGATTATTTCTGAAGAATAAAATTGAATCAAATCACTGTTGAAGAAACCTAAGGAGACCAAAAATGATTTCTAGTTGATGAGAAATAACCCAAGCGAGACGTGCTTTCACATTAAAACTGTAACTCTCTTTTATCAAACTTCATGGGTGAGTTGATAACATAACAACTTCCACTAAGTGGACTGAATCTCATACTACTTGGCCATGATCTCTCATGACCATATTAAGCATTATAAAAGTCCACCTTAGATTTGATTAGATTTGGATTAAGACCGCCGTCAAGATCTCGTTATTCAGTAAGATCTCCATCATTGCTGATGAACACTGGTTTTTACCAGTCCAATATTCTTAGACACTGTCTTGTTGTCATCTTAAAGTTTATCTGGGCTGGTATTCATGAAAGGTCTTAGACTTGGCGAGGTCTTAGGCTTAAATCCAGTCTTAAAGTTAAGACTTTTGTCTCAGCCAAGTTTGGTCTTGAAACCGTATTCACAAAGGGTGACATAGCTAAGTCCAAGATTATCAAATAACCACAGTGATTTTCTGTGTCATGTGACCTTTCTTTTCTATTCAAACTATACTATTGGTGACATATATCCTTCATTTAATGCATTTTATCTAAGGAAAAGTGCTGTTTTGAAATAGAAAACTTTGTTACCACATATAAATTTCCAAAGACTGCTTTAGTGAGGTGTTCTGTAAAATTATACTTTATTTACAGCCATTTCAAATTTTGAGGTTTATGGCGGCCATATTTAAGTCCTCTTTACAAAATTTAAGCCCAGTACCAACCAGTCTTAAAGTTGAGCCCTTGGCTAAGCCTAAGACCGGTCTTAAATTCTTTGTGAATACCACTAAACCTAAGACAAAAGTCTTAGCAGTTTTTGGGCAGAAACTTGAGACAAAAGTCTCAGCTTTAAGCTTAAGCCCTGGCTAAGACCTTTCGTGAATACGGGCCCAGAGGACTAAGTAATTGCCAGATATAAATATTGTCAGGCCTTGTCCCAGATCAGACAAAGTCACCTTTGAGTAGACCTTTCATGACAAAGAATTTTATGTACTATAGAGGTATATCTGAGATCCTGAAAAGAATATTTTCAGTTGATGGTGATTAAGTACTATAAAAGTCCACATTAGATTAGATTTTTCATTGACATTTAACCTGTTGTCTGGAAATCCTTGCAAAGTAGAAATCATTTAATGGTCCCTTGGATTCAAATTAACAGAAACAGATTATAATGCAAAGCTGTGTAGAGATTTTCCTCATATTATGTGTTCTACATGTAAAATTGCCAGTTACATTCATGTTTATGCTGATAGGTTTAAAAAAGTATAGTTAAGTATCCTTGATTCGATGATCTTGCAAATTTGAGTTATGTCATTTAATGATTTTTCTTGGAGCATCTATTTAAAGGATAAAATGATGATTTGATGTTTATAGTTTTATAAAACAGTTTCAAATTGCTGCAAAATAGAAGATTTAGGAGTGAAGTAACCCTTATACAAAATGTTAAAACTCGTGAATCATCAAGATACAAGTATATATTTTGAATCAAGAAACATTTTAATTGAATATGTTTGTTGTAACTGGCTTTTAGCATGTCATGGTGATAAATGAAAACTACAGTGTTGATCCCTGCTCAACTTAAATTAATCAATTTCTGTGAAGAGTAAAGTGACACATTTACATCAATTTCAGGGGATTTTGAACCTAAAACCTTGCACACATTAATTAAAAATGCTTTTAATTTCTTCTATGTCAGGATATTGCCAGTGATGAAGGGAAACTGACGAGAAAACGGAAAGGAACACCAGTCAAATTAGCACCCACTCAAACAAGAGGTGAGAAAGTCCTTTTCATACTGCGACCAGTAAAATAAATTTTACAACCTAAATTACAGAAAATGCTCTACAATTAGAAATTGTATCTACAGACAATTTCACTAATTCTACATTTTTTTATGAAGGTTGTTGGAATTAATTTTTATTAATGGCTAGTTTCTACTGGAGAGATTGATACAGCCTTAAAATTTCACTAGGAATTAATTTTCAATATCCAAGCTCATTAGCTAAAGTAGCTAAATTAATGCCTAGTGAAATTTTCAACTTTTACAGTATTATGTGAGTTTGAGTCTGAGCTTGATTATAAGATTTTTTATGAATATTTAGCTGCATACTTTTTACAATCCCAAAGTTGACATGTACATCGTTTCCTTGACTGATGAGAATTGTAACCACATCTGGTTTGTGTCTTCAATGTTCCTCTCTGACTTCCCAGACTTACATGTGATTGAAAGAATAAGTAAGACAAGTGTTATCATTAGGAAGCCAGTAACCTACTGACCATTAATTCAATTCTCAAAAGACCTTGGTACAATTTTTCATCCAACTGAGCTGGGGATGTGAGATTGCATTTGAGTAATAGACTGTTCTTGAAATGAAAAACATATTTACCCATAAGGCAAGAGTTTAGCAAATTGTGGATAGTGGAAATGGGTTAAAAATCAAATAGTTTGATAACACACAAAACATTGGGATGTACTAAGGGCTCTTTCTGGTATGAGCTTTGTTGTTATTAGGGATGCAAAAACCCCAACATTTACATTTGTACATATTTTTAAACAGGGGAAGATTGTGAAGAGGAAGAGGAAGTACTATTCACTGAAAGCGAGATCAATGCTTTGTCTAATGCTAGAGCCACCAACAAACTGACAAACATTGGTAAACTCAAAGTTCCACTTATACCCGGAGCTGGTGGTAATAATATACAAGACGGTCATCTCTTTGATTCTGATGCTATTGTCACATTAGCCAATCTGACAGAACACAGGGGGAGGACTTTGAATGAAGAGGTGGTTGAGCTTTCAGATGACGATGATGATATTGATGATGTTGATGCTGACATTGTTGATCTGAAAGGTGACAAAGCAGAAGTTGGTGTAGAACTAAAAGGCCCAAAACCTGCTAGCTCAGAAAAATCAGGGGCCGATGAAACTCTAGCAAAGGCACAGATTCTCTTGCTGAATGGTCAAGAATATGAAATTGTGCCAATTGGTGGTGGAAGGTGGATATCTAAGAATGAGTACCAATTGCAGAAAGCCTTGAAGTCGGTAAAGAAAGGACAAGGTAGCAGTAGTAATGACAGTGGTATTAATGGTAGAGCTAGTAGTCCTGCTGATAATAACAAGAGCAGTTCATCTGCTGGAGACTGCAGTGTAGTTAGTACTCAAGACAATCATGTTTCTAGCAGCAAGACCGCTGTCAGTCCACCTGGGGTTTTACTTCTGAATGGAAAATCAATGACCAAAGATGGGGAAATGGAGGAAGAAGAGTCATCATCACCTCATGTGAAACGGATGAAGAGGGCAGACGCTAATGATGACGTAGACCAAGAAATGGAAGACCCAACGGATGATAGTGGTCTTATAACTATGCGGCCTTCAACTTCTCATAAGAGAGAGAAGGGTTCATCAGAAGGAAAAAGCCAGGTAATAATGGATCTCAGTGATATCATGAGCAATGGAGAAGCAGATGAAGGTGAGGGGGATATGGTAATCAATGAAGAAACAACTCCAATTACTACACCAGTAAATTCTGCTGAGTCTTGTGACAGGAAGTGCCGAAGAACGAGGAGAAAGGCATCTTTAAATTCACTTGGAAAAACAGTACCTGGAGCAGATTTGAATATCCTTGAGAGTTTGCTGAAGTGATTCTATTTTGGATAAAAACACGGTAACAGAAAGTATATTTATATTGATATACCAATGTAAACACAATATATCTTTTTCATAGCTTTAACAAAGATATTACTCTGTGAGTTATATATATTGAAGATTGAATTATCTCTGTAGGAAGGAATGATTGATATTATCTTGCCTTGACTGTTGCGTGGCTTTGTGGATAAAGACATGGTTTTGATGGCGAAGTTCCATCACTACATTATAACAATAGCCATGAATCTATTGTGTATGGAGCTAACATTATTTTAAGAAATTCTCCATCGAGGTTTCCTCACTGTTAAATTGAAGCTTATTTTTTTAAAACTATATTTGAGAACCCTCAGTCTATGTACCCCAATAAGTAGAACTCAGATATAATAGAATTCCAATGAAGAAACAACTCCAATTACTACACCAGTAAATTCTGCTGAGTCTTGTGACAGGAAGTGCCGAAGAACGAGGAGAAAGGCATCTTTAAATTCACTTGGAAAAACAGTACCTGGAGCAGATTTGAATATCCTTGAGAGTTTGCTGAAGTGATTCTATTTTGGATAAAAACACGGTAACAGAAAGTATATTTATATTGATATACCAATGTAAACACAATATATCTTTTTCATAGCTTTAACAAAGATATTACTCTGTGAGTTATATATATTGAAGATTGAATTATCTCTGTAGGAAGGAATGATTGATATTATCTTGCCTTGACTGTTGCGTGGCTTTGTGGATAAAGACATGGTTTTGATGGCGAAGTTCCATCACTACATTATAACAATAGCCATGAATCTATTGTGTATGGAGCTAACATTATTTTAAGAAATTCTCCATCGAGGTTTCCTCACTGTTAAATTGAAGCTTATTTTTTTAAAACTATATTTGAGAACCCTCAGTCTATGTACCCCAATAAGTAGAACTCAGATATAATAGAATTCCCTTTTAACTAGAAGTGAATACTCAGGTAATGATGGCCAAATTCCATTACAATTTGCCAAGTTAATTAGAGTTATTTTTCTGGTCCATCATGATATTAGCTGAGTAGGGTTCTTCTGGAATATTAACATGGTCCCTGTAGCCTTGTGGCGAAAGTGTTGGACTTCAAATCAGAGGCTCTGGGGTTTGGTCTTTCACTTGGTCTTTGAGACAAGATACTTTATCAATCTGTGTCCCACTTCAGCCAGGAGTACAAACAGGTACTTGTGTGGGGTGGGGTGGTAGGGGAGGGGGGTAGGTATACCTGTGACAGGTTGGTGTCCTGTACAGGGGTGTGTAAATACTCTTGAGTTGCTTCTTGCCACAGAAACTAGAAATAACCATTGACTAGATGGGCAACTACGAGGACATGAGCCTTGTGTAACAAGGGGACTGTAAGGTACATTTCTAGGGAAATTCTAGAGGTCCTCAGTCGCCTAGTTGTCAGCCGCATTGGCACCTAATCACAGGCAGTCACCTCTGTGTGGATTCCTATCCCACAAGTGGCATTGCTGAATGCCTGTCCCAATATGACCCTGGCTGTTCAGTTGGATATAAAACCCCTACTTTGACCTTTGAAAGATATTCTACCGAACCATACTTTGGTTGCCCTCTCTTCATATCATAAAATGGTGCAGACTTTTCATTCTGGGTATCTGATGTTCAAATAAACAGTGGCGTTACATAAAATGGTGCATATTGTTCTCTCCATTAGATTATATACACTTGAACCTTGTTTTGTAAAAACTCCAGGTACCTGTAAAATACTAGGTTTTCAAATAAACAATGCAGATTTGAAATGAATTGGAATATAACTGGCCAAATTTAAAACAAATTTAACACATGAAATATGAACGTGTTACTGGTCTTGTATCACAGGGCCTCTTTCATGTCCGCATTAACCACTCTGTATGAGGTAATGTCAAAGGATTTTTCTTCTTTATTCAGGTATAAAATACAAATTAGCCTGTTTTTGGGAGTGGAATGTTTGATAAAAGTCTTTAAATGAAGGGCCTTAAAAAGCTTGTGTATTTACATAACATATAAATAAGTCTACACTTAGTTCTGTTTTATTACTTTTTTTAGAATTTGGTTGAATTATTCATGAGTGAGAGACAAAAGTGTAAATGGGCTTATGTTACTAATAAAAAACTATACAGTAAATGTGTGAAATTTGCCAAATCGTCCATGTTTTATTTTGAATAGTGGGCAATTCTGAGGAAATTAATAACTCTTTTAAGCCCATCTTTCTCAACGTTTGCTGAGCATTAGTAAACTTGGCTTTTGGTAAATTTTAATGGGTTGCCAATACTTTTAATGCATGTGTACTGTAGTCTGGACGATGTGGTTAAAAAGTCAGGATTGTCTAGACATCCATATATTATAATATGTCTTGTCAACATCAAACCATTACTCATTCACAAAAAAAAAAATTAAATTAAAAAGAAAAGGAACATTTTTTTTCTCTACCTGTGGGTGATATTTGTGGTACTCGTGGAATTTATTTTAAAAATCACATTTAAAATTACTGATAATATTTTACCAGCCCACACAATGTTTAATTTTAAAATTTTTCTCCAAAGTAAGACAGATTTTGTTTCTTTTGATGGAATCTATATTTTCAATTTTTATCTGCAAAGGTACAATTGTCTTGTAACTTTATATTCCATTTGGAAAGTTTTCTGGTGTATGGGCATAATTGTATTTGGTATGTATATGCAAATAAGATACAGTCATATTCTAACTTGAGCCATTTAGAAGGCCAGGTAACTGTCTGAAAACATTCTCTTTTTTTGCATTTTTTGTCTTTTTCTGGTTGGCATGAATTTGAACACACCCTTGTTGATACAATTAAGTATTTACTCTTGGTCTACCATGTCTACTGTGGTATGAACCTGTCTGGTACCACTTTCTTCGGAAACAAAGTGGAAGCTATTTAACCCGTGTGCTGGTAAAAATACTAAAATATTGTTTATATCTATAAATAACGTGGGTAAAACATGATTTTCAATCAGAGTTGTCTACTCTTATACTCGTAAATAATTTTCCATATTTTTACATATAATTGACATCTTATTTCTCAGTATGAAGTGTATATCTTGTATTATTACATGGGGAGTTCAATTAATGTATTGTTCAAAAGGCGTTCAAGTGTTCATATGTTCAAAAAAACCTCTGAAGTATTGAACATAGTGTGCCTTTTCCATTGCTCTTAAAACATTCTTCTATTTTATTCGGTGTTGTGATAAATTATGACACAGTATTGCTACTTGCCTTTGTTACAAGACAGTTGATTTGCTGGTGTTTCTGTTAGATATATTTTGATTGGTCTTGCCCCGTTACATTTTTTTGTTTTAAATCATTTGATTGGTTCAGTCATCTTTGTTAAATGTATTTGTATTGGTTCTCATGTATGTACATACTTACAGACACCATTTTCCTTGATCTTATATAAGTAAATTTAACAAGTTCAATAAATATTTTATCTGTAATAGAGAACTGGGTTTCAAAAATATTTTTGAGTAATTTGTGAGCTCATTTTGTTGGGGGAATGTTGTATTTTTCACCCCTTTATGTACAATTCTTTTGAAATTTAGCTCTAAACACACAACTGAGTATTGGTCTAAAGACAGAAGCCTTACTTTAAAGTAGGCCTGGGACGGGTGCTGAAAAACGGCATGGAGTACTCGCCCTCTCACAACCGGCCTGAATTCGAGTAACCGCAAGATTTAGTATCTACCATTAGAAGTCTTCTGTAAACAGATAGTCGGTTCCGGAAACAAAACTTTTGAAGAAAAACGTCTTCTATTTGACCAAATATTATACAATATGCAGTAAATTATACGTTTTCAAGCAAAAATAACAACTTTAATTGATATTATGTTACAGAAATGCTGAAATTTAGCATATTTTACACAAGCGTTCCCTTACATGGGCAATAATATAATACCTCGCAAGTAACCGAGGATTTAAAACGGACTCGAGCACTAATAAAGATCGACTCGTCTATTGAGGCTCGAGTACTCGTTCACAGCCCTACTTTAAAGTGTTATTCCCCTCTGTGTTCATAAAAATACTAATATATGCATAAAGTACATTGGTTCAAAATCATATGTGCCAAATCTGTTGAATTTTTTTAAATAATTGCAGTTTTAAGATTTTTAGCAAAAAGGGAGTTATATATTGCACACTCAATCGTCATTGTATTACTTACTGATCTTTCAGTGGTGGTATTTATTTGGCCAATTTCCCACCAATTATTTAAATTGTCCAGAACTGTCACATTTAAACCTTGCTTAGTTACATCTCAAAGAATATGAGAAATACTTCTCTGTTACCATTATATCCAAAAGGCAAGCTGAAATTAGTTAGAAAGGATCTGTCTGGACCTGATATGTACTTATAATTGCAGACTATGGTATTCGATACATCAGAGCCCCACTTAAAGGAGTTTGATTGGGTGTGATGTGTCAGATAAATTGAAAGTAGAGTTAGAAGTGTAATAGTGTATATTTGTGAGTAGATGTCTGTTTTAAAGCATTCTACATTTTTTTGCGATATTATGACATAGTATTGATTGCAGTATGTATATATATATAGCAGTAGTAGCATTGTATTGGTCACTAACTCTACCCCCAAATCCACCCAAACCTGAACCCCCAACACCACTCTCCCGAACCCACTGACTTTATGCATGAGAAAAATTTCTTGTTTTACATTTTAAAATTTCGCTTCTTGCCAGACAGTTTTTGGAAGCCCTTATCGGGATATAGGGGGAGGGGGGGGGGGGGGGGGATTTTGAAATGTGAGGCTCTTGTGTTATGATGAAGCTGTTTTATTTTGTGAGTGAGTGTGTTCCCGTTAATTTTGAATACATGTCTTGTTACTGATTTTGTTGTTGTTACATTAGCATGTTATAATCAACTTAATTATCTGCATTTATAAATTATTAATGACTTTGTTATAAATTCATGAACAATCAAGCATGATTTCAGTTGTTGTTTTTTTTTTTTTTTTGCTGGATTTACATAGAGTTTGAACATTGATGATAACCATCATAGTGTTCTGGGTTTGTATACATGTGGCATGTATTCTGTGTGTGTAAAGACCAACAAATCACTTATTTCCGCCATCTATTCAGACCTTATTTTGTGGACAGTAATAATCTCTTATATGAAATGAATTCCTAGAATATAAAAGTATACGGCAAACCTTTAGTGGAATAAATGAGTCCATTGTGAACATTAGGTGAAATAAATGTGTGCATTCGGATCATTTTACTGAAATAAATGAGTCCATTATGAAAGTTTTATAAATTATCATCTCAGTTATGTTTCTATCAAACAGTGGCACTGTAAATCAGCATGTCGTAAGTAAGCTGATCTTGTGGCCTATGTTTTTAAGGCACGACTGAAATAGTTACTGCTTTTACAACAAAAAGAGTACCACATTATACGAACTCAGTAATTTGTAAAGTAAATTCTTGGAGTAATTTTGGAACATCTGTGAGGGGTGTTTTTGTTGTCTACAGACTTGTTTGTTGTTTATTTTTTCTGCATTGTTCTTACAAAAAAACGCAGGGTATTAAAGCAAGGTAGTGGAAATGAGAGAGATAGTACATAACTTTGTCTGTTTTGTGACATTTTCTTTTCCGTGTGACAAATTACAGTGAACTGTGTTTAAGTGGAAATAGTGTAAGATGATATTACATTTGAGTGGAATGAGTTTGAGTCTCTGAGTATCAGGAAATATTGTATTTCTGTATGTATAAGCCCATGTGGGAAAGCAAGCAAGAACCAGAATATAATTCCATATTGGAAGTGTAGTGTATATAAGGTTTACTGTATATCTTTTTGGTAAACTATATTCTTACCTGCAACTTTTAACAACAATAGAGTAAGGTATCTAAAATTTGCCAGAAATCTAAATTTCACCACCTATACAACCTGAGCAAATTTACAAAAGAAAGTAATGTCTTGTCTTAAAATAGGCATTTTTAAGTTCAGAAAGCCTTAATCTACTAGACCTTTCGCAAATTTCACCTCACATTGTCAAATTTTAGATTCCTTAATCTAAAACATTTAATATTTATGAACTGAGAGATTTGGTTTTCTGACAAGTTTTGTTGATTTGTGAGTCTGTAGACTGATGGGATTCAGCGTAAGTTCCTATTTCAGTGTACACAATTCACTTTGTATGGTAAATAGAAGTTTTTGTTACCTTCAGAAATGTGAAGTACTGTCTACATAAACCCGATTGGCTATAAGCCCTAACCTCATACGATTTCTTTTTGTCCTCCACGAGAATGGGCATTTTCCAAGTTGTTGTTAGATTTATTCACATATACCAGTGCACAACTGCAGCTCACATGGACAATGCACTCGCAGATCTTGTAGGTGGAAATGGCCACTTAGGTTAAGTCCTAACATGCATTGTCAACATACAACTTGTTGGCTTTGCATTTTTTGCCCTGTAAATATTGAGTTTAAAGCTCAGAGAAGTAGAAGTGGCAATGATTTGCATTTTATTTGATATGTCAATGTACTCTTCTTTGAAACTGACATCGTATTTGAGGTGAGTACACCCGTGGACGGTGAATCGGACAGGACAGTGGAGTCGGACACAGATATAAATAGTGTCAGATATATTTGTTTTGAATATCAGTGTTGAAAAGAAATAGAGACATTCAACAAAAATATAAAACACAAGAAGTTCACATATGTATTTATGCTTTTAAATAGAAATCTAGTAAAATTTATATTGGTGTAAGACTCCACTGACCTGTCCAGTTCACTGTCCATGTGTGTAGACGGTAGACAGGGATCAGTTTTAAAAGTTTGGTGTCATAACCATTCCAAAGTTGTGTTACTTACAATCTGTTGCTGTTTATAAAAAATTTACAACGGTATGTGAAATTCACATGGTAGAAAAATCCTTCTGTTTCCTAACTTAGGGAAAATTTGTGATTACATAAGGCCTCTGGGGTCATATTCTACAACAATACTTAGACCATTTCTAACTTAGATTTTAAGTATTTCTTAGATTTCAAGTAAGAAATTATGAAACTGAATATTCCAACTTTTGTTTTGTGAATACAAAAGTCCAAGAAAAACCTCAGTAAAAAACCTTTCCTTACTTGGATCTAAGGTCAACGTATATGAGTATTGTCATAGAATATAGCCCCTGATCTCTCATGGTGCAAAATTGACACTTATTTGTAAGATTTTGTCTTATTTTTAAAGGTTGTCCCCTGGGCAGATTTCACACATGTCATTCCAAATGTGTTACTCTGTATTTTGTCTAGACTGCAAAGGCCTTGTTTTCCTAGGTATTATATATTGAATTTTTAAATTCATTCCATTAAAATGTTAGAAGTTGTTATTATATTATTACTATATATACAATATAAATGTATATATTTCTACAGTAGTTGTGTATATATATTTTTTGTTGTAGTCTTTGAAATCAGTGATATCATTACTATTACTCTGTACATCAAGCTGTTCAAAATATAATCTGGTGGATTTGTCAATGAGTACTTAATGTTGATTATATTTGATTTTATGTCATACACTTTTTAACTTTTTTTTTGGATTGTTCTGTGTGGTTGAGTATTGTGTCGTATACAAATTGTTATAATGTAAGTTGGTATTGTCTGATTTAAAGAATATCAAGGTTGTATTAAATAAAGTTAAACGGAATATTATGTTGTGAAATAGGGGTATTGGAGAGGGTTCTATCCTGTAGCCATATTCTCAGAATAACATCTTTGTGTGACCTTCAGTTCACCTTTAATAGTTTTCCTGGAATAACCTGTTATTATCCAGATTTTTCCAAAGTCTAAACATTCACTTTTTTTCAAAATTCTGAAATTGTACTTTCCAGTTGTCTTATATTGAATGATCTCTTCCCTTTTTGTTAACCTTCTATTATATGAACAATGTTGACCTTTTTCACTTGTGTGGATAATGCGGGCACCACAGTGTTTAGTTGTAACATCCTTTCAACACATGTTCAAGGTCATATTCTACTGGATAGTTTCAGTGAGTTTGTAAAGTAGAAATATATAATGAAGAATTTTTAACAAGCTAGAATCGTATAACTAGAACCATCAATATCTACAAGATCCAGTAAATCCATTATGGATATCTTGAAATTGTTGTTAAAACTTGTTGTCAGCTCAGTATTATTGTGGTGAAACACTTGCCCCACAATTCTGAGGTTCTCTGTTTGAATCTTTGCACCCTGGGATCAAGTGGAAAAGATAGCAGCTACTGACGATTGGTGGAAAAGATAGCTCTGACGACCGACTCGTATGTCCTGCTTTCCTCCTGCTCAGTGTGTTGAAAGTTAGCAGAAAATCAAACTCAGTCCATTTGAGAATCGACTTGCACGATACTAGTGTAAATGTATGGCACAGTGACTGACACCAAGTCATACGTTCCAGTAAATAAGGAAGTTGTATTCATTTTTAAATATGGAGACTTGTGTCACATGGTGACATAAAGCTACTGATTGGATAAAAGTTGGAGAGTTGTTCAAATTAATATCCTTTGGTATCGGTTTGTATCATCAGTGTGAATAGTCAATGTACCGTATTTGTTTGTATAAATGACCCCCTCCTGATTGAAACATATCCCAACCCCCCAACTGAATAACCGCTAACAAGAAAAGAAAATCAAAACAAAACATAGCGGTTATAAATTGCTTTAAAATCTACAAAAAGATACAAGATAAAGGTATATTTTGTTGAAATTTAAGGCTTGTTTCTAATTTTCAAGTTCAAGTATGTGATCACAACCCCTTGCTCCTGGACACTTAAGTGGTTTCTTTATCTCAAATAGTCATGCCCCCCACCCCCACCCCAACTCCCTAGACATTTATAGGGATACATGCAATAGTAAAATTATCATACAAGTTCAAACTTTATTTTTTGGATTATATGGCAGCATCATCATTGGTGTATACAGGTGTTTAATGTACCCCACTAATTGATACCTAATTTTCAATATTTGCATTGTCACGAGTGTCAGCGATGAATGTTTATCCTGACAATATGGCTGTTATACTGCTACATAGTGAGTAGGGTTGTGTGTATTTTTGTCTTCGAGTTCAATTTGTGTGGACTGTTGTTGTATGTGCAAAAAAGTGATGAGCAAATAAAAAGAATAAATTTACATTCCATAAAGGAACCGGAAACAAGCTGTTTGTCTCACTTTCTTTGTATTGTTTTGCATTGTCACAACTGTTGTTTAAAAAAAGTACATGTACTTCGTAATGATGATCTATCAACTCAACTTGAATTCTAAATCTTCATTTACTCTTATAAATGTAGACTGAATTTTATTTTTCAAATGCACTGACATAAGCACAACATTTGAGTCTGATTTCAACATGAGAGGGTTTTTGTCAGATGACTTTTACTGAAAATATATTTATTTTTAGGAATATACTAAGACATTGTGAAGATGTGGCCTACATTTATGTTTGTTGAAAACAGTTTTACTGTAATTTAAAGTTTTGAATAGGTTTTAGCCATAACAATTTTATCAACGATAAGTCAATAATGATAACTTTGATTCATCTTTACATTCTCAATTATGACTAAATTTCATTGATCACAACATGCCCTTTATATTACCTGAACAGCAATGACTGCAAAGCAATGGAGTTTGAATTCTGAAGAGACAAGCTGAAGTCTCACTGGTCCAGTCAAGACCCAAAACAGGTAAATGGTTCTAGGTAGACTTGCTCCAAGTCTTTGTATTTCTTATTCCACCAAATCTGACATACATGGAATCATTATGAACCCATCATGATGGGTGGGGAAATTACTGAGGGATGAAATGCTTTTGCCAGCCCCACATTCTGGTGAAAAAGTCATTCACTCCTCATATAATACCTAAGACGAAAGGACTTGAGAAAGTCTAAGTTCTAGTTAAACTGACAGGAGTTTTAAGCATGCTGTACCTGTAAACAGTTTGTCTTGCATGAAAATTGGAAGGTAATTACAACTGCCTGCACATTGCCTTTACTCTTCAGTTGATTTCTTTATGTTAACACTGCATTTAAGACTATTAGATATAACATGAAAAATTTAAGGTCACCTGACCATCAATAAGTGTAGTCACATGATCACTAATAAGTCTGATCATATGCCCACTAACACGTCATCACATAACCTATAACAGTTCTGGGGTGGAATTCACGAAAGTTCTGAAGTTTGTTTCTTGAGTCTAACTTTTATCCAAGAGATGAGATGTTTTTTCTCTGATTCAGGTTTGGCTTAGATTTTTGTCTTAAAATGTAAGACTGTTGAGAAGGTGATTTAAGTTACTCACTTCTTCACAGCAGCTATATAAAAACCTTTGCTAGATTTTGATTGACAGTTGAAATGTGAGTTGTCTTAATTGTTAGCTCAGGTAAATTTTGATTTGTAATCCATTTGCAACTTGAACAAAAATTCAGCTGAGGCCTAAAATTTGAGACAAAAGTAAGCCAAGACTTTTTGTGAATCTAGCCCATGGAATCTAGCCCGTGGTAAATTCAGATTTATGAGTAGTAACGGCTGCCATATTGGAATGTTGTGAACTTGTGTGCCCTTTGACATTTCAGTACTTATGAGTGGGGAGGGAAACTCTTATCTATTTGCAAGATTTTGTCATAACAGCCAACAACACAAGCTCTGAATGTTAATAACAAAAATATTTTGCCAACAGAACTGTTAGTATTTTTATTACAAATTCCAAGAACATATGTTGTGTCAAAATAGACAGATTTCCTTCTCTCAAATAACTGATTTACTCCTGTGAAACTAATCACATAGCACATTTTGGCATATATATTTATCAAGAGTATTACAAGGTTAATAGGCTATGGTTGAGCTTAAAAGAAGTGTTAAGATATATGGAAAAGAAGTAGGTCATTATGAAAATGAACAGCAGTTGTCAGAATGTTGTGAGTCTGGAAAATACAATCTACTTAACTAAGACATACTGATTAAAGACTAAATTTCAATAAAACAGTAACAGAAATTCTAAGTCATATTTTAGACCAAAGTTCTACGTTAGAGGGTAAAAACGATAAGCCTTGGAGTTTGATGGTCCTGTATCTAGAGTCCCATTGCTTTCAATGCATTGTGTTTGTCCCATCAAGACAAGAGATTGTCAAGAAGAAGGAAACCAGCACATACCACTCTCATTTGCAAGATTTAAGCTGGCACTGGCATATTCTGACACTGTGGCCTAGTGGGTAATACACTCATCTAGGGATACACAGGATGTGGGTTTGAACCCAGGTATAGACATACATGCTTGGATGACCACTAGCACTTAAAATGACAATCATCTTTCATAGGGTGCTGTCACCAGTTGCAAGCTAAAGAACCTCAGGAATGTTGGTAACTGGTCATCCATGAGCGTCCTGATTTCAATTAGGGGAATGTCAGCCACTTGAGTGCTTGGGCTGTACATGTGATGGTTCAAATAGCACTTTGAGACCTGTAGTACAAGGAGATATTGTACCAAAATATATAGAGTAAGAAATGTAAAATTCACCACATATGTGGAAATTTTAGGTTTTCATATTTACTGGCACCTTTTTGCATTATTTCTGTAAATATGGATTTATTTTACTTATTATTTGTATGAAATGGTGGATAGTAAAAGAAAACATCCCTCATTAGACATATACAGATTAATACATCACTCATGAAGATTGATAATATAATACTTGTGCTATGCATATGAATAATGTTGACATCTTCAGTTACAGTATTTTTTCTTTTATCATTTGGCAAGTTTTCCCATTGTATTTAAGCCAGAGCTCACAACCAAACTGAGTAAAACATGTTAACTGAATGCCAGTGTCAAACATATCTTAGAATTGAAAAAAAATTGACACCTTTTCTGAAAATAGCCCCGGATCAACTGCCATTTGTCCTTTTGGCTTTTAATTCAGTTTTACTTTTATGGCTCCTGATCACCTACCATTTGTTCCTATGGCTTCTTGATTCAGTTTCACTTTCGCTTTTAAAGTCTGAGCTTGGCCTCAGTGGTTACAAATTGCATCTGATGAAATATTTATATATTTAATACTTTTGATATTGAATTTAAAGTTCCTGACCAATTTCAATATCAATTAAACTTCTACTTGGCTTTTCACATCAGCTGAAATTAAAATATGTTACTTTGTTTAAAATCATCATAATTTTTACAAAAATTGAAACAGAACTTTGAAACATTCTAATCCAAAAATAGATCCTGCAAACTATAAATAAATATAAGATATTGTTTTGTTTAATAGTGACATAACCAGACCTGTTATAATGTGAGATTTGATCACTGTTTCTGTTAAATGATCTTAAAGTTAATATTTTGATATTCATGCCGAAAGTCAGAACAATAATGAAACCTTTATCAATATTTTCTCATGAACATATGATAACAACACTACTATCTATGATATGCAAAGTCTATGCTACTATCTTTAGTCGGTATTAATTAATAAGAAAGTGCTTGATAGTGCTGTTGGATTGACATGGACTGTTACGGAATGACATTTGATGATATGGAACAGGGGATATATAGGAACTATTTCAACTGACATTTAAGCTGAGCAGGGAACTTTTTTATTTGTCGTTGCAACTTCATAATCTACAACAATTGTATGCAGTAAATATTACCCCTCTCTTGTTCAGCATGAAATTTGTGTCACATAAATTCAGTGATAATGCTTACAATTATAATAAGTTTTCTTCAAGTAAAAGCGAGCAGTTAAGTTGCTTCTTTTACTGAAGAAAAAAAATGCAGATAAACTACTCTTCAGTCTCTGGGATGCACTGTGGATGACGCAAGGAAGGACATTCATAAAAAGGAAGTCTTTTTATTTACAATGCAAGATCACCAGTAACAATTTTTCAGAGTCATATTTATCCCTTGGTATAATAAGTCTGCGGAGGAGTTTTTTTCCATAAGATATTTTGGAGATGAATTAAATATGCATCACACTTTTAAAATTAGTTTTCAGAAAAACTAAAATTTGAATTTCCGAGGAGTTGGAGATGGATCTATTATTTTTGTCTCTGCTAATTTAAAGAATATTTTCACATTTTCAACGAAATTTTGAGTTCAAAGTGGAAATTATAAATAATGTGCTTTTTCTATGCCATTCAGCTATTTTTCAGGTAATTTCACAGGGTGTTCTATTTCTAATTTTCATTTTTTGACAGTGAATCCTTTGTGACATAGTGGTAAATAAAATGGTTTAACCGAGATAATGAATGATAAAAAGTATTAATAGTTGTGTTCAGCTGTTAAGGTAATACAAAAACCGAATTGTTTGTGAGAGAAAAAGATCCATGTATTTCAACAAATAGCCGAGTTCTAGTGAAAGTCAGAAAATCACCTGAATATTGTGGATTTATTAGATTAATAACTACAATCATTCAAGCTGTATTTGTATTTTGTATTTATACTTAGTGCAATATCTCCATGTACTACAGGACTCAAAGTGCTATAGGACCTATCCAATTGCATAAGTACAGCCCAACCTCTCAAGTGACTGACATTCCCCTAACTGGAAGACACAGACTCAAGGAGGACCATTTATCAGCATCCTTGAAGTTCTTTAGCCTGCCACTGGGGATAGGACCCAGTGACAGAGGACCGCTCATTTCAAGTGGTCATCTGAGCCACTATGTATCTGCTGGCACCAGGGTTTGAACCCACATCCTCTGTGGTCCTTGGCGAGTGTGTTTAGCCACCAGGCCACAGTGGTTGTGTGTTAAAATTCCAGCCCCACCCTGAAGTGAGAATGTTGGTAGTTGCTTGCAAGTGGCCAGTGGTTTTCAGTGCAATTGTTGACCATCTAGTTTGAATAGCTTTCCCCCATCCCACAACTACTCCTAGAGGCATGATCTGGACACCATGTGTGGAAGTGACCTTTGACCCAAATTAGTCAATCTGTATTGAAAAGAATCTAAGAGAAGTTTGAAGAAAAAGGGTGTTTAGGATTCCATACAATGCACTAGATCTTCCAGATCAGTAGTGACGTCTCGTTAACGGATTCATATTCTTATTGTAGAGGTGGGTTTTGAGAGTGGGATGTCCAGAGCAATGAGGGGATATTTATCATTTTTAACATGAAGGCCAATCTGAATGAATCATACAGAAGTGAGATTTACTTTTGTCTGAAAAAAAATAGGTCTATTTCTATCCCAGTGAGACAATCTGTTGAATCCAGGCCTTTTTGCACTATAGCAGAGAAAAAAACTAGCTTCAAGTCATTTATAGGACATCTTCTATTCCGTGTCTTGAGTCGCCCTTGCTGTGTAAATCCTGCCCACTCTTCAGTGACATCAACTCATTAACAAACTTTGTCTAAGTGTCTGCTTTCTGCATTAGAATTGAACGGCCACTTTTGGCCTGGTAATTTGATACAATGTGTTGACAAAAATCATGTTATATGTCAAAAAGGGCGTTTGGAGAGTGTAAACATCTGCCAAGGCATGAATGATTTTTTTATAAATGGCTCAATTATAAGTAAATGGGAAAATCTGGATCATTGATTTGATTTTTTTATCCAGTTCGTGATCCGGATACAAAAGATCCAATGAGTAGTACAGTAGTATTTGTGTAATCCTACTAACAAACAGATAAATGGACATGAATTTTATACATCCTTGGTGGAGTCAAAGTTGGGGTTTGACGTCCCTTTCAACAGCCACGGTCATATTGGTACAGGTCCTCATCATTGTCACTCGTTGGAATCGAACCCACACAGAGGTGACAGCCTGTGATTAGATGCCAAACTTCCTAACCACAATGCCACTGAGGACCTCACATCCTTGGTGGAGGTAAATTACAGACAATTTTTCTTCAAGCATTGACACCAGTGCAACTTCTAAATGTACTTTACACACAAAATATTTTGACAATTAAAATTTCAGGCAGCTTTTTAAGGGGTGATAATATAGTTATATAAGTTTAAACAGTACTAAAAGCACTTTTACTTAAATGTCGACAGAAATAAAGATCCAAACTGAAACTAATAGTCAGTTCCCAACTACTGAATTGATTGAAAGGCAGTAAGATAATGCAATACAACTTGACCTTTAAATTTGATCCAAAGGTCAGGGTGTGTTGGCCTACTGAAAAATGAACTTGACTAGTGGATAGTAGAGTGTACAATAAGTATTTCATGATATTGTCTAAAAAGACCTTTTACTTAACAGAGTTTCAATAAAAGCCAGTTGATTCTTGGATTTACTGCTTGTTATATTTTTCATGGAAACCATATAAAGCACTCTTGGAGAGGAAATGAATATTTACGGGTTTGAATTTACACAAGAAAAGAAAAAAAAACACAACAAAATAATTGATAAAAAATAGATAAGCTACACATAACATAAAGTAACAAGCTATACAATCTTCTTTGTTAATTATGTTTGAAGATTCTTCTATAAATTCCCACAACTTCTCCGCTGGCTCCAAATTTAGTGTGTGTGGGTGTATGTTGTTTTTCACAGAAGATCTCACGCCTTATTGAGAGAACAGAGTTTGGATGTACATGTATATTTGAATGTATTTTTCATTGTAATTTTTTTTATATTATCTCATTTGATTGGTGTTGCTTGTGGAACAGATGCCGAATTTATTAAGAACTGGCCTTGTTTAAAGGAAAACTTTTTTCCCTTCTACTTTAAGTTAATAAAAAGTGTGAAATTCACCGCTAGGTCCAGCTATTGAAATCCTGCCAGAAGATAGTGCGCTATGTCTATGTATCCACATCATCGACAACCAATGGCTGACATCACTGACACAACTACTATCAAACACAATAATGGGAGATATTTATACTGCGTCATCAAATAAAATAAACATTTTTAAGTAAACCATTCATCCATCTTTATATCATCAACAGGAATGTTGTATGAAAAGAAGTTCCAGTAGTTTCAGTGAACTGAATGCTGAGCTGATAACAAGGTTCTATATTGTGATGTCAATTTTTTTTTTATAAACTGGTAACTGGTCAGTGAAGCCAGTCGGATACTTTTCCCTAAAGTAGTGACAAATATCGGCTAATATCAGCAACTGACAAGTAAACAATCACAATTAATTATCACATTTGTATGCTTATCTTATTATATTGAATCAAAGCCTTCGTACTGAGGTCACAGCAAAAGAAGCATAAAAATTAGTTAGAAGGGAAATTCCTGGGACATAACAACTGTGGATGCCCAGAAATGGATAATCTTGTAAAGTAGTTTGTGAATAGGTTAAACCAGACGACAGACCCCAGTAAATTTTAATGGTTCTGGTAATAAAAAAAATTTGGCAACCTTCTGCATAACATGAACCTTCTATGGGCACTTCCAGAGGCCCCGCCGACTTGCTATATTTTGGTAGTTCCCACCAAACTAGTCTGACAAATGAACTGCTGAAGTGGCAGGAAATTACAAATAAAAACCAAAAAATAGGAGATAATTAGCAGTTAATATGTGACAAATGGTCAAATATGTTATAAAAATCAGACACTGTTGTGCAAATATGCATGTAATGCCAGGGTAATGGTCTTTCTGCATTTGAAGGATTTGAATAATCTGAAACATTTTAGCAGTTACAATCAAATGGCAGGAAGTTACAAATAAAAATCAAAAATAGGAGATAGTTAATAATTAATATGTGATAAATCGTGGACTATGTTGGAAAAATCAAATATAAGTATCCAAATATACGTGTGTTGCCATGATAGTAGTAAGTTTTAAATTGATATTTTTTTGGCATTTTAAAGGTTCGTATAATCTGAACCATTTTATGAGTTCCAATTGACAAGTGATGTTGTAAACTGAAGAGGACTTTTGATTCGAATATCAAATCCAATATTATTGCAGTTATTTGTTTCATTTGCCCTGTCAGATGATAGTTATAAGTAGAAATATTCAAGAGAAAATCATCTCATTTTTCTGATTAAAAATGTTGACATTCATGACCTATGAAATGTTGCTATCATTTATTTTTGGTATTGTTTGGTAAACAGGATGTATGCCAAATTACACGAGTTTGATTGACACTATAACGTGCTAGGGACATCATCATGTAGAAGTTTGCTGTCTCGATACTGTGAGCAAAACAGTGGGCGATATCAGAGTATTAATCGCTAAGTTAATATCTATACATTTCAACTTCATATTTTTAATTCAAAACATTATAAACCCTGTAAATTTTCCAAAATAACATAGATTTTTACTTTATTAAGGGTAAAATTCAAGAATCTTCACTTTAGAATAAACTTGAGAGCCAGTTACAAGTTCAGGCTCATGTACACCCGCGTATTTAATTTTCACTAACGTGATAACTAAACCCCAGAAATCGGGTTATGAAGACAATGCTCGATATCATGTGCGGACTTGAACCATCGGTGATATGATGATATCACGGTACATGATGACGTCCCTATATAGCACTCCATGATTGTGTCCACAGAAAACGTCACTTTACCAATCTATTCAGATATTGCAATTTCCAGTATTTAAAGGTAGGGTTTCCCTAAAAGAACCTTCTCTCCACATTTACTTGTATTTTCTTCATGTAAACTTTCCTCACACCAGTCTTTTTAAGAGACTATTCTTGTGTACATGCTAGTGCCTCTGTTTCTGTGTTCCCCTTTCAGTGTCACTGCACAGGTCACAGTGATAGCTTTGTGTTTTTATCCCACAGTGGCCTTGTTCCGAGGATAAGGTGACAAAAACTAGCCCTCATCCATTTCTCTCCCCTTTTCTAGGTTTCAGAATTGATGGGCTTTGCTGCATGCCTTGATTTAAATGCTCAAAAATACTATGAAGAATAGTCTTTTATCTGAGAAATTACCTTGTCTATTTTCAGAATTTTTTTATCATTGTTATTACTCTAAATTGATCACATCCTCTCACGTGTTTCTCAGGCCAAAGTTGTTTTTTTTACATCATTTTCCATAACTGAGGTCATATAAACAGAGTCCCTGAGTGAATGTAACATCAGCAACAAAACATAACCAAGGATATTTACAAAAGTTACTGTCAAAATTATCATGTCATGAATGTTAAAAAAATAGAAAAGACACTCACATTATTATTATTATTCACATAATCATCTATGATCATTTTAGCAGCAGCAGTATAATATTTTATGTTATTACGGGCATATGCATGTATATTTCAATAGGAGCAGTATATTATGCTGTGTTGTTATTCATGTATATATTTTAGTAGTGGCTGTATGATATTTTATGTTGTTATACACTTTAGTAGTGCCAGTATAATATTTTATGTTGTTATACACTTTAGTAGTGCCAGTATAATGTTTTATGTTATTATACACTTTAGTAGTGCCAGTATAATATTTTATGTTATTATACACTTTAGTAGTGCCAGTATAATATTTTATGTTATTATACACTTTAGTAGTGCCAGTATAATATTTTATGTTATTATACACTTTAGTAGTGCCAGTATAATATTTTATGTTATTATACACTTTAGTAGTGCCAGTATAATATTTTATGTTATTATACACTTTAGTAGTGCCAGTATAATATTTTATATTGTTATATATATTTTAGTAGCAGCAGTATAACATTCTATGTTATTATAATATTTTATAGAGTTTGGAACAACAGGTTATTTTACTTTCATTTGAATGGAGTAACTCCTCCTTTCCTGAATGAAACAAAATACTTAACCATTTTCTGAAACGATAGTACATAAAATTAATGCAAATTCCGGCTTGAATATACCAATGGAAAAGAGTAAATAAGTACAAAATAATACTTTTCTATTATATTCTATATTGGACTTTTATAAATCATTTATATATATTTATATATTTTATTTGATGTGTAAATATATTATAAATCTACTTTTATTTATGGCAATTTTAAACAATTCTTATTCTTTAGAAATTTATGTCGTACTTATGACAATATTTTAAGAAAACATTCCTATTCTAACAGTAAATATATCAGTGAATATGAAGCTAGATTACATTCACTTTCAGCAGATCAGCCACAGGGGAGGCTTTCTGTGTAGGTGAACTAGAGGCACCAATAAAGCCAGGAGTAAGTAATTCTCGTTTATGGACATGTAATTATAATACTGATGGGTTTACGAGCACTTAAGCCAACGTGCCATAAATGAAGGCTATTGTTTGTCACATTAAAGCCTTTTGTTGTGTACATACTTCACAGTTACTTCATTTATCCCAGTGTTGCGGGAGGATTTAGTTTATTTTGGTAATAAAAGTGAGAAGTAGCACCTTCAAAAGCATAGGTTTTCTCAGACTGTTTATTAAACAGGGAAACATACGTGTATAATGTCTAATGTGAGAACTGCCTCAAGGATAAGATTTTATTTGCTTGACAATAAGGTCCATGTGGCATGAAATTGCACTGCAAATGTACATTTTGTTACTGCAATAGCTGTAAAGAAGCTGTCTCGTAATTATGGTTACATCGGTTACACAACTGTAAATCGACCATCCAGCCATTCTCATCTCAGAATATATTCGATATTGCAGTGTTTTGATTTAGTTTTCTGGTCAAAATGTAAATCTGTGAACACCAACCATAAACTTATTTTAACCAAGATACAGTTCTTGACAATAACGTCTAGTATCCACATGATTTGGTTCTAGGTATGGCTAGCTTCACACAAAAGTACCTTGAGGGTCTAAAACACAGCAGAGTCTGATGTTGGGAATCAAGACCAATTCCACATACACATAACTTCAAATTACACCGACTATAATTATACAAAGTTGACTGTTACAGATAATGGCTTAAAGTTCTAAACAAACACAAGTGTGAGGTTATATTCAGGGTCCATGGTTGAAGGCGGTTGACACAAACATAGGAGAAAGGTGGTGGAACGTATATACTTTTATAATTTATAATTGTGACATTATCAGAAAATCATTTACAAAGATCTGCATAAACTTTACATTATTACTATATTAAAAAAAATGAAGTAATGGAACATGATCTTGGTTTCATTTCCATAAAAACTGCCACATTTTTTGTCTACTGTACCTATTTATAGTGTCAATAACTTTAACATGGAATTGTTAAATGTTAATAAAACCAGGAGAAATATTGTGTGACACTTGACTTTATAGCCTGTGAAAATTATCTATATAACAGACACTTATTGATTCTTTTCTAATGAAAAATCATTTGGAACTTTTGATTAAAAGATCAAATGTGTATTCAGACCTTGGGGAAGATATTTGTGGAACGACCCAGTAGCTATTTCCTTGTATAAATCTGATAAATTTACATAGTGTAATTAAATAGCAGAATAACAGCCAGTAGAAAGTGGATGTAATGGAATTAAGGGGACGGATGTTGAGTTTCATGCCTTAATATCCGGCATTTCTTACTGATTAAATGAAAGGAGTTTTTCCTTTTCAACTTAAACAAGAATTTAAGTCTTTTAACTATGCCACAAAAGAACACATTTGAATTATGAAATAAAAAATCTAAAATATACCTAGCTCTCAAAATTAACAATCCTAGAAAGCTAGTATTTTATTGTTAAAGTTGGATTGTACCAATATATTTACTGTTGAGATTTCTAAAGTCAGGGGTTTTTATTTCAGAATGAATTGGGTTTTTATTTTATCTTTTCATAGGGTCCTGACACTACACCTCTGGGGCTAACTAAGTTTTCCTGGAATGATCATTTATTACCACCCATGAGTACTGTTATCTCATTCAGCAATTGTGACTACAAAATTGAATGGCCGTTTACATAATGGTATTGCTAACTGCGATAGTTACTAAAATAGACTTGCACTTAGGCTTATACTTTCATATAACCCAGTCCTTAGGCTTATACTTACTCTAAAATCTATAAAATAGCTACTCAATCTACAAATATGGTAAATATTTCTCACAATTCAGTGATACTTAAAGGTGTATTCCCTACTGTCCCTTTTTTCAGACTGTCACTATTTAACAAAGTGTGTTCTGTAAGTGTTCTAGTTACCATACAAGTTGTTCATTGATTGGGTGTTATTTCAGATAGCGAAAAAAAAAAAATAAATAAAATTTAAAAAATTGCTAGCCTGACTAAACTGAACTCTGTAGAAATTTGTTTTATTAAAAAAATTCTTAAAAGGTTTCAAATTTGTTTTGCAGTTTATCATGGCATGTAGGAGAAATATATTGCGACACTTAATATCCATGTAAACAAATCAGGTGGTTATTTGTGCAAAATATATGAACCAATTACCCCAAGTTCAATTTTCTGTGTACCTCATTTGTGTGGTAATCATATTTTATATGAACTTGTTGTTTATTACAATCTGCAGCACTGAGAGGAAGTATTATGCCAATTGCCAAGAGAATTGAAACTATTAAAATATGATACCTGCATTGGGACATTATGTCATACATCTGTTAATCCAAGAAAAACACCGATATATTTAATTCTATATGCTTTGTTCACACGTCTCCAGACAAACAGATCAATTTTGTTTAGAATGCTGTGACTTCACAATAGAAATAGAAAGTTTTAGAACTTTCTGGCTTATGTCAATTAAGAAAAACACAGTACATTAACACTTACTTGCTAATGTACTGCTCAAAATTCTCTGGAGAAACTGATCCATTTTTAAAATGATCCGACATCACAATAGAAGCAAAGACTAACACAAAACTTTTTAGCAAGGTAGAATACACGATTTTTATAGAAATGTGCTATATGTTGGGTTTGTGTCCCGGTAGTTTTGACCAGTTGTAATTATTTTCCGATGACTTTGATCTCACACATGCTGATGCTATGCTTTATAACATGATATGACACAGTGTCACACTTTGGAGACTCATTTGAAAACATGGGTACACTGGGGCATCTTTTTGGAGAAGTGTACATGAAGTTTTGATTCATGTTGAAATGTATGCAGCTATTTTTCATGCCAGGTGTTTATTCTGACAAAGCTGATATTCATTGATCAGATAGAGTAAGAAATCTAAAATTCGCCGCATATCTGAAATTCGCCACATGTAGGAATATTCATAAAATAAACAAAGGGAGGTCAAATTTCCTGAACTTTTAGTAAATTAAGACTTTCTGAACTAAGAAATACCAATTTTAAGACATTAAATTACTTTCTTCTGTAAATTTCCTCAGGTTGTATAGGTGGCGAATTTTAGATTTCTGGCGAATTTTAGGTTTCTTACTCTATTTGCCCAAAACTAACCTGATATAATGCAGCATTTTTGTAAAAACTAACACACATAAGTGTATAGATAGATATATAATTTATTTGTGTGTCACATTCGATAATACTCAATCGGCAAATACAAAGAAAAATTAAACTTTAATATTCACATCCAGCCAGGCTTATGAGACACATTGAAACTTTCAAACATTACATTTTACTGTGAATTTGGCTGTTAAATTAACAATAGTTAACATAAGTGTATATCGCCTATCACAATAAGGCTATGCTTGGATTTAGAGGGCAAACCATGGCAATTGCTAGATGGCTTAAGATTCTGTACTCACAACCATTGCTCCCAATTATCCCACTTCAGGAGTTTAGGGCACAGATTCAAACATATAACATAATATTAACCTTGGAGGTGAAAGTTAAATGTGTTATAACTACATCATGATTCCTCTGAACTACTAATAAGTGTAGACTTGCTCCAAGTCTTTGTATTTCTTATTCCACCAAATCTGACATACATGGAATCATTATGAATCTATCTGATTTATTTATTTGGGGTTTTACGTCGCTTTCAACACTGTACAGGTCATATCATGACAGGTAGTTGGAAGGGCAGAGGAAACCAGTACATACAGTTCGTTAGGGTTCTGTACTGTAAACTGCCGACCAACGGCAAGCAACTACCAGCTTTCCCACTTGAGGCCGTGCCGGGAGAATCCATCTTATGGGTGGGGGATATCCTACTGTCTGATGAAATACTTTTGCCAGCACCAAATTCTGGAAAAAAAAGTCATTCAGTCCTCATATAATACCTAAGACAAAAGGACTTAAGGAAAGTCTATATTAATATGTGTGATGCAACAAGAAATCTGCCATGGTTTTATAGGAACAGTGAACAAGTTTATTTTGAAACTAAAGGCCTAAGGTCTATCATTATTATTATTGTTATTATGTATTTATACTCAGCGCAATATCTCCATATACTACAGGACTCAAAGCGCTATTTAACCAATCCGACTGTACAGGTACAGCCCCAACTCACAAGTAACTGACATTCCCCTAACTTGAAGATAGAGGCTCAAGGATGACCATTTATCAACGTCCTTGAGGTTCTTTAACCTGCCACTGGGGATAGGACCCAATGACAGAGGACCGCCATTTTAAGTGGTCATCCGAGCCACTATGTATATGCCTGTACCTGGGATTGAACCCACGTCCTCTGAGTTCCTAGACAAGTGTGTTACCCACTAGGCCACAGTGGCAGATGAAAATAAATAGCATCTGTGAAAATAAACCCCCAATCATTAATCTGCATAAGCCATGCCTGAGGGAGGACAAATAATATCCCTAGGAATCCCAAACCAGATATTGGTAGAAGTCCCTGAAAAATTGGTGGAGTCCCAATGCATATCTGGATCATCCTTCAGAAGTACGAACCCAGGGATAGACCTCACCATCTGTGAAAATAAACCCCCAATGCAATTAATGGTTTTTAAATTTTGAAGCAAATATTAGAGCTTAAAAATATTATACAATCTCACTCTAGATCTGATTTGACTTTGTGGTGGATGAAGCTACAAGTAAACCGCACCTTGTGTGAAAATATAACCTTGATCAAATTAATGGTTTTTGAGTTATGCCTGACGATAATGCCAAAAATCATAAAAACAATTTTTGATTCACGATCCAAGTAGAGATCCAGACCATCTTTGAGGAGGACTCAGCCATGCTTAGACTCCACCTTGTGTAAAAATATAGATAGTTACTTAGATGACAATAAGATCCTATTTAATGTATTTCAGATGTGGAATGCAGGGAGATGTTATGTGTCTTGGTCATTTTGATAAGAACTCTTGGCCTCTGTTTCCTCACTGACGATCATTGGTTCCCAAGTGCCAATCATAGTGTCTCCCAACAATAGAAATAAGGTTTGCAGATTTTATTACCTCCACCAAGGAGGTTATGTAATTGATGGGTTTATGTTTGTCTGTGTTTTGTAAAATAACTTGAAAAGCTATGGAAGGATTTTAATGAATTTTGAGGAAATATTGGCAATGGCTCGAGGAACAGATGATTAGATTTTGGCCTCAATCCGTATCACTGTCTGGATCCAGGAAATTTTTATTTAGGCCTTGGCAGAAGTATGCACTCAAAGAGTGCTCTTGTTTCATAATGGTTTTTGTTTTAAAGGCGTCACTTTCCTGTGGCCCTGCAGAACTTGATGATTCTTTCACTCATCCCCTAAGTCTGAAAATATGTATATTTTCACCCCAAACGTTATTACATATACTCATATATCACAATATACACATAATATATTTAACATTCGGCTGATAGCCATAGTGGTTCTTCTGTATTTCAAAGAAAGGCTAAACCTACTTATTTGGTGGGTTTTTCTACCTTAATTTTGTTCTGGATTTCTGGTTTATGTCCATGCATGTCTATTTGTTCAATGGATTTGGAATTAGGAATATTTGCTTCATGCCCAAATGATGTTCAATGGAACAGGCTCTCTATGGAGCTTAAAGATGCTTCCACTTAAAAAGCATACTAGAGTCAATTCCTGTTGATTTGAGTGAACTTATTAATTCCATTTAATTGCCCTTTTTTCTTGTTAATTCGAGTGTCCACCCATACCTTGAGGACAAACTTGTTCTTTAATGTTTCTAGGTTTTATAAAATGATTTCAAATCAATGTAAAATAGTATCTTTGTCAGCGAAATTGGGCTGTAAACAAAAAGTAAATAAGATCCTGTGATATAAAGAGTTGACTACTTAAGGGGATGAAAGACACCCACCAGTGGATGTCAGACCTAATCTGCCTTTGGCAGATACCAGCGAACCATCGTGTAGGAATTACCTTTATATGTGAACTTATTTAGCATTGCTAGGCAGACTGAATTCATTGAGTGCGAAATAGTGGGATGTATTATCAACAGCACTAGTGCTTTGAAATGTTCTCTTCTGGTCCAGTTTTATCCATAAAAATAGACCCTTTAAAAGTCAACGTTCAAATTCAAATAGTGAAAGGGGGGCCCAGATGAAAACATGTTTTGAACCTGGTAAAAAAGAGTCCTTTTCAACAATGTTTTCACAGAGCAAGATTAGAAACCCTGAGCTGTATTGCAAATTTCATGCTTCTTAAGATCTGGGCTTGAAATAGATACAAATTCAGTTACGTTAGTGTGAGAAAAGTCCTTCAGAAATCCTGTACATTTACCTCATTTGTGGTCACATTAAAGAGAAAGAACGCCTATCCTGATAGCATTTGTATTTTTATTTAACACATTTCATTTTCTATATAATTTTTTATCAGTTAAATGTTAAAGGACTAGAAATATCTGTACTTAACCTGAATTTCAAGCTGATGAGGTAAATTTCAATTGAAAAAGCCTTCTATTTTGTCTTACCTTAAGTGGTATTCTATTTAGTGGAGTTTTGCTTAAAGGGATTCGACTGTTTTTAGTTGTCTTTTTAAAAATATAATCTGCTATTGGAGAAGGATGTAAACATCACCCTAAAGCCCATTTCACAAATATGTGGTTGGACGAAAAATTTTAAAGAAAGGTAACGCTGTACTAATTTCACATCTATGTGGCATAGCCACAAACAGATTGGCATGGTATTTGTAATTAAAATTTTCGGAAAAATATTTCTGTGCATCTTTGTTTACTATTGTTTCCTACATTACTTGCATATGTGGCATTGGACTGTACAATAGCTTAGAAATGACCATCCTTTTTATGGTACAATGCATAATATACACGGAGAATAGAAATGAATGAATTGGATAATGATTGTAATTAAGCACCTGTTAAACAAAGTACTCTGACCAATCAGCTGTTCAGGATTAAGTATTTATTAAGGGGTCTCAGGACAGATGTCAATATGTGAAATATGGCAGTATATATCCATACATATGTGGGGTATTTAATGAGACTACAATTAATAAATTTAATTATACAAAAAAGACTGGTGGTAAAATCTTGTCCGCTGTAACAAGTAAAGATGAATTGAGAGTATGCATTATGCTGACATTCACGCTACTTAGAACCACTGATATCTATAAGCTCCTTAAGTTCTCTGTAGACATTGGAGGATATTTGAGGATGTTGGCCTCTGGGATGATTTATTCATTGGGCGTATTTAGTAAAATAAAAGGCTCAATGTCAGGGGTGAGATGCTTTGACTAAACTACTCATCTGGGCAAATCTATCTAGTGCCTCCCTTTGTCACTTTTAAACCCGATCTGCACAAAAGCTGAAAAGGGGGCTTGATATTCTGGAAAAGTGTTTTTCTAGACTACTGTCCAATATAGAGCTGCAAACATTCAAACAAGGGAACAAGTTTTGCCGAGCGCTCTTGCTATGTAGGGTAACAAATGTGAACTTTACGACTGAAGACATATGATTGTTATATTTTGATACTCTGTGCTGTAAATGTTTAACTTTATTTGGTGCCAATAATTGTATCCCCGACGCGAAGCGGGGATACTATGGATTCATCATCGTCGTCGTCCGCGTCCGCGCCCTCGTCCGCGTCCGCGTCCGCAGAGATTTCTTGTTAGCGACCTACAGTCCACATTTCTTTCCGGATTTCTTTCATATTTGGCAGGTGACTTGATATGGTAGAGGACTCGCCACCCTATCTTTTTGGTAGGCTTTATGTCTAAATTAGGCCTGTGGTAGACAAAAATGTCTAAAATGTGGAATATTGCTTGTTAGCGACCTACAGTCCACATTTCTTTCCAGATTTCTTTCATATTTGGCAGGTGGCTTGGTATGCTAGAGGACTCGCCACCCTATCTTTTTGGTAGGCTTTATGTCTAAATTAGGCCTGTGGTAGACAAAAATGTCTAAAATGCATTAAAAGTCATGAAATCATGCACTAAATCACTTATAACTTGAAAAGTGTTGCATTTAGAGCATTTTGTTAAAATATGTTATTCAGATACTTTTTTCATAGCTACAACATGGTGAGTAACTTGGGTGTCTGTCTCAATCGCTAAGTGAGTAATAGCTACTTTTGGGCTTTTCAGTAACTTCCATCATGAGTAAAATCAATTGTAACTTGAAAACTATTGCATTTACAGAATTTTGTATAAATATGTTATTCAGCTACTTTTATGTCAGCTATAACATAGTAAAATTTCAGACATGTAGCTCATGGCATAGCTGAGTAATAGCTACTTTTAGGTTATCACTGTTGAGTAAATTACTTATAACTTCAAAAGTATTACATTTAGAGTATTTTGTTTCAATATGTTATTCACCTATTTCGGAGTCAGCTATAACATAGTGAAGTTCCAGACCTGTGGCTCATTGCATAGCTGAGTAATAGCTACTTTGAAGTTCACACTGTTGAGTAAATCAGTTGTAATTGGAAAAGTATTGCATTTACAGAAATTTGTGTAAATATGTTATTCAGCTACTTTTGGGTCAGCTATAACATAGTGAAATTACAGACCTGTAGCTCATGGCACAACTGAGCAATAGCTATTTTCAGGTACTGACTGTTGAGTAAATGACTTGTAACTTGAAAAATAGTGCATTTGGAGTATTTTGTTAAAATATGTTGTTCGCCTACTTTTGGGTCAGCTATAACGTCGTGAAATTACAGACTTATAGCTCATGGCATAGCTGAGCAATAGCTATTTTCAGGTTGTCACTATTGAGTAAATCAGTTGTAACTTGAAAACTATTGCATTTACAGTATTTTGCTTAAATATGTTGTTCACCTAATTTTGGGTCAGCTATAACATAGAAAAAATTCAGACATGTAGCTCATTGCATAGCTGAGTAATAGCTACTTTGACGTTATCACTGTTGAGTAAATCAGTTATAACGTGAAAACTATTACATTTACAGTATTTTGTTTAAATATGTTATTCACATAATTTTTGGTCAGCTATATCAGAGTGAAATTGCAGACCTCTGTGTCATGGCATAGCTTACCAATATCTACTTTCAGGTTCTCACTGTTGAGTAAATCATTGTATCCACTGGATAGCCGTAGTGTGTAGAGAGATTTCACCATTACCGCTCTAACAAAAAAAAATATTATAGCTAGCCTTCTCAAGTTTGCAAAGTATATTACAGGGTGCACCACAGTACTCTATTGGTAGGCTTTATGTCTAAATTAGGCCTGTGGCTAAATTACTTACCTACTAAAAATGAGTAATTCTGCATTTTCTCTAAAAGTATTGCAGATAGCAAATTTTTCTTAAATAACTCATTCACCTACTTTTGGGAGAGCTTTCACATGCTGAAGTTCCAGACCTGTAGGTAATTACTCACCTACTGAAAATGAGTAAATGCGAATTATCTCTAAAAGTATTGCAGATAGCCAATTTTTGTCAAATAACTCCTTCACCTACTTTTGGGAGAGCTTTCACATGCTGAAGTTTCAGACCCGTAGGTAATTACTCACCTACTCAAAATGAGTAAATGCAAATTATCTCTAAAAGTATTGCAGATAGCGAATTTTTGTCAAATAACTCCTTCACCTACTTTTGGGAGAGCTTTCACTTGGTGAAGTTTCAGACCTGTAGGTAATTACTCACCTACTGAAAATGAGTAAATGCAAATTATCTCTAAAAGTATTGCAGATAGCCAATTTTTGTCAAATAACTCCTTCACCTACTTTTGGGAGAGCTTTCACTTGGTGAAGTTTCAGACCTGTAGGTAATTACTCACCTACTGAAAATGAGTTAATGCAAATTATCTCTAAAAGTATTCCAGATAGCCAATTTTTGTCAAATAACTCCTTCACCTACTTTTGGGAGATCTTTCACTTGGTGAAGTTTCAGACCTGTAGCTAATTATTCACCTACCCAAAATGAGTAAATGCTAATTATCTATAAAAGTATTGCAGATATCCAATTTTTTATCAAATAACTCATTCATCTACTTTTGGGAGAGCTTTCACATGGTGAAGTTCCAGACCCGTAGGTAATTACTCGCCTACTGAAAATGAGTAAATTCGAATTATCTCTAGAAGTATTGTAGATAGCCAATTTTTCTCAAATAACTCATTCGCCTACTTTTGAGAGAGCTTTCACTTGGTGAAGTTTCAGACCCGTAGCTAATTATTCATCTACTCAAAATGAGTAAATGCGAATTATCTCTACAAGTATTGCAGATAGCCAGTATTTCACAAATAACTCATTAATATGAAAACAACTTAGAGGAAGTCATGGGCTGCAAATCTTTTCATGTGGTCAGATTTCACCTTGGGCCCCTCCTGCTTATTATTGGTCCTAGAGGTTTGCAATGTGAAAACGACTTATAGGAAATCATGGACTGCGAATCTTTTGATGTGGTCAGACTTCACCTTGGGCCCCTGCTACAGGGTCAAATAAGGGTAGCCAAACTTAAAAGTGCTTTCAGCTTGCTTATTAACGAAAAATGCTTTTTATCTTCTAAACTATGTTAGTTGGCCTTTGTCGGTGGATACATCCAGCATCTGGCCACAGATGCGTCCTATTTCTAGTTTTGTATCCTTTTCACATTGCAATAATGCAATTAATGATTGCCTGAAAAATAAGATAAGAAACAAAAGAATGAAAAGAAGATATACTAACTGAGGAGTTCATCTCAGTCAGTAGAATTTTTTAAACCTTGAATTATTAGATATTTTTTCTTTTTTTGTGATTCTTGTGACAATTTTAAGACATTTGTCTATAGTCTGTTGCTAAACTTCCATGAATTGAGTTTCTTATTGTTTTATGTGAAGGGATGGCCCTGAATGGGAGACAAAACCCTGGAGGACAAAACCCCAGAAAAATCTGGCCACTGGGATAACAACCCGGAGTTGATTTTCATGGGGTTGGACAGAACCCCACAGTTATAATTATAGCAAATTTAAGAGAAATAATTAAGATATAAAACAAATCATGAAGAAATTTATTCTTTATTCCTTGTCAAATGTATACATTGACACCAAAAACACCATTATATGTATAAAGAGTAAACACCGTAACCCTAAAATGATCTGAATCAACAATTACATCAACCTAGCACAAGTGTCCAATGCCCTGAAGGGAGTCTCCTAGAGTTTGGACCCATCATCAAATGCCTGGCATAGATTCTTTAGTTTTTTTCTGCCTTTGATTGTCTTTTGGGGGGTAAATCACCCCTGGCTCCCTGTAAGATAGGTGTTATAAAATTCACTGCATCTTCTTGTACTACGCACAGATTTAACTATCTTAAATAGAATAGTTTCCATGAAAAGTAAGTGTAAAATATTCTGTGGTTCTGTCCACCCTCTAAAAATTAACTCCAGGTTTTTGTCTCAGTGGCCAGATTTTTCTGGGGTTTTGACCTCCGGGGTTTTGTCCGTTTACCAATGGCCCCAGCGTAAATTTTTTCATTGTCTCAGATTGAAACACCTGCCTCAGAGTTCTGTTCAGACACCCCAATTTGATTTTCTTTTGTATATTTATAAGCTGTGCATCATCTGCTTTACAGCAGGGATGCTATTGAAAATATCCCGATTGCACAAAAACAGCCTAAGCACTAGATAGTGACTTACATTCCCCTAACTGAAAGACATAGGGATGACCATTTATTACTGGGGTTCTTTAGCCTGCCATTGGGGATAGGAACCAATGACACAGAAACGATGGCTCAATTTTCACATAGTTTACATTCTGTTACAAAGATTACAAAACAGGAATAGGTGGCCTCAAAGATTATGATCTAAATATTGGTTAGGTAGGATGTCTACAATATAAACATAGGCTCAAATGAATAAATGTACCTGGTTCAAATATGCACAAATTACAACATACCCAACTTCAAATTTAAGCTGTATTTCCATGCCTTAAATTGTCACATTCTACAGACCAATGCAGACACAATGATATTTCAAAACATTATTAAAGGGATTAAAACGTTGTTTTAATTTTTCAAATGGCCATGTTTTGGGAAAAATAAAATTTAATGCATGTATAATAATTTAGGTTGAACTTCGACTTTATTTTTATGTTTTATACTTGTCATATGATCAAAATAATTGATCGTGTTGTGTGGCCATTATTAATATATTATATGTGAGTAAAATTCCTTTTAATTTTCTTGTAATTATCAGTGACAAAGTCTCTCTTTAAAATGTTGTCTCACAAAAAAGGTTATAGCCTTAAGTCTGATCCTGTCTCCCACTTTCGTTAAACAAGGACTATCGATGACACTGCACAGTTCACTCAGCTTCTCCCAGAATAGTCAATTCCACTCAATTTCCCTCGCAGACGAAAGTTTTAACTTCCAACAAAAATAAAATGAGAAAAAATTACCTCGTAAAATAAGTGCCTGGTGTATGGGTCTGGATAGGGCTCTACGAAAAGCTGTCTGCAGGAAATTGTATTTGATCATGTGATCACTGGTGTTATCTCACATGTTTCATTTCTTAAAGAAATAAGTGAACATAGAGATACTTATTTTTACTTTAACCTTATTAAGTGGAATCTAAAGGGACTACCTTTTGCACTATTTTATTGTACTGTCAGCTTATGATTCAATGATTTTGATTGGCTAAATTTGAAAAAAAAATTTCTGACATCTTTGCAAAAAAATCGATAAATAATAATCCAGGAGTTAGCTATATATGAACACAATTATAGTTTACCTTGCCATATTTGAACAGCAATGAAAAAAAAATTGAGAGTCATCCTGTGAACAATTCACAATTTGCTGATAACATGCCCCAATGTACTTAAGTTCAGAATTGTAGTTGGAACTTGTCTTAAAGTCTTGCAACTATTGTTGTGCAAATCTGAAAAGTGTTTTTTTTGTTGTTGTTGTTGTTGTTTTGTCAGGGGTTCTCATTATGGGACTATCGTGATACTTACGTTATCCATTTTACCACGTAATGTTACAAAGTAGTAGTTAAATGATGCATTCTAACATGTTATTAGAACTAAAATAATGAGTCTGTTTCTACTGTGAAATAAATGCAACAATTTAGACACATCTGTTTCAATAAACCATGTCAGAACTACAACATCTGCCCCAATAAACCCTATAAGAAGTACAACATCTGCCTCAGTAAACCATGACAGAAGTACAACATCTGTCTCAATAATCCATGTCAGAACTACAGCATCTGCCCCAATAAACCCTATAAGAAGTACAACACCTGCCTCAGTAAACCGTGACAGAAGTACAACATCTGTCTCAATAAACTATGTCAGAACTACAACATCTGCCCCAATAAACCCTGTAAGAAGTACAACATCTGCCTCAGTAAACCGTTACAGAATTACAACATCTGTTTCAATAAACCATGTCAGAAATATAACATCTGCCCCAATAATCCCTGCAAGAAGTACAACATCTGCCTCAGTAAACCGTTACAGAATTACAACATCTGTTTCAATAAACCATGTCAGAACTACAACATCCACCCCAATAATCCCTATAAGAAGTACAACATCTGCCTCAGTAAACTGTGACAGAATTACAACATCTCTCTCAATAATCCATGTCAGAACTACAACAGAGATATAGACCAGAGAAGTGTGAACCACAGCTAAAGAAAGATTAACAAATAACAAGCCACTCTATCATCATCAACTACTGCCATTGTCTAAAATAAGCAAAAAATTGTTAATAAAAAAGACAGGTTACAGTGATCATTGTCAAATTCTAAGGAGTTTTGACGCTTGATTCCCATGGTACAGAAACTTATAATTTTATGTTCCCTTTTAATCCAGATGTGGTTTGGATGTATTTTTAGGAAATGGCTCTCACAGACATGCAATCGTGTAATCATGGAATACTACATAATGCTATAGAAGTTACCCCATGCTTTTGTTTAACAGAATTTTGTTTTGTCAGATCTTTTTATTTTATGATTCAGTTTCTTTTTGAGTGAAAATTGCCATTAATTAAATGCAAATTATGTCCACAAGCATTTGTTTGCACATGAGATAATGGTATTTTATCAGTAAAAAATATTGGGTGATGCTGTTTCAAGGTGATAATGATTTCCAGATTGCTTTATACATGTTTTTAATTTGTTTTTAATCTGCTTTTCTCTCACATAAGTGATAGGTGAGGAGTGAACACAAGGCTCGTGCTAACAACATTTTCACTCTAAATGACTATCAATCTCTCGCATAGCCTTGCGTGCTAACTTGTCACCATAGAAATGTTATCTAAATGTTAAGTCTCCCATTTTCAGCAATAGAACTAGACTATTTTATAGTTCTTACACTGTGTAAGTTGTGTACTTTCGGATATACACATAAATTATTATTCTTTTTTTATTTTTTTTTAAATTTGTTTCCTTGTTGAAGTTATGGAATTCTACCTCTTTTAACCATAGGAGCATAATCTCAATATAACATTGAGGCCTTACTTTAAGAAATGATTGATAACAGACTTTTTATTTTCATGTCTTCTTATACAGTGAAAACTCAATTATCTGACTTCCTTTTATCCATATAATCATTTCTATAAACTCACTCCTAGTCTCCCAACTTTGTATTGCCTTACTGTTTCACACTAAAATGCCTCTTGTCTTATTTATCAGACCCCAATATTACTACTCAGATTGGTGAAAAACCATAGGTTTTATTATCCACCGCAAGTCGTATTTGACCCGTATTAGGAGATATACAGAGCTGGATATATTTTTTCTGTATATGTCATTCGGGAAGTTTTCCTGTTATCTGACAATAGATGTTATGAACTCATTTTGACTCTTCTCAGTTTATTTTCATTTATTCTTTTGTATCAAAAGGCCTATTGTATTTTACGAACCATCTTTTATCTGACCAAAGTCTTATTCCTTCAGGATGGGTGGTCAATACAGGTTATAGCAGAATATTTCGACAAATCCTGGGCATTTTTCAGGGTTGATCCTTTAGGGTGATTCAGGCAGCAAATGAGTAGCCCTTACTATTTCCCACTGCCTATGATTTAATGTTCTTCCTCATGTTTCTGTTGTCAAAAAGGTCGCCATTTTTACATCACTGACCCTCATAAATAAAGTTTGTGACTCATTATTTCACACTCGACTACTTTTTGCTCTGGTGCAATATTTTCAATAGTTTTTTCCTGATTTTTATTTCCTTGTTCTTAATTAATTTTTCCTTTATGTCAATACGTCCTGTGTTACAGTGAGTAACTATTTCAGCATCTTTTTCATTCAACAAACTTATTCAAAAAATCAATTTTTATGCAAGCCATATTTTTAATAATTTTGAGTGAATTTGAATTTTTTTCACAAGGAATAATTCACAACCCTATTATCAGCTTTTGTGTTAATGTATTGTTTATTCTTGCTGATTTTTCTGTTTAGCTTTTGTAATTACTGAAGATAACAGGATTCTACATACACAAAATATCACATCCCAGAATTGGGAGAAAAATTGTATTAAGAGGGTAAGTCTTTGGCCTCAAAATGCCCACAAATGGAATGAAATATGACTATGGGTCACTCTGGATAGAAGCCTTTCTGACATCTAAAATTGCTCTATATGTAGTTTATAGGAAAGGGTCTAAAACCCCTTTCTCACTATTCTGTTCACAGCAACCTGATAGCTCTCGTTTGGAAGAGTAACATGATTGTATCAATTTATCCCCATGTATAACATACAGTATGAACACTTTTTAATCTGTCTGACAATCGACAAAACGTTTTCAATGTAGAGTAAGAAATCTAAAACTCGTCAGAAATCTAAAATTCACCACCTCTAAAACTTTAGTTAATTATGTGAAGAAAATCATGTTTTGTCTTAAACTTGGTATATTTTAGTTCAAAAAGCATTGATTTACTATACATTCAACAAATCTCACCTCAGTTCATTATTTCTATTAGTATTTCCACATCTGGCGAATTTCAGATATGTGACGAATTTTAGATTTCTTAGTCTACCTGTGTTACAATTTAAGTTATCATAGCTTTACATAATTAATGGTTTATATTTTGACAGGTTTAATACTGGTAACACATTCATAACAATAGTACATAAAATATATACGTTTTCGAAAGATATTTTTCCAAATTCCCAGCCCTTTATTAAAAATAGATATATTTGAATTAGTTTGAAACAAAAGCTTTTGTTCAGTAAAAGACTTTTGTTTTTGATTTCAGGGATAAAACATGAACAGTTTGCAAACCCATGAACTAGTTAATGACAATGGGTCTGGATCCCTTGAAGAACAAAAAGTAGTGATAACTTGATTCACTTTTTAACTATAATTTAGTACCTGTGACTTTTACATTGTCTCCGTTAAGATTAGAACTGCCACTGTGAAGTCCGAATTTAAAATGACAAAACAATGGAGTCTTTCATTTACTTTCCTCCCTAATGTGGTTTGCCCTGTATTAATGATAGATTTATTCATCTGGGAATGTATGAAAGCACCGTAACACGCAGTAATGGGTAAAAGAAATGTTTTATCGGCTAAGCTCGTTGTATGTGTTTCATGTCACTCATGGCAGTGACTGGTCAATTGGATTGTGGAATTCATCAAGATATGCAGAGAGTTTTCATTTGAAAAAAAGTTTATTAATTTAAACTGATTTGATTTTTTCATTTTGTCCAGATATTTAGAACACTTAAAAGTCGCTGAACAAAAGTAATGCTCTGTCTACAGTTCGCCAGACAGATGAATGACGATTCATTTCCTTACATACATGACATGAATTTGGCATGCAGCATGCAGCTTCTGGCTATTTTCACTTTGTAATATAAATATAAGAACCACTTTAATGCATCCATTTAAAATTAATGGCAAAGTTCTGATCCAGCATGTGTGACCGCAAAGAAACTCGGTACATTGACTAGCCACATAGTAAAAATACCTTATTTGTATCGTGGATTCCGAATTATGCATGGAAGGTAGCCTTCAGTTTTAACTCAATCCACTGAATGTCAAGAAAGATACTGTTTTGTAGAAATAGTCTCTCGGTATCTGCTAGGTTGATTTTTATAATAACCATTCTTGTCACATTCCAGACATTTGCACAGCCCTAAAAATGGCCCATTTTGGTGGCTTGTTGGTGAGCAAAGCTTGAAGCTTCCACCAGCATTATTTCAGAACCCAGCAATATCCATTGCCCCATTGATTCCGATAAAAAGTCATATCTGTAAATTTCAGTCGGAAATTTTTCAAAAGAGAAAAGTTCATAAGTTGGTTGGGTTTATTTGAGGAACAGCAGTGCAGAACCATTTGTAATGTGTAGTATCAGCCCTGACTTTTTACATTTGCAGTAAAGCCTGTTAAATTTGCCACAGAAAAAGAGATCCTATTTCTTTCAGTTTTGGAACTGTGGGTGATTCTCATTAAAAATCATGTCACTTTGGGGTCATGAATGTAATCTGCTTTGACAGTGTTTAAGTGGTTGCAGGTGTTGTGGGTACACACATTTGGTATCAATGTATATTTTGTAGAAAATGGCTATCTCAAACTATCTAAAGCTAACTAAGGTTCAATGCATTTTATTTTACAAACCATCCGTCTTCTTTTAATTTGGTGAAAAATGTGTTATGGTTTGGGTTTTTGGATGTAGCAAGAGATCTTCTTGATGTTTACATTTATTTACAGCTTTAACAATTTAATAATAATTAACAAACAGTTCTAAATGTTTCATACAAAAGTTCCTAAGTGCTTAATATCTCCTTCCAATTTCTATATCTCACTTGTTACTCTCTATCTGTTCTCTCTATTTAATATTCTGAATTCTCTATTCTGATTTCTATACTCAAAGTTCTCTATTCTCATTTCATTCTCTTTTTACGTTCTCTTTTCATTCTCATTTCATTCTGACTAACAGCTCAAATGTTCCCTGTATTTATAGTGAAGCATCGCTATTGTATATGGACTAATAAATGCTACTATTGTCTTAAGGATAATAACTATACCAAACTATTACTGACTTTACAATACACAACAGGATAAGTCCCTAACACTCTATTAGATCTTATTTCAAATACCATCTGGCATGGGGATCAAACAATGGGCTTACACTGGATAATTACACAATACCATAATATGGATGAAGGTGACATTATATCAACAGAATTAGTAGAATATGAAATGTAAACAAACAACTTACTATAATACACATGTTCAACCATGACATATAAAGAATGTAAATTCACTGATATTAAGGTAGCCTTAGTGACTTTCGTAAACTTAAGTTTAAACATAATTTTTCCAATTTTCCTAACTACAACAAATGCCACAAAGGGATAAATATTTGCACTTTTGAAATCCATATCTAATTCCGTTAATTATAATAAATTGTTTAATACTATGTCCCATCTTTTGAGTTTCTAGAATATGCTTGTAGTTCTAGATATGATAACTTAATCAATATACATTTAATTTTTATGGAAATAAAAAGCTGTAAAAAGATAAGGTAGAGAACTAAATGTAGAAATTTTTTTTTTCAAATTATATTCACCTACAGTACTCATTGAGAACAATTTTTATGATTTCTGTCATATTTCACGTAATAGTTTATATTAAATGAAAGAAAATTAGGCAAGAACGCCCATAGAATATTGGATGTCATCTGTGAATAAAGTGAATAAAAACCCTCCTTTCAGGTCATGCTTGTCCCACAGGTTACCACTAATATCCACACATAGTACTTCTTTAAGTGAGCGTCTCAACTTGAGACTCTCAAGTGGCTAATATTGCAATGGTGAATTTCATTTTTCTTGCTTGACGTGAGATAAAACAAAAGATAAACACTTTATCACTCTGAAACTTGAAAAGACATAAAAAGTCCATCTATTTTTTTTTAATTTTGGCCCATAAAGTGAAAAAAGTACTTCATTTGCCTTGAGCTGATTTATTGGTACTACTCTTTTCATTATAGAACAGCTGAGATTTACATGCAGATCTCGCATCCTGACCAAACTTTTATCGTGGCCAAAAATTGCATTGAAAAACTATCTCAGGGACTGGTCATATTTCTCATTCAAATTCACTGACTGTAGCTAATGAATTGTGCTTTGTCTTCTGATGGAAATGCTAATCATTTTGCGATGGGGTCTCTGTTATCTGATTTTGGTTCAGTGAGAGCATTCCGAGAGTGAGCAAACTTAAAAAAAAATTATGGAAAGTTTTACACTCCATTTAAAATGTGGGCATTGTATCAAATCTAATATGTACTTAAATAGCACATAATCGCCATCATTTGACAGAATCTAAGGTGCAACAAACCCAAAAATTTAAGTGTTCAATAAGAGTTAGTTTAGCCGGGTCATACCATAAAAGCACAAGAGGTGAGCTGAGACTGACAGTCTTTAACAAAAAGGCAAGTTTTAAGCCTATTTCTGCAGGAGGGAATATTGGTGAAATTACAGCTGTAGACTTACCCTAAATGTACTTACTGTACCTTTAACATGATAAAATGTGACCCAATGGTGGATTAAAAACTCTCCTGTTTTAGGGTTTGCTACATGAAAGTTTTTAGTACTAAAAATTCAAAACTATTAACTGGGAAGACTTCATTCTTTGTTTAGGGAGAGGTTAACATGTATATGCAATGTTTCAATGAGAAGGGAAGGAGTTAGCATACATACAAACTGGAGAAGTGAGACAGAGGTTTAAGTAGTGGCCTTGGCTTCAGTGCAGTGAGACCTTTCCAGTACCCTTTTCCAATGACAATTTATTGTGTCTGTCAAAAAGTTTGCACTTTTTTTTTTAATTTTAAAATACCAATGCAGGTCTGAAGTTAGATTTTCTGTGACAAACTATGATAAATTGAAACCAGCAATCAAACCATTTAAAAAGCAAAGCAATATCTAACATTAATCAGCATGAAGTGCAGTTAAGTCTCAAGAAATCTTTTCTTTAGCATTTTGTGATTTTTCTGTTCCATAGTGTATTTGTGATCAGAGTTGTTTCAGAGCACAGTAGACTGTGTATAAGCACAAACTGGAAAAATACTGTTCAATAACCTAGTATCTTTAGTCATACATAGGTATCTTGTAAATACCAAGCCTTTCTGTGTATATTTAAAAAGACTTTTAGTCCAAATTTGAGCCATTCACAAGGCTGGATGTTAGGGTTCATTTTGTTGCTTCAATCTTTATGTCCTCCTTTTCATTTAAGTGCCTCACCCTTGTTACCCCTCCAAATCAGATACTTTGTTCACATTTTTTACTTGAGCCTTTCTCATACCTCCCAGTCCATTCATTTTAAAATAGAACTTGCATTTTTGAACACCGAATAACAAATGTTTTTGAATGTTCAGCCTTGACTCTTACTTAAGATGAACGTATTTAGAATGTCACTGAGTCCACTGATTTCTGTGTTCATATGTCAGGACAAAAGATTTTGATATGCATAAAATGTCAAGAAAAAGTCAGGAAATTTATTCTTTTTCAAAAAAAAACCCTGCCACCCTGTTCTACTTACACCCCAAGTTCATTATACAAGATGGTGATAATAAATTCACCAAGTCAAGACAATCTAGAGGACTCTTTGTTACTATTATAAAGACTGGTTGTTGACTGGAAAATATTTGTGATTTTGTGGAAACTATTATATTCTCAGTACTTTCTTTGAACTACTTTTCCTAACTAATCCTTAGTCAACAATGGACAAATAAGAAATTGTGCATTGGCAGCTTTCCTGTTTGTGGTAGATTTTCAGTTCTTTATGATCATATATGACCTATATGAGCTTCAATCAAGGCTTTCCCTGCTGTTATTTCCTGCCATTTTCAGATATTCTGGATTACTGATACCCTATTTCTGATATTTACAGAGTCATAAATTACAGCTGAGTTGACAAAGGGTCTCCACTTCTCCCCAAAGCCCCAAAGCCCCTTTATAACCATTTTTCCCCAACATTTTCTTCGGCAGCTATTTTTAAATGTTATGATGTAACATAATAAATGAACACTTGATCTCGTCAATGAGCAAGGTAGTAAGGGCCTAATCAATGTGACCCACAGTTCCAAGTGTGTCATAAAATAATTGAAATTGATATATGGATCACTGATCTAAAGGAGGGGTTCCTATTTCTATTTTGTGTTCTTCTCAACATCAGTTGTACAGTGACATGATTTGTAACCAACAAAATTTGGGAGCAATCAACAACACAACCAAATGACCTTTCAATCCGCCTGAAGACATTCTCCTTTATTTGTGACCTGTGCCAAAGTGTGAGCTTGGTGGCGCAGTGGTAACACACTTGCCTCCCAACTCTGAGGTCAGCTGTTCAAACCCCAGAGCCTATGTGGGAAAGATGGTAGTTTTCTTACAGATGGTCGGCAGTTTACAGTACAGAACCTTGACCAACTGTATATACTGGTTTCCTCTGCCCATAAAATTACCCATCATGGTATGACCTATACAATGTTGAAAGTGAGATTAAAACCCAAATAAACAAATAAACCTAAATGTGAGCAAACCTTCCCAAAACCAAATGTGAAAGTGACAAAGTGGAACAGGCATCCAGAAGTTCAATTGACCTCGACTTAGTCCAGAACTCTACTCCAACATCTCCAAAACCTCCTTTTTTCTGTTTCTTCTTTAGGTCACTTAGCAAAACGGAAGACATCTGTTACTGAATATGTACATAATGAGATAGAATTGTGCACTTGTTTTTACGAGTTGTAAAACATTGCTGAAAATGTCACCAATCCATTAATTCAAATATCTTACTCCAAATGACAGAATGACGTGTCCCTTGTTCATTGTGTGTAAAGGTTGACATCGTGAAGTGGATGATGCCCATAAATAGATAACATTACATGCCAGTGCTGCTAAATGCAGACATTATTAGTCTGCGTAATTTGGATATAATTGCAAATTACCTAAACTAGGAGAAACTTTTTCTGAGATCCATAAACTCCAATGTCTATTATCCAAACAACAATGGAGAGAGATATTGTGTTCTAATAATAAAATGTTAATGAAATTGAAGAGGTGTTCTGGTGTAAAAGCATAATACAAACTTGCGAGAGTTTAAATGAATGTATAGTAACAGACATTTAGATAATGGAGGCATCACAGTAACATAATTGATATTTTATGCAATTGTTGCCCATGTGAGAGATGTAAATTAAAGTTCTCATAACAACCTAATCAAGGCCAAAAATAATAAAAACGTAATAGAATTTAAATTGATGAAAATAGTGATGTGTACAAACATGATGGTGTGACCGAGTACAGAGAGGCCAGACTAATGTAGCTCATTTGCCAGATTTGAATGATAGCAAAACTAAAATTTACATCTCATATAGGTTTGGATGGCTCCAATAAATAACTAACAAATATGTTATAGTTGACCAGATAAAAAGTAATTCACAGTAATCCCAAATACACTGCAATATTTGGATTTCAAGGTGGCAAATGCTCTTGTCACTAGTGACCTTGATTACTGTAACATGATTTTATATGGACTCTACTATTACGAGCAGAATAACTAAACTTCAGTACATGTTCTAAACTGACTTTGTTGAATTATCTGCCATTTCACATTTCTTCCCTTTCGGGAAAAACCTCCACTGGTTCCTATGCACCAACTTGCAACCTTTTCAAGAATACCCTTTTAGTTTTAAGGCTCTAAATTTCAGTCAGCCTGTTTATTAATCTACAATTGTATATTCCAATAAACTCAGTTGTGGTAACAGTTTGTCTGTTTCTAGTGTCTTTACTCAAAACAGGAGTTGGAGCCCCTTCTGAGTTGAATATATTAGGACTTTTAGTCAGGTTACAAAGAACCATAGTTTCTTTCAGAAACAAACAGAAGACATGTCTATTCAGACTTAGTTTGCCTCCACCATAGCAATCTCTCAGCTGGTTGATGCTGTATCTGGTGCTTTAACCTCCTTGTCATACAACCGTCCATTCCTTGATGATGAGATGATGGGTGATGTTCACCTTTATGAAACCTTGCGCTAGATATATTATTCAAAGCAATTTCATTATTCATATCAAGTGTATGTGTGAGGATGTGCTGTCTTGTATATAGTTAAGAGGCCAGGTGTTCTTTTTATATTTTTACTTATCTTTGATAGCTCTAAATATTTAGAGGTGTTCCCAGTGCCATATTCCACATAATGCAGTATTGTGGTTCTTGCTGTTACAAGAATATCTGGCTCTTGTAATGAGAACAAAGCATATCTTGATTTTTACCAAGATGTTATTCAATAAGGAGCAGACATTTCTAATGCTATAAACCAGTCAGAACAGGATTTTATGTCTTAAGTACTGTCTGAAATCTGAGGAGTGTGCTCAAATGGGGAAATCTTTATAAAAAATTTATGTGCCATATTTTTTTGTTGTTAAGTTTCTCTATGATGCAGTTGTGTGCTGAATAAAAGTAGGGTAATGAATGTGAACTTAACGACTGTTGCCACGCCTTCACATGTAGCAACGAGAAGCAAGATTTACTGAATTCCTGCAAGGTACAGATTGGATGAATGACCTACTTCATTCTTTAGACCTAATGACCCATATGCTTATTTGTGGTTTCAGTGGCATGAATCAGCTCAGAGCATGTCTATTCACCTGATCTGGACCCATTTCAGAAATGCTTATGACATACAGAAGATAGTATGCTATTAATTCTAGATCTTAGTGGGCCCTTAGTAGCTGCTACCAAAGTGTTCCACTGAGCTGATACTAAAGAGCTACTAAGTTTTTGACAAAGCAGGGCTTCTAAGTGAGGAGAGCCAGCTAGTTATCATATTGAGTACTTTCAACAAAACAGATATTATAGACTTCGTAGACTACCAGCACTTATAGTAGCCTACTAAGTAGACAGTAGACCTCTATGAAACCTGGCCCAGGATGCTAGTCACATGGTTGGCCTCCCCAACACATACTGGTACCTATATCAACTTGACTTTAAAGAAGAGTACAAACATGTTAAGGACCTTGAAATGACCCTAAAGAGAATTTTATCCACATCCTCCTGCTTTCATTTCTAACACTTTGACCAGTAGCCCTTGGAGACAACATTAATGGTTTCTATTATCCTAAAACTCAGTAATTTAACAAGAAACCCATCATTCAGATTAAACTAAAGGAATCTCCTGAGAAAATAATTTCACATAGACATGTGGTAAAAGTCCCATTTCTTAGTGTAACTTGTAGCCAAAACACACACATAACAAGTAGCATTAGTAGAGCACAGTGCCCTTCCCCCAAGGCTCATCAGAACCTTCTCCATCATAACTTCAGTCTTCATGTAATTACCACCAAATGTCAATGGATTTTGCCACTGTGGGGTAAGTGAAGTGAAGGGGATTTCCTAACTTGTGCAATTTTACATCTAGTACAGCACCTTGATTGCCTACTTTCTAAAAAAAAGTATGGGATTATTATATCCTGAACAGGGCATACACATTACTCTAGAATCCCTGACCTTTGACCCCTGCTTCAGGGTCAAACTATGTTATAGTATGTCTTCTTTATTGTTGGTTTTAAACATTTGCAATGTGAAAACAATCTGGAGAAAATCGTGGCCACAAATTATTTAGAAGGTTTAGATTTGACCTTTGACTCCTGCTTAAGGTCACATGGCGTCTACATACAAAAATGCCTTATATCTTGCTTTATTATTGGTCCTATATTTTTTGAGTAATAAAACAATCTCTAAAGAAGTAGTATTATGAAAGAGGGTATGATAGAGGTGATACCATAATGATGCTAAATTTGTCCTGTACGGAGATGCTGCTGCATTGAGACACAATGGATGTCTATCTGGACCATGTGTTTGTTGTGTACCCAGCTTTAATTTCAACCAGAGTGATTTTTCAGAAATGTATGGCATGAAATTGTGGATGAAAGATACTGAGATTATGTCTGGCTGATCTTATTAACACAGATAGGTATTCTTGTAATTGAATAACACAAGCTTTAGGCAATACACAAAATGCAATACACAAGCTGTTTTCTATAAGTTTGTTTTCATGTTTCCCTATCTGATCAAATGTTGCTTTTGTTATTGATGAAACAGTGACAAAAAATCACACTTTCTACCTTGGTCTAATGCTGTGACAGAAATGTGATTAAGCCCGTGTTTCCATAGCATTGACCACCAACACCCAATCACAGACTGATGATGCCAGTTTTCTCACTAATGTTATTAGGGTTTTTATATTTGACTTTAGCCAACCAAGGTAATCCTTGTTTACTTACACGTGGCAAAGCATTGGGTGATATCTACATTTGGGAAATAAATAACAAGTAGTTAATAAATAATAAATAAATAGTATCGTAAGAATCAGGATATACAAGTATGTTCAATTCCAAAATATTTGGTCACATTAAAGACATAGGTATAAGAATTGTTAAAATAAGTTGGGCAACAAAAACATTATGGTTTAATAATGCGCATATTTCTTAAACACCATCGGAAATTACTGATTTTTTAATATAAAGACACAAGATCACTTTTAATATTTAGTGTGTGAGAGGACTGGCATTGCTTATCAGCGGTCAGGAAAGTGTGGTCACATTAAAGAAACCAATTCTGACAGTTTTTGTCAGAATTTTGGAATATCTCTTGAAAACTTTGGAAGTTTTGTTATTTATTGTTGTCTAAACATAGTTTGTATACATGGGTAAAGAGAAATGTACATGGAATCATAGGCTTAGAAAAATGAAAAGTTAAATTCTTAGGCTATGTGAGGCATTGGTTAGGCAAGGCTATGAAAACCTAGCCTAAAGTTACAGTGTGAACACAAAAAAGTCAAAGATAGTCAACTATCTGTTGACATGGTCTGGTCTATTAACATTGGTCTTGTAGTCTACTTTTGAAGCGACTATATTATGAATTGATTTTAGAGTTACCTTGAGAATATCAGTGAACAGGTAGAGGTATTTTATGACTGGCATTTAGAAGTTTCATTGCAAGGATAAATAGAATTACAATGTCCTTTTCATCTTCTTTTCATGTTTAACTTAATGTTCCCCATTATTTATGTCATGTCTCAAGATCAAAGGGATGTCATAAGATTACCTTCCCGCCTGTTAAGGAAATCAGGGTGGGTTTTTTTCATCTTAAATCACTACAATAACAAAATGCCCCTGTGTAATTGCAGAAAAAAAAGAATAAAGATGACTTACTCACTGAGAATGTGTCCTAGATACTAATGGGTGTTTTCTCTCTAAATTTGGCTTTTTACTAGGTCTACAAATGGTTATAATAACAATGATTGTTATATCTATATATCAATAATTTTAATCAGTTATTTACATTTTATTCTTTAAACCAGATATGTTTCGGAAAATCTTGAAGCCCATGTACCAGTTTTTATTTAAAGGGTGTGATTTTGCAATCGGACAGTCTCCAGAAGAATGAAATTTAACTCTGTTAAACCTATTGTTTCAACTCCGCATGGTCAAGTATTTTACATATGTATGAGTGCCCTATTCCACATCCCTTAGTAAGGTATGAAAGTATATTTTTTTCCATTCAGTTCTGCAGTCCTTCGTGGCTTTTTTTCAGGAGCATGCTGAAATATTCCTGATGTTAGGGTGAAGAACTGGCTGGCCCCAAAAGGCTTGATAATACCAAATTTTTGGGGATCACATCTTGAATTTAGAGATTGTTAATAATGTCTGCATCACTCTTAAGTCAATGCATTATGTTCTACAATGTTCTGATGTTATAATTTAACAATTTCTGCCAATTTACGACAGGAGCAATATAAACTTAAACTATTATGCTAGGCCACTTGTGATACAAGGCACTGTAGTGTGCAGCTGATGTATTTTATATTGTGCTCTTATCAAATTCAAACAGATGAAACACCACAGCAATCTATTTCAGTGAAGTAGAAAAGTGATCCAAATACATCTGCTTGGAAACCAGTCTGTTCCCACTTTTTAATGTTTTAATTGATCCAAATTTTCACCCATACATTCAAAAAAAATGCTGAAGTGCATTATGTATAGGTTAATGGCCAAGTAAGTGTCCAATATTGGAAAATAATAGACTGTTTATGACGTCCTGAAGGGACCAAGTCAACAGTCTATTATTTTCCAGTATTGGACACTTATGAGGCTATTAACCTATTTAAACTACACCTCTTTATTAATTTATAATTTTTAAGATGTTGTTTAACATCGTTACTTTTCATTTCTATATTCCCGGTGTGTATTTCTTCGGTTTTATTATCATTTTAGTTTAAATAAATAAAAGATATTGGACACTTTTAATAAAAGAAAAACTCTCAGGTGTAATTTAGCAAGACGAAACATCCAAGTTATTCTTAAGTTTAGTACTTCCATTTATAAGCACTGAACACCTCAAAAAATTCTCTATTATTATGCCCATGAGTGAAACTGGCTACCAAAATTCAGAAACCAATTTAGAAATCAGTCAGAAGTAATGGCCATTTAATTTTGTGCGACATGTTCCCATTTTTCATTGATCAGAAATCTGGCATGGGGTTGACAGTTAGGACTCTGAAAAATTAATTAAACAGTAAAAGAATGAGAACAATCTGCTCACAGGTGTTTCATCTTATGTACCACTGTGGCCTGGTGGTAGTAAGACTTTGTATTCACAGGCTGTGGGTTCAAGTCCATGCAAAGGCTAACCATTTCAAACAAAAATTTTATAGCACCCCTGCCCTCTGGCCCAATGTAAAATTGGGGGTAATGAAGAAGATTCAAATGTTTTTGTGGGATATTCAAGAAGTGGGTGGGTCAACTGAAATCATGTAGAGTAAGAAAATCTAAAATTCGCCACATATCTGAAATTCACCACAGGTGAAAATACTAATAAAATAAATGAATTGTGGTGAGATTTGTTGACTGTATAGTAAATTAAGGCTTTTTGAACTGAAAAATACCAATTTTTAGACAAAAACGTCATTTTCTTCATAAAATTAACTAAGGTTTTAGAGGTGGCGAATTTTAGATTCCTGGCGAATTTTAGATTTCTTACTCTAAACTAGGGGTTTTGCTGATTGAGTAAGTGTTCTATTGTCACTTTATCAGAGAGACAAAATCTTAGAAAGTTAGGAAACAAGTAATAATAACAGAACCTGAAAATATGTAACTTATGTTGTGGTATTTAAAACCATATCAGTTAATATGAAAAGCACCTATACAAAGTTTCATTTACACTTTCTTTTCATTGAATAGTAAAAAAGTTGAATCAAGCATTTGAAAAAGAGGAACTGTGCTTATGTGTGTTTAGTGTATTGTATATTTATACTCAGCTCAATGTCTCCTTGATATTATGGTATGTAATATAGTGTAATGTAATGTATGATATAGCATGAATACAGCAATATAGTGTGTTCCTACTTCATTGTTTAGCCTGATAACTAATTATTTTGTCTCAAAAGAAAAATTATCCAAATTATCCAACTGTTAAAACAATTCACAAAAGATGTGTGCAAACAAACACAGGTATAACCTTTCAAGTGACACCTGACATGGGGATAAAGTAAGGACATTGAACAAGGTGATTTTTACATATTAATCAAACAAGATAGGGTAGTTGCTTGGCATTGGTTTACAGTACAGAGCCTTGACCAACTGTAGGTACTGGGTTCTTCCTCCCTTATAACTGTCACAATGTAACCAATACAAAGGTACTAGATGTGATGTAAGACACCAGATAATAAATAAATAAATTAAACAAGATTGACTCTGGAGTGTCTATACAATCACAATAAAATCCACAAGGTGATAGGTTAAGCTCTCAACTTCTTAATTGGATACTTTGGTTATGTGTTCGCTACTCCCCGCTGCCATGTGTAGATATATTTTCGACATAAACATTCTCAGCTGCAAATTAGACCAGATAGCTTCACCAAATTTATAGGATTTCTTAATTGAGAGGTAAGCTTCTGTGCTACTGAAAGTAGCCACATTCTGAAAAAAACATTGCCATCCTGTGTTCACATTTGACCGTGGGGCTCCTCCTTCAAGGTCAACTAGGATAGCTAAACTTTAAAGTGCTGATAACTTGCTTGTTGTTGGTCCTAGAGTTTTGGGATGTGAAATTAACTTGCAGGAAATCATGGGCTGGGAATGTTATGATGTGGTCGAATTTGACCTTGGGCCTCTCCTTTAAGGTCAACAAAAGTGGCCAAACTTTAAAGTGCTTATAACTCGCTTATTAATGGTCCTAGAGGTTTGCAATGTGAAGCAAAACTTTTGGAAATCATATACTAGGAATCTTCTGATGTGGCCAGATTTGACCTTGGACCCCTCCATCAAAGTCAATCGAGGATAGCTAAACTTAAATGTGCTTATAATACGCTTATTCTTGGTCCTAGAGTTTTCGAATGTGAAACCAGCCTATAGGAAATCATGGACTGGGAATCTTCTGATGTCTTCAGACCTGACATTTGCCCCCCCCCCCCCCCTTCAAGTTCAAACAAGGATAGCCAAACTTTAAAGTGCTTATAGCTCATAGAGGTTTGCAATGTGAAGCCATTCTGTAGGAAATCATGGGCTAGGAATCTTCTGATGTGTTCAGATTTGACCTTTTGGCCCTTCAAGGTCAAACAAGGGTAGCCAAACTTTAAAGTGCTTAGAACTTGCTTATTATTGCTCCTAGTGGTTTTGGAAGTCAGACCAACTCATACTTTACCAAATTTCTGCCACCATTTTGAATTTTGGTAGAAATAGAAAATTGCGTTTTTATGGAGATCTGTAGGAGATAGAGTAATTTCGGGCAAACTTTGGCCTCCATTGGTAGGTACTAATTAGTACTCATCTAGGACCTCTGGAAAATTGAGAGTGTTCCAAATTTCGGCTGCCATCTTGAATTATGGCAGAAAAGGAAAATGTCAACTATCTCAGAAACTGTAACACATAGAGCAATTTCAGGCAAGAGTTGGCCTTACTGGATAATCATGACTGCTCCTTTAATTCCTGTGAATAATTTAGAATTTTCTTAATGTCAGCCACTATCTTCAAAACCATGTTAGTTGTCCTTTTCTGGTGGATACATCTTGCATCGGGCCACAGATGCGTCCTTGGTCTAGTTTTTACCGTGCTTTGATATCTGATGTATATATAAATGGATTATTAAACCTATTTTGTGTCTTTTTCCTGTAAAATGAATGTTTGAAATTATTACCTCCATTGTATGGAAATATAATGAAACAAATATTCTTTCTATTTTTTTAAGACAGGCCATGCATTATTTCCACCACACATTATTTCCCAGATTTGATATATGTGGCTTCCAGTTTTGCAGCTTCTCATCAGGAATTACAAAGGTTAGCTATAACTTACTTATCTTACTTTGTTAAATGATCCTTGTTTGCTCATATGCTCAGTTGCAGTAGTTCTAAGGCTTTTAAAGAATACTCTAGTAATTAGTACAAAGTAATGAGTTTTGTATAGTCTATAGTTTATCACAGGGTCCTCTTTTTCGTCTTTAATATTAATAATTTTTACATACTTTCATGAAAAGTTTGGTTGAAATAGTTGATACAGTACCACTGACAAATCCCTGAAGGATCAGGAAAAGTGTAAACTATGTGACTCTTGCCTAGCCAAAATCAACCTTAACCGTTGAGTTGGACCATGACTGTTCTCAACAGTTTAAAACATCCAGGGCCTGTATTTACAGGCATTCTTTTTCTTGGAATAAAAATTTTCTTAGAATGTAGGCAGTTTCTTAGAAAAAAAAAGTAAGAAAAATTTCTAAGAATAGGAATTTTTCCGTATTTTAATTAAAAAGTGTATCTGAAGTACATTTTTCCATACAGATAGTAACTCCATGGTGATCATCAAATAAAATACTTATACGGCTTGTTTCCTACTTAGCTATTGCATCTCATCTGTCATTTGTACCTTTAGAAGTCACAAAATTTGCTTAAATCTTAGAAAATAGTTTTCTTTTAATAAGAATGTGAGTTAATATATATGGGCCAAGGGTAACTTTCCAAAAGCAAGCAGATCAATTTCTGCACGTTTCCAAATGGGGCGACATAGGGACTTCATATCAGAAGTAATAAGGTATCAGAAGACTGGCTTTAGAGATGGATGGTGTTGGATAAGGATGATCAGTAAAATCATTTCACAACTGCTTGTACAGAAATAAAAATAGTCTATTCAGATAAAAGAAAGTCAAAATTTAAGTTTGTGATGTTTAAATATAACACTATTTCATATCAAATTCATGCTAATGTTTTTAAATCCAACACCTTCCAGATATAATGCCAGTCATGGACATAGGCAGAATTTCATAGAGTTTATGGTAACTGGGGTTACCATTTGATTGACACTTGCCAGACTACACAAGCAAATACTCAATGACTGAACTGGCACTTGTTGTAAGCTGAGCAGAATAACAGACTTCCATAGGTATCAAAGAAATAAGGGTCTTACACACTTCTCCAGACATGTTGCTGTTTATCTGCCACTATGCCCTAGTGGGTATAACTCAAGAGGACCTGGGTTCATCCCAGGTTCTGGCAGAGATACCTAGCGGCTTGGATGACCTTCCTTTGTCATTGGATCTCTTTCACCACTGGCAGGCTGACTAACCTAAGGACATTGATAAGTAGTCATCCCTGAGTCTCCGACTTTCAGTTAGAGGAATGTCTTTAACCGTAACAAATATACACAGGCATCTCCTATTCGTGAATGAATCCATTGGCTCCCAGTTGCATTTTGCTGCATCTTCAAAACCGGCACTCTAGTTTACAAGTTTCTTCACAGTGGTCATCCCAGTTACTTTGGTTCTCTTTTGTTTGCTGATTGTGGAAGATATAGTACAAGATAGACCCATCCAGATAAAAGGTTCTTGAGGTTCCTTAATTCTAACCATCTGTATATAAATCCAAAAACACTTTGGCCACAGCTTTGCTTTCAATGCTCCCACAGTTTGGAATGATATTAACCTGATGGGGTCTGTTCTGCCCCAACTCTTGCCTGTTTCAGAAAACGGTTAAAATCATATCTCTTCAAAAAGGCTTTTCCAATGTAGCAAACACTCTATCCGGCTTCTCTGTGGTATTGGACTTGGCAATGTTTATGGAATGATGATTTTTTTTTAAATTGGATTCTGGTGTTGTGCCTTGGAGTCTGCCTGGCAGAGATAAAGCACTATAAAAGTATAGAATAGAATAGAATAGAAGTCACAAGAGCTTTAGCTGTACTTGCGTAGTTGGGATGAGTCCAATAGCATTTTGAGTATTTTGGTAAGGGAAATATTAAATTTGAGTATAAATACCAACAACACACTACAATTGTTAACATGTGTTTGTGTAAAGTAACTTTCAACATATTGCATCAGTCATATCATAATAGGAATACAGTGAATAATGCAATGATTTTTAGCCAATCAGGATGGCTGATATATAATATCAATTCTTTGTCAGCCTCATGTTGATTGGTCATGTACTGATTTCATGTGTAAATTATATTGTCATGACCAAAAAGGGTCTCTGAAAAGTTTAACTATTTAAGTGAACTATTATTACTATTTATCAAGGTCCATTCATATTATACAGCATCTACTGTAGGATGTACATTAGGAACAGGATCCTTCTCTGTGATACAATTGAGAGATCTGTAGTGAGGTTAGCAAAGATAATAAAGTCATAACCCAAAGAAATTAATTAGTACCACAGGCTGTTAGCTTTTGCAAAGTACAAAATTTAGCAGAGAAGCTGTATACATTTATGGGGGTGGGGGTGGGGCTAAAAAGTTTATATTTTATGTTTATATGGCATGCAATGGTTTTAAACACCAGAATTTGTTTACCTGCCATGAAAATATTTTACCTGTGTGCTGGAGATGTTCATCTTTATTATGTGTAAGAATAAGCCTGAAACTTAGATAGATGACCAGACAGACACACAAAGGCATCCACAAATGTAACCTTCCTTATAAAGGTAATAATTAAAACGTTTTCTTTTCCACTAACTCAGTTCAAGTTGCAAAATGAAATTGGAACTGCAGTTCCAAGGAATTTCAGGTATTTAGACACAGATTGCTTGTTCTGTCTTTCTTTAAAGCTATACTTATAGTTAACGTAGAAAGTCTGTTTTATGTGTTAACACACTAGTTTAAAATTTGAATGCATACAGTGAAATCCATTTAGTAGAACTGTGTTCAGTAGTACTCACAGGATGGCAGGACTAAATGTAATGACCATACAGTAATTTTCCTTTTGAAATTGATCTTTTATCTGGAATACCCGGTTGATTTAACTTGATATGTGACCAGAGCTTTGTGTGAGGCCCAAATTTGTACCATAGCTTTTTCAAACATGTACACAGATATTTGGAATTCATAAATCACTCGTACATGTAAGGAGACATAAGCTCATCAAACAGAGAGTATACTGATATAAAAACTGGTATATGTAAGCGTACATTGTATAAACTAAAATTTCACTATTTGAAGAGAAACTTTTCCCCAATAACAAATAAACTTAAGCCTTTAAAAAGGCTAAGGGGACCACTGAATTTTAAGCATATATAATGTATTTCTATACAACTTCAACTTTTGCATATATTTGATTATCTGCTTTCCAAGATGAACATATTCTAGGAACATCTAAGGTCAAAGGCTTAACCTTTCATGGAAACCTCAGTAATTACTAATTAGTCCACTCCATAGGTCACTTGGGCAGTTAAATACACAATAATTCAACTGGAGAGGTTTCTTACATAACAGCGCAAACTTTCACATTAAGTTCGACTGAAGCTTCAAATAGATATGAATGGTTTACTTATGTCTCAATTGGTCTAAATTGAACAAGGAAAATATATCGTCTTTTAAAATGCTAGTCATTATTAGTTTTAGAATTATGAATTTCTTTGTTTTTTCCTGATTTAAAATGATATATATAAATACATCTTTACATTGTAAATGCTTACTGTGTCAGAGAAAATAGCAAGCTCATGATGCCATGTTGTGGTCCCATTTAACATTTATATGACATTACTTTTGAGTTTGATGTAATAATTATGCCTGCTAAATGGCCAATGAAATGACTGTTGCTAATGAATTACCGGTATATAAACCCTACTTGCAGCAAGAAAATTGAAAAAAAAAAATTTATATGTAAAGAGAAAATGATGAGAAGAACAACATCAACCTAATTTCAGTCCTTTCTTCCTTTGAAAGATAGCCTATTTAATGTTTAAAGGATCATTTTTTATGCTTTTGGTATATAAATAAAACATTTATCACAAAAAATGAATGGGGGGAAGTTATCCCATGAAAAGGAAATGACGTATATATTATTATAAAAAGTTATAAAGCAGATTATCCCCTTTCATACTTACCCAATCACTAATTTCCAAATGGGTCATCAAATTTTCACTGTTTCATATAATTATAGGAAGTGCAAGACCTGCCCAATTTTGATTTGTGACAAAAGTTTCCATGAATATTTTAGACTCGTCAAAGCTGTCATGGAAAAAGACTTTAATGTGGCTGGTTTTTGTTTTTACAACTTGGGCCCCATTTCTTTTTCATATTTCTGGTATTTTCAGGAACCGGTCGTACACTATTATGGTTCTATATTTTTATTATATAGTGACACATTCTTTCTTTTTACAACATTTAATTCTGTTTCCATGGTCACAGTTCAAGTTCGCATGATATAGAAACTTGGACACTTTGGTCCGCATTCCTGTCTCACTTTCAATCAACTGGAGAACTGATGAAAAGGGATCCACCCAATCCTGAGAAGTGGATTCCCTGAGTATTTGCAGGGGTAAATGTGCCTGGGGCTTTATTGCACTAATCCATAATTAGCCCACCAATTGAGTTAATTTATCTGCATAGGTCAGTTAAATATTTGCTAATTGAGTCAATTTCTTACTTTATTAAATATATGATTTGTTTGCTGAATGGGGATAACCTAAAACTGGCATCAGTGACCAGCCATCTGCATTTAATTTAGCTAATTTACATACAAGGAAATGCTTGCCGGACCAATAAAATCAATATAGTGAATATAAATTACCTTTGTCCATATGGGATTGGTCACTGGTGGTAGGGTCAGTAACTTTAACAAGGCAATTTCTTCTGAGTTAAAGTCATTAAGGTCATTTTTCAAGTCTAGTTACACATATGGTTGATGCTGATTACCAGTCTCTGTGTCAACATGTAGCAGGATATCTACTGCCCATCAGTCACTGGTGTACTGGTGCTTGTACCCATTGTACCCGTGGTTGAAGAGGGAAAGCCATATGAGAAAGGTACTTTGTGTACAAGCCTAGATTAGGGGATAGAACCCAAGACCTTATCCTAAAAAAATGAACACATTAACCAAGTGTGATTGTAATCATAAACTTGTCCTGTGTCAAGCTTCTAATGAATCTTATCAAAGAGTAACTAACTACAGTACAGATTGCGATTACTAAAACAGGAGTATGTTTGTCACATAATCCTTGGTTAAGCTTGTCTTTGGGAGGAAATTAAAAAAAGCCAATTAAAGGCTCGTCATTCTGTGCAAAATGAAATATGTTATTAATTATCTTAAAAACACACATTATACTAAAGTTGTTGTAATTTTCAATAGTGAGGTTAAAAAAATAAACAAATAAATAGCAAAATTCAGTTTCATACCTGGTATAAAATACTACACGTTGTGAATTTAAACCTGTCTGCAGACAACCAAACTATGTTTGCGTTCTTCTTACATGCCTTCAGATCTATTTTATACAAATAAGTATGTTAGAAATCTGTATACAGATCACTCTCAAAATTTAGTGTGATATAAGTTGGACCAAGTCTCATCTTCTGATTTTCCCCATGAAGTTCAAACCAGTGGTATTTGTGTAATCTTGCCAACAGACACACAAATGATCATGAAAATAATACCTCCTGTTTAATAGATGATGTGAAATATGGTCAACCCACAAAAAACGCTTTTCATACGTAGGAACATTAATTGTACCACCTAGCTGCAAACGTTGTATATTTTTGTCTCTTTCAAACTCTGGCTATTTTTCAGTGTCTTAGAAGCTTGAGTTTTATCAATAACGTCTTTGCTCCAATATACCACCTTCCCCATCTCACCCTCATCTCACAGACAGAAACCCATCCCATAATTTACCAGATACATTTCCCTTAAATGAAGTATTGCCGTATCGTTTATCACATGTCAGGCAAAGTTGTAAAATGCCCTGTGGTAACTACATAAAGATGGCTGTAATTGGGACAAAATTGACATGAAATCTGCCATTGTCCAGACTTTTTTGCAGATATATATTCTCATTATCCATCTGACTCGATTCTCTCTCCCTCTTGGTAACAACTTTCTTATGTCTTATGCTTTTCTAAAATGGAAAAAATTGAAATGGTTAGAGTAAGAAATCTAAAATTCGCCACATATCCGAAATTCGCCACATGTGAAAATACTAACAAAATAAATGAAATGTGGTGAGATTTGTTGACTGTATAGTAAATTAAGGCCTTTTGAACTGAAAAATACCAATTTTTAGACAAAAATATAATTTTCTTCATAAAATTAACTAAGGTTTTAGAGGTGACGAATTTTAGATTCCTGGCGAATTTTAGATTTCTTACTCTACTCCCACCAGGAATTTATATGCTTGGATATGTGTTTGTCTGATTTCACATTATTCCAAAAGTTATGCAGCGGACCATAATTTTTATGTGAGTTACAGGAACTGACCAAAGGAAGAAATGATATAAGATTTTGGAAAAGATCTGTGTCATATTCTAGATACAAAACAATTCTGAATTTTCCAAAAGACCCCCCTTGTTGAGGCTTGTTCTGTATGAGAGCTTTCCAGTTAAGTGTAAATTTAGTAATAATACTTGTAAATCTTTGAATTTCACTGATTGTGTCTGATGAAAGTCACTTATTTCCATCCATTTGAATATGGAAATGTATCTAATCTAATTAGATTTTTATGGCACTTAATCTCTGTGATAACAGATTGCCATGGCCATGTTTACAGATTAATAAAAGATCAGCAAACAGGTAAAGTAAATGTAAAAATTTTGATTAGGTTTAAGGTGGGTATTTGCAGATTATCCATTTATCAAAGTTGATGAAAGTTTGGAGTAAATATCGGTGAATCTTTTGCACTTTAATCCAAAATGTGTATACCGATTTAAGTTAAACATTAGCTGAGTCATTATCTGTAAATTCTAATCTGATGTTTGGCTCTGCTACATATTTCTTTGTGACTACAGCCCTTTGAGGTGAAAAATGTAGTAAGTCGTTCCAGAATTGTATAGTCATTGGCCCAACTATGGATTATTACCACGGAACCATTGGCTACCAAGGAGAATTAAGGCTTGAAAAGCTCTGTTTGCTGGCTTCTTTCTTGTTTGGATTAGATCCCGCATATAGGCAAGTCAGCTATAGGAAATCTTCTGAATGAAGTCGAGCATACCAGCTGTGAAGGGGTTAATCTTTTATGTGGACTTTGCTTTTTTTTAGTCAGAATTTTTTTATTGAAAGAAGTCAGCTATAGTCTTAAATCCATTCTATTAACTTACAGCTTCTTTACAGCTATTCATTACAAAATAAAAGGGTAAAATCTTGTTTAACACTTTTTTAATGATTGACAATCATTAATTAATAAGAGATTTAAGTTTGGTTTAGACAGAGACTTAAGTATTTTGCTGCTAAATAGATTGAGCTATTTTTTGCTTAACAAGAGATTTGTATTTTTGTTTGCTCGTAATAAGAAAGTTAGCTGTTTCTGGCCAATGAAAGATTTTGGTATTTTAGGGGCCGCTTAATGGGAGATATAATAGGTATAATATCAGGGTTTTTTTTCTGTTTAAGTTAGGTATTTTGTTTAAAATCAGATAGTCATCATTCAGTTCCTTGTATATCAGCCAATGTCTCTGAAGTCACTCAACCCCCATGACTCCCTCCCATCTACCCCCACTCCCTTGTGAATATTTCAAAGCTAATAAGCCCAATAAGAGTAATAGCCGGGAGATTCCTCAATTAAACCTGGCCTTTTATACTTCTGCGATTGTCTGCTGACGGATCTGGGAACACTGTTCCCCACTTAAGTGCCGGTAGTTGTCCTACACTTATTTCCAGGGGGGATCATTTCTCATCCCAGCAGCAAGAGGGTGGGGGAATAAATGTCCCGGAGGAGTGATTTAGGGTGGGGTTTATATCTATTTAACAACCCCGAGTAAGATAGGTGATATTTGCCACAGTATCTGAAAATTCTGCACACTATCTCCACATTTGTTGCTGTACACAACTCTAAAAACACAAGAAAAATAGGAGCAAAATGAAGAAAAAAATATATACAATAATTATAATAAATTGCTTGTACAGTAAAAAAAAATTGGAAATTCTCCACTGGGGCAACTTTTAAAAGCAAAACAAAATATTAAACATGTGTGTTGATGTTATAGTGGTGGAGACCAGAGGCCTGATTTGGTCACAAAATATATAGAGAATTTCCCACAAGTCAAGAAAATACAAGGGGTGGTTTGAATAATTAACAGAGTATACCTTATTATTTCGATGATGTCAATTTAACAGTTAACTCATTAATTTATGAATTTTTTACTATATCTTTGATGTACATAATGTAACCTTAACTGGAAAATTCCCCCAATACAAGGTCATAGTGGATTGTCTTAAACCCTTTAAATGGATTCATTTGGGGCAATTTTACTTAACCGGTTTGGAATCCGCCATATTTGATAATTACAGGAAATTGTTAAGGAAATATAAAATTAGATTAACAGAGTTATAAATGGGGGCAAGTCCCCAACCCCCATAAATAGTATTTTTATGTATTATAATAAAGACAAAAGGATTGAATTGCTAAAGACATGGAATTATATTATTGCCCAAATCTCGTAAAGTAAAAACTAGCCATAAGTTCAGAATAGGCCAAGGTGAATCACACATGTGTTATCAAGAACTTGACTCAAACCTATTATCACAGATCTGACAACTAGTTGATGATATGCCATCCAGTAAATGTCCAACTGAGTGACATCCACTAAATGTCACTGATACTCTGCTACAGGTTAGCTAATTATGTTAAATTCATCACAGCCATCATAAATTCTCTAAAGTTGTCTCATAATTCCAAAGCCTGGTTATCAGGATGTTGTAGATGGTGAATCTTACAATGTTCCCAGTTCTCCACATTTCTTCTGATATGTTTGTATTGTATGATAAATTAGGGGGCTCGATGGTGTAGCGGTTAGAGTGCTTGCCTTTAACCTGTAAAGTCACCAGTTCAAATCTTGGTCCAGTGCTTTATGTTGGAAAATTGGTACTTACTTGTTGATGCCCAGTGGTTTACAGTCCAGAATCTTGACCAACTAGTATACACTGGTTCCTCTACCTGTAAACTACCCATCGCAATATGACCCTGGCTGTTGAACATGTACAAAAAATAAATATATTACAAATTACAGCCTTGCCTCTTTTGTTACAAAAATAAGTGAAACCCTGTGGCAACAACATCGCTAATGTTTCATCTTTTGTGAGAAGCATACATACTGTTAGACAGCTCTCTTAATAATGTGTTTTGATCTCTCAATCTGGAGAAATAAGAAAACCTTGGAGACAAGTGTTGTTATTAATATGATAATACAAAAATATTTCACATTGTTGGTTTTTTTTCTGTGAAATTAATAATCTGCCCCACACCCATCAATAATCCTCAGATGTACTCCAAAAAAAAAGAGGGTTGCCAAATGTTCTGAAAATATATTTTCTAACTTTAGCAGAACTTTAGCAGGAAAAGTTAGTGAGAAAGAAACCTGGAATACATAGCAATGTAACAATGTAGACTGCCAAGTATATGGCTAATAATTCACAAGTATAACCTAGTAAGTGGTTGTTTCCATGGCACAAACCATCAACATCCATAATGCCGATGGGCAGTGCCAGTTCCTTTCACCGATTTCATGAGGAATATTTTCTAATACCAAGCATTGGGCAATGTAGATTATCAACTGCAAATGAAGATGAACTGTCACTGGGAACACACAAACTCTTGCCTATGATAGTGCTGAAAAATCTAAAAGATTTCTAAATGTTTAATCCAGATCTTCATCAGGATCATTATCTGAAGAATGGCAGAAAGCTGACAATAAACCCCTCTACTACAATATTAGGGAACCTTAACAACAAACACCAATACTATTTCACTTAATACTACATTGTTTTTATCTAGTATCAAAGTTATATATTTTCAGAACTTCAAAAGCTAATGGAATTCTAAACTGAGTGAATTTTTGCAATTTTTTGAAAAAAAATGTATATTTAGTACAGGACTATGTTGCCAAATTAGAATTTTACAAAGACCTGGAGTAATTTTTAACCAGATTTTTGCTAGCTAGAAGATATAAATTATTGACAATTTCTATGTAAAGATGAAATGATTGCCTTAATATAAGAAAAAATATGTAAGTAACATTTTTCATTTAAACCTGAACTTATAACCTTAACAAAAGAAAAAGGTGTAGGTAACTGACATTTTATATTTGTACAAGTTTCTTATCCAGCATTATAACCAGTACATTTTATTAAATACAAATTTCATATATTTTTTCTGTCATGTGATAGAATCAAAATATATTATAAGACAGGTAGTGGATTTTAAAAACTTTTCTTTGTGGAAAAATTCAAGGTTTGAACAATGTACTTGGAACAAAAACCCCTGGGCTGTTGAAATACTGAAATGTGTTACAATAGGAAAATTCCAATATGTATATCATGCTATGATTGTCAAAACATTTGTCTAATTTATGGGATTCTGTTTCAGAGAATTTATAGTGTAAATTGCATTATCAAGGTTATACATAAAATCAATGTTCTGCATGCAATTTTTCTTCATTTTTCTTTACCGTTATTAAGTGTAAAATATCCATGGCTGTGCTTATAAAATATCAAATTACGAGAAAAAAAATTTAAATTATAAAATGTTCTTCTTTTTCTAATATTTTTTGAACAGAAAGTGACATTGTCTTGATATAATTTTGTTCAGTTTGAATAATATTAAGGTTTTCGTTAAATATAACCTCTTTAGGGAGTGTAGATGTAATAGACTGCGAACTGCTAGCTGCAACTCACATGGGGTTGGTTCTTGAGCTGTATAATGAATATTTTCCAATGTTATTAAGATCTCAAATATTTGTATATTATTAGCAGTTAAATTTCAGAGGCATATGTCTCTGCATGACTTGATAATTATCATTGATGAAACAAATATCAAAGGATGCACAAGAATTTAATTCTCTATCACAAAGCGAAAGGAAGGAAATATATATAGGTACCTTTTATATAGCACTGTAATTTTGTTGTCCTGCATTTGATTGTTTATTTAATAATAGCCTTTAAAGTATTTAGTGCCGCTGACTTTCAGAAACCCAGTTTGGTACAAGAGAACCACTATTATCCTAACTTCCATTAAATGAATTATTAATTTTATCGATATACTGTCCTGCTCTTGTTTATCACTTCCAACTATTTTACAGCTTAACAGATCTTCTATTTTATGACCCTTCTATTATCTGCATAAAATTTCAGTGTCTTTGGAAAACAGAGGTTCCTTCACCACTACCCATTTTGATAAGATATATAATGAAAGCTGCACACAGAAAGGGAGATTAAGCAAAAAAATAAATAAATACATACATACAGTAATTACCAATAATATTCATTGCCCAATGAGTTTTTGTAACTTTATCTTGAAAATTTATTCCACAAATGACACATTATGGTCATTTTGTGTTAATAATAAATAAGTAAATTGCTTGCATCATGACAGTTAGAGTAAGGAATCTAAAATTCGCCAGAAATCTAAATTTCGCCACCTCTAAAAACCTTACTTAATTCTATGAAATAAAGATGTTTTCTCTTAAACTTGGCATTTTTCAGTCCAAAAGACCTTAATGTATTGTACATTTAACAAATCTCACCTCAATTCATTTATTTTATTAGTGTTTCCACATGTGGCGAATTTCAGATATGTGGCGAATTTTACATTTCTTACTCTACTCATTTCATACAGGCAGTAAAGTGATATTTTATTGTTATTATTTTTGTGGACACACTGGGGATAAATCATATCATATGATCAACATGTGCTTCTCAGATTATGTGCCTTGGCCTTAGTCACATTTATATGCTGCAACAGACACATTTTAATGGGTTTTTCCAAAATATGGCAGAAATTTGGGCAACATTGTATCTTTTCAATTTTTCATGTTAAAGATGTCATGTTACAATGGAAGTGTAGTTGTACATATGTCTGCATACCAAAGGTTTGAAGCACAAACAATAACAAGATACCAAGTGATATACCATTGGATATTAGAAAGTTACAACTCATTTGTTATACCTTGGCTCTTCACCCCAATAACAATACAATACAAGGCAAAATGAAATGATTTCATCTTGAAGGATTCTCTAACTGTTATCCGATCCGTAGGAATTATCAATATATAGCGGAAGAAATCATTTAAAAATTTATAGAACTGCTGTATTTAATTAGTGTTGAACATTTTTCATCAATGTCTTCACTTTGATGAGAATTTTCTATCTGAGCATCTCCTATAAGCACCGTTTGGTACATGTGAACCTATAATGTAGTGATTTCAAATTTTTAGTCTAACTGGTTATTTAAGGTTTTTTAAAGTCTGATATTTTATAAAAAGACAATAGAAAACCTATAAATTGGTTTTAATATAGGTCAGTTATAGTCTACTACCTTTAAAATGTCTTGTGAAGATATTTTCATTTTCATATTATACCTCACTTATGCTTGCAGTTAAGTTCATCATATCACTGAAATACCATATTTTGTTCAAAGCTGAAGAAACCGTTTCTATAGAATCCTTCTGGATAAATGTGACAGGGGTTTTAGGTAGCTCACAGCGTCCTTGTATCAGTTCCAAGATAAATAAAAGCATAAAGTTAAATGCCACGTTCACATTTACATTTATTGCTGACATTGATAAGTTTATGACTCCTTCTGGCCAACTGTCTGGCCACAATTGCAATTGGGTTAAAAATATTTGGCTGAGTAGTATTATGGAAGACAGGAGATTAATAATGAACAAATAAATGATTATATGTAAAAATGGATGTTATTTTGGAATCCAACATAATGAAATAAGTCTACTTCACCAGGATTCCAGAACCTATTACCAGTCAATTTTGAAAATTATTTACAGTTGACTAAAATGGATGATAATGGTAAGAATAATCTATGAACTCATTATTTACTTTATAAACATTTGAGAATGCCTGAAGATATCATTACCAGTTTCCAAAATTTAATGTTTTATTTCAAATTATGCCAAATGTTGGAAGTCGTAGTGGGAAAAGCTGGTAGTTACTTGGTGTTGGATGGTGATTTACAGTAGTTCTTGGTGGAATAGTGGTTAGCAAGTTTGGCATCTGATCATAGGCTGTCACCTCTGTGGGTTAGAGTCACACAAGTGGCAATGCTGTGGATCTGTCCCAATATGACCCTGGCTGTTGAACGGGATGTAAAAGCCCCAACTTTGACTTTGAATTGTGATTTCCAATCTAGAGCCTTGATCAACTGTATGTACTGGTTTCCTCTGCCTTTCTAACTAGCCATCACAAAGTAGCTGGTATAAAGGTATTAGGCATAATGTGAAACACCAAATAAATTTATAACTAAATTTATTAACTAAATATAAATCAAATCCAGCCAGCTTTATGTTGTTCTTATTATTGTGTATGTATCTCAACATTAATATACCTACATGATATCTATTATATAATAATATCAAGAGTATATATTTACTGTAAAATATCTGTAGTTAAGAGTATTAAGCTAAGTTGTAATTATACCACAGGCAATACAGTTTCTTAGAGCATTTGTTTTCTTGTTGTACAACATCTTGCAGTAGAATTAGTACCAAGTGGCCTAGTCATTTGTAACCCCTGACGCAAATACTCTGACTAATCTATGTCAGTGATTGTTCACCCAAGTGATCAATTTTTTTTTTTTTTTTGAAATTGCAGTCAAAGTCTTACGCGGCCCCTTTAGAAAGCGGACATGCAGCTGATACACATCAGAACACAATGCAAGAAATGGTCTAAAGAGATAGATCCCCATAAAAATATATGTGGGTGATTCTCTTGTACTCCCAAGATGATGTAATGTTGCTCTCCATTCTTGGAAATGATAGAGATCTCAAGGAAAATTGACTCCCGGAACTTTACGTCCAGCTTGAGTTGTCCAAAATTTATCAAACATTGTTAATCTTATTATTATATTTATTTTTTATTCTTCTGTTATTCATCCATCGGCCCAGTTTAAGGTGTACTGTTATTACACTTAGTGTCTGCTTACTTTTCTGTTTCTCAAATTCACTTTGTGAATAAAATCATAGCCTATATTTTTCAAAATTTAGAGACCCTTTTTTCTAAAAACACTCGACTGTATGGAGGCCCAAATGAATCAAACTATATAAATGAGGCCTCTTTAAACTGAAGAAAATGATGGATGGATTTTCAAAATCAAACCTGAGTTAAAAATTATTGAAATTTTTTTAAGTATTACCTAGTATTACTTCTAAGTTAGAATAATTCCCGATACTTTGTACTCTGACTGTAAACATGGAAACCAGTATAGCTAAGGAAGAGGCTTATTCCATAACAATTCTTATGTAAACTGTCTTTGGTTTTTCACTAAATCATTGGCTACGTTAAAAATGGGGGAAAAGGTCATATTCTTGAGGGAAAATACATTTTTTAATATTGTGTCACCGTTTATTATCAATAAAATGCAAGATTCCATGCAGTAATGGCATATTTTAAAAACATTCCACTATTTAAGGTACCTCTGCAGATAACTTGAAATCTAAGTAGAAGTTTAAGGTGACCTTAGAGTTCGGAATGTTGAGGAATACCTTTTTGATCTAAGTAAACGCCTGGAAAAAACTTAGAATCCACGTTAGGAACAGTCTAACTAATGTTGAAGAATATGGCTGCTTGTATTGGATCCAGATGCTGTTGGTTTTATATTTCCATTTAAATCATATGCAAAAAAGGCGAGTAAAGCCTAAAATTATGTCTTTTTAAACTTTATTTTGCATAAATTGTTAAGATCACCCCCATTACAAGTTATTTTGGAATGATTTCGCATTTTTTTATCAAATCCACTCTCATCCGGACCCAACTCCAGTCGTATAGTTTATTAACAGCCCTAACAGGCAGCTTTATCACAAATTCAACACTATGGTGTTACTTATGCTTTGAGTTAAATGCTAAGAATCTAGCCCATGTTTCAGGAAGTTACATAAAAACTGGGCCAAGACTGGTTTAGTTACGTAAGAAATTGTGAAGCATCATACACAACATCTATGTCTGCCAGAAGTTGGTTATTAGTGCTGATATGTCATGTGAGATCTAAGAAAATAAAATAATAAGGAACCTCCATTAATAGAAATTTGCCCATTTAAGGTCAAAGCTCCCCAGCAAGTGACAAGTATATACTTGTTTTTATATATACATATATATCTGTGTGTGAGTTCTTTTTGTACCAACAAAACAACCCTGGGGACAGTTTAGTTGTCTATTCTGATCCATCCTTTGCCGACAGATGTTGCAAGTTAATAGTATTTTGAGTTTATTTATGCATAAATGTCACTAGAAGTGGGATTTTTTGTCCTCTACTGGTCTTTCCCCCACTTTCAGTTGACAGAACAAAGCTCGTGTAAGAATATGTAGGATGTTCAGGTTCTTGTTTAATCTTTTGGTATACCAAGGGATTTCATATGTATATGGTTTAAGTTGTAAGGTATGGCAAACTATACACATGTTAGATGGCAAATTATATAGAGTAAGAAATCTAAAATTCGCCAGGAATCTAAAATTCGCCACCTCTAAAAGCTTAGTTAATTTTATGAAGAAAATGATGTTTTTGTCCAAAAATTGGTATTTTTCAGTTCAAAAAGCCTTAATTTACTAAAGTCAACAAATCTCACCACAATTCATTTATTTTATTAGTATTTTTACATGTGGCGAATTTCAGATATGTGGCGAATTTTAGATTTCTTACTCTAGTTTATTCTCTTCAACACAATATCTTCAACATAAATAGCAGGACATACAAACCAGTATGTATTCTCATAAATACTTTTTGAAACTAAGTGGTCTTTAAAAATGTTATACAATTCTAATTCTGATAGTACTTTTGTAGCTCTTAATCTCCAACTATTGACAGACTCTACGACAAATAATGCCAGAAATTAGGGATTGTAATAATGATTTTTGTTAAATCAGAAACATTGACAGCACTACAGAGAAAGGCGCACCATCTTTGTAAACATTCCTGCTGTTTTTTCAGCATCAGAATCCATGTAGAAATGACAGAGAAACCACAAATTTAATATCAAAATTTTCAGGGCCCCTTACGTTAAAGAATATTCCAGTTTACAGCTTATTTTTTGCAAACAGTTGCCATGTTTCCACAATTTTTAAGATGAATATCGATTAATTATAGTTACTGTTCTAAGAATGTTAGATAGTAAGTGAGGATAATACAATTTGTACGTGCATTCTATGACACCAGTTACAATTGCAAATTAACATACAACCTGCAAAAGTTTATTTTTGTTTCAGTGATACTGATTGGTTCAAATTTGCCTTCTGTTTGTACTCATTCATGGTTTTTGTTAGTTTAATATCTCTTGAAAATTTCCAGAAAACAGGAGATTTGATATAGATTTTAATTTTAGAATGGTCACCCTCTCAAGAAAAGGGATATCTCACACGGCAAGGTAATTCGATGTATGTCTCTTTTTGTTGTTCTTTTGAAGGTACAAACCAGTGTCATAATCCCTTTCAGAGTTCCTGCATTGAACCTTTCATCTAGATTAAAGACAGGCAAATAAATTCCAGGTTGAGTTTTTGACAGCTCCTACTAGAATGATCCAGTAACTGACTTATCTCTTTGAGTAAATACCGTAAATGTTTAAATATATTGTATGCATGTGTTTATATTAATCTCTGGTTCAAATGAATGGGTCATGGAGAAAACCTTTAATTAGTTCTATTCCATTCTATTCTGTACTTTTATGGCACTAAATCTCTGCCAGGCAGATTCTAAGGGTGCAACACCAAAATCCAATTTTAAAAAAAATCATCATTATATAGCTGTTGCCAAGTTCAGGACCCCGGAGACGTCGGATAGAGTGTATGCTAGTTTATGTTATTTTGACCCTATTTCTATATATTTGAACCATACACCCGGATCCATATTCACAAAACATTTGTATTCTTAGAATTATGCTAATTTGTAGAGTTTTCTAAATTTTTTAGAATAAGAAAATTATTTAAATTCATACGATATTCAAAATTCCGCAAGAAAATATATTAGCAATTTAGGCACAAAAGCTATGTAGAAAACAAACAGTATCAGCATTTTAGTGTTGACAGGTTGTCAATGTATTATTTTTGAAAAAAAAAATTGCACAGAAATTATTGATATATGGCAGTTTTGATAAAAAAGTATTTTTAGAAATGAGAATGTTAGTAAGTGTTGTTCAGATTAATAACTGGTCTTCTGCGAATTTGAAAATAATTAAAAAACACTCTGTTCAAATTTTGGAAAAATACGATAGTATATTGTAAAAACACAGCATGGTGGCCATTTTTGAGGATACCTTCAGAGTGTTTTCAACTGACACTGAGATATGCCCAGGAGATCTGTTTTGTGAGTAACATTTTCATGACTTCAAAATAATCCCAGAAGTCTTATTTTATACAACTGTGAGTTACAGGCATACTCAAGCCCTTTGTTTCCATTTCTGTAATGAAGGAGGTCATCGTCCCAGTGGCAATGGGTCTTTGTTATCTAACTGGAATTTACTGTGTTGTGTGATACATTATTTTCAGAAGGTCCAAAGGGACATGGGAAAGCTGATTTGGTAATTACTAAAACATGGTTTACCTTTTTCACAAATACTGGTCAAGTGTCTCTTCTAATTACAGGATACACATGTTCTCAAATTACGTGAAGAACATTTCTACATTTTTATGCATGACTGTCCCTCCTACTACACTGAAAGCTGCTGTTTCCATATATCTGAAGTTGGGTCATGAATGTTAATCACCCATAAGCAAACAAAAAAAATATCCATGTGAGAATAAGCCATTTTTGATTTTTTTTTTCAGTTGTTTTTCATCAGATAAAGGGTTTCTGAGGCACAAAAGATCCCAAATGAGTAGACATAAGATCATATCTCTGTATTGATGACATGTAAACAAGTCTTCCACCCTTCAGATCCTAGGTTTGCTTCCAGACCCCATGTTAAGTGGCAAAATGTGTGGCTGCTAGTCAGGGCTTGCTGGTTTTCAGTGCAGAATGTTGACCAACTAGTATGTATTGCATCCATCTCCTCGACTACCATTTATACTATGACTTGTACAGGTGCTTAAAGCAACATTAAATCCAATTCAGTCTGTAACGCATGAATACAAAGTAATACAGTTACACTGACACAGGTGAAAATACTAATAAAATAAATGAATTGTGGTGAGATTTGTTGACTGTATAGTAAATTAAGGCTTTTTGAACTGAAAAATACCAATTTTTAGACAAAAACATCATTTTCTTCATAAAATTAACTAAGGTTTTAGAGGTAGCGAATTTTAGATTAATTTCCTGGTGAATTTTAGATTTCTTACTCTATATGCAAATAATGCTCAAAATATGCCCAGAATTAAGTGGGGAGTTAAAAACCTTCACCTTTTTAAAGAAACAGTAGAGTTTGTTTTACGGGTAATTTAGCAAACACGACATCTCGTCAATTACTGTTGCTTCAAAGCACTCAAGTAGAAGATAGAGCAAAGTGGCTTATCATATATTTAGCTACCTCTTAATCATCTCCTACTGAAGTGGATTTTATCTATGAGCGGAAAGAGTCATATCTAATTCGGCAGAAAATAAAAGGCTTTGATATTCAGAGTTCCAAGGAAAAACATGAAATGAGTCTGTTACATACAGTAGAACCTCTATTATCCAAATTCTGTCATCCAAATGTTCACTTTCTCTTCTCTCCTAAATGTGCTATTTCCTTGTGTTATATATTGAATTATCTATTGTATTTTATAAACCTTTTATCAGCCAACAAAATGCCTCTAATTTCGTGTTTGTATAACATTGGTTGTACTCTACTGTACAAGTGGAAAGTTTTAGCTGGAAAAGTTTTTTTTGTTACTTTTTTTCCAAATTTTCAGAAATTCACTATATTTAAGTCTCACTTGTTGCACAGTACTTTTATACCAAACTTCTGTCACCTGAATCATCAGCTTTGTCAGTGTATTTCTGCTCATTCAACATTTTTTCTTTTTGATTGTGTAATTGAACTTGTATGATGCTTGGTCTCCCTTTATCTTCCCTTTATTAAGGGGAATCTAAGGCCCAACAGCACAGAAACGGTCAACCAATTTTAGAATCCAGGGATGAAAAAAGGGTCAAGCTCCACGCAGAATGCCAGAAAATGTCTTGTCAGTGTTAGCAATTAATAGAGTCCTCAAATCACTGTTGAAATGAAAAAAGTCATTGATAATCACAATATCTGAAGTGACAAATCATAGGTATGTTCATGAAGAGACAAAGTCAAAGTTGGGGTTTTATGTCCCGTTCAATAGCCAGGGTCATATTATGAGAGGTCCTCAGCATTGCCAATTGTGGAACTCTCGAACCCACAGAGGTGACAGCATATGATTAGATGCCGAACCTGCTAACCACTAGGCCATTGGGGACCTCTATTCATGAAGAGATGTAGCAATTAGAATCATTTACAGTAGTTTTCACTTCCTGACACATTTTGCACAAATTTTGAAATCTTTCAAAATTATATCACAGAATAATATTATTAATACTCACTAAGCTTATTCTTTTGAAGGTATTACTTGGTGAAAGTAGTCACATTTACCTCATCCTAGGCCATAACTATAGTTGCATGAAATATAGATTTTTCTTTTAAATTGTGTGTATTGGCCCAACTGGTATGTATGTAGTCATTCCATGTCTAAACCTGCTGGACATGAAAAAGATATAACAACTATAACATACATGATATAACATACACAATGATGTAATATGACTTAACAATAAGCATGTATGTTGTGCTTGTCCTGTACAAATCAAATTTTATGCTCTCATCTCAAAACAAAATACACTTCTCTGTTTATAACTCATTTGTTCTGAGCAATGTTCTGTTGTATATACACTCAGTGATCAGAATCTGTCTTTGTTTCAGGCTATGATTAATGGCATGTATATTAAATCACACTTCCATATGCTCTAGGGACCCTGGTTTTTTTGTCAAAACTCTCTGTTATTAGCTAGGAGTAAAAGCTCCTTTGCAATGCAAAAGTGTCTGTATATCTACTGAAATGTAGGAAATTTGTCATCATCCAATGAAACCTAGGGAGACTTATATACTTGTAGGACCGGCCTCAATAATTGTAAAGTCACTGACACATTGTCATGATCTTCTACCCTCTACATCCATGTCTATAACTTTTCAGAAACAGCAACACCAACAGAATTACATATGGTCTGGTTGCATATTTATGCCACCTGAAAGATTTTTAGTGTGACCTCGATCTGTCTGTTCATCTGTTTGCTATAGCACTTCAAGATAGGATGCTTACAACATTTTTTGGAGAAAATTTTAACATCTGATGGCCAATTCTCCCAACTTGTATACAGGATACTTTTTTCAATCTGTGTGTATATGTATTACCCAGTCAGTACTTGACCCCATGTATGTTATAGTTCTTTATCTTGATTTTATTTGTTTCAGGGGTTAATATAACTCCGTTTTGACTTGTAGTTCCATCATTAATCCCTATCACAGTGCAACCAAAAGTCATAATTTGGACAAGTTTCAGCCATCGCTGCATTTATTTTGAAATGTTTAAACTAATATGGAAGGAATACACCCAGTGTGTATTTACAAGTAAATAAAAGTTATATTTCCTTCTTTTTCTGAAGCTCAACATGGTGATGCTTAATTGCTAGGATCAGGTCAGAAATACTAAGCAATTTGTTTCTATCTGTAATAGAACACTGGTAAAATTATGTCAATCTGTGACATCAAAACCCAAAAATGTGCAAAATAGTTGAAAATACCCGCTTTTAATCATGTGTTTTACAACTATACATCTAGAACATGTGACAAAGTAAAATGACAAAATGGGGGCATTGCTCTTATCCTTTTTCTGATTTTTTAAACTTTAACTTTCTGGGTTTTCTCAAAGAACCTTCTAGATACTTTTCTAATTATACTTGCATGCTGGGGTTCCTGCCTGCTGAGGCTGGCTAATTTTTTGTGTATTGGTGTAGCATTGCCATATGGTGGATCAGCTGAGCTATTACCCCATGATACTAGTGACCCTTTTGTTTTCAAATTTGGTCACTTGGGCTTCGCCTCAGTGGTCACTGGTTTAAGTCCAGCTCATCACAATACATGTGATAAATACTGAATGATGTCCTCTGATAAAGGGAAACATAAAACCTAACCATGACTTGGTCTTTGCTTCCAGAATACAAACACAGCAAATTAAAAGAAACTTCTTCCATATTTTTACTGAAGTATTTTTTCAAAGGTTTGATGACCTCTGGAGTGTTGTTTGTTATGTTCACCTCTTTACATGTAGAGGAGAAAGAAATGCCAAATTTGCTACACCCTATCAAATTTTGCCTCTGTGTAAACACCCTTTTTGTTACTATGAATTCTAGGATTTTCTTGTCAAATGCATTGTTTTTATGACACTAAAGGGACCGTTTGTCTTATCTGGTACAGCATCTCTGTCAATTTTCCTATTCTATTGCCCAGGTGACGAAATTCAGATGCCGTACAAAATTTTCATGTTTATTGTTGTGCCAAGTTTATGAGACGACTGAAGTAATGCAATTAGGGCTGGGAATGAAATTCTCTGCCATTTAATTGGAATGGTCTACTTAATCCACAATTTTCCAGTAGACTGTGGTAATTTTACAAACCAACAGGTTGTAGATTCATTCCAGGAACTAGAGTAAACACGCAGAGCATGCTCCTGCATACTGAGTAGATATATCAAAGTCTTTGATGAAATTTGACATGGAGAAAACCCCTTTCTTTTCATTTAAATCATGGAATGGTCATTTTCTTTTGGGTCATTGGTTTATGGTTTTAAGGAAAATAGGGTTCTTGCTGCTACATTTCCACATACTACAATTATCTTAACCCAAAGCATGAATATACTATGGTACAAGCACTACTGATGTCCTGTCAGCTTCAATAAATGTCTTTGTGTAAGTGAGGTTAGCCTCCTTCATATTGATAAATCCTTATACATGTAGTGTGCATAAACAGTTCATCCAATATGTATTTTTTGGTCTTAATTTGAGATTTAAAGTACAAAAAAGCAGTTTTAACTAGCTCATCCAGAGCTACGTGTAGCTCTTTTATGCACATCTCTCTCCTGTTGCAGATTACTTTTTTATGCCATTCTTATTTAACTTTTATGAAGTTGAACATATTAATATCTAACCACTGACAATCTTTTCTTTATTTTATCTTCAAAGTTACTCTTTCAGTGGAAAGTGTTGGACAACTGAAACAATTATTTTTCAGTTAATGTCTCTGATCCTTTTGGATTGAGTTTATTAGTGTTTATCCCTCAAATCACTAATGGGAACAAGGGCATGCTTTTCAATAAATATGTCTTCTTATCTCTAGGGTACCATTTCCCCTTGCCTATTTACCAGTGTTCACACTGGTCTAGACAATTGGGGGGTCTGGTTGAACCGATCACTCTAGAATATATTGCAGTTACATGGGTGAACATATGTGTACCAGTACATTGTGTACATTGTTTCTAAATAATGACTTTACTATGGATATTTTATTCTATATTGTTCGAATAGCAACTGCCACTACGCAATTGAAGCATGGATTATTTGGGGTTTAACTTCACTTGTATGGGTCATATTAAAACAGGTAGTTGACAGAATGGGGAAAGAAGTTCACATCATTTGGTCAAAATTCTACCAACTACTTCAAACCTAATGCAGTGTATTCAAATCCACACATTTGCATAATTTATGCTACATTTACCGGCAAATGATTTATACTTTTATATCTGGTTTCCAGTGGACGGTGGTTTTATGGGGGGGGGGGGTATCCGGTGGTTTTACTGGGGGGGTATCATTGAGCAAAAACATAGGAGTGAGACAGGTGTGTTTTCTTACATCTATAATTTAACAGAGTACAAGTTTCTTATGATTTGTTGCTATCATCTTCTGAGCAAGTATTCTATGTTTTTTTATGGCAATCATATGCACAGATTTTTTTTTGCTTTAAAATAGATGATCACAGGTTAGGGAAACTGGCAGCATGGGTTAATTTTCTTGCTCAAATGACATGACATGAATACTAAATATGTCCATGAGCTGTTGTAATAAGAAGTGAATGCACTCTGAATGACTTGCCAGAGACACTTGCTTTGGGGAATGTTAAGCTTCTTGATTGAAACAGATGAAAGACAAAATGCCTTAAAGCTCATTTCCTCTTGAAAATATTGTATTGATGTCAGAATACAAACAAATCTACTGTTTTCTTTGTGAAGCTACTCCACCCTTTTAGTTTTTATGTCAGTAAATCTTGTAATATTGGCCTTCTTGTCATCAAAATCTAATCTTGACTACACCTTCCACAGAGACGCAAATATAACGTTTAGATCTGTCTGTCTATTGCTCACAATGCTTCAGAGTGGTGTATTGCTAGACACCTCCAAATTATGGTCATTTTTTGACAACCTGCAGAGGATAATATCACCAGAATGGTCAGAGATTAAATGATTTATCTCTGTCCTATTTTTGATATAGCTTTATATTTCTCACATGAAATACATATCGTTGAAACTATCAAATGGATTTTCTTCAAATCTTATGCATGTATAGTATACCAGACACAATTGAATAACATATCACTTAGGACAGTATCTCAAGAACATTAAGAGATATAATACTTATGCTGTGTCCTTAATTTTTAAAAACTTTTTTATTTTTGCCAGCCATCTTGCACTCAAAAACATTAAGAGTTTACGGAATTTTGCTGAGAAACAATGAGATCTAGAAAAATTTCATGTTCATTTTTGGTTCAAGAGGCTTTAAAAATAATTAGTCAGAGATAGAACAATTTATCTGTATTCTATTTTTGTTGTAGTTATATATTGGTCACATGAAACACATGACATTGAATCTAATAAATGTGAAGTCTGTATAGCAGAAGGGTATGGTAATACTTGGCCAGCACTCTGAAGTTGTTTATTGGGTTTTTTTGTGTACTAGACATTACTTGAGCAGCAATTTCCCAAAGCCAGCCCCTGAAAACCTCATATCACTTTATTACAGATATCAGATCACACCCTGTATAATAATGTCAACCATATACTGCTTCTTACATTGTTTTATTTTATCATTTTTGTTCCAACCATGATAAATAGCATAAAACCAAATTTACTGTCCATTTGGGTACTGCGTTTCAGAAGAAAATTATTGCAAATATTTATATTTGTTTTTTTTATCGAGTGGATATCTTACCTTGAATCCCTAGGGACCAGAAGAATGATTCTGCTTTATAAAGAAGTCTATTCTATTCTAGACTTTTATATAGCACTTAATCTCTGCCAAGGCGGACTCTAGGAGGCCACGGTGGCAGAGTGGTAACACTCTCGCCTCCCATCTCTGAGATCGGCGTTCACTTCCTGGTCTGACCTCAAGTGGGAAAGCTGGTAGTTGCTTACCGTTGGTCGGCAGTTTACAGTACAGAACCCTGACCAACTGTATGTATTGGTTTCTTCTGCCCATGAAACTACCCCTCGTGGTATGACCTATGCTATGTGTTGAAAGTGATGTTAAAACCCAAATAAACAAACCAAGGCAGACTCTAAGGCATAACACCAGAAACCAATTTAATAATCATTATTCCATAGACATAGCAAGGTTGATACCATGGAGACGATGGGTAGTTTATATGCTAAGGTGTGACAGCCTTTTTGAAAAGATATGATTATAGCTTTTTTTTCTGAAACAAGGCCTTCTTGGAGCAGAATGAAAATCATTGGGTAATTCTGGAATTCTAGAATCAGTATAAATTTAAGTCATAAGGACCCTCTGAAGGCCTCTCAAAGATGGGAAACTGAAAAATATGTACATGACAGGATATATGTGTCATTCATGATGCATCAAGAAGTTGGTTTCTTTAGATGAAAGAAGATGTCTTTACTTGTTTAAGAACAGCAGCAGATTCTCTTAGGAAGGCTGGTTAGCACTAATGAATATTCTGGGGAATGTTAAGAAAGCAGTACATATATCTTGTTAAAGTTGTTTTTGTCAATATTTACCTGCAGATATTACAAAGGTAAAATAAGTCTGTTGTTGATAAATCTCACAGGGATTACAGTATGTCATTTTGGGCCCTTTATCACTGAGAATATTTGTCTAGACTAACAGTGGAAAACTACTTGAGTTTTTTTTATTTTGTCTCATGTTTAACGGTGCTCGCTAGTGGCTAACTTTTTATATATGCTTTGGTGAATCTCACATTTCTTACTCTACAAGGGTGAGTTACAAAAGGACAACAGCTGGACTTTTTTGTATGATTTTTTTTGTTGTAAGAAAAGTTCTCATAAACGTTCTCAATATGTCAGAACACAGTTTTGGTATCAAAGTCTTCAACTTACTACATAAGAATAATCGCCAAAATATATGAAGCAATATGACGGTTATCGGTATAAAAAAATGCAGCGTAAATTAAGTTGAAAGAGTACACTCTTGTTTCTGTAAGATATTGTATATTTTGTATGTTAAGACTGGCTTAGGTGATCATGTGTTAATACTCAGCATCAGGAAACATAACAGAGAGAAAAATCATTCTACTCCTCTCTGTTATTGTCTTACCGGTAATTAAAATCAGTGTTATCCTGTCCACGTTACTAATAACCTTCATTTACCAATTTGATCAATATGTCCAAGTTGGTTTTCTTTGGAAAAGCAGATAGTTATGTTTGTAGATCTGAATAAGGTAGTTCCCACTGTGTTAATGTACAGAGAGTGTGATTCAATCAAAAATAACAACTCTGACCCCTTTTTATGTGATTGTTTATCCTGTTTTTTTACAGTGACATTCTTTCAGCAATTCTTTGCAAGTCTTAATAGATCTCCTTCAAAGAAGCTTAATATGCCATTAATCTGAAGAAGAAGTTGTGACTAACTAGTGGAGGTCACTATTGTTCTAATATCTGATGGTTTGGTTTGTCACAGCAGGTTTAGACAGGTGTGCATGATGGCCTTGTGGGTTAACATTGGAACTGTTTGTAAATTAAGGCATTTTCCAAAGTGTTGTTTTAACACTTGGTCAACAGTTACTGCTACAGTGGATTAACACCCTCATCTGACATCTCCGAAGTTGTTGCTTTGAAAATGGGCTCAACGTAAATGGCCCAGTTGAGGTAGTGGTCCACACACTCCCCTCCCATCTCTCATGTCATGGGTTTGATTACTGACTGGACCTGGCATGGGAGAGTTTTAAGTTGCTTACAATGGTTTGTTGTGCAGAATCTTGACCAAATAGCATACACAACCTTTCCTAGCCCCTCAGCAGCTGTCCATATGGATGTCCCCCTACATGTAAAAGGTTCAAAGCAATAATAAACCAAGTAATGGCAAAATAGGTACTCTCATCCTGACTCTGATACACAATGGTGTTTAATGAAGGATTTTGGCCAATCAGTGGGCAGCATCACACCATTACCTGACGACTCACAGTAATATGACCTATACAGTATACTATAACTGACCTTAAACCCCATTCTAACATGACACAGTTGTTTCATTAAATCTGATTGGTCAAGCACTATGGTAAAATCCCTGTATACATTTTGGATGTTCTGAAAATAACCCAAGAATAGACAATAGAATTTATGAAAGAGTCAAGACAAGGCTTAAGGTTATTGAGACCTTATGCATAAATGGAATGAATTATATCTTTATGAGAACCTTGTTGAATCTCATTGGATCAATACCTCTTGTTAACCAAGAACTCTGTATAACAGGATAAATTTTAGTTAAAAAGGGGCCCTATTCTGTAGTCCCCGGAGAATCATTCAGAACTTTCCGAGAGTTTGATACCAAAATTGACAGCTATACACTAAATAAATTCAGGCCTGACCTACAGTCTGAGACATAACCTCTCACCTTTATTATTATGCTATCTATAAAAACAGGGTTTTTAAAAGCAATAAGAAATAGCCCAGGGTTGAGCTTATTTTTGACCTGATGGATTACCCAGATTACTTAATATTTAAAATTTTCCAATTAAACATGTTAATATAACTATTTTGACTGACCAAAAACACAAATATTTAGAGAAAAGTAAGATACAGAGCACCTAAAACATGTTAAAGCTTATTTTAGAGCCAGAAGAGTCATTTAGGAATCCTAAATTAGGATACTTAAGAACTGACTGTATCAAGTATTGTTGCTAAGACTGACAGACATACACAGGGAAAAACATACACTATCGTGTTTATGTAACAAACATACATTTGGTAAAAATAAATATATTCCATTCTGTGATTGGAGGCTGTGTAAGTAGGTTCTGTGTAATTAATAAAGTAAGACAAATACTTTATGTGTCCTAATAATGGCTATTTCATTGGAGCCATCCAAACTCATTGACCAATACAGAGGTGTAAATTTCATGGTTTAAACAACTTTTATCAAGCCAACAATTAACAGTGCTCAGTCCTCTCCCCAGTAGGTCCCTTAACCATGTTTGTTTTCTTCATTATTTTTTGTCAACCGTCAATGGTAAGGACGTCTTTTGAATAACAGTAGCAGATATACAATGGTGAAAAGAAGTCTTCTCACTTCTTGAGTTTGTGTCAATACGTTGTGAATATATATGTTTTCAGGATCCCTAGAATGGCATATTACAGTGCAACAAACTCCGAGTTCCCTGGAGTTCAGGATTCAGAGTTGATGTTGTGGAGAAAAAAGGCAATTAAAGAAAAAAAAATACACTTCAGTTGGTGAGTGGTGAGGACAGATAGAATTCCCTGGTGTTTAAAAAAAAGCCTCAATGGTCTAATTAATAAGTGTGGTATTTAATTGCTTGGCTATTGAGTCTATAGCCATGGGTTCAAATTAGTGTTGAAGACGGTAAACTGAAAACCTATTTGCCGACCGAAGACGTTACGTTTGTTTCCTTCTAACCAGAACCGGTCTCGTCACATATTTTATTATTTTAACTTAAGTTTGCCAAAATATTAAGCTAAAACAAATATTTCACAGTATTTTATAAAATTCTATTAATATATCACACATTTTGGCCTCGAAAGTCTTCAAAAAGTCCATCGTGGTTGTTATATGCGAGTTACAGCTCATGTACATGTTTGAAAACTTTTTTCAGAAATCAAACATACCTGGTTTTTCGCCGAATTTCCGCTTTTGGAAATCGGTTCTAAAATTCGCATTCAACCACAACACTAGTTCAAATCCAACTCATCCAGTAAGGCCCTGTACTGATATAGTCTAAGCATTCTGAAATGACTTTATAACCTCAACATTTGACCTACTTTACATTAGTGTCTAAATGCTGACATCGTGAATCAAATAGACTTGGCTTGTGAGTAAAATTTTCTATCACCATATACCAAGTATTTACCTACAAGTTAGCATTACATTATCAATGCAGAGTAAAAACGGCTTATGTTGAATTTCAGTAGATCCATACAAGAGTTTTAGTGTAAACTCCTTATCAAAATGAATAGCTTATATCGTAACCATTTCTGAGAAGGGAATTTAAGTTATTTTATATACTAAGCATATTTCTTACAAAATAACCCAATAGTATTGGAGTTCAGAGACATAAATTGCTCGAAAGATTTTCAACTTTAAAAGGGTTGAGTCACTTTCTTATTGCTTTAGCCCTAAAGTGGCAGAGGTGTGTAATCACCAAGTGTTCCTGTGTGAAATGATATTTAAATAAATCTGTATTTTTGTCTGTTTTAGTATCTAAAGATTGTTATTTTATAAAAGAATGTTCTGTGTGTCATATCCTGCTGATGTCAGAATTTTATGTCATTTACTTTTTGTTTTTATGTCATTCTCACTCCTTAGGTCAGTTAGGTCATGATAAGACATACAACTCCACTCATGTGGGAAACTGGTGCATTCTCCATAGTAAAAAACTCAACTGCAAGCAGTTGCTCAGCGATCAACTTTAAAGGCCATGGTTGAATTTCAAACCCAAAACCACAGAAGTGTAAGGTGAGTCAGTTACCACAGTATTGTTGTAGTCAGGAAAATTGGGAAAATTATGTTTAAACTTCAGTTTACTTAAAGTCACTAAGACTACCTTAATATCAGTGAATTTACATCCTTTGTATGTGATGTTTGAACACGTCTAAGTTGTTTGTTTACATTTTGTATTTTACTAATTCTGTTGATGTAATGTCACCTTCATCCATATTATTATATAGTGTATTTATCCAGTCTAAGCCCATTGTTTGATCCCCCATACCAGATGGTATTTGAAATAAGTTAGATCTAATGTAGTGTTAAAGACTTAGTCTTTTGTATATTGTTTTGCAGTAATTGTTTGGTATACTTATTATCCTCAAGACAATAGTAGATTTTATTAGGTCAAATATAATAGGGATGTTTTAGTATAAATACAGGGAACATTTGAGCTGTTAGTTAGAATGAAATGAGAATGTAAAATGAGAACATGAAATCAGAACATAAAAAGATAATGAAATGAGAATGTAAAATAAGAACAGAGGTAGTTAGAACATAGAAATCAGAATAGAGAATTCTGAATAGTGACAATAGAGAATACAGAGAGAGAGAGAAACAAGTGAGATATAAATAGGAAAGAAACATTAAGAACTTAGGAGCTTTTAAATGAAACATCTGGAACTGTTTGTTAATTATTATTAAATTGTTAAAGCTGTAGATAAATATTAAATTCAAAGAAGATCTCTTGCTACACCACAACCCCAAACCCAAACCACAACAGTATCAGTATGGATGTGATTCCTGGATCCCATCTCCATTGGCTGTGTGAGAAAAGACATGTGCATTAACTTGACCAAGTTGTTATTGGTGAATAGTATATTAATAAAAACTAGGACTCAAAACAATACTTTTCAATTAGCATGTGATTTCAAAATGTGGAGGGAAAAATTGGAGGATTTCAAGAAAAAGATAAGATATCCACATTGTGAGAGAGGATCAAGATGGACAAATTAAACTGCAGCAATTTGTGTCCAAACTATAAGTGGAAAGGGAGTTTAACAGTATGTCTAGTGTAGGGAATTGGAATATTGCATTCTATTATCCACCATGAGATGTATTTGAGCCAAATAGGGGGACATACGGACTGGAATATATATTTTTGTATTCCCCAAATCCATTTATCTCAGAAATAGTGCAAGATAGAGCCATTTGGGCTGAATTTTTGACCTGAATGAGAAATGCAAAGGTGTATGCCTGTTTTTTCAAAAAAAATTATTCTACGGGCAGTTTGTCAGCCATGTTGAACTTTTACGCTGAACAGAAAAACACATTTATCATACATGAAGTGAGACAGAGCAATTTTGGCCAAACTTTGGCTTTGAATGGTGTATGGTAAAGCAAAAATGCTCCTTACCCTTAATAAGGGTCAATACCCTTAACCCCAAAACATCAATCTGGCCTTTCACTGTGATCTTTATTATACCTTTATTAATAACACAGTATGCTTGGCTCTTCTGTAATTATATTCAATTCATAAATTCAAATACATGTTGCTATGACTACAGGGAACAGTGTGAATGTGGCTTAAGTCAAACTACAAAAGGCCATGAAGAAAAAAAAGTGTGTAAGATCTCAAAATTACAACATCATCGTGGCTATAATTTTAATATCTCTTTAACGGAGATGAATTCTTGGGAGTCTGGTCGCTTTTCATGTTTCAGAATGAAGATGACCTGTGGTAAAAATATCCAAGGGTCGTGTGGTAATGCTCACTAGAGCAAGTGGATAAATTTCATTAGTGCTTTTTCCATGACTTGAGTTATATGGCCATTCCTCCGGTAAAAAAAACACAACTACCAGCACAAGTCAAGCCACATACAGTAAACTAATCAAATTGTGCTACTTTAAGAAATGTTTGATAGGTAGGATTGCAATGCAATTTCAATTTGGATATCAAACTCTAATTTGACTAAATATATTGATTGTAATATTGAAATAATCCCTTCAATTTGTAAGTTGTATTATTGACTGCAATGAGTGCTTCATTGGTCAAAGATACATAAGATATTTAGTAAAAATTAAAAGACTGGATTACTGTACTGTTAGTGTAAACTCCTTAAAGATCTCAAATTAAATCATCCAACATGAATATTGATGATAAAAATATAGCGTAACATGAGCACTTGGATTGCCTATACCTCCGCCAAGGCCTAACACATCCAAATATTGCTTTTGAGTGCAATGCTGAAAAGTCCTTTAAAAGGTTCCTGGATGATCCAGTAATTTTCTGAGCCCTTCATGTTCAACTGTAATAATTAAATTGAAGGTTGCCACATAATTGGGTGAAGTGTTTATTACTTTTTCACAACTGTTATGTAATTCATCTTTTGAATTTATCCGAGATATTAACTTTTCAAAATATGAAGTGGTACAACTGTACATCATATCTCCCTGGCTACCATTCAGTTACATACTGTCATTTCCTGTATCAAGTCCTATGGTCTTTTACAAGTTGGGGACAGGTTACTATTTGAGATAAAAAACCACTCCAGTGTTCGGGGTGTGACAACACTTTACAACTGGCATCTGAATTGTCATGTTTGGTTTTTCATGAGCTTTACTTCCAGTTACTGGACCTATTTGATTCGGGATGTACTAAAAGTTTCTTTTCTCACATTGGTGGGATTCCGAAATTAAAAATGGGGTGGAGGGGGTGGGTGTGTTTAATACGGAGGGGGCATTTATACAGATAATTACTCAAACTTCAAACCTCTGTATACAGTAGACTTCAGTCAAGTTTAATCTCAAAAGACAAAACAAATTGCTTCTATTTAACAAGAATCTCCAGATCCCAGGGTGATTATTAATAGATAAGCCCATATTATGGCCTGATACAATAAAATCTCTACAGTTTAACCTCCTATTATCCAAACATTCATTTTTATGAACTCATTTCCACTGTTCCAAATTTATATTCCCAACTGTTTCAGAGAAAAATGTCTCTCCTACTGTGCAAATCTTCTATCATGCAAACAAAAATTACACACTCATCATGGTTGGATAACAGAGTTTCTACCTTGTTTGTTTCCACTTAACAGAATTCAATGTAAGGAATTGACTGTATAAAGACAGAGGTCAAATTACAATGACAGCAGTTTTTAATAGTTTTACCGTGTATTTATTTGTCCCCTCAACCCCTGTGGACAAACCGCTGGCTTTTATAATGTGAAGGAAAGAAATTAAACCAGACGAATGGTTTGACACATAGCCATCAGGTGAATCTCTATTCAAGAAATCAGCTCCCACCCAGTCCCAAAAGGAATGTTTTTAAACATTTTAAACCCCTTTCCTGACATATTCTCGGTCAGTATAACCTTTTTTAAGTGGATGTCTATAAAAGATCTTCTCATCTTTGTTCAGCTTAAGAATTGAAAAGTTTGCGTAAAATTAATCATTTCTAGGAGTTTAGTGTCATTTTGTCACAAGCAAAAGGTTCTTTTATTTCTTCACTAAAGAGGTAGCCTTGTAGCTTAGAAACTGCTTGCTGACATTAAGGCTGATGGTTACATATCTGGTTGATGTCAGATTTTCAAAATGTTTTTTATTTATTCACTTAAAAAGAAGGCCCTCTATTTTGTAATGATATTCTCACATTTAGGCAAGCGGTTTCATATCTGATAGCTGGCAGATTTCCAGAAGGTTCTTTTGTCTATTCACCAAACAGAAAGCCCTGTAGCTTTGTAATGGCATGCTTAAACTTGGGCAAGCAGTTTCATATCTGATAGCTGGCAGATTTTCAAAAAGATATGCTTTTATTTATTCACCAAAGACAAGGCCCTGTATCTTGGTAATGGCATGATCACATTAAGGCAAACAATTCCATATCTGGTCGCTGGCAGAATTTCAAAATGTTCTTTTATCCATTCAACAAAGCCCTATCGCTACTCAGGCACATGGTCTCACATCTGGTTGCTGGCAGATTTTTAAAAGGTTCTTTTCTTCATTCAATTAACTGAAGGCCTCTAACTTAGTAATGACAGGTTCTAATTTTGGCAAGCAGTTACATATCTGATAGCTGGTGTATTTTCAAAAAGTTCTTCCATCTATTCACCAAAAAGAAAGCCACGTATTCTGGTGATGACATAATCACAGTAAGGTATTACTAAGCAGTTTTGCATCTTGTGGCTGGCAAATTAAAAGGTTCTGTTCTTTATTAAAAATGCCACTAAAAAGTCCAAATGTATATGTCAAAAATACCAAAGCTTATGAAATCTTGCATTTGGACCACCTTTTGAAATTTAATGATAAAAGGCAAGAATCAATAGAATTATGTGATGGATCACAAATCTCACAAGAATATCCGATAATTAGAGGTAGTATAAAGGTGTCAGCTCAGTAGAGAGTTTCACAGACTCTCTCAATTTTCACAGTTCTTCTGATGACCAAAGAAACTGCACATAATGGTGATGGTTTAACATTTCAAAAGAGTGATAATTAATCAAAACAAGAATAAAAGAGATTTTGTGACATGATACAGTGTCCCCTTCGCTTCAAAATTATACTAATAACTTGACGTCAGAGTAATTTGTAGTAATCTTTTATCCATGTCATGTTCTGTCCAATTATTCTAATTCTAATAGTATTTTTATAGCGCTTAATCTCCCCAGTAAACATTTTTGGGTTTTGCAGACATTTGAAAGGAAACGTTTGGCAAAGGTTAAAAAATGATGGGTTCGAAAACCATTTGTAATAGAATGTTTTTAAAATGTTTTATGTATACCGTTTATTAAACGTTTAATGATAAATGTTAGAAAAACGTTATAAATGAACATAATAATGTCTGAATGATAATGGGGTCAGAGGTCAAATTCAATATCTTTGTATGGTTGCTCACTATTGAAAATATTATTTTTATGTCTAAAATTGTAAAATAGTGGCTTAGAAATTGTGCCCCCATTCAATTCTTACTTTTAGGGATTGCATGTGGAGCAATTTTTTACAAAGTCCTCTAAAATCCCCTATTATTGCTCACCGCCATCTTTGTTTGGACATGTTTGAAGGTGAAGGTTTAAAAATATGAGTTTAAAAAATGTTTTTGATAGAATGTTTTTAAAACATTTGACAAACAATGTTGTTTAAACATTTTATGTGTACTGTTTTTCAAACATTTCATGATGAATGTTTGAAAATCATTTCCAGCAAAACCTTCATTGCTTCAGCTATTTTATATATATTTTAAAAACGTTTCCAGTCAAACCTAGCTTCTTGAGTTATTTTATAAACATTTAATAAATGTTTTCAGTTAAATTGTTTGTATACAGAATGTTTATAAAATGTTTTTAAACATTACAGTCTAAATGTTTACTTGGAAATATTTAGAAAACCATAAGATAGGGTTTAAATAAGTTTTAAAAACATTTTGTAAACGTTTAAACCATTTAAAAATGTTTCTTGTGCTTACTGGGTCTATCTAAAGACGGACTCTAGGTGCACCAAACAGAAAAAGCAGAAAACTATAATCATTAACCTGAGACATAGCAGGGGTTAGTGCCACAGAGAGAAACCGGGAAAAGGAGAAATTAGGGGAGGATATGCTTGTGCAAAGAGATTTTGAGCTTCTTTCTGAATGAGTGGAGAGAAGTGGCTGAACATACATCATCAGGCAAATCATTCCAAATCTTTGGAGCATCATATGCAAAGCTGAGACCAAAATGCTTAGAGGACTTATATGCCGAAGGGGCAAAGTGTGGGACCTCAAGGAACACACCATCAGCTTGGCTTTTACGTGTGTTATAGACACTATGTCTAGGTTTAAGGAAAGGTACACAATAGTTTCGATAACCACTATAACTTGATCACCAGTGAGGCAGTCTTGAATATGGAACGATGTTCCATTATTAGCATCACAGCGGTTGTAGTTCAAGAAAAAAAAATATATTGAACTATTACATGATTATTTATTGAAATATACTAAAATTATAGAAAAGTGTGTGGAATGTGACACAATTTTTTTTTTTTTCGTATATAGGGAAACTTATAGGAGTATGTGGTATGAGTATTGTGTTGTTAATCTTTATGAGATATATCTTTTTAAAAATATCTAATGGGGAATACTTTACTTTTTATGCACCATTTTGTACAATTAATAAATAAAATAAATGCATATTTAAAGAAAAATGTGAAAAAGGCTGTCATGTATATTATAATAAGGGGTACCAGCGAATACTTCAATTTTTAACTTGTCATTCAGTAGGTCCATTACTGTCAGACCATAATAGGGTTATTTTGTCAGATAAGGGAAGAATCATAAAGTTAAAGAGACATTTCAGTGTAAAACAGTAGTTTAACAAGAGATCTTCCTGTGATCTGTCAACTTGATGCTTGCTAAAATAAAGGTCAAATTGTCCAAATAGGGGCTCTGTACTATAGCAACAACACAGTTAACAAAACACCTCGGATAATTACAATAAACATATTAATTTTTTTCCATACTAATTCTGTATACCTTTAATATATGAATTTTAGAGCCAATTCAATATATTAGATATTAATTCTTGTTAATAGTGTTAATAAACAAGTGTAGCTCTTCTTTTGAGCTAATCGTGAATATCTGGTAGCTAAAAACACCGACTGCTTCTGTTTGTCCAGTTTCTGATTTTGCTAAGAAAACTTCTTTACGTCTCTCCTTTCCCTTATTTCTTCCCTAGCCAAAGATGTTTAAACACATGCGAGGGTCCTTTCCTTAGCATCACTTCACTTGTGGTAACTGCACAGATCAGAAGTGTGTGTGTATTTGTGTGTATGTAGCCACTCAATAAGTCTGATTGACTTGGCCATTCCTAAAAACGCAGTGAATTATACTTCTCTAGTAATATTGGGATTTTGGACATATATATATATATATACCTGCAGGTATCTGTGTTGTGAAACATTGGCTAAGATTGAATGTTCAAGGAAAGGTTTTTAATTTGAAAATTATTAAAAATTTTTTTGACATTGAATATTAGTATTATTTGAGTTGAGTGAGGACTATTTCAGTGTGTAAGAATAAACAGATGAAAATTTACTGAAATGTAAATGTTAAAAGGAACATGGATATATTTACATATACAAAAATATATATAATTCATATACAGTTTCATGATTAAACTTACTTCTTCATTGATAAATAAAATTAGTGAATTTTCAGGACTTGCCCCTAAAATTGAAAAAAAAAATGTTTGTTGAGGAAAGCTGAAAACATTTTTAATATTATTTTATGGGATATTATTAATTGTAAGTATTAACATCTACATATTTATAAGCCTTGTCTGAATTTTAAATGCTAAATTAAAATAATTTTCTGAAATTTGTTAAAATATGTCAAGTTCACTTTTGAAAGAAATATCAAGGGTCAAGTTAAATTATTGTATTAACACCAGGAAAATCAGATGCAGAATTGTGGCATACATACGCAATATTAAAATATTTAAAACATAAACTTATCGGGTGAAACAACTTAGCAGACAAATTTTCACTTTTAACAGAAGGCATATTTCTCTGGCCTATGAGGCATTTAAATTTCAAGGTATTTTGTCATAAATGAAAGGTGCTTTTTCTGTGTTAAATTTAAATGTCATTTTTTTATGGAAACATCCTTAATTTTCTTTTCAACATAATAGCGTGCATATCATTGGAATTTGTTTTTAAAATAGAAGAAGACTATTTTTACAGTGAGTGAAACTGATAACTAATTCAGTACAGAACATTAAGAAATCCTGATTTTGAGAGAGTAAAAATTCATAAATTGAATATTTGGACAATAGAAGCTTGGAAAAAAGAGGCTGGGCTTCATAGAGTAAGAAATGTAAAATTCGCCAGGAATCTAAAATTCGCCACCTGTAAAACCTTAGTTAATTTTATGAAGAAAATGATGTTTTGGTCTAAAAATTGGTATTTTTCAGTTCAAAAAGCCATAATTTACTATACATTCAACAAATTTCACCACAGTTCATTTATTTTATTAGTATTTTCACATGTGGCGAATTTCAGATATGTGGCGAATTTTAGATTTCTTACTCTACATCATACAATTGTGAAAAAAGATTAAAACATTGTGTTTTGTAAAGCCAAAGATAATGGCTTTGGGGGAATTTAATTAAATATTTTCCAACCCTAACGTTTAGATAATATGATTCATATCAAAGATCAGGGAGCTTGGTACTTATTTTCTGCTTACAGGATTCTAAAATGATGCTTCCGTAGTCTCAACTTTGGCCCCATCCATTGCTGGTTTTGAAGTCAGGGGCATTGTTTGCAAGTTCCTATAGGTTGGGAAGCAAAATCATGAAGGTTGGGAAGGATTTCGAACATTTGTAATATTTTGGAACAGTCAGCAACTTTGCTTCCCGACCTGGGGGCGGGGCGGGATTTTCAGCCAAAACCTATCTTAATGCCATTGTATTTCTGTTATGGCCTATCGTATTAAAATCATATAGACCTGGGCCCAGTTTCACAAAGGGCTACTAAATATAGAAGATAGTATGCTATTGAAGCTAGATCTTACTAGACCCTTAGTAGCCACTACAAAAGTGTTCAACTGAGCTGATACTTGGGACCTATCAAGTTCCTGAGACAGCAGGGCTTCTAGTGAGGACAGCCTACCAATTACTGCAGTAAAAAACCATCTCAGCGAAACAGATAGTATAGGTTTAGTAGACTACTAGGACTTAGCAGCCTACTAAGGAGATAGTAGGCCTTTGTGAAACTGGGCCCTGGATGTTTTGGATCCTGACTTTGACCCCAAAGATGAAATAAAGACTCGTGAGCCAACTTCATTGTATCACTTTTGATAGACTTTTGGTAAACTATTGTGGTTTTGAGGTCAGGAGCATTTTATTGCGAGTTCCTATAGGTAGGGAAGCAAAATCAGGAAGGTCAATCTAATCTAATGTGGACTTTTATAGCACTTAATCCCCATCGCTGATGGACTCTAAGGCGCAACTGAACATAAAGCAAGGCAATTAATATTAATCCGAGGACATAGCCAGGTCAATCCCAGGACATAACCAGGTCTCAAGAAGGATTTCCAACATTTTTAACATTTTGGAACAGTCAGTGACTTTGCTATCCAATCTTGGGAGTCGGGATCTTCAGCCTGACCTAATTTAATGTCATTAGGTCTAATCTATCACCAGTTAAGACTAACCGTATAGCTGTTGTGGCCTGTCATATTAAAATCATACTGGCCTGGGAAATTTTTGACCCTGACCTAACCCAAAAGATGAAATAAAGTGGCTACAAGCTTTTATTCCTCCACAATCTGGAGGGTTAGGGAAATGGGCCTGTCATCTCATATCTGTGGTCCATCCAGTCAGATTGAAGTCATATGAAAGTCAGATAGGTAGTTCCCAGACTGATCCCAAGGGTCGGGATTTGTATTTTCCCACCATTTTTGGCACTTTTATACCCCAGCTCTCAAGTCAGGTTCTATCCCGACAATCCCTGAATATGGAACCAGGCCTCGAGGTGCAACATAGAAAAGCGATAGGAAAAAGATTATTATTTGTCATTTGTCATGAAATGTCACAACTAGTGAAGCCTCCAGTATTAGTAGAGATTCTACTATATTTCTTTAGAATTATAAAAACAAAGTTTGTTTTTTCCTTTAAAAGTTGTAACATTCTCGTGGGTGTCTCAAGGTGTTTATTCTCATCCCAACTCTTAACTGAAGTAGGAAAGTCTGTAAGTGTGCTCTGATTGTCACTGGTTATCAGTGCACAATTTTGACTTACTTAAGCTTGTACTGCATCAACAAATCAACAAGATAGCGGGTGTCTAATACACAAGGGTAAAATTTCTGACAGAGTTGAGCCAATGTGTTGGAAGGTGTTGAACCCGAAACAGTAATGGCTAGAGTAGGCAATGTGAAAGTCACCACTTGGTTGTGCCATTTGAAAGTAAAACAAATATTTTGCCCATTATCTATCTCTGTATATGTCCACCCATAGTCCTCACTGAAACTTTATGACGTACATTTCTTTGTCATAAACAATACAAAACTAGTCCCTGCCTAACAATGACAACTGTTTTTTCTGCGACGTCTGGTGAGCGTTACGTAAACAAATTCTACGTACTTGCGTTGATAGCCGCTTAAACAAGATGCAACAATCCAGAGAAGATCTTCCTGAATATCAATGGTCTACTTGGTCACTACACTTATCATGTTTACTTAATGACTTCTGATTTATGTTTTTTGGATGGTGTGCCTTAGAATCCGCTAATTCAGAGATTAAACACTTGGATACCTGCTACCTGAAGACAAAATTATCAAATCTGTGAGCAGAGTTTGCATGAAGGGATATCAGAGGCTTTGCTCAATTACAATATGTAAAATTCCCACATATCAGAGAAATAGAAGGACTGGTGTTTTCAATGGTATATTTCACACTTCTAACTCTCAACCAAATTCATTATGAGAACACCAGCGATAGATCTCTCTCAAACACAGGGATGATGCAAGTAAAAATATAGCCACAAAAAAAAATTCAAATTGTGTGGGAGGATATAAAAATAGACGTCAATAATCTCAAAAATAAGTGGCTTAATAATAAACCTGAGTGGCCATGAACCAATGAAGAAGTGCTGCTCTTTGATCAGTCTTGATCAAAAGAATTAAAAAAAACTTTCTAATCTTTGTTCTTTTTAAGTTCTTTTCTTCCCAGTGATTGAAAGCCTTAAAGTTTTTGGGGTTTTTTGGCTTCTTTTTTACAACAAATGAAGTTAGTTTTAATGTGCATATCTATTTTGCCATAGTATATATTTAGAATAAAAAGTTGGTGTATTTTGCTGAACACGTGCGATTGAATACAGAAAATCCAGGCTTCTGTATTTGGATCCTAACAAACAAGGGATGCAAGATTCTTTTGATGTTGTTTGTAGAAAAACTGTCTGGGTATCTTGGCCATTTTTAGACCCATCATTAACAAATTTGTTGATTGCCTTATATTACAAATGAATTACCTTATTATCAATAGAGATTTACAAAATGATAATTACAGAGAATTCCCTACATTTTATCTTCTTTTATCGATTTTAAATTTTGAAGGGCCACAAGCCCAGTAGATGCTATTTACTGTTATTTCAGTAGTACTTCTGTTATCCAACTTTTTATTATCCAGACATTTACTTTTTCTAAAACAATACCCCCATTGTCCAAAAATTGTTTATGTTTACCCTTGTAGAGTAAGAAATCTAAAATTTGCCACATATCTGAAATTCACCACATGTGAAAATACTAATAAAATAAATTAATTGTGCTGAGATTTGTTGACTGTATAGTAAATTAAGGCTTTTTGAACTGAAAATACCAATTTTTAGACAAAAACATAAAATTAACTAAGGTTTTAGAGGTGGCGAATTTTAGATTCCTGGCGAATTTTAGATTTCTTACTCTATTGTAATTCAGCCAGTTTGTCTGTCTGTTTATTCAGAAAAACTCTACATGAGATTAGGGTTACAATTTTACACAAGGTGTTGTCTGTCTGTTGGTCAGTCCTCCTCAAAGTAATCACTACTTTATAAATGCAATGCTTATCTTTCTTTAAAATCTAATTCTCTAATATAAATGCAGTTCTAAACTAAAACTAGTGATAAAATGAAACCTGAGATTTATTCAAAAAAAAGTTACTGTCACATAAATATATAAAACATATTCCCAGTCATTGTCATAATGTTTCCTTATATTTTGAATAGAAGAATGACCTCTTAAAACTTCTTATCAGTGGTTTACTGGTGATTTACTGAGGTTTAGTCACATGATTATCTGATTAGTGTGTGATTTAATGCAGATAATCCATGCTTGGAAGTGTAAGTGATTTCAAAACAATCTGTATTTACCTGGTACATTTAGCATCATACTTTCAAATTATGATAAGAATAAATACCTCAAATAATGTCACATATATCTTGAATCGTGCAATACTTTGGAATGTTTTTAGACATATCATGTAATCATGTGTCTTATATAAGATTGTAGAAATTTAAGGGTATTTAAGTTAAATAATGAAAATAGTAATAAAATGGTCTTAAAAGAAAAAAAAATCTGTTAAGAATCAAAATAGTCAGATTGATTTAAATAACTCCATAGATATCACATAGCCAAATTAGCTTGGATTAAAATTATTCAAGAATGATATTGTATTACCATCTGGTTGAAGATCTGCTTTTCAAACCACTCATTGTACGAGTCATTAACCTATTTCATATTTGTTCATTTGAATGAAACCTCCCTCCCAAGAGCTCATAAATTTTTGTTACCCCGCCAGATTACCTAACAAATACTCTAAAAACAGCCATTAATATATCTTATAGGACACTGTTGCATTAACATCCATGTAAAAAGTATTTAAAAATTAGCCTACCAAAATTTCAAACAACCTCCATACCACATATCTCTAGAGTAAGAAATCTAAAATTCGCCAGGAATCTAAAATTCGCCACCTCTAAAACCTTAGTTAATTTTATGAAGAAAATGATGTTTTTGTCCAAAAATTGGTATTTTTCAGTTCAAAAAGCCTTAATTTACTATACATTCAACAAATCTCATCACAATTCATTTATTTTATTAGTATTTTCACATGTGGCGAATTTCAGATATGTGGCGAATTTTAGATTTCTTACTCTAATTAATGCCCCATTCACACTACAGGCGGTACGCCCCACTGTAAAAAGTTTTTCTCGGTGGGAGAACCACCTCCTGGTCCCCCCACTTCGTCCAAGTTGTTCACACTACAGGTGGATGGGTTTTTTTAAGTGTCAATAACAGTAGAATGACAGTACTATAAACATTGGACACGTTGAAGCAACCTCAACTCACCTTCAGTAGCCGTCGAATAAACAAGTCACCTTAATTTGTCACTTTGCAGCAAAATACGACCAAATCACAACCTTATGTACACCGTGGACCACACTTTTGGTAACCCTAGTAAGAAATTAATAGTGCATGTGCAAAATTGTCTACGTATGAAACTTTTGGAAACGACCGTGGGACTCGCAAGGTAACGGATGGTTCGGCACTGACTCGCAGGGTCGTATACTGATGTCAGACGGACAGGGATGTTTCACCAAATGCGGGTTACCGTGGGAGATACCACCTGTAATGTGAATTGGGTATAAGTGCACGGGGCAACCAGCTTTCCATTGCTTCGTCTAGACCCAACAAACACATGGTAAAGCACAGTTTTACAGTAGCTGCTCGCACTGCATGAAACTAGCTCCCACAAGCCATCAGAACCTAGGACAGTATCACTGGATTTGATGACAGTTGAAGACTTACCTATTCAGATTAACATACCCTGTATCATAGTGTTCTCCCTATCAGACACAAGTGGACTAACCAATCTTGCATACCAGCGCCTTAGAGGATTTGTTCATCAGTTTCGTGCTTAATAAAATGCTTCTTTTCTTCATTCATTCTTAGAAATGGCTGAGAAATTAAAAGCCAAAAATTGAAGTTTTTATATTTACTGGTGTCCCTTACAATGGATACTAATTTTTTTTTGTTTTGTTTGGAATTTTTGAGATAAATATTGATTTATTTGGCCTATTATTGAACTGGTGGATAATAAAAGATAAAACAACAACCAACATGGTGCATACTTTAAACTTTTAAGCAATTCCATTGTTTTGTCATCTCTCACGATAAAATTTTGAAATTTACACCACAGGGGTAACGTTTTCCTACTGTATGCAATTTAATGTCACATGGAATTTTTATTTAGAAACTTTGCAGGGAATTTAGAAAAAAAGAGCATATGATATGAACAGACTGAGCCCTGTTTCAAGACATTTTTCAACTGATAATCACACACATAACCACATGACGTTTTCAGTACAAGAGTGGTTTACACTTAAGTTTGAACCCAGTCAGATGGGAGGACACAAAAGACAAGAATTGTCTCAGATTTTCAATCTACATACTCTACCACCAGTGTAGGTAATAACCAGCATACGCTTATGAGCAGGCGTAAAAGTTTCCAAATAGTTAACAAGTTTGACATGTAATAACTTGCCTCTCACTAGTGTGATATTGGTTTTAAATTTGGATCATGGCAGAATGCCATTGAGGGCATATCCTGTTAAGATCTTAGCTATTGAAAATGAAGTAAAGTTCTATAAATTTTGAGGTTTGGGTACATGTTTAGTGGACCTTGGACTCAATTTAACCCTTAAAAACTTCAAGGTACGTGATATACAATATCAGATGTATATTTTTACTTGAGGGTCTACTTTCTTATTCAGTAAAATCACCAACTCACTTTTTCAGAACAAGTTCTGTGTAAATGCATACTCAGGCTGTGATGATTTGCACAAATGGTCATATATGATACAGGCAATAGAAATATATCCTACCAGTAATGAGATAGTGACCCAAGTCCTGTAATTAGGTTCATCAGTGAGTTCCAAACTAATCAGTGCTAGATATCATATGGTCAAAACCAGCACGCTGTTATGAAATTTGTATGTTGTATGCAGTATCAACTTAATTATCTATATGTCTGTTACTTCAATAGAAAAGATTTTTATACAAGTAGAGTAAGAAATCTAAAATTCGCCAGGAATCAAAAATTCGCCACCTCTAAAACCTTAATTAATTTTATGAAGAAAATGATGTTTTTGACTAAAAATTGGTATTTTTCAGTTCTAAAAGCCATAATTTAGTATACATTCAACAAATCTCACCACAATTCATTTACTTCATCAGTATTTTCACATGTGGCGAATTTTAGATATGTGGCGAATTTTAGATTTCTTACTCTACAGCTGCTATATTATTGAGTGGAATATTTGCCATAAGTAGACACAGCATTTAGGTTTCCGCAGTTATCAGTGCAAAATGTAAGGATAACTGGAAGTTACACTCAGCCATCACTTAAACCTGGTTTCATCTCTTGTGTCTAGTGAAGTGTCAAAATCCTAGTAAGAGATGATACAACAGCACATTGTGTTGTTCTACACATCATTGTCCATAGATCAGTAGCTAAGTAATGTTACATCACAACTCCAAACAAGTCAGATAACCATTACAGTGATTGATTAACAATTGAGTAAGTTGAAACAGAGTTAGATTGCTAGTTAACCTTTTTTTGGCTAAACTGAAGGAAATGGAAGTAAAATTGTAACAACAAAATCATCAGTCTTAAAGCATTTTCAAATTTTGACTTAGACCAGTCATCTACTGTGGTCTACTTATGTATGTATTTCTACTCACCTAAAGTACAATTCCCTACTGTTTTGTACTGAGTTTATATTCTATTTTAATAATCTTCTATTGCACAAATAGAATCTATGTCACTTCACAAGAATTTAATTACAGAAAATCTACTGTATTAAATCACTGCAATAAACTGGAAAGCACTCGTGGATCACAGACCTCTGCCAAGTAGCCCTATATTGTAATTTAACCCAACTATGGCTTTGGTATTTTGAATCTCATAATTATCTCCCGCCTGCGGCCGAAGGCCGTGGTCAGGAGATTATAAAACGCCTTCTGTTCGTGCGAGCGTCTGTCTGTCCATGTGTGCGTCCATCCGTTTGTCACAATTTTATATAAACCTTAATATCTCATTCATTTATAAAGATACCTTCACCAAATTTGGGGGAATGGGGGAATGTTTATGGCTATGAAAACCTGTCTGTGCAAAATTTTGACCTCATTTTGAAAAACTAAATCTTGAAATATTCCAGCTAGCTTCATCAAATTTGCATAAAAGCTATATGGCTAGAAAGGCTAGCCTGATAGTAATTTTGGCCTAGTTCAAAATACAAAATGGCCGCCATATCACATGTTTAATGTCAAACGGGGTTATCCTATTAAAAAGGCCTTATATCTCCCTTTATATTGCTCCTAGAGATTCGGAATGTGAAAATAACTTGTAGGAAGTCATGGCAAGTTTGAAAAATAAAATGGCCGCCATAGCCAATTGTTTGAAAATCATAAAGGTGCTCTAAATTTTGAAATATTCCAGCTAGCTTCATCAAATTTGTGAAAACAACTTAAAGGAAGTCATGGCGTGAAACTCTTTTCCAATTGCTTTCTTTTACCTTTGACCCCTTCTTCAATGTCAAGGGGGGTTATCTTACTACAAAGTCCTTATTATAATCTCCTTTAGTTCTCCATTATTACTGATTCTAGGGCGGGAGATAACCGCTGCGGCAGTGGCCTTGTTGGGTAGTATGACTATGAATTTTCAAAGTACAGTGAAAATGTGAATTTTTGAAATTCAGGATTCAACATAGTCTGGATCTTTCTCAAAATTGAATCGCTTCTTAAAAAATTCATAAAGATCTTTCAATTACCTTTGGAGAAATCTTGAACACAAAGGCAAAGGCATTGAAAATTCAGTGAAAATGGGAGTTTTGTAGTTACCGGTAGAACTTAGCCATAACCAGAATGAAATCCTGAGGATATGTGAGGTTCTTAGTTTAATACAGACTCAACTGTAAATGTATAAGGATAAAATTCCAGCCTACACATCAATAATATGAAGTGTCTGGTTATTGTGTGAACTACGGACAAATAAGGGAAGATGAGTTAATTTATTACTGCTGTAAATATTTATGGTACGGTTCTTTCCACATCCTCAGTTCAATTTCAGCTTCAAACTAATGTGGAACTATATCAAAGTGATTGCAATAACACAGGTGTTACTTCTTAATGTTTCCGCCATAATAATAATAAGAAGAAGAAGTGTCACATTCGCCAAAGTATGTGAAATTCGCCCACAGGGAAACCCTTTAAAAATTGAGATAAAATAATAAAAATCTATGTTAATCTTCCATTGGGGAGAATGAGAGGTCAACTGTAATAAAAAAACATCGTAAATCCATGAAGAATTCTCAACAAGTCAAGGATGAAGAAGTGGTTTTCCCGACCGGCAAATATTACATCCTGTGGTGAATTTCACATTTTTACTCCACTATTGAACAGTAGTGTTCACACCACTTTAATATTGTTTTTCTGATATAATTTCCTGTACCGTATCTTATCTAGAGCATGTCCCGGGTATAAATTACTTCCAGATACCTTTGCTGACCTGGGACCATTTTTACAGACATTCTAAATTTTAGAATTATTTTTATTCTTACACAATTTTCCAAATGTCAATGAGAATCTACTCACACAGGTCATTTTAGGAGAAATCTTATTAAGGAATTTTCACAATAACAATAAATATCAACTAGAAAAGAACTCAGACAGCACAGACCTCTGGATTTTTAAATTTTTTTTTTATGTCACATTCAACAGCCAGGGTCATATTGCGATGGGTAGTTTACAGGTGGAGGAACCACTGCATACTAGATGGTCAAGATTCTGCATTGTAAAACCACCGGGCATTTGCAAGTAAAGTACCAACTTTCCAACACGAAGTGCTCAGGTCGAGATTCGAACCAGCGACCTCAAAGGTTGAAGGCGAGCACTCTAACTACTACACCATGGAGCCCCCTCACAGACCTCTGGCAAGAAGGTCTTTATCACCCATGTTTGTTCCTGTTCTGGTTCATTATATCCAGAGAAGGTCATCGATGACCTAGTGGTTAGCAAGTGGTCACATCTAGGGGTCACATCAAGTGACAATGCTGAGGACCTGTCCCAATATGACCCTGGCTGTTGAACGGGACGTAAAACCCCAACTTTGACATTGTCATTGTATCCAGAATATTACTGAGATCTGGATCAAATTTAGGTAAATTCTGGGATCTGGATCAAACTTAGGCAAATTCTGGGATCTGGATCAAACTTAGGTAAATTATAGACATTATTGTGGGAGAATCATAGGAACCTTATCCTGTATTTTTTTGCCAAATTATCTGATAATTTATTATGGAGGTATATATTTTGTGAATTCCCGAATGTTTTTAGGGAATTTGCAAAATCCCTAAATGGACCAAGGAATTCACAAATTCCCTAAAATTTCTAGGGAATTTGCAAAATCCCTGAAATTTTAGCTAGGGATTTCATGAAATGCCTGAATACATTTTATTCTGCTAACATTTATTAACAGTTAATGCACATAATTCATTATCATCCTTCTTAGGACCATATTTATAATACCATAAAATAATATGATAGGGGCAAGATTTATTTACAGATAAAAACTAAGATTAAAAATGAAAGTTAATTATTTTGGGGGGGATGGAAGATCACCTAAGAATGCTAACATTTATTGAATGAATATTATTTATTGTCTCTTCTCAGGTCTGAACAAAACCTTTAATCTATCTAAACCTTACACTACTTAAGACAACATGCCCTTCTATTGGTCCCTTTGATACAAATACTGAAAAAGCCCTGTCTCAGAATACTGAAAGATCCTTCAAAAATATCCTGGATTCAGACGTTGATCCAAATCACCATCCAAATCATTTGTTCCTTATTCCATTGTCAACATTATCTGAAAATTTCATCATAATCCATCAATAATTTTTACAGAGACAAACAAATACTCATAAAAAGTTAACAGTTTTAATAGGTAATTATAATAATAACAGTGAAAAAGGTTCATGTGTCAATTTGAACTAGATTTCAATTTAAAGTATAAAAATTGTGTTAATATTTCTACTCATAGCATTAAGCACCAGATGTTGTTATGAAGTAGGCAGTAATTTTAAATCAAGTAGTCTTTTTAGTAAGTTACAGTACATACATGTTTTAATTTTTAAACTATAAAATAAATTTGGTCCTTCCTTGTACCACTTCATTGGTTACGCAGACCATCACATAAAGGTACAAAACAATAATACACGCCCATGTTTTTCAATAACTTTGTACACAAACAGTTATCGTTTTTGATCATTAAAATGTTCAAATGAGGAGGTGTATATTCTATAAGTAAATATTTCCTACAGGGAGTTGTATATTGGACAAGTAAATAATTTTTTATTAAAAATAAGAAACACTATTTTTGCATTGATCAGAACAGTTGTTTTACCACCTCAGCCAAGGATGTGTTATTTTCATGACTGTCTGTTTGTTTGTTAGAGTAAGAAATCTAAAATTCGCCAGGAATCTAAAATTCGCCACCTCTAAAACCTTAGTTAATTTTATGAAGAAAATGATGATTTTGTCTATAAATTGGTATTTTTCAGTTCAAAAAGCCCCAATTTACTATACAGTAAACAAATCTCACCACAATTCATTTATTTTATTAGTATTTTCACATGTGGCGAATTTCAGATATGTGGCGAATTTTAGATTTCTTACTCTAGCAGGATTACACAAATACTATTGGTTGGATTTTCCTGGGATGAAAACAACCAGAAGATGGGTTCTGCTCCAGCTTAGATCCCATTAAATTTAGAGAGTCATCTGGGTCACTGTTTTGATCAAAAAAATGATTCGGATTTTCCCATTTACTTATTATTATGTGTGTCTTGGTGTAGGTATGCACTCCCAGAATTCTCTTGTTAAAATTAACACGTTAAATTTCAGTTCACAAACTGAAAGCTATATTGTACGGTATATTATTCCAAGGATTATTTATTAAAAATGCATCAGAAGCTATGGATTCAATATCCCTGATGGGGGCCACAGTGGCGCAGTGGTAACAAACTCGCCTCCCACCTCTTAGGTCTGTGGTTCAAACCCCGGACCCTTTGTGGGAAAGTTGGTAGGTTTTTACTGTTGGTTGGCAGTTAACAGTACAGAACCTTGACCAACTGTATGTACTGGTTTTCTCTCCCCATGTACTACCCTTCATGATATGACCTATACAGTGTTGAAAGTTTAAATGAGTCAATATCTCTGACACATGAAGGTTATTGTCATGGTGTCGTGGATATATCAGAAATAGCTACAGCAATCTACAAACGTAGCTAAATTCAACTTTTATTACTTTTGTTGAGTATACAACAGTCTGGGATGAATTTCTTGAATGAATATAACTGCAGGTGGGTTTTTTTATTTCTAGTGATTTATCCTTTGTATAAAACCCAGTGTTAAAAGGAAAATCCCACTTGCTTTTCTTTTCAGATGTAAGACAATAGACCTTCTTCAAAAGCTTCTGTGAAAGTTACAGATTCAAGCATCCTGCCTCATTTCTATAACAGAGAAACACCTGAACTTTAAAACTTGCTGCAAGCAGAAGATTTCATGTGTAGCATGCTAACTCTGGATCTTGTACAGACCATCCTAAAAAAGAACACCGAACCATCAGCATGAAGATGTAAAAGTTTTGCACAGTTTCCTAGTGCAAACCAGATTAAATGTGGATACTAAAAACATTGACTGAAAATAGAAGAGGATAATTTACTTGTTGCATACTATTATCAGGATTTGTACTGGGGTTCTACAATACAAAACAATTACAAATATCTCTAAATACTGCAAAACTAGATGATATAGATCAAGACCACATGACTGTCACATGACCAGCACAAAGTAAAATGGCTGACACAATGGAATCACTTACAGGTAAACCCTTATTCTCTTCCAACATGAGTACATTCAATCCCCTGTGGAACATAGATCACACCAGCAGCAACAGTGTTAGTACAAACTCCACTCAGGTCTATGCTAGAAATGAACAGCTCGCAAAGATAGAAATTGCCGTGTTGGTGGCCATTTTAGTTTTGGCAGTCGTGAGTAATGGTATCGTCCTGCTTTTACTGGGTTTGAGGTACTCCAGACTAACTAGGATGAACCTGATGATTATGCACTTGAGTTTTGCCGACCTCTTTGTGGCTTTCTTCCATGTCTTACCTCAGTTAGCCTGGGATGTGACTGGCACCTTCAAAGGAGGCTTCATTCTGTGTAAACTCGTCACCTACTTTCAGGTAAGTAATGCACAGTTGTACACTCTGTGTATCATGTGCATGAAGTGTGGCTCCAATTTGCAACTACCGTATTTTTCCAAAATATGGCCCGGGCGTTAATTATTTTCAAATGGTTATCAGACCAGGCGTTAAATTGAACGAGGCGTTCTTTTGAAGTATAAAAACAGTGTCATAAATTGTAAACAGTGTGCTTGGTACCCAGGCGTTAATTTGAACCAGGCGTTTATTTGAACCTGGGCGTTATTTTGGAAATTTACGGTAATTTTTTTTCTCTCCTTCCAAAGTATTGCAACTCTATCTGAATATGACCTACAATTGTAATTTTGTCCCTCCAGGAGGGAAAAACACCAAAGATACAAATTTTGATACTCCTGTCCATATTTGGTTAGAGTAAGAAATCTAAAATTCGTCAGGAATCTAAAATTCGCCACCTCTAAAACCTTAGTTAATTTTATGAACAAAATGATGTTTTTGTCTAAAAATTGGTATTTTTCAGTTCAAAAAGCCTTGATTTACTATACATTCAACAAATCTCACCACAATTCATTTATTTTATTAGTATTTTCACATGTGGCGAATTTCAGATATGTGGCGAATTTTAGATTTCTTACTCTAATACTTGATATGAGTGGCAGCTTTTCTACTTATTAGTTAAAAAATGCAGCCATTTACTCAAAAACTATGTGGGGAAATTCATTTATCTGTAAGCCCACAGAAAGATGATTTTTCTGCACAGAATGTTGACCAACTAGTGTGCCCTGCTTTCCTTCATCCTGTAACTTCCTGTCTTGTTTTGATCTATATACAGTCTTTTTAAAGTGGTCACTGCTACTATATTTGCCCAATGGGCACATCATTATAGAGTAGCCATTTTAAAACTATATACCTATAAATCTTCAACTGCAGAAATTAAATTCTGTAAAAATTTGATAAGATGACAAAAGATTCAAATGTATTTGGCCACCTATTGACACATTTAGTTCCCAGCCCATATAATTGTGTATTTTTCATTATGAATAACATAACTGTATAAAAAGTAATAGTTTTAAAAAATTAAAATTTGTGTTTGAAAAAAAATTGGTACATGCTGTGTTGTGATTAGTGTGTCGACAATTCAGTTTTATAGTTAAATACAATAATAAACAGTGTTAAATAAATATTTCTAAGACTTAGTTTAAAAAAATAGATTAAAAATTTCAACACAGATTAAACTGTCTTAGATCATAACTTACAAAATATTTCAAACTGAGTGTGAAAGTCTACCTACATTACAGTTTGAATAGACTCAGACTTTTTTATTTAAATGTGAAAAAAAAATTATTTTCATGTTCTACTGATTTCCACAATATATGAAATTTTCCACTGGAGACATGCACAAAATGTAATGCAAACTAATCAAAATTTGTGGCAGTTTTTCATCAATGGAGATTAGACATCTGATGTAATCACAAAATTCATAAACTTGTAAAGAAGTTCCCAGAAGTCAAGGAAATGGAACAGCAAGAGGGGTGGGGAGCGGTTGCCTCACTCAGTCTGGTGAATTTCACTTGTAGTGGCAAATTTCACAAGTCTTATTCTCTACTCACATATTTCTTAATGTTATAAGTTATCTTGGGACTTCAGTTGTCGGCCGCGTTTTTTTTGTTATAAAGCACACTCAAAAACCCTTCAATTACAAATTGAATGTTGACAGGAGTCAGAATATATTACAATTACAGATTTGTTTTCGTGAATATCTTGTAACAATAATTGATAGTGCAAACCAATAGAAAGATGTTTTGAAATTGTTCAAGTAGGATTCCATTCAAGAAGCAACTGTACTTTTGCACGGCATTTTTAAAACATTGGCAGAATGAGCATTTTTTCAATGAAATAAGTGTGAGAAAAAAAAAAGATAATTGCAAAAACACTTGTACAGGTTTGATAACCAACCATATGACAATTTCCTAACCCAAATTTTGACTTTGCCTGTACTTAGCATATTTTTAAACCTATATATTTCTGTCTAAGTGCTACTGAAGTTCTTATATAATAATATGAACTAGGCTAAAACTATTGTAGTTGACCCCAAAAAAACTTTACTTTATGTGTGACCATTTCTTAAGGTGCTCTACTTTGTTATCTATTTTCTCAGAATGAAGATTTATGTGTGAACCACTGTGAACCTGGCTCAAGCTATGGTTGTTAAGCCAGAATGACATTTCTAGTGTGTGACCTTCAGTGTTGTAAGGAAGTGGTCCAAAGAAATGGATTACAGTTCAAATTTTTACTGTAAACATCAAAAGGATCAACAGTTACAGTTAATTAAATTGCCATAATTTTTTTCAGATTACGTCATGGTCAGCAATACCGGTATTTTGGTATTAAGGCCATTTCATTGAAATACTACAAACCACACTTTACAACTGCCATTTCAATTGTCAGTATATAATTTAGGTAAAGCTCAAATTAGAAAGACTGGAAATACGCAGTGAACAATAAGTCGTCGCTGCACATCATTGCTAGCGCACATTATAATGCGAGGGATATGATATTGTAAAAGTAGTCCAAATGGCTGTAATTCAGGAAAGATATAGTTCCTACATTTCTTGACAGAAAAATAGACGTTTTTGTGTTAAAATCATACCGGTCTTTATAATTATCGGGCTGAGTCCATAATGGCTGGATGTTTGTGATTTATTCGACGATACAGTACTCAAACCAACTCCTTTATTGCTACAATATTAAAAACAAACCCAAAATCTGCAGAAATTATAAACTTTCCTCTTATATTTTTATAGACTTTAAGACCTCCATAGAAACTTGTTCAGAAATACCATATTTAATTGACTTCCTGTTAGCAGACCTGCTTGAGTCACGGGATACGCCATTAGACTACTTTTTATGTCAGCTGACTTGTCAGTCAGCTGACATTATGTCATCACTCTGCGGCGTGGGCGTACGTGTACGTGTACGCGTCCGCGTCCGCGTGAACAACTTCTTCTCCAAAACTACAAGGCCTAGAGACATGCTGTTTTTTTTAAAAGATACCTTATCTATCGAGGATGAAAAATTGTTCAAGGCATGCAAATCTGTCTATTCGTCTGTTTGCTAGAGACATTACAAGGGGGGTACCCCCACCAAAAGTGTGAAAATTTCAACTTTTTATCACAATTTTCTCAGTGACTATTGCAGGGACTTCTCTCATATCTTGCATATATGTACTAGGCCAGAGGTAGATTCTCTTGTGTGAGTATGAGACCTGGATCTGTCTTACTTTTTTTTAAATAAATTTTTTTAATAATTTTTAATGCATTAAAATTCATGAAATCATGCACTAAATCACTTGTAACTTCAAAAGTGTTGCATTTACAGCATTTTGTGAAAATATGTTGTTCAGCTACTTTTTTGATAGCTACAATATGGTGAGTAAGTTGGGTGTCTGTCTCAATAGCTAAGTGAGTAATAGCTACTTTTGGGCTTTTCAGTAACTTCCATTATGAGTAAAATCACTTGTAACTTAAAAACTATTGCATTTAGAGAATTTCGTATAAATATGTTATTCAGCTACTTTTGGGCCAGCTATAACATAGTGAAATTTCAGACCTGTAGCTCATGGCATAGCTGAGTAATAGCTACTTTTAGGTTATCACTGTTGAGTAAATCGCTTATAACTTGAAAACTATTGCATTTAGAGAATTTCGTATAAATATGTTATTCAGCTACTTTTGGGTCAGCTATAACATAGTAAAATTTCAGACCTGTAGCTCATGGCATAGCTGAGTAATAGCTACTTTTAGGTTATCACTGTTGAGTAAATCACTTATAACTTGAAAAGTGTTGCATTTAGAGCATTTTGTTAAAATATGTTATTCAGCTACTTTTTTCATAGCTACAATATGGTGAGTAAGTTGGGTGTCTGTCTCAATAGCTAAGTGAGTAATAGCTACTTTTGGGCTTTTCAGTAACTTCCATCATGAGTAAAGTCACTTGTAACTTAAAAACTATTGCATTTAGAGAATTTCGTATAAATATGTTATTGAGCTACTTTTGGGCCAGCTATAACATAGTAAAATTTCAGACCTGTAGCTCATGGCATAGCTGAGTAATAGCTACTTTTAGGTTATCACTGTTGAGTAAATCACTTATAACTTGAAAACTATTCCATTTAGAGTATTTTGTTTCAATATGTTATTCACCTATTTTGGGGTCAGCTATAACATAGTGAAGTTTCAGACCTGTGGCTCATTTCATAGCTGAGTAATAGCTACTTTGAAGTTCTCACTGTTGAGTAAATCAGTTATAATTGGAAAACTATTGCATTTACAGAAATTTGTGCAAATATGTTATTCAGCTACTTTTGGGTCAGCTATAACATAGTGAAATTATAGACCTATAGCTCATGGCACAACTGAGCAATAGCTATTCTCAGGTACTGACTGTTGAGTAAATCAGCTATAACTTGAAAAATATTGCATTTGGAGTATTTTGTTAAAATATATTGTTCACCTACTTTTGGGTCAGCTATAACATAGTGAAATTACAGACCTATAGCTCATGGCATAGCGGAGCAATAGCTATTTTCAGGTTCTCACTATTGAGTAAATCAGTTGTAGCTTGAAAACTATTGCATTTACAGTAGTTTGCTTAAATATGTTGTTCACCTACTTTTGGGTTAGCTATAACATAGTAAAATTTCAGACATGTAGCTCATTGCATAGCTGAGTAATAGTTCCTTTGAGGTTCTCACTGTTGAGTAAATCAGTTGTAACTTGAAAACTATTACATTTAGAGTAATTTGTTAAATATGTTATTCACAGAATTTTTGGTCAGCTATAACATAGTGAAATTGCAGACCTCTATGTCATGGCATAGCTGAGCAATAGCTACTTTCAGGTTCTCACTGTTGAGTAAATCATTGTATCCACTGGATAGCCGCAGTGTGTAGAGAGAGATTTCACCATTACTGCTGTGATGAAAAAAAATATTATAGCTAGCTTTCTTAAGTTTGCAGTATATATTAATAACCATAAAATGTTGTCTGGGAATATTTTTGGCCTCATTTTGAGAAACAAGATGGCCGCCACAGGTGTTTTTTGTCAGTCATGAAAAGTGCTTATATCTCCCTTATTATTGATCCTAGAGGTTTGGGATGATAAACCAACCTGTAGGAAATCATGGGGTGGGAATCTTTTGGTGTGGTCAGATTTGACCTTCAATGACCCCTCCTTCAAGGTCAAACAAGGATAGCCAAACTTAAAAGTGCTTATAACTCGCTTATTATTGGTCCCAGAGGTTTGGGATAGTAAACAGACAGGAAATCATGGGTTGTGAATCTGTTGATATGGTCCGATTTGACCTTGGAACCCTCCTTCAAGGTCAAATGAGGATAGCGAAAATTGAAAGTGCCTACAACTCGCTTATTATTGGTGACAGAGATTTGGGATGGTAAACCATCCCATAGGAAATCATTGGCTCGGAATCTTTTGGTGGGGTCAGATTTGACCTTTGGACCCCTCCTTCAAGGTCAAATGAGGACAGCCAAGCTTAAAAGTGCTTATAACTCATTTATAATTGGTCCTAGAGGTTTGGAATGGTAAACCATAGGAAATCATGGGCTGGGAATGTATTTGTGTGGTTAGATTTGACCTTGGACCCCTTCTTCAAGGTCGAACGAGGATATTGCATTTGTAGTATTTCTTTAAATATGTTTTAACGTATTTTTTACACTTAAACAATTACCTTGTTATTTTCCTTCATAATACCATTTACAGAGCACAACTTTTTTATCCTTTTCTTCTGTCAGCTTCGGAATTTCTTTCGAACTTGCTGTTCAGTTACCATTTACTGTATTTCTGTACAGCCCTTTTCCTGATAATTATTCTGTCCTCTAATCACCTTCACAAATCAAAAACACTCAAGTCAGCTGACACAGTGCCCGTTCACGGGCACTCTCCTCTTGTTTGGAATCCTGAAATCAGAACGGTTTTGCATTGGTGGGAATCTGAAGTAGAAAACATGCTACCAACCCTGTCCTGCTTTCTAAGTGTCACCAGAGTTTAGTTACATTGCTGCTGAAGTTCATATGTGTATATGGCCTAAAGTTATTGTTAAGCCCAAATACTTTATGTGTGATCTTAGGTCGCACAATTTTAAATGCAAGCTCCAGCAAGGCTCAAGCTTCTAGGGATCACCTTTAATTCATTCTTTTTTTTGGGGGGTGGGGGTGGGGTGGGGGTGGGGGGTTGGTCACCAGACTTTTCTTGAATTGTGGCGCAGCATGATATGTATCATTTGATCACTGTAGATAAGCAGCAATGGGTTATGTTTAAAATAAGTACTTGAATGGGTGACCGTCTGAGTTCTAGGCCAGGTATGGGATGTATCTGTTTTTGTCACTGGAGTTTCATAAATTCCATTGCACTACTCATGTCTCTGATGGCTTTAAGACTGAACAATATTTTGGCCCTGTTTGTTCATGCCACTGAAGGGCTCTTGTACATGACATTTGTTAACTTGACTTAAATGATGGTACTTTACATTAGACTTTAGATTAATCCCAAATTCTATGTTTTTATTATATTTTATTGTCTCTATCAATCTTATGTACTTCCATCTTTGTGCGACCTCGGCCTTAGGCAAACCCTCCAATACTCATTCCTGTGTATATTTTTTAACAAAGCAGGCATTTAAAACCATTAAAAGTGCCATTACTGAGATTTTATGCAATTAATTGTCTACCAGGTGACGCCATAATAAGGGAGGACTCTTAAACCTGTCATGCAAGCCACTCTCTCTAGTTCTGTTTGTTGTATTTATCAATTTAAATCCTCAAAGTTGGTCAAATATTTGATATATCTCAATTTGATATATGGTTCGTAATTGTGTGCTGGTGAAAAATGGGACACTTTAACAGTCTGAGAGTAATTTTATTCCTATTAGGTCACCTCAAAAAATTAAGTTACAAAATTAATGTAACCAGTTATTTTTAAAAGTGATAGAGAAGTAGCATAGAATGATAGCCCACATCACAAATGTTTGACATTTAACCATAAAACTCAGAATGCGCAAAATACATCCTTGCCAGCAGTAAGTGCTAAAAAAAGACAACAAAATTCTGTTTTCTTAAATCAGATCTGGATGCTTATAAACTTGGGGGAAGACTGGAATATGACCCTGATCTAAAATATAGTTTTTGAGTCATACACACAGACAAACAGACAAAATGGGGAGGAGGCAGAGTAAGAAATCTAAAATTTGCCACTTATCTGAAATTCGCCACATGTGGGAAATACTAATAAAGTAAATGATTTGAGGTGAGATTTGTTGAATGTACAGTAAAGTAAGGCTTTGTGAACTGAAAAATACCAATTTTAAGACAAAACATCATTTTCTTCATAAAATTAACGAAGGTTTTAGAGGTGGCAAATTTTAGATTCCTGGCGAATTTTAGATTTCTCACTCTAATATTTGGGGGTTTCCTTAGTGGTGGCTTTCATGTTACAATGATTTTCCCCTTTTTCAATCAGTGAGAGATTACACACACTAATATCTTTTCTATTATCCTGGTCATATTTTTTTAACTTCACAGCATATGTACACCAGTAAAAGCTTGATATTCTTAGTGGTGTGTGAATGCACTAGGATATTTAACAGTTGGCCCACATATTTCATTTTGAAGCTCCCTCATAATGTTTTTATGTACTATGGGCTAGGTACATGTACATTTTTGTTAAACATTCACTATTATATACCTAGTACAATTCTGAGCTTATTTTCCATTGAGTTATGGTGGATATTTCCACAAGATGTAGTTTATCCATTTATTGATTGACTGAAGTTATTGGAAGCGTTTGATCACCTGCATCTACACTGAGGCTGGGTTTTCTTTCTTTGGTATTGAAAATCAGCTAAGACGATAATGGACATTATAAAACAGCGAACTGCACAGATAAGGAATACGCATTGGCAGGCATATTGCTGGAGTACCTTACAGAGAAATATAGTTTTCCCATTACATTTTCTGACTGACCATGATTCTACAATATAATCTAAAAAAAAAAAGGTTCTACGATATAATCTCGAAAAAAATAAGTTGTCAAAAAAAAGTTATGATATAAAAATTACTAGATTGGCCTTTGGTATCTTATGGATAGGGACAGTAGTTGCATTGTCAGCAATTGATTGTCAGTAGTGGGTGTTGATATAAAGACAGCGTTGCTGTTAAATGCAATGTAAAACAGCGTAATCGATGCCAGAATCAAATGTGAATCTATAAGAATCTAATCTATCTAATCTAATCTACTGCTTTGCAGGCACAATATCTTCCTGCCAAAGAGGAACTCAGTGCGCTATATTAATGAATACATTAGTCATAAGGATAGTCGAGGGGGGGTCAAGAGCAAGATTTTTAAATTATTGTTATCACCTATTTACTGTAACTGCTTTGAAACATATTATTTAAATATTCTATAAATGGTATATTTCTGTGATAAATTCCTTAACATTATTTAATTGTCGTTTAGTTGAAAGAAATTTCAAATATTAACAGTGGACAGTCATTCACTTTAAAGCTGGACTGCAAAGACCTGTTTTTAAAAATTAGGGTTACACTGGAGCTATCATCAGAAAAGTATGAACGTGGTACCATCTTGTCTATTGTGGTTCTCGGGAAAACTAAATTGGGGAATTTTTTTGAGCTTATATCAAACTTCAAACCTTCAAAGAGCAACTTGCTTTAAGCAATTTGAATTGTAATCTTGAATAAACTGCAAAAAGTAATTATGATTTTACAATTGCATGAGTAAGCATGATATTTCTATTCTGAGAAGCTGTTGTGAGAAAATGTTGACCTTTATTTCCATTCATGAGAATTTCTCTTAGAATTCATTTCTGTGTGGTATGGTTTTTGAAGGAGTAACATTTAGACCGTAAACTCTCTGTAACTAAAACCTTTAATATCCAGAGGATTTGGTTTATTTGTTGATAACTTCCACTGAATATAATAGACTTTATGTAATCAATAATAAAACTAACAGGAAACCTACAATAACAGGTTTAAATGGAGTTGGGAGACTGGCTTCAAGGGTGGATAATTGAAAATTCAGATAATGAAGGGCTGGATAATAGAGGTTCTACTGCAGTAAAATTCATCCACCTCTGAGTTATGACCCTATGTCCTGTAATCCTTTATTGAAATATTTGATCTCCAGGACAGTTTTTGGCCCCAGCACACAAGTGTAGTGGGAATGAGGCTACGGGTGATATTTACATGATATTTACTATCCTGAAAACTGGTTGCATTTCTTTTCAAAACATCCCACTGCATGAACCCAATGAATGATAATCTATAACACTTTTAACCTTTATTGAGAAAAAAAACCTTCATAGTTATATTGTTCCAGGTTGAGTTTTTACCACAGGGGGCATATTTCCAATAGTTTACTACCCACTATTGCTCGTTAAGTCTTAGCTACAATTGCCTTTAGTCTATCATAAGAGGGGCCAACAAATTTATCGGCCTGAAACAAAGTGTTAACTTTACCCAACAGACTCAAATCATATTTTCTTGCTTGGAAGCATTGCTAGTTTATTGCCTACCCTTGCTCACCCCTTGAAACCCACCACTTCATTGAAACCTCTGGCAAGAACTCTTTTTGTTTTTGGCAAAAATGGAGCTTTGTAGTTTATTCATCATTAAGACTATATGGCTTGACTGAAATATTGCGGATTTTTTTTATTAACTGAGAACAGAATAGGGCGCCATTGTCAGTGTTTACAAGTGAGATAGCCTCATAGACTACATAAAAACATCATCATTTTACACAGCCAGTTGAAAAGAAAAAGTGGCTTCAAACCATAAAGACAGATTACGAATGACAAAGTAAAATGGATTTACAATGCTCACTGATGTTTATACACAGTTCAACCATCTTAAGAAGCTATAGCTGAAACTGCATTAAGTAAAGGATCTCGTTTAATTACAAATATACCATGTTTACTGGAAGTGACTCACTTGCATTCTATTCAAGCAAAAAAAATATCATGAAATGAAATTTCCTGTATAAAGTTATAATTCTGACTTTCATTAGATCTCCATGTTAGCTGATTTTTAATGGTCAGCATCTGCAGATTTTATGTTTCCTAATATACCCACATATATTGAATATATGTTATATGATTTTATTCTTATTGTGTTAACCTTATCCTGTATTAGGTAATGTTTTTGGTTTGTAAGTTTGCCCATATTAAAGTGTGTATATATATTCCGGTGGTCTTTCACTAGAAGTAGTTTGCTACTCACAGAATTACATTATTACCTATCCTCTTAAATGCTTATCGACATATCAGGCAAAGACCATCTCACTCTCCAGTTCTCTCTGTCCTGTGCCAACCTTTGAATCTCCTTCAGTGTTAATTCCCCACCATCAGAGGTCTTGCTTTCACTTCTACTTGGTGTCCACCCCAGGATGATCCTTGTGATGGCATTGTTGTCCTTTATAACGATGAGCTGTCTGGGAGGCTTGCACATCTACAGAATTATTTTTTTTGCTTTGTCTCCAGACTGTCATGAAAAAATGCATGGGATGGAGTAATGCCATCCGGTCATATATTTCTGATAATACTGCCCATTCCCTCCAAGTCTCCCTTTCAGAACCATGCAAATTCACTACCATAAATGCCTTTTTGGGCTGTACCTTTTTCTATCTAATTTTATTCTGTCTAATTTGGTGTACTTGTCTATTTGCAACACGATAGAGGACTAATAAATGTAGATGATGCCGAATCTCATTCTCATTCCAATTCCCGTTTGTCACTTCATCTAATTAACCCTGACATAGTTTAAACTCTCGTTTATTTCACAACACGTGGCCCACAATAATGATTGAATAGGGCACTACACCAGTGCAGTACTTATGTTTCTGATTGCTTTGCAGCTCATGCATATAGACCGAATTATAAAGACCGGAAGTGCGCAGTGAACGAAACCCTGTCTGTCTGCATAGAATCAGCTGGGAGTAAAACCTCCAATAACGGCCCGCTGAATTTCTCGTTTGGAAATTCGCCAACTTTTACGAGGGCGATCATGCATTCTAAACAATATGGCAGCTCCCTTGTTTGTGCCACCTCGTAAAAATAAAGGGATATTTCTTTCAACCAGGTAGGCCGGTCTTTATAATAGTAATAAATACCTCATGCTCGGGTGTTTGTTACAGGATATACGCCTGATGGCACTCTGGCATTATTTGAAATTTTTGCCGGACGTATATCCTGTAACTAACACCCTCACAATCGGTATTTATTACTACAAGAATGTTTTCCCTAAGTCTCTGCATAAGCAGATCGTAAGCCACAGGGAATTGTTTTAAAATCATGTAGCAATTAGATGTTCAGATGGACGATGATTGGTAGAGACACTAGATACTCAAAAAGCTTAAGGTGGATATTATCTGTTTGATAGGAAGATTTCAGTATCAATAGGCAATTGATATCCGATACGGTTTAGTATCATTTAAGCAAATGTTGCCGAAATATATTTATAAAATGTTTGTGATTATCTAATCTTTGTCAGCCTTAATTACACAAAGGGAACAGATAAGAGGTAACAGAGTAAAGACTCTGTATAACTAGAGTGTTTCGTATCCACAGGATCAGGTTCTTATTATGGCTAGCCTTTATTACTTACCTACAAACACTGGTTTGACTAACACTGGTTGCAGTTCTAGAACCCGCACTGTGCTGCTATGTTGAACTATGGATTAGGGAGTATAACCTTGTTCCAGGTAATTTGGGTTTGGAACTCAATTTGTCAGACATCATGATGGAGCACATTCATAAGTTGAAGAGTGTCCTGGTTAAAAGACAGTTTGTAATCTCACAAACATTTCCATTCTAAAATTATAGGCTTTTTACAGAAAAAGAGATGCAATCAGTAAGTAAAATATTTAGAAGCAGCAGCCACAATTATAAAAATTTTCAAAAATCTTTGTGAAAAATCTCAAGTTTTGTAATCATAAATTGAATATTTTTTTCTCAGCTGCGTGTTTTGCTCAAGTTGTAGTGAGGTTAACTGGTTAACAATTACTCTGAATACTCTGCCATCATTCATTTGTCAATCACAACCTTGCTAGGTTTTCACATAACCACTGTGTCTAATGCCATTACCACATTACAGATGCTATTACCTAAGTTTATAAATTTGTAAAAATAATGTTGAATACCTCCAAATCCACACACAGAAACTTTTGAACAGGCAAAGTTTACTGATAAAAGTCTGGCAGTGTATACAGGAAAGAGGCTTTTATAAAGTGGTTGAAGCAGTATCATTTTGCAGTGTGATCTGGGCATAAAAGTAAAAGCTCATAAATCATCCTCCAAGCAATCTTATATTGACCAAATATCTTCATTCCAAGCTCAGTCTCAAATCTTTATTGAATAACAACCAACAAAAACAATCTTAAGTTTTGAGGAAAACCAATTGCTCAGAATTAAATTTAAAACCTTTCATGAATCTTCACCCAGAAATATTATCTTTATCTTTATAATTCAAATTACTGCGTATGTAACCAAAGCTTGTCAAGTAGCTAATTATTTGACTCAATTTATTATCCTGCCCATATTTCAGAAGCAAAATAAGAGGAAAATAAAATTACTGTTGGTAAGGATCTAAATAACTAGAGTTTAAAACACAATTAGATTTTTCTTTTCATTATCCAGAAGAATAAATATCAATTGAACGGTATTATTTTTCATCTAAATAGTATCAATTTTCCTCATGGCACCCATTGCTTAGCTCTATATTGTGACAAACAATGTTCACTGGTAATTGTATAATAAACTAACTTTAAGGTTAAAAAGTAGCACCAAAAACAACCCTTTTTATTGTTAAAATGAAGACCTTGTCACACATTTTTTTCTTATTGGAATTTTAAAAGTTAAAATTGCTTCACAAGATTAAGCTAACCTAATTATTTTGCTTCCTATTGCTCTGAGAGTCATCAAAAATGAACTTCACAAGAAACCTAACCCCTCACCAAGATCTCACTTGTATTTCCTGTTCTTATGGCGTATGCGGTACTCTACCCTAAAAATTCAGGGAATTCAGTAAATTTTAACATATTTGACCATGTCAGTTTTCTTTGCCACTTAGTAAAGTAAAATTCCAATTTAGGTAGAAACAAATATCAGATCAAGAATAGAGGCACATTTTCAGTTGTCATTTGCCCTGTTATCAGAAGTTTCCAGAATTCATTAAACTGCTTCACTTTTCACGTTAATACCCAGTTGAGAAACAACTTAACTTTACCACTTTTAGACACAAATTTCAAAGGGGGTTTTACAAAGGAATTACTGGTTTGTTACAGCATGGTAGACTTTGTACAACTAGAACCTCCAATATCCACGAATCGGTTCTTAATTTGTTGGTAAGTTCAACTTGTAATTTTGAGTCTCTATTGCACAAACATACTGAGAGGAAATAAGATTTTATTCAGACAGTAGAAGGTTCATAAAAACAAAGAGGTATTTTTATAGAAAACAAATTTGGTAGAGAGGAAATGAGTTCATGTAATTGAAATGATTTCATATAATTGAATATTCAGATAACAAAACGTTGGATAATAGAGGGATCTACGTACACACAGACAGAATTTTCTGATATTAGAAACCCTTCATCTTGATTTCATTGAGACTTTAGACTCTCCAAATACACTGGTTCTACATCGAGAGAGAGGTAAAATTTACATCAAACTGTTCCAATATTTGTTGAGGGGTAGTGTAGTTAGGAGGTGGTAAGGGCTTTATACCTCACAATCCACTTAAGGTTCTCCATTCCTTACTAAGAAAACCTCTTTGTTTTATGTTGACTAATCATTCTGCAGCTCCTGTTCCTAACAAGCGTATTTTTAGAGCCTGATTTATTTCAAGACATATAAAGATTTGTCCTTTCCATATTTAGATGAAGCAAATTAAAGACAGTATTATTAGGAAGCGCACACATTTTCATCTCTTGCGCCCAAAAAGATTCCCAAAACAGTTACTATTGTAAATCCATTTCTAAGATGCCACTATAAAGATATCTTCTTTCCCCAAAAATTATCATTGTGCGGCTTACCAAATTTAGACAAAGGAAAAATTAAATATATAATTATTAACTAAGAAGCTAGCAAATTTTCATCTTTTGTACTCAAAAAGATTTTCAAAAAAGTTATAAATAGTAAATCAGTCTTTAAGATGTCTGAGCCTTTTCTTGCCAGTATTAAATTTGCCTGAGGCAGATAACATGATTTGATTTCATTTTTGCGTGTAAGATGACAATAGTATGAACCTTAATACCAGTATGTAAGGAATTGGTCACTGCAGAAACCTGCCTTCAAATACTTCTCAAAAAATAGATAATACTTGTGACTATATTAGACTGTTCATCAACTTTGTTCTACAGTTTCAGTAATCAACGTTTGCTGAAAAAGGTGGCCAGCTGTGCTGATTTCACAAACTGAGGCAAAACTCTTAATTCATTCTCGAACTATTTTTTGTCTCAGATTGTCTCTTTGTCTTGATAAACAAATTGTACAGAAGTATATAATATCATTTATCTTTTTAAGGTAAAACTTTAATTTTGATTCATACACTGTGAACCTTTTCACTTGAATAATTTAAATTTAAACATTAAAAAGTATTCACACTTTGTATGTCTTCAAAGATTTTATTGAATTGCAATGCATTTTCTTTGTAGAAAACCTTTGGTTATGACATTAAATGATTGGTACAAAATGTGAAATTCACAACAGCCCTTGAAATTTTTCCCATAGCTAATGCAAAGTAACACAATTTTAATAGCTTCTTCTGACTTTCCCATTTTAATGTTAAGTATCTATTGGAAATAGATTAAGGGGCTGTCATACTTTCATGTTCCAATGGCCACATATATGGACACCTTCTTAGCTGACCACTGTAAACCAACTGCAGTAGGAAAATGGGGTGAATGATAGTGTTGATCAAGAATGCACAAATCCTTACCTGTGAGAAGTGCCGGAAAAAATACAAAAGCCATTCCTGGATGTACAATCCTGGGGCCGGTTTCACAAAGCCTCCTTTGGAAAGAACCTCCTTTAGTAAAGGAAGTTCATCTTTTAAGCGCAAGCCTCGCTACAGCTCGCACTTCTACAGATCACTTTTTTTTTTGTCCAGACTTTGATGAAATTGACAACACCAGGGGCCGATTTCACAAAGGGACTTAAGTCTAGATTTAAACTTAAATTTAAGACTTTGGTCTTAAATTTTGTCAACAGAATTTTAAGTCTGTGGTCTTAGACTTAGCAGATTTCACAAAGCAACTAAGTCCAAGAAATTGCTAAGTCAGTGGACTTAACTTTAAGTCTGGGAGGTAGTGGGCTTAAATTTTGTAAAGAGGACTTAAATTTGGCTGCCATAAACTTTTCTCCACTTCAAAATTTGAAAAGGCTGTAAATAAAGTATAATTATACACAACACCTTACTGAAGTAGTCTTTGGGAAGTTTATATGATGTAACAAGGTTTTCTATTTCAAAACAGCACTTATCCTAAGATAAAATGCATCAAATGCAGGATATAAAAGGTCATATGACACAGAAACCACTGTGGTTATTTGGTAAGCTTGGACTTAGCAAAGTCACCTTTTGTGAAATCCATTTAAATGCCAGACCTAGCTAAGACCACAGTCTTTGATTTAAGTCCCTTTGTGAAATGGCCCCTGGGGTGGCCCAAGGTGGTTAGACTCTCACCTTGTGCAAAAATACGACCTAGATCCGAAGTGTAATTTTCGAATTATGTGCAGGGGCAGACAGACAAACAAACAGACCTGATTACATAAGACTCTTGTGACAAAAACAGCAAAGACCCATCTCTAAATGGTGGTACATTACTACACAGTGTTACTATGTATTATTAAGTGTAGATGTGGCATATTGGTATTTTATTTATACTCGGTGCTATATCTGCTTTATTACAGGACTCAAGCTGTTATTTGACGCATCCTGACTGCACAAGTAGAGGCCAAGATCTCTAGTGACTAACATTCCCCTAACTGGAAGACAAAGACTCAGGGATGACCCTTTATCAAGATTTTTGTGGTTCTATAGTCTGCCACCGGAGACTGGACCCAATGACATATGACCATCATTTTAATTGATCATCTGAGCCACTATGTATCTGCCTGTATCTGTGTTCGAATCCAGGTCCTTGGTTTTCCTAGGCGAGTATGTCACCCGCTTGGCAATTGTGGCAGATGTATATTGTACATATTTGCAGTAAATGGCAAATATACAACCTATACAGTACTGTCTAGGTTTTGGCATTTTTGTTTTGGCCTTCTGGAAGCCATAGTTTATGTTCTGTATTGTGCCACAAGTTACAGAGTGCTCAGTTTTATACCACTAGCTTACATCTGTGCATGATTTAGTATGACAGCCAATGATTTGTTTGGTTTAATGAGCCGAAATATTAGAAATCATTACAGCAAATGTCAAACACTAATAATTGAAACCAGATCTGAAAATTCAAACTCCCACAAATCATAAAAACAGGTGATACTGAGGTAAGATTTTACTAAACATAATAAGGCCAAAGTAACCTGTTTCATTGGTATGCAGAGCAGCTATATATAGAGTCCCCCATTTCTTAAAATATTGCTTAAAAAGCTTCTTTCAGTCAATAAACAGAGTAAAATTAGTTAATAAAAATTGCTTTTTACGATCTTACCAACCACCCACCCCCCAAAAAAAGAAAAAAACAAGGCTGAAAGGTATTTTGGTCCCCTACCACAAGTGTAAAGCCATCAGAGACACAAGTAGTGCACTGAAGCAGTAAACCATTCTCATTACTAATGTAGCCCATTGCTGCTTAACTTCTGTAAAAGACAGTCATTGTGGCCACGCCACAGCTTCTGTAAAAGACAGTCAATTCATTAAAGTCTGGAGACCGAAAAGGTGATATCTAGAAGCGTGAGGCTTGCTAGAGCTTGCACCTAAAAAACTAATAATAAATAAATAAAATTTTAAAAATCAGTTTTAAGTCCTCTGGTAGTAAAATTGGAAGATACATATAGAAGATAAATATACTCTGGTGTTAAGAGAAACACTTTCTTGACTTCAGAGCATGTGAGAAAGCTTTGACCTTTTCAAGGCACATAATAGGCTCAAGAATCTGTACTTGTTAGGGTGCATGTGTAATGGTCAGTTAAGATGGCATAAAAGCACTAATTTATAGACACAAATGGTTATTGAAAGGGTATCAACAGTGAGACATAGCATCAAATCATGCCATAAACTATTGTGGGTGGATGGGATAGGGCTTCAGCTAATTCAGTTAACCTATTTGCTTTTATTTTTGTGCATACACAAATGAAGTGAACCAAATTTACTGACAGAGTTAAAGGTAATATATAATTAAGCTAGAGTTATTTAATATGCTATGGTATATGTATAGAAATATTACTTTTGGTCAGATAGGAATAAAGGTATCTTTAAACATGGACAAATTTATCTGTTTCCGGACCATCTATGAATACATATGTAATATAAGGTTACCTTTCCATTTCAAAATGGAATGTTTTAAACTAAAAATCACAAAGTAACTACCTCAGTACTTTTCACATACTTTTTCCAGTTTATTTCACAATTTAGTCCCTTTTTTGTTATTCTTCATCAGCTATTATACTGTATGTTCTTATGTCAGTTATAACTAATTGTGTCATATTCTTGTAGGTGTGTACAGATCCTCATTAACCTTGTGAGTGACCTTGTGAGTCCATTAATATATATAATTATATAAAATTCCCACCAAGAAAATTACATACATAGATTAATTAAAAGGTGGGTTTGACGATTCGTCCCAACTGATCACTGATACTCATGTGCAAGTTCCTTCACTTTGCTTACTTAGTTTTTAAGTTTTGTAAAAGAATGTCTTTCGATTTTTGTTCCAAAGCGATGAAGAGTGTTTTTTTGTATAAGAAATCCCTTAAGCTTGTGTTAACTGCACATAACTCACGGTTACACAAGCCTTAATGTGGAAGAATGACACCTTGATTTGGTGTTGCATATTTTAGGGGGATTTTTTTTCTTTGTTCAAACAGCAGCTGAATCACTGTGAGACAATCTGAAATGATTTAAGTAGCGCTTTTCAGTAGAAAGTGTCCTGCTGTCTTAAAATATGACACCATACTATGCACAAAACAAGCGCATTACCGGATTCCGCTGGGATTATCCCCTTAATGATTTAACTGTCACCAGTTGCCAAGAGTGCCCATGTTAATCCCCAAAAAGCCTTTTCTCTGATAACTGCAATGGTTTATCCTTTACCCCCAGTAAAACCTTTCTATTTGTGTAGAGTGCAAAACTTTGTTACCATTTAGTGAAAATTTAGGAGCAATTTTACTTTACTGGTACGAGATCTGCGATATTGGATAATCACAGGAAACTGTTAAGAAAATTTAAAATTAAATGAACAGTTATAATTGGGGGCAAGTCCCCAACCCCCATAAATAGTATGCATGTGTATTTCAATTAAAATAAAAGGATCAAATTTGCTAAAATATAGAATATACCTTATCATCCATATGTCATTCTGATAAAGTAAAAACTAGCCAAAATTTATATCAGTAATATAAGGATAAAATAGTTTTCAATGCCCCTTTAAAAAAGTCATGCTTAAAATTATGGAATGCAAGGCATTGTTTACTCCAGTAAAATTTTATATTCAGTAGTTGGATGCTAACGTATGTACCTTAATTATACATAAAACATGTTAACTGAAAAAATGTGTACACCAAGACAAGAAAGGTACATTCCCCACAGAATCATAAACTGATTTTTATTTGGAATTATGCGACTTTATCATTATCAGATTTATAATAATTTGTGTCAATTTTTCATTTTCTTTTGGTTCTTGCATAATATGAAGTTTTGGTTACATATACTGTAATGAATTTTTTATTTAAGGAAAATTTTGTGGTACATGTTTAAGCTACTTTTTAGGGTAGTAAACCTTATTATGGATTTTTTACTACATCTACAGTAAAACAATTTTTTCACGTGCAATTTCAAGTGTCTCGTGACAGGTTATCATTGTCAAATGCCCTGAAGAGATTCTGCATTCCTGTAGAAATTTGGTTTACTCACGATGAATATTTCAGACTCTTGACCATTATGTGGTACCAGAGGGGTTCTTTCCTTGTGTTTTTTTTGTTACATGGTAAACGTTAGAAGCTTTTAAAATATTGTAATTGGATTTCGGCAAAATAACTTATAAAGATACTTACAGTGTCTAAAATTGAGGTCACTAATGCACAATGCATTAGTTTGCAGACTATCAAATTCAATTTTGAGAAGAAATCACCATTGGCAACCCTATGAGAATTTTTTTTCTTTGAAAGTTTAGAAGATACAGATTTATCCCACAAATATGAGAGAGTACCATCTTGTACAAATGAGATAGCATTCACTTTATAGTGATAAGAAACTCATATATAACCTCTTTATTACAAGATATTACTTTGCATGTTTTTGTTAATATTATAAAACTTTATTATCATTCAATACTGCTCTAAGACTACTTATTTTTTTCTTTATTTCTAGGTAGTGCCTTTAATGCCTGCAACAGACATTTGTGGTATATCCTTTAGTATGATTATTTCTACCCATTGTTAAGCATTACAGGTAGTAAAGATGTCTTCTAGTCATACCTGCCTTTGGCAGACTTTTATCTCAAATGTACTGGGAATTTGCAAATCATTATACTTCTTTGTAACTTTCAGGTTGTACCCATGTATGCCTCCAGCTATGTCCTAGTGACCACTGCCATTGACCGGTGGTTGGTGATCTGCCACCCTCTGACCTCTCACACTTGGACCAATCGTAAGCTCCATCTGATGGTGGGCGTGGCTTGGCTCCTGTCATTCATCTTTGCCACTCCCCAGTTTGCCATATTCTCCTATGTCCAGTTTAAGAACCTCTACGATTGCCGGGCCAGCTTTGTGTTTCCCTGGAGCCTCAAGACCTATGTCACCTGGTTCACAATTGCTATCTACATTGCTCCGTTGGTCATTCTGATTGTCGTTTACGGCCGGATTTGCTTCGAGGTCTGGCGGAGTATTCGGCAGCGTGAGACCTTCACCAATGCCACACATCATCAGCACCATTACCATAGCAACGGCGGTGCGAACAATGGACTGCTCAAACCACCAGCCCTGGCCAGTTCGGGGGGCAAAAGTTGCAGTGGAAATTCCAGGGGAGGCATGAGCCGGGCCAAGGTCAAAACAGTTAAATTGACCTTGACTGTGATAGCCTGCTACCTTCTTTGCTGGGGCCCTTTCTTTGTGACCCAGATATGGGCAGCCTGGGACCCACATGCCCCCTATGAAGGTACAGTATATAAATTTAGGTTTTGTAAATTAGGTTCAATTCAGCAAGAGTCATTGAATAAGAACATATTATCATTATTTCACCTTGAGTTTGGGGAACAATATTCCAGATGTAATTTAGTAACCTCTAGCATATTACTCAAAACTTAAACGTTAAAGAAGCATTACTTAAAGTAAACTGAAAACTTGTAAACCTAATTGTGGTATCTTCTATTCTACAAACATTCTTATGATATATTTGAAGAAAATCTTCTCGCATTGGGTTCAGATAATAGAATCTTTACTTAATAAGTTAATATAAATCTACATAAAATTTGTATTGTCTCAAGATTGTCCAGATATCAATACCCAGTCACCCTATGATTTTGGAACAGTGATTTTCACTATTTTATATATATTAGCATCTTCTTGTACAGATATTAGGCCCTGTTATCGTTTATTAGATTAGATATCAAAAGTCTACCCATCTACATAATAGACAACAATATGTTTGTAAAGGATTGGCAGTACATCCAAACAACTATCTTACTATCTTAGATCTAAGGCACGTGTCAGCTGTACATCTGTTGTGGAGTGAAAAATAAATGAAAAGCAAACCCAAGCGACTGCTGATTTTCCCCCGCTAACAAAAAGTATAGGTACATATACTATATGTATAGGTAAAACAAATGGCTTTGGAATGTCATAGCAAAACACCTAATTTTCAGGCCTGGAAGGGTTGAGTAAAAATTGTGATAAATCACCACAGTGTATGTGATGTTTTGCCACCAGGGATCATCCATGTTTAAATAAATAAATAAGAAACAAAACTCACTGAAATTCTACGACAAATAAAATACATGGTGTAAAATTGTCATAAAAATTATAAATTTTAATAGAATGTCCCATAATTACATGCATTGTTTTTAGGTGCATTTGTTTGTATGTTTGTCTGTGTTCTCCTTTATTCCAAAAGTAATTTGTAGACCTTAAATGAAATTTTTTATGTGAGTAGGGCCTGTCCAGAAAGGCAGAAGTGATTGAACTTGGAGATTGTGTGGGACCATTTTCTGGATACAAAAAAAAAAATCTTAAAATTTCAAAGGTTTCAATTTCAGTATATTTTCAGTGACTACCATTATGGTTTACATCACTCCAAAAGTAATGAGCGATCTTTGGGTGGGGCAAACCAAAAGAAAAAGTCATTATGTTTTAGGAAAGATCAGAGACACCCCCCCGGGCCCGTATTCACAAAGATTCTTATTCTTAGAATTATGCTTATTCTTAGAATTTTTCTTAGAATTGTCGTTTTTCTTAGAAAAATTCTAAGAATAAGAATTTTCCTATTCACAAAGATTCTTATTCTTAGAATTATACTTATTCTTAGAATTTTTCTAAGAATGGTTTTTATTCTTAGAATTTTTCTAAGAATAAGAATTTGCTGTTCACAAAACTCTTATTCTTAGAATTTTCTAAGAATTTTGTTTAAATCTAAGACTGGCACATAACATGCTTAACTTAAAAAAAATAGTTGTTTTGATGATTATAGTGCAGCAACTGATTGCAAATCAACATTCAGAACAGAGTGTTACATATTAGTTGTCAGTTTTGTGTACTGTAATGAAATGCAGCCTCTTTATATTATTTTTAAAAATTCCAGCTTTCTGTTTACATAGACCAAGATCTGTATTCTTAGAATTTTTCTTACAATTACACTTAGTCCAAGAAAAATTCTAAGAATTGCATACATTTCCTTTTACTCAATTCTTAGAATTATTCTTAGCTAAGAATTGTTTTGTGAATAGGTTTTTATTGTAAGAATAAGAAAATTCTTAGCATATAATTTTTCTTAGACTTAAGTGTAATTCTAAGAAAAATTCTAAGAATCTTTGTGAATACGGGCCCTGGGCCCGTATTCACAAAGATTCTTATTCTTAGAATTAGTCTTATTCTTAGAATTTTTCTTAGAATTGTTGTTTTTCTTAGAAAAGTTCTAAGAATAAGAATTTTCCTATTCACAAAGATTCTTATTCTTAGAAGTACGCATATTCTTAGAATTTTTCTAAGAATGGCTTTTATTCTTAGAATTTTTCTAAGAATAAGAAATTGCTATATGCACAAAACATATAAAACATATGCCCTGGGCCTGTATTCACAAAGATTCTTAGAATTTTTCTTAGAATTACACTTCAGTCTAAGAAAAATTTTTTGCTAAGAATTTTCTTATTGTTAGAATAAAATTCTATTCACAAAACAATTCTTAGCTAAGAATAATTCTAAGAATAGAAGTAAAAGGAAATGTGTGCACAGGTTAGACTAAGTGTAGTTCAAAGAAAAATTCTAAGATTCATTGTGAATACAGGCCCAGAAGTGACTTTCTGTATCTGGATGCACTTTTGGTGTCAAGAATAAGAGTTTTGTTCATATAGCAATTTCTTATTCTTAGAAAAATTCTAAGAATAAAAGCCATTCTTAGAAAAATTCTAAGAATAAGCGTAATTCTAAGAATAAGAATCTTTGTGAATAGGAAAATTCTTATTCTTAGAATTTTTCTAAGAAAAACAACAATTCTAAGAAAAATTCTAAGAATAAGACTAATTCTAAGAATAAGAATCTTTGTGAATGCGGGCCCTGGTCAAGTTCTGTGTCCTACGAGTGCTTTTTAGTTTGGGATAATATAAAAGGTGGTTTATCTCTGCCAAAAAGTTTATCCCAGTTGGCAAAGTTCATAATTCTCACTGTTATTCAGGTTACTGTGATATCTTCTTTGATCCCTATTTTTTCCTTTACCAGTTTATTTTCTGTGGATTTGGAATTCTGACAGGAATTTTGATGAATGAGGCATAAATAAATGATGTGTTTACCTTGGAGAAATTTTCTTAATATTAATACAAAGAAGTGAAGATTCTGCTGATTTAAGAACTGGAAACAAACAGAGGGAGTGACAGAATGTATCTTATGATATGAGGATATTTAGATGAAGAATACTACAAAGAATTAATAAATAAATTATTAATAAATTATTAAAATTAAATTATTAATAAATAATAAATTAAAAAATAAGTAAATATGTGCTCAAGGTACAAGTCAGTATTTATCATGTCTTGACTTAAATGCAGTCATACATATTGCAGTTGTTTTTCTCGGTTTCATACTTGTCTATATGAACCACTAACTCATTACTCATAAAGGCAGATTAGGAATATGTCACTTCGATGAATGAGAGAGCTAATGAAATCATTTTCATGCAGGAGGGATCAGAATATTTTCATGGGAAGCTATAGAGTAAGAAATCTAAAATTCGCCACATATCTGAAATTCGCCACATGTGAAAATACTAATAAAATAAATGAATTGTGGTGAGATTTGTTGAATGTATAGTAAATTAAAGCTTTTTGAACTGAGAAATACCAATTTTGAGACAAAAAACATCATTTTCTTCATAAAATTAACTAAGGTTTTAGAGGCGGCAAATTTAGATTCCTGGCGAATTTTAGATTTCTTACTCTAAATGCAGACCATTCTTTCTTTTTCTTTTCTTCTTTATATATTATAGAAAGATTAATAATACCATGTTGATTTCAGTTGGTCTGGCAAATAGCTTTTGAAAAGAGCGTTTTTAATTAAGGTGAGTTTAACTGGGGTTTTTTCAGATATTTCTACAAAGGAAATTAACCTTTTATTTAAAGTCAAGCCACAGCCTTCATACAAGTTTTATGTGAATACGTTGACCTTCTCTTGAAGTTTGAATTCTGTTGATCCTGGCTTCTTGGTCTTTGCGGGTTTTGATTTTTGGAAAGCTAGTATAACTAGTACATCCAAATTTATATTGAATTTGAGCTGATTGACATTTACAAAAAACTCCAAGCGAAAATACATTTAGATCGACTTCTTTTCAAACACTCTTAAAACTAAATTGTAACAACTCTGTGAAGAGTGAAAAGCTATCTTATGAGGGCTTTTAATAAAGAAGAAATTATCCCTCGTTTAACAAGGAAATTATCAAGTGCAAAATGTCTTTTGAGGCCAAAAAAGTAAAAGAATGAAAAAAAATAATAAAAACTGCACCAGTAATAGTTTCCACTTGACACTGTTTAAATGACGATGAAAGAAGATGAAAAAATAACCCGAGCTTTGCCGTGTTTTCATTTCCACACCTATTCAGCATGGGAGTCACTTAATTAACTTAAAAGCTGTGATGTAATTTGAAGCAGTGAAACGTCTTGCATTAAAGCCCACATCCGGAGACAAAACAGCAAGGAGAATTGAGGAGGCTTACAGTAAGACACAGGAAATTTGCCACAGAAAATGACATGTTTATTCAGGTTAATCCCCTTGGTTTTTTTCTTTAAATTTTTAAAAAAATCCTTGTTATTTGATATTGTGTGACTATTTTATTCCATTTATGACATTCGACATATCATTTTCTTAAAATTTGCTTTGTTTTAAATCTGAATTTTAAGGTGTCACCCCAACGTTAAATTTCACATGTTGTCGCAAGTTTCACATTGTGTACTTCACACTTTTACTTTCAATGCAAGTGACATTGTCTTTCAGAAGAAGTTTTTTCTATTGATTTTTTTCCATAGAATTACTAGAGATCAGTGTCAATGTGCGATGGTGTAGTTCGGTGGACCAATTAACCAATAGGTTTTTTTATGAGCGGAAGTAACAAAATGTTTACACAGTGGCAAGTCTAGATTTTTTTTAATGAAGTAGGGTTAATATTATTGCTTATTGGAGTTTTGAGTTTGAGCCATGTATGATGCGGGGAGGATAATTAAACCCTGTTAAAGGGAAAATTTTAGCTCTGGAAGAGAAATTGAAATGAAGTTCACTTTTAGAATATATATCAATGTCATCTGCAAAAATAAACAAATCAGCTGACTATTCAGGTATTACATATACAATGTATATATATATATGTATATTATAATCTTCTATTGATCAGTGAAATCCTCTATAAATTCTTGTAATCACAACAGTAAAACTAACCATATGGTTAAACTTGAGGCCTTAAAGTAGGCACATGGTTAACAAGTTTTAACATTTTATCATCTCTCCCTCTTTCCTCGGTCCTCAGTGACCTAGTTTTTAGCAAGTCTGGCACCTAGTCATAGACTGTCACCTCTGTGTGGATTCTGACTGGCAATTAAATATGGTTGGCCTGTTCCAATATAACCTTGACTGTTGAATGGGATGTAAAATCACCAACTATGACTGACTCTCACTTTTTTGGCTTGGCTTTTTTGCAGCATATGGGATTCACAGAAAATATGATCTGATGTGACCCCATATGACCTATGTTGTTGAAAGGGGCATAAAACCCAAACTTTGACCCTTCTCACCCATGTAAATATGAGGATGATTACTTTTGCTTTCACATTTAACAGAGGAACAAATAATAATAATACAATTAGTTTTTCATATATTTTTAAAGTTTGAGTAAGGAATCTAAAATTCGCCAGGAATGTAAAATTCATCACCTCTTAAAAACCTTTGTTAATTCTATGAAGAAAATGATGTTTTGTCTTAAACTTGGTATGTTTTGGTTCAAAAAGCCTTAGTTTACTATACATTTAACAAATATCACCTCAATTCATTTAATTTATCAGTAAATGCACTTGTGGTGAATTTCAGATATGTGGCGAATTTTAGATTCCTTCTCTAATAGCTCAGATATTTTCCCCTAAGTATTTATACAAATATTAAGAATTATTATACTACTCTGTCTGTAATTGAGACAACGTAAGGGTGCAGGACAAATAAGACTTAAACGAGACAAAATTCTTTTATCCATCTATTTTTTTGCATTAAATATTATTGTTGCAGTTTTATATATTATTTAAATTGAAAAAGAAGGAAAGATTCTAATTTTAACTTCACTTCCAATTTCTAAATCCTACATGTTGACATTAAAGACTTCCATCCAGCCCTAAGAACCTATGGGTATTTTTTGTGGCGGATTATTATGTAAGTAATGAGGCTATACCATGTAAAGTAGTCCTTTATGTATCCTTACATCACCCGGTTTTCTGCTGGGGGAATTGTTTCTTGATGAAAGCTAAATGGGCTGGTTTAACGCATGGGGAAGGAAAGGCTGCAACTAACTGACCTATGATTCCAGAATGGCATTGCTCTGGTAACAAAGTGATATATAGCTGTGACCTTTTAATCTTATTTTAGCCAACTGAATGTACTGGTTGATTCCAGATCTTACAATATGTGGGTTTTAACCCAGGCTAAAGGCCTTAATTAACAAGACTTGAGCTTTTCGATATTGTCCTTGGATATTCTTTTCACATACCGGTACATGTATACGATTCTTAGAACAAATACAGTTGATGAATTTAAAACTGTAGGATATAGTAAGAAAACAGGACTCTACTATGTAGAGTTTTCATTTAAGTAGAAGTAATATATCATGGTCTATATAGTCACCAACATACTTATTCTGAGAATAAGCATTTTCTCTAATATTGAGAAAACTTCCCAAGAATAAGAACTTTTCAAAACATTGCATAATCTTAGAAAATTCTAAATTTCAAGTGAAAAGCTAGTAGTTTCTTGTTGTTGGTGGGCTGGATATAGTACAGAACCCTGATCAGTTGTATGTACTGGTTTCCTCTGCCCTTCCAACTACCTGTCACAATATAATGGATACAAAGGTATGATGTAAAATACTAAAGAAATAAACGAAGACCCTTTTAGTCCCCAATTGAACTCAACAGGATTCATGTGTATAAATTTTGCTATAAACAGATCAATACTATGTATGTGTTTAAGAAGATCATAAGAGTAAGTGAAGCCATTCTTTTTAAAAAGAGGGGAGTAAAAGTGAGTAGGGTTGCCATTTTCCATTATTAGAGTAAGAAATCTAAAATTCGCCACATATCTGAAATTCGCCACATGTGGAAATACTAACAAAATAAATGAATTGAGGTGAGATTTGTTGAATGTACAGTAAGTTAAGGCTTTTTGAACTGAAAAATGCCAATTTTCAGACAAAACATCATTTTCTTCATAAAATTAACTAAGGTTTTTAGAGGTGGCGAATTTGAGATTCCTGGCGAATTTTAGATTTCTTACTCTATAAGCCCTGTCTTTCAAGCATTGACAACAATAACTGTAATGGATCCCAAAAGTACAAGGATGTGTAGAAACTGCAAGCAAACTGATAAAAAAATAAATACAATAAAGAGCTGTATTTTCAGTTTTTACATTATACTTTCAAATAGTGAAATAAGTACATGGCAAGTTTTCTTAGGTGTCTGAAAATAGGCAGCTAATACATGTAAGCAAAAGATGTATCTTGGTTTTAGATTTCAGAAGACATTTTTCCAAATGTAGGTCCATTGGTCTTATCGGGAAAATGTTAATACAGACCTATCTATTTATTGCTGCTTTTAGAGACATACATCTATCTAAAGTACCTCAATTAAGGATCAGAGACTATGTACATTTGTACATGTCCCTACAATTATCCTCAGACAGTCAACCATCAAATAATGTAGCAGGCTCAATGATGCATAACTACACTGATGTAACAAGAACAGATGAAAATACACCACAGAGTATTTCAGTGGTCAGGTTACCAGTCTCGATGGGAGATAATAGACCCCATATATAAGCTGATACCCCAAAAAAGAGATATGTGAATCCAAAGTGTGAGTTAGCACATAGCTTGAGTTTTTAAAGTTTGAAAAGTATGAACAAACCCCAAGTCATGAAGTCAAACGTTTAAATAATTCAGTCTAAATTTTTATGCAATCAAGAGTCTTGTTCAGGTTGTATATTTATGGAATTATTGTTAAACATTCAATTCAGATATCATTAAGTTTGGAGTTGGATAGTTTCTAGTACTGAGTGAGTAATTGCCACAGTGTGAAAAGTATCTAACATATCACTAGGAACATAACCATGATTCACTGTGCAGATCATTAATAAATAAAAACATAGAGTAACAAAGCGTAAAATCCAACAGGGTAGGGAAAATTTGCCTCTAAAAATACCCACCTATTTTAACTTTAAAATATAGAACATTTTTATCAATTTCATGATTTTTTTGTAACAAATGTGGGCAATGTAACTACTATGTTCCAAAGTTCCAATGAACTTTGCTTCTGGTAGCATTAAGTGAATTTCACCCACAGTAGTGAAATTTACATTTCTTACTCTCCGACTGATAAAAGCCATCAATAAGACAAGTTGAACTTTAAGCAGAATTGATATTCTGACAGGTAGCAGCCATAGTTATGTTTTAGCAAGAAATATTGTGTTACAACTACATACACCTTCTCAGGAACAAATTGATTTGGCTAACTATGATATTTTGTCAAGTAATCTCCATGCATTTAAGTTTATACAGTTGAAACTCCTTAAATAGAATGGTGATAATGAGTAGTTCCTTTTAGGTCGTAATAAATGTCAGGCCAATAAAAGGGCTGTTTTATTGATATTTATTGGGTTACAGAAGCTCTATTATCCAACCCTCTTGGGGAAGTAACAGTTAGGTCAGATAATAGAATAGTTGGAAAATAGAAAGGCTAAAATTACAGGTTTAAATGGAGTTGGGAGAGATAATTGAAAATTTGGATAATAGAGGGTTGGATAATAGAGGTTTTACTGTATGTAGAAATCCTAGTTAAAAATAAGTATTTTGAGTGTTCAGATTTAGATGGTGGAGAACATAGAGTGAGTTTAACTTATTCTGGCAGCGTTTGGCAGAAGTTAAGCTATACAGTTCAATGGCCACTTACTTAAACCAATAAACAATGTTATTGGTTAAAAAATGTTTTCACAGCAGAGAAATGGGAGATCCGGAACAAGTGTGGAAATAAACAATAGCCCCAAAAGCCAAACCACCAAGCTTGAGAAATGGATTGAAGTTCTGGGAGTTTAAGGGGAGTCAAGAGAGTGAGATTTTACTTAAACACAAATAATTCACAGAGATATACCGTAGATTCATAGCTTCAGGTTTATTTACTTATTATCAAATTAAGATATAACTTGAATTTGTCTCACCCTTGACCAAATGTTTTGAGAAACCTGGAGAAACAAATGAAACCTCTGTTTTCTGTCTTTTTGTTGTACAAATATTAAATTTTTAGCACCCTGAAATTTAGTATTTCCTAGTTTTCTGCAATAAAATACCTCTGTTATTTATAAACCTTCTAATATCCATAAAATATAACTGCTCACTTAAGTATTTAGATTTTAACCTGTGAAAATTTTTTGATGTAATGTCAAATTCCTGTTTTTCATAAATTTAGCATTTCACTCAGGATTTGGCCAAAAGAAATGAAGTAAAAGAATTTCAAACTTCATATGAAACTTAGATCAGAGAAATTCTTTTTACATAAAATAACGTGGAGATATAGCATTAAAAACAACTTGAATACACCCTTTAAGTTTCAGAAAAGGGTACAGTGAACTGGAGTCTGGAAATTGAAATAAGTAAGCCAATTATTTAACAATCTTGTCTGAACTTTAAAGGTTTTATGTATTTGAAACTTAATACCTGTATTTGTCTTAACTTTCTTATGCAGCAGACAGAATCAAGAACTATCCGGAAAAACAGAAAAATTGTTTTGAGATCGGTATGAGGTTGAAAGTGTAATTATATAATTAAACCCAAAATAGGTTAACACCTTCTGCAGAAAATAAAATATGTTTAGAATGTGTGGGTTTGATGTGAATGCCATAAATAGCCAAATCATGTTTACGCAGAAATTAAACTATAAATAAGGATATATCTGGTGTACATTGAAACATATATACATGTCTGATTCTTTGAATTATGTTGCTGAAAGCCGTCTTAAAGCCAAATACAGACTTAGTTTTTAGCCGTGAAAAAGATACCCAGTAGATGAATTACATAAATGTCTGTCAGTGATCTGAAATTACTTTAAATTGTGTTCTCACAGATACACTAGACATTTAAATCCTTATTTCTGAAACTGTATTATGAGAGCAGATGACAATTCACATGGACCATTGTATGAATCGGGATCTTAAGACAATACATGACAAATGACAGATCAACATCTAGATCCATAATTCTGTTTCGTACAACATATACACAGGTTTTTTGCAATTTCGACGAGATTAAGACAGATTTTTAAGTGAATCTCCTGAATTACAGAAGTTGTAAAAATTTTATTGGAATCACTATATTCGGATTCCCTCCCAGGCAACCCCACCTTTTTAAATATTTTTAGTTTGCAATACCTTAATATATGCTCTCAAAATAAAAGTGAAGAGAATTGGGGTTTCTGGGTATTGGCCCATGCACACTCATCGTATGTGCAGTAGTATCGACAATAATATTTCTTTAAAACACATTCTCATTTGGTCATGTATGTTTGCTCCCACCAACCTAAGCAATAGTGAGGATAAGGTTAGTGTATTTTACGCAGTAAATGCATATTTTAATAAGTATATTCAAAAATAGTTGAGGGGCATTCTAGGTCAGTGGTCTAGGGTGGTGGATGTGAACAAAGGGAAAATACTAAGTGAGGACATCTCTAAGTTGAAGAGGTGAGTCTTAAGGTGTTGCCAACAGGATATCACTGAGTGACTGGTTCTTGTATGAAAAGCAAGAAAGTCAAAAAAAATGTTGGGTGCATATTGGCTGAAGGACACAGAGAAAATGTTTGTGGGATTTGTGGACTTTATATAGTCAAAAGAGGGACTTGGAAGAACTTAAATTTGGGATAGCGACATCTTGTATTTTTAGATGATGTGTAGGGATGAAGTTTTTCAGTGAACTTTACTGGGCGGCCATGCTTTAGAATTTTCTATGTGATCAGCTATGTGTTGAACTGTAGCCGTTGTAGCAAGAAAATTAGTATATCCTGGTTAAACTAATTGTTATCTCAATTATATCAATTTACTAAGAACTGTGAGAGGCCCTATATTTCCCTTGCCATAATGAATGTAGTTATTTGCCTATTTATTTACGGTGCAAAATCATAACCAATCAGTATAGAGTAAGAAATCTAAAATTCGCCACATATCTGAAATTTGCCACATGTGAAAATACTAATAAAATAAATGAATTGTGGTGAGATTTGTTGAATGTATAGTAAATTAAGGCTTTTTGAACTGAAAAATACCAATTTTTGGACAAAAACATCATTTTCTTCATAAAATTAACTAAGGTTTTAGAGGTGGCGAATTTTAGATTCCTGGCGAATTTTAGATTTCTTACTCTACACTGTTTTCTCCATCCTTAAAACTGCCCATCATGACAATTGATCAGTATGTCAAAACTGACATCAAAACCATATCAATGAAATGAAATCAGTTGATAGCAAGAAGAGGTCCTCAGTGGCCTAGTGGTTAGCAAGTTTGCTTTTTATTGCTGGTCAGGAAATGGTAAGTATTTATCTAATAAAAATTAAAATTACAACAAAATTTTTCAAATTTAATCACCAGCTGTCACCTCTGTGTGGGTTCGACTCCCCAAAGTGGCAATGCTGTGGGGCTTGTTTCAGTATGACCTTGGCTGTTGAATGCAGTCTAGAACCCTAAATTTAACATTCTACTTAGATCACATGATTGAAATCTTTCACTTTGGCCTTTTATTAAAAACAATGCATTATACTGAACTACAGCATGTGGCTATTCATTCATTCAAGTTCTAAAACAGAAAACAAACCACGGACACTCCACTTCCTTGTAATTTTTTTCAATGAAAGCCTGTTTACTCTGTTTACTACATTTGTATATCACTTTGGCTTTCCCTTGATAACTATTGATGCCTGACAAACACACCTTTATTGTTTTAACTTTGCAACTTGATCTACTTTAGTTTTTTTTTCTCAACATAATTTTTTCCTTGTTTCATGCACATGGGATGAACATCCTAGTACATGCAGGAAGGAAATTAGTTGATTACCACTTGTAAATAATGTTGGTATGGCGTAAGATTGCTGTAAGTTATAAAATGTTTGTAGAAACACAAATTGTTGATGAAAGAAATTTTACCCACTAGTACATATACAAGCTTTACAACTTTTTATTACAGTTTAAATCTTGAATCATTTCAAGAACATGTCATGAAGTTCTTTGAGATACCAATGAATATCTTTCTAATTTATAATTTGGTGTATAAATTCAAAAGGGCAAAGCTTCCAGATATTGCTACATATGGATATATCTTGCCACCTTTATCTTCAACAAGTTGTTTTTGTAAATTGTATGTTTTTACATTCATTAAAGCCAATCTGTTTTGATGTTAGAGTAAGAAATCTAAAATTCGCCACATATATGAAATTCGCCACATGTGAAAATACTAATAAAATAAATGAATTGTGGTGAGATTTGTTGACTGTATAGTAAATTAAGGCTTTTTGAACTGAAAAATACCAATTTTTGCACAAAAACATCATTTTCTTCATAAAATTAACTAAGGTTTTAGAGGTGGCGAATTTTAGATTCTTGGCGAATTTTAGATTTCTTACTCTACAGTTGCTGGGGATCTTTTTTCATTACTCACTATAGTCCTGTGAATAGAATTCCTCAGATCTTCAACCTTTGTTTTTTATAATATCAGGTGCTAAAACAAGTGGATATCTCAAACAGAAGCTGTCCAAATTCTTCTCATTTTAAGTGGGTGTTTCCACCGAGGTGGCCTACTGAAGTCAGTTTGGCTTCTAATCACAGGCTGTCTTCTCTGTGCGGGTTCGACTCTCACAAGGGACAAATACTAAGGACATGTTCTAATATAAACCTGGCAGTTGAATGGGACATAAAACACCTAACTTTGAAGTTTGTTAGCCACTGGTTTTGAGCAAGTAAATAATAAACTAACATAAGGCAAACACACTTGCATATCTTAGTATATATAGGTGTCTGGTATCTAAATCTTCAGGTTTTCGTACTTGCACACTGCTATAAGAGTTGTCAAAATCAGTTGGGAAAAAAGTAAGTTGTTGTTTCAATTTAAATAAAACAGGTAAAACTTTTTATTATATAATTGTACAAGATTGGCCTTTTATGTCTGATGTGTGGAAAATAAAGTGTGACCCACATAGTGTGTTGGTGGTAAAGCATTCAGGCAATAGTCTTAAGTGAGTTTTCCATTTATACATCTCACACATAATGGCTCAGGGATCTAACACCCTGAAAATAGAACTTTTTCCTTGCATGCATTTTAAGCAATGACCGATTTTACTTGATCCACAGGCAAGTAATATTTTCTCATTTATTATTTGAGTTTTTTTGGTATCAAAAATTTTTGTCTCATTTACTGAAAAGAGTGGATGCATGGTTTTGCCCATGAAGCTTTCCAGACACAGTAATATTATTTTATGTGTGCATAAATGTGGACACTAATGGTCTAGGGTGTTGTTCGTGAACCAGAAAATAGTGAGTTTGACTGGCTTTGCAGTATGCGTGTATGTGCGACCTGTGGCTTGCAGGTTTCACAAAACATATAACACTGGTTCTCTCGGGTGATACTGGAGAGATAATCAGCAAGATGATAAACAAACTAAAGCTCTGTTAAGAAGAGCTTCTGTTTTAGGTAGTTATAAATATTGAGTTGTTAAAGGGTCTTTTCTGTTGAAATTTACCCTAGTATCATGAATATCTTGGTTAAGTGGAAATATTTTTTTTTCCATACCATTTAATAGTTTCTAAAAGAATAGAAGGGCTAAATTGGATTTTTTTTTTTTGGAATTCTCATTTTTTTAACTCAATGAATTTTTAAACTCAATTAATGAACAAAGGAAAATCAGTTGAATTTTAAATCAAACAATTGACTTTGAAACTGAACAAATCAACTTTTAAATAGTTAAGTTGACTTTTAAATTTGATTAATCAACTTGGAAACTTCCTCCATTGAACTTTTTCATGAATCATCCAAACTTAAAGCACAAATAGTCACCAAGTTTTAACAGAAAATGGTGTTGTTCAAATTATCATATACAGAGATTTTACATACTGTGGCAAATATTCCATTTCAAAGGCTGTTTTCCAAGATTTCCCAACGGAGGGTAGGGAATTAAAGATAAAGTGTATTGAGATCCACTAGCTATGGAATTTTTTTACTTGGCCTTCAAATACCCCATAGAGAAATATATCAATGTAACCAGGCTTAAAGATCAAGTTTATCATCAAATCGGAAGCAAAGAGGAGGATTTCACCAAAGCTTTCTATGTATTGAAAAATTACCTGAAATGTCATATTTATGACAAGACATATTGCCTTTAATTTATAAAACATAAAGTATTTTGTAAATTACTTATATACTGTATTTTCAGTTGCTCAAATAACTTTTTATAAGACTGATTTTCAGTCACTGTCATGGTTGGCTGCAGTATTGTTTAAAATATTTTTGTTTGACATGAAGAGCACACCTTCAGTTTTGCAAACAGGCAAAGAGAGTAAGACTTTGTTTGGATAATGGAACATGAATATAATGATAGAGGTACTTTTCAATTAGTAACATCATTATCATAGCTCAAAGTTTTGGTAAGTCTCAAGCATGTATGCTTTGTTTCCTAAAAATAAATCCTTTTAAAAACCGTGAGGAATTGTGAGACTTTAAGATCTATATAGATCTACTTTCGAAGGGGTATATATAAAAGTTAGAAAAGCTACCAGAATTACCAAAGTGAATCAATTTTCTTGCTCCTAAAAATATATATATATGTAAAGTGGTGCAAAGGTCTGTGATGGGCCATCGCTGCAGCAGTTTCTGGGTGAGTTTATTTTCTTCAGGACTTCCCACATTCAAGATGATAGGTTGGGGTTTTCATAATGTCCCTTTGTACAGCCAAGGTCATATCAAGAGTCACTTTGGAAGAGAAAATCAAATTAAAATAAAATAAAATGAAATTAGATAACAGAAAAAAACATAATATAATATTATTACTGCAATACTTATCTGTCATTATCGGCCATTTTATGCATGAAAAACACAGCCTGAGGTGAACATTTGTTTTGCTGGGTCAAAAGTAGGAGTTATATTCTGCAACCTGGAGTAACCAGGCAAATACTATGCTGAGACTAAATGACAGAATTGCTTGGGATAGTGTAGATTGATCAGTTGTCTTGCACCTCTGTTAATAAGCCTCTATTCAGTGGAAATTGGAAGTCCATTAGGGGGGCAACAGTCCTTTTAAATTCAATATCACCTCTGTTTTTTTGCAGATATATTTGGCAGAGTCTTTGCCTTTTTTATCCTGTGTAAATTTTACTGCAATAGTTGAGTACCATAAGGTTGCTTATTGTATTGTGGAAGGCTGTGAAATTTGTCATTGAGGAAAGCCCCGTCTATTTCCTTAACTTAATTGGATTGCATGTAGAGTAGGGAATCTAAAATTTGCCAGAAATGTAAATTTTGCCACCTCTTAAAAACCTTACTTAATTTTATGAGAAAAGAAGATGTTTTATCTTAAACTTGGTATTTTTCAGTTTAAAAAGCCTTAATCTACTCTAAACATTCAACAAATCTCACCTCAATTCATTTATTTTCATTAGTGTTTTCACATATGGTGAATGTCAGATATGTGGCAAATTTTATATTTCTTACTCTATTTCTTTACACATTTATGATTTTTGTGACTACATCAAGCCCCTGATGAGGGGCCATGGTGGCAGAGTGGTAACACTCTCGCCTCCCACCTCTGAGGCCGGGGTTCGATTCCCGGCATGGCCTCAAGTGGGAAAGCTGGTAGTTGCTTGCCGTTGGTCGGCAGTTTACAGTACAGAACCCTGACGGACTGTATGTACTGGTTTCCACTTCCCTACCAACTACTCATCATGATATGACCTGTACAGTGTTGAAAGCGACATAAAACCCCAAATAAATAAATAAAAAATCAGAACAACCCCTTCATTGCACATGTTGGCATCAAACAGGACTTGATCCCACCACCACAGAGGCTATAGCACAGTGATTCACTGGGAAATGTTAACAACTCAATCACTGAGTCCACATTCTGTGATGAACCATAGAGTACTGGAATATAAGAGATTTTGAGTCAGTTTACTTACTTTTTATGGGGCTGTTCCATTGTGCCGATCTTATTGTAAACCTACTTACAGATTGGAAAAAAAAAATATTGCCTGATCCATGGGTGTAGTTTGAGATAGGTTTAAGATAGGTTGAAGATCTCATCCCGATAATGCAGAGATGGCCACACAAAAGTTCCTGAAAAGATTGTTTTGCAAGTGTGGAGATAGGTTTAACATTGCTGAAAGATCAAAAAGCAGATTTTGTGAGCGAAAGGATAAGATTGCAATGGGTTTAAGATGATAAAAATCTGTTAAGGATCGCTAGAAGCTTGTGATAATTTCAAACAGTTTAATATTGTCATAAACAATTGGCGATGGACTTGTGATACATTCCAACCGGGAATATATCGAGACTTCTTTGGATGATGGGTTGATAGCCTTAAAATCATTGCAATGAAAAATATATACCTCCTGATCTAACAATTTACAGGATTGCAAAGCTATTGCAAAGAATTATCACCATAATGGAACATCCCTCTGTATTTGTGTGAAAAGGTATTATTTCTAGGATGTAAAAAAAGGAAGGAGAAGACTACTCAGTGCATAGTAGTCCAAATAATACCCATAAAGAATCACATAAATTGGTTGATGCCAATTGGGGACAGCGAGTGTAATTTGTATATCCAACTGAGCTCAGTTCACCTTCATCTGGGTGTGCGGGATGATTCAAATTTCGATGTACACCGTTCTAGCATAGAAAACTACATGTGTCTGTAGTTGTGTCCATTATTCTTGAAATGACTAATGAGATTGGAGTTGGTTGTCCATCCTTTTGGACTGATGCTTTATGTTCATACATTCTTTTTCTAAGTACCCTACCTGTCTGACCGATATAATGCATATTGCACATAGTGCAAGATATCAGATATATGACATTTTTCAATTCACTTGTGATCTGTTTAGGTAAGTCTTGAAGTTCGTATGACTTGTGGGTGAAGTTACCTTTGACTTCCCTATTTTTTATATTTGTAGGATGTGCAAGAGTAGGAAAAGCTATAGTATTGGCTGTTATTACAGAGATAAATCACAATGCTGTTACTCAACTGAAGCAAAAGCTTTAGCTTTATCATTTGGCAATCATTTTCAGAAAGAAGTAACCCAAAAGAAGTGGACAAATATGCTGAATTTGAATGTAAAATAGATAATAGTCACCTGTCTTTATTTTATGAAAATGAATGAAGATGAATCATTCATCAGTTTTCGATTGATCAGCAATTGTAGCTGATCACTAGTGTAAAAATACAGATGACATGGCTATGTCTTCAGAAAATATGAAAATCTTAGACATAAAGTTAACTGTTCTTTTCACCATAACATTAGAGATATATAGATTCTGACATTGATTCTTTGATTGACTGTTGGTGAGAAGTAGTACAACTTTATACCAATGTACCAGATATAAAGTTGAGCCAAGTTAAGGTGAATCTGGAGGAACCAGAAAAAATGCTTCAAAACCTAGCAAGCCTTTGCACATGATGTTAAATATCAATGGATGAGTCCTGTTGAGAACTTCATATTTTGACCTCAGCTTACAATGGAATTTTGCTTGTCTTAGTTTTACTTAAAGGGATTTCACAGTATGTTAATTTACCTTCAGTTGCAGTCTAGGATAAGTCCACACAAGCGTTTGAGCAATATTCTCGCCCATTTTCAAGCCGAACATAAAAGTCCAGTTAAAATGTCTCAATATGAGCTCTTGATGCTCTACAACGTCAGTGAAAATATGAAAAATGAGACCATTGATCTTCCAATGTAATATATGAGCAAAAAAGCATGAAACAAGTGTTCTTAAGTTTTGTGTTTAGATATTTTTATGATGGTATATGAGCAACATTTAAAGGTTTCCCCGAGAGTTTTGTTCTAGGATAAGTTTTCAGTAGCTTAACTCAGGGCTATGGAATAGTTTACTTGTACTCATGAAAAAATTACCATTAAAGTCATTGCTGTAATTAATTTGTACAGAATGTCTGGAAAGAAAGAATTCTGGCAAAATTCAAACCAGGTACAAAGCATCTACAATGATTATATGCAGATGCTGTGCAGTGAAAGGTACTGTCATTGCTGCCCTGTGGGTTTTCAGAATTTTAAGTTATGGTGATGATTTCTGTTGGTTGGTACAGACAAAGATAGCTGCTTCACTGGATTATAAAGGCAGACCCTTTGCCGCCATGATCTTTATCTTAATAGTTTAAGGTTATGTGGAATATTATTTTCACAATAAAATCTCAGTAGTGAAGGTTTATATCTTTTTGTTATTTTCACACTGAGAGCCCAATGGAGATGTGTATATTAAATACTGTATTGTTTACCAATGAAAAGCCCTCCTACAGTTGATTGAGATTTGAGTTGGAACTATACCAAGGTTCTGTTATATAGTCAATCCACTTCATTGGGGTCTCTCTCAAGACTTATTAAAATTTGTTTTTAGTAGAAATAAATGTTAGATTCTTGAAGGTGATAGGGTGGTGGAGAAGAGTGTTAAATTCACTCTATGATGGCCAGTAGCAAATTAATGCCAAACATTTGGCTGAAGATTATTTTGGGCCAAGCAACAACTAGAACATTATTGTGAAACTCGTGTGTGGAAAGTGTTTTAATATTGCCCTGCATCAATGTATATTCAGTTCATAGACAATATAAACATATGTGTGTTGTAAAAAGTACACAAAGTTTGTGATTTAATAGTAATCCTTAGTGTAGCATACCGAGTTCAGGTAATTGTAGGATTTGCCATATCAACAAAAATTAATATATTAGACCGATGAAAAAGTTCAGCTTTTCTATGGGCTTAATCAATACCTAAAGGGTTAAACAAGGTGTAAGTTAACTGTTTTTTCAGCTCCTTGAGTCCACAGGGAATTTCCCAGAAGAAAACCTGTTTCCCATTCTCAGAATCTTATTCCAACAAATTTTTGAGATGAAAAAGTATATTTTTGTTTTTCCCTGATGAGTGGTGGTAATTTTAGCATTCTTGATTGCAGAACTTATTTTTTTTCAACTATATTGACCCAATTAGAAAAATTACTAGCCTTAAGGGTAAGGGTTGTGAAATTCAGCAATGCAAAATGGAGACTCCCTTATCTTGATTGAAAGTGTGAGACATTCTTATAAAAATTTGAGATTTTTGTTTTAGCTTCATTGTATCCACTGTAGAATTTCAAATAATTTTTTCTTTTTTTGATGCTTAATTCTAAGAGTTTGACTTGAGTTGAAAATTTTGTTTAGATAAAGTTGTATCACTTGACTTTTAGCAAGTCACTATTAACAGTTATTTTTTTTTTGATAGTGACCATGTAATGTACAATGTTTTTCCTGCTGGAAATGCTGTGATTTAACGTTGCTTTTGAAAAATACAGATGAATCCATTTATGTAGAATTCTGCTCAGTAATATTGCCTTTTAGGGTCTACCAATAAATTAGAATTTTAAAGACTTTTTGCTACTGAAATGTCGCCTATTATTTTGAGATCCTGTTTAAGTTGAAATATACCTTTAGCCTCTTGAGATTTGACTTAACAAGTTTCACTTGTACAGTATGCTAAAAGATAGACAAGCTTGGCATATAACTGCTCTTTGTACTGTTGTTAACTGTAGCTCTCTTTCCTACCTCTTTGCTACCTTTTTTTCTCTCCATATATGTGTCACATCTCTATCTTTCTTCAGATGCCACCATGGTCATCACAACCTTGCTTGCAAGCCTCAATAGCTGTACAAACCCTTGGATCTATCTCTTCTTCGTAGATGATATGTGTTCTAAAATGTCTAGACTCTTCCTTGGCAGTAGTCAGCATCACCGTGTGCTTGCATCTTTTCTTGTTTTCGGTGAACGCTCTACTACTGCTTCTCCTCCTAATCACCAGTAAGTTCTCTTCTGCTATATATCTCAATGTTATTTCCAAAATTGCTTCCGCTTTGCATGGCTCAGAAACCTTGATATCCTCCCTGTGAATTATATAACGTCCATCTCTTTATATGTTGTAGCTTCACTGCTATAAATCCAGCTCTTGAATGTTTCAATGCTGGTCCCCTCTTTGAGAAACACCCACAATATCTTGATGTGTTTTACCCTGAACTACATTGGCCTTGCATGGTGCATGGACCAGAAAGGTATAGATACCCCCTACAAGTGCTCTTAAGTAATATATACCATTTTATTATATATTGTAGCTTCACTCTTTTAGATGGAACTCTTAAGTGTTAGTCTATGGGGTAAACACGCACATCTGTTTGTTCTGGTCTTACACTGTGACCTAGTGGATAACACACTCACCTAGGAACACAGAGGACGTGGGTTCAATCCCAGGTACAGGCAGATGCATACTGGCTCAGCTGACCACTTAAAGTGGCAGTCCTCTGTCATTGGGTCCTATCCCCTGGTGGCAAGGATGTTGATAAATGGTCATCTTTGAGCCTCTGTCTTTCAGTTAGAGGAATGTCAGTAATTTGAGAGTTGGACCGTACTTGTACAGTCAAATGGGTCATATAGCACTGTGAGTCCTGTAGTATATAGAGATATTGCTCTGAGTGTAAATACAAATACAAAAATGATAACTTGTGAATTTTCTTCTACTACTGTAATTGGATTGCCTTGCATGACCACTGATTAATCTGTTCCTTTTTGGGGGCTCAAGTCCTCCTTATGTGTTGTGCCTTCACTGTTGTTTACAAATACTATGTGGCTAGAGTATGGCATGACACTTTTTGCTGTTTTTTTGACAGAAAACCAACATCAGTCATGATTACATGTTTATTATCTTAAAACAACATGAATTGCCAATAATAAGCATTACCAGGTACTTTCTTGTTTTGGGATGGAGTTGGCTTCTGTTATTTCTGATCACCATAATGTCTTCATAGTTGTATCATCACCAAGACTTACCTATCATCAGTCGCATCATCATCAATAATAGAAACCACTAAATTATCAACAAAATTTTTTGCAGCCTTTTTGCCCCATTTTTTGACAAGAACCATTTATGCCCTGGGGAGGTGAGGGTAATTTTAAGCAATTATTATACTCAAAGCAATAGTTAAGCATAGGTTATTGTATCCTCGGACGAAAGTCAGTGATACTTAGGATTCAGTACGGTCACAAGATTTCCTTTTGGATGCAATAACTTAAAAAATATTTTAGTTAGACCTTTCAAATTTGGTATGTGGGTATATATGGGCAATGCCACAAGCATTATAGTTTTGTGACCTTGACCTTCAATTTCAAGGTCACTGGTGGCCTCTTAAAGGTCAGATTTTGGCTATTTTTTCACATTTTGGGCCAGTTCTCGTATACAGAAAGTTAGATCATCCTATGGCTGGTATATATAATACATATATATGTCCTCTGTGAGCATGCAGAAATTTGACCTTGAGGCTCTTCATTGAAGGTCATCCACAGACCGCCACAGTACCTCACCGAGGCCATTTTTTGGCCTTTTTGGAGATATTTTCACACTTATTGCTGACTATATTGCATGGAAACTATTGAAAATGGCTTTGGAGGTTGAGTACATGATGGAGTACCAGCATCCCGGCTTACCGGTTACAGATCTTCATTTAAGGTCATCCACTGACCGCCAAAGTACCTGACCGAGGGTCATTTTTGGCCCTCTATTTGTTTGTTTGTCTGTGAACAAGATAACTCAAAAACTGACAGATGGATTTTGATAAAATTTTCAGGATATGTCCAAAATGGTAAAAGGAAGATATGATTAAATTTTGGGAGTGATCCGGATCACTGTCTGGATCTTCTGGATCCATGAAATTTAATTTTTAAAGACAGATAACTCAAAAACTTATGGGTGCATTTTGATGAAATTTTCAGGAAATGTCCTTAATGGGACGAGGAACAAGTGATTAGATTTTGGGAGTGATCTGGATCACTGTCTGGATCATCCGGATCCAGGCTGCCAGATGTGTTTGTGTACAATATAGCTCAAAAACTTATTGGTGGATTTTGATGAATTTTCAGGATATGTCTGAAAAGGTAAAAGGATGAAATGGTTGAATTTTGGAAGTGATCCGGATCACTATATGGATCTTCTGGATCCATGAAATGTAATTCTTAAAGACAGATACCTCAAAAAGTTATGGATATATTGTGATGACATTTTCAGCAAATGACCTAAATGGTACAAGGAACAAGTGGTTACATTTTTGGAGTGATCTGGATCACTGTCTGGATCATCTGGATCCAGGCTGCAACATAATTTTAAGATGAATTTTTGATAATATTTTTAGGATATGTTACAAATGGTAAAAGGAAGAAGTGGTAAAAGGAAGAAATGGTTCAATTTTGCGAGTGATCTGGACCACTATCTGGATCTTTGTTTGTTGACCTTGGCTATTGTTTTCAAGGTCACCTTAGGCCTGCTAAAATGACTCAACATTTGTTTTTTGTTTTACCTGTTTGCAAAAGTCTATCCGCCATAGCCTCCACCGTCACCCCTGTGTCTCCTTGGTATGACCTGGCTATGTCCTTCGATTAACGTTAACTGCCTTGCTGTATGTTCAGAAGTGCCTTAGAGTCCATCAGTGATGGAGATTAAGCACTATAAAAGTCTACATTAGATTAGATCAAAATGGTACCTTAGACTGTGAGGCCATATACCTCCTTTATTGTATCCACCGTACAGCATCCGGTGGATACTATGGATTTGACTTTGTTACTCCGCCGCCGCAGTGTGTAGAGAGATTTCACCGTTACCGCTCTAACGAAAAAAAAATTATAGCTAGCCGTCTCAAATTTGCAGGATATATTCATAGCCATAAAATCTTGCCTGGGAATATTTTTGGCCTCATTTTGAAAAACAAGATGGCCGCCACGGGCGTTTTCGACTTTAAACAAGGACTTTTGGTGGCCCTCTAGAGCAAAGGGTATTATAGGTAGAGATCTCAAATTCGCAGGATATGTTTCTCATTATAAAATCTTGACTGGGAATATTTTTGGCCTCATTTTGAAAAACAAGATGGCCGCCACAGGCGTTTCTTTGCAGTCATGAAAAGTGCTTATATCCCCCTTATTATTGGTCCTAGAGGTTTGGGATGGTAAACCAACCTATAGGAAATCATAGGCTGGGAATCTTTTGGTGTGGTCAGATTTGACCTTGGACCCCTCCTTCAAGGTCAAACGAACATAGCCAAACTTAAAAGTGCTTATAACTCTCTTATTATTGGTCCTAGAGGTTTGGGATGGTAAACCAACCTATAGGAAATCATGGCCTGGGAATCTTTTGGTGTGGTCAGACTTGACCTTGGACCCCTCCTTCAAGGTCAAACGAGCATAGCCAAACTTAAAAGTGCTTATAACTCGCTTATTATTGGTCCTAGAGGTTTGGGATGGTAAACCAACCTATAGGAAATCATGGGCTGGGAATCTTTTGGTGTGGTCGGATTTGACCTTGGACCCCTCCTTCAAGGTCAAACGAACATAGCCAAACTTAAAAGTGCTTATAACTCGCTTATTATCGGTCCTAGAGGTTTGGGATGGTAAACGAAACTATAGGAAATCATGGGCTGGGAATCTATTGCTGCATTCGGATTTGACCTTGGACCCCTCTTTCAAGGTCAAATGAGGATAGCCCAACTTAAAAGTGCTTATAACTTGCTTATTATTGGTCCTAGAGGTTTGGGATGGTAAACCAACGTATTGGAAATCATGGGCTGGGAATCTCTTGCTGTGGTCGAATTTGACCTTGGACCCCTCCTTCAAGGTCAAACGAGGATAGTACACAAAATCATGTGCTGGGAATCTATTGCTGTGGTCAGATTTGACCTTGGACCCTCCATCAAGGTCAAACGAGGATAGCCAAACTTAAAAGGGCTTATAACTCGCTCATTATTGGTCCTAGAGCTTTGGAATGGTAAACCAAAATCTAGGAAATCATGGGCTGGGAATCTTTTGGTGTGATCGGATTTGACCTTTGGCCCCTCTTTCAAGGTTAAATGAGGATTGCCAAAATTAGTGTTTATATCTTGCTTATTCATATTCCTAGAGGTTTGCAGTGTCACACCAACCTATAGGAAATCATGGGCTAAGAATCTTTTGATATGGTCAGATTTCACCTTGGGCTTCTCCTTCAAGGTTAAGCGATGTTAGAATGGCTTTGGTGAGTTTTCTTCTGGTGGATACAATTTGCATCGGTTCTCCGATACGATAGGTCTAGTTATTCACTGTTACTGCTCTAACAAAAAAAATATTATAGCTAGCCTTCTCAAATTTGCAGGATATATTCATAACCATAAAATCATGCCTGGGAATATTTTTGGCCTCATTTCGAAAAACAAGATGGCCGCCAGGGACGTTTATTCAACTTAAAGCAAGGACTTTTGTTGGCCCTCTCGAGCAAAGGGTATTATAGGTGGAGATCTCAAATTCGCAGAATATGTTTCGCATTACAAAATCATGACTGGAAATATTTTCGGCCTCATTTTGAAAAACAAGATGGCAACCATGGGCGTTTTTTTTGTCAGTCATAAAAAGTGCTTATATCTCCCTTATTATTGGTCCTACAGGTTTGGGATGGTAAACCAACCTAGGGAAATCATTGGCCGGGAATCTTTTGGATTTGACGGGCTCCTCCTTCAAGGTCAAACGAGGATAGCCAAACCTAAAAGTGCTCATAACTCACTTATTATTGGTCCTAGAGGTTTGCAATGTAAAACCAACTTATAGGAAATCATGGGCTGGGAATCTTTTTATACGGTCAGATTTGACCTTGGACCCCTCCTTCAAGGTCAAACGAAGACAGCCAAACTTAAAAGTGCTCATAACTCGCATAACTGCATCATCATGACATGACCTTAAACTTTGGCTCTTCCATTCACCTGCCATATTTGAGACATGTTTCTCTTATGACAAAGCTATATGGATTGTGGCAACTGATTATTATAATTGTGTACTTTTACATAAATTGTGTTATTTCCATTGATAGCTATACTCCAATTAATAAATTTTACAGCTAATTTTTAGTTTGCTGATTAATCCTGTCATCTTCCTATTAAATTATCTTGTTTTAATAATTTAACTTTAAACACATTTTCTTTCTCTTAGATGTTATTTTCTCTACTTAAACATTATTTGGACCTTCATATAACTGGCACTGCTCTGGAAGTATCATGACCTTTGTACTGTTTCACTGCTTCTATATCTCATGGTGTTGAAAACTATTTCCCAAGCTGAGGGGTACGGGCATGCCCGAAGTTTTTTGTTTTTTATATGATAGATATACACTGATGACAATTGACAAAACACAAAATAGGACAAATGAATAACAATAGACAGAAAGACACAAGTACAATAGACATTACATTTTCAACAATGATAGACTTTATTTTCGCATTTGTTTCTACAATGACGATTCATTTGATCACACAGAAGTTTATTAAAAGAAATACATAAAAGAAGCATAAACTTATGTCGTTGTGAGTTAATTTTAGACTTATTAGATATCTAAGAACAGAATTTTCCAAGCTGACAATTTTTTTTATAAATTCGTTATCAGTACTGTTTATCTTAGAAAGACATTCCTGTTCTATTTTTGAACTTAATGTTGCATGATTGTTTGACTTTGGATAAATGGATGTATCTTTACTTGTTGCATAATCAGTGTAGAATATTTTTTCTTTGTCCATTGGATTCACATAGTCTACTGTTTACTGTTTTTCTAACAGATCTCTCAGAGTCTAAATCAGTTTGGAAATCACCTTTTTGTCAGATTTTGATTTTAACTAGCTGGTGTACTGATATATAACTTCAATGATCATAAAACTTATGTTAAACTACATATTAGAGACAAAACAAATGAGACCACCACAGTGGTATGATCTCTTCCCAGGGATTAAACACTAAATGATATACAAATATAAAGCTATAGCTATGAAAATATGCCATGACACAGAACATCAGCTAGACCAAGGATGCATCAATGGCCAGATACAAGATGTATTTTCTCTATTTTTCAGAGGTTATTAAAGAAGTAGTGCTTAGTGAAACCAGGGCATCCAAAATTTGCCTGAAATCATCTGTGTGTTACAGGTTTTGAGATAAACAACATTTTCTGTTTCCAACAAATTTCAAGAACGCAGCCGAAATTTGGAAAATTCTCAATTTTTCAGAGGCCATAGGGAAGTGGACCTTAGTACCCAGTTCTATCAAAATTTTGCAAGAAATCACTCTATTTCTTACAGTCATGAAAAAATAGTTAACAGCATATTTCACAAAAAACTGTAAATTCAGTAGTACTGAAATGACAAGTGATTTACTCATTGACAAAATGCGACAGTGGATATTACTCAGTTAGCTATGGAGCTACTGCTCTGAAAATTCCCTATGACACAGAACATCAAAAAGTAGATGAACAACATATTTCACAAAAAACTGTAAATTCAATAGTATTGAAGTTACAAGTGATTTACTCACTGATAAAAATGTCAAAGTTGCTTTTACTCAGGTAGCTATGGAGCTACAGTTCTGAAAATTTGCCATCACACAAACCATCAAATAATATATACATAAATTACATATTTCACAAAAAAAACCTCTTAATTCAATAGTATTGAAGTTACAAGTGATTTACTCATTGGCAAAATGTGAAAGTAGCTATTACTCAGTTAGCTATAAAGCTAGAGCTGTGAAACATCAACAAAGAACATAAAAAAGTAGGTAAAGAACATATTTAACCAAAGCCCTGTAACTTTTACACACCTAACAGTTGCAAAGAAGAAAAGCCATTCATTTATGTTAATCAATGTTAAATACATAAAATACCTATAACTCACTTAGCTATTGAGGTAGACCTCTAAAACAGGTACAGCGTAACTAGCTGAACAACATATTTTAGCAAAATGCTGTAAATGCAGTCGTTTTGGAGTTATATGCATTTTACTCAAAGTAGCTACTAGCCCCATTACTCACCTAGCTGTTGACCTGCATCTGCAAAAGCAACAAAAATATTGAGAACACAAGCAACTAAGCCAAAATAAAGTACCCCAGTAAAAAAAAAATCAAAATTTAATAATGTTAAAGGTAAAGGTGATTTACTCACAATGTTAGCATTGTGAGTAAAGCACAATGTTACAGTAGCGCAATGTTACAGTAGCTATTACTCAGTTAGCTATGGCACTACAGCTATGAAAATGTGCCATTAAATAGAACATCTAAAGTGGCTAAATAATATCTTTGACCAAAGCACTGTAGCTAACAGTTACAAAGAAAAAAGCTATTTACTCTTTTTTGGCACTGTGAAAAGCAGAAAATAGCTATTACTCACTTAGCTATTGATGTCAGCCCCTGAAACAGGTATCATCTTGTAGGTACAGAAGTAGCTGAAAAACTTATTTTTGTGAAATGCTCTAAATGCAGTAGGTGTGGAGTTATAAGCAATTTACTCAGAGTAGCTACTAGCCCCTTGGCTCACTTAGCTATTGACTTAGATCTGCAAAAGCAGCAAAAAATGGAGGGCATAAGAAACTGAACTAATATTATTTAAGCACACCCAACAGCCCTTCAGTTTAGAGAAAACTGTGTGACATGCACGAACGCAGTCACGCTCACACAAGAGACATTTTATAATCTCCCACCCAGCAGGCTGGTGGGTATGATCCTAAGGATAAACTTGAAAAGATAAAAGATTTGTGAGAAATTATGAAGCTATGGTGTTACAATGTACTCATGTCTTGTCACTGTCAGAATCTTGAGCACTCTAAAGAAAGTCACAATACATACATAATAATATATTAAATTGTTTTGTGTAAACATTACTCAAGAGATGCACTTGTGCATGGATGGACCTTGTACTTGTCTGACCCCGGGACAGTGAATATTACCCTCTTCTTAACTTTGGTCAAAAGAATTACTTTGGGACAAACTTTATTTCTTGAGCAAATGCAATAGATTGTTACATAGAATCAGTGTAAATCCAACCAAATTTGAGGTCACAACAGTAGAAAATGCTGTGACTTTTTAATATGAGTGGAACCTAGATATGACTAAAAGCAGACCATGCAGATAAAAGAAATTTTATTGCTTATTTTAGGTTAGCCTTATTCTGTTTCCTAAAAATTTCTTTCTTGTTCATGACTGAATATTTCACTTGACAAGTGTTCTGCTGTCTGTATTTGTGTTTATAGTTTTCATAGTTTTTCACAAGATGAATACCTTGCTTATTTTTAGGTGAACTCATGACCATACTGTCACTCCTGGCTAGTCTCAACAGTTGTGCCAATCCTTTCATCTTCTTCGCATTCAGTCTTAAGACCTGCCGTCAACAGACCCGCATGCGTAATGATGCCTCAACTGATGGACGCACATACGTATGGCAGATGGACAGCAAAGCCTCTCAGCAGAAGGAATCTATTTTATTGGAAGAAAAAGATGAACAGAGCATTATATAATGTGTAAAGCAAAAAATAAGACAAAAAATTTACATATTATGTCTATATTATGTCCAATTTTAGAGAGCCTACATTAATGCAGGGAGGGGTTAGTTAGGGTAGTGGTTGAACACTCACCTTGCACCCCTGCAGTTAGGTTTTGACACTCAGACTTGTCTAACCTCAGCAGAATTCTCTACCAGAAGATTCTAACAGACCTAAAGCAAAAAAATGGCCTTTAATATTTGGCAAGTAATCACTGGGTTTGAATCCAGCTAATGGTAACATGTCTTACTATGTAACAAGGAATACTATAGATCTATCAAAATATTACCCTAACTGTAAAAAGGGACATAGGAATTACGCAGAATCTATGGTAGCATGGTTGTTTCCTCTAGAATAGTATACAGTGTTCAATGACACCCAGACAGCCATATTATTACAATGCATTATTTTCAGATTTTTTTTCGGTCGATGAGAGGGAGATGAGGGAACATAGTTGTTATTTTTACTGTGTACGATAAGCTTACCATACCACTTGTCCTGCTTTGTTTCATTGGAAATATTGACCATAAAGAATGTTTAAAACATAATTGTGCAAGAGATGAGACCCTGTTTCCTACCTCCACAGAGTAGTTTTGGGGAAGCATGCATGCTTGCCAAGCATTTAAATATTTTGTCCATTGTTGTGACAAGATGTGTACCAACATATGTGTGAAGGAAGATGAAGAAGCCTGCTTCATTCATCTAAATCTTTATTCAGATAAAAAAAACAATTTTAAGTCCAAGAAGTCCAGAAAAGAAGACAAAGATGTCCAAAGCATCCCGCTTAAGAGGAACCTGCCAGATCAATTCTAAGAAGACAATAATAATTCATCTCCTGATCTTATGCAACTGATTTTGAATCAGTTAAATACCATGCAGATCACCACCTTAGACAACCAAGAACTATTACACGAGGCACTCAATATGCACCCATTTGAAATTACTGATGCAGATAATACAGATTTTGACAAAATTTAGCCTTTCTGAATCTCACCATTCAGAATATGCCAGAGGCAATGGTTCTTTGTTCCTCAAAAAGAGATCACCTCCTGATGCTAATAATGATCAATCATACAAACTTGGCCAGCAATGATAATGTTACTTGATCTCAGTCTGCCAGAAAAGAGACCTCAAACACTCTCAATAAAATTTTTAAGTTCACTTAGAAGGACGGCAAAAAGAAAGCTATCTCAGGTTTTAGCATACCTTCAATTCTTTTGTGTCTAACATGATAGATAAAATGCAGGGAATTGTGAATGCAACTATTAATCAACAGTCTGTCACTTCTCATGTCCCTTCAGTTGATCAGGATCTTACTGATCCTTCAGGTTCTTCTTCTATTATGGAGGACTCTCAGGATCCCCCTCTGTCTCAGGATAATCTTAAAGCAGATTTACAAGTGGTATGTTTTGTGTCCAGCATTCCCTGTGTGCAGTCAGTAAGCAGGGATTACTGGGAGGCTTTAGATTTTGTGTTTGATGTAATTTTGGACCAAATTTCTAAGCCCCCAGTGCAGAATCATGACTCGGATGACTGTTCAGATCTTTATCTCCCTATTAGTTCTAGTCTTAGGAGGTCCCTTAGGATGTCAGATTCCTATCTATTAGATCTGCATTCCCGAAATCCCCTGTTGGTTCTTCCCAAATTAAGATGAAGAAGTTTGGAACTTTTCCAAATAAACCCTCAAAACTTAATTTTTCTATATACAATATAAGCCGTTTGCTTTAGATATATGGGCTGATTTGCTCAAAGATCTGGGCCAGTGATCAGGTTTGGTAAGTCTGAAAAAGGATATTCCTCTTCGCAAGCAGATTGCTTGTGCATCAGAAAGAAATTTGAGATTGGATCTGATGACACTTGCCTCACTAGATTTCTTCTGGGAGACTTTATCAGTAAATCGCTCTAAGTTAATAGATCAGACTGATTCACAATTATCCTTTGACCTACAACAGGCCTTGGGGATCAGTGCCAACTTCATCAATCAGCTGAAATTTCATCTGATTGATGTTTTGGCATCTACCACTCATTCTGTGTCTGTTTTGATTTTGGTTAGGAGAGATTCTTTTCTCTCCTCTGTTCCTAATCACATTGTGAGGGAACTTAGGTATTTGCCATTTTTGGTCCTAAGCTAGTTAATGACACTCTGCATACTCTTCAGTTTCACACTAAACAGAACAAATAGGAGCAATTTCAGATTGCCCCTACCAAGGGAGTCTCTTCTCCGCCATCTGCTTCAGCCTCAAGATGCAACCATTCAAAAGATCTAAATCCTGAAACAGGGATACTCAAACAAATTTCAAAAAGGTTCTGATTCCTTTTTGAGTTTTAAAAAATCTCATGGTGGAAAATCTTCCAGAGGACAAAAAGCCTCAATCTCAGCAATAATGTCCTTCAGAAGGCAAGAGTGACTTTGGATCTTGCCAAAGTTCTACTCATACCTCCAGACCCCTCCAGTCTGTAGGTGGGAGATTGACTGGGTTTAGACTTCAGCTCCCAGTGGGCTCTGTCCGAATTTCAACATGCAGGGTTGCTCTTATCAACATGTTGCCCAAAAGAGCAATTCAGGATGTCAGGAACCCTTCTTTCTGGCCTTTTACAGCAGATGCTTTCTTTTGGCAAAGAAAATAAGATGTTGGAGACCAATAATAGATTTGAGTCATTTAAATCTTTATCTGGACTTCCCAACTTTCAGGATGAAAATATCTTCTGTCAATCAGAAACTCCCTTCAAGTTGGCCAGTGGATTATTTTTCTGGACCTCAAAATGCCGACTTCTATATCCTCGTGGCTCCTTCGGCTCACAAACTGATCATATTTCAAGTCTTGGGCAAGATGTAACAATTTGTGGCAATGCCTTTTGGCCTAGTCACTGCTACTCGGGAATTCACTACCTTGGTCAAGGAAGTAAGGGAGATGGCTTTGAGGTTCGGCATCTCAGTGCACATATACCTGGATGATTGGCTGATCAAAGTAAAGAGGCTCAGTCTGCAACACTCACTCTGATTGTCAACAGGGAGAAATCAGATCTAACATCAAAGCAGATCTTCACCTTCCTGGGTTGGGGGTGGGGGGGTGGTCTATGACTTGTCCAAACAGTGTTACCCCACAGAGGCCAAGTACCTGTTGATTCAACAGGCCATTCATCTGCTTCACAACAGGTTCACTACTCCACCCCAAGATGCACCTATTATGTTTGCTGGCGTCCACTTAGAAGCCAGTTTCTCAAGGTGGCCTACACATGAGACGTCTTTAATTTCATCTCAGGAGACATTACAATTGCCATCTGAAAGGTACCCTGGTTTCTCCATTCTCATTAGACCCTTTTTGGAGGTACATCTAAGGTGGTGGCTACTCGAGAACAATGCTGTGGCAAAAGCTCCCTTTCACCCACCCAAGTATGCAATGTGGATGCCTTAGTTTAGAGTTGGGGACCCCATTGTCCTCATACTGCCTCCCAAGTTCAAACTCCACATCAGTGTTCTGGAGCTCAAAGCTGTGGTTCTTGCTTTCAAGACATTTTTTCCTTAGCAATTCTTTCATCGAAAAATTATCCAGATAGCCTCAGCACACAAATGTCTGTGTTTACATAAACAAAGGGACACCTGGTCTTGGAACATGTTTAACCTCGCTTGGCCCCTGTTTGTCTTTTGCCAAAAATATTATGTTGTTCTCTCAGCAAGACATGTTCCAGTGGTTATGAATCATCTGACAGAACAACTCTTGAGGTCTCATCAGTGGTCTTTTAGTCCCCAGATCTTCAGGTGGCTATCAGGTAGCCTTCCAACCTCAGATCCCTTTGCCACAACACTCAATCTCAACCTTTCCTTGTATGTATCATTAGTGCCAGATCCATGGGCTCCAGCAACAGATGCCCTGCAGATGAATCAGTCTGGACTACTTCTGTACTCCTTCCTACCTAAGCTCTTTGTCATTTTGTGGTCAAGAATTTAATCAACTCTCAGGACTGCAGGATACTTCTTGTAGCTCCTGTTAGGGAAACCAAAGAGTGGCTGCAGGACCAATTTAATCGGTCAATAGGAAAGCCACTACTTCTTCCTCTCAAAGAAATCTTCTAAAACAATCTCATCAGGAGGTTTTCTATCAAAACCTATAAAGCCTAATTCTTCATGCCTTTGGCTGAAGACTTTGAAGAGATTTTCCAGAGGAAATATCTGAGGGGATTCTTAGTCCTATCAGGCGCTATTCAAAAACTGTCTACAAAGCAAAGTGGAACCTCTTCAAAAGATGCTGTGAAAAACATGATCACTATGTTAAGGCTAGTCATAACCTACCTGCTTGGGACTTAACCTTGGTTTTGCATGCTCTTACCAAGGTTCCTTTTGAACCTTTGTCTGTTGCTGATCCAAAGTTTCTCACATGGAAAACAGCTTTTCTTAATGTCCTGGTTTCAGAAAGGGGTAGTGAGATACATGCCCTTACCTTTAAATACTCTTCTCACTCTAAAGGGTGTTCTAAGATCATTCTTAAGTCAGATCCTGGTTTGCTGGCTAACAACCAGGTGGCTTCAGAAGGCCCATTATTTTTTTTCTCAAATTGAGATTCCTGCTTGACCAGTTCCCATGGTCAAGGTGATAAATCAAACAGGTTTCTTTGTCCCTTGGATATTGTCTATCAAGGACTTCTGACCTCAGACAGGGAAGGTCTCTTCTCTTTGTCTCATGTCTGGAGTCTGAACAGGTTGATATCGCTGGTCAGATGATTTCTAATTGGATTAAAGATTTAATCCACTTCACTCTGAAAAATTGTTCCACTAAGAATGTATTTCTTAATTGGTAAAGGCCCAATATGTTCTGGCCCAGGCTGCATCTTGGACCTTAAAAGTTGGAGTCCCACGTTTAGCCATAATGAGGTCTTGCACTTGGAAGAATCATTCAACTTCCTTCTATTTTAAGGGTGGAGATTCTTACAGTTTGAGAGACATTTTGTCTCCCTTTCCACTGAATGGACTCTTATTTAAGTCACTCTGATCCTTTTAGCCTCAGTAAAAGAGGGTGCTATTTCCCTTTTAGGGATTTATTATACATTGGAACTGTGCTTGGTAGTGTACTTTTTGGCTCTTGTTTTTTTTTTTTCTTCTTAGAGCTGAGCTATTGGATGTTGACAGCAGTGTTGAAAGTAATAAGTATAGTTTTACTACTTCCCACTTACTTAAATTGCACCTTCAACGTAGTGGTTTGAGTTTAAATGCACCAGGAAATATACTATATTTTGAGGACTTTAACTATGGATGGGTTTTCTTAGTTTTTTTCCCCACCATCCATCTATATTTACATTCAACCCAAGTGTTTTCATATGGGAGGATATATTACATTTTTATGCAAACTAAAATTTCCTATTTTTAAATGAAAAATACATTTTTATGAAGAAAGGTATATATACCTACCATATGAAAACAGCAAATCACCCACCAGCCCCACTTAAAGACCTTTTGTAAGCATATAGGAGTTTTCACAAAAAGGATAAACTGGTTTTGTAGTTCATCTCATGACAGTGAAGTACGTAACCAGGGGTCAAATGAAAGCAAGTACATATGTTTAATTAGGTTCTCTTTATGTTAAATTCTATGTGGTGATCACCGAAACCCTAGCTGTCCTTAACCCAAACGGTTTCATATGGTACATATGTACATTTTTCTTCATAATAACATATTTAAAACTATGAAAGTTTTGCTAAATATTCTTTACTGTCAACATGTTTTTTCTAACTGAACAAAAAGAATAGTAGTTAGGATAAGATAAATATTGACTAATAAGTTAATCTATAATAACATGTTTTTAGTGGTTTACTAAGTATATTTTCCAACAAACTTTATTAGATATAGCAAACAGTTAATCACATTTGTTAAAACATATGATTTATTTAGATTTACTCACGTATATTTCAGTTCAATTTTTTGTCATTAACATTTTAAGAAATGGGTGAACCGTTGAACTTAAAACTGTATTGCCATTCAATTAATGGTAGAGAAAAATGCAGCCCTTGTAGTTAGAAATTCTTGTCAGAATATATATATATGTACATGTAATTTTATTTATTTTTCTTTAATGATCAATCACTAAATATATATATGTATCTTTATTTTAATAATGATAAAATGATATATACCAAAATATGTATGTTACTTTATGATGGTTGTTTTTTCTTGTGGTAAGTTGAATTATTGTATCTCAGTTGTGCTTATTGTGTAATTTTAGGCGAGTGTGTATGAACTTTGTAAATAGCAGTTACTTGTTCAATTAATTGTAAATCAATAAATAATATGTACATAGATTTAACACCTTTTATAATTGTTCCACCCACATTGGCATTTCATTGCTCATAAATAAATTCACCATTATTTTTTCGCAAAGTAACCTTCAAATAAGGTCAGTGAGATTGGCAGGTTTATTGTAAGAAAGCTATATTAAAGTAATGCAAACCACAGGTCAAATGACCATTAAATACAGAATCCATATCTTTAAATACAAAATCAGTATCTTGTTCAGTTAATTTTATTATAATTCAAGATGGCCAAGTTTAAATGATGGAATGGGCCAGAAATGTATTTAAATGGCTCATCCTATAATCATCACCTTGAATTTGCAATCTTGCTGTGCACTCCATTGATGAAATATTAAACTTTATGCCTTTAGTTTGTATACATCTCAGAAAAAAGAATCCAGTAAAGTTTGATTATGTTTTGACGGTAAAACAAAAACGTTTGTACACATGAAAGATGAGCTTTAATGAAAGTTATTTAATTGCTTATTTTTTCTATTTGAAAAGGTATGGTGAATTTCAGGATAGATGAATAAGTTTTGATTCCCTGGCCTCTGGCAAGCAGTTATCACTTCCTCATTAAACATCATGGTTAACACGTGACCAATAACCCCAGAGATGTGAAAGCTGTCCATAACATTTCATCACTAAACCCTGAAATTTGATGAAAAGGTTTATCATATCAAGGAATAATATTTTGTGTTTTAGCTTCAAGTTTAAATAACATTCATTTCTTTTCTATCCAAATGGGGATGAGGGTGTTGTGCTGTAGTGGGAATAAACTTTTTTTTTCTCATAGGTTGTTGGTTCAAATCTTGACCTTATACTGTGACTGTCCAGAATCTTACCTGCTTTAACACAATTAATTTTAATTTATCTGCCACTGCCAGACATGAACTTTATTTTTCTATCGGCAATTTACACTCCTAGAATATTTTCCATTATATTCCCTGTTTTCCCCGAAAATTAATTCCTTAAAACAGATTGCCCAAATGTGAATGTTTAGGATTTTTTGTCCCTTTAAATGGGCTAGAGCATAATGACCGCATATTTTATAGTTTATGAGCTGGATATATCCTCTATGTGAGGAAATTAATGCTTTTATGGAGTTGAGGTTGAAAATGGTTATCATAGTGCTCTATCACACACATTCTAGCTAGATTTTCAGCACAATATTTTGAACTTTACAAAAATACATAAATATTATAAGAATAAAAGTTGGTGTTTTACTTCCCGTTCAATAGCCAGGGTCACATTGGGCCAGGTCCTTAGCATTGCCAGTTGTAGGAATTGAACCCTTACAGGGGTAACTGCCTCTGGTTAGATGCCAAATATGCTAACCACTAGGCCACTGGGGATCTCGAAAATATTATAAGAGATGATTGCTCATATGGTACTATTGAACCTTGTGTACCTATATACTTAAGAAACATCAAAAGCACACTTCCACAATATAATTTAGAGATATCAATTTCAATGCTATTTGAATGAAAAACTGCAGATATTGAGCGCTTTATGAAAAGCTGCCTGTCACAGTTCAAAAATATTTTACAATCTTTAAGTCATTTCTTTCGACAATAAATTCAGTGAGCCCATCCTGTGTTTCCGTATATTCAATATTCCTACAATACCTGCAACTCACCGTGGAAAACACCGCAATATTTCGGGGCATACAGAAACCTTGAAGCGGAATACATCTGCAGTTTAGTATTTACTTCCCGGAAGTTGATGTAAAAACGTGTTTACACTCTGCAATGTGTTAAAAGTCCAGTGATATATGTTGGCTAAAAGAGTGACAGAACATTTCAAGTAGTGAAGCATTACAGAAACAAGGTGAGTAATTTTTTGATGCATTTATTTGTTAAAGTAACGTTCATGAGAAGAATGTCTTACCTTATTTGAGCGATAATCCAGTTTAATACGTCTATTGCTGCTTGATTTAGTTCTAAAATATATTCAGGAACGGATTTTGCCTCCCAATCTTTGAGGGAAAACAGGTACATGTGAGCTCCGTCCCTCGCCATTGCGTACCATCAGAAATATCAACAACAATACGCGACTGGACAGAAAATCTATGTCTCTCTAAGAAAATTGAGGGTGGGCGTGAGTAGGTACACAGGCGTGAATTGGTCCACAACCACTATATCATGGGGTAACCAGGTCATTCACCACAAAACCTGTTCGCCGCATAATTACTTCAAATGTTTCGCCACATAGTTGCATAATTGGAATTATCAAAGAAACCTAACTTCTTTGAAGGTAGACGTGGTTACCTCGGCCCTACTTTACTTGCATGTAGAGCCGTGGCACGACCCCACATAAAACTGGAGATTTGCATAAAATCCTTTTCTGTTGAATAAAACATGATGAAATGACTGGAAATGTTATAATGTAGTTTAAAACAATTGATATTAAGCTAAGGATACAGTAAATACAGAATGTGTATAAAATACATGCTATTTTACACAACTTTTATAATAAAAGAACATTTTTAAATTTTTAGAGAAATGGTCAAAAAACATTGAAAATGAGGAAATGTGTTTTATTTTTAGTTAACTATGTTTCCATGTTGACCTATTGTTGAAGGAAATATAACAAAGTAATTGTGGGAACAGTTGTTTGTACACATTTGTATGGTATTTGTGTTTTATGTAAATCTCCAGTTCTATGTGGGGTTTCCTAGAAATATTATACACGTACAATAAAATAGATTAAAATATATAATGTAGATCTTGTCAACATGACAATAAAACAAATGAAATTCAGAAAATCATTAATACATATAAATAAATAAATAAATATATCTCATTGATTTTCAACATAAACCAACGATATCTGTTTTGTGGCTGCTGCAATATTTCTTGTGGCGAAACGTCTACAGTAATACGTGGCGAATGGGAAATGTGGCGAATGATCTGGTATTCTATCATGGGGAGTCTAGCTTGTTTTGGGTGTTTTTAACAATATTTTATAAAGCATCTCATTAATATTCATGAGAAGTTATGAGATTACAGATTTCCCTTGGGGTTTTGTAATATTAATTTATAAAATGGAAGCCTCAAAGAAGATCAAATCAAAGAAGATCAAATACTTTAAACTCGAGAACTCATGGCAGTAGCATCAACTCATTAATATTCATGAGAAGATAAGAGGTCACAGATTTCCCTCAGAGTTTTTTAGCAATATTTTATAAAATGGAAGCCTCAAAGAAGATCAAATACTTTAAACTTGAGAACTCATGCCAGTAGCAACAACTCATTAATATTCATCAGAAGATATGGGGGTCACAGATTTTCTAACAGTATAGAAAACAAATAATAAAAAATCAACCAATGAAATTATTTCCCGACATTTAGCCAGTAAGTTACATATCGGGATGTCCCGTGATTTAACCACTGCGATTCTAAAATTGCATCAGTATTGCTCCCATCACCGAGAGGACGATGCATAAATCGTCGGGTCCTGCACATAGCTGTTTAAATTTTCGGCAAGGTTATGTCCCGGGACGTCCCAATATGTAACATATTTGAAGTGACTCCTGTCACGGCATTGTGGTTTTAATATTATGTCTAAAGTCACGGTATCGCAAAAAATCATAGTCAAGACACTCAGTGAATTTATTTATGGTGTATTTGCTTGATAATAAAATATGAGGTCATAGAATTTTGCGGGGTTTCCCAAAACAATATTTTCTACTTCAAGATTAAATACTACTTCAAATTCGAGGATGAACGGTACAACTCATGAATATATTCATGTATCTGTACAGTAAATTTGACAATTCTATGGGATTTCTTAACACTATTTTACTTGAATATTAAAATACGTGGACAACTCATTAATATTCATGAGGTTACAGAAGTCCGCTGGATTTCCCTAGAATTCCCTAGTTTATTATGGCTAAATTTGTGATGCCGTGACTTTAGATGAAAACTTAAAACCATGATACCGCGACAGGAGTCACTTCATAACATATTGGCTATATGTCGGGAAGTACTAAATCGTGAGAACTGAGAAGTGCTTCATCTAGGGAAGTGCTTTATATCAAGGGATGCCTTGTTTTAGGATTGTAGCAATATTTTACAAAATGAAAGCCTAAAAAAAGATCAAATACTTTAAACTTGAAACTCACGGCAGTAGCACCATCTCATTAATATTCATGAGAAGATATGAGGTCACAGATTTCCCGGGTTTTTCTAACAATATTTTATAAAATGGTAGCTTCAATGAAGATCAAATAACTTAAACTTGGGAATTCACGGCAGTAGCATCAACTCATTAATATTCATGAGAAGATATGAGGTCGTGGATTTCCCGGGTTTTTCTAACAATATTTTATAAAACGGAATTAAGCTTCAGTGAAGATCAGATTTATTTCCCGACATTTAGCCAGTAATTTACATATCAAGATGTTCCGTAATTTAACCACTGCGTTAAATTTTTAAGTTTGATTTTAAAAGAAAGTTTCAGCCATTCTATGTAAATGAAAATGGTTATAGTAGTTTTAGGGGTGATGTTTAGTATGCACCTTGACAGGAAACAATATCCAAGCTGGTGGCTCCTGTAAAGGAAAAAAAAGTGACTCCTGTCACGGCATCATGGTTTTAATTCTGTCTAAAGTCACGGCATCGCCCAAAAAAAAAATCACGACAACTCAGTAAGTTATTTGCGGTATATTTGCTGAGAATAAAATAAATGAGGTCATGGAATTCTGTGGGGTTTCCCAAAAATATTTTCTGCTTCAAGATTAAATACTTCATATTTGAGGATGGACTGTACTAGGGCTACAAACAGTTACTCAAGCTTCGATAGACTAGTTGGTCTTTACTAGGATCAGGGTTTGCAAAAACCTGTTTTTGACGTGACAGTGTCTAGACTGTACAACTCATGAATATACGGTCTTCATATATGTGTACAAAATATTTGACAATTCCATGGGATTTCTTAATATTTTACTTAAAGATCAAAATTCATGTACAGCTCATTAATATTCATCAGGTCACAGAAATCCGTGGGATTTCCCTAGAATTCTATAGTGTTTTTTAACAGTACTGTACTTGAAGATTAAAATTCGGTGAAGGACAACTCATTGATATTCATGAGCTCACGGTACTTCCTGAGGTGCCTAACATATTTTATTTGTGTGAATCATTTTTATTATTGCTAAATTTGCGATACCGTGACTTTAGACGAAAACTTGAAACCACGATACCATGACAGGAGTCACTTCGAAAAAAAAAATTAAGATAAAAGCCTTGAATCATTGGTATTAGCTGATGCCAACATTTAAAATAGTGAATATTATGTTTAATATGTAGCATTATACAATTTAATGTAAGTAACATGTAAACGTTTTAATATGTAAAATGTAAGCGGTTCAGTGTGATATTTTATATATAAGTGAACACTCGACTCAGCATTGGGATCGACATTTGATGAAATTTACCTTGTTTAGTGAGCATTTACTAGTCGGTCACATCAATACTTAACACAGGGCTAAGATTGTGAAAATAGGTTTTGGAAGGGTCCAAGTTTGCAGGGGCTGAGTTGCCGACATGGCAGAATTCTGTGGTGTTTTTTAATATTTGATAATCAAGAGTCTATTGATCGGGCCTCCATTTGTTAGAAGCGCTATCTGGTGATCAATTCCTGTCATACTTTACAAGTGAGTACATGAATGTGGTGTTCATTTATTATTACATAAATTAAAAAACGTGTAGAAGAATTTGATAATTTGGCAATTCATCCCAATTAACAATCAGCAATCATGTCAGAATATATTCAAATCTGAATTGATAATTTACCCCTCTTAACAATAATGTCAGAATGCAATTAACTAAAATCAGGACAGACACTTTGATCATTTAGTATAGCAAATATTAACCATTCACATAATCAACCAATCAGATTAAAATGTAGTTGAGGCAAACTTACATGCAGATTTTGCAACTTACAAAGTCAGGCTGGCCATACTAACCATTTCATGAATTAGAACCAATTAATTTATGACTGAGATAGAGAACCAACCAAATTAAAGGGCCGGTGGAAGCATGCCTACATAAAATGGCACCCGCTCATTAGCAATGTGTTATATTGACCTGGTCCCTGTTCATTAACCACTTCGATTTTATAAATGGAAATGGTATTTGAAGACTAAATATTTCGCATGGAAAAATCTATTTAGTTAAATTAGTTACAGATCAAATACTTCAAATTTGCCAACTTGAAGAATTCATTGTACATGTGTAGAAAATCCAAGTATTTTACAATATGTTTGTTTATAGAATGGCTGCTTAAAGATCACCTGCCTCAGTTATAATGTCTATCATTTGTGCCAAATAAGAATAAATATCTGGCCCAACATACTGTTTGCTTTAGGTATTGCATGGTTGCCTAACAGATAAGTTGAGGGACCTGAAACATATGCTCTGTACAAAAGTTAAATATACGTGTACCTCACTTTGAGACTCTTCAATGGAGCCTCAGGCACATGCCCCTCGTATCGGTATAGCGTAAACAAAAAGTGTCTCCTCTGTTTGAAATATGAAATATCTGTTGACATTCTACCAGTACAAGCCCATGCTCTAATTGATACTACAACTTGATAGTTTACATTTAAGCCATATTAACTGAGTCAGACGATATTCTTACAATCTACTCTATTTTGCAGGCACAATGTCATCCCCACAATAGGGAACAAGTGTTCTATGTTTACAAATTTTCTCTATTATCGGAAGCTTTTACAGCAAACTACAGCTAACTGGAAAATGCCAGTTATTGCCCATTTTTGTACATATACATGGGTACTTATCCAATATTTGTATAGGCATAAACTAAATGAAAAGATAATGTTATAATTCTGCAAAAGGAAGTCTCTGGGTTTTCCCGGTGATGTTTTGATATGAAATTGATGTTTGTTTTGTCACGTTGATAAATATATTGGATGGGTATATTTGACAGACAGAATAAAATGGCGGATACTGGTGATGTAGCCGTGGATCAGGTGGTTGTCAAAGAAAATGGTAGTGCAAAACAGGAGAACTGTGCACCCTCAGATATAGAACAGAAGATTATAAGACAAGTAGAGGTAATGATTGTTATTATTATATTGTTCATTAATTTTTGAAAATGAGTTGGTTTAATTTGGTTTCAGTTACTTCCTGTATAGATTATTCATGTTATGGTCTGACCGGGATATGTAAACTTTTTATCTGCCAATTTACCCATTTGTGATTTAAACTATTTTCTTGTGTGTTGTTAAATTTTAAAATTCAGATACCAGCAACAAAAACCTGGTTACAATGCGAGGTAAATGTTATGCAAAGATATCATTAGATTAATCTATATGTTCTGTGTGTCATAAATCTTCACTCTAACTGGTGCTAACTTATTTATTTTTTCAGTATTACTATGGAGATTTAAATCTGGTACGAGATAAATTTCTACAAGAACAGATAAAAGAAGATGATGGATGTATCCTTTTTTATACAATTTTTGAATATTTCAAGTTCAGAATTTGACTACATTTGATTGTAGTTACTAAGCCCGTTTACACGATCTTGGATAGTTACAAAGCATCCATTATTAATAAGATTTAAAAAATTTAAAATCTGGCTTATTGGCATCTCCCTTCTCAAGTACTACTAGTAGTAACATAACAACAAAGTTTTGTTTCTTACAACCAATATGCTTTAAGACTCTTTATTTTAAACTTGCAGGATTTATCTTATTAACGTTTAAAGTTTTATTTCAAAGTTGCACAATATATTAAGAAGTGATGGGAATTGCCCTCAGTTTTCATGGTCAATAAATCATCCATTTTTCCGACCAATAATCAAGCCATGATCGATTTTATTAGTCCGTTGTTGGTCATTATTTCATTTATACTTTCCGGGATAAAGTATAGGTCAGTGCAGTAAGAATAACGGTGTTCTGACATTTAGAATATCCCAAAACACTCTGTTCCTGTAAATATGGCAGTAGACATAAACTTGAAATTCATGGCAATCTGTCAATTTATTAAAGCAAACTGCCTAAACTATTTTAAAAACATGTGGATATTGAGACACATAAGGAAAGGTTACCGTTAATTTATTGAAGTTGTCAGTTATGATGAATCATTGGGTACTATTTTCAGATTGATTATCACTACTAATGTGATTTTCGACCAACCCTTCGATGTCAGTATACAATCATTCTATCACCAATAATGAGACATTAATAAAGCCAAAGTGAGGTTTGATGTCTATAATAAAAATTCAGTACAATGCTAACACTTCTGTAAAATTGCTATTCAGTATAAATAAATGTCTGTAGGTCCCAACAGCTGTGTGTTCCTTTCACTGACATATGTAAAATGAGCTTTAACCACAAATTTACATGTGAAAAACAATTTTATATTGAAAAAATATCATTTGTTGTCTCTGATGCCTCCAATATATATATAAAATGGATAGCGGATAAAACCTACATGGAATCTGTAAAATCATAACTTTATGCAGTATGAAAGAAGTTAAACAATTAAAAATATACTTAAGATGCCTTAACTTCAAATGGCTAGGGGTGAGTCTGGACACAATGTTGAAGTTTAAGAGGCTGGCATCTCTCAGTTCAGAGGCAGAAGTGATCGTCAACGCCCTACGCAAGTCTACTTCTGGACTTATGGAGGTGGGCCATAAAAGATTCTAAATTAAATCCTTTGGGACATGATGGGGCCCTGGGTATATCATATCAATAGTTTGATGTCGCCTCTAATCTATACAGCTGTGGGTTTGTTTTACAGCCTTGACAAACTGGACAAAAATTGGTTGCTGAACAATGCCCAGTATCCTTACAGTCTTGGGTACCATCTTAGAATATGAGATATTAATCTCGATTCCTGCATTTTGAAGTTTGGATTTTAATTATCATTCAAAATTGTTTTATGCATTTATTGGCACTGTCATCAGTTCTTTAAGCTATCTAAATTTAGTCTTATTAGTCATTGTTACATCACATGATGTTGTGTAGAGGTACTTGCATTTGGTGATAAGTTGTTAGTTGGTTGCTGGTACCCAGTTGGGTTACATTGCAAAGCTGAAGAAATTTGTGTACATTGCTATCCTCTTCCTTTGCTTTTGTGATATGTCTCCTATGATATGCTGAACCAAATTAGGTTAATAAAAATTTTTAATGCAATTTAAACAGGTGAGTGAAGATGGTAGTAAGATACGCAGGTGTCCAGAGAAACCCCTTCCAGACTTCACAAAGGACAGGAACAAAGACCTGAAAAACAGGACAGTTTACGCTGTAAGTACTTCTAATATAGTTTTATTGTTAGATCTGTCTTTTATTTTATGTCCATCAATGGGCTATATTTAATACCATTACAGGTTTTATAATTTATTATTAAAATAATTTATGGAAAAATGTAGCCTTAAGTTCTTAAATAAAATATGTTGATCCATTGTTAATCTAACTGGTTCTAAATATCAGACGTTTTGGTAGCAAGCGTGTAGCAAAGTGTCGTGAATGGTTAACCGGATTTCGGGTTTTTGTTTTGTTGTTGTAGAAATCAGCAAAGAATATTTGGAAACCAGTTATTGAAAATATTATTATCTTAGGTTTTGAAATGTCAGATACTTCATAAAAACATCAATAAAAAACATACATACTTGATGAAATATGTCACATTTTTATGTCAGCCGACATTATGGCATCTCTCTGTGGTGTCAGCGTCTGTGTGAACAACTTCCCCAAAAGTACAAGGTCCAAAGACATGCTGTTTCTTTCAAAAGATACCTTATCGAGAACAAAAATCACTTATAACTCGAGAAGTATTTTGTTAAGAGCATTTTGTTAAAATATGTTTCCATGCTACTTTTTACATAGCTGCAACATGTTGAGTAACTTGGGAGCCTATCCTAATAGCTAAGTGAGTAATAGCTACTTTCTGACATTTTAGTACCTTTCACAATGAGTTCAATCACTTGTAACTTGAGAACTATTATATTTTGAGTATTTTGTTTGAATATGTTATTCACCTACGTTGGGTTAGGTATAACGTAGTGAAATTGCAGACCTGTAGCATGTTGGATAGCTGAACTAACTATTTTGAGGTTTTCAGTGTTGAGTTGATCGCTTGTAACTTGAAAACTTGCATTTAGAGTATTTTGTTTGATTATGTAATATTCCTGCTGTTGAGTAAACCGCTTGTAACTTGAAAATTATTGGATTTACAATATTTTGTTTGCTTATTTTATTCACCTACTTTTGGGTCAGCTATAACATAGTAAAATTACAGACCTGTAGGTCATGAGACAGCTGAGGAAAATTTACTTAGAGACTGTCATTCTTGAGTAAATGCCTTGTATCACTTCCAACTTGAAAACTCCTGCATTTAGAATATTTTGTTTGAATATGTTATTCACCTACTTTTGGATCAGCTATAACAGAGTAAAATTGCAGACCTGTAGCTCATTGATAGCTAAGCAATAGTTGGTTAGAGGTTCTCACTGTTGAGTAAATCACCTGTAACTTGAAAAAAGTATTGCATTGGCAGCATTTTGTTAAAATATGGCGTAAAGCTACTTTTTCCCTAGCTACTATATGGCGAGTAACTTGGGAGTCTATCCGGATAGCTAAGTGAGTAATAGCAGTGTTGTGAACGATAAACCAATATGCGTTTTTTGTTCATTTCTGACAAAAATAACGAAATTCGCAAAGAATATTTGGGAACCAGTTATTGAAAACGTCATCATTTTAGGCCACCTAATGGCCAATACTTCATCAAAACGACAAAAAATATACATATTTTGTAAAGTATGTCAAATTTTTACTTTATATTGAACAAAAATCATTTTTACTTACTACATAATTTCTCGCGAAAGCCATTTCCATTTGCAAGTTCTGCCTCATGTACACCGTGCGAATAATTTTACTGCACACTAACAAGCATACGGAATACCGGATTTCGTTCGTTTCAAAGCCCCGGTTCTGATTTCTGTAAACAATCCCAGCACTAAGTAATAGTCACTTAATGACTTTCAGTACCTTCCATAATAAGTAAAATCACTTATAACGTCAAAACTCTTACATTTAGAGCATTTTGTTGAAATAGTTTGTTCACCTACTTTTTCTATAGCTATAACATGGTCACAAGTTTGGAAATCTTTCTCCTTAGCCAAGTGAGTAATATCTAGTTTCAGACTTTTCAGCAGTTATCAAATGAGTAAATGGCTTGTATCTTCAAAAGTATCACAGGTATGCAATTTTTTTTGGAGGTGTTATTCATCCATCTGTCATAGTTGAGTAAATTGTATTTATCTTGAGCAGCCAGGTCCTTGGTAGCTTCTTAGGAAGCACCTTAACAGTTAACTTTGTACTTTACTTCTGATTACTATTTGCAGCACACATTTATTTGTCAGCTGACACAGAGCCCGTTCACGGGCACTGAATGTATGTTACTTTATATTTCGTAAAAATGATGTTTTCACACTAATTAATGTCTTGCCAAAGCCTTTTCCATTTGTAACTGACGGCTCATGTACGTGGTTAAATTTGACAATAGCAGTGTATATTCTATCCCAGAAAGGTTTCCCTATAGACGTATCTCTGGACCCACTCCTAGAATTCTTTGATAAGTTTGGTCAATCAGAACAGATCTTCATGAGGAAAGACAAGGAGAAGAAATTCAAGGTAAGTGTATAAAGTGTCACCAAGATTTAAATTGACAATATCTCACCCAGGTTTAACTTTACATAAAATTTTGCAGCAGATTAGATAAACGGAATATAATTAGCGAAAAATTCATAAAATACTTGACAAGAATATCCCTTATTTAAATGTAAAATAAGTGAGACTTCTCAGTGAGAAACTTGTGTTCATTTTTTTGTCAACCAATAACAAATGATAATCTGACCTACTGGTAGATAGCGTTTACATACCAGCAATTCTGAGGTAGAAAAATGCATAAGAAAATAGAAATAGATTGTCAGCTCGACGACTGGTAACCGCGTTCTGTCTAAGAATGGGTTACCAGTGTATTTCTCATATTGGTATCTTGCAATTACATGAAATTATGGGACACTAAAAACTTGTGTCCTGCTACAGCCGTAATTGAATATGTGCTGACAATTGAGAGTAACATTTAATATTTTAAATTGGTCTCAAGACCAGAATAATGGTTGTAATAACATATCGCTTTCTATGTTACTATCGGGGGCCACGGTGGCAGAGTGGTAACACTCTCGCCTCCCACCACTGAGGCCGGGGTTCGATCTCCGTCATGGCCTCAAGTGGGAAAGCTGGTAGTTGCTTGCCGTTGGTCGGCAGTTTACAGTACAGAACCCTAGCGAACTCTATGTACTGGTTTCCTCTGCCCTTCCAACTACCCGTCGTGATATGACCTGTACAGTGTTGAAAGCGACGTAAAACCCCAAATAAATAAATAAATCTATGTTACTATCGTCACTCTCTGATAACACCCAGCATTTTCAATTAGTGTCCTTTGTGTAAACAGTTTTTAAGACATATGCATGTTATGCTATGGCAGGTCATTTTATATAGAACTTTTTTCACAGGGTTCAGTGTTTGTGACTTTCCATGAAGAGGCTTCTGCCAAGAAGTTTTTGGAATCAGAGAATCTCAAATATGGAGACACTGAGCTGGTTAAGTTCAAAAAGTATGTACAAGGATGTTCTTTCGTATGTTTTAATTGATTACATGTTTTAACTTTATTCAGGGATAAAGGTTAAAACTTCTGAATAAATTTAATAATTGCATGATTTGGTCTTAGAATGCCAAGAAATAACGTGCCCTTTGCTTACACTGTAATAATGATACAATTCCTGGGACTCTGAATGATAATAAGTAGGGCTGTGACGGGTGCAGAAAAACGGCATCGAGTACTCACCCTATGACAACCGGCCCGAATTTGAGTAACCGCGAGATTTAGTATCTACCATTAGAAGTCTTCTGTAAACAAATTGTCGGTTCCGGAAACGAAAATTTTGAAGAAAAACGTCTTCTATTTGACCATATATTATAGAATATGGAGTAAATTGTATGTTTTCAAGCGAAAATAACAACTTTAATTGATATTATGCGATGGAAATGCTGAAATGTAGCATATTTTACACAAGCGTTTGATTACGTGGACGATAATACAATACCTCGCGAGTAACCGAGTTTTTAAAATGGACTCGAGTACAAGCCAAGATCGCCTCGTACACCGAGGCTCGAGTACTCATTCGCAGCCCTAATAATAAGCAAAGTTAATAATGATTATGTTCCTTTAGTAAGGGCATTAGATTATTTTTATGTGTTAGGATATCTGTTATTGGCTACTGTAGTACCCTTTAAAGAGTGGAGAAATGTGTTCTCTTCAGTACAAAGTTAGCAAAATAGTACCCCTTTCCAGTTGAATAGTTCCAGTTTCTAACTGGATTATTTTTCTTTTACTTTTCACAGTAAATTGGCACATTGTCTTGCTTTGTATAACTGAAAAGACTACACCTTCAACAGTAGAGTGATAGTAAAAAGTATTAAAATGCATTCAGCTATCCCAATGTTCACAAGGTTTGATCAAGATAAGGATAATGTATATTTTTACCTGCAGAAATAAATTATTTTCTAGTGTCTGTACCTAACTGCACTTTACACTGGTTTTACTTACACCCCAGGGCTGTGATAAATAGGGTAAAAATAGTGTAAATTTTTTTTAATTGTTTTGGTGTTAAACTGCACAGTGCTTTTACCAATATACCAAAGTGTGCTGGGCAAATACAAGACACACACAAACACTGTGTGATAATAGAACTGACCCGGAAATCAAAAAATAAAAAGTTTGCAGTGAATTGATAGTTATGGATCACTAGGCTGTGTTTAATATCCAAGGGTGTTTTAACTGCTTGTAAATTTTGTAGGGAAGATTACTTCAAAAGTAAAGAAACGGAGAGAAAGAAGCAGCGAGATGACAGGGTCAAGGACAAAGAAACGTAAGTTTACATGTGTATTTGCAGTTTTTAAGCCTTACATAATGTATGGAGTGCCTCTGCGTGTAGAAAATTAGTTGATAGAAAAATGGCAAAGGCTTAGGATTTCACAATTTGAGCAAATCAGTTGCACAAAGAACCAATAATGTAGTTTGTTTATGAATTATAACAATGAATTATTGAAGATTGAATTCCACTGCTTTTTTGGATACATATAATCTTATATTTTCACTCAGCCAGTCCATAAGTTTATGTTTGTGAATGTGAATGCTTGGAAGTTGTAAAAGATTTTGAAACTAGAATGATTTAAATGATATACAGTAGACTCTGTAGTGGTAGAAACGTCAATGTTCATAAGGTTTTGTTCTAGATAAGGATAAAGACCATTTTTACCTGCAGAAATAAACTACTTTTCAGATGTTGGAATCTAACCTCCACCGCTAGTTTTTACTTCTGTCTATGTTTTATTCTTTTTTTCCTTTTGTATGTTATTTTTTTTCTTGGCCTATCATTTTAAAAGACTATTCTTGTTGTTTAGAAAAGGAGAAAAGGACACTGAAGAAGCAGCAGACAGTGAAGAGGAGGATGAGGTGAGAGTTTATCAATACTATTTGAATATCTCATGTGTATTAGTATTAGGGGTGGGTGGGTAGTGATGATATACCAGTATCTAGACAATTTTACTGAAATACTGTGACAACTTTTATAACAGGAATCTCGAATGTCAGCTTATATAATTATTGGGAAACATGAAATATTAAATGGTGAACCTGAATGAGAAGAAATTATAAACTATTATCTCATATTTCACTAGATTTTAATGCATTTATAGCAATTTCTTTGAGAAAAACTGCCATGTTTTGGAATACAGAAAATCACTTCCTGTTTGTAGGTCTATTTGTTTGGGGTAATGCTTAAAACGGTTTTGCATTGGCGGAATTCCCAACTAGAAAACTGGTACCATTGCACCTCTAATTAGTATGGTATGATTTTGTCATCCTTGTATTCCTTTTGTGCTGTCGTACAGTGTATTTCAGCGAGAGACTAAGTATCCTCACATGTGAAGGGATGATAGTGTACATATCTTCACTAATAGGAGTACTCAGAAAGTGCCTGTAATATTACTTGTGGGTGTAATGATAAAAAAAATCCTTTGAAAAATTTCTGGATCCAGGGGCCGGTGTCACGAAACCTCCTTAAGCTAAAGATCACCTTAAATTCTAGAATTTCCTTGAATTTCTACTTCCTTTAAAAAATCCCAGTTTCACAAAGCCTCCTTCCTTAAAGGAGACCTTGAAAACTCCCTTAAATTTCATGGAAGTTAAGGACCTACCTTAATTTTAAGTAATGTTTAATAACTTTAATGAACATTTACTCCCTCCTTAAGTTTCAAGGAAGACCTTTGGTAAGGAGAATTAAAGGAGGCTTTGTGAAACTGACTTTAAGGTGGCCTTCCCAAAGGAAAAAAAAATTACCTTCCTTTACTAAAGGAGGTCCTTTCAAAAGGAGGCTTCGTGAAACCGGCCCCAGATGGGGATCCAGGGGTCGTATTCACGAAAGGTCTTAGCCAAGTCTCAGGCTTAAGTTGGCTGTATTTTTGTACAACAGTTAAGCCCAAGACTTGGCTAAGACCTTTCGTGAATACGGCTCCAGATCACCACCAAAAATCAAATAGTCTTTTCCCTGTGCCATTGTCAGTGTTTCTTGAAAGATTCCGCAAATAGTGTCAGTGTCTTTTCGTGATATTTTGTAACAGGTAAATATAATACACGGGTATAGGCGGAGGTAAATATAGTACATGGGTAGAGCTTCTAAAGGATTAATTTTGACTTAAACTTGGGTGCTAGATCCAACACCATGAAGTGAGAAAGGTGTATAGTAAGTAAATTGCCTCTGATATCGACCTGCTATGTCTCTGGATTTAAATTTTTTTTCCATTCAAAAAATAAAATACATTGCCAACCTGCCACCTTTGTGGTGAATCCTGCCACAAGAATGTTAATAAAATTAGTCGTATATTGCTTTTATGACGGTAAAAATTGTGTTGTCATTCTTGTTTTCATAAAGTGACTTCTATATTTTTCTAACTTTCCTTTGTATTCCGGAATTAGAGGAAGGTCCATCCTTGAGCTGGAGAATATTCCAGAAAATATTGTTACATGTTTCAAACTAGGGGTGTGACCGAGCAATCGATAGTCACCGAGCAAGGCTAATTTTTCGAAAATTCGATCCCAATTCTCAGGGTCGAATGCTCATGTATATACATCAACCCATAGAACCGTTGTTTTTTTTTGTTAATAAAACATAACACACCTTACTTAGATTAAATCGCATAATCCACCATTTTTAACATAATATTATTGATATTGTGTGCTGACAATAGCTAATTCAGGTGATTCAAAGCTTTTATTAGGGGTGGGACGAGTACAAATAATTCGGGTTGATTACTCGCGGACCAAAAATCGACTCGACATCGAGCACTCGCGAAGTTTAGTATCCACCATTACAGGAACCAACATCCAATATGGCGGCTCCCGTAAACAATAAAAATATAGAGGTAAAAGCTTTGAATCGCTTGAATTAGCTGATGTCATCATATAATATACTTAATATTATGTTAAAAATGGTGGATTATGCGATTTAATGCTAGCAAGGTATGTTCTTTAATTTTTATTTCCTAAAAAATGTAACCGCTTCAATAGGTTGTTATGTACTTGTATACATACGAGTAGTCGACTCTTAAAATTGGGATTGAATTTTCGTGAAATTTGCCTCGCTCGGCGAGTGTCGACTGCTCGGTCGCACCCCTAGCTTTTATCTCTATATATTTTTTCGGAGCCGCCATATTGGATGTTGTTTCCTGTTAAGGTGGATACTGAACTTCCCGAGGGCTCGATGTCGAATCGAATTTTTATCTGCGAGCAATCAACCCGAAATATTTGTACTCGTCACACCCCTATTTCAAACATTTCTGCATTACTTCTGTACAGTACACTCTGTTTAATTCGAATGTGTAAAATCCAACGGAAATGGTTCGAATTAAACCAAGTTCGAATAATAATTTGCGATGGTGCCTTCCTGGGTTAACTCGGTAGACACATGGGCGATAATAGGCTTTTTATTGTAAAACACACAAATGAACGCGTAAGTAAAATAAACTTTATTACCAAAGGTATTTGTTTTCTATTTCCGTAAGATACATACATAAAATAACCATTAATTCAACATAAAAACACTGTACATTGCACTTTCACCACTGAGATAGGATGTCTAACGTAGATTTACACACAAGGTTACTACTAAATGTTTTAAAAGTCCGAAATTTTGATTTGTCTCTTTGATGCCTCTGTGGTCGTATTCACAAGAATTTCTATGTTAGCAAGACTTTCTAGTTCTTTATGTGTCTTTTTCAAGGCTTCTATGTACCTTCTCATTTTCTTGCACATTTCCTTCATCTCTCTGTTACTTGGAATGGGGTCCTCCTCAACTTCTCCTTCCTCGTGGTCACTTTCCTCCTCATTCTTTGTCCCCCTAACCTCCTGTACAATATCTTCATCAGAAGGGATCTCAGATGTTATCAGCTCATCATCCACATGAACATACTGTTCAAATTCTTCAGTAGAAAGGCCTGGCTGTTCATTCTCTTGAGCTATGAACTCCCTAGGAGAGCCATACTCCCTGAAGGCCATGTGCATCCAACAGTTTGAGATGGTCTCTGGTGTCACCTTGGTCCAAGCACGCTGGGCCTCTCTAAGGGCTTCCAGTAATGACACACTAAATTCTGTGTCATTGTCCAAGGCCTCTATGTTTTTTCTGTTGATAGCAGCCTTGTAGACTAGTGATGTTTAAAGCACCTTATTATTCCCTGATCCATAGGCTGAAGGACACAGGTACAATTTGGGGGCAGAAAAAACATCTTCACAGAGTTCAGACCACTCACAGTCTTAGGATGATGGGCTGAACAATTATCCAGAAGGAGGGCAATCTTTCTCCTTTGGAGGGACATCCTGTTATCCAATTTCCTGAGCCACTCTGTAAAAATGTCACCGGTCATCCAAGCTTTGGAATTGGCCTTGTATTCAGTAGGCAGAGTCAGATGACCTCGAAAGCACCTTGGCTTCTGGGACTTCCCAATGCAAAGAAGAGGTACCTTGTCAGACCCATCCATGTTTGCACAAAACATGATGGAAATCCTCTCCTTGGACATTTTGCCTCCTGCACATTTTTGGCCCTTGAAAGCAAGAGTTCTGTTTGGCAGGATCCTGTAGAAGAGGCCAGACTCGTCACAATTATAGATGTCCTTGGCCTCATACTCCTGAAGGATCTCTGTCCACACTGTCTGATGCCAGGCATCCACATCTTCTGTCTTCACATCCCTCTCTTCTCCTTGGATGGACCTCAGCTTGATGTTGTATCGCTCCTTGAAGCTGGTCAGCCAACCCTGGGAGCACTTAAAATCATCATATCCCATGTCTGTAGCAAATTTCTGGGCCTTCTCAATCATCAGTGGGCCACTAATTGAGGCCCCCTGATCCATCTTACTGGTGAACCACTTAATTAGGGCTGCACTCACTTCTTCATACTTTCCTATTTTTATTCGTTTCCTAGCAAGATTCTGGTCACCACTTTGAAAAGTCTGATTAATTTGGTTAGCATTTTTATCCATGTGCACAAGGTATTGAGAGGGACTCCATATTTTTCGGCTATGTCCTTCTTTTTACCACCATTCTCAACCTCAAGCAGAGCTTGATACTTTTCATGCATTGGCTTTGAAGAATGTTTCCTTTTAGTTGCCATAATGTTCACAGAATAATCACAAGTATTAAACTGAATGAAGTGGAGGAGATTTGGACCTGTTTATATAGACACAAGCCATGTCTAATTGAAATTTAAGATTTTTGTGATTAATCACTTGAAAGGTCATTGATCTGCTTTATTGTTAACTTCAGTAGCCTATGATCTCCAGATGAAACGTTTTTCTCGGGAACCTTAATTGCAATCAGGGGAGAATTCGGGTTTACAGTTTAGATCTCGCCAAGCACATCAAAGATGGCGGCGTCCATGTAATCGTGAAAACAATGGATAAAACTCCCTTTTCTAAAGCTTAATGTTACCTTTGATGTGTCAAAAGGTACTCAGGTAAGTAGATATATACTTATACAGTCTACTGTATTACTATATAGGATGTGAAACTGTCTATAACAACAATAACAGTTATATGGATTGTGTACATACATAAATTTTTCATTGTATTTATGACAGGATGTGAAGCTGTCAATCACAAGAGGAGCAATTTTGGAGTTAAAGAACATTCCAGAAGACGTGACCAGAGAGGATCTGAAGACCTTATTAGGAGTACACTCACCCATTGCCTGGCAGGATTTCACCAAGGGTCAGAATGAGGTGGGTTATCTTCCACCTTTTTTTTTAAGCACGAGCCTTGAAAGAGCTTGTGCTTCTACAGATCACTTTTTTTTTTTTCTGCGGATTTTCATCAGCTGTGGCTGTGATGAGTATTTGTCTGCTCAATGAAGTTAAGCGGCAATGGGTGACATTAGTACTTGGATGGGTTCTCGACCAGCTGTGGGATGTGTCTGAGTTGGAATTTCTTTGTGTCCCCAGACTTTCGTAAATTCTAATGTACTACTCCTGTCTCTGATGGCTTTGCGATTGCGCTAGGGGACCAAAACACCTTTTGGCCTTGTTTTTACTATGTGTTACTCTCACCAGTTCATATGGAAATGACATCTGGGTTACCAAATATTACTTGTACAAAAAGGGGTTTGTCTGTATGATGAATAGTATCTCACGTTATTGGCACAGTTGTGCAAATTTGTGGATAATAGCAGGCACCTTATTTTTCATATCCCTGATGTAAACACTGGTCAGGCTTTAACTACAGGTTATGTCCAGCTTTCATATCCTTTATTATTTGACCCCCAGAGGTTGGAATGGTAAAACAACTACATGTACTCATAGTTATGGGCTGTAAATCTTTTTGTCAGTTCAGATTCAGTGTTTGACTCGAGGTTTAAGGTCGGACATGGTGAACTCACCATAAAGGCCTTGTGCCCGTGTACTTCAAGTGAGTGGAATTCTCTGTGTTATTTTGCTGAATTGTTTAGTTTTATGCCACACAATAATGTTCTTGCCATTATATTTCCAGGCCCGCATCAGGTTCGATGATGAAGATGGAGCCAAAATTGCATGGGAAAAGGCAACAGTAGCAGGGGATGGGAAAGTACAAATCAAAGACACAACGCTGGAAGGAAGAGTACTTGAAGGTACTTTATAAAGATTATCCTGCTTGACCCCAAGGTCCTAAAGAATTTTGGCCTATTGTCACCTACCAACATTCTGTGTTTGCATGTCATAATATGAACTCTATTCCATTCCAAAGTTGTCTTTCCTTGCTGTTTTATACTATAATTCTGCTTCACAAATCATCTATTCCTCCAGCAGGGTCAGAGAATGCAGATTGTATCGTATTTTGGGTCAAAGGTATTCTTCTTAAAACGGGGCTCAAGTTAAAGGGGATTTCACTGTGTTATATTCTGATTATATATTTTCACAGGAGATGAAGAAGTTGCCCACTGGCGTGCCATTCGTGAGTCTCAAAAACAGCAGCGTGACAGGAAGCGAGAGAAGTCTAGGCGAGGGGGTCGTGGAGGTCGTGGGGGTGGGTCTAGGAGAGGAGGGAGAGGCGGGGGACACAGGAGAAGAAGCCGAGGAAAAGATGACAATAACAGTGACGGAGAAGATGGCGGGCCTCCACAAAAAGTCTCCAAAACGGAGTGAAAAAGAACACAAACAGTCAGGATTTATAAGATAGTCATCAGGTGCACTGTGCTGTGGTTACAGCTGTTCATTGGAAAATAGTGATGTAATTATTGTACGTGCTAGTTTTGCAGGGCCTTGAAGGGAATGAAATCAAGTATTTGGTTTGCTTGTTACTGGTTGTGTAAAACAAAGGCTCGAGTGTACTTGAGGCCATAATTTGTGGTCATGTCTTTGCAAGATAGTATAAACTTAACAAACCCTATTTTTAGTATTTTTTTACCCCACACTGTCTCAAAGTATAAGATGTTCAACCCAGTTTTAAGATTTTTTAATTTTGGAGTGGGGAGGAGGAATGAAATGTCAGCCAGACAGAGCTGTAAAATGAAGATATTTTAAAGGAGAGGTGCTTCGCAGTGTATTACAATTTACCCTTGTTTCTATTATAGCCAACAGAAAAATATACCTTTTATTCAGTTAACAATACTATTGAAAGCATACTTGTGTCATTACTGTTGTTCAGATACATTTGTTGACTGTATGAGGGCCAGCTTTGAAAAGTAAATGAATACATAACAAAAGGGGACAGAAGAATTGCTTAGTGTGCACTAACACATATGGGAGGCATACTGAATCTAGCACATTCAGTTTGTGGGAGCTCATCTCTTAGCGTGAAGTGTCCTGTATAAACTATTAAAAAAAATTATAGTTTATTCATAAAGAAGCTACATATAAATAGTGGCCAAAGTAATTAAAGGTACTAGCCATAACACCTGAATAACTGATTCTGAAAGCTCTGTCTCCTCATTGATGTTTTACTGGAGGCTCTCCCAAGATCTTCTATCCAGACAGTGTATTAAATTTGAGTGGGAACTTTTCTTGCTTCAGTGTATTATAAAAAAAGTAAGTGTATTCGTAGCCTTGTTCAAGACACTTTTATTGTTACGTGGTAGTGTTGGTATCGAATAATAATATGTATATCGATATCAAACCATATTTTTACTTCTGTATCGATCGATATTGAAATATCAGGTTATGGGTGTTTTCCGAGAAAGAACTTCCAAACGCTTTCACGAGTTTTAGAACTTTCCTGAAACGTAAAACAAATATGGCGTTTCCGGTTTAGCGGTAAGTGAAATTTGACAAAAATGATAGGAAAACCAATATATTTCTCAAATTTTATATTTTATTTACATGGAAAACAGCTTAATTGCGTCTATTTAGTAGTATGTTCTGATATTGATATTGTACCCTACATTATCGATATCAGTATATTTAGCATGGATTGATAAATATTTCGGTATCGATAAACAATACCAGCACTATAAATACGTGGTCTAGTTTGTTGATGTTAAATTTAATAGTACATCATGGTAGCAGTTATTAGTTTTTTTTCAGTTCTAGGTATATGAACATAAAACATTTTAAAATTGTCTTGGTTAAGCTGGTTCTGCTGTTATGATTATTTCACAAAAAAAGTACCTGGAGTCTTATTTGGTCTTCATCCAAAAAATGTGAGATCTGCAACCTAAAACTGCAGTATGCAACATGTTTTGAGGGAAATTTGATCCAATCATTCTACCATTTTACAAAATATTTCATATATTTGTTTAATAACATGAAATCTGTGGGCAAATGACTGTTTACTAGTATAGTATGAGGTCGTATTCTTGATCAGAACTGATCTCAGGTGAAGTGGTGGTGTAAATGTGAAATCTATATTTTGTCTCGGTAATTAAAAGTTCCTTCAATTTGTATGTGTGAAATTTTTTTCCGTTTATAATGTAGTCATGTTAAGTGATTTCCAACATATATTTGTAAATGAAAGTTCAGCATGAAACTCACAAAGTATGTGTTATATTTACAACAGAGCAATAAAAAATAAAACTTAGTTTAAATTGGTGAACAAAATGTTCTTTTGTACTTAAGAATTGTTTCAAATAGAGCTCTCCATATAGTTGTTGAAGATATATTCGGCGGGCGGCAGTAAGAAGTTTGTCCGGCCTGTATCTCGGAAACCGTAAGGCGTAGGAAGTTGATACTTGGTAGCGACATTGGTTAGGGGGTGTAAGTGTGCAACGTCATGGTGTGACCTTGATTTGACCTTTGACCTTGGCGTAGTGACCTTGAGTTTGAAAATCTTGTGATGGCTATATCTTGGAAACCATAAGGTGTAGGAAGTTGATACTTGGTAGGGACATTGGTTAGGGGGTGTAGGTGTGCAACATCATGGTGTGACTGTGATTTGATCTTTGACCTTGCTGTTAGTGACCTGGATTTGACCTTTCCGTAGTGACCTTGACCTATAAAATCTTGGCTATATCTCGGAAACTGTAAGGTGTAGGAAGTTGATACTTGGTAGCGACATTGATTAGGGGGTGTAAGTGTGCAACGTCATGGTGTGACCTTGACTTGACCTTTGACCTTACCGTAGTGACCTTGAGTTTGAAAATCTTGTGATGGCTATATCTCGGAAACCGTAAGGTGTAGGAAGTTGATACTTAGCAGGGACATTGGTTAGGGGGTGTAGGTGTGCAATGTCATGTGTGACCTGGATTTGACCTTTGGCCTTTCCGTTATATGGGGTTTCAGGGGTTATATGTGTGCCATAATGACCTTGACCTTTTATGCCTTGTCCAGGCTATATTTCGGATACCATAAGGTGTAGGAAGTTGATATTTGGTAGGGACATTGGTCAGGGGTTATATGTATGCAACGTCGTGGTGTGACCTGGATTTGACCTTTGATCTTGCATATCTGATGCTAGATATATCTAATACTATTTTATCTCTCTTATATGTTTTTACTTGAATCTTGGTTGTTGCACCTTTGGATGTCTGTTGATGTAGATTAAGCACTGTTAAAGTCATATTAGAATTCATTAACTGTTTTATTTTTGCAACTTCCCATTGTAACAGATGGTATTGCATCAAGTGAGCCACAGGTTTGCCCCAACTCCACATATAGCATGTATTGCCACATCTGTATATATGGGTCATACTCAAAACATTCAAACCATAATTCAACCATACAAATGAATATCAAAATGGGAGAAGTCTAAAAGTTTCATAATTTTTAGTTAACTGAATTGTCCTGTTTTAATACTTAATCTTTACATGCAGTTTCTTTCTCTTAGATGTTATTTTCTCTACTTAAACATTATTTGGACACTGACACTGCTCTGAAATTATCCCAATCTGTATACTGTTTCACTACTTCTATATCTCATGGTGTTGAAAACTATTTCCCCATGCTGTGGGGTGCAGGCATCTCTGATACTATTTTTTTTTCTCCAAACACATGGCAATGAAAATGATAGAATTGTTTACTTTAATGATGCACTCAAAGCAAATTATTATTAAAAAGTTATTGAAATTTATTTGTTTATTCCTTCTGTTTGAGGGATACGGTTTACTTTTTATTTAGTCAGTAATTAAGAAAGACATAAAACAAAATATTTGAGTTGTGCTCTGTTATGGTTAGGGATGGGTCAGTATCTAAAGTGTGTACATCAGGAGGTCACTAATGCAAAGTGGTTTCAATTCTGGGACCCTGCATTTTAGTACACCCCACTAAACATAGACGTTCCTCTCAACGAAGATGCAGTAAGAGTCCCCAAATTCACAAAAATATGGGATAAAAGTGTGCAGTCTCCTCAAATTTGTGAGATGGACAGGACAAAGTGTCTTTTAACTTATTTACCAAAACAGAAATTGAAGTAAAAATCCCTAATTGCACAAAAATATGGATAAAAGCTTATAATTTTTCAGATTGATTGTTCATTCTCCACCAATTTAAGTTTTTCCTTCAATTCTAAGTGTTGACATGTGAAGTGGGGTTTGTAAAATCTCATCACAGTATTTCAGTAAAATGCTCTCGATACTGAGACACCTAGCCTACCAAAACCATCCCTAATTGTGATAAAACGTTGCGTTCAGTGTGTTTTTTTCTCTTTCAAGCATTATTTAATTGAAAAGTTATGTTCTGGCTGTAAAAGTGCCGCTGTCTTTGACATATTATTTTTGTTGTAAATTTCTCAAGATTTGTGCATTTTCATTCCGTGTGTTGTCACTGCTGCAAAGGTCAGCATTTATCTTAGTGAAATTAGTATGTAAAGTGTTATTTGGGATCCGATCAGAAATCTTGAATATCTTTAATGGTTGAGTGGGTATTAAAGTTATTCAAGGGCTTGTTGGAGATTTTGGATACTTAATAAATTTGTAATAAAGTCATTGTGTATTTATATCATTGGAGCTGCAACCTTCATTCAAGGGTGTGCAGGAAACCTTTCTTGCTATTAAGACTTTTGGACATGTGTCCAATTTAAGACAACACTATGTATCTCGTTTACAAAGCTAACTGTGGGTTTATAATATCTCCAGGCAAAAGTCGGGGCTTATATTGGATTCAGTTCTGATGCATCTCCGCTACTTCTGTAGAAATTTCATTGTCTACACGATAACTCAAAATTGGATTAATTTTTTTTTTTCAAACTTGGTACGCATGTAAAGGATGGCCAAAGAAAGAACCCTATTTTAAGGTGACCGTAAACTCTCAGTAAAGAAGAACTTATGGTCACCTTAAAAAACGGACCTTTGGCTATTGAAAGCCCTGTAGGTCAGAAACTATGAGGCCCATCAAGCTAAAACTTGAGAACTCTGTAATATGATTTTCTTACCTGTGTGAAAATTAAGAATTGAGCATCCCTTTCCGGATGCTTGTTTGTATACAGGAGAAATTCATGCAGAAGGGAGTGCCGGCTCCCACATTTTCTATTGCTTATAGTTCAACAACCATTGTGCGGATTCTCTTCAAATTTGGCACATTTGGCACTGAATATGGTGACATGACATTTCAACCAATCCGATAAATCACATGCCTGAAAACATGTTTTTAAAAGGGGCCGGATAATAAATAAAAAGCACTTTACCTATTGACATGAAATTTGGCAAGTAGATTTGTTGTATAGATGTCTGGAAATCCTTAATTTATGGAAATGATCTGATACAAAATTGCCAACGTATTAATGATTGACTAAATGCCACAATTTTTCTTAAAAATAAAAATGAAAAATCTTAAATAATATCTCAGAAACAGTGCGAGAGCAATTTTGAATAATTTTTTTTGGTTCGTAGGGTATATGCAGAGCCATTTGGAATTTTTTCCAAATATCATTTTCCTGCCTGGCGGCCATATTGAATTTCTGCATCTAATGCAAAAACACATTTATGGAAATGATCTGATACAAAATTGCCAACGTATTAATGATTGACTAAATGCCACAATTTTTCTTAAAAATAAAAATGAAAAATCTTAATATCTCAGAAACAGTGCGAGAGCAATTTTGAATAATTTTTTTTGGTTCGTAGGGTATATGCAGAGCCATTTGGAATTTTTTCCAAATATCATTTTCCTGCCTGGCGGCCATATTGAATTTCTGCATCTAATGCAAAAACACATTTATCTCAGAAACGGATTTCAGCAAAATTTTTCTACCCACAGGGTATACTTGGTCTTCTTTCACTTTTTGCCAAAAATTGTTTTCCCCACTATTTTTGGCGGGCATCTTGAAATTTTTATCTTGGAAACAGTGCAAGGTAGAGTGATTTCAACAACTCAAAAACACAGTTTGTCAAGAAAGCATTTTACCGCCAATTTTTGTAGGCAGGTTGAATTTTTGTAGATACAAAAAACATTAAACGGACCAAGGTAGTCATTTCAGCAAAACCATTAATGCTGGTTGGGACGCTTTGTTTTTACTTTGCTTTGCAAAAATAATTTCTTTTTCTCTTGCGAAGCAATACTCTAGTTTAAGTTTGAGGTTAATACTGTTGTTGAGGCACATAGACCCCGTACATTTTTCGCATATTTTGTCCAGTAACTTTGAAATAGTAAGTCTGACCAGCCTCTAGTTGTATTAGATACAAATTCTGTATGTGATTTTTGTCTTTGTAGGTCTGAGTTTGAGGTCTGTAGTATTAATTTTAAGGTCGCCCAAAGGTCTCAAAAATACCCACAGAAAACCCGACTTAGACTTTTTGCCACTTTTAAACCATGTAGCAGTCAAACTATGTCTCATCTATGAAAAATCTCACCTGAGAATATATTAATGTATTGTTTTTACATGTGTCAAAAATCAAGGCTTTAATTAGACATTTAATCTGTGTCTGTTTGCCATAAACACCACTTGAGTGACCTTTTTCCGCACATTTTTCTCTGTATCTTGAAAATGGTAAGTCGGACTGGACCAATTCTGATTTGTGATCCTTTTTATTGTCCCGTTTATGCATATTGGATTTATTAATACTGAGGAGACAGCTACAGAAGAGAAACCCTTTCCCTCACACCCATTGGGCAGTATGATTCACTTGTTTCTTATCTTAGACCATTTCTATACTTCTATTAGTATAGTGTCAGAGAGAGGAGTGGAGGTGTGTGGGGAGGGGACTTCATTACCTAATAAGAAAGACAGTGGGGGTAAGTAGTGATATTGTGTCAGATAGATATGCACAATGCATACATATATATAGGTAATGAGTAACTGAGAACTGAAAAAAAAATGAAAATTGTAAAAAATAAAAGTTTATCTGCTAAGATCTGATCACATGTTTTGTTAATAACATTCAGTTTGTCCACTAATATCTTTCAATCATAGAAACAGATAAAATGGATAATATTAATTTAAAATGGACATTCAGTCATGTAAATGCTTTAAAAACGGATTAGAGTTATCATTGCAGAAAGATTGAAAATGAGATAAAAACAAAATTTTTCATAATAGTTACATATTTCTCATCTTTGGTACACAGTTACCCTTGGCAAAATAAATATATTGTAGTTTGAATTGCTGAAGTTCATATTATGGAGGGCCATTACATTTTCTTATTATTTATGCACATCTCCCAATATTGTCGGGTTTGAATCTTGGCCAAATGTTTTGCATGGGTAAGTTGGTCAGTACCCTGCCTGTCAGCCATGTTGTCCTTCAGTGTTAGATTTTGGTAGTTTCTTGATGATGCAGGGTCGTTTGCAGTACAGAACCTTGAAAAGTTGGTATGCACATATTTCCTTTGTCCTCCTGACTACCTTTGGGGGTATGACCTGTACAATGGAATAAAGGTGATGTTAGACCCAAATAAATTAAATATGAAATCTAGAGGGCCTGAATATAGAACATAAGCCATTAATTATCTGACTTGTGCAATTCTAGTTCACCATTATCTGCCACACTCGCCAAGTATATAACCTACTGGCTTAGGTATACAAGCGGGAATGGGTTTAGTATCAGATACAGGAAGATACATAGTGACTCGAATCACCATTGAAAATGGCTGCCCTTTGTCACTGGGTCTCATTCCCAAGTTGTACTGTTCTTGTGGCTTGTCAATCATGCTGGGTCAAACAGCACCTTCAAAAAGTTATATTACACTAATAAGGATGAACTCTGATACATGTATTATTTTCGTTGAAAACAGAAGGCTTTTCATGCAATTGTTGTCTACAAGTAGACAGATAACCCTGGTGACTATCTTTTATATGATTCCATTCAATAACAAAATATGGCATAATGGATTATTAGCAAAATTGTACTTGCTTAATCTCTATCAAGGATCTGTTCTTAAAGCTTTACTTTGGTGGTTTATATCTACAATTATTAAATTGTGATCCCTGTTGTAGCAGTGTTGGTAACCATCTCTAGGCTGATGAAGCACTGATGCATATTTTGCTGTCTCCTCACATACAGGAGACCCTGTAGTTACAAATTGATCTTTTGGTTGGCCAATGCAATCATGGGTTATTATCTAGCCTTTGACAACACAGGAGACATTGCACAATTGCTTATTCCAATGTGAACTTTGACCTAAAAATTAACACCTGCAGGATTAGTTTTATGGAGATTGAAAACTGCTTTGAAATAATACATTCTAACTTAATCATGTTAGTCTTGGTTAAGACAGGTAATACAGCACCTGTAAATTTAGTTTACTTTTAAACAGCTTTGCTTCAAATGTATGGATTAATTGGTAAATAATATGGCCACTCTTAATTTTTTTGCAGAATTAACTCACCAAACTGACCGTTTGTGGAATCTGTAGGGGTCATATCACCAGCTTTTAAAAGATGAAGAAGGTTGCTGAAGATTCCAGTTAAATAGTTAATTTATGTGACTTTCTGAACTGTCAAAAAATAGGGGAAATATTACAATCTTCCAAATTAGAAGTAGTATCAGTTGATTTTGAGGACTTCTATTTCTATTTTTCTTCACAATTTAGGAAAAATATGGCAGTCTCCTGTCTGAGTAAAACAAATGTAATTATCAAGACTGAAATTATTCAAACCAAAGAAAACACCTAATTTCCTCATATCATCACTAGTCTGGTATTTGAACTCAACAGAACTGTAAAAATGTTTTTGCTTTTTTTATATATAGATCTATATGTTTTCAGCAGTAAAAATATATATTTGGTATTTCTCGGACAATGTCCGTGGTTTGGCATCCACAAAATTGGGGTTATCCCATATTTTATCGATTTATAGGCCACTGACGTCATTAGTACAGACGAGACCACATGGGATTTTAAATTGTGTCGGGATCCCATATGTAAATAAAAGTAGCAATATCATAGGATTTAACGACAGTTAGAATACAGCCTTTAATCTAAACCACCTATGTAATAAAAAAGAAGATATATTACTATACTTTTGTGTGGGATGATACCCTCATCAACGCTAATAGGTAGTTGTTTTGTAATATCGCCCACTATAGACAGAGTTTCTGTCCCATCGCCAATTGCTTTTGAAAAACTGATGGACACAATTAATGGCGAGGGACAGAGTTTCCATGTACCTGTTTTCTGTGTAAATTTTGAACGGCATATTTGCACACATATTACCACAAGTATAAAGTGTTATTTGCATTCTTTAAGACATGTGTGCCGTTTACTAATATTTCATGCCAATCAAACTGGCATGTATACTGCTCAGCTACCCTAGTTCGTCGCCTACCCAAGTTCGTCACTTGCATTTTTTGACAATTTTAAAACCTTATCACAATCATTTTTCCTTGTAGAGTTGTACATCGTTATTAGTATTTGTTTCATTTGTTATTGTATTAATATTGCATGTCCTTAAGAGTTTTTAAGGCAGGTGACGAACTTGGGTAGGCGACGAACTTGGGTAGGTGAGTAGTATATTTGAACCTGTTTTTATAAATGCAAACAAACCTTCAACGTTACAAAGTTATCTACAAAAGAAATTCCTGGTTTGCAAAAGCAGTTTAGTTTGACAATATATGTATTGCAAACTGGATACAGCTAGTGGTGGTGGACCTATTCATGCCCACCCCTGAATTTATCCAAAACCAGCACAATTACACAATAAATTACCCATGTATATCATCAACTTGATAATTATATATGATATGGTAAATATCTTTTCCATGAAAAAGTACAAATCTTTTAGAAAATTGAGGGTGGGCGTGAATAGGTACATATGGGCGTGAATTGGTCCACCACCACAAAATAAACATAACAAGGACTTTTAAAAGTAACTGCGATGATTTCTCACCATTTGAGATTTACACAGAAAACAGGTACATGGGAACTCTGTCCCTCGACATTGCGTACCATCAGCATATCAATAGCAAATGGCAATGGGACAGAAACTCTGTCTACGCCCACTACAGTAAGAGCAGTTCACATCCATACTATAAATATTGCACTTTATCAAACCAGATTATCAAGTAATACATGTCACATGCAACGCCCAGCCTTCAGGTAATGAGAACCAAATATCAGGTTCTAATTATACATTTATCACCATGTGGAATTTAAATTTACATAACTCGTCAAACAGTACTCGCCAAATCTTGTAAAAAATGCAGAACTGTTTCCATAGTGATTGAAACAAAAACACAATAAACACTTTCAATATATTTGGCCCTTAATGAAATATGAGGTTCTCATTGGCCTAGATCGAGGTTAGCAAGTTTGGCATCTATTCACAAGCAGTCACCTATGTGTGGGTTTGACACCCATAAGTGGCAATGCTGAGGACCTGTCCCAATATGACCCTGGCTGTTAAGCGGGAGGTAACACCTGAACTTTGAAATTTAATGAAATATGAATATTTTATTTCCCTCCTTAGTTTTCTTCCCTCCTGGTCACACCCACAATCCTGGATTACTGACCTTGAATGGCCCTCGACTCTCCCTATGATAATGATTTTGTTTAATTAGCGCACTGAGTTCCCCTTTGTGGTGAAGATATTGCGCTTGCAAAGCAGTAGATTAAATTAGATTACTGGTGGCGGTAATTGGTATCTGGTGATAATTGGTGGCAAGGCAGTATTCTGTCCGGTAAAGTGTCATAAGTGACCTACTTTGAAGTAGGTCCCATGTGTAAGGTAAAACAATTTATTCACAAATTTATTCCTCTATTTACAGTAATAATTCTTACATACAATATGTACTTGTACAGTACTCATATGAATTAATTTTCCTAATTTCCTGGTTTGTTTTCCTTTACAAACGAAAGTTCTTGGAATTGCCGGACAGAAGAATGCATAACCCTAACTTCTTATTCGATCCTTCTAATTGGATACATATTATTGCAACATATGACACATTTCTGGACAGAATATGAACTTTATTTCACAGAATGAAATATTGAATGATGATCTCAAGAAAGAGCCTATGGATGAATAAAAACAGAAAATTACCAGTGCTGATCTTCTCAAGAAAGAGCCTTTTGATGAAAAGAGAAGCCCCAGAAAATTACCAGAGCTGGTCTTCTCCAAAAGGAACCTCTAGATGAAGTAGAGAGGAAAAAATCCAGACATGTTGAGGTAGTAAGTAGTTACTGAAAACAGTGAAGTTTTCATCGCTTGTATTTTATGACGTTAATGCTTCTTTACTTTGAACTCTCGGCTTACAATATACATGCATCGGTTATATTAGGTGGACAGTTAAAAAGGAGGAGGAAACCAGTATATACTGTTGGTCAGTGTTCTGTACTGTAAACCACTAACCGATCAGCCAATAACTACCAGCTTTTCCACTTGAAATCGGGCCACCTAGAGGTGGGAGGTAAATATGTTAACACTGCTCCATCATGGCCCCTGTGATGATGTTAAAGACTTAAATTAAAGGCAAGAACTTTTCACATTTTGTGAATATTGCAGATTATACATATAAAGAGTCTACAGCTATACAGATCCATAGTAAGTGTGAATTATACTTTTGTCATTTCAGTATTGCGGTGAAGATGTGAATCTGCTACAATTCCTTAAGAAGCAAATAAAAAAAGACTATGCTTTTATCCTTTTTAGTTACTGATCGTTCACAACGGGGATTTATTTATAAATGTACATCAGTTCAAAGCTTCATGTTGGTCAAGATATTTACCACCTTATAAATTTCTATGATTGATAATCTAATACATGTAAATATATTGCAGTGAATTCTTTTTTTTTTTTTTTTTTAATTATTTTTTTTCTGAATTCTGTAAGCTCTGTAAATGTTTGTCATTGAAGGTGTTTTTATATGGTTATTCTCCATAGTTCAGTGTGATGTGTTTAATCACTTCGGTCTCATCTGTGTAGTCATGTGCTTGAATCCAGCTCATTGCAATTATAAAAGATCCGCTGAGTGCCTTCGTAGTATCACTTTAGTGGTTTAAAAGGTACATGTATTGATGATCCTTAACGAAGCATCACTAGAGGTGAGTCTGGGGCCCTGGACACAATGCTGGAATTTTAAGAAGCTGAAGTGAATCTACATCGGGATTCCTGGAGGTGGGTCTACGAAAGTCCTCATGGTATTAAAATGTTTCGGCTTTCTCATGTCTGATACTTCATCAAAACTAAAAAAAGTGTACATATTTGGTGAAATGAAAAAGAAACAAAATATATGTTTTAATATATTGTTTATAAAAATTGCATTTATTTTTTTGTTAAGTATAAATACTTGGTAAAACTTATGTTTAATCACTTCATAATTTCTCATGAAAGAAATTTCCAGTTGTACATAATGGCTCATGCATGCTTGCAGTTTATTTTCACCATATCAGTGATAAGTGTATAAAATACCAGATTTCCTTCATTTAAAACCTCAGTAAAATCAGTTTTAAAACTGGACCAAAGTTCAATTGAACAGTATTACACATTATCATCTGTGTTAAGCTGCTAAAGACTGTTATTCAACCAGGCATGAATTTAAAGTAGTATTGTGGACGTAAAACTAAAATATTATAATTGATGTATTTGATAAAAACTCTTTTTATGTTCTTAGTCACTGAGGTCTTCACTTTGTTTGGATAATAAAGGTTGTCTCTTGTGTGATATTGTGTGAATGCTGTATTGACAGTCCTGCATCAGGTTTGATGATGAAGACATTGCGAGAATTACCTCGGACCAAGCCACATCAACAAGGAATGAGTAAAATGCAGATCACAGATAAGATACTAAAGGGACAGGTGCTTGAAGGTAAATGATGTTTATATAGTTATAGAGGTGGTCAAAACTATAAATATACGTGTAAAAAGATCAGAGGTGCCAAAAGGCATCAGCTATATAACTTTTAAATATTCAATTTTATTCCATAGCTGTGTCATATTGAATTGGAAATATCTTCGTTTTTACCCCACAGCCCTTCAGGGCTGTTGGGGTATTGTTTTCACCTATGGTGTCCGGACGGGTGGGTGGTGTAGGAAGTTGATACTTGGTAGAGATATTGGTTAGGAGGTATAGGTGTTCACCATCATGGTTTGACCTTGATTTGACCTTTGTCCTTGCTGTAGTGACCTTGAGTTTGAAAATCTTGTCTGGGCTATAACTCAGAAACTGAAAGGTGTTCGAAGTTGATACTTGGTAGAGAAATTGAATAGGGGGTGTAGGTGTACAATGTCATGGTGTGACCTTGATTTGACCTTTGACCTTGCTGTAGTGATCTTGACCTATAAAATCTTGTCTGCGGTATGTTGGAAACTGTAAGGTGTAGAAAGTTAATACTTGGTAGGGACATTGGTTGGGAGTTGTAGGTGTGCAATGTCATTATGTGACCTTGATTTGACTTTTGATCATACTGTAGTGACCTTGATCTTTAAAATTTTGTCTAGGCAATATCTCTGAAACCATTAAGTGTAGGAGGTTGATGCGTGGTACGGACATTGCTTAGAGGTTGTATGTGTGACAGGTCATGCTGAAATCTTGATTTGAGCTTTGACTTTGTCATGTTGACCAAAAGTTCTTTTCTTGTCCGGGCTAATTCTTGGATTCCGTAAGGTGTAGAACATTGACACTTGGTAGGGAAATTGGTTAGGTTCTATATCTCATGGTGTTGAAAACTATTTCCCCAGGCTGTGGGGTACGGGCATCTCCGATGCTATTTTGGAAACTTGAAAGGGTGTAAAAACTTAATCATAAATTTTATGGAAATATATGCGTTTGTCTTTTGTCATTTAAGGTTTTGATAGCATTTATTGGACAGCATGTCATTGTTTGAAATGTAAACATACAAATGTTCGTCTTGGCAGAGGGTCAAATCTCATGGTTATAACAAATTCAATCCAATTAATTTTTACTTATGGGTAATTTGTCATTTTGGAGGTGAAAAGTTTTACTGATAATTTCTACATGTATTATAATTATTGTATACGTTTTTTTCTTCAGGATATGAAGAGGCCACCATGGAAACGGCACATGATGATGGACAGTAATAATATATGGACAGTGGGACATAAAATTATCTAAAGAGTGGTACATAGGACTAGGGAAGGAATCAGACATCAAAATTGAATTATTAATTAATAGTTCTGGTTGTGCTGCCATATTGGTTGTCAACATACTCGGCCTTGATATTAAAAAGGTTTCTGATTTTTCATACAAACTTTGGTTTCATTCATTGATTTGGAATTACATATCCACTTAATATAGCCACTTCTATCGAATATCATGGTAAACATAAACAAAACAAATTTCTAATAAATTTAATATTTTCCACAGTGATTAGTCAAATTAACCTGAAAAGTACTTTACATGTATTATTGTATAGGGCATGGTGTATCAACATCTATTTACCCTAACTTTGAAAGAATGTTGATATGGTTGTATAGGGCACAGTGTATCAACATCTATTTACCCTAACTTTGAAAGAATGTTGATACGGAAGACGGTGTTTGATTCCTTTTCTATGTAGAGATGACAATTAATCAAGTTTGAGTAAGAAACATGCAATTTGCCACAATATGCATAGTTTGCCATTGGAAATACCCTTTTATAAATCTTTGATTTTTTTGGGGGGGGGGGGGGGGGGGAATTCTTTGTGCATTTCGTACTTTTGATTGTTTTTCTACATTACGTCTCTAATATACCCAGTGTATGAGACGGTACACCGGTAACCTCTTTACAAACTGAAATAAACTGGTCCATGATCGATTTCCTTACAGTTCACTATTTTAACATAAGTTTACCGTTTACCAAAATATTCCACTGCAAAAAATTTTATAATTTTAAAAATATTCTATCAAGACATTAGCCATTTTCCCCAAAAGCACAAGGTTTATATTTATTTGCGATTTATATATCATATATAGATTTTGATATTTTGTGATGTTTAAATTAAACACGTGGCCAATTTCACTTTTCTTGCTCTACAAAGACTGAGGTCAAGTTTTAAGGTCAAGTGAAAGGGGAACAATAACAGTGATAAGGTGGAACTTTCTGTTAGAAAAAAAAAACTGCAGAATTTACATTACAAACTGTAGATATAATATAAGTGTGCATATTAGTGGTCAGACTGTATACAAATTTCCAATAAACAAATGAAAATCTCGTACTTCAGACACTTGTTGATGGTGTAGTAAAACTTATTATGAGCATACATGAGTGCCAATTTTTAACTGAAAATATGTTTACAAAATATATTTAATGGTAATAAACTCTATTTTACCCATAGAAAGAGTCAAATTTGAATATATCAAAATTTATCAGTTTTTCATTGTCTATTGTTTTTAAATAACAGCAGTGAGAAAGCCTAAAGATATTCCAATTTTTAATAAGCAGTTCTAATAATGTCTTAGTAATTTCTTATCCAACAAAGCAACATAAAGTGGAATAATAGTTTACAGTTTGCATCACTTATGCATGTTTATATTATATAAATATATGTGTATGTAATATGGGTAGTACAAATCCTCTGGGTGTCTATTCACAAATATTGTTATTCTTACAAATTTCTGCTTTTCCATAGACAACTACATTATAATTGGCATCTATGTTGTCGGATAAAATCCTATCGGTCATTTTGAACTTTAGAACTTAAAAGATTAAAAGGCTTGCATTTTGAAACTGTATCAGAAGAGTAACAGTAAAGTAACAATAGTATAAATAGTGTTTGTGATAATTTACCGAGACTCTCTGATCATGCAATCTCATTTCTGTATCAATAGAACATCCAATACTGTAGAAGTTGAAATTTTCAGTTGGTATTAATTCTACCTATTTTAGCTAATTAGCTGGGATAGTAAACTTAATTTATACTGAAATTTTAAGTATCTCTTAATATCTCAAGTAGAAACGAGCCGTTAGTGAAAATTACTTTTAGTGAAGTTCTTTAAAATGAAGAATTAGTGAAATTTCTTTCTAGCCAAAATTTCTACTTATAGTGTTACTTACAACCTTTAAAAAATGCAATCTTTCATTATGCAGGGACTTGAGGTTTGGTTTTGATCTGTCATTATATCCAGCTTACATAGGATCAACTTTAACAGAGTCTGCTTGAATAGATGTGCCTAAAAAGTAACAGATTTCTTCATTTTTGGCATAGTGCTTAGAAATAGGTAAATATTCCTGTAGGTGTGTGAATGTTAGTGAATACAGACCAATACTTTTAAACGTGTGATGATTTTATTTAAAAAGTATCAGATTTCTTCATGTTTCGACATGGTGCTTAGGGTGAATATTAACTAATACTTCACATAATTTAATGATTGTAATTGAAAAGTAACGGCTTTCTTGAGATGATAGAAGTAGGTCAAAGAACTGTTAAAACGTAGTGTCACAGAGTTGCATCTGGGAAGTTTTATTTGCAAAATACCACAAGTTTAAGCATTAAAAAAAATAGTATAAAACATTTTATCTAAATATGTATGACTTTTGACGGAATAGAAGAAAATAAAAACAGCATAAAAGCATGCTTTAATATGTGAAAAAATATCAAACTACAGATTCTGAAGAGCGTGAAAAAACATGAATATGAAAAATATATCCTATTATTGGTCAGAACTGATGCATCACACGGTATTATCGGAAGTAATGTTTTGTGGCAGTACTTATATTTATCCTTTTTTGAAATCCCCGTTATTCTTCGGAGTGCCGCACCATATTTCAGGAGCAGGGGCACTTTTCTAAAATTCTTGAACTCTTTTCTAAAATTTTCGGGATGCAACTCTGGTGTTATGAGGTGAAATGAAGTATTCTATTGTAAATAGTGTTATGGAGTTCCTGGAAATAACATTACATACAGGATAGGCTGATATCCTTTCAATAGGCAATGAGGCAAACTTTGTTAAAGATTTACATAAACTGATGTGATTTTGTTTCATGACATTTCAGGCTGGGCTGTACTGTACTGAATTTTAATCAGCACTAATTAAAATTGAAAAATCATTATTTGTGTATTCTGTTAATGTTTCTGTCAAATCTAAGTTTAATTTTTTTTTTGGTTTTACAAAATTTGATTGAAAGTTTTGAAGCTCTTATTATGCTGTCTACTGGGGGAATAAATAATGTCAGGAAGTCACGTGATACTACTTGCAAACCTGTAGAATCTCTCTTTCTTTTTTTATCAAAATTCTTTCTTACTTCCATATTTCGCAATATTTTTTTCTCAAAAGTCAAAATATTACCTTTCTTTAAACTTATATTTTTCAAAAGTCAGAATGTGATTTTATTTTCTTGTTTTAGTTGATGAAATTTGATTTATGAAATTTGATTTTCCTAAACTGTTCAGAAAATAGAGATTCTACTTTTAGTGGGTGTACGTCCTTAAATACAGTCAAATTCATTGGGTTTTTAAAATAATATTTATTCAGAAAATTTATGAAATATTGTAACAGTTGTTAGTCTTTTCCAAATTTCTATCTGCCAGCTAAGAATACACAAAATTTTAAATAGGGTTTGATATTTCGCACAGTAACTTAAAGAAGTTAAAATTAAATCGAAACATTCAATGAAATAGATTTGGCTGTATTTAAGTCTTAGTTGTAAAGGGAATATAAATATTGTATAACTCACTGTACATTCCCTTCTAGGTACACTCTGTTCTGGTTTTTACTTGGGTTCACTCCCAGGCAGCCAATTGCAATGCTGTCCTCCTCACTGTCTGCGGGTCTCTGATGTAACGGGATGTTGTCCTCCCTACAGAAACAACCATGTCATCTGCATACAGCTTCATTCAAAGTTCACTGGCAAGTCTCTTCTGTTTCCATAGTAATGTTTCAGTGTGTTTACTAGATACTGAGGAATTGGTTAGACATGCTCTTTTGAGACATGTTCCAAGAGTTTCAGATATCAGTTACCAGTGAGGAAAATGTGATTATGAATATTAGTGTAAAAGCAAGAGTATTTCTTATCCCTTTTGATTTACCCTGTGAGTATTTTCTCTCTAATGTATTCTCTGTATGAACATTTGGAGAATAACACTTGAAGTATTAAAAACATGAATGTTCTAGTCAAAGATGGAGACTGAATAGTGGGAGATACTGACCTCTCTCTTCATGTGGATAGACTAAGGCTGGTTTGGCCAAGTTTTGTACTGTGCACAATATATCAATCTGTTTGGTATGTGTTGGTATCTTTTGAGTATTTACATTTCGCATGATTGGCACTATATAGCTTAGGAATGAATACACTGCCAACATGCAAATATATTAGCATAGGAGTAGCATAGGAATAGCATAGGAATAGCTTCAGACCAACTGGATGTGGTGAGATGGACCATGTGATTGGTTGACCTAGTTTGGATCATTCCTATTGGCTGATGTCCCAGGATGCACTCGCCAACCACCAATTAGATTGAGAGTTCAACCATCTATTCAGTAGGCAACTGCAAAAAGTGAGTACTAAAGTCTTGATGTTACATTGTTGTATTCTAACTGCAGTACTTGGTCATTTCCAAATTTCAGTCAAAAAATGTATTTGAGGGAGAAAAATATAGGTTGTAATTCATAAATACTTGTAAATGCGTTGTCATTGACATTTGAACCAGTGCTTGATGAAGAATAAACCACAATGCACACCTACGGAGTGCAGATGGTGACATGCATTCACATACTTAGCTCATGATTTGGCCCAATGTTGTATTTCACTATGTTTCTGATGGATTAGCTGTTGCATAAAACTTTGGTTCTGGAGGAGATTAAGGGATTTTATGACACTGTTTAGGTGTCGATGTTTGGATTGCATCTGTGAGGTTGAGGTTTATTTTTAATTTAAATAGGTGAATACAAAGTAACAGTAACTTTTATTTTTGCGTAATATTTAATCAGTTAGAGACTAGGTTTTAACAAGCTTTCAACCTGTATTTCTGTTTACAGATGTCGGTGTTTTTATGGCCATTGAAATGTGGCATCTATGTACAAAACCTTGGCCTCGCAAAATGACAGTGTCTCGGTATCGAGAGCATTTTACTGAAATACTGTGAGATTTTACAACCGCCACTTTGCCTGTCAACACATATATTTGAAGGAAGAGTTAAAATATTACAAGCATACCCAAAATCTGAATAAATTATAAGCTTTTATCTCATAGTTTCATGCTTTTGCAGACTTTTATAGTGATTACGTTTAGCAGAACTGCCATGTTTTGGTTGTGACACTTTATAACCTCAATTTTGCATATAAATTAACTCATATAATTTAATGAAAATAAACCAGAAATCTGAAGAAATTGCAAGCGTTTAACCCATACTTGTATTGTGATTTTGTTGAGAGGAAACATCCATGTTTGGTTGGGGTGCATTAGAACATAAAATCCCGGAAGTGGTATGGTTTTGCATTAGCGACCTCCAGATACATTTTTGATACCGACCCATTCCCACAAAATATATAAACAAATACAGAAGAACCCCGTTTATCTGAACCCCTCCAGAGAATTCAACCTGTTCGGATATGCGAGCGGTTCGGATACACGAAAAACAGTTGCTGGGAGGCCTGTAATTGGGCGATAATACAATATTTTGAAGAAATATGCGTTTCTGGTAACAGTAACACAGTTTCATGTAAAGATTCAACAGAAAACTGTTTACTAACCTACACAAATTAGGTTTGTAGTCCATAACTGTTTAAGTTTTCAAATTCAACCACTTTTATGCAACTTTGACAAGGGATATCGACGGGAGATGAGGGCGTTCTTTTTTGAGAGCAAATAAATTTTGTGCCAGTTTTAAAGAGAAAGACAGACGAAATAATTTGTATAGAAAGTTAAAAAAACATTTAAAATATAAAGCCTATAAACAATCAACACATACATCAGTGCTGATTTTATTGTTCAACAAATTAATTGTTACAAAAGTCCTTGATGGACTACTCCTGGCAATAAAGTGACACCTTGTTAGGTTTCTAGATATTGCAATCAGCCAATCGAATAGGCCCTTTCAAGTGTTGATCAACAGAAATATGCTAAATGGCAGCATTCAATAAATAAACAATAAAAGATCAAAGGTAAGATAGCCAAAAGATGTGTGCTGTGTATGCAGGCATTTTTGATGTCGACTTTTATAAAATTATATAATATCGCTGTAGATCGCCCACCGGATTCGGTTGCGTAGTGTGTAAAATGTTGGGGGACATGCTTTGAAGTCGGAAAAGCCGGAAGATTCGGTTACACGGAGGTCGGATAAGCGGGGTTCTTCTGTATTAATAGTGAATCAGTCGCACTAGTATGTTGATATTACCATTTTACTGATATACTGTGATAACACATAGAAACTGGCGTCTCATGTTTTTAAAATGATTTTAAAACATCTAGAATGATTTCTTCGAGCAGAACTGCCATTTGGTTTTATTAACTTCTTTACTGGTAGCCGGCCAGTTTGATTTGGGATATGCTAGTACACAAATGTTTTGGTGTCTCGGTGTCAAAAAAGGTTTGCAGTGCACCAGAATTTTTTGAAAATGTACACTTATACATCTTCCTTTCGCTTATTGCCCTTTAAACGATGGCCAGTATTAGAGCATGTTCAATGGTATACATTTTCGTGTTTAAAGTCTTGAAAAAATTCATAGTACTGTATCAGTCCTCGTTAACAAAAGCCATATCGATGGAAGAGATCAAAGAAATACAGGTTTGACAGCATGTGGAGTTCATGTAACTCCATATAGTTGCTATTTCTTTAGTTTGCGTCCATATGAAATGAAGATTACTTTTCTAAAGCAGTATTAAGCTGATTGCAGTTATAAAGCAAAAGGACATCCTGTAATACTCTAGATAATTTAATTTATTAAATCTATTAATATTAATAAGGTAATCTTATTTAATCTTAGTTTTCCTGATGAATAGAAACCTTGAGATAAGCAAATGATTCTGAAATATATAATAGGTGATAAGAGGAGACATTAGTTACTATAAGTTTAATATTATAAAAAAACTGTTAATTGATGAGAATATTTTCACGCGACCATTTGTCTTATCATGAGAATATTTTCACATGACCATTTGTCTTATCATGTAATGGTGCAGAGAACTGCTCTAGAAGTTTTACCAGATGAGATTAGCTTTGTATTGCCATTTACATGTAAAATTGAGAAATATCCTAAGTATATGAGATGCAATGTAATATTAGTAGGATTCTTATTTTTAACAGAATATAGTACCACAGTGGTCATACTTTTTATGAAAATCAAAATCAGTTTCAGGGCCAAACAAATTTCTGGTATTAGTTTTGTCACTGGTATGACTGGTATGGTAAACCGTAATCTTAGTTGTAACACTAGTAAGTGTTTAAGACATGATATTTCTTCACAAGATAGTGTTGCTAAAACTTCATTCTTACTGACTATAAAGTAAATGTTTAACAAATTAAAATAAAATCTAAAACATTTAAATGTCCTCTGTGGATTCTGTAATATGTACCCCCAACAAAAAGCAGAATACCATTAACAACACTCTTGTTCAATAAATGTTAAAGCTGTAACTGATATTAACATGACTATTTGAGACTAAAAATATTACCTGGAAGAGCAATATGAGCAAGTGTAATAAAACTTGATCAATATCTTATTGTTTGAAACTGAAGTACTACTGTGAAGTACTACTGTTAAATAAACCATTTATGTGGTCACGCGGTAATATAACAAAAAATTTATCATCAGTCTTGTATTGAATAGCTCTGTAAAAAATGTAGTTGAGAAAAGTAACTTAAGGTAGAAATTAAGTATATCTGACAAAAAAATTAATTTAAAATATTATTATTCCATTTTAAATAAGAATTTTACCCAGAAACTGATAATGTATGCTAGGAGCTAATTAAATAAAATTTATTTCAAACTTCATTAGCCAATTTTTGATGATGTAAATTCATGAATAGAGCGGTGGTGTCAATATAGCCACGTATATAGAAATATGCATATCCATTAGTATGAAATATATGTGAGCCGGATGGTAGTGTTATGATCAAAGTGATGAAAGATTAGATGGAAATTTAAATATCCATTTGTATAGAATATATGTGACAGTAGTGTTACGATTGAAAGGAAATTTGGAAACCATATTGAAGACGGTAAACTAGAAACCTATGTGCCAACACTGCTGAACTGGTTTCCTCACATATTCCCTGTTTTAACTTCAGTTTATCCAACTATGCAACAACAAAAGAAATCGCACAGTATTTTATTATATCCCATCAAAATGCGAGACATTTTGTCCTCAAAAGTCTTCAAAAAGAACATCACAGTTAAGGCTGAAATGGTTAGGAAAATTTGCTAGCCAGGTAGGCGCTTGCATTAACCGTTGTCTAACCGACTAACCGATTAACTGTTTTAGAGTTTATAGCATGTTTGAAAAATACCGAAAATGTCCAATGGACATGTATTTCAGAGGTAAACAAAGTGGCGGATCATGAGATGTTAGAAAAGCCAAAATTTCACTAAATTGTTGGGTAATTAGCTAATAATATAATGTTTTGATATTTCAACAATTTGATACCTTTCAAGGTCTTAACTCGAAATATTCATAGTTCTAACAATCGTAAATTCTCATAGGGGGTGATATATATATGCTTTGATAACCTAATAATCGATTAGTAAGGTTAATCATTTCAGCCTTAATCTTGGTTCATATTTATAAATAAGAGTTGCAGTCCATTTATCTTAAACTTGTGGGGTTTTCAATATGAAACACACCCGGCTTTTCGTCGAATTTCCACTTTTGTAACCGGTTCTAAAATTTGCATTCAACCACAACACTAGGAAACTACTACAACTTTAGTAAAATCTATATTTGTTTACAATTATATCAGTCAAATAGAAACGAATTATCCGGTTTGTTTTCTTTTAACACTACCTGATGGTTGTAGGGAACTTAAAATATATTTCATGGTTAAGTGTATCTCTTAGTTATAATTTATAAGGTTTAAATCTATGAAACATAACCTATAATCTTAAACAAAACTTCATCAGATATATTACCATAGTTTCATGTGATACCTTAACTTCACAGATGCCTCTAATATTTGTGTATAAATTGGTGTGGCAATGCCACAGTTAGCTTTGTTTTATTCATAGACAAATCTTAAGCGTCAGTCTCATATTTAAATCATTTGATTGTTCACATCTTTTCTTGATCAAAATTAACTATCGCTTAATCCTCACCTGAACTGGCTTTTTAGGCTCTAACTAGTCTGTTTACAACCGGTGTTCCACGTCGTAAGTTGAAGTCGTATGGTATGCAAGGTGTTTTGTTCCAAGACCTGTGCTGTTTATAGTGCATTTGCCAGTGGCTTCAAGTTTGCATACCCTTTATGAATTCTCCTCAAAATCTGCATTTGAAATCACCATTTGGTCTCTATATTGATAAAATTTTAGGCATGTTATATATAATCATTATTAATGACCAAGTACTGAATACAGGATCAATAATGTATACACTGACTTTAGTACACACTTCTTGTAGTGCCCACTGTTTGGGTTTTTGTGACTCGATTTCGGGTTGATGGATTTTTAGTGTATCCTGGGATACCAGTCAATGGGTAAATGGTTGAATTCTTTCTGAATCAATCATGTGGCCTCTCTTTTGAACATTCAGTGAATATGTAGAAAATATATATGTGCAGTGTTTGTGGATTAAAAATGAATACAGATAGGAAGTGTAGGATTATAGTGTCATATGTTCTGGGGATTGTAAATATATTGAAAGAAAAGACCAACACATATCAAATGGGTTCCTCTGTTGCATAGTGTAGAACTTGTACAAATCAACTAACAGTTTGCACATGAAGAGAGAGGTCAGTATTTTCTACCATTTATTCTCTGTTTTTGGCCAGGACATACAGGTATTCAATACTTCGAGTTCATTGGGGAGAAAGTACTTGCAGGGTAAATCTTAAGGGGTAGAAATACCGCGAATACAAATATTCAAAATTACATTTTCCTTATTTGGTAATTGGTATCTGAAACCCTTGGAACTAGTTTCAGAAGAGCATGTCTAACCAATTCCTCAGTGTCTACTGAACACACTGGAACATTACTATGGAGTCAGAAGAGACTTGTCAGTGAACTAGAAGCTGTATGCAGTTGACATGGTTGTTTCTGTAGGGGGGACAACATCCTGTTACATGAGAGACTTGCAGACAGTGAGGGGTGGTGGCATTGTAATGGCTGCCAGAGGGTGAACCCATTTTTTTTGGCCAATGTAAATAACAATATAATGAATAAAAGATGTGTAATATATATATATTTGTTTTATTTTATCCTTTTATTACAAGTAACATTACAATTACAGAAATCTAAACTTCGCCACTTGTCCAGTATCACTTTACACTGTTAAACCATCTTGTAAATGAAAGCAAGTTATGTTTACCTATATAAGGTAATGCAGATTATACATTACCACATGACTTTATATTAGGAGTATGACCCTAGTAAAATGTTAACAATACACCTTACTTCCACTAAATCACATAATACTTCATTTTAACCATAATATTCACAATTTTATATTGAGAAATCAGCTAATGCCAACAATTTAAGGCTGTATCTTTATATATATAGATGTATATATATCTTGTTTACAATTTAATGGAAGTAAGGTGCATTGCTAATGTTTTACAAAAAGTCACACTCCTAATATAAAGTAATGTGGTCACTGGTATAAACTGCATTACTTTATATAGGTAAACATAACTTGCTTTCATTTACAAGATGATTTAACAATGTGAAGTGATACTGAAATTTTTCAGAATATAGAGAAGTTACAACCTTAGACTGGTCACTTGTTTTAGTCATCACTCGAAACCCTGAGAACAGTTTGTTTGCTTTAACTTTTGGATTAACTCATTGAAAATGATATATAATGGGTCACTTTGACAGATTTCTCTTAACTTCCCATTTCAACAACACAAATACTGAGGAGTTGTTGCACAACTTACTTCAAAGGTGAAAGATTTATGCATGGTATGTAGAGTACAACTGACCAGTATAAAGTTTTATTATCCACCACGCGACGTATTTGCCCTAAATACGGGGAAATACAGACCGGGATGTATTTCTTTTGTATACACCGGCGCCCCGGTACTATGGATATTGAGTGCGATTAACTTCCGGTTTTTCAACAATATCTCGGAAAGTATGTAACTTAAAAATATGTATAATATATCATTAGAAAGGTGTTATTCCAGCGCTTCTGCTCATGTATGTTGCATAAAAATCCATGCAGAAATGACTGAGATATAGCAAGGTAAAGATTGAAGTTTTGTATTCAGTGTTGCTCATGCTTTTTGACGGTCTGTTTCATGTTTTCTCATTAAATATTCATATTATTTGACCCATAAATCGCACAAAATGGTGGATAATAAAAGTAAAACATCCCTCATCAGACATATGCAGAAAAAATATATCACTCATGAAGATTAACAATATAATACTCGTGCTACGCACTCGTATAATATTGTTATCTTCATTCGTGATATATTTTTTCTGTATATGTCATTCGGGACGTTTTCCTATTTTACACAAAGAATTACACGAGCTAGTCTAAATGGGTCCATTTGTCTAAATTTGAATACAATTTCTTTAAATAGACAACAGCTTCTGCTGAAAGTATTAGCTGTATTTATAGACTTGTTTCTAAGTTACTTCAAAATCAAAAGCTAACATTTCAAATCGTTCTTCACAACTTGATTGCACTCTGCATGGCAGCTTTGTACTTAAAATAGAATACCTTTGACCCATTTCTATACAAACCCTGTGCAATAACTTGAAGATTCTTTGTATTTTCAAGACAAGTGGCGAAATTTGTATTTCTTACACACTAGACTTTGGCTGTTTTCTTTGTGGAGTTCTACGCTTTAACAAGTTCAAATTTGTGGTATTACTATTACTGATAAATAGCCTAGTAATATCTCAGTTTTCATACACTAGACTGGGTCAACTCAACGCTGACATATCCCCAGACAGGTCATCCCCTCATGTGAATATATATACTTCCTGTTTAAATTATGGCTCATGTATGAAGGCCATAATTTTACTAAGATTTAAGTTCACCAGAAAATGAGAATGCCCCCTTTTAATATGTGCAACAGCTTGATTTTAAAAAGTGAAAAACTCAATGGGTAGATGAATAAAAACCACCATTTTTAAAGTTTAAGATGCCAAAAACATTGTATTAATATCAGGCCTTCCTTTCAAAAATTGCAAAGTCAATGACAAATTATGAGGTTAAATTTCAGACACATTTCTATTTACAAAATGTGTGACAAGTGTAGAGCAAAGTTCGCCCTAGGTGGGACATTTATGGGCCTAATACACACGTTAAATGTCCCCTTAAAGCCTAGATTTTTGCCAACTGTAAAAAGTATATGTATTCCCATATAAGACTTCAGCTCCATGAACCACATCATTGGACAGCTACAGGGCTTAAAAATAAACATTGGTCACACCATTTCTAAGTTATGGGTAAAATATGGGAAAAATGTCCCCAGGTTGGGTCAATTGATTTTTGACATATGTAAGGGGATATTTGTGTGTTCTAAGGTAAACTTTTAATAGGGTGAACCTCATAGTTTGTGACCTCGAGGGCTTTAAGGTGGGCATATATTATATAATTGGGAGTTGAAGGTCACCTTAAAATAGGGATCTACAGTTGGCAGCATGACAGACCTGAATCCAATGTATCCCCCAACTTTCCGAGGATATAATTATTACACATTACATTATTACATTGTAGGAAAACCTTATTTTCAAACTTGGCCTAAATTGCTAGACATAAGAGAGGGACATAGAGACTGAGATATTACTTGGGTTAAAAAAACTCCTATTACAAAGTCTAATGTGCAAAAAAAACAAAAATACAATCAAATTTGTGACAATTCATGTGAATTTTGCCAAATAGTGTAATTGCCTTGCAAATATGGTATGAAAAAGGAGTTTCAGTAATAATTTCAAAAGATTCCACAATATTTTCCTTGTTATAAATTTCTTTCTTCTTCTATGGTAAATTGTGGTATTTTGTTCAAAGATCAAATATCATTACAATATCTGGCAGAGCAAACAACCCAAGGAAACAGCGCTCGACACCATTATACATTTCAATTGCAGCAAGAGAGTTCAAAACAATCTGGTAGAGTCAAGGTCAAAGGTCACGCCATGACACTGTACATTTACAATTCCCCAAAAACCCTGCCCAGTATCAACTTAGTACACCTCATTAGCGATTTCTGACACAAATATAAATAAAATAATAAATAAAATAATAATCATCAAGGGCTCCGCAATTAACGTATTTAGTACCATTTTATTGCAAGGAAATATATTTTGTTGCCGGTTAAATTGTGCAGATATGTATGAGCACTTTATGGAACAGCCACGTAAATAAGGGAAATAAAAAAACCGACCATTGCTCATTGATTTTTTTGTCTTTATGGTTAGATAAATTGCAAAAGTGCTGGTTTTATAACAAGATTAGTATATCATAATTTATTTCTTAAAAACTCGAGTTTAAATTGCGTAAATCGATGTGATCCCCAAATATCGCCCACCGAGTTATGACTCGAGTTTCGGTCAACTCGTTACAGCACTACACCTTGCGGTTTCAAAGATATAGCCTGGCACACGATTTTAAAGGTCCATGTCACTACAGCTAGTTCAAACCATCACAATGTACACCTGTTTATCAATGTTTTTGAGTTACAGCAAGGATAACTGTTCCTGTTGCCTGCCTGTCCACCAAGCAGCACACCATGGCTGAAAACAATACCCACACAGCTGTTGGATAAAAACTTTTAACATAATGCAAGCTTCTAACTTTGTACTGGTCACTTATTTTGGTTACAAGTTCAAATGCTGAATTCAAATCATTAGCTGGGATGGGTGTTAAAAAACAGCCCCAAGTACTCGCACTTTGACAACCAACCTGAATTTGAGTGATTGCGAGATTTAGTATCTACCATTAGACGTCTTTCGTAAACAAATGGTAGCGAAACTTTTGAGGAAAAAGGTCTTCTATGTAACAAGGTATTATAGAATATAAATTATGCATTTTTAAGCCAAAACCACAACTTTGATATTATGTGGCGAAAATGCAGAAATGTGGCATATTTTACAAATGCTTCGAGGGCGATAATACAGTATGCTGTGAGTACTCGAGTAGTTAAAATGGACTCAAGTCCCAGTAAAGACCAACTCATCTATCGAGGCTCAACCATTTGCAGCCCTAAATAATTGCAATGCAAAATTTGTTTTACCAGTTTTTACACACCTTACTGACCAGTATAAAGTTTCTCAATAAACTACACAAACTAGTTTACATAGGTCAAAGAAGCAAAATTTCAATTTAAACTGAATATTTTGTGCTAACAATTTTTTTGGATAGTTGTAAAACCATGGTTGGCAATAAAAAAGCGTCAACTTTACAATATTATTTGAAATGGAATACCTTTGACCCACTTACACAATCATAGGGCAGAGTCGATAACACTGTTATCTTGGCATCAAGGCAAGTTAACTGAAATACTGAGACCACAATTTAAATTTCATTTGTCAGCAAACAGGTTTTATAAGAAAACATTATATCAGCAACACCTTGTAAACCCATATCTAGTACTTTTGCAGGTAAATATCTCGCAACTGTGCCCTAAACAATATTCGCAAAATATTATTAATTACTGTATAAGTGGTTATTTTCGCGTGGAATTAATTTTCGCTATATTCGCGAGTGACTACAAAACGCGAAAATAACTTCTAGCCAATATTTATATCCAGTAGAACCAGTCTAGCGTGAGCGGTAATACAAGATTATGCAAGATACAATATTTAACACTGTCACGGAAACAAATCAAATGTACCATTCACAGAAACGCCTAACTTCTTTGATCTTTATCACCAATAGGGAGGGATTAATTCAATTACACGACCCCGCTACACAACTTCTTTGATAATGCGCCGATCAATGAAAGTGTGTTCGATTGGGTTTTGTAAATTTATAATCTCCCAGAGTAGGTTCACACACTGACAACGTGCATAAAAGAAAAGACGTTAACTATGCATTTCCAATCAAACCAGCAAAAGTCCGCGTAATATTTTAATTTGAACATGTTGTTAGTTTGGGCGATAATTGAATATATTTCACCGCGAAAATAAATTCTCGCGAAGCAGGCCTACAGTGTACATTCGCGAACTTAAGTACCCGCGAAAATAACCACTTATACAGTATTTCAAGACAAAAGTCTAAATTTGCATTTTTTTCAGTATCCACAGTAGACTTTATAGGCTCAACATAAATAAAAGAAACTGGAAACAATTCTATTTCAATGAGCCTTGTAGTCAATTTTATAGTCTCAGGATTTTATTGCGCAATCTTTTATCACTGTGAGATAGAACCAGTTTCAGTATATGTATACTTCCATACCAAATCAGATTGCTTGGCCAAAAATAAAGGAGACTGTCTAAATACTAGTGGTCAAGACGGCAAACTGGACAGTTGGTTTCTATTCTGACCTACTCACTTTATTTCACTTGATACTCATTGTAAATAAAGTTTATAAACTTCAAAATATCGTGAAAATATGTTTGCTGTTTAAAGTATGGCTCATGTATGCTCATGGTTAATTTTCATCATATCCGTGCAAACACTCAAAATCCCGGATTTCATTCCATTTCAAAACCCCAAACACCAATTTTACTTTCAGAATGGGTGCCATATATTTTCAGTTTACCCAAATATACTGACTGTCCTTTGAAAGTCTACTGTGTACAAAATACACTACTACACAATTGCCAGGGAAAGGGTAGCCAAATATTCATTTGTATACCTGTTTTAAGTTAAACAGTAATGTGCCATTGATAGTGGTGTCATCACGAGTGGCGATATCGCACATTCACCGGTGATCAAAGAAATGAACGATAATTGATGATTAATGATCAGTGATGCATCTCACAAACATATTCAACAATTAACTTTAGCTTATCTTGGAAGGGATTTAATAAAAATATGAAATATTCATATCATTTCTACTTTTATTATGTACTTTTATTTTGATTTGTGATGTAAGTTTGGTGATGACTACTTCAACTTCTTACATTTTGTTTACTGTCTAGTGCTTCAGATATTCACCATTTTAACAACTGTCAGAACAAATGAAACAGAAAATATATTATATTTCAGTAAAAGGTACCAATGCACATTATTTTAAGAGCAAATTTAGGTTTAATTTGTGAAACGATGGTACCGCAATACCGCTCACAGTTTCAGTCATGGTATCGAGACCTCATATACCCAGACGATGACGCCACTAGCCACTGAGAAAGGTGATGTTTAGTGCTGGTATTGTTTATCGATATTGAAATATTTATCGATCCATGCTAAATATACTGATATCGATATCGGAATATACTACTAAATAGATGCAATTAAGCTGTTTTCCATGCAAATAAAATATAAAAGTTAAGAAATATATTGGTTTTCCTATCATTTTTTGTCAAATTTCACTTACCGCTAAACCGGAAGTGCCATATTTGTTTACGTTTCGGGAAACTTCTAAAATTCGTGAAAGGGTTTGGAAGCTCTTTCTCGGAAAACACCCATGACCCGATATTTCAATATCGATCGATACAGAAGCAAAAATATGGTTTGATATCGATATAGATATTATTATTCGATACCAACACTAGTGATGTTAATGTTTTTCAACCAAAGATGATATATCCCAAAATTGATTTGCATTCTATTGATTCAAAAAGACACAGTGAAGGGAAACCATAATCTACTGGGTGGATCTGGTGTGAGAACACAGATATCATACCCAAAACCCCAAAAATGCACCTTTGCAAGGAATGCTATTCAAATCTAGATACATTCTAGGATTATCAATAATGTCTCAAGTTCTCTTGTCTTGTAATCTGTCATAGAGAACTTCATTGTTTTCACCCCATTCTCAGTCTTTCTGAAAATACAAAAATGTAAGCCAAAAGTTAAAACAGCAGCAGAAATACCTGTGCCCCACAGCCTGGGGAAATAGCATGACACACAATGACATTGTTGTATCAAGACAAGACAATTTATTTGAAGTACAGCTGTGTCAATCGAGATTGATGGTGTCATTGCAAGTGTATATATTGCACATCCGTGCTGCAACAATGGATGATAATCGAGAAACAATAATCATCTGCAGTACATCTTGCAAGCGATACCTCTTAACTTTATTTCCAGACCCACTTGATACTTAATGGGGACTACTGTGACTTCCAACCATGACTGGTAAAAACATAAAGCTTCTTATATTTTTGTAGCATTAAAATATTTAATCAAAAGACAACATAAAACAATCATAAAATATATATATTTTTTTCAGTAAAAGATACCAATGCAAATCTACTCAGAGAACAAATGTAGGTTTAATTTCGAAACGATGGTACCACCTTATCAGTCCCAGTTACGTCCATGGTATCAAGTCGGATATATATACAGATGAGGACACCCCACTAAAAGGAGAATCTCCATTCCATTGGAACATAATTAGGTCAAAGATCTAGGTCAACACACACCCCACCCTCCAACTAATATACCTATCAAGTTACTATTTGAGATATAGCCTGGACCAGATTTTAAATACATATCAGCCTATTATCAGGTATGAGAACGAGTAGTCGAGACTCGCTACATAAGGCCAATTTCATCAAAAGTTTATCCCAATTTTAAGGGTTTTTACCCCAATGATCCAACGCTTTTATCTTTATATCTTTTTCATTTACGGGAGCTGCTGTAATGGACATTGCTTCCTGTCATGGTGCATACTAAACATCGCAAGAGCTTGATGTTGAGCCAAAATTTCATCCGCAAGGAAATCGACCCGTATTATTTGTACTCGTCACACCCCTAAAACACACATCTCCAAATGTGCCTCCGACATATCAACCAAACACATGCCAAGCTGGACACCACGGGTGAAAACAATATCTACACAGCCTTTGATGGCTGCTTGTAAAAAGGACACTAAGTAATATATATTTGAATGAATCAGATTAGGAAAATTTTTATCTTTTTTTTTTCAAAACTTTCTCACCAAGGTTGCAATACAACTAAGATATTTGAGTTAACAATAGAAAGTAAACTACTCTATTAGTGATATAATGAGTTTGTGTGATATCTTGAACTGGCAGAGTTTCTTTGGGCCTAGAAAATTTTGAGTGACAATCTGACACAAGCTGACAACCTAATGAGCCCAATAATTACTTACTTCAAAACTTCTGAAGATTGTGGCATGAATCTGAACAAGGAAAACTACATTCAAAGTGTTCATCGAGTATTTATCTGAACCAGGTATTAACTTGTAAAGTTAAGTATTTGTACTTGCTCACATTCCACAACCCCAGGGGTGTGAACAAGTAGCTGGTAATTGAACAAGCTGAATTCAACGTCAATTCCAATTTTAATGTTGGAGTTTTCAAATGCATATAAAATACCCTTGAAATAGTTGTGTTTTTCATGTAATAAACCATGCCTTAGTTACATTGTTATTTTTTTATGTTTAGTAACAATATATTTTTTGCAGTGATATTCATTAAATGATGGTCAGAAAATTCCACATATTTAAAGGCATATTATGTTATAATGTTTTTGCAACGTTCATTTTTTTAATATGATGACATTTACTATTATTTGTTTTCAAAAGCTGACATATTAGGTGTTGTTTTCTGTGAAGGTGCACAATATCAAGCAGAATTTTCATCTGAGAGTATTTAACCCCAATTAACTGTACTTACTGTACTTGTCACACCCCCCAGTGACAACTGTCAAGATTGGTAATCATGTGAGGTGACCAGCTTATGGTTACTTCAGTCATCAGACCCTCGCGTCATAGAGATTCTGGTCCTCCTGTCTGAAAAACAAGAGAAAATGGCATATAGCATCAAAAATGTTTAGAAGCAAGATCAAAACTCTCCAAATTACACTGTGTCTGTGATCTATTTGTTTTATGTAACTATATTCAGGGTTGGCAGTTTTATCCACGGTGGTTTTCCACTTTTAGACAAAACCAGAAAAAAAACCCTTTAACTAAAAATAAATAGGTTTTTATCTACTTTTGGACAAACCTGGAAAAAAACTTTCTTAACTTTTAAGTTAAAAACAATCAGAATTATTTTTTTTTTAAAAAAAACTTACTTTGTAACATATTACAAGAAGAAAGAATTTACAATATAATTATTTTTAATTTCTGGGAAGCTACACTGTTATAAATATATTTACTTAGTATGTACATGCAATGCATTTCAGTACACAGCAATAATAGTAAAACATTTGAAATTATACAAGCTTTTCAGTATTCATTCATTTCAGGATTCATAAATATTATTTGAATGCCAATTATTGTCTATTAGTTCGTAAATGGTAACTATTTGTAAATAACTTAGGCTAAATTTAATATATTCAGCCACTCTGTTTTTATGGACAGATTTCCATGATTAAAAGGGTGCTACAAAAGTTTCATCAAGAACTCATAAAATGCATAGATTGCTGGAGTGCTATATAAAGGTGTCATGATGAACCCATATAATTCTCGGATCAACAGAGGTGCTACAAAAAGAGTATCCTCAAATCTTCTACTAAATATTTGGTGCTATGGCCTGCGTATCATTGCTGTGCCCTGGATTATAAAATAATGTTAGGAAACTACAGGCCTACAGGGGAGATCTGTGTCCTCATATCTTCTCTTGAATATTAATGACTTGGGTGCTATGGCCGTGAGTTCAGTAGTTTAAAGTATTTGATCTTCGTTGAGGCGTCCACTTTATAAAATTTTCTTAGGAAACTACAGGGGAAATCTGTGACCTCATATCTTCTCATGAATATTAATGACTTGGGTGCTATGGTCGCAAGTTCTGTAGTTTAAAGTATTTGATCTTTGTCCATTTTATAAAATATTGTTAGGAAACTACAGGGGAGATCTGTGTCCTCATATATGTGCCGATGTTGTGGTGCGATAAAGGGTGTGATAGAGGTGCGATCTGGGAAAAAATCCGGTTCTGACTTTTATAATTTACCGTAATATTGACTGTTTTAACTGTTAAAATGATTAACATTGATCCTCCTGTATACTTTTTACATTGTTTAAGTAACTTATTTGCTACATAATGCACTTTATGCTCTTTTAAATTTCGGCAAGGTTATGTCCCGGGACGTCCCGATATGTAACGTATTGGCTATATGTCGGGAAGTGCTAAATTGTGAGAACTTGGAAGTGCTTCATATAGGGAAGTGCTTTATATCATGGGATGCCTTGTTTTATGACTGTAACAATATTTTACAAAATGAAGGCCTCAAAAAAGATCAAATATTTTACACTCAAAACTCATGGCAGTACGTAGCACCAACTCATTAATATTCATGACAATATATGAGGTCATGGATTTCCCTGGATTTTCTTGCAATATTTTATAAAACTGAAGCTTAAAATATCTTAAACTCAAGAATTCACGGCAGTAGCACCAATTCATTAATATTCATGAGAAAATATGAGGTCATGGATTTCCCGGGATTTTCTTACAATATTTTATAGAATGGAAGCTTCAATGATGATTAAATACCTTACGTAAACTCGAGAACTCACGGCAGTAGTACCAACTCATTAATATACATGAGAAGATGTAAGGTCACAGATTTCCCGACAAAATCAAGCAATGAAATCATTTCCCGACATTTAGCCAGTAATTTACATATCGGGATGTCCCGTGATTTAACCACTGCGTTTAAATTTCATGAAAGTAAGTTTTTTTTCTCCAGTTTTTGTCCATTTTTTTCTGGAAAAAAGGGGGTTTCATCAGGTTTTATCCACTCTCCCAGAAAAAATAGGTTTTGTCCAGAAAAAAACCCAACCTTGCCAGAAAGAATTCAAATACACAAACCTTGACCAACAGTACATCCCATGTCTAGCAAATAAGGCAAAACTATTTCCAAATCAACGGAATACACACACAAAAATTTTTTTTATAAAATTTGTGGCCATTACTGAAATATGAATGTTTTATTATATCAGAGTGGTTATTTACCCAATGGCTGTGTATGCTGGAAGTAATATTGGTCTAGCGTGCTCAACAGCTGTGCAGCTTATGCAAGTCTTGCTAGATCTAGTGGTGGTGGACCAGTTCACGCCCGGGTACCAATTCACGCCCACCCTCAATTTTCTTGAAGATTTATGATTTTTCATAGAGAACATGTTTACCACATTATAGATAATCATCAAATTGATCATATACATTTGTAACTTATTGTTTAACTGTGATTATTTTGGATAAATTTAGGGGTGGGCGTGAATTGGTACCCGGGCGTGAACTGGTCCACCACCACTAGCACACCACTGCTACTGTACCCTGTGGCTATGTACACACAAAGTTTTTAGCTGGCTTCAGAAACCAGTTATTGTGTGCTGTGATCAGACTGATTGTGGGAGTCTGTTCCATTCAGTGGGGGAAGTTATTGCAAAACCTCGCCTATCAATGGCCTTTCTAGGACAAACTGAGGAAAGAGAGAGCAGATTCCCACGAGTGAGGTTACTGGTTTTGATCAAGGATGACAAGTATGTAGGTTGGGAGAATTGATGGCCTTGAACTTCACTGGGGTGAGGAAATTCACTGGGTGAGCAGTATAAGCTCACATCCTCATTTTTGGAATATTTTAGAATGCATATGCAATCAGAATAAACCGGAGATTTTGTGGATTTAATTTTTAATTTTGATACACATCACTGTTCATTTACGTTGTCATATCGAAAACCCGTCCATCAAGGATACAGTATGGGCTTACCTTGCAGTTATTCCCTCCAGGAGGTGTTAACATGGCTGTACCAGGTTGTTTCCAGTGTGCCGACATCTGGACAGGTCTTACATAAACTGCAGACATGTACGAATTATACAACATGGTATTCATATCCATACTTAATATAGATTTGCATGTTAAATAACAACTTTTGCAACAACAAACAAACTTGCTTTTTGAAATTTCCGGTACGGAAGTACAGTTAGGAAAGTACTAAACCGAAGAAGTCAACCGTAACTTTTCTGGTGACCGGTACTGAGACAAATATCCTTGTATAATGGAGGGTTTGTCACATTTTGGACAAATTTAAGCCATTTTATGACAATTTTACTATTATTAATTTTACTATTGTTTTACTGTTATTTGCTATAAATCGAGATCCAGTTCACCTAAATCATACAGATGTTAGAAACATTATAGGACAAAGGTCAAAGTTAGGGTTTTATGTCCCATTCAACAGCCAGGGTCATACTGGGCCAGGTCGTCAGAATTGTCACTCGTTAGGGTCGAACCCACACACAGGTGACAGCTTCTGATTAAATGCCAAACCTGTTAGCCCACTAGGGATCTTGAAGCATTGCGAGAAGACACATACTCACTTATCTTTTGTGATGTTTGTAGTAGCAACACGAAGATCTTGCATAATCTAACTTAGTAGTAACCCTAGTGGTGCATGTTTACTTCAAGAAGCCCCCCCCCCCCCCCCCCCCCCCCCCCCAAAAAAAAATGAAAAAAAATCAGACCTTTTATACTTTCCGAAAGATAATTATGTTTTTGATAAATGTACCCCCTATCCAAAAGAGTTGTGTGCATTCTATTAATATTGCAAATATTTAAAGGAAATAGTTTATTTTTCTTGCAGTACACTTGAGTAGCAGGGCTTGGAATTCAACCTACAAAAGGGTGTATTTTCCTTTTAAAGAAAATAGCATCAGGGATGCTCGTACCCCACAGTACAAAGATCAGGATACTTTCAGAGCAGTGTCAGTTATATAAAGAACCAAATAATGTTTAAGTAGAGAAAATAATGTCTAAAAGAAAGAAAATGTATGTCAAGATGAAGTATTAAAACAAGACAATTCAAAAGCAAGATGACTGCATTAATCAGTAAACTAAAAATTATGATGCTGTAAAATTTATTAACTGGAGAACAAATGTCAATGTAAATAGCACAATTATGTAAAAGTACATTTAATAATCAGTTGAAGCAATCCATGTATCTTTGTCAAAAGAGAAACATGTCTCAAATATGGCAGGTGAGCACACTTTGGCAGAGCCAAACCTAAAGGCCGGACAAGATTTTATAGCCAAGATTTATCAAGGTCACACCATGACGTTGCACACCTACGTACACTACCTAACCAATATCCCTACCAAGTATCAACTTCCTACACCTTACCATTTCCGATATAGCCCGGGCAAAATTTTATAGGCCAAAGTCACTACGGCATGGTCAAATCAAGGTCACACCATGATGTTGCACACCTATACCCCCTAACTAATGTCCCTACCAAGTATCAACTTCCTACACCTTACGGTGTCCAAGATATAGCCTGGATAAGATTTTCAAACTCCAGGTCACTACGGCAAGGTCAAAGAACAAATCAAGATCACACCATGACGTTGAACTCCTACACCCCCTAACCAATGTCCCTACCAAGTATCAACTTCCTACATCTTATAGTTTCTGAGATATAGCACGGACAACTTTTAAGTTTGGGTATCCTCGTTTGACCTTGAAGGAGGGGCCCAAGGTCAAATCTGACAAAATCACAAGATCTCCAGCCCATGATTTCCTACAGGTTGGTTTAGCATTGCAAACTTCTAGGACCAATAATAAGCGAGTTATAAGCACTTCTAAGTTTGGGTATCCTCGTTTGACCTTGAAGGAGGGGTCCAAGGTCAAATATGACCACATCAGAAGATTCGCAGCCCATGATTTCCTATAGGTTGGTTTCACATTGCAAACCTCTAGGACCAATAATATGGGAGATATAGGTACTTTTAAAGTCCGCTATGTGGGGTACTTTGGCACTCTGTGGATGACCTTGAATTAAGAGCTTAAAGGTCAAATGTCTGCAAGGTTGTAGAGGACATTTATATCTGTTATGCAAATCACCTATGGAGAGATTCAACCTTCTACCTATTGCGAAACAGCCAGTAAAAAATGTAGATAATTTTCTAAGAAATGCCCGTGGCGGCCATCTTGTTCTTCAGAATGAGGCTAATTTCAGTCCCAGAGAAGCTTACCCCCAATGAAGATATCCTGCAAATTTGGTGAACCTAGCTGGTACAGTTTTCCTCTGAGAGCGTTAACGCCGAAAATCTCTCTACGCGTGGCGGCGGTGGTGGTGTATCGAACGCTAAATAAAAGTATCCAACGGATGCCTCTGGTGGATACAATAATCAGGTGCAGTAATCCATATATCTTTGTCATAAGATAAACATGTCTCAAATATGGCAGGCAATCACACTTTGGCAGGGCCAAAGTTAAAGGTCGCGCCATGATGCACACCTACACCCTCTAACCAATGTCCCTACAAAGTGTCTATTAAATATCAACTTCCTACACCTTACACTTTCTGAGATATAGCCCGGACAAGATTTTATAGGTCAAGGTCACTATGGCCAGGTCAAAGGTCAAATCAAGGTCACACCATGATGTTGCACACCTACACTGGCATAACCAGTGTCCCTACCAAATATCAACTCCTAACACCTTACAATTTCCGAGATATAGCCCGGACAAGATTTTCAAAATCATGGTCACTACAGCAAGGTCAAATCAAGGTCAGACCATGACGCTGCACACATACACCCCCTAACCAATGTCCCTGCCAAGTATCGACTTCCTACACCTTACGGTTTCTTTACGGAGATACAGCCCGGACAAATTTCTTCCCGCCACCCACCCACCCTCCCATCTGGACACCATGGGTGAAAACAATACCTAGACAGCCCTTAAGGGCTGCAGGGTAAAAAATGGAAAAGTAAATGAGTCAGGGGATTAATGACTTTGAGACCATCACTTTAAACATATTTGGAGTTAAAGGTCACCAGAAAGTTCGGACACTCCTTTGGCAAATGTTAAAGGTCACCAGAAAGTTAGGACACTCCTTTGGCAAATGTTAACAAGTATGACTCAGAAAGTGAAAACCTAAGTGAATTTGGGGCTAAATCCTTTTAGTTAGCCCTAACTCCTTCAATATAGGGAGTTTAAGGACACCTGAAAATAAGGATCTTCTTAGATCATACCTAATGTGTACAGAGTTTGAAAAAAATAAAATATTGAAGAAAATATTATGTTTATCATGCATGCAAGGAAATTTTTACAGAGGCAGCTGCAGCCCAACAGACCTGAATCCAGTATATCGTTAGACTATTATTGGGAGATGTAATTATTTAAACAATACTGGCAATGGCGAAGTCTTATTCATTTTGGTGGGCCACTATTTTTACTAGTAAAAGTTATACAATTTAAAATTTACAATTTCTATTGCATTTCTTGGTAATCACCCTCAGAAATGGTATCCTCATTTCTGTCTACCCGTGGCAGAAATTGGGGCTTTTGTTACTGAAGTTGAAGTACACCTGGATCTCAACTTTACAATATCTTGAAACTACAGAAAAAGCCATGTTAACTAGAATTTAGAACAAGATAAAATGGTTTTACAGAAAGACTGGTGCAAATGTATTTAACATTACCTTTAATTGTTTGTGTAATTCATTCCATTTGCTAGAGCTTCTGCAATATTACCCCTATTCATCAGCATCAGAAACTGCCAAGTGGCCCAAAATGGGCTGGGACCAAGATTTAAAGTAGAAAAAGTTTTTGAAATCGATGACAAAAATTGCATCTACAGTTATGAAAATGTCACAGGATCTGATGGGCTTTCTAGTCTAACAGCATAAGTTTTCCCATTATTTCCCATTACATTTAAAAACTTTAAAAGCAATAATAAAGAAGATAAAAGCCAAAAATACAAAATCTGTGATTTTATGACCCCATTTTGACCCCTAAGGATTGACCAGGGTGTAAATCTGACCAGCTTTCTAGACTTCCATCATAAGGTTTCCAATTAGCTCCAAAATATTTAAAAGCTCTAAAAGCAATAATAGGGCAGATAGAGGTAACAACACAAAATTTGTAATTTAATAACCCTAATTTTGATGTATAAAGAGTGTTCAGAGGGTAAATCTGACCAATTTTCTAAACTCCCGGCATATGGTTTCCTATTACCTCTTAATATATTTGACAGCTATAAAATCAGCTGATATAAGCCATGTAAGTCACAGATTTCATGCCCCCAGTTTGACCTATAAGGGGAGCCAGAGGGTAAATCTAACTGGCTGTCTAGACCCCAATATATGGTTTCCTATTACCTCCCAATACATTCGAAACCTCTAAAAGCAACAATAAAGGAGATAAAAGCCAAAAACAATATTTTTGTTATACACCTATGGAGAGATTCAACCTTCTACCTATTGTTGTTGGAGGACATTTTTTTAAGACTCTCAACATGTGGTTTCCTATCAGTAAACAGTTTTGGCTGAGGGAAATGATGAGTGTGTGTACCCGAAGAAAATATTTTTTTGATCATGTGACCTTATTAAGGGTCAAAAGTCATATATAAGCATGTGGAAAACTTTTCCCATACTTAAGGCATATAAGAGGCTACAATGGTTACAAATTCTAATTCTAATTCTAATTGGACTTTTATAGCGCTTAATCTCCCCAAACAAGAGGACTCTAAGGCGCAACAAAACAAAAAGCAGTCAACAAAATTCTGTGTCCAGGGACATAACAGGGGTCGAACACCACGGAGAACGCTAGGAGGATGATTCAGGCTAGGGTGTAAAGTAAAGTATCTTTAATAAGGTAGATACTGTGCTCCCGTAAGAATCTTACATCTGTGTAGTTTTAGTTCAAAGCAATGGCTCTTTAAAATTTACTGTTGGATTGAATCCACTCAGAGTAAAGAGTTTTGGCTACTTCACAAACATGAATTCTGCGGCTTAGAAAGATTAACAATATAAACGGGAAGTTTTTTATCCTCACTTTACACACTAATAAATTGAACTTCCAGTTGCAAGGCCAGGAGCCAATATATTTTCTTTTGTGTGATGAAAACCTGGAATTTTGTGGGTATTTGTGTACTTGGAAATATTCAACAGTCAATTGTGGGTGTACAATTTTGATGTTATTGTTGGCGATAATAGAGGATCTTTCACCGCAAAAATTAATTCTCGCCAAACTAGCCTTTTGTACTGATTCGAGAACTTAAGTTCCCGTGAAAATAACCACTTTTTCAGTATTCAAGGAAAACAATCATGCAGGGGTGGCAGAGGCGGTTGGGGAACTCAACTCAAAAACAAATAAGTGCCCTTTTCAAGGGACGCTTGACAAATGACCCTAGGAAGACATGCAAGTGTTTCACCAGTTTGCCACTGTGTGGAGAAATCATTTGAAGAGTAACTCACACTACAGGTGTAACCTACTATTGGTCACTTCTTACAAAACCACTGAACAACACAATCATGAAATAAAACAAGCACACTTCTCTTTTAAAATGAGATAAAAACCTTGATTTATTTACAATATGCCAACAAAAAGATAGAATACATATGTATTATGACAGAAGGTACAATTGCAAAGAAGGAAAGAGCAAAAAAAAAAAAATAAATAATAAATATTAATAGAACAACTTCTGTCCATTAAAACAATATTGATTACACATTTAATACTACATTAATGTTATACATACTAACACTTACCTGTAACAAGATTATCAAAACTGCTGTTATTTCAATACCACTAATTTCATAAGCAGATAATTTTATAGCCCATATTTAATTTCAAACCAATTTTTCTTTCAAACATGACTTCTTAAATCTTTCTGTAATACACCAATTTAAGATTATTTCTAGAAATCTTAAAACAGATTCAGTTGACTTTTGACCATTCAAAGCTGGGGGTTCAATGTATTTTCTTCAACAATATCAAACATTTACAAGATGGAGACAAGCAATCTGGCATCAAGTGCACTAGACTCTGTATAAATAGTAAATACTACCTATTTTAACCAAACAAAATTTCAGATTCAAACAACATGAAATCTTATGTTTGTGTATCACTGAAAATCATCCATTTATAGAAGAAATTCCTGTACATTTCCACTGATATAGATTCGACTTTAGTTTAACAAATAAAGAATTGTGTATTATAAGGTAGTTACTAACATTACATTTAATTTAGGTATGTGTTACAATTTATACTTATTTAAATTACTGCCTTGCTTGAACATACTTTACAGTCAGTTTTTCCTTTCAACTCTCACCAGATGTTTTGAATCACCCTCTCATACATCCATACACCAAAATACACATGTCCTTTTGAAAAGTTAAACACTTTCATCCATTTAAATTCCACATTTCTGAATAAGCAAGGTCTTAACAAGAACTTTGTAAGTGTCAATAAAAAAAAATTAACTTTACATTCTACATTATTAAGGGTACAACTAATATAGCGAGACATGAAAAATTCATCTCCTTCTGTGAAATTCACCGATGAGGCCTACTCTTAGAATTAACCAATGAAAATCATAGCTCAATCCATTTCTGCAACATGACAGACCAACTGCCTAAACTTGCCACAAATTGTGTGATAACAATATCTCACAACTCAAAGTAACAGAGCAGGATTTCCTCTGTGATAAATTGCACAGACTGTAGCAAATTTCACAATGCTCACATTAAAATATCTGCAGATTCATCAACCCAGGGTTTGTTATTCAACAAGTCATAAAACGTGCTGCATACCACATTAACACCAATATTCAAAACAGACGGCTTGACAAACAACATAGTGACGTAACACTTTTACACTTGTATGAGCTGTGAAAAATTGCTACCTATATCAAATATATTTCACATCATTTACCTCAAATGTCAGTGTATATGTATTAAGGTATACTGCGCTTTGTGCATTTAGGCATGACAAAACTTTTCAGACAACACCTTTTGTGTCACTTTTAAACAACGGCATTTATATAAAAATAGAAACACCCTTGTAGTGTTCAGAAGTATTATTTCCTTTCATTTAAATAGCATTTACCTGAACCAAAAATTTTGACTTTGATACATACATAACATCCTATTTTACATTTCTCAATTCATATATATCCACAAAAAAATACCTTGTATGACATAACAAACCTTTCATGCTCAAAATGCAGGTTACATTTGATTATAATACTGACAAAAACTCGGATTTGTCACTTAAAGCTTTTCGAAATCTACCAGTAACAGGAACTGCCATTTTGAAAACAATTTTCAAATTTCACCTGAATTCTACAAAACAAAACATTAACAGTTCATACATAATAACTTTTTTACATATTAAGAGAACAGGCTACACATATGATACAAATCGGCATTCCTCATCAACAGTTAGTGTAAAGCTGAGATATAGATACTTTGAGATTTAATCCTCAATATATTAACTTATTCACAAATGTATCTATAAACTGTGTACACAAAAAATTTTGTTGTAACAGATGTAAAAAAAACTATCCTACATGAATGAGACTTCTTCTCCATAAAAATATCTTTGATGTCAAGTTACTGGAAATAATAATAACACAGAGACTGCCCACACTCAATTATACCAATGTAATGTAAATAGCTCTACTTTATTGCACTTTATTTTTGCTCTGCAGTATTCGTTAATGAATGCAATACAAAATGTAAGGGAAGAATACATACATATAAATATATGCATATGTGTGAAATATAATAAACACCAGTTTTAACAAACAATTATTTCTGGTACATAAAAGGCACCCTATTCTAGGGATAAAACATGCCTTCCAACTTCAAGAAATTGTGTATCTTTCTCCAAAATATGGTTAGGCTGTTACTTACCTTCAAGCACCATAAACCCATCTGGTGATTATTTGAAATACTAGATATTGTGATGCAAAAGTATTCAAGGTTTTTTATAAGGTTATGTCATTTTTTGGCCAAAACTGTTTATATCTGGTTTTTGCAGTTCCTGACATGGAGGGACTCAAAAGTACTTCTAGGTCCAGTGAACAGGATGGCAAGTCACAGGTTTACCTCCAATATGTACACCTGGGTGAAGAGAGAGACACATCTGTATAGGGTACACTGTCCAATGTACAATCTATATGAACCATAGCAAAGGATCAATACCCAGACCCTCTCCTAACCAGAAGGTGACATGAACCATTAGACCACAAGGTGATTTCCATCAGGAATGTATTTCAGCCAAGTTGATATTTTAGAAATTGAGAGCAGCAATACAAAAATTATTTTATTCCTGTAATCATGTCAAAAAATGTTGTGTCAAGGTCCCACGTATAAATGTCCTACACTTGATCTTGTGGCTGTAATAGATGGGTTATTTTGTTCACAATCTGTCATCCCCAAACAATATAGAACCACTGTATGCATATTCTGGCATATTTATTTGAAGATATCAACTTCTGACAATGAACTTTAGTCCACTATTTAGATTTCCCAATATACTTCACACAAATACATATACATATATGTTCTATCCTTAAATATAACAAGGTTTGACTAGAACAGTGTAAAAAAACAAAGATTGTCTAAGTATTGTCCTAATATGGCAGTTTTTACTGAAAAATTGTCACCAATAACACAGAGAACCTAATCACATCTCAAACTGAAGTAGTAATAGATACGTATGTCCATTGAAGTAATTCTTCAAGTTATCAGAGTGCAGCATGAATGTCAATCGTATCCAAGCATTCCAAACTTTATGCCAGTCACTTGCATACCTTTGCAAAAACTGGCAAATAGACAATAGGCATAGGATGGGTCCAAAATTTGAGCCCGATTATTGCCATAAAGATTGGGATCAAAGAATGAGTACAGACAGGATTTGATATATTTTTTCTTCTTAAAATTTTCAACCTTTTAGGAAAAAATTATAATAATAGTTCATAGTTCTTATAAATGTGTACATAAAATGGGACAATAGACAAACACTTGGCAATAACTGTTAGTATGTAGACCAAAATAGATTATGAAGACTAGATTGTTTACAGATACCAAATTACAATGTCTAGTCAAGCACTCGTGCGGCTTGATTGCACAGCACACAAAAAAATGAACCTGCTACAAAACAGCAGACAAATTATTCTTGTCCACAATTTAAACTAAATGAGTAATGCTTGAATAGGTTCTGATGTACGTTATTGTTGACTTTTTTTTCTGTAGTACTAACTAAAGCGACTAGAAATATGAAACATGACTGAATACAAATATTTCATAATATATTATTTTTCTCATTAACTCCTTCTTATTAACTAACCAAACCAACTAATGAAACATAATGTAACTGATATTTTTCTACCAATTAACTCGGTAAACAAGGCCGAAACGGGTTTCGGTCTACTGGCGTGAGCCACAAAGCCATCAAAGACACAAGTAGTGCACCAAAGCAGTCACCCATCCCAGTACTAACATAGCCGATTGCCACTTATTTTCTGTGATGAGACAGTTATTCATCACACTACGCCACAATTCATGAAAGTTCGGAGACAACAAAAAACCCACAAAGGTAGAGTAAGAAATCTGAAATTCGCCACATATCTGAAATTCGCCACATGCGAAAATACTAATAAAATAAATGAATAGTGGTGAGATTTGTTGACTGTATAGTAAATTAAGGCTTTTTGAACTGAAAAATACCAATTTTTAGACAAAAACATAATTTTCTTCATAAAATTAACTAAGGTTTTACAGGTGGTGAATTTTTGATTCCTGGCGAATTTTAGATTTCTTACTCTAATTCCTAGAAGTGCAAGCCTCACTAGAGCAGGCGCTTAACATGCATATTTTTAAAGACTTGTGAATCAGAGAATATCGAAGAGGTTGACACCAATCAAAATGTTAAAGAGATCTCAGTGTTTTCAGCTTTTGTCTGCAGAAGATATTTTCCCTTGTATTTCCTCCATACATTCCATGTTTTATCATCTATATACGGTTAATTTCAAAGGATTTTTGTTACTTTTTCCTTACAAATATTAAAAGGAATGACATATCAGTTTCCCTAATTTTTCCTTTGCATGTACATTCCACAATACTTTTTTTGTGGGAGTTGTTTAAGTTGTGGCTGGCTGGTAATTAGTTTCTGCAGAGGTAAATTTGACATATTTTGGTGAATTCGACATCTTGTACCTTGAAACATCTACCCTGGCTGATAAGTGAGGAAAAAAATACTTACTCGTTTAATACACATGCAAGTGCAAACAGGAATTGGGTATAAAAATGCATTGTAACACATGGAATTACACACGAACACTGCATGCAGTAAACTATACACTGTAGTTAGAAAGATTTGAGCAAATAACAAACACATACAGTCTCCAATCATATAATGCTAGTTATTAGAAGGTGATTGTTTTTTGTCCTTTTGAGAAAACAAAGTAACACACACAACATTCTTCCTTTGTTAATGTCTGAAGTATATTAAATATTTATTGTCAATACAACCGAACCTCTCAAATCAGAACAATTTGGGGGGAGGATTTTCTTTGGTTAATAAAGGTGAATAATATAGAAGTATTTCAGTCAAAAAGAAAATTACAAAGTAAGTTATTTTACAAGAGCAGAAATGTGTTTATGAAATAGAAGTTCAGATAATATGGGGTCCAATGTATGGTGATGTTTTCACTGAAGTTTGTCTTGTTATATAAGGTCAGTAGCAGCAAAGAACTTGCAAAGATTATTGCAAAATCACAGTTGATTTTTTTTCTAAAACCAAGTTTTAAATAAACTTGGTATAAAGAACTTTTTTTATTTTTTATTTTTTATTGCTGTAATGACATTGAAACCTAGGGTCCCCCCAGTTTTCTACTTGTGCGGAATATTTCAAAATTTCAGTCCATTTATTATCTATGTTTTGTAGGAAGTTCACTGTAAAGATGATCTTTTTTGATGCATTAATATTAAAAACTAGAAAACTTGCAATTTTCACCAAAAAGTTCTTGGATAGTATAACTAAAAATATTTCAAAATAATTTTTCATGCGCCGATACCCAGAAAACCCCGATTCGCTTCACTTAAATTTTGGTCGCGAGGGAGCAAACATCGTTGTATACAATTTTTTTGGGTGCCAACACGTAAGCATTAGTGAGGATAAGGTAAGGGTATTTTACGTAATAAAAATATATGTTCCTTCCTGCAAAAATGTATAAGCCTGCTTTTACTTTTAAATAATTAATATTTTTATGGCAAATATATATTTATTTCATGATTTTTATTGAAATTTACGATATACTTTTGAAAGACTGAAACATAACTCCTCTCAACAATCCACAGTTTAAGAAAGCAAAGGACAAAAGTTTGCCAGGTGAGATAATTAAGAATCCAAAGCTACATCCAAATACACATACAATATAAATATAAACTATAGTGCTTCTATATAAATTATAAAGTTGAGTAATAATTTAATTATTTTAAATCTTTAATGTGCCAATAAAATTAAGAACAAAATGCTCAAAATGGAACGAGTGTTAGATCTCTGAGAAACGTAATGCGAGACAATACTTCAATACCATGGCTGCAAATTAGCCTAAATCACTAGATCTTGCAAACAAGAGGTAGATTAATTTTCAGTTAATCACAATTGTTAAACTTAGGTTCAAATCCCTTTCAACCGCGTGTGTTCTATTATGACCAAGCATCTGGCCCCAGCATTTCTCCACAGGATGCCATGATTTGGATTAAAACCCGTACCCACAGAGGTGAAAACTGACTTAATGACTAGTTTCTGCCAAACTTAATAACTAGAGGGGCTGTCTACTGGTTCATTAACTAGCCAGGCTGCCAATGCTATACAGCCAATTAGGATTATATACGAGACAAAAAACGTTTTAACCGACTCTTTTAGAATTGGAAAATCTACCCAGATGAGTAGTAGATGAAATAGCCTGAAAACGTGACAGAAATTGCCAATCTGAAAAGAATGCCCAGTAACTAAAAGTACCACATAGTTGTTAGTAGTCACTGTATGTTTGACATACTCTATTGAAATTCCTGGCTTTTGTTTTTGAAAGATAGGCTATGGAATAAAATGTGTTAGCATTACTTAAAAAAAAACAAGAAATACTAATGACAAGACTAACCTTTTAATCTTCTATAAAAATGGAGCTCACGTTTGAAATTATTTTAACTCCTGAAAGTTAAACAGCAGTGTTAAGTTTACACTGTCTTGATTACAGGATAAATTTCCAATGAAAAATCACAAGAATTTCAATTTTTACTTCTTCTTAAAAAAAATCATCGTAGTTTGACTGTGTATTTCCTTAATCAATGTCCGGAAACCAAAAACATGACAACACCGATGGACATAGCAATCCATATATGTCTCTGTGAACAGGCAACACCAAACTGTGAATAATATTATTGACAACATTTTATACTGCAATGACCAACAATAAACAAAAGTTCCTTTGACAATAGAGATATACATTCACATCCAATGTCACATATCACAAGTTACAAAGAGAGATAATATAATATACAGACAGCCATGAGAAAATGAGAAATGTCATTAGGTTTATCGTAAAGGAACTAATTACAATTTTTATCATAAATACATAGTACACAAACAATAATAATAATTACAATAATAATAACTTTGTAGTAATTGTTTCTGTTATGCACAACTGTCTAAGAAGAAAATGATAATAAGAAAATAAAACAAAGTTTTTAATAATATCAGTGTACATTTAAAAAATATTACATATATATATATACATTCATAAGCTGATGTACATATGTATAGTTGTATACATACAATAAAAGAATTTGTTTTACAATTAATGATTTTGAATTCATACAATATCTATAGAAGAAGAATATGAAATGCAGTCAAATTCGTCACAGTGTATGAACTACGATATGGGGTACCATTTAAATGAAGGGTGGGTCGGTAGGCCCGGTCAGTATCAAGAGCTTTTTACTGAAATAACGTGATGAGGTTTTTAAAAACAGCCGCTTTGCTTGTCAACATATATAATTGTAGGAAGGGTTAAAATAAAAGAAACATACCCAAAATCTGAAGAAATTATAAGCTTTTTCTTTGTTGCATATTTTCCTGCATTTACTGGCTGTTGTGGGGATATTCTTTGAGCAGAAATGCCATGTTTTGGTTGCGACATTTTATAACCTTATTCTTATTTGTCAGCACATATCATGGAAGGAAAACTTAAAATATTGGAAACTAACTAGAAATTTGAAGAAATTACACACTTTTAACCCATATTTTGTGCATTTGGGGACTGTTTGGTTTGGATGTAATAAAATGGGAGTCCCAAAATCAGTACGGTTTTTCATTGCATCCTCCCGACCTACATATTTTTGATACTGACCCATCCCTAGTTAAATGTCCAACAAAATCATCAGAATTTGTGCGAGTTTTGCATCACAGAAGATCTGAGGACTAATATAGTGAAAAACAAGTGTTCCATGTGACCGATATGAAATCGGTCACATCTCTTGAGTTGGCGTGAACCTCGAGAGGTAATGTAGTCAAGAAAATGGCAAATGTGTAAACAATCTCCCACAAGTCAAAGAAACAGAAGGATATTTCTTCACTAGCATTTTTCACAACTGTGGCAAATTCTATATTTCTTGTTCCACTTCTATATAACAGCAGATGAATATAATGTCTATCTGTGATAATAATAAAAATGTTAGTTTTTTTGTAACAAAATTGACAATTACATGAGCTCGTAGCTTTATATAGGATTATAGGTTAAGTGAGTCAGTTATAACAAGAACCCTTGCCAGACTGATTTATGCCATCTTCTAGAACTGAAATATAAACAGGATGACAATTTTTCACTTTACAACTACATGGGCTCATTAACTTAACCTGGATAAAAGGTTATAGGAGTATGTCTCGTTCTAAATTGGGCACTATGATACAGCATATTTTCCATAATGACATCCTCTTAATACAGTGCCATTCATATATCAGGACATTAAAAGCTAACATCCCAGACCAATGGGCCCCGCTCACTGGAAGTGGACTTCATCAAAACAACTGCTTTTTTAAGCCGAGAAATCTGCATGTAATTAAAAGTTGTAATTAATTTGGAATTGATTGTCCATTTTGTAGTGTGGTATTTTGTCGGGACAATTTTATGTGTGGAGCACTGTGATGACCATTTCACTTCATTATTTGGAGCAAAATGGCCCTGATAGAAGATTTCTGCATTTTGACTGTGAATTGCAACCTCTCTTCTATGTTCAACCTTGACTGGGCATGTTTACTTGGAAACCAATAGAAAAGCAGGACTTGCCCCTGACACAAAGAGCTTTCCATCAAATGATTCAATGGTAGGGTAAAGTTATTAACACCAGTGTCTAGGTATGGAGAGTAGTGGTGTGGTGATTAGACGTATTGTTGATTAATCGTCGCTGACAGTGTAGCATCGCGGTTCGTCAATGACGTTTTTTAATGATCGATTATTAAGCTTATATCTTACCTTTCCTGATTTATATCAATATCCACATATTTTAAAAATATTTTAGGTATTTTTACTTAATAAACTGACAGTTTTGTCTTGATTATTTCAAGTTTGTTTATGTCTACCGCCATATTTACAGGAAGTGGGTGCTTTCGGTAGATTCTAAATGTCGGAACACCGTTATTCTTACCGGATTGACCTATACTTTATCCCGGAAAGTGTTTCTTAAATAATAAACAATAACACCGTAAAATAACTGATTAAGGGTCGATCATGGCTCGGAAAAATGGACGAATAATCGACCATGAAAATTGGAGGTGATTCCCAGCACTAAGGGAGACCATTACATTTAAATACCATGACAACGCTTTACCACTGGCATGTCGATTGTTCATACATACACACTTATGTTTCACAAAAAAATAAAATGTTAGAATCTTTCGTCTCATATAGAAACTTTTATCTCCTATCTTTATTGAGGCTAAGGCTTCTATTGCGATTTCTTTGAGCAAAATTGCCAGGTTTCGTTTTCCTGAACTTCGCTTCCTGTGAGCAGGACTAATCCATTGGGAATATACTCATCTTTTTCAGGATCCCCGAATTGACAACGCTTTGTAATCGCCGGATACCGAAATGGAAAATACACTAATGATTCAACAGTGTCTCTCATATTGTATCATACATAAACATACAATATAACTGTATCAATACAAGAACAAAACTGCATTTCACTTTGCAATATAACATATTTCTACTGGTATTCAAGTGCAAATGATGTTACTATACGAATGAAACATGTTACTAAAGTAACTACAGGTGATTATATACGTATTTTTAACCTTATAAAGGCGCATAAAACTAATACTTGGGCAAGTGGTTACTGTAAAATATCCTATCACTATTTCTCATAGAATCTGAAAATTCATTTTGTATAATGTATGCGGCAACAAAGAGATTTATTTATAAATTTTTACAGAGAAGGGTCCTTATTTAGTTTTCCGAACACTGGTTGGAAAATATGATGAATTTATAAAAAACCCTCTGTTTATAAAAAATAGCACCCCTTCCCCAAGTATGACTGAGGTGTAGGTTGTTTTATCAAAGTCTGGTGTAAAAAGCCCTTCTTGAAACCTGGGGGTGATTTCATGAAAGGTCTCAGACTTAGCCTAATCTTAGGTTGAGCCACTGGCTCAAATCTGTGCCTTTTGGCTCAGCTAGGTTTTTGTCTCACACATTTTTCACTGACTGGGTTTCAGCTGAGACCAAGCTTGTCAAATAACCACAGTGGTTTTCTGTGTCATGTGGCCCATTATTTCTCGTTAAATTTATCTAATGATGACATATAAATCCTTTATTTGAGACTTTTTATCTGTTGCAGAATGCTATTTTCCAATTGAAAACCTTGTATCCACATAGAAATATCCAAAGACTACTTTCAGGCAGTCTTACATGTTATATGCTATTTTTGGGCACTTCAGGCATCAGGGCCATATTTGAAGCTTTGTTTACAAAACTTAAGTCCACTACCTACCATTCTGAGCAGAGAGCCAAAGCTGAGGTTGAGACCATTGGTGAAATCCATAAAGTCTAAACCCATCGGCTTAACTGGCATGTTCCAAAAATTTCAGACAAAATTCTTAACTTTGAGCCCGAAACCCTTTTATGAAAACCGCCCCAGATGTTCATTTACAATATCAAAATTATGCTCGGAGTACAATTTATAGTGTTCTGAATCAGGGAGTTCTAGTTCAGCCAGGTGTTTATTATTAACCAAGGTCATATTTTGCAAAAATGACAGTAACACTAAACCATGGCTTTATTTTTAACAAGTGACTGTAATAAAATCTCCATAAGGGTTCTCACTTAATCCTGGCAAATCTACTTATGCAATATTTTTTTTAGATTTATTTTATTCTGACAGTAACTGGTAGAGTAAGAAATCTAAAATTCGCCAGGAATCTAAAATTTGCCACCTCTAAAACCTTAGTTAATTTTATGAAGAAAATGATGTTTTTGTCCAAAAATTGGTATTTTTCAGTTCAAAAAGCCTTAATTTATTATACAGTCAACAAATCTCACCACAATTCATTTATTTTATTAGTATTTTCACGTGTGGCGAATTTTAGATTTCTTACTCTAAAGAGAAATAAAAGTAAAAACAACTGGGGATAATAACAAAATTAATACAAATGACTGATCAAAAGAAAGGTCGTCAACAAGGAGACAACTGTTCAACAAAACAAGGGCTAATGCACTTTATTGGTACCATGATGAAGTGTTTGCAAACACTTTCCAAACTAGAGGTAAGAACACGGATGAAAAGCAACTATTTTGGTTGAACATTTCAATAACGGGTCACACAATAACAGTTTTTTTTGGGACTGCAAAATAATATTAGTAAAGTCTAAAATTTACTCTCTTTTAACCAAAAAATTTTAATTAAACCCATCAATTGATCTTTTGGGTTGATTCAAAGGATCGAGCCTAATACGTGAATCTCTAATGAAAAAAAAAAATCACATTAGAGTACCACTTCATCAATGGAACGAGAATAGTTTTAACCATAAAACAAATGAGCATACCAATCAAAGTAGTGCACCTACAGAGTGCATTGTGCCCAGCCTATTTAATTTAAAAAACATAAGAGCCTGACAAATAAGAAAACTGTGTATTATATATATATAATACAATATATATTTGAGAAGTAGTGTTGTATTTTTTTGAATCCTACAAAACTTGCTGCTAGATATCAATACTTGCTTGTTTGAGAGGTGGGCGACTTTTTTGATTACGTGTAGGCGAAGACGAGTGAGCGGGGTGAGGTTGGCCTCGCGGGGCTGAACTATGTAGGCTGCCACCAGCCGTGCCAGATGAAGAAGCCAATTCTCCTTGTTGAAGGTTGGCACTATGGCTTGAGTGATTCCTTCTTGTACCACCCCTAGAAGTGGAGGCTTGTGCTGGATGAGGTGGAAGCTCACGGCCCCCACCTCCTCCGCGGTAATCCACATCATAGTCTCCGGCAACCCCTCGATCATGTCCCTCATAGTCTCGATAATACACCCCGCCAGCCGTGTGGCGCCCCCTATGGTTGTCATGGTAGCCCTCCTCATGAAGCCTCTCCTGATTAGAGGAAGAAAGGCGCATCCCTACACTTCCTCGGAAATCCTGCGATGAACCCGTTTGGTGAAGTCTGTCGTAATCCCGGCCGTACGGGTCGTGAGGGTCATATGGCATAGTTCTTGGGGAGGAAGAAATGGAAGCCGGATGCTTGCGACCACTTTTATGTTGTTGTAGTTGTTTTTCGTGAGCAGTGTAGTCGTAATGATGTTGTTGATTATTATCCCCACCACCAGGTGGCTCCTCTCCTCTGCCACCATTACCACGGTGATGGTGGTGGTGGTGATGATGATCACCATAGTGATCAGGAGGTCTCTGAGAAGAGCTTGTACTCCGCGGATCGCCTCCGCTACTACTGAGGCCTCTGGGGCCATAGTCTCTAGCGTGCACACTTTCCCTGTACTCCCGTTGTTGTTGTTGTTCGTAATGCAAAGAACGTTCGCTAGGTCCAGAAGATGAGGGAGCCGCAGGGTAATTACTCATGTAGTCCATCTCATGGTCACCCCACCCCCTTCTATTGTCAACCCCTTCTGGGTGGTGTGGGTGTCCCCTTCTGTGTTGGGGTGGGTAGTAATCTCGGTCCATGTATTCCGGATGCACATCGGGTCTACTGGGACCTGATATTCCAGCCTGGTGCATGCCAATGCGGCTTCTTTCAGGTGCCATGCTGTCACCATGGTTACCACCCCCGTGCAATGAATACCGATGGTCTGGTGAGTTATGAGCACTGTCGACGACATCTCTGACTGAGCGGTGGTGTTGTCGATCCAGACTATCAGACATTGGGGAACTATGTTGTACTGGGGCGGTGTTATGCCTGTGTATGGGTGATTCACCTGTCTGTTTACTGGCATGAGATGAAGAGCTACTGGATAATCCCTGGGGATGATGCGAGGAGGAAGAAAGCTTGGGACTTGGGGGAACCGGCACTGGGTGCGTGGCTTTCCAATAAGCATCCAGAAACTCCGCCAGATGCTCGCAGGCATCCTCCAACTGGTTCTCATCCAGAATCACATCAAACATCTCCTACAAATAACACAGGAACCATTGTGTTTCAGTTAATATGCAATATCAACAAATAGATAAAATAGTTTACAACTTTTTTGGATGTTTTAAATATTTAACAATTCTAACTTTCAATATTCTTATCCATTTTATTCCATTCTCCATAATCCTTAATCTCTGCACAGAGGTAACCGCTAGAGTCAGAGTTGGGGTTTTAAGTCCCGTTCAACAACCACGGTCATATTGGGACAGGTCCTCCACAATGTCACTTGTGGAAGTCAACCTCCAAGACACATAACCCAAGAAGATTTCATAAGTTCTTTGGTCTATGGACACAGCAAAGGTCATGTACCACAACATGGTAAGAAAATACAATGGGAAAGCCTTCAGGAGGAAACCTTGGCATAGACTGTGATAGGGTATTCATACATGTATTTCTACATGTGTCAATCTGACATTTTAATCTGCATAACGCTTTTGTGTGACAGGGTGTCTTTTTAGTGAATGGCTTTGAATTGACAAGAAAAGGGATTTGTAAAATGTTGTAGTATCTCACAATGGTGTCAACCAAAAAATGTTTAGCAACATCTTAAAAAAAACATTTCCATGAATATATATTTCGCACCATTTGTACCTGATTACACTGGTTGAGTTTCTCAGCAGCCACAAGCTGGACATTCATGTTCCTACTCTGAGCCTTCCCTCGAGACTTCACTAATCTTTGGAGAACCTGAAACGGAAGATAGTTGTTGCAGAATCGATTTACTTGGACTTCACATTTTCTTAAATGAGTAGAAGAGATTGTTTAAAAGCGGATTCCCATTTCTGTGGTAGAAAAATGAACATAGATAAATGACCACAACTCAATTCAATTTTTATATCTTATAACTTAAATTATCTACTAGAAAATATGTCTTATATTGCTTGTAGGGATGGGTTGGCTTGAAAAAATATGTACATCGGGAGGCTACCTATGTAACACTGTTACGTTTCTCGGATGTTTCCTGTCAACGAGATCACAACAAAAGTTGAAAAAATATGAGTATAAATGCGTGCAATGTCTTCAGATTTGTGGTTTGTTCTAAATATTTTATGTTTCCCTCGATTATATGTGTTGACAAGCGAGATTGAAGTTATAACGTGTCAAAACATGGCAGTTCTGCTCAACATAACCGCTATGGAAATCACCAAATGTACAAAGCTACAATTTCTTCAGATTTTGGGGTATTTTTCTAATATTTTAACTTTTCCTTCCATTGTATGTGTTGACAAGCAAAGTGGCAGTTGTAAAATTTCATCACAGTATTTCAGTAAAATGCTCTTGATACAGAGACACAGGGCCTACCAACCCATCCCTAACTAGAATATATGTTTTATTTTGCTTGCAGTAGGAACCTCCTTTCAAGAAAATGGTTTCTTAGTAATTGAATTGTTTACCATAAATTCTAAGCGGACATATACACATAACAGTGATATAAACAGCAACCCAGTATTCTACTTTTTGTTTTGTTATGAAAGAAACAACAACAAAAAAAAAAAAAAAAATGCAGAGACTATTTTAGGAAAGTTTTCAACAGCATTATAAGACACTGTGAAATGATTTTTTGTTTGACTTACTTTAGGCGAGGAGACCTTGAGATAGACTATGATAGGTGCCAGTGAGGTTTTGGCAAGCTGAGAGGGGTGGTTAATGGTGTCGCAATCCAGGACCACCAATTGCAGCGACCTCGCCAACTCAAAGATACGCTCGATTTCTGCCTGAACTTCAGCTGGAAAATAAATATAAAGCCATTGTATAATTGATACACTTAATTTTTTATGCAGCATCAAATTATACAATTTGTCTTAACTGAACCGATATAATATGACCCTTTGTTACTTCATCTTAAATGATTTGACTTTTATTGCCTGAACTTCTGTGACTTGACTTTTACACTTTTGTACTTGCATGTTTTGATTGTTATTGCATGACGTTGCATGATTTAATTCTATTCCACGAACTTGCATGGTTTGACTTTAGACCTTAGTTTTTAAAAAGAAAAGTGAAACCCAAACTTTCGCTTTGGATTATTATCGTAAAGCATAAATCTAACGGAAATATGTGACAACCACTAGCCAAAGGTCACAGGTATGTTTTACCATCCTTCAATTTAAGTGATTTTCCTTAATTTATTTGGTTTACTTAGGTTTAATGTCAACTTCAATACATTGTATAGATTATATCACAACGGATAGTTTTAAGGGCAGAGGAAACCAATACATACTAGTTGGTCAAGATTCTGCACTGTAAACTGCCAGGTGTCGGTAAGCAACTACCAACATTGCCACATACGATCTGGGGTTTGAACCGCATACCTCCTCAAATCATCTGGCTAATGGAGAAGCATTCAATAGGTAAGATTATACAGGGGGAAGTCATTGGCAATGGCAGTTTAACCGCATTGCAATAAGCTGGATTTGAACCTGCCATCACAGGGTTGAGATGATTGAATCATTTAACACTGATACAGTAGCATTTCTCACTCGTTGCCATGATATGGGATTAAATCCATAATCATAGCGAATATTTGACAAATGTGATAATTACAGTTGACAAGGACTTTCCAATATAGCAACGAGTGGGATTTGAACTCATGGCTACCTAGGCATAACCATGACTCACTTACCAATACACGAGCTCCTGCTGTTGGTTCTTTCCATAATGGCACGTTTACTCGGGTTGTTGAGAAGAGAACGTTTGGCTAAAGATATATCTGCTGTGACTCGTGTGATGGCAATTCTGAAAAGATCAACTCTATTGTACACTCATGAAAGCATGGCCTATGGTAAAACCCTATAAGTAAATGTACTTGAATAAAAGAATATTTCTTGAAATTTCACCTAACAGGTATGTGTTGAACTCACCTTCCACACTTTTAGATTAACACTTCAGGATGGTAGGACAGACAAATTAACAAACTATTATTCTGTGTTTTCTACTAAAACAGAAGGGAAGGTTCAATCTTTTCAATGAGAAGCTGTTTATAATTTTCTCAATATATACCATTTTTTTATTTAATCAGATATCTTCCACTAAACTAGACATTTTAAAAGTCATTTTATTTTTATTCTGTCTTTATTTTTTCAAAAATGTGTTCATCAAACAACTAGAAATTTCCCATTAAAAGGAAAAGTAAGCCTACCGTCCTTCAAATCTGTGCTTCAAGAAGTCAAAGATGGCTTTCTGCATCATGTCTGTCACCTCGTACCCTTTGAGAGAGGGTCCTATTAATACTACAGGTCTCATGGAAGGCACTACTTCATAGGGAGGCGTATTTTCAGACTGCAAAATGACAAGACAATTCATTCGTTAATCTTTTGCCATGGCTGACTGAGACATGTACCTGAACCAGTGATAAAGATGGTCCTATGGGAACACTACTATTTAGGCTGGATTCAGGCTGCAAAGTAACAAGGCAACTGAATAGTTCAAATTGGGGTGTGGTCAACAGATAAGTAGTAAAATGCTTGGAACTTCTTAATTTGAGCAATTTTAATACAACAAGTTCAATGTATTATTTGGATCAAAAATATACTTGAAATCTCTTGAATAAAAACCAAATGAGGCTCTTAACGTTCACAGGAAAAGTAATTGGGCATTTGTTAAAGAGAAACAGATTGCTGTCACCACTGCAGTGGTTTGACTCCCACCAGTGACAACAATGCCAAAGGCTTGTCCTAATAGAGTAAGAAATCTAAAATTCGCCACATATCTGAAATTCGCCACATGTGAAAATACTAATAAAATAAATGAATTGTGGTGAGATTTGTTGACTGTATAGTAAATTAGGGCTTTCTGAACTGAAAAATACCAATTTTTGGACAAAAACATCATTTTCTTCATAAAATTAACTAAGGTTTTAGAGGTGGCGAATTTTAGATTCCTGGCGAATTTAAGATTTCTTACTCTATGACCCCGACTGTTGAATGGGATGCAAACCCCAAATCTGACCTTTGCACAATTAGGATGCATTTTTTTTTACTCTGAATTTAATTCTTGATTTAATTACTGTGAAAAATGACAGTGAATAAGTAATAACAATGCAAATCCACTGAAACACTATCAACTAGTGTTATGATGATGTTTGTAAAAGTTCAATAGTTCGCTCATTGACTGCCCTGAAAATAAAGTTTAGTTAATAACACATGTGAAATTCGAATTATACAAAATGTTTAGAAATCACCAATATCACAACGATCGTATTTTTGCCTACATCTAAAACTTGTGTTTTATTGAGAGTATGGCAATATTTACCCAAAATACTTATGGTTTTTTTAAATATTATTTCCATATTTTCAACAAAGTGACCAAGATTTTATGTTAGATTTCTGCATTTTGAATAGTTTTGAAAACTTTGGTCAGATGATCAAACTAGATCACAGTTTGCAGGCTGGTAAAGATACCAAACATCAAACCCAAAAGTCTAAATCATTTCACAGCATTATTAACAACATCAGTAAATAGTGTGTAAGACGGTAAACCTGAAACCTATTTGCTGACCGAAAGACACTGATCCGGCTATGTTCCATTTTCTTATAATTAAAACCAGTTTCCTCACATATTCATTGTTTTAACATACGTTTATCAAAATATTCAACTACAAAATTTTTCAGTGTTTTAATAATATCCTATGAATATATCAACCATTTACAAAATTTTTGTCCTCAAACGTCTTCAAAAAGCACATCACGGTTCATTATTTATATGCAATTTGTGGGTCATGTACACATTTGAAAACTTATGTAATGACATTTACTAACTTCACCTGGTTTTTGGTCAAATTTTCGCTTTCAGTAGCTGGTTCGAAAATTTGCATTCAACCACAACACTGTCAGTGAATGGCGATGTTAACATTCATGGTGAATGCCCATACAAAATATCTAGAGGACAGCAAGAAATTACCATAAGGAAAGGGGGTCACTCATCAAAATTGAAATACTGATTAAAAGTACAGATTAACCTTTGGCAAAGTTAGAGTTCTTACATCCTGTTCAACAGCCAGCATTGCCATTGTGGGACTTGAAACCACACAAAGTAGACAGTCTGTGATAAGATGGCAAACTTGCTAACCCATAGGCCACCGAGGACCTAGGCTATCATACAAAACTGTTTGATAAGTAAATTTTGTGCAAAATAGTGAATATAATCTACTTTTGGGTTTGGTTAGTGATATTTCATTTCATGCATTATTCTGATGGGCATATAGATAATTTAGGTGATTATAAAGGTGCGAGTTGAATTTGTTCATCATTTTGTGTGGGACTATCCTGTAACTCTGGCATTGTTTTTAATACATAATATTAAAGAAACATTCAATTAACCCAACACCAAGACCAATGCACCAAACACGACTCCTGAGATTTGACTCCTGAGCATCAATTTCACTCCGAAGATGCTATATTAATTTGGTTGAGTCTAAACTAATCTTATTATAGGCTAATAACTCAATATCTGTATTGCAGGATTCTAATGAATGAATGAAGTTTGTTGTGTCAAAATATATTAACAGGAACTTTACAACTTAAAAAGGAAGTAATGTCTATTACAAAAATGACTTTTGGGAGCAAGACAGTGCTCTAAAAATATTTCAAAAGACTTTAAAGTTTTTACAACAGATGGGAATCAAGCATGAACCGGCCACAAAATCTGAGTGACAGGAGTGCTATAACCTCAGACGATAGACAAAATACACACACACTTATAAACAGCCCTGCAACCACCAAATCATGGTGCCAACATCAACGTATCCAAACCCTGTGACGATGTGTGAAGAATCATGAAATTGTCATAAATTAACATTTGCAAATGTGAACTGTGTCAGTAAAACCCAATCAAGCTGAATCTCAAGGGATAACAAAATTTTAACAGCAGCTCAGATAAGACACAAGAGATATCTTACTGTTGGTAACTAAAGCATTTCTGAAGCAATATTACTTCATATATTTTTTTTTCAGATTTTTTTTCTTTACAGGTTCATAATGTCTTTATCAGATTACATTAGAAGTAATATTTGTTACTTCTCAAATTTAATAACAATTTCTTGTTTTGACAATCATCACACATGGTTATGACATCACCACCTCAAAGGTCATGACATCATCATCACAATTAATTATGACATCAGCAACTCAAAGGGTTATGATATCATCACCACAATGATCACACTTTTGTGCTTATCTTAGTGTACTAGATAATCTAGTTTACAGGCAGTGAGTTTGGTACATACACCCTTCAAATTTCAACCTGACTGGGTTTTTATACTGTTCGATGATGAGAGTTTTGTGAGAAGTTCAGTGCATAACAAGTTTGTCCAACCTCAGTCATTCGTGGCTGTTCTGTCAATATCTTGGGAGGCTGAGTCATCGAAATCGACTGAAAACAGGTTGACGTAGACACAAGATTAACAGTGAGGTGGGAGATTCTGTATATTTAGCAACAGTGAGACTTAAGACAGAAGTCAAAACAACTTTGATATAACAATATACAGTATACACAAACTACTGTGTTCAGAGATAAGAGAATTCTTCTTACATTCCTTTAACAAGACAAGTCAAACCTCTATAATTAATCACATGTTGCTAAGGCATGGATTCAAACGCACGACCACAGAGGTGAGGGATGTTCACATTGTTTTTTATCTCATTTCCTCGTGTAAATTAAAAACTTAAGGCATCTTTTTGGACAAATGACTTGAGTACAGCCTACTTTATTGTCACACTCTACCATTACATCAACCTAGAAGGTTATGCATTTGGCTGCATTCGCACTCCAATACTGATGAATGCAACTTAATGAAATTTCTTACGTGGGTATGGTCTGACGACCAAAGAAAGGAGTGAATTGATTCTGGGAAAGTAAAAATGCAGAAACAGGAAAGAGGGAGTATGAATTGCTGTTTTGTGACCTTCACCTTTTTGAAGAAGGGTCGCTTCTTTTCCTTTGCTGCAGGAGTGATACTCGTCTTATTCCTTGTGTTCCCCAGACTGTCGCTGTCTCCCTCCGCCATGTTACTCTCCATCCCATTCTGATCTATTTCACCGCCTAAAAGAGAAAAACAGATGAGAGAAAGTTATGACTAATACCATATTAAAGTTATAAATCCCATCAAGTCAAATCTTAAGTACTTTTAGAGAACTAGTATTTTCAAATAAAAAAGGATAAATTTGAATGGAAAATATCCTCAGAGGACATGATTTTAACTTTGAATTAAACAAAAGTTCTAGGCAAGAGAGTTCTCAGGTCTCAACTACTGGTCATTATATTGAGAAATGGCTGTACGGGTCTATAAATTAAGTATTAATGAGTTCCATTTCAAAAACAAGACTAGCTCAGATAACTTTGAAATGGACACAGTGATAAAAATATCTTATCTGGAAATGCTTTTTCAGAATTAGTACTTGTGTTCAAAATAACACATAGTTCAAACATCTGGGGCCGGTTTCACGAAGCCTCCTTAAGATAAAGGTCACCTTAAATTCAAGGATTTCCTTGAATTTCTCCCTCCTTCAAAAATTCTTGGTTTCACAAAGCCTCCTTCCTTAAAGCAAACCTTGAAAACTCCCTTAAATTTCAAGGAAGCTAAGGACCTACCTTAAATTTAAGGAAGTGTCCTTCAAGGAATGTTTGATAACTTTAATGAACATTTGCTCCCTCCTTGAGTTTCAAGGAAGACCTTTGGTAAGGAGAATTAAAGGAGGCTTCGAACCCCCGCCCCCTTGAAAAATAATGTAAAGGGGTTCAACCCAAAGTACAAAATTATTTAAATTTACAGGAAATGCACTATATTTTTACCAAAAATTAATTTTTTTCCTGGGGCGGGCATGCCCCCCGACCCCCCTAGTTATGGCATGTCTGATGTGAACCCCCACGTTACTTAAAAGCTGGATCCACCCCTGTATCTGTAACTACTTTATTAAGTATGAATTAATAAAATATTAAAATATTTATTGTAATTTTCATCACTAAGAAAATACCACTTCACTATGTGGAATCTCTGCAGTTTTTCCTTAAATATCAAGATTATATACCAGCCCTCAGGTGTGTAAGTAACACTGACATATCATACCTGGAGTGGGAGGTGTAGAACCTCTAGAGTTTGATGAACCCTTGGAATTCAGCAAAGTGTCAATATTGGAGGATGAATTCGTTTTACTGAAAAGAGAACAAAGACATTATAGCCAATGTCAATAGTTTCCTATTAATTAAACATACACATTTGCAAAAATTAAACAAAATTGTAGAAAAAAAAGTGAAAAGTGAACAGTGAAATACATTCAATTTCTATAAAATGTAACTGGTTTCTCTTGTTGGTTGGCTTACAGATAACCACTTATTCACAGATAATGCTAGTACACGAATTACCAACCTAAAAAGTTGTGGTAAGAATATATGAAGAAATATGCTGTAATACAGAAAGTGAAAAAACCTGAAGGAATGAAGTACTTCATAAATAAGATTAATTATTTTAAATATTAGACTAAGTGTATTTTAAATAACAGTTCAAGTGTTTGCAGCAAAAACATTATGTACTTGGGTTAAATTTTCATTTCTGCATTGGCCACAGAGTGGCATTACTCCAACAAAGAGCTACTGTCAGGAAATGGTTAAGGGTATTTTGTTGTAATAATAGTTTGGAAATCAACAATGACTTCATAATAAGTGAAATAGTAATAGACTTTTTGTGGTGGAGTAAAGGACTGCTGAGGCACTGTATACCACTCAGTTTCTGTAAACTTTCTTCTGTGTCTCCAACTGAAGAGTAATAGATACACCTTTTCCCCCCAATATTTTTGTATATTCTTGAAGCTGTGGATCAGAAATTTACATATTTCATTTTCATAAATTATTAACAAATCTAACATCCTGTTTGCTGGTCTATCCAATCAGAAACAACAGTTATTTCTTAGATACTAAAATGAAAAATCCGAAACCATCTTGTCCCAAATTACAACAAAGGTCCACAGCTCATACTTCAGAAAAAAACTATTATGTGGTATGTATTTGGTTTTAGTATACACTATAGCTACCATATCATGCTATTATTTTGTAACATCTATACTTGTAAACCATGCAGTTTACTGTATGACACTTGTACATCAAATTACTGCATCCACATAACAAACTACATCTAGAATTAGTTCTGTAACAGGAAATAAATCTCTTGCGAAAAAAATCAAACACTTACGATAAACCCAACAAATCGACAATCATACACTTGTGTGGAAAAAGTTTAGCTGCAGTGAGCAGCCATGCAAGACACACATATTTTAAAAAGTCCATTCAAATCTCTGTTATCTGAACTTCTATTATCTGAATATTCATGTTATATATACAGGTCTACTTTCTAAATGGAGTATTTCCTGCTATTATTTTAAACCAAAATACAAAAATAAGATGACGAGCGATGGGTTATAAGAGATTTTATAATGAACAGTGATATTAGGATCACGAAGGTGAGTGATTCTAATGAGCTATGACTTATAAAATGTCTTATTAATCCTGAGATCGGAATCTGTTGTTTCTATTCTAACATGACAAATTTTTAATATCATACTGTTATTATTGATATTTTAATGAGGAAAAACAGGCTGTTTTATACATTGTACTTTGCACAGTGTTATTGTCAGAATAGCCATAATTTCCTCGATTAGACAATCAGATTAGCCGACACAGTCAAATCTTTTTTTTTTTAGAATGAGTGATAAATCAAATGTGAGAGGCTATGCAGATTTAACAATGAAATATTTCCTCAATTTGCAAATCATATCCATGGACATAACTGTGTCATGTTAGAATACCTCTTTTACTTGATGAATTTTCGTTTTTCTATATAAAAATTGACTGTGTCTGCATGTTCAGATAATAAAAGATCTACTTTACACCAGGCAAGTGTAAGAAATGTAAAATTCCCCATCAAGGCCAACCCTTAAATGATAATAACACGAAGGAAATTCCACTGTAATTAGATAACTGGTATATAAACTAGGGCTGGGCCGGGTGCTGAAAAACGGCCCCGAGTACTCGCCCACTGACAACTGGCACGAATTCAAGTAACTGTGAGATTTAGTACTTACCATTAGAAGTCTTCTGTAAACAAACCAGAAACGACACTTTTGAAGAAAAACGGCTTCTATTTAACCAGATATTATAGAATATGAAGTAAATTGTAGGTTTTTAAGTGAAAACTACAACTTCAATTGATATTATATGACGAATATGCAGAAATGAAGCATATTTTACATAAAAGTTTCATTACGCGGGCGATACGGGCGATAGTAGAATGCCTTGCGAGTAACCGAGTGGTGAAAATGGACTTGAATAGTAGGAAAAACCGACTCGTCTATCGAGGCTCGAGTAACCTTTCACAGCCCTAGTATAAACTGGTATACATTTATCACCAGTTTTACTAAGATTATCCCAGAATTAAAAGTAAATCTGTAGGAGTTGACTGAAGAAAATTTTGCATTTCTTACCTTAATATGAACATTCTTCAATTATGTTTCCCAACAGTACTTTTGTCAAATAATATATAATACATAATACAAAAGTGCAAATTTTACCTTATTTGTACTTTTTGTAAGCTATAAGCTGACCCACTGGAACTCTATGCTATTTTGGGAGGTCACCTCCCGGGTGGCCAAACTCACTCAATGTCACCCTGTATACATGTAAGCTTGTTACTGATTGGTTCTCCCTCTTTCAGATATGATAAAACACTCTTTGTTATAATTTCATAAGCACACAAGAAATTGTGTCAACTGATTGAAAATCAGTTATATAGAAGTATACCCTAATATGCACTGAGTAGCACTGGAAAGGGAGGCAATTTCTAGACTTGCATACTCTTTGATATTTACTCTCCTGCAAGCTAAATACTCATTCCTGTGATAAGACATATGAAAGGGGGGGTTATAACAAAATTTACTCATTTTACACCATCTATAGGACTAGTGAGCATCCACAATATTGTTCAAATTAAATCAGAGAAGCCAACTCTTCTTTCAAATTTGTACTCTAAAATATCTAATGCTCCAGCAAAGGCACTAACAACTGCATAGACAGTTGTACATATGATAATGCTGTATCTAATAATGATGTTGAGTAACTATTGGCAGAGGAATATAGCCTCACATGCTGTAGGCTACAGATGTATACGCCTGGATGCAAACACCGATATTGTGGTAAACAAGTGAACAGAGAACTTTATCAGAATCAAAACTTTAGTCAAATGTCATCATGAACCCTTTAAAATCTGAGCACACAAGAGTTTTAATCATTTTTACACCCAAAAATTTACCCGCTTGGATGGGTTATTCTCGTCATATCACCCGTGGTCAAATCAGTGGTTTAATACCCGAGTCCATATTTATAAACTTTTATTTTTCTGAATATATTCTTATTATAAGATTTTTTTCAGAAAACACTGAATCTCTAATAAAATTTACCAGAGTAAGAAATGAAATTTTTTCACACATATAAGTAATACCAAAATAGGTATCACCTAAAATGTGAATGCTATATGTCTTCCATAGTGTAGGGATTGGAATGCAGTTTTAATATCGATATCAAACTCTATTTTGGCTTTGCATATCGATTGATATTGCAATTTCATTTCAAAAAATCTGTTATTTTGCAGCTACTGATTATTTCAGTTATCATAAATCATTTTGCTAACATATAAGATATACAAAACTGACCATGAATTTAATACAAGCAGCCTATAAAAGCAATTAAATTTCAAGAAAAAACTCACAATAAGTCTTTTTAATGCATAAATATTGATGATCAAACTACAGGGAACTGATAAATTACAGAACTATTTTGAAATTTCTTCCTGGTGGGTGATGGAAATGATATTGAAATTCCCACTTTTAGTATCGATATTGAAATTCAGAAAGATATATCGATCGATATTGAAATATCGATATGTGATCCCTTCAATAGTCTTCCACACATTTGCTGTATCAAATACATCCTTCTCATTTTACAGTATAGTAAAATGTGATCCGGAAAAAAAATAAAAATTTTCATTCTTAGAAATTTTTTTTTATAAGAATTTTCTCAGAAAATGGTTGCAAAAAGAATAAGAGTAATTGATCCTGGTTCAAATAAAGACTTGATGAAAATCAACAAAAAAAACAAAAACATGATAGGGTAATCTGACTGTATGCCACATTTCACCCATATTATTTATGAAAATTAATAATATTTTAATAGTTTTTTTAAGTTCCCATTTTGCACATTTCTACCCAGTTTGTAATAGCTTCAATTTCAGATACTTGGTTGGAAAACTCCCACCAGTGTCAATTAAAATTTAAATTTAATTTACAACTTAATTTTGGTCAGAAGAATCAGATTAGATTTTCCCCCATGATAAATACCAAGTACAAGTATGTTTGAACCGATGATATTTCATATCTTTATGAATAAAATGTACATGTTATGCCATATCTTTGGTACAAGTAAAAATGCCAATATTCTGAAATTGCTTGCAACATTACTATCTTCTGACATACACTCAGTTGCTCAGATTTTAAAACATTACCAAGAAAAACTAACATAATCATTACAACATCAAGGCATTCTTAATTGAATATAAATAGTATTCTCTCTGTATTTACCCTGACCCGGAGATTTGGCTAATGGTAAAATTATCATCTTGGGATCTAGTTGAAAAAAAATATTGATGGCTGATTACAAGACTGTTGGCAGTTGTCAATTAAGTAATTTTTTAAGATCAGTGAACCTCACACGCCAAGCTTAAAATACGTTACTTTTAAATGAAAAGCACTTTTAAATGAAAGTAAACTTGTAATCATTTGAACTGCTTTTATGCACAAATTCATCCTGCAATCTGGAAATGCCGGTAAAAGTAAAAATATACTTCTAATCCTTCGATTATGTAATGGTATTCAACTGTTTGGCCCATTTGGAAAAATATTTTTAGCTCAGTAGAAAATCTAAAATATACACTGTAACTAAAATATTAATGTGTATACATTTGCCTAAAAAACAACAACCTTGAGCCAACGCATAACTTTATGCTACATTAATTTAAAATGACATATTTCAACAGGTTATAACTATGTATCACCCTTAGACAGATGTATCTACACATGTTAATAAAGAAGCCCATCTTCCTTATATGTAATATTTTAGAATTTCCACACTTCAGGAATTTATATGAGAATATATAGACAGCAAACTTACATATGAAATATTTCATCTAACATGACCTAATAACAAGAATACTTTTGGGAGCACACCACGACACAGTAAAGTTGAAGATAAGAACTTGGGTTAATGCCTTTATATTGAGTATACAGTGTTACAAACCTTGGATATATTTGATAAGGCATTAATATGTAATGACAAAGACTAATAAGTCTAACACTGTCTATGAACATAGTTAAACTTTAGACATTCAAAGATGTTCATTTTTAGTATTTATACCGACATATAGTCCTCTCTGTACAAACTGTACCCAATTCTTAACACTATGACAAATTGAAATTGAAAGAGCACATGAAACACAGAAAAAAAACACCAATTATAAAGCTGATCTTCTGCACTGAAAAGAAAATGTGTGTGTACATGTAAAACATAACACAAAGTGCCACAATTTGACATTATTTATAAATATAACAGTGTATTCAAAGTATATGATACATTTAAATTGCTAGAAATACTTGCTAAAATTGTATGGGCAAGGAATTCTAAATAAAACACAAACTATATTGTATGCGACCTGTTTGACCATTCTCTTAAAATAAGAGTGCTTACTTCCTTTACTCTTGATTATACCATATTTGAATGCCTGATTCTTATGAATAATACTAACATATTTTTGTTATGATTATAAAGATATCGCCAAAATCCATATAACCACATAACTTTTACAAACGGATCTCAAATATCAGCTAATATAATTGTTGGGAAACGTAAAATAATAAATACCAAACCTGAATCTGAAGAAATTATTAACTATTGCCCCATTTTTCACGGCCATGATTTGGATTAAGGAAAATCAATTTCTGTTTTTTCAGTCTATTCGCTTGGGGAGATGGTGAAACTCAAACTTTTTTGGTGTCCCGGAATTGGGACGGTTTTGCATTGGCAAAATCCCGAACTAGAAAATCTGGTACCGTTGCACCCCTAATATTTAATTCAGTTAGCCAATGGTGACCAAGCCAGATCATTATTCACCTTAGTATTCTATTTTGTTGGTCATTCAATCATAAAACAAGCCCCGGTATTTTCTGATTCGTAGGAAAGTAAGGTTTTTATAATATTATTGATAACTTAAAATTTTCAATGAATAAACAATGATGCCAGACAAATATCCATCGTTTCAAAATATATATTTACAAAGATCAAACCACAACTTTTACTGGTGGTGTTTTGCAGGAATATAACCGAATTTACATTTGGGGATATCTAAATTTTGATTTGTGATGACTATCTTACAATTTGCGTAAAATTCTACGAATGTGGTTTACATTAGAATTCCCTACTCCAGCGTGACATGTACATTCCACTGTATAAAGTGTATAATAAAAAATGTAACTAGAGTAAAAAAGCATTCGTAAAGGTTAACCTGGCTTGCCTGGAGTAACTTTTGCCCGATTTAGAGGTCTGCGACTGCTGCATCCGTAAAGTTTCCAGTTTAGCAGGACTTGGGATGAAACCCACTTCACAACCTTCCTTGACCAGTCTGCCAATCCACCACTCATTGCTGTATTTCTGTGAAATTGTACACCAAAGACAAAAATGCTTATCACTGTATTTTAAAGAGAGAAATGGAAAACAGACTGGTTTGGTTTCCTTCCTTTTCCTTAAGCCCATTGTACACTAGCGCGGCGCGGCGCGGCGCGATGCGGCGCGGCTAAATAAAATAGAAATAAAGGAAGTAGTTTACTGCTTATACATATGTGCGGCGCGGCAGCTAGCGGTGCGGCGCGGATTTTTCTATTCAGAAAATTTTCTAATTTTTTCAAAAACCGCGCGGCTTTTTTTACTATTTCCCCGAGTTTTCATTTATATTTGGATTCCCCACAGGTTAAAAATGGCAGTCTATCACAGAACTTTACACAAATATATTAATTGGAAAAAAAATGCAAAATACACATGCTCATTGTGAAGGGATTAAGTACTAGGAGAGAGATGACAAAATATGGTGTGTGTCCATATAGATACATAAAAAGGTTTAACTGCATGAGGATTGCAATTAACAGCAATTCTAAAATGGACACAGTGGTCAAGGGCCTTGTTTGTGGAGAGATTAAGTACTTATAATAGACAGAGGGATGTTAAGTTAGGCCATGTTGGGTGTGTGGCAATATATGTTGACACAATAAATTGAAAGGGGGTGTAATCACCAGTATTATAAAAGGGACACTCGTCAAGGCTTTTCATTGTGATGAGATTAAATGCATGTAAGGGGAGGAGGGTGTGGACATGTACTGTGGGGTATTAGCTCTTTAATTACATTTATCATTATTTTAACTATTCCATCCACTTTTACTCGTTAAAATATTTTGTCAATATACTGAAACTGCTGGGAAAACCGCCCAAATGTGCAAGGTAAAGAAAATTCGTCTGCTCAGTATGCAGTAAAAATCGTACCGCGCCGCACCGCTCCGCGTATATGTGCAAGAGCCTTAACTGTTCAGAATCAGTAAGGCAGAAGTTACTTGTAAGATCTGTTCAGTAAGAACTGTAACATACAGGAAGCACAAGTAATATGTTTTACATCCAAAGCATTTATTTCAAAGATATATATTTTGATGGATCCAAAATGGATAATAAGGAGAAATCTGAAAAGTAACCATGCCAAGTTTCTAAGCCAAAATATGCCTTATATATTTGAATTATCTCAAAACAGTTCTACCAAAAAGTAACAGGATGTGTAGCAATAAAAATGTTACCTATGAATGCAGTTTACAAGGGGTCATTTAGGGATCTTGGTGAAGCCTTAGATCCACAGTGTCAGCTTTTGTGTGTAGTCACTTACCTCTTTGATGTGCAGAAAGTCTTTGACACTGAAGGACACGGCACAACCGTGTACTGGGGAGTCGTCATCCAAGCTGCCATCGTAAGCCACATTGGTTCTCACTGCAAAGGCTACTGGCTTTACCTACAAGTAAAAAGTCATCAATGTAGGTCAGAGAATTACAGGACACAGGGAAAAAATGTCCTGAAGATGATGTTATAAACTATATTGATCCTTATGGTGAAGAATGCCATCTGTGTATATATATAAAGTTAGAATAATACTCAAAGAATAATAAAAAATACCCAGGTGAGAAATATGGTCACAAAATGGCATAAAAACTATATGTAAATCAAAGGTAATCAAAATCAGGATATCACTTTCAACTTGCATTTCGCATGTTACCTTAAGCTGGACATATTGTTTGCCACTGCACCAGTAACAGGCTATATAAGGTAACTTAACATAAACTTTCACAGAAATCATATACAACACTGCTCTTTACTACTTCCAGCTACCTGTGAATAAAATGTGGTGTGAGCAGTAAACTGGCATAACACTTTTCATTTTGTTTTGGTAGAAATGAAGAAATCCACAATTAATATCCAAGCACCAGTTATTGAAACACCATTATATTAGGCTTTCTACTGGTTTATACCTTATAAAATCTAAAAGAACATATATATTTGAGGAAAAATTTTACATTTTTACTCTATATTGATTGTAAATGAAGTTTATAAACTTCAAAATATCTTGCAAATACATATTTCCTGTTTAAATTATGGCTGATGCTGTGTAATTTTCACCATATCAGTGCAAGCATTCGAAATCCCAGATTTGGTTTGGTTTCAAAGCCCTGGAAACTGGTTTTTATATTCAGAACCAGTCAGACCACTAATAAGATATTATTAAAAAGATCAAGGAATATCATCATCAGCCACACATAAATAAAAGGTTGGGTTTACATCGCTTGCAACTAACAGGATAGGACTAGGATAGTATAGTTTATATGTTATATAACCATGAGCCATATGTGAGCCCATAACCCAAGAAGTGCCTACAGTTAAGAAACATGGGTTACAGAATGAGATCATACCTTCATAAGGTATAATCAATGATAATGTTACTGCAAATGCAAAAGTGACTAGTTTTATCTTTACCTGTAAGGTAAAGAACTTATTTGTGTTCAATATCACTTTTAACACTTTGTATGGGTTCTTCAGTGCCGTACCCTAAAGCGCCCATGGGCTTTGTGACCAAATATTTACAAAGGTAGGGGATGGGCATTAATGAAAATGGGCTTTGTGACCAAATATTTACAAAGGTAGTGGAGGGAATGACAATGAAAATCAGCCAGGTATTCTGAAAAAAGTGACCCAGATATGGATATAAAATGGATAAAATGGGAAATGGATATAAAACAGGCAGATTAGACCTTTTATTGGGTTTTAATGGCAACAGTCTACCTGAGAATGACACCTTGACAATGTATTGGGGATAACGCAAGATTGCAAGAGGATAGGCATTACAGAACACGGCATTGGTTTGTAGTTTGGAGGATGGAAAACAGTAGTGTACACTTTTTGGTCATGACTCTGAACTGAAAATCTTCAGACATGGGCAATCAATAACCAATCGCTATAAGCCAACAACTTAGAATTGGACAAACAAAACATGAAGATGGACATCCTGTACTTATCTAATTAGAGAAAATACTTATCTGAAAAATCAACTTAAAGCGAACACCCCAAAAAGGTATCAACAGAACCAAAATACTTACCACATTAAGATATTCCAATATTAACTGCTTTAAAGATTTGTCCATCATTAAACAACATTATTTTATCTTAAATTTATCATAAATCCAAAGGTTGAATCTAACAATTTGATCCAATCATTCAAGGTAACACAAGGTATAAGCACAGATCCTCTGAAGATGCACATAAAATATCTATTTCACATTTTAGCTAATAAATTCCACCACCGCTTCATCATATTCATACAATATCCGAACTACATGTTTGAAGTACTGGGATTGGTAAAACAAAATGGAGGAGCAAGGGTTTGGCACTATTCAGTCACCCCAAACAAGGAAAGATGCACAAATGTACATGTATTGCCATAAGGAATGTCAAATTCGCCCCACTATATGAATTTTACCAGTGAGAAAAATACCCTTTTTTCCCTCTAATTTGGAGGAATTTCATTAAACACTGACAATCTTCGTGACTATATTGGGCCTCTGATACCCCTCAACACAACATAGGCACAAATTTTGGTTATTTTATCTTACTTTTAAGAAGGTACCAACTTATAATGAATTTTACATATTGTGGCGCATTTTACATCTCTCTCAGTACATGTATTATATATATTAATGGCTACAAAAAACACATGTTGGGGGACAGATGGGTTAATCTACTAAAAAGCAAAAGGGTGTCTATCAACAAAGGCAGAGGGCCTTTCTACAGTCATTGTATTTGTCAGCAGTCAGAAGTTAAGTTCAGTGCAATATTTCCATCGGACAAAATAAAAACTATTTCACATAGCTGGATTATGAGTTGACTAGATACTGAGTCATCAAAAGAAGAAAATAATTTTTGTTTTACTTTTCATTATTATTTTTGATGAAGCGGGAAGAATATGATAAAGAATATTTAAAGCTTTGATACAAATGCAAAATTCTTTTAAAGTTGTAGCTGTAGCAGTTTTTTGCTGTTAAAGCTATCATAATTGCACGATTAACACAATTTTTACTTCTTTTGGTACTCAATTACTCAGAAGAAGAGTAAACACCCCCCCCACCCCCCACCCCCCCCCCAAAAAAAAAAAAAAAAAAGAAAAAAAAAAGGATAGTGAATGGCCTTAATTTGGCAATAAGATATTTAAATTTACAGTTATTAATTCATCTGTATATAGTTGAATGATTCTTCTATTGTGAGATTCTTCCATTATCAGATTTTCTACCTATCCTATCTTGCTTGCAGTTACCTACCCCAGGCTTCTGGAACCAGTAACTTCTCAGTGTAGTAATTCCTTGCAATTTATACACTCACACTGACCTACCCACAGAGTCTTTTCAAGCTGGTTGGAAGACAGTCTCATGTTGTCCTTACTCAAAGGTAATATGACAGAAGCCGATTACAATTGGATACAGTAAGAAATCTAAAATTCGCCAGGAATCTGAAATTCGCTACCCCCAAAACATTAGTTAATTTTATGAAGAAAATGATGTTTTGTCTTAAAATTGTATTTTTTTCAGTTCAAAAAGCCTTAATTTACTGTACATACAACAAATCTCACTTCAATTCATTTATTTTATTAGTGTTTCCAGTTCCACATGTGGTGAATTTCAGATATGTGGCGAATTTTAGATTCTTACTCTAATGTGGCTTGAACTCATATGATATACCTAACCTATTTACACTAACAATATGAGCTGATACGAGCTGATTTTTAATTTGAAGAATTCTTCCATGTTTTTGTCATATCATAAGGTGTTAGACTTGTTTTAATTTCACAGGATTTGTGCCATAATATAATCCTCACATTTTAAGCAATTCTTTTTATTTTTTTTAAAATTTATCACAAAAACAACATGTAAACTATTTCGGTAGATTGGGGCTTGTCCCCATTTAGACCTCTACTGTTTTCACTTCAAATTTCTTTGACAATTTCCTGTAATTATCAAATATGGCAGATCCTGTACTGGTAAACCAAAATTACCGTATTTTTTTCAAAATATGGCCCGGGCGTTAATTATTTTCAAATGGCATCAGGCCAGGCGTTAAATTGAACCAGGCGTTCTTGCGAAATACAAAAAAACAGTGTTATAAATTGCAAACAGTGTGCTTGGTACCAGGCGTTAATTTGAACCAGGTGTTTATTTGAACCTGGGCATTATTTTAGAAATTTACGGTACTCCAGGTATTATCACTTTTTTTACACAGGACCCTATTTAAAAAGACAGAGTTTCCCTATTTATGGACCCATTGAATTTTTTTAAACCATTATCTTCAGTTTTAAGGGATGCTTATCTAAATGTATTGGTATTACATAGGTTCATATTGGTTTGGTGTATACAGCCCTAAAGCCCTAAGTGTAGAAAATCCTTATCACTAGAGTTTGAGATGTCATACTTTGAAATTTCAATGGATTGGAGTTTCTGATATGCCATATATAACAAACTATCCATGTATTAGCACATTTTTGCTGTTATATACTTTACTTTTCTTGCTAATTAAGATGACAGAGTGTCTGTTGGTGTAGTAATTCCTTGTCATTCTTCAAGTTCAATGAACTACTCATTTCTTTACATGTTTTTGCTATTACATACCCGAGCCTTCTCTAGCTGGGTCAGAGCCTGTCTTTCAGTCTCCCGACGCAGTAATTCCTTGTCTTCTTCCAGAGAAAGGTCCGAGGAAGGCTGGCTGTAGTTAGAGTCAGCGGAACCCTATAAGTACAGTTATATACACATGAATAACAGTATATTAGGATTTGTAAAGCACGATAGATCCAGCACTTTAGCTTTTGTCAACTTAGTACTTATCACCTATCCAATGTCAAAAGAATGTGGGTGTACTCATGGTTTCACTTATACCTTGTATTTCACTAATACACACTTCAAGACCGTAACAACTATTACTAAAATGTACACACACTAAAATTCAATTGGTACTTATTTTAGCAATCTTTCACTAATTTTGACTATATCAAATAGGGCTGCGAACGTTTACTCGAGCCTCGATAGACAAGTCGATCTTTGCTAGTACTGCAGTCCATTTTAACTACTCGGATACTCGCGAGGTATTGTATTGTAGCCAACGTAATGAAACGTTTATGTAAAATATGCTACATTTCAGCATTTCGATCACATAATATCAATTAATGTTGTGGTTTTTGCTTAAAACATATAATTTACTTCATATTCTTTAATATCTTGTTAAATAGAAGACGTTTTTCTTCAAAAGTTTCGTTTCTTAAATCGACTATTTGTTTACAGAAGACTTCTGATGGTAGGTACTAGTGCAGTAACGATGTGGCTTGACTTGGTCATAGTCGTTCGTGAGTGTTGAAAATACGACGTGTTGGTTCATACATTATAAAGATCAATTTTTCATGAAAACTTTTACAATACACCAAAATATTAGCTACCAAATAAAATCTTTGATAATTAGTATTTTAAAGAAAACAATATCATTTTTACGTTGTCAAGCTTTCAAGTGGAAACAACAATGGCTACTTCCCTCAATTTTTTAATATAAATTTAAATATAAATTCTCACGAGATTCAGTACTTTATTGGATAAGGTCAAAGATCAAACTACAAAAATTCGTCTTTTTATTTAAAACCGGCTAATTAATAAAGTCCTTGATTAACACCTGACCAACACTAGTGCGACTATCATCAGTTCACTGTCGTCTATTAGTTCTGATGCGTCAACTCTAGTATTTCTTGACGACTTACAGCACTAGTAGGTACTAAATCTCGCGGTTACTCAAATTCGGGCCAGTTGTCAGAGGACGAGTACTCGGGGCAGATTTTTAGCACCCGTCCCAGCTATAAAATCAAAGTACATGCAGAAAAGAGTTTTTTTATGTGTTTACAGTTTACCAAATCAGTAACTACATATATAAAAGTAATACATTAAAGCTATTATCACCTTTCGATTGTTAAAGATAATTTCCACTCTTGGTCCCATTTCAAACAGGGAATGGTATTTCTGATCAACCAAATGTATAAATATCCACAGATATACATATGTCCATCAAATGTGCACACAATAATTCTGTTTCAGAATTACAAAACAAAATATTCGTGAAACATGCATATGTTTCATATTATTGCACCCCAATGCAGTCTTTGCATTTGACTTTATCTTGTAATGAATTTATATATGAATATATACCAGGAAGTTGAGGAAATGCAGGCATGTTTAGCTCTCATTCTGTCTTGCTCATTACTCACAAGCAAATATATTTTGTAGATCTTCTTGTGAGTAGATCAAGCACCCATCCCCCTACACAAACTGCACTCACACTAAACCCAAAAATTGAACCCATCCCCGCGAATATGTAGTACACAATTATACAGTGTACAAAAAATAGCTAATATCCCTTTTAGATAACATGCCCATAATAAATGTTTTCAGGTGCATCTTATTAACAAATGCACTTAATAATACAATGGAGAAGTATGAAAGATCAGCGAAATTACTTCAACTTATTACTGTCCAATTAGTATTTAAGAAATAACCTTAAGATTGTGATCTACCTTAAACTCAAAAACCTGGTCTTACACATTTGGTGTCCATATCCACCAACGCCTGCTATAACAGATAAGCAGTTACATTCTATCAACACCTGGCCTAACATTAGCCTTACTCGATACTCAAATACATGCAAAATATTGAGCAAGTTATGTACAATTCACCATCTGAACGAAACTCTTGTAATTTTCTTTAAAATTATGTGAAATTCTGATCCAACTTGTGATTCTTGTGATAATATTATCCCCATTTATTTAATAACCTGAAGAATTTTAGTAAATTTTTTTCTTTCTGTTTTTGGTTTAGGGGTGTCCAATGTGGCCTAATAAAAATTGTCACAGGTTTTAATCTAAATGCTTTGCACACAGTGTAAGCAATTTTGTACAATCATTTTCAATTCTGGTACCAATTTTCAGGTGTAAAAATGTGATGTAAGTTGACCAATTTAATCCATCATCATTAGGTGATTTAAACTCGCACTTTGATTAATTTAATCTCTAACCACTTGGTAATTGTCGTACTCTGACTGAATCTCTAACAATTACGTGATTTAAACTCACACTTTGACTGATTAAATCTTAAAACTATTAGGTCATTCAAACTCACACTTTGATTTAATCTTGACTGATTAGATAATTTAAACTCACACTCTGATTTACACCTCCCTTTAACTGACTTGATCTCTCACTTTTAAGTGATTTAAATTCCCACTTTGACTCACATTGATTAGTTGCAAATGCTTGACTGATTTAATTTCTCATTATGACTGATAGTGCTGCGACTAGGTCCGTAAAAACTACTCCATTATCACCCACATGGGATCGATGCATAATTCGATGCATCGGCAGACATTAAAACCATACAAAACTTACAGAGTAAATAACTAATCCACACTTTCATATAATATTTTAGTACATTTCAACAATTCTAAGGCGATATTTTGGGACAAAAACTGCTCCATATTTATTTTACGGAAAATCACTTCCTCTTTCGTTTGATTCGACTGGAAACATACTAGATCTCAACCCTTTTTCGGCTTTCCGAATTTCGTTTTTTTTATCGATGCATCGAAAGTGATGCTGTAATCGATCAATGCATCGAATGAACCACTAATCGGCGCAGCACTAATGACTGACATAAACTTGTTCCATTGGGCGACTTAAATTTACACCTGGGGTGCACAGGCCCATTCAGTTAATTAAATCTGAATGTATAAAACACTGAGCTGCATAATGTACCTTATGGATGAATATTCTAGGCTATCAGGTTTTTTGTTTTACATAATTACATTTGGAAAAAAAAAATGAAACAAACATTAACATAATATACTGCATAAAACATTGAATAACATTTTACATGAGAAATAATATCTGAGGCTATTTTTGTGATTGGATTGCCGATAATATCTGTGCAGTCATAATTCATTTGCACACATTAACAGAGTGCAGATTATATTAATTATAATCAGGTCTAGGCTTTAGTTATTCTTAAATAAGTAGATTTTTATCAAATACACCAAATTAAATCCTTAGAAAAGCTACCCAAATCTTGAAAAAAGGCCTGCTCAAATGTTCTCCTTTCTTTTTCATAAAATAACTGCACAGTATGTATCAACTAGTCTGTATTTTTATATACTTCAGTAATTGGCAATCTCAACTTCTCCATCTGTGAATGAAATCAACAACACTGAATAATCTGTGTGATGTTATCAAGAACCTTTTTGTTAAGTACAGCGGAAGCTAGTGTTTTAGTAATGTTTTACTCACTGTAGCAATTTTTGTATATGCTGATGATATTACCTTGTTTTACTGATTGATAGATAAGCTGACTAGGGCATTTATTTTTTAACCCACTGCTTGCCAAAGTATGCAGATTTTTGAAAAGTTCATTTCTTGATTATTTCTCTGTAAAAAGTGAAGTATATACGGTCTGTGCTAGCCTTGCTGAAGGCTCAAGTTTCTTTGCAGTTAGGGAAAGTTTCCAGTTCAGATAATGGAGTTTCAGTTTCTATAATGTACTCATATATGTACTGATTCATATAGCAGCTTACAGCTCTCTCTCTGATTAGGTTCTATCTCTTAATATATATGAGTGCTTTATGAATACCAAATATCTGTGTGCATGTTTGAAAAGTTATGCACATTTGAGCCTTAATCAAGGCTAAGCCTGTGCAGCAAAACTAACTTCTGTACATTGTATCTGCAGTTTCTGGGCCTTGGTACAGTTTTCTAACATCAAATCCCTTCAGAGTTGCTATATTTGAACCCTATATAAGGAAACCACTATTAAATTTAAAAAAAACATCATTTAATCACATTTTCAAATTGTTGATCATAACTGTACATTTCTTTGGGATATTTTTAGCAATTTGCAAGCTAAAGAAACTATGATTTTTTTGTTTCTAGGAGTTTTACTTTCAGAATGTTTAACAAAAAATACAGAGCAATGTGCCCCTCTTCCATTCATTTATTTATTTACAAAAAAAATAAATAAATAAATTCATTCACAAAAGTGAAGGTGAATGAGTCTAATGCACACTGTTATTATCTGCATGCAGACAATACAGAGGGATAGACAATGGGATATATTTTTTTTCATAAAACGGCGTTTCCTTACAATGGATAATTAATGTCAGCAAGTAACAGTTTTTTAGTCAGATATTTCTGAAACTACCGTAGCTGCGCTCTGTATCGTCCATGTTTTTGAAAGCGCCCATCCACAATCTTACGTTATAAATTGCTAGTATATTGTTTCGAGGTAAACTTTCTCCATAAACACCCAATAATCGGTGAAATTTGTTTAATTTATATCCGTTTTAAACAAAATTTTCCTTATTTTAGTAGTTATGTCACCTTTTATTGCATCAAGATTTGTTTACCAACTGTATATTTTATTTCCAGTCACATTGCCCAAGGGCGCTACAGAGCACAGCTACGGTAATCGTAATGTAACATACAAATATGTACTATATATCACTCATGAAGATTAACAATATTATTGTGGAGGAAAGCAGCTAAATTAAATTTGGAAGTCACTGTTAAAATTGTTAATTATATAATTAATCATATTGTTTCAGTTATGTTCAGATTTTAAAAGGCTCAAAAGAACATGTGTGAATTTTATAAATTAAAATGCACAGAAAAAGCAGATAAATAACATTATATGCTTATATGTAAGAACTAGTGTTACAACAGCCTCCGAAACCCATTCGGTGTGCATTATTTTATGAGAGTTTTGTGCACTTTACGTCTCTTTCAACACTGTACAGGTCATATCACAATGGATATTTTTGGGGGGCAGAGGAAACCAGTACACACAGTTGGTCAAAGTTCTGTACTGTAAACTGCCAACCATAAGTAAGCAACTACCCACCTTCCCACATTAGGTCCGGCATTTGCACCGCCGACCTCAGAGGTGAGAGGCGAGTATGTTACCACTGTGCTACCGAGGCCCCCCTACTGTCACCTTTTTTGTATTTTTGTATTGTATTGTGTATTTCTACTCAGCGCAATATCTCCATATACTACATGACTCAAAGCGCTATTTAACCCATCTGACTGCACAGTTGCAGCCCCAACTCACAAGTAACTTACATTCCCCTAACTGGAAGATAGAGGCTCAAGGATGACCATTTATCAACGTCCTTGAAGTTCTTTAGCCCGCCACTCGGGATAGGATCCAATGACAGAGGACCGCCATTTTAAGTGGTCATCCGAGCCATTATGTATCTACCTGCATGTGGGTTTGAACCCACGTCCTCTGAGTTCCTAGACAAGTGTGTTACCCGCTAGGCCACAGTGGCAGATATTCGTGATATATTTTTTTCATGTGTCATTCTGAATGTTTACCTAATATATCGTCATTGTAGAATATGGTTATGATGTATTCTAATGTCTGATAATGTCCGGCTAGGTATAAATGCCATTCTGCATTGTCAATAATTAATTTGCCATCTGATGCTTGTACTTTATTTACATTATACAAGAAATGTTGCAGTAAATTAATATTGAATGACACGTTCTAACAATAACAATGGTATAAACAGTACCACACTCCTGTGTAATGTGATCCGTAGAGACACTAGAGGTATCAGGGGTATATGGATGAATCTATATATCAGAAAATATCCACAAAACAATACATATAAAAGAAGAATGAGTAAAACCTCTCTTTTGGGAATCACTCTGTACTCATACTGATCAAAACAACTGACTCATATTACAGAAATTTCTAACTTCCTATAAAAATAAAATGCTATGATCATACCTTCTAATTTTAAATTTAAAAATTATCTGTAGACTGTGTTTTGATAGGATATATCACCAGAATTTGTTATAGCATTTAGACTCGAGGCAGAATAGGATATAGGGTATAAAGATAATAAAATTTAAAAATGCAACATTTCCTCTTTAGTTTAATACTTTATAATCAACTTGGGCTCACTTTAAGCTGAGTATGATAACTCCACATTTTTATTTGTAAGTGAAAATAGCACACTGCTTACACACAAAGCAACTTATTGCCTCAAACCATGGTAAATATATATTTTCTTTGTTTTAAGGGCTGAATTTTCATATAATCATATATTTCACACAACTCTGTACTCACATGTGTAGCAATACACTACAGCTCTACATGAAATACTCACTGTGCTGAAACAGTAAGAATTCCACTCTACCATATTGTAGTGGAAAGATTGACTGATGGAGGAAAGTGATGTTATCATATTATAAACCACTGAACCCAAGGCAAATACCTGCACAACCACTGCAATAAAATCCAGACACTCACACTGATCAGAAGTAATTGTTGAAAAATTTAAATGCTTATTCACCCTAAATCAGCCAAAAATTCTCTTCCCCTTTATTTTTACTATTAATTAAAAAAAAAAGATTGCCATCCTGAACTCAAGCAGAAGCTCAGTGACACAATGCAAACTAATGTATTATTCAGGCCTTTTGAATTCCAGTTCATGAAATGGACTGTACCAATTCCTCTGCCAATATTTTACAGGTCTGCAAGCTGGATTATTTAAGGATACATATAGTGTAACATACTTTTCAAAATAGTTAAAGAACAATCTTTTATCAACAAATTTTATAGACAATATCACCGTTAGCTCGGTGTCTGGAAGTTAAAAAATTCCCATCCATTTCAGGCTTACAGCAGACTCAATCATTCGCCAAATTTAAATCCTTAGTCTAAGGTTTAAATGTATGACTGTCACTATATTTTGTTTGTAAGTTTTCATCTAAAAACATTAAGACACAGCATCATAAATTCAGTCATAATGTCAAGGAGAAACTCCATGGAATCATCGAATTTGAAAATGACGCAGAAAATAGTATTGGGAAACCCTACATAATTCCGTGACCTCATGAATATTAATGAGTTGTCCATGATTTTTAATCTTCAAGTAAAATTTTGTTAATAAATCTATGAATACACACACATAAATAATCATGAATTGTGCATTTCATCTGCAAATTTGAAGTATTTGATCTTGAAGCAGAAAATATTGCTGGGAAACCCTACGAAATCTTGTGACCTCATATATATTCCAAGCAGTTGTCAAGGGAATATACCACTAATAAATTAACTAACTTGCTGTAACATTTTAGTGCGATGCCATGACTTTAGACAGAATATTAAAACCATAATGCCATGAAAGGAGTCACTTCTTTAAACTTAATATGCATGACAATCAGACTCTCATGTACCTTTTTGCCACAGACTAGTAAAATAGAACACAATCATGGGCTAAAATAGTTGTGAACAAGAATTTCACACAGTTCAAAGAAAACAAGGGGGCATTCCTTTGTTACTTATTTCATGGGCACTTACTACTAAAATACAGTATTGGTACAGTTCTTCCATTCCTTAGATTCCCAGCCTTCCTTCACTTTTACCACCAAGTCTTTGCAACACATACCAATTGTCAAGTTACTGCCTCACAAATAAGACAACGAAGACATTCCTATCATTTATATGTCAGGTATTATCGACTTGGCCACTTAACCAGTAAAATCTCTTTATCAGTATGATTCTCCAATTGATTAAATTCCCAGTCTCTTTCTGTGGAGGAATGAAGCGCTCCTTAGCTTATACTACTCCTTAGTCAAAGTGCAGCCACACATATACCAATCATCAAATTATTCTTTTACAAAAAGGTAGGGGCAATGGTGGTAGAGTAGTAACACTCTCGCCTCCCACCTCTGAGATCGGGATTCGCTTCCCGGCCCGACCTCAAGTGGGAAAACTGGTAGTTGCTTACCGCTGATCGGCAATTTACAGTACAGAACCCTGACCAACTGTATGTACTGGTTTCCTCTGCCCTTCCAACTACCCGTCGTGATATGACTTGTACAGTGTTGAAAGCGATGTGAAACCCCAAATAAATAAAAATAAATTCACAAAAAGCTAATGAAGATATTTGAATAACTTAGGTGTCAGACTTTATCTATTTGGTCACTTACCAGTAAAATTTCAGTATCTGTACAATTTTCCCATTCGTTAAAATCCCATCCTTCCCATGGAGGAATGAAACCTTCTTTATCCGGTGTTTCCAACATGTCAGCATCCCAGCTTAGCTGACGAGTCATCTGACGACTCAGCTGTCGCCCTTTCTCAAGCAGAATCAGACCTTTGTCTACCGTCCCCATTATTTTTTAATATACATACATATAGAACTCTTAAGGTAAATCTTCTAACCCTAAACTAACACACTTTCAGTTCTGGATTGTTGTCATGGTGAAAGGAAAGATACTACATGATGACTGGCAACAAAAACACCACATAACAAATATAATTCAATTACGATAGTTTAATATTTTCTGATTTTGTTTTATCTCCGTTGCTTCACAGGAAATCACTGTCAAATCCATACTGTCCTTCAACTTCATTCTGAAGTTCATTAAAAAATGCCCTCAAGTTCTGGTGAGGATTATGCTGTTGGAATTACATATCCTGATGGGAAACTAATCAATTCTTATCTCAGGTGCACAAATATCAGCTTCAGTGCTTCTTCTGATGAAGTAACAGCACACTATGAGGTATATACAATTTGTCATTTGTGATGACAATTCACCCCTTGATAAGACCAATAAAATTATATTTACTCTGATCCAGGGTAAATAAAGTAGATATGCAGTTTAAATCATTGACTTATTAAATATTACATCATTGTTTTATCCATGCCATTTTGGTCATGAACCTTGCAAAAAATGTGTCACAGTTGGTAACTGGAAGTAAGTTACTATAAATATGTGAGCCCATGCCTTCAAACCTCCCTGCATATATCCAGTGAAACAATGACACCTCCAGCTGACAAGTGATATTGCATGAGATCAGATATAAAGATGAAATCTTTCTCCAAGTTTTAATATCTGGTTATAAAATCCTGGTGAAAAAGTGCAATATCATCAAGATCATGGGGCAATGTCTATTGATTTTGTATCTATCCCATCCATGGATTAAAGTTTTCAATGCTCTAAACTATGTCCTGAAATTATTAAAAATGTATGGTTCTATTTTACAATTTACAGTCATAAGAATTGCAGCATTTTCCAGGGTTCTATTTGACACTGACAAAATGATGGATCAGTTATTACTGATTTGAGTCAATAATTTATTATCCATTAACAGGGCACCTTGATACTTGACAGAAGCACAATATTTGGTTTCATTATTACAGTTAACTTAATGCCAAAAATATTTTTCAAGATCATATTCAAATTCTACTAAGGTAAAAAGTTATATAACATGTTAATTTTGGCTTTCTAAGCTGACCATCCCAAACCCACGGAATTTCACTCCACTTACCACTATTTTCTAACTCTTTCTATTAAATTGTAGTCCTGATCAATTATGGTACTTTGAACTGATTTTACTTCACATTATTGTCACTAACTAAGCTATTTTGTATATGGGGGGTTTCGATAATTTTTAGTGCTTAAGTGCTAGATCTTTGTTGACTATCATAACTGATTGGGTCACTATCATCTCAGGAAAAGAACAAAACTGTTTAATAGAAGTCAGCCTGGATTACTTTCAGTTTCCATGACAACTCTGTTATAAGCAGCTGCTTCCAAAACCTACATATGTATTTATGTCCTTTGCAGATCCACAAAAATGTCACACTGTAGTTATTGTAGTGTTAACAGTTAACACAATTGTATACTGTATTTTTTCAATGCCTTTTTCAGAATTCTTAATATTTAATAATAAAATCTTGATAGAGATAAAAAATTAGTTTTATAGGTATCGTGTAAACAGTTTGAATTTGGGGTTTTGTTTTCATTACACAGCAATAAAGGTATTCAGTTTTATCTTGCATATCCTTTATATCCTTGCATATACTTTATATTACAGAAAGACAAACCAAGGTATATGAACCGATTAGGTTTTCTTTACAAAACACCCTGAAAAATAGTCAGCTGACCATTCCCAAAAGTCAACAATGCCTGTAATATTTACTTAACATAACAAATCAACAAAAGATAGAGGAGATACCTCATCTCAATCAAATGTATTGTTGGAGATCTAAATTTGAAATCAATAAAAAATAGCAGAGGCAATAATATAGTCGCTGTTCAATGTAGTCCCTTCAGCACAAAAAGTTCAACTGATTTTTTTAAATCACTGATGAAACTTTATTATTATTATAGTGGTGCTATTTTATGCATAAGGTTAAGCAATAGACAAGGGTTTAAATAATTGTAAACAGCTACGACTTTCAACCCATTGTGACAAGGGGAAATTAATAACATTCACGACAATCCTGTTTTTTATGAAAAAATTATCTGTATGCATAACAGAAACTAACAATGAATCTTCAGTTAATAACAGCTAACATTTTTAAATATTATTTACTGTGATCATTCTATATCCAAAACAACCACATTTGTCTCTAGTAATTCTTTTTGTTCATATTATCAGTTTGTGAAAAATATAAACACACAAACAGAACGGACTAGCTAATGCATAAATAATCAGCTATAAATAGCTGGTAACAAAGATCAATCAACTATGTACAGCATCAACTATTAAACAAGGTTCACGTCATAATTCTTTATCTACAATATCCCTTGCCACCAAAATACTTGTAATTGCTGCAAGCTATACAATGCTACTTTCATGGCCATGATGTACAGTTGTATTGTTACCTTCTTATACTTGTATTATTACTACCATAATTACTGTTCCCATTCATCAATATTACACGATGATGCTCTCTGGACCTTTTTCTCTCTTGCTCTCAAAAGAATATTAGTCTTGAGTGGATTATCATCATTGAAAATTATCCTCCCTTTAGATTCATCTTCAAGAAGGGTTTTTTGTGTGTGTTTCCTTTCACTAAGCCACTAGCTCTTTGTATGTAAACTCATAAAATATATACATTTATATTTTACTCAACCATCCATTAAACACCTAACGCATATAAACAGTACACAGATACAATTGGCCAGAGTTATTGTTACACAGACCGTGCATATATTCCACCAATAGTTATATTTTTATTACTAGTTGTTTCACAGTGGCAAAATTCATATTCTGTGAAGACCCAGCTCACTTAAACTTCTACTGATGGTATGTACAACTTAAGTTTCAGATAGCCAAATCGACGATGTCAACATACTGTTTAAAGCTTAACTATAGGTACATAGCAGGCAATATGAAAGGGTCGATAGGTTAGCATATTTACTAGTGTACTTAGTGAAATAATTATGGCAACAGTGCACAATAAGATAATACAATTTAGATAACTAGTTTATGTACAGAGCCATCCCATAATCGCAAACACAGGTTTCTGGCTGTAAATATATTCATATCACTGGCTTTTCCTCTCAATGGAATTTACTTAGCCTGGCACCGGGGCAAGGAAAGAATTGAGTAATGTATTACGTGGTATTTGAAATGTGTTACTGTACAAAGTAAAACCACTTACTTTACTTTGAAATATTTACGGGCTCGAATATTTACACATTTTACAGGCAAAACAAATTGCTTATACTGGGCCAATTTCTGTTATTTTCCATGGAAAACTGATGCATTTTGTTACTTTTATCACTAAAAATATCAACCATTGGAAAAATGGAGTAACGGTGACAGAGTACTAGGATGTATCTGGGAGCCTTAAAAATTACAACTCAAGGTAGCTTGACTTTTGAACTTAAGTTTTAAGCCACTCATTTGACCTGTTTCATAATTAGTGTTTCTTGCTATTTGCTATGATGACCTCATTGGTCTACTCTACACATTATTATTTATGTCAGCAATTTTTACATTTCCTGCTCTATGCATGTAACATTTGGTTAACATTCCCAGGTTTCTACTACATATGATAAAAATAACACCTACTCCTCATATTATTTCTAATTAGAAACCAGGTGTAAATATCCACAAATTTACCCTGACAATCAATTATATAATTTTACAATGGTCAGGTTTCAATTGCTGAAAAATCTCTAAATTTAATCTAAAATATGCTTTATTTAATATTACACTGTCTAGTACAGATTGCCGACAAATGCTGAGACATGATTTAATCACCCTTTCATAATAGGGAGCTGAGAGACTTGTAGTTCAGTGAAGGGGATAAAGGAATGTAGTGCCTTCTTAACAGTTTGTGCTGGCCAAGATGTTGAAGTATAAACCATCCCCGGGGGCCGGGGTAACACACTCACCTCCCACCTCTGTGGTGTGCAGTTCAGACCTTCTGAAGAAAACTTGGTAGTTGCTTACTGTTGGTCAGCAGTTTACAGTACAGAACCTTGACCAACTGTATGTACTAGTTTCCTATGCCCATAAAGCTACTTGTTTTAATATGACCTATACACTGTTGAAAGCAACTTGGGCGATTTTTTTTTTTACAAGGGGGGGGGGGGGGCACTATTGCCTATAAAAAAAATCAACTCTCAAGTCCAGTGGCAATGGGTGATAATAGACAATTACAGCCTTGATCTCGCTTGCCAGCATGTATAATGGCAAGAGAGCTTAAAATATTGGAAACACACCTTAAATTTGAAGAAATTATAAAATTTATCTTGTATTTTTACAGATTTCATTGCATTTGTGATCATAATTGCTATGTTTTATTGTGACTTTATTTCTCGTTAGCGGTATTCAATTGGGGAAGTACTAAAACGCATCTTTTTTCGGCATCCTGGAATTGCTGTGTTGAGAGGGATGTAAAACCCCGAAATATGAACTTTGCAAAGGTAGACAGGAGGGAGGAGGGGGACAACTAATAGGGAGGGGGGCGTTTGTACGGATAAATACGGTATGTTTCAGCCAACAAGATCTAATTTTCCCAATTAAGATCACAGTTAGAATTCACAACTACAGCCACAGTGATAGCAGTCAAGAGCATCAATGACTATACCACCATACATCCCCCAATCCCCAATACCTGTCTTCAAACCTGGTATTTGGTCGAATATTTTTTAATCATAAATGTAAGAGGCTTTGTAAGACTAGCATTAAATGCTTATAAACAATAAGGATTCACTCAGCCAAGTCTGTTTGTCAGTGCTCATAAGAACCTACTGTTCTGTGGATGCAGCACATTCAGCCACCACAGAATGTACTGTGCAACCTCTTTTATGTGAATGTGTTAACAGAGCCACAAGATTACGTTCGGATAATGGAAGACAGATTGCAATATAGCTTATACTTGACATGTCAAATCACAAAGGACCTATGTCAAATACTTGTACTTAACTAGTGTATTCCAGATAGAACAGCCTTATGATAACTGGTACTCACTCCTACTGAAAGGGGAACTCCATTCATTTCTACTAGGGGAGGGTCGGCAGCATATTTTCCATTTCAGTATCCTGTGAGTGCAAAACCGTACTGATTCCAGGATACTGAACATAAAATGTGTCCTTGTATATGCCTAATCAAACAGGCTTACTTAAAGGAAGAGAAGTTCATGTAAAAAAAACATGGCAGTTTTCCCTCAAAGAAATCACTATAGAAATGTACAGTGAGATAAGAGTTTGTAAATTCTACAAATATAGGGTTTGTTTCTAATATTTTATGTTTTTCCATGTGATGAGATTTGAGATGCTGTTTTTAAAGTGTCATTATGGTATTTACCGTAGCCGCACTCTGTAACGCTCATGCTTTTGAAAGCGCCCATCCACAATCTTACGTTATCACTCACAAATTGCTAATATGTCATTTCGAAGTAAACTGTCCCTATATAAACCCAATAATCTGTGAAATATGATTAATTTATATCCAATTTCAACAAAATTTTCCTTATTTTAGCAGTTACGGTATGTCAACTTTTATTACATCGAGATTTGTTTACCAAACGTATATTTTACTTCCAGTCGGTGTGTGCTAAAATGCGGTTTCCTTAAATTTGGGTTATTTTTATTTTTTTTTGAAACGCCCGGCTGGTTTTCATTGTCATAAACGCCCATCCCTAGCTTTTGCAAATATTTGGCCAAATTGCCCATGGGCGTTACAATTAAGCGCGGCACTGGTAAGAAAATGATCTTGATACCGGGATACCGGTGTTACTGACCCTGCCCGAATTTCTACTTACAGGAGTTTGACTGTGGTAACATTATACAGGGCTGAAGTAGAACTGTGTTGATAAACTGAATATTTGGACAAGAGAGGATCAGATTCTAAATATTTAATCTTAAACTGAAAACTGAAAAATAAACTGTGTTTCGATTGCTATTACATGTTTCACTACTCTTTATCTCACTGATCAGAATTGAAAATGGCCTCTGGTCAATTAATTAGTTGCAATTATCAGCCCTTTAGTTGCAGCCTTATCACAAATCAACTGTGGCCTGATTTATAAAGTAAAGCTAATTTCATATAGATAAATAATTATGTTGGCTTAAAAAATTAAGGTATCTACTGTGTGTGCTTAGATGTAAATCTTTTATGTAAACGTTTTAAAATTTCTTTATCGATTCGATGTTTTGCAATTCCTAGATAATTTTCTGAGGCTAATTGTAATTTCCAAGAGGAAATATTTTATGAAGAGTCATGAACCGTTTCAGAATGTTAAATTGTACTTGTCAGAGCACAGAATATACCATTTTCCTTTATTTTACCTTTATTTTAGTCTGAAGGGGTCGATGCATAACCAAATTTCACTACCCCCTGTGATTATTCTTTAAAACATTTAATTCTCCCAGCTGGGAAATATTTCTTCGATGTTAGAACTTTTCAGTGGTTATATTCTTTCCCTTTATAGTATCACAATTACACACTGTTATACCAATTGCTGATAAAAACCTTTCAGTTTTCAATGTATCATTAATCTCAAAATCGGATTAAAATGTGACTGTTGCTCACTTTTGTAAGAGTATGCGACATGTACACACCCAATATAACACAATGAGTAAAAAACACCAGATAATCCCTGCACACTCACCAGAGAAAACGATTCTGATTTGCTGTAAATCAGGCGATCCTGGCTGTTACCACGGGGACTGGCGACCATAGTAACAGTGCCTCCTCGACGCACTGGCATTCCCTGGCCAACGACAATTGTAAAATTTCTGTCCTGCCGTGGAAAATGGTGACATGCATTCAGATCACCACTACGAACATCAAAGTGTTTGCAAGAATTCAAATCTTCAAAATATAGGTATGTCCACACTTTCTTGGTTCATGGAAGAGTAATATATAGTTAGTTGCTGCTGAAACTGGCTTATTCTGTTGAGTTAGGTTTAATAAAGCAATATTCCACATTAATGTAAATGTATTTCTGACAACATGTGGTTATGTTCTATATATATGTATAAATCTCTATTATAGTTTGTATTCATATAGAAATACTGATTGAACAGGCGAATCATATGCACATGAGAATCCACTTTTCAGCATAATTACTGTATTGTTCTATTGAGTAATTTAAATGCTGTTCCTTGTATTGTCCAACGACACATGTTCCCATTTATGATCCAACTGAAAACATTCCAATAAAATACACCACTTTATAAACCCGTAAATAGTGAAATTTGGCAGAATGCTTTTTTTGAATTTGCCATTTATGCAACCAATAAGTATGTATGATCACATGTAATGGAAGTAAAACATTTATATAATCCATCAAAAAGTAATACTTTAGGGTTTTCTTGTAATGATCAGCATTAATATGCAAGTAATATAGTAAACTTGATAAAATGCGACAAATTACTTGCTGGATACAAACAACGATTATTTTAAGATATCAGCCAGACTGACCCGATAATAGTGTCACATATTTTGTGTTTGTGTATGACGATACCATACAATTTTTTATTTACAGAAATTCTCCAATTTTTAATGGATTGGTAGATATCTTTTTCACAATTTTGTTAGGGGCCATAGTGTCACAGTGGTAACACACTCGCCTCCCACCTCTGAGATTGGGGTTCGAATCCTGGCCTGACCTCAAGAAAGCTGGTACTGCCTTACTGTTGGTCAGCAGTTTACAGTACAGAACCTTGACCCACTGTATCATATACTGATTAATTCTGCTCAGGTTACTACTCGCCACAATAAAACTGCTACCAAGGTATCAGGCATGACATAAAATAAATCAAATTCACCATTTTGTTTAGATCGAAAAGCATTATAGTGGAGCATATATAGAACATTGCATCATATTATACCATTTTTGTATGAACATGTCCCTACTCTATATAAATATAGGAAAATAATCAACATCTGTCTCATTAATTTATAACATTTCCATTAATTTATTTTAGCCCAAGTTGTTTTTCCATCATTTTTTTTTCTTTTTCACTGCATTATTAAATAGATACACAGCCGCATAAAACATATAGAGTAAGAAATCTAAAATTCGCCACATATCTGAAATTCGCCACATGTGAAAATACTAATAAAATAAATGAATTGTGGTGAGATTTGTTGAATGTATAGTAAATTAAGGCTTTTTGAACTGAAAAATACCAATTTTGGACAAAAACATCATTTTCTTCATAAAATTAACTAAGGTTTTAGAGGTGGCGAATTTCAGATTCCTGGCGAATTTTAGATTTCTTACTCTAGTTCATGTTTCCATTATTATATTTTTACACATGGAAATTTTTGTATTCATCTTGTGCAACTGTTGACTATAATACAGATGCCACAGCCAACTTTAATCAATGGATTTATAGTTATGGGCAACTTTCCTAGAGGGTTATTATAAGGTTACAAACTGATCCAATCAGATATACTAAGATTTGAGCCTTTATTACACTGAACAACATGGTGATTTTTTTTTTCAAAATTAGACCTGAAATAAGGAAATTGTGATCATATATTAACCAGAGATCGATTTGCTATTTGCTGATGAATCCCATTCATACCTTAAAATTTGGAGAAATTCTTCAAAATAAAAATCGTACCGTCTCATACTATCGTGTCTTGTATTGTCACTAGTGTGTACAGTCCTCAAGACAAAAGTAATTCTAGCATGACATGGCTGTGTCCGCGATTCTGATTGGCTAACCAAGGAAATATTTCATTGTAAAATCAGTATAACCCTTGGCTTTCTATTTGAAAAATTTGTTTGAATAGACATAACCCTCATTCAGGGTTTATAACCTCAAACCATGGTAAAATTCTGTCTGTACCATGGTTTGTTTGGGGTTATTCCTACATTTACTCTGAAATAAATTTATTTACTGATGCCGGTGCCCCTCTCTGAATCATCCATGTTTTCCTAAGCACCCCTCCTCCCCCAATGATTCCATGTTACTGCCTGTATAGAGTAAGAAATCTAAAATTCGCCAGGAATCTAAAATTCGCCACCTCTAAAACCTTAGTTAATTTATGAAGAAAATGATGTTTTTGTCTAAAAATTGGTATTTTTCAGTTCAAAAAGCCTTAATTTACTATACAATCAACAAATCTCACCACAATTAATTTATTTTATTAGTATTTTCACATGTGGCGAATTTCAGATATGTGGCGAATTTTAGATTTCTTACTCTATAGCTTATATGTCATTATGAAGTAAGTTTACTATATTCAATTTTAACATAGTTTGCATTATTTCAACAGTTATTTCACATATTACTTCAGAGATTTGTTTATATCAACTGCACTTTATTTCCAGCTGGTGTGTACTAAAATGTGAGTACCTATATTCGGGCAATTTTTTTCAAGATGCCTGGATGGTTTTGATTGTCATAAACACCCATGCCCAACTTTTGCAAATATTTGGTCAAAACAACCATGGGTGCCTCAGAGAGTAGACATGGTATTTGTACATGATATATATAATATAGATATAGACAACAGATGGATTGAATATTTTGGAAAATGTAATGACTAGGCTTTTCCGTATAGGATCATGTGATCAGACATTGGGCAACAATCAATGGGTAAAATATCGAATAACAAATTGAATCCAAAGGTATTTACTATTTAGCCTATAAGTGATTCAAAGTGATTTTACAACTTTCTATGAAACAATATGATCCACTAAGTATAGGTAGAATCAGTGTGGTTTAAAATCTTTTCCGAAAGTCATGACAGCGCCTTTATTGGAAGTTTCTACTCTGACATATAAATATTACATTGTACAAATTACGGAAGCTAATTACTAATTATCTTATTTCGAGTGTGGCAATTACAATTTTACATGTTTCTACATTGTAATTAGCCACAGATATATATCTATGGCTGAAAACAGGTAATATGGGGGATGGACTATGGTCAACCAAATAGTCTGAATCCGGGGTACCGAAAGCGTTACGGCAGTTTTCATCAAAACAATATTGAAAACTACAAAAATGCAAGATGAAAGTGTACAATTTCCTCATGTTTAGGCTTTATTTCAAATATTTGTAGTGTCAGTTGACAGTTTTACTTAAAATGGCAGTATTAATAAACATCTTTAGCCATCGGTATCGGCAACCCTGTTCCAAATCAATAAATATCGCCAATATCGATAAACAAAATACCCCAAGGTACAAAGATGGAACACAGTCATTTCTTTCTAGCAGGCTGGTCCCTTCCAATGTTGCTATGATGCAGTACATTAAACAGCCTGATATCACTACCAAATACCTTTAATTTATAGTCAAATATTAGGTGCTCTATGTTCTATATAACTGCACAAATTCTTTGGTTCTCTGGTTGATCAATATCAATATATAACTGTTTACTATAAGAACAAAGACACTCATTTTTCTGAACAGGACTATCCTGTAAAATCCATGATTGCGGTCTCTTTATTCACTGCCTTTTACATACATCACTAATTTATTGCTCATCAATTACTACTGTAGTCATACTGTAGCTACAAACCAGATTTACCAGTCTTTATTATCCCACAAATCAGCACAGTTTTTACCAGGATATCATAATCCACAGTACCAGTACTGGTGTAATATCCCGGCTATAATGTGACACGTCAGTGTTACAAAATAAGACATCTCTCCCATCCCTCTCCAGTAGTACATCCTGATATTAGTGACATGAAGAGTATATAAATATATCCCCAGACATGGTTTCAATCTGTGGATACTAGAATTCCAAAGCAAATAGCCTTATGTAGCCAATACTCATCTTCTTTATGCTACATATATGAGAAGCCATCAATACCTGTTTTCCATAATGCAGATAGTTCCAGGGACGGTCAAAATTTCATCCCTAATTACACCACACATGAAAATTGCTGTTTCCACTTGTAGCCATATGTGAAATCCAATTTCTAAAGACACTAAATACAAACAATAAGTGTATCTGACTCATTTTTTATCTAAATCATCACCTTCACTTGCACAAAAACAATATAAAACTCCATTATAGAAAATAACAACAAAAAAGGGCACAATTTTCACATGGAAAGTGTAAATATGCAGTAGCAAGCATTAAGCATTAACATAGAACAAGTACCAGGAAACTACTGAAAAGAAAAGATGATATTGGCGAGTAGTGTAATGAGACTTGGGTGCATTGTTAATTTACAACCCCAGCCAGCAAGGTCCCCCTCCAACAGACTTAACACCCTCCCCCCACCCACCTTTAAAGCATGCACTCTCCTGCCTGAAGGGTTGAGTTTACCCATATATGGGGGTTTTGGCATAGCTACATTGTCTACTATTTATTGCCTCCTGCTAACAACAACAACACGTGTGGCCTTACCTAAGGCTTAAATTTGTCTACCAAAGGATTTCAGTGTTGACAGTAGAGTAAGAAATCTAAAATTCGCCACATATTTGAAATTCGCCATATGTGAAAATACTAATAAAATAAATGAATTGTGGTGAGATTTGTTGACTGTATAGTAAATTAAGGCTTTTTGAACTGAAAAATACCAATTTTTGGACAAAAACATCATTTTCTTCCTAAAATTAACTAAGGTTTTAGAGGTGGCGAATTTTAGATTCCTGGCGAATTTTAGATTTCTTACTCTATATGATTACAAGTGCAATTAAGTTGTGACAGAAGTAGTACCAATGTGGTAAAAAGTATCAATACACAGTAGTTTAGCAGAAAGGTGATTAAACCTAATCCTTGCCAAAAAAAAGGTCTGGTTTCTGGAATAACAGTTTTCCTCCATTGAAACAGAGATAAAGTCACAGAATGGTGACATTGAGGCGTAGGAATTAGTAGTTGTTGAAAAGTTTTAGTAGTTGCTGACTACAATAATAAGAAACTCCCTGCCCTTCACCCTGCCTGAGTGTATATTTAAATATAGCTCATGCGAGGATGGAACAACTAAGGCTGTGACGAGTGGTTAAAATCCACCCCGGTGCACGAGCTACTCAAATTTGTCTCACAGTTCTGTATTCCCGTGTTTTAGTATGCACATTTTTTCCTCTTCATAAACAAGATGGTGGTTTCCGGAAACGATGTCTTTGCATTAAAATAGTGGTGGAAGGTAATTAAAACTTATTATATTGTTATAAAATGTGGAGTATTATATAAAACTTCCCAATATACAAATAATTCTGACATTTTGCAGTGTTGTCATGTTTTGTAGTCCTAAGAAACGTTACCAAGTGGGTGACAATATAATATAATACAGTAGTTAATGACTCTAAGTGGACCAGAAAGTACTCAAGCTCTTCCCAAATTGACCTCAATCGAGAATACCGACCATCCGGTCACAGTCTTAGTAATAACCATTTCAAACATTTCGAAAAACTAGCCACATGCTAGAAATGCTGTCTTGTGTCAAACACGTCCTACCTAAATACAACTCCTAACTTATTTACAGTGAGACTAGCATGCAACAGTGTTATCTGCTGGTGTCAGTGGTGAAGGATTAGAGAGTTAAGAAATAAAACTGTAATTATGTATTACGTTTAAATTTCACTGAAATTCTGACACTGGTGTAAGACCAATAACAAAGAATTATCAAAAGAATATACCGTAAATGACCTATTTAGCGCATCCGCCCTTGTAACCGCACCCTACCTCTTTTTCCCGATGACAGTCCACAATATCCACATATTTTTTTATATATTGTACGTATTTTTACTTAATAAATTGACATTTTTATCATGACTTTCGAGTTTGTTTTCATCTACAGCCTTATTTACAGGAAGTGGGTATTTCTAAATGTCGAAACACCGTTTTTCTACCGGATTGACCGAAACTTCATCCCGGAAAGTGTTTCATGATGGGTGCGCTAAAAGGGACATTTTTTCCCAACAAATATTGAATAAAAATAGACTTTGCTTAGCGCACTGTGCGCTAAATAGGTCATTTACGGTAATGTACCAAGCTCAAAGTTTGTTTTTTTACGTTCCTTTCAACAGCAAAGGCGGGGACAATGGTGGCACATTGGTAATGCACTCGCCTCCCACCTCAGAGATCAGAGTTCAAATCTCGGCCTGACTTCATGTGGGAAAGCTGGTAGTCGCTTGCCGCTGTTCAGCAGTTTATGCTACAGAACCTTGACCAACTGTATGTATTAGTTTCCTCTGCCCTGCCAACTATCCACTAGTGTGGATCGAGTGCCATTTCGAGGATCGATATAGAATGAAAATTTGGGGTGGTGGATCAATTGATATTATATATTGATATATGCTTTCCTGTGCTTTAGCTGTCAGGTTTTGTATCTCTTCTGTGAAACAAGAAGAATGTCACTAACAATGTAAACAAACATGGTGCCAGACTTGAGCTAGTTTATTTCTGTTGTAAGTGTGCTTTTTAAGGAGTTTACACAATAAATGTTTTTATTTAAGCATTTAAAATTTCTCTGTTTAGTATTTTAATTTTGTCTGTTTCTTATATGTGGTTTCGATATTGAAATGCTGGTAGCATATGTCGATATCGGCAGTTCTGTGGGATGATCGATCTATATTGAAAGATTGAGCACCAATCCCCACACTTTTAACCACTACTATATAATCAACAATAAAGTACTTCGTGTGATGTAAAGCACTAAATAATTAAATCAACAGCCAAGACCCTCAGTGAATTCATCATGTTATTATGAGATAGACGAGAAGCCACAACCACAAAGTTGTGAGCCAAGTGAGCCATACTGACCACTCAGTCACTGAGGTCTTCCTAAACATAACTACATAAGAATATCACAAAGTTCAAAGTAAAAAACAAGAGCACTCAGAAATCACATACCTCTAACAAGGCAGGTAATAGTAAGTAAATGGGAAACCTGGATTATTATTATTTTTTTAGTATGCAGACAGTAATCCAGATCACTCTCAAAATTTAATGGGATCTTAAACGGACCATTAGACCCATCTTCTGAAATTTTTTCATGAAGGTCCAAGCAGCTGTACCTGCGTAATCCTGCTAGTAAACAAGCAAACAGACAAACAGTCATGAAAATAACACCTCCTGGGCGGAGGTAACAAAGTAATTCCTGTCTTTACTCAGTGACCAATCTTCACATTGCTCTCCTGGACACATATGCATGGCTACCGTACAAATTCTATGTGAATCCTCAGAACAAGGCTATATCACGTCATTTAAAAATTGGCATTTAATAATTATAGAGTAAAAAATATGAAATTACCACAGTACCTAAAATTCACAGTACAAGAAAACATTTTGCTTTAAATGAGAAAAATTCTTACCAAATTTCAAGTTTTTATGACCCTATCTGGCTTTTTCCTTTCATTTGATAAGAATTTTTTGGTGAGTTTACAATTTTCCAGAAAAAAGTGGAGAGAAGTCCTCAGGCAGTGTATCTAGTATATCTAAGCAAGTCTCACACTTCTTGCTCAGAGAACTGAAGGTAGGGAGGGGGGAGGAGGGGTTAGTGCTCATTAATAGTTCGCTGTCATTATAGTATACCAGGAAATACCCTCTCCCTATCTAATAGCATAGCAGACTGCCCTACCTACACAACAAGTAAGGAAATTTGCAGATCTTATTTACTCAGCAAAAGACACATATAAACACACACATACATGTGTACTAATAGTCTTGTCTTACTCAAATCAGTCAGAAACTGCTGAACATTTTTGCTCTCAAATCTGTGACAAAACAAGTTCAGTGGAATAAATTGATATAGAGTAAGAAATCTAAAATTCGCCACATATCTGAAATTCGCCACATGTGAAAATACTAATAAAATAAATGAATTGTGGTGAGATTTGTTGACTGTATAGTAAATTAAGGCTTTTTGAACTGAAAAATACCAATTTTTGGACAAAAACATCATTTTCTTCGTAAATTTAACTAAGGTTTTAGAGGTGGCGAATTTTAGATTCCTGGCGAATTTTAGATTTCTTACTCTAGAACTTCTGTCACAGTGTATGTTCTGGTTTTTCCCCCCAAAATTATCTCTTCCTCCTTGTACCTGAGGTTTTGCCCATATGAAAAATTTCATAAAAATCTGCTCCTTATCCTTATTGGAGTAATGTTAACCAGAAAGTCTGTAATCATTAAAATTATATTGAAAATTTTGAAAATTCTGGGGCTGATTTCACAAAGGGATTTAAGTCCAGATTTAGACTTAAATTTAAGACTTCGGTCTTAAATTTTGTCAACAGAATGTTGAGTCTGTGGTCTTAGACTTAGGGGATTTCAAAAAGCAGCTAAGTCCATGAAATTGCTAAGTCTGGGAGGTAGTGGGCTTAAATTTTGTAAAGAGGACTTAAATATGGCCGCCATAAACTTTTCTCCACTTCAAAATTTGAAATGGCTGTAAATAAAGTTAATTATACAGAACACCTTACTGAAGTAGTCTTTGGGAAGTTTATATGATGTAACAAGGTTTTCTATTTCAAAACAGCACTTATCCTTGTACAAAATGCATCAAATGAAGGATATAAAAGGTCAAATGACACAAAAAACCACTGTGGTTATTTGATAAACTTGGACTTAGCTAAGTCACCCTTTGTGAAATCCATTTAAGTCCCAGACCTAGCTAAGACCAAAGTCTTAGATTTAAGTCCAAGACTTAGCCAATAAAGGGACTTAGTTTAAGTCCTTCAGTGAAATAAGCCCCTGAATTTTTTTTGCATCTTCTGGATCTTGCCCAAATTAATTGAATCAGTTTTTCTTTTGGTCAGGCCCTATCCATATAAAATATTTAAGAAAGAAGCATTCACAACTGTTGGAGACAAAGAAACAAACACAACTAAAACATAACCTTCTAGTATAGACAATTAATTAGTCTCCACAATTTATATGTGAAGATATGAAATTTCATTGATACATTCATGCCACAAAGACTACTCTATAAAGAGTAATGGCAGAGAAGCATCCAGTCTTGTATCAGTTATATAGAAAGCCATGTTTATTTGGTAATATGTTCCTAAATCATCAATAGTTAACATACCATTCGATGGACCTTAGTTAATATTTAACAATAACTGAATAAACGCACAAACAAAAGGATTATTGATAAAGTAAGGAGACTTCTTTAATAAACCACAAAAATCAAACAGGTTCTGTGGAATTTTTTTTTTCTGTTCTTTAAGCTCGATGAAATAGATTCGATCCAGGACCTAAAAATCAAGGGTATCGTTTCACTATCATTTAACCAGGCTAAGGATTCCCTTGTCATTAATTTGAAACACCAGATAACAATGTAGAGTAAGCTGCACAAAATTTGCCACAATATTTAAAATTGCCCTTAACACAATAGGAGCAAAGTTTGTGGAAACTAATAAACTATACATAAGATAATCTAAAAATGAAAGGCCTGAAACAGTTACAAGAATGTCAATTATGAAAAATTTCCTTTACTGAGGTGATCTTCTTTTATTTTTACTCTATCTTCATTTATTCCTTAGCTCTGTAAAGGCTATTGTTCAATGTATACATGTGTATTTCTGAATACCCAATATCAAACTCTATTTCTAGCCAGTTAACTTTAGCACCTATAGCTTTGAGTAGTTTAGTTATAACACAAATAGACTGTAACAGAATAAGGAAAAAAACTATTGTATGATGTCTTAAAGTACAATGACGCTACATTATTTTGGGGTAATTAGACTCAGGTTTCCCATTAGTATTTCATTTCTAAGAAATTTCTACTACAGTAACTGGGCTCTGTGTAAGTAACAACATGTATTGCTAAGATGAGCAATACCTCTGTGTCAAGGTACATACTAAACTTTGAAAGGGCTCGATGTTGAGTAAAATTATTATCCGCAAGCAACTGACCCGAATTATTTGTACTCGGTCACTGCCCTAATCTACACGGGAATACTCGATCTGGAAAGAACGCCAATAATCCCAGCACTGTTGCTCAAATTTTTGGTTTGGATAAATTAGTTTAGAGGCTAACATCAAAACACTGTATATCTGCAGCTAAAATTGGAACTTCGCAATAATAAAGGCTCTAGTTGTATAGAGCCTACTGTAAGACTGCAATGTAGTCTATGTCACTACAGACTGTACTGTAGTCAATTATGAGCAACTCAATTTTCATTTGAATTGAGACAGAACTCCTTGACTGAAAAATAAAGCTAGAAGAACTTAGCTAATGCTTCATATAATATTCAATTATTCATAAGGGTACAACAAAAAGCATCTTAAAACAAATGCTCTAAGACACTGGAAACACTGTCTTGGTCTACCCGGGACATTTGTTTCAGGTTCCAGAGGGAAAAAGGATGTCAATAATGGTAAATAGGGATACATAGATATATGTATCTGTGAAGATATATTTTTTTTCTCGTTTGGTAATTTACATGTTATATACACCCATCAAACATCTGTTATTGACAAATAATAAAGGTATATAACACTTTATGCAAAATAAGACACATAAATGTATTATGGATTTGGTCATATCTGTATGCCCATCAAAGACTTGCAATTTTGATTTTGTATTTGAGACAAGTAATTGATCTCAATAATACTAATATACAATTTAACAGATGACTTACAGGAAACACAGGTTATTAATGGTAAACTTGTACAGTTACATTATCTGGTTTTATCTTGTATGTACTGCATATAAAAGTGTCCTTGAAGGTTATATATAAGGCTTCCTAAGTATTCTGTTTCACAAAATTAATCAAATATACATGTTTATTAATTGTAGTTATCTTGATGACCATTAAATACCTTAAAGGCTTCACTAAAATTCCATGGCTTTGAGCTGTCACCATCAAAATCTGAATACCCCTCTCCACTACTAAACACTGTGTTAGTGCTCTCCGTACTTTGTTGCCTCGGTAACTGAGCTATTTCCCCTACGACAGTTTTTTCTACTTCATAAGCATCACTGGTTTCTACCGTCACTGCTCCTTCTGCTGCTATTGTTGATACACTATTATCTTCTGTTTCTTTTAAGGAAGATTTCCAGTTATCCAACTCAATGGCAGTGAGTTTCAGGTGTCTCACCACCGAATTCATCCTTTTCAAGATGGCCCATTCATCAACAGGCTCAGGAGAATCTAAAAATGTAGAATGAGCTTGTATATTCTGTTCATCCATTATTTCTACTCCCTGTGGAGTGACAGTACCACTTTTATCACTTTCTGAAGAATCCTCCTCTGAACTTGAGGAATGTAAACATTTCAGTTTCTCGAGTAGTTCCAAGCGTTTCCTCCTTTCAGCTGCAATTCTCTGTTGTTCTTCATCCAGCATTTTCTTGATATCATTTTTGTTGAAATTCTTTGCTTTCACATTTTGTCGCCTGACTGTCACCTTTCTCTCTTTTCCATTGATCATAAAGTTGGTCACAGATTCAATAACTTTGGGTTCTAGCTTGGGTTTCTTACTAAACCTTCCACTAAGAGATGTGTTGATTTCAACAGTGTCCTTCTTTAAAAGATCTTTAAGCTTCAATATTTCTACATCCTGGTCATTTTTGATCTTGACAATCACAATGTCTTCTTCTTTCTGTGGAGATGTGGCATTTTTGTAGATTTTTTTCCTGTGTGAGTCGCTGCCACTCAATGTGAGGTCATGCAACAGAGCATCACTGGTCTGTTCTTTTAATTCGATCATCAAAGTATCATCATCCCAAAGAAAACCACGGTTTGTGACCCCTGAAGTTTTAGCCATTTTAAGAGAGTTTCTTTTATATGCTATTTATCAGTGGGAATTTACTCTATTGTATAGTTCTAATCCATCTCAGAAGATTTCTTAATCCATTCTATTGTGATTTTAATAAAACAAAATCTCAGATTACTATCTGAATTCCTTACTTGAAACATTCTTGAAACTATGTATTGGTTATTTTAGTTCATTTAAACATTGTCCCTCAACATTTCCTATATATTAGTGCACAGTTTGAGATATAAACACCACTCAAAACACAAACAACCCAACACCCCTGTCAAATATATCCCTATACGATTTCTGTAGCAGTTCACAGTCTGCCCATATAAGTAATACCCATTCATACATTCTTCACCAGACAAAGAGATGGTGGCAAAGTTTTAAATGTGGCATAAATACTTAACATAAGTGACTGATCAACTCATTTTGTCACCATCCAACAACTTTTACAGTGGCATTGTCTTGTTCTATATACCTGCTAACTGATGCAATTTCAGTGAATTTTTATCCAATATCTTAAACTTATAAATCAGGCACTGCTCCAATAAAACTATTAAAAACTCTTAAGAACAAATAGATCTACTTTTTCAATTGCAATATTCTTTGCATGATAAGGAGATAACTATAACACTTGATAACATGAGACCTAGAGCGAAAAAAAAAAATATTTTTCTTCAAAGCTCAAATTTTTAATGTACGGAAAAGGCAAAAATAAATCTTTCTTTGCAGCCTGTTTTCTTTATACATATGCAATTGTATTTGAGGACACATTATACATATGTTAGTAATGTTTCTGAAACTATTTCATGCATAACTTTACTTGGAAAGCCACTTATTACACAAAAACTCTACCTTATTTAGCAAACCAACCCTACTACATTCCATACACCTAAATTATGTAAAAGAAATTCAAGGTCCATATTGGGTAAAAGTGAATTGTGCACAACACAAGAAGTTGTAATAAGAAGCTTTCCACACTGATACATACGGTTTGACTGATTTAATTAAGGTTTTCCCATTACTGCGAAATACAACACCCTGTTTGGAGAAGTTAGGACACACCTTAATGACCAGAGAACCAAATATTTTGGAGATTTTATAGGTATACTTAACCTCAATTAAATCTCACAACTTGCCAGGTACTGGTACTTGAATATTCATTTATCCTGAAAACTTTGTCATTCTTTCATGCAACTGATACCTTAAAATAGACCAAGGTCATATACACGATAAAAGCCAAAAGACACTAAATGTTTATGTTATTTAATTATTAGTAGGGATGGGTCGGTAGGCCCAGTATCTTGGTATCGAGACCAATTTACTAAAATACCGTGATGAGATTTTACAACTACCACTTCACTTGTCAACATATATAATGGAAGGAAGAGTTGAAATATTTGAAACATACCCAAAATCTGAAGAAATTAGAAGCTTTTATCCCTAATTTTTATGCACTTGCAGATTTTATACAGTACTAGTGATTATGTTGAGCAGAACTTCCATATTTTAGTTACGATGGTTTATAACCTCAATCTCACTTGTCAGCTCATATAATTAAAGGAAAAATTAAAATATTGGGAACACACAAGTAATCTAAAGAAATTGTAAGCTTTCATCTCATATTTTGTGCATTTGGCCACTTTTCTTGCAATGTCGTCAAGAGGAAACGTCCATGTTTGTTTGGGTAGTACTAAGATGCAGGGTCCCAATGTACAGATTTTTGGTACCAATCCATCCCTAATTATTAGTAATATCTACCGTATTTATCCATATAAACTGACAGGACATGAGAGTTGATTTTTTTAATATGTAATAGTAGCCCCCCCTTTTGAAAAATGCATCGCCCCCGGTAGTGGTGTCATCGTCTGGTTATATGAGGTCTCGATACCGTGAACAAAACAGTGAGCGATATCGCGGTGTCATCGTTTCACAAATTAAACCTAAATTTGATCTTCAAATAATGTGCATTAACAACTAATACTGAAATAAAATAGATTTTATGTTTCATTTGTGCTGTTAGTTGTTAAAATGGTGGATATTTGAAGCAATAAAAAGTAAACAAAACTTACGTTTTTTCACCGTCTTTTCACTTCCTGTAGGAAGTGGAAAGAGTCATCACCATAGTTACATCATAAATCAAAACAAAACCGCATAAAAGTAGAGATTAGATGAATATTTCACCATATTTTTATTAAATCCCTTTGAAAAAAAGCTAAAGTTAATGGTTGAATATGTTTATGAGATGAATCACGGATGATCATTAATCCTCGATTATCATCCATTTTTTTCATCACCGGTGAATCTGCGATATCGCCGCTCATGATGACATCACTACCCCCGGGGCGTTTATACGGATAAATATGGTAGGTAACACCTTTCTATACTGGTGTCACAAGCTACAACCAAGTGGGCTCATCTACCGCCGATTGAGTTTCAACCACAATATCTATAGTGGTTAAGTTTAGTTTTATTGTGTATTTATACTCAGTGCAAGATTTCCACGTAGTACAGGAAAAATACAGTAAGCAGACAACTATAAGATCAGTGGCAACATCTCGAGGATTACACTAATCTACTTTAAGATATTACTTAACAGAGAACTATTTATAATATTAACCTTTCATTTTATTATCCACCGCAATAAATTTTTGGCCAGTATAGGGGGATATATAGAGAAGGATATATATTTTTTGTATACAACGGCGCCTCCGTACCATGGATAAGAAGTGTCCATAATTTCTGGTTTTTCACTAATATCTCAAAAACAAGCAATCAGTGCCCGTGAATGGGCTCTGTGTCAGCTGACTGTGTGTTTTTAGTTTCAGAGTAGAAGTGACAGAAGAAAAGGACACAAAAGTTGTGTCCTGGAAATGGTGTTCAGAAGGAAAGTAAGAAGGTAACTGTTCAGGTGTAAAAAGTAAGTTAAAAACATATTTAAAGAAACTATTCCAAATGCAATAGTTTTAATTTCACTATGTTATAACTGACCCCAAAATAGGTGAATAACATACTGAAACTAAATAATCTAAATGCAATACTTTTCAAGTTATAAGTGATTTACTCAACAGTGATAACCTAAAAGTAGCAATTACTCAGCTATGCCATGAGCTACAGGTCTGAAATTTTACTATGTTATGGCTGACCCAAAAGTAGCTGAATAACATATTTACACAAAATTCTCTAAAAGCAATAGTTTTCAAGTTACAAGTGATTTTACTCATGATGGAAGTTACTGAAAAGTCCAAAAGTAGCTATTACTAGTGCTACGACTCGGTCCGCAAAAATCACTCGATTATCGCCCACATGTGATCGATGCATCATTCGATGCATCGGCAGACATTAAAATCATACAAAACTTACAGAGTAAATAACTAATCCAAATTTTTAGATAATATTTTTGTACATTTCAACAATTCTAAGGCGATATCTTTGGGACAAAAACTGCTCCATGTTTATTTTACGGAAAATCACTTCCTCTTCATTTGATTTGACTGGAAACATACTATAACTCAACCCTTTTTTGGCATCCCGAATTTTGGTTTTTTGATCGATGCATTGAAAGTAATGCCGTCATCGATCAATGCATCGAATGGACCACTAATCGGCGCAGCACTAGCTATTACTCACTTAGCTATTGAGATAGACACCCAAGTTACTCACCATGTTGTAGCTATGGAAAAAGTAGCTGAATAACATATTTTAACAAAATGCTCTAAATGCAATACTTTTTAAGTTATAATTGATTTAGTGCATGATTTCATTAATTTTAATGTATTAAAAATTATTTTAAAAATTCATAAAAAAATAACTAAGAAAGATCCAGGTCTGACACTCACACAAGGGAATCTACTTGTGACCTAGTACATATGTGCAAGATATTAGAGAAATACCTGCAATAGTCACTGAGAAAATTGTGATAAAGTGTTAAAATTTTCACACTTAGGGTGGGGGGTACCTCACTTATAATGGCTCTCGCAAACAGACAAACAAACAGATCTGCATGCTTTGAACACTTTTTCATGCTAGGTAGATAAGCTATTTTAAAAAAAAAACAGCATGTCTCTGGGCCTTGTAGTTTCGGAGGAGAAGTCGCTCACGCGTACATGTACGTCCATGCGGCAGAGTGATGCCATAATGTCAGCTGACTGACAAGTCAGCTGGCATAACTAGGTAACCTCTTAATAGGTATTATTAGAATGGTCATTTTACAGTGCTTCTGTTTGGTCTTGTTAATAAAAATCTATGCAGAAATGGCAGGTTAAAGATTGGGGTTTTATATTCATTGGTACCCATGTCTGTTTCACAGCCATTTTTACATTCTGGTAAATAATACAAAATGGTGGATAATAAAAGTAAAACATCCCTCATCAGACATTATAAAACAAAAAAAATATATATCATTAATGAAGATTAACAATATAATACTCATGCTACGCACTTGTATAATATTTTTATCTTCATTCACGATATATTTTTTCTGTGTGTGTCTTTTGGGAAGTTTTCCTATTATATACCTTTCATTGTTTATTTCTCCATTAAGGAGTTTCTATTTTTGGGTGCATTGGTTTGAATGGTTTGGAAAAAAAAATCCTGAATTTTTAACAGTCCTGTTTTCAATGATTTTGGGTTTGGATTTTTCCAAAAATAATATTAAAGCAGTATTTGGGTAAAATTGGGATAACCCAGCTGTCATGGCGGAGGTTTGCATTCTAGGTGTGCTTTCTAAGTTATACATTATCCACCTACCAATCGTTTGCGCCTCTTAAATATTGGTCCCCCATCCACACTTTTGGACATTTTCTTTTTGCTGAAAAATAGTCGTTTTTGTGAGCCCCGCAGATTATTGACCACCTTGTTGACAGCTTTTCGGAATTTTGTGTCCTCCTTTTGCTTCCTGTGTTTCTTCTGTTCCTGCAGGTACCATTCTAAGTCATAACGAGGCTTGTCCTCTTGAAAAGGAAACTGTGTCATCATACCATGAACGCTCTGAGTTAGTTTTAAACTAGTCAATTCTACACCATGAAAGTTATAACCATATGTGTCCGTGTAGCTGTCACGAGGAACATCCAAACTCTGGGCCCTCCTAAAGTCTTGATGTTTACACTTTTGGCACTTTGTTGAGGTAGATTTGGTATAACTCTCATTAATTACTTTGCCACATTCATCACAACATGGACAACCATTTCCTGCTTCATTTGAATGACCCTCAATATAACTTAAGCTTTTACTTCTGTTTTGCTGGAACTTGTTTTTCTTCACCACAGCAGATGAGCCACTGTCTGGTGACTCTTTGTCGTGGTTACTTATATCTGGGGCAGTGTCACTAGTGTTAAGAGAAGTTTCATGTTTTAATTTGTGACATTCTGTATTTGACCTTCGATCTGAAGGGGAATGAATAAGGCACTTAGTGCTTGCTTCTCTCATACCTCTGTTATTGTCACCACATTGACCTAATCCTTTGGTTCGTTTCTGTTCAATTTCTTTGATTTTGGCCTTTGTATAGGTCAACAACATTCCCAGATCAACACTTTGAGTCATAATTTGAGCACCAGAATTATGAGAAATCGGAGACATTTTTTCAAGCTTCCCACTTCTTGTTTTACTATATCTTGAGCCTGCTCTATTGATCAGCTCATGCTTTGTGTATCTACTGATATCAGGAAGATATCCAAGTTCATCATCTAAATGTATCACAGCATCGTGACCTTCAAATACATCAGGCGTATCTGAACTGTCAACAAAGTCCACAGCATCAAATTCATTTAAAGTATACACAGTTTCTGAGTCTGAATATCTTCTGCTCCTGCCATTATTTGACTGTAGTTTGGTTTTTGACAATGCTTCTGGCACCTTAGTCTGTTCATTTTGACTGTCTGACTTTAGTATTCTTCTGAGATGGGTTTCATCAAACGATTTTGACATTAACTGTTCTTGACTCTGTACTCTTTTGTCTACTGACTTGTTATACCTCCAGTGGGGTACCTGATGAGAGGATGTTGGCCACTTTCTCACTGAGCAGTCATGTGATTGTTGCACTACAGTACAATCTCTCTGAACATCCAATGTACAGGGATTCCTTGGTTTTTCTACTGTTGCAGGCGTTCCATGTGTATTCTTGTATTTTAGATGTAATCCTGATGTATCATTTACATTATGTGTATTACTCTTGTTTTGTTCAAGTTTGGCAGATGACGATGCTTTTCTAAGCTGTTTACCACCAAGATCCCTTCCTCTATTACTAGTACGGCAGCTTTCTAAGCTGTCAGAACTGAGACAATCATCAGAAGTCACTGAAGAAAGAGTCACTACGTCTTCATTTTCAAACAAATTTACAACAAAATGGCCCGTGTCTCCAGTAATTTTACTGGCACTAGGTGGATGACATTTCGTATTGTCCAGACTCCTTGAATAAACAGTGTTACTGAAATGTTTGATAAACAAACGATCTCTTGCTTGGTTTTTCTTCATATTCACATTCTTAATATTTTGAATGCCACTCCGACTGGTATCTATACCTGAGCTTTGTGAATCCTGAGAACTTCCCAAACTATGAATCTTTGCCCTGGCCCTTGAGTGTTCGGAAGTTTGATTTAAGCTTGGGCTACTGTGACAAAGCGTTGAATTCTTTTTTAATGATGGAGAGTACAACATTTCTGCTTTTATAGTAACCACTTTCCCATCATGTTTTTTGGAGCCATGCATTCTTCTGTCCACCTTATCATGCAGCAGACCTTGTACTTTAGTTTTTTTGACAGATTTACCATTTACCAAAGAATGAGAAACTTTTGCACTTAAGCTGTTTCCTGTATGAGAAGTGCTCAAAGACCTATATTTTTGCAGCTTTCTCTTCACGCTGTCATCAGACCTACCTGGAAATTTATCTGACTGTACCTGTTTGTTCTGAGTAGGACTTCTGTAACCTTCACTTCTTTGAAAGACATTTGGTCTTCCTGACAATGATATATATCCTTCTATCAAGTCACTTCCATATGAAACCATGGCCTTGGTTTTGCTTTTATTCAGTTTTCTTTTATCCACTGAAAGATTAACAGACTGACTTAAATTGGCATTGTAACTGGTTATATTTCTGCCCACTGGGTCATTTGCTGTACTTTCCTGATTAAAATAGCTTGGTCGGATGGCTGGACGCCGACCGCTGCCTTTGCTATCATTGTGCATTTGTTTTTCAAAAGAAGTTCCAGAAGTCTTTTTTGAATTCTTTAATATACCTGGCCGAGGCCATTTCATGGCAGTTGCTCCATTTGATTTATCATCGTAAATGTCTGGTGACAGTTCATGACTGATGCCTAGGTCCTGCTTTCTTTCAGATGTTTGGACTAATTCTGGTTCACTCTTGGATCTAATTTTCTTCTTTAATTCTCCACCCTGTGAAACAAAATAGCTATATCCGAAAGGTAAAGTGGGAATTTGCGTCAGGTTTTTGTAAGAATCTTCTTCTCTACAGCACTGACACAATGTAAGCTCACTTATGTCACCATATGTCCTTGAATTACTTAAAGGCACAAGTGAGTCTTCATCAATCAAACTTCTCAGTCGATCCTCTAATGGGGTAAATACTACACCATCACTGCCATTTGGATTTTGTGCTACCTTCAATATGGAGGATTTCTGATCATCAGTAGAATTCACTAGGCTTTCAAGGCTATAATCATGCTTCAGAATATTACCAGATATGGTAAACACATCAGCATTCTTTTCTGGACGGTTGGTATGATCATCCAACTGTTGCCACCTGGAGTAATCATCTGCCATAATGTCTGGTTTCTGGACAACAGGGGTTTTAATGCCATAACCTTCAGAAAACTGCTGCGATTTATCAAACAATCTATTATACTGAATAGGAATTGGGATGAAATACTGATCAGATTCATCGCAAATTGATGGTACCTCCAGTGAAGTAAAGCCTCTATTGTTAGATTCATACCACTTGTCCAGTTGGAAACCACGCCCAGAAAATCTTGAGGAATCTAAAGTGAGAGTTGAAGAACCACTGCTTTCACATGCTTTCAAGAAATCAGGCTGCCGTATATCTTGTTGATGGTGAACACTTCCCGCATGCAAAGATTTGCTCATATTATATCCAGTTTCATTGGATGTGGATGATTTGTCTGGCATACAAGAAAACTTATCCAATGGCACTGAGGGAAATGGTAAATCCCCTGACGAAGTTGTTGACTTTAAAAACACCCTTGAGTGTTTTGATTTTGAGCCAGTCTGTTTTCTTTCGTAATTAACATACTTTGGCACAGGGGAACATTGGTCATCTTGAAAGTATTTTGATTTTTCTGAATGGCTACCCTCAAATGCTTTTTGATGTTGTTTCATTTTCACTGACTCTTTGTCAATATTTATCTCTACACCTTTTCCACCTTTCATAGTAGATGCATCTTTGTACTTGATAGAGTTGACCAGTTTAGACTTTTGATGTTTTTGACCTTCTGCTTGCGGGTGTCCCAATGGTCTGAGGACTTTTGGCACCATATGAACACTCTGCGACATATATAACCCCGCAGTTCTATCAGTTTCCTTCTTCTCCTGGATATAATCTGTATTCCAAAATGTTTCAAAAGGTTCCACGTCAACTTGTTGTCCACCTGTTTGGAATCTTGGTTCATATCCTGAAGCCTGGCAATTATTACAATGACAGTGACCTTGGGAGCATAGGATGCCAGGACTGTGTGACTGTGAAACCAATTGTTTCTGTGAACCATAGGGTCTGCTATTATAAGAAAGAAAGTCCTCAACCTCATCATCTCTTGGATCAAACATGTTAATACTGCCATCACCAAGACCCACTGTACCGCTGGCATGCTGAAATGACTGTAGTGCATCTTGCTGGCTTGATTTTTGGGTCTTGTTTCTTTTACTGATATTCAAAAAAGCAATCTGTCGAGCATTTTTTCCTCTTCCATCTATTTTCTGATGACAAGTTCCCTCAGGCAGATTCCTCTGATCAGCATTTGTTTCACCTGGTTTTTCATATTTAGTATACCAAGCAGTGTACATAACTGTATGGAACTCAATTCTGCCCTTCTATCTTCATTTCAATTCTATTATTTCTTCACGGTTAGCTCTGCTACAACAATGACAGAAGATGGATGGAGATCTAATAATCATCCTAAACAGAACTTACTTAAATATCCATTGTCTCAAAATGCATATTGTGGTTCATAACCATAAACGGAGTCTATCTATCCACATTTCTTTAACAATTCTAATAATAATACACACATTATGGTACAGTAAATAATTCATGTATAGTCAACAGATGTATGTGTCAGATTATACATAAGTTACATGAATGTTCTACTTTCTGCATAAAGCCTGAAGACAGCAGATTCATTTCCATCATGACTATGCAGTAAATTCTTCCAGATTCCAGATTTAATTATGCTTAATTCAAGCACTGCCTCCCTGGATCAAAATCTTTCGTGATGGCACAATTTCACATAATCTCACATTTTCATGATGTGTGGCATATTTAAATATCCAGTGTACTAAAGACCAATTAGTACTGATCATTATTATCATCATCATCACATTAACTAAAACTGTTTAATACAACAATCTGCTTAGCTGTAACAGTGGTTGAATTATTTGCACATATATTTCACTTTGTATCTGTCATAGCCACTTTGTAACCTTTATAGCTCCATGTTAATACCATAAATTTAAAGCAATTCAAATCTTTTTTCTAAAATAAATAGGGGTAAATATAATATTCCACTTTATCATACCACAATCTGTTCACCATATAAAACACTTTGGAACTTACAACAGCTTTTAAATAACACATGTCAAACAAGATGATTCTCCAATTATTATTCAGCTGCCAATCAATTAGTATAATTCCTTCTATTTCTTCTGGTCGGATCATATCCAACACTAACAATACATCCAGCACCTAATCAATTTCCTCCCTTCTACTTTGGGCTTTTTATATTTACCTAAGAAGTAAAAGTAATCTATTCAGCCAATATAAAATTACAGTCTTTGCAATAATATTTGCTCCGAGTCTAAGATCATTGCTGTGAAATAACAGACTTTTAAAATTTGTGTGCACTTCAGTAAAGATACTGAATTGAGTTGGAATCCCAGGATTGATGACTTGGCAATGTCAAATTCTCATCCCTGTTCACTGGCATCAATAAACTTTCAAAACAGATGTTCAGTTCCTACCGCCCCTTATTTGTTTTTCTATAATTCCCCTTGTTAAGCAAACATCCCAAGTCATCTGTACTGCCAAATTATTGAAATAATGCAACAACAGGGGAATTTGTGTATTTTTTTCATAAAAGGGGAGGGGTTGGGAGGCAATACTTTGCTCAGTAAATGTTATTCTAGAGGGGGGGCCTATGTACTTTTGTTTGAGGGTGAGTAACAGCGTTAGCTTAAAGGTGACTGAGGGTAGTAAACCTAAGCACAATTCACACTTGATTTGCTCTCTTAACAGCATCTGGGGTCTGATCCAAAATGCTACTTCTGTATAAGGCTGAAACAACAGTGTATAAATTATTATTCGATGGCCATAATAAATAATTCAGCCGAAGAAGTGCTCCTTGAAACTTTTAAGTTATCACTGTGGGTTTCCTATAGGTTCCACATCTATACGACTGAGAGTTCCACTTTGAGAAAGATAATTTCCCAATGCAATATATTTTGAATATATTGATCAATTGAGTTTTTTTGGGTTTTAATATATTGATACAAAGAATCATTTCTAAGGTTGTTTCCAATAGCTCACTAGGTGGTATTTTAAACATATTCTGTAAATTTATAAATACCGCAAAAGTATAATCATCAATATGCATAACTTGCCTTGGATTTATTTGACATTTTTTAAATGAAATTTAATAGCTTTAATAGTAATCCTCTCTTGAAGCTATTATTATTTTAAAGTTTAACATTTAGCCATTGATAGTTGTTGAACAATGCATCTAAATGTGATAAGTTATCCTACTTATCCCCAACTGACCAGTTCATCCAGGTTTAACTCTACACTCTCTGAATGAAATCTCCAATTCAACCTGAATTTGATGTAAAACCTCCTGGTAAACTACTGATTAGGATTCACAACATATCTATGGACCTAATATCCTACTGGTGAATACCAAAGTACAGTCAGTCCTACCCTGAGGGGCAAATCCCAGGTCTTAAGTTTGTTATGCCCGCTATATAAACTCATAGAATTAACTAGAAATAGGACGCATCTGTGGCCAGATGCTGGATGTATCCACCGACAAAGGCCAACTAACATAGTTTAGAAGATAAAAAGCATTTTTCGTTAATAAGCAAGGTGAAAGCACTTTTAAGTTTGGCTACCCTTATTTGACCCTGTAGCAGGGGCCCAAGGTGAAGTCTGACCACATCAAAAGATTCGCAGTCCATGATTTCGTATAAGTCGTTTTCACATTGCAAACCTCTAGGACCAATAATAAGCAGGAGGGGCCCAAGGTGAAATCTGACCACATGAAAAGATTTGCAGCCCATGACTTCCTCTAAGTTGTTTTCATAATAATGAGTTATTTGTGAAATACTCGCTATCTGCAATACTTGTAGAGATAATTCGCATTTACTCATTTTGAGTAGGTGAATAATTAGCTACGGGTCTGAAACTTCACCAAGTGAAAGCTCTCTCAAAAGTAGGCAAATGAGTTATTTGAGAAAAATTGGCTATCTACAATACTTTTAGAGATAATTCGAATTTACTCATTTTCAGTAGGCGAGTAATTACCTACGGGTCTGGAACTTCACCATGTGAAAGCTCTCCCAAAAGTAGATGAATGAGTTATTTGATAAAAAATTGGATATCTGCAATACTTTTATAGATAATTAGCATTTACTCATTTTGGGTAGGTGAATAATTAGCTACAGGTCTGAAACTTCACCAAGTGAAAGGTCTCCCAAAAGTAGGTGAAGGAGTTATTTGACAAAAATTGGCTATCTGGAATACTTTTAGAGATAATTTGCATTAACTCATTTTCAGCAGGTGAGTAATTACCTACGGGTCTGAAACTTCACCAAGTGAAAGCTCTCCCAAAAGTAGGTGAAGGAGTTATTTGACAAAAATTGGCTATCTGCAATACTTTTAGAGATAATTTGCATTTACTCATTTTGAGTAGGTGAGTAATTACCTACAGGTCTGAAACTTCACCAAGTGAAAGCTCTCCCAAAAGTAGGTGAAGGAGTTATTTGACAAAAATTGGCTATCTGCAATACTTTTAGAGATAATTTGCATTTACTCATTTTGAGTAGGTGAGTAATTACCTACAGGTCTGAAACTTCACCAAGTGAAAGCTCTCCCAAAAGTAGGTGAAGGAGTTATTTGACAAAAATTCGCTATCTGCAATACTTTTAGAGATAATTTGCATTTACTCATTTTGAGTAGGTGAGTAATTACCTACGGGTGTGAAACTTCACCAAGTGAAAGCTCTCCCAAAAGTAGGTGAAGGAGTTATTTGACAAAAATTGGCTATCTGCAATACTTTTAGAGATAATTCGCATTTACTCATTTTGAGTAGGTGAGTAATTACCTACAGGTCTGGAACTTCAGCATGTGAAAGCTCTCCCAAAAGTAGGTGAATGAGTTATTTAAGAAAAATTTGCTATCTGCAATACTTTTAGACAAAATGCAGAATTACTCATTTTTAGTAGGTAAGTAATTTAGCCACAGGCCTAATTTAGATATAAAGCCTACCAATAGAGTACTGTGGTGCACCCTGTAATATACTTTGCAAACTCGAGAAGGCTAGCTATAATATTTTTTTTTGTTAGAGCGGTAATGGTGAAATCTCTCTACACACTACGGCTATCCAGTGGATACAATGATTTACTCAACAGTGAGAACCTGAAAGTAGATATTGGTAAGCTATGCCATGACATAGAGGTCTGCAATTTCACTCTGTTATAGCTGACCAAAAATTATGTGAATAACATATTTAAACAAAATACTGTAAATGTAATAGTTTTCACGTTATAACTGATTTACTCAACAGTGATAACGTCAAAGTAGCTATTACTCAGCTATGCAATGAGCTACATGTCTGAATTTTTTCTATGTTATAGCTGACCCAAAATTAGGTGAACAACATATTTAAGCAAAATACTGTAAATGCAATAGTTTTCAAGTTACAAGTGATTTACTCAATAGTGACAACCTGAAAATAGCTATTGCTCAGCTATGCCATGAGCTATAAGTCTGTAATTTCACGACGTTATAGCTGACCCAAAAGTAGGCGAACAACATATTTTAACAAAATACTCCAAATGCACTATTTTTCAAGTTACAAGTCATTTACTCAACAGTCAGTACCTGAAAATAGCTATTGCTCAGTTGTGCCATGAGCTACAGGTCTGTAATTTCACTATGTTATAGCTGACCCAAAAGTAGCTGAATAACATATTTACACAAATTTCTGTAAATGCAATACTTTTCCAATTACAACTGATTTACTCAACAGTGTGAACTTCAAAGTAGCTATTACTCAGCTATGCAATGAGCCACAGGTCTGGAACTTCACTATGTTATAGCTGACTCCGAAATAGGTGAATAACATATTGAAACAAAATACTCTAAATGTAATACTTTTGAAGTTATAAGTAATTTACTCAACAGTGATAACCTAAAAGTAGCTATTACTCAGCTATGCTATGAGCTACAGGTCTGAAATTTTACTATGTTATAGCTGACATAAAAGTAGCTGAATAACATATTTATACAAAATTCTGTAAATGCAATAGTTTTCAAGTTACAATTGATTTTACTCATGATGGAAGTTACTGAAAAGCCCAAAAGTAGCTATTACTCACTTAGCTATTGAGACAGACACCCAAGTTACTCACCATGTTGTAGCTATGAAAAAAGTATCTGAATAACATATTTTAACAAAATGCTCTAAATGCAACACTTTTTAAGTTATAAGTGATTTAGTGCATGATTTCATGACTTTTAATGCATTTTAGACATTTTTGTCTACCACAGGCCTAATTTAGACATAAAGCCTACCAAAAAGATAGGGTGGCGAGTCCTCTAGCATACCAAGCCACCTGCCAAATATGAAAGAAATCTGGAAAGAAATGTGGACTGTAGGTCGCTAACAAGCAATATTCCACATTTTAGACATTTTTGTCTACCACAGGCCTAATTTAGACATAAAGCCTACCAAAAAGATAGGGTGGCGAGTCCTCTACCATATCAAGTCACCTGCCAAATATGAAAGAAATCCGGAAAGAAATGTGGACTGTAGGTCGCTAACAAGAAATCTCTGCGGACGCGGACGAGGGCGCGGACGCGGACGACGACGATGATGAATCCATAGTATCCCCGCTTCGCGTCGGGGATACAATTACAAAACTGTTTCCATCCCCACTCACACAAAACACAAATTTATGTGAGATAGCAGTCACATCATCACTGATAACACAGAGGGAGGACATTGTCACACTGACATCACAAAATATCCCTACTGATGCTTATTTGGTCCTGGAATTCTTAAATTCCATACACCAGCTCATAACAGGTGAGCCAGAAGGTAGCTAGACTGCCAAAGTATAAGTTCTGGGATTGGATTTCAGTTACTCAAGATTTCATATTATAAACCCACTAGTTCTCCTCTTTTTTATAATGACAGCGTCAAAAAAAAAAAAAAAAAAAAAAAAAAAAAAAAAAAAAAAAAAAGGCAACAACTGATTTACTCAACACAGAGATTCTCAAAGTAGCTTTTGCTCAGCTATACAATGAGTTAAAGGGCTGCAATTTACTGTGGTATAGCTGACTCAAAAGTAGGTTCATAACACATTTAAACTTTTTTAAAGAAAATACTGTAAATGCAATAGTTATCAAGTTATAACTGATTTACTCAACAGTGATATCTTCAAAGTAGCTATTACACAGCTATGTAATAAGCTACAGGTCTGAAATTTTACTATGTTATAGCTGACCCAAAAGTAGGTGAACAACGTATTTAAACAAAATACTGTAAATGCAATAGTTTTCAAGTTTCAACAGATTTACTCAACAGCGAGAACCTAAAAATAGCTATTGCTCAACTATGCCATGAGCTGTAGGTCTGTAATTTCACTATGTTATAGCTGACCCAAAAGTAGGTGAACAATATATTTAAACAAAATACTCTAAATGTAATAGTTTTCGAGTTACAACTGATTTACTCAACAGTGGGAACCTCAAAGTAGCTATTGCTCAGCTATGCTATGAGCTATAGGTCTGTAATTTTTCCATGTTATAGCTGACCCAAAAGTAGGTGAACAACATATTTAAACAAAATACTCTAAATGCAAAAGTTTTCAAGTTACAACTGATTTACTCAACAGTGATAACCTCAAAGTAGCTATTACTCAGCTATGCAATGAGCAACAGGTCTGAAATTTTACTATGTTGTAGCTGATCCAGGGTTTGCGATTACGCCGTCCGAGTATGTTATATACGCGGTATTTCAGATTTGGACGCGAATTTCGGTTGTCAGTGCGTCCATCGGGACGCGATTTTTATGTCTGCTTCAGAAGCAAATTTCGGTTGGCTGTCCAACTAGGAAGCGTAGATATGCACAGAATATACATATATAACACTAAAGATAAGCCTTATATTTTAAAATTAAATGGTTTCGAGCAATTTCCAAGCGAGTTGTTTACATCCACCATTGTTATGCGAGATTTCATAAGAGACGAGAGCCAGGCGAGATCCTTTCGAAATGGCAGTGAGTGCTAGTATTGTACACTAGCAAATCCACTCGAAACATTATACATCTGATCGAAGAAAGCGTGATCTCTGCACGGAAACAATCAAAACGACAAACCAGAATGGTGCTTCTTGGGGAGACGCATTATACTAAATCTCCGAAATTCTTTATATTTTTAACCCCGGAAAGTCCCCAGGAAAAACAGTATACCTCTAGAACTACTCGATGAATTTTTGTCACACACAAACTGCAAATATTCGTCTTTCAAACAGTAAAAATATCATATTTGTAGCTTAAATAATATAATAAAAAAATAAATAAATTTCACCAGAATTACAACAAAATGAAGTTTGATGACTGGGGTTCATCTTTTTGATTTTCTGATGCATATTATGAAATAAAATAAAAAAACTGGAGCTATCTATAAAAGAATTGATTGAGGAATATGTGAAGATTATTACTTCTACCCCATTTTCACACCATGGTACCCCCTTTTTGATGTGCCAAAGGTACAAGGTACCCTATGTTTCATAACCCTAACGCAAACGCTGGACTCCGAAAAATAAGATCGGGACTCCATTTTTAGGAGGTCATGTAGTCCGTTGGACTCCATTTTTCAGAGGTTCTTCGCGAACCCTGTGATCCAAAAGTAGCTGAATAACATATTTACACAAAATTCTGTATATGCAACAGTTTTGCAGTTATAGGTGATTTTACTCATTACGGGAGGTACTGAAAAGTCAGAAAGGAGTTATTACTCACTTAGCTATTGGGATAGACACTCAATTTACTCACCATGTTGTAGCTATGGAAAAAGTAGCTGAACAACATATTTTGACCAAATGCTCTAAATGTGATACTTTTCAAGTTATAAGTGATTTAGTGCATGATTTCATGAATTTTAATGCACTAAAATTTTTTTTAAAAATTCATAAAAAAATAATTAAGAAAGATCCAGGCCTGATACTCCCACAAGGTAATCTACTAGTGGCCTAGTATATATATGCAAGATATGAGAAAAATCCCTGCAATAGTGAAAGAGAAAATTGTGATAAAGTGTTGCAATTTTCACACTTTGGGTGGGGGTACCTGACTTGTAATGGCTCTGGGGGACAGACGAAAGAACAGATCTGCATGCCTTGAACATTTTTCATCCTCGATAGTTAAGGTATCTTTTAAAAAAACAGCATGTCTCTGGGTATTGTAGTTTAGGAGGAGAAGTTGTTCATGTGAACGCGTACGCCCACGCCCCAGAGTGACGACATAAAGTCATCTGTCTGACAAGTCAGCTGACATAAAAAAACTACATAGCTGCATATACAGATTAAACCCCCAGATCAAAAGTCAAATATGATTTAATTTAACCTTATTAGGTCCTGGTGTCTTACATAACCATCTGAGCTTAATGTGTGTTTGGATTACCAATTCATTACTCGACCAGAATATTACCCTTATGTTTGACCTATTGCATATTAATTCTACCATGATTTCTGACATTTATATATTCTGGAAGGTCAGCTTTCAATTCCCTAGCTAGGACAAAAAATCATCAACAATACCATGACATTAGTGTAGTTATTTTACTGACATAAACACAGTTACACAATTAGTTTACAACTATTCTAAAATTTAATTTATTATTATGACTTAGTGATTAAGGTTTTCAAGTAGAGTAAGCACACTATATTTTACATTAGAAGCAAGATTTTATATGGCTGGGACTCAAAATGTATCATTTGTTGTCAAGTTTCGATTTTGTTGAAGTTCTGTGAAATCCAAATACTTATGAGACTGATAGCAAAATAATTAATAGTAAAGCCTATGTTATTATAATTAACACTTGCAATTTATGGTGTGAACAACTCCATAAAATAATTTTTTTTTACCCAAAGTACTGTCTACTTTTTCAAGAGTACTCTTTTCAATAGAACAACTAGTAGTTGCCTGATTATCTTGTTTAAGTTACATAAAGTGACTCACTTTTTGTGAGAATATTTGCAAAATTGTCGCTATTAGACAAGAGAATTTTTTCTTCTATTGGGGATACCTTATATCAGTACTCTTTATGTTTCTGCTTAAAAGCCTGTATATAAAAACAAGTTAAAAATCATCATCACTGCATTAATCCAATGAAAAAGGGGGTATTATTTTTGTGATATTGTGGAGGGTTCAGTAAACTGCCCTGCACTCAGTAAACCACTTGAAATATGCAGCAATGTAATTATAGGATGGTCAATACATGGGATGCCACCTGTGGCATCGCTCAAACCACCTGATTTTCGACTCTAGCCTATATAAGACCCTCAGGTCTAGGGTCTAATTGACATATGGTCTCAGATAATGCTGGGATCATGTTTGTAAACTCCACTATTATCATTAAATGCAAAACTATAAAGTTAATTGAAAACATCTCAGGATTTTCCCAGTGTTATCAAGGTGAACATAAAATTAGCAAGCCACAAGGGAGGATAGATAAAGCATGGTATGGAGTGAAGGAGATGTTTGAGAAAAGCTTTTACATTATATTTTGGTTATATTTCTGCAGATTCATGTCTACTTTTCTTCTTTTTATTTAATATTTGATTTTAATCTGTTGGATCGGACAACCTCTAATGAACAATATTTGTTTGCATTTTATGGATACAAACACTGACAGGCAATACTGTGGCGATCTCCCACCCCAATAGTCTCTGATCTCAAATCTAAGTTGTTGTTTTTTTCAAGTCTAAGACTTGTCTTAGACTGCCACTATTTGCCTAATAATACCTTAGTTGCATGTAAGCAACTTATTAAAACAAATGGCCAACTGACACTGTGAAAAGCTGCTAGACCTGTTGAAAAAGCACTGGAAAAGTAGTAAAACATGTGACTTGTCCAAAGAGAAAAGGCAGCTTGTACAACTGAAAAGATCCCCCTTCTGACATGTACGTGTCAATTGGATTCAAAAAGAATATTCTGCATAACACCATGCACTGGTAACTCTTCTGCATTAGATGTTAGATTTGTACAACTAGTCTGGGCAATGGTGACGCAGTGGTAACACACTTGCCTCCCACCTCTGAGATCAGAGTTCCAATCCTGGCCTGACCTCGTGTGGGAAATCTGGTAATTACTTGCCGCTGGTCGGCAGCTTGTAGTACAAAACCTTGACCAACTTTATGTACTGGTTTCCTTCACTTAATTGAGCACTCGATGCCACCATATCAGGGCAATGAGGGCGCTGTGGTAACACTCACCTCCCCATCTGAGATCAGAGTTCCAATCCTGGCCTGACCTCATGTGGGAAAGCTGGTAGTTGCTTGCTGCTGGTCAACAGTTTGTGGTACAGAACCTTGACCAACTATTTGTACTGGTTTCCTCTGCCCTTCCAACTACCTGTCACTATATAACCCATAAGGTACTAGGCATGACATAAAACACTAAAGAAACTAGATTGGGTTGACTTGATGTTAAGATATCTCCAGATAGGCCATCTCTCATGCCACAGGCAGTTCTTGGGTATTTTTGACAGTCAAGTTATCAACCACTACAGTTTGAATATGACTATATTTGCCACTTCCAAGTGATTAGACCAAGTATGTGAAAAATGCAGAAAAATGTCCTGGGGGTTGATTGCTCATGGGTCTCATCTACAGGTTAAATGTCTGCTTAAAGAATTGATTTCAGGCATATGTAAAAAAGAACATATTGATATAATCTCAGATGAGATTTTGGCTTTATCAGTCAAATAATTTGACAGCTATAGACTGCTTACAATGGGTAAAAAGTCCATCAATTGGGTCTCTGTGGGCATTTTAGAGACCTTAAGGTGACCTTAAAATTAAAGCTACAGACTTCAAAGTTTCCACAGACAAAAAGTATGTACAGAAGTTATATTTAATGCAGTTTGCGACTTGTCAGACTTACCATTTCCAAGTTACAGGGCGAAATATCTGAAAAATGTCGAAAAAGGGTCACTCAGATGGGTATTTATGGTCCTTGTACACACATTAAATGTCTATTTAAAACCTTGGTTTTTGTCATATACAAAAAGAACATATTACTATATTCCCAGATAAGATTTCAGCTCTATCAGTAATACAGTTTCACAGTTATAGGGTTTAAAACAGACAAAAAGTCCATATATTGGGTTTCTATGGGCATTTTAGAAACCTTAACGTGACCTCAAAATTAAAGCTGCAGACTTAAAATTTTCCACAGATAAAGATTACATTTAGAAGTTATATCTAATACAGTTTAAGACTTGTCAGACTTATCATTTCCAAGTTACAGAGCAAATTATGTGAAAATGTAGGAAAAAATGTTTACGTAGGGTCTTTATAAGCCTCAAACACAATTTTAACCTCAACATAATTCTTGATTTTTGCCATATATAAGAAGAATATGTTAATATGTTCCTTGGTAAAATTTGAGCCAGAGGAGCCACATAGGTTTTGACCTAGATGGTATTAAGTAGCCAAAGGTCAAATTTCTGAACTCAAGGTGGCCATCACTTCTTTATTATTAGGATTTTAAGGCCACCTTAAAATAGGGTTCCTCTCCTGGCCCAAGTACAAGTCCAAATGTATGGGGCAGCGATGGCAGAGCGATATTCATCTGGAGATATAATAAATGCACATGGGATAAGATCACATTGGTGAACAAAAGAAAAACACAAACACAAAACAGGCACAAAGATAAATGGTCATCAGAAATGTTCAAATCCAAGTGGTGTAAACAACAAAATCTCACAAACTAAATGACAAATGTCATGTTAAGCTTTGTTTAAGTGTTTTTTGTCACTTAGTTAACGCAATATTTGCCACTGAAATCAAAGAATGAGGGGTTTTCTTTTTTGTAGTATTTTCAACATATATAACAAAAATTTTGCTATTATATTACATCAATACAAGTCTCCTTCTATTATTTAATGATAACACATGTAATAATATACAGTGTCAAATCTAATGCTGCAGGCTAAGATCAGCAACAACCAAAAATGTCAGACAATATAGGACTCCGCAAAGGCTTATTGCATCACTTTCATGGGTTGGATGCAAGAGTAGCTGGAGTAAATAGACATGTGGACTTGTCAGTGTTTGTCAAGGGGGGGGGGGAGGAAATACCTATCATCCTGTAATACTACTGCTACAGTAGGTGTAGTATTGATCCAGTGGGAGATTCATTAGTTATATTATTGCTGGAATGTATTGATCCCCTTCACCAGAGACTCTGGTCCTGCTTTTATGTGTTCAGGCTCAACAATAAAAAGGGACAACAACAAAAAACAGATCTGAACAAAACAATTACTATCTGCTAATGGTTTCTAGAGATACACCACCACTGCTGAGCTGCGTGACCTTGACATAAAGACCTTGGTCTCAGATAAATTCACTTCTACTTGTACTTACAGTTCACTTGTACATTTCTAAAGTATCACCTTTATTACATGTAAAAAGAAAATCCAAGATATAATAGTGCCAATATGCAGTGAAACCTCCATTATCCAAACATAGATGTTTATTTGGTGTCCCTTTCAACACTGTATAGGTCATATCACAACAGGTAGTTTTATGGCCAGAGGAATAAAATACATACAGTTGGTCAAGGTTCTGTACTGTAAACTGCTGACTAACGGCAAACTACCAACTTTCCCACTTGAGGTCGGACTGGGATTCAAACTCCGATCTCAGACGTGGGAGGCAAGAGCGTTACCACTCTGCCACTGTTGCCCCCTTATCCAACCATAGTCACACAGAATAAGATTATGGTTAGATAATGCAAGCATCATAAAATATATAGGCTATTTTAGTAATTCTGATCAAGCAAAATAATTTTTATACCAGGGCCAGAAAATCATCATTATTCCATAATATTCTTATTTTTCAATTCAGTATAAGCCCGGTTATAACTTGTTTCATGGGAGATCATGAGACTTAAAACACAACAAAAAATGTGAAGTATTTGTGAGTAAAATTAGACACTTTGGATTAGGGGTGCGACCGAGCAGTCGACACTCGATGAGCGAGGCGAATTTCATGAAAATTCTATCCCAATTCTCAGGGTCGAGTGCTCGTGTATATATAACAACCTGTAGAACTGGTTATGTTTTTTAGTTAATAAAACATAGATAACACACCTCACTTACATTAAATCGCATAATCCATCATTTTTAAAGTAATATTATTGATATTATGTGCTGACAATAGCTATTTCAAGCAATTCAAAGCTTTCATCTTTATATTTTTTTCGTTTACGGGAGCCACCATATTGGATGCCGTTTCCTGTTAAGGTGGATACTAAACTTCATGAGGGCTCGATGTCGAGTCGAGTTTTTATCTGCGAGCATTCGACCCGAATTATTTGTACTCGTCACACCCCTATTTTGAATATTTAGTAAAGGTATACTGACAAGACACAGAAGAACAAGCATTCTGACGCATGCATTTATCTCCCGCCATATAAATTAGATGTACTAAAGATAACATGTTTTAACAAGGTGCTGTAAATGTAATACTTTTCAAGTTATAATCGATTTAGTGCATGATTTCATGAATTTTAATGCATTAAAAATTATTTAAAAAATTCATTAAAAAAATTTAGCATGTGAAAGCTCTCCAAAATGTAGGTGAATGAGTTATTTGAGAAATATTGGCTATCTGCAATACTTTTAGTGATAATAGGCAGTTATTCATTTTGAGTAGGTGAGTAATTAGCTACGGATCTGAAAATTCACTAATTGAAAGCTCTCGAAAATGTATATGAATGAGTTATTTCAGAAATACTGGCTATCTGCAATACTTGTAGAGATAATTCGCATTTACTCATTTTCAGTAGGTGAATAATTAACTACGGGTGTGAAACTTCACCAAGTGAAAGCTCTCCCAAAAGTAGGTGAATGAGTTATTTGAGAAAAATTGGATATCTGCAATACTTTTACAGATAATTCACATTTACTCATTTTGATTAGGTGAGTAATTAGCTACAGGTCTGGAACTTCACCATGTGAAAGCTCTCCCAAAAGTAGATGAACGAGTAATTTGATAAAAATTGGATACCCGCAATACTTTTAGAGATAATTAGCATTTACTCATTTTGAGGAGGTGAATAACTAGCTACAGCTCTGAAAATTCACCAAGTGAAAGCTCTCCCAAAAGTAGGTGAATGAGTTATTTGATAAAAATTGGCTATCTGCAATACTTTTAGAGATAATTCACATTTACTCATTTTGAGTAGGTGAGTAATTAGCTACAGGTCTGGAACTTCACCATGTGAAAGCCCTCCCAAAAGTAGATGAATGAGTTATTTGATAAAAATTGGATATCCGCAATACTTTTAGAGATAATTCACATTTACTCATTTTGAGTAGGTGAATAATTAGCTACGGGTCTGAAACCTCACCAAGTAAAAGCTCTCCCAAAAGTAGGTGAATGAGTTATTTGAGAAAAATTGGATATCTGCAATACTTTTACAGATAATTCACATTTACTCATTTTGAGTAGGTGAGTAATTAGCTACAGGTCTGGAACTTCACCATGTGAAAGCTCTCCCAAAAGTAGATGAACGAGTAATTTGATAAAAATTGGATATCCACAATACTTTTAGAGATAATTAGCATTTACTCATTTTGAGTAAGTGAATAATTAGCTATGGGTCTGAAACTTCACCAAGTGAAAGCTCTTCCAAAAGTAGGTGAATGAGTTATTTAAGAAAAATTGGATATCCCCAATACTTTTAGGGATAATTCACATTTACTCATTTTGAGTAGGTGAGTAAATAGCTACAGGTCTGGAACTTCATGTGAAAGTCCTCCCAAAAGTAGATGAATGAGTTATTTGATAAAAATTGGATATCCGCAATACTTTTAGAGATAATTCACATTTACTCATTTTGAGTAGGTGAATAATTAGCTACGGGTCTGAAATCTCACCAAGTAAAAGCTCTCCCAAAAGTAGGTGAATGAGTTATTTGAGAAAAATTGGATATCTGCAATACTTTTACAGATAATTCACATTTACTCATTTTGAGTAGGTGAGTAATTAGCTACAGGTCTGGAACTTCACCATGTGAAAGCTCTCCCAAAAGTAGATGAACGAGTAATTTGATAAAAATTGGATATCCACAATACTTTTAGAGATAATTAGCATTTACTCATTTTGAGTAAGTGAATAATTAGCTATGGGTCTGAAACTTCACCAAGTGAAAGCTCTTCCAAAAGTAGGTGAATGAGTTATTTAAGAAAAATTGGATATCCCCAATACTTTTAGGGATAATTCACATTTACTCATTTTGAGTAGGTGAGTAATTAGCTACAGGTCTGGAACTTCACCATGTGAAAGCCCCCCCAAAAGTAGATGAATGAGTTATTTGATAAAAATTGGATATCCGCAATACTTTTAGAGATAATTCACATTTACTCATTTTGAGTAGGTGAATAATTAGCTACGGGTCTGAAATCTCACCAAGTAAAAGCTCTCCCAAAAGTAGGTGAATGAGTTATTTGAGAAAAATTGGATATCTGCAATACTTTTACAGATAATTCACATTTACTCATTTTGAGTAGGTGAGTAATTAGCTACAGGTCTGGAACTTCACCATGTGAAAGCTCTCCCAAAAGTAGATGAACGAGTAATTTGATAAAAATTAGATATCCACTATACTTTTAGAGATAATTAGCATTTACTCATTTTGAGTAGGTGAATAATTAGCTACGGGTCTGAAACTTCACCACGTGAAAGCTCTTCCAAAAGTAGGTGAATGAGTTATTTAAGAAAAATTGGATATCCCCAATACTTTTAGGGATAATTCACATTTACTCATTTTGAGTAGGTGAGTAATTAGCTACAGGTCTGGAACTTCACCATGTGAAAGCCCTCCCAAAAGTAGATGAATGAGTTATTTGATAAAAATTGGATATCCGCAATACTTTTAGAGATAATTCACATTTACTCATTTTGAGTAGGTGAATAATTAGCTACGGGTCTGAAACCTCACCAAGTAAAAGCTCTCCCAAAAGTAGGTGAATGAGTTATTTGAGAAAAATTGGATATCTGCAATACTTTTACAGATAATTCACATTTACTCATTTTGAGTAGGTGAGTAATTAGCTACAGGTCTGGAACTTCACCATGTGAAAGCTCTCCCAAAAGTAGATGAACGAGTAATTTGATAAAAATTGGATATCCACAATACTTTTAGAGATAATTAGCATTTACTCATTTTGAGTAGGTGAATAATTAGCTATGGGTCTGAAACTTCACCAAGTGAAAGCTCTTCCAAAAGTAGGTGAATGAGTTATTTAAGAAAAATTGGATATCCCCAATACTTTTAGGGATAATTCACATTTACTCATTTTGAGTAGGTGAGTAATTAGCTACGGGTCTGGAACTTCACCATGTGAAAGCTCTCCCAAAAGTAGATGAATGAGCTATTTGATAAAAATTGGATATCCGCAATACTTTTAGAGATAATTATCATTTACTCATTTTGAGTAGGCGAATAATTAGCTACGGGTTTTGAAAGTTCACCATGTGAAAGCTCTCCCAAAAGTAGATGAAGCAGTTATTTGAGAAAAATTATGTCATTATTTTGCCACAAATAAGAAAATAGCTATTACTCACTTATGGCATGCAATAGAACCCCAAACTATATGCATTTACCCTACAGTCACAATTTCAAAGTAGGTATTACTCGGCTATCCAATGTGCAACAGGTCTGAAACTTTACTATGTGATAGGTTATCAAAAACTAGATGAATAACATATTTGAAAATATTTCCCTAACTTTAATACTTTTGAAGATATTTGACATTTACTTATGTCGTTATTTTGCTACAAATAAGAAAATAGCTATTACTCACTTATGGCAGGCAATACAACCCCAAAAAATATACCATCTTATAGTTAAGGACAAATTAGCTGAACAACATATTTGAAGAAAAAGCTGTAACTACAATAGTTTTCGAGTTACAATGGATTTACTCAACAGTCACAATTTCAAAGTAGCTATTACTTAGCTATGCAATGTGCAACAGGTCTGAAACTTTACTATGTGATAGCTTACAAAAAAGTAGATGAATGACATATTTGAAAAGAATTCCGTAACTTTAATACTTCTGAAGATATTTAACATGTACTTATGTCATTATTTTGCTACTAATAAGAAAATAGCTATTACTCACTTATGGCATGCAATAGAACCCCAAACTACATCCCAGCTTATAGCTAAGGACAAAGTAGCTGAACACCATATTTGAAGAAAAAGCTGTAACTGCAATAGTTTTGGAGTTACAATGGATTTACTCAACAGTCACAATTTCAAAGTAGCTATTACTTAGCTGTGCAATGTGCAACAGGTCTGAAACTTTACTATGTGATAGCTTACAAAAAAGTAGATGAATGACATATTTAAAAAGAATTCCGTAACTTTAATACTTCTGAAGATATTTGACATTTACTTATGTCATTATTTTGCTACTAATAAGACAATAGCTATTACTCACTTATGGCATGCAATAGAACCCCAAACTACATGCCAGCTTATAGCTAAGGACAAAGTAGGTGAACAACATATTTTACGAAAATATTGTAACTGCAATAGTTTTGGAGTTACAATGGATTTACTCAACTGTAGAATTTCAAAGTAGCTATTACTCAGCTATCCAATGTGCAACAGATCTGAAACTTTACTATGTGATAGCTTATGAAAAAGTAGATGGATAACATATTTGAAAAGAATTCCCTAACTTTAATACTTTTGAAGATATTTGACATTTACTTATGTTATGATTTTGCTACAAATAACAAAATAGCTATTACTCACTTATGGCATGCAACAGAACCCCAAACTATGTACCATCTTATAGCTAAGGACAAAGTAGCTGAACAACATATTTTAGGAAAATACTCTAACTGCAATAGTTTTGGAGTTACAATGGCTTTACTCAACAGTCAGAATTTCAAAGTAGCTTTAACTCAGCTATCCAAGGTGCAACAGGTCTGAAACTTTACTATGTTATAGCTTACCAAAAAGTAGATGGACAACATATTTGAAAAGATTTCCCTAACTTCAATACTTTTGAAGATATTTGACATTTACTTAGTTTTAGTACGCACCGCGGAGATGCTTTTTGGAATTCTCTGTACAATAATGGTCGTTTTTATGTACATGTAGCACATTTTTAGACGGATTCACTATCTTATATATTAATTTCATCTTACTTTCTTATTCTTTGCCTGTTTTATGTATATATTCCTCCAATTCACTGCTGTATCAACTTCTATATAAAAGCGGGTATTATCGCCCATTTGCCGGGAATTACCGTAGTAATTTGATCTATAATTCCCCTATTTCAAGTACTGGGTATTATTTATAATCTAATTTGTGTCTTGTAAGTTCACTTTAAGTTTATTTCCAATCAGTATATAGACATTTTCCTGTTGGTGTCTGGTGGTGTTGTCTTTTAGCTTAAGGTGAGGCTGTAGTGTGGGGTGTTAGGGTGCCTGTGAGTCGCCCACAGGACGAAGAGTTGTGACTTTTAGGTGTAGGGTTATATTATTGAGGCTCCCCACTGTTGAGCTTAGACTAGGGGCTCTTACTGATGTACAACCCCACCAGTCATGTTCAGCCCTCGGTTACTCCTCTTCATGGCACTGTTTGCAGTGGCACTGGCCCACAGACATGATTGGTTCAGCACCAGAGCATCTTACACATCATGTCCTCCTTTGACACGGGTTGCGAAAAATTTATCATATTTGTGTTCCTGCCGAAAATTTCCGACAATGGTTAATGGAAGAGGGCTCATGTTGTTACTGTTACTGGGTGGAGATGTATCCCTCAACCCTGGTCCGTTTACACTCGGTGTTTTGAATGCCAGATCCGTAAGGAACAAGGGTCCTCTCCTTGCCGACATGGTGGCTTCATACGACCTTGATCTTCTATGCCTCACGGAAACACACATACGTCCATTTGACTCTGACAGCTTCTTACGGTCTATAACTCCTCCCGATTTTAACTTTCCTCACAAGCCTCGTCCCTCAGGTATTGGTGGTGGTGTGGGTTTTTTCATCAGATCCTCCTACAGACCCCATATAATTGAAACTCCTTGTTATCAGTCATTTGAAAATATAGTGGTGTCAATCGGGCTTCATGGCCATTCAGTGTTGCTTGCCTGCATCTATCGCCCTCCAGGATCATGTACCTGTAATTTTCTGGAAGAATTCATGTCATTTGTTGGTTACCTTTCATCCATTAATTCTTCATATTACATTTGTGGCGACTTCAACATTCATGTTGATGTTCCAGTTGGTGACGGTCAGAAATTCACTACCTTTCTTGATTCATGTGACCTCAAACAGTTAGTCAATAAACCTACTCATCTACATGGTCACATATTGGACCTGATTTTATCTCCCTGTGATCAGGACACCATTGCTGATGTTAAAATTTGTGACTTTGTTTCCGATCACGCATTAGTCAAATGTTCAGTTGCCTTCCCTTGTCAAGTGTCTCATACTCCAAATGTAGTTCAATATAGAAGGTTCCACCGTATCAATATGTCTGACTTCCGCTCAGATCTCAAAAATATGTCCTTCGTCAAGTCTCCAGCTGATGCTGTTGTCGATCTGTATGATCAATATGTACATGATTTGAGTGATGTTCTGGATAGGCATGCACCTCTTATATCTAAATTGACGAAAAAGGAGTCTGCCGATTGGATGTCTGATGATTATCGACGTGCAAAGTCCCTTAGGCGCCAATTTGAGAGAACCTGGCGTAGGGCTAAAAGTACACTTAACAGGAGTAGGCTTCGTCGCCAGATTGCTCGGTGCAATGCACTTGTAAATAAAGATAAATCAGACTACTATAGCAAACTGATCTCAGACAATAGTCATGACTCTCGAAAACTTTGGCGTGAGCTCCATAAGACCCTGAACAGGGTTTCTGATGCCACACTTCCATCTCATGAGTCCGAAAAGTCATTGGCTGACCAGTTTGCCTCCTTCTTCACCAACAAAATCAAGAAGATCAGAGATAATTTTGCTTCTTCTGGCACTGAATATGATGTTAACCCTCCTTCAGATCCTCCCCAAATTACTGTCTTTAGGCAAGTTTCTGAAGATGCTGTTGATAAAATAATTAAAGCATCACCAACAAAATCATGCCTGTTGGACCCTCTGCCGACATTCCTGATTAAGGAATGCATTGATATATTGCTACCATCCCTTACAAAGCTGGTCAACTGCTCACTCATGGAGGGATGCGTTCCTGATGCCTTCAAATCTGCTGTGGTCACTCCACTTATTAAAAAGCCAAATCTTCCCTCAAATGACCTTAAGAATTATCACCCTGTATCAGGTCTCAGTTTTATATCTAAATTGGTAGAACGTGTGGTTGCTAACCAGCTGTTAGAACATATTAATGCCAATAACTTAGACAACCCGTACCAGTCGGCATATAAGGCGGGCCATTCAACTGAGACTGCTCTTCTCTACATAAAAAATGAGGTTCACTTATCATTGTCAAGAGGTGAATCCACTGCCTTGGTATTGCTTGACTTGTCTGCTGCCTTCGACACCATTGATCACTCTACTCTTCTGGGTTGCCTCCAAAACTGGTTTGGGGTCAGTGGCTCCGTTCTGAAATGGTTCACATCCTACCTAATGGACCGTTACCAATCAGTAAAAATTGGTTCTACTTTGTCAGATGTTTGTAAACTCCTATTTGGTGTTCCCCAAGGTTCTGTCCTGGGTCCTTTGTTGTTCTCATTGTACACTACCCCCCTCAGTTCCATTATCAGTAAACATAATGGAATAAAGTTTCATTTCTATGCAGATGATAGCCAACTTTATATACATTTATCCCAGAAGAATGCATCTGCTGCCTTTGAAAAGCTAAATAAGTGCCTAAATGATGTTAAAGAGTGGATGACAACTAGTAAGCTCAAACTGAATCCTGATAAGACTGAGTTTATCATCTTTGGTTCGAAGAGACAAAGGGATAAGTTGAAAGCATGTTTTCCAATTGATATCCTGGGCAACTCACTCTGCCCTGCAGATTCAGTAAAAAATCTGGGTGTGTGGCTTGATTCAGATTTCTCTTTGTCCAAGCATGTTCAGAATGTCTGCAAAAGTTGTTTTGTTAAACTCCGTGACTTCAGACATGTCAGGCGGTTTCTTACTCATGATGTTTCTGTGCTTGTAGCCAACGCTCTTGTTAGTAGTCGGTTGGATTACTGCAACTCACTTTTCAGGAGCCTGTCCAAGTTCAATCTACGCAAATTACAGTGCATCCAAAATAGTGCAGCTAGAATTGTATCAAACACCAGTCGATACACCAGCATAACTCCTGTGCTAAAGAAACTGCATTGGCTTCCTGTTGAACAGCGCATTGTGTTCAAGACAGTCACACTTGTTTATAAGTATCTTCACACAGGTTTTCCCAGGTATTTTTCACCACATCTTTCTTCCTACAGCAGTTCTTATAGTACCAGGCGCAGTGAAAGTGGTGGTAATTTCCTAGTTATTCCAAAGTTCTGCCCCTCTGTTCATAAATCTGTCAAACAGTTTGGTAATAGTTTTGCGTTTGATGCTCCTACTGTGTGGAATACTCTCCCTGATGTGATTCGTGCCTCTCCATCCCTGGCCTCCTTCAGAAAACAGCTTAAAACCTACCTGTACACCAAAGCATATCCACCCTAGCCTGAATCATCCTCCTGGCGTTCTCCGTGGTGTTCGACCCCTGTTATGTCCCTGGACACAGAATTTTGTTGACTGCTTTTTGTTTTGTTGCGCCTTAGAGTCCTCTTGTTTGGGGAGATTAAGCGCTATAAAAGTCCAATTAGAATTAGAATTAGAATTACTTCTTCTGTTATTTAGCTACAAATGAGAAAATAGCTATTACTCGCTTATGGCAAGCAATAGAACCCCAAACTATGTACCATCTTATAGCTAAGAACAAAATAGCTGAACAACATATTTTAAGAAAATACTCCAACTGCAATAGTTTTGGAGTTACAATGGCTTTACTCAACAGTCAGAATTTCAAAGTAGCTATTACTCAGCTATCCAAGGTGCAACAGGTCTGAAACTTTACTATGTCATAGCTTACCAAAAAGTAGATGGACAACATATTTGAAAAGATTTCCCTAACTTTAATACTTTTGAAGATATTTGACATTTACTTCTTCTGTTATTTAGCTACAAATGAGGAAATAGCCATTACTCACTTATGGCAAGCAATAGAACCCCAAACTATGTACCATCTTATAGCTAAGAACAAAGTAGCTGAACAACATATTTTAGGAAAACACTCTAACTGCAATACTTTTTTAGTTACAATAGCTTTACTCAACAGTCAGAATTTCAAAGTAGCTATTACTCAGCTATCCAAGGTGCAACAGGTCTGAAACTTTACTATGTCATAGCTTACCAAAAAGTAGATGGACAACATATTTGAAAAGATTTCCCTAACTTTAATACTTTTGAAGATATTTGACATTTACTTCTTCTGTTATTTAGCTACAAATGAGGAAATAGCTATTACTCACTTATGGCAAGCAATAGAACCCCAAACTATGTACCATCTTATAGCTAAGAACAAAGTAGCTGAACAACATATTTTAGGAAAACACTCTAACTGCAATACTTTTTTAGTTACAATAGCTTTACTCAACAGTCAGAATTTCAAAGTAGCTATTACTCAGCTATCCAAGGTGCAACAGGTCTGAAACTTTACTATGTCATAGCTTACCAAAAAGTAGATGGACAACATATTTGAAAAGATTTCCCTAACTTCAATACTTTTGAAGATATTTGACATTTACTTCTTCTGTTATTTAGCTACAAATGAGAAAATAGCTATTACTCACTTATGGCATGCAATGGGACCCCAAACTATGTACCATCTTATAGCTAAGGACAAAGTAGCTGAACAACATATTTGAAGAAAAAGTTGTTACTGCAATAGTTTTTGAGTTATGAGCCCTTTACTCAAAGTAGCTAAGATTGCTATTATTCACTTATCTTTAGGCCTAAGTCAATAAAACCAAAAATTTTTTCAAGGGCATGAAAATTCATTGGGACAATTAATTTACAAAAAATCTGTAGCTGTAGTAGTTTTGGAGAAATCTGCGTGACTAACTAACGCACGCACACACGCACGCACGCACGCACACACAGACATCATTTCATAATCTCCCTCCCGGGCTAAAGCCCGGCGGGAGATAACAAGTTAGTGTACTATGCATTTCTGTGCAATGTTTTACACGTCTGCTAGCATTTATTTAAAAATTTGGCTTTCAATATAGGTAGCAACACTCACTACAAATATACATGTAGTGATTTAAAACATCCTATTCCTGAAAGATTTTGTGTACACCTCAATTTTCCATAAAAGAATAATAAAATGTAGCCACTGCTGAAATATACCCCTTGTATTTTAGACAAAGTTAAAGTTGGGGTTTAACGTCCCGTTCAACAGCCAGGGTCATATTGGGACAGGTCCTCAGCATTGCCACTTGTGGGACTCGAACCCACAGAGGTGACAGCCTATGATTAGATGCCAAACTTGCTAACCACTAGGCCACCGAGGACCTCCTTGTATTTTAGAAGAAAAACTCTTGTGAACTCTGCACTGGATTAGATAAATAGGCCAAATTGTGACACACAAAAAAAAAGTAAAAATTTAATTAGAATATTGCCAACCTGATATTCAATATAAGGGAAATTCCACAGAGGTAAATTAAATTTATTGTGGCAATGTTTTCATTTTTTAACACTGTATACTGAAACATATACTGGCAAAAAAGTTAGAGTACTAGAATTACTGCTACTCATTCTGGCTACACTCACTCACATTATATATACATGTGTATTGCAGTGAGTGGTATTGATTGGATTCTCAGTCTAAAACTGTAGTTAGTGATGAGCTGAGTACAGACCAAAGAACAACTGGAAAAATACACAATTATTGTTTCCACAGCGCCAACTGATGACACATGATCAATAATGGCAAATTTTGATCCCATTGACTAAGTTTATTACCGGTGCCGCGCTCTGTAACGCCCATGGGCAATGTGACCAAATATTTGCAAAAGTTGGGGATGGGCGTTTACAACAATGAAAACCAGCCGGGCGTTTCGAAAAAAATAACCCGAATTTGGGGAAACCGCATTTTAGCACACCCCGACTGGAAGTAAAATATGCGGTTGGTAAACAAATCTCGTTGCAATAAAAGGTGACATAACTGCTAAAATAAGGAAAATTTGTTGAAAATGGATATAAATTAATCATAATTGACCAATTATTGGGTTTATATGGAGAAAGTTTACCTCGAAACGACATTATAGTAATTTCTGAGCGATAACGTAAGATTGGGGATGGGCGCTTTAAAAAACATGAGCGTTACAGATCGCGGCAACGGTACTTCCACCAAGGTTATGTTTTGGGGTCCATTTATTTGTATGCCTGTCTGTCTGTGATATTACTCCAAATGACCGGATCTCTTTAAAACATTTTATGTGGATAGGGCCTAACTAGAGGAAAAAGTTATTAAATATTTAGAAAAGATCTGGGTCAGAGTCTGGATATAAAAAATCCTGAATGTACGACAGTCTCATTTTTCACCGACTATCAATGCTTAAACTTTGCCTATGTGTTGAGCATAACTCGTTCCATTTTTGTGGCCATGCTATCTTATTATGAGGATTAACATAAAAATTTAGCATTTGGGTGAAATTACAGTATGGGGATACTTAGTTACCTTGGTAAAGTTCTGTGCCATAAGAGTGCTTTCTAGTTTCAATTGTTTCCTTATATCTCATCTCAGTCATTGCTGATCACTGAAGCTTATCTTATCTTTCCCTCCATGCATCAAAAGGAAAAAAAATATTGTTGATATTTGGCAAATAAACAGCAACATCTGCATTGAAGTACAAGTGTAATATCTCTATCAAAGTCTTATTTGACTTTAGTTATCAAACAATATTGAATACATTGTTTCATGTCATAAAAGTGGTTAACTTAGGTGTATTTTCAGATAATTTTCTTTGTACATCAGATCAGGTTAAGCACCAATGGTAATTTTTTCCAGTTTTCAAATCCCATTGGTCAATGAACTAAAACAGCTGTGTCTTTTAATAAGGCGGGCAACAGTATTTACATTCTGGGTCAATGTCCTGTGGAAATACTGCAAACAGTGCCAAACACTCTTGATGTTACATAAAAACCGACAAAACTATCCCTACATGAAATATACTGTTGATGACAATGTCACTCATATGATGTGTATCAGCAATATGATGTTATATACTTTTGTGTAATAGAATTGCTTTTATAAAACAATATTACAGTACAATCATTATGACCTCTTTAAAGGTGTCATCTGAAATGGTACATTATGATTCTAAAGAATTTTTTTTTCATATTGTCTAATTGTAACATTTGCTGTTGTTTTTTTTTAAACTCAGACAACTGTGTAGACCTTTATTTAAAGAGTGACTCCCTACAATTATGGTCAGTTTTAAACCTATCAGCACCTTCTGCACTAAAATGCTAAATGTTGGTTAAACCTATAACCTAATGAACAACTTACGTAACTCTGTGTCAAGAGTTTCATAATGACCCCATGTCTATTTTATTACCACAGGTCCAACATGAGTGCATTGTAGGGGTACAGCAAATGCACTACAGTTCTACAACCTATAGTAGTTTATTTATCAAAATCTGAGTCCATGTTATATGAACCCAGGGATCTGAATATTTTAACTACTCTATATTTCTAGTTTGAAGAAAAAAAAGGAGGCCCATTGTATACACTTAAAGCTGGTTTATGCCAGATATTCCTCAGATATTGAAGTTAGACATTCGTAACAAATACTGAATTCTAGAGACACCATACAGTTGACCTGACCAACATTGGATAAGGTTGCATTTCTTGTGATCACATAGATTTTATACCTTACTACAACGGGCCAAATTACCTGAGAGACAAAACTACAATCTAAAGTAAAACTTTGATAAGTATAATTCCTTTTATACAAAATGCCAATGGACTTGGTCTATTAATTTTCAAATGAGAAAGTACAGTTTTAACTGTAACAACTTTGTTTTACCATTTATGTTTCAATAAATATTATAACACAGTAGGCCAAGCTAGTTAGGTTGCATAAGGGCTATATACACCATACCGATACAGTAAGCTCAGATACCAGTCCTCTTAAAACTTGAGACTCAATGGTATATATATATATATATTTTTTTTTGGGGGGGGGGGGGGGGGGGGGGGACACTTTTATATCTGTGGACTGAGATATCAGCAGATTACAAATACATCTGATCATTTTACAGTATTCACTTGCAGTAACATGGAAAAAATAAGAAAACTTGCAAATACTTTGAAAGCCAGTGCAGATTACTTTGAGGTTTTAGGATTAAGTATTTTCACGGTGTTGTCAAAAACCATTGTGATTCTGGCATCCTAGAAATGAGACAAAATGTAACCATATCAGCTAATTCCCACTGTAACTCCAGGAGTTATGTCTGTGAAAATGATCCAAATAGCACATGAAAACATGCAATATTATCAGACCATTAGTCAGAGATTCTGAGAGAAACCTGTTCTCAATAGAATCATTGAATTGTTTTTCTCCTGATTCAATTTGTGCATCCATTTCTCCAAACTGACATTGTTACCAGAAAAAATTCTTTGCAGAAAATTTCTAAACACTGTATTTTACCAAAAATATGGATAGAAACCAGCAAACTAGACACACGGCCAAAATATATTTACTGTCAAAATGGTTCAATTTAAGTATTACCATTCTGGTCTTCATCTGAATTTTTATAACCAAGACATACCTTAAAATTGGATGAATATTTTGGAAATTCATACAATATTTACTTTATGATACTGTCTCTATAATGATGATTATAATTAGAGAAAATATGGTACTAAATGGAAATTTGGGAGAACTGGCACAAAATTGTTGTAAATGCTTTGGTATTTTGATACCATCATAACCGTTTATCAAATATCAAGAGCTTGAGCTGCGTGAAAATTCTATGCAAGATGATTTACTTTAGACTGTGCTTACTCTTAGTTTATCGAAGTAGTCATGTACTCAATTCTGTGGATCATTTCATACAGATTAGGTCACATCATGTTGTGATGAAAATCATCATGAAATATAGTGAAATGTACCTGAAAAATGTTCAAGGGTGGAATATGGCACAGAGGAAAACTGAGTAATTGAATATTCTTGCCATATTTCCTAAAATTATGGGTAATGTATTTAAACTGTTCAACAGTTTTATTTTAAGTCTGTCCCGTTGCTTATTTTGAAGGGCTAACCTACTTCAGGGACTGAAGTGCAATTTCAATATCGATATTACTTTCTCAACTTTGCACATCGATATTGATTTATACTGTAAATTTTACACTTTAAAATACAGTGTCTGATACATTGTAAAGTCTTATTTCCCCCCCCAAAAAAGTTCTTCAGAAAATACATAACTTTGCACATCGATATTGATTTACACTGTTCTTTAGAAAATACATAAAGTATTTAAAATCCCAGTTAATCTAACTAAGATGATTTAAGACAAGACTGCTGTTAAAAGATATAATATTTCATATGGGATATTAAAGACTAAATTTCCAAAGTAGCAATACTGATGATGCAGTATAAAGTCAAGTTATAAAATACAAGAACATACTAAGACATTGAAATTAATCTGAAAATTTTAGCATTAATACAGAAATTTATAATGCTATATTGATGAATATTGAAATATTGATATATAATCCCATTCCCATGCAAACCGCAGAGAAAACACTACTTTCTCTGGTAAATTTCAATATTTTTTTTCCAGCCAGTCAGCCCATTTACCTAACCAAAAAGCATTTTTTTGTGTTGCACCACTACCCAAAGTCCCAAACACATCCTTAATCAAAGGTACTGATACTGCCTGAGCTCACAAGAGAACCACAGGTCACCTATCTCTGGAGTCTATTCAATACCGGACATGATTAATATCAACTGCTTCTCTTAATGATCCCGATTAAAGGACACTGCAAACAGCATTTAGGGACAAGCACTTCAGTACAATAGAACAACCACAACACCCAATAAAATGCCAAACTTACCATCAACAACGTCAGACCGAAAGAACATAAAATATGCCATTTTTGTGACATTGACTAATAATTAGTTTTTTTACGCCCATATCTACTGTCCTAACTTTTTTACTATTATTTTTTCTATGGTATTTTAATCATCTGATTTCTGTAACACTCATTCAACTCCATGAAACAAATCATAAATAAAATTAAGTAACCTTAATTTTAATTTGAACTTTGAATGTTTCTAAGATACTGCCAATGTCAGTTCAGATATCCAAGACAGCTGCCCAAATAAATTTGACTGACTGACTGATTGATTGATTGATTGATATAGGTTTTAATGTAATTTTCAACATAATCTACAGGTCATATCATAGTGGTTAGTTCAGGTGATGGAAGAAAACACTGAACAGTGACAAACACTGACAAACAACTTTCAACTTTCCCACTTTAAGGTGCCAGGAATCAAAGCAAAATCCTGAGAGATCAGAAGCCAGTGTCGAACACCACAATGCAGCCTACAGCTGGGATTGTCAGCGATTTCTGCAGATTGACAATCATCTGTTAAAATTTAGGGCTGCAACGATTCTTCCATTACTCGGAAACAAAACGATTCAGTATAGTACTCGAGGCAAGAAAAGTGAACTGGGTCTTCGAAACCAACTAACTAAATCTAACTACAAAATTAGATTTTTCTTAAAACATATGAATATATTTATATATTTTACTAATATAAGGTACTTCCATTTCAGTTTTTTTATATTTTAAGCATTTTGCAAACTTTAACTACCTCCGCCAAGGAGGTTATGTTTTTGCTTGGGTTTGTTTGTGGGTTTGTGAGTTTGTTTGTGAACAAGATAACTCAAAAACTTATGGACAGAGTTTGATGAAATTTTCAGGATATGTCTGAAAAGGTAAAAGGAAGAAATGACTGAATTTTGGGAGTGATCCGGATCACTATCAAGATCTTCTGAATCCATGAAATGCAATTTTTAAAGACAGATAACTGAAAAAGTTATGGACTGAATTTGATGAAATTTTCAGGATATGTGCTCCCTTGGCGGAGGTCTGCGCTGTCCGAGTCCTCTTGTTGTTTATGTAACAAAGGTTTTATAAGACGGCATTTTAATATAATGTGTTTCAAAGACGCCTCAAATCTCGCAATACAAAAATGGTTAAAATTTCCTGTATTTTGCATTAAAAATGTGTTTTTTTCCCCAAAATTAAATGAATTATCAAAATTTTTTCCTTTTTGTGGGCGATAATCAAGCGATTAAGTTCTTCCAAAACGAGGGATCGAGGCACATTTTCGGGCTCGCTTGTAGCCCTATCAAAAATGGGTTGAACTCATAAGTAATTATGATGTTTTAAGCTTTGATAAGTTTCAAAAGTGACAATCGATAACAAGGTAAGTTTATCATTACTTATTCTTTAAAAAGCTAAAGTTTAAAATTGCAGAAATTGAAGTAATCTCCAAATATCGCCAACCGGGTTGTTCATCAGATCTGGGACCTGTGGTTCGGTCCTCCTTAAGATGGTCTAGATCCGAATCTGGATTGCCAGTCAAGAAACGTTTTTGGAGGAAATACTAGTATCCGCAGGTTAGGGTTTGTACACTTTCAGGCAGTGATTGTTAAAGTCTGGAATTATTTGTCACTTTTATCCATTACCTTGATTATCTGAATATTTAATTTCATGAGGTCAGTTGTGCTTGCCAAAATTTGTCTTTCCTGATTTTTTTGTATTGAAAAACCTCTTGTTTAGAGACATCCCAAATATCCAAACAAAATGGTGCTAGGTTGCAGATGTAGTTTGGTATATACTGGTATTTCTGCGGTAACTAAATTAACATAGCAAATGTACTTTTCTCTAAATGGCTATAATTTCCTTACTTGTTATTAAATTTTAATACTTTTTGTCACACAAAAAAATACCAAAAATCGTAGACATTTAACCAATATATGTGCTACTATACTTCATGCTTTCTTCATTGGTACTTCCAATTCGTAACTGTTAAAATGTTGCATTTAGAGTTCAAGTTCCCAACATTACGATGTTATAAAGCCCATCTCAGTGATCTCACTGCTTCTTTTTATGGAATGAAATTGACTTATATTTAAAAGAAGATTCTACTCAACAGAGTTTCAATTATAGATATAATTTTTTTACTTACTGGAGTTTCTGGACTTGCTTCAAATCCATCATAAGATAAACTCCAATCCAGGGGAAAGTACTTTGTATAGCTGAATTGCCGATCTATCCAAATTCTTGCCTCCATTTCAACAGTTTTACTTAATTACCAATATACATGTCACTCAAAACTACCAGGACTGATAGCTTTAGTTTTATTGACAAAACATTTATATATCTTCACTTCTTCTTCAAAACTACCACTGTTTTCTTAAAGGCTTTGACTCATCACATTACGTTTCAACAAGTGTTATAGCACATTTTTTGCATCAAAATTATATTTCATAAATTTAGTATATTGTGTGATTTGGTGGAATACCACTGTTTCTTCACACTTGTGACTAAGCTAATGTTGGTTTTACCATTTCCAAAATTTATCACAAACATTAACCTAGTGAATGTACCAACCAATCTTACAAATACACCATTTCACTCCAAAACTAAATAATTCTTTCACAATTATGGTCTCCATTATAACCATATTATCATAAGTATAATTGATAAATGCTATTTCAGATAAACATTTCAAAACAGAAAACAGAAGAATTTGTTAAGACGTTTTTCTTCTATATTGTATCTCTCCTTAAATTCTCTAGGTAGTTTGAGATTTTCCTTAAAACTTAGTAACATATTGGAAAAGACAATGAAAATGAGGACAGGTGTACAATAAGACTTATTGCCAAAAACAAGCTTACATAGAGAGAGAATACTTAAGAACACCAGTGAGTATCTTACAGCAGTAAATTCTAAAACTATTCCATGAGCAAAGTGACCTGAAGTAAAATTGAAAATTTTTTCCTTTTTTTAAAAAACACTAAAAACTGCTGTTCACTTGAATATATTATGGTTTATGATTAATAGTATTTTACAGATCAAACAAGGATAATTAAGATTAAGCCTAAGATTGTGTTCAATATTTCTGAGGTGTGCAGCCTGTTGCAAAATTTACAGTGGGCATACTTTTTTCACTAGAACTAAAACTGAAATTCAGAATAAAATCAAACATAATTAACTATGCTTCATAACTACGCTACTTCGCACAACTCTCAATATACAATAGTCAGGACATTTTATACGATTTTTGCAAAAAGAAAGCAAGACCAAAACTTTAAAGGGAGAATCTTGAGAAGAAACTCTTCGTTGAGGTTTCGGGAATGTCGATATAGTCATCACAAAGCTAACTGTCAAAATTACAGCAAAAAAGACTTCTATTAGCCAGTTAACTATACACACCAGTTGGTTACAGGTTATATACAGTAATAGCCATAATGCTTCAAGGAAGCTAACAAAGCCAGATATCCTGAATCAAGGGTGGGCTATAATATTTATAGTATATTCATCTGTGAATCAGGTGTGTCAAAATTTCAGTCACGAAATATAATAAAAACTAGACCTACGCATCGGAGAACCGATGCAAATTTGTATCCACCGAAAAAGACAACTCACCAAAGCCAGTGAACCATCGACTGACCTTAAGTGGGGCCCAAGGGAAAATCTGAAAACATCAGAAGATTCCCAGCCCATGACCTCCTACAAGTTGGTTTCATATTGCAAACCTCTAGGACCAATAATGAGCAAGTTATCAGCACTTTTAAGTTTGGCTATTGTCATTTGACCTTGGAGGGGCCCAAGGTCAAATCTGACCACATCAAAAGATTCTTAGCCCATGATTTCCTATAGGTTGGTATCACATTACAAACCTCTAGGACCCAAAATAAGCGAGCTATAAGTGCCTTGAAGGAGGGGTCCAAAGTCAAATCTGACCACACCCAAAAGATTCCCAGCCCATGTTTTCCAATGGGTTGGTTTACCATCCCAAACCTCTAGGGCCAAAAATAAGCCAGTTATAAGAACTTTTAAGTTTGGCTTTCTTCACTTTACTTTGAAGGAGGGGTCTAAGGTGAAATCTGACCACACCAGAAGATTCCCAGCCCATGATTTCCTATAGGTTGGTTTACCATCCCAAACCTGTACAACCAATAATAAGCGAGTTATAAGCACTTTTAGGTTTAGCTATCCTCGTTTGACCTTGAAGGAGGGGTCCAAGGTCAAATCTAACCACACCATAAGATTCCCAGCCCATGATTTCCTATAAGTTGGTTTACCATCCCAAACGTCTAGGACCAATAATAAGCGAGTTATAAGCACTTATAAGTTTGGCTATCTTCGCTTGACCTTGAAGGAGGGATCCAAGGTCTAATCTGACCACACCAAAAAATTCCCAGCCCATGATTTCCTATAGGTTGGTTTACCATTCCAAACCTCTAGGACCAATAATAAGGGAGATATAAGCACTTTTTATGACTGACAAAGAAACGCCTGTGGCGGCCATCTTGTTTTTTAAAATGAGGTCAAAAATACTCCCAGTCAAGATTTTGTAATAAGGAACATACTCTGCGAATTTGAGATCTCTACCTGTAAAACCTTTTGCTCTAGAGGGCCACCAAAAGTCCTTGCTGAAAGTCGAAAAAAACGCCCGTGGCGGCCATCTTGTTTTTCAGAATGAGGCCAAAAATATTCCCAGGCAAGATTTTATGGTTATGAATATATCTTGCAAATTTGAGAAGGCTAGCTATAATATTTCTTTTGTTAGAGCGGTAACGGTAAAATCTCTCCATACACTGCGGTGGCGGCAGCGTAACAAAGCGAAATCCATAGTATCCACCGGATGCTATCCGGCGAATACAACAAGCAGGGCCTGAGGAAGTGCAAAAACTTGACCCAATGTGCTGGATCAGGAATTTTGGAGTGCTCATCTGTATTAGGACTGACCCATGAATAGATCCAGCATTGCTTGAAAATAGTACTCAAATCTAATGTATAGTTTTGTAGTTATACACGGACAAGCAGATATGTTTATAATCCCTTAACCCCTCCCCTTTAGAGGACAAGTGCAAAAATGTGGCTTACACATGTCCAGATACTGTCCAGTCATGACCAATCCAAATGTCACTGAGAAATTGTCAGTACTTTAGCAAAGTGAAAAACCTATTCTATGACTGAAACAAGAAGGCTGTCTTAGATCTCTTAATGAATCGACTCATTCCAAAATATGAAGAAATGTATTACTTGAGGTGAAATACTAAGTAAATGTCAGTCACCTTTTAAAAAAATTGATCAACCATCTTAAAACTTTCCATCCAGTTCAAACAAATAAACATCTAGAATAGGAAAGTGAAACCAATACTAATTTACATTCTGGTTTAAACTAACACAAGAGCGATCTGACCCAATGGTCAGTAACTCTCATTCCCCTCATTTGAGATTGTGGGTTTGAAGTTGAACCCCAGCTGTAACTGTAAGTAGGAAATTCGGTAGTTGTATGTGTGAGATCCAATGACAGTTATATATAGTGCATTATCTTGACCAAACAGTATAAACTACTTTCCTTCATCACCTCCACTAACTGTTGTGATATGATAGTGGTGTGAACGGTAAACCGGCATACCACATTTTGTTTCGTTTAGGTAGAAATAACGAAATTCGCAAAGAATATTTAAGAACTGGTTATTGAAAACGTCATTATATTAGGCTTTCTACTGGTTAATATTTCGTCAGGTCAATACAGAACTTATAATTTAAGGAAACAATTCTTACATTTTCACTTTATATTCATGGTAAATGAAGTTTATAAACTTCAAAATATCTCGTGAATGCATATTTCCTGCTGTAATATAGCTCATGTTCACTTGCGTAAAAATTTCCACCTCATGTACACTTGCGTAAAATTTTCCACCATACCAGTGCAAACTTTTGAAATCCCGGATTTCATTCGGTTTCAAAGCCCGGTAACTGGTTTTTATTTTCAGAACCAGAACTATGATATGATCCATACAATGTGTTGCAAGTGAAGTTTAAACCGAAATGAATCAATCTGCTGCCATATGACTTCTGGGTAAATATGTGAGTAAAGTGACTCATATCACCTCACACATTACGAAATGTGCTGCAATACAATAGAGAATACAATATCATTGTTTTTGTATTATTCTTTTTGCTTTTCAAATCAGTAAACCAACTACCTTGGGTATTGAACAGGATGCCAAAGCTCATTAAATACTATCTGATAATACACTATGGACATTACACGATTCAGTGAAAAACTTGTGCACACATGCTCACACAACAATCAGAAGCTCTGAGACAGAACTACACTTAAGAATGGGGGATTACAGATTTTATCCATGCAACATCAATTAAGCCAAAAGGATAATATGAGTTGCATTTTTCATGTTCAGTGAAAGATAGGTATTCATTTAGTATCAAAAACTTATCACGCAAACTTTTTGCCATTTTGATCACTTAAACTACAAAAATGCAGGGAATTGGGTCAAACTGGATTATATTAAAACAAAAGTCCCTCCGTAAACTGTCTAATAATAAGAAATAGCTAAACAGCAGAGGAACAATTTCTGCACAATAGATTATTAAGTAAATTTTCTCCTCTAAATATTGTGCTGTTTATGTTCTCCACATTTTAGTAGGGGTGCTACAGGTTGCCCAGTTATAAAAACGGTTCCAATTCTTTGAGAAACCGAGTACAAAGTGGCAAAGCGAGTAACCGAAAAAATATTAAATATAGCGTAAATCAGTGAAACACTTGGATAAACTCAGTATTCTGTCAAATTTTTTTAACTGACATTAGTTTTTCACATAATTTTCCTTATTTATAGATATTTAACATTTTTTTTAAACAAAATGTTACATCATCCACATGTTTGCTTCTCTGCTACTTCCACTGGGTGACAACTAAAACACGATTACCCAAATTCGGATATTTTGAGGTGAATACCTGGTAGTGTTGCTATCAAATAATAATATATATATAAATATCAAACCATATTTTTGCCTTCTGTATCGATCGATATTGAAATATCGGGTCATGGATGTTTTCCAAGAGAGACCTTCCAAACTATTTCGCAAGTTTTAGTAGTTTCCCGAAACATAAACAAATATGGTGTTTCCGCTTTAGCGGAAACTGAAAGTTGACAAAAATGATATAAAAACCAATATATTCTTCAAATATTGTCCTTAATTTGAATGAAAAACACCATAGTTGTACCTATTAAGTAGTGTGTTTCGATATTGATATTTTGCTCTACATTATTGATATCGGCAAATTTAGCGTGAATCAATAAATATTTCAATATCAATAAACAATACCAGCATTACCTGGTGTTGTTTTTCTAATAAGTCACAGCCCTAATTTTTAGTTTGGATCTTAGAATTTTTCTTACTTTAAACAGCAAGGCTCACATACTGACAGGGCATCAACATTTCTCTCATGTTAACATCACCTGAATTTAAACCCATGACCACAAATATAACAGTCAAGTTATCATTTGTAGGATTTCTCAATAGTCGGTTGATTTTTCACATTTTCTGGGCACCCTGTCATATTCACAGAACATATTAGACACTGGTATATCAATGGATACTAATTTAACATGAAAGTACTCCAAATACAGAAAAGATGAGTAAATCTAAAATGTGGAGCAACAGGGGAGCTGATAATAACCTAAGAGATAGCTGACGGCTATATAAATTCCCACAATAACCAACACAGTATGATTGCCTTCAACTTATTTGTAGCTTCAAAAATCTGGTGTCGGCACCCATTTGCCCAACTACATTAGTTGGTCCTAATGAAAAGAATATAACCACAGATCCAGCCTCTACCATTGAGAGAGGATATTCTGATGCAAACAAGTGCAGAAGTAAAAATTGGGAGCCACAGAAATCTCAGAAAATACACGGCCATGGATTATGGGGCCAAGTGGTTAGCACTATGAAACCAAACTCATTACCACTTATATGTTAATTATATTGACCCATATACTGATGGAAGTAAATGGTCCTGCAGTAAACCAACACATTTCAACTGTATTAAAATTTATTACCCTATCTATATGTCCTAGAATTGTGACAGGATACCTGCATACTTGTAAACAGACAAACCAAGTACCTATCAGTGGACCATACACTTGCAAAAACTACTTCAATTTTGCTTATCTCTATGAACAGCAGTGCTTAAACTTGTAAAGCATGATTTTGAACAGAGATTTTTCATGATAATTTTTTTTCTTATTTTCACAGATATATTGATTTTGAATAAATTTGTTTATATTAACAACCATATTTCTTTTCTTGTACTTCCACTTTATTGCTGCTTGCATACAGGTTCTTAACATATTTTTTTTATTTATGTGTTTAGTTTGTATTCATGCCTTCATGACATTAAGGGTGATACCGTTTATAATTTCTGTAACAGATTGTTGATGAACAAAACGGAATAAACTAGACAAAGATGTATCCACTGGAAAAAGACAACATAGTTTCGAAGGTAAACTGCATTTTTCAATAATAAGCAAATTGTAAACACTTTAAAGTTTAGCTACCCTCATTTGACCTTGAAGCAGGGGCCCAAGGTCAAATCTGACCACATCAGATGATTCCTAGCTCATGGTTTCCTGGGTTTCATATTGTAAACATCTAGGACCAATAATAAGCCAGTTATTAGCACTTTTAACCTTTTTATCCTCGTTTGACCTTGAAGGATGGGGCCAATGTCAGCCTGACCACATCCGAACATTTGCAGCCCATGATTTCCTAGAGGTTGGTTTCACATTGCAAACCTCTAGGACTAATAATAAGTGACTTATAAGCACTTTTAAGTTTGGCCATCCTCATTTAAGCTTGTAGGAGGGGCCCAAGGTCAAATCTGACCACATCAGAAGATTCCTAGCCCATGATTTCCTTTAGGTTAGTGTCACATTGCAAACCTCTAGGACAAATAATAAGCGAGTTATAAGCACTTTTAAGTTTGACTATCCTCGTTTTACCTTGAAGGAGGGGCCCATGGTCTAATCTGACAACATCAAAAGTTTCCTTGCCTGTGATTTCCTATAGGTTGATTTCACACTGCAAACCTCTAGGACCAATCATAAGCGAGATATAAGCACTTTTCATTACTGAAAAGAAACGCCATCTTGTTTTTTCAAAATGAGGCCAAAAATATTTCCATTCAAGATTTTGTAATGATGAACAGATCCTGCAAATTTGAGATCTCTACCTATAATATCCTTTCTTGTAGAGGGCCAACAAAACTCCTTGCTAAAAGCCGAAAAACGCCCGTGGCGGTCATCTTCTTTTTCGGAATGAGGCCAAAAATATTTCCAGGCAAGATTTTATGATTTCATTCTAGCATATCCCCAATCGAATAAGCCCAACCGGAAGTAAGATTTGCAAAAAGAAAACATTGAAGTTCTGAAAGAAATCACTTTTAAAGTGCTAAAATATATAAAAATATTGAATAAAAGTTTGTAATTTCTTCAGATTTGAGATTTGTTTCTAATACTTTACATTTTCTCACAACATTATATACTGACATTCGAAATACCGGCTGTAAAGTGCCACCACGGTGTTACAGTGTTACCGACCCTGCCCTACTTTGAAGTACTGATTCTAATAAGATTAAATGAAAAATTTGATACATTCAGTCATAAAATCACAGAACAAATGCAAAAAGTATAAAGTAAACAGAAAATGTCTTGGGGTTTTCCTACAGTTATCAAGATAATCACAACATCAGCCAATCACAAGGGTGCATACATAATGTACAGTATGGAGGGACTGAGAAGATTGTCATAATACCATCAGAGATGCCGGTACCCCACATAGTTTTCAACTTCACGAGAGATAGAAGTAGTGAAACAGTACAAAGATCGGGATACTTTTAGAGCAGTGTCAATTATAAAAAGGTCAAAATAATGTTTACGTAGAGAAAATAATGTCTAAGATAAAGTATTAAAACAAGACAATTCAATAGTAAGATGACAGCATTAATCCGTAAACTAAAAATTATGAAGCTGTGAAATTTATTAATTGGACAATAACTGTCAATGGAAATAGCACAATTATGTAAAAGTACATATAATAATCAGTTGCAGCAATCCATATACCTTTGTCATAAGAGAAACATGTCTCAAATATGTTAGGTGAACACACTTTGGCAGAGCCAAAGTTAAAGGTCATGCCATGATGCACACCTACACCCACAACCAATGTCCTTACCAAGTGTCAACCTTCTAAACCTTACAGAATCCAAGATATAGCCCAGACAAGATTTTAAAACACATGGTCACTACAACAAGACCAAAAGTCAAATCAAAGTCACACCATGATGTTTCACACCGATAACCTCTAAGTAATGTCCCTCCCAAGTATCAACTGCCTACACTTTACAGTTTCAGAGATATTGCCCAGACAAAATTTAAAGGTCAACTTCACCACAGCAAGATCATAGATCAAATCAAGGCCCCACCATGACGTTGCATACCTACAACCCCTGAGTAATGTCCCTACCAAGTATTATCCTACTCTTTACAGTTTCAGAGATATTGCCCGGACAAAATTTCAAAGGTCAGGGTCACAACAGCAAGATCAAAGGTCAAATCAAAGTCACACCATGACGTTGCACCCCTACAACCCCTCACCCAATGTCCCTACCAAGTAACAGCTTCCTACACCTTACGGTATCTGAGATAAAGCCGATAAGATTTTATAGGTCAAGGTCACTACGGCAAGTGTCAACTTCCTACACCTTATGATTTCTGAGATACAGCCCGGACAAACTTTTTCCCACCGCCCGCCCATCCGGACACCATGGGTGTTTCAGCTACAGTAACTTAAAATAATCTCATTGATGACAGATTTGCTGCATATCAAAGAATATTCATCTTCCATTCTTTTACAAGACTTCAAACAAACATCATACAAAACTCGTAACATATATGGGTCACCACATTGTTCTAAGTTTATCTTCAGCTTTGTTTACTCTGTGCATACACAAATAAAATCTCTTTTCAACTTGTTACACAATACCTTGGATTGATTACTTGCAAGACATCCACATTCAAAGGTCACACATAGGGTTTTTACAGCCTATTTATCAGCCAGAGTTATACAGACAATATATGGTTTAAATATTTCTTGGAATAATTATGATATTTAAATGGCACATTTTGAATCAGCTGACCTAAGTAAAAGTTGTATCAAAGTTAGAAACATAAAATGTACACAAAATGCATTCCTGTATATATTTCAAAAATTGCACCCGAGGTAAGGTTGACATGGCTATAATTTGGGATGCATAGGGTTAGATTTTAAATATTACCTGTCTGATAAAACTGTTTGAACTATCAGAGAAGCTTCCATCTGAACGCTTAGCTTTGCCATGCCTCTTCCCCTTTGTCTGAAAATACATAAATAACAGTGACAGATTTAACCAAAATAATTATTTCCATGTTTTCTTTTTGAAAACAAAATAGATTCACGTTTTGAAATGATTTCCAACAAAATAACAATTAAATCAACAGATCTTTAAATTTTTAACTTGCTACATTAGATTATTGGCATTTGTTTCAAATTACTCTTCATTTGTAAATCTATTTCCCTCAATTTGTAATCCAAAATCTAAATTTCCACATAATCAAGTTTCAAGGAAAGAAATTTTTAGTTGTGACATTCCACAAAATGCAAAACCATTTAAATCATTAATCAAAAGAAACATTACTTTCACCAATCAAAACAGCAGTACATGGAACTAGCCAAAGCAAAGCATTTTCTTTCACAGTGGAGATTATCAGTTATTTGTTTTTCCTGGAATACAGTTTAACATGTCTATTGACAAAAGTGTCTCTGTTTATAATATTTCATTAATACATTCCTGTGCATGGAAGTAAACAAAAATTGAAGTGTGAAGCAGAATGTTAAAGATTGAAACCACAAACTTTTACAATGTTAATTAAAATTTTGAAATATTGTCATGAAGGATCCTGTGACAACTTACTGAACTTAGTGAAAAAATGTTGTTGGTATTTGCTTTTAAACATACTTGCCAAAAAAAATCATAATTTTACGTAATCTAACTGGCAAAACATATATCTGTCATGGATAAGTTTGGTTCTATAAAATAATTATTTTCTCGATCATTACAATAAACAAGATGTTTAACATTAACCAGTGTAAGGGTAGCTCACAGAGGATGAAATCTAGATATAACCATTATAGGAAAAATCAACTTGTGGCATAATAATTAACACATAGGACGAACACAAAATGTCAACTGCACAATACATATGCAGAGGCAACTGTGTACAGTAAATACCAAACTTCCATTTTTTTAACCTCAGGAGCAAGGTAGTGAAAGTGTATCCCACATTCAGTTGATTAATTGCTTTCACACAGGTTGAGGTTACTGTGAATAATAAACATTCATAGCATGGTAACATACTGAGGAGGGGGGGGGGGGGGGGGGGGGATACTGGGTCCCATGTTGAGAAGCCACTGCTGAAATTTGGCGAACTTAAGCAAGCATCTGTGTCGTAGCAAATTACGCATATACCCAAGTAATACTGACAAAAGTCATTTGAACTACCTGGTGTGGTATCACAGGAGGGACATCGTCAGAAAAACCCGGAAAATCTTGAGCCCTCGGGTGAGCCATTTTCATAGGATTTTCTCACGCCCCCGTCTCGCAACCATTGCGTGGGTTTAAGCCGAAAAACTGTCGGCGGTGTTATCCAGAGGTACAACAAAGCTCTCAGCTATCCAGATTTAGAACAGGCTGGTAATAATTGAGAACACACAAATTCTCTTAATTCCTATCTGTCAAAACACTCCAGAGGTGACGACTAGTGTGCAACTCCATCAGTCACTGGTCGAAAGCATATTCGTATCCTCTTAATGAATCCGAAATTGTGAGATATTTCTACAATTTCGCCTAAATATTGCATTGATAAGTTTAATATGGTACATGAATAACTAGGTATATCTCCTAGAATTTTATTTCTGATGTATAAAAGACATTTTCAGGAGTTTCATAATATTTTGTACAATCTGCACCTTTGCTATGATTCCGAGCTGCTCTCGAACCAATAATATTATTTCTAGGAAGTATTGCACTTGTAACGAGGACGCTCATTGGTTTGTCTCCCAATGGCGATCTGGTAATAATAAATGATGTTCACTTCCTGCTTTGTACTGTCTTAATTCTGAAAGTCTTACACATGAACGTAAAATTGAGGTCCCCTCATTTAACAAATAATACTTGGGTGTCAAGTATATGTTCAAAACAAATTGATCAGTGAAAGGGGTGTTCATACCAGTAAATCATCGTCTTTATATGGATATTTCTTTTATTTTACAACTTTCAGTGTAAATAGGACCTTTCCTCTGCATTAACACATCAGCAATAACTTAAAATGTCCAAAATGTACTTACACATTTAAAGATACACAAAAACATACAATCTTAAAGCGCTAAGTATTATTTTCAATGGAATATAATTGGGGCATTAGTCAAAACGTACAGATGTAAACTGTAAAAAGATGTAAAGATGTAAAAAAAAAAGCATATTTATACAAAATTTGTTTCATTGTAATGGTGTATGAAATTTTTTTCTTGTGGTGCTCCAAACCGAATTTAATCGGCATCAACTTATTATAACTTTTTTTGCTGTAGTTGTACCTTGTGGAAGTCTGAAAATAAACGTTTGAAGAAAGTGTAAGTTAAGGTACCTAGGAAATTTTTTTAAATGAGGTGTTTTTGCTATTTTATTTTAGAAGGATTATATGGAAAATTTAAAACCTTATAACATTATAAGGTGAAGATATTACAATTGCAAATAGAAAATGGTGCAAACTGTTGCTTCAGATAAAGCATTGTAAAAAATCAATGCACTACAAAGCAATTGTGGTGTACTACTTTATCACTAAGTAAAGATTCGACCCACCAGTTTCCAAAGTGAGATGTATCCTTAATAATCAAAAATTAGTTTTATAAGTAAACATACCAAATTTGTGGGCAATGGAAACACGTAAACTGGCTGTCAAACAGGACCTAAAGCCTCATTTTTTATTTTGAAAATAGGTAAACCAATAAAACAGGAGCCTGGAGGATACAAATAAAATCACAAGAATTGTAATGAAATAAACAAATGCTCTCAGCTTTAAAAGGGACTTTTATTGTGACTTATCTATGACTAATAAGAGTAACATATAATGATGTTTTCTTTACAGGACAAAAACATGAATAGTCTCTGGTGATTTCTAGTGGACAAATGACAAAAATATAAAATATACATGGCTTTATTGCACATATTTTATTTCAAATTGATGTTATATTATCCAGTATCATTGATTAAATTTATATTTACCAAACAATGTATATACGGTGCACAATGTAAAATTTATTCACACCTTACACAATGATTTATTCACAGTAGTATCTACAATAAAACAGGAAAGCAATGCCATCAGATATGCCCATACTACACAACGGGAAATCACCATCTTTCCCAGTTGACGGGCTGCTATACAAACCTATAAACTTATAAATTATAGAGGACTATGGTACCACAGCACCATTGTACATCATGGTGACAGCAGTGAAAAATTTCAACACTGGGCTAAAAATTAAATTTATGTATCTTATCATGGCTTTACACAAAAATATAAAGAAACACCCTTTCACAGAGAAAAAAATTCTTTATAAAGCAGTTCCTGTGAGAGTTTTATACTTAACAAGCATAAAATTCAAATACTTTACAACATCCGAAGAATAGCTAGTAATTGGCACCAAGCCCAGGTAGGTGAAGTTCCTAAATCACAATGCAGTGAAGGTCACCATGTCCAGGAAAAGGTGATGACATGTTCAGGTTATGCAATTTTGTTGCAAACAGAGCCTCCCCTTTACATCAGGGATCAGATAAGAGGACGTTGATAAGGTCAAAGGTGGTCTATTGGTTAGCAAGTTTTGACATCTAATCACAGGTTGTCACCTCTGAGTGGGTTTAACTCCCGTGAATGATAAATACTGTGGGCCTGTTCCAATATGACCTTGGCTGTGCAACGGGACATAGAACACCAACTTTGAACTTTGACAGGACGTTGATTACAGGTTGAATGTTACCAACCATTGGACTAAGGGTAAATTCCTAGATATATATGTATATGTTTTGTACAACCCGAGACTTTGTACAGCTTGCAACTCCTACGAAAAGCCTGTATGAGTAATAACTTGTACACGATAGGCTTTAAGGCTGTAGCTTTTCTGTGATTGAAAATTATTATAGATCATTTAATTTATTGGGGACAGTCTTCTAATAATGATAAGACTGATCCTTTTTGAAGTATTTAAATGGTTCACTATACATTCCTAAAATAGTACCACAAACGTTTTGCAGGGATTGTATGCCTTTAATATATTAGAGACGAATATTATAAAATACTGTGATTAGATCTTAGGAGATCAAAGCAGAACTTATATCTTGTACAGTCTGATGTCAAAGTTATCATTTCGAATTTACAATTTAAAACACGAGGAAAATGTAAAAAAAGTCCTTGAGTGGGGTTTTATACACCTCATCCATAGTTTAAATGTACACTAAAAGCCTTGAATTTTGGCACAGGTGAAAAAAGCCAGGCACACAAGGCAAGAAGCCCAGCTCGCAGGTACAACTAAATATTGAGATTTGGTGAAATCTTAGGAACAGCTTCAGTTGTAAAAGTATACAGAATCCATCAAATGTCGTCCATCAAATGTTTTGAAACCCTAGAACCAATTACAAGGGAGATATAAAGCCCTTTTAGCATAATACCCTACATGAACTTGAAGCAGGGGTCAAAGGTCAAATTTGACACCTGCAAAAGATTTACAGACCATGATTTCCAATAAGTTTTCTCATTCCAAACCCTAGGACCAATGATAATGGAGATATTGGGGCTTTTTATATGCCCCCCCCCCTCCATTTGACATTAAAGATGTGATATGCAGCCATATCATTTTCAAAACAAGGCCAAAATTATTCTCAGGCAAGCTTTCCTATCCCTTTATATTTTGGGAAATCTGACAGAGCTAGCTGTAATAATTTAATTTTAGAACAAATCAATGATTTTTGAACAATCAGCTATGGCGGTCATGTTTTTTTTTAAATGAGTGGAAAATTTTTACATACATGTTTTCACTGCCATTAACATTCTCTGCAAATCTGGTGAAGATACCTTCATAAATGGATGAGATATAAAGGTGGATTTAAAATGTTAGAAATGTACACATGCACGCATGCACAAAGACACCCAAGGGAGTACGTGTTTCATAATCTCCCAACCCTGGCCTTTGGCTGGCAGGAGATTAAAAAAGTGCATATGTAGTAACATACTTTGGTTTAATAGCATCCCTTTTCAAATTAAAAAGTTTAAGACCTAAAAGTATTTAAATTATTGCCATGGCAACAGGTATTGCCCGATACCCTCCCAAACCTAATCAGCTCTAGATCCTCCTTCAGTTTACATACCCTTAAAATTTGGTGAAAATCCATGCATTGGTTTAGGCTGTGGAACACCCACAAACTTTAAGACCCAAAAAATCTTTAAAATGTTGCCATGGCAACAGTTGTTGACAGACACCCCCAAAAAGATAATCAGCTCTAGATCCTCTTGGGATAAACATACTCTGAAAATTTGGTGAAAATCTGTGCAATGAGTTTAGGCTGTAAAACACCCACAAAGTTTAAGTCCCACAAATCTAAAAGGGTTTCCATGGCAACAGTAGTTACCGGATACCCCCAAAAACCTAATCAGCTCTAGATCGTCTTGGTGTAAACATACCCTGAAAATTTGGTGAAAATCTGTGCATGGGTTTGGGCTGTGAAAGTTCACAAGTTTATGCCCGCCGCTGTTCGAACAGTACAGGGAAGAGCTATAACCCCAGCCTATATTATTGTATTCTCGGGTAAGACATTAGGTGTGTAAACCACTATAGTTTGCAAAGTGCAGGGCTTAAAGTGACAAAGAGTGCATACAATTGGTCCTTGCGAGTATTTCTGAAGACCTTAAGGTGATCTTAAAATTTAAACCACAGAGCCAAAAGTTTGGGAAAAGATCAGTATTTAGTACACTTTGAGGCTGGTCAGATTCCATTTTCCCCTTACAAAGCAAAATATCTGATAAAAAAGCAGAAAAAAGATCTCCGGGTGGGGTCTTATGAGCATCAAACATAGGTTAAATGCCAACTGAAAGCCATGCTTCAGCATATAGAAAATGAACATATTGGTATATGTTGCCATTTTTAGAAACCTCACGGTACCTTAAAATTAAAACTAGAGACCTCAAATTTTCCACAAAGATCACATATCAAAGTTATATCTTCTACAGTTTTAGTCTGATAAGACTTGCCATTTTCAAGTTACAAGGCAAATATTTATGAAAAAAATCATTGAAAATATCCTCTGGGCAGGTCTGTTTAATCATCATGAAAGAATAAGTTTTATTTATTACTTTGTTGTGGAAGAACAAAATAAATTTAGCATAATTCTTGACAGAAAATGTCATGAGAAATTATAGGGTTACTTCAAACTTACACATCTATTTTTCAAGTTTACAACATTGATCTGAAGTCAGAAAAAGGCTTTAGTTAGACCAGTGTGATTGTTAAAATCGAAAAATAGACACATTAATAATGGTATGAATGGGAAAATAATTGTCAAAAAATGTCAACAGTTTGCTTTTTCATCCAAGAAGTATAATTAATACTGAATTGTCATTTATCAAGGTCAGACTTTGTGATTTTACTAATCTGGAAGTCTTTGAAGTACATTGATCAACTGACAAAATGTGGAGATTGTAAAAGTCCTTAAAGTACATTGTTCAACTGTAAAAATGTGGAGATTGTAAAAGCAACTTGCACAGGCTCAAAATTTGTACACGTTGCAACTTTTACAAGTCAATCCATACAATTAACAACTTCTACAAGCTGTTTGTACAACTTGCACAAAATCTCAACTTGTACATAACATATATATATTATATGTATAAATATTTATTGCTCCAGAACTAAACCAATGATCGTATGAATGTTTACTTCCTGTACTGTTCCTGTGTGGTAATTCTCCGTAGCTTTTTTGCACTTGTTTTGTTCAATTAAACAGAATTTCCTTTGACAAAATATTAACTGATGGAATAAAAATATATTTGCATATGTTTAATGATACAAACCTGTCTCTAAACCTTTCGGAGATATTTTCTGTGAAAAAAAAATTGCATTTTGAGATCGACCAAGTGCATTATATCAGCACAACCTATTGTATCAGCTATTTTCTTGATTTTTCTTGCCGACTTGAAGCATGTGTTGAATTTCATCTAACAATTTCCAAGATTTTCAAGATATATGGGCCGAAAGCATGACAGGATTCTACTATGGATCTGTTAGCCCATTGTAGCTTGCAATTTCTAATACAAGGCACAATATATTTTTGTAACAACTAATTTACAATACTTAAACTTCATAGCAAACTCACCTGATTTTCTATAAATTTTAACACATGATCATGTTAATTTGCAATTAAGCATAACAAAACATTTCCTGGTGTAATTTACACTTTACAGCCATACTTGATACAATTGAAATTTCATATTTAAAGATAATTATAACATTCAAGAGCTACTGAAGTACAGCTTTTATGCATTAAATTGTATCTCCAAATAAATTTTAAAGCAATAAATTAAGGATTTTATTTTTTAGCATTTTGCTAGTGAAAAATATTGTAAAATTGCTCATTAATTCTTGAAAATGATATTGAAATTGTCACTTTTAAATATCAACACTGTAACTCAAAACAATTATCAATCAATTCTGAAATATGCACAAATGATCCCAACACTATCCAGAGGCTTATTTAGTATAACCATACATACTAATGTTATTTATCTACCTTCCAATATAGAGAGAAGCTTGAAAGACAAATATAATCTACTTTCTAGCACCACCAAAGATTGCCCATCGAGTAATGACATAGGATATGACCTAAGTCATGTATTAAAAGAAACATCAAACCCAAATAGAGTAAGATAAAAGGTGTCAGAATAATAACATTGTCCCTAACTACTATATAATGAAAATAAGGAATGAATACCATACACAAATTTGTAGTGTTGTGGTTGAATGCAAATTTCAAAACCGGTTTCCGAAAGCGGAAATTCGGCGAAAAACCGGGTGTATTTGAATTATCAAACGTAAAGAAATAAGTTTTCAAACGCGTACATGAGACGTAACTCGTATATAAATAAGAACAACTATGGGCTTTTTGAAGACTTTCGAGGACAAAATGGGTGATATATTGATGGAATATTATAAAATACTGTGAAACATTTGTTGTTGTTTAATATTTTGGTAAACTTAAGTTCAAATAATGCCTACATGTGGCGAAACCGGTTTTGGTTACAAGAAAACGAAACGTAACCGGATCAGTGTCTTTCGGTCGGCAAATAGGTTTTCGGTTTACCGTCTTCAACACTACAAATTTGTGGAAGATTTTGAACCATAAGTTTGTAAGTATACAATGAAAATAAAAATGCAGTTCGGCTGTACATTCAACCTAAAGCCAAGTTCTAACAAAAAACTGGTGCAAAAATTACTTAATTACAACAGTATATCATTGATGGTTTGTTTAACTTAACACCTGGCATTTGAAAACCTGACCTGTACTTTACACTGGATTAAGTGCTATTCATTTCAGAAACATCCACTGCCAAGGTTAAAGTAAGTTACCACAAAGTTTTGAAATTTTCACACCGTAAAAACTTGATTTATGTACAGATATAGGTGTCATCAACAATTTTTAATGTCATGCTAATATGTTTTCAGACAAAGTGATCAGTATCTCTGCAGGCAGTTCAGGCAGTTTTGGAAAAAAAGTTGATGACATGGATGCAGGTGCCGCAAGACCATGACAATATAACCAATTTTGTCAGCTGACATAATAATTAATGCCCAGGCTAATTTATGGGAAAACACAGTAATTTTTAACAGGCATCCAAAATCTTTGATTGAACAGCAATTACAGCATATACTTTGTACTATTTAGAATGAATATTCAATGACATAAATATAATAAATGTTCTTTCTGATCAGATCTCTATGTCTATACAGTAGTTGTGGCTAGAGCTGCTTCATTTCTCTCATCAATTCCTCCAAACTTTTCTCTTCTGATTGACTAGGTGCATTCTCCTCCTAAAAATACACAAATATAAGCAAAATAATTGGAATTTAACTGGTTAATTATTTACAATCAATGTTGGTATTTTATGAAGAGAATGTACTTCATACAATTACTTTTTACAGATAGACAGTCAATTTGCATACTATGTTTACATTGAAAAGTCAACTGAAACCAATTTTTTTGTGGTGTAATATTACTAAGAACAGGATTAGAAACACATATTTTATCAAGTGCACTATGGGACACTTTTTCAAATGCTTACTTGTGCCTCTGATGTAGGTTTCGGCACAGTGTAAGCCTGTTTCAGGCCTGCTACTAATTCTACTGTGTCGCCCTCTGCTAGTTTTGATTCTTCCTCTGTTGTCTCCGACACTAGCTCTATGTCTACAACAACAAAGTCAATATGGGCCTTTTATGATCCTTTCAACAGCTAAAATAATATCCTCCAATAAAATGCAATGTTTTATACAACAGAACATCTATCATCTAACCATGCTAGCTGAGGAAAACTTTGGTCAGATAATATAACAGTCATTAAACAGAAGCACAGTCGAACCTCTATTATCCAACCCTCTTGAGAGAGTAACAATTAGATTGGATAATAGAAAGCTCGGATAATAGGAAGGCTAAAATAACAGCTTTAAATGGATTTTGGAGAGTGGATTGGAGGTCGGATAATTGAAGATTCGGATAATAGAGGGTGGGATAATGGAGGTTCTACTGTAGTAGGTTGACGCAAAAAAAACTTCATAATATAAATTCAGAGAGTGGAAATATTGTAATAAAGTAGAACAATTAGATAACAGAAGGATGGATTAAAAGTTCTGCTATACTTTATTTTCATTTTTAACCATACAAGGCGGTTTGCTCTGCAAGCAAGTGATTTTCTGTGATTTGGCAAATGACTGTAGTTTCGGGATGGAGGAGCCAGAAACTGCACAAATGAAGCAGACTGCAAGAGTACAACCATTTAGGTGTACGTACAGCCAATTTTAAGATTCCAACATAAGAAAATACTGCAATCTCATTAGTAGGTATCAGCGGTTATAAATAACTGGAAACAATTCTATTTGAAATTCTGATTATTTAGAGATTACCATATGCCAGACCACCATAGGCTGTTTGTCAATTGGTGTGGATCAAAATTTTAATATATAATATTATGCAAATCCAAATATAAAATGGATATAAACTATATAATCTCCAATAGAGGGAAGTTATTAAAATGTGATTTTATTATTACAAAATGGTTAATGGAAACAAATTACCATTTCCAGTGGTTGTAAACGGTAGATGGTAGCTTCTCCTAAACTTGTGATATATACAAATTAGAATGCATTAATAACAGAAAACAACATCACTGCTATGTACTCACTGAAAGGATTCTCCTCGTGTATTACTGTCTCCTCTTCTTTCACCACTTCCTCAACTTTAGGTCTACTGGCAAGAAGTTCCTGAAAGTTATAGTAAATACTGTCAATTTCTATGATACCTTATCCTATATAACTTATGACAAATGTTGTCCAGCTAAAAAAAAAATTGACTGTTGATGTAAAAGGGAACTTAACTGCTCATTTCTACTGGAAAAACCTAACACAAAATATAAAATTCAAAACTGGGACCTTCCCATTAACATAATGAAATAAGAAGTAAAATTTACTACAGTAAACAATTTTCATTTTTGTTTCACTGTGTTTGAGAAGAATAGAGGTTTTAATTAATTTCTCTTCATTTCTAATAAATAGTATTTCATTCTTTTGTTCTTTCACCGCTTTCAGTATTCTGACAAATTTTGTTTTTGAAATGCTGGCTATTGATTATTTGCTTTAGTTCTCTTTTTACATAACTGTATATATGGCATGCTGCTCTTATTTCACTTCTATTACAGGAGCTACTTAATTTCAGAGTTTCCGAATGTTAGCAGAGTTCACATAATACCTTTTCTTCAATTATTTCACTGATATTCAGATAATCGAGGGACTGGACTATTAATGTTATCTCTCTCTACTATGACAGAGTTTGAGAATTTTGTTGCAGAATAGAAACTCTACTACTTTATTATGTTTCTTTAACATGAATGAGTTGACAATTTTTTCAGATTACAGAAATTACCTTTTCTTTATTTTCCACTACTTTGTATGTTTGGGAATATTTAGAGAATGTGAGAATTGAATTTTTATGTTACTTCTCTCAACTTCAGAATGCAGATATTGCTGAAGTTTCTTTATTTTTGGATCTGTTTAGCTGAATACCCCTTTGAATAGGAGTTAATATTATTTCCATAAAGAGCCTTTTCAACCAACTTTTATCTTAGCATTTCAACCGCCCGTTGAAATCACTACCTACCCAGTCCCACTAAAAAGGGTATTTGAGAACACTAGTATAAAGAGGATATTTCTTTTTTCATACCTGGTATCGCTGTTGCTGTTTTTTGCAGTGATTGTCATCACACTGAGGATTTGGTTTCAAAGACATGGTGGGAAAGAAATCTTCTAGAGCATTGTAACCCAAATAATATGTCACCTTCCCAAAACCAAGTAGGTATCTGAAATGACAAAACAAAAAGAAAATATTGTAAATATATACCTAGGTAACATGCAACTTCCCCAAAGCCAAGAAGGTATCTGATGTGAGGAAATATCTGATAATGTATACCCAAGTAATATGTCACTTTCCCAAATCCAAGAAGGTATCTGAAATGACAATCACAAAATGGTGTACAGATAAACCAAGGTGCAGTAGACTCTGTATTTTTAGAAACAGTATAAGTTGAAATTTGGTGTAAATGGAACCAATTTTTGAGACCGCAGTGTAGAGAAATGCTGTCTTTTTGTAGGAATAAGTGGAAGTTAGCCACAAAAACTAGAACTGAATCCTGTACATATTGGAGGTTCTAGTTCTACTATAATATGTGACTTTTCCAAAACCAAGCAGGTATCTGATATGGAGAGAAGATATCTGTTAAAACCAAGTAACAATAACTGTGCACACATTGATAAACTTCACATGCTGTGTCAGAATTGGCATTTTTATTCCACATGGACAGTATTCTCCAATGGTCTTAGCCAGGCTTAAGGTGGCTATATTCTATATACAAAAGTTAAGCCTTAGACTTGGCTGAAATCCCCTGATGTGCAAGTATTACACATAATTCATAGTGTACAAAAGTATAAGTTGGGGTTTTATATCCCTTTTAACAGCTTATGTCACATGAAGATAGACCTTCCACATCTAGCTAGGATTTGACATTAAATCAACAACCATATAAAAATGAAGTATAAATAATTTTATCCTAATTTATATTAGCAATACATTATGAACACAATTTTACTCTCCCATATATCTTCAACTGTTCACACATTGTGTATGATGTTGCACATGGCTTATGTTGTGATAAAAATTACAAACAGTGACGAAATAGAGGGATGATACAAGTAAGCAAGATAAGGCATATATTCCTGTACTTTCTATTTCTTGATAACAATTTTTTTTTCTCCTTCAACTGAAGACATTGATGAAAGATATTTCAAAATGGGACAATAGGGAAAGCTATGGCCATTTAAAGATTGGCACATTAAAGTATATTTATTTACTGTGAAAATATATAAATATAAAATGCAAGCCACATATACAAGCCATGCAATATGGACACATACACTTGTAAAATGCCTCTTCTATTTTATGAACTTCACTATTTTCCAACCACAAAAACACACCCTCCCAGCATTTTGGAAATACTACATGTTATACTGTATTCATTAATATTACCACAACACTGACAATACCCCATCTACACCACCTTTCCAAAATAAAAATTGGTGAATTGGCACCTGGACTCCCTGTGACTTACTTGAGAGTATTCTGTACTAATAAACCAGCCACAATACCCATGGTAGTTGGTAAGCTAGCTGCACACACTCCTTCTCTCTTCAGAGTTTTCTCATCTGTATGGGTGGCTACTACTAATGGTGGGGCACACTAAATAAATATTTAGTAAAGATAAAAAGCATTAAACTACCTTAATAAAAATAATTTAACAATCTGGTGTTTAACATTCATTTAAAATAAAGGTATTAAACTACTTTTACCAAGCTAATAAGCTACAGAAGTATGTCCTTTGTCACATGATCATATATTTATACTTTATTTCGTTGGTCATCAACAGTGAAAAGAAGCTGGTTTTTTTTCAAAAAGAGTTTAATTTTTTTCGAAGTTTTGATATACAAATGTGATCAATATTTTGTGGGCATTTTTTCTATTTTAACCTTATACAGAATACAAATTTATACCTAGTGATGAGGCATAGAAAAATATACAAGCAACACCACACAAAAATATATTATCAGTGGTGAGACACAAAGAAATCTATTCCATAAAATTAAGGACAGAACCTTTCTATTCAATGAACTGTAAACATGCGATTTTTTACTGTTTAAGTCAGACAAACATATGTGACACTTGGTTCCATTTCAGAGACTTTTCAGCCTTCTTTTAAAAAAATGAGCTTCACTCACTGCAAAACAGGAAGTTTCTCCAGGAATGACTACCTGGATGTGACCAGACACTGCATTCTCACTCACTCCAGACTCAATCCAGATCTGTCCCAATTCATTGCATGCCTGAAAATAAATACATAATCGCATGAACATTTTAATGTTCATATATAAGGCTACTAAATTCACCTCTCACACTAGAATCTGCCTGGATCTGTTCTCATTCAATATACGCTTTAAGAAATATATACTCCTGACATAACGGAATTGTTAATTGCAATATTATTGCCGAGGATAGTATGGAAAACTAGGGTAATATTTAAAAGAGCAAGCATAAAGGCATAAAAAATCATCCTTCAAAGGCTTATGGCAGATATGTCACAGTGAACTAGAGTAAGTGTAATCCATATTCACAGAATAATAAATTCCCTGTAACAAAAATATGAGACCAATGCTCTTTTGCCATAGTTGTACTAATTCCAATAATTTATTGCATGTCTAAAAATTTAGAATACATACACATCATACACATGTAAATACTATTATCATAATACATAAATATTTTTTATTGAAATTATTTATACATGTATAAATTAATGTATAACTAAGTATACAATAGTCGATTCTCCTGTATAGTGATTTTACTTCACTTCACCAATGGGTGTTTAAAACACTTGATAATGAAATCCATCATTAATAACAATTTAAATGAGGACACTATGAACAGGTAGAATTAAGTGTGGTGTGATTTTGAAACAAGTACAACTGCAACATTTTCACAGTACATTTTGTTGTGGTATAAATGAATGCTCTTCTCTTGGTGACAAAGAGATTAACATAGCTTTCAAAATGAGTGATTCAACCAAAGCAGGCAAGTTTACCGATGAAAAAAACCACTGACACTATAGCCAGTGAAGATTCCTGATTTCATTGGTTGGCAAGAGGCAAATCAACAACAATTTTGGTGTTAGTGAAACCAGTTTGTGCCCCCCACCTTAGAAAGTGTTCTATTTTTTGTAGAATAAGTACAGTTTGCTACAGAAAGGTTTAAATCCAGTTATACATAGTCTATTTTGTAAAATCTGAAGACTTACACTATTGACTGCCATTCTGGCTTCAAAATTGTCTACACAACACAACAGTAAATCCACAGGTGTGTCTCCTTGTAAACTGCCCTTACTGAAAGTGTATATAAACACATATTATTATTATTATATATTATAGGTTCAATATGAATTGAAGTAGCATACTAGATTTCAGTATTAGTATGAATTATTAAATATTGATACTGTTTCCAAAAACTCACAATTACAAAACATTTTTGTTGTTTACACATCTTTTACTTTTAATCTTCAATATCTAGTAATAGTAGTACACTTATAATCAATAACTTATCTTACATGCCATAATTCTGTACAAGTGGGATATCACTCGACGTGATCATTTTTTTATAACTGAAAATATAACTTGCCTGATTGTATTAACTGCACATTTTAAGTCTTCATTACAAGATTAAATGAAGAAATGAGTTTAAATAACAGAGTTAAGATTCACCTTATTCTCTCCATAAAATGTGCAAAATTGTCCATAGTGGTAATGTTGTAATTGTGTGCTTCAAACTCTACATCGGGGTTGATTTCTCTGCAAAAGCATTTAAAAATTCAAATTCACACAAAGAAATTAAACAACAGCTTTGAGAACATTTGTATGCAAATAACATTTCAGTTTGAAAGTTTAAACACAATAACATAACACCATTGTCAATACACCAGTCTCTGTATGGGAACAATTAGAAAGATTCTAATGAAATTTTTAGTCAATTACATGTAGAAGCAAGCACAGTCTATATCACAGTTGCTTGATGTATGGAAAAAAAACCTTTTTCCTAATTAAGAAAATCACTAAGCTTATGGTGATTTGTTCTGACAAGGAATGTTCTATTATCTACTTTTGTTGTTTATGTATTTAAAACTATTTTTATAACCCTGTACATGACAAATCAATAAAATAAACAATATTAACATCTACTAAAGATTTCCTGCCATTTGTTGTCACATTAAACTGACTAATAAGATCAGGTCCCAGAGAACATTATAGGGACAAATACTTCATGTCCCAAATTGACTGGAAATAATGTTTAACACAGCATAATCGTTACCACCTCCATCATCGATGGATTCTGATGAAATTTTCAGGAAATTTCCACAATGGCCAAAGGAAGATTTGGTGGTTACCAAGGAATTTTTTTAAAGGATTTATCACTGCACTCACAAGCAATATTGGAGGTGCTGGGCCTCCAAACACTCTTGTTATCTTTTCAGTGTTAACTGTAATAGAACCACTTAGAATTATCACAAAGTGTAATAAGATTATCAAAAAATTTAGCAGACTCATAAATTTCACCAACAAAAAGTTTCCATCCATGATTTTATTTTACCTGAGAGTTTTGACAGCAGCTGCAACTTTACTCATGCCTGCCTGGTGAGGCTGAAAGAAAAGTCTGTTCATGTTCGCAAGTTCCACCTTATCATAGTCAAACAGAATCAGCTGTAAACATTAAAACAAAAAATAATTCATAGTAGCCTAAACAAAGAGCTACAGATAAAAAATTTAAGTCTTTTAATATGGACGCACTGTTATCATAATTAATGTGTTTTGCCATTGGTACTGAAACTTGATCTTCTATTGAGTTGACAATTTTTATTTCATTAAATGATAAGTATTGTTTACGACAGAGTGCAGCAATTTTTAGGGCAGCAAGTCACATATTAGTGATATTACTGAAGACAACCTCAAGAAAATGAACAAAATTGTACTGGATATCAAGTTTTTTTTTTGTTTTATTTGGAAATTCAGTAAATTTAGCCAAAAACAATTGAATGCAATATACAAAATTTTGAGGTTAGGAAGTTACAAACCCATGCTCTACAGTCAATATACTGTCATGTATTGTGCAGTAATATTAGACTGAAGTTAGTATGTTAATTAATCTTCCAGATTCTACACATAAATCAAAAGCAGTAAATGAAAATGAAATTATCTAAGAAACTATTTAATGTGTTCAGCTTTATGCTTATAGGCATACCTTCCCTACACCACATCTTGTCAACATTTCAGCAGTAACACTCCCAACACCACCAACTCCTACAACTGCCACACTAAAGTCTCGGATTTTCTACAACACAAAATAATAACACTCTGCATGTGACAGTTTAATATTGTGTAGTTGAAAACTAAGGAACTGAAAAACTTTTCCGAAATTTGATTCCTACAAGAAATTAATGAAAAAAGTTTTCAAATATGTTATCACAAGAGTCATTACTACTAAATTTTAAACATCAGAACTGAAGATCATAAATACCTCATAGTTATCCACTATTCCCATTCTTTTCAATGCCATCAGTCGACTGAAAAAAAATGAAGTGACTGTGTATCAGGTCCCCAATGAATAATTAAATGGCTACACATCAGATTCTCAGCAGATAAGCAAATGTTTATGGAAACACCATAACAATACCTTTAAGAAATTTCTTTTTTGTTACTTGTTTTTGGAGTAAATATATACTGTATCTGTGGCAGGTCTAGTTGCTTGAAGATAAAATAATTCAAATTCCTAGACTTGCATATCCAATTCTTAATAAAAAAAGTGAAAGACACATAAAAATTTTTACACATTGAGACACTGATGCATATATGATCTTGGTAAAAATATTGTACTAGAAAATATTTAACCAAATTCTGTCCAATTAATCAATTATAATAAGATAATTTTAATTTTGTATAAAAACTATTTCATATGAATTAAAGACCTTTGATCCAAATGTGGATTTAAAATTTACCTCATTCACCAGACATTGTGTATACAATGCAACACCTAAACACATGGCAACACGTAAACACATATAGCTCCTATCTCGACTATTTTGAGAACCCTATTTTAATTTCTTTTCATTGTAACTAATTTAAAGGAATTTTGTCAAATATATTGTCCCGCGTCCCAAGACCTAACCAATACAAGTCAGAACTTCCTGATATTTAAGCAATTGTGTTGAATTTTATTGCAATACTGACTTTCGGCAGAAAACTAAAACCACAATGCTGTGACACAAGTCATTTATTTGGGTCCTTATATAACTGATATGTGTCTATTGGCACTGTGTGCAAGTGTAGCACTATATACATGCTACCAGGTAAATAAGGTAAATCTGAAATCCATGATACTACACACCATAAAATATTTGCTTTTAAATAGTGTTTCTGTGTAGTTTTTGGTGAAAAATTAATTTTTCAGGAAAATAAAAAAATAAAACTTACCAAGTTCTTTGAGGGTAGGGAGAATTTTATGAAATTGGTATAATCCTGTACCATAAGTGACCTTGACATTCATGCATAAATTTATCAAGTTATTTACCTGTAGGGATTGCTGTCTACAACTTCAGAACTCATCTTGTCAATTTTTTCTCTTCCGGCTCCTGCTGCTTTTGCACCCTTCAGTTGTTCTTCTAATTCTTGAACACGCTTCTTCAAGCTTTCCACGGTCTCCATTTTAAGTTGTAGTCAGGTATCTTAAAATATTCAGTTATTTATCTTTAAAGAACTGTAAACATATGTTTTCCATAAAACCGGCACCTCAAACGTTTGTTTACATGGCAAACCGGAAGCAAGTAAGGATACTAGATATAACTGAAATTAAATAAAATTATAGCCACCGATTATGTTCTCGCAAATCATTAGTTTAAATATTTCTATCCGAAAATTGCATTAAATCATGTGTTAAATCACTTTCCCTCTTCATTGTGTATTATCAAGTTTATATTTGATGAAAATGAATTTGAAAAATTTAATTTTACTCGTGCCTGCTCTGTAAGAACAGTGGCGAGAGTATATTATTTTCACTCCAGGCTTTTGGTATTCACTAATATGTAATATTGAGAGTTACATATTTTCTCTTTCCCTCTACTTGATAATTCATTTATCAGCTATGGTCAGGCTTTGTAAATGCAGTATATTTTCTTTACTTCTACTTTAGAATGCTTAAACTTTTCTTTGACCTATGCAGCAATTTAAATCACTCCTGTTTGTTCTAGTTAATTTGGGAATACCCATTAACATAAATGCACTGACGCTCACATGAGTAGCAGTAATAGCCCATTCCTGACATATAGATTATTTCATTTTATTTTATCACTTTGAAATTGGAAACTGCTAACATTTCCTCTTGAAATAATATGTTCTTATTATTTATTCTATGCCTTATGATATAACAATTATATACTTGCAAAATGAGTTAGCATGTTAAAACAAGTGTCACTTTAAACTCCCATAATCTCACACTCTGTTTTATTTTTATTTGATAGAAATCTTATGGGCTGTAGGATTTAAGTTTATAAAAAATAAAAATCTTAAGTTTTTAAATCATGTGGTGCGAGTACATGTTATCATTTGATAACAGGGTGCTCTAGTTATAAATTAAAATTTATAGTAATTTACTTCTTTCCTTGAAAGGCAGCAAGTCTTACAGCTGCCATAGTATATCCTGCCAAGCACAAAATGTGTCCCAGGGCAATAAACAGACCAGAAGGTTCCCCACTATTGACAAGGTAGGGAATGCACTACAGACAGAACATATAGTCATAACAGTATATCTTATCAACTGCATCAGAAACACAATTCTCCCTACAAGTTGAATGGTCAGGAGGTAGGATCAGAATCTCTTATCCAGGAGAGATACTAGCTCATAAAAAGTTAATCTGAAATCAATGTTTTTTTTTGTACTGTTACACTAATACAAACTAACCTGATATACAATTGCCAAGAATTTTATGCTACAAAAAAGATCATTAAGACACTGGTCAAACAATGCCAAACCGGAGAACTTGGTCCGCTGAATTTCTCTTCCGAAAGCAAGACAAGGAGTACCATAGAGGACTATCAGTCAGGGATTTACTACAAGTATCTGAATGTGACTAAATGGGTTAAAGGATACCTCTGCACCTCTGGAATCCACAATGGCGGATAACTTATGCATATGTGCGCCATACATGGCCTAGCATGAACTAGCCACACACACAAAAAAACATATAAAATCATGATAGTTGGTAGCCAATTACAAGGAATGTATAGTATAATAACATCATATAAGTGCATATGTAAGCTGTTCAGGCTGAACTTAAATATATAAGTTCCAGAATTAATTGTATTGAACATAATTTAAACAGTTTATGAAAATAATGCATACCTTTGTTATTTTGTGCAAATACTCGAAAAATCAACCCATTTCATGGATTGACCCACTTCATGCTAACCCATATAGTGAAAGTTGAACTAATTTAAGGTATTGGGGAATTTCTAGTGATGTGTTGAAAGGATTTGATCGATCTAAAGAAATTTATCATTTGAAGGATTTAGTAGCCATAAAGACGTTCACATGGGTCTCATATATATAATTTAGGGTCAAAGACTCTTGATCTTTTGTGATTTTTATGAAAAGCTGTCACCCTGTATGGGTTTGACTCCTACAAGTGATAATGCTGTGAGGCTTCACCAATGGCCAAATTTACATATACCTTTGAAGACATGTATGTACCAACAGTGATATGATAAGAGATTCTACAACATCATAATAAAGTTGGACTTGATGTAAGGTTCTTTGTCTATATGCAACAAAAGTTATACAATGTGAGAGGATACCAGGCAATTATTATTCTAAAGAATTCTCCCAACTTTTATCAGATTGGTAGCTATCATCAGCATTTAGCATATTATATCTGATTAAAGTGACCACAACCTCCTTATTTCTGGTCTGATTTTGAAAATTGTTTTCACCACTTTGTTTCATGTAATCAAGGCTCTTATCAGTGTATTTATTTTGGTTTTAACATTGCTTTCAACACTATATAGATCATATCACAATGGGCAGTGGAAACTAGTACATACAGTTGGTCAAAGTTCTGTACTGTAAACTGCCGACCATCGGTAAGCAACTACCAACTTTCCCACATAGGGTCTAGGGTTTACACCGCCAACCTCAGGGGTGAGGCGAATGTGTTACCACTTCACAACTCTTGCCCTGGCTCTTATCAAGGTTTAATGCATTGTATTGGGTCATGTTGGACAGCAACATTCTGTAACCAACAGACCATGAGGGAGGAACCTACCACAGGAGGGGGAGATAATAACTGTTAAGACTGCATCCCATGTAAGTTCTTATGACTCAGATTGTGGTTTGTTTTATGGTGAAATGGTGTTTTACCATCTTGTAACGGTTGGTATTTGTTGGAGCTATCTAACCCAAGGGTTAATGCAGATTTGCTAATATTAAAGGTATAAAACAACCTTAACAGTTACTTGTTTCTCCAGGGACTATCGTAGATGCTAAAGATTACTGAAATGCAATGCAATGAGTCTTACTTGTAAAATGGAAATAAGGGAAGACCATCAGTGTTGAATGTATTGTACTAAAGGTTGTTTAAGGTTTTATTGACAGCCCACGGTGGCAGAGTGGTAACACTCTTGCCTCCCACCTCTGAGGTCGGGGGTTCGATCCCCGTGACGGCCTTAAGTGGGAAAGCTGGTAGTTGCTTGCCGTTGGTCGGCAGTTTACAGTACACAACCCTGGCGAACTCTATGTACTGGTTTCCTCTGCCCTTCCAACTACCCGTCGTGATATGACCTGTACAGTGTTGAAAGCGACGTAAAACCCCAAATAAACAAACAAACAATATTGACAGCCCACGAAGTTGAATGTCTGCTTGTGTTTGGCTCTGACTTTGGGGTGTTGACCAACCAGCCTATACAAGGTCTAAGAAAATGAGGAAAAGATTTTGATCTGGTAGAGGTCCAGGTTTCTGGAAGGAGGCTCTTATAAGCTAGTCATCCAGATATTAGTAGAGTCTGATACCTATTTATTTAGGGACGAGTTGCACATAGTTCACCAAAATTGATGAATTCCAAGAAGTTCTAGGTAGGTTACAGGAAAAGACCCTGAACTGGAAGGCATTCCATTGGTAACAGAACCTTTGGGATTTTCTAGATTTAGGATGGATAGGGGTATAAGAATACGCATTGCTGAATTCTAGGGATGTCACCCATGTATTGTTCTGTCGAATCGTGATTAATTTACAAATAAACATCTTTTACACACTTTATTATTTTTCTGTGGTAGCTCTTTTGTTGATACAGAAATTATATACTCACTAAGATGTTAGACACTACAAGGAGGTCATAAACACAGCCGACTAAGATGTCATACACGGTAATGTGGTCATATACATAGATCAGTAAGATGTCATACATAGCAAGGGAGTCGTGTATAAATACTCAAAACCATGCCATACACTGCAGGGGGTGATATGCATAGCACACTAAGATCTCATACACTGCAAGGAGGTCATATGCATAGACCAGTAAGATATCATAAACTGCAGAGAGGTCGTGTATGTGAGCTTAAAATGTCATAAACTACAGGGAGGTCATATACATAGCTCACTAAGATGTCATACAGTGCAGGCATGCTCTCTGTTAATTTCTGGGAATAATCCCACACTTTGGAGGAGTGCATTTTGAGGGTATCCATTATTTACCCAGGTTCACATATTTTAAGTAAGTGTCTCTTCTTCATTCTTTTACGCTCATAAATTTTCAATGAATGTTGCAATGACTTTCTCACACATCCTGCAACTTTCATATTAAAGGCAGACAAGAGGTCTTTGAACTCAGGTCTGTTTTTCAGATGCCTCTCATCTTGGTAAGACTGGAATGGACTGATTTAATCCAAGATTGTTTTCCCTCCCTCAGTTTATTGATGCTGTAATTTAATACTACTGCCTGGTTACATATGCTAACTGCCGAATGGGACAGAAAACCCCACCTTTGACCTTCGATCTGTGATTACACAGGTAGGAAATTTTCATTCGCCTTTTCCTAGGAGAGTTAATTATCTTAGAAGGTATGGTTTTGGAAGAAATTAGGCTCCAATAATATACTATACGGGTAGCTTACAGAAGTCCTGGATGATGTAGTCCTCAGTCATTGTGGTGTATATGTCAACATAAGTACCCTGAATTTGACTAAAGTAAATATGTGGTGTATATAGCTTTATAAATGCACAAACAACGTTGGCCATCCTGTACCATACTTCAGTTTTACTGATGTGAGACAAAGGGAATTCTTAGGCAAAGTATCAACAACAAATAGGAAGCCAAAACATTTCAAAATGAATGAAGGGGCCAGTTCAGTTATTGCTAAAAAGTCTAGACAAATGGGAAGATCTAGTGAAAACTTGCTCATGCAAAACCCATCCTAAAGACTCCTTTTCTGTATGCAGTGCCACATAATTTTTCAGGACATAGTGCCAGGCCCTTGTTGAATGAGAGGTTCACATATCTTAGACTATAAAGATTTTCTAAAGATGAAGATTTCAAGCTTCTTTTATCTTAAATTAACAGAATTTGTACTGAAGATGAAGATTTCACACAAACTTCTTACAATCTCACAAACTATTAACTAAATGAGGAAAGCCAAAAGCCAGTCTAGAAGACGGAATATAATGCGAAAACGTAGTGATTGTGGATACATATTCCCAAATGTAGCAATAGTTGGATATATGAAATTACTAAATCTTCCTGACAAACTGACCCACAATACCAACGCATGCACAAGATTGGGCAAACGTAAATTTTACCCCTGATAAAAAGGACCCTGTATGAAGTAACCCGTCAATGTACCAAAACCATATTTGACAGTCTTAACATTAAAAAAACAAGTGCATTAAACTTATCATGCATAATGTAACGTGTGATACAATGATCAAAATATTGGGAAAAAGTATATGCAAAAGAAATGTGTTGTGAATTTAGAAAAGGGGCATATGAACATAGAGCATCAGTGGTGAAATAATTCTAGAGCATTGCTTGTCTCTAGACATTTTCCACTGATGCTCATTTGGGGTACCAAACTGATGGCCAAATGTCAAAGTTGGGCCAGAGTCAAATTGGGACAGGTTCTCAACATTGCTACTTGTGGGACTCGAACCACACATAGGCGACAGTCTTTGATTAGTGCCAAACTTGCTAACCACTAGGCCACTGAGGACCTACCAAATGCTTGAATCAACACCAAAATGAGATAAACGTAAGAGACAGGAAGTGTCCTGGAATTTAAACAACTCATTCTTTCACCATATACATCAGTTAATACAGTTGGTTCTAGATTTTGTTTGGCCCTCTGGTAGTCCAACCAAATGTCTCTGTTTTATTGTTTACTAGTTCGTCAGGATTTTCCTCCTTCAACCATTAGGTATCAGTCAGCAACTACTGACTTTCTGATATAGTGCAGGGGATTGGATTCGAACCTACAACCTGAAAGGTGAGAGGTATGTGACTCACAAAGTCGTTGGAAATATTATTTATTTATTTATTTGGGGTCACTTTCAACACTGTACAGGTCATATCACGACTGGCAGTTGGAAGGGCAGAGGAAACCAGTACATACAAATGGTCAAGGTTCTGTACTGTAAACTGCCGACCAACGGCAAGCAACTACCAGCTTTCCCACTTGAGGTCAGGCCAGGATTCAAACTCTGATCTCAGAGGTTGGACATGAGTATGTTACCACTGCGTTACCGTGGCCCCTTCGAATTATTCTGTAAGTACCCTCTTGTAAAGGGAATGGATGTAAGGTAATATTATGAGTACTTTTATAGCACTTAATATCCAAAATATGACAAATCAAACCACCAAAAAGATAAGGAAAAAATAAGAATCCAGAAACAGAGCAGGTCAACACATGATATACCAGGTGGAAACAGGAGAGCTATGAAGGGTAGGCATTAGTCAAAACACATATTTTCAATTTGTGTTTGAAAGATGACAGAGAAACCCACGTTCAGATGTCATCAGGCAGTTCACGCTGTAAAGTTGCTTCATCAAATGCAAAGCTGTGGGTAAAGTTCATTTTCATGTGTATGACAATCTTAACTCTGGGACATTCGGGTACGTTTGTTACGTTGCTGTGGGTAAAGTTCATTTTCATGTGTATGACAATCTTAACTCTGGGACCTTCGGGTACGTTTGTTACGTTTGCTGTGCTTGGTGCTGTAAGAACACAATTCTCGGTTAAGGTAAGGGCTAAAAACACCTTGGCAAAACAAATGTGGAGGTATTTGTACACATCAGAGTCAGAGTTTTGAAAATGGGGCGTTGTTTTACAGGCAATCAGTGTATATGTTTAAGTCTAGAAAATTGACTTTATAGCTAGGCTATTATTGAAAACACACTGTGGCGTGAAATCCTGAATTCAGCCCAGATATCTATAGAAGTTTCTTGAGCTACCATTTTCCAATGTCAAAATCACAGTTGGGTTTTTACATCCTGTTCGACAGCCAGGGTGATATTGGGACAGGTGAGCAACGTTTCTGAAGCCCCTACCTTTTTTCCGCTACGTTTACACGTCAATAGAGAGGTTTAGTGATGCATTTGACACCTAATGCATACGTAAGTACGTATTTCAGGTTTTCATGGCCAACACGTAACACTAAACCTGTCTAGTGATTTCTGTGGTGAACGTCATTTCACAACGTCAACAGTACCAGTAAATTTATGTTGAGCTTTTTTGTGGTACGTCTTCAATAAAACCTTGTTCACCACCTCTCTATTTTCTGAAGATAAGTAGACAGGGACAAAAAGGATTGCAAAAAGATACGTGAAAAAAAACAAACAAACAAAAAAAAACATTAGCTTTAGTTTACTGGCTATACACTTAAGCCAAATGTTTCCTCATATTTCACTAGTCCCTCACAAAAAATTCACAAGGTGATAAACCTCACTGGCTGAGCAGTAAGAATCTGTCCATATTTAATCCTGGTTATTAACATTGACCAATTTTAAACTTTATAAAACTATGAATCATAAGGATGTTAAATTTTGTAAATATACAAATAATTATACACTGAATGGAATGGAATTTTTAAAAGCTAAAATGGCACAACATTCAGGTGAGGTTCCCTGCAAGATTTTATGAAAAAAAAGGACAAATATTTTTTCATCAAATAGAAACAGACGTTTATTTTGAAAGGCTGCTGAGACGATGAAAGATAACAATGTCATGAAGATAGAAAAACAAGAATGAGACATGATGTGAGATCTTGATAATTTAATGTGATGTCATTTTGACCAAATATATCCTGTAATATGTTTTACTGAAGATACGGTTTGGTGAAAAAAGTAATCATCTGTCAGTTATTAAACGACAGCTATAAAGGTTGGCTTTTTTAGCTGAAAAAAAATTATTGCTGCAATGGTTTCGTCCACAGTGTTTATATTGTCATCTTAATGGTTGTGCCATGAATTGTACCAAAAGAACAAAGTTTATGTGAAACATATACGTGTACATTATGTTACCTTTAACCCCAAATTCGGAAGTTGCAACAAGGCTCAGCTTTCTTGGTAAATTTATCGTGAGCCAGTGAGATTTCTGTCCATGGAAAATTCTTGTAGGAATTCTATTGTACCACACCCTGTAATATGTTATTCTTTTTTCAACATCTTTTTGTCCATTGTAATTTGAATGAATCTAGGTTTGACGTAACTTAAAAACATTTTATAGATCACACCGTGACTGATATATGGATATATCAGTTTATAGTTAGTCCAAACTCTGAGTCATGGAACATCAGTTAGCACGTGCTTGGGTCTTTTTCACCAAAGGAATCAAGATCAAGTTGAGCCAAAAATCAGCTCAAGTTTGGTATAAAGAGCTGTGAGCTTGAGCTGCTTTTTGGCCTAACTTGAGCTTGATCCATTTTGTAAATACCAACCCCGACTTTTATACCTAAGGACAGGTCAAGGTCATGTGACACCGACACCAAAAGTAAATGCAAACCTCACGGTACGAAATTTATTCGGTAATAATCTTGTATAGTAAAAAAGTGAAATTCACCACAGTATGCGAGATTTACCACTGATGGACACCCTTTCAAAGTAGGACACAGTCAATCAAATTTGTAGCAAGTATGCGTCATGGAAGATCAAAGGCCAAGGCCAAGAAAATAAAAGAGGGATTTCTTGTTGGTGAATTTTCACATATTACAGTGAATTTCATATTTTCTATTCTGTTTTTGTTTTATTTAGAGCATAAAATAAATTGACAAAACTGTGTGTAACAACAATTAACTTAACAATATATATAGATCTATGTGCCAAACGGTGATATTAGTACATGTATTAACAAATTGGCTGATTATTATTGTAAGATATAAAATAATAGTGACGTCTAACTGGATAACAAGTTTTGACCAATAATTATCACAAATGTTACTTTATCACAAATAATGCATCTGCAGACAAGTAAGATCAAGTACAACAGATTTAACAATGAGAAGAAACCAATAAGTATTTACCGGCTTCATTAATTTCTGGAATAAACGCCCAGCGACTATGTAATTCTGTTTTCAAAAGTGGAGCGTTTATAACACAAAAAGCTCTGAAGTAAGTTTTTTTTACATAAGTTAATTAACTACCTTAAACTGTTAATTCTCTCCAGTAATGTTTTTGACTTTTTTTCGTTTGTCTTCAAGTCCTATTAAAAATGTGTGTTGTTTGTTTTCATTTCTGAACCCTTGCTCACTAAAGACTGTAAAAAAGTACTGAGGGCCATAATTCGAGGTGTCATTTATTACAGAAATATTCTTACAGTGACAGAATATATCTAACTTTTAAACTCCCTGGCCTGGTATTCATAAAAGGGATCAAGCTCAAGTTTAGCCAAAATCAGTTTAACTTGATGCATCAGCTTACATTTCTCGATCAACTTGAGCTTGATTCCTTTTTCTGAATACGGCAGGAACAGTAACAGTAACTCAGCCCAACTGGAACACTTCATTGCTCTTTTACCCGATTTTTGTGTAATAAAATAAGGTAAATATTTTATAACACAGATACAACTTGTAAATAGACTGACTGGTTATACCTGCTAAGTAGGGTGTATTTTTAGGTGCACTCATTTACTTATCTGTCTGTTGTAATTTTTTTTCATGTGGGTAGAGCCTTACCAAACGAAGATGTGATTCAATGTTGGAAAACATCTGAATAAGACTCTGAATACGACAAAACATCCTAATTTTTAACACTTCCATGTAAAATGATTTGAGGTTTGTGGTTGAGACTACTTCAGCAATATTGAATGGATCTATCTGCCATTTAAATGATTTAGGGTTTGTGGTTGAGACTACTTCAACAATCTTGAACCTATCTATCTGCCATTTTAAATGATTTTGGGTTTGTGGTTGAGACTACTTCAACAATCATGGATGGATCTATCTGCCATTTTAAATGATTTTGGGTTTGTGGTTGAGACTACTTCAACAATCATGGATGGATCTATCTGCCATTTTAAATGATTTTGGGTTTGTGGTTGAGACTACTTCAACAATCATGGATGGATCTATCTGCCATTTTAAATGATTTTGGGTTTGTGGTTGAGACTACTTCAACAATCATGGATGGATCTATCTGCCATTTTAAATGATTTTGGGTTTGTGGTTGAGACTACTTCAACAATCATGGATGGATCTATCTGCCATTTTAAATGATTTTGGGTTTGTGGTTGAGACTACTTCAACAATCATGGATGGATCTATCTGTCATTTTAAATGATTTGGGGTTTGTGGTTGAGACTACTTCAACAATCATGGATGGATCTATCTGCCATTTTAAATGATTTTGGGTTTGTGGTTGAGACTACTTCAACAATCATGGATGGATCTATCTGCCATTTTAAATGATTTGGGGTTTGTGGTTGAGACTACTTCAACAATCATGGATGGATCTATCTGCCATTTTAAATGATTTGGGGTTTGTGGTTGAGACTACTTCAACAATCATGGATGGATCTATCTGCCATTTTAAATGATTTTGGGTTTGTGGCTGAGACTACTTCAACAATCATGGATGGATCTATCTGCCATTTTAAATGATTTTGGGTTTGTGGTTGAGACTACTTCAACAATCATGAACAGATTTATCTGTCATTTTATGTGTGCATATGACCGAACCAAAGGAATATGTCCTTACATATTCAGGACAGATCTGAATGATATTCTCCATATTCGACTGCCTTGGCCCCAGGAGTCCTTCCTAGTTGTGATATCTTAACTTAAACACATAACTACAAAGAAGAGTTTTAAAACTCTTATGTTTCATAGTTGTGATATGAAACTTAAAAATCCATGCAAATACTTGAAACATATAAATGAGTATTTATGTTGAATTACATTGAATTTTTTAGTTTTTAAGTTATAAAAAGGACACAACATGGCTATGCCACAAGAATACTTAGATTTTTAACAAAAAATAATAACTAATAAATGATAAATATTAGTGGGTTAAAATATTTACAAGTAAAATTCCTACATAAAAACATAACCACAAAGAAACGTTTTAAACTCTTATGTTTACAGAATTCTTTATATGATTTATATCAATGACAATCTGGGCATGGGTTCAAACTATGATACTCCCCCCCCCCCCCCCCCCCCGACTATTAGAATGAAAGATGATAGTTCCTTGCTACTTTATCTGTAAATAGTAAAAATATAAGTACTAAAGTTTCAGTGTGTATAATGTACCCTTACATATTACATGTACTTGTTTTTACGTTAGCATCCTGCTCAGACAGACTGGTGAAATAAAATCTCGTAACATGTATGTGTACTTTATGGATAACAAACGTTTGTGTGTTTAAAAAAAACTGATATTAGTACAAATTTGAGCCTTAAGCAATGCTATGCATAATCTAGACCAACAAGTGATCACTGTTTTCCTTCATCTATGAGCTATGTTTTCTCCATACCTGTCATTATATAGCCTACGTTATGTCTGGGAAGGTGGGTTAAGACTTCCTAACTGTAATGTCCTCAAGTTTCTTACATGGTATTATGCCATATTAAAAGGTTATTTGATGGGTGTTATGGCTGAACATGTTCAGTACCAGTCTTATGAAAATTTATTCATTTTCTGATTGTGTTTTATCACTCCTCAATTCTACAAATGAAGCTATAGGCTAATGTTGAACAGATTTTTTTTTTGTGATTCTGTGACAAATTATTTTACAATATGTGACGAGTGTGTTTCTCCTAAGTGCCAACATTGTAAAGCATGTGTGTGCTGTGAAGAGACTCAGAAACAAACTCTATGAATATGCAATATTTGATCTATATATAAAAATATATATATGTTGTATTGAATGTAGATAACTGTTGAATGTATACATTCAACGGGTCAAACCGTTGAATGTATAGATTCAATGGGCAAACTGTTGAATGTATACATTCAATGGCTCAGCTGTGGAATGTATAGATTCAATGGGTGAAACTGTTGAATGTGTACATTCAATGGCTCAGGGCATGGAATGTGGAAATAATTTATAGTTGATAAGTTGATTGGAAGTATGAAGACTTATGTACACTTTAACATACACTGAGTATTTTCTAAAATCAAATCACTATTTATAGTAGTTGTAGGGATGATCAAAAGAAAAAGTCTTCTATTGAAGTGTTAGCAGGGGCTCAAAGAAGAAGAATCTTGTAGGATTAAAGACTTTATAAACATAAAGAGTTCCCTTTAATCTACACTAGTGGGTAAATTGTTTATCGATATTGCCGATATTTATTGTTTTGGAACTGGACTCCCGATATCGAGATCTAAACATGTATTTCAATATCGCCATTTTAAGTAAAACTGTAAACTTACACTGTTAATACTCGAAGTAAAGCAAAAATCTGAAGACATTGTACACATTTATCTCACATTTTTGAAGTTTTCAATGCGTTTTTGATGAAAACTGCATTGTTTTGTTTTGATTCATTTCGCTTCCTGTTAGCGGTTCGGGAAACACTAAAATAAAACGTTTTCAGTTTCCCGAATTTGGACTATTTGGTAGACAATATGAACCCCCCGATATCGCCCGATATTGAAATATTTTTACATTCAATATCGATACCCACAAAGCCAAACGATTTACCCCCTAATCTACACACATTAAAACAATTGCTGTGATAATCAAAGCAAAGAACAAAGAGAGACAGTTCAAGCCTGAGTAATCTTTTGATCACTGATTACAGAAAAAGTTGTCACCTGAGTACCTCTTTAATGCTCTCCAAATTTGTGTGTGATTGTTTACAGTTAATCCATGAAAGAGGATCACAGAGGTGCAATTGCAATTAGTCTTACCACACCAAGAAACACAAGAGCATTGGGGTTCATTGTGATTATATAATTGGAAAATAGATTAATATTTCTTGTTCTTTTTTATCCTTTACAAAATATTTAAACAATAATTAAGCCATGTTTTATAAATATTGAAAAAATATTTAAGGCTATAATACACTATACTAATAAACTCATAACTACATTTAACTTTTATATTAGTAAAAATGCATCATTAATTCATACAATATAATATTAAATTAAATAGGTTTTATAATAGTATTAACATTGCATCATTAATTTATACAATATAAATATTAAACTAAATAAGTTTTACATAAATATTAAACTGTTTAGGGACTACTTATAAAAATCATAATATTTAAAGAACTTATACACATTCAATGATCATAACTGTTGAATGTACACATTCCACAGCCAAACTGTGGAATGTACACATTCAATGGCTATTTGCTGTTGAATGTGTACATTCAACACCTAGGCCATTGAATGTATACATTCAACACTTGGGCCATTGAATCTATACATTCAACAGTTATCTACATTCAATACAACATATATATGTAAATAAATAAGGAAATGAAATGTGTACATGGTTGAAATACTGTTAATAATGAGGTTGCCACACGTTAATATATACAAAAACTAAACCATATACGAAGTGAGCATTAAGTCATTAAATTCTATTTACATAGAGATTGTGCCAATAACACATACAGCCAGGGGCCTCATGAATATTTACATCAACTGTTACAGTGGGTTATGTAAACTATTATGTTCATGTAAGCATGTGTGCCTCATGAATATTGATAGATCAGATTGTAACGGACGTAAAGTTGTAAATAAGATGTACAGCCTTCTTAATATTTACATCAAATGTGTTCTACTATACAAGGCAGGGGCAAATCTATCATTCAGGCCTCATGAATATTCCTTAAGTGACGTTAAAACTATTTTACTCATACTGACGTCACGACTATTTAATATATCACTGCCACAGGCTTTTGTGTAGTATATAACTGTTTATTATTTATTGTGACTAACATCCTCCCGCCTGAAACGGTTCCAAATTACATGTATCTCATCTTCATAAGTGAAGGAAACTTCACTAATAGTTACAGTGTTATAATCACATCTGGCACGTCACCCAGTAAAACTAACAAGTGTTACATTACATTATAAAACACTCCAAGAAGCACCACAAAGATTCATGTATGTATTAAAATAACTAAAAAAAATAAAAAAATTCACATTTTCTGGAACATTATTGTCCATGAAATATGCAAGGATTTTCGGGCATGCAGTTTCATTCATGAGTTGATTATGTCTGTTGAACTGTTTGCTAACCAGCTAGAAATCTGTGGTTGCAAGGATTTAAACATAGATTGCAGTTGAAACGCCCCTGGATAGTGTGATCAATTATTTGTAAGAGCTGGGGATGGGCAGTCAAACAAATGGAAGCTGTGCAACGTATTCTAAAACATATGACCTGAATCCAGTTACCTTAATTTTTAGTGTACATCAACTGGAAGCAAGAGGCGGCTAATGTAACTTAATGTATTGGACATAAAATGTGAACTAACTGCCAAAATAAATCAAATATAATAGCATTGACTTTACGCAATATTAGGTTGTAGTAGAATGAATGTGCCTCGGAATGGCATATTAGTAATTTATGATAACAAAAGAAACGGGGTTGGTCTTTTACGAATACACGGGACATACCCTTCAGACAGCAGGGATAGTACATACATGTACTGCTTCATTATCACCACTAAACCCACTGTGCTCATGAAAGAGGAAATTATTCACATTATTATTATGCAAAGAAACCAAAGGCCTGGCAGGATGTCACCCTGGAGACCAAATCAGCCAAAGATTAACCTAAGCATGCAGTTTTAAACACCAGACTTAAGCTTAACTTTTGGCTCATTTTTGGCTCATTTGGCTTATTATTAGTTCATTTTTTTTCATTGAGCACTTTTGTGAATACGAGCCATGATGAATACACAATAAACAAAATGTTGAACACTTTTTTTTTCCTGATTGAGCTGCAGGAAAAATTTCATTGTCAATATACAGTACAATGATAAACATTGGCAAACAGTGCCACGTATCTGTCTATCCATCCTTCACAAAGAAGATATAAAACTGTTTGGTAACTTTTCAGCTCTGTCTCGAGAGTGGATGTGTAACTTTCACCAGTGCTGATATTCTGATTGTTTTTTTTTAAATGGTGTGTCTTCAATCTAAATGTGCACAGAAAAAATATAAAAAAGAGAACAATGGTATTGTTATGAAATAACAGTGTTTACATTCAGAAACCACACAAAAACAGTAGACTATCTTTTACCATATATTTTGCACTAGACTAGGCATTCATGTGTACCGGGTGACTCTTTGAAATAAAATATAAAACTAGACATCAGACGTCTGATTCAGATGGTGATGGATTTGAACACCTCTAGTTCAATATTATTTAGAAGGTAACTGAAATTAAAGAAAAAAAGATGAAATAATGCCTTTTAAAACTTTCTCTATCTATTAAACTATTTATAGATCAAGGCACTCTTCAATTTTGGAATGATTTCAGGAACTGTGTGGTCCAACAGTATCTTGGTCTGATGGCAATTATGTACCACCGGTCTGATCTGCAAAGGTAATATTTTGAAAATCTGAATATTTCAGGTATATCTGAGTATATCAGGAAAAGCTTGATTCAAGGTTTGTAAGATGGAAGATATGATTTATTGTTAACGGGTCAAAGAAATTATCATTTCAGGGGGAAGAATATGAGTTCCCAAACTTAAATATTTGAACGACTAAAGTTTGGCTAATAGAGTTTCTCCTGTATAATTAGAGAACATATAATAACAGAGCTTGCACTGCACAATTACACCAGAGTGTTATTTTAATGTTATCTCAACGTTAGTGCAGATGTTAGGTAGACATAACCTTCACCAGGGATTAGCAAACTATTAATAACCATTATTAATAACTATTAAATCCATAACCTCCTTATATATAGCCATTGGGAGACTTGATTTCCACATCCAATTAAAAAGTTTGTCTCAATACATCTACTTATACATGTTCGAGTAAAAGGGGGGTTTTAATATTTAGAGAATATATTCTACTTACACTTGAAGAGAGAGTGGAATGTGAGAAGCTTCTTTAGGTATTGCTGGACATTTAGTAATCTGAAGTGTTGGAGGCACTGTTGAAATCAGAAACTGTAAATATAATAAGACACAACAGATATATTACAGTAAGAAATATGATATGCATGATGACAATGTAAAACTTAAGACAGTCCCCATAAAGGCAAGTAAAAATAACAATATATATAACTGCTGAAATGAAAATAAAGTGATTTATCTGTGCCATAAATAGGTGAAATTTATGCTAAGCTAGGATAAAAGGCTGCATTTCTGTGTGGCTTTTAAGATAGCTCCTGCAAAGGGCTCATATCATGATACAGAAAATATTAGAATTGGAGACAACATTGTATTTTTGTCAATGAAATTAAATGACATGGGTTAACAATAACAAAATGAACAATGTTCTTGCTATGGAAACTGTAGTTTTCCCCGAAGTGTATATTTGATTGTGCAATTGATGCGTTTTTTGTACACAATTGGATTGAATTTATTTCTGATAATTTCTCCACAAGCAATATTTAGATTAAGATGCATTATATAGCATTAAAACGTACTAAACCTTCCTATCAGTATATATAACACGCCAATAGTGGACACAGAGAAATATTTTTGATTTTAAGAAATCCACACAGTAATTGATTGGACTTGTGTTGGCCTAACTGCCAGCATTTAATTGGCCAGGGGGTTGCTGCAGGCAAACATTTTAAATATAACATCAATTTAAATATAATAATGAAAATTACTCACACGATTTACTGTTAATTTGTTTTACTTGATATGTTATAAATGTGGGAAAAAGTAAAAGAAAGTACATACCCGATTCTCCTCCCTTGTCCTTTCGAGAAATGTACAACCGGTTTCCACCATCTGTTGATTTGAATGTTAGGACTATCCTGTAATGAGATGACAACAAACTTTATACTTTCACAAAAAAAAGTTGAATGATTAGTTTTTCTGTTATAACTGGCAGCATAGTATTAAAGACTCTATTGGGAGATTGCAGATTAAATATCATGTGTCGGGAACATGAGATTTTTTTTTCATCCTCACAAAGCCATCTTCTGTTAACAAGATGATTAACTTGTACCCAAACGACTTAATTAACTGATGAGCATGGGAGACCCATAATATATGTTCTCCAACAAGAGCACATTCTTATCAAATGAGTTTTGAATTATAACTATTTTAATTGGCACAAAGCTGTATGTTCAATATGGGCACGCTAGTTGACTAGCTTTTTCAAATTGGTAGTTACTCTTTTCTGCTCCCGCTTAATAAGAACTGAAGAAATAGTTGACCTTATAAAAAGTTCTTGGATATGTTAAAGTTGTGTACAGAAACCTAAGAGGCATTTTGGTGAGAGATTTGATTGTGATGCAACTATAGTCTGGAATCAACTGCCTGATGATGTTTGCTCTGCCCCCTCTGTGGCCTCTTTCAGGAATAAATTAAATTTTTATCTGATTGCCAAGACATTCCCCACATAGGCATTTACCAAGTTGATAACTCTGTGGTAATGACCCTTGCTATGTCCACTACGAACTTTGAAATTGTTTTTTTTTTTTTTGGTGTCACACACCTTAGTCTACCTTTGTACAAAGATTTTTCACTATGGCAGTCCATACTAGAATAGAATTGGGGCCACAGTGGCAGAGCTTCCCAGCCTAACCTCAAGTGGGAAAGCTGGTAGTTGCTTGCCGTTGGTTGGCAGTTTACAGTACAGAACCTTGACCAACTGTATGTACTGGTTTCCTCTGCCCTCCCAACTACCCGTCCTGATATGACCTGTACAGTGTTGAAAGCAACGTAAAACCCCAAATAATAAATAGAATAGAATTGTTACTTTGTCGTCTACTCACTTTTTCTCTGGGTTGATTTGAGCAGTCTGTTGAAGAATACTGAGCAGTAAATCAGTTTGAGCCTGCTTGCCTCTCTTTGCCCTGCCATGTGGTCTCATCCTCTCATCACTTGATACGTTCATATTCCTCTGTCCATTTGCCATTGTTTTGCCCAGCTGGAAAAGTATAAGACATGTGAAATTCACCATTTTCAGAAATGAAAACATCAAAATTTGGGCCAATTCTAATCAGGGGAGATCAGAGGCTTTATACAAAAAAATCCCAATCACAAACCCCAAAGGGGGTTGTCTCACAGGCTAATTATTCATACTGTGGCTAACTTCACTTTTCGTGTCATCACACAATAATAAAACTAAATACTAAAATAAAGCAGAAATGTTATTGCCATAATAACAGCATCTGATGATTATTTGAACACAGTGAAACGTTTAAAGCATAAGTGATTCTTGTCACATTTAAAATATCACTCATTCTACTGTATATGGTGATAAGAAGGAAAACATTTACATTTATTCTTTTCCTAGTTATCCTAAAACACTGAAAGATGAAACAGTTCCCAGTCAAACTGGTAGAAAATAAGCAATTTAAGGAAAGGTCATACAAGTGAAATTCAAGGGATTATGTGTATACTTGGATCAATATATTACCAGTAAAAAGAAATTGCTAACTCCTTCAGATTCAAACTGTATGTCAAATAAAAGAAGAGATTAGTAACATCACAATGATCAAATTATTTTTCCACACCTCTTCTGTTGAGTCCCTTCCTACATCAGAGGAGTCACAGGTCTGCAGCCATTGGTCCAGCTCAATGATGATTGGCGGTTCAGATGATGACTTACGCCCTTTGACTGCTTTGTTCTTGGACCGCTTCATGGTAGATTTGGTCAGTAACTGGGGGAATATCTTCTTGAGAGCTGAGTGGAACTTCGGATGCATGATAGCATAAATGAAAGGGTTCGGCACTGTAGACATCTTGGCAATCATGATGGGTATCATGGCAACCATCGGCGTGATGAGGTCACTGTTCCCGTATTGGCCAATCAGAGCCACGACAGCATAGGGTGTCCAGGCAATGGTGTAAATGAAGACCACCATTAGTACGGTCCTGGCGATCTTATACTCGGTCTTACTCCAGATGGATTTGGACTTCTTGTGTTTCCGGCTCGCGAGTTTAGTTGCAGAAGTCACAGATCGCCTCTGAAAGCTCACAGAGGACTGGGAACTCCCAAAATCACTAGCCTTACTGCAAGATGACTGGTCCAAGATGTTCTGGTAATCCCTCTGGTGCACCTTGAACTTGTGCATGATCTTAGAGTAGCAGTAGCAGATAATGAGCAGAGGGATGGCGTAGTCTCCTATAATATACAAAAAGGAGCTTATACTGTAAGAAAGGTAGTCTGGTCTTGTTTATTCCTTTGTGGTACTTGTACCCCAGTTCAACTCTCATGACTTTATCTCCTGACCGCCCTGAGTTTACAGTCCAGAACACAATCTTATTGGTTTCATGTTTCTTGTAGAAAAGTTATTTTTATTAGTTAACATATTTAAGAACCTTTACGAGACATTTTTTGTCTTGAGTAATCATGACCAAACTCAGGGCAGCTAGGACTTGTCTCAATGATGTTATGGCAAATCATATACACTCCTGTGTAAAAATTAAAGAAAATCGGTCATAAAAGTCCCCTGATTACCGTATAACAGAGGTCTGGGCTAATTGTTACAGGTTATCTGCATGGATCAAAGCAGTAAGGAGAAGGCTTAAGGCTGATATTTTTTAATCATTCCACGATGGACAAACCACAAGGTTTGTCAATTTTTGCAGCATTTTCTCAACAGAATCAGCTGTAATATCATCTCAAGTGATTTGCAAATAAAATAAGATTATATAATGTCTGAAATAACCCGTTCTACAGTGTAATTATCAAATGTCAACATCCAAGATGTAAACAGAAGACAAATTCATTACCAGGGGCCGGGATCTAAGGGATCTAAGTCCAGATTTAGACTTAAATTTAAGACTTTGGTCTTAAATTTTGTCAATAGAATGTTAAGTCGGTGGTCTTAGACTTAGCGGATTTCACAAAGCAACTAAGTCCATGAGTTTGCTAAGTCAGTGGACTTAACTTTAAGTTGGGAGGTAGTGGGCTTAAATTTTGTAAAGAGGACTAAAATATGGCCACCATAAACTTTTCTCCACTTCAAAATTTGAAATGGCTGTAAATAACGTATAATTATACAGAACACCTTACTGAAGTAGTCTTTGGGAAGTTTATATGATGTAGTAAGGTTTTCTATTTCAAAACATCAAAAAACTTGGCTAAGTTTCATTTGTGAAATCGAACCCAGTATTAATACTGTATAACAATAAAAAACATGTGAAGTTTGTGTTCAGGTGATGACATTCAACCTCTACTTCCAACTGATATGGTAAATATTAATCTAATTGGCAAGTGTTAAGGATATGATATAGCCTATATCTTTACTTTAAAAAGGGATATTTTAGTTTAAAGTTTTCCACTTGAAATATTACTTTTCATCTCCTTCCACCTTCTTAAAAATGAATGCTTAGCTAATAGGAACACTTCAGCTATTTAATATGGCTGACCCATGATAGAGAATATGAGGACATAATAGGACATCTACAAAATTATACAGGGGTGCATAATAGAAAAAAAATCAATAATTGTATTGTCGCTTAAAAAGCACGTAAGTGGTTCACTGCAGGACCTGGCTGATGGCATTCCTTTGGGGTTTTTGACTGTTTGAAATCTATTAGCTGGACTTTTTACTACCTACTGTTTTCCTTTTAAGGGCACTAACACATACTTTACTCTAGCTTTTGATGGTTTAAAAAATGCAAGACATAAATAGACAGATTTTTTTTTTACCTTTGTACCACAAGGTAAATTTCAACTGAAGAAAGTGTGAAATGACATCCGTTCTTTACTTCTACTGCCAAAGTAGTTCGTTTTAAAGGGTTGAAGCGTTATACTGAAATAGGATATAAATATTTGCTCTTGGAATTTCATGACACAAGTTTTAATAAACAATACAAAAACAACTCACCTATAATGACAGCCAGTAGGAAGTACTTGTCAGTGCGGTCCCTGGTCAGGTAATCATAGCTACACGTGGTCTGAAAGCCCTCTAGTGTATAACGACTCCACCCCAGCAGTGGGGGGATCGTCCACATTGCCGAGTACACCCACACTGCCACTATTGAAACCATTGCCATAAAGCGTGTCTGTTTCTTCTCTCTTCAAATATAGTGAAACTGACTTACAACAAGACATACTTCACAGACAGTATATGAGTTTGCCCTCTGCTTTTGTGTACTTTGCATCAGTGGAACATAAGGTCAAAGTTAGGCTTTTATGGCCCGTTCAACAACCAGGGGTCATATTTGGGCAGGCCTTTGGCATTGCCACTTGTAGGAGTTGAACCCACACAGAGGTGATACAGACAGTGTGATTAGATGCCAGTGTTGATAACCACTAGTGTTACTTATACTATTTGTTAAAAGGATAGATATGACAAAAAAATGAAATATTTGAGGTAGGCCAGTGCGAGTTGGACTCTGCCAAATGTAAAACCCTAGTAATTACAAACCCCCAAATTAGGACTTAACCTCATACCCTCCATCACAGATGACGAGAAACTCGCAACAACTAGTTTACACTGCTTTGCAATGGTACACACACCTGCCTATTTGAAAGTATGATCAGTCAACTGCAATGACCCATAACATTTCTGTTAATAACATTATATAGTTTAATTGAATTGGTCCATACCCTACATGTTGGTAACTATATAACAGTCAATTGCATTGAGTCATTACATCCTGCAAAATAAAAACACACTAGTTGATTGCAGTCATGCGTAACCTACCTGGTAATAACTATACAGCGGTCAATCGCAATGGCAGCCATTGTATTGATGGACATCAAACCAAAGAAGGCACCAGATCCTCCGTAAATCTGACAGCCTGGATAAAATGATACAGTTCAAAGGTAAAACTACAGCCACAGCCAATGAAAAGCATGACAAAATAGAGTAAAATGTGGCACCCCATAGGTCAAATATCAAATAACAACTGACAGAATTTGATTAAGTACTGAGGTAACATAGATTCTAAAGTTACTGGAGAATGTTTGCAATATTACGTTTCAGTTTGGCAATATCTTACTGTCATAAAATTACTATGACAAGTCTATAGAGAAGAATACAGAAGTAAATGTATTGAGTAGATTTCTGTGCTTGGTAAAAGAATTAACCTGACTATTCAAAGAAGAGGTCTTGGGAGTAAGAAACTTATCTATGATCCAGGAAGGAACATAGAACTGTTTCATTATCACTTTTTTTTATTTTTTTACCATGAGTTGGCAAGTAGTTACTACTAGATACTAAGTCGTTTAAAATAAGTTAGCAAGTTGTTATCACAAGATACTAAGTTGTTTCCACAACTTAGTAAGTCTAGGTAATGAAATATTAATTTATGGTACTGAGATACTGTCATGGGAATAAGATACTTTTTGTTGGAACAAGATACTAACTTGTGGGACCAAGATACTTAGTGGTTATCACAAGATAGTAAATCCTTGTGTTTTCATGTATACCCACCCCTTACTTAGTCATTGCCACCACTTACGTACTTGTTCTCACCACTTCTTAAGTCATTCCCACTACTTACTAACTCATTCCCACCACTTATTAAGTCGTCCCCACCACTTAGTAACTCGTTTCCACCAATGACTAAGTCATTCCCACCACTTACTAACTCATTCCCACTACTTTGTACCTCATTCCCACCACTTACTAACTCGTTCCCACCACTCCCTAACTCGTCCCCACCACTTGCTAACTCATTACCACCACTTAGTAACTCATAACCACCATTTAGTAACTTGTTCCCACCACTTATTAAGCCATTCCCACCAGTTAAAAAGTTACCACAAGATTTTATGTTGTTCCCTCAAGATAAGTTAAGAATGATATACAAAGAAATAGTATGTACATTAGCATCAAAGCATGACTTAGGAACTCATGGTACACCAGTAGCGGCAGGATCAGTAGCACGCACATTTCAAACCTCACTACAGTAACCTCGCAGCGCTCTACCCCTATGATTGACGTTTGGCAGCATGAACTTTGCAATTCACTTGTATTTAGTGTACAAAGACAGTGGTTAACTAGGAATAGAAACTAACATAGTCGGCAGTTTGAGGTAGCCTTAACTTAATCGAAATGGACAATCCCTAATGTCAACTTTAGGTAAACGTAAACTACAGCAGTAAGGTTAAGGTCATCTTGAAGTGCGCTAATATATGGTTAAAGGTGAATAAATGCTCCAAATGTTGATCAGTTGTTTGTATTGCGTAACAACCTTATAATTGGACAAAGACTGACTTAGGAACTCGTGGTAATGACTTGCTATCTTGTAGGAACAACCTAGTATCTTGTGGTAATGACTTGCTAACTTGTGGGAGCGACTTAGTGTCTTGTGGTAATGACTTGCTAACTTATAGGTACGAATTAGTATCTTGTGATAACGACTTGCTAACTTGTGGGAATGACTTGCTATCTCTTGGGAATGACTTGTTATCTCGTGGTAATCAGATAAAAAGCAGTTCTATGTACGGAGCCCAGGAAGGGACATGGAACTGTTCTATTATTTTCTTATCTCGTTACTAGGAGATAGCAAGTCATTCTCATGAGATAGTGTATCTTTCCCACAAGTTAACAAGTCCTTACCACAAGATACTAAGTCGTACCAACAAGTTAGCAAGTCATTACCACAAGATACTAAGTCGTTCCCACAAGTGGGGAAACTTGAGTTGAAGAGGTGAGTTAAGGACACATGCTTGTGACATGATAAATATCATTTCTCAATAATGGTTTTACGTCATGCACCTTATTAGGTGATAGCATGGAGATTAAATGTGATAAAAGTCATATCCCATTAGACTGTTGTTTAGTGCAACCATTCAGACGTATTTGTGTGGCAGTAAACTCACCTATTTTTCCAAATGGCCATGTCCCTTTGAAGGAAGCAATCACAAAGAGCGGAAAACCCGTTGCCACCATTAAAAGGTCACTGAGTGCGAGATTCACCACCAACAGATTGGCAGGCGTCTGTAAGGCTTTGAAGCTAAAAATACAAGAAATAAAAAACTAAGAACACTAAACACCATAATGCCACAGTAGCCGCTGACTTTCTATTATCAATTTATTTTATGTCATAGCTCTCTCCAAAAATTGTATTGCCTTGTTGTTTTACACTAAAATGCCAGGTTTTATGCTATGAAACCTTGATCCATCTAATCACTATCTTACTCTCAAATCTAGGTTGGATAATAGAGATTATACTCTTTTGCTAGCCCTGCTAAAGGCTACAGTTTCTTTGGAATTAAATAAAACTTTCAAGTTCAGATAATAAAGTTTCAATTTATATTATGTATTCTTAAATAGGTTGACTTTTACATCAATGTACTACTCTCTGATGAGCTTATATCTCCTAACATGCGAGAATGATTCATGAATACCTAATGCATGTGTACATGTCTGAAAAAAATATGCTAAAAATTTGAGCATTGAGCAAGGCTACTCTCTTGCCTAAATGAAGCAGTTATTTAATGAATAACGCCATCTGTTTATAGATTTTCTTTGTGTCAAATTGTCTGCTGCAGTATGTCACCTGCTTGTCTTGCCAGATCCCTGGAAACAGTATTTGGGGCTTTGTTAGAGTTATACTGAATTGGGACTGGTGTCACAGGATATCTTTCCCCCCACCTCTCCCAAAATTCCCCCAATTCTAATTCTAGACTTTTATAGCACTTAATGTCCCCTTTTCAAGGGGGCCTCTAAGGCGCAACAGAACAAAAACAGTTAACCAATTTCAGTATATAGGGACAGAAAATAGGTCAAGCACCACAGAGAATGCCAGGGGATGATTAAGACTAAGGTGGGTATGCCTTGGTGTCTGTACAACCCTGTTCTGTACATTAATGAAAACAAATATGTGAATTTGTCAGAATAACTTCTTTTCTCCTTTTTAGAACGATTTGAATTTATATTTAAGCGTATTACACGAGCAATACACATATAGATTTACTGAGCTGGTGATTCATTTGGCGAACTTCTAACCAATTTCTGGTTGATTGCTGTCACAGGTAATAATTGATGATAAAATTGAACCAACTGAATACTAAAGACCAAATTCCATTCCTAACTATATGAAGCACATCTCAAAAAAATATCCTACAGTTATTTCACGAGGAGTCACATTTCATATTTTGCTAAATGAAGAGAGGTGACCATTAATGTTACAACTTTTTGTGTTAGTTTCATGAGTCTTTCTTTGCATAAACACCCCATTGGATCTTAATGGGAAATCACACACATCTCAGCACCTAACAGGCACTTCCTAAAGTATGTTGTCTCATAGTCAGCCTGGTTACAGCTTCTCCCATTTACATCTAGTTTTAATGTATAAATCTGCCACACCGGCGTGAAAGAAGAAAGCCATGCAGTCTTCAATTGTAGTGGATATAAGAAAGAAAGATAAAATTTTGAAAATAACATGTACAGTGTACAAAGAACCTGGAGGACACTGTCATGCTCAGAAAAATGTGGAATTCTTATGCAAAAAGGAAAATATTCTGAATTTTTTTATAAATTTCCTGTCACACATTTTAGCTGAACGTAAGTCCTATTTTTCACATTGATGTATGTTTTGTTAATTTAAATATATTTTAAGACATCAAATATCTTCTGTTACAATGTCATTTATATATTAACAGTGCCTCATAAGCTTTGCTGTAAAAAGCTTTTAAGTATAAGTTTTGTCTTAACTATAACAGAAAGAATATTAAGTAAATTATTAAGTAAATTAGAAATTTTAGGAACAGGGGGTAATTTGTAATATAAACTGCATTTAAAGTATCTGATGTTTATTTCCACTTAAACGGGAACTCCACGTTAACTGAGCTCTATTTCCAGGGTTTTGACTGTTTTCGTAAGTTTTATGGGAATTCCTAAAATTGTTCTTCAAATCAGTCATTAGGATGTGTTATATAACTTGGATTTGACCGTGAACTTAAAAGCCATAACGATTGTTACATAATAATAAAAAAGAAACCTCCCTATTTGACGAACAAGGGTCTGATGACTTGGAAACACCTGGAAACAGTTTAATGATGCTAGGTCAAGGGAAACTACAGAAAAGAAAACCTCAACTTCATCCAGGGTAAAGAAATGTTCCAAGATTTTTTTCATATGCCCTTGCCATTATTTCGTAACTTGTCCATCATCCCTGGAGGCAGAAAAAGCAAGAGATTTCATAACCTTATTTGGACTTAAGTATAAAATACTCATTACTTCAGCAGATCTATATCAACACAAGAAAATTAATTTCAAAATAAGACACTAAAACTTTTGGGTACAAAATAGATGCACCAAATTAATACTTAATGTTTATTCACTTTCACTGGGGGAAATAATGAACCTCCTATTAATGAAACAAACGTAAACTGGAGTTTCTGTTCATTAAAGGTACAGGAAGTAACCACGTGGGTTACCCAATTGAGATAGGGTTCCTGTAATTTCCCATTAGTTCTGATTTGCCCCTGATGTCCTCGTTCAAAGACTTGTTAGTTTTACTGGAAAACTGGAGACGACAGGCCAGACTATTTCTCAATTACCATTCAAATGGTATCAGTATAACTTATATATTTCAAATATATTCTCTTTTCATAAAATTTACCTGCAGTTTTTTCATCTGTGACAAATAAGTGTTTTACAATTTTACAGTCGAAGTTACAGACTGTGGGGGTGATAATCCACTCCAAGCCCTGGTTAGCTTGCCTGTAATCTCTCCCACTGGGAACATTACTTCTAACAAGCAACACTGCCGCTTATATTATAGAGCCCAGCCACCATAAACTACAGGCTAGGACGGAAACCGCACTGATTCAGCAAACATATATACCCGTTCTTCCAATGGCTGTTTGCCTCACATAAAAAACTGTCTGCCTCTTATTATTACCCCTTTTGGCTGTGAAAAATACACCATTAATGACACTCTAAGGCAAGTGCAACTCCACCATAAAAATGTGTCTCTGTAACGTCCTTTAAGGAAACTGGAAGGAAGAACAATGTTTGCAGGGCTAAGTGCAAAAACGTCCAAGAAATAAGAAAAGAATCAGTAGAGTAGCTTTGTACTAACGGCTTTAGCACTGCAGAAAGCAAAGAACAAAAGGATTTCCTTTTTCCCTTTATGTTTTTTAAGCAATAACATGAAACACAGAATACAACTGTACAATCCACATATTACGATAACAACTGTGTAAATTTGCTAGAAATTTGTTCAACATTTTTGTTAAGTTACGAAAAAAATGTAAAAGGTACACTGCAAAGCTATAGAATGCTCTAGAGATTTAATGAAACATTTTTCCCAACAACTTAGACTGTAACGCATTTATACTAGATGTAATGTCCTCTTTAGAGGACTCAAAGCACTATGAGGCCCATCCTGACTGTACTAGTACAACCCAAGCTTTCTAGTGACCGACATTCTCACCTAGCCGAAACAATAAGGCTCGGGTATAGCCACATTTCAACATCCCTGAGGTTCTTTAGCCTTATGCTGAAGATAGGTCCATATGGCAGAGGATTTCCAGTTTAAGCGGTCAATCAGCACCACTGTTTGTCTGTACCTCAGATAGAACCTGGGTCCTCTATGTTACTAGGGGAGTGTGTTACCAGAAGACTATACTAGCAGATCAAGTAACTCAAAACCTCATGTCACTTTTTAAAGATAGCTGTACTGTCTTGGCTGTTGTAGACACTTTATTTTGAGTCGGCTCCCACAAGGGTCAATGCTGAAAGGCTTAAAACTGGAGGTCTACTGAAAACACTATATTATTGAATAAAACTTTTAAAAATGATCAATTTTAATTTTGTGTGGGTAAAACAATTGATATTAAAATCCAAAGACATAGAAAATATACTATTTTCAAAGCAACATCTATAGCATAGCATATCTTAGATTTTTAAAATTGTAACACAAACAATAAGTGTGGGTGGTATTCAACAAGACTTCATACTTGTAGGTGTCAAAGATTTGTTAAGGATTAAAGACGTGAATATAATTTAGAGAGAAATTTGTTTGTTGGGATATTTATGCATATACCACGCATTGGAAACAGCTTTAGACAATGAAGATAGCATTTTTTCTTGTTTTAATCTGATTCTAATTCTAACTGAGTTCCACGGGGCTTAATCTCAATTAAAAAAAACAACTCAAAGGAAAAAAGACCAACACTGCGCAGAACAAGATTGTATCTGTTAGTTTTGTTTACATTTTTACTGTAAATAGAATAGAAAAGTAATAAATAAATTCACTCACGCACAGACAAAATATGCTTGAAGAATACATTATTGAGAACTGATTTTAGACCAGCAAACCCTGTGTTTTTATATTACCCTTACATTCTAATATGGTCAAATGACAAATTGGCAGAAATTGTTTCCTTACATTATTGAGTACATGTCCAGATCTAATTGCATTTAGTCTGGCGTGACTTCATTAGTCCGAGAATTACTCCAGACAAGAAAATTCCTTAAACCATATGTCTCCCAGATATTTCCTTGTCTGAACTGGTATAACCTGTAGCCTTTACAAAGCACAATCTTTTTCTTTAGAGTTAAGTTCAAAGATAGGGTTTTACGTCCTGTTCAACAGCCAGGGTTATATATAGGGAGAGTCCCTCAGTCACACAGGTGACTGCCTGTGATTAGATGCCCAGCTTACAATCCACCAGGTCACTGAGTGCACAATTTCAACTACAGTAAAAGCTATAAGGTAGGACCTTCTTTTTATACTGTGTATTCAAGGTTTATGAACACATTTCCACAAATACACCTTCTAGGTTGTGAACAGGCTACTGTACAAACACAATCGTGCCCTCTCAGAATAATCAGCTAATAAGGATTGGACGGCAACAAAGGCACCCCAGTGTACCTCCATTTGGAAATGGTCTTCGGGAAAAGGATCGTTGTATGATAACATATATGGTCACCTTACTGCTTGATTTGTGACAAAAGTTGTCCTCATATTTGAACATGTTGAAAATCACTAACCTAATGTAACAAAAGAAAACCCCTGAAATGGGCTGGTTTGTGGTGCAATAAGACCCACGTTTCTAGACTTTCCGATTCGTCACCACTACTGCCGTCATACTACACCTTGTTGAATGAAAGAGTAGACCTGTTTAGATTGATGGAAGAAAGTATAAGATTTGTGGAGTCTTTTTAAAAAAATTCCTGGGCGTGCCATAAGAATGTACACCAAACCAAAGGCATATCTGAAATTGTACATTGTACTTGAACTGTAACTTGGTAATCTTTTGTAGAAACATGACTTTAAGTGTAACATTAATGTATTATAATGTTTTTAATCGTAACCTAATGTATTTGTTCTAAATTTGTCCACTGTATTTTTGTATTGTGTGATGTTATTATCTTTGTAAAATAAAAAAAAAATAAATGAGAAGAAGAGAGTAGAACCTCTATTATCCGACCTACTGTTATATACAAATATAATGTGTTAAAGGTAATGACCTCCTTTCTACTTTATAACTCGTATATGCAACTTACTCAATCGTATACACAAGTTACTAAGTCATATATATGAGTAGCTAAGTCGTATATATAGGAAATACTAAGTTTAATATACGAGATACTAAGTCGATTATACAAGTTATTAAGTCAAATATATGAGATACTAAGTCGTATATTCAAATCATTATATAAAGTAAATTTTGGCAGCTTAGGGCTTCGATAGTTTTTAAATTTTGCATTATTTTTAGTAAAGTGGATAAAATATTCTGAATATAACAGAAAACTTTATCCTTTTTATCACTTAGTGTAGCATTTATCAGGGACCATGAAGAACTGAATAGAGGATTTTTAAAATGGTTAAAGTGTCTTCTCTGACATAACTACAGCTCTGTATTTATTTGTTGTGTAGTGTTGACGTAATTGTTCATTAGAAAATGTTGTGTCTGGCGAAAACATCCACGTGGGGACTAATTGAGGGCAAGCTAAATTCTCCATATATTCCCCTGTCATAGAACCTTCAAATTAATGTCTGTGTTCCTGGTAGAGTCTGCAGAATCATGCAAAAGCAACATTAACGTCTGTAACAGATAATATTAACGGCGTTAACTTGTCTCAACAATTACAAGTGTGTCAAGTATAATTACTCAAAGTAAATTAAGGGAGTTTTTGTCTCAGCCTGTAGCAAACGTCGCATACATGAGACTGTGTATTACCAGAGTTCCATGTTGCAAGAGAGCCTTTGATGAACGTGTAGAAATAATAGGAAGGATTTGGTGGGGAGTTTCGAGTGTAGGACATAAGCCCACCCGACAAAAGCCCCTTCTAATCTATCTGGGTAGGACATAAGTCCCCTACAAAAGCCCCCCCCCCCCCCTCTGTAGAACGCAAGCCCCTCCTATCGATAAAAGAAATACAACATTTTTATTTCAATTTAATTATTTAAAAGTATAAATTTCAATAGTATTCAACATATTAGTGCTGGTACCATGAATTACAATTTGACTAGAAATAAATATTATAATTAAAAAATTAGTAATAAGGAAAAGGTTGCAATAGTACAACAGCAATAAAGCAAAATAAATATCACCTAGATATTCTTTAATCACACTCGGGTCTTTTAAATGTGCTGATGCCTGTTAGCTGTTAATTAGAGGCAACATGAATTATAATTTGACCAGATTAAGATCCCTTAATATTACCTAACATAGTACACCTTTTTAAGATATATAAAAGCTTTTGGGCACTGTAAAACATTACTTAAAAGAGAGGTTTAATTTCAAATGTAAAAAGGGGGCAATCGAAATGCAGGGGGGGGGGGGGGGGGGGGTGCTTTGCCCTACCCCTGAAAATGAGGGGTAGGGCAAAGCAATTTGGATGGTAGATTCCAAAACGCCATTTTTTACAAATGTCAATCAGTTAGGGTAATTAGACTTGAACAGATTCTGTATGGATCTAGGGTGCTTACTTCAAGTTGTTTAAATTACTATACATGGAAGAACAGTCGTGAATCGGTTATTTTTGCAGTATTGGTGACATTATTTTGCTGATGACATAACTGAATACATTTGAAACCGATTCATACCTCTCGGTTATGTAGACTTTCATTTAAAGTAAAATATACATTAGATGCTTAGCGGATCCCTTGCCACCTTGTTACCTAAAAATACTGGTCATTAGTTAGATATTTCTGGAGCTGAATGCGATTTAATGCTGAACTTAAATGCACAATGATTATGCTGAATCATTATGTTCAATTGATGAATGTTATAATGTTATTGTAATTAACAATGTACATTGTCAATAACTTGAGTTTGATAAATAGTTAAAAAAAAATTTCAGTTACCCCAGAATAACCTTGTGGTTGGCTGTGAAGCAGTTACGACTTGTTTTTGTCACTTAAAAATAACCTAATGTTAATCTTTTGGAATCGTAGCAGTCATATGATTACTTGGGCCAATTGTAAGAGTTATCTTTTCGGTCACGTGGCTGTTTTTAAACTCGGGGCAAATCACGTGGTTTTGTGAGTGTTCTTGGTTTTTGAACTCTTTTGAACATGATTAATCTCAAGACCCTCTAAAGTTATAAATTAAGGAGGTATTAAGATAAGCCTTGAAACTGGAACCAAACCATTAAATAGGGTTCAAAGATGTATTGAAAAACCAACAAGATTCCTCAGAGAGCACATAGATCCACAAAGGCATGTTATATAAAATATAATAAGTAAATGGGAAAATCCGGATCATTTGTTTTGTACCCAGACGGCGATCCAGATAACTCTCAAAATTTAATGGGATCTAAGTTGAACAAACACCCATCTTCTGCTTTTAGGAAGATCCAAACATTAGTAGTTGTGTAATTCTGCGCACAATCAGGGGTCATGAAAAGAATATCTCCTTGGTGGAGGTAATTAATACATATGTTTCAATGAAAGCAAATGGTGTATATTGTGAAACTAAATGCTGTTAATTTAAATGCAAACAACATAAAAACGAAGATGACTCAAAACAGTAATTACTCAGGGCGATAATTACAGCCATTGATGTCATAAATGGATGTCATTCCATTCAGTGGTCCTTATTAAAATATACATTTTTTTAAAAAAGTGATATGAACTTTCTTTTGTTTCTTATTTATCAAAGCATCTGAAATGTAACTGTCTATGTGTGAAATATGAATTCACTTTTTAAAAAAACTGTTAGAAAATAATTAATTTGGAATGAACATTAAAAAAACATTTTCTTTGTTGTGGTGTGTCAGTTGTAAGAAGTAGACATTAATATCCCTTTTTAAAAAAAAAAATCTTCTTTTGTAATTTAAATTTTAGTAGAAGCCTCATTGTAGACAGGCATTGAATACCCAAATGTTCCATTTTTATTTTATTTATGTCCCTAAATTTATTACAAAACACTTCATCCCATGCTCATACTGTTTTTGATTCAAAAGAAAGGCTTACAGAAGCTTCAAGAAATTCTGCTTATCACATTTGTCATTCTGTCATTGAGAGATGGTTCCCCATTGAGACTATTTAAATCTTTCATGCAAAAACAAGATCTAATTAACAATCACAGTTCTGGAAATTGTGACATAGAGTGCAGATTGTATAGTAAAAGTATTACATCTATCTATTTTAATGATATTACGTTGAATTGTGCTTGTCTAAATGATGGAGACAATCTGTCCAATCAGATGCCTTTAATGTAATCTAATGTGGACTTTTATAGCGCTTAATCTCCATTAACGGACAGACTCTAAGTCGCAACTGAACGAAATCAATGTGAATAATTTTAAGTCCAATAACATAGCTAGGTCAATCCAAGAAGACAGAGGGGTGACATGGAGGCTATGGTTATGCCTTGTATATTCTTCTTACCTAATCCACTATAGCCAGGTCACATCTATCTATGCTTACAATGTTACATACAGTCTCCAGTAATTTTACTTGTGGATCATTGTGGTATGGTCTGCTTTATGTCTTGGCCAGATTTGGTGGGATTAACCCCTTGGGTAGAAGGCATTGTTTATTAATTTTATTTGGGGTTTTACGCTTTCAACACTGTACTGATCATATCATGACGGGTAGTTTTATGGGCAGGGGAAACCAGTACGTACAGTTGGTCAAGGTTCTGTACTGTACTCTGCTGACCATCGGAAAACAACTACCAACTTTCACACATAAGATCCGGGGTTTGAACTGCCAACCTCAGAGGTGGGAGGCGAGTGTGTTACCATTGCACCACCGTGGGCCCAGCATGGAAGATGACTTTATGAAAATAGTTGAAAAAGCCTCCTGTGACCTCTCAGAAGCTGTATGAAACTCTACATGCTGGAGTTGTCAAAAGAGTAAGAGGATTGATGTAGGGAACTGCTCCTTCTTCAACATGCACCAGTCAAATACGAGGTCTCTTTTCACTAGCATTAGGATGAGGCCGTGAAGCGACAATCGAATACATATAGAAACAACCACACGGAAAGGTGTGTGAGCTAAGATATTTACTGCCACAATGAATCTATCATCAGATGGAAGGACCTGTATGGCCAAAGGTGAAAGTTTGGGTTTTACGTCCTGTTCAACAGCCAGGGTCATACTGGGGACACCTGGTCTTCAGAATTGTCACTTGTGGGAGTCGAACCCACACAGAGGTGACAGCCTGTGATTAGATGCCAAACTAGGCTAACAACCACTAGGTCACCGAGGACCTTTCAGTCTTGTATTGCATAAAGCAACTGTAGAACAAGTAAAAACTTACAGGCATTTACTTGATATATGGTTAGAAAAGGCTGTAATCATTTGGGCGAAAATCAGAGTTAAATGGAGCAACTCTGTCTCGGGTCAAGTGAACGTAGCAAATGATACTAAATAAAGGTGGCATTCTGTCCCCAATTTTATTTGTAGAGTACATGGATGAACGTTTTGCTGAAATTTACCAGTCTAAGAGCGATAAGCTTAGTATTGCAAGTAAGTTTGGCAAACAATTTAATGCAACATTAAATGCTCTGAAATAACAACTATTAGCATGTTCAGACTCTGATAATCAAATTGTAGGTTTACAGGACAATGGCACAGTTGTAGCAGCCTTACCATCAATTAATTATAATCACCTGGGTCATTTAAGTGGCCCTAAACTAAAGGATCATGCTGTTTTCTGAAGTCACTGTCAACTTATGTCTTGCATGCAATGAAATTTTGAATAGTTTATCCAAAATGTCATGTACTGTCAGATACACATTTTGCTATTTTGTTCAAGACATACAATACTGCCACTGTATGGTTTTTTTTACAATGGGATCTGTCTGCAAATCTGCTGAACATGTGGAGAAATCTCATTAACAACGGAGAAAATGTGCTTGGAAGATGTTTAGAATGTCAATTATATTATTATTTATTTATTTTATTTATTTATTATAGTGACATGCAATATATAATATACAAATGAGATAACAGGCAGAAATACAACATTGCCCAGCCCTGAAGGGCTTATAAGTCACTCTTAATCAAGACAATAATTAACATGGTTATAGTGTTAGATAAATTACAGTATTACCAGCATTAGGCAAAAGATATTTTTGAAAAGGAAAGTGTACCAACTAGTAACAATTACATTAGTGACAAAGTAAATATACTACAGAAAATATTACACACACCAACATAGAATGAATAAGTATGATCTATTTATTAAGCAAATCCTGTCTTATTCTCCATGCTTGGTAAATAAAATCAACCAGTTGTTTCTCGTATGAATTGACAATTATAACAAATTTTTCATTGTCCGATAAACTGTGGAACTGTGGAATATTTTGTACAACAGATTTGAACAGGTTTGATCGTAGATTTTCATAGGCAACACAGTGACACAGAAAGTGTATTTCATCTTCCACTTCATTTGATTTACATAATAGGCAAGTACGCTCATCTACATTTAATTTTCTAAGTTTATTGGAACTAGTGTCCTTTATAAGATGAAACCTTCCAGTTTCTATTCTTAGTGGCAACACTCCTGTTCTGAATTGAACTAATAGTGATCTTTTTGATTTTGATATGTATGTGTTGAGATAGTTTTCTGTTTCATATTTATTTTTAAAAGTTTTGTACACCCTTAATTTAGGTTTTGATTCCAGCTCTAGCTTCCAATCATTCTCTGTTTTCGCCATAAATAATTCTTTTACATGTTTAGTATTAACAGGGGTTTTTGAAATAAAATGATTCTGCATGTTTATTAATCGAAGTATTTCTCTTATATCATTTGACCAATTTGCTGTGCATTTTTCATAATCCCATAGGAATACTTTTTTGGTAATTCTGCTGGAGTCCATTTTTATCAAGCGGTTCCACAGTCTAAGCATACATAGATAGTGCCTATATTTGCAAGGGAGCCATCCCATTTCTCCATTTATTGCTGCCAGAGGGGTAAATTTATGAACACCCAGGAAATATCGTATCGCCTTATTTTGGACACTGTCACACTGTGCACTGTTTTTATAACCCCATACAGAGGCACCATAGTCAAGAATAGGACATACATGTGCATTATAGAGTTTAGTGTAAGTTTTGAATCTTACATCTTTCAGTTTTGAACAGATACTACCTAATGATCTACTTCCAGAATCTGACAATGTACTGATACACTGAGTGAACTTTAAATGCTCATCTAGGTATGTGCCTAGGTACTTGTAAGAGGAGCAGTAATTAAGCTGAGTGTTTCCATATTGAAAATTAAATTTTGATCGCCTTTTTTTGACAGGTCTGAAGTGAACAACATTAGATTTATTAATATTAATATTTAATTTCCATCGTAAATACCATTCATTCATTTTATTCAGCAGGGTTTGTAAATCTTTCTCATTTTCAGCAATTAAAACTAAATCATCTGCATAAAGAAGGATACATAATTTTTGACCATTTATATCTATGCCCAGGTTTAACTCTTTTAATGTTACTGCTAAATCATTTATATAGATAGAAAATAATGTTGGGGATAAATTGTCTCCTTGTTTTACCCCTGAACTGACACTAAACCAACCGGTCATCCAGTTATTTACACGGACACATGAGAAGGTATTGTTGTAAAGTGATTTTATGGCTTTATATATTTTACCAGTAATACCATAAGTTAATAGTCTATAAAACAACAAATCTCTATCTACCCAGTCAAAGGCTTTTTCAAGGTCAATGAAACTTGCAAATACCGATTTCGATTTTGACAATTGATTCCTGATAAGACATGTTAGTGTAAATGTGTGTTCTTCACATGATCGTCCTGAACGAAAACCATTTTGTTCATCAACTATTAAATCCGAAATATTACAATAGGATGTTATCCTTTTATTAATTAAAGATGAATATACTTTTGACACACAAGATAAAAGGCTGATTCCTCTGTAATTGAGCGGGACATATGGATTCTTTTTAGAATCTTTAGGAATTGGATTTATGATTGATTTGAGCCAGATTGTGGGTACTATCCCACTTTCGAAACAAGTCTGAAAATATTTTAGCAACATTTCAGAGACTGATCTTTGTTTAAGCACCTCATTTGGAATATTGTCACAACCAACAGCTTTATTAGTTTTAAGCCTTTTTATTACCTGCTTCAATTCATCATGACAAAAAGGTTTATTTAAGGGGTCATTTTGAATTTCATAATTTATGTAATCACTATTTTCCAGTGCACACTTTTGTCTTAATATATTGATATAAAAATCTCTGTCAAAATTGATATTGTTCGGTTTATTATATAGATTACAAAAGTCATTTTGCCACTTTTGGAGAATAGTATTTGTTTCAAAAACATTTTTTTCCTCAATTTGAACTTGCATTGGAATTTCTGCCTTTTTCTTAGGACCCAATGACTTTAAGTGGTTCCAGAAATCTTTGGGGTTTCTGGTGTTGAAGTTCTCCAAATCATTAACAAGTTTTTTCTTATAATTGCGTTGTGCTTGTCTCAATGCTCTATCAAATTTGTTTCTAGATATTTTAAATAGTTGAAAGTTTACTCTTTTACAGTGTTTATCAGATTTACATTTTGTATACCGCTTTTCAGATTCACACATGTTTTTCCATAAACTTGTCAATTCATCACTCCAGTAGGGTTTGGTCACCTTTAATCTTTTTCTAGTCCTATTTTTAGTATGTCTAATTATAACACATTGCCTTTATTATTTATTACACCCCGTGTGTGGAGATTTTCCAGGTGAGAATCAGTTATTCAAGAGGGCTCTCAATAACGTAAACTGTAATTGTTCACTTCTGCTGTGTCACTGGTCAGTTAATTGATCTCTGTTAGATGTCTGCCTTTAAGACAGAGATTAGGCACTGTAGAAGCACAATTAGATTTAGAAATTATAGTTCAAATAAATGAGTGTCCCATAATGGCAGGCTTGCATTTGGTGGAAGTCTCTCCAATGCCAGAAATGCTATGACATACATGCCACACAAATGTGATGTTTATAAGCATGAGTTATTAAAGAACCCCAAAAAGTGCACAAAATTACTGGCACATTATGAAGTTCTAAAGATTCTTTGTCTATTTCACATAATGGTCAATTGCAGGGATTGGGCCCCATACAGACACAGAATTCTTTGACAATATGAAATGGCATAACATACTAGTATTTCATTTTTGCATAGTTTTAAGCTTCATTTCTGCATTCTTTTTAAGTGCAAGCCTCGGCAGAGCTCACGCTTCTAGAGATCACTTTTTTTTTGTCTTGCTCTGGACTTTCATGAATTGTAGAACAACCACGATGACGGTATTTTACAGATGTTGTGGCGTGACCACATTGGCTATGTTTTACAGCAGTTAAATGGCAATAGGCTAAGTTAGTACTGGTGTGGGTTACTGTTTCAGTGCACTACTCGTGTTTCTGATGGCGTTGCGCTCATGCTAGGGGACTGAAACACCTTTCGGCCTTGTTTTAATGATCTTCTACTTTTCTCTGTGTATGAAAACAATAAGAGAATACGGAAATAACTCTCTGAAGGAATAACGGTCTCAGGGAACAAAAACACCAGTTGGGAGTCTTATTAAAGCTAGGAAGGTAAGAAGCTCAATCTGGAGTTATGTTACACTGGTAATTTCAGGAGTAATTAGGCAGAGTTCAAATGTCAATTATATGGATTAATATGGCGATCCAAAGCCCCCCCCCCTTTTTTTCTATTGAGCCCACCTGTTTGGGTCTTAAAGATAGATGCTTGGTTGTGGTTGTCATGGTAATCTCTTTATTGATTGGTTTTATATCATTATAATAATAATAATAATAATTCAACTCGGCTCTTTGATGTGTATAAAATGGCTAATTTATATCACCAGATTAAAATTATTTTGTGAATTAGATATTTGGAACAATCATTTGGTAAAGATTTTCTTAAAAGCTCACACATTACCCGTAATTTGCTTTAAAGTAGTGGTTTGTCTATTTGCGTAATTTCTTTCTTTTTTTCGTAAAACAAAAACAGAATGGTATGACATGCATACAGTATCAAATTGAATTCTAAACAGTTTAAATATATAGTTTGTACAGATTAAAATGTCCTCTGTTTAGGATGAGTGGCCTTGTTCCTCTGTGAAATTTATTTGTGTGATGCAATCCTTTCACAGTATTTAAAATCTTAACGAATACCTCGTAAGATCAATGTATATTTCTATATTTCATTTAACTGTAACACGTTAATTAATGTGCTTCCTAAATAAAACCCAACCTAAAATTAGATTAAATCTTGAGATGTATAGAAACAACAACAAAAAATAAAAAAAAAAATAAATAAATATAAAAGGTATATTTAAAATTAAAACTAGAGTTTTAAAATCCACACTTGAGGATGAAATATCACCCCTTTGACGATTCACGAGGTCAGTAATTTAGCACCACCTACAAGGGATGTAATTTCACACTTATGTTGCTTTTTCACATTTTATGCATAAGCTTTGTTACTCCTGTTGATCCTTGAGTATATAGGGCATATATATTTGATGAGATTACTTTATAGAGGACCCTATATAAGCAGCCACTCCAAGGAAAGGTATACCACAGAGGCACAGAGCTCTGGAGCAGAGCCAACTCTGGCCAGACTTGCTTTTGTCTTTGCATCGATTCAGATGTCAAAATTCAAACATTAAGTGAAAGGAGAAACCCAGATACAAACCTATAAGTAAGGTATTGCTTCAGAATAGAACTGGTACAGTAAATGTAGAGGAAAGATGCACTGGGGCCACAAAATGGAGATAAGGGCCACCATGATGCAATGGTAACATACTCGCCTTCCACCTCTGAGGTCGGTGGTTCAAACACTGGACCTTATGTGGGAAAGTTGGTAGTTGCTTACTGATGGTCGCCAGCTTACGGTACAGGACCTTGACCAACTGTATGTACTGGTTTTCTCTGTCTGCAAAACTACCCGTCGTGATATGACCTGTACAGTGTTGAAAGCGACGTAGAACCCCAAATAAATAAATAAACACAGAATGGAGAGACAAGGCAGCAGAAGAGTTAAAGAAATGATACGACTTGCTACGGTATGGTTAGTGAAGCTCTACACTGCCTATAATAGGCGGAACTTATGAACAGTTTGAAAATTCTGTTAATTCGTCCATAAAAGGGCTTTATATGTAAAATTCAATATTTTAAAATATTTTGATCTGATAAGATATTCTCACCAGAGGCTAGAGATGGCTGGAATGCTCATTCAGATCATTTTTGAAGTAGATAAAGCCACAGATAGATTAGATTTAGATTTATTTTTTTGTTTTACATCATGTTCAATAGCCAGGGTCATATTGTGATGCCTAGTTTATGGGTGGAGGAACCAGTGCATACTAGTTGGTGAAGATTCTGCACTGTAAACCACCGGGCATTGGCAAATAACTACCAACTTTCCAACATGAAACACCCGAGCCAAGATTCGAACCGGCGACCTCAGAAGTTGAAGGCATGCACTGCCAAATGAAAAGCCATCTTGTATGAAAAAATGACCCTTATTGAATGTTTAGTCTTCAAGTTATGAGTGTAGACAAACAGACAGACATACAAGTGTGATTACAATATGCTTAGCCCTGATCTTTGGAGGATTTAATAACATGCCATTTTACATTAATAAGGGTCTTAATTTTGTTATACAATGAATTCATCCTGACATGTACAGGATGGCTTTCGGAAGTTCAAAATAAAACCTCTGGCACCAAACAATAAACTAAAATATCAACTCACAGTGTTTCTTTACTTTCGTCAAACAAAAAAAAATACATATATATTTGATCCATCACAAAACAATTTAATTTTTTTACTATAATTTAATTCTAAAAAGTCTAAGGATTCCCTTTTGATTCCCGAGAAGGGTCTACTTCCACCATCAAATCACTGTATTTATCACCAGTCTATACCCTCATGGGGCAGGTGGACTGAATTTCGCTCATCAAAGAAACTTAATACAAGTCTCATCTATTGTCACATGGTTATTAAATATTAACCGCTATTAGCCATTCTGTCACATGGCCAGACACGTGACCTTCAGAATGTGCAGTCAGCTGGCTGACAATGTGAGGACATTGGGTATGGAGTGTGACAATATGATCCAGATGAAGCCTGACCTATTTATCATGACACAAAGGCACCCAGGAAGTGTCATATATCAAAAGGGACTTTCATGCTTGTCTGTTTGAATGGGGATGTGATTAAAGGCCTCTTACCATTTCAAAGACTGTCAGACAAAAGGCCCAACTTCAAAGCGGACAATAGTCAGGCCTCTTCCCATTTCAAAGACTGTCAGAGACGCCAACTTTAAAGTCACCAAAAGTCGGGATAGAAAAGTGTCAGAATTTGCTATATAGGGACAGGAGAATTCAAATGCATCCCGACCCTGGGCTATCAGACCAGGAACTACCTGGCTATTTTTGGAAACCCATTCTAAACAATCCTGACTGAACCTGGACTGTCCAAGGCCTGATCTACATGATTTCAATGTGATTAGACGTATCAGGAATACAATTTGATGTATTGCCAGGGTTGATCTAATAACCCATTGTTTAAGTTTCAAAATAATCATTTCCATTTCCAACAAGGACTAATTAAATATTTGTTGGTAATCAAGGTCATACATAGAGTTACTATAGTGATTTATTTCTTTTGTGTAAATTCATGAAAAAAACTTGTTCCAGTAAATGTAATGTCATTTGTCATGTTTCATTCAACTATAAATTAACTTAATGAGAAATAGATTAACATGGCTGTTTTATAAGAATGAGAGCAGCTCTGTGAATAAGAAAAATACAATGCAGTTTTGAACATAAGACCTTGTCACATGACCTCCGTAGTTTTATTTGTTACTCTTTCTATCATCTACAATGAGGCCATATTGTCATGTTTCATTGACAAAGTAAAACAATTAAGTAAATAGATTGAAATATAAAGTATAGAATATCTTGCATTTAGCTCATTTTTAATCTTTACGGAATAAGTTTCATATGTTGTCAAATATTCAAATGTTTAGCTGAAACAATCAAAAATGGTTGTGCTAAAGTCATTTTATCAGATTTCTATGCCTTTAACGTGTATGTTATCTGCCACTGTGGCCTAGCGGGTAACGCACTTGTCTATGAACTCAGAGGACATGGGTTTGAATCAAGGTACAGGCAGATACATAGTGGCTCCGATGACCACTTAAAATGGCGGTCCTCTGTCATTGGGTCCTATCACCAGTGGCAGGCTAAAGAACCTCAAGGATGTTGATAAATGGTCATGCTTGAGCCTCTATCTTCCAGTTAGGGGAATGTCAGTTACTTGTGAGTTGGGGCTGTACCAGTGAAGTCGGATTGGTTAAATAGCGCTTTGAGTCCTGTAGTATATGGAGATATTGCGCTGAGTATAAATACATAACACAAATAATACAAATGCTAGTAAATAAAAATAGAATAACGACAAAAAGAACATTCAATTTTTGTTTTTGTCTGAATAAATATTCATTTTTGTCTTCATATATGGAAGAACAATGAACACTGAATCAACTAAGAAGATTAATAGAGAGACTTGAAGGTTCTTTTTTCCTTATCTGCAGTTAGTTTTGGAGCATGTTTAGAGCTATGAAAAAAAGGTTGAATCAAATTGTGAAATCTTGTTGAAATACATGTTGATTTTGCAAACCGTTTGTGTTGGTGATTAGTGAGATCATATTGAAAGCAATGGCTGACACTGGTGAGGATAGTAGGTTGGAAGGTGTGTACATTTTACACACTGTTTTCAGTTGGACCAAATCAGTGCAATCAGGTTATATTCAACAGGTGAAATCAGGTTGATTCAACTGTTTGAAATCAGGTGGAAGCATGTGTAGATTTTGCAAACAATTCTTAGTCAGATAGTAACAGTGAAACTAAGATGAAGCCCTTGGTTGAAATGCAGTTGAAATATATATTGTTATTGTATTTATATTTATGCTCTGCCCAATATCTCAATATACTACAGGACTCAAAATGCTATCTCGCCCATCCCAATGGTACAAGTACATCCCAACTCTCAAGACAATGACATTCCCCTAACTGGAAGACACAGGCTAAATAATAGCCATTTATCAATGTCCTTTAGGTTCTTTAACCTGCCACTGGGGATAGGACCCAGTGACAGAGGACCGCCATTTTAAGTGGTCATCTAAGCCACTATACATCTACCTGTATCTGGGTTTGAACCTGAGTTCTCTGTGTTCCTAGGCGAGTGTGTTACCCATTAGACCACAGTGGCAGAGGTTTCACTTGGATTCAATATAAAAAAATTATATTACTCCAACACAGGGTCAACATGTTTACAGAATCATGTCATTTTGTGTTTGCTCTTAATTACTAGCTCAAGCTACTGATTCTTCTGTAACTCAGTAAAATTCATAGAACACATGGTATTTTGTACTTTTACTTGATATTCATGCATAAGGAGATTAAATATGGTTATAGCACTGTGTTTGTTCATTAGTTTACATCTGCAATCCAACAGCATTACAAACTAACTGATTATTTATGTACTTAACTAGATATCTATTATTTTATATTCATCCAGTAGGGATAATGCAATTTGCTCTCTCTTTTTTGTGAGGGGGAGGTCTAATGACCTTAAGATAACTATTTAAAACAATTAAATATTCATGAAAAATTTACACTTATCCAATTGTCTACACTGCTCAATTATTTTATCCAATCATTGTTGAGTGTCAAAGTGTTTATGCTTCTATGGTAATTTGATTTATTTGTATTTATTTGGGGTTTTACGACGCTTTCAACACTGTACAGATCATATCACGACAGATAGTTGGGAGGGCAGAGGAAACCAGTACATACAGTTGGTCAAAGTTCTGTACTGTAAACTGCTGGCCAATGGCAAGCAACTACCAGCTTTCCCACTTGAGGTTGGGCCGGAAACCAAACCCCGATCTCAGAGGTGGGAGGCAAGTGTTACCACTCTGCCACCGTGGCCCCTATGGTAGTTTGAAGAAAAATACAAAAACCAAGCTAAAAGTACATAACCTCATCTCATTTTATCTCAATTTAATTAGTTTTCATCTCTGATCACAAATGAGTGGGTTGAGACAAGCCCACACCATGCAACTGAGAAGGAATAAACCATTTTCATTGTGGGATCTTGTGCTCACCTCCTACTTTATAAAAGAGTGGGCCTACACAAGCCCACACACCATGTAATTGAGAAGGAATAAACAGTTACCTTTCTGTTATCCTGTTAGTAATTAGTTTTAACCATGAACTCAGGCGTGTGTGTGCAGCAATGGGCACAGATAAGATACCCATATTATGAACCCTATGACATTACTGAGCTATTGTATTCTCAAATTAATAAAATGTCAGAACTCAGAACAGCTTGGGTTCATGTTGATTTGGTTGAATATAGGACAATACACTGGAGATAATATTGCAGAACCCCCGGCAAAACAGTGCAGCAATTTTCTCAAAAGGTTAAAGGTCAAGGTTGGGGTTTTAAATCCTATTCAACAGCCACCTAATTTTCTTCAGGGAATTGGAGGTTGAAACCCAAGACATTATTAAAATTTTTAAGTGAGAGGTCTAGTGAGGTTCACGCTTCTAGCGATCAAAATTTTTTTTTCGTGTTTTTCAATTTTTTTTTTGTCTCCGGACTTTCATGAATTGTAACATAGCGTGATGAGTACCTGTTTCTTCACTGAAGGTAAGCGGCAATGGGCTACATTAGCACGACTTGCGTCTCTGATGGCTTTACGGCTCACGCTAGTAGACTGAAACCCCTTTCAGTCTCATTTTTAAGAGTGAGCTCTCTCCGAGAGTCAGGTTTCTAGAGATCATTTTTTTATCTCTTTACTTTCATGAACTGTGTACTACTCTAGTGCATAATTTGTTTTTTTTTTCTGATTGAATTGTGACTCGTGCATGTAGGTCGAAACAAATTTTGGCCTTGTTTTAACTGTAGACAGTTTTATTGCAGATACAAAACACAGAAATATGCATGTACAGGCAACTTTTCTTGAAATGTAGAGAGAGAGAGAGAGAGAGACATCGTATACCAGGTATATACCTATTTATGTTGAAATGTAACTGACTATTAAATTTGCAAAGTATTTTGTAGGAATGCTGAGGTTTAAGTTATTGCTATAACTGTACAAGTTTTACCCTCTTGTTTGTGGAGGCTAACTGCATCCTCATGCGGGTATATTTTTGGCGAAATTCTGGAAATTAACCAGGACCTACATTTTACAATAGTTATACTTATTGGTCAAATATAGATACAGTCAAACCTGTGTATAAAGACCGCCCAAGGGAAATGCTAAAAACGGTCTTTCGTAGGGGTCGGTCTTTATATGAAGGCTTTGTATAAATTCCTAAATTTCAGTCAATTTCTGCATTCATTAAGCATTGTAGTCCACAATCTATTTGACATGTTAGAGATCAGTCACAATCAAGCATATGAGAGTATAGTGTTAACACTTGGTATTTGTGGAATCTTGATAATTGGTTTAAAATTATTATTTAACAAAATGTAAAATGTGCACAAGTACATGTAACAGCAGACATTTTGGATTAAAAAATAGGCCATTACTAATTATACTTAAATTTCTCATTTGTAATACCCATTAAAAGCTGATTTGTGTCCTTATCTTGTTTTACGCAGACTACCTTTTAAATATCTTTATGGTAAATAATCCATGCAAAGTTCAACCAGTTCAGTTTTCCATTCCTCCACAATGTACTGATCTACACACACACCCTTTTTGTATATGTTTGCAAGAACAGTCTTGCTCGGAGAGTGCATGACTCCCCCAAGGTCCAGCAAGTCCAATGTTGGTTGTGACTGCCAAATTTTTTTTAAAAATATCATTTAAAAAATTCCTGGATAGAGAAGGTGATCCAGATCACCAGGGAATTAGAATCATCTGTCCCTTGTGCAATTGTCAACATATCCTGGAAATTTCATCAAAATTTTCCCATAATTTCTCCAATCATTTTGCAAAATAATAATAATAATAATAGAACAGACGAAAGCATGCCGAAAGAAATATGACCTCCTTGGAAGAAATGGCCATTATTTTACACATGATATCTGTAATCTTTATAAATGTTTAAGTAAGTTTCAATGTTGTAAAATATATGTAAGTAATAGCGTTAATTAAGTTAAAAGCTGTGAGTAGGTGTACAGCGGGTCAGCGTAAACACTACTGTTCTCACAAGAGCATGGCATAGCTAACTTTTCAGGTTTTTAAAGTCCCTGTGTAATGCCTAAGGTATTTGACGTCTGCCTACTCTGGTGTTTGAACTCCAAGAGTTACAGTGTCTGAAATGTAAGTGTTTATATATTTGCAGTCTATCTACCCTGATGTTTGAACTCTAAGTGCTTCAGTGATTGAAGTTTAACTGTTCAGGTAATTGAAGTCTTTGAACCCTGGTGTTTGAACTCTGAGTACTCGGAGGTTTCAAGTTTAACTGTTTATGTATTGGGGAAAAATGAATCTGGGGTTATGTCCTAGGGCTTTAAATATCTCAGGGATATGGTCCTCTAGTGTATTAACATCTGGGATATCTTCTGACTATTTTTGTGGCCGAGTGGTTTTATTATTATTAAATAAGATAAGAATTCTTAGACTCTCCTACATAAATGTAGTTTCCAATGTGAAATAGCAAATAAACACTTGATATTTAAATCTGATTAATGTGATCTTAAGAAGACCAAGGGTAACCTTAATGCACATTAAAAATTTTCCTCCACAAAAGAAGACACACAACGGCAGAAAATCCCATACCGTAAGTGCCAAAGGAGATAATAAAAGCAGACAGATCACGAAGTGACAGTGGCGGCGGCGAGACAACCACAATAAAACCAAATAAGTGCCCTTATTAAGAGATGCTTAATTAGAAAAAATGATGACTAATTATATCTTAGTGCTTCATTAATTTACTACTCAAAATGCAGGTTTCTCAGATTCCATGTCTTTGGATAGCTGACCTACATAAAATTCAGGTAGAATGTCTACTTGCTTACAACAGACGTAGGAACCTTAATAATTGGAAATATACGGAGTGTTTAATTTAAAAAAATGATGACTAATTATATCTTAGTGTTTCACCAATTTCCTTAAAATGCAGTTTTCTCAAATTCCATGTCATCTGGTAGCTGAACTACATAAAATTCAGGCAGAGTACCTGAATACAGGTAGACGACTGACTTACTTAAAACAGAGATAGATGACTGGCTTAAGTTATATTTACATGGTTTGACTTACTTCAGATAATGGTATATGTTGAAAGTTAATTTTTGAGTTTAAATAGAAACTAGAGTTAGTTGACATTTCTCAATAACTATTGTATGTTGGATGTTTTTTGTCATCAACAGTGAGGACATTTTTGGAGGAATTTCAGTTTTCTATTTTCAATTAAAATATAGGAAGATGACAGACTTATTTAAAATATAGCTGATCTACCTACTTAATTAAAATACAGGTGGTAAATAGATGACTTGCTTAAAATTGGAGTCAGCTGTTGACTTAAATAAAATACAGGTACGTCAATGCCTTACTTATACAGCTAGATGTATTTTTAATGGCTTAAGTTAAACACGGGCGAATTAATGGCTTAATTCAACCACAGCTAAATCAGTGATATAATTAGGATACAGGTAAAGCAATGACTTACTTAAAGTACAGATAGATGACGAGTCCATTCCCACAGACAGCTAGCACAGTGATGAGAGATACAAGGACGCCAAGAGCCACGTGAAAGGGGTAGGACACAGGTTCAAACTTTAGCCAGTGCGTACTCAAGATACCCTGGTCTACAAACAGGCTGATGTTGAAGGCATCTTGGGTTTGTTCTGGGGGCCACTGTGTCACTATGACAACCCTGTGTAGACTGGTCTCTACTGGTGGGTCTGCCAGGTGTTTGGGTGGCAAAGAGATGCCTTGTATTAGTTCATGTGCAGCCATCCTTTGACGTGGGGAAGCAAGGTGCCCTCTGCAATACAGAAAAAAGAACAACTTCTTTCAGTTTCATTTACAATTTGAAGAAACGATTCAGTCTGCAATGAGAGACAGTTTAACGTTTATTTCTTATGTGTATTATTTACTTTCAAAAAAGTGTAATTCAAAACCTTAGTTTACTTTTGGTTAATTCTTAAAAAAAAACCCTCAAACATAAAGATAACTCAGACCCTGCCGTTAGGTGTTAGTTATGTAAACCCTCATTTCTCCACATCTGACTAAATATAAAATTGTATAACTGTGGCAGAGTGAAGTTACTTGTAATTTGCCTGAATTTAACAATAACTGAGACATTTTAATTAACATTTATGATCTGGAGGGAATCTCTAACGACGATGTAATGACTACTGACAAACGACTACTCAAAGAATGCCTCTGTTCACTCCCTGAATTCTTTAGTAAAAGCATCATAGCATGTCATTAAGCATTAATTGGTTTGCTAATTTACGAATGCTTCCATTTACAGGCTCCTGGTTCCTCAGTTTTGATCCAGTCACTACCAAAATCTAACTAGTACAAGATTTTGATAGGACTAACATTCATGTAAAATTCATGTAAAACAGTATTTGCTGAGTGGTGATGACGAGTGGGCAGGCTTAAATAAAACTAAACTTTTCATCATGTGACCTTGATGAAAGTTGAAGGTCAAATGTTAGCTAATGGAAAAATATGAGTATACCTAAAGTATATATAAGTGTCAAAAATGATTAAACCATGATGCTGCAGAGAATGGGGAACTTGACTAAAAAGTGACCTATACAGGGACGCTTAATGAAGTTTATCATCAAAAGTGAATGATAAGCTCTTTAGGGCTGGGCAATGTTGTATTATTCTTGTCCCTACATCAGTAGATTGTATATTCTAAATCACTATGATATAAAAAAATGGACAATATACAGAATCTACTATAATTTTGTTCTGCTGTTTACCACAAATATATTTTTTCTGGCTTCTTATACAAAGAAAAAAAATTGTCTGAAATGCAATTTGACGTGGTGGATATCTGATTGCAATATTTTGACAAAAAATCCACCACAAGAGGAAATTATCATGGCTTTCGTCAATACCTTGAGTTTCTCTTGTTAATTGGGAAGCTTTACAGCACAGTATTGTTGTAACTGCGGTGACAATGTTCTTACTTGAATGCAGAGACATGGCAAATAATGATCACTGTTCGGAGATTCTTCAGAGAATCTTGACACACTTAAGAACCAACTCTAAAGGTCTAACACACTAAGGAATGAGTGATTATAAATGCTCTTTGAACTCTCCCCTTTGGACTTTAACATAAAGCAAGGCATTGTGACATTATCAGGTGAGATTCACAAATGAAACATTAGAACAAGAGCTTGCTAAATATTACTTGTTAATGACAATGTGTGATTGTTGGATTCACACTAACAAAGTGACAAGGATTTGTTGTCGTCAAAGCCACCTAAAAGTACAATGTACAAGAGTAATGAGTACTTATTTATATATACACCAGTACCTATGCCAGTACATACAAAGCTCATGTCATGTAGGTACTTTTTAAAAAAAATTATAAAAGCTATGGGGACAACCAGGGTTTGACAGAGTCTACCAATAGCTATTGGTTTATTGGGTCACATGCTTTATACCCATCCAGCAAATGTGATAAATAACCGTAATAGTAGTTCCTGCGAATGGTGTTAACAAGTTAACAAGATTAACAAGTTGGCTCTCAGTATTTCTTTACAGGAAATAACACTTATCCTTTAAGAACATTTATCTACAAGTGCTTGTAGTTCCTTTTTTTCAAGGATGGGGGGGACTAGATCATCAACATACATGAGGTGATTTGATTATGTGCCCATTAATCAACCGTCATTGCTCATGCCATTTATAGCTATGGTCAGTGTAGCTGTGAATTGTACATCCTTGTCAATACCCTTATATCTAGGATGTCAGCGACCTCATCTCCTTGTAAATTTCTTCGGGTTGTATAGTTATTTGAATTTTCAAAATCTACCACTAACCTGCAATCACAATGTACAACCTTTGTACCTATAACAATTTATTCTGTCTCAAATTTAAAACCTAAAAATTAGCTGGAATGTTATAGAAACAGAAGAATTTGGTAAATTTTAAAATCCATGCAGAATATATATATATATATATATCTTAATATGTAACATCACATATGTTTATCATTCATTAAGTTATGAATTATGTGCTCCTCCTTGGCACACCTTATCACAATATTACAAGAAATACTGCTGTTCTAAAAATAGATTCCATAACAGAGCTTTGTTACCCATGTCAATCTCTGAGCAGGCTGAGCCTACATATGCTATGAACTAATCAAACTTTGGATAATGTAAGAAGCCAATCCAAGGAAAGATGTTCCACAGAAGAAGAGAGCTCTGAACGTGAGCATACTGTATGGCCAGGACTTTGCTTTAGGCTCTCCGTCTGTTAAGATGTCACAATTCTAAATTCAGTGGAACACGTGGGCACAGACATTGGACTTTGTTATTGAATAGAAGAAATAAAGATAGAGAACTTAAATACCCATCTCTCAGTCTGTCGAGTTACACCCTCTAGTCTTTGGGCTTAAAGCGTCTGCTCAGTTAACAATAAGCAGTGATCACATAAGCTCTGTAATAAATGAGATAAATGGACTACATTTGTCAGGGAACTCATAAGTCTGATGAAAAATGTCCTAAGACGTAAAGTAACATGAGGTGGAGAGCCCCCGACAGCATGTATTGGCATGTTACTGAGACGTACAGTCAGAAGTGTGAAATTCACCCCAGTATGTGAAATTCCCCACAGGGTTGGGGGAGGGGGGGTCGTGGGTGGGTTTGAGGTTACTCTTTAAAAAATAAGTTAAAGTAATAATAATTTGTGCCGATTTAGCATCACTAGTGACTTTTGTAGTCAGAAAACTTACCAATGTGTACAAGACTTCCCCACAAATCAAGGGGTTGGAAGAAGAGTATACTTACAGGAACATTTCACATTCTGGGGCAAAATTTCATATGGCTTGCTCTGATTTTTACCCTGTCACGTGATATGTCTTTCTGTAGTCATCACTGGCACGCAAACCATTAACCAGTGTCAGTGTGTCTGGCAATATCTGGGGCACCAGTTCACAGAAGGGGACGGTGTGGCCAAACAAATCAGCTCAGGTTTAAAAAAAACTGTATACTTTAGCCAATTAGTTTCATGTCACTGATCTCTTTTTTCATTCAGTGATTTCTTGTGTGGACATAGCAGCCTAAGTGAGATTTAACTATAACTATTGTTGTTGTGTGTCAAATATATGAAAAGACAAACAGTTTGCCAAAGAAGAACATATATCTTAGCAAGAGAAATTAAAACGGTGTTACCGATGTTACAGACTTATGTCCAAAGAAAGAAATATGTAAAATATGTAAAGCCTTTGCCCAGGGATCGTATTATACAACAATACTTAGATAAGGTGACCTTAGATCTAAGTTAGGGATGGTTTTTCACTTGGATTTTCCTTGCACTTTGCATTCACGAAATAACAGAAATATTCAGTTTCATCACTTCTCACTTGAAATCTAAGTTAGAAATGATCTAAATATTGTTGTAAAATACGGCCTCAGATCTAAAAATAGTCTTACTGCTAACTATGAAAAACATGGATATAAAGAATTGTAATATTTACACTGATCTGTCTGTCGAAACAATTTGCAACGTGAAATACAAACATATTTACAAAATATGAACTTTGTACATGAAATGTTGGAACAAATAAGTCAATTGATATGTACAGATATTTGCATCTTTCTCATGCAATCACTGGGTCATAGAAATATCAATGAATGTGTAAATGGAAAACTACTCAAACATATTGTTCTTTCCCATTGTTTCTTTATTAAACCAAGCAATCGCCTACAAATAATTGCCAACTGGCAAAAGGTTGGATTTGCTTAGTAAAGTAAGCAACCCATTTCCATTCACGTTAACTTCCCTGCTAACTTTTACTAAACATGTCCCTTTATGTTTAATCTGAGGGATATCCGACTCTTCCAATCTCTTTCTCATGATAAAGGCTTTGTTCAGTTATTTTAAAAATTCATTGAAGCCTTTGGAACAAATGACTGGTCTTAATTATGCGCATGTTTCTATCCAATTTTCCACTTAATTCACTGAAACATTTCTGTTAATTGGAGAAAGCATCAAGTTTCAACCAGTAACATCACATTTAAATGGTGCCTCCATATTGCCGACTTTGGTCCCGACACTTGCCGATTTTGAAGTCAGGACAAAAATTGCGGCAATTGAGATTATCAAATTCATTTGATATTTTTGGGAAAAAAGTCTGCAGCATCCCTTCCTGACTCTCAAAGTCAGGATCTCCAGTCTCACATATCTTGGATTCCACAAGGTGGAAGGGGACGGAACCGAAGTCGGTAACATGGAACCACCACTTAAGATACAGACTGATAAACTGTCAAAGTTGCCTATCTCATGACTGGCTTTTCTCGTTTGGATACTTTTCCCTTTAATTTCAAACCCCTAACTACAACAAAGTATTAGAAGTGCTGGGGAGGGGAGGGGGGGGGGGGGGTATAATTAGATAAGAGTGTTTTATGCAGAAATTACGATAGTCATGAATCAAATGCAGACAGTTCCGAACATAGTCTTACCATCATGCAAATATCGGTGAAAAATTATCAGAGCAAATTGAATGAAACGATTTAGATGCTCTGTTGCATACTTAAATGACTTATTTAGGGAGATGTTGACTGGCTGCCTTTCTAATATTACAATCTGTATGTTTTGCACAAACCCAGCTGTAGCTGACTAAATAAAACATCTAATATGACCTCACTCTGACATTTATCTGATTATTAACTGTCTAAAGGTAGGCCAGTGAACTGATCATGGGGAGGGAAAAAATAAACCCCATCAAAAACCACGTTCAAATGAAACTAATGGTGTTGTGGTTTTAGACTTAATCTCTTTATTTGACATTAATTGTACACTGACATATCATGACAGAAAAAACCCTCTCAAATTAAAGATGCATCCGGTTCTGATGAAGTAAACAGTGAAACCAGCTTATTTACAGAGTAAATCTGTGCATTAAATCACAGTATATTAAAGTAAACTCCCTTTACTCTGTGATGTTGCTAAAAAGTATCAGAGTAACCCAAATAATATACCATCCCTTTATTTTATTGTCAGATTCTGGGAGGCCTTGGACTATACCCCAGGATAGAGTCCATAGTATATACCCCGAATACTTCTACAACTACACTTTAGAAATAAATTCTTTATTGCTAATTGAGTAAAATCAATTTCTGTTATAACGTCTGTATGGTTGTTTTGCTCTTCTAAATTTGGATTTAGCACTACAACTTAGTTCCCCCCTTAAGATGATAAATTTCTGGTATATTTAAAATAATACTGAGCCGTTGTATGTATGTAAACTAAAACTGCATAAACTTTTAACTCTATCAGGGACTGCAGAACGAATGTCAATGTTCAATCAGTACTTTTATTATTGTATTCTTGGAGCCAAAGCTGAGATCTCACCAATATTAAGATTGGTACTGGCCCAAATTAGCATCCAAAGTCTGGATAACCCATCTTAAGATGAGACATTGATACCAGTTGTTTTTACCCCATTTACACTACAGGGGGTATAACCCACATTTATAGGCATTTGGCGAAACGCCCCTGTCCTTCAACTACTATCTGAGGTTTGTATGCAAATTTGTGACAGAGTGGCAAAACGTCCATTACCTTGTACATCCTTAATATGCTTAATAGTTTTAATATGCTTAAAATTTCTGCCTCTGAATTTGGTACCGTGAGCAGGCACAAACAAATGCGAGCATGCATCGATGAATTTCTTGCTATGGGAACTGAAGATGTAGTCCACGGTGTACATAAGGTTTGTAACTCGGTTGTCTTTTGGTGTACCATGGCGACATGAGGTGAGTGGAGGTAAATGGACTTTTTACCACTGTGTCTCAAGGTCGCATATGAGGCTCGGATGGTAATTGAAGGACAGAGGCATTTCACCAAACGCCTAAAACCGCCTTAGTGTGAATGGTACACCAAATCTTGGAAGGTATGTTGCATCCTTTAAGGCTGTTCCACCGCCGAGTAAAACCTCTAACCGCGAGACATACGACCCATGTGAATGGGGCATTAAAATTAAACTTGACAGTCATTGGGGAATTTTGACGATAAATGGACTGGATAAATTGATGCATTGGAGAAGTTGACATTTTTCTATATTTAATTAATATATAGTATAAGAGTAAAGTCAACAAAACTTAAATTATGTATTTCCTTCCTATTTACAATCTCTTATAAACAATGGGGAACTAGAATAGGCATGTTAGAAAGAATTTAAATATATTTGCAGCTGACCACTTTTTTCAAAATCTCGTGGAATGGCATCACATGAAATATGTGTGTGTCTGTGTTTTTAACAAATCTGGTGTATTTACAACCCAGATGCCCTACCTTAGAATGAACAGAGCTACAAAGCTTTTCATTTAAATATCCCTTGTTAATGATTTGATGGGCTGTCCCAGTCCAACTTCAAGTTGGCCAGCTGACCTTAAGATTGGCAGCATAACTCAGGATCCTAATTTGGGCTAAAAAACCAATGTGAAGTAGAGTGTGACATATCTAATAATTAGATTAAATTAAATTTACCTTCATTAGTATTTTCAGTAACATGTGGGGAAAAGATTAAATAGAAATAAAGGAAATCAATAATTCATATGGCCCCCCAACTTGTGTCAAATAGATATGTAGAGATAATGACTCAATGCTTTGGTGCACATCAAAGTCTGTGTACTCCTTTGATCAAAATGTTACAATCACCCGTATTGCTATATAAAATGTTAAATGTGCTGTAGTAAAAATATATATACATGAAAACAAATACCTCAAAAATGCTAGTTTTAACTTAATGTTGTAAAAGAGAAAAACTAGTAAGTAATAGTATCATAAAACACAGGGACATGGGGGCAGATTCAGGTGGCCAATATTTTACCTGAGTACAATATGGAAGCAGGGGGTATATTTTTAGAGTTAAGATCTGTCTCAGTGAAAACGTTAATTTCTGTAGTACACGAGTATTTCTACTGGGGAGCTTGGAGTTGTTTTCAAAAAGATGTTGTACATAACAACATAAAGCTCTGGTATAAGATTTTTTCACATAAGTTAAACAATTTCCCCTATTGTTCAATTAATGCTCATTCTCTAGTATTTTTTGGTAACAAACATGGTGGACAACATTTTTAATGCACAGTATTTTACTACACATGTACAAACACTCTTAACTGTGTACAGTTACTGTAAAACAAGACGTCCCCTTAATTAGCTATTGTATTACTTGCATTAATTTCCGGTCCTTTGCTCTCTGTTAATTGTTACTGAAAGTGTTAGCGGGGCATACTTATAGAGGAGAGCCCTATATTTTCAGAATTTACAGCATTTTCAAATTGTTCTTATCAATAGGAAGTTTGAGGCCTCAAAGTTTCCTCAATAAAAGATACATATATCAGAACAATATATCGATATTTAAAGACTGATTGATGCTGGTTCTAATTTTTTTTTTCAACAGTATTAATTTCCAAAAACATTTTAAAGAAATTTGTCAAGAAATTTTTTAGCATAGCTCTGTAATTGATACCTGATTGATATTAATATCCTTATATCAGAACATCCATGACTAATGGGCTGTTTCAAGGCTTCATTGCAATACTTTATCAATTTTACTTCGATTTTAAATAAAATAACAAAATAAAAAAAATATCGGCAGATTGTGCATGAATTGAGTTGTAAAGTGAGACATTTAAGTGTGAGAAACGACATTTCAACATCTGTGGATATGAGAGGTTTTATATTGATTCTGAAATTTCAAACAAGAGAATATCACATGGTATTAACAGCTTAGAGGAACCATTATTTAAACATCCTTTGGTTTACTTTCAAATTCAAGGATGGGTCAGGATAGAGAATTAAAAACTGGGGTTGATTGGGTAGCCAAGTATAAACATTTGACAAAAAAGGCAGGAAGAAGCAAATGCAGCTAGACCCTGAGATCAGGGCTCATATTCTACAACAATACTTAGATAAGGTGACCTTAGATCTAAGTAAGGGAAGGTTTTTCACTTAAGTTTTTCTTGCTCTTTGTATTCACGAAACAAAAGTTAGGAATCTTCATTTCTCACTTGAAATCTAAGAAATACTTGAAATCTAAGTCAGAAATGACTGTTGTTGTAGAATACAGCCCCAGACTAGGAACTAATTTATCTGGGACTCCAGGATATAATTTCAATAGCAGATGAAATAGTATTAAGATCTGATACATTGGCCCCCTAAGAAATATGACTCCAGTGTGTCCAGACCGCTTATTCACATTTAGATAAGTCGGGGTGAAACTTGCTGACTTATCCAAAAAATATCAACAGGTTAACTATAATCCCAACATATCTAAACCTTCATGATCTTATGCCTTGACGTATGTGCTTGCCGAACCACACCAAACGTATCCTACCCAAATACGAGGCTGACTGCACCACAAAGGAATGTAGGCAAGCCTATTCAGTTGTAAGCCTGTTCATCACCCCATCTTGAGAAGGTGTGACCTGTTTACTGTTTCATTGTATGTATCCCGTATACACAGGTTATTATTGTTGTCTTATCTTTGGCATTTCATTTGGTAAATTCTTGTGATCGTGTGTTTTGGTCCCTGTTTTTGGCTAAGCATTAGGATTGTGATTTTGTGTATTGGGTTGTGTTTATTGTCCCTATTGGAGTATGTCACTTAATCGCTGATGGAAATATGAAAGTTAAACTTACTTGAAAAACAAGCATAACTGCTTTGTACACAGGGGCGTATTTTTGACCTTGATATTGAACAAGAGAAAAAGTACATTACAAAATACTATTTTAATACCTTTGCCCTGTTCAGTCTGAAAAAGAGTACATCAGCTGTGAAACTGGTGATAGGTTATACCCCTACGCCTGAAGGTGGATTTGTTGATTTTTCAGATAACACCTCTATCAACATTTTTTACTTCGCGAAAAGTTTGTAAAAGAACGAAAACTTAACCTTATAAAACTGATTTCACTTAGACTGTTTCTACTGTTTCACTGTTTTTAGTTGCACAGGGTTAACTATAGTAACATGTAAGTTCTTGTGTTATATATATATATAATCTACTCTATTGACTCAAAACAAAGCAGATACGAGTATTTAACATATCAATACTCACGTAAACCAATGGATTTTTTTCTTTTTGTCTCCTGTGTCAACTTGTGAAGGAGTTTGTTTTTCTGTGTCAGGTGATAAAATTATATCCCGTGAGAAGCTTTCACTTGTACTGTATCATTTCTTGTCACATTCTGGGCGAATGTGATGATGTCTTTGATATTTAAAACATTTGCCTGATCAGTTTGGCTGTGTCTTTACACATAAAAGAGTACACAAGTATAACAAATAGAAGCTACAGTCTCTGGTTCAGCAAATAACTTCTATGATACTGAATAAGAAGAGTTAGTTTGCGCATACCATCTAATGGATCATAAACCTTTTCACATTGTCATCAATTCTCTGGAATGTATCCTGTAACTGTCACTGACAAATTCTCTCCAGTCTCTAAGAAAAGAGTATTCTTAGTCAAAAATTGTCTGATCATATTTTATTCTAAAATCGTTCAGACTATAATACAATTTCTCAGACGAATCACCATCATAACAGCTCAGTCACAGATATAACAATGAGTAAAACCTTTGTCATCTTTCAAGCTGGTGGTATCACTCGCCACCCCTAACTTACACATACACACACACACACCTTAAGTCCACCCACAGATAGCGGTAAACCTGCAGGACTGAGAGAGAAATAAATGAATTGTCTGGCACTTTTCTCCTGGCTTCTGCCTTATAAAGGCACCACAACAGCATAAAGCGGGAGGATTGCCAGCCATCCCTAATCAACCTGTCATCTAGTAATGCAGTAAGCTCATAAAATTCCGCCTTATGCTGTGAGTTAGTTCCCTGGCCAAGATGGTTGTGTGAGAAACTGTCAGTTCCATCACCAAGCAATGTGGTAAACTGTAAAATTCTGCTGCATCACTGTTATCAGGAGACCTCATTTAGCCACTAATCGTACAACGCATTAAACCTATAAGTATGACAGCAAGGTTATTATTACTACTATAATTTAGTTGCTTGGCCCAGATTGTCGGTGGCAGCCCCTTAATGAAGCATTGTGGTAAAACTTTCTCCTGTCGTAAATAAGCTCGTTAATTAAGATTTTGTCAGTAGCCCTCAATCAACCAGTCTATAGGTCATAAATAAACCGATGAAAAATCTACCCTGTTATAGTGTTCAATTCTGCTAATTCATAACTTAAAGGACAAGGCAGTACGTTTCCTAAATGTAAAATAATCCTAGATAGTACGTTACATATTCATTTCTATCATTGGTGACTCTGGCGTGGTGGGTAACAAAACACAGCTCGGAACACAGAATACCTGGGTTTGATCCCGGCCACAAACAGATACACAGTGGCCCAGATGACCACTTAAAATGGTGGTCCTCTGTCATTGGCTCTTGTCCCCCAGTAGCAGGCAAAATAACCCCAGGGACATTGATAAATGGTCACACCTGACACTCTGTCTTTCAGTTAGAGAAATATTAGTGATCAGAGAGCTTGGACTGTACTTGCGCAGTAGTGATGCGTAAAAAGGCACTTTGAGTCTTGGGGTGGTATTCTGCAACAATATTTAGATCATTTCTAACTTAGATTTCAAGTAAGAAACTGAACATTCCTAACTTATGTTTTGTGAATACAAAGTGCAAGGAAAACTTAAGTGAAAAGCCTTCCATTACTTAGGCCTAAGGTCACCTTATCTGAGTACTGTTGTAGAATACGGCCCCTGGAGATATTGTGCTGATTATACATATACAATACGATTGAAACCACCCTGTAAGCATCCCAAATTACTTCCCACTCATAAGGAATTTTACTTATTAGAGGTCTAGTTAAGGACAACCACTACTGAATACAAGTTTACAAACATCAAATGATACAGGGAAATAGGTCACTCAAAAAGACATTAAATTTTTATTTTTGTATTGATCAAAGAAGTGTTGGGTTTTTGGTCAATTTGCATATCTCCAGTGAGAGAAGGGATAACTAGAAAGCCCTTAAAATTCTAATTGACTATCAGCCACTGCCTGAGTGCACTGTATGACTCTGTTGTGAAATGTCTAAGATGCTTTATGGCTTATATCAAAGACATTAAAATGATTGCAGCTGAACATTCTCCATTACCCCCACTGGGTGGTTATGTTTTTCAGTGCATTCGTTTGTCTGTCTGTTTGTGTTCAAGATATGGAAGGAAGAAGAAATAACATCCCTTATCATATTCTGGATACACAGACCCCCCCCCCCCCCATTTTTTTAGAAATGTGCCTTGATGAAAATCAAAACTCTATGAGTGCTTAATAGTTTTTTACATAGAAAACAATTAACCAACATTAAAGGTGTATATTCAGAATTTTTCGTCAAATGTCAAAGTTCATTCTGAATGATAGCACCATGCATAAAACAACATATTTCATCATATTTTTACTTTCCTGAAATCTTACCATTTGTTTAAATAAAGACCTTTATGTAAATATGAGCACATGTGTATTTTGTTGTTTGTTGTTCTACTGCCCTCATATCACATGACATTTATGACTTAACTCTTGCACACAGTGCATGAAAAATCCACCAACAAAGTTGATTACCTACAAATCTTGCCAATGAATTAAACCTGTCAATCAAAATAAAATAACTACTTCCTGTCTGTTATCTCGACATAAAGGCAGACAACACCAATAGACGCCATCTACAATTTTCGGCCCGAATTTTGAGAACGGTTGAATCAAAACATCTGTTTTCTATATTTTTATAAGTTGTTTTTTACCAAACTGGTTACTTCTGTAGGTACTATAAGTACTTTTCAATGCAGAAAAAGTAAAATTAGAGCACCTATTACAATATGAATATACACCTTTAAGTAGCCAAACTCATTGATAAGGATCTCCACATTACTGAAAGCTGACTGAATAATGGTAGCAAAGGTTGACAGAGAAAACAAGACTCATACATAAAGAGGCACCCTTTGTTTTCTCATCCAACACCTTGAATTTTTCTTCAATCTAAGAAGACAAATAATGAACCAGTGTCTTAATAACATTTTTCCCTTCAAAGGCTCCAGGAAAAATTGTCAACATGTTTCTGCAAAACATCTTTTAACTTTTAATATAATCATTCCACTCGACAGTTAAGAAAGTATGTACAAAAAGTAGTCTGCTGAAAACAGTCTGAAAACAAGACCAAAACAAACAAGAGAGAAGTCAGTTTTGTAGTCAACCATTTAAATTCTTCTTATGTATGAAACATGGAGTCACTGACACAGTTTCATGACACCAGTATATATATATATATATTTTTGGTTTTCACCAACTCAAGGAAGAGTATCAACATCCTGGACTAAATAGCTTTCTACCCCCTTCCAAACCACGCTGGTTTACAGCTAATACCAAATGATAATAACCCAATCCACTGAAAGCAATTTTCGAGGCTATTTGTTTTGAAAGAGTTTGTTGAGTAACAAATTTATCCAAACTATTTAAATTTTTTTTCCTAGGCTTCTCATTTGCCTGTAATAGTGTCCTTATCAACCAGTTTTTGCAGTGCAAATATCTCCCCTAAAGAATTGTCAGCATCCTCTTCTTCAGTCTGTATAATTTTACCTGGTGTTTCTTGCTTATAATTTCAAAATCTCGGGCCGGTTTCACGAAGCCTCCTTAAGCTAAAGGTTACCTTAAATTCCAGGATTCCCTTGAATTTCTCCCTCTCAAAAATCTCAATTTACAAAGCTTCCTTCCTTAAAGGAGACCTTGAAAACCCCCTTAAATTTCTTGGAAGCCAAGGACCTACCTTAAATTTAAGGAAGTGTCCTTCAAGGAATGTGTAATAACTTTAAAGAACATTTGCTCCCTCCTTATGTTTCAAGAAAGACCTTTGGTTAGGAGAGTTAAAAGAGACTTTGTGAAACTGAATTTCGGTGGCCTTCCCAAAGGAATAAAAATGACCTTCCTTTATTAAAGGAGCTCCTTTCCAAAGGAGGCTTTGTGAAACCAGCCCCAGGATACAAATATGTGAAGGCAGTTTATTGGAAAATTGATGGACAATCACAGCTGATGTTAGCTTGTATTGCAACAGAAGGTTGTTAATCTGAGCAGCATTACATTTAACATTATGTCCCATAACAAAAAGACCTAAAGTAACACTAATCTGCTGTCAAGATAGACGTGGGCCAGGTGCAATTTTGGCCCTCATGTGTCATCCATATAGGTGTCCACTGGCTATACTGTACGTCTTACGTCATCTAAAGAATTTTTTTGGTTATTCAGTACAATATTTTGACAGTATGTGCTGTGTTCTCTAGAAAACTGTGTAATATATGTATTCAGCCCATAAAGCAGCTTCTTTAAATGGATCTGAGTAATCAGATTACCCAACGGAAGGGCCACAATCCAGCGTGGAGACAAACAGAACCATTTTTATAAAAAATATGCCATTTCCACTCTTATCAGCTCATCCCTGGGCATCAGCAAGTGCTCATCCTGGCACAGTCGGAGGGGGGGTCACCACAGGAACTAGATCTGAAGCCACCCCCAGACCGGTTCCTGAACATGGAACAGCCCTATAATTCAGCCTTGCAACCACTTAGTTAAGAAAACTTTCAGAGTTTGTTCACAATGCAGCAGACCAACAACATGTTTACCATTCCAAGTAAAAATGTCAAAGTGACATAATGACACTGTCACTTTGGTTGTATTATTAGAAGTATTATGTTATTTCTTTTTCTCTTCAGCTTTATTTTGAGGCCTGCTAATTGGCCCAGTCCCATTTCCAGGACTTGCGAAAAACTGCAACTGCAAGTTCAGTTGAAACAAGGGGGTAAAGCTGGTAAAACATGTGCTTTAGACCATGAACAGTATTTCATATAACAACAGCATTGTTACATTACTATATATTGTGTCATTTGACTATATGTCACCACAATGTTAGGTTTATTGTAATATTCATTCTCTTATACAGCTATTGAATACTATCATATGATTTATGACTCAGTTAGGATTTATACAGCTAAATGATTTAGGATTTGGAGAGCTAAATGATTTATGATTTAGACAGCTAAATGATTTATGACTTAGGATTTATGATTTAGACAGCTTAATGATTTAGGATTTAGACAGTTAAATGAGTTATGACTTCGGATTTAGACAGCTAAATAATTTATGACTTAGTTAGGATTTAGACACGTAATGATCTAATCACACTGCAGGTAGTATTTCAGGCTAGAAAACAGAGACAGAATACACTACTCCCTGTCAAAACCAGCTTCACACTTCTACCCCATAGTTTTGCAGCAGATGATAATCAAAATTGGAGAGGTTAATAGTCACGGTTAGAGACAGAAAATCACGACAGGACACAGAAAAGATACTGTAAAGCTTCAGTAATATTACTGCAAATGTTTAACCTTACTAAACACACAGAAAAACACACAATGACACAGAATTGGGAGAGATGTAGCGGAAGAGCTTCAGAAGTGATAGGACGCCCTGCAGTTATGGAAGCTATCCTTGATGCTGTTTATGATAGGTGGAAATGTCAGACATCCCAGAACTTCTTTATGGGTGGCTACGGAAAGCAGGGAATGGTACAGTATGCTAAGTGAACTGACAGAAGTGTGGCAGCACTTGTAGGAATAAGGCGTTGTACAAAATGTTTATAAATGTAGACAATACCCCCCTCTAGTATGATCAGGGCATAGGTCCCTAATTAAGACAACAAAATATTTTGGTTAAACAGCTAATGTGGCAATGGTCCCTCTTGTATCCTTGTTCACGTCAAAATACTTCAATTCGTGGATGGTATGATAAAGTCTGGGGATAGATCTTCAGCTTGAAGTCCAGTTTAACCAACTTACTTTCACTGTAAACTACCTTTGATTATGCCTGTTTTAGTACCAACATTATTTCCATTAACTAATTGCAGATCTTTGGGTTTAATAGAATAAAGAAGCAAAGTGAGTTTAAAAAGTGCACTTCTTTCTTTTCAAGTTTTATAGAACGCAGGAACAGAGCAGTTTTAAAAGGTATACATATTCCTTTTCTTTTGAAGGTAACTCAGGATTAAACTATGAGCATATAACTGAACTATTTCCAAAACTGTACAGATTTCCTTTCTTCTTTTTGAAAGTAAGAGATACAACTGTAGCCAAACTTTTTGAAGAGAAAAAAATATTTTAAAAATTACGAAAAAAAAATATCCTGCAGTAGATTCAACTGAGTTAAAATGTTATTAACATATGTAGAAATACAATACAATAAATCTTTAAAAGTATTTAATGCGACTGATATTTACATAATAAAAGTTTAAACATATGTAAAGATATTGAGATCCTAATACTTACCTCCGCCAAGGAGGTTATGTTTTAGCCTGGGTTTGTCTGTCCGTCTGTTTGTTTGTGAACAAGATAACTCAAAAACTTATGGACGGATTTTGATAAAATTTTCAGGATATGTCCGAAATGGTAAAAGGAAGAAGTGATTATATTTTGGGAGTGATCCAGATCATCTGGATCTTCTGGATCTATGAAATGTAATTTTTAAAGACAGATAACTCAAAAAGTTATGGACGGATTTTGATGAAATTTTCAGGATATGTCCATAATTTGACAAGGAACAAGTGATTAGATTTTGGGAGTGATCTGGATCACTGTCTGGATCCATGAAAAATAAATTGGGAGTGATCCGGATAACTATCAGCAAAAATATGAAATAGAGGGGGAATAAAGGAATATCAGTACTAATGGTAGGTTTTGAAAGTCCATGAATTGAGCTCCAGTGGTGGAGGTCTGCGCTCTCCGAGTCCTCTTGTTTGTTATGTTTTCAGCATTAGTGGACAACAATATATCTCTATACATTAGTGTGCCATGAAATGAGCAACTTAAAACAAAACAAATTGTTCACTATGTGAAATGTGCAGTTCTTTTTTTCTCATTCCACAAAATGGGCAATTTTACAAATTGGGTGTAACATATACATGTATAGATTTTGTTTATAGTATTTTTTACTATCCTCGTTGTGAGAATATCGATTCTCTAGATTGTTGTTAGTTAGAGAATCTTTCTTACGATTTCCTAAAGCGAGTAGCTTAACACTGCCTGACGTGTAAATTGGCTACATACTGCACTAAATATACTAGTACTGCAATTTCTGTAATTTATACCCGTGGGCTATGTGTTTTTACAACGGGGCATTTACAAAAACAAAAAGAAAAAAAGCACTGATATAAGATTTTTCACTTAAGTTAAACTGAGTATGTCAGTTACTGTCTGCTGGTGTAAAAGGTGAAAACCGTGGCTGACAAAATTAATAATGCAAGGTATTTTTCTACAACTACTATAAAAACAAGGCCACTGCCGCAGCGGTTATCTCTCATCTTAGAATCAGTAATAATGGGGAACTAAAGGAGATATAAGGTCTAGCATTTGGAAAAGAGTCTCAGGCCTTGACTTCCTTTAAGTTGTTTTCACATTGGAACCCCTAGTAGCAATGATAAGGGAGATGTAAGGCATTTTTAATAGGATAATCCCATTTAAAATTTAAAATGTGATATGACGGCCATTTTGTTTTCGAAACTAGGCCAAATTACTATCAGGGTAGTTCTCCTAGCCTGATATATCTTTTGCGCAAATTTCATGAATCTAGCTGCAATATTTAAAGTTTTAGAGCATCTTAATGATTTTGAAATAATTGGCTATGGTGGCCATTTTGTTTTTCAAGATAAGGCCAAAATTTTTCTCAGGCAAAACATTTGCAGGCCAGGACTTTTCATGGTCTGTCTTTACATTCTGAAGCCATAGCATCAACAATAAGGGGGAAATAAGGACATTTTAGTTTGATGACCACGTTTAACCTTGAGACAGGGTCAAAGGTAAAATTCAACACCTGGAAATGATTCCCAGGCCATGACTTCCTACAAGTTGTTTTCACATTCCGAACCTCTAGGAGCAGGCTAGCTTTTCTAGCCATATATCTTTTGTGCAAATTGGATGAAGCTACCTGGAATATTTCGAGATTTAGAGCAACTTTATAATTTTCAAACAATTGGCTATTGCGGCCATTCTGTTTTCAAAAAGAGGCCAAAATTTTGCACATACAGATTTTTATAGTTATAAACATTCCCTGCAAATTTGGTGAAGATATCTTTATTAATGAATGAGATATTAAGGTTTATGCAAAAACGTGATGAACGAATGCACAGAAGGACAGATGGACGGTCGGACGTACAGAAAGCGTTTTATAATCTCTCTCTTTATTTCTGATAATTGCTTTTTGATAACTGTTATTAAAATGTAGGAGGGGAGAGTATCAGTTTCTAAAAAAAACCCACTGCATTCCTCCACCACGGGCAACACTTCCAATATGGCTGATGAGTGCAGTAATAAAAAAACTCCTTTACAAATTCCTTTATCCAGATGGTGAAACCATATTATCACCAAAATCTAATAATCTTTTCCTTGACATTTCCTGAAAATTTCATCAAAGCCTGTCTCGATCTTTTTGAGTTATTTTCTAAACAAACAGACAAACGCAGGCTGCCAGTTATGTAACCTCCCTATGAATGTTTAATTAAGTTCTTCTCAAGTTCTTATATGTTATTTATACTCTAGGGGTGTTCATTCCTTGAAGCCCCAGCACAAAACCCCCTGCTGCCCTTTTCAGCAATTATCACAATGGGGGTGGCCTTCTCATCAGCGAAGCCATTGCCAATGGTGCTTTGTTCCCTAATACGTGCATTTCTTTATTATTCTAAAGTAATTTTCATCAAATACATTCTTCACCTAGTGTCCTTAGTCCCTTGATGCTTCCTAATTTTTGTTGTAATATCAAAGCTCCACTTGTTGTATGTGACAGTCTCTTAATTAGCTGGTCAGTAAGTGATCCGGTATACTTGGGGAATCAAATTACTCTCACATTCAAACTTCAGTAGGGTACTCATCAATTAATACAAGCTCGCCGTTGCTTCTCTGAATAATCTTAATTTTACAAATTTTGGCCAGGTGGGGTTGGGTTACAAAGAGGCTTACACTTAGCCAATCGAAGAAAGACTTAGTCGAGGATTTAAATGTGAATATTTAGTCGTAGTGAAGTCTTGAGTTTAAATGAATTTTGCAAAGGATGGCTGGCTATAAAACAAACTTAGACTAAGGTATCAAATAGTCACAGTGGTTTTGTGGGTCATGTGGCCCCTTATTTCTTCTCAAAATATACTGTTGCTGACATGTATTTTTTGACGTTTCTATAAAGAGAGATTATAGAAATTTTACAAAGTCTGTAAGCATATAAAAACCCCAAAAGATTACTTTAGTGTGGTGTTCAGTAAACTTCATTTTCAACCTTTCAAATTTTAAATTGGAGAAAATTTGCGATGACCATGTTCAAATCGTTGTTTACAAAAGTTAAGCCAACATTCAACTTAACTTACAAGACCTAGTCAAAGCTTGGGATTACTGCTTTGTGAAAAGCCCAAACACTTGCTTACATTTGAGACAAAAGTCTTAACTTTAAGCCTGAGTCCGGGCTAAGTCCTGCTGCAAAACTGACCCCCAGCATTAATTCTAAGCCCGGCAATATTCCTGCAATTTACAGTATTTGCTGTTACAGTATCACACTTTTACAATGTATTCCCTTGTCACCGAGCTCTGCTGTCGCCAACAACCAGATGCTAGTGTGATAAAGGCTGTCATGGCAACAATGAACTGCTTCTTAGTCTATTGTATCAAATTAATAAAAACACTCCTTTTTCCACGGTCTTTAGACCCCCTTGGTAAACGGACAACCCCCCCAAGCCTTGAGCTAATTTTAAAAGGGGTGGGGGTAGACAAACCCCCACAGATTAAAAAAATTGCCATGCCATTTTAAATTGATAAACATAAATTTATTGTTATTGTTTGTAAGACATGCCATTTTAAATTGATAAACATAAATTTATAGTTATTGTTTGTAAGACGTGCTATTTTAAATTGATAAACATAAATGTATAGTTGTTGTTTGTAGGACATGCTATTTTAAATTGATAAACATATATGTATAATTATTGTTTGTAGGACATGCTATCTTAAATTAATAAACATATATGTATAGTAAACATATATGTATAGTTATTGTTTGTAGGACATGTTATTTTAAATGGATAAACATATATGTATAGCTATTGTTTGCAGGACAGTCATGCTTATATTGGTAGTTAGTAGGTTAAGCCTTTCAATATTTTATTACAGTTGGGAATTAAAATTTGCGTCACAATTTCAAAGCCAACCCACTTTTCTCAAACAGGGTCAAAGGAACAAAAGCCTAACCTATTCTTTTATAACATGAACATAAATAAATGTTTCTTGAAGATCTTATGTTTAACCAAACCGAATTATACAATACATGTAAGTGTAAATTTAAATATACTTTAAGCTTAACCTAAGGGCTTAGGAATATTTAGGGTTAACGTTTTAGATTTTATAATATTTGTCTATATGAAACCCACCTTTCTTTGTTTGACAAAGAATAGATAACAGATTTCTTTATATGTGTTTTATCATATGATAATTTCTCTGGAGTTGCAACTCTGTGGTAATGTCACCCCAGTAAAAATCAGATCCAAGGTTTTGTCCTAGTAGTCATATTTTGTCACGTGTTTTGTCCTCCATGGTTCTATCTGTCATTCAGCCTTCTTTGCTGTTTCAATTTGCTCTTCAATCAGGGAAATAAACACATGAAAAGTGATTCACTTATGTGAGATTTAGAAACAATTCCCACTCCCTCTTTTTCAAAGCTTTCTCGTACATGTTGGGGACGTCTATCATTGATTAAAATGATTCAACATGTGTATACCCTATTCAGGTTGGGAGGAAGTTTAAATATGAAACATATCTTCTTTGTTCAACACTGTGTAGGCTATATTGATGATTTAAAAATATATTTCTGAAATATATATGTTGATCCATCCAGTTGATTTTCTTTATCAACGAAAACAAAAATAGTTCAGAACCAATAATAAAATTTTGACATTTGTAAGTGATCAAAAAGGTGTGCTGTTGCTTTGTCAAGAAAACTTGTTCATCAACAAGAATGCTCCAAAACAAGAAGTGGTATAGACTTGACTATGGTCCAAGGTCAAAGTTAGTGTATTACGTCCGGTTCAACAGCCAGAGTTATACTGAGACAGGTCCTCAGCATTGTCACTTGTGGGATTTGAACCCACACAGAGGTGACAGCCTGTGACAAGATGCTAAACCTGCTAACCCACGAGGTCACTGAGGACATAAAACTTAACCTATGGACTACATGTGGTTACAATTGATATTAATTCAAAGACACTGATTATATGATATTGAGATTCATATCAATTCTATTGATTTAATGAGATACTAATTCAATAATTCTAAAAAGAAATTCCAGAAAGACGTACAAATAAAGGTTCCAAATTATTCCACCAATGTCCTTGTATAGTTTTATTTTCTGAGCTCAATAACATGACATTTTGCCCCGCTGTATCACCGCACGTCCTATTATCAACCACTTCCTATTATCGACCGGGAGCAATTTTTTCCTTTCTCAGGTCACATAACTGCATTTTGAATTTGCCGATTGGAGAATTGAATGTAAACACCTTCTGAAATAATATCACACAAAACTTTCAAAAAGATGAAGTCAAACAGGTATGAAATTTTAAAAAGTTAAAAAGTGTATGTGATAATTTCTCAATACACTAATGTCCGTTTTTCACAATTAATAATTCTTCAATTTTGTAGTATCTTATAAATGTTTCTGCCACTAATTTCATTTCTCTCCTGCAGAATTCTGTCTATTTTTATTCCAAACCAATAAATAGATCTAAACTGTTCAGAATAATGTGTAATAAACCTAAAGGAGTAATATATGGTCCTTATAGGTCCTCTCTCAGAAAATTTAAAAATGTTTCTCAAATATTTCTATTACTTCATTTTAAAAGAAGGTTTTGTTGCATCTTATTGCAGAAAAATCCTGACCATGTCAAGAAGCTTATCTGACCTTTGTATTATTGCAAACTGTGATTGATGAAGGTCACTCAATTAGAGGGGCAGCCAAGTTTTTGAAATATGCTCTTTACTGTCAATAAAAAAGTAGTGATGCATCAGCCCTCGAAACATAAGATCTTCCAGATCCTAATTATTACAATTTGACGTAAGCTGATATAATAAATTTTATACTTTTATCATTTTCTGTCATCAATAATATTTTTTATGTTATTTCACAACCTTAAGTCTGCTACTTCTAGCTTTAGATGCAACCTTTAGTCATGTGATCGATAATTGGAAGTGATGCTTCCTGTATAACATATGTGACATACCTAAGAAAAACAATCATTTCTGTGCAAAATATCATATCAACCGGGATATATACATACCAATACATGGATAACATAATATGACAACAACCAACTGGATATTTGCAAATGTATGTTGTTTCATATTATTTATTGTCGATTTTCCTGCTTACGTGGTTGATAATTGGACGTGCGAGGATATAATTATGTTAAATATATGTTATACTAGACATATTAAGTATTGTCATTGTATTGGGGGTTTTTTCGACAAAATAACAAAAAAATCAATTGAAAAACTTATGACTCAACTTTTAAGGTACAGCTAAACTAACTGGGGTGGGGTACTGACAGGTGCTTTGCCCCGAGTCACCTCGATATATCCAAGTTAGTAACTAAAAAGATATTTTACCACACTTCCATATGATATATATGCTTTTTCTCACAATTTTTACGATAGAGCATTTTAAATTTATTTTTAATCACAAAACAAATGTTGGAAATCAGGGTGTATAATTTGGTTTGATTCAATTTTGTCTATGCGGAGGGGGATAAAACAAAAAACAAACAACAAAGGTTTGTGGATATATCAGTGTACTCATTTGTTTGACGTGTGTTTCTGCAAGTCAAACAAAACTGGCCCAAAGGTCAAAGTTTGGGTTTTACGTCCCGTTCAACAGCCAGCAGACAGGACTCGGATAAACATGTGTAACTGTATTCCTGACACATGTATCTGCCCCTGTGGCTTAGTTGGTAACACACTCACGGAGAAACACAGAGGAACTGGATTTGAATCCCAGACATAGGCACATACATAGTGGCTCAGATGACCAATTCAAATGACATTTTTCTGTTATTGGGTCCTATCCCAAAATTGATTTATTTGGGTTTTAACGTCGCTTTCAACATATGGTATAGGTTATCTCGACGGACAGAGGAAACAAGTACATAAAGTTGGTCAAGGTTCTGTACTGTAAACTACCGACCAACTGCAGGCAACTACCAGCTTTCCCACTTGAGGTCGGACTGGGATTTGAACTCCGATCTCAGAGGTGGGAGGCGAGAGTGTTACCATGGCCCCCTCTTAATCCCAATATTTTACATGGTTAGCAGTTTTAACTTTATTTCAAAGCTGATACTAATAATAATAATCAGTAATCCTATTGTTTTATTGATTAACTGGAATCACAAGAAGTTGGTTACAGCACCAATGAAATTGACCATCTTCTCCAGGCACTACACTACTAATCTATTTGACGAGTATAAAACTAGTGCAATGAATTATTGAAATAGCTATCAACGTGTCACTGGCCTGGACAGTCTCGATTGCCCTTTGGGTGAATTGCTAACTGGGCAACAAGGAGTTTAATGTAATTAATTGGGTTCTGACTTAACTAACTAGCCCACACAGGGGTTAACAGTCCTGGATAGAATTTTACCAAATTGCTACTAATGGGTGGCAGGGCTCAATTATCTCGATTATCTTAGATTCTACGTTTTGTGGCTGTTCTGACGTCATTCCACCAATGTTGCAATCATCCAAAGTTCCAAATTATATAACACATCACTTTTGTGACCATCCCAATTTCATCTCAACTTTATCCAACCATTTTTTTGCAGCTGTCCGACTGTTGCAGCCATCCAGGCTTCATCATACCACATTTGTAGCCAACCGGACTTTATCATACCACTTTTAAAGCCATCCGGACTTCGTCATACCACTTTTAAAGCCATCTGGACTTCACCATACCACTTTTGTAGCCGTCCGGACTTCATCATACCACTTTTGTAGCCATCCGGAATTCATCATACCACTTTTGCAGCCATCCGGACTTCATCATACCACTTTTGCATCCATCTGAACTTCATCATAACACTTTTGTATCCATCCGGACTTCATCATACCACTTTTGCCGCCATCCAGACTTCATCATAACACTTTTGCCGCCATCCAGACTTCATCATAATACTTTTGCAGCCATCAGGACTTCATCATAGCATTTTTGCAGCCATCTGGACTTCATCATACCATTTTTGCATCCATCCAGTCTTCATCATGCCACTTTTATAGCCATCTGGACTTCATCATACCACTTTTGTAGCCATCCCGATTTCATCTCAACTTTATGCCACCTCTTTTGTTGCCATCCAAACCTCATCACGCCACTTTTGTAGCCATTGCATCTGTAACATACCACTTTTATGGCTTGTAGCTATATCCCACTTATTTTTTATTTTGTAAGGCATTTTATACACTAGTGAACAACAAAATGCCAACATTGGCATGGGAAATCTATTTAACAGCGAAATTCAAAAACCGAAATCTTATCAAGTGCAGTTATTACAATCAAACATTACCCTTCTTCATCAAGTGTTATTCATTTTTATCTTATTTTTTATATTATAAAACGCCTTCCGTCCGTTCGTCATGTTTTTTTGCATAAACCTTAATATCTCATTCATTTATAAAGATATTTTCACCAAATCTGCAGGGAATGTTTATGGCTATGAAACCTGTCTTTGCAAAATTTTAGACTCATTTGTAAAAACAAAATAGCCGCCATAGCTAATTTTTTGAAAATCATAAAGGTGCTCTAAATCTTGAAATATTCCAGCTAGCTTCACCAAATTTCCACAAAAGCTATATGGCTAGAATAGCTAGCCTGATAGTAATTTTGGCCTAGTTCAAAAAACAAAATGGCCACCATATCACATGTTTAATGTCAAACAGGTTTATCCTATTAAAAGGCCTTATATCTCCCCAAATATTGCTCCTAGAGGTTCAGAATGTGAAAACAAATTGTAGGAAGTCATGGCCTGGGAATCCTTTCCAGATGTTGAATTTGACCTTTGACCCCTGTTTCAGGGTTAAATGAAGTCATCACACTAAAACATCTTTATTTCTCCCTTATTATTGGTGCTATGGCTTCAGAATATAAAGACAGACCATCAAAAGTTCTGGCCTTCAAAAGTTTTGCCTGAGAAAAATTTTGGCCTTATTATGAAAAACAAAATGGCCGCCATAGGCAATTATTTCAAAATCATTAAGATGCTGTAAAACTTGAAATATTGCAGCTAGGTTCATCAAATATGTGCAAAATATATATGGCTAGGAAAGTTAGCCTGATAGTAATTTAGCTTAGTGTTTGAAAAAACAAAATGGCCGTCATATCAAATGTTAAATGGGATTATCCTATTAAAAAGGCCTTATATCCTTTATCATTTTATCATTGCTACTAGGGGTTCCAAAAGTGAAAACGACTTATACCAAGTCAAGGCCTGAGACTATTTTCCAATTGCTGACTTTTACCTTTGACCCCTTCTTCAATGTCAAGTGGGGTTATCTTACTACAAAGGCCTTACGTCTCCTTTAGTTCTCCATTACTACTGGTTCTAAGGTGGGAGATAATCGCTGTGGCAGTGACCTTGTTATTTTGTGAGTTATGAGTATGCAGAGCCTTTCCACAACATTCACAAACTTTCAGTCTGCCAAAAGCCCTTAGATCCACAATTATGCTGCCATCGTTATATTATATTTACATACAGTATTGTAATCAGGTCTATCTGTCTGTCTTTCCATGCATATTTTTAAAAAAACTAGTGGTGGTGGACCAATTCACGCCCGAGTACCAATTCTGGCCCACCCTCAATTTTCTTGAAGATTTGTAAGTTTTCATAGAGAATATGTTAACCACATCATAGATAATCATCAAATGGATCATTTACATTTGTAATTTATTGTTTAACTGTGATTGTTTTGGATAAATTTAGGGGTGGGCGTGAATTGGTACCCGGGCGTGAACTGGTCCACCACCACTATACATGGTAACTTGGTCCTATTTTCACACAAGGTAGGGGTCTCCTTGTGGCTCTGTCCTCCTTAAACATTGTCTCCAGCCATATCTTGATCGAGGCTTCAGATTTTGTGGGGTTTTTTTTGCAATGCTGCCGGGGGACGAGGATTTTTTTTAATATCAGTAGCCATGTTATTTCTCAGGTGAGAGCTAAGGGATTGTATGGTAAACACTTCTTAACCACAACCACCACTGAGGTCTCACAGACAAGTTAATAGTACAATATTATTATTACTATTATTATTAGATCTGCATTTGTCAATATTATTCATCTAAAATCTCATAAATGATATTATTACTAACATTACAATGACAGTTACAAAGGATGTATGTGTCTGCTCATTTTCCGTAAATAATTTCTGTTTTTTTATGGTAAATATTTTTAAAACTGTTTAACCTACTACTTCATTGTACATATCATTAGAAAGGTATTTATACACTGCTTATGTCCGTCTTTGTTTGATCAAAACCCATGTAGAAATAAAGGAGATACTGTACGATGCAAATTTGAAGTGAGAGTAAAATATGTGAAAACAAATACTTGATGACGTCAGAGGAGACCCGTTAAAATTTCAGCATTCTCATTAAATTAAAGGGGAAAGATTTTGTCCCGTGACAAAAATCTCCTCAGATTACAAATGTCATGCATTTGGAGTCTTATATAAATATCAACAAACCCCACTGCTTGCTGGGATATAACATATCACCTTTTGACAGCACAGACAAACTCTTCCTTCCAGACTAAAAGGGCATAAGTCCTCAAGGTATTTTATTACTTTATGCAGTTCTCTTACTGTTTTAAGAGTATAAAAAAACTTTATTTAAATTTTTGACAGCAGATTCCTACATAAGCCTCTCTGTACACAGCAGTTGTTAATTGTCTGAGATAGGTGTATATTACAATACACTTGCCATGCAACTTTAGTTTGTTTATTTTAGCATCACACTTGACATACTTGACAGAGAAATGAAGGTTTTCAAATGCTATTTGACCCCTCGATTTTGGGCTTTACAGCCCGCCACTCAGTAAAAAATAAATTGTACTGTTTTGCCATACATATAAAGTATAGTTAATGTGCTAGTACTGCATACCTATCTAATAATAATAACTTTTATTGCACACTTAAGACCCTATTTTCTTGAAATAGAGGGCAATACTATGGAAGCCAATAAGGGTCATATGAATGAAGTAAAAAATGTCATAAGTCGTAATTACAACATACACTTACTCATAATCAAGACATACTATGTCGTAATTACAACTTACTATCTCGTAATTATGAGATACCATGAGTCACAATTACAACATAGGATAAGTCGTAATTACGACATAGCATAAGTCATAATTACAACTTATGTACTTTAAATAGTGGTAGGATACATTGATAGATAAATCCTTCCAGTGAAACAAAGGTACACCATTTTTCAAACAAGGACCTGCACACTGGTCATTTTGTAATTTTTTTTTCAGAATGAGGATAATTTCAGTCACACAGAAGCTAACCTCCCCTATCCCTAATGAAGATATTGGGCAAATTTGGTGAAATTAACTAGTTATCCCCCCTGAGAGCTTATAGTGCACTCAATGAAATTGTCTGGTACTTTGCCTATACTGCAAAACAGTTCTAAAGTTAACAGTTCCTACCCCTGATTTTAGTGAAGGGCAATGTTCCTTAAGTACAATTTTCTTAAGGAAAATGGTCTTCAAGGGCAAAGTTCCTGGAGGCCAAAGCTCAGGGATGCATTTCTAACATAAATTTTTCATATTGGTTACAAACAGACAAACCCTCGTCAAAAAATAAACCCTTTGGCTATGTCATAATTAGGAGATAAGCTATGTCGTAATTACGAGATAGTGTATGCTGTAATTACTAGATAGTGTATGTCATAATTACGACTTATAAAATTTTTGCTATGCTGTAATTACGAGATATGCTATGTTGTAATTAAGACTTAAGCTATGTCATAATTACGAGATATGCTATCTCATAATTACTACTTATGATAACGTGTAATTACAAGATATGCTATCTCATAAATACGAGATAGTTTGTTGTAATTACAACATAGTATGTTGTAACTACAAGATAGTGTATGTCGTAATTATGACTTATAAAATGTTTTTCACTTCACTCATATTACCCTAATGGGCTTCCGTACAATACAGACTGAGTCATATTTTTCATATATTCTCTGTTGACTTACCAGAGATAACTATTACTACAAATGCATTAACAAGAGTTTCTAGTCAATATTTAATTCATTATGTAAGCTCCAAAGATGTTTTTTTTTACAACAGAAAAGTGCCACAGCTTTTTTGCATTCTTTTGGAATCAATTTACTTATTATTGAAGTAAAGTGTTGGGTAATACAGTAAAACATTTCCCATTGGGTACATGTGAAAAGAAATGAAAATATAACACTTGTGCTACAAACTCTTATATATGGTCATCCTTCATTCGTAATACATTTTTTTACATATCATTTGGGCAATTTTATCCTTTAGTATCTACCAGTAAGCAGAAGTATGAATTACTGATTTGTAGAAACCACAAAATAAGTCAGACATTTGACTTTTAAACTAGTAGATACTAGTTGTTAATTGTAATATTTGAGTTAATAACTTAGATATACTATAAATATGCTACTTATTAAATTGATTATATGAGTTGATTCTATATGTAAATTGATTATATGAGTTGATTCTATATGTAAATTGATTTCATGAGTTGATATCTTATACCTATGAGTTAAGAACGTGTAGATTCAAATAACTACAAGACAAAAGGTGACAGTTCAGAGCTTCCATAGGAAAGAAATTGTATATGCAGCTTGCAGTGCTATCTGACTAATTAACAGAACAAAATGAGAAAAAAAATCTTGTGGCCCTAAAAAGGTAGTCTGACTTATAAGCAGCTTATTACCACTGCAGTAATTTCCGCTTGTATTTATGTACGACTGTGACATTTTCACAGTCCAGCAAAAAAAAGTTGGGACTTTGTTCGACTTCATTTTCTCTTACGTATTACCAAAGAAGATTTTTTTTCTCATGTGTTGCCTTTTTCTGTGACACAATTCATTCAAACAACCATACCAGAGAAGGCGTAATCGTGTTGAATGTAATCTTACTTCACTGCAACCTCTGTCACACTTCCCTGTTTGAACACAATTTGCCAGTAAAATGGATTTCAGGATGAAAATTTAAAAAGTGAAGGTTGTTTTGGGCTATATTTCAGCATTTTCTTGGTACTTTATGTCATTTTGACTGCTACAATTGCCCATTTAAATAAGTAGTGGGATGCGAACTCTTGACAAGCTCCATTGTAATGTCAAAACTAACATTTGAAATGTGTGGACATTTTCACCCTTTAAGTCATATCCCACTTCCCTTCTTCATTTGATGTGTCCCAAGGGTCATTCATTCGAAGAGGTATTAAACCCAATTTTTGTGCATGAAAAGGGTCGATATAGTACAGGTCATTATGACAAGTTAGGATGGACAAAAATGACATTTTTCCACATTCCATGCAAAGGTCAAAGTTCAAAAAGACAAGGTCATATCAGGACAGGTACTCAGTGAGTCCCACATGTTGTCGCCAGCTGAATTCAAGCCAGAACCTCTGACAAGTGATTACAAAGTATGCTAACCATTGTGCCAGCGAGGCTTCCTGAATCCTCCTTGAAGCCTCCAGTTATATATCTTCTTGTAATGCATACGTCAACAAATACAGGACTGCAAAATTGAAAGAGCTAAGGCCTCAGTGCACAAAAGGTGAAAAGGTCAAGCTAAGGTCAACGAGTTATTACAGAACTTATACACATGTTAAAATACTGACACTCTAAGTACATATATATTACTAGAGAATAAATAATTTTACAGCTGATGTTTTCACCACATATTCGTAGAAAAAAATTTAAAAAAATAAAAGTTCTTAATAAGTTTTAGGTCAAAATTAACATTGATACTATTCCTTGACATGCAAATTTAAAGTACGTCACACAATAATAAGCCTTAAGTATTGGTATATATTTGTATCCAGTGCAGTGTATCACTTACTACAAGGCTCAGAGTGCTAATCAACCCATCATGATTGTACATTACAAACTCTAGTGACTGCCATTTTCCTAACTGAAAGACAGAGCCTAGAGATGACTATTTATCAATGTCCCAGAAGTTCAAAAGAGTATTGTTTCTATGTTTCCAGTTATTTTTTTTCATTTTTTTTTGCTGGGAATAAAAAGAAAACATAAGCAAATATGGCTTTCTTTAAATGACGATAATTTCCTTATATATTGTTTATTATTATTAATTTCAGTACAATAATGCACAAGTTTACAGTGCTAATAGAACATGAACACATGAAAATGACTTTTCAAGCTTACAGAAATGACAAAAAAATTGGTCACCGATGGGCAATTAATAGACTGTTTTACATGCTGTGATATACCATGTATAAGGAAACACTTCAACTTCCATTATGCATGATTCTCAGCCGATGGAGTATGTTGGTGTCCTTGAACCTTAGAAACAGCAACACAACACACTTGTTCAACCTGTGGAGACAGCAGTACGTCTACAACAAGCATTACCTACAGATTACACCAACTGTAGCCTGTGGCTAGCACTGAAACAATTGTGGGATAATAATCACAGAACATCCAAGCCAAATCTCAGGCTTCAGTTGACTATGTTGTTATACAAAAGTTAAGCCTAAGACTTGGCTAAGATATTACGTGAATGAGGCCTCGGGATTTTTTATCGGAATCACGATAACAGATCCGAACAACTTCAGGAGGACCAAGCCAAAGGTAGATCCAACATTGTGTGAAGATAGAATCCCAATCTAATGAACTAGAGTTTTTTGAGATATCCATGGGAGATATTGCCCCGAAAAAACTACAAAAACAATTCTGGATACAAATCATTATTGAGGAGGACTTGGGTGGATCCCACTTTGTGTGAAAACATGACCTTTGGTCCGATTTTACAGTACTGGAGTTATGTCCTCAGAAAAACAGAGAAACAAACAGGTGCAACTGCAATACTCCTGACATTACTATTTGGAGGGGAGGGGGTAGGGGTTGGTTGGCTAGAGTAATGAACTTGCATTTGTCATGTATCTTTATTTTCAATGATTTATCCAGGTTGAAATGTTAAGGTTTTTAAAGTACTTCTCACTGTCAGTCTCAAGATAGCGACTAAGTTGACAAATTGTTCCAACAAAAAATAAAGCACCAAAAATCGCATCACTGCAAAGCACTTGTCAGGATTAGGTAAGTCTATTTAAAACAATAAAAATATATCTCTGAGCAGACTAAAGCTTTGTGAAGGGAAACCAAAAGAAAAAAATATATTTTGCCTTTATACAACATCCCTCTTTCCCAGAAGCCATTACTCCTAATAATGAATTTTTGAATGCACTTATTGTTTAACCAGAGAGTTTTTGTTTAAATATGGAATGTTAAGGTTTGAATGTCACTATAAGGTGGGGAAAGAAGTGTAAAATGTACAACAGTATGAGAAATTTGCCACATGTGAAATTTACCACTGGCTATCACTCAGAGTGAAAGTGAAACAAAAAAGGTCCAAATTTGTGCAATTTGTGCAGATTTACACCAGGGGAAAACAGCGGCATAACGTGGTCAGAAAAATCACAAATGTGTCAATTTATTTATTTATTTTGGGGTCTACGTCGCTTTTAAACACTGCACAGGTCATATCACAACGGGTAGTTTTATGGACTGAGGAAACCAGTACGTACGGTTGGTCAAGGTTCTGTACTGTGAACTGCCGGCCATTGGTACGCAACCTCCAACTGTCCCACATAAGGTTTGAAGCACCGACCTCAGAGGTGGGAGGTGAGTGTGTTACCAATGCGCCACTCAGGCCCCTCACAAATGTTTCAAGAACTCCCCACCAGTCAGGGTAAGAGAAAGGCGTTAGGTTCGATTCAATATGCTTGTGTAGCTCCTAATGCAAGGATTTGATTGGCTAGGGGTTCCTCAAATAAGAATTTCATTAAAAGATATGTTTTTTTGTTGAATTTTCAGAGGTGATTTTCAGCTCTCTTTCTATTTTGATTTCACAACTTAATAAAAAAAAATAGCCACTTTCACACAGATTCAGTAACTTACCTGCCTTATTTTGTATGTCTGGTTCAACTGTACAATGGATCTGGTCACACAAAAATCATCTGAAATCAATGAGGTTTCTTATTTGAAGAAATGTCACCAAATTTTAAATCTCAATACAGCAAATAATATTGACGAATGTTTTTGTCTGAACATGGCCTTTGGAAGGGTTATACCCAGGTCTCATATTGGAAAGGGCAGTATGATAATAATGGAGAACAAGAGTGTAGGCGGTAAATAGTTGCCAATATTCATGACGGAGAAGACAGAAATAGGTAGTTACCTGATGAAAAACAAGGCTGAAAGGGGTTTCGGTCTACTGGCGCGAGCCGCAAAGCCATCAGAGACCTGAGTATCACACTGAGGCGGTCACCCACCCAAGTACTCTTATGGCCCATTACTGCTTAACTTCAGTGAAGTGACAGGTACTCATCACACTACACCACAATTCATGAAACTCTGGAGATGGGGAAAACTGGGGAAATGGTGATCTCTAGAAGCATGAGCCTTGCTAGAGCTCAAGCTTAAAAATCATATCTCTTAGATGTTAAGCTAATAAACTGTACAGAGACTGTACCAAAGTTGAGTAAGAGACGAAGACACAATAAAGTGTTGAAGATCTAAGGTGGGTGAAGTGTGAATGATACAATAGTATGTGAATTTGCTCACGATGTAGAGATAGTGTGAACTATGCATGAAGATCCGTCTGCCACAAAGTGAGATGAATGATGAGAGAAATGGGTAGCAAGGAAGACCCGACAGGAAGCATACTGACAATATGAAGACTAAACTAAGAATAAGTCTCATAGAAGGCTAAGCATGACATATTATGTGCAGGGCACACAGTGGTGACTTCTGAAGGCGAATATTTGACAGTAAGAAATTCTTTGAAGTTCATGGTAAACTCTTTGTTGACCTGGAATTGTTCTTAACTCTCTTCACCGTTCTTCCTACCACTCTACCAACAGGATTGTTGTTCATCTTTGAAGTTTGCCATGACAATTCACAACAATGGGTAGTTTTTTCTTTGATGTCGTATGTCCTTTGGCAGAGCAGCTGTTAACATGTTGCACTTGTTTCTTGTTGTCAATACATTCCTGGGATGTTTTTTAAGATCCCTGCCTTGTTTTATCTTCTTCTTCGTTGTAATGCCCAGGTCACACTGTGGCGATGTTTAGTGGCGAATATGCGCGATCCTGAAATTCGTCCTTGTTGATAGCATATTCTTGGTCCATCTTCACTGTTCTCCACCATTCTCCATGGATCGTCATCTAGCTATGACAGTTTCAAACTGTTCAAAACTATCGCCGGTATTCGCCGATTCGTGGCCATTTTTTAGTTCACCATTAGAATTCGCCACTATTGGTAGAAGATTCTTCTACATCGTAGCTCTGTGGTAGGACATTCTCCAGCAAATCGTACTACCTTCTTGTTCTCAGTAAATTCGCCAAATATTCTTCCTTGTTCTCAACTGGTTCTTCCTTTGTCCTAGAAGATTCTTCAAGTATCGTATTCATTCTCCCCTACTTGTAGCTGATTCATGGGTAAATTCGCCAGATATCTTCACCACTTTGTAGGGTATTCCTTGTATATTCTTGCTTTGTCTCAGGACATTCAAAAGGCACCGTAGAACATCTTAGAGGGGTCGTAGAAGTATGAAGATCTTTTATCACGTGACTACACTTTCCCGCTTTTTTTTTGGCAAATTCTGGCGGATTTGAAGTCGCCTCTGTTCTTCTATATTCGCAGATATCATCGTAGCACCCTCGCCACTGTGTGACCTGGGCATAACAGAAGAGTCTTCACAGCTTACATTGCATTCTTGCATACCTGTAGCTGAGTTTCCAAAACTCTTCACAAGTTCATTGGGTATTTCCATTACAATAATAGAACATCAAAGAAACCAGGATTTTTTTATTGCATGACTCTGTCAGTTCCCGCCTCTGTGACACAATTTTTGGTGACTTTTCAATTACCTCAAGTCTCATTTATTCATCAAGGTTTGCTAAGTACCCTCTCCAGTGTGAGACCTGGACATTAACAACATGTTTACTCTGGCAAGGGACTTAAGACATCAAATAATGTAATGTCATCTGTGGGTAACTGGTCGCTGTCAAGATCAAAAGGGAAGAATTTACAGAACGACTTAGAACAGCAAGTTGTTGCCATGGAAGAGGGCTATGGATCAAGAAGAGTGGAAAACTGAGAGTAACCAAGAGGTTACTGGAAATTTTAAAGAATTCAAAGGTTACAACTATTTGCCTTACAACACGGTGTGACCTGGGCACTACCACTCTCATGATTGTTTGAGTTAATTTTTGATAAGTTTGCAAATCTTCTGGCTCAATTTTTCTCAATTGTGATAAAGTATAATTGACATTTGTGGACAGATCTATTGAATTACTAACTTTATTCCACTTCAGTGTACATTTTGTTTTCTCATTTGATTAAACAATGTGATATTTTTTATAATATTGACCATGTATTCTGCTTTTTACTGTCTTTTCTCCCCCCTTAGGTTTTTTGGCAGTCAGGGTTAAACAATAAATGCTGAAATCTCCATTTCACTTTTGTTTTTGGGACCATTTTTTGTAATAATGTGCGTGATACTTAGCTTATATTATAAATACTAAAGAGAAGTCAGGAACACAGAAGAATTATTTCCTGTAAAACCTTTAAATATCAATGTAGTGACAATCAATTTGCTGAGTAAGACGTGGAAATTTCACTACACAGTGTATGAAATTTGCCAGTGAGATAAAAACCTTCTATTTCCAGGACTTTGGAGAATTCCCCATATACCTATGACTGAATTAGGACTCTGATCACACCTAATAACACATAAGCACAAATTTTTATTGTTTTCTGTCAATTTTAAGAGATACCCCCCACTGAGTGGCGAATTTCACACGAGGTGGCAAATCTCACATCTTTTACATCTACATCAAATGGAGGCAGATTTTTGTTATTCGAAATTCAACCGCAAACATGATCTCCTAATAAATTTTTTAGTGCTTAAATGTAAAAACGTACAGATGAAGAAAAAGATCAGTTCATTTGTGATCATGTCATGTGAACTCATGGCTGTTTTCTGTGTGTACAATGATGCAATCTACAATGGACAAACGTTGGTGATTTTAATGTCTGCATGTCAATTTCACATGAGTTCAACTGTCATTACAATAATAAACCAAACATAACTTCAGTCTTGAAAAAATACTGTACAATTGGTATACTTTAACCAAGAAAATGGCCTATTCTTACAATTTTTTATTTGCTTCTGAAGGGACCAAATTGCTTTGGCATATCAACTATCACAAATTGCCTTACACCACGATCACCGTACAGGCGGGATTGCATGCAATTATAGATGGCAGTTTTAAAAGAGAGAGGAGGGGGTGATAAAACCCAGCTACCTACAGTTACAGTTTTGCTACAGAAAAAAATCTGAATCAGGAGGACAATTGCCACGGTGTGACACAGAAAAGATAGAGAACAGATATTGTGAAGACACTCGAAAGACACATTAACGCTATGGCAAACGTGCAACTTAAATGGGGACACACAAAGATGGAGAATGACAAGAATATATTGGAAAAGCAGAAGAACAGTTACAGAAATGATAGGGCATCTGCAGCTACAAAACTTGATACTGTTTATGGTTGACTGGTGCATAACATAAAGATATTACCCACAAGCCTAAAAATTGTATATAAAGGAATTGTTATCAGGATGTGATGCAGACAATGAGTCAGACTATAACTATACACAAAATACATTCCCTGGAAATGCTTCTTGTCCACGTCATTACACTTTTCATTAATTCTAACAGAAAATGGTTGTCATTCAAATTTTTTCAACATTTTCTAGTGAAGCAGGTTTCAAGCGTGAGGTCACTGCCAGAGGCTTGCCGGTTTGACATTAAGTTTATTGACACTACCAAATGTTAACATTCCCACAAACTTATTAGAAAGATAACGATTACTGGTCAAAAACGTTAATCAAAACCTTGGTATCAAAACAGTTTTATTTATAATTGTATGGATATCCAGGGTAAATTTTCTAGTGCACTCTAGCATCTGCGAAGAATTCTTTATGGGTCACAATGGTAAATCTGGTGACTATTGTTTCAAGATCAATTTATCTCAGTATTTTAAAGTCATTGTTCACTGAAAAAGCAATAACTCTGGATAGCCTGACATCACAGACAACGTAAATTGGAAAACAGACGATCTGGCTTAAGGGGTGATATTACAATACTTTAAAATTCTCATGGATTGTGTGGCTTAATTTAAGATAGGTCAATACTCTCAAAATCTCAGGGATTTTAATGGTGATCAATTCATTGTAAACCTGCACCGATTTTCAGTTGCTTATATTTTTAGAGACACAAAGTATGGCCATCTTAATAAACCATTTGCTAAGTCTCGGTTCAGTCTATGACGCAGACTAAATGTTGCAGACATTGGGTTCCTGTGAAAAATTAATAAAATTGAAACTACATCAATAACATTTCCCTACAATTACTATTTGTTTGAGCTATCTAGGTCAATGTCCAAGAAAGAAATGCAAATTTAAGGTGATACCAAAACCTTAAACTAGATTAAAGAGTAGTTCTTTTTCCACCAAAAGGTCACATGACCAGCCACGTCTGCATCGTTATTTTTGTTGGCCATCAACAGTGAAGACGTTCACTGGATTTAGTTAAGTACTTTAGGGCTTTTTTCATTGAGAGCTCTTTTGCACTAACAATGTCTTCATCCAATGAAGAGAGACTTTTTAATGACTTAGACAACTTGCACTAGAGTGCCAGTCTCTTTGACCATTGGATGATGGATTGTATTCTCTTTTTTTTAGTTTAACTTTACATACCAAACAGCCTTGGTCAATGCACCACCTCCTCTTGTTTCTTACACTCATATCATTGCTATTTCAACGAGTCTTCATTGTCTCATACTAATCTATGTTAATACTAAATTAACAGTCAGCTTAGTTAATTAAGATGGAATGGCTTCTACTCTCTTAATAGTGTGACATTTCTGACCTGTTTCAGACAAAAGCTTAAAACATGCTTCTGTCTAATCTAGCTTAATGCACTCACTTTGACTTCCAGCTGTCTTTGTGGTCACAAAAACACATTTACCTATTGGCCATGTGATTCTGAAAACAACTATTTTGAAAATGCATCTAAGCTGCAGACACTGAAATTATGCACTATGATCATCTAATTCAGTTAGACTACTTAATCCCTAATTATCTTTATCTAGTAATCAGGCATAAATATTTTGAGTCTCCAATTGTGATACAGTCAACCTATAGTATGTTCTTCCTTATATGGTTACGACATTTCCTCGTCATATTTCAGAACTGGTCACGAGTCACGTTTCATACAACGTGGTTCTGCCGTCAAAATATGCCATCATTAGTCCAGAATACCCCTCTAATCGCAAGTAATCAGCTTTATAGGCAGTCCATTCATGAGAAAGACGTAGGAACTGCCATGCTGAGAAGCTGAAACTTATTCCCCGAGAGTTCAATGAAGCCAACAAAGTCATAACCCCCTTGAATATCTGTCAGAGCCAGGCTGGAACAATAACAACAACACAGGAACAATTGTATAATCTCCCTGCTTGTCTGATGTAATAAGCCAACCAAAAAGTAATAATTCTACCTGTTATGTAAGACTGTTATAACCTTGTGTTATAAGGTAGCAATTTAATTTTTTTCCCGGAAAGTAACAGATAAAAATAAGTCCCTTCTTAAGAAAGCCTAAAGAGATGTTGACATTTCTTACAAAAACTCGATAAATCTACCTGTAATAGTGTTTTGGTAAAAACAAATTTTATCACCACAAATAACAGGAGATTTTCTTTGCATCATTGGTGAGTCTCACAAAATGGCACAATTTTCTTTTATTTACTTTTATGTGGCCATATTTTTCTCTTGTATGGCTACCCTCTTGTATTTATCTGTGTATGAGTTTAGTGAACCTAAAACGTCCAACTAAGTTTGGCTTATACTCATAAGCTTAGCCCCCACAGGAGCACTTCTAATGAAAAGTGGTTATAATGCTATGAAGCTGTATTCCCCAAGATCATAGGGCCGTCAGTTGGTGAATTACTTTGAAAATAGGACAACATTTAAACACAATTAGATATATAGAGTAAAACAGTAAAATTTGCCTCAGTATGTAACATCAGCCATTGTGGAAACCCTTTGTAAATAAGGCCAAGTAATAAAACTTTACGACAAGAGAGACCACAGGTCAAATGTGGTCACACAATTCACAAATGTGTTAAAGATTTTCACGCTAGCCAAAGAAATAAAAGGATTTTCTCAATGGCCACTTTCACATATTGTTACGAATTTCACATTTTTTCACTCTTTTGCACAGGATGCATTATATAATCTAAAGACCGGTAGAAGGTCACGATCCAATGATATAGAAATGGTACATCATATCTAATCCTTTCCCACCAATATGAGACAATATGAAATGGCTTTCATGTTGAAGAATTCTTCAACTTTTATCTCAGTTAGACGGTATCATCAGCATATATTATAAATCCCTATTTGAAATTATCATAACTTTTGTTTTTTTCTGGATCAATTAATTTTGAACCCCTTTTCACCATTGATTTCGCCTTGAAGAGGGGCTGTATCTGAAGTCAATGTATTGGGTCCTATCGATTTGGAAGTGAAAGCCATTTGTGCCTGGCATAAAAGGTTCTTGGTCAATATTCTCTATGAAAATAACACAGTTAATTAGGACATGTTTTCTACTGAGACAATAGTTGTTTTCTCCAAAATAAATACGATATATACAGAAAATTTCATTACCTGCTATCCCTACTTTGTTTCTATTTTTATCCAGATGTGACTTGTAACAACCTCTTGCTTGAAACGTTGATGGGTGGAATTATGTGTATCTTTAAGGTTGATAAATGCCCAGTCTTCGGATGAACAGGGTCTTACATGTTGCTAGAGAAAACCTAAACAAAATACAGAATAAAATTTAAATGAGTATTCAGGAAAAATGACACACTTAAAATTATATTTGTTTCAAATGGATCTTTCACATATCTGGATTCAATGGACAATGCAAACAAGATGAGAAACCAGCCAAATGGAGAACGAAAATTTCGATATTTTTCTCGTGTAAGATTAAAGGTCACATATGACTTAATTTTAATTTCCTGTTCACTTTCTGTTAGACACTTATATAGTGAATTGAGGGCATTTTACATTTCTCAAGACAATCAATTCTGATCTATCATCGGCTCGGTTGGAACAGGGCACCCAAAACCTGACTAGGCAATGGCTAAAGATGGGTGAAAGTTTCCGTATTCTGGTACAATCAAGCCCAGTCAGGGCAGTTGCTGACAAGGTAGATATTGAGTTCTGTTTATGATGCGTGCACACTTGCATGATTGGTCCTACACAGCGGACTGCTTGACAAAAATATTAGTTAATAACAGTGAACAGGAGAGAGCCACCTAGACATTTATTAAATGGCAGTAAATGGCACAACTACATGAAAAGTTTGTGAGGTTAAAACTGTTACATAGAAAGACAAAATAGACCCGACACAAAGTAAAATAAAATTGTTGCTTTAAAATAACAAGAAGCATAGTGGTATATTATGTATAACGTAGATTAATTATAATTCACTTATCATATTTTATATATTTTCCCTCAGCATAAGCCATATTGAGCAACAACTGAATAGGGGTAGTGTGGTACAGCTTAGTGGGCCAGGGCTCAAACAATGCAGAACAAAACATTGTTCACATCTTTGAGGCTTTATTGAATTCTAACAGATAGATGACTTGTACATAGATACATATTATAATCCATATTGCTATAATTTAAACATACCCAGCCCTACATGGGCTAAAAAGTCACTGTTTCACAAAAGGTGTGAAGATTTTCTTTTAAATTTACAAACATTTCAATGACACTCAAGTAACACTAGTACATAAGATACCTCTCTTTTACATCTACAAACATTTTAATGACATTCAAGTTGCAGTAGTAAACAAGAAACCTTTCCGTCTTTCCAAACTATTTTGTAAAAACTTTGCCAAACAGTTCTGGTGATTTTTATTGATGTATTGAAATTTATCATTATTACTCAATTCATTGAAATTAATAACAGAGCATGTAATACTGTTAAACAAATTATCTCTGTAATCTTTATACAATAGACAGACCATTACAAATGATATTCATCTCCAATGCTTCGCATGGTACAAAACTGACAAATACGTTCATGTAATCTTAACAGAACAGTTTTATTAACTCTCTTAAAGTTCCTTATAAGTTCATCCAGAAAGTGGGAGAGTAAGAACGAGCTCGGATGGCCTTTTAAATGACAGCATATATAAAGCCGTCCAGCAGATTCGATGTGGGCCACAAAAGAATTCTGCAGACAGGTTGTAGCTAAAATAAATTAAAATGGTACTGATAGCGTTTAACTGTATATGTTATAATTTTATTTAATAAGTGAAAAGTAACCAAAAAAACCTTTTATGAAATTTATCCTTAGATCACTTCCCAACCGGTGTACAATACTTCTGAACACATCACAATGATGCAAAAATGACCAGTTGGGCAGAATGAAAGCAAAACATAGAATAGTTATAATGTGATAAAATGAATCAGTATGTTGTAAAATCCGGGCCCCATTCTGAGGGACAGAACCATTAAATATCACAAAGCGATCGATGTAACCTTCCATGGATCAACAATTGGCCAATTTCAAAGTGAGCAGCAGCTCTGAAAAGGGATCTTAATTACATTGATGTTCAGCAACTGAGTAACAAATTCAGGCCCGATTTCCCAACAAAAGGGTGACAGAGGAAGGAACAAGTGAGACAAAAGGCTAATCAAGTGTAAGTAATGCTGTACTGTATCACATGAAGTGACATTTCCATATAGCTCAGACTGTTTTATTCAAAAGAATTTTCTGTTTAATTCAAGAGTCAAATTAGAGATTGTTTGCTTCAACACAGAATAGGCTATATTAACACAGATTGTTTAAGTTACGAGGAAAAGAAGTGTACACTGATTGGTCTAATTGGTCAAGATTCTGCACTAAAAGCCTTCAGACAGTGGTAAGCAAAAAAACCACATCTATCATGATTGGCCTGGACACCAGGTTGGTGGCACTAAAGAATAGGACATAGACTTTAGCATTAAATCTGGATAGTAAAGTGATTTAATCCACACTGGCGTGGCGTTTTATCAACTACACTGCATGCCTATTCAACCCCATAAATGAGACAAAATTTCATCTGTAATGCTGAAATTAGGTCAGGGTATAGGTGGAGAACAAAATGGGAAATATCTCAGCCTTATATTTTATTGGTAAATTCATTCCTCCTGAGTGTGGGAACTATGTCTTCATCTGCACTCCTATTAGACCTCATATTTAAATTGAGAATTCACCTATAGTGCTCACACTTAGACAGGATATCAGGTTAGTGGTAGTTACAACATGGAATTAGGTTAAGGTCAAGCATTTCACCTGGGTCCGTAAAAGTCATTTATGTTTTGGGTCTTTTATTGGGCAGTCAGTATGTTTATTGAACCCTTTAATACAGACAAAAGTTCATCTACAATGCTTATATCTGTGAAGGGCATAAACTTGATAGCATTTACAAACATGGAATAAATCTGGAACAGGTTGAGGCACGAGATGTGGGTAATGAATTCCTTTCAAAATCCCTGGGTATTTTTGATATTTGTGTGGGTCATATAGTTTTAGAGCTACAGGCTTAAAAGTGGCAAAAAAGCACAAAAATGTTCTCTGTGAGCATTTTATATCTGTTATATCTGGTTAAATCAAATATCTATCTTATATCTAGGTTATACAGCTTGGGGCTGGTCAGACCTATAAATAATTATTGTAAGTCACAGGGCAAATATGTGAAAAATGTAGAGAAAATCCCTGAATGGGCTCCCTAAGGCCTCAAACATAGTTTAACATGAACTTGAAGTACTGATTTGCATTTGTTAAAAGAACATATTAACATGTTCTCAGGTTAGGTTAATTATGTAGTTTAGTGTGAAGCAACTTAGATCAACTATTTGCAAATTACAAGGCAAAAGATGTTAAAAATCAGAAAACATTTCTCTGGTCGCAGTCTTTCTGGGCCTCCTATATAAACATCAAAAGTGCATAAAATTTGTCACTGTGGCTATTTTGGAAACTTTAAGGTGATTTTAAAATTAAAAATGCATATCTCAACAGATCTTTTAAACCTAGAGGGATAATATATAGAAGTTATATGAGTTTGAGGCTGGTCAGACTTATCATCTGTAAATTATAGTGTAAAATATGTAAACAATTTAGTGGAAAGTCACAGAATGAAGTCTTTATAGGCCTCAAAAATAGTTTTAACATGAACTTTAAATTTTTGGTCTTAAACATACTTTTAACAAGAACTTTGAAATTTGATTTTTAGTGTATATAAGGATAACATATTGATGGGTTCTCATTTAAGGTTAAATGTATCTATTACAGTGTAAGGCAAATCAATTTAACTATTTGTGAATTACAGGGAAAATTATTTGAAAACTTAGAAAAACATCCCTGTGTGAGGTCATTATAGTCCTCATACACAGACTGAATATGAAGTAAAAGTCTTCAATTTTGGTACATGTAACCATAGCATATTGCTATTTTACAAACTTAGATTTTAGCTGTGTTGGTCATATAACCTGAGAGCTAAAGAGTTTATAGTGGCCAAGAGTGCATAAAACTGGTCTCTGTGGGCATTTTAGACTTTAAGGTGACCTTAAAATTGAAAAAAATTACAGACCTCAAATTTAAGATGTAGAGAGGTAATATGTGGAAGTTATATCTGATAGCAGTTTAGGACTTTCAGACTTAACACCTGCAAATTACAGTTATATGACATCAAGCAATTATGCGAGATGTTTCTATGTAAATTTTTTTTATAATTTATGAGTGCATTATATATATATATCCCAATTGGTGGGTGTAAATGCAAAATTGGTATAACTAATTGGTTATTGGTTAAAACTTGGTGTACCATTTTTAAATTTGTATATCTTTCTGGAGCTTTGTTGCAGTTTGGTTATTGCCGATATTATGGGGTTTTTGGTCCCATAAAAATTCAATCAAATTTCTGACTTATTTTGATTTGTAGAAGGTGTTTGGGAAAATCGGATTATAGCATGATTGTATGGTAATATTGGTTTTTGATCGTGTTTATTTACCACCTCATGTGTATTGAGTGGGTTTATATTAAAATAAGAGATAAGTAGGAATAACATTGAGTGCATAGTTAATAGCCTATGCAATCAAGGTTATTCCAGCTTATCTCTCTTTTTTAAACATACTTTTAATATGAACTTTAAGAATTTGATTTTTAGTGTATATAAGAATAACATAATGATAGATTCTCAGCTGAAGTTGAATGTATCTATTACAGTTTAAGGCAAATCAGGTTAGCTATTTGCAAATAACTGGGCAAAAGATTTGAAAACTTAGAAAAAATCCCTGGGTAAGGTCTTTATGGGCCTCGTACACAGACTAAATATCAACCAAAATTCTTCAATTTTGGCACATGTAAAAATAACATATTATTACATTCCCAACTTAGTTTTTAGATGTGTTGGTCACATAGCATGAGATCTGCAGAGTTTAAATTGGCCAAAAGTGCATAAAATTGGACTCTTTGGGCATTTTAGAGACTTTAGAGTGATCTTAAAAATAAAAAAATACAGACCTCAACTTGAAGACATAGAGAGGTAATATGTGGAAGTTATATGTGATACAGTTTAGGACTTTCAGACTTAACACCTGGAAATTACAGTTAAATGACATCAAGCAATTATGCGAGACTTTTCTATGTAAAAATTTTTCATAATATACAAGTGCATTATATATATATATCCTAATTGGTGGGCGTAAATGCAAAATTGGTATAACTAATTGGTTGTTGGTTAAAAATTGGTGTACCAATTTTTTAATTTTTACATATGTCTGGAGCTTTGTTCCAGTTTGGTTATTGCCGATATTATGGGGTTTTTGGTCCCATAAAAATTCAATCAAATTTCTGACTTATTTTGATTTGTAGAAGGTGTTTGGGAAAATGGGATTATAGCATGATTGTATGGTAATATTGGTTTTTAATCATGTTTATTTACCACCTCATGTGTATTGAGTGGGTTTATAATAAAATAAGAGATAAGTAGGAATAACCTTGGGTGCATAGTTAATAGCCTATGCACTCAAGGTTATTCCAGCTTATCTCTCTTTTTTAAACATACTTTTAGTATGAACTTTAAGAATTTGATTTTTAGTGTATATAAGAATAATATAATGATAGATTCTCAGCTGAAGTTGAATGTATCTATTACAGTGTAAGGCAAATCAGGTTAGCTATTTGCAAATAACTGGGCAAAAGATTTGAAAACTTAGAAAAAAATCCCTGGGTAAGGTCTTTATGGGCCTCGTACACAGACTAAATATCAACCAAAAGTCTTCAATTTTGGCACATGTAAAAATAACTATTTTTACATTCCCAACTTAGATTTTAGATGTGTTGGTCACATAATGTGAGATCTGCAGAGTTTAAATTGGCCAAAAGTGCATAAAATTGGACTCTTTGGGCATTTTAGAGACTTTAGGGTGATCTTAAAAATAAAAAAATACAGACCTCAACTTGAAGATATAGAGAGGTAATATGTGATACAGTTTAGGACTTTCAGACTTAACACCTGGAAATTACAGCTAAATGACATCAAGCAATTATGCGAGACTTTTCTATGTAAAAATTTTTCATAATATACAAGTGCATTATATATATATCCTAATTGGTGGGCGCAAATGCAAAATTGGTATAACTAATTGGTTATTGGTTAAAAATTGGTGTACCAATTTTTTAATTTTTACATATGTCTGGAGATTTGTTCCAGTTTGGTTATTGCCGACATTATGGGGTTTTTGGTCCCATAAAAATTCAATCAAATTTCTGACTTATATTGATTTGTAGAAGGTGTTTGGGAAAATCAGATTATAGCATGATTGCATGGTAATATTGGTTTTTGATCGTGTTTATTTACCACCTCATGTGTATTGAGTGGGTTTATATTAAAATAAGAGATAAGTAGGAATAACCTTGAGTGCATAGTTAATAGCCTATGCACTCAAGGTTATTCCAGCTTATCTCTCTTTTTTAAACATACTTTTAATATGAACTTTAAAAATTTGATTTTTAGTGTATATAAGAATAACATAATGATAGATTCTCAGCTAAAGTTGAATGTATCTATTACAGTGTAAGGCAAATCAGGTTAGCTATTTGCAAATAACTGGGCAAAAGATTTGAAAACTTAGAAAAAATCCCTGGATAAGGTCTTTATGGGCCTCATACACAGACTAAATATCAACCAAAAGTCTTCAATTTTGGCACATGTAAAAATAACATATTATTACATTCCCAACTTAGATTTTAGATGTGTTGGTCACATAGCGTGATATCTGCAGAGTTTAAATTGGCCAAAAGTGCATAAAATTGGACTCTTTGGGCATTTTAGAGACTTTAGGGTGATCTTAAAAATAGAAAAATACAGACCTCAACTTGAAGACATAGAGAGGTAATATGTGGAAGTTATATGTGATACAGTTTAGGACTTTCAGACTTAACACCTACAAATTACAGTTAAATGACATCAAGCAATTATGCGAGACTTTTCTATGTAAAAATTTTTCATAATTTACAAGTGCATTATATATATATATCCTAATTGGTGGGCGTAAATGCAAAATTAGTATAACTAATTGGTTATTGGTTCAAAATTGGTGTACCAATTTTTTTATTTTTACATATGTCTGGAGCTTTGTTCCAGTTTGGTTATTGCCGATATTATGGGTTTTTTGGTCCCATAAAAATTCAGTCAAATTTCTGACTTATTTTGATTTGTAGGAGGTGTTTGGGAAAATGGGATTATAGCATGATTGTATGGTAATATTGGTTTTTGATTGTGTATGTATTGAGTGGGTTTATATTAAAATAAGAGATAAGTAGGAATAACCTTGAGTGCATAGTTAATAGCCTATGCACTCAAGGTTATTCCAGCTTATCTCTCTTTTTTAAACATACTTTTAATATGAACTTTAAAAATTTGATTTTTAGTCTATATAAGAATAACAACATGATAGATTCTCAGCTAAAGTTGAATGTATCTATTACAGTGTAAGGCAAATCAGGTTAGCTATTTGCAAATAACTGGGCAAAAGATTTGAAAACTTAGAAAAAATCCCCGGATAAGGTCTTTATGGGCCTCGTACACAGACTAAATATCAACCAAAAGTCTTCAATTTTGGCACATGTAAAAATAACATATTATTACATTCCCAACTTAGATTTTAGATCTGTTGGTCACATAGCATGATATCTGCAGAGTTTAAATTGGCCAAGAGTGCATAAAATTGGACTCTTTGGGCATTTTAGAGACTTTAGGGTGATCTTAAAAATAGAAAAATACAGATCTCAACTTGAAGACATAGAGAGGTAATATGTGGAAGTTATATGTGATACAGTTTAGGACTTTCAGACTTAACACCTACAAATTACAGTTAAGTGACATCAAGCAATTATGCGAGACTTTTCTATGTAAAAGTTTTTCATAATTTACAAGTGCATTATATATATCCTAATTGGTGGGCATAAATGCAAAATTGGTATAACTAATTGGTTATTGGTTCAAAATTGGTGTACCAATTTTTTTATTTTTACATATGTCTGGAGCTTTGTTCCAGTTTGGTTATTGCCGATATTATGGGTTTTTTGGTTCCATAAAAATTCAGTCAAATTTCTGACTTATTTTGATTTGTAGGAGGTGTTTGGGAAAATAGGATTATAGCATGATTGTATGGTAATATTGGTTTTTGATTGTGTATGTATTGAGTGGGTTTATATTAAAATAAGAGATAAGTAGGAATAACCTTGAGTGCATAGTTAATAGCCTATGCACTCAAGGTTATTCCAGCTTCTCTCTCTTTTTTAAACATACTTTTAATATGAACTTTAAAAATTTGATTTATAGTGTATATAAGAATAACAACATGATAGATTCTCAGCTAAAGTTGAATGTATCTATTACAGTGTAAGGCAAATCAGGTTCGCTATTTGCAAATAACTGGGCAAAAGATTTGAAAACTTAGAAAAAAATCCCTGAGTAAGGTCTTTATGGGCCTCGTACACAGACTAAATATCAACCAAAAGTCTTCAATTTTGGCACATGTAAAAATAACATATTATTACATTCCCAACTTAGATTTTAGATGTGTTGGTCACATAGCGTGATATCTGCAGAGTTTAAATTGGCCAAAAGTGCATAAAATTGGACTCTTTGGGCATTTTAGAGACTTTAGGGTGATCCTAAAAATAGAAAAATACAGACCTCAACTTGAAGACATAGAGAGGTAATATGTGGAAGTTATATGTGATACAGTTTAGGACTTTCAGACTTAACATCTACAAATTACAGTTAAATGACATCAAGCAATTATGCGAGACTTTTCTATGTAAAAATTTTTCATAATTTACAAGTGCATTATATATATATATCCTAATTGGTGGGCGTAAATGCAAAATTAGTATAACTAATTGGTTATTGGTTCAAAATTGGTGTACCAATTTTTTTATTTTTACATATGTCTGGAGCTTTGTTCCAGTTTGGTTATTGCCGATATTATGGGTTTTTTGGTCCCATAAAAATTCAGTCAAATTTCTGACTTATTTTGATTTGTAGGAGGTGTTTGGGAAAATGGGATTATAGCATGATTGTATGGTAATATTGGTTTTTGATTGTGTATGTATTGAGTGGGTTTATATTAAAATAAGAGATAAGTAGGAATAACCTTGAGTGCATAGTTAATAGCCTATGCACTCAAGGTTATTCCAGCTTATCTCTCTTTTTTAAACATACTTTTAATATGAACTTTAAAAATTTGATTTTTAGTGTATATAAGAATAACATAATGATAGATTCTCAGCTAAAGTTGAATGTATCTATTACAGTGTAAGGCAAATCAGGTTAGCTATTTCCTAATAACTGGGCAAAAGATTTGAAAACTTAGAAAAAAATCCCTGGGTAAGGTCTTTATGGGCCTCGTACACAGACTAAATATCAACCAAAAGTCTTCAATTTTGGCACATGTAAAAATAACATATTATTACATTCCCAACTTAGATTTTAGATCTGTTGGTCACATAGCATGATATCTGCAGAGTTTAAATTGGCCAAAAGTGCAAAAAATTGGACTCTGGGCATTTTAGAGACTTTAGGGTGATCTTAAAAATAGAAAAATACAGACCTCAACTTGAAGACATAGAGAGGTAATATGTGGAAGTTATATGTGATACAGTTTAGGACTTTCAGACTTAACACCTACAAATTACAGTTAAGTGACATCAAGCAATTATGCGAGACTTTTCTATGTAAAAGTTTTTCATAATTTACAAGTGCATTATATATATCCTAATTGGTGGGCATAAATGCAAAATTGGTATAACTAATTGGTTATTGGTTGAAAATTGGTGTACCAATTTTTTTATTTTTACATATGTCTGGAGCTTTGTTCCAGTTTGGTTATTGCCGATATTATGGGTTTTTTGGTCCCATAAAAATTCAATCAAATTTCTGACTTATTTTGATTTGTAGGAGGTGTTTGGGAAAATGGGATTATAGCATGATTGTATGGTAATATTGGTTTTTGATTGTGTATGTATTGAGTGGGTTTATATTAAAATAAGAGATAAGTAGGAATAACCTTGAGTGCATAGTTAATAGCCTATGCACTCAAGGTTATTCCAGCTTCTCTCTCTTTTTTAAACATACTTTTAATATGAACTTTAAAAATTTGATTTTTAGTGTATATAAGAATAACAACATGATAGATTCTCAGCTAAAGTTGAATGTATCTATTACAGTGTAAGGCAAATCAGGTTAGCTATTTGCAAATAACTGGGCAAAAGATTTGAAAACTTAGAAAAAAATCCCTGAGTAAGGTCTTTATGGGCCTCGTACACAGACTAAATATCAACCAAAAGTCTTCAATTTTGGCACATGTAAAAATAACATATTATTACATTCCCAACTTAGATTTTAGATGTGTTGGTCACATAGCGTGATATCTGCAGAGTTTAAATTGGCCAAAAGTGCATAAAATTGGACTCTTTGGGCATTTTAGAGACTTTAGGGTGATCTTAAAAATAGAAAAATACAGACCTCAACTTGAAGACATAGAGAGGTAATATGTGGAAGTTATATGTGATACAGTTTAGGACTTTCAGACTTAACACCTACAAATTACAGTTAAATGACATCAAGCAATTATGCGAGACTTTTCTATGTAAAAATTTTTCATAATTTACAAGTGCATTATATATATATATCCTAATTGGTGGGCGTAAATGCAAAATTAGTATAACTAATTGGTTATTGGTTCAAAATTGGTGTACCAATTTTTTTATTTTTACATATGTCTGGAGCTTTGTTCCAGTTTGGTTATTGCCGATATTATGGGTTTTTTGGTCCCATAAAAATTCAGTCAAATTTCTGACTTATTTTGATTTGTAGGAGGTGTTTGGGAAAATGGGATTATAGCATGATTGTATGGTAATATTGGTTTTTGATTGTGTATGTATTGAGTGGGTTTATATTAAAATAAGAGATAAGTAGGAATAACCTTGAGTGCATAGTTAATAGCCTATGCACTCAAGGTTATTCCAGCTTATCTCTCTTTTTTAAACATACTTTTAATATGAACTTTAAAAATTTGATTTTTAGTGTATATAAGAATAACATAATGATAGATTCTCAGCTAAAGTTGAATGTATCTATTACAGTGTAAGGCAAATCAGGTTAGCTATTTCCTAATAACTGGGCAAAAGATTTGAAAACTTAGAAAAAAATCCCTGGGTAAGGTCTTTATGGGCCTCGTACACAGACTAAATATCAACCAAAAGTCTTCAATTTTGGCACATGTAAAAATAACATATTATTACATTCCCAACTTAGATTTTAGATCTGTTGGTCACATAGCATGATATCTGCAGAGTTTAAATTGGCCAAAAGTGCAAAAAATTGGACTCTGGGCATTTTAGAGACTTTAGGGTGATCTTAAAAATAGAAAAATACAGACCTCAACTTGAAGACATAGAGAGGTAATATGTGGAAGTTATATGTGATACAGTTTAGGACTTTCAGACTTAACACCTACAAATTACAGTTAAGTGACATCAAGCAATTATGCGAGACTTTTCTATGTAAAAGTTTTTCATAATTTACAAGTGCATTATATATATCCTAATTGGTGGGCATAAATGCAAAATTGGTATAACTAATTGGTTATTGGTTGAAAATTGGTGTACCAATTTTTTTATTTTTACATATGTCTGGAGCTTTGTTCCAGTTTGGTTATTGCCGATATTATGGGTTTTTTGGTCCCATAAAAATTCAATCAAATTTCTGACTTATTTTGATTTGTAGGAGGTGTTTGGGAAAATGGGATTATAGCATGATTGTATGGTAATATTGGTTTTTGATTGTGTATGTATTGAGTGGGTTTATATTAAAATAAGAGATAAGTAGGAATAACCTTGAGTGCATAGTTAATAGCCTATGCACTCAAGGTTATTCCAGCTTCTCTCTCTTTTTTAAACATACTTTTAATATGAACTTTAAAAATTTGATTTTTAGTGTATATAAGAATAACAACATGATAGATTCTCAGCTAAAGTTGAATGTATCTATTACAGTGTAAGGCAAATCAGGTTAGCTATTTGCAAATAACTGGGCAAAAGATTTGAAAACTTAGAAAAAAATCCCTGAGTAAGGTCTTTATGGGCCTCGTACACAGACTAAATATCAACCAAAAGTCTTCAATTTTGGCACATGTAAAAATAACATATTATTACATTCCCAACTTAGATTTTAGATGTGTTGGTCACATAGCGTGATATCTGCAGAGTTTAAATTGGCCAAAAGTGCATAAAATTGGACTCTTTGGGCATTTTAGAGACTTTAGGGTGATCTTAAAAATAGAAAAATACAGACCTCAACTTGAAGACATAGAGAGGTAATATGTGGAAGTTATATGTGATACAGTTTAGGACTTTCAGACTTAACACCTACAAATTACAGTTAAATGACATCAAGCAATTATGCGAGACTTTTCTATGTAAAAATTTTTCATAATTTACAAGTGCATTATATATATATATCCTAATTGGTGGGCGTAAATGCAAAATTAGTATAACTAATTGGTTATTGGTTCAAAATTGGTGTACCAATTTTTTTATTTTTACATATGTCTGGAGCTTTGTTCCAGTTTGGTTATTGCCGATATTATGGGTTTTTTGGTCCCATAAAAATTCAGTCAAATTTCTGACTTATTTTGATTTGTAGGAGGTGTTTGGGAAAATGGGATTATAGCATGATTGTATGGTAATATTGGTTTTTGATTGTGTATGTATTGAGTGGGTTTATATTAAAATAAGAGATAAGTAGGAATAACCTTGAGTGCATAGTTAATAGCCTATGCACTCAAGGTTATTCCAGCTTATCTCTCTTTTTTAAACATACTTTTAATATGAACTTTAAAAATTTGATTTTTAGTGTATATAAGAATAACATAATGATAGATTCTCAGCTAAAGTTGAATGTATCTATTACAGTGTAAGGCAAATCAGGTTAGCTATTTCCTAATAACTGGGCAAAAGATTTGAAAACTTAGAAAAAAATCCCTGGGTAAGGTCTTTATGGGCCTCGTACACAGACTAAATATCAACCAAAAGTCTTCAATTTTGGCACATGTAAAAATAACATATTATTACATTCCCAACTTAGATTTTAGATCTGTTGGTCACATAGCATGATATCTGCAGAGTTTAAATTGGCCAAAAGTGCATAAAATTGGACTCTTTGGGCATTTTAGAGACTTTAGGGTGATCTTAAAAATAGAAAAATACAGACCTCAACTTGAAGACATAGAGAGGTAATATGTGGAAGTTATATGTGATACAGTTTAGGACTTTCAGACTTAACACCTACAAATTACAGTTAAGTGACATCAAGCAATTATGCGAGACTTTTCTATGTAAAAGTTTTTCATAATTTACAAGTGCATTATATATATCCTAATTGGTGGGCATAAATGCAAAATTGGTATAACTAATTGGTTATTGGTTGAAAATTGGTGTACCAATTTTTTTATTTTTACATATGTCTGGAGCTTTGTTCCAGTTTGGTTATTGCCGATATTATGGGTTTTTTGGTCCCATAAAAATTCAATCAAATTTCTGACTTATTTTGATTTGTAGGAGGTGTTTGGGAAAATGGGATTATAGCATGATTGTATGGTAATATTGGTTTTTGATTGTGTATGTATTGAGTGGGTTTATATTAAAATAAGAGATAAGTAGGAATAACCTTGAGTGCATAGTTAATAGCCTATGCACTCAAGGTTATTCCAGCTTCTCTCTCTTTTTTAAACATACTTTTAATATGAACTTTAAAAATTTGATTTTTAGTGTATATAAGAATAACAACATGATAGATTCTCAGCTAAAGTTGAATGTATCTATTACAGTGTAAGGCAAATCAGGTTAGCTATTTGCAAATAACTGGGCAAAAGATTTGAAAACTTAGAAAAAAATCCCTGGGTAAGGTCTTTATGGGCCTCGTACACAGACTAAATATCAACCAAAAGTCTTCAATTTTGGCACATGTAAAAATAACATATTATTACATTCCCAACTTAGATTTTAGATGTGTTGGTCACATAGCGTGATATCTGCAGAGTTTAAATTGGCCAAAAGTGCATAAAATTGGACTCTTTGGGCATTTTAGAGACTTTAGGGTGATCTTAAAAATAGAAAAATACAGACCTCAACTTGAAGACATAGAGAGGTAATATGTGGAAGTTATATGTGATACAGTTTAGGACTTTCAGACTTAACACCTACAAATTACAGTTAAATGACATCAAGCAATTATGCGAGACTTTTCTATGTAAAAATTTTTCATAATTTACAAGTGCATTACATATATATATCCTAATTGGTGGGCGTAAATGCAAAATTAGTATAACTAATTGGTTATTGGTTCAAAATTGGTGTACCAATTTTTTTATTTTTACATATGTCTGGAGCTTTGTTCCAGTTTGGTTATTGCCGATATTATGGGTTTTTTGGTCCCATAAAAATTCAGTCAAATTTCTGACTTATTTTGATTTGTAGGAGGTGTTTGGGAAAATGGGATTATAGCATGATTGTATGGTAATATTGGTTTTTGATTGTGTATGTATTGAGTGGGTTTATATTAAAATAAGAGATAAGTAGGAATAACCTTGAGTGCATAGTTAATAGCCTATGCACTCAAGGTTATTCCAGCTTATCTCTCTTTTTTAAACATACTTTTAATATGAACTTTAAAAATTTGATTTTTAGTGTATATAAGAATAACATAATGATAGATTCTCAGCTAAAGTTGAATGTATCTATTACAGTGTAAGGCAAATCAGGTTAGCTATTTCCTAATAACTGGGCAAAAGATTTGAAAACTTAGAAAAAAATCCCTGGGTAAGGTCTTTATGGGCCTCGTACACAGACTAAATATCAACCAAAAGTCTTCAATTTTGGCACATGTAAAAATAACATATTATTACATTCCCAACTTAGATTTTAGATCTGTTGGTCACATAGCATGATATCTGCAGAGTTTAAATTGGCCAAAAGTGCATAAAATTGGACTCTTTGGGCACTTTAGAGACTTTAGGGTGATCTTAAAAATAGAAAAATACAGACCTCAACTTGAAGACATAGAGAGGTAATATGTGGAAGTTATATGTGATACAGTTTAGGACTTTCAGACTTAACACCTACAAATTACAGTTAAGTGACATCAAGCAATTATGCGAGACTTTTCTATGTAAAAGTTTTTCATAATTTACAAGTGCATTATATATATCCTAATTGGTGGGCATAAATGCAAAATTGGTATAACTAATTGGTTATTGGTTGAAAATTGGTGTACCAATTTTTTTATTTTTACATATGTCTGGAGCTTTGTTCCAGTTTGGTTATTGCCGATATTATGGGTTTTTTGGTCCCATAAAAATTCAATCAAATTTCTGACTTATTTTGATTTGTAGGAGGTGTTTGGGAAAATGGGATTATAGCATGATTGTATGGTAATATTGGTTTTTGATCGTGTATGTATTGAGTGGGTTTATATTAACATAAGAGATAAGTAGGAATAACCTTGAGTGCATAGTTAATAGCCTATGCACTCAAGGTTATTCCAGCTTATCTCTCTTTTTTAAACATACTTTTAATATGAACTTTAAAAATTTGATTTTTAGTGTATATAAGAATAACAAGAATATCTGCCACTGTGGCCTAGCGGGTAACAGACTTGTCTAGGAACTCAGAGGACGTGGGTTCAATCCCAGGTACAGGCAGATACATAGTGGCTCGGATGACCACTTAAAATGGCGGTCCTCTGTCATTGGGTCCTATCCCCAGTGGCAGGTTAAAGAACCTCAAGGACGTTGATAAATGGTCATCCTTGAGCCTCTATCTTCAAGTCAGGGGAATGTCAGTTACTTGTGAGTTGGGCTGTACCTGTACAGTTGGATTGGTTAAATAGCACTTTGAGTCCTGTAGTACATGGAGATATTGCGCTGAGTATAAATAAATAATAATAATAATAATAACAACATGATAGATTCTCAGCTAAAGTTGAATGTATCTATTACAGTGTAAGGCAAATCAGGTTAGCTATTTGCAAATAACTGGGCAAAAGATTTGAAAACTTAGAAAAAAATCCCTGAGTAAGGTCTTTATGGGCCTCGTACACAGACTAAATATCAACCAAAAGTCTTCAATTTTGGCACATGTAAAAATAACATATTATTACATTCCCAACTTAGATTTTAGATGTGTTGGTCACATAGCGTGAGATCTGCAGAGTTTAAATTGGCCAAACGTGCATAAAATTGGACTCTTTGGGCATTTTAGAGACTTTAGGGTGATCTAAAAAATAGAAAAATACAGACCTCAACTTGAAGACATAGAGAGGTAATATGTGGAAGTTATATGTGATACAGTTTAGGACTTTCAGACTTAACACCTACAAATTACAGTTAAATGACATCAAGCAATTATGCGAGACTTTTCTATGTAAAAATTTTTCATAATTTACAAGTGCATTATATATATATCCTAATTGGTGGGCGTAAATGCAAAATTGGTATAACTAATTGGTTATTGGTTGAAAATTGGTGTACCAATTTTTTTACTTTTACATATGTCTGGAGCTTTGTTCCAGTTTGGTTATTGCCGATATTATGGGTTTTTTGGTCCCATAAAAATTCAATCAAATTTCTGACTTATTTTGATTTGTAGGAGGTGTTTGGGAAAATGGGATTATAGCATGATTGTATGGTAATATTGGTTTTTGATCGTGTATGTATTGAGTGGGTTTATATTAACATAAGAGATAAGTAGGAATAACCTTGAGTGCATAGTTAATAGCCTATGCACTCAAGGTTATTCCAGCTTATCTCTCTTTTTTAAACATACTTTTAATATGAACTTTAAAAATTTGATTTTTAGTGTATATAAGAATAACAAGAATATCTGCCACTGTGGCCTAGCGGGTAACAGACTTGTCTAGGAACTCAGAGGACGTGGGTTCAATCCCAGGTACAGGCAGATACATAGTGGCTCGGATGACCACTTAAAATGGCGGTCCTCTGTCATTGGGTCCTATCCCCAGTGGCAGGTTAAAGAACCTCAAGGACGTTGATAAATGGTCATCCTTGAGCCTCTATCTTCAAGTCAGGGGAATGTCAGTTACTTGTGAGTTGGGCTGTACCTGTACAGTTGGATTGGTTAAATAGCACTTTGAGTCCTGTAGTACATGGAGATATTGCGCTGAGTATAAATAAATAATAATAATAATAATAACAACATGATAGATTCTCAGCTAAAGTTGAATGTATCTATTACAGTGTAAGGCAAATCAGGTTAGCTATTTGCAAATAACTGGGCAAAAGATTTGAAAACTTAGAAAAAAATCCCTGAGTAAGGTCTTTATGGGCCTCGTACACAGACTAAATATCAACCAAAAGTCTTCAATTTTGGCACATGTAAAAATAACATATTATTACATTCCCAACTTAGATTTTAGATGTGTTGGTCACATAGCGTGAGATCTGCAGAGTTTAAATTGGCCAAACGTGCATAAAATTGGACTCTTTGGGCATTTTAGAGACTTTAGGGTGATCTAAAAAATAGAAAAATACAGACCTCAACTTGAAGACATAGAGAGGTAATATGTGGAAGTTATATGTGATACAGTTTAGGACTTTCAGACTTAACACCTACAAATTACAGTTAAATGACATCAAGCAATTATGCGAGACTTTTCTATGTAAAAATTTTTCATAATTTACAAGTGCATTATATATATATCCTAATTGGTGGGCGTAAATGCAAAATTGGTATAACTAATTGGTTATTGGTTGAAAATTGGTGTACCAATTTTTTTACTTTTACATATGTCTGGAGCTTTGTTCCAGTTTGGTTATTGCCGATATTATGGGTTTTTTGGTCCCTTAAAAATTCAATCAAATTTCTGACTTATTTTGATTTGTAGGAGGTGTTTGGGAAAATGGGATTATAGCATGATTGTATGGTAATATTGGTTTTTGATCGTGTATGTATTGAGTGGGTTTATATTAACATAAGAGATAAGTAGGAATAACCTTGAGTGCATAGTTAATAGCCTATGCACTCAAGGTTATTCCAGCTTATCTCTCTTTTTTAAACATACTTTTAATATGAACTTTAAAAATTTGATTTTTAGTGTATATAAGAATAACAAGAATATCTGCCACTGTGGCCTAGCGGGTAACAGACTTGTCTAGGAACTCAGAGGACGTGGGTTCAATCCCAGGTACAGGCAGATACATAGTGGCTCGGATGACCACTTAAAATGGCGGTCCTCTGTCATTGGGTCCTATCCCCAGTGGCAGGTTAAAGAACCTCAAGGACGTTGATAAATGGTCATCCTTGAGCCTCTATCTTCAAGTCAGGGGAATGTCAGTTACTTGTGAGTTGGGCTGTACCTGTACAGTTGGATTGGTTAAATAGCACTTTGAGTCCTGTAGTACATGGAGATATTGCGCTGAGTATAAATAAATAATAATAATAATAATAACAACATGATAGATTCTCAGCTAAAGTTGAATGTATCTATTACAGTGTAAGGCAAATCAGGTTAGCTATTTGCAAATAACTGGGCAAAAGATTTGAAAACTTAGAAAAAAATCCCTGAGTAAGGTCTTTATGGGCCTCGTACACAGACTAAATATCAACCAAAAGTCTTCAATTTTGGCACATGTAAAAATAACATATTATTACATTCCCAACTTAGATTTTAGATGTGTTGGTCACATAGCGTGAGATCTGCAGAGTTTAAATTGGCCAAACGTGCATAAAATTGGACTCTTTGGGCATTTTAGAGACTTTAGGGTGATCTAAAAAATAGAAAAATACAGACCTCAACTTGAAGACATAGAGAGGTAATATGTGGAAGTTATATGTGATACAGTTTAGGACTTTCAGACTTAACACCTACAAATTACAGTTAAATGACATCAAGCAATTATGCGAGACTTTTCTATGTAAAAATTTTTCATAATTTACAAGTGCATTATATATATATCCTAATTGGTGGGCGTAAATGCAAAATTGGTATAACTAATTGGTTATTGGTTGAAAATTGGTGTACCAATTTTTTTACTTTTACATATGTCTGGAGCTTTGTTCCAGTTTGGTTATTGCCGATATTATGGGTTTTTTGGTCCCTTAAAAATTCAATCAAATTTCTGACTTATTTTGATTTGTAGGAGGTGTTTGGGAAAATGGGATTATAGCATGATTGTATGGTAATATTGGTTTTTGATCGTGTATGTATTGAGTGGGTTTATATTAACATAAGAGATAAGTAGGAATAACCTTGAGTGCATAGTTAATAGCCTATGCACTCAAGGTTATTCCAGCTTATCTCTCTTTTTTAAACATACTTTTAATATGAACTTTAAAAATTTGATTTTTAGTGTATATAAGAATAACAAGAATATCTGCCACTGTGGCCTAGCGGGTAACAGACTTGTCTAGGAACTCAGAGGACGTGGGTTCAATCCCAGGTACAGGCAGATACATAGTGGCTCGGATGACCACTTAAAATGGCGGTCCTCTGTCATTGGGTCCTATCCCCAGTGGCAGGTTAAAGAACCTCAAGGACGTTGATAAATGGTCATCCTTGAGCCTCTATCTTCAAGTCAGGGGAATGTCAGTTACTTGTGAGTTGGGCTGTACCTGTACAGTTGGATTGGTTAAATAGCACTTTGAGTCCTGTAGTACATGGAGATATTGCGCTGAGTATAAATAAATAATAATAATAATAATAACAACATGATAGATTCTCAGCTAAAGTTGAATGTATCTATTACAGTGTAAGGCAAATCAGGTTAGCTATTTGCAAATAACTGGGCAAAAGATTTGAAAACTTAGAAAAAAATCCCTGAGTAAGGTCTTTATGGGCCTCGTACACAGACTAAATATCAACCAAAAGTCTTCAATTTTGGCACATGTAAAAATAACATATTATTACATTCCCAACTTAGATTTTAGATGTGTTGGTCACATAGCGTGAGATCTGCAGAGTTTAAATTGGCCAAACGTGCATAAAATTGGACTCTTTGGGCATTTTAGAGACTTTAGGGTGATCTAAAAAATAGAAAAATACAGACCTCAACTTGAAGACATAGAGAGGTAATATGTGGAAGTTATATGTGATACAGTTTAGGACTTTCAGACTTAACACCTACAAATTACAGTTAAATGACATCAAGCAATTATGCGAGACTTTTCTATGTAAAAATTTTTCATAATTTACAAGTGCATTATATATATATCCTAATTGGTGGGCGTAAATGCAAAATTGGTATAACTAATTGGTTATTGGTTGAAAATTGGTGTACCAATTTTTTTACTTTTACATATGTCTGGAGCTTTGTTCCAGTTTGGTTATTGCCGATATTATGGGTTTTTTGGTCCCATAAAAATTCAATCAAATTTCTGACTTATTTTGATTTGTAGGAGGTGTTTGGGAAAATGGGATTATAGCATGATTGTATGGTAATATTGGTTTTTGATCGTGTATGTATTGAGTGGGTTTATATTAACATAAGAGATAAGTAGGAATAACCTTGAGTGCATAGTTAATAGCCTATGCACTCAAGGTTATTCCAGCTTATCTCTCTTTTTTAAACATACTTTTAATATGAACTTTAAAAATTTGATTTTTAGTGTATATAAGAATAACAAGAATATCTGCCACTGTGGCCTAGCGGGTAACAGACTTGTCTAGGAACTCAGAGGACGTGGGTTCAATCCCAGGTACAGGCAGATACATAGTGGCTCGGATGACCACTTAAAATGGCGGTCCTCTGTCATTGGGTCCTATCCCCAGTGGCAGGTTAAAGAACCTCAAGGACGTTGATAAATGGTCATCCTTGAGCCTCTATCTTCAAGTCAGGGGAATGTCAGTTACTTGTGAGTTGGGCTGTACCTGTACAGTTGGATTGGTTAAATAGCACTTTGAGTCCTGTAGTACATGGAGATATTGCGCTGAGTATAAATAAATAATAATAATAATAATAACAACATGATAGATTCTCAGCTAAAGTTGAATGTATCTATTACAGTGTAAGGCAAATCAGGTTAGCTATTTGCAAATAACTGGGCAAAAGATTTGAAAACTTAGAAAAAAATCCCTGAGTAAGGTCTTTATGGGCCTCGTACACAGACTAAATATCAACCAAAAGTCTTCAATTTTGGCACATGTAAAAATAACATATTATTACATTCCCAACTTAGATTTTAGATGTGTTGGTCACATAGCGTGAGATCTGCAGAGTTTAAATTGGCCAAACGTGCATAAAATTGGACTCTTTGGGCATTTTAGAGACTTTAGGGTGATCTAAAAAATAGAAAAATACAGACCTCAACTTGAAGACATAGAGAGGTAATATGTGGAAGTTATATGTGATACAGTTTAGGACTTTCAGACTTAACACCTACAAATTACAGTTAAATGACATCAAGCAATTATGCGAGACTTTTCTATGTAAAAATTTTTCATAATTTACAAGTGCATTATATATATATCCTAATTGGTGGGCGTAAATGCAAAATTGGTATAACTAATTGGTTATTGGTTGAAAATTGGTGTACCAATTTTTTTACTTTTACATATGTCTGGAGCTTTGTTCCAGTTTGGTTATTGCCGATATTATGGGTTTTTTGGTCCCATAAAAATTCAATCAAATTTCTGACTTATTTTGATTTGTAGGAGGTGTTTGGGAAAATGGGATTATAGCATGATTGTATGGTAATATTGGTTTTTGATCGTGTATGTATTGAGTGGGTTTATATTAACATAAGAGATAAGTAGGAATAACCTTGAGTGCATAGTTAATAGCCTATGCACTCAAGGTTATTCCAGCTTATCTCTCTTTTTTAAACATACTTTTAATATGAACTTTAAAAATTTGATTTTTAGTGTATATAAGAATAACAAGAATATCTGCCACTGTGGCCTAGCGGGTAACAGACTTGTCTAGGAACTCAGAGGACGTGGGTTCAATCCCAGGTACAGGCAGATACATAGTGGCTCGGATGACCACTTAAAATGGCGGTCCTCTGTCATTGGGTCCTATCCCCAGTGGCAGGTTAAAGAACCTCAAGGACGTTGATAAATGGTCATCCTTGAGCCTCTATCTTCAAGTCAGGGGAATGTCAGTTACTTGTGAGTTGGGCTGTACCTGTACAGTTGGATTGGTTAAATAGCACTTTGAGTCCTGTAGTACATGGAGATATTGCGCTGAGTATAAATAAATAATAATAATAATAATAACAACATGATAGATTCTCAGCTAAAGTTGAATGTATCTATTACAGTGTAAGGCAAATCAGGTTAGCTATTTGCAAATAACTGGGCAAAAGATTTGAAAACTTAGAAAAAAATCCCTGAGTAAGGTCTTTATGGGCCTCGTACACAGACTAAATATCAACCAAAAGTCTTCAATTTTGGCACATGTAAAAATAACATATTATTACATTCCCAACTTAGATTTTAGATGTGTTGGTCACATAGCGTGATATCTGCAGAGTTTAAATTGGCCAAAAGTGCATAAAATTGGACTCTTTGGGCATTTTAGAGACTTTAGGGTGATCTTAAAAATAGAAAAATACAGACCTCAACTTGAAGACATAGAGAGGTAATATGTGGAAGTTATATGTGATACAGTTTAGGACTTTCAGACTTAACACCTACAAATTACAGTTAAATGACATCAAGCAATTATGCGAGACTTTTCTATGTAAAAATTTTTCATAATTTACAAGTGCATTATATATATATCCTAATTGGTGGGCGTAAATGCAAAATTAGTATAACTAATTGGTTATTGGTTCAAAATTGGTGCACCAATTTTTTTATTTTTACATATGTCTAGAGCTTTGTTCCAGTTTGGTTATTGCCGATATTATGGGTTGTTTGGTCGCATAAAAATTCAGTCAAATTTCTGACTTATTTTGATTTGTAGGAGGTGTTTGGGAAAATGGGATTATAGCATGATTGTATGGTAATATTGGTTTTTGATCGTGTATGTATTGAGTGGGTTTATATTAACATAAGAGATAAGTAGGAATAACCTTGAGTGCATAGTTAATAGCCTATGCACTCAAGGTTATTCCAGCTTATCTCTCTTTTTTAAACATACTTTTAATATGAACTTTAAAAATTTGATTTTTAGTGTATATAAGAATAACATAATGATAGATTCTCAGCTAAAGTTGAATGTATCTATTACAGTGTAAGGCAAATCAGGTTAGCTATTTGCAAATAACTGGGCAAAAGATTTGAAAACTTAGAAAAAATCCCTGGGTAAGGTCTTTATGGGCCTCGTACACAGACTAAATATCAACCAAAAGTCTTCAATTTTGGCACATGTGTTGGTCACATAGCGTGAGATCTGCAGAGTTTAATTTGGCCAAAAGTGCATAAAATTGGACTCTTTGGGCATTTTAGAGACTTTAGGGTGATCTAAAAAATAGAAAAATACAGACCTCAACTTGAAGACATAGAGAGGTAATATGTGGAAGTTATATGTGATACAGTTTAGGACTTTCAGACTTAACACCTACAAATTACAGTTAAATGACATCAAGCAATTATGCGAGACTTTTCTATGTAAAAATTTTTCATAATTTACAAGTGCATTATATATATATCCTAATTGGTGGGCGTAAATGCAAAATTGGTATAACTAATTGGTTATTGGTTGAAAATTGGTGTACCAATTTTTTTACTTTTACATATGTCTGGAGCTTTGTTCCAGTTTGGTTATTGCCGATATTATGGGTTTTTTGGTCCCATAAAAATTCAATCAAATTTCTGACTTATTTTGATTTGTAGGAGGTGTTTGGGAAAATGGGATTATAGCATGATTGTATGGTAATATTGGTTTTTGATCGTGTATGTATTGAGTGGGTTTATATTAACATAAGAGATAAGTAGGAATAACCTTGAGTGCATAGTTAATAGCCTATGCACTCAAGGTTATTCCAGCTTATCTCTCTTTTTTAAACATACTTTTAATATGAACTTTAAAAATTTGATTTTTAGTGTATATAAGAATAACAAGAATATCTGCCACTGTGGCCTAGCGGGTAACAGACTTGTCTAGGAACTCAGAGGACGTGGGTTCAATCCCAGGTACAGGCAGATACATAGCGGCTCGGATGACCACTTAAAATGGCGGTCCTCTGTCATTGGGTCCTATCCCCAGTGGCAGGTTAAAGAACCTCAAGGACGTTGATAAATGGTCATCCTTGAGCCTCTATCTTCAAGTCAGGGGAATGTCAGTTACTTGTGAGTTGGGCTGTACCTGTACAGTTGGATTGGTTAAATAGCACTTTGAGTCCTGTAGTACATGGAGATATTGCGCTGAGTATAAATAAATAATAATAATAATAATAACAACATGATAGATTCTCAGCTAAAGTTGAATGTATCTATTACAGTGTAAGGCAAATCAGGTTAGCTATTTGCAAATAACTGGGCAAAAGATTTGAAAACTTAGAAAAAAATCCCTGAGTAAGGTCTTTATGGGCCTCGTACACAGACTAAATATCAACCAAAAGTCTTCAATTTTGGCACATGTAAAAATAACATATTATTACATTCCCAACTTAGATTTTAGATGTGTTGGTCACATAGCGTGATATCTGCAGAGTTTAAATTGGCCAAAAGTGCATAAAATTGGACTCTTTGGGCATTTTAGAGACTTTAGGGTGATCTTAAAAATAGAAAAATACAGACCTCAACTTGAAGACATAGAGAGGTAATATGTGGAAGTTATATGTGATACAGTTTAGGACTTTCAGACTTAACACCTACAAATTACAGTTAAATGACATCAAGCAATTATGCGAGACTTTTCTATGTAAAAATTTTTCATAATTTACAAGTGCATTATATATATATCCTAATTGGTGGGCGTAAATGCAAAATTAGTATAACTAATTGGTTATTGGTTCAAAATTGGTGCACCAATTTTTTTATTTTTACATATGTCTAGAGCTTTGTTCCAGTTTGGTTATTGCCGATATTATGGGTTGTTTGGTCGCATAAAAATTCAGTCAAATTTCTGACTTATTTTGATTTGTAGGAGGTGTTTGGGAAAATGGGATTATAGCATGATTGTATGGTAATATTGGTTTTTGATCGTGTATGTATTGAGTGGGTTTATATTAACATAAGAGATAAGTAGGAATAACCTTGAGTGCATAGTTAATAGCCTATGCACTCAAGGTTATTCCAGCTTATCTCTCTTTTTTAAACATACTTTTAATATGAACTTTAAAAATTTGATTTTTAGTCTATATAAGAATAATATAATGATAGATTCTCAGCTAAAGTTGAATGTATCTATTACAGTGTAAGGCAAATCAGGTTAGCTATTTGCAAATAACTGGGCAAAAGATTTGAAAGCTTAGAAAAAAATCCCTGGGTAAGGTCTTTATGGGCCTCGTACACAGACTAAATATCAACCAAAAGTCTTCAATTTTGGCACATGTAAAAATAACATATTATTACATTCCCAACTTAGATTTTAGATGTGTTGGTCATATAGCGTGAGATCTGCAGAGTTTAAATTGGCCAAAAGTGCATAAATTTGGACTCTTTGGGCATTTTAGAGACTTTAGGGTGATCTTAAAAATAGAAAAATACAGACCTCAACTTGAAGACATAGAGAGGTAATATGTGGAAGTTATATGTGATACAGTTTAGGACTTTCAGACTTAACACCTACAAATTACAGTTAAATGACATCAAGCAATTATGCGAGACTTTTCTATGTAAAAATTTTTCATAATTTACAAGTGCATTATATATATATCCTAATTGGTGGGCGTAAATGCAAAATTAGTATAACTAATTGGTTATTGGTTCAAAATTGGTGCACCAATTTTTTTATTTTTACATATGTCTAGAGCTTTGTTCCAGTTTGGTTATTGCCGATATTATGGGTTGTTTGGTCGCATAAAAATTCAGTCAAATTTCTGACTTATTTTGATTTGTAGGAGGTGTTTGGGAAAATGGGATTATAGCATGATTGTATGGTAATATTGGTTTTTGATCGTGTATGTATTGAGTGGGTTTATATTAACATAAGAGATAAGTAGGAATAACCTTGAGTGCATAGTTAATAGCCTATGCACTCAAGGTTATTCCAGCTTATCTCTCTTTTTTAAACATACTTTTAATATGAACTTTAAAAATTTGATTTTTAGTGTATATAAGAATAACATAATGATAGATTCTCAGCTAAAGTTGAATGTATCTATTACAGTGTAAGGCAAATCAGGTTAGCTATTTGCAAATAACTGGGCAAAAGATTTGAAAACTTAGAAAAAATCCCTGGGTAAGGTCTTTATGGGCCTCGTACACAGACTAAATATCAACCAAAAGTCTTCAATTTTGGCACATGTAAAAATAACATATTATTACATTCCCAACTTAGATTTTAGATGTGTTGGTCACATAGCGTGAGATCTGCAGAGTTTAATTTGGCCAAAAGTGCATAAAATTGGACTCTTTGGGCATTTTAGAGACTTTAGGGTGATCTTAAAAATAGAAAAATACAGACCTCAACTTGAAGACATAGAGAGGTAATATGTGGAAGTTATGTGTGATACAGTTTAGGACTTTCAGACTTAACACCTGCAAATTACAGTTAAATGACATCCAGCAATTATGCGAGACTTTTCTATGTAAAAATTTTTCATAATTTACAAGTGCATTATATATATATCCTAATTGGTGGGCGTAAATGCAAAATTGGTATAACTAATTGGTTATTGGTTGAAAATTGGTGTACCAATTTTTTTACTTTTACATATGTCTGGAGCTTTGTTCCAGTTTGGTTATTGCCGATATTATGGGTTTTTTGGTCCCATAAAAATTCAATCAAATTTCTGACTTATTTTGATTTGTAGGAGGTGTTTGGGAAAATGGGATTATAGCATGATTGTATGGTAATATTGGTTTTTGATTGTGTATGTATTGAGTGGGTTTATATTAAAATAAGAGATAAGTAGGAATAACCTTGAGTGCATAGTTAATAGCCTATGCACTCAAGGTTATTCCAGCTTATCTCTCTTTTTTAAACATACTTTTAATATGAACTTTAAAAATTTGATTTTTAGATTATAGCATGATTGTATGGTAATATTGGTTTTTGATTGTGTATGTATTGAGTGGGTTTATATTAAAATAAGAGATAAGTAGGAATAACCTTGAGTGCATAGTTAATAGCCTATGCACTCAAGGTTATTCCAGCTTATCTCTCTTTTTTAAACATACTTTTAATATGAACTTTAAAAATTTGATTTTTAGTGTATATAAGAATAACATAATGATAGATTCTCAGCTAAAGTTGAATGTATCTATTACAGTGTAAGGCAAATCAGTTTAGCTATTTGCAAATAACTGGGCAAAAGATTTGAAAACTTAGAAAAAAATCCCTGGGTAAGATCTTTATGGGCCTCGTACACAGACTAAATATCAACCAAAAGTCTTCAATTTTGGCACATGTAAAAATAACATATTATTACATTCCCAACTTAGATTTTAGATGTGTTGGTCACATAGCCTGAGATCTGCAGAGTTTAATTTGGCCAAGAGAGCATAAAATTGGACTCTTTGGGCATTTTAGAGACTTTAAGGTGATCTTAAAAATAAAAAAATACAGACCTCAACTTGAAGATATAGAGAGGTAATATGTGGAAGTTATATGTGATACAGTTTAGGACTTTCAGACTTAACACCTGCAAATTACAGTTAAATGACATCAAGCAATTAAGCGAGACTTTTCTATGTAAAAATTTTTCATAATTTACAAGTGCATTATATATATATCCTAATTGGTGGGCATAAATGCAAAATTGGTATAACTAATTGGTTATTGGTTGAAAATTGGTGTACCAATTTTTTTATTTTTACATATGTCTGGAGCTTTGTTCCAGTTTGGTTATTGCCGATATTATGGGTTTTTTGGTCCCATAAAAATTCAATCAAATTTCTGACTTATTTTGATTTGTAGGAGGTGTTTGGGAAAATGGGATTATAGCATGATTGTATGGTAATATTGGTTTTTGATTGTGTATGTATTGAGTGGGTTTATATTAAAATAAGAGATAAGTAGGAATAACCTTGAGTGCATAGTTAATAGCCTATGCACTCAAGGTTATTCCAGCTTATCTCTCTTTTTTAAACATACTTTTAATATGAACTTTAAAAATTTGATTTTTAGTGTATATAAGAATAACATAATGATAGATTCTCAGCTAAAGTTGAATGTATCTATTACAGTGTAAGGCAAATCAGGTTAGCTATTTGCAAATAACTGGGCAAAAGATTTGAAAACTTAGAAAAAATCCCTGGGTAAGGTCTTTATGGGCCTCGTACACAGACTAAATATCAACCAAAAGTCTTCAAATTTGGCACATGTAAAAATAACATATTATTACATTCCCAACTTAGATTTTAGATGTGTTGGTCACATAGCGTGAGATCTGCAGAGTTTAATTTGGCCAAAAGTGCATAAAATTGGACTCTTTGGGCATTTTAGAGACTTTAGGGTGATCTTAAAAATAGAAAAATACAGACCTCAACTTGAAGACATAGAGAGGTAATATGTGGAAGTTATATGTGATACAGTTTAGGACTTTCAGACTTAACACCTGCAAATTACAGTTAAATGACATCAAGCAATTATGCGAGACTTTTCTATGTAAAAATTTTTCATAATTTACAAGTGCATTATATATATATCCTAATTGGTGGGCGTAAATGCAAAATTGGTATAACTAATTGGGCATTGGTTGAAAATTGGTGTACCAATTTTTTTATTTTTACATATGTCTGGAGCTTTGTTCCAGTTTGGTTATTGCCGATATTATGGGTTTTTGGTCCCATAAAAATTCAATCAAATTTCTGACTTATTTTGATTTGTAGGAGGTGTTTGGGAAAATGGGATTATAGCATGATTGTATGGTAATATTGGTTTTTGATTGTGTATGTATTGAGTGGGTTTATATTAAAATAAGAGATAAGTAGGAATAACCTTGAGTGCATAGTTAATAGCCTATGCACTCGAGGTTATTCCAGCTTATCTCTCTTTTTTAAACATACTTTTAATATGAACTTTAAAAATTTGATTTTTAGTGTATATAAGAATAACATAATGATAGATTCTCAGCTAAAGTTGAATGTATCTATTACAGTGTAAGGCAAATCAGTTTAGCTATTTGCAAATAACTGGGCAAAAGATTTGAAAACTTAGAAAAAAATCCCTGGGTAAGATCTTTATGGGCCTCGTACACAGACTAAATATCAACCAAAAGTCTTCAATTTTGGCACATGTAAAAATAACATATTATTACATTCCCAACTTAGATTTTAGATGTGTTGGTCACATAGCCTGAGATCTGCAGAGTTTAATTTGGCCAAGAGTGCATAAAATTGGACTCTTTGGGCATTTTAGAGACTTTAAGGTGATCTTAAAAATAAAAAAATACAGACCTCAACTTGAAGATATAGAGAGGTAATATGTGGAAGTTATATGTGATACAGTTTAGGACTTTCAGACTTAACACCTGCAAATTACAGTTAAATGACATCAAGCAATTAAGCGAGACTTTTCTATGTAAAAATTTTTCATAATTTACAAGTGCATTATATATATATCCTAATTGGTGGGCATAAATGCAAAATTGGTATAACTAATTGGTTATTGGTTGAAAATTGGTGTACCAATTTTTTTATTTTTACATATGTCTGGAGCTTTGTTCCAGTTTGGTTATTGCCGATATTATGGGTTTTTTGGTCCCATAAAAATTCAATCAAATTTCTGACTTATTTTGATTTGTAGGAGGTGTTTGGGAAAATGGGATTATAGCATGATTGTATGGTAATATTGGTTTTTGATTGTGTATGTATTGAGTGGGTTTATATTAACATAAGAGATAAGTAGGAATAACCTTGAGTGCATAGTTAATAGCCTATGCACTCAAGGTTATTCCAGCTTATCTCTCTTTTTTAAACATACTTTTAATATGAACTTTAAAAATTTGATTTTTAGTGTATATAAGAATAACATAATGATAGATTCTCAGCTAAAGTTGAATGTATCTATTACAGTGTAAGGCAAATCAGGTTAGCTATTTGCAAATAACTGGGCAAAAGATTTGAAAACTTAGAAAAAATCCCTGGGTAAGGTCTTTATGGGCCTCGTACACAGACTAAATATCAACCAAAAGTCTTCAAATTTGGCACATGTAAAAATAACATATTATTACATTCCCAACTTAGATTTTAGATGTGTTGGTCACATAGCGTGAGATCTGCAGAGTTTAATTTGGCCAAAAGTGCATAAAATTGGACTCTTTGGGCATTTTAGAGACTTTAGGGTGATCTTAAAAATAGAAAAATACAGACCTCAACTTGAAGACATAGAGAGGTAATATGTGGAAGTTATATGTGATACAGTTTAGGACTTTCAGACTTAACACCTGCAAATTACAGTTAAATGACATCAAGCAATTATGCGAGACTTTTCTATGTAAAAATTTTTCATAATTTACAAGTGCATTATATATATATCCTAATTGGTGGGCGTAAATGCAAAATTGGTATAACTAATTGGGCATTGGTTGAAAATTGATGTACCAATTTTTTTATTTTTACATATGTCTGGAGCTTTGTTCCAGTTTGCTCATTGCCAATATTATGGGTTTTTTGGTCCCATAAAAATTCAATCAAATTTCTGACTTATTTTGATTTGTAGAAGGTGTTTGGGAAAATGGGATTATAGCATGATTGTATGGTAATATTGGTTTTTGATCGTGTATGTATTGAGTGGGTTTAGATTAAAATAAGAGATAAGTAGGAATAACCTTGAGTGCATAGTTAATAGCCTATGCACTCAAGGTTATTCCAGCTTATCTCTCTTTTTTAAACATACTTTTAATATGAACTTTAAAAATTTGATTTTTAGTGTATATAAGAATAACATAATGATAGATTCTCAGCTAAAGTTGAATGTATCTATTACAGTGTAAGGCAAATCAGTTTAGCTATTTGCAAATAACTGGGCAAAAGATTTGAAAACTTAGAAAAAAATCCCTGGGTAAGATCTTTATGGGCCTCGTACACAGACTAAATATCAACCAAAAGTCTTCAATTTTGGCACATGTAAAAATAACATATTATTACATTCCCAACTTAGATTTTAGATGTGTTGGTCACATAGCCTGAGATCTGCAGAGTTTAATTTGGCCAAGAGTGCATAAAATTGGACTCTTTGGGCATTTTAGAGACTTTAAGGTGATCTTAAAAATAAAAAAATACAGACCTCAACTTGAAGATATAGAGAGGTAATATGTGGAAGTTATATGTGATACAGTTTAGGACTTTCAGACTTAACACCTGCAAATTACAGTTAAATGACATCAAGCAATTAAGCGAGACTTTTCTATGTAAAAATTTTTCATAATTTACAAGTGCATTATATATATATATCCTAATTGGTGGGCATAAATGCAAAATTGGTATAACTAATTGGTTATTGGTTGAAAATTGGTGTACCAATTTTTTTATTTTTACATATGTCTGGAGCTTTGTTCCAGTTTGGTTATTGCCGATATTATGGGTTTTTTGGTCCCATAAAAATTCAATCAAATTTCTGACTTATTTTGATTTGTAGGAGGTGTTTGGGAAAATGGGATTATAGCATGATTGTATGGTAATATTGGTTTTTGATTGTGTATGTATTGAGTGGGTTTATATTAAAATAAGAGATAAGTAGGAATAACCTTGAGTGCATAGTTAATAGCCTATGCACTCAAGGTTATTCCAGCTTATCTCTCTTTTTTAAACATACTTTTAATATGAACTTTAAAAATTTGATTTTTAGTGTATATAAGAATAACATAATGATAGATTCTCAGCTAAAGTTGAATGTATCTATTACAGTGTAAGGCAAATCAGGTTAGCTATTTGCAAATAACTGGGCAAAAGATTTGAAAACTTAGAAAAAATCCCTGGGTAAGGTCTTTATGGGCCTCGTACACAGACTAAATATCAACCAAAAGTCTTCAAATTTGGCACATGTAAAAATAACATATTATTACATTCCCAACTTAGATTTTAGATGTGTTGGTCACATAGCGTGAGATCTGCAGAGTTTAATTTGGCCAAAAGTGCATAAAATTGGACTCTAGGCATTTTAGAGACTTTAGGGTGATCTTAAAAATAGAAAAATACAGACCTCAACTTGAAGACATAGAGAGGTAATATGTGGAAGTTATGTGTGATACAGTTTAGGACTTTCAGACTTAACACCTGCAAATTACAGTTAAATGACATCCAGCAATTATGCGAGACTTTTCTATGTAAAAATTTTTCATAATTTACAAGTGCATTATATATATATCCTAATTGGTGGGCGTAAATGCAAAATTGGTATAACTAATTGGTTATTGGTTGAAAATTGGTGTACCAATTTTTTTACTTTTACATATGTCTGGAGCTTTGTTCCAGTTTGGTTATTGCCGATATTATGGGTTTTTTGGTCCCATAAAAATTCAATCAAATTTCTGACTTATTTTGATTTGTAGGAGGTGTTTGGGAAAATGGGATTATAGCATGATTGTATGGTAATATTGGTTTTTGATTGTGTATGTATTGAGTGGGTTTATATTAAAATAAGAGATAAGTAGGAATAACCTTGAGTGCATAGTTAATAGCCTATGCACTCAAGGTTATTCCAGCTTATCTCTCTTTTTTAAACATACTTTTAATATGAACTTTAAAAATTTGATTTTTAGTGTATATAAGAATAACATAATGATAGATTCTCAGCTAAAGTTGAATGTATCTATTACAGTGTAAGGCAAATCAGGTTAGCTATTTGCAAATAACTGGGCAAAAGATTTGAAAACTTAGAAAAAATCCCTGGGTAAGGTCTTTATGGGCCTCGTACACAGACTAAATATCAACCAAAAGTCTTCAATTTTGGCACATGTAAAAATAACATATTATTACATTCCCAACTTAGATTTTAGATGTGTTGGTCACATAGCCTGAGATCTGCAGAGTTTAATTTGGCCAAGAGTGCATAAAATTGGACTCTTTGGGCATTTTAGAGACTTTAAGGTGATCTTAAAAATAAAAAAATACAGACCTCAACTTGAAGATATAGAGAGGTAATATGTGGAAGTTATATGTGATACAGTTTAGGACTTTCAGACTTAACACCTGCAAATTACAGTTAAATGACATCAAGCAATTAAGCGAGACTTTTCTATGTAAAAATTTTTCATAATTTACAAGTGCATTATATATATATATCCTAATTGGTGGGCATAAATGCAAAATTGGTATAACTAATTGGTTATTGGTTGAAAATTGGTGTACCAATTTTTTTATTTTTACATATGTCTGGAGCTTTGTTCCAGTTTGGTTATTGCCGATATTATGGGTTTTTTGGTCCCATAAAAATTCAATCAAATTTCTGACTTATTTTGATTTGTAGGAGGTGTTTGGGAAAATGGGATTATAGCATGATTGTATGGTAATATTGGTTTTTGATTGTGTATGTATTGAGTGGGTTTATATTAAAATAAGAGATAAGTAGGAATAACCTTGAGTGCATAGTTAATAGCCTATGCACTCAAGGTTATTCCAGCTTATCTCTCTTTTTTAAACATACTTTTAATATGAACTTTAAAAATTTGATTTTTAGTGTATATAAGAATAACATAATGATAGATTCTCAGCTAAAGTTGAATGTATCTATTACAGTGTAAGGCAAATCAGGTTAGCTATTTGCAAATAACTGGGCAAAAGATTTGAAAACTTAGAAAAAATCCCTGGGTAAGGTCTTTATGGGCCTCGTACACAGACTAAATATCAACCAAAAGTCTTCAAATTTGGCACATGTAAAAATAACATATTATTACATTCCCAACTTAGATTTTAGATGTGTTGGTCACATAGCGTGAGATCTGCAGAGTTTAATTTGGCCAAAAGTGCATAAAATTGGACTCTAGGCATTTTAGAGACTTTAGGGTGATCTTAAAAATAGAAAAATACAGACCTCAACTTGAAGACACAGAGAGGTAATATGTGGAAGTTATGTGTGATACAGTTTAGGACTTTCAGACTTAACACCTGCAAATTACAGTTAAATGACATCCAGCAATTATGCGAGACTTTTCTATGTAAAAATTTTTCATAATTTACAAGTGCATTATATATATATCCTAATTGGTGGGCGTAAATGCAAAATTGGTATAACTAATTGGTTATTGGTTGAAAATTGGTGTACCAATTTTTTTACTTTTACATATGTCTGGAGCTTTGTTCCAGTTTGGTTATTGCCGATATTATGGGTTTTTTGGTCCCATAAAAATTCAATCAAATTTCTGACTTATTTTGATTTGTAGGAGGTGTTTGGGAAAATGGGATTATAGCATGATTGTATGGTAATATTGGTTTTTGATTGTGTATGTATTGAGTGGGTTTATATTAAAATAAGAGATAAGTAGGAATAACCTTGAGTGCATAGTTAATAGCCTATGCACTCAAGGTTATTCCAGCTTATCTCTCTTTTTTAAACATACTTTTAATATGAACTTTAAAAATTTGATTTTTAGTGTATATAAGAATAACATAATGATAGATTCTCAGCTAAAGTTGAATGTATCTATTACAGTGTAAGGCAAATCAGGTTAGCTATTTGCAAATAACTGGGCAAAAGATTTGAAAACTTAGAAAAAATCCCTGGGTAAGGTCTTTATGGGCCTCGTACACAGACTAAATATCAACCAAAAGTCTTCAAATTTGGCACATGTAAAAATAACATATTATTACATTCCCAACTTAGATTTTAGATGTGTTGGTCACATAGCGTGAGATCTGCAGAGTTTAATTTGGCCAAAAGTGCATAAAATTGGACTCTAGGCATTTTAGAGACTTTAGGGTGATCTTAAAAATAGAAAAATACAGACCTCAACTTGAAGACACAGAGAGGTAATATGTGGAAGTTATGTGTGATACAGTTTAGGACTTTCAGACTTAACACCTGCAAATTACAGTTAAATGACATCCAGCAATTATGCGAGACTTTTCTATGTAAAAATTTTTCATAATTTACAAGTGCATTATATATATATCCTAATTGGTGGGCGTAAATGCAAAATTGGTATAACTAATTGGTTATTGGTTGAAAATTGGTGTACCAATTTTTTTACTTTTACATATGTCTGGAGCTTTGTTCCAGTTTGGTTATTGCCGATATTATGGGTTTTTTGGTCCCATAAAAATTCAATCAAATTTCTGACTTATTTTGATTTGTAGGAGGTGTTTGGGAAAATGGGATTATAGCATGATTGTATGGTAATATTGGTTTTTGATTGTGTATGTATTGAGTGGGTTTATATTAAAATAAGAGATAAGTAGGAATAACCTTGAGTGCATAGTTAATAGCCTATGCACTCAAGGTTATTCCAGCTTATCTCTCTTTTTTAAACATACTTTTAATATGAACTTTAAAAATTTGATTTTTAGTGTATATAAGAATAACATAATGATAGATTCTCAGCTAAAGTTGAATGTATCTATTACAGTGTAAGGCAAATCAGGTTAGCTATTTGCAAATAACTGGGCAAAAGATTTGAAAACTTAGAAAAAATCCCTGGGTAAGGTCTTTATGGGCCTCGTACACAGACTAAATATCAACCAAAAGTCTTCAAATTTGGCACATGTAAAAATAACATATTATTACATTCCCAACTTAGATTTTAGATGTGTTGGTCACATAGCGTGAGATCTGCAGAGTTTAATTTGGCCAAAAGTGCATAAAATTGGACTGTAGGCATTTTAGAGACTTTAGGGTGATCTTAAAAATAGAAAAATACAGACCTCAACTTGAAGACATAGAGAGGTAATATGTGGAAGTTATGTGTGATACAGTTTAGGACTTTCAGACTTAACACCTGCAAATTACAGTTAAATGACATCCAGCAATTATGCGAGACTTTTCTATGTAAAAATTTTTCATAATTTACAAGTGCATTATATATATATCCTAATTGGTGGGCGTAAATGCAAAATTGGTATAACTAATTGGTTATTGGTTGAAAATTGGTGTACCAATTTTTTTACTTTTACATATGTCTGGAGCTTTGTTCCAGTTTGGTTATTGCCGATATTATGGGTTTTTTGGTCCCATAAAAATTCAATCAAATTTCTGACTTATTTTGATTTGTAGGAGGTGTTTGGGAAAATGGGATTATAGCATGATTGTATGGTAATATTGGTTTTTGATTGTGTATGTATTGAGTGGGTTTATATTAAAATAAGAGATAAGTAGGAATAACCTTGAGTGCATAGTTAATAGCCTATGCACTCAAGGTTATTCCAGCTTATCTCTCTTTTTTAAACATACTTTTAATATGAACTTTAAAAATTTGATTTTTAGTGTATATAAGAATAACATAATGATAGATTCTCAGCTAAAGTTGAATGTATCTATTACAGTGTAAGGCAAATCAGGTTAGCTATTTGCAAATAACTGGGCAAAAGATTTGAAAACTTAGAAAAAATCCCTGGGTAAGGTCTTTATGGGCCTCGTACACAGACTAAATATCAACCAAAAGTCTTCAATTTTGGCACATGTAAAAATAACATATTATTACATTCCCAACTTAGATTTTAGATGTGTTGGTCACATAGCGTGAGATCTGCAGAGTTTAATTTGGCCAAAAGTGCATAAAATTGGACTCTAGGCATTTTAGAGACTTTAGGGTGATCTTAAAAATAGAAAAATACAGACCTCAACTTGAAGACATAGAGAGGTAATATGTGGAAGTTATGTGTGATACAGTTTAGGACTTTCAGACTTAACACCTGCAAATTACAGTTAAATGACATCCAGCAATTATGCGAGACTTTTCTATGTAAAAATTTTTCATAATTTACAAGTGCATTATATATATATCCTAATTGGTGGGCGTAAATGCAAAATTGGTATAACTAATTGGTTATTGGTTGAAAATTGGTGTACCAATTTTTTTACTTTTACATATGTCTGGAGCTTTGTTCCAGTTTGGTTATTGCCGATATTATGGGTTTTTTGGTCCCATAAAAATTCAATCAAATTTCTGACTTATTTTGATTTGTAGGAGGTGTTTGGGAAAATGGGATTATAGCATGATTGTATGGTAATATTGGTTTTTGATTGTGTATGTATTGAGTGGGTTTATATTAAAATAAGAGATAAGTAGGAATAACCTTGAGTGCATAGTTAATAGCCTATGCACTCAAGGTTATTCCAGCTTATCTCTCTTTTTTAAACATACTTTTAATATGAACTTTAAAAATTTGATTTTTAGTGTATATAAGAATAACATAATGATAGATTCTCAGCTAAAGTTGAATGTATCTATTACAGTGTAAGGCAAATCAGGTTAGCTATTTGCAAATAACTGGGCAAAAGATTTGAAAACTTAGAAAAAATCCCTGGGTAAGGTCTTTATGGGCCTCGTACACAGACTAAATATCAACCAAAAGTCTTCAATTTTGGCACATGTAAAAATAACATATTATTACATTCCCAACTTAGATTTTAGATGTGTTGGTCACATAGCGTGAGATCTGCAGAGTTTAATTTGGCCAAAAGTGCATAAAATTGGACTCTAGGCATTTTAGAGACTTTAGGGTGATCTTAAAAATAGAAAAATACAGACCTCAACTTGAAGACATAGAGAGGTAATATGTGGAAGTTATGTGTGATACAGTTTAGGACTTTCAGACTTAACACCTGCAAATTACAGTTAAATGACATCCAGCAATTATGCGAGACTTTTCTATGTAAAAATTTTTCATAATTTACAAGTGCATTATATATATATCCTAATTGGTGGGCGTAAATGCAAAATTGGTATAACTAATTGGTTATTGGTTGAAAATTGGTGTACCAATTTTTTTACTTTTACATATGTCTGGAGCTTTGTTCCAGTTTGGTTATTGCCGATATTATGGGTTTTTTGGTCCCATAAAAATTCAATCAAATTTCTGACTTATTTTGATTTGTAGGAGGTGTTTGGGAAAATGGGATTATAGCATGATTGTATGGTAATATTGGTTTTTGATTGTGTATGTATTGAGTGGGTTTATATTAAAATAAGAGATAAGTAGGAATAACCTTGAGTGCATAGTTAATAGCCTATGCACTCAAGGTTATTCCAGCTTATCTCTCTTTTTTAAACATACTTTTAATATGAACTTTAAAAATTTGATTTTTAGTGTATATAAGAATAACATAATGATAGATTCTCAGCTAAAGTTGAATGTATCTATTACAGTGTAAGGCAAATCAGGTTAGCTATTTGCAAATAACTGGGCAAAAGATTTGAAAACTTAGAAAAAATCCCTGGGTAAGGTCTTTATGGGCCTCGTACACAGACTAAATATCAACCAAAAGTCTTCAAATTTGGCACATGTAAAAATAACATATTATTACATTCCCAACTTAGATTTTAGATGTGTTGGTCACATAGCGTGAGATCTGCAGAGTTTAATTTGGCCAAAAGTGCATAAAATTGGACTCTAGGCATTTTAGAGACTTTAGGGTGATCTTAAAAATAGAAAAATACAGACCTCAACTTGAAGACATAGAGAGGTAATATGTGGAAGTTATGTGTGATACAGTTTAGGACTTTCAGACTTAACACCTGCAAATTACAGTTAAATGACATCCAGCAATTATGCGAGACTTTTCTATGTAAAAATTTTTCATAATTTACAAGTGCATTATATATATATCCTAATTGGTGGGCGTAAATGCAAAATTGGTATAACTAATTGGTTATTGGTTGAAAATTGGTGTACCAATTTTTTTACTTTTACATATGTCTGGAGCTTTGTTCCAGTTTGGTTATTGCCGATATTATGGGTTTTTTGGTCCCATAAAAATTCAATCAAATTTCTGACTTATTTTGATTTGTAGGAGGTGTTTGGGAAAATGGGATTATAGCATGATTGTATGGTAATATTGGTTTTTGATTGTGTATGTATTGAGTGGGTTTATATTAAAATAAGAGATAAGTAGGAATAACCTTGAGTGCATAGTTAATAGCCTATGCACTCAAGGTTATTCCAGCTTATCTCTCTTTTTTAAACATACTTTTAATATGAACTTTAAAAATTTGATTTTTAGTGTATATAAGAATAACATAATGATAGATTCTCAGCTAAAGTTGAATGTATCTATTACAGTGTAAGGCAAATCAGGTTAGCTATTTGCAAATAACTGGGCAAAAGATTTGAAAACTTAGAAAAAATCCCTGGGTAAGGTCTTTATGGGCCTCGTACACAGACTAAATATCAACCAAAAGTCTTCAATTTTGGCACATGTAAAAATAACATATTATTACATTCCCAACTTAGATTTTAGATGTGTTGGTCACATAGCGTGAGATCTGCAGAGTTTAATTTGGCCAAAAGTGCATAAAATTGGACTCTAGGCATTTTAGAGACTTTAGGGTGATCTTAAAAATAGAAAAATACAGACCTCAACTTGAAGACATAGAGAGGTAATATGTGGAAGTTATGTGTGATACAGTTTAGGACTTTCAGACTTAACACCTGCAAATTACAGTTAAATGACATCCAGCAATTATGCGAGACTTTTCTATGTAAAAATTTTTCATAATTTACAAGTGCATTATATATATATCCTAATTGGTGGGCGTAAATGCAAAATTGGTATAACTAATTGGTTATTGGTTGAAAATTGGTGTACCAATTTTTTTACTTTTACATATGTCTGGAGCTTTGTTCCAGTTTGGTTATTGCCGATATTATGGGTTTTTTGGTCCCATAAAAATTCAATCAAATTTCTGACTTATTTTGATTTGTAGGAGGTGTTTGGGAAAATGGGATTATAGCATGATTGTATGGTAATATTGGTTTTTGATTGTGTATGTATTGAGTGGGTTTATATTAAAATAAGAGATAAGTAGGAATAACCTTGAGTGCATAGTTAATAGCCTATGCACTCAAGGTTATTCCAGCTTATCTCTCTTTTTTAAACATACTTTTAATATGAACTTTAAAAATTTGATTTTTAGTGTATATAAGAATAACATAATGATAGATTCTCAGCTAAAGTTGAATGTATCTATTACAGTGTAAGGCAAATCAGGTTAGCTATTTGCAAATAACTGGGCAAAAGATTTGAAAACTTAGAAAAAATCCCTGGGTAAGGTCTTTATGGGCCTCGTACACAGACTAAATATCAACCAAAAGTCTTCAAATTTGGCACATGTAAAAATAACATATTATTACATTCCCAACTTAGATTTTAGATGTGTTGGTCACATAGCGTGAGATCTGCAGAGTTTAATTTGGCCAAAAGTGCATAAAATTGGACTCTAGGCATTTTAGAGACTTTAGGGTGATCTTAAAAATAGAAAAATACAGACCTCAACTTGAAGACATAGAGAGGTAATATGTGGAAGTTATGTGTGATACAGTTTAGGACTTTCAGACTTAACACCTGCAAATTACAGTTAAATGACATCCAGCAATTATGCGAGACTTTTCTATGTAAAAATTTTTCATAATTTACAAGTGCATTATATATATATCCTAATTGGTGGGCGTAAATGCAAAATTGGTATAACTAATTGGTTATTGGTTGAAAATTGGTGTACCAATTTTTTTACTTTTACATATGTCTGGAGCTTTGTTCCAGTTTGGTTATTGCCGATATTATGGGTTTTTTGGTCCCATAAAAATTCAATCAAATTTCTGACTTATTTTGATTTGTAGGAGGTGTTTGGGAAAATGGGATTATAGCATGATTGTATGGTAATATTGGTTTTTGATTGTGTATGTATTGAGTGGGTTTATATTAAAATAAGAGATAAGTAGGAATAACCTTGAGTGCATAGTTAATAGCCTATGCACTCAAGGTTATTCCAGCTTATCTCTCTTTTTTAAACATACTTTTAATATGAACTTTAAAAATTTGATTTTTAGTGTATATAAGAATAACATAATGATAGATTCTCAGCTAAAGTTGAATGTATCTATTACAGTGTAAGGCAAATCAGGTTAGCTATTTGCAAATAACTGGGCAAAAGATTTGAAAACTTAGAAAAAATCCCTGGGTAAGGTCTTTATGGGCCTCGTACACAGACTAAATATCAACCAAAAGTCTTCAAATTTGGCACATGTAAAAATAACATATTATTACATTCCCAACTTAGATTTTAGATGTGTTGGTCACATAGCGTGAGATCTGCAGAGTTTAATTTGGCCAAAAGTGCATAAAATTGGACTGTAGGCATTTTAGAGACTTTAGGGTGATCTTAAAAATAGAAAAATACAGACCTCAACTTGAAGACATAGAGAGGTAATATGTGGAAGTTATATGTGATACAGTTTAGGACTTTCAGACTTAACACCTGCAAATTACAGTTAAATGACATCAAGCAATTATGCGAGACTTTTCTATGTAAAACTTTTTCATAATTTACAAGTGCATTATATATATATCCTAATTGGTGGGCGTAAATGCAAAATTGGTATAACTAATTGGGTATTGGTTGAAAATTGGTGTACCAATTTTTTTACTTTTACATATGTCTGGAGATTTGTTCCAGTTTGGTTATTGCCGATATTATGGGTTTTTTGGTCCCATAAAAATTCAATCAAATTTCTGACTTATTTTGATTTGTAGAAGGTGTTTGGGAAAATGGGATTATAGCATGATTGTATGGTAATATTGGTTTTTGATCGTGTATGTATTGAGTGGGTTTAGATTAAAATAAGAGATAAGTAGGAATAATCTTGAGTGCATAGTTAATAGCCTATGCACTCAAGGTTATTCCAGCTTATCTCTCTTTTTTAAACATACTTTTAATATGAACTTTAAAAATTTGATTTTTAGTGTATATAAGAATAACATAATGATAGATTCTCAGCTAAAGTTGAATGTATCTATTACAGTGTAAGGCAAATCAGGTTAGCTATTTGCAAATAACTGGGCAAAAGATTTGAAAACTTAGAAAAAATCCCTGGGTAAGGTCTTTATGGGCCTCGTACACAGACTAAATATCAACCAAAAGTCTTCAATTTTGGCACATGTAAAAATAACATATTATTACATTCCCAACTTAGATTTTAGATGTGTTGGTCACATAGCGTGAGATCTGCAGAGTTTAATTTGGCCAAGAGTGCATAAAATTGGACTCTTTGGGCATTTTAGAGACTTTAAGGTGATCTTAAAAATAAAAAAATACAGACCTCAACTTGAAGATATAGAGAAGTAATATGTGGAAGTTATATGTGATACAGTTTAGGACTTTCAGACTTAACACCTGCAAATTACAGTTAAATGACATCAAGCAATTAAGCGAGACTTTTCTATGTAAAAATTTTTCATAATTTACAAGTGCATTATATATATATCCTAATTGGTGGGCATAAATGCAAAATTGGTATAACTAATTGGTTATTGGTTGAAAATTGGTGTACCAATTTTTTTATTTTTACATATGTCTGGAGCTTTGTTCCAGTTTGCTCATTGCCAATATTATGGCTTTTTTGGTCCCATAAAAATTCAATCAAATTTCTGACTTATTTTGATTTGTAGAAGGTGTTTGGGAAAATGGGATTATAGCATGATTGTATGGTAATATTGGTTTTTGATCGTGTATGTATTGAGTGGGTTTAGATTAAAATAAGAGATAAGTAGGAATAACCTTGAGTGCATAGTTAATAGCCTATGCACTCAAGGTTATTCCAGCTTATCCCTCTTTTTTAAACATACTTTTAATATGAACTTTAAAAATTTGATTTTTAGTGTATATAAGAATAACATAATGATAGATTCTCAGCTAAAGTTGAATGTATCTATTACAGTGTAAGGCAAATCAGGTTAGCTATTTGCAAATAACTGGGCAAAAGATTTGAAAACTTAGAAAAAATCCCTGGGTAAGGTCTTTATGGGCCTCGTACACAGACTAAATATCAACCAAAAGTCTTCAATTTTGGCACATGTAAAAATAACATATTATTACATTCCCAACTTAGATTTTAGATGTGTTGGTCACATAGCGTGAGATCTGCAGAGTTTAATTTGGCCAAGAGTGCATAAAATTGGACTCTTTTGGCATTTTAGAGACTTTAAGGTGATCTTAAAAATAAAAAAATACAGACCTCAACTTGAAGATATAGAGAGGTAATATGTGGAAGTTATATGTGATACAGTTTAGGACTTTCAGACTTAACACCTGCAAATTACAGTTAAATGACATCAAGCAATTAAGCGAGACTTTTCTATGTAAAAATTTTTCATAATTTACAAGTGCATTATATATATATCCTAATTGGTGGGCATAAATGCAAAATTGGTATAACTAATTGGTTATTGGTTGAAAATTGGTGTACCAATTTTTTTATTTTTACATATGTCTGGAGCTTTGTTCCAGTTTGCTCATTGCCAATATTATGGGTTTTTTGGTCCCATAAAAATTCAATCAAATTTCTGACTTATTTTGATTTGTAGAAGGTGTTTGGGAAAATGGGATTATAGCATGATTGTATGGTAATATTGGTTTTTGATCGTGTATGTATTGAGTGGGTTTAGATTAAAATAAGAGATAAGTAGGAATAACCTTGAGTGCATAGTTAATAGCCTATGCACTCAAGGTTATTCCAGCTTATCTCTCTTTTTTAAACATACTTTTAATATGAACTTTAAAAATTTGATTTTTAGTGTATATAAGAATAACATAATGATAGATTCTCAGCTAAAGTTGAATGTATCTATTACAGTGTAAGGCAAATCAGGTTAGCTATTTGCAAATAACTGGGCAAAAGATTTGAAAACTTAGAAAAAATCCCTGGGTAAGGTCTTTATGGGCCTCATACACAGACTAAATATCAACCAAAAGTCTTCAATTTTGGCACATGTAAAAATAACATATTATTACATTCCCAACTTAGATTTTAGATGTGTTGGTCACATAGCGTGAGATCTGCAGAGTTTAAATTGGCCAAAAGTGCCTAAAATTGGACTCTTTGGGCATTTTAGAGACTTTAGGGTGATCTTAAAAATAGAAAAATACAGACCTCAACTTGAAGACATAGAGAGGTAATATGTGGAAGTTATATGTGATACAGTTTAGGACTTTCAGACTTAACACCTGCAAATTACAGTTAAATGACATCCAGCAATTATGCGAGACTTTTCTATGTAAAAATTTTTCATAATTTACAAGTGCATTATATATATATCCTAATTGGTGGGCGTAAATGCAAAATTGGTATAACTAATTGGTTATTGGTTGAAAATTGGTGTACCAATTTTTTTACTTTTACATATGTCTGGAGCTTTGTTCCAGTTTGGTTATTGCCGATATTATGGGTTTTTTGGTCCCATAAAAATTCAATCAAATTTCTGACTTATTTTGATTTGTAGGAGGTGTTTGGGAAAATGGGATTATAGCATGATTGTATGGTAATATTGGTTTTTGATTGTGTATGTATTGAGTGGGTTTATATTAAAATAAGAGATAAGTAGGAATAACCTTGAGTGCATAGTTAATAGCCTATGCACTCAAGGTTATTCCAGCTTATCTCTCTTTTTTAAACATACTTTTAATATGAACTTTAAAAATTTGATTTTTAGTGTATATAAGAATAACATAATGATAGATTCTCAGCTAAAGTTGAATGTATCTATTACAGTGTAAGGCAAATCAGTTTAGCTATTTGCAAATAACTGGGCAAAAGATTTGAAAACTTAGAAAAAAATCCCTGGGTAAGATCTTTATGGGCCTCGTACACAGACTAAATATCAACCAAAAGTCTTCAATTTTGGCACATGTAAAAATAACATATTATTACATTCCCAACTTAGATTTTAGATGTGTTGGTCACATAGCGTGAGATCTGCAGAGTTTAAATTGGCCAAAAGTGCATAAAATTGGACTCTTTGGGCATTTTAGAGACTTTAGGGTGATCTTAAAAATAGAAAAATACAGACCTCAACTTGAAGACATAGAGAGGTAATATGTGGAAGTTATATGTGATACAGTTTAGGACTTTCAGACTTAACACCTGCAAATTACAGTTAAATGACATCCAGCAATTATGCGAGACTTTTCTATGTAAAAATTTTTCATAATTTACAAGTGCATTATATATATATCCTAATTGGTGGGCGTAAATGCAAAATTGGTATAACTAATTGGTTATTGGTTGAAAATTGGTGTACCAATTTTTTTACTTTTACATATGTCTGGAGCTTTGTTCCAGTTTGGTTATTGCCGATATTATGGGTTTTTTGGTCCCATAAAAATTCAATCAAATTTCTGACTTATTTTGATTTGTAGGAGGTGTTTGGGAAAATGGGATTATAGCATGATTGTATGGTAATATTGGTTTTTGATTGTGTATGTATTGAGTGGGTTTATATTAAAATAAGAGATAAGTAGGAATAACCTTGAGTGCATAGTTAATAGCCTATGCACTCAAGGTTATTCCAGCTTATCTCTCTTTTTTAAACATACTTTTAATATGAACTTTAAAAATTTGATTTTTAGTGTATATAAGAATAACATAATGATAGATTCTCAGCTAAAGTTGAATGTATCTATTACAGTGTAAGGCAAATCAGGTTAGCTATTTGCAAATAACTGGGCAAAAGATTTGAAAACTTAGAAAAAATCCCTGGGTAAGGTCTTTATGGGCCTCGTACACAGACTAAATATCAACCAAAAGTCTTCAATTTTGGCACATGTAAAAATAACATATTATTACATTCCCAACTTAGATTTTAGATGTGTTGGTCACATAGCGTGAGATCTGCAGAGTTTAATTTGGCCAAAAGTGCATAAAATTGGACTCTGGGCATTTTAGAGACTTTAGGGTGATCTTAAAAATAGAAAAATACAGACCTCAACTTGAAGACATAGAGAGGTAATATGTGGAAGTTATATGTGATACAGTTTAGGACTTTCAGACTTAACACCTGCAAATTACAGTTAAATGACATCAAGCAATTATGAGAGACTTTTCTATGTAAAAATTTTTCATAATTTACAAGTGCATTATATATATATCCTAATTGGTGGGCGTAAATGCAAAATTGGTATAACTAATTGGTTATTGGTTGAAAATTGGTGTACCAATTTTTTTATTTTTACATATGTCTGGAGCTTTGTTCCAGTTTGGTTATTGCCGATATTATGGGTTTTTTGGTCCCATAAAAATTCAATCAAATTTCTGACTTATTTTGATTTGTAGGAGGTGTTTGGGAAAATGGGATTATAGCATGATTGTATGGTAATATTGGTTTTTGATTGTGTATGTATTGAGTGGGTTTATATTAAAATAAGAGATAAGTAGGAATAACCTTGAGTGCATAGTTAATAGCCTATGCACTCAAGGTTATTCCAGCTTATCTCTCTTTTTTAAACATACTTTTAATATGAACTTTAAAAATTTGATTTTTAGTGTATATAAGAATAACATAATGATAGATTCTCAGCTAAAGTTGAATGTATCTATTACAGTGTAAGGCAAATCAGGTTAGCTATTTGCAAATAACTGGGCAAAAGATTTGAAAACTTAGAAAAAATCCCTGGGTAAGGTCTTTATGGGCCTCGTACACAGACTAAATATCAACCAAAAGTCTTCAATTTTGGCACATGTAAAAATAACATATTATTACATTCCCAACTTAGATTTTAGATGTGTTGGTCACATAGCGTGAGATCTGCAGAGTTTAATTTGGCCAAAAGTGCATAAAATTGGACTCTGGGCATTTTAGAGACTTTAGGGTGATCTTAAAAATAGAAAAATACAGACCTCAACTTGAAGACATAGAGAGGTAATATGTGGAAGTTATATGTGATACAGTTTAGGACTTTCAGACTTAACACCTGCAAATTACAGTTAAATGACATCAAGCAATTATGCGAGACTTTTCTATGTAAAAATTTTTCATAATTTACAAGTGCATTATATATATATCCTAATTGGTGGGCGTAAATGCAAAATTGGTATAACTAATTGGTTATTGGTTGAAAATTGGTGTACCAATTTTTTTATTTTTACATATGTCTGGAGCTTTGTTCCAGTTTGGTTATTGCCGATATTATGGGTTTTTTGGTCCCATAAAAATTCAATCAAATTTCTGACTTATTTTGATTTGTAGGAGGTGTTTGGGAAAATGGGATTATAGCATGATTGTATGGTAATATTGGTTTTTGATTGTGTATGTATTGAGTGGGTTTATATTAAAATAAGAGATAAGTAGGAATAACCTTGAGTGCATAGTTAATAGCCTATGCACTCAAGGTTATTCCAGCTTATCTCTCTTTTTTAAACATACTTTTAATATGAACTTTAAAAATTTGATTTTTAGTGTATATAAGAATAACATAATGATAGATTCTCAGCTAAAGTTGAATGTATCTATTACAGTGTAAGGCAAATCAGTTTAGCTATTTGCAAATAACTGGGCAAAAGATTTGAAAACTTAGAAAAAAATCCCTGGGTAAGATCTTTATGGGCCTCGTACACAGACTAAATATCAACCAAAAGTCTTCAATTTTGGCACATGTAAAAATAACATATTATTACATTCCCAACTTAGATTTTAGATGTGTTGGTCACATAGCGTGAGATCTGCAGAGTTTAAATTGGCCAAAAGTGCATAAAATTGGACTCTTTGGGCATTTTAGAGACTTTAGGGTGATCTTAAAAATAGAAAAATACAGACCTCAACTTGAAGACATAGAGAGGTAATATGTGGAAGTTATATGTGATACAGTTTAGGACTTTCAGACTTAACACCTGCAAATTACAGTTAAATGACATCCAGCAATTATGCGAGACTTTTCTATGTAAAAAATTTTTCATAATTTACAAGTGCATTATATATATATCCTAATTGGTGGGCGTAAATGCAAAATTGGTATAACTAATTGGTTATTGGTTGAAAATTGGTGTACCAATTTTTTTACTTTTACATATGTCTGGAGCTTTGTTCCAGTTTGGTTATTGCCGATATTATGGGTTTTTTGGTCCCATAAAAATTCAATCAAATTTCTGACTTATTTTGATTTGTAGGAGGTGTTTGGGAAAATGGGATTATAGCATGATTGTATGGTAATATTGGTTTTTGATTGTGTATGTATTGAGTGGGTTTATATTAAAATAAGAGATAAGTAGGAATAACCTTGAGTGCATAGTTAATAGCCTATGCACTCAAGGTTATTCCAGCTTATCTCTCTTTTTTAAACATACTTTTAATATGAACTTTAAAAATTTGATTTTTAGTGTATATAAGAATAACATAATGATAGATTCTCAGCTAAAGTTGAATGTATCTATTACAGTGTAAGGCAAATCAGGTTAGCTATTTGCAAATAACTGGGCAAAAGATTTGAAAACTTAGAAAAAATCCCTGGGTAAGGTCTTTATGGGCCTCGTACACAGACTAAATATCAACCAAAAGTCTTCAATTTTGGCACATGTAAAAATAACATATTATTACATTCCCAACTTAGATTTTAGATGTGTTGGTCACATAGCGTGAGATCTGCAGAGTTTAATTTGGCCAAAAGTGCATAAAATTGGACTCTGGGCATTTTAGAGACTTTAGGGTGATCTTAAAAATAGAAAAATACAGACCTCAACTTGAAGACATAGAGAGGTAATATGTGGAAGTTATATGTGATACAGTTTAGGACTTTCAGACTTAACACCTGCAAATTACAGTTAAATGACATCAAGCAATTATGCGAGACTTTTCTATGTAAAAATTTTTCATAATTTACAAGTGCATTATATATATATCCTAATTGGTGGGCGTAAATGCAAAATTGGTATAACTAATTGGTTATTGGTTGAAAATTGGTGTACCAATTTTTTTATTTTTACATATGTCTGGAGCTTTGTTCCAGTTTGGTTATTGCCGATATTATGGGTTTTTTGGTCCCATAAAAATTCAATCAAATTTCTGACTTATTTTGATTTGTAGGAGGTGTTTGGGAAAATGGGATTATAGCATGATTGTATGGTAATATTGGTTTTTGATTGTGTATGTATTGAGTGGGTTTATATTAAAATAAGAGATAAGTAGGAATAACCTTGAGTGCATAGTTAATAGCTTATGCACTCAAGGTTATTCCAGCTTATCTCTCTTTTTTAAACATACTTTTAATATGAACTTTAAAAATTTGATTTTTAGTGTATATAAGAATAACATAATGATAGATTCTCAGCTAAAGTTGAATGTATCTATTACAGTGTAAGGCAAATCAGTTTAGCTATTTGCAAATAACTGGGCAAAAGATTTGAAAACTTAGAAAAAAATCCCTGGGTAAGATCTTTATGGGCCTCGTACACAGACTAAATATCAACCAAAAGTCTTCAATTTTGGCACATGTAAAAATAACATATTATTACATTCCCAACTTAGATTTTAGATGTGTTGGTCACATAGCGTGAGATCTGCAGAGTTTAAATTGGCCAAAAGTGCATAAAATTGGACTCTTTGGGCATTTTAGAGACTTTAGGGTGATCTTAAAAATAGAAAAATACAGACCTCAACTTGAAGACATAGAGAGGTAATATGTGGAAGTTATATGTGATACAGTTTAGGACTTTCAGACTTAACACCTGCAAATTACAGTTAAATGACATCCAGCAATTATGCGAGACTTTTCTATGTAAAAATTTTTCATAATTTACAAGTGCATTATATATATATCCTAATTGGTGGGCGTAAATGCAAAATTGGTATAACTAATTGGTTATTGGTTGAAAATTGGTGTACCAATTTTTTTACTTTTACATATGTCTGGAGCTTTGTTCCAGTTTGGTTATTGCCGATATTATGGGTTTTTTGGTCCCATAAAAATTCAATCAAATTTCTGACTTATTTTGATTTGTAGGAGGTGTTTGGGAAAATGGGATTATAGCATGATTGTATGGTAATATTGGTTTTTGATTGTGTATGTATTGAGTGGGTTTATATTAAAATAAGAGATAAGTAGGAATAACCTTGAGTGCATAGTTAATAGCCTATGCACTCAAGGTTATTCCAGCTTATCTCTCTTTTTTAAACATACTTTTAATATGAACTTTAAAAATTTGATTTTTAGTGTATATAAGAATAACATAATGATAGATTCTCAGCTAAAGTTGAATGTATCTATTACAGTGTAAGGCAAATCAGGTTAGCTATTTGCAAATAACTGGGCAAAAGATTTGAAAACTTAGAAAAAATCCCTGGGTAAGGTCTTTATGGGCCTCGTACACAGACTAAATATCAACCAAAAGTCTTCAATTTTGGCACATGTAAAAATAACATATTATTACATTCCCAACTTAGATTTTAGATGTGTTGGTCACATAGCGTGAGATCTGCAGAGTTTAATTTGGCCAAAAGTGCATAAAATTGGACTCTGGGCATTTTAGAGACTTTAGGGTGATCTTAAAAATAGAAAAATACAGACCTCAACTTGAAGACATAGAGAGGTAATATGTGGAAGTTATATGTGATACAGTTTAGGACTTTCAGACTTAACACCTGCAAATTACAGTTAAATGACATCAAGCAATTATGAGAGACTTTTCTATGTAAAATTTTTCATAATTTACAAGTGCATTATATATATATCCTAATTGGTGGGCGTAAATGCAAAATTGGTATAACTAATTGGTTATTGGTTGAAAATTGGTGTACCAATTTTTTTATTTTTACATATGTCTGGAGCTTTGTTCCAGTTTGGTTATTGCCGATATTATGGGTTTTTTGGTCCCATAAAAATTCAATCAAATTTCTGACTTATTTTGATTTGTAGGAGGTGTTTGGGAAAATGGGATTATAGCATGATTGTATGGTAATATTGGTTTTTGATTGTGTATGTATTGAGTGGGTTTATATTAAAATAAGAGATAAGTAGGAATAACCTTGAGTGCATAGTTAATAGCCTATGCACTCAAGGTTATTCCAGCTTATCTCTCTTTTTTAAACATACTTTTAATATGAACTTTAAAAATTTGATTTTTAGTGTATATAAGAATAACATAATGATAGATTCTCAGCTAAAGTTGAATGTATCTATTACAGTGTAAGGCAAATCAGGTTAGCTATTTGCAAATAACTGGGCAAAAGATTTGAAAACTTAGAAAAAATCCCTGGGTAAGGTCTTTATGGGCCTCGTACACAGACTAAATATCAACCAAAAGTCTTCAATTTTGGCACATGTAAAAATAACATATTATTACATTCCCAACTTAGATTTTAGATGTGTTGGTCACATAGCGTGAGATCTGCAGAGTTTAAATTGGCCAAAAGTGCATAAAATTGGACTCTTTGGGCATTTTAGAGACTTTAGGGTGATCTTAAAAATAGAAAAATACAGACCTCAACTTGAAGACATAGAGAGGTAATATGTGGAAGTTATATGTGATACAGTTTAGGACTTTCAGACTTAACACCTGCAAATTACAGTTAAATGACATCCAGCAATTATGCGAGACTTTTCTATGTAAAAATTTTTCATAATTTACAAGTGCATTATATATATATCCTAATTGGTGGGCGTAAATGCAAAATTGGTATAACTAATTGGTTATTGGTTGAAAATTGGTGTACCAATTTTTTTACTTTTACATATGTCTGGAGCTTTGTTCCAGTTTGGTTATTGCCGATATTATGGGTTTTTTGGTCCCATAAAAATTCAATCAAATTTCTGACTTATTTTGATTTGTAGGAGGTGTTTGGGAAAATGGGATTATAGCATGATTGTATGGTAATATTGGTTTTTGATTGTGTATGTATTGAGTGGGTTTATATTAAAATAAGAGATAAGTAGGAATAACCTTGAGTGCATAGTTAATAGCCTATGCACTCAAGGTTATTCCAGCTTATCTCTCTTTTTTAAACATACTTTTAATATGAACTTTAAAAATTTGATTTTTAGTGTATATAAGAATAACATAATGATAGATTCTCAGCTAAAGTTGAATGTATCTATTACAGTGTAAGGCAAATCAGTTTAGCTATTTGCAAATAACTGGGCAAAAGATTTGAAAACTTAGAAAAAAATCCCTGGGTAAGATCTTTATGGGCCTCGTACACAGACTAAATATCAACCAAAAGTCTTCAATTTTGGCACATGTAAAAATAACATATTATTACATTCCCAACTTAGATTTTAGATGTGTTGGTCACATAGCGTGAGATCTGCAGAGTTTAAATTGGCCAAAAGTGCATAAAATTGGACTCTTTGGGCATTTTAGAGACTTTAGGGTGATCTTAAAAATAGAAAAATACAGACCTCAACTTGAAGACATAGAGAGGTAATATGTGGAAGTTATATGTGATACAGTTTAGGACTTTCAGACTTAACACCTGCAAATTACAGTTAAATGACATCCAGCAATTATGCGAGACTTTTCTATGTAAAAAATTTTTCATAATTTACAAGTGCATTATATATATATCCTAATTGGTGGGCGTAAATGCAAAATTGGTATAACTAATTGGTTATTGGTTGAAAATTGGTGTACCAATTTTTTTACTTTTACATATGTCTGGAGCTTTGTTCCAGTTTGGTTATTGCCGATATTATGGGTTTTTTGGTCCCATAAAAATTCAATCAAATTTCTGACTTATTTTGATTTGTAGGAGGTGTTTGGGAAAATGGGATTATAGCATGATTGTATGGTAATATTGGTTTTTGATTGTGTATGTATTGAGTGGGTTTATATTAAAATAAGAGATAAGTAGGAATAACCTTGAGTGCATAGTTAATAGCCTATGCACTCAAGGTTATTCCAGCTTATCTCTCTTTTTTAAACATACTTTTAATATGAACTTTAAAAATTTGATTTTTAGTGTATATAAGAATAACATAATGATAGATTCTCAGCTAAAGTTGAATGTATCTATTACAGTGTAAGGCAAATCAGGTTAGCTATTTGCAAATAACTGGGCAAAAGATTTGAAAACTTAGAAAAAATCCCTGGGTAAGGTCTTTATGGGCCTCGTACACAGACTAAATATCAACCAAAAGTCTTCAATTTTGGCACATGTAAAAATAACATATTATTACATTCCCAACTTAGATTTTAGATGTGTTGGTCACATAGCGTGAGATCTGCAGAGTTTAATTTGGCCAAAAGTGCATAAAATTGGACTCTGGGCATTTTAGAGACTTTAGGGTGATCTTAAAAATAGAAAAATACAGACCTCAACTTGAAGACATAGAGAGGTAATATGTGGAAGTTATATGTGATACAGTTTAGGACTTTCAGACTTAACACCTGCAAATTACAGTTAAATGACATCAAGCAATTATGCGAGACTTTTCTATGTAAAAATTTTTCATAATTTACAAGTGCATTATATATATATCCTAATTGGTGGGCGTAAATGCAAAATTGGTATAACTAATTGGTTATTGGTTGAAAATTGGTGTACCAATTTTTTTATTTTTACATATGTCTGGAGCTTTGTTCCAGTTTGGTTATTGCCGATATTATGGGTTTTTTGGTCCCATAAAAATTCAATCAAATTTCTGACTTATTTTGATTTGTAGGAGGTGTTTGGGAAAATGGGATTATAGCATGATTGTATGGTAATATTGGTTTTTGATTGTGTATGTATTGAGTGGGTTTATATTAAAATAAGAGATAAGTAGGAATAACCTTGAGTGCATAGTTAATAGCTTATGCACTCAAGGTTATTCCAGCTTATCTCTCTTTTTTAAACATACTTTTAATATGAACTTTAAAAATTTGATTTTTAGTGTATATAAGAATAACATAATGATAGATTCTCAGCTAAAGTTGAATGTATCTATCACAGTGTAAGGCAAATCAGTTTAGCTATTTGCAAATAACTGGGCAAAAGATTTGAAAACTTAGAAAAAAATCCCTGGGTAAGATCTTTATGGGCCTCGTACACAGACTAAATATCAACCAAAAGTCTTCAATTTTGGCACATGTAAAAATAACATATTATTACATTCCCAACTTAGATTTTAGATGTGTTGGTCACATAGCGTGAGATCTGCAGAGTTTAAATTGGCCAAAAGTGCATAAAATTGGACTCTTTGGGCATTTTAGAGACTTTAGGGTGATCTTAAAAATAGAAAAATACAGACCTCAACTTGAAGACATAGAGAGGTAATATGTGGAAGTTATATGTGATACAGTTTAGGACTTTCAGACTTAACACCTGCAAATTACAGTTAAATGACATCCAGCAATTATGCGAGACTTTTCTATGTAAAAATTTTTCATAATTTACAAGTGCATTATATATATATCCTAATTGGTGGGCGTAAATGCAAAATTGGTATAACTAATTGGTTATTGGTTGAAAATTGGTGTACCAATTTTTTTACTTTTACATATGTCTGGAGCTTTGTTCCAGTTTGGTTATTGCCGATATTATGGGTTTTTTGGTCCCATAAAAATTCAATCAAATTTCTGACTTATTTTGATTTGTAGGAGGTGTTTGGGAAAATGGGATTATAGCATGATTGTATGGTAATATTGGTTTTTGATTGTGTATGTATTGAGTGGGTTTATATTAAAATAAGAGATAAGTAGGAATAACCTTGAGTGCATAGTTAATAGCCTATGCACTCAAGGTTATTCCAGCTTATCTCTCTTTTTTAAACATACTTTTAATATGAACTTTAAAAATTTGATTTTTAGTGTATATAAGAATAACATAATGATAGATTCTCAGCTAAAGTTGAATGTATCTATTACAGTGTAAGGCAAATCAGGTTAGCTATTTGCAAATAACTGGGCAAAAGATTTGAAAACTTAGAAAAAATCCCTGGGTAAGGTCTTTATGGGCCTCGTACACAGACTAAATATCAACCAAAAGTCTTCAATTTTGGCACATGTAAAAATAACATATTATTACATTCCCAACTTAGATTTTAGATGTGTTGGTCACATAGCGTGAGATCTGCAGAGTTTAATTTGGCCAAAAGTGCATAAAATTGGACTCTGGGCATTTTAGAGACTTTAGGGTGATCTTAAAAATAGAAAAATACAGACCTCAACTTGAAGACATAGAGAGGTAATATGTGGAAGTTATATGTGATACAGTTTAGGACTTTCAGACTTAACACCTGCAAATTACAGTTAAATGACATCAAGCAATTATGAGAGACTTTTCTATGTAAAATTTTTCATAATTTACAAGTGCATTATATATATATCCTAATTGGTGGGCGTAAATGCAAAATTGGTATAACTAATTGGTTATTGGTTGAAAATTGGTGTACCAATTTTTTTATTTTTACATATGTCTGGAGCTTTGTTCCAGTTTGGTTATTGCCGATATTATGGGTTTTTTGGTCCCATAAAAATTCAATCAAATTTCTGACTTATTTTGATTTGTAGGAGGTGTTTGGGAAAATGGGATTATAGCATGATTGTATGGTAATATTGGTTTTTGATTGTGTATGTATTGAGTGGGTTTATATTAAAATAAGAGATAAGTAGGAATAACCTTGAGTGCATAGTTAATAGCCTATGCACTCAAGGTTATTCCAGCTTATCTCTCTTTTTTAAACATACTTTTAATATGAACTTTAAAAATTTGATTTTTAGTGTATATAAGAATAACATAATGATAGATTCTCAGCTAAAGTTGAATGTATCTATTACAGTGTAAGGCAAATCAGGTTAGCTATTTGCAAATAACTGGGCAAAAGATTTGAAAACTTAGAAAAAATCCCTGGGTAAGGTCTTTATGGGCCTCGTACACAGACTAAATATCAACCAAAAGTCTTCAATTTTGGCACATGTAAAAATAACATATTATTACATTCCCAACTTAGATTTTAGATGTGTTGGTCACATAGCGTGAGATCTGCAGAGTTTAATTTGGCCAAAAGTGCATAAAATTGGACTCTGGGCATTTTAGAGACTTTAGGGTGATCTTAAAAATAGAAAAATACAGACCTCAACTTGAAGACATAGAGAGGTAATATGTGGAAGTTATATGTGATACAGTTTAGGACTTTCAGACTTAACACCTGCAAATTACAGTTAAATGACATCCAGCAATTATGCGAGACTTTTCTATGTAAAAATTTTTCATAATTTACAAGTGTATTATATATATATCCTAATTGGTGGGCGTAAATGCAAAATTGGTATAACTAATTGGTTATTGGTTGAAAATTGGTGTACCAATTTTTTTACTTTTACATATGTCTGGAGCTTTGTTCCAGTTTGGTTATTGCCGATATTATGGGTTTTTTGGTCCCATAAAAATTCAATCAAATTTCTGACTTATTTTGATTTGTAGGAGGTGTTTGGGAAAATGGGATTATAGCATGATTGTATGGTAATATTGGTTTTTGATTGTGTATGTATTGAGTGGGTTTATATTAAAATAAGAGATAAGTAGGAATAACCTTGAGTGCATAGTTAATAGCCTATGCACTCAAGGTTATTCCAGCTTATCTCTCTTTTTTAAACATACTTTTAATATGAACTTTAAAAATTTGATTTTTAGTGTATATAAGAATAACATAATGATAGATTCTCAGCTAAAGTTGAATGTATCTATTACAGTGTAAGGCAAATCAGGTTAGCTATTTGCAAATAACTGGGCAAAAGATTTGAAAACTTAGAAAAAATCCCTGGGTAAGGTCTTTATGGGCCTCGTACACAGACTAAATATCAACCAAAAGTCTTCAATTTTGGCACATGTAAAAATAACATATTATTACATTCCCAACTTAGATTTTAGATGTGTTGGTCACATAGCGTGAGATCTGCAGAGTTTAATTTGGCCAAAAGTGCATAAAATTGGACTCTGGGCATTTTAGAGACTTTAGGGTGATCTTAAAAATAGAAAAATACAGACCTCAACTTGAAGACATAGAGAGGTAATATGTGGAAGTTATATGTGATACAGTTTAGGACTTTCAGACTTAACACCTGCAAATTACAGTTAAATGACATCAAGCAATTATGCGAGACTTTTCTATGTAAAAATTTTTCATAATTTACAAGTGCATTATATATATATCCTAATTGGTGGGCGTAAATGCAAAATTGGTATAACTAATTGGTTATTGGTTGAAAATTGGTGTACCAATTTTTTTATTTTTACATATGTCTGGAGCTTTGTTCCAGTTTGGTTATTGCCGATATTATGGGTTTTTTGGTCCCATAAAAATTCAATCAAATTTCTGACTTATTTTGATTTGTAGGAGGTGTTTGGGAAAATGGGATTATAGCATGATTGTATGGTAATATTGGTTTTTGATTGTGTATGTATTGAGTGGGTTTATATTAAAATAAGAGATAAGTAGGAATAACCTTGAGTGCATAGTTAATAGCTTATGCACTCAAGGTTATTCCAGCTTATCTCTCTTTTTTAAACATACTTTTAATATGAACTTTAAAAATTTGATTTTTAGTGTATATAAGAATAACATAATGATAGATTCTCAGCTAAAGTTGAATGTATCTATTACAGTGTAAGGCAAATCAGTTTAGCTATTTGCAAATAACTGGGCAAAAGATTTGAAAACTTAGAAAAAAATCCCTGGGTAAGATCTTTATGGGCCTCGTACACAGACTAAATATCAACCAAAAGTCTTCAATTTTGGCACATGTAAAAATAACATATTATTACATTCCCAACTTAGATTTTAGATGTGTTGGTCACATAGCGTGAGATCTGCAGAGTTTAATTTGGCCAAAAGTGCATAAAATTGGACTCTGGGCATTTTAGAGACTTTAGGGTGATCTTAAAAATAGAAAAATACAGACCTCAACTTGAAGACATAGAGAGGTAATATGTGGAAGTTATATGTGATACAGTTTAGGACTTTCAGACTTAACACCTGCAAATTACAGTTAAATGACATCCAGCAATTATGCGAGACTTTTCTATGTAAAAATTTTTCATAATTTACAAGTGTATTATATATATATCCTAATTGGTGGGCGTAAATGCAAAATTGGTATAACTAATTGGTTATTGGTTGAAAATTGGTGTACCAATTTTTTTACTTTTACATATGTCTGGAGCTTTGTTCCAGTTTGGTTATTGCCGATATTATGGGTTTTTTGGTCCCATAAAAATTCAATCAAATTTCTGACTTATTTTGATTTGTAGGAGGTGTTTGGGAAAATGGGATTATAGCATGATTGTATGGTAATATTGGTTTTTGATTGTGTATGTATTGAGTGGGTTTATATTAAAATAAGAGATAAGTAGGAATAACCTTGAGTGCATAGTTAATAGCCTATGCACTCAAGGTTATTCCAGCTTATCTCTCTTTTTTAAACATACTTTTAATATGAACTTTAAAAATTTGATTTTTAGTGTATATAAGAATAACATAATGATAGATTCTCAGCTAAAGTTGAATGTATCTATTACAGTGTAAGGCAAATCAGGTTAGCTATTTGCAAATAACTGGGCAAAAGATTTGAAAACTTAGAAAAAATCCCTGGGTAAGGTCTTTATGGGCCTCGTACACAGACTAAATATCAACCAAAAGTCTTCAATTTTGGCACATGTAAAAATAACATATTATTACATTCCCAACTTAGATTTTAGATGTGTTGGTCACATAGCGTGAGATCTGCAGAGTTTAATTTGGCCAAAAGTGCATAAAATTGGACTCTGGGCATTTTAGAGACTTTAGGGTGATCTTAAAAATAGAAAAATACAGACCTCAACTTGAAGACATAGAGAGGTAATATGTGGAAGTTATATGTGATACAGTTTAGGACTTTCAGACTTAACACCTGCAAATTACAGTTAAATGACATCAAGCAATTATGCGAGACTTTTCTATGTAAAAATTTTTCATAATTTACAAGTGCATTATATATATATCCTAATTGGTGGGCGTAAATGCAAAATTGGTATAACTAATTGGTTATTGGTTGAAAATTGGTGTACCAATTTTTTTATTTTTACATATGTCTGGAGCTTTGTTCCAGTTTGGTTATTGCCGATATTATGGGTTTTTTGGTCCCATAAAAATTCAATCAAATTTCTGACTTATTTTGATTTGTAGGAGGTGTTTGGGAAAATGGGATTATAGCATGATTGTATGGTAATATTGGTTTTTGATTGTGTATGTATTGAGTGGGTTTATATTAAAATAAGAGATAAGTAGGAATAACCTTGAGTGCATAGTTAATAGCTTATGCACTCAAGGTTATTCCAGCTTATCTCTCTTTTTTAAACATACTTTTAATATGAACTTTAAAAATTTGATTTTTAGTGTATATAAGAATAACATAATGATAGATTCTCAGCTAAAGTTGAATGTATCTATTACAGTGTAAGGCAAATCAGTTTAGCTATTTGCAAATAACTGGGCAAAAGATTTGAAAACTTAGAAAAAAATCCCTGGGTAAGATCTTTATGGGCCTCGTACACAGACTAAATATCAACCAAAAGTCTTCAATTTTGGCACATGTAAAAATAACATATTATTACATTCCCAACTTAGATTTTAGATGTGTTGGTCACATAGCGTGAGATCTGCAGAGTTTAAATTGGCCAAAAGTGCATAAAATTGGACTCTTTGGGCATTTTAGAGACTTTAGGGTGATCTTAAAAATAGAAAAATACAGACCTCAACTTGAAGACATAGAGAGGTAATATGTGGAAGTTATATGTGATACAGTTTAGGACTTTCAGACTTAACACCTGCAAATTACAGTTAAATGACATCCAGCAATTATGCGAGACTTTTCTATGTAAAAATTTTTCATAATTTACAAGTGCATTATATATATATCCTAATTGGTGGGCGTAAATGCAAAATTGGTATAACTAATTGGTTATTGGTTCAAAATTGGTTTACCAATTTTTTTATTTTTACATATGTCTGGAGCTTTGTTCCAGTTTGGTCATTGCCAATATTATGGGTTTTTTGGTCCCATAAAAATTCAATCAAATTTCTGACTTATTTTGATTTGTAGAAGGTGTTTGGGAAAATGGGATTATATAGCATGATTGTATGGTAATATTGGTTTTTGATCGTGTATGTATTGAGTGGGTTTATATTAAAATAAGAGATAAGTAGGAATAACCTTGAGTGCATAGTTAATAGCCTATGCACTCAAGGTTATTCCAGCTTATCTCTCTTTTTTAAACATACTTTTAATATGAACTTTAAAAATTTGATTTTTAGTGTATATAAGAATAACATAATGATAGATTCTCAGCTGAAGTTGAATGTATCTATTACAGTGTAAGGCAAATCAGGTTAGCTATTTGCAAATAACTGGGCAAAAGATTTGAAAACTTAGAAAAAAATCCCTGGGTAAGGTCTAGGGGTGTTGCGGTAGCAATTTTTTCCTTCCGGTTTCCCGTTTTTCACTTCCCGGTCGGTTACCGGTTAACCGTCTCTTATTTGAGAAAACATGAGAACCAAATACTTTCCATACTGTAAAAACAGGAATTCTAACATAACACAGATGTGTTCTCGAATCTGATTGGCTAAACCACGAAATATATAGTTTCTGCAAATTATCGCTAATTATGACTTTGGTATTACAGTAAAAAGCAAATAAAAGTGGATTATGACACTTATTTTGTGTGTAAGGTTAGTAAAGTTTCTTTAAATTGAAGTATAAGCGGAAAACCGGTAGCTGCATATTTGACGGTTTGCAGTAATTTATTTACCGTACCGACGATACCGGTACTACCACAACACCCCTAGTAAGGTCTTTATGGGCCTCGTACACAGACTAAATATCAACCAAAAGTCTTCAATTTTGGCACATGTAAAAATAACATATTATTACATTCCCAACTTAGATTTTAGATGTGTTGGTCACAAAGCGTGAGATCTGCAGAGTTTAATTTGGCCAAGAGTGCATAAAATTGGACTCTAGGCATTTTAGAGACTTTAGGGTGATCTTAAAAATAAAAAAAATACAGACCTCAACTTGAAGACATAGAGAGGTAATATGTGGAAGTTATATGTGATACAGTTTAGGACTTTCAGACTTAACACCTGCAAATTACAGTTAAATGACATCAAGCAATTATGCGAGACTTTTCTATGTAAAAATTTTTCATAATTTACAAGTGCATTATATATATATCCTAATTGGTGGGTGTAAATGCAAAATTGGTATAACTAATTGGTTATTGGTTCAAAATTGGTGTACCAATTTTTTTATTTTTACATATGTCTGGAGCTTTGTTCCAGTTTGGTCATTGCCGATATTATGGGTTTTTTGGTCCCATAAAAATTCAATCAAATTTCTGACTTATTTTGATTTGTAGGAGGTGTTTGGGAAAATGGGATTATAGCATGATTGTATGGTAATATTGGTTTTTGATTGTGTATGTATTGAGTGGGTTTATATTAAAATAAGAGATAAGTAGGAATAACCTTGAGTGCATAGTTAATAGCCTATGCACTCAAGGTTATTCCAGCTTATCTCTCTTTTTTAAACATACTTTTAATATGAACTTTAAAAATTTGATTTTTAGTGTATATAAGAATAACATAATGATAGATTCTCAGCTAAAGTTGAATGTATCTATTACAGTGTAAGGCAAAACAGGTTAGCTATTTGCAAATAACTGGGCAAAAGATTTGAAAACTTAGAAAAATATCCCTGGGTAAGGTCTTTATGGGCCTCGTACACAGACTAAATATCAACCAAAAGTATTCAATTTTGGCACATGTAAAAATAACATATTATTACATTCCCAACTTAGATTTTAGATGTGTTGGTCACATAGCGTGAGATCTGCAGAGTTTAAATTGGCCAAAAGTCCATAAAATTGGACTCTTTGGGCATTTTAGAGACTTTAGGGTGATCTTAAAAATAGAAAAATACAGACCTCAACTTGAAGACATAGAAAGATAATATGTACTAGTTATATCTTGTACAGTTTGAGACTGGTCATACTTACCATCTGTAAACAACAGAATATTTGAAAACATTCTTAAAAAGTCCATGAATGTGGTCTTTTTGGTCTTAAACATATTTTTAACAAGAACTTTAAAATTAGATTTTTAGTGTATATAAGGATAACATATTGATGGGATCTCAGTTGAGGTTAAATGTATCTATCACAGTGTAAGGCAAATCAGTTTAACTATTTGTGAATTACAAAGAAAAATATTTGAAAAAATCCCTGTGTGAGGTCTTTATGGGCCTCAAACACAGACTGAATATAAAGTAAAAAGTCTTCAATTTTGGTACATATAACCACAGCATATTACTCTATTCCTAACTTAGATTTTAGCTGCGTTAGTCATATAACCTTAGAGCTATAGGGTTTATAGTGGCCCATAGTGTATAAAACTGGTCTCTGTGGGCATTTTAGAGACTTTAAGATGACCTTAAAATTAAAAATACAAATTTCAAATTAAAGACATAAAAAGGTAATATGTAGAAGTTATATCTCAATCAGTTTTAGGCTGGTCAGACTTAACACCTGCAAATTACAGTGCAAAATTTATGAGAGATTTAGTAGAAAGTCCCAGAATGGAGTCTGTATAGGCACAATACATAGTTTTACCATGAACTGTAAATTTCGATTTTTGACATATTCTAAAGGAACATATTAATTTGTTCTTGGTTAAGTTAGTTATATCTAGTTCAATTTTAGGCAAGCGAGACTTACTATTTGGAAATTACAGTCCAAAATATGTGAATAAGTTAGAAAACATCCCTGACTGGGCTCTCTTTATGAGATCAATACACATACTACGTATCAACTAAAAGTCTTCAATTTTGGCACATGCAAAAATTACATAGTATTGTATTGCCACATGAAATTTAAAAGACCAATAGCCTATAGCCTTTTACTAAAGTACTCTGCATATCTGTTCAAAATGTCATCTGTAATGTTGAAATTTGGAAATCAGTCTGGGGACAGTGATGATCATGGACCAGATTTAAGCATTACATATGGGTGAATGAAACTTATTCTTCTATGGGACTGTGGTACTTTACACAAACAATGACGTTACGTGTAAATCATTAAACTTAGAACTGTCAAAATTAATCAATAATGCTGAAATTTACACAGCAGGTTTGTGGCAATAAGAAAATGGAACAGATTTAAGCATTATTTTGGATGCTGAAGTCCTATTAACCCCTTGAGACTGTGAAAGTACTCTGAAGAACTATTTGACTGAACAGTTATGTGCACCTGTAAATGCTAAAATTTTGATATCATATTTGCAGCATTTACAAATATGAAACTGGTTTAAGCATAAAATGTAGGTGTTGAGTTCTGGTTAAAAACCCATAGTCTATGCCCAAAGTGTATGGCACCCGTTTGGTAGGTGTGTCAAAAATTTATCTATAATGCTGAAATTGGAAAGGTTTAAAGCTTACTGTTGGTTTTTATATAAATGAGATCAATGTACAAAACTTACCTGTTTTCATCTTCCTTTCCTTTTGGATACATTGCAGCAGATTGTCCCATGCTTTTGACTTGTCCTGACAAACACAATAGTTGCTGCCCCCTTCGTATGGTATATGGCTTTTGTACACTGTCATGCGTCAAAATTACCATTCAGACTTTATCTGCAGTAGAATTTGAAGAAGTAAACTATCATTGGGATGACTTAAGATGTGGAAGTTGACCTAATGGTTATGTTATAGGAGCTATGTAGCAGCTTCTGTTGCCAATAGGGATTTGCTTATAGGGAAGACCTCCAGGTCAGGGGCCTGTAAATGGACACACTTGTTAAGTAGGAAACTAAATAATACTTAATTGCAATGCAATGGCACTTTTACTAAAGAATTAAACAGCATCATTTTCATGTACTCGTTACACTGTCAGTAGTCGTTACACTGTCATGAGAGATTCCCTCCAGAGCATATGTTTCAATTGAAATGTCTCAATCATTGTAAAATTTAGGTAAGTTACACATCACCGTACAGTACAACACTTCAATAACTTTGTTTTATACAATAATGATAACTTTATAGTTAGTTGGATGTAAAGAACTGAGGCACTACATAACTGAATCTTAAAGAAAGGGTCGGAGTTGTCTTTAAATTTTAGGGTTTTTATAAAAAAATTTAACCAACAGGAAACTAAGGTTTTGATTTACACAAGGGTTTGCTCACTTAGAGTTAACTAAGAGCTACGTTATTCATTAACAGAATGAAGGCTTTGACTTACAAGCCCTCTGATCTACAATTTGGAGATGATAAATATCTTAGTTTGGATTTTCTAAACAGTAACTTGAGGCTACCTTAACTTTTTAATATTTAATTTGAAAAAGTATTGCAATTATGGAAAATTTTAAAAATGTAATTACTTAAAGGTAGCTTTATAAGCTACAACCTTACCATGTGAAACTAAGGTCTTTCCCTGATTTATGCAGGCACCCTGGCCAACTCAAGTAAAATAGGCGTAGATATGTACTAGGATACCTTAACTGTGAGGTGACCTTGTTGGCGACAAAGAATGCCAAAAAGTTTTTATCATTGCCTTCAGCTGTAATCTAGTGGGGGATATGGTGGGAATCTCCTTAGTTCAACAAGGTAAGATTGTAGCTTATAAAATGTACATTTAAGTAATTAAATTATCAATTTTATTGCGCTACAATCGTTTACCATGTGGAACTAAGTGTTGAATCCAACCGCCTACATGGAACTAAGTGTTGAACCCAACCGCTAGCGGTTGGATTACACAGCCAAGACTGGAAGTGCTACATGAATTTTTCTTGTGATTTGTATAAATATTATATTAAAGTACCAATATTAGATTAAAGTACCAGTTTGAGTCCCAATTACAGAAAACAAGTTAAAAGAAGTACTGTAAAAAGCCAAAAAACTAAAGTAAAAAATAGGAGACAGTACCATTACTGTCTGGATATCTAGATTTCTGAAAGAAGTAAGTGCAGCCTACGCTCACTTGCATTTTTTTTTTGGTAGCCGAAGTGCTTCGTTATCTATGAATACAAGCCCAAGGCTTGGGAGATCCCTGGTAATACAAATTGCTTCTCATGATTCGATATGAAACTATAATTAACAATGGGATTATGTGGGTCACCTTGAGAGACAAATAATAATATTAAATATACACTTTAAAGAAGGAAAATTGACTTTACCAGATATCCTGAGGAGATAATCCTTGTACCTGAAGGTCCTGAAAGTTAGACTCTAGCAGGCTTTGTTGTAGTGGCTGTGCCTCCCCCCTTTTCTTTTTTCACATTTTCCCCTCCACAAATGAAACCTGTCCCAGGTTCTTACTGGTTCACATTAACCAGCACCACTGACTATCTTCTGTGTGATTAATCCACCCACACTAGCCAGTATCTCATTTGGGGCTCCAAATGTCATAGGACAAGGTCACCAGGGGACTCGAACCCACAACCTCATATTCACGAGGCCCACACTCTACCAGGTGAGCTATAAGGGAAATCCCTACTAGCCAAGCCAGTAGTAGTGATTTTATCACTTCTTGGGTTCCGTCACATGAGGATGACCAATATGAGGGGAAGAATCTATAACTTGTCGAGTGCCTACTAGTGGACCCAGGTACACATTCTTGTCATTGACCAAGTCAGGTCTTTTAGGTAAAAAATTTGTGAAAGTATTTTGCCTTTTCCAGTTACAAGCTTTCATGATTTGATCCACCAAAACCCCAGCATAAAAAGCCTTAGAGTCCATAAAGACCCTGATATTATGAGCTTTTACCTGAACCAGGTCCAAGGCTTGTTGATCCGCTTGTTTTGAATATAAAAGTAGTGTGTTTTAACCAGGAATAGATAGTAGTGGATCAAATGTCTGAGATATTCATTTCTTAGAGGAAATAATGAGTAGGGATCGAGAAACTCTCTGGTCTTTGGTGGAATCCAGATAGTACCTCAGGACCCATACTGTTTGCAACCCAGGCTTGGATTTCATTGTGGCGCTTGCCAGAGACCAAAGCTAACAAAAAAGCAGTTTTAAGGGTAAGGATGTTTGAGGTTTCTGTCTTTCAAAGGTTAAAAGGTTGCTTTCATGAGCTCATTAAAAACAGTGGAAAGGTTCCACCTTTGTAAGTTTCTGGAACTCTTGGGCTGATCCCTGTTAAAGCTGGAAAGTAACCTGGTAAGATCTGAACTTTGAGAGATATAGAGCCCCACCGGGCCAAAGGAGTCAACAATGGCAGTACTCTAACTGTCAATGGTTCATGGGCACCTGTTTAAGTCTTGGTACAGGTACATGAAAAAGTCTAAGACTTGTTTCACAGAAAGTATGGCAAATAGTTCTATATCACGAGTGAACCATATTTGACCGATCTGTTTGAACACCTTTGGATGAAGTGACTATTTTGTTGATTGGGTCTGATTTGACCTGGACAGTGAGTCACATTTAGGCACCCTGGAATGTGCCTGGCTCATAGGGTTATTTTGTAATGATGATACCAAGTCATGAGAGTACACATCTCTGTTGAGTGGGTTCCTTCCTGTTTGTTTATGTAGACTTCAACTGTTGAGTTGTCTGCAGCTACCAACACAGTCTGATTTTGACACTGGTCTATGAACCATTTCAGGTCAAGGCAGACCGCCTTTAGTTCTAGAACATTTTTGTGTAGCCTTTTTCCCTGACTGACCACATACCTTTTACTGAGTCTTGCTCTAAGTGAGTGCCCAACCTACGTTTGATTTGGATATTGTGATCTTTTGGACGAAAGTCTGAGTCCTTCAGTACATTGACAGGGTTTTGCCACCATTTTAGATGAACTGAAATGATCTCTGACCAAGGAAGGCGGGTGTCCAGTGACTGAAGACATCTCCAGTGATCCTGGAGATGCCACTGAAAGGGTCTCATGTGAAAGTGACCTTCTGGAACCATCTTCTCTCTTGAGGCGAACAACCCAGTTAGCGACATCAAACATCTTGACGTCAGTGGGCTTTGACTTTATTTGTAGGATCAAATCCTAGAGTATGAGCCATCTGTCTCAAGTGAGTGTAACAAAGGCCAAATCTAGGTGGTATTCATAGTCCATGAATGAAAACACCTGAGTGGGTTTGAGTTTGGACTTCTCTTAATTGACAATCCATCCTAAGGACTGGGTTAGGTCCACCACAATCTGTTTGTTCAGTTGTGGATCTTCCTGACATTGGGCCCTGATAAGCCAATCATCCAGGTATTCGTGAAGTCTGATCCCTCTGATGTGAGCCATAAACTTTACTTCTCTTACTATCATTGTAAAGATTTCTGGGACCGTGGATATGCCAAAAGGCAGAGGTAAACTGGAAAATTAGAGATATGAGGCTGAACCGAAGGTACTTCCTTGAGGCTGGGTGGATGGGGATATGGAGATAGGCATCCGAGAGGCCTATTTAAGATGCCCATTCCCCTGAAATAAGAGAGGTCCTGATAGTATTTCCATTTTGAACTTTTCGACTACTAGAAAAGAATTTAGTCTGCTGAGGTCTATGACTGGCCTCCAATTTTATGAGGCTTTGGAACTAAAAACAGGCGACTGTAAAACCTAAGAGACCATACATTTTCCATCCTTTTAATTGTGTTCTTGCTCAGGAAAGACTGGATACAAGAAGCCAGAGCTAGGTCTTTCTGATGGGTCTTGTATCCTGAGAGAATCAGGGGATGTCTGGCTAATTTTGGTTTCGTGATGAACATAACCATTTGTAATATTGTTTTACACATTGTTTGAGCCCTTTTCTTTTAGGTAGTCTCTCCTGAAAGATTGGAGGCAACCTCATACTGATGGACTGAATGAGGCTAGGTAGGCATTGGGAAGAGGGTTTCCTCACCCTGTGCCCCTGCGGTGAGGTAAAAAAGACCTTTGTTGCCTCTTGTGTTCCAGTTCCCCCTGCCTGAGGAAAACGATTGGTTACTGCTTGGACTGAATCGTCCCCTTTGGGATGTTTCCTGTTGGAGCCTCTTTTTTGTTGTGGTGGGGACCATGAATGGGCTGATTTTGATAGGGCTTGAAGCCCTGAGTGTTCTTAGGGATGTCTTTTAAAGAAGGAACTCCATAGTGTACAGTTTCCTCTGCAGCATGTGCGATAAAGCCTTACTTTGGCAGGCTAAAGTTCTCTGCTGAATATGGATCATCCTATCCAGGATAAATATATAATCACGTTTTTTCATAACCATTTTCGGGATTTGCCCCTTTTTGAATTTGAGTTATGACCCATATGGAAGTAGCCTTGGCACTGTCTCTGCAGCTTTCCATAACAAGTTTGCACTCAAAGATGATCTGATTAAAGGCAGCCGAAAAATTGAGGTGCTCAAACTCTTAGACTACCTGCCTGAGGACTTTACCCATCGAAGTTCCTGGGGGTTTAGGAGAGATACAGATTTTTGCAAAATCTGTGTTGATTTCCTACATCTTTTCTTCAAGGCAGGAATGACCCAACTTACACCACTTTGCAGTGGAGGGAGGTGATTTAATGAATTTTCCTTCAGGGAGATTCGCAGCTTTCAAATCTTGCTCAAATTTTTATACAGCCTCTTTGAGAGTAGGACTAGCTTGGAGCATAGCTGAAGGACCCCACATTGAGGCTGAGGAAACTGGCATACTGTCCCTGGGGTCAGGGATATTAAAGACCTGTCTAAAAGTTTCAATATCCTCAGTGTACTGTGAGGACAAGTCCGACATATCTACCTCCCTAAAAAAGATGGTGTCTGGGTTAAGTTGGGTTTTAGGCTCAGTTAAGTCCTTATGTTTGAGGTCCCAGAAAGTCATGGGTTTATGGGCCTCTTTGGACTCCCTATGTCTCTTACAGTTTCTTCACCTGTAGAGGATTTTGTTTGAGGGTGTAGGTCTGGCTCCTCCGAAGAGGAGCTTACATATTTGCGAGACTTGTGTCCCCTCTTGTCAGAATGTTTCTTAGGTTTTGCCCCTTGATTATGATAGCTAGGGTCCGATTCAGGACCTGAGTGAGGTTCAAGACTTGCCCTCAGACATGATGAAACAGAAGGGAAGGTTAAACAAATTTTTCTTCTATAGACTCCCTCAGCCACTGATAATTCTGAGCTCTCTGATCAAAATCCGAGGCATGACTTGTGCTACGGTATGGGTCTGATTCAGTGATCTGATCCACCACTGAATCCGATGGAGGTTTTGATATTGTTGCACTCTGAGTTTTAATTTGGTTGTGAAGGGATTTTAGTTGTTGTGGCAGCTTATTGAAGGCTTCTAAAATAGAAGTCTGAAAAATGCCCATTTCTTGTTTCATTTGTAATTGTATTTTAGTGTTGAGAGATTTCCCAATTCTTTTTTGTAGGGCAGTGCCCAGAGTAGGTGGAACTGGCTGGGGAGATTGTAATGACAAAGCCTCCAAACCTAGCTGTTGGGGCTTGGGAGTGCCAGAATGAACATTAGATGGTTTTGGAGGAGAATTATAGTATAGCTATACTGATTCCTCCAGTTCTTCCCAAGAACCCGAGAAGACCTCCCTCTCCGGGTCACCAAAGATTTCTAACTCGTCTTTGGATGCGTCAGATTTCTGGCTCCTTTTAATATACGGCTTAAGATTCATGATTTTGAATGGTTGTTCCTCAGAAAAAGGAACTGCACAGCAAGCCAGTGACACAGGCATCGTCTCCCCTACCTGCTTCTCTGCAGGAGGGGCAGTAGTTCTGTAAGTAAAAGTTGTGACAGAGACGACACTTCAGAGAAAGCAGTTTGTTAAGTTTATGTCTTTGGGACAACGACATTCTAGCTAGAAAGGAAACGAGGCAACGGATCGAGAAAAAAAGGAAAGAATGTTTTATCAGTCAATGAAAAGAAGGAAGTCATCTCCTTTGTTGCTATCGAGGTCAACTCACAGTTAAGGTACTCTGGTATATATCTACGCTTATTTTTCTTGAGTTGGCCAGGGTACCTATGGCAGCAGAGAAAGCACCTAGTTCCACACGGTAAGCTATTGTAGCGCAATAAAAATTCAATTTCATTAACAGCGCAACTCTTGTGTTTGTGGTATCATCATCAATTATAAAAAACATTTTAATACAGCAGAACCTCTATTATCGTAACTTATATTGTCCAAATATTCAATTTTAATTAAACAGGTCTACTCTCCTGAATTTTTTTATTTTATGAACAATCCATTATGAGAAACATAATCTCACTTTTTCCACATGTACGGGAGTGTTGCAGTATTACAGGTCAATTTTAGTGACTCCCTCATCAATTTTTGCAATAAAGAAATTTCTTTTATTCCAATTTCATTATCACTATATAAGTATATTTTATTTTGTAAATCTATTTCTGTTTTCCAAGGTTTATAATTTCCTATTGTTTTATTTCTAAACTATAATTTCTTTAATTAAAAGCCTACTCTCGTTAAACCCCAGCTTTGTTTTTTTGATAAAATAATAAGCCAAAATATGTTTTATATCAATATAATCTGTGACAACTGACGATATACATGAAATTTGGGGACTGTGTAGTTAGTGTGTTAAAATGCTTTAATAAATTACCTTACCCTCAATATAACAACCACCTTATTAGGTTTTAAATCAGAATCAGGGGCGGATCCAACTTTTATGTAAGGTGGGGGTTCACATCGAGTAAGGTAGGGGTTCACATCAGACATATTATAACTAAGGGGGTCGGGGGGCATGCGTCCCTGGAAAAAAATTAATTTTTGGTAAAAATAGAGTGCATTTCCTGTAAATTTAACACCACTGTCAAGAAATAATTTTGTACTTTGGGTTCAACCCCTTTACATTATTTTTCAAGGGGGGTTCGAACCCCCTGAACCCCCCCCCCCCCCCCCGCCCCACCTGGATCCGCTAGTGACAATGTGCATTTGATTGTACCTATTCATTAAATATTATAACAAAGCACCAACTGTGATCGGTCCTTGAGTGTTAATTTAAATTTATTTCTCGCTCGTGACACATATCACTTTAAAGATGGTTCTAGTTTTGGACATTTTTGTATTTCTTTTCAGTGAAGCTCATGTTTATCATTTACAACACATAAACATCCATTATCCAGTATTTCATTTTCTGAAAAGTCAAATGTACTGTTCCACTCTCCTAAATTTACAATAACCTGTTTTACACAAAACACAATCTGACTCCATAATATCAGTTCTGTTGTATAACTAGTAATTATATTGTGTTAATTCTATATATGCATACGTTGTGAAAGACATCAATCTGATTTTAAAGATTTTAAAGTTTGTTGACAGAAACCCAAATCTCCAATTTGTGTTTTTGGAAGACATATATTTGCATTAAATTATTAAAAACTGCACAATTGTACAAGTGTTTATGATGTTATTGCTCAGGCCTAATTGAAATACCATGCACATCATGATGTTTTGATTCATAATTCTAATGTTAAATCAAAGTTTCTCGGTTTTGTAATGTATTTCAATTTTGTCAAAATATGCCTGGTTTTATGGTGGTCAAGTGTTTTCTGTTTTCAAATGTTCAAATGTATGAGCAAAGAAAATACTTGATGGATAAGGTTTCGTTCTTAGGTATTTGATATGCAATCAGTAATGCACAATATCTGTTCTACAAAACACAATTTATGATGTCTGTGTACCTATATAGGTGAATTGAAAGATCATTTCCACAATAGTAAATCACAAATCATCTTAGCTTAAATATTCAATGAATATTTACAAAAAGAACTGGAAAGAAAGTTTTTTGCAAATACAAAGTCAAAGCATCCCACAGCAAATATTGTGTATAATGGTACAAAAATGGTAAAGATAAAGGCTAGTACAAATGGGGTTGATAGCAGTGGTACACAGCAAAGGGGGTTCAGGAAAAAGTGACAGAAAAAGATGGGGCACAGGAAGAAAGGGGCACACATTTTTTTATTTTTTGGAAAGGGGAAAAGGGAGCACAATAATTTTTTATAAATTTAAATTCATGGACCTGTCACAATATTATTGAAGGTGCACAAGACACAAAAATCCGAACCCATAAAGTAGCTCAAAGCATTCATTATAGCTGTGTAAATAGTTGTTTCTTTCCCTATATTTTTTTCACATTTCCTTCAATTATGAAAAACTTTCTGTTTATAAAATTTTTACCTCATTATTTGTAAAACCTTAAAAATGAAGAAAAAATATGTAAACAGTGGTTCACTGACACTGTTATCTTTACAGAGCATAAAAATTGCCCCAATAAAGTTTGATTAAAGTTTTGTGCTAAGCCTGTTTATTTTAGCTGATTTTTGTGTAAAACATTAAAACATATATTGTGCCTCCTTTTTCCCTCTTTCCAAAGAAAAACTTCCTTTTTTTCCTGTGTACCCCTTTTCTGTGTCCCTTTTTTCTTTGATTCGTTAGTGGTAGTTGAAAAATTTAAAGTGTAAATTAAAATTTTATAAGTTAACAACTAAAGTATAACACATATGTTTGGCACAAGCCAGCCCTGCTAAACGTCAGAAAAAGTTGTCCTACTCTGGCCAGACTGCTATCATCTCATACACTCACCAGGTGGCTAATGCCTCCCCCACTCTCTAGGTGGCTGTCACACAACTTCATCTTTTGTTAAAAGTCAACCACCCAATTTGGTTTACAATACATTGAAATTGTGGGGATGGCAGGGTGGGATACTTTCATCGGTTACGTAATATGTTAATTTAATTTACCATTTAAATTTTCTGATCTACTGTGTTAATATATCTTGCCTAACAGACTACACAAAATTATTTAGTCACACAAAACACCCATTCTTTTGAGAATGGGTTGACGGGAAAAAACAGATTAGCCCTGGGATTCCAAACGAGAGAGTGACAGTGGCAAAAGAAGAGACCATTGGACTCCCTTCCAAAGGGCCCAGGTAAACAAGCTTTATTCAAAGAAAAAGTATAACAAGGAATCACTTTTTAAGACATATGCAATTTACTCAACTACGACATAATAAAGGTACCTGTTACACACTTACACACTTGATGCTTCAATATACTAGTATTATAGTTTATGAAAAAGTAGATGAACAACACTTGCAAAAGAAATTGCGTAGCTGCAATACTTTTGAAGATACAAGCCATTTACTCATTAGGTAAATGCTAAAAAAGTGTGAAAGTAGCTATAACTCACTTAGCTATGGAAATAGACTTCCAAACTTATGACCACATTGTAGCTATTGTAAAAGCAGCTGAACCAAGTATTAAAAAATACTCTATATGCAACAGTTTTAAAGTTATGCATGATTTTATTAATTATGGACGGTAATGATTATTGCATAGCTGAGTAATAGGTACTTTGAGGTTCTCACTGTTGAGTAAATCACTTGTAGCTTCAAAACTATTGCATTCAGAGTATTTTGTTGAAATATGTTATTCACCTACTTTTGGCAGAACTAGTGACATCCTTATTGAAATCCTTCCTGAAAGAGACAAAAACCAGCTCACTGTTGCTTCAATGGCTATGGGTTTTATCTAGATAGTACCAGAGGGTTTGACTGTGCAGAGTGATTGGTCCTGTTTCAATGACTTATCTAGAGTGGGGCCACTGCTGGGATAATTAACGTGGTCACATTATCTGGACAAACCTTCACAAACTGGTTCCTGGATAAGGAGGGGGATAAAGAGACACTTTGGACCAGTCCTTTTGGTATTTGAAGTTCTTATTGGGCTAAGACATATATCGCTTCTGAAAAATTTCCGTAAAAGTGAGATGCTTCAGAGAAGCACCAAAGGCTCAAAAGGCTTGACCAACGAGAGTTTCCAACTAAGTATATCTCCATGCATTGGGTCTATCCTAATTGAATCTGTCTAGCAATCAGTTAAGGTTCTCATCTGGAGTAATATTGAGGGATGAATTCTGATATTATAGGCGACAGCCAACCTATACGTATCTATGGTGCTGGGCTGCAGGTTTTGTTTTGGAAAAGGTTCAAAGGGATATCTGCATTCTGTTTTATAGACTTTATAGACAGTGACGACTTGGTTTGACTTATACCATTTCACAGAAAGTGCCCACTTTGCCTCGTAAACAGCTCTGGTTGAGCGTCTCTGAGGAGCCTCAACTGGTGCTGTTACTTTGTCAGAGAAGCCTTGCTCTTTGATGGCCGTGATTTTAGGAGCCCAACATATATGTTCAGGCCGGGAAGATCTTACAGATCAAAACACCTGACTTGACAGCAGGAACTTTTTTGTGTGTGTGTGTTCAAGGTCTGCCACCTTTGTTCGGTGGGTCTGACAACTCTCCTCAATAGCTCACATGGGTAACCCATGAAGTTGAATACCTGCTCGGGTTCCAATTCTGAAATGGGAAGATTCATTACCTAGCTTAGGTCCTGACAAAGTGTTGCCTGGGCGGTCTGAGTGTCCAAATAGCAGACTATCCTGTTCAAATACTTGTGAATTTTTAGGTCTCATGCCTGAGACATGTGTTTGACCTCTTTCACTATGGCAGTAAACTCTGTGGGAGCTTTGGAAAGGCCAAAAAGAAGAGCTGGAAAATGGAACCGTTACATTTGAACTGGGAAGTGAAATCTTAAGTACTTCCTTCAGCTTTGGTTTATATGGATGTAGAAGTTTGTTTCGCTGAAACCCAGCAAGATAACCCCAATCTCCTATTTGTAAAGGTTATTGATTTTGTAATCTCTTTTATTATAATCTTGATCTTAAGGAAAAAATTCAAAGATTTTTAGATCCAATATTGGCCACCACTTGTTATTTGGTTTTGGAATCAAGAGGCGGTTGTAAAAGGCTGGAGAAGATTGAACCTCGACCTGTTCTATGGCCTGTTTCGTGAGATGGGACTACAATCCCTCCTGCAGGTAGCTGTTCCATGGGGTTGGTATATTCTGATGAGAGGATTTCTTGTGAGAAGGGGCTTGATGTAGCCTTCCTTCAAAATCAAGACCACCCTTATACTCAACCCTGAGAGGCCCAGGTCTGACATAATTTTTGCAGCCTGCCTCCGCTGGATGAGGCAGTACAACATTGGGGACACTTTGACAGTCCAAACAGGCGATGGATATGCAAACGATATGCCTGAGGCAAGCTGTGGGTGGAAAGGATCACTTTTTTGAACTTACAAATTCCTTGAGGAGGGGCCTTTCGCACAAGCAGAAGGTTCAGGAGTCACAAAATTTGAGGACATACCTTTTCTTAGAAGACTGGAACTTAATACTTTTGTGTTAAAAGGATGGTTGGCCACTATTTTCAAACCCCGATTCCTTATCACATTCACACCATGTAGGTTTTTGGGTTGTGACAAAGACTTCTGACAGGACTGGTAAAGACTGATTGGAATACAAAAGAAGCATACTTGACATATTTTATTCTTAAGTTTATGCACATTGGTCTTACTCCTTTCTTTTGTGGAGGCCTTTGAAATATTATAAAAGGTGCAAGGGAGACATGAATGCAATTTATAGAGCTTTTGACAACAGAAGTTTCAGTTGGAACATTTTAACCACAGTCTTGGTTGACAAAATTTGAGGCAGGGTTGGAACCACAGAGAGGCTCTCCCTCTACCTCTAGAGGGCCTGGAATTGTCTGAGCTTCTACTGAAAGACCAGTCAAGGGCAAGACTTGGATTGATCCTGCTTCCAAGAACCAGAGGAGATTGAGGAGGAAGGCTGGTACCTACTGCCCTTTTTTTCCTTCAAAACTACCAGAATCCGAGCCATGTTGGGTGGTCCACCTGCTGGAGTAGAAAATATCTTTCTCCGCAGTCTGTGAAGAATGTCACCTGATAAAAGCCCATAGATGACATTGGGACATTTCTGAGGGTGCACCAAGTGTCCTGTTTTATGTCTGGTTTCAGGTGGTTTAAGCGTTCTACCTCATCAGAGTTAGGTTCCCCATAGTAGCGAAGATGGAAATCAGTTGTGTGCTGCATAGCCTTCCTGGTACTTAGAGAAATATTCTCGTTAAAGGCTGTGAGGTCTCTCGACTCATCAACTGCCTTTTTTGCAAAGAGCTTCATGATCCAATAGTTGAAACCTGCCACCTGGTTACAAATGTAGGAGCTTTCACATTCAGATTTCTCCCATTTTTTGACTGTCTAATGGGATTGAGGGCAGCAAGCTGGCTAAACTGATCTGGTTTCAAATTGATTGGTAACTCTGCTATAAAGGCTGTTGAGCCTGGAGGAGTCACTGGTCCTAAGGGAAACATAATCTCCAGGCCTGACAATTGCCAGGTCAGGTTGGTTATGGAGGTTACACCATCTCAACTGGCTCGTTAGTGTCTTGAGAAAGTGGTAGTCTGAAAATCTCCAGCCTATATGGATCTTGATTACTAACCAGAAATAGTTATCATGCTTTCCAGCTTCTTAAAGAGCCAATCCTCAGTCGAGAAGTCTAAAAACTTTTCCTGGTGGATGAGGGTGATCACAAGGCCAGGGATGATCTAAATCAAAGTCAGGAATGAATCTCCACCCCATGTAGGACCATACACCCCTCAATGTCTCTCTTAACGAATTCTTCCCTGAAGGGATAACTTCACTTTCCAGTTGACGCTCAGTGTCTGAAGAAGTAACGAGCTCTCCTTCACTAATGCCCTCCATATGATCTGGTTCGGCTGCCAGGCCGGTACCAACATCAGAAGGCTGAAAAAAACACCAGGTTTGTTCAATAACTTGATGAGTCTTGGTACAAGTGTTGCAATGCATACTGCATTTTCAAAGAGGTAGATCCAGGTACATCAACAGGAAAAAGGCTGGATCCTGTGTCTCGTGCTTCTTTGTTAGTAAAGCATCAATATGGCCTAGTACTCCATTCATCTTGGATTGTTTCTAAGTGTCTATCACTGAGTAAACACAGCAGAAAAGTAGAACCAAGTATGGGAGCTGTGGCTGCCCTGATCAGCAGACTTAACTGGAGACAGGGCTCTTATCATTAAGACCTCTTGAGGGTCAACTAATGCCTCACCCACTTGCTGGGTGGGGCCACCTGGCAAGTGTATGAGATAATAGGAGTGCGGCCAGAGTAGGACTCACAATGTCTTTTTCTGACATTTGGTTGGACTGGCTTGCACTGGACATATGCATTAATCTATTTGGTAAGATATATTATGCAATAAAAACAAAAATAACTACAAGTTATAATAAAGCTTTTGACATTATAAAACCATTTTTCTTACTTCAGTAACATACCGAAACTTTCAAGGTACTTAATGGGAGTAGATACACACTATACGTTGCAAAGAGAACCGAATTGAGCATGTTTTTTCACTGTACAATAATCAATCTGTTAACTATGGCCAAAATGACATGAAATTCGACCAGAGCCTAGATTTTGATGTTAGGAAAGTGCATTTCAACTTCAGCTGATCTATATCTGGTACTTTGTGAAAAAATCTGGTCAAAAAGGAAGTGCAAGAAAAAAAATGTTTTGGTCATGTGACCTTCATAAAGGTCAAGGGTGAAATTTAATGCATGTCAAAAAAGTCTCATGCCATATAGAACTGCCAAAAATAATTTTGATGGCTTTATACTTGGGGAGATATTCAACTGTGACAGCATAGGCTGTCTGAAAATAGGGGAGAAACCAAAAAGCGTCCCATTTTCAAGAAATGATTAATAAAAATTATGTGTTATCACATATTTTGGGACTCTGATATCAATAAGTTGTGTTTGGTATAATACATGGACATTAGATCCATGGCATTAGTATGTATTGAATAATAAAATTAATAGGTTTTTATAGGTTAATGTCTTACCTAACAGACTAATGCCACTGGCCAGGCGCTAACAGAAAAAGACATCCTGAGTTGCCTCAAGTCGAACCGGCCATGGCCAGGTGTCTCCTTCACTCGCCAGGTGGCTAGTGATGTCACTTCCTTTTTTTGGTTTGAAAACGTTGACCCTTTTAACCCCAGTAAGGTAGATATGCGGGACTTTCCCATCTGTTAGGTAAGATATTATTTACTTATTAATTTTAAAATTAAATTTTATTGCATTAATATATCTTACCTAACAGACTAATGTCAGAATAACCACTGAAAGGCTGGTGGTTAGCTTGCTGGAGGGGCAAGATAGAACTCTCAGAGAAATTTAGGTATAAAAAACCCTCATATTAGGTCTGGGTCTGACTGGTAAACCGGTTTACTGGACAGGACTGGGTAACCCCCCCCTCCCGCCCGTTTTTCTCTCCTGAATGAGGAGAGAGGGGAGAAAGAGATCAGTCCCTTAGGACGGACAGTGGGAAAACACTGACAGAACTGCAAATTTAGTAAGTAAATTAAATTTTTATAACTTAATACCCTATCCAATGGACAATTGCTAATCCGGTCAGCGCAGACCGGCCCGCCAAACACCAGAAAAAGACGTCCTGTGTTTCCACCGGCTGGCCGGTCCCAGTACTGTGCGTTCGCTAGGTGGCGCATGGTATTTACTTCCTGTCTAGACAACATGACGTTATAGCATCTTTTTCGTTGTCTAAACCTATTAGACCCCTAGTAAGCTGATAGCGGGGTCGGTGGGAGGGTCTTGTGTGTCCATTGGATAGGGTATTAACTTTTAAAAATTTAATTTACTTATTAAATTTGCAATTTTATTGCGTTAATACATCCTATCCAATGGACAATTGCTGAATAACTACCGCTTGGTCGGCGGGTAAGTTACTAGGGACTTATGTGAACTCACAAGTGTTGTAGATTGGAAAATGGGTGAACATGCTGTTTTTGGGAAATGCCCTATTATTATTAAAACATAAGCTTAGCCTACTAAATATGTGTGTAGTAATATTTTCATGTCTATATTTTATTCAGTTTAAATGTTCACAATAACCTTGTTATATTTTGTGTAAATGCTACCAAGCAGTCAGGTAATGTGCATTGATATCTACATGTATTATTATGTGTCCAAGTATATATTTTTCTATATACCAGTCATCCATTATACTTTATTATAGCTATTTCAAATTAGAGATTCAGCATGTGTTCTATTGTTTATTCAGGTGTCCCCAAATTATATTATATGCTTGTCCTCTTTAGTCTTGACATCTATTGTTCACATGTAATTCATATGTCTGTTCCAGTGGACAGACCCACCTGGTCAGTCCCAAAGTAGTTATTACTTACACAAACACTTGTGACACCATGTTTGTGTAGCTGCTTAGATCAAGACCTATAGGCACAGGCCTGGGTTGTCCTTAAGGTCAGGAAACCCTGTAAGGCCATGGTCGGTTGCCAGCAGCCGGTTACCCGGGGCTATACCGCCGCCCCCCTTGTTTTGCAGACCTGCTCTGAGGTAGGGGAAGAGAGGGATGAGTTCAGTCCCAGAATGCAAATAAACCTCCCGAAGGAAGCACTCCACACTTAATTCTTATGTACATGAAGAACTTTTTATACATATATACAAATCTCCTCAATCTAAGGGCCACTTGTGGATCTGCTGAGCAGCCACTACCGAGCCCAATTGGTGAAGCTCTGAATCAGCCCAAGCCCCGCCCTTCAGATAGAACTGTGTGAAGGTATTATGTGACTTCAGTGGCAGGCTGACAAGACTGTATCTAAGGAAACTCCCGACTGGAAGACCTTAGAAGCATCAAAGGCCCTGACATCATGGGTTTTAACCTGATGTAAAGTGTGGGCCTCCTGGTCAGAGAGCTCATAACACAGTCTGCTTGATCTAAGAGGAGATAGTGGCAGGTGAGATGTCTTTGTCAAAACCTTTCTTAAAGGAGACAAAAACACCTCCTTATTCTGCCTGAGGTCCTGTCCAAATAGTAGCGCAATGCTTTGACTGGACAGAGGGACCTGTCAGACTTGAGGGATCTATCCAGAGTTGGGGCCAGGGCTGTTATACCCCTGGGGCCACACTGTCTGGACCCTCTTGGGCCAGCTGATTCTTGGAGAGAAAGCTGGGTGACGGGTACAGGGACACCTTTGACCAGTCGGATTGGTGTCTAATATTTCTGTTTTGCCAAGCATGTATCTCACTTCTACGCTTGTCCGACCCCAGGGCCAAGAGAAAAACTGTCTTGAAGGACAAATGCTTCAAGGAGGCCTCTTTAATTGGTTCAAAATGACCCTTGTCAGCTGGTGCAAAAACCAGGGAGAGGTTCAAGGAGGGGATTCCCTTCCGGCCTTTGGGTCTGTCTCAGTGGAAACTATCCAGGAGACGAGTGAGATTTTCATCCTTACTGATATTGATGGGCGAATTTCCTAGTCTATTAGCAATGTCTGACCTGTAACCATCAATGGTGCTGGGGTGCAACTTCCTGTCCTGAAACAGGTACATAAGGAAGTCACTAACTGACTTTACAGGGGGTGCCCCGAAGTCCACCTGATGAATGATACATCACTTGTAAAAATGGCTCACTTGCCTCATAGACTGATCTGATTGATCCCCTTTGAGGAGCCTCAATTCTTGCTGCCACTGCCTCAGACAAGCCCTGCTCCTCGATTGCTGAGGCTCTAGGAGCCCTGCATGGAGATTAAGATTTGTCAGATTTCTGTGAGGGATCTGATTGAATGGCTGTCAACAGGTTGGGCAGATTGGGCAGGCTCAGTGGGATTTGGCTGGACATGGCCACTAGATCCCAAAACCAAGGTATGTTGGGCCACCCCAGAGCAATCAGAATGATTCTCTTGCATGGGGAGTCTTGCAACTTCTCCACCACTTTGCCCAATATGGCTGATGGGAAGGTGTATGCTTTCAGATCCTACCATGGCCGACTGAGTGCATCCACTGCTGTGGCCAGGGTATTCGGTACCGGTAACACAAACAGAGCCGGTGCCACCTGCTGCATATTGAGTGGAAGACCTCTGGAAAGAGAACCCACTCTGTTTGGATGGTCTGGCCTAGCCTGGATAGCTTGTCTGCTACCATGCTCAGTCGGCATGGAACGTGTCAGGCTTTAGAGTCACTTGTTTCCTGGTACACCAGGTCAAGATTCTCCATAGTAGGTCACAAAGCGGGCCCGACATGTCTCCTTCCTTGTTTATGTATGACACTACTGTAGTGTTGTTGGTTGCTACAAGTACTACCTTGTTTGAGCAAAAGCCTTGGAACTCTTTTAAAGTCAGAAAGACTGCTTTAAGATCCAGATAGTTTATATGCCGCCTGCTTTCTGGAGGTGACCAGGACCCTCTTGCAGCGCGTTCGTTTAAGTGAGCGCCCCACCCTTCTTTTGATGCGTCTGTAAATATTTGCAGAGCATGTTTTATTGGGTGTAATGGTTGACCTGTGACAACATTGTCTTCTTTTAGCCACCATTGTAAGTGGGGGTGCAGGGACCTGAGAATTGGAATCCCTTTTTAAGTGACTCTGGTACCCTCCAGTAGATTTTGAGATGCCACTGTATGGGTCTCATGCGCAGCAGGCCTAGGTAAACTTGCTTTTCTGTGGCTGTTACTGTTAGTAACCTATCAGAGACATGAACTGCCGGACCGGACAAGCCGGTAGTGACAGTATTTCCAGTATTTTGTCCTGACGGTTCTGCCAACGGTCCGGTGTTGGACCAGGTCAAACTGGAAGCCTACAAAAAACGAAGATCTGCCTTGGTTCCAGTTCTGATTTTTCTAAATTCACCAGCCAACCTAGTTCTTGGCATATTTTCACTAGTTCTTGAGTGTGTTGGAGACTAACCAGGTGGGGTCTGGCATGCACCAACCAGTCATCTAGGTACTGGTGGATTCCTATATCCTTGGGTATGGCCATCAGTATCACCTCCTTGTTATTACAGTGAACTCCAAGGGTGCTGTGAACAGACTGAAAGGCAGAGCTTTGAATTGGTATGTCCGACCCTGGACATGAAATCTCAGATATTTCCTGGACTGTTCCTGTATTGGTATATGGAAGTAGGCATCCTTGAAAAGTATAGAGGTAACCCACTCCCCTTTTGGAGGGAGGTTCTGATGGTTTCCAGCGTCTCCAAATTTTTTTTTTTATATAAGCTAACGTAATGTCTGCAGCCAGTAGAGGTTCCTGTGGAGGATGACATGGCAGCTTATGATGTACAGGGTCCTTGTAAGCCTGGTCTGGTCTGGAAAGGGAGGGTGTAGTCCTCCTTCAAAATTGTACTACCTAGGGTCCAGCTCCCAAGGTTTCCTAAGTTCCCAAAGGTGATTTGATCTGGCCCCTTCAGGGAAATTTAGTGCAACACCTGGGATATTGGTAGACTGAAAAACATTTACTGTCTCTCCGGACACTGGTCCGGCCTGGTGACAATGAAAACACTTAACAGTCCATCTGTTATTGTCGTGGTCCAGTCCAGTGGGGCTGACACAACTCTTCACATTTATAGACTCTTGGTCCCGGGCCAGTCACTTGTAAGGTGGAGCATGTACACATTGTTTGAGTGTGGACCACCTTTTCTCTTGCTGTTCAAAAGACCCATTTGTTTTCTCCATAACCAGCAATTTTTGGCCACACTAATTCTCTGTAGCCTGTGATACTCTGTAACCAGTAAAACTAGTAGGCTAGGCTGACTATTGGATTGTGTTACCGGTCTACTAACTAGGAGATCCCCCTATTGAAAAGGGGCAAGACAGTAATTGCACCTGATAGCAGGTCGGTAGCCTCTGTAACTAGCTGGTGTGAAGCACAATTGCTCAGTGAAAACTGTATAGCTGGTAACCGGTTGGTGAGCTCTGTAACCGGTTGAAGCAGTTGTGTAGGAAAACACTTCCTGTCAGGGACTACACATTATTAGGCCTGTTATCAGTCTTAGGCCGTTAAATAGGCTGCTGATGAAGAGTAGCCAGCCGGACCTCCAAGACCTGTGGTTTGGTTGGATTCTTGATGCTGGTTGGTAACAGGCGGGAAGGCTCTGTAATAGGCTAATGTGAAGAAAACTATTCAGTGCAGGCTGTGTGGCCGGTCGATAGACTCTGTAACCGGTCGGTTGAAGCCATATATTGAAGATGCTTGCTGTCTGCCTCCACAGAATAAACCCATAGTTGAATGGACCAGGTCGGAGGGCTCTGTAACCGGTTGGGTTGGATAAGCTGTGCAAAGCTGTGTAGCTGGTATCCAGTCGGTACACTCTGTAACCAGGTACACTGTGTGGCCGGTATCTGGTCGGTACACTCTAACCAGTTGCTGATGCAATTTACCAGCTATATTCTGATTAAAAAACTTGGTTTACTGCAAGCTGAATCTGTAACCGGCTGATTGAAGCACTGTACATTAAGGGCTGCGAGGCCAACAGCCGGTCGGTAGACTCTGTAACCAGTTGGTGGGGTACACTGTACAAGGCTGTGTAGCCAGTCGGTATGCTCTGTAACTAGTTGTTGAAACAATTTAATAACTATCTTTTGTGTTGAATTCAGCTTACTGTAGGGTTCCTTCATTAATTAAAGTATTTCTTTTAAAAACGCACGTCTTATTCGTAGATTTGACAGTTGCTGGGAAAGCCCTTGTGAGCTATTTTTAGAAGCAATTGTTGTTCGGCGTGTCACGTGACCAGCTTGCTGGTCGGAAGGACAATGCGATTGGCTGATTGGAGATGATGTCAGTGGTCGCGTTCTTTGTGATACTTAGCCGGCGACTTTACAGTATTTTGACTGTCCAAAAACCCCACTACCGACAACAAGGCCGGGTGTGCAAGGCAGGGACTGGAATCACAGTAGACGCGAGTTCTGAAGAACGCACTTCCGACTTTCCTGGTCGGTAAACACGTGATCAGCTTCGTGACCTGGTCGGTGAATCACATGACCAGTTTCGTGGAGATGATGTCAGAGGCCGCGTTCTTTTGAGCTGGCCGGTCGGCTGATGCTTTAAAAGCAGAGAAGCCTGGACCAGTGCGCTCTGATGGTGAAATCCTGGTCGGTGCCAGTTTGAAGTCGGTACCAAAGTACTCTGAAGAGGTAGGAAGCTCTGTAGATGAATTTTTTCTTTTCGTGATAAAACCAGGCAACTTAAAACAGTGACCTGGCCATCCACAAACCCCACTACCGACAACAAAGCCGGGTCTGCAAGGGAGGGACTGATATCACAGTAGACGTGAGTTCAAAGAACGCACTTCATGCTCTCCTGATGGAATTCCTTCTATGTAGATACTTGAGCTTGCCGGTCGACTAATGCTTTACAGCAAAGATGTCTGGACCAGTGCACTCTGAAGAAATCTGAAGAATGTATCTCTTGCTTCTGATGAAAAAACACTAAATACTCGAGCTAGGCTGGTGTGACTGATGCTATACAGCAGAGAAGTCGGTACCAGTGCGCTCTGAAGAAATCTGAAGAATGCGTCTCTTCTTGGGGAAATTCCGTGTATGTTAAATACTGCATAGACTGAGGTTTTCTGTGATTATAGCTGGAAGGTTACAGAAGGTACATTCACACAAAAGACACGGATAAAAAAATACCTTGTAAGTAGTATATCCATTATTTTTCTTAATATTGTCGATCTGCCCCTAACAACACAATGGTTGAATGGGAGGAAACTAGCAAAATGGCTGCCTTCATATTTCTCGTCGTTTACTGCCCTATCATCAATGTTAAATTGAGTCAGCTAGGGAATGTTTCCAGCAGATTACTTAAGGTATATCTGTGATATGAAGATAACATATCTACACTAAAAATTCCCAAATAATGTTGAAAATCTGTCATAATGCACACTTTTTCCTTTGAAAGCACGTCTGCACAACACACGCGCCAAACGAAAAAGATGCTATGACGTCATGTTGTCTAGACAGGAAGTAAATACCATGCGCCACCTAGCGAAAGCACAGTACTGGGACCGGCCAGCCGGTGGAAACACAGGACGTCATTTTCTGGTGTTTGGCGGGCCGGTCTGCGCCGACCGGATTAGCAATTGTCCATTGGATAGGAAGTATTAACGCAATAAAACTTCTAATTCTAGTAGAGCAAAGTACAGAGATTCTGTAAAATAGATTGTCCATGAAAATCAAAGATACAAAAAATTCAAAGTGCAAACAGCTATTGAAGAATTTGCTGCGCTGCCATGATGGAACCCAAATGATATAGATTAAAATCAGCCCAGACAACATCCTTCAGGTAGAACTGGGTGAAGGTGTTGTGGGACTTCTAATGACAAGCCGTTAGGATTTGCTCCAAGAAGAAGTTGTAGCAGGGGAAAATATTCCTGTCAAAATTCTTCTTGTATGCGACAGAAACTAGCCATTTGTTGTCTCTGAGGTCCATAGTTCTGTCTAGATAATAGCTAAGTGCTCTGACTGGATCCCAGACCCATCTTCCTTGAGAGACGTGTCCAAGGTGGGGGCCAGAGCGGGGATAACCACCGGAGCCACACTACCTGGACCCTCTCGAACCAGTTGGTTCTTAGAAAGAAAACTGATGGAGGGGTAAAGGGAGACTTGAGACCAGCCATCTCTGTGTCTAATATTCCTGCTTACCAAGGCATGATTTCACTCCTGCATTTACCTGATGCCAAGGCCAGCAGGAACACAGTTTTGAAAGTACGGTGTTTAAGGGAGGCCTTCTTAAGCAGTTTGAAGGGTGCCTTAGTCAATTCGTGTAACACAAGAGACAGGCTCCAGGGGGAAATACTTCTGCGACCCTCAAGTGAGGAATTACCTACTTCAGCAGCTATGGCAGTCCGGTATCCATCTATGGTGGAAGGCTGAAGTTTCCTTTCCTGAAATAGGAAAAGGAGGAAATCAGCTATTTGAGTTATAGATGGCGCTTTGAAGTCCACCTGATTCGATTCACACCATCAAATGGACCACTTTGCCTCATAGACTGTTCTGGTTGAGCGTCTCTGAAGAGCCTCAATTCATTCTGCTTCTTGACCAGAGAAACTTTGGACTCTGATGGTTGAGGATTCTAGGAGCCAAGAATGGAGGTTGAGATTGTGAAGGTCCCTGTGCTGGCTCCTGTTCTGGTCGGGCCAGGAGACTAGGATGGCAAGGTAGGCAAAGGGGAATCTGGGTTGAGAGATTCACCCGAGCCCCAATCAAATGGACCACTTTGCCTCATACACTGTTCTGGTTGAGCGTCTCTGAAGAGCCTCAATTCATTCTGCTTCTTGACCAGAGAAACTTTGGACTCTGATGGTTGAGGATTCTAGGAGCCAAGAATGGAGGTTGAGATTGTGAAGGTCCCTGTGCTGGCTCCTGTTCTGGTCGGGCCAGGAGACTAGGATGGCAAGGTAGGCAAAGGGGAATCTGGGTTGAGAGATTCACCCGAGCCCCAAACCATGACATGTCGGGCCAGCCCGGAGGTATGATGGTTATTCTGCAACAATCATGACTAAGGGGAAAGGCAGGCATAACCATCCATGTCCTCCCAAGATAGGCTCAGAGCGTCCACTTCCCAGACTTCCTTGTCTGGGACTGGGGACACAAACAAGGGTAGTTTCAGTTTTGGCAAACAGATCTATCTGGGGTGTGTGCATCCTCTGGCAGATTTGATTAAAATCCCCTGATGGAGAGACCATTCTGTCTGCAAATCTTGGTTGTGCTGGGATAGTTTGTCTGCTATCATGTTCAACCTGCCCAGAATATGAGTGCTGTAGGCAATGTTCCTCAGTTTGCACCATAACAGAAGTCTCCATAGAAGGGCAAAAAGAGAGCCTGATTTCATACCCTCGTCTTTGTTTATGTAGGCAACAACAGTGGTGTTGTCTGTGACTATAAGAAAGGTCTGGTCCCTGCAAAGGTGCTCGAACCGTTTCAGGGCTAACAGAACAACTTTCAATTCCATGAAATTGATGTGTAATTTGTTTTCCGGAATGGACCACAGGCCTCTGGGTGTGAAGTCTCCTGGATGAGCACCCCATTCTTTGTTAGATGCACGTCTGTAAAGATCTGACGTGCATGCTGAAGAGGATGTAGGGTTTGGCCTTCTAGAATGTTGTCCTGAAAAAACCTGTTTTTTATGGTGGTGAGAAGGCCTATTAGAGACATGAAGTATCTCAGCATACACTTTTTGTTTTAGGAGGGTTCCTATCTTTGAATTCAGGGATTCTCATTTCTCTGGAGTGGGTCCGACTAGTCCTTGTTTTAGGTCATGCTGATAGCCTACGAAGTTAAAGATTTGCTGAGGTATCAGGTAAGACTTTTGTAGGTTTACAATCCAGCCCAGGTCCTGGCATAGAGCATAGACTGGGTATGTTGGTGACGCGTGTCCTTGTCTTTTGTCCAGATGAGCCAGTCGACTAGGTACTGGTGAATCCAGATGCGTCAACTTTGAGCCATAAGTTTTACCTCTTTTACCACAATGGTGAACGCCATGGGAGCCATGGAGAGGCTGAAAGGCAGAGCTGTGAATTGAAAGTTCTGATTTTGTCAGTGAAACCTTAGGTACTTTCGAGAGCTTTGGCTTATGGGAATGTGAAAGTAGGATTCACTGAAATCTAGAGAGGAGACCCACTCTCCTGTTTGCCGCGACATCCTTATAGACTCTGGAGTTTCCATTTTGAAGGTCTGGTCCTTAAGGATCTTTTTTTAGGGAACTGAGATCTTAGATCACGAACTAAGAGAACTAAGAAGAGGCAGTTGTAAAAGGCCAGAGAGGATTGGACCTTGACCATTTCTATGGTCCGTTTGTCCAAAAGGAATGCAGAGCCTCCTGCAGAAATTTGTTCCTGAGGGGACCTGCACATAGAAGTGAAGGTTGTAACAATTTTTCAGAATGGACACCACTTTGGGGCTTGCACCCTGAGAGGCCCATGTTTTCCAGAAATCTTTGAGAATACCCCCAGAGGTAGATTTTGAGCAACATTGTTAACATTTTCTACAGGAGGAACAGAACACAAGTGCTTTTTAAAAAGAAGCATGCTTTACAGGTTTTATTTTGATCTTTTCCACTGGGGAGCTTACTCCTTTCTTTTTGGGATGCCCTTGAAAAAAAAAACAAAAGTACATGAGTTGCAACACACATGTAAGTTAAAATGTCTTGTTCTATCAAATTACCAGTCTTAACTGAGTCAAAATTCTCAACAGTGTAAAAATCATTTTGAACCATATTGAGAGTCTCAACAGTGATAATTATCAGTCTTAAATCTCTCAGAGTCACAATAAGCAACACACTTAACATCCTTGACAACACAAGACAATGCCAGCACACTCCATAATAATTTATTTGGCTTGTTCTTCCACGCTTTGATGAACCACTACTTCTACTCCTTCCTCTGGTGAAGTTAGATCTGTCACCAAAGCTTCGCCTCGCGGGCACTGATCCATATATCCTGGGGAGACCTGGTCTTGTTTCCATCCTTGCAGCACAACCAGTTCGAGTGGTACGGTTGAAAACGACCGTCACCACAATGTCTTCCTCTGCTTTCATGGATAGCCATTCCTGCAGACGGCTGGTTCTGCTCCAAAATAGAACCTTCTGGGCCATGTCTCTAGAACAGGTGATAGAAACTGGCTACAGAGTAATCAATTTATCAAACCTCCAAAATCTCAGATCAAACTGTATATGATGCACCCATCCCCAGATCCTTCCATTTCTTGTCCAGGGAATCTGTCAACAAATGGTCTGATGAAGTCTCTCCACTGGGATCTCTAAGACTCTCATTGGTATCTCCCCGGTCTCTGGACCTTATACTATACCGCAGGAGACCATGATAAAGTGGGCAAAGTTTCTCAAAGAAGCTGTAGTGATCATGAATCAAGCCGCCACCTTTAACAGGTGCATTAATTAAGTCAATGAGGATATGTGGGATTACATCAAGGCTTTGTTCACTAATACCATCAGCAACGGCAAGTCATCACAAAGAACGGTAAAAATTCTTACAGAACTCTGAGATAATATGATTCTCGTACTGGGCAAGCCCATGCAACACATGGCGGATACCATTTTTATTCAAGCTTCTAACATCACTGTTCTACATTGTGATTCATACCTGAAACAACTCGAACGGGGGGGTGGGGGGGGGGGGTGCCCTTAGAAACAACCCTCTCCACCATACAGCTCTCTTCCCGGACACAGTGATCATTGTAGAAAGCTTCTAGGTCAGAATCCCGTTCTGGGTAAAGATCTATAAGAGCAGACATGTATCCCTGATCACCAGCCAGTGGGGGAACGGTATCCCAACCACTGGTCTGTGCAGCAGGTGCAGAAATAGGACTGGCAGAGAGCACCAGAGAAGGGTGCTTTGAAGATGGGGTGTGTAGTTTGATAACATGGTTGTAAGGTCTGAAACACGTGTGCTGTGGAACCAGCCGAAAATAAAAGGTATATTGAAAAGGCTGTAGATGGCTAACCTGTCCAGTAGCACTGTTGGTCACAGGCTTGAAGACAGGTTCCCAGTGCTATTCAGCTAGACTGGCTGAACTATGCACAGGAACCGGTTGTAAAACGGACGACTTTGCTGCACCCTGAAATGAGGCATCCGGGCCAACCGATGTGGTTGAACTGGGAGTGAAAAAGACCACCCTTGATGCAACCAAAGCATGGGCAGAAGAAGGGGGAAACCAAAGATTCCAGTCTGGTGAAGCGAGATGCAAAGAATTCATTGAATGTCTTAAATTGAGCTTCTGAAGAAATCCGGAAGAGTAGAAGAATGAAAGGGTTCAGACGTATCCCTGGACTCTACATGGTAGTCAGTGGGAGCTGGACCAATTACAGAGACTGAATAAGGGTCACTAATTTATCTGTTTTGTCTGATTTTTCCTTTTTCTTTTCTTTTCTTTGCTTGTGGGAAGGCACACTTAACTGAATTTTTCATTCAGGGGTTAAAGCCATACAAGCTGGACAGGTTTCTTCACCAGGCACACAGGGATCAGTTCCCACCCATTTCTCATGGCAATGCGCACATTTGAGATGAGAATCAAACATGGCCATAATGTGGCCAAAAATAACCTTTATTTTGTCCTGAAGAGGACATGATGGTCTATAAGTACACACAAATACTTGAGAAATATAATCTGTGACCGAAAGTTAGGTATACAAGTAAATATCTATCCAAAAAGAAAGGCACACAAAAAACTGCATCTAATTTGACTGTGACAAACGAAAAATAGGCAGTAATGTCACTAGCCACCTGGCGAGTAAGGGAGGCACAAGGGCCCCTAGAGAGTGGGGCGGCACCATGGCTGGTTCCGCTTGAGACAACTCGGGGCGTCTTTTTCTGGTGTTTGGGAGGACTGGCTTGTGCCAGGCCAATGACATTAGTCTGTTAGGTAAGATATATTAACGCTATAAAGTAATATTTTGTTTGAGAGGGTGGGATCATGATTTATCACCCTAGGGTAGATCTACATAAAGCTTGAAGGCTTCTGACATTTCAAGTAAGAACAGTAATAGTAGCTCTGCAAATAAATGCAGGTCATACTGCCCTCTGATATATGAGAACCTGTCCTCTGATTATAGCTTTGTTTACAATGGGTTACTTTGTTTGTTTGTTACTTTGTTTCCAATTTATCAACTTTATAAACTGAGCATGGCATTATTATAATAATTACAGAAAATAAAATGTTTGAGAGGGTTGTATCAAAATATGCGGCCTTATGCCAAATTTATGGCCTGACTATGAGGTAAACTTGCAAATTTTAATTAGTAAATTAAATTTTTATTAGTTAATACCTTACCTAACAGACGATAGCTATTGTCCGGCGCCAGCCGGTCCCGCCAAACGCCAGAAAAAGATGTCCTGAGTTTCACCTCCGGCTGGACGGGTACACTCCAATCCACTCGCCAGGTGGCCTAGTTCCTGCTTCATTCGCCAGAGGGACGTGACGTCATAGCATCTTTTTCATCCCAATTTAGATTAATAGAAGCTGAAAAGCGGGGAAGGCCGGGTGGGAATCTTTCATCTGTTAGGTAAGGTATTAACTAATAAAACTTTAATTTACTAATTAAAATTTGCAATTTCATTGCGTTAATACATCTTACCTAACAGACGATAGCTAGAATAACTACCCAGTGGAAGGAGGGCAGCTTCCTCAGGACTAGAAGGAACTCTATAAATAAGCACGTAATCTCTGGCCTGGTCAACAAGGAAGCCAAAACTGCTCCTAAGGTTCCAAGCAGTGCCATTCCCCCCCCCCTTTTTTCTTTCTGCTCTGAGAGGAGGAAGAGAGGAAGAGTTCAGTCATAGAAATTCCATTTTCCCTTTAGAGTGGAATAATGGTCTTATACTCTGCGCCTCGGGCACTTAAGTAAAAAACCTTAAAAGAAATTTTTTTAACTATTATGTACACTATTTTACAGAATAGGAGCCAAGAAGGTTTATTGGTGGATTTGCTGGGCAGCCACCACCAGACCTAAATGAAACAGATCCAAATCTGCCCAAGCAACATCTTTAAGGTAGAATTGAGTAAAGGTGTTGTGGGACTTCCAGTGGCATGCAGCTAAGATCTGGTCTAGTGAGATGCCACCCTGAAAGGCTTTGGAAGCCGCGAAGGCTCTAACGTCATGTGCTTTTACCTGGTGAAGGGTTAGAGCCTCCTGATCTGATAGTTCATAACAAAGGATAACTGTCTGCTTAATCCAAGACGAGATTGTAGCAGGAGAGATATCCTTCGTGAAACCTTTTTTGAAGGAGACAAAGACCAGTTCTTTGCCTTGTCTGAGGTCTTGTGTTTTGTCCAGATAGTAGCGTAAAGCTCGAACTGGACAGAGTGACCTATCCTCCTTTAGGCATTTGTCCAGAGTAGCAGCCAGAGCCGGGATGACCACTGGAGCCACACACTCTGGATCCTCTTTTGCCAAGTGGTTCTTAGCCAAGAAACTTGGCGACGGTAAAGGGACACTTTTGACCAGTCAGCTTGGTGTCTAATATTTTTGTTCAACAATGTGTGTATATCACTCCTATGCTTTCCAGAACCAAGAGCTAGGAGAAAAACCGTTTTAAAGGTCAGATGTTTTAATGAGGCCTTCCTGAGAGGCTCAAATGGTGGTTTGGTGAGCTGATGCAATACCAAAGAGAGGTTCCATGAAGGAATTCCTCATCGACCCTTAGGTCTGTCTCTATGAAAACTGTCCAAAAGGCGAGTTAGTTTTTCATCTTTGCTGACATTTAAGGAGGAATTGCCTAATTTGTCTGCGATGGCTGATCTGTAACCATCAATGGTACTGGGCTGGAGATTCTTCTCCTGGAAAAGATGTAGGAGAAAATCTGCTATTTGTTTGACAAATGGAGACCTGAAGTCCACCTGACTTGTCTCACACCATCGGACAAAAATGGACCATTTTGCCTCATAGACTGTTCTGGTTGAACTTCTTTGAGGAGCCTCAATTCATGACGCCACTGGGCTAGAGAACCCCTGCTCCTTGATTGTCTCGGCTCTAGGAGCCAGGTGTGAAGGTTTAGGTTGGTCAGATTCCTGTGACGAGCCTTGTTGAATGGTTGTGTCACTAGGTCGGGATGAATGAGTAGGCTAAGAGGAATCTGGGACGACAGTTCCACCAGATCCCAGAACCATGGCATGTTGGGCCAACCCGGGGCTATTAGGATCACTCTCTTGTAAAGATGGTCCGATAGTTTGCTGACCACCTTGCCCAGTAACGACACTGGGAAAAAGACATACATGTCCAGGTTTTCCCAAGAGACTGTTAGAGTGTCCACTGCCCACGCATTGGGATCCGGCACTGGAGACATGTATTGGGCTAGTTTGCAATTGTACTTTGTTGCAAACATGTCCACTTGGGGCCGGTGCCAGGTCTGAATCAGAAGGTTGAAAACCTCCTGATGAAGGGACCATTCTGTCTGAATGATTTGGCCTTGACAAGACAACTTGTCTGCAATCACATTTAGACGACCAGGGATGTGCCTGGCTTTTAGAACAACCTGTCTCAGGTTGCACCAGCACAGGAGTCACCATAGAAGGGAACAAAGTGAGCCTGACCTCATACCTCCCTCCTTGTTGATGTATGCCACAACTGTGGTGTTGTCTGTGGTAACTAGAATTACTTTTCCTTGTACTAAGTGCTGGAATCTTTTTAAGGCTAGCAAGACAGCTTTTAGTTCCAGGAAGTTTATACGAAGGTGACTTTCTGGAACTGACCAAGTACTGCTTGTTGTGAAGTCACCTAAGTGAGCACCCCAGCCTTCTTTTGAGGCATCTGTAAAGATTTGAATGGCATGACGCAAAGGGTGCAGAGGCTGGCCTAGTAGGACATTTGTCTCCTTGGTCCACCATAGAAAGTGCAGATGTAGGAGCCTCGGGACTGGAATCTCTTTTTCTAGAGATTCTGGGACCCTCCAATGTCGTTTGAGGTGCCACTGGATGGGTCTCATGTGGAGTCTCCCCAGGGACACCTGTTTTTCTGTTGCCGTAAGCAGGCCTATTAGCGACATGAAGTGCCTGACTCGACAAGTTGGGCTGGTCATGATAGACTGCACCTTCTGGAGGATCGATTCCCACCGGTTCTGGGTTGGCTTGACCAGTCCATGTGAGAGGTCGTATTGGTAACCCACAAATTCGAAAACCTGTTTGGGTTCCAACTCCGATTTTTGTAGGTTCACCACCCAACCCAATTCCTGACAAAGGGCAAGGAGGGATTGGGTGCTCTGGTGGCAAGATTCTTTGGTAGGGGCTTGAATCAACCAGTCGTCTAGGTACTGGTGGATCCTTATACCCCGAGATTGAGCCATTAATTTGACCTCTTTGACCACACAAGTGAACTCCATCGGAGCTGTTGAGAGGCCAAAGGGAAGGGCCCGGAACTGATAGGACTGATTTTGGAGGTGGAACCTGAGATATTTCCGGGACTTGACATGAACTGGAATGTGGAAATAGGCGTCGCTGAAATCCAGCAATGTCACCCATTCCCCTTGTTGCAAGGAAATCCGAATTGTCTCTCGGGTTTCCATTTTGAATGTTTTTACACTCAAAAATTTGTTTAGGGCACTGAGGTCCAAGATTGACCACCATTTCTGGTTTGGTTTGGGAACTATGAAAAGTTGGTTGAAGAAGGCTAGAGATGTTCGAACCCTCACCATCTCTACTGCCTCATTTTGCAGTAAGGCTTGCAAAGCCTCCTTCAGGTAGAGGTTCCTGAGGGGGTTTGCATAGCCACTGACTATCAAAGGATCTCTTACCAGAGGAGGTCTGATTTTGAATGGGAGAATGTAGCCGTCACTTCTGCCAAAATTTTTGGAGACGTCCCCCTATCAGCTGAGCATTGACAACATTGTGGGCATTTGGAACAATGCGGGCAAAAACACAATGATCTACAGAAAAAACACCTTTCACAAAATTTATTTCTTGTTTCACTTTTAATGAGGGACTTCCGTCTTTCTTTTGTGACTGCCCTCTCACATTTAAGACAAAAGGTACAGGACTGACAACAGGACACAATACAGGTTGTTGAACAGACACAGAAAAGTTTTGTCCTTCTACATTTGTGACATTTCTCACTGACTGGGCTACCGGCACCGGGTTTGGTAAACAGTAATTGTCATTTATACTGCACTTGATCCTTAGGAGGGCGGATGCCGCGTCCGGGCTGACCTCCCCTTAATCTGCCTCTGGACCTGCCGCGTCCCCCAAAAGATTTCCAGGCAGGCATGTCTTTTCCGGCAGCTCCACCAGTCTGAGCAGTTTCCTGTCCTTGTTTCCAATTAGTGGAGTAAGGTTGAAATCTGTTTTGTTTCTTGTGGTTACCGGCAAACCCACCACAGCCCAGACTGGGCTGGTTGGTACGCTTTAAGGTTTCAAATTGTTGAATTTTATCTTCTGCTTTGCGGATGACCACGTCTGGGAAAAGAGCATGAGTGTTCAGAGGGCAATTTCTCAAGGCGGAAAAGGTATCAGGTTTTACTCCTGGTTTCAAATGTTCCAAATATGAATCTCTGCGGACTAAGGTTAGATTGGCCATCTGAACAAAAGTGAAGTCTGAGAGATGTTGAAGGGACTTGTCTACCTCAAAACTCACGTTTTGATTGAAATAAGTCAAATAATGTAATTCATCCAATGCAGACTGTGCCTTGGTTGAAGATTGCCCTTTCCTAAGTCAGTTTGCAAGATTTTCAGTTGCTCTTGGACACTGTCTTGTATCTTTGTGATGCAACGGTTAAAACCAGCTGACTGGCTGCATATGTAGCTAGTTTCCTTAGCTGGCTTCTCCCACTTCCTGAGTGTATCCTGAGCAATGGGGCGTGAAGGTGGCTGGGATGACGTAGCAGAAGACTTGGCAATTCTTGTAAAAGCATTGTTCAGTTTTGCGGCATCATTGGGCCATGTGGTAACATACTTTCCAGGCCTAGTAAAGTCTTTGGGTTCAGCTGGATGGATCCCATACCATCTATTTTGGGATTTTGGAGGACGGAGATACTGGTCCATATGTAATCCCCCAGGCTCTGAAGATTTGGAAGGGTATCCTTCTATAAGCACAAGGTTAAGGTTCTCTAACTTCTTGCAAAGCCAGTTCTCTGGCGGAAGTAGAACAGAGACTTTTCCTATCGGCTGTGACCTATGCCCTACCCAGGGATTATCAGCATGAGTAGCAGGCGAATATTCAAGATCTGGGATGTGGGACCAACCTATAAAGGCTCTGACACCTCTCACAGTTTCACGATAATTTTGATCTTCACTCATCACACGGTCAGTCTCAGTGTCATTAGCTGGTCCTCCAGCTCTGACAATTCTCCCTCTTCTGTTTGTTCCAGTTGAATACTATCCTGTATCCACTGTTCTACTGAAGACACCGGGCTGGAAGAAGCAGGTTGAGCAAAAACCGGTTCCGGGTCAGGATCCTGGTAGAAATTCTCCAGTGGAGAAACCATGTCCACAGAGGAAGATGTAGTAGCAGTAATCATATGAGTTCTATCCGGGCCAAAGGCCGGACCTGCCTGGCCAGAAGGAACAGATGGAAGAAGGAAAGGGTTTTGAGATAAAACACCAGTAGGAGGCTTGTGAGTGACTGGTGCCTTCACCGGGAAGAAAGATGGCTGCGAAGCAGGACATTGTCCAATAGTTAACAGGGCTTCCAAACAAGCCATGCATACAGACCACTTCTCATCAAGCTCTTGGAGTTCCTTGCGGAAAGAAGGTTGTGGAAGAGCAAGTTCTACAGACGAGTTATGAGAAGAAATTGCAGGTTCATTATCCTGAGATTCTACTTGAGCCACAACAATAACAGTAGAAGGGTCAATGAGAGTGTCTTTACTCTTTGCTTTCTCTTTACGTAGTTTATAAGTTGGTGTAGCCAACTGGATTACTTGCTCTGGATTTAAGAGTTCGCAATACTCACAGGGTAGCTTTGATACACAAGGGTCCTCCCCTAAACCTTTGTCCCTGCAGCGAGCACAATGCGAATGATGGTCAAAGGACGCCATTATATGTCCACAGGCCCCTTTCCTTTGTCCTGGAGATGCCATGATGATAGAAATATCAAGTGACAAAACTTAAGGCACACACAAACAAGACTAGAAGAAATATCCACAAAATAAATCGTTAAAAAATACAACTTTGTAAAAACACGCCAAACGAAAAAGATGTATGACATCACGTCCCTCTGGCGAACGAAGCAGGGACTAGGTCACCTGGCGAGTGGATTGGAGTGTACCGGTCCTGGCTGGAGGTGAAACTCAGGATGTCTTTTTCTGGCATTTGGCGGGACCGGCTGACATCGGACAATAGCTATCATCTGTTAGGTAAGATGTATTAATGCAATGAAATACTTTTTTTATTTTGCATGTGATCTCAACAGACATACAGCCTATTGCACACAATATATTATTATTAAATTTGAAAATACCAACAAGTCTGGATATCAGACATTTCCAATTCTTAAGGTCCATACACATCAAACCAATATGACATATCAGATACAAGCCTTTTTAAGCTGAAGAATGTGAGGATAAACTTTCCAAAAATATTACTTATCATTAGAAAATAGAAACCTGTGTGAAGATACCTACTGATGAAATAAAAGTTAAAGAATTCCTAAAAATAACAATTACATGGTAACATCTATTATCCGACCCTCTTGGGCAGTAATAATTAGTTTGGATAATGGAAGCATCAGTTAATTGAAGAGCTAATATAACAGATTTATTAGATTGGGTTTGAGGTCAGATAATTGAATATTCAGATAATTGAGGGTTGGAGAATAGAGGTTCAACTGCATTTTATTCCATATTGCCTTTTGTGCAAATAGACAAGGGAAATTAACAGAGTTACAATTTAATCTTTAGATAATTTAAGCTAATTTTTATGTTGTCTTTGGTGCTTACTGGACTTAAGTTTAATCAAAATTGAACGTGTATTTGGAATTTAGGTTTAATTTTGCTTTCAGAAACAGGGGAACTGCATTTTCCATGAGGTTTTACCTTTTGAGACATGCCATGGTGTTTTTGTAAAAAAAACTTGTGAGCAGTCCCTGCTGAATTTTATGATATCGCAAAACATTTGGCATCAACCAATGTATTTTCAACTTTTTCCCCCTTCTGAAACCTACTTAGTCTACACATTTTTGCTTGATAAAAACTTCTGTGCAGTAACTGCTGAATTGTATGATTTTCAAGTGTTTATCAATTATTTTCCTCATGTTTGGGTTAAGTGGGTGGAAATGCATTATAAGAACAAGTTTTGCATCATTCTTTTCTCCTGTCATATTTTTATGTAGATTATCCTGTGTGTTCTGATTTACTCTTCTGAAGTGACACATAAGTTCTATTTAGGGGATAACCTCTTTTAGGGAAGTGGCTGTAAAAAGACTCACATTCGTCAATGAAGTTATTCTTTCGGCATATATTTACGGGAGTTAAAGAAATTGGCTAAAGGTTCTTTTGGGACAAAGCTTATATTATGTCTTATTTTACACAAGATAACCATGTGTGTCTGTTGGTTTGGTGGTCTCCAGGAAAGGTATTACAGTTTTACTCGAACCACATATAAGCGTAACTGTTTCATGAATATAACAATGGTATACCACAAATTTCAAGAATATGGTTACAGTACATTAAGATTGTATAACCTGTATAAAATCCCATTCTTAACACTGGGATGTAGATTGACTGAGGTTCGGTGTTGCTTTCAATACATTGAGGGATCATACCACGACTAGCAGTTGAATTAATGGTGGAAAGTAGTGAATAACAACTGGTCTCAAAAGCTGCACTGAAAACCATTGGACAGTATTGAGCAACCACCAACTCTCCAACTAGATGTCACAGGATAGGGATTGAACCTAGGACCTGACAAGTAAGAGGCGAGTGTTATCTACTATGCTACCAGGCCTCCTCACTAGGGTGGTCAATTCATATTTGGTGTATTTCATCATGTGAGCTCTGAGATAACTCATTTACTTAGTAAAAAAACACAAAAAGAAAAGATACAGAATTACTGTTACTAATAACACAGTGAAGAAAAAAACCTTACAAAGCATTTGCAAGCTGAGCTTGGAACAGTGTTACAAATCAGATGTAAATTATGAGGGTGTGTTGTGAATGGTTAAACACAATATTTTTCTAGCAATCTTATACCCCACTGTACTTCACTTGTTTGAGTAAGAAACACCCTAATCCCACAGTGGGCCACTGTAAAAAAAGATACTGCTTCTCAAGCAATTACTGTCAGTAAACCAATTATGTTGAACCCACATATTTTCTAAGTATATTTGTAACTGTAAAGGTCAGTGTTTTTAATACTGCCATGCAATTTATTTCAGCAGTTGTCTGAACTGATCTACCACTGTTGATCCTAAAAGATTAGTAACAGAAAAACAAGCATGCCCATAATTTTTGCAACTGCCTTGCTACCAATCATCACCATGTATAATTAACCTAGACAGAGGATGCTTCCGTGGCCAGGTGAAAGATGTATCCACTGGAAAAGGATGACCAACTTGGGTTTCAAGATAAATGACATTTTTAAGATGATAAGGCAAACATTCGGAAAGTTTAAATTATTCATGGAACTTAATGCTTCATAACCAGAAGGTCAAAAATTTGCCAGAGATCACTCGCTCTTTTAAGGTTTTTGAGATAAATGACAAATTCAATTTCTGTAAAAATTCAAGATGATGGTTAAAATTCGGAAAAATCAAAAATTTTTTATGGAACTTAAATGAGCAGTCCTTTAAGTACCCAGGGAGTCCAAAATTGGCCTAAAATCACTCTGTCTCTTATAGCTTTTGAGATAAAGATATAAGCCATTCAAGCATTATGGTAACTATTGGAAAGTAGGAAAAGGTAGCTATAACTCACTTAGATACTCACTTTTACATTGAACAGCCAGTCTGAACTTTCATTATGATATAGTGCAAGTAGTGGTTTAAGACCAAATTGAAAAGAAAAGGTTTAACTGTACTTCTTTTAAGATAGAAGCCAATTACTCAATGTTAACTGCTGTAAAGTTACAGCTATAGCTAGAACTCAACTATTACAATTGTCATCCCAAAAGTTATACATGTTGCAGCTAAAGATAAAATATCTGAACAATATAATTTGCGAAAATGCTAAAAATGCATTCATTTTCAAGATATAAGCAATTTTCTTAACCGTGAAATTATAAAGTAACCATTACTCACTTATAAAAGTTGCTATTACTCACTTATACAATGAACAACTAGTCTAAATCATAAAAATATTATAGTTTACAAATAAATTGGTCAACAATACTTTGAATAAGTTGTGTACCTGTATTATGTCTGAAGATAAATGCCATTTACTTATTATAGTAACCCCTGAAAAGTAAGAAAGTACCTATAAATGACTTAGTTGTTGTGATACACATTGGCCAACCAGTGAAAAAGTATAACTGTACTTCCTTTTAAGATAGAAGTCATTTTGCCAACTGGTGAAATCTGAGAAAGTAGCTAGAACTCACTTAGCTATTGCGATTGGCATCACAAAAGTTAACAAAGTTGCAGCTAAAGTATTCTGAAAAATGTAATCTCTAAAATGCTAAAACTTCATTAGTTTTCATGAAAAATAGGTAAACAACTACTTTGAGAGAGCTTGTATAGGTGTATTACATCTGAAGATATAAGCCATTTACTCATGAAAAATGAGAAAGTAGCTAAGTAATGATTATAGGATAGCTTTCTGACTTACATCTAGGTGGGAAAATCATGTGATAAGTTGTCATGGCTCCATTAGGCAAGTACACTGTGCATCTTTTTTAAAGCATAACTTAGTGAAATATTAAGATGTAATGCTGGAATTTGGGCAAGGCATTAGCTGGATGGCACTAATGATTATGGGATAGCTTTCTGATTTACGTCTAGATGAAAAAGTAAAGTTGCGACCTGTCCTGACTCCATCACCAAAGTACCAGGTACACCTTTTATACAACATAACTAAGTCAAAGATTAAGATTTAATGTTGGGATTGGTGCAGAACATCAGCTGGGTGGCAATTATGGTTATGGGACACCTTTCAGACTTACATTTTAGTGTGAAACTCAGTCACGACTTTGTCAAGACTGCAGTACCCAAGTTCCCGATGCACCATTTTCAGGCCATAATTAAGTCAAATACTAAGATGTAACACTGAAATATGGCCACGGCATTAGCTGGGTGGAACTAATGATTATGGGATAGCTTTTAGACTGCATCGAGGTGGGAAACTCATGTCACAACCTGTCCTGGCTCCAATACTCGAGTACCTGATGTGCCTTTTTTATGCCATAACTAAGTCAATATTATGATGTAATGCTGGAATTTGGGCAGGACATTAGCTGGGTGGCACTAATGATTTTGGGAGAGCTTTATGACTTACATCTAGGTGTGAAACTCATATTGCGACCTGTCCTGTCCGAATCACTGAAGTACCCGGTGCACCTTTTTTTACAACATAACTGAGTCAAATGTTAAGATTTAATGCTGGAATTGGGGCAGGACATTAGCTGGGTGGCACTTATGATTATGGGATAGCTTTCAGACTTACATCTTAGTTGGATAATCATATCATGACTTTGTCAAGGCTCCACACCCAAGCACCCGATGCAACATTTTTAGGCCATAATAAGTCAAATATTAAGATGTAACACTAAAATTTGGACAAGGCATTAGCTGGGTGGAACTAATGATTATGGGATAGCTTTTGAACTTAGTTTGTAACATCTAGGTGGGAAACTCATGCCATGACCTGTCCTGACTCCATCACCAAAGTGCCAGGTAGGCCTTTTTTATGCCATAACTAAGTAAACTATTAAGATGTAATGCTGAAATTTGGTCAAGGCATTAGCTGGGTGGCACTACATGTATAACTCATAGAGCTACTGTAATACACCTCAATATGTGATACATACTCAGGCTGTTGAATGTAGCCAAAGAATTTATTTCACCAAAATGCTGTAAATGCAAGAGCATTCAAGGTAAAAGTGATTTACTCAATACAGCTAAAATTGCTGTAACTCACATACCTTGGGCCTTAGGCAACAATAGTAGCAAAATGAAGAGCATAAAATTCATTAAGACAACAAATTACGTGAAATACTGGGAGTGAAGCAGGTTTAATCTAAGTAACCGTCGGGATAAATGAGAATAACTTCCTTGGAAAAGTAAGACATCTATTAGCAACAAAATCCTGAAAAGCGGCTAGAAATGGCCTCAGTGGGGCATTTTAGGGATCAAGGGCTGACTTTGAAGAGCAGGTTTCATGGTCAAATGGCTGTAGGCTATAGACGACATATATATCTTTTAAAAATATCAATGATAAAGAGATTCAACTCTCTATAGATGAGAAAAAGCTTCATAAAGTTTAAAACTTCTGAATGACAGTCAAAGAAATGTCTTTGGTGGCCATCATGTTTTGCAAAATGAGGCCAAAAATATTCCTAATCAATTTTTTGTAATAATAAACACATCCTGCGAATTTGAGAACTCTACTTATAATACTTTTAGCTCTAGAGGGGTAAATGAAAAATTTCTACACACTGCGGTGTGGCAGCAGCGGTCAGGCGTACCAATGCATACAAATACCACATAACTTGAATAACAGTCCTCTTAAAATCTGGTGACTAGTGGTTGTGGACCAATTCACGCCCCTGTACCTATTCATGCCCACCCTCAATTTTCCTAAAGATTCATAGTTTTTCATAGAAAATATCTTTACCACATCATAGATAATTATCAAATTGATCATATACATTCATAATTTATTGTGTAACTGCGATTGTTTTGGAGAAATTTAGGGGTGGGTGTGAATGGGTACACGGGCATGAACTGGTCCACCACCACTAAGGTATAACTGTTTCCAAAGTGAATGGAACAAATACACAACAAAAGAGTCTCAAGACATGTGGTCATTACTGAAATATGAACATTTTATTTATTAATGGCAATAATTGGTACCCAGCAATAATTTGTAACAAGGCAGTAGGTAGACCGAGTTTCTGTCCCGTCGCGTATTGCTGTTGATATTTCTGATAGTACGCAATGGCGAGGGACAGAGTTCACATGTACCTGTTTTCTGTGTAAATTTTGGACAGCATATTTGTACACATATTACCACAAATATAAAGTGTTATTTGGTTTCTTTAAGGTATGTACATGTTCCGTTCATTTATATTTCATGCCAATCAAACTGGCATGAATATATTTCAACCTATTTTCAAAATGTAAACAAACCTTCAACATTACATAGTTATCTACAAAAAAAATCCTGGTTTCTAAAAGCAGTTTAATTTAACAACATATGCATTGGAAACTAGATACAGCTATAATAGACATAATAATAACTTTTTAAAGTGAATGCAATAATTCCCCACAGTTCAAGATTTACACAGAAAACAGGTACATGTGAGCTCTGTCCCTAGCCATTGTGTCCATCAGTATATCAATAGCAATTGGCGCGGGACAGAAACTCGGTCTAGGCAGTAGGACCATATTTGTTTGACAAGCAGCATGCAACAGTCAACAATGCAGACTCACCTTTACATGATTTTTTTGACACAGAAGAATCACAGTTGTTTTAATCTATCACATAAGTCACAGGTTTCATATCACTAACACTTATTTTTCAGTCATCACATTAGCACTGAGGTAATATCCAAGTGTAAGTCCACTGTCTTTAACAGGTAAACACTGAGAATATTAATCCACTTCATTTACACAACACCTGGCAGTTAATATTTCTGACAGATTTTAAAGGCTTTAAGGGGGAGGAGGGAAGACATATGTAGAAGTATTACCAGTTCCTTATATGGTCATGTTCACTGGGCTGGACAAAAGGTCAGTAGTAGAGAATAGTGATCATGTTAAAAGGGAAATTCCCAATTTGTAATTAAACAACACAGAATAGAACATTTCATTCGTTATAGTCACACATGAATTTTAACAAACATAGACTCAATAAAAGGACTGGTGTTGTCCGTATTGTCACATTTTGTAGAACAAGAGTGAAATTACAATGGTTTCAAACAAAGAATATAAATGCACAATATTTTAGAACCAACAGCAAAGGTCAAATATGGATTGGGCTTCAGTGTTTTAATGTTAAAATAAAGAACCTTCTGAAATCTAGGTAGAAATGCACATAACAATCATAATAAATCTCTTTGAGAATGCTAAATGCATTTCTTCAAATCTAATGAGACTCAGTTTGAGTTTGTTTTTTCATAACAAGCAACAAATAATGAAAGGGGGTCTCACAAGCCAAGTGGTTAACAAATTTAATCTTTACTCACTTGACTCTTCCCTCTGAAGTCATGGGTTCAAAGCCAACTCATGGCAACATTTGACGTACACTAAGGGCCTGTCTTAATTTGACCATAGCCTTTGAAAGGGATGTAAAATCCCTCGTCTTTGATCAGACCAGTTATTTATAGTTAATAGGACAAAATTGTACATGAAATGCAGTTACAGTTGATATGACCCTCAAGATAAATATAAAGAAAACAAGAGCACTCAGAGAGTGCAGACCTCCGCCAAGGGAGCACATATCCTGAAAATTTCATCAAAATCCGTCCATAACTTTTTGAGTTATCTGTCTTTAAAAATTACATTTCATGGATCCAGAAGATCCAGATAGTGATCCGGATCACTCCCAAAATTGACTCATTTCTTCCTTTTACCTTTTCAGACATATCCTGAAAATTTCATCAAAATCCGTCCATAAGTTTTTGAGTTATCTTGTTCACAAACAAACTCACAAACTTATAAACCCACAAACAAACCCAGGCGAAAACATAACCTCCTTCGCGGAGGTAATAAAGTAGTCAAGAGTAAAACCACAACAAGAATGAATGTTAATTATGATACCGTGTTAGTGAAAATTTTCACTGGCCATTCATTTTAGTTAATGCTATAGTGAAAATTAATTCCTGACAAGTTTTTAATCTGTATTAATCTCTTAAGTTGAAATTTACCATTGGTGCCAAAGAATTCGTGTGAATTTCTTCAACTTTGAAAATCAGTGAAATTTTCTTTCAGCTAGAATTTCCACAAACACAGTTAACAAAATATTATACAGATAATTATGGTACAATTAATCATCATGATCTACATAGATACAATAACATGTAATTAATAGCTTTCTCTTTGACATGTGGGTTAACTGACTGACTTATCTGACATGTGTCATCTTAGTTTGTACCATCAACCTCTAGTGTTGTCCATATTTGAAATGCTTAAACTAGAAAGTGCTTGTAGAACACAGATCTTCACCATGCAGGGTGTCATTTCCAAAAATTCGGGATATTTTTTTTGTTTTAAGAATATGATCTAGACCTTTCCCAAAATTTAATCACTTCTGCCTTTGGTCAGACCCTTGACCTACATAAAATGTTAGATATACATTTGTAAACAGATAAGATTTCCACTTTTAATTGTCAGTTAACAATTGACATTGCAATTTCATAGCGAAATTCATTTTAAATTAATTTCTTCGGAATGTTTTGTTTAATTAAGGAAAAACAAATTTTTAAGGTAAAAGGGGCTTATCAAATGAGGGCTAAGCACTCAGAATTTTACAAGAAGTTAACTAAGCCCACCAAAGAAGGCTTGGTACTCAGCCAAAAATTGAAAAAATAAAAATTATGTTAACTACCACAACTGGCGTGTCATAATAATAATAAAGAAATGGTGAGTAGGTAAAATAAGGGTTAAAATATATTTCTTCAAAGTAACCTAAAATCTCAAGTTAAATACCCTTAAAACTAAGATTTGAAGTTTTCATGTTCAAAACTCCAACTGGATTTTGTGATTTTGTGATGTCCTATTGAATGCAAAATCCTGACACTTGGATTCACTGAAATACAAGTGTAATGCTGTACGCTGAACCCTGTTTGGTCGTGTACCAATATAGGACACTGATTCCATGAACAAACAAGAGCACTTGGAGAGCTCAAACTTCTGCCAAGGCACATAATAATAAATAAATGGGAAAATCCGGACTTTTTTATCCAGACAGTGATCCAGATCACTCTCAAAATTTCATGGGATCTAAGTTAGCCCAAAACCCATCTTCTGATTTTTTTTATGAAGTTCCAACCAGTAGTTTTTCCCTGTATCTCTCCCAGGCACTGACCCCTGCTATGTCTCAGGTTAATGATTGTGGTTTCTGCTTTTTCTGTTTGGTGCATCTACAGTCTTTCTTTTAGAACTGAGATTAAGCGCATAATTTAGTCTGATAAGATTATATAAGATTTCAGTCTTCTCTTTCATCTATATAAATAATGTTCCTCCGTCTCTCTTATATTCATGGTTATTTATTTTTTAAACTGACAGAATAGGTTATGTAACATGTTTAAACAAGTTCTTGAAACAAGTTATCTTAAAAGGTAACTACGATCAAGTCTCAGCTGAAATACAAAACAAAACAAAACCACAAAAATTTTAAATGTCATTGCTCAGTTGAAATAGAAACCAAAAGAAAACCACAAAATGTTATTACTTCTATTTTAAGATACAATTCAAAGGCCTCACTTTGTTTTTCTTTTGGGTATCACAGGTATTGTATAACACGGATTTGTACGGTAAAATCAAGTGAATACCATTAGCTGTTGATTAAGTTATGTTCATCTGTGTTCATACACTTCATACAGATACTGACCTTATTTTGAAAAAAAGTGAAAACTGATAAATGTTTGTTGGAGACATTTTAATAATAAACACCTGAAACACCAATATGGGGTCTGTGAAAAAATTTTTTAGTTTTGGATACAAACGAAAAAAGGAAACAAACAGTAGTTCATCCAAGTCTAACAACCATGGAACACCAACTAAGGACATGCAAGAAAGTGCCTATCCTTTTTCATCTGGCAAGACTTCAAAGGAAGAATCACATGGAAATAAAAGCACAAAAAATCATTCAGAAGTTGAATATGGCTTGAAATCATATCAAAGAGAAAGGTCATATGGGAACCTTTCAATTGGAAATGGTTTTCAGCCTTCAACTGGCCTTATAGCATATGAACCAAATGATAAGCTACACGCTAATTTTTCTGGTAAGGTCCAAACCATGGATTCAAGGCTGACAAGATCAAAAAGTTATCGATCCACAGTTAGTTTGCCATATTCTCCCAGTGACAGACCAACTGCTGAAAGTTATGAACAGGAGTTATTGGGTGATGGATTACATGTAAAGAAAAACAACTTCATCGGTGATGGAATGGCAAAAAGGCAAGAACAACTAAGAACTACCAGCTTTAGCCAAAGTAAAGAACACACCAGTGAAACAGCTAATATCAGTTACGAAACATCTCAAGGAAGGCAACAGAGTAACACACATGATATGGCATATTACAGCCCAAGGGCACCTGCCAAACACAGTGACCATAAACCACAAACCACTACCACCAGAGTGAACAGCAATCCCAGGTTGTCTTGTTTGGGGCAACAAAATTGTGCAAGTACAACAATGTCATATAATCCAACAAGAGGAACTGCTAACAATTATCATCAAAACAAACAATATAATGATTCCAACTCAACCAATCACAGAGGATCTTTACTGAGCATGCAGAACTATGGAACTGTTGCAATGGCACATACCCCGGGACCCTTTAGGAGAGCAGATAGCTTCAGTAATCGAACTGCAACCTACACGGAGGATGCAGTATCCTTAGCATTAACGGAACATGACCACTATCCAGTGGAAAGACAGCAACATCCAGAAACTGAAATATCTGTAATAGAACAGGGAAATATTGAAGCTACGAGTGGGAACAAATTCCACTCAATAGCAGCCACAGATATATGGGGAAAAGAAGTGGGTGAAGAGGTAAGATTATTTGAAACAACAGCATTTGAAAACACAGAAACGGAGCATTTAGGTGTTGGACATCAGATCAAACACAAAAGTCCAACCAGTGAGCAAACCCTTAGAAAGGAATATCTTGATCCGATGCGTCAAAGGCCCATAAAGACAAAACATGCCTCGATGACACAACCGGGAATGCAACAAGGGTCAACAGAAAGAAAAATGTCAGCAAACAAAGAAAGAGAAAACAGAAATACTGAAAGGCAGGCCAGCCTAGCTGAGGCAGAATATTTTCAAGCAAGTGATCCAGTATCAGATGAGGAAAATGATGATTTAGATTACTTTTCTATTGGGAACACATCTTATGCAGAATCTAGTACTATGCAAGGCAAGATAAAAAAGAGAATGAAGCTTTTCAAAGCCATAAGCAATACAAAATTTGTGCCAAAGAAAATTCGACATCACTTTGAAATTGCATTGATGAAAGAGTTGAAGAAATTGAATGGTTCTGTTGAGAGTCTGAACTCAAGTCTTCAGGCCATGAGGACAGATGTTGATGATGTCAAAGAAGGCATTATGTTGCTACATGACAATGTTCAGGTTCAAACCCAGGCTGATCAATTTGGTTTTTACATTTGGTATCAAGTCATCTGCAAAATTGCCCACATAGCTGCACAAGAACGAAAAGAGAATCGTCAAATATTTGATAAATTGTTGGTTTCTTTGTATCCTAACGCAAACAAGGATTCCATCAAGAGGGAACGATCTGAGATTATCAAAATTACCCCTGGATTTGAGGCTCAAGTGAGAGAGTGCCTCATGAGATGGCTCTTCTATAAGCGACGTTTCAACAGGATGGCCATAGACAAACTTCTCAAAAGTCTCAAAGACATCGGTTTGACAGACATCAAAGAAGTCATAACGGCCACCATAAATCGCAGCTCCTGCCCCGAGGAAAAATTATGTAAGTTTCATTCTATCAAAACTCTATAAACCTTAAAATACAACTGACTACATTGTTTTGTTTATGTGGAAGGTTTTTTTTTCAGAAATAATCCAGCTGTTTGTAGAAAAAGAGGAAAATTAGTATTTATTTTATCATTATTCAACATATTTGTCTCTTTTTTTTGTATGTGTGAAGTTTAAATTAACACTTGATTCATTGAATTAGTCCAAATTTATGAGTTGGGTTTTCACATCCCTTTTAACAACAAGCATTACATTAGGACAGACCATTAGTATATGCCAAATGTTGTCATTAGTGAGGGCGGACTGTTTTATGAGTAATACAATCCAACAAAATCCAATGCCTTATATGTTTTAGATTCCATCAGTGATGTCCATTTCCGCAATTTGTCAGAGAAACTCGGACACCACTGGGAGAGGTTGGCAACATATCTAGACTTCACACTTTCGGATATCCAGAATTTTAAAGCCAACTACAATGGCCGGGTACAGGATGCAGTATTTGAGATGCTGGTTACATGGCGTGAAAGGTCGCTGGGTTCAACACAGATGAAAACTGGTGTACTACGGGAAGCACTCATTGCAATGCATTTACCAAAATTAGCAACCATGCTATAAACAATATGTTTATTACAAAGAAAATCCAGGCAGATTTAAACCTACCCAATCTAAATTTATTCCAACTGGAGCTTGATTTGGATTATGACACTTATACTTAGAGCTTTACAAAAGCCCGATTTCCAAAGCCAAAACATGGTCTAAGTTAACAAGACTTTCATACCACTAAATCTGTGTTCAAGTACATTTTAATAATCATAAATCAACAAAATCACTGTTCTAACATCATACAGCTATCCAAAGAGGCAATTTACCATTGAGATATTGTTCAACCCAGATTAGGTTTTGAAAAGCATTGTTCAATAAGTGTAAGTGTAAAATTATCAGGCTGCCCCCCACCTCCCAATAGATAATAATATATATTTCATTGCCATCTGTTTTTTTAGAATGTTAGTACAGTATTTAAAAATGCATAATCAACAATGGATTGGTGCAACCTTGGCACAACTTCAAAGATTTTGGCCAGTTTTGACTCATCTCTCACAAAGCTCTTCTGCAATAGCTGCCTCATCAAATGATCAATATTTAAGTTATATCGGGTTGATTGCTTTGATGCATCTATGTGGCTACAGAGTATGAATTGAGTAGAGTAAGAAATCTAAAATTCGCCACATATCTGAAATTCGCCACAGGTGAAAATATTAATAAAATAAATGAATTGTGGTGAGATTTGTTGATTGTATAGTAAACTAAGGCCTTTTGAACTGAAAAATACCAATTTTTAGACAAAAACATCATTTTCTTCATAAAATTAACTAAGGTTTTAGAGGTGGCGAATTTTAGATTCCTGGCGAATTTTAGATTTCTTACTCTACATTGTACGAAATGGAAGTGAGCTATTTCCATGTTAGAGATATCATAATCTCATGATGCTATAGATTATATTGATATATTTTTGTATTTTGAAACTTTATATTACAAGTTAACTTCATAAATCAGCTTTAGAACAATGATCAAAAGGTTTATTATGAAGTAGAGTATGTTTATCAACAAGAAGTTTTAAACTTCTTTTAAGTAAAAGGAAAGAACCTTTTTTGTTGACATTTATGTGCATTTTAATTATATAGGCTTTGATAAATTTTACAACTTTATAATACTTAAATAGTTAAACTTATTTCAGCTAATGTAGACACTTCTAGTAAGGAGGTTATGTTTTCTGGTGTGTTCATTGTCTGTGTTTGCAGTTACTCCAAAAGTGGGTAGGGTCTGACCAAAGGATGAAGCGATTACATTTTGGGAATGATATAGAGTAAGAAATCTAAAATTCGCCAGGAATCTAAAATTCGCCACCTCTAAAACCTTAGTTAATTTTATGAAGAAAATTATGTTTTTGTCTTACAATTGGTATTTTTCAGTTCAAAAAGCCTTAATTTACTGTACATTCAACAAATCTCACCACAATTCATTTATTATATTAGTATTTTCACATGTGGCGAATTTCAGATATGTGGCGAATTTTAGATTTCTTACTCTATAAATCAGATACTGGATACAAAACAAATATTTCAGAAACAACGGTGGAGGTCTGCACTCTATGAGTGCTTTTTAGCTAAAGATGTATTAATACATTTACATTTTCTAAAATATTATTATTATTTTTTTAAGATTATATTTATTAAAATTTAATTTATTTTCATAGTATCTCAATAAGTAAGATCTAACCCAGTGGATGTCATATTAAACCCCGTTCAAAATTCTCCTTTATTACTGTTTGTCTGCCTGTAAGCCTTTTTGTAGGATTACCCCAAAAAACTAGGAACCTATTTTTAATCAATTCCAGGAAAACACTTTTTCTTTTACAGAGCTAAGTAAATTTCAATTACAATTGGTATGAAAATGTTAAAATTATAGTAATATCTAAGTAATGGTTTAGCATTGTGAATTATTTATTGTAATAATTTTTATAAGAAAGCACTTGCTATACAATTCACTTGAATTAATCACTGAAGCCCCTCCATTAATTCTTCAGGCAGCACTTATACAATCAGCATTTTGCTTTTTATAAGTCAAAGTTCTGTATTTTTCACTGTTTCAGTGTAAGTTAAGCTTCACTATTTTATATTATTCCTGTGAAATGTTCTGCTATGTTACTAAATTTAACAGGATTCCACAAACAGTTGGTTACAATGTGAAGTACATTTAAGAATTAATAAGTTATGTTACTTTTGTGAATGAAGGCTTGTTTCATCATGTCATACAGGCCAATATGCTTTTCTAATATGTTATTTCAGGTTTCATAAACACAAAAGAGATCAGTGCTTAATATTTGGTTGAGTTTTGGCCGAATCATTTATACTTGCTGCTCTGCATTTATTGCACGTTAAAATAACAGTAGAAATACCAGTATCTAACCATCAATTTCCACTCTTCAAAACCTGTCTTAATGAAGTTTACTTTTCAAAAATATAAGATTGATGTTTGATAAATTATATATGTTCCCTGACACAAACCTTTATGTTTATGTTGTCTCAGCATTCACTGTTCGATATTAATGCTTCAATAACTGATATTTTATATATAATTGTAAATTTCTTTTATATATATGCCTTGAGCTTTTTTGTTTTGATCTCATGGTTTTTGATGTAACAAGTACCTTTTGGTAAATTTTTAGAATAAATTTGGAAAATTTTATGGTAATGTGAATTTTTATTGGAAATACTTACCATTTCCTAACAGTAGCTATTTGTTGGAGCCATCCAACCCAATGGCCAACGCAGAGATGCAATTTTAAGGTTATGTAACAACCTTAACCAAGCCATTGGGTTACAGTAGTCCGTCCTACTGCCAATTAGGTCAGCAAAAATAATGAAGTAAACAATGTGGTCATGTGACCTAATTGACGGGAGGACGGACTACTGTAACACAAACATGAAACACATTGAGCCACTAACAAGCCCCGACAAATTAAATTTTTCATGCTTGTATGAAGCCCGTGAAGCAAGGAACTTTGTGAACAAGGTAAAGTATGGAACCTAAAATTTGCCAGGAATGTAAAATTCGCCACCTCTAAAAACCTTTGTTAATTCTATGAAGAAAATGATGTTTTTTTCTTAACATTGGTATTTTTGGGTTCAAAAAGCCTTAATTTATTATACATTCAACAAATCTCACCTCAATTCATTTAATTTATTAGTGATTCCCCATGTGGCAAATTTCAGATATGTGGCGAATTTTAGATTCCTTACTGTATTAGTTGTGAATTTCATACTGTGTCAAAATTCATTTTTCTGACTTCTGTAGATAATGGTCAATATATAAAATGTCTCTATGTGTGGGTCAAGGAGTCTTATATCCAGCAGGACGTATTTTCATCTCTGTAGATTTGAGGGAATAATGATATCCACGCCATCCTTTCCAGTTCACACCAATAGCAAACTCGCCGTGGTTTCCACTGAGATAAAGGCCATTGAGATTTGAATGATGACAGCTGTCATGCCACCAAGCTCCTAATGGAAAAATATATCAATATTTTAATATTCTAAATTACTGCATAGGCATTGCTTTGTAAACTGGAATAGCTCTCCACATACACACTATAGATTATATTATACCAGATAAAGAATATGAAATTCACTACAGTATGTACGATTCTCCCTTCTATTTCCTTGACGTTTTGGCAATTTTTCACACTTTCATGATTTTGTGACAACTTTTCATCTCCAATCTCCACTGATGTAAAATTGGTACAAATTTTCATTCTATATATTTACTTTAAAAGGGAGCTCCTCAGTGACAAATATAACATAGTTTGTTGAATTTCACAATTATTGTTACCTTTTATAAATAGTTTTAAGTACTAGTTAGTCAAGATTCGAACCTAAACGCCATCACAAATCAGTAACAATTACCAATTTTTCCACTTATGGTTTTCTATATACTATGAGCAGGAGCGACCCTGGCACAATGAGCAGCACACATGCCCTCCATCTGTAAGATCACCGGTGTGAATTCTGGTTCCTGGCCATAAATGGGAGAGCTGATAGTTGCTTGCCAACACCCACTGGTGTACAGTAATGATTTTGGACCAACGGAAGCATTAGTTTTTTCTGGATTACTCCTAATGATATGGCCTATACAATGAGTTGAAAGGACGTTTAGTGCAAATCAATTTATTAAATATTTTAAATGACCAATGACTTTTGGACAAACCAAAATATTAGTATAAAATCTAGTCAAATGTCTGAATTGTTTTTGATTTATCACTGTAACTATCTGCATCATAGAGGATCCTTTCAGCAGAAAATGCACCTTATCACCTAGAATTCAAAGGTTCAGTAGTGGTAGTTTCTGATGCCATGAAATTATGCCAAACAGGGTGCTATAATCATTTCTAAATATTGGAATTATTGCAAATTCAACCACTAATACAAGATTACTATTACAATTATTACTTTAACATAATGACAAAATTGATGAATTCTATCACTTTAATACAATTAAAAAAATCATCAATTATTCAAAAATGACAGAATATTGCAAATTTAATAATTAAATTAAATTTTTATAAGTTAATACCCTATCCAATGGACAATATGCTAAACCGGTCGGCGCAGACCGGCCCGCCCAACATCAGAAAAAGACGTCCTGTGTTTCCACCGGCTGGCCGGTCCTCACACTGCACTCGCCAGGTGGCGCATCGTACTTCCTTCCTGTCTAGACAACCTGACGTCATAGCATCTTTTTCATTGTCTAAACCTATTAGACCCCTAGTAAGCTGATAGCGGGGTCGGTGGGAGGGTCTTGTGTGTCCATTGGATAGGGTATTAACTTATAAAAATTTAATTTACTTATTAAATTTGCAATTTTATTGCGTTAATACATCCTATCCAATGGACAATATGCTGAATAACTACCGCTTGGTCGGCGGGTAAGTTACTAGGGACTTATGTGAACTCAGAAAATAACTAACAAAATTTCCTCTAAGCCTGGGTCGACCTGAGATTGTCAAGACCCTTGAGGCTATAGTCGGTCAACAGAAACCGGTTAACCGGTCCAAACCGACTCGCCTCCCCCACTTTTTTTACAGACCTGGTCTGAGGTAGTGTTTTTTTTTATGCTTCTTAAATATATATACACTATTTACATATGTACAGATCTCCTCCCTGAACTGGGCTACTGGTGGATCTGCTGAGCAGCCACTACAGGTCCCAGGTGATAAAGCTCAGAGTCAGCCCATGCCACATCCTTCAGATAAAATTGTGTGAAGGTGTTATGTGACTTCCAGTGGCAGGCCGACAAGATCTGTTCCAAGGAAACCCCCGACTGGAAGGCCTTGGAAGCAGCAAAGGCCCTGACATCATGGGCTTTAACCTGATGTAAGGTGTGGGCCTCTTGGTCTGAGAGCTCATAACATAGGATCACAGTCTGTTTGATCCATGAGGAGATAGTGGCAGGCGAGATGTCCTTGTCAAAACCTTTTTTGAAGGAAACAAAAACCAACTCCTTATTCTGCCTGAGGTCCTGTCCAAATAGTAGCGCAATGCTCTGACCGGACAAAGGGACCTATCAGACTTGAGGGACCTATCTAGAGTCGGGGCCAGGACTGGTATAACCACTGGAGCCATGCTGTCCGGACCCTCTTTGGCCAGCTGGTTCTTGGAAACAAAGCTGGGAGATGGGTACAGAGACACCTTAGACCAGTCAGACTGGTGTCTGATGTTCTTACTTTGCCAAGCATGAATCTCACTTCTGCGTTTGTCTGAACCCAGGGCTAGGAGGAAAACTGTCTTGAAGGTCAAATGTTTCAAGGAGGCCTCCTTAATTGGTTCAAAGGGAGCCTTTGTGAGCTGGTGTAAAACCAGAGATAGGTTCCAGGAAGGGATACCCCTTCTGCCCTTGGGTCTGTCTCTATGGAAACTATCCAAGAGACGGGTGAGATTTTCATCTTTGCTGATGTTGAGGGTTGAATTTCCCAGTTTATCAGCAATGGCAGACCTGTAGCCATCAATGGTGCTGGGCTGTAATTTCCTTTCCTCAAAGAGGTACATAAGGAAATCAGCAACTGACTTTACAGGAGGTGCCCTGAAGTCCACCTGATTTGTGATGCACCACTTTGTAAAAATGGCCCACTTGCCTCATAGACGGATCTGGTTGATCCTCTTTGAGGAGCCTCAATTCTTGTTGCCACCGCCTCAGAGAAACCCTGCTCCTTGATAGCTGTGGCTCTAGGAGCCATGCATGGAGATGTAGGTTTGTCAGACTCCTGTGAGGGGTCTGATTGAAGGGTTGAGTCATTAGGTTTGGCAGTTGAGGCAAGAGCAATGGGATCTGGCTGGACATTTCCACTAGGTCCCAAAACCATGTCATGTTGGGCCACCCCTGCAACTTCTCCACCACTTTGCCCAATATGGCTGTTGGTGGGAAGGCGTATGCGTCTAGATTTTCCCATGACAAACTGAGTGCATCTACTGCAGTGGCCATGGGATCCGGAACTGGTGATACAAACAGGGGCAACTTGTTGTTGAATCTCGTAGCAAAGAGATCTATTTGAGGCTGGTGCCACCTGCAGCACAGGGCTTGAAAAACCTCTGGAAGGAGGGACCATTCTGTTTGGATGGTCTGTCCCAATCTGGACAGTTAATGTCTGCCACTACATTTAAGCGGCCGGGAATGTGTCGGGCCTTTAGAGTCACTTGTTTCCCGGTGCACCAGGTCAAGATTCTCCAAAGTAGGGCACACAGTGGGCCCGACCTCATGCCCCCTTCCTTGTTGATGTAGGACACTACCGTGGTGTTGTCGGTTGCTATCAGAACCATTTTGCCCACGCATAGGTTTTGGAACTCTCTTAAAGCTAGAAAAACTGCTTTTAGTTCTAGGCAGTTTATATGCAATTTGCTTTCTGGTAGGGACCAGGTTCCTCTGGCAATGAACTCGTTTAAGTGAGCGCCCCACCCTTCTTTTGATGTGTCTGTAAAGATTTGCAGAGCATGTTGTATGGGGTGTAATGGTTGGCCTGTGAGGACATTATCTTCCTTTAGCCACCATTGTAAGTGAGGATATAGAGATCTGGGTAGGGGAATCAGTTTCTCTAACGATTCCGGTATTCTCCAATTGCTTTTGAGATGCCATTGGATGGGCCTCATATGTAGTCTGCCCAGGTGAACTTGCTTTTCTGTGGCTGTTAACAGGCCTATCAAGGACATGAACTCCCTTACCGAGCAAGCCGGTAGGGAGATAAGTTCCAGTATCTTTTCTTGTAGGCTTTGCCACCAGTCCGGTGTCGGTTGGACGCGACCGGACTCGAGGTCGAATTGGTAACCTACGAAGTTGAAAACTTGCTTGGGTTCCAGCTCCGACTTTTCTATGTTCACCAGCCAACCTAAATGTCGGCACATTTTCACTAGGACCTGTGTATGCTGGAGACAGACCCGGTGGGATGTGGCTCTCACCAACCAGTCGTCTAGGTATTGGTGGATCCTTATACCGTTTTGAATGGCCATCAGTTTTACCTCTTTTGCTATAATAGTAAACTCCATGAGAGCTGTCGACAGACCGAACGGCAGTGCTTTGAACTGGTAGGTCTGGCCCTGGATATGAAATCTCAGGTACTTCCTGGACTGATCCTGTATCGGAATGTGGAAGTAAGCGTCCTTGAAGTCTATGGAGGTTATCCATTTTCCCTTCTGGAGAGATGTCCTGATGGTTTCCGGTGTCTCCATCTTGAATTTTTCGGTCTTGAGGAAAGGATTCAGATTGCTTAGGTCTAAGATCGGCCTCCACTTGTTGTTGGGCTTTGGGACTAAAAATAGTCGGTTGAAGAACCCTAGTGAGACCTGTTTGTGAACTAGTTCTATGGCATTTTTGGCCATAAGCTGATGTAATGCCTCCAACAGTTTGAGATTTCTGTGAGGATTGCCATAGCAGCTTATGACTGTGGGAGTTCTTGATAAGTTCGGCCGGATCCGAAAGGGGAGGGTGTAGCCCTCTTTCAGGATTTGAACCACTCTCGGTCCGGCACCCAGATCTAACCATTTTTTCCAAAAGTTTTGGAGCCTGGCCCCTACAGGCAGATTTGTGACAACATTGGGAGCATTTATGACAGGATTTACACAAGACAATGGAGTGACACAAGAAACACTTTTCACAGACTTTATTTGCTTTTCTTGAAGTAACAACCTGCTGCCCCGGGACTTATTTCGTTCTTTTGAGAATGCCCAGGCACAGTATGAACAGAATGTACAACATCTAGCTTTACATTGAAAAAAGTGTTCATTGTCTTTCTTGTGGGGCTCCCGGCCAGCAGCAGAGGCTTCAACTGAGTTACACATTGATTGTCATTTGTACTGCTGCTGACCCTTGGCCGGATGCGAGGAATACTGTTGCTTGCCCTTGTCATTCTTCCTATGCTGAGTACGGGACAGGTTCTTCCAAGCTGGTCTGTCCTGCTGCTTATCCGACCTAGAGTCCTGTCTTTCATATGGGTGGTACCTCCGACCCTTGTAAACTGATGCTGACCGACCCTTATCAAATGAGGTGATGTCCTCCTCTGCCCTTTTCACAACATTGTCCGGGAACAGGGTGTCCAGATGAAGAGGGGCAGTACGAAGAGCATTCAGTGTGTCTGCTTTAACACCGGCTTTTAAATAGGCTAGGTAAGAGTCACGTCTGAGAAGTGTGGTGTTAGCCATGGTAACGAAAACAAACTCCATTAGATGTTCCATGGATTTTGCCATGGCTTGGCAAACACTAGAGTTAAAGTCTAGTAAGAACTGGAGTTCGTCCACTGCTGATGACACTTTGGCTGCTGTCTTCCCTTTAGACTCCACCTTCACGGCTTTCAACTGATTGTTCATATTTTCTTGGATCTTCAACAGGCAACGATTGAATCTGGCTGCGTGATTACAAATCACTGTTGACTCACATGCAGACCTCTCCCATTTCCTTAAATTCTCCTGAGAGATTGGGCGAGACATGGGAGGTGAAGTGGTAATACCGGCCTGTCTAGCTGTCCTAAGATAGGTACTGTTGAGCCTTGATGATCCGGTGTGCCATGAGGAGACAGCTTGATCAGAGTCCTTCTTGGGATTCGCATGAAAACCATACCACTTCTGTTGTGACTTTGGAGGCCGGACAAACTGGTCCCTTAAAAGTCCGCCTGCTTCAGAAGTATGTGTGGGATATCCCTGGACCAGTGTGATGTTGAGCTTTGACATCTTCCGACATAGCCACTCGTCGGTCGGTAGATTTACAGAGACTTTGCCCGGTGTGTGAAGTTTTGGGCCCGCAAAGGGGTTATCTTCTGAAGTAGTGGCACCGGAATCAATGTCGGGATGTGATTCCAACTCATGTACGACCTGATCCCCCTCATTGTTTCACGGTATGATTGTTCCTCGGAAAGGGATTGGTCATGATCAGACAGGTTAGCTTCCTGATCATCTGAAAGTTCACCTTCTTCCAGGAAGATATCTAAGGGAGGTCAGTCTGATGAGAGAGAGTCGGTGTCGGATTCACTAGAAGAGGGATATTCCTTTCTAGAAGTGTCAAAGGCACTGGTTAATTGTCTCTGAGCAGTCTCTCTGGTAGCCGGTTCCGGCTGGGCAGAAGATGAAGCTCTTGCAGCAGGCTTGTGCTGAGAAGAGTCGGTGGTCGGTGAGTCAATAGCAGGGTCGGTCAGTTGAGAAGGCTGAGAGGCTGGTTTCAAAAACGGGTCGGGTCGGACCACGTTAGCTGGTGGAGCATGAGCTGGAGTAACCTTCACCGTACTGAAAACAGGGTCCTGAGGCTTGTCTAAAGTTTTTGCCATTAACAAGGCTTCCAGCCTATTGAATCTATCCGACCGCTTCCTGTCGAGATCAGAAATTCTTGAGTCGGTAGAGGAGGTGGTGGACTTGCCCTGGTCGGTGGTTGAGGTAGTCGGTGGTCGGTTCTAAGAGGGCTTCACCGACTTGTCTGATCTAGCCGGCTTGGCAGATGTAGTTGAAGATTTCTTGCTCTCAGCCTTCTTAGATTTCTTCTCCGCCAGCCCACTCAAACCAGAGGTTGTCTGGCCATCCACGACCCCCACTACCGACACAAGTGCCGGGTCCACGAGGGTGGGACTGAGAGTGTCTGATGCTTTGGCTGGAGTAGACGACTTAGCTTCTTTCTTCTCCTTCTTAAGCTTGTACGAAGGGGTGGATAACTGGGCCTTTTGCTCTGAAGACAATGCATCACAATGCGAGCAAGAAGCAGGTGGTGTTTCAATACAAGGGTCAGAGCCCTTTTTCTTATCGACAATGCGCACAAACAGAGTAATGATCAAACCCTGCCATCATGTGGCCGCAGCCCCCTCGACGCTGGCTGGGAGAAGACATAATAGTCTATAATATGTAAGTAAGTAAGTAAGTAAGTAAGTAAGAAACACTTATATAGCGCCGAATTTGATGTAAACATCCTCTAAGGCGCTGATGTGCAAAAAGGGATAGTCCAGTTCCAGAAAGATGTCTGCGTAGCCCCGAGCGTTTATTTGGTTTAGATGAGGAAATTGATAGGCGATTGCCCCGTGTGAGATCACTCCGCCTAATTAGAGCGGAGAGATATGGAGGTTGGCTCAAATGTATTGCTTTATAAATGAGGAGATTATATTTGAACAGTATACGGTAATGAATGGGGAGCCAGTGTAGTTTGTGCAGGAAGGGTGTAACATGACAGTATTTATTTAGCTTGCACACCGTCCGACATAAGGCATTTTGAACTCTCTGTAGTCTGCTAGTATATGCCTTTTTTGTGTTGTAAAGCAGTGAGTTACAGTAATCCAGACGACTGCTTACCAAGGCATTTGCCACCTTTACAGCTGTTTCATGATTTAAGTACCTGCGGACCCTTCGTAGTTCCCGGAGATGGTAGTAACTTATGCGACATAGATTAGCCACGTGTCTTTGCATTGAATTTTCAGCATCCAGGATGACACCAAGGTTTTTTACCGATTCAGCTGGTTCCATGGTGTTGCCAAGCAAAATCACTGGGAAAGATGACTTCAGGGAACTTCTAATTTGATCATCACCAATCACTATGAATTCTGTCTTGTCAGGATTTAATTTAAGCTTATTATTTCCCATCCAAGCCTGGACCGCCTCAAGGCAATTTGTTAATTCAGTGATACTGGAATCGAAGTTCCTAGAGTCGAGTTCCAAGTAAATTTGTGTGTCATCTGCATATAAGTGGTGGGTGACATTGAATTTAGATATGACTGAACTGAGAGGGGTTGTGTATAGGGTAAAAAGGAGTGGCCCTAGAACTGAGCCCTGGGGAACCCCGTAAGGGAGTTGAAAAGCATCTGAAAGATGTCCATCTATTTTGATGCGCTGCTTGCGTGAGTTGAGGTATGACTGGACCCACTTAAGCACTACCCCATCAATGCCATACCAGTGCTGAAGGCAGTTGAATAGGATTGAGTGGTCTATTGTATCAAAAGCTGCAGATAAGTCCAAAAGGACTAATCCAACAGCTGCACCCTTGTCCATTGATGTGGCAATGTCATTTTGTATTTTGAGCAACGCCGTTTCAGTTGAGTGAAAAGCTCTATATGCAGACTGGTTTTCGTTAGATATACCCTCGTGAGCAATATGCTCATTTATCTGCTTAGCCACAGCTTTCTCTATGAGTTTGGAGATGTAGCTGAGGTTGGACACTGGTCGATAATTCTTGAGAATATTCTTGTCAAGACCAGCTTTTTTCAACAAGGGTGTAACATGTGCAGTCTTAAAGCAGGATGGGAAACTGCCCTCCTGTAGAGAGTAGTTCACAATATTTGTAATAGGAGTCAGGAGCACACTGATACATTCAAGGACCAATGATGTTGGGATGGGATCCAAGTCACATGATTTATTTGGTGTGGACTTTATGATTTTAAGGACTTCTTCCTCTGACATGGTCCGGAAAGAAACAAACTTGTTTTTGTAGGAACCTGAGACAGGGGGATCGGCATCAGTAGACAGTAATCCAGATCTTAATTTAGCAATTTTGTCTGCAAAATACCTGCCAAAAGTGTTGACTAGACTGGATGGAAGAAAATAATAAAGTTGTAAGGTAACACACTTCCACAAAATCACAAAATCTTAAAAAGTTCCACAACTCAAAATATTCCGTGCAGGCAGTGCATACGCCAAACGAAAAAGATGCTATGACGTCAGGTTGTCTAGACAGGAAGGAAGTACGATGCGCCACCTGGCGAGTGCAGTGTGAGGACCGGCCAGCCGGTGGAAACACAGGACGTCTTTTTCTGACGTTTGGCGGGCCGGTCTGCGCTGACCGGTTTAGCATATTGTCCATTGGATAGGATGTATTAACGCAATAAAACAATTATTTCAAAAACTTTTAATCCAATTATATTTGTGGCTAGCAATAAATTGACTGCATTTTTCTTACAACACAGGAAAAACTTTTTTTGTTAGTAGTGAATTTCAAATTTTTTATTCCATATCAAATTATGAGAAACAAAAAATACTGGAAGTATTAACCAGATTAGATGGATGGACTAATATGATTATGAAAAATTACAAAACTGATGAGATTGTCTAATCTAATGTAATGTAATATACAAAATTTTTTTATACAATTACCTCTTCAAGCGGTGGCAATAAAAATGATAATATAAGACATATGCTGGGGACAGATAAGTTAAGGGCCTTACTAACTTGGATAAGTGGCAGAGGAGTATATAACGGTGGAAAAGTTAGGTTCAATGAGTGACTTTTGAGTCATGAGAAAAGTACACTGAGCATCTAACATGGTTGGATAAGGAATTCCAAAGTCTTGAAATATCACTCAGTCTAAAATAACAGGATTCCTCAAACGTGAATACAACACTGGTTCATGAGAGTTATCTACTATAAAAATGAGCAAGTGTGTTCAAGGTGTTCAGGGAATCAAAGCTGTACCAATTTTTAACAATAAAAAGCTTCCGGTCAAAAACTGTCCAATTTAAACTTATTTGAGGAGTTTATGCCATATTTTGCACAGTATTGACTAGTTTTTAATCAATGCTCAGTCTCTCACATGGAGTAAAAAAATTAGAAAATGAAAGACATCTGACCTTTGAACCTGACTGCACAATTATCGTTTGCCAAGTCATTATCTCTGTCATACGTTGTCCACTGCTGACCATTGGAATAAGCCAAGGAATCCCCTATGCAAAAACAGAAACAAAAATTTGAAAAAAATGACTCCAGGTAGTCCTAATTGTCTCAGATGGCTAGATATGGCTCACATTGAGTTTTGTGTCAGCTGATGGTGGCACGGCCTTTACATATTTACAGCCACAGAAATTCATAAAAGCCCAAAGTAAAAGGGTTAAAGGGTATTCAGAAGCACTCTTTCCTCTATCCAGTGCCATGCTAAAGTAAACAATATACATTATTACCAGCTGAGCGTACGTTACCAGTAGATTGTCAGTGCAGAATCGAGTCTTTGAAAACACAGTATTTTATTGATTGCCGGTCCGCGGTCCAATAACAGTACAATAATGTAATTTTATAGGGCAATATGCTGTAGAAATGGACTGCCATCAATGATTATTGGCCTGACACATCCATTAGTGCCCGAGGCTTGCCGATTGCACTAATGGATGTGAAAGGCCAATAATCATTGGTGAAGGTCCATTTCTACAGCATATTGCCCGTAAAAATTACATTATTACTATTATTATTAGCTGAATTTTATATATGGTTGTCTGTGATATTTTTGTGTCATTGGAGTTTTCGTGCAATAGTGATTATATCAACTGCACTTAGGGTTAAGACTCTACATTACTCATATATTATTGTTTTGGTGAAAAATATATTTATAAGTAATTAGTTATATTAATGTATAAACAATAATTTCAAATAAGAATTTTCAAAAAATATATTGCTGTGACATCATATAAGTAGAGGCTAATAAAAATATGTCATCATGATATTTTGTTTTGAAATAGTTCTTGGATGGGTTATTTTTCCTGTAAACTAGTGCCGTTTTTTCCATAATAACCAGTTAATCTACTAAAATATTCTTTATATCATTGAACAGATATTTTTATACTACTTTTTCTCGTTTTTGCTTTATCAAAATCTGTGCAGTAATAAGTGAGATATGTAAGTTAAAAATTTCAAGTGAGAGTACAATATTTGTAAACAAATACTTGGTGACATCAGAGCCCAGTGAATAATACTCATTATTGGACTGCGGACCAGCTAGCAATAAAATACTATGTTTTCAAAGACTTGATTTTGCACTAATAATCTCCTAGTAACGCACGTTCAGCTAGCAATAATACCACAACAATTGGGAATGGAACACCTCCAAATACACTCTAAAAAACTTTAATTTAACAATACATTTAACTGTAGTAGAGATCTACAACCTGTACAGTTCAGTTCATTCATCTCAATATTGGTTCTATTTAGTGGTTGTATCTATTTGTGGTTAAAAATGCTTTGCATAAATAGACCACAGATCCACATTCTGATTAATACAGGGATCTGTCATTCTAATATGACTTTTCATAGTGCTTAATCTCCATCAAAACGACAGACTCTAAGGCATCTAATGCAAGGAATGACATATAACTGAATATCAAAGGCTTTAGACTAACCAACCTGCATCCCCACTGTAATAATCTACTCTTAGTCTGTAATTTGAATTTCTGTCGAGTGCAAATGCTTTGTAGGATGCATATTTGTGACCGCTGTCGAAATCCGACAAGTCCACTCGAAGTTCATATGACTTTTGTTCTGTGATGCTTGCAATCTTGTCATTTCCTGGAAAACATACAATACACATAATTGACTAGCTAGATTTTTGAAATTAAGTTACTTGTGGATACAAAACTGAACAAAAGATCTGATTGAGTTTCTAGAGATCACTTTTTTTTTGTCTCCAGACTTTCATGAATTGTGGCACTGCCACAATGACTGTGTTTCACAGAAGAGAAATGGTGATCGACTACGTTAGTACTCTGATGGGTTACCACTTCAGTGCACTACTCGTCTTTCTAATGGCTTTGCGCTCGTGCTAGGAGACCCAAACCCCTTTCGGCCTTGTTAGAAATTAATTTTCTTCAACCAGTGGTTTAAAATTGTTACGCAGTGAGATTAACATTTTGTAAAATACCAGATATATGTGTAAAGCAGTAACTTTTACAGTATTTTCCTTAAATTAAAAAAAACTTTTTTCGGGTTTTATTTAAACAAACTCCTGTGTGATTTTACGTTTTATCTTTACAATGTTATTTCAGCGTTGATGTACACTAGATTATCAATTCTTGATAAAATCTCATCTTTTCAAAACATTTCCTTAATTTGCAAATTCAAAAAAAAAACAACAAACTTCTAATATTATTAATATTTCTATATTTTAAAAAATATTTCAACAAATCACAAATTAATAATTTTTGTATCTAACCATTTATAGAGTATGTGCAACAATGTTACATTTGAAAGTTAATTGTATCTTACAAATTAATGAATTTACATTTTGCACCTTACTGGTGTCTGTGACATCATATTGTACATGAGAAATGCACTTTATAAATACACTTTTTATAAATAACTCTGGAGGGTTTCCTCTGTTTGTTCTCTTTTTTGTGAAACAAATGGTAAATACAACAAATAGAGTAAGAAATCTAAAATTCGCCAGGAATCAAAAATTCGCCACCTCTAAACCCTTATTTAATTTTATGAAGAAAATGATGTTTTTGACTAAAAATTGGTATTTTTCAGTTCAAAAAGCCATAATTTAGTGTACATTCAACAGATCTCACCACAATTCATTTATTTTATCAGTATTTTCACATGTGGCGAATTTTAGATATGTGGCGAATTTTAGATTTCTTACTCTAACTATTGATAGGAAATGTTAAATCTATTTTGCCTTTAAAACTAAAGCTATGTTAGTGGTGAAAAACTTATTTTGACAACCTTACCCAACCAGAATTCATTTAGTAAGTCTCCAAATCCTGTCTCATAATTAGCCCAGCCTCTGTAGAAATCTTCTGACCCATCTTGGCGTCTTTGAAATACCTGTAAGGTCAAAGATTCAGTTTTACATCTCCATCAACAGCTCAAGGTCATATCAAGATGAAGAGAGGTGAATTTTTTGTAGCACCTCTTAATAAAAAGTAATCAACCAAGGTGCTAAACATAGAAAATTATGTCTTTTGTGTATATTTTCAAAATATACTTCCTAAAACACTTCTTTACTGGTTTGTTGCTTTGAGGTATTTTGTATTCTTTAAAGTTATTCATGTTTCTTGGTCAATTTGGGGGGATTTTTTTCTATAACAACTTGAAGGAAATGTTTCCAGACTTCTACCATGCTTGTTTCATTTAAATGCATGGATACGGGGCAGGACTCATTAACTCAAAATTGTGTAAGACGTAATAAAAACAGTGTCTATTAGTTTTTATAACACTGAGGGAAACCCAACCTAAATAAAAATATTAAAGAATTTAGAAGTCCACCTGGGTAGTCACATCTGGCCCAGTAATGAATCGCTGATTATAAATACCATTGCACACCATTAATAAACTGATTACCAGGTAGCTTCATACAAAATCAATTTAATTTGAAACATTTTGTGATAAAATCTGATAATATTCTGTTAATATCCCAAATTGGGATAATCCAAATTTTTATGAGAATAAAATGATACAGGTGTGCTATCAAAGTCTATAGTTCACCGAAGATCATTACTAAACCAGACCAAATGGGGATTTAAATGGTTTAAACTTGTAATACTGTAGCACTAGATTTAAAAAATATAGATAAATAATTATATATTTTTATTTTCCCCCATTGATCACATCCACAGATTAGGTTAGATCTTGGTAGACTTGCATTGATAAAATTTTCACAGGTGATCAATGTTGTTTTATTCACCTGGGAAAAAAGTCACCTGGATGTCAATGACATGTGGGGCAAATTCCCAATGATTTTTTGTCCTTTGCTTAAAACCCTGAACATTTCTGCAATAACAGCAAACATTATTTTCCTTTAAGTTAAATAAAGAGAAATGCTTAAAACATCTAAGAATGTTCAACCCAATGGCACCAAAAATGTAAGGATGGATAAAAAGTAACTGATTTTTACCAGCCTTTTTTCCTCTGTGGTAATGATTTTTGTCTTTTACCGAATGTACACCTATCTGGCAGTAATGTAGCATTAAGTATGTGCAGCAAGAGGAATAAAGGGATCATTTATTACATAGAATAGAAAGCAATTTTAATTTATAGTTTTTAGGATAATAATGTATACCTCAGTTGTATTTGTCATGAATGATGATCAATTGAATTATGTGGTGCAAATTAAAGAAGTTGCACAAAAAAAAATCTTTTGTGATTTGGTTACATTAACTACCAATGATTAGAACATCATGAGCTCATTTATAGGATTTTAAGCTAGCTCCATAAAGACCATCACTATAGACTTTTCATCACCAAAGACCATGGCAAGATACTGAGACTTTTATCATGTGACCTTTCCTCACTGATCATTTTATTCGCTGACCTTTTAAATTTTTACATTTACACAACTAATATAGCACTTGCTGGGAAATGGTTAAACATATTTATACCAATAAAAGTGGTTATTTGCAAGATACAACTTCGGTTGTTTCTACGTCTATTCGACTATATATTTTAGCCAGATGACCACTTTGAATGTACATACTAGCCATCCGCCTCCTGCAGTCTCCATATCACAGTACACATCAAGCGTCTGTCCTAAGTGCTGTACATGTACAGAGTGGACCCCATTCTCACTAACACCCCTGTTCCTCAAGTCTGCACAGTCTCCAGGAGGAGGGAGGTCTACAATTACAGGAAAAACCCACATCAGATACAATCAGAAACATGAAATGCATGTAAAATTCACAACTGGGTAAAACAGGTAGTTCCTTTTTGGTTGCCTAGTGAATCCCAATATAATGGCCAGTATTAGTTTTTGTGTCACCAGTATTTAAGCTGTGTGGCACATAGGGATTTCTCTGCCCTCTCTGTTGTTATATCTTACTTTTGTTGCATGAAGCATTTCTGCACCCCTGAACAAGATGCCAGCATGTTGCAGGTTTGCTTCCCAAACTAGTGTTGGCACAACATTGTACTCTTAAGTAAAGAGGGTGGACGTATGTGTAGAGTACCTTGTATAAGGGGGACAATCTCCATGACCAGGCCAAAGACTGAACCTCAGACCTTCCACTCTGAAGTCCAACATCCTTACAACAATGCAACAGATATTACTGCTTTTATTCTTTTGCTGAAGTATGGAGAAATTTTAGAATTCCTGGCTTAGACTTTTTCTCTTCCCTTGTGATTCAACTGAACAGGCCAGGGTTGAACTCTACAAGAATATATTAAATTTATACCATGTTTGACATTTTTTGTTTACCCTACAAGTTCAACATGGTCAATTTTAATGCAATCTTTTAGTGTTCATGGTTCTAAGTTTCTATCAACCTCTTTATCTGTCTGGTAAATCCCTGTAAACTTGGTCATGCCAACAGACAGTCTGTTTCTTGTGTGTCTGTCTCCACAATCATATTGCAGCACTGTCCCAGTTTAATAGACCTCAACATATAATCATATCATTAACAATAACAACCATAGCTTCTTTTCAGAAATGAACTAAACGATCATCCTTTCCGGTTGGCCTTCCCATCACTATAAATATCTGTTCTCTGACTGATGAGATTGGGGTTTCTGATCTTCTTCTTGCTGTTGGACTATCCCTCTTGGAAGATCAGTGTCTTAAATGATGTTTCACTTGAATTTGATCCTAATCAAATTATCAGAATCAAATAACTCAATGATTTGAATTTTGATTTGCCAAAACTGTGACATACTTTGTAAAATGTTTAGTTACTGGTTCTCTTTATAAAAATTAAATCCAATAACCTGAATATGCTTGAAAACTAGTGTTACAGAGAGTACTGAAGTCAATGTGAAAAGTGAATAATTTACTATTTATAGTGCAAATTTTGTAAAACGGAACCTTTTGTGGTTAATATTAGTTTTGCAGCAAGTCATAAAATTGACCTCAAATAGATAGTTTTCTGTAACCTTTGGAAGAAAATCATAGCTGTTTCTTGCATGGAAGAGATGAATAATTAAACAAGGCCACTGCCGCAGCAGTTATCTCTCGCCATAGAATCAGTAATAATGGAGAACTAAAGGAGACATAAGGCCTTTGTAGTAAGATAACCCCACTTGACATTGAAGAAGGGGTCAAAGGTAAAAGTCAGCACTTGGAAAAGTGTCTCAGGCCTTGACTTTCTTTAAGTTGTTTTCACATTAGGAACCCCTAGTAGCAATGATAAGGGAGATATAAGGCCTTTTTAATAGGATAATCATATTTAACATTTTACATGTTACCACAATCATTTTGTTTTTGAAGATAGGCCAAATTACTATCAGGCTAACTTTCCTAGCCATATATACTTTGCGCAAATTGGATGAACTGAACTGCAATATCTCAAGTTTTAGAGCATCTTAATAACTTTGAAATAATTGGCTATGGCGGCCATTTTGTTTTTCAAAATAAGGCCAAAATTTTTCTTAGATAAAACATTTGCAGGTCAGGACTTTTCATGGTCTATCTTTACATTCTGAAGTCATAGCACCAATAATAAGGGAGAAATAAGGACATTTTAGTGTGATGACGCCCTTTAACCTTGAAGCAGGGGTCAAAGGTCAAATTCAACACCTGAGAAAGATTCCTAGTCCATGACTTCCTACAAGTTGGTTTTTTTTCCTGAACTTTAGGAGCAATATTATAGGAGATACAAGGCCTTTTTAATAGCATAAACCCATTTGACATTAAACATGTGATATGGTGGCCATTTTGTTTTTTGAACTAGACCAAAATTACTATCAGGCTAGCTTTTCTAGCCATATATCTTTTGTGCAAATTTGATGAAGCTAGCTGGAATATTTTGAGATTTAGAGCAACTTCATGATTTTTAAACAATTGGCTATGGCGGCCATTTTGTTTTTCAAAAAGAGGCCAATATTTTGCACAGACAGGTTTGCATAGGCTTAAATATTCCCTGCAAATTTGGTGAAGATATGTTTATAAATGAATGAGATGTTAAAGTTTATGTAAAAATGTGACTTATGTACGGACACACAAACAGACCCACATATGGAAGGTGTTTTATAATCTCTCAACTATGGCCTTCGCTTTTCATGGTCTGTCTTTACATTCTGAACCCATAGCGCCAATAATAAGGGAGAAATAAGGACGTTTTAGTGAGCCATTTAACCTTGAAGCAGGGGTCAAAGGTCAAATTCAACATGTGGAAAAGATTCCCAGGCAATGACTTCCTATACGTTGTTTTCACATTCTGAACCTCTAGGAGCAATATTAGGGGAGATATAAGGCCTTTTTAATAGGATAAGCCTGTTTGACATTAAACATGTGATATGGTGGCCATTTTGTTTTTTGAACTAGGCCAAAATTACTATCAGGCCAGCTTTTCTAGCCCTACAGCTTTTATGCAAATTGGATGAAGCTAGCTGGAATATTTCAAGATTTAGAGTACCTTTATGATTTTCAAACAATTAGCTATGGCTAAAATTTGCAGAGACAGGTTTTCATAGCCACAAACATTCCCTGCAAATTTGGTGAAAATATCTCTTTAAATGAATGAGATATTAACTTAAAGGTTTATACAAAAATGTGATGAACGGACGGACGCATGTACGCTTCGGCCACAGACGGGAGATAAAAAGGCACCCTTATACAAAAATCTCTACTAATACAATTAATTTTACTAGATAAGTGTAAATCCTTACAAAACTAAAGCTCAAATAATACCAGTCAATCTCACCAGTCTCGTGTGAGTATAAAGCCTTCGGCGGGATAAAATCAAGAGGACGTATCTTCATTTCAGTGAACTTCAGTGAATAGTACTGATCCCTGAAGGATTTCCAGGTCACACCATCTGCAAATGAACTAACTGGACCGCTGAGATATAGTCCATTTAGGTTGGATCTATGACACTTGTGATACCACCAGGCACCTGATAAAATATATATACTGAAAGAAATGTTCAAAATTTAATTGTAAATGAACTTTTTTTTTGTAAATCACATACTTTCATAGTCTCATAGAAGCTTAGCTTAACTAATCTATCTAATATGGACTTTTACAGTGCTTCATATCTATCAACTAATGGACTCTAAAGAAGATACAGCTGAATATAAACAAACTGAATAGTGATGGGTTCTTTGACATAGCTGGGTGATACAAGAGAAGACACAGGGATGACAAGATGGCCATGCTTATCATTTCTTGAAAGCAAAACAAGGTGACTAACATATTTACTTTAAATGCTACAAAAACTGAGGTATTTTTCTGATAGTTTATAGATGGTGTGTTGAAGGTAAAAATGCAATCATTGGCCAAAATTCAGTCTGCGCCTTAAATCAGTACCAACTGGAAATAAAGAACAATTTTAAATTGCAATCAACTGGGGATTGTTGACACCAAAAATGAAATGCAATTGTACATATAGAGTAAGAAATCTAAAATTCGCCACATATCTGAAATTCACCACATGTAAAAATACTAATAAAATAAATGAATTGTGATGAGATTTGTTGACGGTATAGTAAATTAAGGCTTTTTGAACTGAAAAATACCAATTTTTTAGACAAAAACATAATTTTCCTCATAAAATTAACTAAGGTTTTAGAGGTGGTGAATTTTAGATCCCTGGCGAATTTTAGATTTCTTACTCTACTTATTCCATTGGGAAGAATTCCAAAATTTAAACATGAAAATATATCAAAGTGAAAATTAAATCTCTGCATTTGCCAGTGAGTTGGTGGCTATTTTTAGTAAATAGAAATACAGGTAAAAGAACTATTTACATCTTTTCTTTTACTTTTATATATTTAACAGCAATATTGTCAAAAAGATCGGATAATCGACCACTGCTGATACAGCCAATGCATGACCATAGTGTCACTCTCGACTTACCAAACCTCCAGACTATCCAAACTTAAGATATGAATTCCAGTAGGTTGTGATAAGCAAGACTTATGCCCTTGTTCCACCAAAGGATTAAGCCCCGATCCTGTCGGTGACCCTTAATCGTGGGTAGTCTTGGAAAAAATGGAAAAAAAATTGACCAATGGGGTGGAAGACAGAATCGGTATGAAGGTCTGGGATTAACTACAGATCGGCCTCAGGACACCCCAGGAGGCCCCAGACAGTCCCTAACTGGTCTGGGACTAAGAACAGACTAAGCCATTTTTCTGGTCGGTTTGAACCACGATCCTGTCGTAGACAAACCGACTGGGTCCCAGGACGCCTCAGGCCTCCTGGGACTAAGCCCCGACTAACCCAGGATTAAGTCCCGACCCCACAAGGTGTCCTGAGGCGTTCCCAGGCGTCCCCAGACCGAGATAGCCGATTTTTGCTTTGCAATGGGACTAAGGGTCGCAGGAAGCCTGGGACTAAGGTATAGAGGGTCTGGGACTAAGGGTCGGCGACTAAGGGTCGCAGGCGGCCTGGGACAGCATAGGACTGTGTAAATTTGATCTGAGGAGGCCTGAGGAAGCCTGGGACTGGACATTTTGTTTATGGCGGGAAAAAATAATCGGTTGGGGTCGGGAGAAATATCAAACATGTTTGATTTCTCACACGGCCTCAACCGACCACAACCGACCCTTACAGGAAGCCTGGGACTAAGCATATTTTTCAAACCGACCCTCAAAAACCCTTAATCGGGAGCCTTAGTCGTGTGGTGGAACACCCACATTAGTGTGTACTGCAGTATTTTACCATGAAATTTGCATTGCAGAAGATTTTAAACAGCTCAATATAAATCACACTAGCTTGACCTGGAAATGTAATAAATTACAGGCAAATGACAAAGAGAGGAAAATGCACATAGAATACAAAAGCTATTGTTGTTCAATTCATAGCCACCCATTGGGAGTAAACTTAGTAGAATGGCAGGAAAGAAAAGCTGAAGAAAGTTATGAGGAAGAAATAGTTCCAACTAAGATGGAAGCATACCTCAAGCTTTGCTTGTCTTTTTAACAAGTCTTTCTAATGAAAAAATGAAGTCCTTGAGCTTGAACTTAGTTGGTTAATTAAGAACAACTATCCAACATGATAATGGACTTTGTCAATTATTTTGTCAGAAGGACTTCCTTAAAACAATTACTGGTACAATTTCTTAGCGTTTATTTCTACAATAATGGATTTTCCAATAACATGGCAATTTAATGTTCTTTTGCAAGAGCACAACAGACTAGTAGGAGGTATTCTCACTGTCACAGACCATAAATATTTGTGTGTTTTCAGGAAGAAAAAATAATTAATAATTGTACTTTGTCTGCAAATTCTAATGCCATTTATAATAGATAGTTGAATGTGTCTACATAACAATATGTACATCAAATATAGTGTATATTTTAATTTTTTAAACTAATCATTGTATGACTCTTCAGTTGACTGTTATATGTTAAAAGAAAAAAATGGAACAAAAGAAAGAAAATGAAATTTGCGAAAATTTAATTATTTAACAGGAAATTTAAGTCAATATAATTGTAAAACTGAATAAAAATATAAACATGGTATTCACACTGTGTATGGTACTATCATATATTTCAATATAAGCTGGCTACAGGAAAAATCTTGGCCAGGCTGTATCTCAGAAAACATGAAGTGTAGAATGTGCATAACTTGGTATAGTCATTGGTTGGGTGGTGCTACATGTGGCTTCATGCTGTGACCTTAATTTTACCTTTGACCTTGCTTTAGTGACCTTTACCTTTGAAATTTTGTCTACGTTATAACTTGGAAACCATAAGATGAAGGAAGTTGATATGTGGCAGGGATCTTGGTTGGTGGGTGTAGGTGTTCAATGTCATGATGTGATCTTTGCAAGCTTTGACCTTAGCTATGCCAGAATGTTTGCCACCCTTTGAAATTTTGTTCAGACTATATCTAGGAAACTTTCACATGTAGGAAGTTGATACTTGGTAGAGACTTTGGTTAGGGATGTAGGTGTGCAATGTCATGGTGTGATCTTTGCAAGCTTTGACCTTAGCTATGCCAGAATGTTTTCTACTACCACATTTGGGATATATTTCTCCAATAATAAAGCTATATGGATTGCTGCAATTGAATATTACATGCACTTTTATCTAATTGTCTGTCTTCCCAGACAGCTATATTTCATATTATAAAAAGATCAATTAATAAATTTTTACAGCTTCATAACTTTTACTTCATAAAATTAATGCAGTCATCTTATAATACACTGTCTTGTTTTATTACATTGTTTTTACACACATTTTCTCTTCCTGAAGTGTTATTTCTCCTGCACCTGTATATAACTTTTCATCTTTTCTATATTTCAAGGTGTCCAATACAATTTCCCCAGGTTATGGGATACAAGTATGAAAAAGAGGCTTTAAAGCTACCGTAAACAACTAAAAATATATACCTTTGTATTTTGAAGCACAATTTTCAGTAGATGTATCATGATCATTGTCAAATGTGGAAAACTGGTGTCCCTTGGATAGTTCCAGACTATCACCTATGTACATTATGAAAAAAAATTATGTGATTAAACAGTTGTGGATAAAGTCATCCAAGAGAAAGACTAGTAAAAGACTTTAAAGATGGTCACTAAATTGCAAATTTAATAAGTAAATTAAAAATTTTTAAAGTTAAGGCCTTACCTAATGGACAATTAGCTATATTGCCGGTGCGAGCCGGCCTCACCAAATGTCAGAAAAAAACATCTTGTGTGTCCACCGGCGAGTTTGCCACTATTTGCCAGGTGGCTTACAGTATATCCTTCCTGGATACAGAACATGACATCAAAGCATATTTTCATTCTTCTAACCTCAGATGACCCCTAGTAAGATACATACGGTGTCGGTTGGGAGGGTCTCTCCTGTCAATGAGGTAAGGTATTTACTTATAAAAATTTAATTTACTTAATATTAAATTTGCAATTTTATGGCAGGAATACATCTTACCTAATGGGAAATTAGCTAGAATATCTACTGCTTGGAAGGTGGGTAGCTTACTAGTGACTCTAGTTTGAACAAACTTAAAGGCACTAGTGGCCTGAACTAGGACAACAGTCGGTCCCATTGGTCACTTGACAGTGTTCAGGTTGCTGTGAGTTCAGTCCCGGGAGAGGTCCTCTTTAGAAGGAAAAGGATTCTAGATATTTTTTGAATAGGTGCTGCTACCTTGAAAAGCCTATGTGGTAGGTTGATAGGCTGTATAAATCTATATATCTGGGCTAGTGGTGTATTTGCTGGGTAGCATCTACAGGGCCAATGTCAAAGAAAGAGCTTAGAATCAGCCCAACCAACGTTCTTTAAGTAAAACTGTGTGAAGGAGTTGTGACTAATGACAGGCTGATAACAATTGTTCTAAGGAAACTCCTGACTGCAAGGACTTAGAAGCAGCAAACTTTAAGGCCCTCACATCATCGTCTTTAACCTGATGTAGGGTGAGGGCCTCCTGATCAGAGAGCTCATAGAAAAGGATCAAAGTTTGTTTGATCCATGAAGAGATAGTGGCAGGTGAGATATCTTGTTTGAGGTCTTTCTTAAAGTAGACAAAGACCAGCTCCTTCTTCTGTCTGAGGTCCTCTCCAAATAGTAGAGGATAGCTCTAACTGGGCATAGGGACCTGTAAGCCTTGAGAGACTTATTTGGGCCAGGGAAGGAATAACCACTGTGGCCACAGTATCTGGACCCCCTTTGGCCAGCAGATTCTTCAGAAGAAAGCTGGGTGAGGGGTAGAGAGACACCTTGAACCAGTCTGTCTGGTGTCTGATGTTTTTATTAAGCCAGGCATGAATCTTGCTCCTGTGTTTACCGAAACCCAAAGCTAAGAGGAAGACAGTGTTGCAGGTCAAATGCTTAAAGAGGTCTCTTTAAGGGGTTAAAAAGGAGCGTTTGTTTGTAAGCTGGTTGAGAACCGGGGAAAGGTTCCAAGTGGGGATGCCCATCTGACTCTCAGGTCTGTCTCTATGGAAACTGTCATGGAGATGAGTGAGATTTTCATCTTTGCTCACAATAATGGGTGAATTTCCCAGTTTGTCTACAATGGCTGATCTGTAGTCATCAATAGTAATTTTTCCTGCAATTTACTCTCCTGAAAAAGATACAAGAGGAAGTTGGCTATAGATTTGATAGGTGGTGCCCTGAATTTCACCTGATTACTGTGGCACCATTTTGTACAAATGGTTCACTTTGCTTCAGACTCATCTGGTTGAGCCTCTTTTAGGAGCCTCAATTAATAGCTGAGGCTCTAGGAGCCAGGCATGCAGATTTAGATTTAACAAATTCCTGTGAGGAATTGAAAGGCTGAGAGAGCGGCCTGGATAGGCACAGAGGGATTTGGCTTTGGAAATGATTCTCTTGCATGGGTTTTCCTTCAAATTTGACACAACTTTGCTAATAATGACTAATGGTGGGAAGACATAGGTGTCCAGAATCTTCCAAGGTAGGCTAAATGCATCCACTGCCTAGGCTAGGGAGGTCTGGAACTGGTAGCACAAACTGAGGTACATGTAATTTGTTGTTGAACCTCATTGTAAACAGGTCTATTTGAGGTTGCTGCCATCTGGACAGCTTGTCTGTTACCACATTCAGTTGGCCTGGAATGTGTTGGGCCTTGAGAGACACTGGTTTCTTGGAGCACAAGGTCAGGACTCTTCATAATAGGCACACAGTGGGCCCGACTTCATGCCTCCTTCCTTGTTTATGTAAGCAACCAAGATGTTGCTATGAGTACTACCTTGTTTGAGCAGTGGTCTTGGAACTCTTTAAGGGCCAAAAAGACTGCCTTTAGTTCCAGATAGTTATGTGCAACTTGCTTTCTGGGAGGGACCAAATCCCTCTTACAGAATGCTCCCCTAAGTGAATGCCCCATCCTTCTTTTTATGCATCTGTGAACATTTGCAGAGTGTGACTGAGAGGGTGTAGTGCTTGACCGCAAAGGACATCCTTCCTGAAGCCACCACTTTAAATGATGATGGAGTGATCTGGGGATAGGGATCACCTTTTCTAGCGATTCTGGTCCCCTCAAATTGTTTTTCAAATGCCACTGTATCAGCATTATATGGAGCTGACCTAGGTGGACCTGTTTATTCTGTAGCTGTTAGCAGTCCTATTAGGGACATTAGCTGTCTCACAGACTGGACTGGAGAGCAGTTTCTCGATCTTTGAATTTAATGCCTGCCAACATTCCAGGGTTGGTCTGACCTTACGCACTCTAAGATCAAACTGGTAGCCTACGACGTAAAAGATCTCTATGGGCTCCAGTTCTGATTTGTATATGTTCACCATCCAACCTAGTTCCTGACACAAAGCTACTAGTGTCTGTGTATGATGAAGACAAGCTTGGTGTAACGTTGCTCTGACCAACCAGTCGTCTAGGTACTGGCGGATTTATATACCTCTGTGTAGAGCCATCAGTTTGACCTCCTGCACGATAACGTAAATTCCATAGGGGCTGAGGACAGACCAAACAGTAGTGCTTTAAATTGGTAGGATTGACCTTGGACATAAAAACACAGGTACTTCCTGGATTGTGTATATATTGGTATGTGGAAATAGGCATCCTTGAAGTCTATGGACATTATCCATGCCCAACAACAAAAGGCACAATATGTGTAACATGACAATTAACATTACAAGTCTGATAAGGTTCTAAACTTCTCTGCTCCCTGTGGTCACTGTGACACAGAAACTTGATTTACACAGTAATGATCATTTATAGGATGACAAACCCTTGGCTGGTCTGGAGGAGTAACTGGATGTCTGCCCAGACCTTTCTTGTTCTGGCTACATGCATAAGGGTGATAACAGAATAATGCAGCAAGATGTACGGTACCAATCCTGAGAGCAACCAAGTGTCCTGTCTTATGCTGGAACTGAGGTGGTCTCTTCTTGCCAGTGTTATGTTGGCCATGGAGACGAAGTCCAACAAGTGTTGCATAGTCTTGGCCATTGCTAGACTGATGCTCTAGTTAAATTCCATGAGATACTGCAGCTCATCCATGGCATTTTGGCATTTGCTTGAGGATTTTCCTTTCTATGGATCCCCCTGTCCTATACCCTAGTAAGGCATCTATTGAACCTTATGGCTTGGCTGTAAATGTAGCTGGATTCTTTGGCCACCTTCTCTCACTTCCTCAGGGTTTCTTAGGAGATGGGTCTCGATGCTGGGGGTGTGGATGACAGGCCTGGAGATATGGTGATCTGGCTATAAGATCTGTTAAGACGGGCTGACTCATTGTACCAGTAGGAGTGATGAACTGGTCACATTGTAGTCCACCAGCTTCAGAGGATTTTGAAGGGTAACCCTCCACCAATGTAATGTTCAGTCTGTCCAGTTTTTGTCAAAGACACTTGTCGGTGGGTAAGTTCACAGATAACTTACCAATAGAATGCTGCTTTGTCTGGTGAAGGGATTGTCCTCAGCTGAGGAGGAAGAGTTGTTGAAGTCTCTCGAAAGGTCTGTTCTTCAGAAAGCACCTGGTCTATTTCCCAGTGCTTGTCTTGGTCTTGGCTTCTTCCTCAGTAGGTCTGACATCCACAGCATAGGTTGGGGAGTTGATTTCTTTGTTTTATTCTTCTATTTTGATCACTTTTTGGGGAAATTTTGGGTTCACAGTCCATAAAACAAACACATGATCTGGATCGATAAAGGGGAGTGGGGGGGTGGGGGGGAATGCTGTTACCAGAGTCTTTCTCATCAGTCTTCTTGTCCATTTCCAGTATGTATAACAGAGTGGCAAGCTGGGCTTTCTGGCCTGGTGATGCCATGATACATGTACAATGTTCTTAAGCAAAGAAAATGGTAAAATAAAGTAAATATCTGAAGTCTTTTAAAAATATTTTTGTAATATTTGAGAGCTTTCTAAAACATGTCTGCACTGCGCATGCGCCAAACAAAAAAGATGCTTATAATGACGTCAGGTTCTCTAGCCAGAAAAGAAATACTGCACACCACTTAGCAAATGGTGTCGAACTAGCCAGTCTTACCGGTGGAGACACAGGATGTCTTTTCCTGACATTTGGTGAGGCTGGCCGGTAATATGGCTAATTTGAAAGTTTTAATTAATTAAATGTAGCTTTTATTTGCTACAAGTTACTGCTGTCTCGGGTTTTCCTTTTCAGCAGAAGTATTGATTTTTTTACACATTGTCATAATAATATCAAAATTAAAATTACTGATATTTTTTCACCATAATAGGGGAGCAGAGTTCACCTTACACTAGTGATAACAAAACTCACCAATGCACATTTTTTACTCAAAATATGATAATATTGAAAAAACTTAACAAAACTCACCAATATTTCCAGAATATAAATCATAGTTCATCCGGTATAAATCATTTGGGTCAACTGTAAAATTGTAGTAGGAAGCATAAACAAAAGTGCCATCAAAATCAGCCATGTCTACTCGCATTTCATAATTGTTCTGTTGTGTAAATGCAGCGATATACTGACTACCTGTCAAGGAGAAAACAAAAGAGACATGCAAATATTCAGAATAGTTAAAGTTACATTTCCTGTACATTTCCACCTATGTGATTTGTGACCCGTTATTTGCAAATTATAAATTTGAAAATTTTAATTACTTAAATGTAGCTTTTATAAGCTACAAGCTTACCATGTGGGACTTAATGCTGTTCTCGGGTTGCCACACCCGGGGCCAACGTCTTAGAAAAAAAGATCGTTCTTGTTAGCCACCGGATATACTGGTAGTTGTCGTCACGTGATAACTTCTGACCAATCGCCCTACTTTCTCGTTGAAATTTTTTAAACCTACCCCTCAGCTGTAAACAGTGGGGAGGCAGGGTGGGACTCTCCTAAGTCCCACATGGTAAGCTTGTAGCTTATAAAAGCTACATTTAAGTAATTAAAATTTTCAATTTTATTACGCTACAATAGCTTACCATGTGGGACTTAATGCTGAATTCAACTGCCCGGTGGCGAGATTACAGCTGAGACTGGAAGATATGTAACTTTTTTCTAAGATTTTGAATTAAAAGTATAGAATAGTGCCAGAAATACCAGTCTGAGTCCCATTTACAGTGCCCCGATCCCGAAAGCCAGGCCTGTAATGAGCCAAAAACCTAAGTAAATGAGAGACAGTGCTAAAAACTGTCTAGATGTTTGATTGTAGGACGGAAGTGCAGCAGTGCTCACTTCGAGGTCTAAGGGTCCCAAAGGGCCCTTCACGTGTGACTGACCAACCCAGTGGTTGGGCATCTCATAAATTTTTTAAACCTGAATATGAGATTAATGACAACTAAATAAGTCCTTAATAGAAATTACTTTGATAATTAAAGAATAAAATGACCTTACCTGTAACATCTTGAAGGTAAAGGAATACCTAGATCCTGGGAAAGACTCCTGAAGACTTGGTTGTAGCGGATGTGCCCCCCCCCCCCCTTTTTTCTTTCCGAGGACAACTGGTCTGAGGGGAAGGATCTAGGACTTGTTGTGCCGCCACCACGGGTCCCAGATACATATTGTTGTCGGTGTCCGACCAAGTAAGGTCTTTTAGGTAAAAATTTGTAAATGTGTTGCGAGCTTTCCAGTGACAGGCTTGCATGATTTGGTCCACCGATACCCCACCGTAAAAGGCCTTAGAGGCCGCGAAGGCCCGGATGTCATGCGCTTTGACTTGGACCAAGTCCAAGTCTTGTTGATCTGCTTGTTTGTAACAAAGTAGGATGGTTTGTTTCAACCATGAAGAGAGTGTAGCGGGTCTGATGTCTGAGGTATGTCCTTTCTTAAAGGAGATGAAAAGGAGAGAACGAGACCCTCTCAGGTCTTTAGTTCGGTCCAAATAAAACCTCAGGGCCCGCACGGGACACAGGGTCCTGTCTTCTTTAAACTGTCTATCTACAATGGTAGTCAAAGCAGGAATAGTCACTGGTGACACACTTTGAGAACCTTCTCTTGCTAGTTGGTTTTTGGCTATGAAATCAGAAGAAGGGAACAAGGCAACCTTTTCCCATTGGCCTAGGTTAGATACTTTGTTTGCGACCCAGGCATGGATTTCGCTGCGGCGCTTGCTGGAGGCCAAGGCTAGCAAGAAAGCAGTTTTGAGAGTAAGATGTTTGAGGTCTGTGCATGGGCTCAAATGGTGCTTTGGTGAGCTCGTTAAGGACAACGGAAAGGTTCCACTTGGGTAAATTTCTGAAACTTTTAGGACGATCCCTGTGAAAACTGGAGAGTAACCTATGAAGGTCTGCATTGTGTGCAATATGTTGGGCCGTTGGGCCCAAAGTGTCAACGATTGCAGTCCTGTAACCATCAATGGTCGAGGGGCGCCTGTTTAAGTCTTGGTACAGGTACATGAAAAAATCTGAGATTTGTTTCACAGATGGAGTGGAGAAATCCACCGAATTTTCTCTGCACCATTTTTCAACTAGGGCCCACTTTGACTTGTAGATGGTCCTTGTTGATGACCGCTGAGGGGCAGCAATTCTCTCTGCCACCTCCACAGAGAAGCCTTGTTCTTGGAGTTGTCTGCTCCTAGACACCAGGCGTGGAGGTTCAGGTGCTGGGGGTTGTTGTGGAACACCAACTTGTGGGACTGTTTGAGTAGGGTCGTTGACACTGGGAGTTGCAGTGGGATCTCTGTTGAGAGCTGCACTAGGTCCCAAAACCAGGGCATCCCTGGCCAGCCTGGGGCTATTACGATGATCAGGCAATGACATTGCCTGATCTTTTGGATCACCTTGTGAAGGAGGGCCGTAGGAGGGTACGCATAGGCCGTGAGGTTGGTCCAGTTTATGTTCAGAGCATCTATGTCCCAGGCCCTTGGGTCTGGGATAGAAGACATGTATAGTGGGAGTTTGTGGTTCAGGTGAGTGGCAAATAAGTCTACATGAGGTGTGAACCACTTCTGGCAGATCTGTTTGAACACCTGTGGGTGCAGAGACCATTCTGTTGACTGCAATTGGTTGGACCTGGATAGTAGGTCGGCCATCACATTCAGGCACCCTGGAATGTGCCTGGCTTTCAATGTTAAGTGGTAGTGATGGCACCAGGTCATGATCTTCCACATCTCTGCTGAGTGTGTTCCTCCTTGTTTGTTGATGTAGGCTACCACTGTTGAGTTGTCCGTCGCAACCAACACTGTTTGATTCTGGCACTGGTCCTTGAAGTCTCGACGGGCCAGGGAGACCGCCTTCAATTCTAGGACATTTATGTGTAGCCTTTTTCCTGATCTGACCACAGACCCTTTGTAGAATTTTGGTCTAAGTGAGCGCCCCAACCTTCGTTTGAGGCTTCGGTAAAGAGTTGGATACTGTGGTCTTTGGGATGAAGGTCTGCACCTTTCATCACATTGGAGGGATTTTGCCACCAATCTAGGTGGGCTGCAATGGCTTCTGTCCAGGGAAGGAGGTTGTCCAGCGACTGAGGATATCTCCAGTGCTCCTTGAGGTGAAACTGAAAGGGCCTCATGTGAAGGCGTCCCTCCGGGACCATTTTCTCCATTGAGGCTAGCAACCCAATTAGAGACATCAAACATCTTGCAGTCAAAACACGTTTTGACTTGAGTCGTAGGATCAAATCCTGAAGTTTGAGCCATCTCGCTTGAGTGGGTTTTACAAGGGCTGAATCTAGGTGGTATTCGTAGCCCACGAACGAAAACACCTGAGTATGTTTCAGTTTTGATTTTTCCTGATTTATTATCCACCCCAAGGACTGAGTTAGGTCTACCACTGCCTGAGTGTTCACTTGGGCTTCCTCCTGAGACTGGGACCTGATCAGCCAGTCGTCCAGGTATTGGTGAATTCTGAGTCCTCTTGAGAGGGCCATTAGTTTCACTTCCTTTACGATCATTGTAAAGACCTGGGGGGCTGTGGCCAGCCCGAACGGGAGGGAGGTGAACTGGAACACCTGAGCCTTGTAGCAAAACCTTAGGTATTTCCTTGAGCTTGGGTGGATGGGGATGTGCAGGTAAGCGTCCGACAGATCTATCGACGATACCCACTCCCCTGGAATCAGGGAGGTCCTGATGGACTCTGGAGTTTCCATTTTGAACTTTTCTACATGTAGAAAAGTGTTGAGCCTGCTTAAGTCTATGACTGGCCTCCACCTTTGGTGAGGCTTGGGTACTAGGAACAGGCGACTGTAAAACCCAAGAGATTTTACATTTTCTACCCTTTCGATGGCGTTCTTTGACAGGAGAGACTGGATACAAGTGGCCAAGGCTTGGTCTTTTTGTTGGGCCTTGTACTCTGATAGAATCAGAGGAAATCTGATCAAGTTTGGCTTTGAATGGAATGGCAGAACGTAGCCATTGGTGATAATGTTTAACACGTTTTGAGAACATTTGTTTGTTAGCCAGTCTCTCCTGAAAGAACGGAGGCGACCTCCTACTGGTGGACTGAGTGAGGCTTTGGAGGAGTCATTGGGAAGGGGGGTTTCCATGCCCCCTTCCCCTATTGTGGGGTCGAAAACGACCCCCGGAGCCTCTGTAGGAGCCTCTTTTCTTGTGGGGACCACGAAAGGGCTTATTCTGGTAGGGTGCAAAACCCTGAGAATCTTTTGAGGTGCCTTTTTTGAGAAGGAAGTCCTCACCTTCCTTCACTAGTTGAGACTCGAACAAGGAAGGGCCCCAAAAGGACGAGTTCCTGAGTTCTTGACGTCTCGTTTCTCCTAATTGTGGATGTAATAAAGTCATTTCGGCTTCGCGCCTGAGCAAGCCGGTATTAGCCATAGAGTATAATTCCCTCTGCAAAATATGGGCTAGAGATTTGCTGAGACAAGTGAGGGCCCTGTGTTGGACAAGTACTGTCTTGTTCCAAAAATCTAAGTAGTCAGCTACTTCCTCATATCCGCGCTTTGCCGCTTTCTCAGGATTGGCAACTTTCTGAATCTAAGATTTAATCTTCTTGACCGTAGACTTAATGCTATGTTGGCATTTTTCCAATGAAGCATTGCAAGAAGAGGAGGTTTTGGCAAATGCAGCGGTGAAGTTGAGGGTCGAGATATTTTGTCTAGCCTGAAGTTCCAGCTCCTTGAGAACTGGCAGGGGAACTCTGGCTACTGGGGCCCCAGAAGGTCTAGGAGTAATACAGATCTTAGCAAAGTCCGTATTCAACTCCTGAATTTTGTCCTGAAAAGTGGCTTGACATATTTTCCCTCAGATAAATTGGCAGCCTTAAAGTAATGTTGGAATTTATCAAAGGCGTCCTTGATAACTGAGCTAAGTGGAAGGATAGAGGAAGGACCTCTAGGTCTGAGCTCTTGACGGCCTTTTTCATCATCCAGACCTAATACCGAAGTGGACGACCTGGGCATAGATTCCCTGGGGTCAGGGAGAGAGAGAATACGCCTGAAGGTGTCTACTTCTTCAGAGTATTGTGAGGGCATGTCAGACAAAGCTACTTCCCTATAATAAGGGGGGTCTGGATCATGTTGTGGGAGGTCTTGATCAGAAGCTACTCCTGAGGGCTGAGCCCTAGAGGGCTTAGAAGACCTGTGTCTGGCTACAGGGGACTGATCTTCCTCTGAAGAGAATGACACATATCTAGATCTTGATTTATGTTTGCTCTTGTCAGAGTGTTTTTTGGATCTAGAAGAAGGGATCCGAGGTTCGTCGGAATCCTCATTTAGTTGGTCCGAGGCAGAGCTCGGGTCAACTGGCTGCCTATGGCTTTGCTTTTTGTGAGAGTACGAGACCTCTTCGGGATGACCTTCGGAGGGGGCAACGTACTGTTCCGACGAATCTTGAGTAGGTACTAGACGAGGAGGGAGTGCTGGACCGTAGTCCACATCCATAGCCTCGCTTGGAAGGTTAGTACCAGATCTCGGAGGGGGTAAATCCAGAGGGGCAGCATTGTTACTGGACGAGCCAGGTTTGGAAGCAAGAAGCGAGGACTCTACCTCGACTTTCTTTTGTGTAGCCAACTCCTCTCGGAGTGACTGAAAAGCTTCCAACATGGATGCCTGGAAGGAACCCATTTGCTGCTGTATATGTATATTTAAGGAATCACCCAGGGATTTCTCAAGGTTTTTCTGGATTTTATTTTGCAAAGCAGTACCTGGGGTGGGTGGAACAGTCTTGGCTGGGGTTTTTAAGGACAGGGAGCTGAAGGCAAGAGGTTGAGGATGGGGGGTGAGGTGAAAAGGTTATCAGCAGCACACTCGAGGTCTGCATTGGATCCAGTGAAGGAATCCCCGTCGCCTTCACCCAAAAGATCTAGTTCATCATCTTTGGAACTAGTTGCCGCTTTTTGCTTTTTTAAATAACGTTTCCTGTTCTGAATTTTCTGTAACTGCTCATCTGAAAAAGACGTGCAGATTTGACAGGGTGTTTCAAAGGTGACACAGGGGTCGTCTCCCTTGCCAGCCTCCCTACAGGTAGGGCAGTAGTTATGTATATCAAAACTGAAGCAAAAGTGGCGGCATTTCTGAGCTCTCAGTTTGTCTTTATTTGCTTGGTGAATCGACATTTTATACGCAATAAAAAGATGTACAATATAATTGCCTGAACCGAGGAAAACTCAAAACACGCGAAAATCAAAGAAATACTTATACTGTGAAAATTAAAATTTTACAGAATGATCTATGGCATATATATAAAGAAATATGCAAATATGAGCCTCCAACAATAAGTAAAAACTGAGAAATAAATGAAAATGTCTGTATATTTACAAACTGCTACCAGTCAATCATGGCCAACGAGAAAGTAGGGCAATTGGTCAGAAGTTATCACGTGACGACAACTACCAGTATATCCGGTGGCTAACAAGAACGATCTTTTTTTCTAAGACGTTGGCCCCGGGTGTGGCAACCCGAGAACAGCATTAAGTCCCACATGGTAAGCTATTGTAGCGTAATAAAAACAATACTTAATATTTATATCCGTATGTCACAAGTAATCTTTCAGTTGATAGGGATTTGTTGTAATGCACACAACTGATATGAACAATTTATTAGAGTGCTACGTTGATAATATACATCATCTAAGGCAATGACTGTCCAAGAAGGGAAAGTCCAACAGCATGAAACAGATCAACACCAAAGACAGCATATAAGGGTATAAGGACACCAAAGACAGGTATAAGGATGGTGGGACACACTCAGATGGCATTGCAACTGGAAAACTCCAGTTTTGACACAATTGTGGATGTGGCCACCTTTGGAAGAGTTTAAATTCAAAACAGTATGTAAAATTTGCCATGGGTGGGGGGAGGGAGTGCATTCTTTAAAAGTAAGACAAAGTAATCAACATTTTGGCCAATTTTGTATCAAGGGAGATCATGGACAGGATGTGGTCACAAAATAATCAGGGGCGTAGTTTATGTATAAGTTAGTATACCCAGGCATACCATTTTGCTAATAGAATCATAAATGAGATATATCCCTTCACCTAACAAATATTGCCTATTAACCCTAACTTTCTGAAACATCAGGGCGTACTAAATAAAAAATAGTACTACTAGGTTCTCCCCTGAAAATCACAAATGTGTAAAGATTATCCAACAAGTCAAGGCACTGAGATGAGGGGGGGGGGGGGGATTTCCTCCCAGGTGAATTTCATATAATGTGGTGTCCTTCACATTACTCAATCTAATTAGTTGTTATACTTGAATAAATGCAAAATACATGTACAAAAAAAACTACATCCCAAAATATGGTTGAATGATTGCAAATTATTCAAAGAGTATAATATTGAATATTCTGCTTAGTCAAAATATTTCAGCTGTGAAACAACTGCACAATTTGCATTGGTTGTAATATACAGAAATTACACTGAACATGTACCAAATCACAATGCTGAGGACTAACAAATGCATAAACTGAGCATAAAGAGTATCGATAACTTATAAACATTGCATAATTTACAAATAATTGATTGATCTTGGACATTTATCACAACTCACAATGCATATAAAAAAACAGCTACTATTTGCAAATATACCAGGCAATAACTTACCCATCCAAAATTCATGACTTATGTTACCAAAGCCTCCTTCATAGTCTGCCCAATTCTTGTAAAAATCCACAGATCCATCAAGCCTTCTCTGAAAAACCTAAATAATAAATTCATGAAATATGAACAGTTATTTCCTGTCATTTACAAGGTTATGCTTTTTGTCTTTAATGTGTTTGGATGGTTCAACATTGTTTCATTTTAGATAAACTACAGAAGAGTAGTAGGTCCAGCTCAATCATTGTTTTATAATTGTGAAGTCACTGGCTCACTAAATCAACGTAGCTATCTCGATTTCTAAATTTTCTAAACATTTAGATAATAAAATGACAATTTTCTGGAGTGGGGAGGGGGTAGGGGTAGGAGGGAGTCAAGAATACTGATCCAGAAGTCAGCTATGAGCATTATTAATTTGTTGTGAAATTATGTAAACGTTGTATACTTAAACATCATAGTCTCAATTAATTGGAATCTGACCATAGCCACAATCCATTATCAAACCACGCCATCCATGGTCATCAAAGTATGTGGACTAGACCATGTGAGTTCATGCTGTATGACCATAGTGCCATTTAACAAAACATGAACGTCCATATACCTCCCGTGACTTGTGTACCTGGATATCTACCTGTGACTAATAAGCCCAACATCGTTACTGTTACTGGTATTATACTTGTCTCTTAAATAAATCAATAAATTTGCAAATTTAATAAGTAAATTAAATTTTTATAGGTTAATACCCTATCCAATGGACAAATGCTTATCCGGTCGGCACAGACCGGCCCGCCAAACATCAGAAAAAGACGTTCTGTGTTTCCACTGGCTTGCCGGTCCGTAGTACCAGTGCACTCGCCAGATGGCGTGTCGTACTTCCGTCCTGTCTAGACAGCGTGACGTCATAGCATCTTTTTCGTTGTCTAAACCTATTAGACCCCTAGTAAACTGATAGCGGGGCCAGTGGGAGGGTCTTGTGTGTCCATTGGATAGGGTATTAACTTATAAAAATTTAATTTACTTATTAAATTTGCAATTTTATTGTGTTAATACATCCTATCCAATGGACAAATGCTGAATAACTACCGCTTGGTTGGCGGGTAAGTTTCTAGGGACTCAAGTGAACTCATAATTGAATTAACAAATTTTCTTTCAGGCCTGGGTCGACCCTGAGGTCAGAAACCCCTAAGGCTACAGAGGGTTACCGGAAACCGGTCAACCGATTATTTGCCCCCCCCCCTTTTTTACAGACCTGATCTGAGGTAGGGGAAGAGAGGGGTGAGTTCAGTCCCACAATAAGAAGACGTAAACCTCCCAAAGGAAGCAAAGCACAGTTGTTTTTTTTTTTGGGGGGGGGGGCTGGTATAACCACTGGGGCCACACACTCTGGACCCTCCTTGGCCAGTTGGTTCTTGGAAAGAAAGCTGGGAGATGGATACAGGGACACCTTTGACTAGTAAGATTGGTGTCTGATATTTCTGTTTTGCGAAGCATGAATCTCACTTCTGCGTTTGCCTGAACCCAGAGCTAATAGGAAAACAGTCTTGAAGGTTACATACTTCAAGGACGCTTCCTTGATTGGCTCAAAGGGGGCCTTGGTCAACTGGTGTAAGACCAAAGATAGGTTCCAGGAAGGGATACCCCTTCTACCCTTGGGTCTGTCTCTATGGAAACTATCCAAGAGGCGAGTGAGATTTTCATCTTTGCTGATGTTGAGGGTTGAATTTCCCAGTTTATCAGCAATGGCGGACCTGTATCCATCAATGGTGCTGGGCTGTAACTTCCTGTCCTCAAAAAGATACATAAGGAAGTCCACCTGATTAGTGATGCACCACTTTGTAAAAATGGTCCACTTTGCCTCATAGACTGATCTGGTTGATCCTGTTTGAGGAGCCTCAATCCTTGTTGCCACTGCTTCAGAGAAGCCCTGCTCCTTGATTGCTGTGGCTCTAGGAGCCATGCATGGAGATTTAGGTTTGTCAGATTTCTGTGAGGGATCTGATTGAAAGGTTGTGTCAACAGATTGGGCAGATTGGGCAGGCTCAGTGGGATCTGACTGGACATGGTCACTAGATCCCAAAACCAAGGCATGTTGGGCCACCCCGGAGCAATCAAAATGATTCTCTTGCAAGGTGAGTCCTGTAATCTCTCCACCACTTTGCCCAAGATGGCCGCTGGTGGGAAGGCGTATGCGTCAAGATTCTCCCATGGCAGACTGAGTGCATCCACTGCTACTGCCAAGGAGTCCGGTACTGGTGACATGAACTGAGGTAACTTGTTGTTGAACCTCGTGGCAAATAGATCTATCTGAGGTTGGTGCCACCTGCTGCATATACCTTGGAAAATCTCGGGAAGGAGGGACCATTCTGTTTGAATGGTCTGGCCCAGTCTGGATAGCTTGTCTGCTACCACATTCAGCCGCCCGGGGATATGTCGGGCTTTTAGAGTCACTTGATGCTCGGTACACCAGGTCAAGATTCTCTATAGTAGGGCACAGAGTGTGCCCGACCTCATGCCTCCTTCCTTGTTTATATATGACATCACTGTAGTGTTGTCGGTTGCCACAAGTACTATCTTGTTTTCACAGAGGTTTTGAAATTCTTTTAGGGCAAGAAATACTGCCTTGAGCTCTAAATAATTTATATGCAGCTTGCTTTCTGGCAGTGACCAAGTCCCTCTGGCAGTGAATTTGTTTAAGTGAGCGCCCCACCCTTCTTTTGATGCATCTGTAAAGATTTGCAGAGCACGCTTCATTGGGTGTAATGGTTGGCCTGTGAGAACATTGTCTTCCTGTAGCCACCATTGTAAATGAGGGTACAAGGATCTGGGAATTGGAATTACTTTTTCTAGTGACTCTGGTATTCTCCAGTGTTGCTTGAGATGCCACTGTATGGGTCTCATGTGTAGCCGGCCTAGGTGAACTTGTTTTTCTGTGGCTGTTAGCAACCCTATCAGGGACATGAACTGCCGAACCGGACAGTGTGGCAGTGACATTATTTCTAATATTTTGTCCTGAAGGTTCTGCCACCTGTCTGGGGTCAGTCGGACCCGACCTGCCCTGAGGTCGAACTGGTAACCTACAAAATCGAAGACCTGTTTTGGAACCAGTTCTGACTTTTCCAAATTCACCAGCCAGCCGAATTTTTGACATATTTTCACCAGGCTCTGAGTATGTTGGAGACAAGCCTGGTGGGATGTGGCTCTCACCAACCAGTCGTCTAGGTACTGGTGGATTCTTATACCCCTGTGAGTGGCCATCAGTTTCACCTCTTTTGCTATTACAGTGAACTCCAAGGGTGCTGTGGACAGACCAAAGGGCAGAGCCTTGAACTGGTATGTCTGACCAACAAGATTGGCAACATGACAATTTACATTTAAAGTGTTTATTGTCTTTGGTACTGCTATGCTCCCGGTCAACAGCCTTTCCTGTAACAAAGTTATACATTGATTGTCATTTATAAGGCTGTTGACCCTTGGCAGGTCGCGAAGAGAACTGGTGCTTGCCTTTATTCCTCTTGTTGTGGCCCCTTGATATGTTTTTCCAAGCTGGCCTGTCCTGCCTTCTATTATCCGACTTGTTATCCTGTCGTTCATAGGGATTGTAGCGATTTTTCTTGTAAATTGACCCCGACCGACCTTTATCAGCATTGGAGATATCTTCTTCAGCTTGTTTCAGAACCGTATCCGGAAACAAGGTAGAGATATGAAACGGGGCAGTCCTGAGAGCTGCCAGAGTATCTGCCTTGATTCCTGCTTTTAAGTACGCTAGGTACGAGTCCCTTCTAAGGAGAGTAACATTGGCCATATTCACGAAAACAGTCTGTCAAATGTTCCATGGACTTGGCCATAGCCTGGTAAATGCTGGAGTTAAAGTCCATGAGAAATTGTAACTCCTCTGTGGCTGTAGCCAGTTTTGATGAAGACTTGCCCTTGTGTTCGAGTCTAATGACTTTAAGTTGAGATTGCATGTCCTGTTGTACCTTCATCAAGCATCTGTTGAAACCTGCAGCCTGGTTGCAAATAATCGACGACTCCCTGGCAGATTTCTCCCACTTTCTCAAGGTATCTTGAGAGATTGGCTGCGACTGGGGAGGGCTGGTGGCGATTCCAGCCTGTCTTGCTATCCTCAGGTAACCACTGTTGAGCTTAAACGAATCTGTACTCCAGGACGTAAGCGTTTCTGTAGTGTCACTCTTCTGTTGAGGGTGGCAGCCGTACCACTTGGCTTGAGATCTCGGTGGCTTTAAAAACTGATCTCTCTGCAGTCCACCGGCTTCTGCACTGCGAGATGGATATCCTTCAGTGAGGGTTAAGTTCAACTTGGAAAGTTTCCGACAAAGCCACTCATCAGTAGGTAGTTGAACTGATATTCTTCCCGGTGTCTGCATCTTTGGTCCAGCAAATGGGTTATCTTCTGAAGAGCCAGTGGTAGTATCCATATCCGGAATGTGGGTCCATCCCATAAACGACCGGATTCCCCTCATTGTCTCCCTGTAAGACTGCTCTTCCGAAGGGGACTGATCCGGATCTGTAACTGTAGCATCCAGTTCATCCGACAACTCTCCCTCCTCAACAAAAATATCCACAGGGGGTCGGTCGGATACCACACTGTCCAAATCTGATTCACTGGAAGAAATCTTCCTGGTCGGCTGAAAAGCATTGGATATGCTTGGAGAAGGTCTATCCGGTCTATCAGAAGTTGCTGGTCGGTCTGAGATGTGCTGTCGGTCAGCCTGAGACCTAGAGGTCGGTGGGTCGGCGGTGGTGGATGTAGAAGGTCGGTCAGAAGATCCAGAGGGTCGGTCAACAGGCTGAGAAGCTGGTCGCTTGGTGGGTCTGATGAAAGGTTCCGACCTGATGACACTAGCTGGTGGTGAATGAGCTGGAACCACCTTAACCGTACCAAAGGTAGGGTCCTGTTGAGGCTGATCCAGAGTTCTTGCTAGCAACAGTGCTTCTAGCTGGTTGAACCGGTCTGACCACTTCTGGTCTAAGTCGTTGAACCTCTGGTCGGTGGACACTGCAGCCGGTCGACTAGCTGAAGCTGAAGACTTAGATTTCTTCTTATCTTCTACTTTTTCTTCTTCTCAGCCGGCTGTGCACTCAAACCAGTGTCCTGGCCATCCACTGCCCTTATTACCGACACTCGTGCCGGGTCCACAAGGGTGGGACTGAGAGTGACTTTAGTTGTTGGAGCGTTCTTTGAAGGGGTAGTGTCAGCCTTGTCACGTTTTTCCTTCTTCAGCTTATAGGAAGGGGTGGATAATTGTACAAGCTGTTCAGGGGTCAAGGCGTTACAGTGCTGGCAATCAGATCCTGGTTTTTCAACACAGGGGTCCTTACCCTTTTTCTTGTCACAACAACGCGCGCAAACATCATGAAGATCAAAGCCTGCCATCATATGGCCACACCCTCTGCATCGCTGAATAGGAGTTGACATAATGTGCTATACACTACCAACATTCCAATAATAAGCTTTAAAATATAATGAAGATCAAAGCCTGCAATCATATGGCCACACCCTTTTTCTTGTCACAACAACGCGCGCAAACATCATGAAGATCAAAGCCTGCCATCATATGGCCACACCCTCTGCGTCGCTGAATAGGAGATGACATAATGTGCTATACACTACCAACATTCCAATAATAAGCTTTAAAATATAAAATATACTCACACAAAAACTGTAAACTCAGAATTTATCCGTGCACAAGGTACATGCGCCAAACGAAAAAGATGCTATGATGTCACGCTGTCTAGACAGGAAGGAAGTACGACATGCCATCTGGCGAGTGCACTGGTACTACGGACCGGCAAGCCGGTGGAAACACAGAACGTCTTTTTCTGACGTTTGGCGGGCCGGTCTGCGCCGACCGGATAAGCATTTGTCCATTGGATAGGATGTATTAACGCAATAAAAAATAAATATCCATGAAAGGTCAATTATCAAAATGAATTTCATTTGCTTGTAAATGGGTTAATCTGCTTGTATTGAACTATGAAATTTGCTACAGTAATTGTATGTCCCACAGGGAAGTTAACCTTTAAAATTATGCAAAATTCGATTTTTTTTGTAATTTTTCAAATCACAAATTGTGATAAAATATCCCAAAAATTACAATAATACAATGGAAAGACTTCATGTCCAACATTCTTCTTTTCATCAAATCAATGCTATTTTTAAGTATTAACATAAACAGTTGTGACAACCACTGAAATGGTGAGTCTAGTTATCGCAATTCCTCCAAGAATCTTTTTAACAATGTGGAACTCTGACCTGAAACTACACTAAACTTACAGTATTCTGTCAAAATATGCAAAATTGCATTTAGTTTCCTATTCCAATGATACTGTTTTACACTATGTTATTTTCCTAAGTAAACAGCATACGAATATTTGTCATCAGAACACCAAACAAATGGTAATTATTGTTTTTGTAAAACATCAAAGAGAAACAGGAAATTATCAAACTTGTACATATTCTCCAAGAAATAATAGAGTTCTGAAATTTAGTCTACTCAAACTGTAACAAAAAGGTAAAGCCATTCTTTGGACCTAATGGCCCATATGGTTATTGCTTATTTCAAGTTTCTTTGTCATGAAGCGATTCAGAATATTTGTACTCCCCTGAACAGGATGCAAGCCTGTCACAGGTTTACTAGTACTGGTAGAGTAAGAAATCTAAAATTCGCCAGGAATCTAAAATTCGCCACCTCTAAAACCTTAGTTAATTTTATGAAGAAAATGATGTTTTTGTCTAAAAATTGGTATTTTTCAGTTCAAAAAGCCTTAATTTACTATACAGTCAACAAATCTCACCACAATTCATTTATTTTATTAGTATTTTCACCTGTGGCGAATTTCAGATATGTGGCGAATTTTAGATTTCTTACTCTACCAGTTTGTACTCCTGGGCCTGTATTCACGAAAGGTCTTAGACTTTGCCAGGTCGTAGGCTTAAATCTAGTCTTAAAGTTAAGACTTTTGTGACAGCTAAGTTTTGTCTTAAAACCAAGTTCAAGATTATCAAATAACCACAGTGGTTTTCTGTGTCATGTGACCTTTCTTTTCTATTCAAACTATACTATTGGTGACATATATCCTTCATTTAATGCATTTTATCTAAGGAAAAGTGCTGTTTTGAAATGGAAAACCTTCTTACCATATATAAACTTCCCAAAGACTCCTTTAGTGAGTTGTTCTGTATAATTATACTTTATTTACAGCCATTTCAAATTTTGAAGTGGAGAAAAGTTTATGGCGGCCATATTTAAGTCCTCTTTACAAAATTTAAGCCCACTACCAACCAGTCTTAAAGTTAAGCCCTTATTTAAGCCTAAGACTGGTTTTAACTTCTTTGTGAATACCGCTAAGACTAAGACAAAAGTCTAGCAATTTTTCTGCGAAAGTTAAGACAAAAGTCTCAACTTTAAGCCTAAGCCCTGGCATGAATATAGGCGGTATTCACTAATAAGGACTAAGATCAGGGGCCGATTTCACTAAAGGACTTAAACTAAGTCCCTTTATTGGCTAAGTCAGGGACTTAAATCTAAGACTTTGGTCTTATCTAGATCTGGGACTTAAAATGGATTTCACAAAGGTGACTTAGCTAAGTCCAGGCTTATCAAATAACCACAGTGGTTTTATATCTATTCAAAATATAATATTGGTGGCATATATCCTTCATTTGATGTATTTTATCTAAGGATAAGGGCTGTTTTGAAATGGAAAACCTTGTTGTCACATATAAACTTCCCAAAGACTACTCTAGTGAGGTGTTCTGTATAATTATACTTTATTTACAGGCATTTCAAATTTTGAAGTGGAGAAAAGTTTATGGCGGCCATATTTAAGTCCTCTTTACAAAAGTTAAGCCCACTACCTCCCATACTTAAAGTTAAGTCCACTGACTTAGCAATTTCATTGACTTAGCTGCTTTGTGAAATCCGCTAAGTCTAAGACCACAGACTTAACATTGTTTTGACACAATTTAAGACCAAAGTCTTAAATTTAAGTCTAAATCTGGACTTAAGTCCCTTTGTGAAATCGGCCCCAGATCAAGATCAGATCAAATTTGAGAAAAAAGTTTCAAGTGAGCCATGGGATCAAATAGCTATTCAAAAACCATGGGTCACTTGAACTGAAAAGCTTAAATATTTGATCTGATTTTGTACGAATTTCACACAATTTTAAAAGGTTTATTCAGTTGTGAAATACTGCCTGCCTCTGTAATAACTGATTAAAACATTCATCTTCCCTGAGAAATAAATCTTCTATCAGTTATTTTTTATCTGTCTTGATCCCAAAGTTAATCCATCAAAGAGCATGGATCATAGTTAATCCAAAATTTGATCAAAATATCAGATCAAATGTTTTATGAATACCAATCTGAGCTGATCCAAAAATCTGATCAAAAAGTGATAATTTTTGTTTAAATTTGATCTGATCTTTACTGATCCATGTTAGTGAATACCACCCCTGGTTAAAGAGGGACACACCCATGTGTAATGTACCTCATATTCAAGAAGAGATCTCTGGGACCCAGCCAAGGATAGAACACTAGACATTCCGCTTTGAAGTCCACACCTAACACAAGGCCACAGAGATCAAACTCAAAATTCTAATAACACTGTTTTAATCTACTGATTTTTGTTTTCTGAAGAATTTTAGAAAGGTATTACCATCCATCCACCATCATCTGTGGACATGTCACAATACACTGTCAGTGTTTCGCCATGTGTACTGGTGGGTGATAATACCAGATACTCGCCACTCTGGTGGTAACCTTGTTCCCTGTATTCTCCACAGTTTCGTGGAATACATACTCCTGTCAGAATAATTGCATTTAATCATAGTAGAAAATGGTTTTAAGTACAATTCTGAAGAACAATATGTGACTTTTGCTGGGTAATCAACTTTTGCCAGACATTGAGTAAAGACTTAAAATAAGGACTTTTGCCACACTTCTAATTTTTGTATTTTTAAGGTAATGAAATAGAAAGATTGAAAGTAGATATCAATTAAACCATTTAAAAACTCAACATGTTTTTGTATATTTTGTTATTTTTAATCACTTCTTTTACAATTTTGTTGTTGTTTTTCAGTGATTCAACCAAACTAGCCTTTAAAAATACTTAAAGTTCTATTATATATATAATATATATCGCTGAAATTCATTCAATTTAAAAATACTTTATTTGCACTTTAAAATCAGAAAATAAAAATTAAGTAAAGTGAGGAGGCTGTCTAATGGTTGACAGGTGTCCATTAATATTATTCCCAATTTATTTATTTATTTGGGGTTTTACGTCGCTTTCAACACTGTACAGGTCATATCACGACAGGTAGTTGGAAGGGCAGAGGAAACCAGTACATACAGTTTGTTAGGGTTCTTTACTGTAAACTGACGACCAACGGCAAGCAACTACCAGCTTTCCCACTTGAGGCCGTGCCGGGAATAGAACCCCGGCCTCAGAGGTGGGAGGCGAGAGTGTTACCACTCTGCCACCGTGGCCCCTGTATTATTCCCAATTAGCTTTACATGTTAGTTGATAGGTGTCTGTTGACACTCTGGGGGATAGGGTTATATTGTCTTTGCATTGCTTGTAAGCTATATCTCAACACTGTATAAAATTATCTACATGTTGGCTGAAAGGTATCCTTTGACAAAAATACATATTTAGCCTACCTGCTGGTTGACAAATGTCTCAAGGAAATATTATACATATCCTACTTACTAGTTGAAAGGTGTAAACTGACACTTTGGTTGAAAAAAAGGTTCAAACAATTTAGTATCCCTTTACATTAGCATGATTTGTATAAATTTAACAATATTTTGAAAGAAATCTGGACAAAAATGTGTAATTTCACATTAACAATAACAACCAGTTTAAAGAATTCACAACCAGTCGATGACTAAAACACACAATAAGCCGTTTTCCATTTACAACCTTAATATTTTGATTGTCTGTTGATTACAATGTGTCAACTGACATCTTACAAACAAATAAACTAAACAAAAAATCATCCTACAAATAAAGCCTACCTGATGGTTGACAGGCATCTATTGACTCTACTTTGAAATATATAGCATTAGTCACCATCATCTGGCTGTGTGAGATATACTCATAACTCTGTAAGTCACTATAATCCTTTGTCTGAACACAAATCAGGCACCAGTCTGCCCTGGTGTCATAGAGGAAGTATTTACAGCCACTTTTCTTGGCACATACTTTAGCACAGATGATTTCTTCGACTGGGATAATCTCATACTTTACCAAAAGGCAAGCTGGTAGACTGTGGTGTGACACTTGATCCATGGTTTGCCTTGTAAACAGAGTGCCACCATCTGCGTAGTGGAACAGAAGATATACAGGAAGCAATAAAACCCAAAACATGATGCTGTGGTCTTTCTTCTAATTAATCCTTTTATAATCCTTTCAGAGACGGCTTTCCATAGTAATCACGTCTTGTCAACGGGTAAGCTGAATGACCTTGACCTCAGCAGAGACATCTGGTTGGTGTTGATAAGCGTTTGCACTCTCAAGCAAGTTTTTTCACTCTTCAAAACCTAGATCTTTAAAATATAAAGAAAAACACCATCCTATAAATATGTGACTCTTCTGAAAAATTATCATTTAAATTCTTTAAATAGAATCATTTTGTAGAATTCTTTGCGCCACATATCAAATTTCTAGGGGTATTTTCTTTGCAAAATTCTGATTAAATTGAACCATGTTTCTAGTTTGTTAAGATTTGACAAAATAAAGCTATAATAGTTAGCTAATCTAGTGATAATATTTGTATCTATGGAGAGAATTATGAAATTTATGAAAGTCATCAAAGAGGATGCTCTTTAAAATTAATCAACAAGAAGAAAATTTCAGCAAAATATTCATAGATGACAATGGCTATAAATTGTCACAAAACCCAGATAGTTGCACAAACAGTAATATAACTCATTTAAACATATAAGGCCATCTTCTCAGCAATAAATTTTGCATGCAGTGGTGATTCTCACACTTTTTTTTCTTATTTCTGATTAATATCCGAGTAATCTGATCATTTGGTCCTTTTCAACACTGAATGGTTCTCCTACACATTTATTCAGTTTTTGTGCTCTTCGATCAGTACAATAAGACATGCAATATTTATCACATTAGAGTAAGAAATCTAAAATTTGCCAGGAATCTAAAATTCGCCACCTCTAAAACCTTAGTTAATTTTATGAAGAAAATGATGTTTTTGTCTAAAAATTGGTATTTTTCAGTTCAAAAAGCCTTAATTTACTATACAGTCAACAAATATCACCACAATTCATTTATTTTATTAGTATTTTCACCTGTGGTGAATTTCAGATATGTGGCGAATTTTAGATTTCTTACTCTATATGAAATTCATGACTAATGAAAATCCGGGCTTATTGTTCCTAAAATAATGAGACATCCTTGTGAATTTGTACTTTTGTAAGAATTAAATGCCATTTATTCCTCTTGTATTTTAATTTTTATTTTACCTGAACTTTAGTGGTGGCCCAAAGGTAATTTTGTATCCAGTAGCAAATTTTTCTATTTCTTGTGAAGCCTTTGTCCAAGTATAAATAGTAGTTCTATTTTATGCACAAATATTAAGAACCCCATAAATCAATAAAACAATGTAGAAAAAAAGATTGTTAGCTAAGCAATGTAAAGATCTTAGGAAATGAGACACTCGTGTTTCATCAATGGCAATAGCTAACAACCAATTACCACTAAAACTAGGTTTTCTGCAAACCAGATCCAAATGAACTATTTCTTAGTATTCAAAATAGTGATAAATACAAGAGTCTTTGGTCAACTTTTGGTGGAAGAAGAAAGTGACAATTTGGTGGCATTTGCTGTTCTCATACAAAATCAACCACGTAAAAGGTCAAAGGTTAAAGCTGGGCTTGTATATTTGAATAGCTAAAGTTAAATCAGGAGGGGGCTTCAATGCATCACCACATGTTTCCATAAACTGGACCTGAACCCACAAGTACCGTATTTTTCCAAAATATGGCCCGGGCGTTAATTATTTTCAAATGGTTATCAGACCAGGCGTTAAATTGAACCAGGCATTTTTTTTAAGTATAAAAACAGTGTCATAAATTGTAAACAGTGTGCTTGGTACCCAGGTGTTAATTTGAACCAGGCGTTTATTTGAACCTGGGCGTTATTTTGGAAATTTACGGTAATTAAATCCCAAGCTAGATACCCACCAGGCCACTGAGACTTAAATACTTGCAGATAGCAAGCAATTTATTAAAAGAAAATTCTTAAAAATTTTCCTTAAATTTCTTTTGTCCATGTTGACAAAGAAAATCTTTGTTAAACTGTTATTTATATGTACCAAACTTTTTGCTAAATATTAAAAAAACGCCAGAGAACATGGGTGGTCGCTGATGTGCATTGCGAGTAATAGGTTACTGGCCCTCCATGGCTTAGTGGGACAATAAATTTGGCATCTAATCACAGGCTGTCACCTCTGCATCATAGGTTCGACTCACACAAGTGACAAATGCTGAGGATGTGTCCCAATGTGACCCTGGCTGTTGAATGGGTTGTAAAACCCCGACTATGACTTTGAGAGCAATAGATAAAAGGAAACACAGAGAGTGACAGCATCAATGTCAGCACTCAACCATGGGCCATCATGATGACCTGATAATACTTGTTTTATATTTAGAAACCTGAATCACAATCAGTAAGCTGGAGGATACCAATTAAGAAATCACCAACATAATTATTTCTTTGTAAAAACTAACCAGAACGTAACTCATCAACACTGATTTAAACCGTGGGTTATTTCCACTTCTGAGACATCAGATGTGAATCAACAATGTAAAATAAGAGAATATGTAAATAAATATTGATAATTGTATCCAACAATAGCAATTTCCACAAAAGCAACACTTTAATAATCTTTTAACAGAGAAGTAAAAGCTGCATCTCATGATGCCATTGTTTTTATTTAATTACCAGTATGAATATAAAAGTCGCCGTTCAGCATCAACTTTACAATTTAATCATTTCGATAAGCCTTAATCTACTTTATTCGCCATTTATAATCATAGTTTGTATTTTTTATTTTATTAGGCCTTTCAAAATTTCCTTTGAGCTGTAAAATATGGTTTTTTTCTCAGAAACATTCCTCCACAATAATACCTAAGGGAAGGTCAATTAGTAAAACAGCTCATGCTTCATTCACACTGTTTTAATAAGTCATCGAAATAAATACAAGTTTCCATACTGCTTTGTAAAGTGTAAAAAAGATTGTTTTTACATTCCTAACGAAGTTGTCACAGATATTTTAAAGAGCTCCAAACCATTGGGCCAGAATACTTGCAATGGGGTACTATTTGATCTTAATATAGTCACATTTATAGAATTTCCAGGCACTTTATGGATCTATTACCATAATGGTATCACCATGGTGTAAGTAATAAACTGTATCATGTCATAACTACTCCATCTCCGTTTTCATTATGACTTCAAATCAGAAAAATATGAACACATTCTCCCACTCTTCTGCTTTGGATCGTCTGCTCATTTCAACTGATGACATTCTTGAGAAAGGGATCTGATCCCCATAACAGTGTGAACTGGGGATAAATAATGCAGTAAAAACAGCTTAGCACTAAATAATCTACACAAAGGCATTGAATGCAAAATTGATCTTTTATTGATTGTTCATGCTTCAGTACTTTTCATTATGTGTAAATAAGTGGCTAAGTATAATTACAATGAGGAAGCGGTTACTGTCCTTTGGTTTCTTCTGGTACCAAGGTTTATTGAATTTCTCCCTTTTTATCAAAGGAAAAACAATTTACCTTTTAATACATTCTCGGAAACAATAGACAATTAGGATTATCTAGATTCAAAGAGAATTTATGAAATATTAATGTTCTTTCTATATATATATTTATTCTAATAATCTTTATCAAAACACTGTGACCATGACATGAGAAGAACAAGTACATTAAACAATCATGGTATTTTGGCCAATTTATTTAACTGACAAAGCTCAAGTCATTCTCGCTTTTTCGGATTCTGCAGCGCAGGGTGACTGAGTATTTTGACTCCTCTGTATAGGAGGTCAATCATCTGGAACAATTAGAGGTGTTGGTTCCTATTTATTCCTCTTGGTGAATAGGGACACATATGCATAATATACTTTGTTCATGCGCAGAATCTACATGATCAAATTAAGTATCAAGCCCCAGACCTCCTCCTCTAAAAATCCAACTCTGTAACTACTTGCCCAAAAAGAACTTAAGTCTCTGTCAACTTCATCATCCTCAGAAAATTTACCAATCCCATTAACTGTACTTCATAAGTCAAACATAAAATAATAATCTTGTGCAAATACATTCAAGTAAGAAATAAAGAAATGTCAGTGTGGTGTACGTTGGTAATTGTATAGTCCAAGATAAAAAAAAAATTGTTTACCTCCTTAAGTAAAATGCTTCACAATGTGCAATTTCATGAGATGTCTCTTGTCACTGCTCAGGATATATATATATATATATCAGAGCATTTTGATTGTAGAAATAAACATCTCCTGCTTGGATTTACTTAGCAATTTAATCACAAATTTACTATTTTATTTGTGACTATTTTATGATGAAAAGCCAAAAAGCACAAGCAGTTAGTTTGTTAATTTTTTATTTGTTTTAAGGGTTTTATTTTTCATTAAAATGTTTTGTTTTTTTCCATATCCAGAATATGATACGGGTCTTTCCAAAATGTAATCACTTCTTCTTTTGGGTAGGCCCTGCCAACATAACAAAAATGTATGAAGATCCACTTACAGCTGTTGGTGTAACAGACAGGCAGACAGACAGACACAAAAACATTACCTTCTTGGCGATGGTAAAAAAGAACTCTTGCAAAATGTGCATTCTTGTTTTTTGCTCAGATCTCTCTTATATAACAATTATTGTACATCATGTAAAAGAGGAGAGAATAATGTTATGTTTAAGTGTATTAGATACATTAGTCAATCAATAACATTGTCACTGATTTTCAATTGTGTACATCTGATGTGGCACATTCAACACTGAAACATTTACTGTAAAGTTTAACCTTGTTTTATGTTGAATCTCAAGAATCAGAAAAAAATACTTCTGCTAACCAAGAATTCAACAAAACATGCTAATGCTCAATGGAAAGATCTATCAAAGAACCTAATAATGACTGCCTTTAAAAGGGGGGATTCTACTAACAGATCTCTCTTTAAAGAGGTTTGACTGTGGCAAGATATGTTAAACAACTTCTAATAAACTGCCTTCAATAATGCCTATGCCATTAAAGTAAAAATCTTCCTTTCAATAAATGTGCATTATATTGGGATAATGTTTAGAAGATTCACAATTTATGATAACGAAATAAAAGTAAACAAATAATCTGTGAGAATGGCTGTGGTTGTCTATGTCAGTTAGATTTCTGCCTGACTACTTTGCAAAACTGTTTAGAAAAAATTATATACAAGAAGAGACCTCGCAGTACTTTAAGTGTGTGTTCCCACTTTGATCAGTAGTGATGATTTGTGACTTTGTCTTTCTTCATGCACAAATTTTACAAATATAAATGCCAAATCTTGCTGATATCTCAACAAGTATTGACCAGTTATGAATATAAATATAAACAGTAGCATCAGAGATGACTGTATCCCACAGCCTGGGGAAATAGTTTTCAACACCATGAGATATAGAAGTAGTGAAACAGTACAGAGATCGGTCAGTTATGCAAAGGTCCAAATAATGTTTAAGTAGAGAAAATAACATCTAAGAGAAAGAAAATATATGTAAAGATAAAGTATTAAAACAAGACAATTCAATAGCAGATGACAGCATTATCAGTAAACTAAAAATTATGAAGTTGCAAAATTTATTTATTGGAAAATAGCTGTCGATGGAAATAGCAAAATTATGTAAAAGTAGGCGTAATAATTAGCTAGTAATAATCAGTTGCAGCAATCCATATATCTTTGTCATAAGAGAAACAGGTCTCAAACATGGCAAGTGAACCGTTGGCAGAGCCAAGGTTAAAGGCACACACCATGATGCACACCTACACCCCCTAACCAATGTCTCTACCAAGTGTCAACCTTCTACACTTTACGGAATCCAAGAAATAGCCTGACAAGATTTTAAAACTCATGGTCACTACGACAAGGTCAAAGGTCAAATCAAGATCACACCATGATGTTTCACACCTACAATCCCTAAGCAATGTCCCTACCATGTATCAACTTCCCACACCTTACAGTTTCTGAGATATTCCCTGGGCAAGATTTTATATGTCCAGGTCACTACAGAAAGGTCAAATGTCAAATCAAGTTCACACCACGAAGTTGCACACCTACAACCCCCAACCAATGCTCCTACCAAGTATCAACTTCCTATAACTTACAGTTTCTAAGATATAACAAGATTTCATAGGTCAAGATCTCTATGGCAAGGTCAAAGGTCAAATCAAGTTTACACCATGACGTTGCAGACCCCCAACCAATGCTGCTACCAAGTATCAACTTCCTACACCTTGCAGTTTCCAAGATATAGCCCAAATAAGATTCTATAGGTCAAGGTTAAATCAAGTTAAATCAAGTTCACAGCATGACATTACACCATGACATTATATCCAAGATATAGCCCAAATAAGATTCTATAGGTCAAGGTTAAATCAAGTTAAATCAAGTTCACAGCATGACATTACACACCTACAACCCCCAACCAATTTCTCTACCAAATATCAACTTCCTACACTGTATGCTTTTTTCCGAGATATAGCCTGCTCAAGATTTTATAGGTCAAGGTCAAAGGTCAAATCAAGTTCACATGATGTTTCACACCTAAAACCCCCAACCAATAGCTCTACCAAGTATCAACTTCCTACACCTTACAGTTTCAGCGATATAGCCTAGACAAGATATAATAGGTCAAGATCACTACAACAAGGTCAAAGGTCAAATCATAGTCACACCATGACATTGCTCACCTACACCCCCTATGCCCTTACCAAGTATCAACTTCCTACACCTTACGGTTTCCGAGATATAGTCCTGACAAGATTTTATAGGTCAAGGTCACTATGTCAAGGTTAAAGGTCAAATCAAAGTCACACTTTGACGTTGCACACCTACACCCCCAACCAATGTCCCTACCAAGTATCAACTTCTTACACCTTACGGTTTCTGAGACATAGCCCAGACAAGATTTTATATGTCAAGGTCACTACAGCAAGGTCAAAGGTGAAATCAAAGTCACATTATGACATTGCACATGTACACCCCCTAACCAATGTCCCTACCAGGTATCAACCTCCTACACCTTACGGTTTCTGAGATATAGCCCTGACAAGATTTTAAAACTCATGGTCACTATGACAAGGTCAAATCAAGGTAACACCATGACGTTGCACACCTACACCCCCTTAAAATGTCCCTACCAAGTATCAACTTCCTACACCTTGCAGTTTATGAGATACAGCTGGGATAAATTATTTCCACCACCCACTCGCCCACCCGGACGTCAGCCTGCCCTCCAGCCCACCTGGGCACCATGGGTGAAAACAATACCCCGACAGCCCTTAAGGGCTGTGGGGTTAAAAAAGAATGTTAACTTTGTAAATGGGACTTCATGAAAAATACAGTTAAAACTTGTTCTCAATCTGAAAAAGTGCAGACAAAAATGTCATCACAAACCAGATACATTGAAACATACACTTCTTACCTCAAGTATAAAAAAGACAAACAGATATCACTTACTATTTCCTTGTGTAGTTATCCTGAATATAAAATTATTTGATTATTCACTTCATGCTTATTTTGATTAATTTCTCCAGATAGAGTCAACAATATTTCAAGCACAGTGCAAATCCAAAAATAATTAATAATACAAGGAAGTTTAGAAATCTACAGATTATGTCACTGATGTACGTGAATCCAGTCTATTCTACAGATTTGTATCAGATTTATGCAGGTTTGTGCAAAAATATTAACAGAAGTTCTGCTAAATATTCTCAAGCTAGAAGTTTGTTTGTTATAAACAAGACTTTGTGGGGCAAGATAAGTGTGCTAAAATACATAAAGAGGGAAAAGTAATACCTCAGTATAGCCTTTTTAGTTATTTATTCGTTTCATATTTGTGCTTCAAAACAGATACTTTAAAAAAATTAATCACAAGAAATGGAAAGAAACTGGAGACAGAACTTTACAGGACCCATATATAGAATTTACGACCCAAGTGGCAGATATTTAAAACCATTTGGAGAGTTTGAGACAAGAAATGGAAGGCCAGCCGCAGACAGGAGAGGTGAAAAGTATCATCAATTTTCAACACCACCAAGAATCCAGGAAGGACCTGGAACACTGAAAACTGTGCTTGTTGTGGTACTAATTACAAGTATACTGCTTGGCATCTGTGGAATTGGCATATGGTTAGCCTTCTATACTTCAAGTAAGAAAGCTTTCATAATTTGGAAAAATACAATTAAAATCTATTCAGTTGAATCTCAACAAAGCTGGACCTATATCACTGTAACATTTTTATTCTTACAAAAATCTTATTCCAAAAATTTTTTTGAAGAAATGGAAAGAAACTGGAGACAGAACTTTACAGGACCCATATATAGAATTTACGACCCAAGTGGCAGATATTTAAAACCATTTGGAGAGTTTGAGACAAGAAATGGAAGGCCAGCCGCAGACAGGAGAGGTGAAAAGTATCATCAATTTTCAACACCACCAAGAATCCAGGAAGGACCTGGAACACTGAAAACTGTGCTTGTTGTGGTACTAATTACAAGTATACTGCTTGGCATCTGTGGAATTGGCATATGGTTAGCCTTCTATACTTCAAGTAAGAAAGCTTTCATAATTTGGAAAAATACAATTAAAATCTATTCAGTTGAATCTCAACAAAGCTGGACCTATATCACTGTAACATTTTTATTCTTACAAAAATCTTATTCCAAAAATTTTTTTGAAAAAAGCAGAGTTTTTCTTTATGAATAATTTGAAAGAATAAGATTTTTTTAAATTGCCATAGACAGTGTTTTCAATACAGATTGCAAAGAACAATACTTTCATACTGACAAAAAAATCAAAACTCACATAATGATTCAACCAGTTTTAGACACAACTTTCATATTAGATAAGTTATTATTTCCTTTAGAATATAGATCATGCCGGCTGAGTTCTGATTAAGATTTGAGAGCATTAGTGATCTGGGGTTTGGATTTGTTAAATGTATCAAGTCTTTACCATAACTCAGATCAGTTTGTGTTTTTTATCAGATGGGTTTTTGTTCAAACTGATTTTCACAAAGATATCTTAGATGTATAGTAAAATCCTACGAAATTTTTGGAGTGAAAAGACTTATGTCACAGTCCTACCATTCTCACACATGAGACAAAACTGGAAACAAAACTCAGAGACCTTAAGTGATTACTAGCTGAAGAAGAAAAATGTTTTCAAATCTTGGACAAATTTCAGATTTTCTACCTGGAGAAATTCCAATTGGAGTTTCTACCAGGCTAAACTTGGCAGAAAATCCAATTTGAAGTTTCATGTGTCTTTTTCAATAGAAGATAGAGAGATAACTTGCAGATTTAAATAGTAAATTAAATTTTTATAATTTAATATCTTACCTAACAGACAACAGCTATATGTCCGGCACCAGCCAGTCCCACCAAATGCTAGAAAAAGAGGTTCTGATTATCACCTCTGGCCTGACCGCTACTTTACTCCTGACTCGCCAGGTGACCTAGTTCCTCCCTCACTCGCTAGAGGGATGTGACATTATGGCATCTTTTTCATTCCTCTAAAGATTAAGTCTGTAGTAAAATGAATGCGGGGCAGGATGGGTGGGAATCTACTGTCTGTTAGGTAAGATATTATCTTATAAAACTTTAACTAAATTTTCAATTTAATTGTATATAAGAGACTGAAGAATAGAACCTATAGTAGACAGTAAAATAAAAGGTCAGATCCTTCATATCAACCAATAAGCCGGTTACTGGATCCAGACTGGTTGCCCCCCCTCTAATTCCTGCTCTGAGGAGGGGGAAGAGAGGAAGGGTTCTGTCCCTAAAGCTTCCCCAACTAAACCAGGAACTAGAAATAGGACGCATTGGCATGCGTAATGTCCACCCAAGGGAAGCATGAGTTTTGCTCTTGGACAAAATTGGCAAGAGTAGATTGCCGAGATACCCTGTGGATGGAAAATTTCGATGAAATCTTTCTATCTCGCACGGTTAAGGAGATAGAAGCAACTTTGTGTTTTTGCATTTTTGGCAAAAATTTGAAAATTCAAAATGGCTGCCATTTTTGGGGGAGAGGAAATTTTTTTGAAAATTGCCAAGCGTACATTGCTTAGATACCCTGTGGGTCGAAAATTTCGATGAAATCACTCTATCTCGCACGGTTTAGGAGATATTACCATCAACAACAATACCAAGCATCAGCAATTGACGCCATAAACCTTCACACCAAATTTTAAAAAGATGAGTTAAATATGTTTCCTTTAAAAGAGTGAAAACAGAAATGCAATTCAGAATAGGCTCAAAGTAGAAAAGCAGCTATTACTCAGATAGCTACAAAGCTAGCATCGACCAAAAGTTATCCTGGCCAAACTATTGACACAATTATCCTTCATATAAATTTTTGTGAAGATAGAAAACATTGTTTTATTAAAATGTCCAGAAAAAGTCAACTCAAAATAGCATAATAGCTATATAGCACAGTAGCTATTACTCAGTTAGCTATAAAGGTATTATCACCAAAATAGCATCAGAGATGCCCGTACCCCACAGCCTAGGGAAATATTTTTAACACCATGAGATACAGAAGTACTGTATCAGTACAAAGTTCAGGATACTTTCAGAGCACTGTCAGTTATATAAAGGTCCAAACAATGTTTAAATAGAGAAAATAATGTCTAAGAGAAAGATAATGCATGTAAAGATGAAGTATTAAAACAAGATAATTCAATAACAAGATGGCAGCATTAATCAGTAAACTAAACATTACAACACTCTTTATCTACATCTGCATGGCCGAATTATGGTTTAGATGTTTTGAATATTACCATGCATACAGAAGTGGTAATACATTCAATGAATGCTTATGTGTGGTGTTAGAGCAAAATCTGTGGCTCACTTGATGTAATTCCATCTGTTACAATAGGCAGTTATAAAAGTAAAATTTTTAATAAATTCTAATATGACTTTAACAGTGCTTAAATCTGCATCAAAAGACAGACCCAAAGGGGCAACAAGATTTTAAAGGTCAAGGTCACTACAGCAAGGTCAAAGGTCAAATCAAGGTCAGACCATGACATTGCACACCTACACCCCCTAACCAATGTCCCTACCAAATATCAACTTCCTACACCTTACGGTTTCCGTGATATAGCCCGGACAAGATTTTATAGGTCAAGGTCACTATGGCAAGGTCAAAGGTCAAATCAAGGTCAGACCATGACGTTGCTCACCTACACATCCTAACCAATGTCCCTACCAAGTATCAACTTCCTATACCTTACGGTTTCCGAGATATAGCCCGGACAAGATTTTATAGGTCAAGGTCACTACGGCAAAGTCAAAGGTCAAATCAAGGTCAGACCATGACGTTGCTCACCTACACATCCTAACCAAGTATCAACTTCCTACACCTTATGGTTTCTGAGATACAGCCTGGACAAACTTTTTCCCACCGCCCGCCCCCCCCATCCAGACACCATGGGTGAAAACAATACCCCGACAGCCCTTAAGGGCTGTGGGGTAAAAAGCAATCCCAAGTAACCTACTGATCCAATAATCCTCCATCCCAAATTTTGTGAACATAGGTGAAATACTTCAAATCCTTCAAATTGTTTAAAATAAAAAAGCTACTCAAAGTAGCTAAGTAGCTATTACTCCATCAGTTGTATGCTATTATCACTAAAAGAAATCCCAAGCAAGCTATTGACCTAACTATTGCTCATACCAAATTTGGTAAAGATATGTCAAATACTTTTCCTTAAAATGCCCGGAAATGAAAGAAGTACACAAAAGTAGCTAAGTAGCTATTACTCAGTTAGCTATAGCTACAAAGCTATCATCAACCAAAAGCTATCCTGGCCAAACTATTGACACAATTATCCTTCATATAAAATGAAAGAAATACACAAAAGTAGCTAAGTAGCTATTACTCAGTTAGCTATAGCTACAAAGCTATCATCAACCAAAAGCTATCCTGGCCAAACTATTGACACAATTATCCTTCATAGAAAACTTTGCTTCATTAAAATGTCTAGAAAAAAAGTCAACTCAAAATAGCATAATAGCTATATAGCACAGTAGCTACTACTCAGTTAGCTATAAAGGTATTATCACCAAAAGCAATCCCAAGCAAGCTACTGATCCAATAATCCTTCATCCCAAACTTTGTGAACATAGGTGAAATACTTTTCCTTTAAAATGCTTAAAATAAAAAAGCTACTAAAAGTATCTAAGTAGCTATTATTCAGTCAGTTATATTAAGCTATTACCACTAAAAGCAATCCCAAGCAAGCTATTAACCTAACTATTGCTCATACCAAATTTGGTGAAGATATGTCAAATATTTTTCCTTAAAACGCCTGGAAACAAAAGAAGTATACAGAAGTAGCTAAGTACCTATTACTCAGTTAGCTATAGAGCTATCTTCACCAAAAGCAATCCCATGGAAGCTATTAACCCAATAAACACCCATACTAAATTTGGTAAAGATAGGATAAATACTTTTCCTTTAAATGACTGGAAACCAAGTGTGACGGCGGACAATGGACAGCGGAAAAAGCACCCAGGTAAGCTGTTCTAAAAGAGAGGAAGAGGTCCTAAAAACAACAAGGGACCTATACCACAAGGGTCAAGGTTGAATCCTGACAACTATTATACACTGTGTACAAAAAGCGGAGGATCAATGGGCCTCAATGGTGGATCTGCTGAGTACCCAACACTGACCTCAACTGAAAAAGCTAAGAATCAGCCCAAGAGACATCTTTCTGATAAAACTGAGTGAAAGTGTTGTGTGACTTGCAATGGTAGGCTAACAAAATATGTTCCAAAGAGATACTGAAGTGAAAGGCCTTGGAGGCAGCAAAGGTTCAAACATCATGTGCCTTTACCCGATGCAAAGTTCATGGTTTTTGATCAGACAACTCATGGCAGAGGATAACTTTTTGAGGAAGACAAAACCAGTTCCTCATTTTGTCTCAGATATTTAATCCTGTCCAGATAATAGTGGAAGACCCTGACTGGACACAAGGGCCTGTCCTCTTTCAGGAATTTGTCAAGTGGTACTAAGAAGCCAGGGTGGGAATCACCACTGGAGCTACACATTCTGGGCCCTCTTTAATCAAGTGATTTTTTGGATAAGAAACTTGGCACAGGGTACCAGGAGACCTTAGACTAGCCCATCTGATATCTACTTTTCTTGTTCAACCAAGCATGAATTTCACTTCTTCGCTTCCCAGAGCCTACAGCGAGAAAGAAAATCATCTTGAAGGTCACATGTATTAAGGAGGCCTTCTTGAGTGCTTCAAAAGGTGGCTTGGTCCCTGTGTCTGGCTCTGTTGAACATTTGGCTCACCAGATTGGACTGGTTAGAGAGGGAAATAGGTATTTGGGGCAACAGATTCAACAGATCCCAAAACCATGGGATGTTAGGCCAACCCGGAGCTGTCAGAATGATCCTCTTGCACAAGCATTTTGACAATTTACTGATCATTTTTCTCTGGAGAGACACTGGAGGAAAGGAATACATGTCCAGGTTCTCATAGGGACCTAGAGCATCCACTGCGCAAGCCTTGGGGTCTGGTACTGGAGACACAAACTTGGGCAGTTTGTTGTATCTGGTTCAAAATAGGTCTACCTTGGAGGGGTGCCGCTCCAGACAAATCCGATCAAACACCTCCTGTAGGAGAGACCATTCTGTCTAAATGACCTGACATCAGAGTTTGTCTGCTATTACATTCAGATGAATATGTCTGGCTTTCAGTACAATTTGCCTCAGATTGCGCATGAAAGGAGTCTCCCTAGAAGGGTACAAAGAGCGCCTGATCTCATACCTCCTTCCTTGTTTATGTATGCTACCACTGTGGTATTGTCGGTGGCAACCAGTACAGTCTGACCCTTTAACAGGGCTCCAACCTTTGTAGAGCCAAATGAGAAAGATGCCATGACATCATGTCCTTCTGGTGAGTGAGGCAGGAACTAGGCCACCTAGAGTGAAGAGTACTGGGATACTCAGGATGTTTATATCTGACGTTTGGCAGGACTGGCTGGCACTAGACATATAACTGTTGTCTGTTAGGTAAGATGTATTAATGCAATAAAAACTAAGAGTAATAAAGTTCTACACTTCTATGGCACTGGACCAGAGTGTTACAGATGTTTCTTCTTCTGCAAATGTTGCACAACTGGATCTCTTACAATACAGTTTCTTGCAATTTTCTTGCAAGTGTTTTATTAAGTTTAGTACGTGAAATGTGCAACATTAATTATTATCACTTTTTTCATCCTTTTCATAATTTGAAGTATGAAATTCTACCAGATTGGACTTTCTACCATGATATAATTAATTCTATTCAGTCAAAGAGTTATGATTTTGGATCATTTATGAATGTCAACCCCAGGCTTATACAACAGTATTTTAACAACACACTATTTCAGGTGATGGTCAAACCTCTGACAGCACAACAATTACCATTGCTTTGAGCAGTACTACAGTTCCAGAAACCACTGCTGATACCACCAGCCAAGCCTCAGAGACAACATCAACTGTCCCTTCAACAACAGAGCAACCTGAAGAAACAACAACCGAATCATCACTGGATGTAACCACAACTATCACAGGTAAACAAAATAGCATCAGAGATGCCCATACCCCACACCCTGGGGAAATATTAATTTTTTAACACCATGAGATATAGAAGTACTGCATCAGTACAAAGTTCAGGATACTTTCAGAGCACTGTCAGTTATATAAAGGTCCAAACAATGTTTAAATAGAGAAAATAATGTCTAAGAGAAAGATAATGCATGTAAAGATGAAGTATTAAAACAAGATAATTCAATAACAAGATGGCAGCATTAATCAGTAAACTAAACATTACGTCAACACTCTTTATCTACATCTGCATGGCCGAATTATGGTTTAGATGTTTTGAATATTACCATGCATACAGAAGTGGTAATACATTCAATGAATGCTTATGTGTGGTGTTAGAGCAAAATCTGTGGCTCACTTGATGTAATTCCATCTGTTACAATAGGCAGTTATAAAAGTAAAATTTTTAATAAATTCTAATATGACTTTAACAGTGCTTAATCTGCATCAAAAGACAGACCCAAAGGTGCAACAAGATTTTAAAGGTCAAGGTCACTACGATAAGGTCAAAGGTCAAATCAAGGTCACACCATGATGCTGCACACCTACAACCCCTAACCAACGTCCCAACCAAGCATCAACTTCCTACATCTTACGGTTTACGAGATATAGCCCAGACAAGATTTTATAGGTCAAGGTCACTACAGCAATGTCAAAGGTCAAATCAAGGTCAGACCATGACGTTGCACACCTACACCCCCTAACCAATGTCCCTAGCAAGTATCAACTTCCTACACCTCACGGTTTCCGAGATATAGCCCGTACAAGATTTTATATAATATGACTTTAACAGTGGTTAATCTGCATCAAAAGACAGACCCAAAGGTGCAACAAGATTTTAAAGGTCAAGGTCACTACAACAAGGTCAAAAGTCAAATCAAGGTCACACCATGATGCTGCATACCTACAACCCCTAACCAACGTCCCTACCAAGCATCAACTTCCTACACCTTACGGTTTCCGAGATATAGCCCGGACAAGATTTTATAGGCCAAGTTCACTACAGCAAGGTCAAAGGTCAAATCAAGGTCACACCATGACGTTGCACACCTACACCCCCTAACCAAAGTCCCTAGTAAGTATCAACTTCCTACACCTCACGGTTTCCGAGATATAGCTCGTACAAGATTTTATAGGTCAAGGTCACTACAGCAAGGTCAAAGGTCAAATCTAGGGCACACCATGACATTGCACACCTACACCCCCTAACCAATGTCCCTACCAAGCATCAACTTCCTACACCTTACGGTTTCCGAGATATAGCATGGACAAGATTTTATAGGTCAAGTTCACTACAGCAAGGTCAAAGGTCAAATCAAGGTCAGACCATGACGTTGCACACCTACAACCCCTAACCAATGTCCCTAGCAAGTATCAACTTCCTACACCTCACGGTTTCTGAGATATAGCCCGTACAAGATTTTATATAATATGACTTTAACAGTGCTTAATCTGCATCAAAAGACAGACCCAAAGGTGCAACAAGATTTTACAGGTCAAGGTCACTACAACAAGGTCAAAAGTCAAATCAAGGTCACACCATGATTCTGCATACCTACACCCCCTAACCAATGTCCCTACCAAGCATCAACTTCCTACACCTTACGGTTTCCGAGATATAGCCCGGACAAGATTTTATAGGCCAAGGTCACTACAGCAAGGTCAAAGGTCAAATCAAGGTCACACCATGATGTTGCACACCTACACCCCCTAACCAAAGTCCCTAGTAAGTATCAACTTCCTACACCTCACGGTTTCCGAGATATAGCCCGTACAAGATTTTATAGGTCAAGGTCACTACAGCAAGGTCAAAGGTCAAATCTAGGGCACACCATGATGTTGAACACCTACACCCCCTAACCAATGTCCCTACCAAGCATCAACTTCCTACACCTTACGGTTTCCGAGATATAGCATGGACAAGATTTTATAGGTCAAGTTCACTACAGCAAGGTCAAAGGTCAAATCAAGGTCACACCATGACGTTGCACACCCACACTCCCTAACCAATGCCCCTACCACGTATCAACTTCCTACACCTTACGGTTTCCGAGATATAGCCCGGATACGATTTTCAAACTCAAGGTCACTACGGCAAGGTCAAAGGTCAAATCAAGATCAGACCATGACGTTGCACATTTACACCCCCTAGGCAATGTCCCTACCAAGTGTCAACTTTCTACACCTTACGGTTTCTGAGATACAGCCCGGACAAACTTTTTCCCACCGCCCGCCCGACTGCCCGCCCGCCCGCCCACCTGCCCATCCAGACAACATGGGTGAAAACATACCACGACAGCCCTTAAGGTCTGTGGGGTAAAAACTGTTTTTGTCACAAGTGTAACATATGTAAGCTTTGTAAACCCAATAATAGAGCATTTCTTTTGCCATCAGTCTTTTAGATGATTTTGCTGACTTATAAATTTTTAGAAAGTTACTTATACTTTGTGTATTAAGTCTAATTGAAGTTTTAAGGTTCTGACTTCATAAATACTACGTTTATGGAGATACATGTGGATGGTAAGAACTATATCATGTGATTATTAGAAACTCTAGTTTTTCACAGTCAACTGTATAAATATCAGTATTGTCAGAATAAAAAATAGTTTTAATAGTTTATATATTTTTATTGAGGAAAAAGTCAACTGTACATCAATTTCTTTTACAGTAGAACTTGTGTATAATTTCCTCTCAAGTAAATAAGTATTATGCCAATTAAGGGTTCATGTCATTGGAATTTACTCTGTCATAAAAAATTTCCTCTGATGTAATTACGCTAGTATTTTATATCATCTGTCTGGTCTCTAGAGATTCACCTCAACATAGTTTAACTGTTCAGATTATTATGTATTATTTACAGTAGCATCAAGCACCACACCATCACTGATAAATACCCAAAGCAACAACACCATAAGCATGACTACAACAATCACACTGGACATTGTCAATCCATTCAGTCACATAGATGATGATGACGTAGATGTCAGATACTATCTGTTTTTGGCGACGCATGATAATCAGACCCTGCTGGATGAAAATAACACCTGGGCCAGTGTTTATGAAAAAGATCCACCTTTTGCCTATGTGACAATGGTTTGCGAAAGGTTATCTACACAAGATGGGTGCGTGTCATCATCCAGCAGGAGGAAAAGAGCAACTGGATCACCTAGCTCCATTGTCATCACAATAGGTGAGGAATGAACTGTACTTGAAACACATTCTATTGTCCAAATATCTGATATTAGATCTATGAACACAGTAACTGAACAGTTCTTGTATCTACTTTACTGTATCCTACTGTTTTACACACACACACACAAAAAGATTTTTTTCTATTTATAAAGCTTCTGTTATCTATAAACTACCCTCACCAGGATGTCTGGTATATAGAGATTTACTGCTCTTATTTGCTTAATCAATCTGTTTTAAGCTATAAAACAATAAGATAATCACACTACAGTTACATGTAAATGAGTTAAACACTTAACTAATAATAATAGTATGCTAAATGTAAAACTTTCCTACTTCACGATCAAATAAAGAAACACATGAATTTGCAAATTTAATAAGTAAATTAAATTTTTATAAGTTAATACCCTATCCAATGGACAATTACTTTACCGGTCGGCGCGACCGGTCCCGCCAAACGCCAGAAAAAGACGTCCTGTATAGAATACTGGCAGGACCGGTCAGGAGAGTGCATTCGCCAGGTGGCGCATCGTACTTCCTCTTCCTGTCTAGACATCGTGACGTCATAGCATCTTTTTCGTGTCTAGTCCTAGTAAGACCCCTAGTAAGCTGATAGCGGGGCCGGTTGGGTGGGCCTTGCCTGTCCATTGGATAGGGTATTAACTTATAAAAATTTAATTTACTTATTAAATTTGCAATTTTATTGCGTTAATACATCCTATCCAATGGACAATTGCTGAATAACTACCGCTTGGTAGGCGGGTAAGCAGCTAGGGACTTCTGTGAACTCATAACAAAACAAAATAGAACAGGCCCATTTGACCTAGGGTCAGAGAACCCTGACAGGTCAAGGTCGGCCACCAACTCACCGGTTAACCGGGAGTCTACCGACGTTGCCCCCCCTTTATTTCTTTCCTTCCAGAGTTGGTTTGAGAAGGGAAAGATAGAGAGAGAGGGGCTGAGTTCAGTCCCAGAAGAATAAACTTCCCAAGGGAAGCAAGTCACAGTTTTTTTTTTTTGGTTTTTTTTTATATAATATGTACATTCACCATATTTACATTATGTACATATTTAACATATTTACAATATGTACATATTTATATATATACAATATCTCCTCACTTCTGGGCCTGGTGGTGCACCTGTTGGGCAGCCACTACAGGTCCCAGGTGGAAAAGCTCTGAGTCTGCCCAGGCAACATCCTTCAAATAAAATTGGGTGAAGGTGTTGTGAGATTTCCAGTGGCAGGCTGACAAGATCTGATCTAAGGAGATCCCTGATTGGAAAGCCTTAGAGGCAGCAAAGGCCCTAACATCATGGGCTTTAACCTGATGTAAGGTGAGGGCCTCCTGGTCAGAGAGCTCATAGCACAGAATCACAGTCTGTTTGATCCATGAGGAGATGGTGGCAGGTGAGATGTCTTTATCAAAACCCTTCTTGAAGGAGACAAAGACTAAATCCTTATTCTGCCTGAGATCTGCAGTCCTGTCCAAGTAGTAGCGCAGGGCTCTAACTGGACATAGGGACCTGTCACCCTTGAGTGACCTATCCAGAGATGGTGCCAGGGCTGGAATAACCACTGGAGCCACACTATCTGGACCTTCCTTAGCCAGCTGGTTCTTGGATAGGAAGCTGGGTGAGGGGTACAAAGACACCTTAGACCAGTCTGACTGGTGTCTGATGTTCTTATGTAACCAAGCATGGATCTCACTCCTGCGTTTACCAGAACCTAAGGCCAACAAGAAAACAGACTTGAAGGTCAGATGTTTCAAGGAGGCCTCTTTTAAGGGTTCAAAGGGAGCCTTTGTCAGTTGGTGAAGCACCAGAGAAAGGTTCCAGGAGGGGATGCCCCTCCTGCCCTTGGGTCTGTCTCTATGGAAACTGTCCAGGAGACAAGTGAGATTCTCATCTTTGCTGACATTAATGGTCAAATTACCCAGTTTGTCAGCAATGGCTGATCTGTAGCCATCAATAGTGCCGGGCTGTAACTTCTTGTCCTGAAACAAGTGCAGGAGGAAGTCAGCAATGGCTTTCAAAGGTGGTGCCCTGAAGTCCACCTGGTTACTGAGGCACCACTTTGTAAAAATGGTCCACTTTGCCTCATAGACAGATCTGGTTGATCTTCTTTGAGGAGCCTCAATTCGTGCTGACACTGCCTCAGAGAAGCCCTGCTCCTTGATTGCTGAGGCTCTAGGAGCCAGGCATGTAAGTTCAGATTTGACAGGTTCCTGTGAAGAACCTGGTTGAATGGCTGAGCTACCAGGTTTGGTATGTTGGGCAGGCACAGTGGGATCTGACTGGACATTGCCACTAGATCCCAGAACCAAGGCATGTTGGGCCACCCTGGGGCAATCAGAATTATTCTGTTGCAAGGGTAGTCCTGTAACTTCTCCACCACTTTGCCCAAGATGGCCGCTGGTGGAAAGGCATATGGGTCCAGGTCCTCCCAGGAGAGGCTGAGTGCATCCACTGCCCAAGCCTGGGGGTCTGGCACCGGTGACTAAACTGTGGCAGTTTGTTGAACCTGGTGGCAAACAGGTCCACTTGTGGCTGGTGCCACCTTGAGCATACAGCTTGGAATACTTCTGGATGAAGTAACCACTCTGTTTGAATGGTCTGGCCAAGCCTGGATAGCTTGTCTGCTATCACGTTCAGCCGGCCGGGGATGTGACGTGCCCTGAGGGTTATCTGCTGTCTGGTACACCAGGACAGGATTCTCCACAGTAGGGCACACAGTGATCCCGACTTCATCCCCCCCCTCTTTGTTGATATAGGCAACCACTGTTGTGTTGTCTGTAGCTATCAGTACTGTCTTGTTGTAACAGAGGGTTCGAAACTCTTTTAGAGCTAGAAACACTGCTTTTAGCTCTAAGTGGTTTATGTGAAGCTTGCTCTCTGGAAGGGACCAACTTCCCCTTGCAGTGTGCTCGTCTAAGTGAGCGCCCCACCCTTCTTTTGATGCGTCTGTAAACATTTGCAGAGCATGTTTTAGAGGGTGTAATGGTTGACCTAGTAGCACATTGCTTTCCTCCAGCCACCACCTTAGATGGGGGTGGAGGGACTTGGGGACCGGGATCACCTTTTCCAGTGATTCTGGGACCCTCCAGTTGTTTTTCAAGTGCCACTGTATAGGTCTCATGTGTAGTCGCCCTAAGTGGACTTGCTTTTCTGTTGCTGTGAGAAGACCTATGAGGGACATGAATTTGAAAAATTTTGTTGTAATTTTAATTTTTATTAGATAAATACTTACCATTTCCTGACCATTGCTATATGTTGGTGCCATGCAACTCACTGGCCAACGTTGAGAAACGTTTTAAGAAACCTTAAGAGGCCAGTGAGTGAGTGTGAACTAGCATGTCCCCCTAGTGGTCATGTGACCACGCTAGTAAACAACCTTCATTATTTTTGTTGCAGAAAATACTCCCCTAGTACTGAATCTGCGGGGAGGTAGGGGGGGACTATCCTGGTCAGGAAATGGTAAGTATTTATCTAATAAAAATTAAAATTACAACAAAATTTTTCAATTTTATTGCGAAAAATACACTTACCATTTCCTGACCATTGCTGAATGCAGCCTTCATGGAAGGAGGGCAGTACTAGAATATAAAGACCCAGTACACCACTCTGCACAGCTATCATACACAGCATAATCCTATAGGCATTCAGATCCAAACTCACCTCCCAGATGAGGCAGTGGAACTGTTGAGCACTACAAAACAACACAGCCTTGTTGTTGTTGTTGTTGTAGGAAGGAAGTAATCATTACAGAGACTCACTACCTAGCCTACAACTAAAACATTATGAGAAGTTTACATTGAAATTTACATGCATACAACAACATATAAACTTCCAACAGTCACCACATACCATACAGATCCCCTAAATCATAGTATGTAGTTGAAGTTCTCACAAATTGACAGTTATTGCCACAGTTGAATGCTGTATCTAGACATCCAACACCCACACAGGTGACACAAATATTGGCAGTGTCATCAGCATATTGTGTAATTCCAAGTCTGAATGAAGTCAACAAATCTGCCTAATATAAAAACAGATAGTATGACAGACATACAGCTGCAAATGCATACTAAAGTATCAATATAAGTATCACGCATATACTTATAACATAACAAACTGTAGGACACAATATCAAAGTCTGACCACAAGCAAACCAAGCAGGTGAGACTGAAAATTGGTAAAAAAGTTATGGTTTCCAGTAACATGCATCTAAAAATTCATATACAGAAACACTATCCTAAAACCTAAAGATTCTTGCTTTGACTCGCTGCTGTTGACAGTCAGAATTTGACTTCTCCTCAGTCAAAATGATAGTCTGCCTACAGCAAGATAAAATAGTTGACCTGAAAATATCTGCTGTAAAGCCTTCCTAACTAGGCACAGACAAGACATAATAATTCCTCATTAAATCCTTTGTCCCAAGTAAAAGTATTTCAAAACCTCACAAGACAAAGAGATCTATCTTGAGTAAAACTGCTGTGCCAGTGATTGAGAGCTGGCATATCGACCGGCTTAACTGAAGTAGGCCCATCCGAAACCAACTGAATCTTGGCTAATAAATGGCCAGAGCCACTTGTGAGCAATACTCATTCAAAGTAAGGGAAGACAAAGCTAACGAGAATACCCTTCTTCCTTTGCCTAATGCCAAAGTCAAAAGAAAGACCGTCTTGAAAGTTAATAACCTCCAAGAAATCTTCCCCAAAGGCTCAAAAGGCTGTCTGGTGAGACCAAACAAGACCAAAGACAAAAGGTAAAGAAGGCTTAACCTATTGGCTACTGGATTGTCTCTATAGAAATATGTCAACAATCTATACAGCTGAAGAGTTCTAGAGACTTATTCCCCTTCAAGGAAAGCAATCTACCATTGTTATTCTGTAACCAGCAATAGTAGATGGCTTAAGATTCCTTTCCTTAAAGAAATAATTAAGGAAATTTGCTACATCTAGAAAAGTAGTATCTGAGAAGTTCACCACAAAGAAGCCCCAGATGTGCATAGATTTACCAGGTCCCACAACCAAGAACATCCACCATGACCATCATGATTCAATCATGATGAATCTGCACCTGAAGGTGGTCATCTTATAAATCACCTGAAGAATCCTTGGCTATCCCGGTGCAATCATGATGATTCTGCACCTGTAGGTGATCATCTTGAGTCACCTGAGGAATGAGAGCCACTGGAACAAACACAAAGCTGTCCAGATCCTCCCAAAAAATGAGTAATGCACCTGTTCCCCAAGCCCCACAGTCTAAGAAGGAAACACATACACTGGAAGCTTAAGATTCAGGTTGTTGGATACCAATGTCATAATGATTGAACTCACCAGCAAGGGAAGCCTTAAAAGGAACCTTTGTGGAACAGATCCACCAGATCCCAAAAATAAGACATCCCTAGCCACTCTGATGCAATCCAGATGATTCTGCACCTAAATCTTGGAGTAGCCCTTCTTAACAGCTACAAAAAGAATTTTCTTGCCTTTCCTGAGATCTTTGACTTATCAAGATAACCTCTCAAGGCTCTCACTGGACAAAGAAACCTATCTTGTACCAAGGCATGATCTAAAGAAGGTTCCAAAGCAGGAATGACTACAGGTTGAAAATCAAAGGAGCCTTAGAAGCCAAATGATTCACCTGCATCACCTGAAGAATCAAGGTCACATAACCAAACAAACTGTCCAGTCCATCCCAAGAAAAGTTGAAAAAGACAAGCTTGTGGTTCAAACTAGTTGCAAAACAAACCCATCATTGGTGATTGTAATCAAAGACAGATTTGATTGAACACCTGAATCAGAATAGAATAGATTCAAAAGTCATCCAAAACACATTCAATTTGAATCATCTTGACTCTCATGAACAAAGAATTTGTTGAAATATTGGTATACCCTGGGAAGTGATATGCCTGAATCTGAACCCATGGCATTCGTCCAAGGAATGATTCTTGAGATAAGAAAAACATTCCTGAAAGTGGGTACCTCCCTACCTGTTCAGATAGGAAACCACTGAAGAACTGTCTGTGGAAATCAACAGATTCAAAATCCGAATCAGACTTCCAAATGATTCTAAAGGTAGTAGCCCTGTTAATGTGGAGTCTTGACCCCTCATGATACAACAGACCACTGGCTGTTTGATGCCATAATTATGCATCCCAACCCTTAAAGAAAGCATCTAATAACTTCTGATGAAGTAATGGGAGCTCCTGCAAATTGAAAAGTCGTTCCACCACTGAAGATGATCCCTGAGAACCTGAGAACAGAAAAACTGGTACATTATCTGTGTATTATGTGTGGTATCTGTGGTACATTAGCAGATAGCCTTGGGGTTACCTGATAAACAAATGACCCAATGGCACTGTTTTCTCCTATGAAGCCACACCGTCACCAAAGAAATGGCTTCCTCAGAAACCATTAGCCGGAGAAAATGCTTTGCTATGAGTAAAGATGTACCCTAAGGTGGAATCTGCAATCCAAACTAAAAATCCTGGTGCTTTAGACAAGATGTTTTTTTTTTTTTTTTTTTTTTTTAAATGTATATAAGCTGGTGAACACCCAATGCCTTCTAGTGCAGCCATCAGGTTCACTCTCTGTTGATACAATAGTAAAGTCGAAAATAAACCATTTCCAAGAGCAAAGCAATGAAATGGTGTATATACTGGTAAAGCATGATGCGTTCTTATAGATCCCACAGCCTCACCATGGACTAACATAGCAAACAGGCAGTGAACCGGTGTGAATTGTCATCAACAGGGAAGTGAAGATAAGAATTGCGTGAATCCGGCTACGAAAGAATGCAACTGTAAGGAAACGAGTGGGCACACCCATTTACTTACTAGTAACAATTAATTGCGAAAATCCCAACTATGCGAAATTAAGGTACATGTAAAGGTTTATTACCTGACCTCAACTATTAGTGGTAGCCATCTCTTCCCAGCTTATCACAACCAATAAAGTGTAAAATTGTAGCGATATCACCATCTCACTGGTGTTATCGCCCTTTTGTCGATCATTCCATACACAGCTTTATGCAAACTGATGTCTCCCGCATTTATTCATTTATTCTTAACACCCATGTCCACAAACTGCTTAGGAACATGAATAAGCAATCCCTCATGGTACTGTTGCCTCTGTGAAAGGTAAAGAATGGTTGAAGATTATCCTCTTACTATGTTGAGATGTAAGGTGTAGTATATCTGCACTAGTGGACAAACACTACTCCTAAAGATTACTCCTAACCCCTCTAAATCTTCAGAGGAGAGTTTTGTAACAGAGTTGGAGGATAAAGTATCATAATGGGAAGAAAAGTGCCCTGGGCACTAATCCCCTTTCTAGCCATGTGTAGGAGTTTGCTCCTTCCCAAACAGAAGAAACACTATACACCTGAGATCACAAAATGAAAAATGCACTTTTAATTCTACCAAACTCATCTAAGAGATAAGATAGAGAAAAGTACGACTTGTAACACTCCTGTTGAATAACAAGTTGGAGAACTGATCCCAGCACTGCCCAACAAAAAATTCCTGATCACTGAGGACTGTAATTGCAAAAAACTCTGCATACAGCCCAAGGCAAAAAAGAAAATCTGTGAGCTCCTGTTAATCCTTAGCTCCTTGAAGACGTCCTGCCAGACCACTTCAAAAAATTATCCAGGCCTTAACATGCTCTCTGTAGCAGAAACCAGAGGACCTGTACTCCTGAATAATAAATTGACAATGGTTACAAGTTCATATGTACCGGTGACCAGACCAGCTGAAAAACCGGTAAAAAATCACAGAAACAAAAGCCAATTACTGAGATGAATCACAGCTCCGGGAAACTGACAAACCGATTTCTGACCTTTTGGGAGGTATGGAAACTCGATTGTCTTCGGATGACGTCATGCAGGTATTTTCCTCCGTGAAAAGTTCCGACTGAACCTCACCGGAGGAAATGAACAATGAAAAAGATCAAATCTGCATCCGGAACTTGCCCACGATGTAGTATCCAAGAAAAACAATGATGTCTGCCACCACGGGGAATTCCAACCGGTGACCTATTCGGTAGAGCATGATGTGGTGAGATCTTTGCTACCAAACGCCTGGCTATACGAACCCGACATGTGATAAGCTTTGTGACAATCGAATTGTCTCCATCGTTTCCTTTGTCGCCTAGCAACATGTAAACTGTCCCTGCCGGAGCTAGTATGACTGCCGACAGTTTCAGTGTTAATAAAAGAAGTAAATCTTCAAATTGCATAAAAAAAAGAACTCCCATATGATGTAATACGAGAGTTATGAAGAAAAAACAGGCATTCTGAGCAGCAGAAGATCTTCATCCAGCGACAAACTTCCCTGTCGCCATTTTACAAAAAGTGGTAAACAATCCATGAAGAAATGTCTACAAAAGCACTTTTCCTCTGTGCTTTTCCTCTTAATTTGTCCTGAGAAGACATTGTCAATACAGACGTCTTATAACAGAACTCAAAAGGTCCAAATACTAAATAAAAATCCGAAAAGAAAATAAACATCCACACTCTACGATGGCCAACAAAAATAATGAAGGTTGTTTACTAGCGTGGTCACATGACCACTAGGGGGACATGCTAGTTCACACTCACTCACTGGCCTCTTAAGGTTTCTTAAAACGTTTCTCAACGTTGGCCAGTGAGTTGGATGGCACCAACATATAGCAATGGTCAGGAAATGGTAAGTGTATTTTTCGCAATAAAATGTCGGACCGGGCAAACCGGATCCGACAGTATTGATCTGATCTTGTCGGTCAAGGTCTGCCAACGTTCTCCTGTTGGTCTGACCCTGCCCTCTTTCAGGTCGAACTGGTAACCTACAAAGTTGAAGACCTGTTTGGGGACCAATTCTGATTTTTCCTTGTTCACCAGCCACCCTAGTTCCTGACAAAGTGTGACCAGGGTTTGAGTATGCTGGAGACAAGTGTCGTGGGTAGAGGCTCTCACCAGCCAGTCGTCTAGGTACTGGTGGGTCCTTATACCCTTCTGAAGTGCCATGAGTTTGACCTCTTTGGCCACCACTGTGAACTCCATGGGAGCTGTGGATAGACCAAAGGGTAGGGCTTTGAACTGGTAAGACCGACCCTGGAGATGAAAACGCATGTACTTCCTGGACTGACTGTGAATTGGTATGTGGAAGTATGCGTCTTTGAAGTCTATAGATGTGACCCACTCCCCTGCCTGTAGGGAGGTTCTTATTGTCTCTGGGGTCTCCATCTTAAACGACTCTGTGTTTAAAAAGGTGTTCAAGGTGCTCAGATCCAGGATGGGTCTCCACCGGTTGTTGGGTTTGGGTACCAAAAATAGCCGGTTGTAAAAACCCAGTGAATTTTGGTTTTCTACCGGTTCGACTGCATCTTTGTTTATCAGCTGATACAGTGCCTCCACAAGGAAGGACTGTTTGGTTGGATGGTGGTAGTTGCTTATTACAGTCGGTGACCTTGTCAAGTAGGGTCTGCACCGGAAAGGGAGAGTGTAACCCTCCCTCAGTAAGTTTACCACTTTTGGACTTGAACCCAAGGACTCCCATTTTTGCCAATACTGTTTTAACCTCGCCCCTACAGGAGGACCTATAACAGCATGTTGGGCATTGGTGACAAGATCTACAGAACACAAGTGACCTACACAAGAAACATTTTTCACATATTTTATTTCTGTGTAAATTTGACAACAGGTGGGATTTACGCCTTTCCTTTGTGGCAACCCGGTGACAATATGAGCATTTGCAACATGTGAGTCTACATTGAAATTTAAAGTCACTTTGCTGTTCTTGGAAACCACTGGTGCTGGGTTCAAGCCTCCCTGACCGGTGACATGTACAGAGTTCTTCTGACCGGTCACAGAATTTACATATTGATTGTCATTTATGAGGCTTGAACCCCTTGGCCGGCTTCTGGGAGAACGTAGAGGCCTTGCCACGACCTTTCCAGGCTTGTTGCTTGTCTTTAATTTGCTTCCAAGCCGGAAGGGTAGGTTTCCTGTCATGGTGACTCGTAGATCTATCACTTGGAGGGTAAGGCCGGAAACGATTTTGTTGTCGGTGTGATGTACCCGACGAACGCCTCTCGTCATTTCTACTGATTTCCTCTTCAGCCTTGGTGATAAGCTGATCCGGGAACAAAGCGTTTAGATGTACTGGAGACGTTCTTAGGGCGTTCACAGTGTCTTGCTTCACTCCCGCGTGTAGGTAGTCCAGATAGCTATCTCTGCGAGCTAGAGTGAAGTTGGCCATGTTGATAAAGATTCCCTCGGATAGATCCTGCATGGTTCTGACCATTGCTTGTGAGATTGACCGGTTAAACGTGGTCAGATACTCCAGTTCATTGACAGCTTGCTTCATCTTCTCTGATGACTTGCCCTTACTGTCGAGATGAAGAGTTTTGAGTTGAATGGCCATAGAGTCTTGAACTCTAGTCAGACACCTTGACAAGCCAGCAGCCTGGTTACACATTATTGTCTGTTCTCTGGCTGCTCTTTCCCACCTCCTGAGTAGTTCTTGACTAAAGGCCCGGGAGGGTGGGGCAGTAGGTAGATTTCTTCTAGCCACCCTGCTGAATGAATGGTTGAGTTTTGCAGGATCCGGTGACCAGGTGCGTACTGTTGTGCTCTCAGAGTCCTTCTCAGCATGCATCCCGTACCACCTTGAAGATCTGGGAGTTTTAATGAACTGATCTCTGAGGAGACCGGCATTGTCTGTCTTTCTAGTAGGGTAGCCCTCTGTGAGTGTGAGGTTAAGACTGGACATCTTACGACACAACCAGTCGTCCACAGGAAGTTTCACCGACACTTTACCGGTTAGTCTAACACGTGCACCGGCAAAGGGGTTATCATCTGCAGTAGAGGACACAGTTTCGAACTCAGGAACCCTGTGCCAGTTCATGAAACTTCTCACACCCCTCATGGTCTCCCTGTAGTTTGCCTCCTCAGTAGGTTCACTGTCAGGATCATCTTTGGAGACTTCCCTGTCTGCTGACCGGTCCCGGTGGATCTCATCATCCAGGGAACCGGTATCACTGAGCTGGTCAGCTTCAATATCAGAAGCTGCACTCACATCTCCCTCACCGGTTGGCTGAACTTCAGGGAATGAACCGGGGGCCTGAACAGGCTGGGTTGCTATCCCTGCACCGGGAGCCCCAAGGGGCTGGGTGGCAGTCTCCATCTCCTCTACAGCCTCACCGGTGACCTGAACAAGGCCTGGACCGGATTTCTCTAAAGCCAGCTTGCTGGTAGTGGCACCAGGGTCAAAAAATGGCTTCTGGCTGGTAGTTACATCTGGAGCTGGTTTCACAACCGGTTCCACCGGTACTGTGAAAGTCTTGGCCAACAACATTGCCTCAAGATGGGAGAATCTTTCAGCCCACTTCTCATCCAGATGCTGCAAATCTTCAGCTGATGGTTTACTGCTGGAAGATTTCTTCTTACTGGCAGAAGGCTTAGGTGATTCACTACGCTTCGTCTTCTTGGTAGTAGGGGTAGAATGAACAGCCTTGACCTTCTCCACTTTACCCAGTACACTAACGTGTGCAGGGTCCACGAGAGTGGGAGCGGAGGAGGACGCAGTCGCCTTCTTGTCTTTCCTGTCTTTATAAGTAGGGGTAGACAATTGTTGAATCTGTTCAGGGTTAAACCCTCTACAGATAGCACATTCCTTCTTCTGGACGCAGGGGTCGTCGCCTAGCCCTTTGTCCCTACAACGTGCACACTTGGAGTGGGAGTCGAACCCAGCCATAGCGTGTCCGCATGAACCTCGTCTTTGTCCTGGAGATGACATAGTTGTAGATAATACTTCTAAATAACTTTAAAAGTAAAGTAAAATAAAAGTGTTGCGTTCGGTGTAGAACAAAAAATTCGCTTGTCGAGAAAACACGTCTTCACTCTCTACGCGCCAAACGAAAAAGATGCTATGACGTCACGATGTCTAGAAAGGAAGAGGAAGTACGATGCGCCACCTGGCGAATGCACTCTCCTGACCGGTCCTGCCGGTATTCTATACAGGACGTCTTTTTCTGGCGTTTGGCGGGACCGGTCGCGCCGACCGGTAAAGCAATTGTCCATTGGATAGGATGTATTAACGCAATAAAAATGTATTATTCTTAACCAAATAAAATGGTATTATACAGTAATGAAATATACAGAAATATAAAATTTGCTACTGTATGTCTGATTGAAAGAGGGCCAAAAGGGGTTTCGGTCTACTAGCGTGAGCCGCAAAGCCATCAGACACGAGTATTGCACTGAGGTGGTCAACCATCTAAGTACTAACATAGCCCATTGCCGCTTAACTTAAGTGAAGAGACAAGTACTCATCAAGCTATGCCAGAATTCATGAAAGTCTGGAGACCAAAAAAAAGAAAAAAAAAGGTGATCTCTAGAAGCACAAACCTCGCTAGAGCTCATGCTTAAAAACAAGCTTGAAGCAACATAAAATTAAGTAGCAACTCTTAAATAATTGCATGAATCATTAGTTCTAGAAGAATGTTACAGAGTTTGTACAAAGACATAATTATATACATGTATTTTTCACATCTTATTACATAGTAGTCAAGAGAAAATAAGTGGTTATCAAGAAAAATAATGACCACAAGAAAAACTTTAACACATATTAGATTAAAAATTGCCAAATCCTAATACAGGTTCCATATAATTATCCACAATTCAAAGAAGAGTACAGTGACTTCCACAGCAGCAAATTTAATTTCTCTACTTGCAGGCATCTTATTGTTTCATTAAATTTTCCAGGTTCAGAATTTTGTGATCCAGAAGAATTGAATGTCAAATGCAATGGCAGATTGCAACCTGGAACAGGATACTTCTTCTTGCTACGACGCAAAGATATTCTGACCAATCAGTTCAATGACTCCATATTTTCTGAAGAATTATGGACAAGTAAGTAGGCTATAACGAATACAATGAATTTATGGTTCTCTGTCTTATGAATCTGAGCATTTGATAATAATTTGTGAAGTGTAGATTTTGATTTGATAGTGGCATATTTAGCATTTAAGGCTCTAAATTTCAGAAAACCTCCTTATTTGTCAACATTGGTAAATCACACCAATCTTCATTGTTGCAACAGACTATAATATATATAACTGTTCTAATCAGTAGGAAATAGTAAATCTGGTAAGAGTAAAACTGTGTTCAGAAAATAAGTTGTTTGTTGACCAGAACAGGATAGGGGTGATTTAGGGAAATCAATTACACAATAAGAAGATTATTATTACACAAATTGGTTAATGCCAATCGAAGCAATGGTGGGAACGTCCCATATAAACTCCAATTCTTTAGCCCAGGTTACAATCGTCATGCTGGAGTTTGCCGAAGCTGTTTAATTTTAGCACCTTAGGAGTTCAGATCTAAGCAATGATATGCCTCTGATGAGATCCTGTCCAAAAGAAGGTCAAATATATAAATACATAACCTTTATATATTACACCATTAGCCTCTTGAGTAATACCTTATGACTCCTTACTCTTTATTTGTTGAAAACTAGCTCAGATAATAGATGTTATGCTGTATATTAAATATAACACAGGACCTCTGGGTATTTGGGATGAGTGGGGTGCATGGTCTGACTGTGATGTCACATGTGGTGGAGGCATAAGAAGAAGGACAAGGGCATGCACAGAGAATGAACCCTGTGAAGGCGTGTCCAGTGAAAGTGAAAGATGTTCCAGCAATGCATGTGTGTTTGAAAGTGAGCAATATTCTGTTACTATATTGTGAAAACTTAATATCTCTGAAGGGACAAAAACGTCTCATGAGAAAATGTCGTAGTTTTGTATCAAAAGAAATCAGAGGCCTAATTAAGTCATACAAATTAAAAATGTGTTACACCCTGTGCAAATAAAAGTATTTAAAGTAAATTTACATTCAGTTCCAGGTAGTTATGGCATCAATATCAACATATGCTTCGTACAGGCCTGTCTATAGCATATCTGATAATGATTCACTGAGACAATTTACTTCAGAAAGACCATGAGTGTCAAACCCAAATTGTTATATAATGCACTCATGTATTGGTTTTAACAATGCATGTGTAGTGCACTCTATAACAATTTAACAGTTAAGTGCTTTAGTTGATTGAATTGGTTTTAATGTCACTTTTAATACACTGTAATTTTAATTGCATTGGTAATATCACAATATGTGTAGTTTAGGGGATGGACAAAAGCAGTGGATACAAGGTGGTGCAACTACCAACTTTCCCAATGTGGCTCAGTGTTGGAAAATAAAACCTATAACCTGAGAGGTGAGAGATGAGTGTATTACCCATTACAAATGTACATATGTACAAAGTCAAAGTTATGGTTTTACATCCCGTTCAACAGCCAGGGTCATATTGGGACAGGACCTCAGCATTGCCAATTGTGGAACTCTCGAACTCACAGGTGACAGGGTATGATTAGATGCCAAACTTGCTAACCACTAGGCCACTGAGGACCTTCATTACACCATGTAAGGAAGTCTAATGCTAACATTGAGTTTGTTATAACATGCTTTCCTTACTGACAGCCTCATCAAGTAGCTGGTTACGGTGGTCATCTTGGAGTGAATGTACCTTTAGCTGTGGTGGGGGTGAAAAGCTACGGACTCGAATGTGTGACCAGGGGCCCGAGAATGAGGAATGCGTTGGTGATGCTCGGCAAATTGTAGAATGTGGGACAGCTCCGTGCCCTGGTAAGACTGAATGATGCATTCTGGCTTAGCATTACTGTTAATCATAAATCTTATCACCAAATATAGTTGAGGAGTCATGCAGGCCATGCTACTTAAATTAGTCAAGATTCTTTACTGTAAAGCATCAGGCTCATCTTCAAATGACTGTGTAGTGTTGCCCAATTGATACTAATATATGTGCAGTGGACTCCCACTTATCCTTACCCCTGTTTCTGAACTCTGCAGTACTTTTCACAAAACTATAGTATAGTCGGCCATTGCCAACAGTGCTGAATAAACACCACAAGAACCCTCATAGATATGCAGACCTCCTTACTATCTGAACTTGAACAGTTTTTCCCAAGGGGATCAAGATTAATGGGTTCAGTGTAATAAAGTATACACAGGAAGAGGGCCAAATGTGAAAAATGAAAACAAAACATGATATGAGATCCTAAGATAATACAATTTTTTTATAAAAATTTTAAAGGAAAGGAATTGTTTACATTCTAGATATCACTGATCAATCAGGAACTTTTGTTAGTCTAGGTGCTGTAAATGAAAAGTATGGGGTCAAATTTGATTTTGTTACATATGCTGGACTTGCAATGGAAATACCAAATGAATAGAATCAAATAATTAACCATAGGTAAAGGGTAAACTAATTTCACAGCAAAGCTTGAAAATATGTGAAAATGCATACACAAATTACCACTTAATAAAAGTTGGAAAAACGTGGTTCAAAAGCTATATACAATTTAACAATAAAAAGGAAAAAAAGAGTGTCCTACATGCAAAAAAAACCTGGGTGTGTAAGCTGTGTAACTACAATTTTAATAAAGGAGAAAACAATGAATGCAAGAAACCACTGTCATTGTGTGAATGTTATAGTTACAATAATTTAAAATTGTACATTTGATACACTTTACTGGCAGTATTGTTTCCAAATCTGAAAATAGTCTCGGCCACATTTAGTATGAGTAATGTGGAAAATGATTTGTTTCATACATTCTATCCATAACTCCGGATCACTCACCTTGACCACCCATGACTGTCCTTATGATAATTGTATTTTGTTAAATAGTGCACTGAGTTCCACTTTGTGGGGAAGATATTGTGTGTGCAAAGCAGTAGATCAGACAGATTAGATCAGATTGTGCACCTATAAGTAAATTCTGGGCTGAAATATCAGCTTGGCATCACAGGATTACAAGTAACTTTAACAACTTATCTTTAGAGGGTATACTTTTAGGATATATTGAAAATAACTTTTCCTTAAACTTTAGAATATTATATGGCAAAGAGTATATAATGTAAGCACAGATTGCAATGGAAAGCACCTGTACTTAATGAGTTCTTATTCTATTTTAAGAAATATTTGGAAGTAGAAAAAAATGTTTATTCAGGCAAAGGTTATTTAAACACATTCAGGCAAAAGGTGAATGCTGTATTGTTTTTTCTTCCTAATAATAGTATATAAAGTTTCGTGTTAATACTTCAGTGTGAAGTAATATATCAACTTTGTATTTTTTATGTATTTCATGTATTTTTTTTTCTTGCTTTGTCCTTTTACTGTTATATAAATAATATATATATATATAAAATATCTATAGAAATTTTGTGTGTACAGAATTATAATGAACAAATGTTGCAAGAAAAAAATGATACAAGATCTTTTAGTTTCATTGTAACTGACAAAAATTCATTGTAACTGACAAAAATTTTATGATGTTGGAAATTCAAAACTACTTTGGCTTATGAATAAATTTGACGATATTTGGTTTTACTTACTGTAGATCTTTTGTCATGTCCATGACATGTTTAATTCTTGGTTACAATACAAAGTAACTTAGTACTAGATCTTAGAATTCAAACTACTAGATCAGTTAACATTATCAATAATATTAAAATATTCAAAATACACAACTTTTATTGAATCGATTTTACTTCTCTTATTCCAACAGAGTGAAACAGAAAACACATGAAATCTGTTTAATACATCATTTGCATGTCTTTCAGACTGTGGTCAGGTTTGCAGCAGTGGTTTTCTCAACACAGACTGTACCCATTGTGAGTGCTATACTCGCTTTGTGGGCATTGTCAGATCCCTTACTGAAAACGTAACGCTGGGTAATGTGTCTTTATCTATGAGTGACAAGCCTTACTACGTCCTCACTAATACTGGTGCCAATGGCCAGTACACACTGGAGAAACTGTGTTTGTACCAAGAGATTCTCTTTTCCAAGACAGGATATTCTTCACAAGTCCATAATGCAGGGACACTCCCCAATGTTGTAGAGCTTGAGAATGAAGGTAAACAGCCAGTCACACCAATCCAGTGCAATCTGATATGAAATGCTCAGATACATGCCCACTGTAAGCTGAACAAAATGGTGGACATTTTCAATGTCAGTTCAGAAATAAGGAATGTCCAGAGAAATTTATTTCAAATGTGGAACCCTATGTAATATGCTTACAATACCTACTGATCCAATACTGATACAATAAGAGCTGAAAACTTGCAAAATTAATATCAGTTGGGATCAAATTATATCATACTCAGTGCAAATAGTACAGGTATATCATAAACTTTATTATCATCTTTCTTCCTGTCATTATTGGTGTGTATGGGCATTAACTGTATACATATTGAATTGTACTCACCTTTAGAAAAGAAAAATTGAAAGTTGCTACAGCTGACAAAATTGACTTAACTGAGAAAATCCCTTAATTTATTATGAATTATGAATTAACCCGATCAGTTGTGTGACTTTTGTGACAAATTCACATCATAAATCCAGCCTAATACAGATGATACATCCACCTTGCTTTCAGTTACTAAACTATAAGTAGTGAATCCAACTGCATGTATTTTAAGGCACATTTACCATGCAGAATATACATCCCAGTTCCACAGTGCTCAGAACCAAAAAGTGGTAAGCCATAGAGAGTAAACTAAGGTAGTCCTATTTGCAATGTATTAATCTTTTGAAAATACTGACCATAAAATTTGCCATAGCCCACAAGTACCAACTTTTTTAATCAAGTACCAAGAATAAGAATGCGGAGACATTCTCGAGTTCAAATAATGGCCTGCTCAATGCTTTTCTTTCAGCAGTCACCCAGTCCAACCATCATTTTCTCTTTTGTTAATTAGTTTTGTATGTCATATGACCTAAACTGTCATAGAATCACATGTTTTATTGGCATGGCCTGTAACTTACTTCACAGAAGGGAGGTTTCCTTTGTGATAAATGTGACACTTCTTATTTCACATACTTTAGAACATTTAAATTATGCTGGATGCCACTTTCTACCAAATCTTTAGTCATGCATCTAAATACCTTGTGTATCCTTTAAAGTTTCAATTAAAGGTAAACAACATTTAATTGTGAGACTACCAGCTTGGCAAGTGAGTTTTGTACCAAAAAAAAAAAAAAAAAAATTTCAGAACAAGTGATGGGATGTCCCTTATGTTTAATATCAAAACAGATTATAATTCACAAGATAGCAATAAATATTTGTCAAATTTTACAGAATAATTCTGGAAATATACGCCCATACATTATATTTTTACATGATTTCAGAGTCTTTGATGATGGATATACATCCACGGAACAAGAAGCGTGTGATTGGGGATGATGTGCTCTTTTGCTGTTCTGCTGTTGGGAACCCTGCCCCTCTTTTTTATGAATGGTAAAAAGTTTGTTTTTTTTTACATATATAGGTCCTATCCCAAAGGGTAGTTTTATAGGCCCCTGAAAGTAGTGCAACATTACCCGGTAAGTTAGCCCAGTTTCTACATCATAAAACACCAGGTATAACCCAGTAAACATTTTTGGGTTTTGCAAACGTTTGAAAGGCAACGTTTGGCAAAGGTTAAAAAATGATGGGTACAAAGACCATTTGTAATAGAATGTTTTTAAAACGTTTTATGTATACCATTTATCAAACATTTAACGATAAATGTTAGAAAAACATTATAAATGAACATAATGATGTCTGAATAATAATGGGGTCAGAGGTCAATTTGAATATCTTTATATGGTTGCTCACTATTGAAAATATTATTTTTATGTCTAAAATTGTAAGATAGTGGCTAAGAAATTGTGCCCCCATTCAACTCCTACTTTTAGGGATTGCATATGGGGGAATTTTTGACAAAGTCCTCTAAGATCCCCTATTATTGCTCACCACCATCTTTGTTTGGACATGTTTGAAGGTGAAGGTTTAAAAATATAGGTTTAAAAAACGTTTTTGATAGAATGTTTTTAAAACATTTGACAAGCAATGTTGTTGAGACATTTTTTGTGTACTGTTTATCAAACATTTCATGATGAATGTTTGAAAAGCATTTCCAGCAAAACATTCATTTCTCCAGCTAGTTTAGAAATGTTTTAAAAATGTTTCCAGTCAAACCTAGCTTCTTGAGTTATTTTATAAACGTTTAATAAACATTTTCAGTAAAAACGTTTGTATAGAGAATGTTTATAAAATGTTTTTTAAACATCACAGCATAAATGTTTACTTGGAAACATTTAGAAAACCATACGATAGGGTTTAATTAGGTTTTAAAAATGCTTTGTAAACGTTTAAACCATTTAAAAACATTTCTAATATTTACTGGGAAGTATATAAGCTACCCAACCTAAAGCTAGAGCCGAGATTTGCGTCAAAAAGATCATCGGTGGGAAAATACTTTGTTACCAGAAGGCTTAGTACTACAAATGTAGCATCTGAATGTAAAAGATGATGACCTGTAGTCAGATCTAAAACAACCATGAAACAAACTTAAGACTCATTTTGTAGGAGTCCTTTCCCACCATCATAACTGTCTCTCTCTGGTGGATGGTGCTTTTGATGTTGGTCTTTTTCTTGCTATTAGACTATCCCTTCCTGGACAATCAGTATCTTAGACTATATTCGTGTTAATTTGATGTTGTATGATTTTTAAAATCAAAATGGAACATGAAATAATATGTTTGATCATCTAATGACCTGCCAGCCTGGCAGCATCAGAATGGTTAACAAATTTTGCATTTAATCATTTCATTTATAAGCTTGAGTCCAGTTCATGACAGCATGTGGGATTCATTCAGGACCTAATTGGAACTCAGATGTTGATAGTGTGTAGAACCCCAACCTTAATAATGTTTGATGTTCCATGGTGCAGTGAAATCAATTATTTTCAGGTTTAAAAATGGCATACAAATCGCAGGTGAAAGTGGTAGCACCTTGTCCTTGACTGGCTTGTCTCTGAATGATGCTGGTGGCTACAGGTGTAGAGCAAACACTGAAAGTAAGGCCATCTATTCATCTGAGGCCATACTTACAGTCAAAGGTAAGTCTGATAGAGTGTCACAACCCAGCAACACTTACAAGCTTACATTAAAACTCTGAGGCCATACAAATAATCAAAGGATAAATGCAAACTAGTTCCAGATTATGTACTTATAGTGAAGGGAAATCATCATCTGTTATTGAAATATTTAAAGAAAAAGTTAGTACTTTCAGTCAATTAATATCAAACTATTCTGAATTGTTTGTAAATAATCAACAAAGCAAGACAGTCTTATCTTCACATCATACTTACATAGGTAAATATGATCTAGTTTTAACTTGTTTCCCAAATTTTCAACAGTAATAGATCTAGGTGCTCCACTGGGGCTGTCTTGTTGGTAACTAAGGATTTTTCAAGAGTAATGTTTACATAGTCAGTTGGGGATGGTTATGGCTTCTCACTAGATTTGGTCAGCAAAATATCAAATATGCTTGATATTTCACTGACCCTCCCTGACTCTTGATCCTGAACGTGGCTCAGCCCACTTGAGAAACTGGCTTGTCTTACCACTTCCAGTTTTGCTCCATCAACAGTAATAGATCTAGGTGCTCCACTGGGGCTGTCTTGTTGGTAACTAAGGATTTTTCAAGAGTAATGTTTACATAGTCAGTTGGGGATGGTTATGGCTTCTCACTAGATTTGGTCAGCAAAATATCAAATATGCTTGATATTTCACTGACCCTCCCTGACTCTTGATCCTGAACGTGGCTCAGCCCACTTGAGAAACTGGCTTGTCTTACCACTTCCAGTTTTGCTCCAAACACTTCCAGTCTTGTCTTTATCACTCCCAGTCTTGTCCTATCATAAAACCGGCTTGTCTTTGTCATTTTAGTTAGGGGAATGTCTGTTAGTTGTGAGTTGGATCTGTACCTGTGCAGTCGGATGGGTTTAATAGCGCTTTGAGTCCTGTAGTATATGGAGACATTGCAATGAGTATAAATACACAATACAATATAATTAAGTCTTGCTCATTTGCAGTCCATTTAGAAGTTGATGTGAGGTAAAACAATAACAACAACTTATCTAATAATTTAAAATTAAATGACACCTTTTCAATTTGTTGTTTGGTCCACACTTAATTTCCTTTTTTCCCAGAAATTAGTCAAAACTGGAATGGCAATACTGACTGCAAGTCTGGTTGTGGTGATTCTGTACACTTCTCCAGTCCTGTTGGTTTGTTACTAGGACTTATTGAGGCCTGATACGATTCATCTGTTGTGTCTCTATGGCTTTAAAGTTTGATCTTACAGGAAACAGCCCGACCCCAAGTCAGGTCAGGATGTGGATCCAGACAAGCCAGAAGGTATTATGTCCTGTTGTCAAGGTTGAACCGATTTTCCATTTTCCACTTTCCATTTTCCCACCCAAAAATGGCCCCGACCCCCAATTGACTGTAGAGTCGCAGAGTCAGTTTTAAGATCGGCCCTAGTGGAACATCTCCATTAGACAACTTATTCTTCAAATAACTTTGGATCTTCTGCAAACTGAGGCAGTGTGAAACATGAATAAAAGGATCACCAACAAAAGGAATATGTTTTATTGGAAAAACTTCACAATCTACATAATGTAAAGTGGAGCCTAAAGTTGCATATTTAAAAAGCTAGTTTTTTTTTCATTTTAATCATTTTGCAATCAAGATATGTTTATATTTTCATGTGTAGCAAGTCCAGATGATTTCTGCCCTGATACAGCTGAAGTGAAGTACCAACGTCTTCCCAGTGGCTGTACATATGAAGACAGCTCAGTTATCAATGTGGGATCATGTGCCTCACTTCGTTGTCGTGGAGATGCTGTCAACAATGAGACTTGCTCAGATCCAGAAGTATTCTGCTGTGCAGCCACTGAATTTGAGAAGATCAAGATACCATGTGATGGCTTCATCTTCAGTATTTACAGGACCATTCGATGTGGCTGTGCAAAATGTATTGATCCAGTGATTGACATACAGGGATTTGTCTTTTCTGCCATGGAAAATAGCCCTTTAAAAGCCGTCGACATTTACTATAATAAGTCCAAAGTCAGTCAAACCGCAAGCAATGGACAGTTCCACTTCAGTGTGCCAGAGGGAACACTTAGAGTGTCAGTCATTGCTAGGCCCTCAAATGCTTCGGAGTACGCTGATGGCTTGAGTGTAATTACACTCTCTGATGATGCAAATGGAGTGTTTTACACCATTATAAAATTGGCTAAAGTAAATGTTTTGGAGCCCATAGATACTACAAAAAGCCAAGAACTGACACTGACAACTAACAGTAGCGATAAAGAGTTACTTATCCTTGATATTCCACCAAATTCCTTTTATGATGAAGATGGAAACCAAATAGATGCAAGTACTGCATGTTTGTTTTTTTCATAAAATTACCTTAATTTACACAAAAGCAGAGGCTTAAGTGGCCTTGTGGTTAAAATGCTGATAAATACTGCAAGGGATCTGTATATTCGGCCTAATCTGTCATTTTATTTGTTGTGTGTTTTTAACATTTTTCATTTTTCATATTACAACAAATTATTTGTCCAAAACCCACACATTTTGGTCCAGTATTTTACTTGTTTTAATATTAAATTTACAAGGGAAACTACTTTGTGTTGGGGAGAGCAATAAATAAGAAATGAAAGTCTTTCAGGGCTTATAGCCTGACAAGTGTTTAAACCTAAATGGGAGTTGGATGTAAGATTGTGTCAGACATTTACTGTGAGGCTACACAAGTCCCCAAATACCAGGGGCCGGTTTCATGAAAAGTCTCAAACTGAGCCAGACTCAAGGCTGAGTCAGGGTCTCAAATCTGAGACTTTTGTCTCAGCTGAGTTTTTGGCTCAAATGGATTTCACAAAGGGTGGATCAGCTGAGACCAGTCTCAAGTTATGGTCTCAACTTTTTAATCTCATTTCATATATTTAGTGGGCTTATTTTTAGTTTAAAAAGTTATATTTCATGATTATTATCATTTTAAATATCTTTAATACTCATAATACAAAGAAATTATATGATAATATATTATTCTAAGTGATCCATAAGATTGAGACTCAACTGAGGTTGAGTCTGGTTTTGAGTTCACCCTTGAGGCCTGTCACTTGATAATAGCCTATAAAGCATGTCAATTCTATTGACTTTTGTTATTAGTAAATATTGAATATGTGGCTGTAATTACAAAATAAAATGAAAATAGAAGATTTCAAGATTTATCAATTTCATTTTGGAACAAATTGTATCGCTTTATGTATGTGTTTTTTGGCATCAAAGCTTGGACTCAAATTTGAGACACCTCCTCCATGGGCTCAAATTTGAGCCTGTGACTGAGCCAGGTCTCAAGTTAAGCTTGTTTGTGAAATGCATTGAGTCTGAGTTCACAGACTCAGCAAAATATTTTCAAAATTTGAGACAAAGTCTCAATTTTTGAGTCTGACTCAAGGCTTAAGTCTGTTCATGAAACCGGCCCCAGTAAACAGAGTTATCATGTACATATGTTATGGTTTGTTTATATTTTGGGAAACTCCACTTCAATCTGTTAACTTTTCTGTACATTTGTCAGAGGGTTTTATTGATTCATTGTAATATCCAGGTGTAAATTATAAAAAAAAGATTCATGTTGGGAAGGACCTTGTCTGTCCATTGGATAGGGATTAATTTATAAAAATTTAATTTACTTATTATATTTGCAATTTTATTGTGTTAATACATCCTATCCAATGGACAATTGCTGAATAACTACCACTTGGTAGGCGGGTAAGTTACTAGGGACTCTAAGTGAACTCATAAAACAGATCAAAACATTTCCCAGGCCTGGGTTGACCTAAGGTTAAAGAACCCTATGAGGTTAAGGTCGGTTACCAGAGTCCAGTTAACCTGGCGTATACCAACACTGCCCCCCTCCCCTTTGTTACAGACCTGCTCTGATGTAGGGGAAGAGAGGGATGAGTTCAGTCCCACAAGAAGAAATAGACTCCCAAAGGAAGCATGTCACAGTTTTTTGGCGGTATTTTTTTTTTTTTTTTGATTTATACTTATCTAAGTATATACAGTATGTACATATGTACAAGACATCTCCTCATCACTGGGCCTGATGATGATGGTGGATCTGCTGAGCAGCCACTACTGGCCCTAAATGGAAGAGTCAGCCCAAGCCACATCTTTCAAATAGAACTGGGTGAAGGTGTTGTGAGATTTCCAGTGGCAGGCTGATAAGATCTGGTCTAAGGAGACTCCCGACTGGAAGGCCCTAGAAGCAGCAAAGGCCCTAACATCATGGGCTTTAACCTGATGTAAGGTGAGGGCTTGCTGGTCTGAGAGCTCATAACATAGGATCACAGTCTGCTTGATCCATGAGGAGACGGTGGCATGGGAGATGTCCTTGTCAAAACCTTTCTTGAATGAGACAAAGACCAGCTTCTTGTTCTGCCTGAAATCTGAGATCCTGTCCAAGTAATAACACAGGGCTCTAACTGGACATAGGGAAATGTCACCCTTAAGTGACATATACAGAGTTGGGGCCAGGGCTGGAATTACCACCAGGGCCAAACTGTCTGGATCCTCTTTAGCCAGCTGGTTCTTGGAAAGAAAGCTGGGTGAGGGGTACAGGGACACATTGGTGTCTGATGTTTTTGTGTAACCAAGCATGGATCTCACTCCTGCGTTTACCTGAACCCATGGCCAAAAGGAAGACAGTCTTGAAGGTCAAGTGCTTCAGGGAGGCCTCTTTCAGGGGTTCAAAGGGAGCCTTTGTCAGCTGGTGTAGTACCAGGGAAAGGTTTCAAGAGGGGATGTCCTTCCGACCCTTTGTCTGTCTCTGTGGAAGCTATCCAGGAGACGAGTGAGATTCTCATCTTTGCTGACATTAATGGATGAATTTCCCAGTTTGTTAGCAATGGCTGATCTATAGCCATCAATGGAAGTCAGCAATAGCTTTCAGAGGTGGTGTCCTGAAGTCCACCTGATTCTGAGGCATCACTTAGCAAAAATGGTCCTCTTTGCCTCATAGACTGATCTGGTTGATCCTCTTTGAGGAGCCTCAATTCATGCTGACACTACCTCAGAGAAGCCCTGCTCCTTGATTGCTGTGGCTCTAGGAGCCAGGCATGTAGGTTCAGGTTTGATAGATTCCTGTGCAGGGTCTGGTTGAATGGCTGAGTCACCAAATTGAGCAGGCTGGGCAGGCACAGTGGGATCTGACTGGACATGGCCACCAGGTCCCAAAACCAAGGCATGTTGGGCCACCCTGGGGCAATCAGTATCATTCTTGTATGGGTAGTCCTGCAACTTCTCTACCACTTTGCCCAAGATGGCTGCTGGTGGGAAGGCAGACTGACTGAGTGCATCCACTGCCCATGCCTGGGGATCCGGAACCGGAGAGACAAACTGTGGGAGCTTGTTGTTGAACCTGGTGGCAAAAAGGTCCACTCTGGGTTGATGCCACTGGCTGCATATTGCTTTGAAAACCTCTGGGTGGAGGGACCATTCTGTTTGAATGGTTTGGCCTAGTCTGGATAGCTTGTCTGCTATCACATTCAGCTGGCCGGGGATGTGTCGAGCTTTGAGAGTAACCCGTTTCCTGGCACAGCAGGTCAGTATTCTCCACAGGAGGGCACATAATGGGCCCAACTGCATCCCACCCTCTTTGTTTATGTAAGCAACCACTGTTGTGTTGTCAAACAGAGGTCCTGGAACTCTTTAAGGCCAGATGGACCGCTTTTAGTTCCAGATAGTTTATGTGCAGTTTGCTTTCTGGAAGGGACCAGTCTCCCCTAGCAGTTCACTCGTATAAGTGAGCGCCCCACCTTTCTTTCGATGCGTCTGTAAAGATCTACAGAGCATGTTTTAGTGGGTGTAATGGTTGACCTGTGAGCACATAGTCTTCCTCCAGCCACCATTTCAGATGTGGGTGGAGTGACCTTGGAATGGGGATGACCTTTTCCATTGTCTCTGGAACCCTCCAGTTGTTCTTGAGATGCCACTGTACGGGTCTCATATGTAACCGGCCTAAGTGCACTTAGCAGTCAGTAACCCTATCAGTTACATTAACTTTCGGACCGGGCGTACCAGACCAGAAATGAGGTCTCTTATTTTTGCCTGTAGGGTTTGTCAACACTCTGGTGTGGGTCTGACCCTGCCCTCCTTTAGGTCGAACTGGTAACCTATGAAGTCGAAGACTTGTTTGGGGTCCAGTTCTGATTTGTCTTTGTTCAATAGCCAACCCAATTCCTGACAGAGAGCAACCAAGGTCTGTGTATGCTGGAGACAGGTTTGCTGGGATTTGGCTCTGCCTAGGTACTGGTGGATCCTTATACCCCCTTTCAGTGCAAGAAACTTGACCTCTTTGACCACTACTGTAACGTCCATTGGCGCTGTGGACAGGCCAAATGGTAGTTCTTTGAATTGGTAGGTTTTGTCCTGGATGTGAAAGCGCATGTACTTCCTGGACTGACTGTGTATGGGTATGTGGAAGTATGCGTCTTTGAAATCTATGGAGGTAACCCACTCCCCTACTTGGGAGGTCCTTATTGTCTCTGGTGTCTCCATTTTGAATGACTGTTTTAAAATATGTGTTCAGTGTACAGAGGTCCAGGATAGGTCTCCACCGGTTGTTGGGTTTGGGGACCAAAAATAACTGGTTGTAAAAGCCCAGGGACTACTGACTTTTGACCAACTTTACTGCATTTTTCTCCAACAGCTGATGCAATGCCTCCAACAGGTAGCTGTTCCTGTAGGGATTTACATAGCAGCTTGTTATTGTGGGAGCCCTGGTCAAGTTTGGCTGGAACTGGAAGGGGAGGGTGTAGCCTTCTCTAAGGACTGTTAACACTTTGGGACTGACACCTAGGGCTGCCCATTTTTTCCAAAACTTGTGTAATCTGGCCCCTACAGGTAGATTTGGGACATTTGTGACATTTTGTACAGAACTCAACTGATCTACACAGGAAACACCTTTCACATGTTTTATTTCTGGACAGAGATGACAATAATTGGGAATTATGCCTTTTTTGTGGCAACCCGGAAACAGAATGAGCGTGATTTACAACACTGGAATTTACAGTCAAAGTTCTTACAATATCTTTCTTGCTGGTCATAAAGAAGTCCTGGTTTCTGGTGCAAACTTCTTCTCCAGTCACATTTACGCAACTCTTGTTTCCAGTTACACAGTTTACAAAACAAGATTCGTTACCGGTCACAGACACATTCACTAAACTGCCGGTTACTCAACCCACACAGTAATTGTCATTTACACTGCTTCTGTGTCTTGGCCGGTCGCTGAGAGTAAGAAGCAGTCTAGCTCCTGTGAGATTTCCTCCATGCTGGGGGACTGGGCTTCCGGTCACTGTCCTGTTGCTGTCTGGAAGGCTGAGAGTAAGGGTAGAAGCATTGAGGCTTTCTCTGAGAGGGCCGGAAGTACATTTGTCTTCATGGTGACATATTTCCTCCTCTGCTTCAGCAATAATGTGGTCAGGGAATAACACACTCATGTTGAGTGGAGCAGTTCTGAGAGACGTTAACGTATCCTACTTAATGCCTGCTTTTATGTACTCCAAGTAACTGTCCCTGCATGCAAGTGTGAGATTCGCCATGTTGATAAACACACCATCAGACAGATCCTGCATGGTACGGGCCATTGCTTGTGTTATGCTGTGGTTAAAAGTCAGAAGATAGTCCAACTCGTCTGCTGCTTGGTGTAGCTTGCTTGAGGACTTGCCCTTTGAAATGACACACTGTATGACCTCTAACTGTGAAGACATATTCTCCTGTACCTTGGTGAGGAAAGCTGCAGCCTGGTTGCACATGTAGATCTGGTCATATGCAACCCATTCCCACTTCCTCAATGTGTCCTTTGATACGGGTCTGGAGGCAGGTGACGATGGCAGAGACCTGTTAGTAATTCAAGGGAAGCTGTTTTTCAATCTTGCCGGTTCACTAGTCGAAGTGTACACCTTGGAACGTGAGAAGTCCTTCTTTTCACAATGCATTCCATACCATTTTAGTGTCTTTGGTGGCTTGGATAAACTGGTCCCTGTTTAAACCTTCAGTCTCAGAAGTGCGGGACAGGTACCCTTTCTGAACAGTTATATTGAGTCTCTCAAATTTTCTGCACAGCCATTTGTCCACAGGGACTTTTACTGACACTTTCCCAGTGTAAGAAGTCCTTGAACCGGTGAAGGCGTTGTCATCTTATGAACGGGAGGACAAGTCAAACTCTGGAATGTCATTCAAGCCACAAAATACTTCACATCATGCATTGTTTCCCTGTAGGTTTGCTCAGCATTGAGTTCCTGGTCCACATCTAAAATTTCTTCACAATATGGACCGATAGACTCCAGGTCAGAGACCTCACCTTCATCAGCATAGCTTGGAGCCCGGTCACTGAACTGTTCTGACTCAGCTGCCAGTTCTTCAACAGGCGCTAGGGAACCGGAAAGACAGGTGGCACTCTTTTAGATGAATGTAGCAGGCTGAGCAGTAGGACCTGGGGGCTGAACCTTGGGTCTGTCAACTTCAGCAGGCAGGGAAGATTCCTGACCGGTGGGGTGTCACAGATGCAGCACCTGGAGCCTCAACAGGCCGGGTGGCTAACACAGCACCGGGAACCTCAACAGGTTGGGTGACAGTCACTGCACCAGGAGCATCAACAGGCTGGGTGGCTTTCTTCACTTCCCTCTGACTGGCTGCACCGGAAGACTGCTTCTGACAGGCCACACCGGTAGGTTGCTGTGTTGGTGGGATAAAAGGTCTCTCAGTAACCACCACATCTGACTTCTTGACCAATTCCACTGGTACTTGGAAACTTCTGGCCAGGAACATAGCTTCCAGCCGGGCAAAATGCTCTAACCACTTGTCATCCATAGATTTCAGGTCAGCTTGGAAGTCTGTTGAAGTTCTGACGGCTTTCTTCTTGGAAGGGGATTTGTGAGAGGACCTCTTGGGTTTCTTACTGGGAGTTTCGCCTCTATCACTAGTCTTACCCTTGCTCTCTACCTGCCCCAAGACAGTAACGTCAGCAGGATCAACAATCTGGGAGGGAGAGCTAACCTTATTCTGGAGCTCCTTACGTGCCCTGTATGTAGTGGTGGCCAACTGCTTCTTCTGATCTTCAGAGAAATTGTCACAAATATGGCATTGTTTCTTCTCAACACAGGGGTCTTGGCCAATACTTTTCTCACGGCAACTTGCACACTTGAAGTGGGCATTCCTCTCTTCTGTCCAGGGGATGCCATGATACTCCAGAAACAAAATATATTCACTTTATATAAAATAAAGTTAAAAGTTTGTTAGTGTCTTTGAAAAAAGTTTGCTTTCAACACTCTGTAGAAAACACGTCTGTACACTCCACACGCCAAACGAAAAAGACACGATGATGTCAGCATGTCTAGACAGGAAGAAAGTACGGTGCACCATCTAGCGAATGTAAACTCCGCAACCAGTCCTGCTGGCAGTACATATAGGATGGCTTTTTCTGTTGTTTGGCGGGACCGGTCGTGCCGACCGGTGAAGCAATTGTCCATTGGATAGGATGTATTTACACAATAAAATGTAAGTTTTATTCAACAGAATGGCATACACAAAATATGAGAATGAAATACAATAACTGCACGCTATTCTTGGTATATAGGGCATGGTGACCCCCTATGTGAGCACAATTGATTCCACCAGTATTGAAGAATTGCAGACTGCACCAGGTGACTTCACAACCACTGATGGAGAGGGTGATCCTGCACTTTTGAAAACATATGGTAACTTCTATTTCTCATCACACAGTTGTACCCAATGTTCCAAATATGAAAACCAAAAATTATAACCCCAAGTAACTAGTTTATAAAAATTTTGTTCAGAATTGCAACCATCATAACCAGAAAATAAAAAAAAAATTTTTTTCCAACAGGAATGTTTCAGCTCAGTTTCAAAACACCATCTGGATCAGAAGCTCATTTGACTGGAACTGCAAATATTGATATCCCTGAGACTGTATTTGGAAAAGTCACACCAGATGATGCACCAGATTCCGCAAATGCAATCAAGAATATAAAATTGTACAGACTTAGCACAACACCAGGAAACTGGGAAGAAACATCAGACATAACAGATGGATTCAGAAGGAGAAGAAAAAGAAATCAGGCAATGTACACTGTCAGCATTGCTGGACTTACACTTGGCAAACATTGGTACAACTTTGATGCAGTCTCTGATACCACATGTTATTCCAAAGTACGGGTTTTTGAAGACCAAGAATTCAAAGAAAGTGATCAGCATACAAGTGTAACAGTATTTGCCATGGTTAAAGATGACTTAGAAACATATTCCTTTTCCACAAGGTTGGCAAATAATAACAACAATGAAAATGGTTACTGTATTGTTCATCGCTGCGATAAACCCGGGAACAGTAACAATGGGTTTGAAGGCTATCTGGTTGTGCAGAAAGATGGTAAAAATCTCATCCCTGCTGTAAATGACACCACCGTAAGTGATTTGGAGGAGGCAATTAATTACAATGCAGAAAGCAATAGGTTGGCTGTGAAATTTGATCTGACTAAAGCTTCTGATGGCCAGGGTCCATTTTATGACTGGAATGGTAAATGGGTAAATTCTGAAAGCTGCATCAATGCAGATTTCTCACACAAACATTTCCGTTTTCATCTTCATCCAGAGGATCAGTGTGACATTCTAAATGGCGTCAGCATTGAAAAGGAGCCAGATAGCATGTGTGAACATAGCTACTACTTGTCCTGGTACAGTGTAACGGAGACCCTTGAAGAAGAATTCACTTCCTGCTATGCCCGGGTGAAAATTGCGCACTACACTAACAGAATCCGAGTCCAAGCCATAAGTAAAGTTGGTACAATGAAAATTATGGGCAATAACATTGGTGATATAATTAAACCTGGAGACACATATGGTTCTCATGAGGGATGTTCACAAGGAGGTGTCGTGTGTATCAGAATAAAACCCCATGGAAGAAGAAGTTGTTCCCGTGTACCACCTCATGTGCAAATAGATGAACATACAAAGCTGGACATAACGGCTCGTTATAAATATAGCGGGATATATCTCAATGTCAGCAATATCAACCCTGAGTTGATGGAAAACAATGACGTCACCAGCAATGATACACGGTTCAGTCTCAACTGGGTATATGCCGCAAATTCAGATGAACTGGGTATCTTCTGCTCAACCAATAATCTAATGGAAGAATCAAAGATTACTGCAGAGCAAAACTGCATGAATGCTGATGACAGTCTATTTGCAGTACAGTTTGGAGGTAAAACAATCCCATAAGTACTTATGAAAACTATATTTTTCTTAAAATATTGTCTTGCATACAATCATGGTGCAAGTGTGACATTAGCTAAACATCATTATAAAAGTCTATATATAAATATAAACAGAGTTTAATTGTGGTAAAAAGAATCCCTAACTTAAGTATGCGTATTTTTATTGTTGTGATATTAATAGTTTAAGCTGAGTCATTAACCATTTCAGTTTTTATTGAAGAAGTTTATTTTGCCTAATGTCATTTTTAATTCCTAATTTTGCATAACATACAGTCTCAGCCCCAAGACCCTCTATGTCTTTGAACTCCAGTTATTATTATTCACAAACCTAGCTCTCATAAGGATATGGTGCACCAAAGGCTGAGTTGAGTCTTTAACCTTTATTTCTATGTTATATCACTACTACAAGTCTCTTACTCCATTTGTCAATGATGTGAGAGTATATTAGTCAACCATTTTGAGCAGCATCTTCACCATTTGACAGACATGGTTATTTATTAACTCTATTAACTTTGTTTGTAAAGCAAATGTCTGGTGATTGTCCAACATTTGATAAGTATGATGCATTGCTCTCTCCTGGTTAAAGATCATTAGACAACATGTTTCACAAACTATTTGCCTCAACAGAAAACTGCTTTATCAATGAAAACTATTTTCTTTCTGCTTTAGTTTCAGTAAAATCACAGCTACAGTTGTTACTGGTGTTGGATACCAGTGGAAGTGCGGCAAGCTCTCAGAATCAAGCCAAATCATTCATGATTGAATTGGTGTCTCAGTTTACCATTGGGTTCAGCAACACCCAAGTAGCTCTGGTCACATCAGAAGATCCAACATGCCGAGGTGGCCTTCAAGTAAATTCAGAGGCTGCCAAATTAGAATGGGGATTTCAGGATGATCAAACTTCATCTATTGAAGCTCTAGAGTCAGCCATCAATGGAATTTTTTATAATGGTGGAGATTGTGACCTTCACCCTTCAACCTATACATTTGTGTCAGAGAATGTGATTGGTTCAGTTGATGATGACACTCCTACTGTAGTTGTCTCTGTTGCTGATGGCAGCCATGGTCGATTCAGTGATACACTAGATGAGGCTGTGGCCTTAGTGGCACAACAGACAAAAATGTAAGCCCAGATTTTGATTTGATCCTTATAAAGTCAGGTTGGTAGCCCATTTTAAATGCTGGCATCACATCAACTGTTTCAATAAGCTGACTTCATATACCTAAGAGATAAAAAGCCAAGTGGTCATTTGTCAAACTTCATTCACATATAGCCAAGGATGATAATTTTGAGTTAAGTGTAAGTACATATATACATGGGATATCTGACAATCAACACTCAATTTGCAATTTTTATAATGTCCAGCTGATGGTGTATATTATGCCAAAAATATATTTGTAGCCTCAAATTAATTTTTTTTGTATAAAATGTGTGAATAATAAATTACACTGGTTATTATACATTGGTTAAACTTCAAAGTAATCATAGTGGTTATTAAAGATAATAATACTTTAATGTTACCTGTTTTACATGAAAATCAGAAATGTCAATAAATATCCATTCATCAATAAGGGGATCAATAAGGGTATTGTAATTGTGTCTGTTTGCCTGCTTGTTTGCTCGATAACTCAAAAACTATACATGGATTGGAGTCCACCTTTCAGACAAGGTGGTGTCTACTCATCACTCAGTACTCAAAGATGATGTAGTTCTGGATCCAAGACTAAATTAATTAAAGAGATTTTTTGACAACATCTGAGCCATATGCCAACAACTATTAATCACACAACATACATGGGCTCTACCCCTGACTCAGTCCCTCTTAAAGATGATACAGATCTGCATTGTGATAATTTGGGTCTAACTTCTGTTCTCCCAACATGGTTTAATAGCACTGTTACAATTTGGAGTGAGTGGAAATGACTTAATCAGATTGAATATCTGGATATTAAGAAAGTCAGATAAAAGAGTTTCTACTGTGTTTCATCTCTTTACAGAATGATTGCAGTGGGTGTTGGAGGGTATACAGGAAACATTGTCTATATGAACATGATAGCAACATCTTCACAGCATGTGTACAGTTCTACCCAGACCTCTGACATTGTTGATGCCATCAATCAGGCCATTATATAAAGGGCTTCCAAGGTCTCAATGATCTTAACTAAAAGACTGAAAGAACTGCAAAAAGAATCATGATATTTGCTTTGAGGAGCTTGAAATATGAAATTGAAAATATATAATGTATTGTAAATACATTTAAATTGATTCAATCAAACCACAAATACTGAAGTCCAGGAGGATAGAAAATACAATTCCTTTAATTGAAAGAATGTAAAAAGATTTAACTGACCACTTTTTTGTTTACTTTTGCCTGCAATTTATTTTTGAAACACATTCTTACTAGTATGTACGTTTGGTTTTTATTTTCATTCTGTATATAACATATGTTTGTTACTGAAGATCATTTTGGAGCATTGACTTAGTAGACATTATTCTGATAAAAAGCTTATTGGCCATATATCTGGATCTAGATTTGGAATCTGACTATTTGTAAAGGTTAATTTCTATTCCCACTTGGTTCAACATCCATTATTTTATATCCATCAACAGAGCTTGAATTGTGACACACAACAAACTCCCTTACTACCCTAAGGGGGGAGGGGTGAAGATATTACAATCAGGTCGGTTACTTTGTCTGCCCATACACTTAACTCAAAAACCATACATCAGATCTGGGACTCACTTCTTTTCACACAAATGCTGGGGTACCTATGGCTCAGTCATTTCAAGCTTAATCTGGATCAAGTCTTAGAATTTTTTAGTATTTTTCAGCACTCTGATTTCTTGTTAACTATGTGATTATTTATCCATTCTTTCAATAAGTTATAAAAAAAATCATGGCATTTTAACAGCTGTCTTTAACAGTATGGTTAATCACAAGGTGTTAGAGTAAGAAATCTAAATTTCGCCAGGAATCTAAAATTCGCCACCTCTAAAACCTTAGTTAATTTTATGAAGAAAATGATGTTTTTTGTCTAAAAATTGGTATTTTCAGTTCAAAAAGCCTTAATTTACTATACAGTCAACAAATCTCACCACAATTCATTTATTTTATTAGTATTTTTACATGTGGCGAATTTTAGATTTCTTACTCTACTTATTTCAAAAATTATCTTTAACAGTATGGTTGATGGAAGTTGCTATTTATTTCAACATTTATTATTTACATTATGGTTAATTGGAAAATGATTTTACTTTAACAGTTATTGTTGACAATATAGTTAATTTTATATGTTTTAAAACTTATCTTTAACAGTATATTTAGTTGGAAAATGTTTTTAACAGTTACCTTTAATAGTATGGTTGAATACTGAAACAAGTTAAATTGTAACTAAAAGTTTTTTTAGGGCTATGAATTAATTGCACACATTTTTGTTTCAACAGTTATCTTGAAGAGTATGGTTAATCAGAAAATGTTTTTATTTTAACAGTTATTTTTAATGATTACAATGGTTTATTTCATATTGTCTTTGTTTCAACGATTATCTTTAACGGTATAGTTAATAGAGTAGTTAATTGCAACAGATGAAGGACACATCTGTGTCCAGATGCAAGATGTATTTAATGAAAAAATATGACCAACATGATTTTTCGAAATAAATAACATTTTTCAAGATCAAGCGGTTGATCAAAAATCTGAAAATTATAAATTATTTACAGACTTTAAAGGAGTAATCCCAAGTATTCAGGGTGTCCAAAATTTGACAGTAATCACTCTTTTATGGTTTTCACAATAAATGACATTTTCCATTTCCACCAAAGTTCAAGATCATGGTAACCTTAATTCTGAAAATTATAAATTTTTCAGAGGTCCTAAAGGCATAGCCCTTAGTACCCAGAGGGGAAAAAATTTTGCCTGGGTTCACTAATGATTATGGGATAGCTTTTAAACTTTCATCTAGGTGGCAAACTCATGTTACGACATATCCTGGCTCCAACATCGAAGTACATGGTGTCTTTTTTATACCATAATTTAGTCAAATATTAATATGTAACCACTTGAATTTTGGCAGGACATTAGACGTGTGGCACTAATGATTATGGGATAGGTTTCTGACTTACATCTAGATTGGAAAGTCTAGTCATGTCCAGTAACAAATGGCTCCATCACCCATGTACCCAATGGCCATGTTAATGCCATAACTAAGTCAAATATAAATATGTAATTGTGGAATTTGCAAAGGATAATAGTTGGGCGGCACTAATGATTATGGGATAGCTTTTAGACTTACATCTTCGTGAGAAATTAATGTCACAACCTGTCCTGGCTCCAACACCCAAGTAGCCGATGCATATTTTTTACACCATAACTTAGTTAAATATTAAGGTGTAATGCTCAAGTTTGGCCAGAGCATTACATGGGTGGTACTAAGGATTATGGGACAGCTTTTTGACTTACATCTAGGTGGGAACTCATGTCACGAATTGTCCTGACTCCAATATAGAAGTACATGAGCCACTATTTTATGCCATAATTAAGTCAAATATTAAGATGTAATGCTTGAATTTTGGCAGGGCTTTAGCTGGGTGGCAATAATGATTATGGGATAGCTTTTAGAATTACATCCAGATGGAAATCTCATGTCATAACTTGTTATGGCTCCATCTCCCAAGTACCTGGTCCGTCTTTTTAATGCCACAACTATTAACTTAGTCAAATACAAGACCACCACAGTGGTATGATCTCTCACCAGGGATCAATGGCTAAATGATGAATGATAAAAAATGAAAAGCATCACTGACACATTATATCCGGGGCCAGTATTCATAAATTCAGTATTCATTCTTTTATCTCAAGTCTCAAGTTTTGGTCTCAAATCTGAGACTGTTTTTGGTCTCAAACTTTTTAGCTTTTCACAAAATAGTTGAGACCACAATTAGTCTCAGATTTAGTCTCAAACTTAAGACTGGTATATAGTTGTCTCAAATATTTTGGTAAAAGTCTCAAGCATTATTTCACCTTTACTGAGATTCATGTTTTTACTTTTTATGGCTTAATGTAAAGTAGAAATAATTTACAACATATATAATACTTGGCCTAAACTTTTGTAACAACGGATAGCCCAACCTTTGGCTTCAAAAGTACCTTACTTTGAGACACTTTTCAACAGTGTTTTCTGGCTGCATAGCAACAAAGAAGTAGATCATGTGACATGAAAATAAAGAAACAGTTGACACAATTTTCTATTTATTTTTTGTTTTAATAGACAGTAAAATTTTTGTTAAGAATTCAAACACACAAAAACTATTGATCTATAAAAAATGTTGGATATATTTGCAAGTTTATGGTTTGTTTACATTGGAAAGACTTGAGACTGGTCTCAGCTTGGTCTCAGCTGAGAACCTGTTTGTGAATACAAAGTTGAGACTTGGTCTCAGCTGAGACCAAATCTCAAAGCTGAGACTATTTTTTGTCTCAGACTTAAGATCTCTTTATGAATACGGCCTGGATGCCATGAACAAATACCAGAGCCAGTGTATAAAAAACCTCTAACTCCAATAGTGCTGAACTTACAAGTGATTTACACAGTGTCAAAATGTCACACTAACCATCAAGAGTAGGTGATCAATGTATTTCACAAAAATACAAAGAATTCAATAGTTTTGTAGTTAAAAAAGTGATTTACTCAAAGCTGCACTACCAAGGTAGCTATTACTCAGTCAGCTATGGAACTACAGCTCTGGAAATATGCCATGACACAGTTCATCAAAAAGTATGAAAACAGTATATTTGAGTAAAACCTCTAAATTTGAAAATTTTAATTAGTACTTAAATGTAGCCTTTATAAGCTACAAGCTTACCATGTGGAACTGAATGCTATCTCAGGAGGCTGCAGGAATCCGGCCAACGTCCAAGAAAAATAGATGTTTAGTGTTGACCGAATCCCTCTGTCCTGAGAGTGTACCATAGCAGTGTAATCCTGTGCATCGTCCTTCTTTTTCTCATTGTAAATTTAGACCATATCCCCTCAGCTGTAATACAGCAGGGAGGCAGGGTGCAACTCTCTTCAGTTCTCTTCAGTAAATATGCGGGTATAGCCCCAAATGCTTCACTGCAATGAATAAAAGCCCTGGGCCTGAAATCTCATTAACTTGCCAGCCTAAATATGAGATTATGGCACACTGAATAAAACTTAATACATTATACAGTTAAATACAGTAATGATAGATAAAAGACCTTACCATAACATCCTGAGGAGGTAACCAAATACCTAGACCCTGGGATTAGACTCCTGAAGACATGGCTGCAGCGGGTGTGCCCCACCCCCCTTCTTTTCTTTCCGAGGATGAGTAGTCTGAGGGGAAGGGTATAGGACTTGTTGTGCCACTACTTCTGGTCCCAGATACATATTGTTTTCGTTGTCTGACCAAGTAAGGTATTTAGGTAAAAATTTGTAAATGTGTTGTGAGCTTTCCAGTGACATGCTTGCATGATTTGGTCCACTGATACCCCAACGTAAAAGGCCTTAGAGGCCGCAAAGGAATGCTGGAGGCCAAAGCTAGCAAGAAAGCAGTTTTGAGGGTAAGATGTTTGAGGCCTGTGTCTTTCATAGGCTCAAAGGGTGCTTTTGTGAGCTCATTAAGTTGAAGTTGAGATGTTGTGGATTGCTGTGAAACCCATAGTTGTGGGACTGTTTGAGAAGAGTTCTTGACACTGGTAGTTGAAGTGGGATCTCTGCAGAGAGCTGCACTAGGTACCAAAACCAGGGCATCTCTTGCCAGCCTGGGGCTATTACAATGATCAGGCAACTGGATTGCCTGATTTTCTGGATCACCCTGTGAAGGAGAGCTGAGGGAGGGTAAGCATAAGCAGTGAGACCCGACCAGTTTAAGTTCAGAGCATCTATGTCCCAAGCATTTTGGTCTGGGACTGGCGATACATACAGTGGAAGTTTGTGGTTCAGACGAGTGGCAAATAGATCTACATGAGGGGTGAACCACTTGTGACAGCTCTGAACACCTGCGGATGCAGTGACCATTCTGTTGACTGGACTTGGTTCGACCTAGACAGAAGGACTGGACTGAGCACATTCAGACACCCTGGAATGTGTCTGGCTTTTAAGGTTATCTGGTAGTGATGGCACCAGGTCATGATCTTCCACAGGAGAGAGCACACCTCTCTCCAGGAGGTGAAACTGAAAGGGCCTCATGTGAAGGTGTCCCTCCGGGACCATTTTCTCTGTTGAGGCAAGCAACCCGATTAGCGACATCAAACATCTTGCAGTCAAAACATGTTTTGACTTGAGTCATAGGATCAAATCCTAAAGTTTGAGCAATCTCTCTTGAGTGGATTTTACAAGGGCTGAATCTAGATGGTATTCATAGCCCACAAACGAAAACACTTGAGTAGGTTTTTAGTTCGGATTTGTCCTGATTTATTATCCACCCTAAGGACTGAGTCAGGTCTACCACTGTATGAGTGTTCTACATCTGTGTTTTATTTTAATAAGCTGTTCCTCAGTAAAAGCAGAGCAAATATTGCATGGATTTTCATTGGTTACACAAGGGTCATCACCTTTACCAGCTTCTCTGCAAGATGGACTGTAGTTATGTTTATCAAAAGCCAAGCAAAAATGCATTTAGATGATCTGGGCTTCTTAGAACTTGTTTGGTGGGAGGACATTTTTACAGCAATAAATCTGAGCAGTACTCACCGGAACTCGGACAACAATGAAAAACGTAAAGAAATACTTATCCTGCAGAATTCAAAGTTTTATAGAATAAGCTATAATAAAGTAAATAGGTGAATATGAATATCCAACAATATGTATATCCTGAGAAAACAGTGAAATAAAATAAGCTTATTTATGTTTCTAAACATTACAGATTCTGAGATATAGCCCAGACAAGATTTTAAAACTCAAGGTCACTATGGCAAGATCAAAGGTCAAATCAAGATCATACCAGGATGTTGCACACCTACCCCCCTCAATCAATGTTCCTACTATGTATCAACATCTTATATCTCATGGTTTGTGATATACAGCCAGGACAAGCTCACCTGCCCGCCCACCTTTCCAGACACCATGGGTGAATAGAATACCCACACAACCCTGAAAGGCTGTTGGATAAAACCCTCTAGATTGAATAGTTTTGAAGTTACAATTATTTTCTCATCGTCAAAATGTCAATGTAGCTATTACTCAGCTATGACACAGAAAATCAAAAAGTATCTGTACAATATATTTCATGAAAATATTGTAACTATAATGGTTACAAAAAAGCCATTTACCCATTTTTCTCACTGTTAAAATCAGAAAAAAGCTTTTATTCACTTAGCTATTGACGTAGACCTCAAAAACAGGTATAATCTTGTAGACAGAGAGAAAGTAGCTGAACAACACATTTCTGCAAAATGCTCTAAATGCAGCCATTAAGGCATTATAGCGCAATTTACGCAAAGTAGCTACTAGATCTTTACTCACTTAGCTATTGACCTAGACATGCAAAAGGAGAAAAAAAGGAGGACATAAGAAACTAAGCAAAATCATTGAAGTGAAGGACCCTATATAGCTATCTACTTTAGTGAAAACTGTGTGGCACATGCATGCACATATGCTTAAACTCACACATGGCGGCATTTTATATATCTCCTGCCTGGCTGGTCAGGAGGAGATACTAAATATCGGTTCCTTAAAATGACAGCCTCTTCCATTAAAATTTTCCCTATCATCTGGTATTACTGGTTAAGTTGAAATATATTTCTGCTCCTGTAAAATTCCACTGTATTGCTGCTTGGCCAAATTTTGGTGTAGTCAAAACAAAATTCTGTACATCCAACAACAAAACTACTGCCATCATATATGAGGTAGCAATCTTGCTTACTTTTTAAACATTGCTTAATTTATTCACAAGCAAATTTTCTTGGCTGTAAACACATAGTGAAACTTTGGTGAAGCTAGATGCAATATTTTTTCTGTGTGACTGTGAACAGAAAATCTCTTTACATATGGTGAAGGACACAGTAAAAAGTGATGTGAAATAATATGCAGGGTGGGGGGATACAAATAATTCACCACTACATTAGCAAAATGTCAGTCAATCAAACTGTACAGAGAACTCTTGAGGTTGATTATAAAGCTCACTCACAAACTACCCACTTTTTCTGATATATTATAACTGATCCCAAAATACAATCCATTAACTCATAAATGTATCAAATTTAATGATTGATATATAAGAGATTTAATTAAGCAGAAATATGTAAAGTGTAGCTTGTTTCTTACTTCGTATAATCCTACAAGTGTTGTTCACTCAGTCAACTAAGATCCATTATTCAGTCACAAAGGATTGATGTAATACTGGGATACTGAAGTGTTCATAAGACGCTATAACATGAATGTACTAGAAACTGGTCTATAGGAACTTAAAACATTATTTACCTTTTTTAATTTAAAACAATTAACTATGAAAAGTTTCAATCCTTCATCCGATTAATATATACACTGGCAATTAACCAATTAAATTGATATCGCAGTTTTACTTTTATATAAAGTCCTGTGTCATTCTGAAATTTTCTGACTGCAAAAGTTAAAGATCTACTTAAGCTTGGAAACTTTTATCACTTTATTGTCCTACTCACTTCATGATATATCTTTTACATTTAATGTCAGCTGTTTATGGCATGTGCAGAATAATAATTTAAACACATGTATACAGACATTTTGGAATCTCTACACATACATAATAATCGTATTTCATCAAAAAAAGGTTTATTTGTATTAGTGCTTTGAAAAAAAAAGTGTTAACAGAATGTAAACTTCATGAATTTGGATATTTCTCACAATAAAATAGAAAATATTATTTGATCTTTTTATTTCACAGGTGTACCCTACAATGGTTAGTCAGTTTAAATTTATTATCCATGTACTCAGAATAATGCAATTTGTATATGAAATGTTCCATGTATTGACTTTTACAGTGTTTGCTAAATACAAATTAAATGCTTTTAAATAAATAAATTTGTTTTAGAGAGCTATTTGATACAACAGTAACTGATGACAGTTGACAAGCAAATACATTTTTAATGTTTAACATGATATCTTTCTGGGAAAACATACATCATAATTTATAGGATGTAGAACTGCAGCCACTATTCAGCATAAATTTAATAAAATTTGTTCAAATAGTGAAATTTATCAGGAAAATTGGCTGTAAATAAAACTAGTTGTGTTAAATTTCCTACATAGTTTAATCTAATTGTGAAAAACAGTTACTGTATGCTTACAAATGCTTATCAATGGTATGAGCTAAACTATTTTCATTATCAATATGTGTTTCTTCTTTCAAGGCTCAATGTACAGATGAAGAATTAACAGGTAAGGCAGTTTTCCTGTTTCCAAGGCCTGTAGCTATATACCCGGTACATAACTATCACTTTCAAAAGAAATATATTCATTATAAGAATAATAAATTAGGCACAGATGAAGTGGGAAAAGAATGTGAACATTCTCAAAGGTGTTGGCATCCAAAATAGGTCACTCCAACAACTGTTTGCAAACCTAAAACTTCTCTCCTAAATTCACTAAATTCCTCTACATAAATCTATATACCGGTACCCGGGGTAATTTAATCTGGTACACATACACATCCCAGCAAAGAATTAACACTACCCCAAGCTTGGAACCTGGAGAACCTGGCACCAGGAGCCTGTATGAGGCTCAACAATGCTACATATAGCTCAGTTTAACTAAGTATAGGTTAATGGCCAAGTAAGTGTCCAATATTGGAAAATAATGGCCTGTTTACGAGGTCCCGAAGGGACCGAGTCAACAGTCCATTATTTTCCAATATTGGACACTTACAAGGCTATTAACCTATTTAAATTACACCTCTTCTTTAATTTATAATTTTTAAGATATTGTTTAACATCGTTATTTTTCTTTTCAATATTCCTGTTGTGTACTTTTTTGGTTTTTATGATAATTTTAGTTGAAATAAATGTGAAAGGGTTTCTTTGGAAATGTGCTAAAAAGACTTCTATATATGGTCAAAATCACAAAGTGGCCAATAGTGAAAGATATTGGACACTTTTAACAAAAGAAAAACTCTCAGGTGTAATTTAAAGCTGTTTAAAACATACCTATGATTGTGTCCATTGCAAGCTAAATCTGTAGAGTAAGAAATCTAAAATTCACCAGGAATCTAAAATTCGCCACCTGTAAAACCTTAGTTAATTTTATGAAGAAAATGATATTTTTCAGTTCAAAAAGCCTTAATTTATTATACATTCAACAAATCTCACCACAATTCATTTATTTTATTAGTATTTTCACATGTGGCGAATCTCAGATATGTGGCGAATTTTAGATTTCTTACTCTATCAGATTGACAAACAATAACTTCTTTTGTATTTTACAAAGAATACAGGGAAGCTTTTGACCTGTTCGACAAGGATGGCGATGGGTGTATCACAATTCCAGAATTCAAGCAAGCCATGGTAGCTTTGGGACAGGATCCTGATGATGAAGAACTGGAGGAGATGATGAAAGAGGTGGATCTAGATGGTGAGTAATCTGCAAGCTTATTGGTAAGAAAGCATGACCTAATTTTCTGTTAAACATGGTGCCTCAGTTCACTGATCATGGAATTATGGGACAATATGGAACCCACAGATTGGTCAGATTGTTTGAGTCAAATATGTAATCAATAATCTAATTGGTCAGAAGTATGGTCGTATTTTGTGTAAAGCCTGGTGGCTTTGAGACAAGACCCAGATGATGTATAATTACAGGATATTATAAGAGCAAAATTAAAAATTAAAAAACATCATGGCCTCAATCATGGTGGCTGTGGAGCAACCCCATTGAGAATTACATTATCAAAGTAAACAGCTCATAATTAGATTGGCAAGAAATCGTGATTTAATGTGGAAATAAAGGGTGAAGGTGAGTACTTTATGACCTCTATAAAAGGAGGGTATTTCCGGCACATAAGAGACGAGCGTGGTAGAGTACGTAAAGTACGAATCTGAGGACTTTATTTCTATTTTTAAGACCAGTTTCATTTAATATTATCTTAAACATAATTTTTTTCCTGACATTTTTGGCGCACAATATTTTGTTTGTATTGTTTGGTCCTCTATTATCAATGATTGTCCATTTATTGCTTCAGATAAATGGATGTAAAAAGATGCACACTGTATTGTTTTGTGTAGTCTGCGCACTTCCGGTCTTTATAATTAAATTTAATTCTTTATTACACTTAGATCACACAGTTCTCTGCAGGCCTCACAGGGTTCACCTAAATCGAAAATTATTTATTCATTTGGCCTCATTGTGGCTCAAGTAACGTTTTATGTATTGATAGTATTGACATTTGGTTTCATAAGTGTACATAAGTCACGATTCATATTAGGTAGGACACATTTGCCACAATCTAGAACTTATCTCTTGTACGGAATTTTTAAAAAAGTTTGAAAAACCTGCCATGTCGTCTCACAATTCTTCTTAAAATTACAGGCTAGAGGAGTGAAAAACGAGAGGTGGAATGGCTATATAGAAGCTATAAGCTCCTTTGTTAATGTATATGAGGCCTAAGTTTTGAAGTCATTACAACAAGGTCATGAATGAAATTGATTTACGAGTTATTATGACTGCACGAAACTGTGTGAACAAAGTTAATATGAGTAATGATCACAAAGTTGAGTTTGTAATCTTAGGAGTTTAAGTATGGTCTACACCGTGTAAGCAACATTATGTCTGAGGAACTGAAACCTCTCTTTGCCTCCTCACTTTCCACTACAGGTAGGTGTTAACAGATTATGCTATAGACTGGCAGTCAGTTGAGAAAAGTAGAAACAAGCCGAATCTAACCACTTCATGGCTTGAAAATTAACAGGGTTCAGTGGCAAGAAATTTGGTATTGTATCACCCAATTGTCACTTCTATGGTTTGGGCTTCAAATAGAGATGCACTGAGAGTCTGTCCAGTTAAAATGGATGTAAAACCCCAAATTTGACCTTTGACCCAGATTTCATTCAACTGTGGCTGTGAAGAAGTTAAACTAACATTTGTGAGACACAACAGAATTTTGTTATTTCCTCTTCTTTACCAAATCATTGAAATCTTCTATTTTTATCCAGGTAATAATTCCATTGACTTTGAAGAATTTATACAAATGATGAAAAAAACAGCCACAGATCAAGATGAAGAAAGTGAAGAAGATCAATGGAAAAGGGCTTTCAGCTGTGAGTAGAGAAGTCATTATCACACAGGAGTGGCATCATATTATCAGCAAATTGTAACAATCAAAATACCATCACAATTAAAAACCAATGTAATTTTTAGTGTTTTCAAGTATTTATGGCTATAAAATCTTCGCTTTGTGCCATTTTAATAATAAGTCAGCAACAAAGAATTTCAAACTTTTCCACAAGTTTTCTTCACAGATATCAATAAAATTTGGCACAATTTTCCCCATGCTTTAAGCATGTACTTACTGGGTATAATATTTGCCGAAAATATAAAATTACTTTTGACAATTTCACGACATCACATTACATTCATGATATGAAGATTTCAAGTGCCTCATGATAATACTGTAATATTGCTACTGACTTCTTCACTAACTGTGAGTCAAATGAAAAGCCTACCGATGAGGAAGCATTTTTTTTTACTTTAAACTGAATAATGGGAAAATTTTATCAGATTTGTGATTTTTGTAACAATTTAAGGCCACTAATCTTATCCATTTTTTTCACATATTTACCCAGCATTCTACACCAAAATTAAACGTATATTGTAAAGAAGGATGTTGTGGATGACAAGTTATTATTCTTCTGTCAGTTTAAAATAACTTAAATTGTCTCCAAACTTTTCAACACGACATTTGATCTATTAGGGTTGCAATAATGTTCCCTTGGTAATGGACCACTGGATTCTTTCCCTATTCAAATTTAACCAAATCGTAATTTACCCAAATAATCAAGATCACAAGAAGACACTTTACCTTTTCTTGATAGCAAACAAGATTATAATTTGGGAACCCATCACTGGCAGGATTCTAAAAACCTGTTACAGCTTTTGTATATCCTTACGTAGCCTCACTCTGGGTCTCGTCAAATCTGTAGGTAATTTTCTCGATTATTTTCACACACAATTCTCCAATTTGATACTTACAGGAAATAATGAGAATTATTTCGATCCTAATTAATTGAGTAAGCCATTCAAACTAGTTGCTAATCAAATGCTTGAAACATTTACTTTTACTGTTTTTCTCCACAGTTAGTGTCTCCTTTGCAGTTATAATTGTGGTTTATTCATTACAGTATTTGCTAAAGAAGGCACTAATTACATAGACAAAACAAGACTGAAAGAAGTGATGAAGAGTCTTGGTGAGCATCTTACTGAAGAGGAACTCAATGAAATGATCCATGAAGCAGACATTGATGGAAATGGAGTAATTGATTACGATGGTGGGTAATAAAAGTAAATATACTTAGTCATGCCAAGCCAAATCTCAATAAAAAATTAATTTACAAAAAATCTGTAGCTGTAGCAGTTTTGGAGAAATCTGCGTGACACACTAACGCACACATGCACGCATGCACACACGCAAGCACAGGATGCATTTTATAATCTCCCTCCCAGGCTAAAGCCCGGCGGGAGATAAAAATGTTTCTTCTTAATCAAGAATTCTACATACCTGTCTG